>CM035850.1:97286658-99811349 GCA_020510985.1 Pholidichthys leucotaenia | reverse complement strand
AGGCAGGAAGACAGCAAATATCAGGTAAGAATTTTTCAACATAAAACATCCGCCAGATTTTTAGTCAGTAGACAGAACACACAATACACAAATAAGAATGGAATGGACAGAACAGAGGAATGGAATAAATAAATTAATTATTTTTTTCTCTATGGCTCTCCAAGACCCAGTACCAAGTGGCCCTGGAGGTAGACCTGGGGGTTGGGGACCACTGCTTCAGAGGATGTGACATCATCATGCCCAGATTCCTAGGCTCTCAGCTCTCTTACTGAGTCTGTGCATGTGCAGCCCACTCTGCTGTGGATGACACACTGCATTCAGCTCATTTGTAAATCATAAATGCTCATGAAGACTAGAAGAGAGTCTGAGCTTTGCTTATTTCTCTCCACACCTCTGAGAAAAACCACTGTGACCAACTCAGCTTTACTGGTTATGGGCCCATTAAGTTGGACGCTTTTCTTAGCCCTCCAGAATAAGTTTTGCGTGTGAGGTACAGACTTACATTGCTTCAACCAGCTAAGCTAAGTGGGCCGACATCTGAGAAAAAGTGAAGAAGCTCTATACACACTGCCAGGATGAACCAGTGTGGAGATAAGTAAAACGTTTTATACGTGACTTATAACATGGGCGCTAGTGACGCTAACAAGATAGCTGACTATCAAGCTGAAGCACGTTAGCATGATAGTTAACATGAGAACAGCAGCCACAACAATGCAGCAGCAGATATTCAGCAGATGTGAGGATGAGTTTGACCTATGGAAGACAGGATTTCCAATCTACTTACACATGTTGAAACTAAACATACTATATTGCTGAGCCAAATAGTTATAAGCAATGAGCTGCACACAAAGAGAAAAATGCTGACTGTTACACTGAGCTGACTAATTGATGATAAAAACTTGTCACTGATAAAGCATGAAGCCACTGATGATGGCAGAAAAGCTCTGAAAATACTGAAGGAGCATTACACTGGGAAAAGCAAGCTAAGAATCATAAGTCTGTATACATCGTTAACCAAGCTGCGTATGCTGGACAGTGAAGGTGTGATAGTTGCTTACTTTGACATAGCCACATGTTGAAAAAGTAGATTTATTGGTCATGATAAAAGTGAGGCTCCCAAGAATGGTTTGAGGTCAGTTTATTGTTTCCATAAAACATTAGCACTACAAAACTTTCCTGTTTCTGGGAGGAACACTTCAGTGTCCTCCCAGCTGAGTCCCAACAGCTGCCATAATTGTCATGCGATGGCCCTCACGAGCCATCAATGAGACGCCGAGAGCTCGCCGGTGAGTTTGCGTAATTTATTAACACAAGGGAACAGTACAAAATAATGAGCCACATGGGGCCACGACACGAACATACACTTGGGTGACAAATAACAGGCTACAAGGGAAAAGTGCACTGAGAAACAGACTAAGAGGGAGAAAAATCCTGTATCCAAGAACGGGATGAAACCGTGGAATGTCCGACGAGGTCGCAGCCCGGAGTAACCTGAGCTGCTCCCTCAAATAGCGCTTCAGAAGACTCAGCTGATGAGAATGACAGCTGATTGATAATCAGCCATCTCAGCGGAGCACAGACGCTGTCACAATAAGAGCTCGAAGGCCCAATGGTAAACCAGAGTAGAGAACTACCGGACCACCCGAGCGTGGACAGAGTCAGCACTCGGATCGTAACAATAATAACTGCTTGGCTAGTTGGTGTCCAAAATCATTTGGTTTACTAATTAAACTCAAGCTGTAAAACATGTCAGGTGTAGCATTTTCAGTGTTCCTACAACACCTGAGCAGCAACATTCCATAGCGCATAGCAGAGGCAACCACAGAAACCAAAGCAAAAACATCTCAGCTTGTTTCACTTTCCGTCCCAAGTGTGGGTACTCTGCCCACAGTCAGCAACAATGAACTCCATCTAACTTGGATAAACAGTTCAGGTAAAGGATGGATTCATTTCATATCAAGCTGCTGTCATGTTAATGAGTAATAACAAATAAGTTACGTCATACAATAAAAACAGGAGCTACAGTATATATTGAAAATTGATTACCATGACACATATTTAGAAATCACATGCTAGGCACATGATCAGAAATCATGTGTCAGACATGTGACTGTCCCACTGTAAGACCCATGACTGATGTAAGCACCCAAACAAAGACAAAATGTAGTGATCCACGCTGGGTGCCTCTGTCCACTAATTACCATTCCCAGCTGTGCTTGCTTTCACACCTGCTCTCCCCAATTAGGCACCCTTTATCAGGAGTGGATTCCTGCTCTCCGGCACGGAGACGTCTACGCTCCTTGGGTGAAGTTCTCCTTGCGTCAGCTCACCTGCCGCATCTACTGGGAGTCACGCCTCCCTTCTTTGCATCATCTCCACACCTATCATCTGGGAGCCTCGGCTCCCCAACTACCAGTAAGACTGTTCCCTCAGGAATCCTCACCTTCATCCCCAGCTTCTCCCCTCCTCTCTCCCCTGTGCACAGGTGGACTCCGTCCTGGCGGCGGACTTACCCTTCCTCCATGCGGCAGACCAGACCAGTGCACTATACGCACTCACTCCCTCTTCCCTCAGGTGGGGCTGCACCTGTTCCTTCTCCCTCACCTTGCACACTACACCTCTGGAGTAGGGCTCCGGCAACCTGGAGAGGACTGTTCGATTCTTCGGCGCTTCGACTCCTGTGCCCAGTAAGATTATCTATTATTCAGCTCATTCAAGGCTCTGGGATTGAACTGTTATTAATTCCCCTTCTCCTCTCCTCCCGCAGGGTTGCCAGTTCTCTCCCACTCTGCATTCACACCCACTCACTCATGCATGCATTCACTACTTTAATAAAAGATCATTGTGAGTTATATCGAGTCTGTGTCTGCTTCTGGGTTTTCGTGTAAACATGTCACAAAACAGTGCTGGAGAGTTTGAAAGTGACTAGCAATGAGTCCAGCTCTAAATCCCATAGAGCACCTGTGGAGAGATCTCAGATAAGCTGGTGGGAAAACGAACACTTCAAATCTGACAGAACTGGGGCAGCTGGCAAAAGAAAAATCGTCCACAATTCCAGGAGAGTGGTAAAAAAAAAACAAAAAAACTCAGCGATTGAAGCAGTGGATTTCAGTTATAATAATGGATTGCATTTATAAAGTGCTTTTCAAGACACCCAGAAACACTTTACAATGAGTCCATTATTCATTCACTCCACAGACAGACAATGGTAGTGGTAAGCTACCTTTGTAGCCACAGCTGCCCTTGGGCAGACTGATGGAAACATGGCTGCCAATCCACACCAACGGCCTCTCTGACCACCATCGAATATTTATTCATATTCATACAACAGTGACATGAACATACTGAAGGCAAGGTGAGTAAAGTGTCTTGTCCAAGGACACAACAGCAGGGTGGGGGAGCGAGATTCGAACCACCAACCCCCTGGTTATTGGACAACCTACTCTACAGTATCTCACAAAAGTGAATACGCCCCTCACATTTTTGTAAATATTTTGTTATATCTTTTCATGGGACAACACTGAAGATATGACACTTTGATACAATGTAAAGTAGTCAATGTACAGCTTGTATAACAGAGTAAATTTGCTGGTCCCTCAAAATAACTCAATACACAGCCATTAATGTCTAAACCGCTGGCAACAAAAGTGAGTACGCCCCTAATGAAAATGTCCAAATTGTGCCCAGTTAGCCATTTTCCCTCCCCAGTGTCACATGATTCGTTAGTGTTACAAGGTTTCAGGTGTGAATGGGGAGCAGGTGTGTTAAATTTGGTGTTATCACTCACACTCTCTCATACTTGTCACTGGAAGTTCAACATAGTACCTCATGGCAAAGAACTCTCTGAGGATCTGAAAAAAATAGTTGTTGCTCTATATAAAGATGGCCTAGGCTATAAGAAGATTGCCAACACCCTGAAACTGAGCTGCAGTACAGTGGCCAAGACCATACAGCGGTTTAACAGGACAGGTTCCACTCAGAACAGGCCTTGCCATGGTCAACCAAAGAAGTTGAGTACACATTCTCAGCATCATATCCAGAGGTTTTCTTTTGAAAATAGATGTATGAGTGCTTCCAGCATTGCTGCAGAGGTTGAAGGGGTGGGGGGTCAGCCTGTCAGTGCTCAGACCATACGCCGCACACTGCATCAAATTGGTTTGCATAGCTGTCATCCCAGAAAGAAGCCTCTTTTAAAGATGAGGCACAAGAAAGCCCGCAGTTTGCTGAAGACAAGCAGACTAAGGACATGGATTACTGGAACCACGTCCTGTGGTCTGATGAAACCAAAATAAACTTATTTAGTTCAGATGGTGTCAAGCGTGTGTGGCCGCAACCAGGTGAGGAGTACAAAGACAAGTGTGTCTTGCCTACAGTCAAGCATGGAGGCGGGAGTGTCATGGTTTGGGGCTGCATGAGTGCTGCCGGCACTGGGGAGCTACAGTTTATTGAGGGAACCATGAATGCCAACATGTACTGTGACATACTGATCACCTCCCATCAGAAACTGGGCTGCAGGGCAGTATTCCAACATGATAACCACCCCAAACACACCTCCAAGACGACCACTGCCTTGCTAAAGAAACTGAGGGTAAAGGTGATGGACTGGCCACGCATGTCTCCAGACCTATACCCTACTGAGCATCGGTGGGCCATCCTCAGATGGAAGGTGGAGGAGTGCAAAGTCTCTAACACCATGATATCATCATGGAGGAGTGGAAGACAATTCCACCAGCAACCTGTGAAGCTCTAGTGAACTCCATGCCCAAGGGAGTTAAGGTAGTGCTGGAAAATAATGGTGGCCACACAAAATATTGACACTTTGGGCACAGTTTGGACATTTTCACTCGGGGTGTACTCACTTTTGTTGCCAGTGGTTTAGACATTAATGGCTGTGTGTTGAGTTATTTTGAGGGGACAGCAAATTTACACTGTTATACAAGCTGTACACTGACTACTTTACATTGTATCAAAGTGTCATATCTTCAGTGTTGTCCCATTAAAAGCTATAATAAAATATTTACAAAAATGTGAGGGGTGTACTCACTTCTGTGAGATACTGTACCTCCTGAGCCACTATCATCCTGTTAGTTATTTCTTTCATAGGGTGTGCTACCATAGTTTAGTTGAGAGTACTCAATTTTGTCCTGACCACTTTTGGAGTTCTGTATAAAATGTTTTTTGGGTTGTTCCAATGCACGCAAAAGACAAAAACATGAAAATACCAAAGCATGTGCAAATGAAAGAATTTTCCAGTAGAAGTGGTGATTTATCTGATAGAAATTGTTACTGGATGCATCACTCAGTCATATGGCTGTGGGATGTGTAGTGTGTGCTGTGACTTCTGGGCTTTTCACTCTTGCTCTCAGCTGCACCACTGGTTTGCACAGGGATCCCAGGTGTGAAAAGTAAATGGCACACAAGCCTTCTCTGATCTTGATAGCCTCTCCAAAGTAAGATCTACTGTGAGCCAGACATGGGATCTTCCTGGAGTTGGTAAATGGGAATTAGGCATCTTATGACCCAAGCAGAACTACAAGGTCTCAGAGGAGACTAGGCCCCCAGATGCATAACATGCATGTGCCACCACTGTGTGGACATACCATAATGCCTGCAAAAAATAGTCCCCAGCTATAGGTCAAATAGTCCCATTGCTGTGTGGGTAATTAGTGTAAATCTATAGGAAACAATACAGACATGTGGGCAGTAAATGTCACAAAGGAAGATCCTTGTCTACAACACCGGCAAGGCTTCTATCATGTCCTGCCACAGGAATTGGATGAGCGTGGACAACAAATTGGGGATAATGCTGCATACAAAAATGCAAAATTACTGCACAGATTTTGAGGAAATTTTCACCAGAGGTGGTTCTTGGGCTATGGATCAACCTGTTAGATTTTGGAGAGGATCCAAGAATGTATACCACTACCAAAGAACTTGTTTGTTTTTATGCAACAGGATTACGCAAAGACTACTAAATGGATTTGGATGAAATTTTAACCAGAGATGGCCCTTGGGCTATGGATGAACCCATTAGATTCTGGAGGTGATCCATGAGCACATACCTCTGCCAAGGCCTATCTCACAATGTGTGGACAGATCGCGGTAAGGACAGACAAAGCGATGGAGGGACAGAGAGATGGACAAACAGAGGGAAGGAGGGACAGATGGAGCCTTAGCAGAGGTATGCACTCTCTGAGTGTCCTCTAGTCGTTTATGAAATTCTCCTACCATCAGCAGTAGGTTGATTTAAAGGTCTCTCATGACAATACTTTGTCTACTTTGTTGTAAAAAGATGTGTTTAAAGCAAAACCCACAATGTTTTCCTAACCCTAACCAAAAAACATTTCTGTACCTAATAAGTAAGTGAAAGTAAAAGTAATTAATTCAATTCAATTCAATTCAATTCAATTCAATTCAACTTTATTTATATAGCGCCATTTCACAACAACAGTCATCTCATAGCACTATCAACTGTAGGGAGGACCCCCACAGTTGCAGAAAGACCCCAGCAATCAGGCGATCCCCTGTGAGCAAGCACTTGGCGACGGTGGAGAGGAAAAACTCCCTTTTAACAGGAAGAAACCTCCAGCAGAACCAGGCTCAGGGAGGGGCAGTCATCTGCTGCGACTGGCTGGGGGGTGAGGGGATAGAGAAGAAGAAAAGAACAGACATGTAGAGAGCAAACAGCACGATGGGGACTCAATCTATGGGAGAGAACAAACAAATGTTAATGACCAGCAAAAAAAAAAAATATTTCATAGAGAGGGCACTTAGAGAGCACATAGCTCCACCAAGACCCCATCCGTCCCTCCCTCCTTCCTTCCCTCCTCACTCCCTTTGTCCATCCATCCATCCATCCCTCCAGCCGTCCATACATTGTGAGATAGGGCCTTGGCAGTGGTATGCGCTCATAGATCACTTTGAAAATCTAGTGGATTCATCTGCAGCCCAAGGGCACCTTTTGTGAATATTTTATCAAAATCTGTCCAGTAATTTTTGTATAATCCTGCTAACACATTGCAAAAATATAGGGCCTTGGCAGAGGTATGCACACATGGATCACCTCCAAAATGTAATGCATTCACCACCTCTGGTAAAAATTTCATCCAAATCCGCCCAGTATTTTTTGTGTAATCCCGGTGCACACAAAAGGGTCTTGGTGGAGGTGTGCACTCTCAAATCATCTCCAAAATCTAATGGGTTCATCCTTAGCCTAAGCGCCACCTCTGGTGAAAATTTCATCCAAACAAGACCAGTACTTTTTGTGTAAATTCTGCTCACAGACAGACAAACAGATGCGTGCAAATCTACAACTCCAAAAAGAGGGACAAAAAAATATGGAGCATGAAGTTGTGTCTTTTGCATGACAGACTGTTGGGGTTTGCCACCACCACCCCTCCATCCTCATGAGAACTGTATGCCCCAGGTAAATATATGTATTTAGCTTCAAGTATTGTGGCCGATCGATTCCACCCTTGACCATCGTGGGTTTGATCCCACCCCCAGACCATCGGTGACCCTTCTGTGTGGAGTTTGCATGTTCTCCCTGTGTCTGCGTGGGTTTACTCCGGTTTCCTCCCACAGGCCAAAGACATGCAGGTGAGGTTAATTGGCATCAAACTAGGGATTCTAAATTGTCCTTAGGTATGGATGTGAGAGTGAATGGTTGTCTGTCTCTTTGTGTTGGCCCTGCGATGGATTGGCAATCTGTCCAGGGTGGACCCTGCCTCTCGCCCAAAGATGCTGGGATAGGCTCCAGCCCCCCCGCGACCCGAAAAGGATTAAGCGGTAGAAGATGGATGGATATTATGGCGGGTCAAATATAACATTTTTTGAGAGATATGTTTTCAAACAAATGAGATTTATCCTCTTTGGCTTTGTATAAAATGTTTATGCAGAAGACTGTGAGAACATGCTTTTTTTTTGAGAAGCATCTCAACCCAGAGTGGTGAATGGGGCTGCAACTGAATTTGCGACCAAAAGATGTCACTAAAAACAGAGTTTAAAAAAAAAAAATCCACTCAGTACCTTCAACATACGAATGCATTTGATAGAGTTAAATATACAACTGGGGAGACAAATAAAGAAAATGGAACTGAGACAGAGTAAACAACACACTCAAGAAACCCCGTAAAATAAAATAATGTAGACAAAGCATGGAATTGACAATTTATGATTTTGACAATTTCTGAATTGCTCCAAATACACATTCAAAAACAAACATTATACATACAAAATACATTGCTCCAAATACACATTCATTGAGAAGTGTGGAAATCCTCGCTCAGTTACCCTGCTGGTGAAAGGACCCAACAAGCACATGCTCACACAGATCAAAGATGCCGGATGTGCCGGAGGGTGTTTCAGACATGGAGGCTGTTGCTGCTGCTACTGTTGTCACTTCCTGGGTGTTAGAGGGCACTGGAGACAATACAGATGAGTCTATCACAGGTTTTGCACACAGCTGCTTCCAGTATGCCATTGCCAAGAAGTGGCCCTTTTACATGAGCACAAAAACACCATTCTGAAAGCATATGATGGGAGATTTAAAGACATCTTCCAGGACATCTTTGAAAAAAATTACAAGCCAGAATTTGACAAGCTGAAAATCTGGTATGAGTATGTAAAACAGCTTGAGTCCAAACATGTCAAATGTAGTCTTTTCAGTGTTCCTACCTAAGCAGCAACATTCCATAGCACTGTTGCAAGTGATGCAGGCAACTCTGGCGGAAGTTACATTCAGCCAGTCATAGGTTGATGTAGCATCAAAATTATTTTGGATACACTGTTTTAAGGTAAAAATGTTACATAGTGCAGTGTTTCCTCTGGCTTAAAGACCTTGGCACGGTGGCAACATATTTTTTCCGCCTGGGGGGGGGGGGCAGTAAACATACCGGAATATGTTCATTTTATTCCGTACTTTTTATTTCTTTTTAAAATTTTACACAGTAACATTGCATATGGAACTTACCATTTGAAGTATTATACAACCAAGGCTTGAATATTGGGCCAGTTGGGGTCCCACCCAGACATCCTGTGTTTACACTTTTTAGTGGTGTTAGCCTTCTCTCCTCCTTCTGCCTGAATACTTTCCTCTCCTTGGCTCCTCTCTTCTGTCTCATCTTGCCCTCTCTGAGCTCTGTCTAATTCAGGTTCTCTCTCTGTCTATGGTGGTATACAAACAGGTTAGAAAATATCAAGTGTCATGTTGTGTCCTGCAGGATTTTTTTTGTCATGGTTTACATAAATGACAAAAATATGTGTATTTTTTGTATTTTTATTCTAGTGTTTCTTTTTTTTTCCCCATTGAGAGAGTAGGGAAGGGAAAGAAACATTCATAATAGTAATGTACTCATGCATACTTAAATTATATGATCAGGTGGGTATAGTAACCAGAAATTCTACTCATGTAAAAGCAGTGCTTTGAAATTAATTAAAAGTAGACAACCAAAAATTTCTAGTTGAGTTAAGGGTACAAAGAGCACCCACTTAAAAACTTGAGTAATAACTTCACTCTTGAAGGTTTGAGGTTTTTCCCAAAAATTTAAAACAATTTTCTTATAGTTTTCTACTTTTCCCTGTAAATCTAAAATTGAAGCCATGTTCCTCAAATTTGTAATTTCCTCTTGTAAAATTGACTTTTCTTGTACATTTGAAACTTTAATATAAATTTGTGGATTATTTTATGACTAATTTTTGCCTGTTTTTTTTAAATAAAATTATTGTTTTTTAGATAAATTTGAAACAGCCTGTGGTAATTTTTTTTTTACTTTTTCCTTATGACAATTTACATTTTTGACCATAATTTTGCAGTAAGAACAGAACAATAATTTAACTCTGATTACAAAGAAAAAATATAATATAAAATTGTATTTTATGAAATAAATTAACTTAAATGACCAAGGATGCCGTTATTTCTGTTATATTTTTCTTTATAGTTTGTTTTGTTTTGTTTTGTTTTTAAATCTCCTCACCACCCAGACAGCAGGAAAAACCTCCCTTATTTTGAAATCAAATGTTGACACATTTAGTTTGTCTGAAGGCTGCTGACAGATTAAAGTCATTGGCTTCGTGAATTTCGGTCATCTTAACCTGCCAGGTACATAATAGGGAACTGTAGCGGACTCTAAAGACATAATTCACCACAATATGTGTTCATGTACAGAATGATCTGCTTAGGCAGTTATAGTTGTGATTTCAGGCTTTCTCATCAGGCACCTCTCTAGGCAGCCACTGAAGGACCTCAGTTTAGCGTGAAAAGAGAGCTAGCATTTTTAGCTGTTGCTTTTTGTCACTGCTGCTGGAGAATAAAAACGGCACGCCTGCTCGTGCGAGAGAAGAGAGAAATTGCCAGTTTCTTCATTCCTGCAATTCCTACAGAACATAACTTAATATTGTAGTAGCTGGTGAAATATATCCTCAGCAATTCATCAGTCCCCCTTGCCTTTCCCTTCATATGAAGCCGGCTGCATATGAATTCTAACCACATCTCTTAGCTAAGTGACTCTTCCATTATTGTTCTCGTTTCCAGCGGGTTAAAACCATGATAAACGCCTCCAGTGCTTACATACCTCTTATGATTTTTTTCCGCACTTAAAGTACTTTAATAAACTCATGTCTCTGTCGGACAGTCGCGCTTAGTGAGACACTTCCTCCTGACTGACCGGAAAACTCTCGTGAGCGGGGCGCTTCTAAACTCCGCACGGATGACGGTCACACGCGTTGTTCGTGTGCGTGCTTGCGGAAAGTCATTGCTTCATATATTTTTCTTAATAAATTCATATCTCCTTGGCGAGGCAGTAAAATTTATGGCGAGGCAGCCCGCCACAGAGAAATGTTACCAGAGGAAACCCTGATAGTGTTGCTTTAAGAGCAGAGGTAGGTAATCACAGCTCCAAGGTGTAAAAGTCATGTCCCATATTCGCTCCAGCCATTGAATAACCCAGTTGATTGTGATTAGCACAGCTCTGCGGCCACGTAGATGATTTCATCACTTTCACCTTTGAGATCTGTGCTTACCAGAATCAATTGGGTTAGTCAATGGCTCTAACAAATATGGGATAGGCCTTTTACTTTCTGGACCCAGGAATACCCCCTACTATTTAAGAGTAATTGCTTTGAAATTTAATCTTGACTTATCTTAATTTAATCTAAATTTAATCTTCTGTTTGGACTTTCCAACATCTGGTTCTGTTTGTGACCCAGAAATCAAGGTCCCTTCTTCAAATTTACCTAGAAAAGTTTGGATCAAGGAGAGGAGCCTTGTGGGCCAGTCAAGACACTAAAATCATTCAGCCCCGACTTTTACTTTGTGCATTAAGATAAGATAAGATAAGATAAGCCTTTATTAGTCCCACAACGGGGAAATTCCAGGATTGCAACAGCACAGGGATAGCAACACTCAGAGCAACAATCAGAAGGCAAGAAAAAAAAAACAAAAAAAAACAAGCAAGCAAGAGCAGCTAATATACATATGTACATATTACTATAAAATATATATATACACACACACACACACACAGACACACAGTGCAGAGCATTGTAGCTGGATGGAATAAATATATGAATATATGAACACACAGTGCAGAGCATTGTAGCTAGATGGAATAAATATGTAAATATATAAACACCCACAGTACGGAGCATTGCAGCTAGGTGGAATAAATATGCAAGTATATAAACACACACAGTGCGGAGCAATGTAGCTAGATGGAATAATATGTAGATATATAAAAACACAGTGCGGAGCATTGTAGCTAGATGGAATAAATATATAGATATATAAATATAAACACACCCAGTGCTGAGCATTGTAGCTAGATGGAATAAATATATAGATATATAAATATAAATATAAACACACCCAGTGCAGAGCATTGTAGCTAGATGGAATAAATATGTAAATATATAAACACACACAGTGCAGAGCATTGTTGCTAGGTGGGATGAAACAGCATAACCGTCTATTTAGTTATCCTACATGGTATGATTATGTGCCCATACATATTCTCACCCTCCATAGCGACCGGTATGTTCCTAGTTGTATGCCGGAGAGGACCATTGTGTAAGTCTATTGCATCTTTTGCATTCAAAAAAAAAAAAAAAAACTATTAGTTTGTTACGTCTTTTTGCTATCTCTGCGAGCAGCCCTGCTTAGGTTGTACAGTCTGACAGCCGTTGGTAGGAAGGACCTACGAAACCTCTCGGTTGTGCACCTGGGATGATGTAGTCTGCTGCTAAATGAGCTCCTCAGTGCATCCAGTATGTCCTGCATAGGGTGGAACTCGGACTCCAGCAGAGATGACAGTTTAGCCACCGTCCTTCTCTCTCCTATCTCCTCCATCGGATCAAGGCGTTGCCCCAGGACAGAGCTAGCTTTCTTAATCAGTTTGTTCAGTCTCTTCCTATCGGCTGCAGTAATGCCACTGCCCCAGCAGACCACTCCAAAAGTGATGGCTGATGCCACCACCGTGTCATAGAATGACTTCAGCAGCGCCCCTTGTACACCAAAAGACCTGAGTCTCCTCAGCAGGAACAGCCTGCACTGTCCCTTCTTGTAGAGTGCGTCAGTATTGTGTGACCAGTCTAGTTTATTGTTCAGATGAACACCCAGGTACTTGTAGGATGTCACCATCTCGATGTCTGTTCCCTGTATATTTACTGGTGCTGTGAGGGGCTGCCCATGCCTGCGGCAGTCCACCACCAGCTCCTTAGTTTTCCTCGCGTTGATCTGGAGGCAGTTCCGATGGCACCAGTCCACAAAGTCCTGGATAAGCCCTCTGTACTCAGCTTCATCTCCGCTGGAGATGAGACCGACGATCGCAGAGTCATCAGAGAACTTCTGTAGATGGCAATGTGTTGTGTTGTGTGAGAAGTCCGCAGTATAAAGGCATAGAATCGTGCTGGAACAGAAAAAGACCTTCCCCAAACTGTTCCCACAAAGTTGGAAGCATAGAATTGTCCAGAATGTGCTGCTAAACTGAAGCATTAAGATTTAGGACTGAATGAAACAACTGCATTCAACAATTAAGAGATGTAGCCCAATACATTTGTCCATATATTGCAAGTATTCCTTTTGTATTTATGGTGTTCCAGTTTGTGAGATTATAAAATATCTGATAAAAGCCCCCAAGAGTTCAAGAACAGATTTCATTTCTATGCAGACTTCTGACCAAAGTTTGGAAACCACTCATCCAGACTACTTCAAACTCCACAGTACACACATTTCAGTGGCTGGTTAGATGGGTTAGATGGTCTCATGAAAAGAGGACAAAAGGCAGCTGAAAGTATGAGGGATGCACAGACCACACACAATTCCTGAATTCACTAACTAAACTGCATTGGAAACCAAACAAATCTCTGTTCACACAAGCATTACTAAAAACATTGGCAAAGGCATTTTGGCTGAATAATAAATTACCTCTGTTTAGCTGCACCTTCATTTCAAAATGGCTGCTCTGAAATATGTCTCTAGCTTTGTTGTTACTCTTTCAAACTCTTAGTATCTGTTGCTGCTGAAGCAGCATCTTCTCTTGACATACAAAAGGCAACCACAGAAACCAAAGTTAAAAATATCTCAGTTTGTTTCACTTTCTGTCCCAAGAGTGGGTACTCTGCCCACAGTCAGGAATGAGGAACTCCATCTAACATGGATAAACAGTTCAGGGAATGGATGGATGGAGATTACATTTATTTCATATCAAGCTGCTGTCATGTTATTGAGTAATCACAAATAAGTTATGTCATATAATAAAAACAGGAGTCATATACTGAAAATTGATTACCATGACACATAATTAGAAATCACATGCTAGGCACATGATCAGAAATCATGTGTCGGATAAATGACTGTCCCGCTGTAAGACCTATGACTGATGTAAGCACCCAGACAAAGACAAAACAGCACTGGAGAGTTCAAAATTGACTAGCAATGAGTCCACTTCTAAATGCCATAGAGCACCTGTGGAGAGATCTCAGATAAGCTTGGGCTGCACGGTGGCGCAGTGGTTAGCACTGCGGCAGCACAGTTTACCCTTGGCCGGGGGATCGTGGGATCGTGGGTTCGATCCCAGCCCCCGACCAACAGTGATCTGTGTGGAGTTTGCATGTTCTCCCCGTGTTTGCGTGGGTTTACTCCGGGATTTCTCCGGTTTCCTCCCACATGCCAAAAACAAGCAGGTTAGGTTAATTGGAGACTCTAAAGTGGCCCTAGGTGTGAATGTGTGTGTGTGAATGGTTAAGGGATAGCGCCGTATCGTGGCTGCTTCATCCATCCAGGTGGTGGATGCCCTCAATTTCCCCTCTGGGGATCAATAAAGTATACTAAATCTAAAAAAAAAGCTGGTGGGAAAACGAACACTTCAAATCTGACAGACCTGGACCAGTCGGCAAAGGAAGAGTGGTCCACAATTCCAGGAGAGTGGTAAATAAAAAACTTGGTGATTGAAGCAAAGGATTTCAGTTATAATAACAGATTGCATTTATACACTGCTTTTCAAGACACCCAAAGACACTTTACAATGAGTCCATTATTCATTCACTCCACAGACAGACAATGGTAGCTGTAAGCTACCTCTGTAGCCACAGCTGTCCTTGGGAAGACTGATGGAAATGTGGCTGCTAATCCATACCAACTGTAGGGAGCTTGAAATGAAGAAGCAATGTGATTTTATAAATCAAGATTTATTATCAGCTTCACCTCCCTAACATGTCTCATCTCGATGCAGAAGCAGAATCAAGAGGTCGAGCGCAGTCAGACCTTCATACTTATACCCACACTCAACAAAAGACATTGCATATCAAAGCTGACATCCCGCATTAACATAATCCCCCTCCATTGTCCTCCATCTCCTCCACCTGACCCTGGGTGGTCAGGAAGTTCGATCCGGTCTCCACCGCTGCGACTCAGTCTGTTCTTTGATCCTCACCAGTGGTTGAGACCTCTTGTCCTGTTCTGAGGCGTGAGGTCATTCCACATATGTAATCACTAAACATTCTAATATGTCTATACATATGTAGGTATGGAATATATGATTAATATAAGCCACACCAATGACCTCTCTGACCACCACTGAACATTTATTCACATTCATGCACCAGTGTCATGAGCACACTGGAGGCAAGGTGGGTAAAGTGTCTTGTCCAAGGACACAGCAAGGCGGGGAAGCGGGATCCAAACCGCCAACCCTCCGGTTATTCGACAACCTGCTCTACGTCCTGAGCCACTATCATCCTGTTAGTTATTTCTTTCAAAGGGTGTGCTACTATATATTTAGTTGAGAGTACTGACAATTTTGTCCTGACCACTTTTGGAGTTCTGTGTAAAATGCTTTTGGGGTTGTTCCAATGTACGCAAAAGAAAAAAGCATGAGACTACCAAAGCATGTGTAAATGAAAGAATTTTCCAGTAGAAGTGGTGATTTATCTGACAGAAACTGTTATTGGATGAGTTAGATGAGTTTTTTTAAACTCATCTAAATATCAAGATGGCCGACACAGAGCAAGCATGCAGCGTGGCGGATCCTGCATGTAAGCTCAAAAAAACAGCTTAAAAAACAGCTAAAACTACAGCAAAACCTCTACATCTCTTACAATTCCACCTGTTAACTGCTGGCTTACTCCTGTACTTAATTCTAAGTACAGTACCTGAACCTGAGTACGACATTGGCTCTCAACAACAAAATGCAGAGAACAGCTCCACCTGACAGGAGGCCAGTACCTCTTGTACATGAATTACCTGAACAAAGGACGGGCCAGACCCCCAACTTACCACAGGCAATCCCGCACAGTCAACAGTTTCTTGAGATTATTCCACCTCAGCGTTATCTTGCTCCTGGCTAGCGACGTGGAAATAAATCCAGGACCGGTGGCCACAGACCTGTGTGTGGGATAGACGCCACCAATGCTAACAGGACTAGCACGGTTAATGCCTCTATCATCAGCGGAGACATCGAGACCACAATTGGTTACAGGACCAGCATGAACATGAGCACTATCGCTAGTGAAATTAATGCTGCGCCCACTACCGGTACTGGCTCCATTAAGGCGGCCCACACCAACCAGTACCACTGCGGCCCTGCAGCCCACCAACATCACCGTGGCATGGCAGCCTGATGGTGTCGTCACAGGCCAACAGCAGAACAGAGCCAGGGTGGACTGGCAATCAACCCTCGTCCCTGTAGCACAGCAATGCACCCTTCTCACCACGGCACAGCAGAGAACCCACATCACCAGACGGCCATACACTGCAACCCAACGATCAGTCTCTGCCATTGGGCCGGTCCCTGCTGCAGCAGCAGCACAGCGCACGGACTCCACTGCAGCGGCAATGCAACAACCAGCCAGCACTGAGTGTAAAACTCATCAGAGAAATCCGGTGTTAAAATATATAGATCACTAAAAGTTTTTCAAACCCTGAACCAAGCAAAGCAAATTTGGGACCCTCAGAGTAAAAAAAAAAAGGTTTGCTTGGGGATGTGCTTAAATGTATGGAGTATGATCTCCAAACGTGAACAACTACAACATCTACTGATGAACTCCAATATTGATTTCATGGGTCTGTCTGAAACCTGGCTATCATCCTTGTCACCTGAAACTGTTGTTACCATGCCTGGCTATAATGTGTACAGGAAAGATAGGGAGTAAGGAAAAGGTGGAGGAGTTTTACTGTATGTTAAAGACACCTTAAAATGTAATAAGATTGAATGGGCAAAAGATATAAGTTTAGAATGTGTAGGAGTTAACATTAAGTTGTCAGCTAATATGACCTTCTCTGTTATCTGTTTATACCACAAACCCTCCTCTAAAGCAGATTTTTATGACCAATTTAAAGCGCTTCTTAATCAGTGCAATCCTAAAAATGAATTAATCTCATTGGGTGATTTCAATATAAACTGGGACGACAAAAAAAACAGAAAAAAATATAAAAATCATTACAGATCACTATAACCTAACTCAATTAATAGATAAACCAACCAGTCACAAGCCAGCCAAAAACAAAATTGATTTACTTTTTACAGATAGACCTGAAAGAATCTCCCAGACTTATAACCTTTTAACAGGACTGTCTGACCACAATATAACATTGGCAACAAGAAAACTTCCACGGAAACAGCTTTCACATCCATTTAAGAAGTTATCAGGTAACACAGTAAATTATATAATCCAAAAAACAACAACAAAATATAATAATGGCAATAAACGAAATTAAATGGAAGGAAATCACTTCCTCAAATAACATAAATCATAGTAATAAATTTTTTATAAAAAAAAACAGGTTATCGCAGCATTTTCAAAAAAAGGAAATAACAGAAGAAACAGTCTACCATAGCTCAACTCCAAATGTCTTCAACTGATGAAGACCAGAAATCGTTGGGCAGTCTTCTTCCGCTCAGCCTTCAGGTTGATGTGCTTGGTAGAAAGCCATACCTGCTGACCCACCTGGTAAGCCGGACCCGGAACCCTGCGTTGGTTGGCCACCGTGGTGTTGCGTTCCGCCGTCCGTTGTAACGCCGCTCTGGCCGTCCTCCAGATCCGTTGACAACGCCTTAGGTGGGCCCGAACCGATGGAACGGCAATGTCCCCCTCCTCTTCAGGAAACAGTGGGGGGTTGTAACCCAACGAGGCCTCGAAGGGGGACATGCCGGTGGCAGTGGACACCGCCATGTTATGGGCGTATTCGATTCAAGGGAGGTGTGAGCTCCATGACGATGGGTTGGCAGCTGCGACACACTGCAACACTGCTTCCACCTCCTGGTTGGCTCGTTCGCATTGCCCATTGGATTGAGGGTGGTAACCAGAGGACAAACTAGCTGTAGCCCCCAAAGCGGTGCAGAATGCCTTCCAGACCCTGGAGATGAACTGAGGCCCTCGGTCCGAAACGATGTCCTGCGGGATGCCGTGCAGTCGAATGACATGTTGGACCAGCAGATTGGCCGTCTCCTTGGCTGAAGGTAACCCTCGCAGGGGGATGAAGTGGGCGGCTTTAGAAAATCTGTCCACCAGCTTGAGGATGATGATGAAATTGTTGGGCGTGGGGAGACCTGTGACGAAATCTAGCGCCACGTGGGACCATGGCCTACCCAGGACGGGGAGGGGATGAAGCAGCCTGGCCGGCGGTGAGGGGGATGTCTTTCCCATTGCGCACTCAGGACAGGCGCGGATGTACTCCCCTACGTCCTTCTGGAGGGATGGCCACCAAAACGACTTCTGTAGGAGCGCCATGGTGCGTGCCCTGCCCGAGTGGCAGGCGAACTTGGAGGTATGCCCCCACTGGATGACCTCCCCTCAGACCGCTGCAGGGACAAATAACTTGCCCACTGGACCCCCCCCCCCCCGGGTCGGCCTCGTCAGACTGCGCCCTTATGACCTTATCCCTGATGCCCCACGAGAGGGTGCCCACGATGCCTGCTGAGGGCAGGATGGGATGCTCAGCCTTCTCTGCCATTTCCGGGGCGAACTGATGAGACAGAGCGTCGGGCTTGGTGTTCTTTGACCCAGGGCGGTAGGTGATGGTGAAGTCGAACCGTTCAAAGAAGAGCAACCAGAAGGCCTGTCGGGCGTTCAGCTGCTTAGCGGTCCGAAGGTACTCCAGGTTTTTATGGTCAGTCCAGACGATGAACAGCTGTGACGCTTCCTCCAACCAGTGCCACCACTCCTCCAGGGCCAGTTTAACCGCCAACAACTCCCTGTCACCAATGTCGTAGTTACGCTCCGCTGGGGACAGGTGACGAGAGAAGCAGGCACAGGGGCGGATCTTACCGTTAGCCGGAGAGCGCTGGGACAAAACAGCCCCCACTCCAGAATCCGAGGTGTCCACCTCCACCAGGCACTGAAGAGTGGGATCAACTTGCGTCAGAATTGGCGACGACGAGAACCTGACCTTCAGCTCAGAGAACGCAGCATCCGCCTCTTCCGTCCAGCGAAAAGGCACCTTGGTGGAGGTCAAGTTGGTGAGGGGGAGGGCAATGTGGCTGTAGTCCTTGACAAAGCAGCGATAAAAGTTTGTGAAGCCCAGGAACTGCAGGAGCTGCTTCCTTGACGAGGGAGTAGGCCAGTCCACAACCGCCTTCACCTTGGCCGGGTCCGGGATAATCTCCTTTGGGGCGATGATAAAGCCGAGGAAGGAAGTCCGGGAGACATGGAACTTGCACTTTTCTGCCTTGACGAAGAGTTTATTCTCCAGCAGCCGCTGCAAGACCTGCCTGACGTGAATGCAATGCTCCTCCATAGACTGAGAAAAAAATGAGGATATCGTCAAGGTAGACAAAAACAAAGGTGCCCAGAAAATCCTTCAAAACATCATTAATAAGGCACTGGAAAACGGCCGGGGCATTGGTCAGCCCGAACAGCATAACCAGGTATTCGAAATGCCCACTAGGGGTCCTAAAGGCCGTCTTCCACTCATCCCCCTCCCGTGTGCACACCAGGTGACAGGCATTGCGCAGGTCTAATTTAGTAAAGCAGCAAGCCCCCCGGAGGGAATCGGATGCTGAGTTGAGAAGAGGGAGGGTGTACTTATCCTTAATGGTGATGTTATTCAGCTCCAGGAAATCAATGCAGGGCCTGAGAGAGCCGTCTTTCTTCCCCACGAAAAAAACCCGCCCCCACCGCCAAAGGTGATGGTCTAATTGTGCCTGAGCTGAGTGACTCCTTAATATACGAGTCCATGGCTGCGCGCTCCGGAGCAGACAGGTTGTAAAATCTGCTAGATGGCAGTGGAGTGCCGGCCCGCAGATTGATAGCACAGTCATACGGTCGGTGAAGGGGAAGGGAAAGGGCCTGGGTTTTGCTGAAGACGGCCCCAAGGTCATGATACTCCAGTGGCACTTTCGATAGGTCGGGAGGGGGAGAGGCAGGGACACCCAGAGGCGTGGCAGGCGAGCATGCAGCAGACTGCAGACAGGCACTTAGGCAGAAAGGGCTGCATGAAACCACACTCCCCAAACGCCAGTCAACAGACGGGTTGTGCAGGCGCAGCCAAGGATAGCCCAGGATGACCGGGGAGGATAACACCGGCAGAACGTACAGGTCCAACTCCTCCCGATGGTTGCTGCAGATGATAACTGGCACTGAGGTGACCCGATGAGTGACAGTGGCTAAAGAGGCTTTTGACAGGGCAATGAGTTTGAGAGGAGTTTTCAATGGCTGCATAGGGAGACCCAGACGGGTTGCCAGGCTACTAGAAATAAAGCTCTGCTCGGCCCCTGAGTCAATGAGTGCATGTGTGTTGTGTTCCCTATGACCGAAACAAAACCGGATAGGAATTAGAAAACGGGTGAGGGGATTATTGCAGGTTACGTCCATGAGACCCCCTACTGTGATGCACGGACTTCCCCTTTTGGCCGCTTGGGACGGGAATCAAGGTCATGCTCCTCGCTCCCATAATAGACGCACAACCCCAACTCTCGGCGGCGCTGTCTCTCCACAACAGGAAGTTTCGACCCACCCATGACCATAGGCTCTTGGTCCTCCGAGATGTCAGCTGACGGGAGGGCCAGCGGGGGGGGGGGGCTGGAGGGAGCGGCGTGACATGTTACCCGAGCGGCCAGAAGTTCTGCGCTGGGCCGCCCGCTCCCTCAGACGGATGTCGATGCTAATAGCCAGGGAGATACACTCATGCAGCGTAGAGGGTTTCTCCAGGTGGGCCAGCTCATCACGCAGGCTAGGGCTCAAACTCCTAATGAATATACTACTCGGAGAGGCATCCTCCCACCCAACCTCCGGAGCCACAACCCAGAAGTCAATGGCATAGTCGGCGACCGCCCTCGACCCCTGCCGAAGATTTAATAGACGAGAGGTGAGTACGTCCTCCCGGTCCAGGTGACTGAAAACCTCCTGAAATTCCTGTGTAAATTGTACATATGTCATAAAAGCACAATCAGCCCTAGCCATTACCGCATATGCCCAAACTAAAGTCCCTCCTTCTAGCAAATTGATCATATAGCCAATACGGCTTTGGTCAGTGGGAAAATCCCCGGGTACCCATTGGAAAACTATATCGCACTGCATGAGGAACCCCCTGGCCTCCCCCAACACACCTCTAAAGTGAGCAGGAGTAGGGACGGGAGTGAGCCGATAAGCGGGGCCCGGAGAGGAAGGGCTAGGAGTGGAGCTAGCGGCGGAACTAGCAGTAGAGCTAGCGGGAGCAGAGGAGCTAGTTGGAGCTGTGGGGAAACCCTGTGGGCTAACCAATCGATCTAACCTGTCGGTGATGCGGGTTAGCTGAGTTAGCATCACCTTCTGCTGGTATGCTAATTGATCTACCCGAGACTCTAGATGGTTAATTCGGCGTGCGACCACGCTGTCTGCCGGGTCACTTTGGCGGAGTCGTACTGACATGGTTCAGGTGACCCACAGAACAGACACGACTCAGGGTAAATACAATTAACATACATTTATTGTAAACGTGAGTGAGTGGATGTGTGAGTGCAGGGTATATGGTGTAATGTCGTGTAGTGCAATCCGTAATCTCCAGCTGGGGCCGACAGAGCACCGTACGACCTGGCAACCCTGTAATGAGACAAGGGCCGTTAGTTTACAGTTCAACCTATGCAGCACGATAGATGTTACAGCGCTTACTGTCAGGAGATGTTGGAGTAGCTCAGGTAGCGTCGAAGCCGCAGCCAGGAAGACAGTGTCTGCTGGGCTGGCTAGCTGGAGGTGGAAGGATGAGTCCGCCACCTGGAGGAAGAAGGAGGACCACCGCCGCGGATCTCCGCCTGTGCACAGGGGAATCGGACAAGATGAGAAGCGAGTAGGCTTACTTGGTAGTTGGTCCGGGTAGAACCGGCCCGGACGAGGTTCAGCAGGGCTAGGAAGCCGAAGGCTGGAGAGTAGAGTGCAGGGAAGCATGGAGGCAGGCATAACTGGATTCAGCATAGAGAATCAGACAACTCCGTGCCCAGCACTGGTCCTGGTGGAATAAATAGGCCGCAGGAGATCACAGGCAGGTGCGTGCACAGGTGCCGTGATTGGCGGCCATGACAATTTGCCCACTCTTTGCAAAAATGCTCCAAATCTGTCAGATTGTGAGGGCATCTCCTGTGCACAGCCCTCTTCAGATCGCCCCACAGATGTCCTATTGTATTCAGGTCTGGACTCTGGCTGGGCCATTCCAAAACCTTAATCTTCTTCTGGTGAAGCCATTCTTTTGTTGATTTGGATGCGTGTTTTGCGTCATTGTCGTGCTGAAAGATGAAGTTTCTCTTCAGCTTCAGCTTTCTAGCAGAAGCCTGAAGGTTTTGTGCCAACACTGACTGGTATTTAGAACTGTTCATAATTCCCTTTCCAGTTGAAGGAAAACAGCCCCAAAGCATGATGGTACCACCAACATGCTTCACTGCTGGTATGGTGTTCTTTTGGTGATGAGCAGTGTTGTGTTTGCACCAAATAAACCGTTTAGAATTATGGCCAAAAAGTTCAACCTTGGTTTCACTGGACCATAACACCTTTTCCCACATGTATTTGGGAGATTTCAAATGTGTTTTTGCAAAATGTAGCTGGGTTTGGATGTTTTTCTTTGTAAGATAAGGTTTCCGTCTTGCCACCCTAGATGGGAGAATGTTGTCATATGTACTAAACAGCCAGTACTTGCCAGAAATTCCCGCAGCTCCTTTAATGTTGCTGTTGGCCTCTTGGCAGCCTCCCTGACCAGTTTTCTTCTCATCTTTTCATCAATTTTGGAGGGATGTCCAGTTCTTCATAATGCCACTGTTGTGCCAAATTTTCACCACTTGATGATGACTGTCTTCACTGTGTTCCATGGTATATTTAATGCCTTGGAAATTCTTTTGTACCCTTCTCCTGACCGATACCTTTGAAAAATGAGATCCATCTGATGCTTTGGAAGCTCTCTGCAAACCATGGTTTGTGCTGTAAGATGTGACTACAAAAATGTCAGGAAAAGCCTACTGGAACAGCTGAACTTTATTTGGGGTTAATCAGAGGCACTTTAAATGGTGGCAGGTGTGTGCTGACTCTCATTAAGACATTAAGACTCCCACTGAGACAAAAGGTAAACACAAGACATGAATATAGGGCCAGGGGAGACATAACTCAGACAATACTTATGACACAGCCATGATGACAACAACAGACAAAAGTGCAACAAGAACCAAGATAATGATAATACTAAGCACAGAGAATAGTAAAAATAAACTGAAAGGGTAAGCATGGTCCCGAGACCATGACCCGATTATAGCAACAAATAGTGTCGATTTAGATTAAATCCATCAGCAACTACTAATGATGTGGTGCAGCCCTGAATAGGTTTCTCAACTCATAGGGGTCATTTTCAACCTTTATCGAGGGCCAAGGGGTAGGAGTTGGCAAAGCGGAAGGGGTAGGAATACAAATGAGAAATGGGGTGTTGTTTTGATGCTGAGCACGGGCAGTTAGTCTGATTATTTTCTGTACTTTCCCCACTTCTGTTTGGTATTGAATTTGGTTATGGGTTTGGATGTATTATGTTATTTGAGTTTGCCATTTGTTTTTGTTGGTTTATTAGAGTTCCTTTTATCTTAATCTTAGTCTTGCCTTTATAGTCTCTGTCATTATTATTATGTGCCTGTGGCCATCTTGTCATATATCTGAATGATATCTTCCTATGTCTATATTAGAGCCTTCTCCACCTTCGTTGTTAGTTTTCTCTTTATAGTGTTTATATGAATTGTTACTGTTATCCACACCTTTTCACCATTTGTGTATTTTATCTTGGCCTTGCCTCGGTGGGTTATTATTATTATTATTATTTTCTCCTTGTGTATTATTTTGTCTGATTTCATATTGTATTCATGTTCTCCTGTGCTTTTATTTTGACAGCGTCCTTGTTTACTTCCTCTTTTGCTCAAGTTTGCGGTTTGTCCCAGCTGTTAATGATTCTTAATTTATTATCCTCGCTCTTGTGATCCACACCTGTTCATCATTTTGGTAAATTACTCTTTTCCTATTTAAGGGACGTTGTCCAGCAGCTTGGGGTGACGTCCTTCCCTTTGTGTCCAGACATGAGTCCCACGTGTACTCTCATCGTTACCTGGCGTGTGTCCCATGCTTTATTCTCCATTGTTATCCTAGCGTGAGTCCCACACTTCTACCTATCCTCCCGATGTGTGTCCCACGTCTCAGCCTGAAAGCTGTTCGACTCCTCGTGTTCCTGCCTACTTTGTAAGTTTTTGTTCCAGTTTAGACTTTCTGCTTTTATTAAACATTTTGCAACTCACAGTTCACCATTTGGGTCTCCATTCCTGCCCCACCTGGGTAGCTCATGACAGACAGACCTCAAATCTAACTGTATTTCACTCTCTTATTGCAAATATTTTTTCTAGACTGTTTTAAAGCATTTACTGCTGTTAATAAATAATTAAAGTGTTTCTCTTGCTATTTTTATGTATGTATATGGGTCATTTACACTTAAAATGATTGTAAATTTAGTTCAAGTACATTTTAGCATGTGATACTCAGATTTGCTCATATTAAACATAATTTTCCAATGACAAAATTATGGCTAGTGAAACGGCTGAGTGGCTAACTTTGGAAAATGACTAGCCACAGTTGCCGATAAGCAAAAAAATTAATGCCGATAAGCAAAAAAGTTAATGTCAAGTCCTATGTACACACACACACACACACACACACACACACACACACACACACACACAGAGTCAGGGTCTCCGGCAGAGCCCAGTAAGGTGAGGTGAGCCCAAGGGCTGCAGCAAGCTGCCCCGGGCCCTCCTCACCATGAGTCGGGCAGTGTGACATCAACATAGGCACAGGAGACAATATGGAGCACACTTGCCTGAACTCGGACTACACCGCCATCCAGGACTTTGGCGATCTAGAGTGCGCAGGCTCTGGAGGTCCATGAGGTGCTGTGTCCACACTGACCTCCCCCGGGGTGGCTGGACCCACATTGTCGTCGTCCGCAGGCACCTCAGGTTGCGGCGGATCCTCTCCGTCGACCCTAGGAAGGAGCTCGGGGATGACAGGAAAAGAGAAGTTAGAGTTGCTGGCAGCGGCGGAGCCCGGCAAGGGCTGAGGACTGCACCTGACTCTCCTCGCCAGACAAGATTGCTCCAATTTACAAGGGAGAGAAACAAATGACAGCACTTGCCTGGACTCAAGCTCCACCGCTATCCAGGACTCCATCAATCCCGACAACAACATCTGGGACCCAGTTGGCTGGAGAGCCGGTCCGCTGGGGAACTTTGCGGCACTGGCCCTCGCTGCAGGCGTGATGGTTGTTGCAGTCTCCATGCCCCCGTGCGTCGTCCTCTACGCCAGTGGTCTGTCCGGCATGGTGGCCGGGGATTGCCACCCCGCTGACCCTGGGACTGAATCCTCCAGGGCCTCAGGTTCCTCCCTCCTCTGGTGACTTGGCTTTGGGATTGGCAAACTCATAGGAGCACACAGAGGGGATTTGGAGTGGTCAGGAGAAAAGTCATGATATGCCGCTGGAAAGGAGTACTCAGGGGACTGCAAACCCCGAGTCTCCTGGCCAGGGGACAGGCAAAATTGTTCATCAAAAATTGAAATTAACTGAGAAGGAACTTGCCTGTTCTCCTGGCTCTTGACATTCCCAGCGGCATCCGTGGCATCTCCTCTCCGCTGAGCGTCCACCCCAGGCCCAAACTCTTCGGTATGTGATGGAGGAGCCTCCCAAATGGGCACAGGGGAAGGTGTGGAAGAGGGAAAATCTTCCTCCTCCACTTCTATGGATGTAAAGGTTAAAGGAGAAGTAGCTGCAGGGGGAACAAATGCCAGGGCCGAGTTCCTCTGCTCCTCTCACTCGCGGTGTTCCTCCTCCATCTGCCAGTCAATTTGTGCTAATAGGGCCAGTCTCTCCTCCTCCATCATGATGAACTTGGGTTGGGTGGACCCTGGTCCGGAGGACGAGGCAGTTTCAGCTGGCGAAGCGCATCTCTCTTCCTCCTTCTCGCGGTGTTCCTCCTCCATCCGGCGGTCAATCTGGGCTAGCAAAGCCCGTTTCTCCTCCTCTGTCGTAACACCAGTGGATGGAGCATACCCAGGCTCGAGGGATGATGACGCAGGAGCGGGAGAGCCGCGGGAGGAGGGTGCTTTCTTCCGCCGCGAGCGCTTCTTCTGACGGGAGGATACTTCAATGTCTGGGAGGCCCACTCCGACTCCGCGTCTGGCTGAGGGAAGAGGACAGAGATGATGTCGACCACCCTCGGAATGAGCCAGAGGCTGGGATGATGCCACATGATGTCCTCAGCAGTGACCCGCGCCAGCCAAATGTCCTCGGGAGATTGCAGCCACTGAGCAGAAAGGAGAGCCTGCTCCAGGAGGTCCTGTGCTCCCCGCTCCTCATTTGTCCAGACCTCCATCGCGTAGCTCGGGGGGGGGGGGGGTGAAAAAGAAAAATGCACAACTACTCTGCTGGGTTTTCTTTTACAGGCCGGATCGTTCTGTTATGATCCCTTGTGCGCCATTACGCAGCGCACTCAAACAGAGCTTAAGTAATAACCATACTAATAAGGAAAGAGACAGTCGGTGTGAATGTGCATGGACTAGACATAATAGGAAACAGGTGTGCGCGAGTGAGTGTCTGAGCATGTGAATGACGATGAATGGAGGTGTGTGTGTGTGTGTGTGTGTGTGTGTGTGTGTGTGTGTGTGTGTGTGTGTGTGTGTGTGTGTATGATGAGGAACAGCTGGTGCACTGACAGGAGGAGGGGGCATGGCCAAGCTGTCAGGGAGCGGAGGACCCAAAGGGCTCCCTGAAGCGCCTGGTGGAAAATAAACAATGGAAAGGGACAAAATAGCCCAAGTGTCAGAACTGGGTTTGGAAACCAAACCCAAGTTCATAACAGATGTCATTTTGGTCTCATGATGTCAAAATGCGAACAGCATGATGAAGAGGACTGTTTAAATAGCAATTCTAATTGAACCACAACATTTATTGGTCGATTCATGGATCAAACACCTGTTGTGAATTTTGCTGTTAAGCACCTTGTTAGAGAACAGCAAGTTATGCAAAAAATACTGAAACATTGAACCGTTGGACATGTGCATTCAAAAGTTTAGAGAAGGTCAAATTAAGTTCACCTGTAAAGGTTACACTGCATTTTAGGTGCATTGTGAAATTTCACCAAGAAGCTGAATGTTCCTACCTTTTTGTGAGTAGTGTGTGTATGTATGTATGTGTGTATACATATATATACACTACCGTTCAAAAGTTTGGGGTCACTTAGAAATGTCCTTATTTTTGAAAGAAAAGCACTGTTTTTTTCAATGAAGATAACTTTAAACTAATCAGAAATACACTCTAATATCTAATATACATTGCTAATGTGGTAAATGACTATTCTAGCTGCAAATGTCTGGTTTTTGGTGCAATATCTGCATAGGTGTATAGAGGCCCATTTCCAGCAACTATCACTCCAGTGTTCTAATGGTACATTGTGTTTGCTCATTGCGTCAGAAGGCTAATGGATGATTAGAAAACCCTTGTGCAATCATGTTAGCACAGCTGAAGACAGTTTAGCTGGTTAGAGAAGCTATAAAACTGACCTTCCTTTGAGCAGGTTGAGTATCTGGAAAAAATTATTATTTCAAATACAAATCATTATTTCTAACCTTGTCAATGTCTTGACTATATTTTCTATTCATTTTACAACTCATGGTGGTAAATAAGTGTGACTTTTCATGGAAAACACAAAATAATTGTCTGGGTGACCCCAAAATTTTGAACGGTAGTGTATATATATAGAGAGAGAAAATAAGTATTGAACACATCAACATTTTTCTCATTCAACATATTTCTGATGGAGTCACTGATCTGAGATTTTCACCAGATATCAGTAACTGCTGTGTGTGTGTGTGTGTGTGTGTGTGTGTGTGTGTGTGTGTGTGTGTGTGTGTGTAAAATTACTGATGTATAAAATAGTGTATTTCAACCTTTTTTGAACCAAGAAACCCTTTTTACATTGCGGCACCCCACCAACCAAAAATGTTACAAAATGACACACTGTAGCCTGTTCCAACATATGTAATGACAATTTAGTCTAGTTTATACTCACTCAGTGTGAAACCTGGGCCTGTTTAGATGAACACAAAGTGATATCGTGGCTGGAACTTGTCATCACCCGCAGCTCACGGGCTTCCACCTCAGCTGCGCGCACACCTGCTCCTTGTTAGTGCGCAGCTGTTTATTCCATCCTGCCCTGAACTGCAGCCTGGAGCCGTCTGTCTCCCTGCGTACTCAACTCACAGCAGCATCCTTTCCTCCAGGCCTGCATCATCCCGGACACACAGCAGGACGCTGTCTCCCAGGCTTGGGACCTTGCCAACGCCAGCCACCACGTCACTACAAGTAAGCACAGAACTCTGTCACTCTCCTGTGTGGTTGCCCAGCTAATCCCTGCTCTCCTCTCATTTATAGGGTTGCCTGGCCGTACGGCGTGCTGCTCTGTCCTGACCTGCATCTTCCACCCACATCACACTCTCATCTCTTACACACGCATTCATACACGAAACATTATTTTTGAATAAAGTTTTCAAATCTGCCTGAGCCTGCGTGCGTGTTTCCTGGGCCGAACAATATGTCAGTATGGCTCCAGCAAAGTGGCCCAGCGGACAGCGGGCTCGCACGCCGTTTTTCCACCCTCGAGGCTCAGGTGGATATGATTGCTCATCAACAGCAGGTGATACTAAATCAACTGACTTCAATTACTAAGCGGTTAGACCGCCTGGACCCTCCGTGGGCTTTCCCTCCGGGTCCTCTTGGCGTTGCAGCTCCGGTTGCCTCCACAGCTGGCCAGCCTAGCTCGGGAGCGCCAACCCGTCTCACACCCATTCCAACCCCTGCTCGCTTCAACGGGAAACTCGGTGGAGCGAAGGGGTTTATCTTGCAGTGTGAGTCGGTGTTTCTGCGCGTTCCCGGAGATTTTCCCTCAGACCATAGCCGAATCGGGTACATGGCTAATCTTCTCGAGGGGCGAGCGTTAGCTTGGGCTTACGCTGTAATGACGAAGCCCAGCTACGCAAACCTCTTGTATGACCGGTTCGTGCGGGACTTTTTAGAAGTCTTCAATCATTCCCGTCTCCACAGCGTCCTTGTTGATCGGCTCCTTAGTCTCCAACAGGGAAGCCGGTCAGCGGTGGAATACGCGGTCGACTTCCGGGTGGCAGCGGAGGAAGTGGGCTGGGGAGAGGCTTCTCTCTGCAGTATTTTCCTCCGTAGCCTCAAATCTGGTCTGAGGGATGAGCTAGCCGGTCGGGATCTCCCAGGGCGACTCTCTGAGTTGATCTCGCTCACGATTAGCCTGGACAACAGGCTACGTGAGCAGGCTGCGGAGCGGAAGTCTGCCAGCCGCTCGCACGGAGCTTCCCTCCGCCCAGCTCAGTCTCGCCCCCTGGCGTGTACCGGCTCCGGAGTCCGCCGATGAACCAGAGGCCATGGCTATCGGGCGCACTAGGCTCCCTCCAGTGGAGAGACAACGCCAGCGGGAACGGGGTCTCTGCATGTATTGCGGAGATGACCAGCATCCCGTGGAGCTGTGCCCAGTTAAGCCAAACGGGGAAGTCCGCGAGTCACTGTAGGGGGCCTCGCGGACTCTAACCTGCCAAATCCCCTATCGTCATGCACACTGCCCATACATTTCTGCCACAACTCCACCGGGCATTCCACTCACGCACTGGTGGATTCTGGGGCAGAGCAGAGTTTTATCTCTAAGAGCCTGGCAACCCGTTTGGGCATACCCTGCCAACTGCTGCCTACCCCCCTGAACTTGGTGACGCTCTCTCGCTCTTCCCTGGGTACAGTTACACACCGCACTAAGCCAGTCCCCATCATCGTCTCTGGCAACCACCGAGAGGATCTGACCCTCTACGTCCTGCCCTCCTCGTCGGACCGTGTCATTCTGGGTTACCCCTGGCTGCGGCTGCATAATCCTGTCCTGGATTGGAGAACCGGCAGTGTCCTGTCCTGGAGCACCTTCTGCCTGGGCACCTGCCTCCAGTTGGCGGCTTGTGCTCCATCCTCCCCTCCGCCGGCTCCGGTCTCTGAGCCCCCGGACCTGACTCTAGTGCTGCAGGAGTTCCATGACTTGGGGGCAGCATTCAGCAAGTCCAGAGCCTTGTCCCTTCCTCCGCATCGACCATACGACTGTGCGATTAACCTCCGCCCGGAGGCCCCCCTGCCGTCTGGCCGCCTATACAGTCTCTCTGCACCGGAACGCGAGGTGATGGACACCTATATTAAGGAGTCGCTCAGCGCTGGGATCATCCGCCCCTTCTCGTCCCCGCTTGGCACGGGTTTCTTCTTCGTGGGTAAGAAGGATGGGTCCCTACGCCCCTGTATCGACTTCAGAGCGCTAAATAACATCCCTATAAAGGACCGCTACACACTGCCGCTCATGGACACTGCTTTCCACTCCCTCCAGGGGGCGACCTGGTTCACCAAGCTTGACCTCCGCAGCGCTTACCATCTCGTTAGGATCCGGGAGGGAGACGAATGGAAGACGGCCTTTAGGACACCCAGCGGCCACTTCGAATATCTCGTGATGCCGTTCGGGCTCACCAACGCACCTGCCGTCTTCCAGCGTCTCATTAACGACTTTCTGCGGGACTTCCTGGGAGTATTCGTCTTTGTTTATCTCAATGACATACTCATCTTCTCCAGGTCACGGGAGGAGCACCAGGCCCATGTGAGGCGGGTCCTGCAACGTCTGCTGGAGAATCGCTTGTTCATAAAGGCCGAGAAGTGCGAATTCTATGCCCGGACCACCTCCTTCCTGGGGTTCGTTATCTCTCATAATCAGATCCTCCCCGACCCCGCTAAGGTTAAAGCGGTGGTCGAGTGGCCCATGCCTACCTCCAGGAAGCAGGTGCAGCAGTTCATTGGGTTTGCGAACTTCTACCGGCGCTTTGTTCCCAACTACAGCGCCATCGTCTCCCCCCTGACCTGCCTCACGTCATCGAAGGTGCCCTTTCAGTGGTCTGAGGAAGCGGCCACCGCCTTCAAGACTCTCCAGGCGGAGTTCTCGTCCTCCCGGGTCCTGAACCAGGTTGACCCCGTGCTTCAGTGTCTGGTGGAGGTCGACGCGTCCGACACGGGGGTGGGGGCGGTGCTCTCCCAGCGCTCACCGGTGGATGGTGTCAAGCGGCCCTGCGCCTTCTTCTCCAGGAAGCTATCAGAGGCAGAGTGCAACTATGACGTCGGTGACAGGGAGCTCCTTGCCGTCAAGCTCGCACTACAGGAGTGGCGTCACTGGTTAGAGGGGGCAGCCCAGCCCTTTGTGGTCTAGACGGACCATAAAAAGCTCGAGTACTTGAGGTCAGCAAGGCGCCTGAATGCCCGCCAGGCGCGCTGGTCTCTATTTTTTGCTCGCTTCCATTTTACCATCACGTACCGTCCAGGCTCGAAGAATGGGTTGCCCGACGCCCTGTCCAGACAATTTGCCCCAGAGGGTCCGGAGAAGTCCGAACATACCATCCTGCCCGATTCGTACATCGTGGGGGCGATTGCCTGGTCTATCAAGGACAAGATTCTGAAGGCTCAGGAGGCGGAGCCGGATCCTGGTGGGGGGCCGGAGAGGAGACTCTATGTTCCTTCGGCGGTTCGAGGTGAAGTGATCCACTGGGCCCATACCTCCAAACTCTCCTGTCACCCTGGCATCACCCGCCTGGTGATTTGGCTGCAACGCTCGTTTTGGTGGCCGGGTCTCCAGAAGGACGTGACCAACTATGTCCGGGCCTGTCCCCAGTACGCTACCGGCAAGTCCCAGAACTCTCCACCTGCGGATCTACTCCAGCCCCTGCCGGTCCCGGGCAGGCCCTGGTCACACATCGCCCTTGACTTCGTCACCGGACTCCCTGTCTCTAACACCTATGACACGGTTCTGACTATTGTGGACAGATTCTCCAAAGCCGCCAATTTTGTGCCTCTTCGGGGTCTCCCTTCGGCACGTGAGACGGCCGATCTTCTGGTCCAGCATGTCGTCAGGCTGCATGGGATCCCGCTGGACGTGGTCTCCCAGGTTTGGAGGAGCTTCTGCAACGCCTTGGGGGCTAAAGTCAGTCTCTCCTCTGGTTACCACCCCCAGTCTAATGGGCAGTACGAGCGCAGCTATTTTTTCCATCCTGCCCTGAGCTGCAGCCTGGAGCCGTCTGTCTCCCTGCGTACTCAACTCACAGCAGCATCCTTTCCTCCAGGCCTGCTGACTGCTCTTCAAGACACGTAAGCTGTCTGTTATTGCTTTACCTTCTCCTGTCAGCCTTCCCCTGTGCACAGGTGGATCTCTCGGCGGCGGACTCACTCCTCCTTGTCTCGCCGCTCCTCTACCTTGCCGCATCATCCTGGACGCACAGCAGGATGCTGTCTCCCAGGCTTGGGACCTTGCCAACGCCAGCCACCACGTCACTACAAGTAAGCACAGAACTCTGTCACTCTCCTGTGTGGTTGCCCAGCTAATCCCTGCTCTCCTCTTGTTTATAGGGTTGCCTGGCCGCACGGCGTGCTGCTCTGTCCTGACCTGCATCCTCCACCCACATCACACTCTCATCTCTCACACACGCATCAATACACGAAACATTATTGTTGAATAAAGCTTTCAAATCTGCCTGAGCCTGCGTGCGTGTTTCCTGGGCCGAACAATATGTCAGAAATGAAGAAAGGAATAAACTTCCTCCACAGCTCTCAGTCTCTGTCTTGTTTTAGTTTTTATTTGAAAAGCACAGGTTTTTCTCATTAAAGTTAGCTGTTTCTCCATGTGCTCATGGAGATGAACAAAATAGTCTGTGTAGTCTTGGGATGTAAAATGAATGTGGAGTACACAGCATGTGCATCATGCATATACTGAGTGTGTAATTACAAAAACTTAACCGCCAGTGAGATCACTAAGCTTGCTTCTCTGACAGGCGATGATCCCATCAGTGACACCCATAGTGTGTTCCTATTGTCCAGTCTGTTCCAACACTTTGCTTTAGTGCACATAAAATGTCCTGGAATATACTGTATATCACACAGAAATGAGAATTATTGTCTTGTTGTCAACATCCATAGACATATCCATTTGAAACCGCGCTGACTCATTAATTCACTCCTGCAATTGTGCTTCAATGTCCTACACAATTTCATCAATTCTCTTCATGGCTGTCGGGGCTGAAAGAGGCACATGTGCTACTTTTTTTTAGCTGCATCTTCTCCTCATAGTTCACAGCAAATGTCCTTAGCAGCAAGCAGGATCAACTCTTTGCCGATAGTGAAAGGTTTTTTAGCTTTAGCAATACGGTTAGCCACTAAGTACGATGCTCTCAGTGCTGCCACATTTGTTAATGTAGTTACCTTCAAGAGTTGCTTCTGTCCTTGTTCATGTTTTTGTTTTTCACTCAAAGAACTCCATGGGCTTGTCTTTCAGTGTGGGGTACTTGGCTTCCATGCGCCAAAGCAGTTTTGAAGGCTTCATGGACTCCTTTGCTAGCTGTTCACCATATATTAACTAGAAAAGCACTCGGAGAGCGCAGACCTCCGCCAAGCGCCACAATTCCCCCCATACAGTGTTTGTGTGTACGTTGTCAGATTCCTTGAGCATGTAAACATATGACTAGCAATTGGATTCACAATGATTATTTGTTTATTTGACAGGGACAGTGCAATAAACACACAATTAATCAATGACAATCAATCTGATAGTGATAGGATTAGTGGTTCAGTAGTAAAAGCATTGCCTCCTTGGCGGAGGTAATAAACTGAAGTGTTGCTGTTGTGTCCATGTTCTCCACTGACGGATGCAAATTGGGTAGACAGGTTGCCGTGGGTTTTATATTATATTATTTTGGGGTTGCGCTCTGCGGCAAACGAGAATTTAGAAGCCGGCAGAGAGCTCGTTTTTGCGCAGCTCCTATGGCTGGCCGGGGAATTTCTGCCAAAGAATCCGTTGGCGGACAGCTGCCCGTGTGAGGTTTTGCAGTTGCGCGCAAACACAGGCACGCTGGCGGGCCCAGGCCAGCAGTGTTTTCCGCGTGCTTTTGTGCCTAAAACGTTGAAGAACGCGGAGTTTGTGTTGCAGACACGACGACCAGCGCCCTCCATTGCGCCTGCGCACATGTTGAAAATGGCTATATGTCACAGTGTTGAAAAATGCTTTAAAAAATTCCTGTATCCAGACGGTGAACCGGATCACCCCCAAAATTTAATCAGTTCTTCCTTGTACCATTTCCAACAACGCCTGAAAGTTTCATGGAAATCCGTCCAAGACTTTTTGAGTTATCTTGCTAACCAACAGACAAACAGACAGACAGACAGACAGACAGACAGACAGACAGACAGACAGACAGACAGACAAACAAACACACAGACAAACCCCGGCAAAAACATAACCTCCTCCTGGCCTTTTCGGCCTGGCGGAGGTAATTACAGGGCTGGAGCATGGGTGTCGCCTGTGCCGATAAAGCTGTATTTTAAATAGAACTCATGGCATTTCCTCATAACTGCACATTTCTTTTTCTTAGCAGTCTTGGGCTCTTCTGCCATCTCATCAATGGGCGTTTTACCTGGCTTTCCAAAGAAACTCTCTAACGATGACTGTTTTGTATTAGTTTCAGGTGGCTAGCTTGCAGATGTAAAACTGAGCAAAGTCGATGGTAATTACTTACTGAGACATGTGTATCAATGCAGTGCAGAGTGTAGAGGCAGACACATCAGGCAGGAAGACAGCAAATATCAGGTAAGAATTTTTCAACATAAAACATCCGCCAGATTTTTAGTCAGTAGACAGAACACACAATACACAAATAAGAATGGAATGGACAGAACAGAGGAATGGAATAAATAAATAAATTATTTTTTTTCTCTATGGCTCTCCAAGACCCAGTACCAAGTGGCCCTGGAGGTAGACCTGGGGGTTGGGGACCACTGCTTCAGAGGATGTGACATCATCATGCCCAGATTCCTAGGCTCTCAGCTCTCTTACTGAGTCTGTGCATGTGCAGCCCACTCTGCTGTGGATGACACACTGCATTCAGCTCATGTAAATCATAAATGCTCATGAAGACTAGAAGAGAGTCTGAGCTTTGCTTATTTCTCTCCACACCTCTGAGAAAAACCACTGTGACCAACTCAGCCTTACTGGTTATGGGCCCATTAAGTTGGACGCTTTTCTTAGCCCTCCAGAATAAGTTTTGCGTGTGAGGTACAGACTTACATTGCTTCAACCAGCTAAGCTAAGTGGGCCGACATCTGAGAAAAAGTGAAGAAGCTCTATACACACTGCCAGGATGAACCAGTGTGGAGATAAGTAAAACGTTTTATACGTGACTTATAACATGGGCGCTAGTGACGCTAACAAGATAGCTGACTATCAAGCTGAAGCACGTTAGCATGATAGTTAACATGAGAACAGCAGCCACAACAATGCAGCAGCAGATATTCAGCAGATGTGAGGATGAGTTTGACCTATGGAAGACAGGATTTCCAATCTACTTACACATGTTGAAACTAAACATACTATATTGCTGAGCCAAATAGTTATAAGCAATGAGCTGCACACAAAGAGAAAAATGCTGACTGTTACACTGAGCTGACTAATTGATGATAAAAACTTGTCACTGATAAAGCATGAAGCCACTGATGATGGCAGAAAAGCTCTGAAAATACTGAAGGAGCATTACACTGGGAAAAGCAAGCTAAGAATCATAAGTCTGTATACATCGTTAACCAAGCTGCGTATGCTGGACAGTGAAGGTGTGATAGTTGCTTACTTTGACATAGCCACATGTTGAAAAAGTAGATTTATTGGTCATGATAAAAGTGAGGCTCCCAAGAATGGTTTGAGGTCAGTTTATTGTTTCCATAAAACATTAGCACTACAAAACTTTCCTGTTTCTGGGAGGAACACTTCAGTGTCCTCCCAGCTGAGTCCCAACAGCTGCCATAATTGTCATGCGATGGCCCTCACGAGCCATCAATGAGACGCCGAGAGCTCGCCGGTGAGTTTGCGTAATTTATTAACACAAGGGAACAGTACAAAATAATAAGCCACATGGGGCCACGACACGAACATACACTTGGGTGACAAATAACAGGCTACAAGGGAAAAGTGCACTGAGAAACAGACTAAGAGGGAAAACACTTACAGAGGGGAGAAAACTCCTGTATCCAAGAACAGGATGAAACCGTGGAATGTCCGACGAGGTCGCAGCCCGGAGTAACCTGAGCTGCTCCCTCAAATAGGGCTTCAGAAGACTCAGCTGATGAGAATGACAGCTGATTGATAATCAGCCATCTCAGCGGAGCGCAGCTCTGACAGCCGGAAGCCCCGCCGAGATGCTGTCACAATAAGAGCTCGAAGGCCCAATGGTAAACCAGAGTAGAGAACTACCGGACCACCCGAGCGTGGACAGAGTCAGCACTCGGATCGTAACAATAATAACTGCTTGGCTAGTTGGTGTCCAAAGTCATTTGGTTTACTAATTAAACTCAAGCTGTAAAACATGTCAGGTGTAGCATTTTCAGTGTTCCTACAACACCTGAGCAGCAACATTCCATAGTGCATAGCAGAGGCAACCACAGAAACCAAAGCAAAAACATCTCAGCTTGTTTCACTTTCTGTCCCAAGTGTGGGTACTCTGCCCACAGTCAGCAACAATGAACTCCATCTAACTTGGATAAACAGTTCAGGTAAAGGATGGATGGAGATTACATTCATTTCATATCAAGCTACTGTCATGTTAATGAGTAATAACAAATAAATTACGTCATACAATAAAAACAGGAGCTACAGTATATATTGAAAATTGATTACCATGACACATATTTAGAAATCACATGCTAGGCGCATGATCAGAAATCATGTGTCAGACATGTGACTGTCCCACTGTAAGACCCATGACTGATGTAAGCACCCAAACAAAGACAAAATGTAGTGATCCACGCTGGGTGCCTCTGTCCACTAATTACCATTCCCAGCTGTGCTTGCTTTCACACCTGCTCTCCCCAATTAGGCACCCTTTATCAGGAGTGGATTCCTGCTCTCCGGCACGGAGACGTCTACACTCCTTGGGTGAAGTTCTCCTCGCGTCAGCTCACCTGCCGCATCTACTGGGAGTCACGCCTCCCTTCTTTGCATCATCTCCACACCTATCATCTGGGAGCCTCGGCTCCTCAACTACCAGTAAGACTGTTCCCTTGGGAATCCTCACCTTCATCCCCAGCTTCTCTCCTCCTCTCTCCCCTGTGCACAGGTGGACTTCATCCTGGTGGCGGACTTACCCTTCCTCTATGCGGCGGACCAGACCAGTGCACCGTACGCACTCACTCCCTCTTCCCTCAGATGGGGCTGCACCTGTTCCTTCTCCCTCACCTTGCACACTACACCTCTGGAGCAGGGCTCCGGCAACCTGGAGAGGACTGTTCGATTCTTCGGCGCTTCAACGACTCCTGTGCCCAGTAAGATTATCTATTATTCAGCTCATTCAAGGCTCTGGGATTGAACTGTTATTAATTCCCCTTCTCCTCTCCTCCCGCAGGGTTGCCAGTTCTCTCCCACTCTGCATTCACACCCACTCACTCATGCATGCATTCACTACTTTAATAAAAGATCATTGTGAGTTATATCGAGTCTGTGTCTGCTTCTGGGTTTTCGTGTAAACATGTCACAAAACAGCGCTGGAGAGTTTGAAAGTGACTAGCAATGAGTCCAGCTCTAAATCCCATAGAGCACCTGTGGAGAGATCTCAGATAAGCTGGTGGGAAAACGAACACTTCAAATCTGACAGACCTGGGGCAGCTGGCAAAAGAAAAATTGTCCACAATTCCAGGAGAGTGGTTAAAAAAAAAAACAAACTCAGTGATTGAAGCAATGGATTTCAGTTATAATAATGGACTGCATTTATAAAGTGCCTTTCAAGACACCCAAAAACACTTTACAATGAGTCCATTATTCATTCACTCCACAGACAGACAATGGTAGTGGTAAGCTACCTTTGTAGCCACAGCTGCCCTTGGGCAGACTGATGGAAACATGGCTGCCAATCCACACCAACAGCCTCTCTGACCACCATCGAATATTTATTCATATTCATACAACAGTGACATGAACATACTCAAGGCAAGGTGAGTAAAGTGTCTTGTCTAAGGACACAACAGCAGGGTGGGGGAGCGAGATTCGAGCCGCCAACCCCCTGGTTATTGGACAACCTGCTCTACAGTATCTCACAAAAGTGAGTACGCCCCTCACATTTTTGTAAATATTTTGTTATATCTTTTCATGGGACAACACTGAAGATATGACACTTTGATACAATGTAAAGTAGTCAATGTACAGCTTGTATAACAGAGTAAATTTGCTGGTCCCTCAAAATAACTCAATACACAGCCATTAATGTCTAAACCGCTGGCAACAAAAGTGAGTACGCCCCTCGTGAAAATGTCCAAATTGTGCCCACTTAGCCATTTTCCCTCCCCAGTGTCACGTGATTCGTTAGTGTTACAAGGTTTCAGGTGTGAATGGGGAGCAAGTGTGTTAAATTTGGTGTTATCACTCTCACACTGACTGGCGCCTAGCGGCTGCCCCGGCCTTGGATGCGCTCTGCAGAGCGTGCCCAAATGCCAAGTCACGTTTCGTTACCTTATGTGTAATGACAATAAAGTTGAATCTCATCTCATCTCATCTCATCTCACACTCTCTCATACTTGTCACTGGAAGTTCAACATGGTACCTCATGGCAAAGAACTCTCTGAGGATCTGAAAAAAATAGTTGTTGCTCTATATAAAGATGGCCTAGGCCTAGTGCACCATGGGCTGCACGGTGGCGCAGTGGCTTAGCACTGTGGCAGCACAGTTTTACCCTCGGCCGGGGGATCGCGGGGATCATGAGATCGTGGGTTCGATCCCAGCCTCCGACCAACAGTGAGCTGTGTGGAGTTAGCATGTTCTCCCCGTGTTGCGTGGGTTTACTCCGGGATTTCTCCGGTTTCCTCCCGCATACCAAAAACATGTAGGTTTAGGGCGCTCGCGCACGCAGCGACTGGCAGCCGGTGGCTTGTCACCAGACTGCAAACCAAATCTACCTACGGGTACAAATAAGTAACAAAAAAAAAAAAAGATTGCCAACACCCTGAAACTGAGCTGCAGTACAGTGGCCAAGACCATACAGTGGTTTGTATGGTCAGTTTGCTAAAGACAAGCAGACTAAGGACATGGATTACTGGAACCACGTCCTGTGGTCTGATGAAACCAAAATAAACTTATTTGGTTCAGATGGTGTCAAGCGTGTGTGGCCGCAACCAGGTGAGGAGTACAAAGACTAGTGTGTCTTGCCTACAGTCAAGCATGGAGGCGGGAGTGTCATGGTTTGGGGCTGCATGAGTGCTGCCGGCACTGGGGAGCTACAGTTTATTGAGGGAACCATGAATGCCAACATGTACTGTGACATACTGATCACCTCCCATCAGAAACTGGGCTGCAGGGCAGTATTCCAACATGATAACCACCCCAAACACACCTCCAAGACGACCACTGCCTTGCTAAAGAAACTGAGGGTAAAGGTGATGGACTGGCCACGCATGTCTCCAGACCTATACCCTACTGAGCATCGGTGGGCCATCCTCAGATGGAAGGTGGAGGAGTGCAAAGTCTCTAACACCATGATATCATCATGGAGGAGTGGAAGACAATTCCACCGGCAACCTGTGAAGCTCTAGTGAACTCCACGCCCAAGGGAGTTAAGGTAGTGCTGGAAAATAATGGTGGCCACACAAAATATTGACACTTTGGGCACAGTTTGGACATTTTCACTCGGGGTGGTACTCACTTTTGTTGCCAGTGGTTTAGACATTAATGGCTGTGTGTTGAGTTATTTTGAGGGGACAGCAAATTTACACTGTTATACAAGCTGTACACTGACTACTTTACATTGTATCAAAGTGTCATATCTTCAGTGTTGTCGCATTAAAAGCTATAATAAAATATTTACAAAAATGTGAGGGGTGTACTCACTTTTGTGAAATACTGTACCTCCTGAGCCACTATCGTCCTGTTAGTTATTTCTTTCATAGGGTGTGCTACCATAGTTTAGTTGAGAGTACTCAATTTTGTCCTGACCACTTTTGGAGTTCTGTATAAAATGTTTTTTGGGTTGTTCCAATGCACGCAAAAGAGAAAAACATGAGAATACCAAAGCATGTGCAAATGAAAGAATTTTCCAGTAGAAGTGGTGATTTATCTGATAGAAATTGTTACTGGATGCATCACTCAGTCATATGGCTGTGGGATGTGTAGTGTGTGCTGTGACTTCTGGGCTTTTCACTCTTGCTCTCAGCTTCACCACTGGTTTGCACAGGGATCCCAGGTGTGAAAAGTAAATGGCACACAAGCCTTCTCTGATCTTGATAGCCTCTCCACAGTAAGATCTACTGTGACCCAGACATGGGATCTTCCTGGAGTTGGTAAATGGGAATTGGGCATCTTATGACCCAAGCAGAACTACAAGGTCTCAGAGGAGACTAGGCCCCCAGATGCAAAACATGCATGTGCCACCACTGTGTGGACATACCATAATGCCTGCAAAAAATAGTCCCCAGCTATAGGTCAAATAGTCCCATTGCTGTGTGGGTAATTAGTGTAAATCTATAGGAAACAATACAGACATGTGGGCAGTAAATGTCACAAAGGAAGATCCTTGTCTACAACACCGGCAAGGCTTCTATCATGTCCTGCCACAGGAATTGGATGAGCGTGGACAACAAATTGGGGATAATGCTGCATACAAAAATGCAAAATTACTGCACAGATTTTGAGGAAATTTTCACCAGAGGTGGTTCTTGGGCTATGGATCAACCTGTTAGATTTTGGAGAGGATCCAAGAATGTATACCACTACCAAAGAACTTGTTTGTTTTTGTGCAACAGGATTACGCAAAGACTACTAAATGGATTTGGATGAAATTTTAACCAGAGATGGCCCTTGGGCTATGGATGAACCCATTAGATTCTGGAGGTGATCCATGAGCACATACCTCTGCCAAAGCCTATCTCGCAATGTGTGGACAGATGGCGGTATGGACAGACAAAGGGATGGAGGGACAGAGAGATGGACAAACAGAGGGAAGGAGGGACAGATGGAGCCTTAGCAGAGGTATGCACTCTCTGAGTGTCCGCTAGTTGTTTATGAAATTCTCCTACCATCAGCAGTAGGTTGATTTAAAGGTCTCTCATGACAATACTTTGTCTACTAGTCCATGGGCCGAGTCAGATATTGGTACCACTAAAAGGGACAAAACCTCTATGGTGCCATTTTGTTTGTAGGACCTACAGTATATATGTGTATTAAGGCATGATAGCATTTCCAAATGAGTAGCTTAGTCATGATACACAGCACCTCCTTTTTTTAAGTAAAATTATCATGACGCCTAATATCACATGCTGGTATTTCTGAATTATTCTCCCTTTTACTGTACAAAATGCTAATAGAAATTGACCTTGGATAGTTTCCAATATTAATTTTTATTCAGTTTCTACTTTTCAGGGTTTTTTTGAGGGAGAAGGTACGATTTATTTTTGATTTCAGCACATTTTCACATTCCAGTGGAGCGCCGCGAGGCAAGTCAATATAAATGTTTATTTAAGACTTATTTTGGTTATCACTTAGTTAAGAAAATTAATTAAATGTTATCTTTTATAGTGTGCCAAAAGAAACTGGAGTTCTGGAGGATCGCAACATTTTATTAAAAACGAAACCAGAATAATAGTGTACAACTTTATAGACAAGAATGAGTAATTTCAATGCCAATTTCAATTGATGCAATTAATTACATGAGATAATTTACCAATACCTGGTGTCATTGCAGGTCTGGATGAATGTACCTAACTGAAAATGGATTCCACCCAAGAAGTAGGGAGTGGCACGGCACCCAAGCGCACACGCCTTGATTGCATAATCCATTGCTCATCTTCAGATGAAGAACTAGTATCTCCAAAGGACATCAACTCCTGGAAAACCCTGCTGAGAGCCGCTGAAATAAGACAGCATGCTCCGATCCTGGACCTAGCAAAAGGATTGCCAGATGATGCCATACCAGCTGCGGCCTACCACCGGAAATGCCAAAGCATTTTCACCATGAAAAGGGACCTCGATGCTATAATTTCCAAGCAGAGGCGCACAGAAGAAAACAAAAGCTCAACGGAAAGAAAAAAGTCACAGAGGCCAGCACCATCTCAGTCAAGGGTTTATGAGGCAGAGTGCATCTTCTGTGAGAAGACCAGCAAGTACTTGAAAGGAGATAGGACTAGAGATCCTCTGGTCCAGTGCACTGAACTGCATGCCGATGAGAAAGTCCGAAAGGCTGCTGTCAGTAAACTGGACAACAGAATGCTTGCCATCGTCAACAGAGACCTCTTGGCAGCGGAAGGTCATTACCACCGGACTTGCTACCGTGAGTACACACGGGATTCAAGCGCCACCACACAGGACAGTGGAAAAGGTGCCAGTGCTGCTCCAACTGATACTGATGCTGAGTATGAAGCTGCAGAGCAACAGTCATACAATGACCTTTTCTCTTACGTAAGAGAAGAACTGTTTGTCAACCCTGATGTGGTGCCAATGACCAACCTCACAGCCAGACTGGTCGAGGGCATGGTAACTCTTGGAGTGGAAACAGTGAAAGCCTCGACCAAGAAACACATCCGACGCAAACTGGTAGCTGAGTTTGGAGAAGCCCTGCAAATCACTCAAGATGACAATGGGAAACTACTTGTGTATCCCAACAGCCTTTCTATGCCAGAGCTTGTTAAGGCATACCAAATACTCCAGAGAAAGGTGCAACTCATGGAATCAGACAGGAGTGAGGACATCATCGACAAGGCAGCACTGCAGATGAGAGGTGACATCAAGAAGCAAGACTACAGACAGTCATGGCCACCTCAGATGTCGGAGGATGCGGTCATTCCTTCTTCAGTGACCAGGTTCCTGAACACACTGCTGACAGGCTCAACAGACCGCTCAAACCCATCTGACAGAATCCAGCGTCTCTGCAGCTCATTTGGCCAGGACTTGGTATATGCCATTACCAATGGTAAGGTGAAGCTAATGAAGCATGTATGAATCTTCCTCCACCATACGCAATGTCAATGATCTCCGCTACCACCTCTTCTATGCAAAACGGGGAGATGTGGAGTCCAGCCAGCTGCCACCATGCAAGGACTGTTTGCACATGCATGTGCTTCGGGCCAACTACCAGGCTGCAATATGGCGGTGCTGCCTTGAGAGGGAATCTGTTGTCCCAGACCCAAAAAGCTGTGGGTGGACAACAGATGAGGAAGGCAACCTGACCAATGAGAGGATGCGTGGATCACCCGCGCCAGAGGCCGTGTTGAAGTTGCTGTCATGCAAATGTGTCCGCGTCTGTAAACTTCCAGACTGTGTGTGCCTGGTGAACCAGCTGAAATGCACATATATGTGCAAACTGCAGACCTGCAGCAACCAGAGGGAAGAAGATGAAGATGGCGAAGCTTATGAAGTAGCAGATGATTCGGACACAGACGAATAGATCTACTAGTTACCTGTTACAGTACTGTAATGGAATACTACTCTTTTGCTAGGAGACTACTTTGTAATCCTACAATAATTATGCATTAATCTACTGTTAAAACTGTTTACTGTGCTTCATTTGTATCTCAGATATCCTCTAATAACATTCACTTCTGCAATTATGAAGAAGCAGCAGTAGATGATTCGGACACAGACTAATACTAGCCGCTATAGTACTCTATTGGAAGTGCTTTGCAATGCCACAGTATTACAATACCAACTGTCAAAATTGTTTTTTGTGCTTTATTTGTATCTCAGATATGCCGTAATAACAAGTAACTGCTCATTAATAGGGTAAATATGTGTTGGTATTATCATTCCAAAAATTCGCAGCCTCAGATTTTGTGATTTATGGGGTATCCTAATCAATGCCTGATAGCTATGACTAAGCTACTACTTTGGAATTGCTATCATGGCAAAATATCATCCACAGATATAGGCCATTCCAAAATGCATCACTAGAATTTGTCCCTTTGAGTGGTACCAATAACCCAAAAATCTGGTCTGGGCCCATGGACTATACTTTGTTGTAAAAAGATGTGTTTAAAGCAAAACCCACAATGTTTTCCTAACCCTAACCAAAAAAAATTTCTGTACCTAATAAGTAAGTGAAAGTAAAAGTAATTAGAGGGCACTTAGAGAGCACATAGCTCCACCAAGACTCCATCCGTCCCTCCCTCCCTCCTTCCTTCCTCACTTCCTTCGTCCATCCATCCATCCGTCCCTCCAGCCGTCCATACATTGTGAGATAGGGCCTTGGCAGTGATATGCACTCATAGATCACTTTGAAAATCTAGTGGATTCATTTGTAGCCCAAGGGCACCTTTTGTGAATATTTCATCAAAATCTGTCCAGTAATTTTTGCATAATCCTGCTAACACATTGCAAAAATATAGGGCCTTGGCAGAGGTATGCACACATGGATCACCTCCAAAATGTAATGCATCCATCCTTTGGCCAAGAGCCACCTCTGGTAAAAATTTCATCCAAATCCGCCCAGTAATTTTTTTTTGTAATCCCGGTGCACACAAAAGGGCCTTGGTGGAGGTGTGCACTCTTAAATCATCTCCAAAATCTAATGGGTTCATCCTTAGCCTAAGCGCCACCTCTGGTGAAAATTTCATCCAAACAAGACCAGTACTTTTTGTGTAAATTCTGCTCACAGACAGACAAACAGATGCGTGCAAATCTACAACTCCAAAAAGAGGGAGAAAAAAATATGGAGCATGAAGTTGTGTCTTTTGCATGACAGACTGTTGGGGTTTGCCACCACCACCCCTCCATCCTCATGAGAACTGTATGCCCCAGGTAAATATATGTATTTAGCTTCAAGTATTGTGGCCAATCGATTCCACCCTTGACCATCGTGGGTTCGATCCCACCCCCAGACCATCGGTGACCCTTCTGTGTGGAGTTTGCATGTTCTCCCTGTGTCTGCGTTGGTTTACTCCGGTTTCCTCCCACAGGCCAAAGACATGCAGGTGAGGTTAATTGACATCAAACTAAGGATTCTAAATTGTCCTTAGGTATGGATGTGAGAGTGAATGGTTGTCTGTCTCTCTGTGTTGGCCCTGCGATGGACTGGCAATCTGTCCAGGGTGTACCCTGCCTCTCGCCCAAAGATGCTGGGACAGGCTCCAGCCCCCCCGCGACCCGAAAAGGATTAAGTGGTAGAAGATGGATGGATATTATGGCGGGTCAAATACAGCATTTTTTGAGAGATATGTTTTCAAACAAATGAGATTTATCCTCTTTGGCTTTGTATAAAATGTTTAAGATAAGATAAGATAAGATAAGCCTTTATTAGTCCCACAACGGGGAAATTCCAGGATTGCAACAGCACAGGGATAGCAACACTCAGAGCAACAATCAGAAGGCAAGAAAAAAAACAAGCAAGCAAGAGCAGCTAATAAACATATGTACGTATTACTATAAAATATATATATATACACACACACACAGACACACAGTGCAGAGCATTGTGGCTGGATGGAATAAATATATGAATATATGAACACACAGTGCAGAGCATTGTAGCTAGATGGAATAAATATGTAAATATATAAACACCCACAGTACGGAGCATTGCAGCTAGGTGGAATAAATATGCAAGTATATAAACACACACAGTGCGGAGCAATGTAGCTAGATGGAATAATATGTAGATATATAAATATAAATATATAAACACCCACAGTACGGAGCATTGTAGCTAGATGGAATAAATATGCAAATATATAAACACACACAGTGCAGAGCATTGTTGCTAGATGGAATGAAACAGCATAACCGTCTACTTAGTTATCCTACATGGTATGATTATGTGCCCATACATATTCTCACCCTCCATAGCGACCGGTATGTTCCTAGTTGTATGCCGGAGAGGACCATTGTGTAAGTCTATTGCATCTTTTGCATTCAAAAAACTATTAGTTTGTTACGTCTTTTTGCTATCTCTGCGAGCAGCCCTGCTTAGGTTGTACAGTCTGACAGCCGTTGGTAGGAAGGACCTACGAAACCTCTCGGTTGTGCACCTGGGATGATGTAGTCTGCTGCTAAATGAGCTCCTCAGTGCATTCAGTATGTCCTGCATAGGGTGGAACTCGGACTCCAGCAGAGATGACAGTTTAGCCACCGTCCTTCTCTCTCCTATCTCCTCCATCGGATCAAGGCGCTGCCCCAGGACAGAGCTAGCTTTCTTAATCAGTTTGTTCAGTCTCTTCCTATCGGCTGCAGTAATGCCACTGCCCCAGCAGACCACTCCAAAAGTGATGGCTGATGCCACCACCGTGTCATAGAATGACTTCAGCAGCGCCCCTTGTACACCAAAAGACCTGAGTCTCCTCAGCAGGAACAGCCTGCGCTGTCCCTTCTTGTAGAGTGCATCAGTATTGTGTGACCAGTCTAGTTTATTGTTCAGATGAATACCCAGGTACTTATAGGATGTCACCATCTCGATGTCTGTTCCCTGTATATTTACTGGTATTGTGAGGGGCTGCCCATGCCTGCGGCAGTCCACCACCAGCTCCTTAGTTTTCCTCGCGTTGATCTGGAGGCAGTTCCGATGGCACCAGTCCACGAAGTCCTGGATAAGCCCTCTGTACTCAGCTTCATCTCCATTGGAGATGAGGCCAACGATCGCAGAGTCATCAGAGAACTTCTGTAGATGGCAGTGTGTTGTGTTGTGTGAGAAGTCCGCAGTATAAAGAGTGAACAGGAAGGGAGCCAGCACCGTTCCCTGGGGGGCCCCCGTGCTACTGATGATCGTGTCGGACACACAGTCCCGGGTTCTCACAAACTGAGGCCGGTTCGTGAGGTAGTCCAGGATCCATGATGACAGGTGCTGGTCCACCCCTGCGCGCAGCAGCTTGTCCTTCAGGATCATCGGTTGGATGGTGTTGAAAGCACTGGAGAAGTCAAAGAACATGATCCTCACCATATTCCCGGGCTTCTCCAGGTGGGACAGAGAACGGTGAAGGAGGAAGATCACCGCATCCTCCACCCCAATGCCATGCTGGTAGGCGAACTGGAGTGGATCCATCGCTGGTTCCACCAGGGGGCGGAGGTGAGCAAGGAGCAGTCTCTCCAGGGTCTTCATCAAGTGGGACGTCAAGGCCACCGGTCTGTAGCTGTTCAGGTCTTTGGGGTGGGAAGTTTTTGGTACAGGTACCACACAAGATGTTTTCCACAGCTGTGGTACCCTCCCCAGTTTCAGGCTCATGTTGAAGATATACGTCACAATCCCACACAGCTGGTCTGCACAGGACTTGAGGAGCTTTGCGCTGATGCCGTCCGGTCCCGGCGCCTTCCTCGCCTTGATCTTCCTCAGCTCCGTCCTCACCTGGGTCCTGGTCAGGGTCAGGATGGGGGGCTGTGTGTTGGGAGTGGGGGGGTGTTGGTAGAGTGGGGAGTGGGCAGCAGGACTTGATTTCTTTAGAGGCAGCAGTGGTTGTTGTGCAGTCAGGGGGGAGGGCGGTTGGTCAAATCTATTGAAAAACAGATTCAGGTTGTTCGCCCACTCCCTGCCCCCTGTGGCCTGGGGGGAGGTATTCTGGAGCCCCGAGATGGTTTTGAGGTTTCTCCAGACCCCGCTGATGTCGCTCTGTTGCAGCTTGTCCTCCATCTTCTTCCTGAAGCTGTCCTTGCCTTCTCTGATCTTTCTCCTCAGCTCCCTCTGTACGGACTTCAGCATCTCCCTGTTCCCTGACCTGAAGATCCTCTTCTTCTCTCTCAGAAGTGTTTTTATCTCAGGGTTGATCCAGGGTTTGTTGTTTGAGTGACGCCGTATGGTCTTGGTGGGAACGGATTTGCAGAAGACTGTGAGAACAGACACGAGGGGGAATCCCAGCCACGGAGCCACTGCGTAGGGGCCTGAATGAGCTCAGCGAAGTTTGTCAACATGTTCTCAACACATTTCAGGCATTGGCTTGCTTGCTACCGGATAACCATGAAAACCGGTACTACTTGTCTCATGGGTCGGGCTGTCGGCGACTCAACCGGCATCCCCACCCTTCCGAGGGCGTGGAGGGTGAAACAGGGCATCCTGGCAGAACTAAAAACAATATCTGTCACAGGTCTGTGGTGGACCACTCCCAGTTACACAGGGTGAGACTGGACATCCTGGCAGATAACCACATCTGTCACAAGGTCTGTGGTGGACTGTGCCAGTCGGTGCATTGTGACATGAACTACACAAAGAGCAGAGATAAACAAACCTATCATCTGGTCAGTCACTGCAACAGATACTGGAGTCAGTTTGTCTTGGCTTGTTCTTGCCACTGATATAAGATAAGATAAGATAAGATAGGCCTTTATTGGTCCCACGGTGGGGGGGGTTCCGGTTTACGGTGGTAAACAGAAGACTGTTTATGCAGAAGACTGTGAGAACATGCTTTTTTTTTTAGAAGCATCTCAACCCAGAGTGGTGAATGGAGCTGCAACTGAATTTGTGACCAAAAGATGTCACTAAAAACAGAGTTTAAAAAAAAAAAATCCACTCAGTACCTTCAACATACAAATGCATTTGATACAGTTAAATATACAACTGGGGAGACAAAGAAAGAAAGTGGAACTGAGACAGAGTCCACACACTCAAGAAACCCTGTAAAATAAAATAATGTAGACAAAGCATGGAATTGACAATTTATGATTTTGACAATTTCTGAATTGCTCCAAATACACATTCAAATACAAACATTATACATACAAAATACATTGCTCCAAATACACATTCTTTGAGAAGTGTGGAAATCCTCGCTCAGTTACCCTGCTGGTGAAAGGACCCAACAAGCACATGCTCACACAGATCAAAGATGCCGGATGTGCCGGAGGGCGTTTCAGACACGGAGGCTGTTGCTGCTGCTACTGTTGTCACTTCCTGGGTGTTAGAGGGCACTGGAGACAATACAGATGAGTCTATCACAGGTTTTGCACACAGCTGCTTCCAGTATGCCATTGCCAAGAAGTGGCCCTTGTACATGAGCACAAAAACACCATTCTGAAAGCATATGATGGGAGATTTAAAGACATCTTCCAGGACATCTTTGAAAAAAATTACAAGCCAGAATTTGACAAGCTGAAAATCTGGTATGAGTATGTAAAACAGCTTGAGTCCAAACATGTCAAATGTAGTCTTTTCAGTGTTCCTACCTAAGCAGCAACATTCCATAGCACTGTTGCAAGTGATGCAGGCAACTCTGGCGGAAGTTACATTCAGCCAGTCATAGGCTGATGTAGCATCAAAATTATTTTGGATACACTGTTTTAAGGTAAAAATGTTACATAGTGCAGTGTTTCCTCTGGCTTAAAGACCTTGGCACGGTGGCAACATATTTTTTCCGCCTGGGGGGGGGGCAGTAAACATACCGGAATATGTTTATTTTATACCGTACTTTTTATTTCTTTTTAAAATTTTACACAGTAACATTGCATATGGAACTTACCATTTGAAGTATTATACAACCAAGGCTTGAATATTGGGCCAGTTGGGGTCCCACCCAGACATCCTGTGTTTACACTTTTTAGTGGTGTTAGCCTTCTCTCCTTCTTCTGCCTGAACACTTTCCTCTCCTTAGCTCCTCTCTTCTGTCTCATCTTGCCCTCTCTGAGCTCTGTCTAATTCAGGTTCTCTCTCTGTCTATGGTGGTATACAAACAGGTTAGAAAATATCAAGTGTCATGTTTTGTCCTGCAGGATTTTTTTGTCATGGTTTACATAAATGACAAAAATATGTGTATTTTTTGTATTTTTATTCTAGTGTTTCTTTTTTTTCCCCATTGAGAGAGTAGGGAAGGGAAAGAAACATTCATAATAGTAATGTACTCATGCATACTTAAATTATATGATCAGGTGGGTATAGTAACCAGAAATTCTACTCATGTAAAAGCAGTGATTTGAAATTAATTAAAAGTAGACAACCAAAAATTTCTAGTTGAGTTAAGGGTACAAAGAGCACCCACTTAAAAACTTGAGTAATAACTTCACTCTTGAAGGTTTGAGGTTTTTCCCAAAAATTTAAAACAATTTTCTTATAGTTTTCTACTTTTCCCTGTAAATCTAAAATTGAAGCCATGTTCCTCAAATTTGTAATTTCCTCTTGTAAAATTGACTTTTCTTGTACATTTGAAACTTTAATATAAATTTGTGGATTATTTTATGACTAATTTTTGCCTGTTTTTTTAAATAAAATTATTGTTTTTTAGATAAATTTGAAACAGCCTGTGGTAATTTTTTTTTTACTTTTTCCTTATGACAATTTACATTTTTGACCATAATTTTGCAGTAAGAACAGAACAATAATTTAACTCTGATTACAAAGAAAAAATATTAATAAAATTGTATTTTATGAAATAAATTAACTTAAATGACCAAGGATGCCATTATTTCTGTTATATTTTTCTTTATAGTTTGTTTTGTTTTGTTTTGTTTTTAAATCTCCTCACCACCCAGACAGCAGGAAAAACCTCCCTTATTTTGAAATCAAATGTTGACACATTTAGTTTGTCTGAAGGCTGCTGACAGATTAAAGTCATTGGCTTCGTGAATTTCGGTCATCTTAACCTGCCAGGTACATAATAGGGAACTGTAGCGGACTCTAAAGACATAATTCACCACAATATGTGTTCATGTACAGAATGATCTGCTTAGGCAGTTATAGTTGTGATTTCAGGCTTTCTCATCAGGCACCTCTCTAGGCAGCCACTGAAGGACCTCAGTTTAGCGTGAAAAGAGAGCTAGCATTTTTAGCTGTTGCTTTTTGTCACTGCTGCTGGAGAATAAAAACGGCACGCCTGCTCGTGCGAGAGAAAATAAAGTACTTTAAAAAAAACTAAAACTAACTTTAAAGTACTTTATTAAAGTACTTTAAAGTACTTTAATAAACTCATGTCTCTGTCGGACAGTCGCGCTTAGTGAGACACTTCCTCCTGACTGACTGGAAAACTCTCGTGAGCGGGGCGCTTCTAAACTCCGCACGGATGACGGTCACACGCGTTGTTCGTGTGCGTGCTTGCGGAAAGTCATTGCTTCATATATTTTTCTTAATAAATTCATATCTCCTTGATGAGGCAGTAAAATTTATGGCGAGGCAGCCCGCCACAGAGAAATGTTACCAGAGGAAACCCTGATAGTGTTGCTTTAAGAGCAGAGGTAGGTAATCACAGCTCCAAGGTGTAAAAGTCATGTCCCATATTCGCTCCAGCCATTGAATAACCCAGTTGATTCTGATTAGCACAGCTCTGCGGCCACGTAGATGATTTCATCACTTTCACCTTTGAGATCTGTGCTTACCAGAATCAATTGGGTTAGTCAATGGCTCTAACAAATATGGGATAGGCCTTTTACTTTCTGGACCCAGGAATACCCCCTACTATTTAAGAGTAATTGCTTTGAAATTTAATCTTGACTTATCTTAATTTAATCTAAATTTAATTTTCTGTTTGGACTTTCCAACATCTGGTTCTGTTTGTGACCCAGAAATCAAGGTCCCTTCTTCAAATTTACCTAGAAAAGTTTGGATCAAGGAGAGGAGCCTTGTGGGCCAGTCAAGGTTCAGGTTCAGGTTCAGGTTACTTTATTTGTACCCGTAGGTAGATTTGTTTTGCAGTTGGTGACATCCATATTTACAAGCCACTAATTACATCCAGCATAGACACAAACACAGGCACACATCTTACAAAATAGGTAAATATAAAATATGTACAATATAATTTTTATAGCTTGTTCAACTCTTTGACAGCAGCAGGGACAAAGCTGTTTTTGTAGCGCTGGGTTCTACTTTTTGGGACAGCAAACCTCCGTCTGGAGGGAAGAAGCTGAAAGTTGCAGTGCAAAGGGTGGGAGTCATCATTTAAAATCGAGTCGGCCATCCTCTGTACTTGTCTGGTGTACAGGGATGTCAGGCTCAGCTGTGACTCACCAAGCAAACGACTGGACCATCTGACTACCTGATCCAAGGATTTCCTCTGTTTCAGTTTTATCTGACCAAACCATGACATTAAAGAAAAGGATAAAACAGATTTAATAAAAGCCCGATAGAACATAGTCATTATGGTTCGGTCAATTTGGAAGCGTGCAAGTTTCCTCAAACAATGCAAATTTTGCTGACCCTTTTTGCACACCCTTTCACAGTTCACTTCAAAGTTCAATCCACTATCAATAATCGTCCCAAGATATTTGTACGATTGTACACATTCGGTGGTCTGGCCTTTTAGTATGGTGACTTTGTGCCTGGGAGTTTTCCTCCTAAAGTCAATAATCATATCTTTCGTTTTTGTTGTATTCAGCTGCAGGTAGGAATCCTCACACCAGTGAACAAAGTCATCGACTACTGGGCCGTGGCCACTCTCACCATCCTGGAGGAGACTGACAATGACTGAGTCATCAGCATACGTTATAATGTGTCTGTTGTCGTGTCTGCTCCGACACATGTTTGTGTACAGGATGAAGAGTAGTGGTGACAACACACACCCCTGAGGAGAGCCAAGACACTAAAATCATTCAGCCCCGACTTTTACTTTGTGCATTAGGGCATAGAATCGTGCTGGAACAGAAAAAGACCTTCCCCAAACTGTTCCCACAAAGTTGGAAGCATAGAATTGTCCAGAATGTGCTGCTAAACTGAAGCATTAAGATTTAGGACTGAATGAAACAACTGCATTCAACAATTAAGAGATGTAGCCCAATACATTTGGCCATATTGCAAGTATTCCTTTTGTATTTATGGTGTTCCAGTTTGTGAGATTATAAAATATCTGATAAAAGCCCCCAAGAGTTCAAGAACAGATTTCATTTCTATGCAGACTTCTGACCAAAGTTTGGAAACCACTCATCCAGACAACTTCAAACTCCACAGTACACACATTTCAGTGGCTGACTAGATGGGTTAGATGGTCTCATGAAAAGAGGACAAAAGGCAGCTGAAAGTATGAGGGATGCACAGACCACACACAATTCCTGAATTCACTAACTAAACTGCATTGGAAACCAAACAAATCTCTGTTCACACAAGCATTACTATAAACATTGGCAAAGGCATTTTGGCTGAATAATTAATCAATTACCTCTGTTTAGCTGCACCTTCATTTCAAAATGGCTGCTCTGAAATATGTCTCTAGCTTTGTTGTTACTCTTTCAAACTCTTAGTATCTGTTGCTGCTGAAGCAGCATCTTCTCTTGACATACAAAAGGCAACCACAGAAACCAAAGTTAAAAATATCTCAGTTTGTTTCACTTTCTGTCCCAAGTCTGGGTACTCTGCCCACAGTCAGGAATGAGGAACTCCATCTAACATGGATAAACAGTTCAGGGAATGGATGGATGGAGATTACATTTATTTCATATCAAGCTGCTGTCATGTTATTGAGTAATCACAAATAAGTTATGTCATATAATAAAAACAGGAGTCATATACTGAAAATTGATTACCATGACACATAATTAGAAGTCACATGCTAGGCACATGATCAGAAATCATGTGTCGGATAAATGACTGTCCCGCTGTAAGACCTATGACTGATGTAAGCACCCAGACAAAGACAAAACAGCACTGGAGAGTTCAAAATTGACTAGCAATGAGTCCACTTCTAAATGCCATAGAGCACCTGTGGAGAGATCTCAGATAAGCTTGGGCTGCACGGTGGCGCAGTGGTTAGCACTGCGGCAGCACAGTTTACCCTTGGCCGGGGGATCGTGGGATCGTGGGTTCGATCCCAGCCCCCGACCAACAGTGATCTGTGTGGAGTTTGCATGTTCTCCCCGTGTTTGCATGGGTTTACTCCGGGATTTCTCCGGTTTCCTCCCACATGCCAAAAACAAGCAGGTTAGGTTAATTGGAGACTCTAAAGTGGCCCTAGGTGTGAATGTGTGTGTGTGAATGGTTAAGGGATAGCGCCGTATCGTGGCTGCTTCATCCATCCAGGTGGTGGATGCCCTCAATTTCCCCTCTGGGGATCAATAAAGTATACTAAATCTAAAAAAAAAAGCTGGTGGGAAAACGAACACTTCAAATCTGACAGACCTGGACCAGTCGGCAAAGGAAGAGTGGTCCACAATTCCAGGAGAGTGGTAAATAAAAAACTTGGGGATTGAAGCAAAGGATTTCAGTTATAATAACAGATTGCATTTATACACTGCTTTTCAAGACACCCAAAGACACTTTACAATGAGTCCATTATTCATTCACTCCACAGACAGACAATGGTAGCTGTAAGCTACCTCTGTAGCCACAGCTGTCCTTGGGCAGACTGATGGAAATGTGGCTGCTAATCCATACCAACTGTAGGGAGCTTGAAATGAAGAAGCAATGTGATTTTATAAATCAAGATTTATTATCAGCTTCACCTCCCAAACATGTCTCATCTCGATGCAGAAGCAGAATCAAGAGGTCGAGCGCAGTCAGACCTTTATACTTATACCCACACTCAACAAAAGACATTGCATATCAAAGCTGACATCCCGCATTAACATAATCCCCCTCCATTGTCCTCCATCTCCTCCACCTGACCCTGGGTGGTCAGGAAGTTCGATCCGGTCTCCATCGCTGCGACTCAGTCTGTTCTTTGATCCTCACCGGTGGTTGAGACCTCTTGTCCTGTTCTGAGGCGTGAGGTCATTCCACATATGTAATCACTAAACATTCTAATATGTCTATACATATGTAGGTATGGAATATATGATTAATATAAGCCACACCAATGACCTCTCTGACCACCACTGAACATTTATTCACATTTATGCACCAGTGTCATGAGCACACTGGAGGCAAGATGGGTAAAGTGTCTTGTACAAGGACACAGCAGGGTGGGGAAGCGGGATCCAAACCGCCAACCCTCCGGTTATTCGACAACCTGCTCTACGTCCTGAGCCACTATCATCCTGTTAGTTATTTCTTTCAAAGGGTGTGCTACTATATATTTAGTTGAGAGTACTGACAATTTTGTCCTGACCACTTTTGGAGTTCTGTGTAAAATGCTTTTGGGGTTGTTCCAATGTACGCAAAAGAAAAAAGCATGAGACTACCAAAGCATGTGTAAATGAAAGAATTTTCCAGTAGAAGTGGTGATTTATCTGACAGAAACTGTTATTGGATGAGTTAGATGAGTTTTTTTAAACTCATCTAAATATCAAGATGGCCGACACAGAGCAAGCATGCAGCGTGGCGGATCCTGCATGTAAGCTCAAAAAAACAGCTTAAAAAACAGCTAAAACTACAGCAAAACCTCTACATCTCTTACAATTCCACCTGTTAACTGCTGGCTTACTCCTGTACTTAATTCTAAGTACAGTACCTGAACCTGAGTACGACATTGGCTCTCAACAACAAAATGCAGAGAACAGCTCCACCCGACAGGAGGCCAGTACCTCTTGTACATGAATTACCTGAACAAAGGACGGGCCAGACCCCCAACTTACCACAGGCAATCCCGCACAGTCAACAGTTTCTTGAGATTATTCCACCTCAGCGTTATCTTGCTCCTGGCTAGCGACGTGGAAATAAATCCAGGACCGGTGGCCACAGACCTGTGTGTGGGACAGACGCCACCAATGCTAACAGGACTAGCACGGTTAATGCCTCTATCATCAGCGGAGACATCGAGACCACAATTGGTTACAGGACCAGCATGAACATGAGCACTATCGCTAGTGAAATTAATGCTGCGCCCACTACCGGTACTGGCTCCATTAAGGCGGCCCACACCAACCAGTACCACTGCGGCCCTGCAGCCCACCAACATCACCGTGGCATGGCAGCCTGATGGTGTCGTCACAGACCAACAGCGGAATAGAGCCAGGGTGGACTGGCAATCAACCCTCGTCCCTGTAGCACAGCAATGCACCCTTCTCACCACGGCACAGCAGAGAACCCACATCACCAGACGGCCATACACTGCAACCCAACAATCGGTCTCTGCCATTGGGCCGGTCCCTGCTGCAGCAGCAGCACAGCGCACGGACTCCACTGCAGCGGCAATGCAACAACCAGCCAGCACTGAGTGTAAAACTCATCAGAGAAATCCGGTGTTAAAAAATATAGATCACTAAAAGTTTTTCAAACCCTGAACCAAGCTAAGCAAATTTGGGACCCTCAGAGTTAAAAAAAAAAAAAAGGTTTGCTTGGGGATGTGCTTAAATGTATCAGAATCAGAATCAGAATCAGAATCAGGTTTATTGCCATTGTTCATGTGATACACAAACTAGGAATTTGTCTCGGTGCCATGCTGCAACATTAAAAACATAATGAGAAAAAGGGATAAACTAAAAAACTAAAGGACTAGAAACGTGCAATAAGTGTAGAAAAATAAGTAATAATAAGTAATAATAATAATAATACTAGTAATAATGAGTAGTACTAGTCAAGGCAGTTTAAAAAATTAGCATGTAGCAGATAATGTGAAGTACCACATAGTGCAGTCAATAATGCAACAGAAAAACAGTGATGAATGTATGTATGGAGCCGAAGTATGGAGTATGATCTCCAAACGTGAACAACTACAACATCTACTGATGAACTCCAATATTGATTTCATGGGTCTGTCTGAAACCTGGCTATCATCCTTGTCACCTGAAACTGTTGTTACCATGCCTGGCTATAATGTGTACAGGAAAGATAGGGAGCAAGGAAAAGGTGGAGGAGTTTTACTGTATGTTAAAGACACCTTAAAATGTAATAAGATTGAATGGGCAAAAGATATAAGTTTAGAATGTGTAGGAGTTAACATTAAGTTGTCAGCAAATATGACCTTCTCTGTTATCTGTTTATACCACAAACCCTCCTCTAAAGCAGATTTTTATGACCAATTTAAAGCGCTTCTTAATCAGTGCAATCCTAAAAATGAATTAATCTCATTGGGTGATTTCAATATAAACTGGGACAACAAAAAAAACAGAAAAAATATAAAAATCATTACAGATCACTATAACCTAACTCAATTAATAGATAAACCAACCAGTCACAAGCCAGCCAAAAACAAAATTGATTTACTTTTTACAGATAGACCTGAAAGAATCTCCCAGACTTATAACCTTTTAACAGGACTGTCTGACCACAATATAACATTGGCAACAAGAAAACTTCCACGGAAACAGCTTTCACATCCATTTAAGAAGTTATCAGGTAACACAGTAAATTATATAATCCAAAAAACAACAACAAAATATAATAATGGCAATAAACGAAATTAAATGGAAGGAAATCACTTCCTCAAATAACATAAATCACAGTAATAAATTTTTTATTAAAAAAAACAGAGGTTATCGCAGCATTTTCAAAAAAAGGAAATAACAGAAGAAACAGTCTACCATAGCTCAACTCCGAATGTCTTCAACTGATGAAGACCAGAAATCAACTTGTTAAAATAGCTCTAAAAACAGGTTTAACAACAGACAGACAAAAATTTACGTCTGAGAGAAATAAGGTAACACAAACTCAGAGGAAGGCAAAGCAACCTTTTTTATAACCCTTATTAAAAATGCAAAAGGAGATGGCAAAAATATTTGGAATAATATCAACAAATTGACTAATAAACAGAACAAAAAAGATGACGACGACATGGAACTTAATAACAAATTGGTACAGAATCCCACGGTCTTTGCTACAGAGCTTCACAACTTTTTCATAAACTCTGTTCTAGAACTATCCAACTCATTTAATCCACCTGATCATAATTGTAGTCCTATTAACCCCTCACAACCAGTTTTTTTAATATATTAGAAATAACTGAAAATGAAGTGGGCAGTGCGGTGGCAGAGTGGTTAGCATTGCGGCAGCACAGCAACTCACCCTTGGCCAGGGGATCCCGGGTTTGATCCCAGCCCCCGACCAACAGTGATCTGTGTGGCGTTTGCATGTTCTCCCCGTGTCTGCGTGGGTTTACTCCGGGGATTTCTCCGGTTTCCTCCCACATGCCAAAAACATGCAAGTTAGGTCAATTGGCATCAAACTGGGGATTCTAAATTGTCCTTAGGTATGACTGTGAGAGTGAATGGTTGTCTGTCTCTCTGTGTTTGCCCTGCGACGGACTGGCGATCTATCCAGGGTGTACCCTGCCTCTCGCCCAAAGACGCTGGGATAGGCTCCAGGCCCCCGCGACCCGAAAAGGATTAAGCAGACAAAGATGGATGGATGGATGGATGGATGAAAATGAAGTGGCAAATATCATCAGCTCATTGAATAGCTCAAAGGCAACAGATGACCATGGTCTTAAACCAAATTTTTAAAAGAAAACAAAGAATCTCTCATTTGTCCAATTACTCATTTAATCAGTCTCTCAATCAAACATGCTGTCCAACTGCTTGGAAGGTACTAGGAGTGGTCAGACCAATTTTCAAAACGGGGAGTAAAACTGTAAAATTTTAAACAAATTACACCATCGCTGACAGTGCAGCCAAAATGTTTCTGCATGCAATGATATTCCTACACATCGATTACCATTTTACCAAATAGTCACTCACTGGTGTAACCATAACTAAACCCATTGAATCTTTATACAAAAATGCCATAAAAATCTTTGATAAGAAAGTTCCCACATATCACTGCTGTCACATTTACAAGAAATACAATCTTCTGCCTTCTGAAAACTATAAAACTCTCAAATCTGCCTGTTCAATTTATAAAATATTAAATGGCGATGCACCTCCACCCCCCACCCCGGGAGAATATGTTAAAGTGAGAACTGTCACTGGTACAGCCACCAGAGCAATCACTAGAGGAGACTGTGAGGTCCCCCACAGACGCACCACATTTGCTCAATCTGTGATCAGTGAGAGGCACCAAGATCTCGAATAACATACCACCTGCAATCAGAGAACATACCACACTAAACACTGAAGACACATTGTAAAAATTGGCTTTTAAGACCTTTAAACAGCCAAAACTGTGCACATAACTAGTGGTTGCTCTGCAGTATACAGTAGTGTGAAAAAGTTGCCCCTTCCTGATTTCTCATTTTTTTGTATGTTTGTCACACTTAAATGTTTCAGATCATCAAACAAATTTAAATATTAGACAAAGATAACACAAGTAAGCACTAAATGCAGTTTTTAAATGAAGGTGTTTATTATTAAGGGTAAAAAAAAATAAATCCAAACCTACATGGCCCTGTGTGGAAGAAGTGATTGCCCCCCCCCCTCGTTAACCCTTTAAGTGTGAGAATTTGCTTGCCCCTAATGGCAGAGCGTGGCGCTGCACCTGTCATCTCACTCTGACATCGCCGGCTGCATTGGGGATTTGTACTGATTTGTACTGATCTGCCAGTTTCAGAAGGTGGCAGACATGCGTTGGAGGACTCAATGGATGACACATAATACACCAAAGAAGAAGAACTCCTCATTTCCTTTTCCTGTATCTGATTCTTTTAGCTCAGAAAGCTAATATGGCCGCGATTGGTCACCGTCACTTAGATGGCTTTGTACACAGAAAGTAGCCGCGGGACACAAGCGAAATTTATGTGGGATAATCATAAGACTTTGTAGATGTGGTAGAGAGTGTAAATGACTGACAGAACACAAAATAACAACCACGATGGGTGAAAACGCAGCGACCACGGCAGCTAGCGAGTCCCGTCAGCTGCCGGTAAGTGACTTATTTCTGTGGGGGGTTTTTTAAATACTGTACTGATTTCTTGTTCATATGCTTTGAAGATAAGATGATGAAGTACCTGTGTACAAAAAATGGTGTCAAAAGACTGAACCATTCTTTGTGTAAATATGTCCAAAGTCCAGTTTTGACTGAGTTATGGAATTTAAAGAGCTGCCATTACATTATGCAAATTAGATGCATAAATTTATTCCTGTCTGAAACTTTGGATCATATTTTACATTTTTCTAATTGACAGTAAGTCATTATCTCTTACCACTTTCAAGTTATAGCCTTGGAAATCTGAACCATTTTATTGACAAAAAATATTTACCACTCTTGACCACCAGCGTATATGTCGTAATTCGGCGACAGACACAGTCAAACGGTTAAAACATAAATTAACTGTGGTGCATCACATCTTTGGAAAGATGAGATCAATTTCTCTAGCCACATCCAGGCCTGATTACTGCCACACCTGTTCTCAATCAAGAAATCACTTAAATAGGACCTGCCTGACAAAGTGAAGTAGACCAAAAGATCCTTAAAAGCTAGACATCATGCTGTAATCCAAAGAAATTCAAGAACAAATGAGAAACAAAGTAATTGAGCTCTATCAGTCTAGAGAATGTTATAAAGCTGCTTCTAAAGCTTTGGGACTCCCACAAACCACAGTGAGAGCCATTATTCACAAATGGCGAAAACCTGGAACAGTGGTGAACCTTCCCAGAAGTGGCCGGCCGACCAAAATTACCCCAAGAGCGTAGCGGTGACTCATCCAAGAGGTCACAAAAGACCCCACAACAACATCCAAAGAACTGCAGGCCTCACTTGCCTCAGTTAAGGTCAGTGTTCATGACTCCACCATAAGAAAGAGACTGGGCAAAAATGGCCTGCATGGCAGAGTTCCAAGACGGAAACCACTGCTGAGCCAAAAGAATATAAAGGCTCATTTCAGTTTTGCCAAAAAACATCTTGATGATCCCCAAGACTTTTGGGAAAATACTCTGTGGACTGACGAGACAAAAGTTGAACTTTTTGGAAGGTGTGTGTCCCATTACATCAGGTATAAAAGTAACACAGCATTTCAGAAAAGGAACATCATACCAGCATTAAATATGGTGGTGATAGTGTGATGGTCTGGGACTGTTTTGCTGCTTCAGGACCTGGAAGACTTGCTGTGGTAAATGGAACCATGAATTCTGCTGTCTACAAAAAAATCCTGAAGGAGAATGTCCGGCCATCTGTTCGTGACCTCAAGCTGAAGCGCACTTGGGTTCTGTCAAGTGCACCAAGTGATCCAAAACACACCAGCAAGTCCACCTCTGAATGGCTTAAGAAAACAAAATGAAGACTTTGGAGTGGCCTAGTCAAAGTCCTGACCTGAATCCGATTGAGATGCTGTGGAATGACCTTAAAAAGGCGGTTCATGCTGGAAAACCCTCCAATGTGGCTGAATTACAACAATTCTGCAAAGATGAGTGGGCCAAAATTCCTCCTCAGCACTGTAAAAGACTCATTGCCAGTTATCGCAAACACTTGATCACAGCTGTTGCTGCTAAGGGTGACCCAACCAGTTTTTAGGTTTAGGGGGCAATCACCTTTTCACACAGAGCCATGTAGGTTTGGATTTTTTCCCCCTTAATAATAAACACCTTCATTTAAAAACTGCATTTTGTGCTTACTTGTGTTATCTTTGTCTAATATTTAAGTTTGATGATCTGAAACATTTAAGTGTGACAAATATACAAAAAAATGAGAAATCAGGAAGGGGGCAAACTCTTTTTCACACCACTGCACGTGTATATATCTATATATATCTATATCTATCTGTCTATCTATCTATCTATCTATCTATATATATATATATATACAGACATACATATATACTGTATATATATATATATATACATACTGTATGTATATGCCCTTGCGTCACACACATATGCCCTGCCTCTTGCTTGTTGCTGTCTGTTGTTGCTGTGAGGTGCTTGGGTGCATGTGTGTATGCATATACAGCACTTCACTCATGTGACATTTGAATGTTTTGTTTTGTAATACCTTAATTCTCGCACTTTAGCATATATTGTCACGATCTGTGCACGGGAGGATTTCACCGTGCTCTGTTTCTTTGCTTTTTGTTTTGCCTTATTTGTATAGTGTATTCTGAGTTCTTTGCCTTTTGGTTTTTCCTGATTGGTATAATGTTGCATTTTGGAATTCTATACCTATGTTTTTTAGTTTGTTTTCACATATTTGATATTGTTTCTTTGTATGATTTATCCTCCTGTTTTCATGCAGTGTAGTTTTGTTTTTGTTTGCTTCCACTTTATTTTTTCTTTCTCCCTTTGGAGTTGCAGTTGTCAGGAGCATGTCTGGGTTTTTTCCCTGGTGGTGGGCGGTGCTCCTGTCAAACTGTCAGCTCCAGGACTCACAGCTGATTGTCATTGTTTCCCCTCATGTGAGTCACACCTGTCATCATTTGTTTCATTTGTGTTTAACCGTATTTAAGGGCTGTTATGTTCATTCCTCCTTGCCGGAGTCTTGCATTCTTCACCTTCATCTCCACAAGAACCAGCCCTTCTTTTGGTGTGATATTGTGAATTGTCTTTGTTTGTCTGTTGGATTTAGTTTTGAGCATGGGTTTGCTGAGGATATATTTCACCAGCCACTACAATATTAAGTTATGTTCTGTAGGAATTGCAGGAATCAAGAGACTGGCAATTTCTCTCTTTTCTCGCACAAGCAGGCGTGACGTTTTTATTCTTCAGCAGCAGTGACAAAAAGCAACAGCTAAAAATGCTAGCTCTCTTTTCACGCTAAACTGAGGGCCTTCAGTGGCTGCCTAGAGGGGTGCCTGATGAGAAAGCCTGAGAGCACAACTATAACTGCCTAAGCAGATCATTCTGTACATGAACACATATTGTGGTGAATTATGTCTTTAGAGTCCGCTACCGTTCCCTATTATGTACCTGGCGGGTTAAGATGACCGAAATTCACGAAGTCAGTGACTTTAATCTGTCAGCAGCCTTCAGACAAGCTAAATGTGTCAACATTTGATTTCAAAATAAGGGAGGTTTTTCCTGCTGTCTGGGTGGTGAGGAGATTAAAAAAAAAAAAAAAACTATAAAGAAATGTAACAGAAATAATGGCATATTTTGGTCATTTAAGTTAATTTATTTCATTAAATACAATTTTATTAATATAAAATAAATGAAAATATAAATGAAACAGCCCAACCCCCCCACCCCCGGTCCACCCTGCAGCTCCCCCAGGGCCACACAGATGGCCACCCTGGAAGAGTCCCCCCGGACACCCGCGGTCGGGGCGCAGCCAGCCGCCAGAGGTGCCAAGGAGAGCGAGTCACCGCCTGCCACCCCTCAGATTATAGAACTAATAAGCGGGGACCAGAGAGAATTGAATTCCGCCAATTGATTATTTGAGGAGGCTGACATTCTCTCCAGGCTAATATAATCCAATAGTAAGTTATTATAATAAGTCATGCATAAGTTATTTCTTGATTTCCAATTCATGAGGATAGTTTTCTTTGTGATGCATAAGGCAGTGAGAACCATGTGTGACATCTTTGCATCTATATTTATTTCACTTAAATCACCTAATATGCAAAGTGTGGGTGAGGGTGGGACACTATACCCAAGCCATGCCGACAAGTCCTCATATGTCTTCTGCCAGAACTTTCGAAGCAGTGCACAGGACCACATAGCATGCATATAGCTATCCGGGACAATGCTGGTGCAGTGAGAGCAGTATTTGTGTGACTCAGGCCCATTTTGAACATCCTTTGTCCTGTGTAATGAATTCTATGTAGAACTTTATACTGTATAAGTTGTAAGCTAGAGTTTTTAGTCATCTTAAAAGTGTTTAAACATATTTGTGTCCAGAAACTTTCCTCCTTATTAATCGATAAGTCTGTCTCCCAATTTGATATTGGAAGAGATACGGACTCATCTAGCTTTGATAAAAGTCCATGTATTTTCAATATCAATTTAGGGGAATGGAGATTTAGAAACTCTGCCACCTTAACTGGTACCTCTAAATCTGTCTGATTAAGATTAGATCTTGCTTTTATTATGGATTTAAGCTGTTGATATTCAAAATACTTTTTATCACTGATTTCGTATTGTGACACTAGTTCCTGAAATTGGATAAAATTTCCACCTTGAATAAGATGTTCTAAGTTATTTATTCCCTTCTCTTGCCATAGTGGAAATTTTAATGTCCTCTTTTGTTACAAGATATCAGGATTATTCCAAATGGGCGTGAGTTTACAGGGGACAAGTGAAGACCCTGTTATTTTTAAAAATTTCCACCAAGCCGTCAGAGAGGAGCTGATATTAATACTTTTAAAACAGTCATGGTGTTTAATACAGGGACTTATAAAAGGTAAGTCAGAGATATTTAGCGACCCACAGAGTGCCTGTTCAGCATCTAACCATGGGTTTCCTAGTGAGGTTGATTTTGTCCATTTTGAAAAAAACTGCAGTCTATTGGCTAAAAAGTAATAAAAAAAAATTGGTAAATCTAAGCCTCCACACTCTTTCGCTTTTTGGAGCGTTTTTAAACTAATCCGTGATGGTTTATCCTTCCATAAAAATTTACTTATATTTGAGTCTAGAGACTTAAACCAGGCCATTGATGGTTGGGTAGGGATCATTGAGAACAAATAATTGATTTTAGGAAGGACCATCATTTTAATGGTTGCGACTCTTCCCATTAATGATAAAGGCAGTGTCCTCCAGCGTGTAAGGTCGTCTTGTATTGTTTTTAAAAGGGGAATATGATTTAGTTGCAATACTGTAACTCTGAGAGCCTGGGGGAAATATCTATTCCCAAATATTTCACATTTCCTGATTATATTGGAATAGTAGATATATTTGAGAAATTGCAATTTATAGGTAAAACTATTGATTTTACCCAGTTAATAGAGTAGTCTGATAATGATGAAAATTTACCAATGAACGCCACTGTCTGAAGAAGAGATCTTTGTGAGTTTTCAAGGAAAATCAATACATCATCAGCATAAAGACTTATCTCGTGTTCCTTTTCTCCAGTTTGAATACCTCTGATATTAACATTTTGTTGTATGGCTGCTGCTAATGGTTCAATAAAGATGGTAAAAGGTGAGGGAGAGAGTGGACACCCCTGCCTAGTACCTCTCTGGAGATTAACGCTTCGGGATATCTGATCATTTGTTCGGACAGACGCAGCTGGACACCTACAGTGGGGCAAAAAAGTATTTAGTCAGCCACCAATTGTGCAAGTTCTCCCACTTAAAAGATGAGAAAGGTCTCCAATTTTCATCATAGGTATACCTCAACTATGAGAGACAAAATGAGAAAAAAAAATCCAGAAAATCACATTGAAGGATTTTTAATGAATTAATTGGTAAATTCCTTGGTAAAATAAGTATTAGCAAAGTATTAGCAAATTATTTTAAGATCGACATTCATAAGTGAGATGGGATGTTAGCTGGATGGAAGCGTAGGTTCTTTTCCAGGTTTAAGGAGCCAAATTCATATTTGGAGGAATTACATTATCTTCTTTAATTTGGTTCACCATTTAAAAAAAAAAAAAGTAGGTGCCATCACAAGCCAAAATTCTTTATAAAATTCTACTGGAAAACCATCTGGTCCCGGGGCTTTGTTGTTTGCGATGTACTTAAGTGCCTCCTGGAGTTCAGACACTTGAAGAGGTGCATCCAGAGCTGCAATCTGTTCATTATTTAATTGTGGTAAATTAATATTGTCCAAAAATTTATTTATCTCTAAGTCAGATGGGTTAACTTGAGATGAGTAGAGGTTTTCATAAAACTTTCTGAAGGAGTTATTTATTTCTTCAGGCTCATGGGTAATATTTCCAGTCATATCCTTGATAGAGTGGATAGTTGTTTTTTCTTTATTCAATCTAAGCTGGTTCACAAGATATCGCCCCGATTTATTACTGTGTTCAAACTTCTCAAGATGCAGTCTTTGTATTAAAAACTGTGCTCTTTTGTTTGTAATTTCTTTTAATTCCAGCTTTAATTTTCTCAGATCGTTAAGTGTCTGTTCCTGTGGGGAAAAGGCATAGGTTGTCTCCAGTGATTTAATTTTCTGTTCTAAGTCCAGTACCAGTGCTTTTTCTTTTTTATTCTTATATGAACAGTAAGAGATTATTTTGCCTCGCATGACCGAACACCTGGGGATATTCCTGACACATCATTATATTCCAGATATGCGTCCCACTCTTTATTAAAGTAGTTAATAAAGTCTTTGTCTTTCAGTAGTGATATATTAAATTTCCAGCTCCTAGTTTCCCTTGTAGCTTTCCTATTTACTATTTACTAGTGTAACAGATACTGGATGGTGATCGCTAATAGCTTGATTTGAACATATTTCAGTGTCTGTGATGTCCCTCACAATAGAGTTACTGGCTAAAAAGAAACCTAGACGCAAATGTGAACTATGAACTGATGAAAAAAAAGTGTATTCCCAGAGAGTTGGGTGAAGAGAATGCCATTCATCGCAAAGACCAAAATCATTCATGTACTGTTTGAGAGTGTCAGTAGCCTGCCATTTTCGGTGATTCTCCGATGTACTGAGCCTGTTGATTGCATGTGTAACCCTTGCCTTATGTTAATTAGGTAAGGGAATTAATTAAGTGTAGACCAGTTGCTAGGTTCGTAAGGGTTACAATAGGGAATTAAAGTGAGTGTGGAATGAAATATCTGGAGGCAAGAAATGAGCAATAATGGTTGTTATTTATAGGGATAAAGTGAGCAATATATACAGACAATTTACAACTGTACAAATATAACAACGGCCGGTATGAAATAAAACCCCAAAGATGTCCTACTGAGCTCAGTGTTTGTTTGTCCTTTCGGGTTAGTCATTTGACCAGTCAAGATATCTTGTATCTCCAGGCTCAGGTTTCTTTTCCTCTTTTAAAATGGCGACGAGGGTTGTTACCACTTTGAATCTTGGGCACTGGAGAGAGGAAGGATGCTCTTCAATCGAGATCTTGGTTAGATCTCGGTTCAATCTCGGTTCAGTCTCGGATCAGGCTCGCCATCTTCATTCAGAGAGAATCCAGGATCCAGAAGGTTCTTGATCGGCAACCAAAAAAACCTAGCCTGCACGACAATAATGGTATTATTGTTTACAGCTAGAGTAATTCATCTTCCAATCCCTTCTTATATAACACCATAGCTTAGTGTTTAAATTCTTCTGTCATATTACTATTATCACAATCCAGCAATATAGTAATATCTTACATTTCACATCTTACATCTTACATGCATGTGTTCTTTTTCTCACAATCTCTCTGGTAGCACATGAAATACCCTTTTTTTCATGTAACCAATTAAATGAATTCCTCTGTTCATCTCTACATCATTTAACCATGAAATTATGATTAATCCTCTCTAACCTTGTCTCTGTAAATCATGGAATGAAATACAATTAAGTTATCACATAACCAGGGAATATACTGTCCCATCACTTCCAATATTCCCTTTTAAAAATGAGTAAAACTCGGTCTGAGCTACTGGGTTTAGCATAACCTATGCTTTTACATAGGGGACCGACACCATGTGCTTTTAGCATCAACCTACACATTTCATTTGACAGAAATAGTGCATAAGAACTAAAAGTACTTCAGCATACTGTTGGGAACTCAAATCACATTTAGGAAAACCATACAGACACAAAGAGAGCCTTTTCCATTGCTTTTAAACAGGAAAAAAGCCACTCGTGATTAGCATTAGCATAACGCTAACGTTAGCATGTATCTGACTCACCAAGATGAGGTCTCAGTGTGAACACAGCAAAGGACACAGCCCCTCACGCTCGTGCTCCTGTCAACTTAGGATAATAAAGGTTGCAAATTAGCATTTGGAGAGTGTTTAGATCCATTTATAGCATTTTTCTGAATTAACTCACCAAGAAGAGGTATCGGTGTGAACCAGACCGCCCACAACCTCTCTCATCCGCTCTCATATCGTGAAAGACCGATTTCCAGCAGAGCGCCTCAGCACTTTGCTCGGAAAGCGGGGCTAATATCGCTATTAACGAATGGAAAGACCCAGCTCACCCAACGTGACCATGAAACGGAAATTTAAAAGTTGGATGACGAGGATCGCACTTACTCTTCCCCAAGATAGTCGGTTTTCAAAATAAAATCACACAATTGTATTAATACAATTGACATCTGAGAAAAAAGGGTCATTTTCTCAGCTGGGTTACACATGGTTTAATACCAGGTTGAAGTCCCCTCCTATTATAAGTGTAGTGTCCAAGTGCTCAGAAAGAGAAGTGAAAAAAGTGTGAAAATAGGATGGGTCGTCAACATTTGGGCCATAAACGCTTGCATTACATAGATCCAAATTTTGGACTGAGATTTTTAGTATTATAAATCTACCTTCTGGATCTGTTATGGTGTTCTTCACAACAAAGCGTATTCTTCTGTTTACCAGTATAGCTACCCCCCCCCTTTGTTTAGAATTAAAGCTGGCTGAGGACATGTGGGGGAATTCCGGGGAGGTGAGTGCATCTACAGATGACTTAGAGACATGTGTCTCCTGCAGTAAGACAAAGTCTGCCTGTAGATCATTCAGCCGATTAAAAACTTTTAGCCTCTTCTCCCTGGTTCCAATTCCACGTATGTTCCACGTGACAAACTTAAATGTGGACATGTTTTCACTAACTGGTTGTGTACTAAAGACTAACTAAATGTGCCTATGTGATTATATGTCTGTAATGTATGCATATACTGTATATGTTGTGTGTAAAGGATACACCTACGCATATATAATTGGGTGTGCGCGCATGACGTCTCTGTGCCATTTGCCTGCAATTGCAAGAAAATGGGGTGCATGTATTTTAAGTTATTTCCTATAAACCAAAAGTATGAGAAAAAGCAGACATAAAACATACAACAATGACCTAAGAACTTCAAAAAAATTAACTACAACAGACAAACAAACAAACAAACAACAACCTCAACAACAAAGAAATAAACATTTTGACAAATGTTAACAAATTAAACTGAGACTGAGTAAGAGACCTGCGCACAATCGCACTTTTTTCCCACCTGTAGCTAAATAAATAAATAAATAAATAAATAAATAAAAATAACTCAACAAAAAACAAAATAGGCTCTAGAATAACCAGGGTGTTATAGTTTCATCCATAAACAGCTTGCCATCTATATACAGTCTATCCACAGAAACAATAGCTCGTTTACCTTCTTGGATGTTTTGTTTCCTAATGGGAAAAAGCTTCCTTCTCCTTTCCAAGATTTCCTGTGGAAATTGATCATTTAGACCATAATTGGTGTTTTAAGCTGCCTGCCCTACCTCTGTACCAAAATTTTTTTGCTTAAAATGCTCAAATTTGGCAACAATAGGTCTGGGACGTTTATTCTGGGATTTTTTTTTTGCCCAATTCGGTGGGCACGGTGGAAGGTAATTGAATTTGTGACTTCAGGGGATAGTTTTAGTTGTGATGAGATAAATTCACGGACCAGCTGTTCTAGATTTTCATTATTTTTTTCAACAATTCCAGAAAAAGCAAAATTATCTCTCATGCTGTGTGACTGCAAACTGAGAACTGTTTCCTTCATTTTCCGGTTTTCTCCCTCAACAACGCCAAGCCGCGTGGTTAGTGTGTTTGCTGACTTTTTCAGGCTGTTATTTTCCTCTACGAGAGAGACGAGCTGTGCTTGACTGAACTCTAAACTTTCCCACAAACTCTGGAACTCTTGATGAAGGAGCTCAACCAGCGCCAGTCTACCATCCATGCTGATAAGTTTATTCTCAATGGAGAAAAGGATGTCACTAACCTCGGTGCCCTGCTGTGATTTCTCGGGCGTTATTTTTGGCAAATCTGTGGGTCTTGGTCGTTTAGACTGAGAGGCAGCGGCGGAACACACACTCGCCTGCTCCATGACACAGCAACGGTAATAGAACTTGTCGATGTAGTTCTCTAGTTCCTCCAACTCCGTACAAAAAAAAGAAAGATAGACACAGACAATTAGTTAATGAATTAATTACAAAAAAGAAAAAAAACTACCTGTGGAAAAGTTTGTTTTTAAGCTCGGTTGACAGCAGTCGCCATTTGGATTATTGCACAAATTGTCTTGAGACGTCTCACGATCACAGCATCGGCCCCAGGAGCACCCTTGGGGTGGATTGATTGTGTGTGTGTATTTTGGATTTTCTGCAAGGGGGGTGAAATGTTGTGTATATGTTCATTGTTCATACTGGAGCTCTTGTGTGGTATGGGATGGCAGCCCCGGTTTCCGGTTCGCCATCTCCGGTGGTATAAAAGGGGCTGTTGGTAGAGGGGCGGTCTCTTCCGCCTTTCTTCTGCCAAGTGGCTGCATGTACGGTCGGGTGTACAGAGTCCAGCTTACTAATAAACAAGTGTTCAGCTCCACTCCTGGCTTCATCCTTGTCTATAAGTTACAACATAAAATTTGGCGACGAGAGGTAAACTCATGGAGGCATGTGGAACACCAATTCGTCCATTCCTGGAGCTCCCGGGGGAGCCGTCGGTGCCGTGGCCCCGTTGGTATGAGGCTTTCCAAATGTACATGGTGGCGCTGGACCTGGGAAGAATGGAGAAGCTGCGAGCTCGTGCATTATTAGTACACAACCTGGGAATGGAGGGACAAAGAATTTTGGGCACGCTTGGAGATTCGGACATGTATGAAGAAGTGGTCAAGTTAATGGCCCACCATTTCAGAGCGCCAGACAACGTCATCATTAGGTGGATTAAGTTCAGACAGCGCCGCCAACAGGTAGGCAAACCAATCCAGCGATTTGTGTCGGACTTAAGGCAGTTGGCTGTTGAGTGCCGGTTCAAGCCGTTGGAAGAAGAAATGGTATGCGACCAGTTGGAGGAACACATCAACTGTGCTGCAGTCTGTTCCAAGCTGGTCATGTTTCCAGGGGAGTTGACACTGACTAGGGCTGTCGAGTTAGCACTACAGCTAGAAGCAGCAGATAAGCTAACTTGGGAGCTAAGTGAGCACCTTTCGCCGGGAAGTTCAAGTTCCCCCATGGTCCCACAGGTAGTGGACTTGGACAGTGATGGGAGCGTCGTGGACAATGTGGAAGAGGCCAACACTGCACGGATGAGGTCTGCCCTGGGGAAGCCCAGGTGTGTGGGTTGTGGGTCCACAAAGCACCGCCACAAGGCCAGAGAGTGCGCGGCAAGAGGGAAGTGCTGTGGAAATTGCGGCTGTTTCCATCATTTCGCGAGGGTGTGCCAGTCAGCTGGACAAGAGAGCCCATGCAAGACTTCAACTTCTCTCGCTCCAACAGTGGTACACACGGTGTCCCTGAGTACCGATGGGCACATGCGCTGCACAGTAATTCTGGATGTATTTCCAGTACTGATGTTGGTCGACGCAGGAGCGGAAAGTTCTGCACTGAATTGGGCTACAATCAGACAGTGTTTTCCCCACTACAGGATTGGAAGTTTCTCAGCGCTGCTTTGCAGCTATGGAGGATGGTTGGCCACGGTGGGTACCATCACGTTGACGGCTCGGTACAAGTCGGTGATGATGGCCGCTGTGGAGTTCATCGTGACAGCCTATGGCTCTAACATCATGGGCTGCAACTTATTTTATGGCATTGGATTCTCCATCAGGAGCGGCAATGGGGAAGAGTGGTCAGGTGGCGGACTGTGGGACCGACCGGTTCCGAGGGTCCAGGACGATGCAGTGTGGGATGAACTGTTGCTGGGCACTCCGGAAACTGGACAGGCTGCGTTGTGCTCAGGGTCACCGTGAGAGGGCCCCGGTGCCAGTGTCCGAGCTGCCCTGGATGTGGGCACGGGGTGGCATAGGGGAGGACCTGCAGTGACGAGCGGGGCCCAAACGATGGTCTCAGATGTTCCCAGAGCATGGGCGTGGAGGACTGGTGAACAAGGGACCACGGGGGCAGGGTCAGCAGCGGATCTACAAGCAGTCGGGGCAGGACCGAGTGGCACTGGAAGAGCGAGGGCCAGGCAGAAACACCGCAGGCCAAGCAAGGCCCCACTTGGAGTTGCAGACTGGGTTCGGGCTTGGGCAGAGGCAAGGTCCAGGCAGGTGAGACAGAAGTGGGACATGGAGCGGTACCAGGGTTGGCTGCTGGTGATGGGTGAGTGGCACAATCGATACCTGCTGCTGTCGGATGGCTCATGGCGCCATCCCAATGAGTTACGGCGTGCTCCAAAGAAGACAAGTGGGCATGACCCCAGACGGTTGGAGCACTCAGAGGTGTGAAGGAGAAGACGCTCCGAGGAGGAGGAGACCAGCTGTGGTCCGGGAAGTGGACTGCCACCAGGGGTGGACTGATGGTGAAGGTATGGGGGGGTGGGGCACTGGTCATCCTCACTGAGTCATGGGTGTGTTTCAATTGTTTAATTGTGTTCAGAATGTTTAAATGGTGCTCTGTGTTAATAGTTTGGGGGATTATTTTAGTATGGTATATGGGAGACTCGTGTTACTTCTGCCCTCCAAAGAGAGCAGACGCCTTTTTTCTTCTCTCCTGCTCTGACTTATCTCCTCCTCCCCTAACTAACTGGATCCCAGCTTGTTGTCGTCTGTCTGCGTGTCTTTACTGCTGATTATCGAAAGAAATTATGGAATTAATAAGCTGGGCTTTGAACGCAATTGACACTATCTTTTCAACGAGGAAAAGTGCCCTGGGGGAGGTTGTTTGCCCCGCAGGAACGGCTGCTGTGGGCTATTTACGGGAAACAAGTAATTGGAAACTCTTGTGCCTGACTGATCTTTCCATCGAAGATGTAGAAGATTTGTACGTCTTCATAGTAATGGTGATTGGGATCGTTCTGATTGGATCTGGGATTGTCCTGGTGTACCACAAATTGATGAAGATGGACACAACCTATCAAAATGCTGGCCAGGCGAGGTTCAACCATCAAATTGAAAAAAATGGAGAGGACTCTGATAGCGGCAAATGGAGAACTGTCTCGGAAGGTGGATTACATCATGATTACGCTTAGAGCCATCCATGAAGGATTCAACGTCCAGCAATGAAGGATTAAGTACTGAATCTCTGAATATAAAGTTTTTTCTCTCTGTGATCAGTACTATTCGACGAAATCTGACTCCCTCACAAAAATCCTCCTGATCATCTGCAGCTTTTTGTTTTCAAAACATTGAGCTCACGGCCTTCGGACAGGCAGCTGCATGGCTCAAGGACAATGCCAGCAGCTAGACAAAACATCTCCTGCCAAAGAGTCCTTGTTGTTCTTAACTGATACAAACGCCTACATTCAACATTACACTCATACTGATTCACAAAACTGATGATAAAGATGATTCACTCACTACTCTCTCTGTGTCTTTGTGAACTTTTTTTGTCTGCTGACTGTGCATAGAGGGCTTTTTTTTTCTTGTAATCATAATATTGATCATATATGATCACTATTCTGACAATCAATGATTTTTTTGCTCCTTCCTATTGTATTATCCTTTCTTCCCATGCTTCCTGTACCCTTCTGTTGACAGGCGCGTTCACAGATGCAGCCGTGTCACCGGAAATGCAGGTCGTTTTCTGTGTCAAGTCAAATCCCTCGTATGTTATCAGTGATCTGTTAATGTACTTGGCAATAAATCTTTTCTGAGTTTCTGAGTTCTGAGACACGGCAGCATTTTTCTTTTATGACTTAATAGCATAGGCAGCAGAATAACCCGCCTCGCTGTGTGGGGGGTAGGATAGCAGTTTACCCGACCCCCCTAATTTTAGTTTTTTGGTATGAATGTCATAGGCCCCTTTTTGGTGATTTTAGTTTGCTCATGTTTAGCAGATAATTCGGGTTCCAAATTGGGGTGGGTTGATTGTGTGTGTGTATTTTGGATTTTCTGCAGGGGGGGGAGGGTGAAATGTTGTGTATATGTTCATTGTTCATATTGGAGCTCTTGTTTGTGTGGTACGGGATGGCGGTCCCGGTTTCCAGTTCGCCATTTCCAGTGGTATAAAAGGGGCTGCTGGTAGAGGGGCGGTCTCCTCCGCCTTTCCTCTGCCAAGCGGCTGCATGTATGATCGGATGTACAGAGACCAGATTACTAATAAACAAGTGTTTAGCTCCACTCCTGGCTTCATCCTTGTCTACAAGTTACGACATAACAGGTAGCACAACCAGTTTTTAGGTTTAAGTTAAGTTAATCCCATCCACAGCATGTGGGACACCATGTGGTGCATGGGGCAGTTCCTATCACCGTTTCACTGACTCTAGGCCACACAGCTACTGTGAGTAATGAAAGCTACAGTGGGGGGTCAATCCTCTGGTAGCTCTGTGTGTTAACTTTCCTTTCCCCGTTCTATTATGCTGATCACCAAGCTAGAAGGCAGAAAGTACTATTTTTATATGGTGTTTGTTATGACCTGGCCGAGATTTGAACCCACAACCTCCCAGTGGTGGGGTGAATGCTCTACCAACTAGGTCACTGCTCCGGTATAGTTTTTAGGTTTAGGGAGCAATTACTTTTTCACACAGGGTTAGTTAGGTTTGGATAGCTATTTTCTTTTATAAATGAAATATTTAAAAACAGCATTTTTTGTTTACTGTACTTGGGTTATCTTTGTATTGTGGAAATGTGAAAATGACGAGGCAGAGTTTATCTCACGAGTCAGGTTTATTCACGTCTTCCAACATCAGCAAAAACAGAAAAGAGGAAAAAAAAAACAGACATTCGTCTTTTAAATACCCAGGACCTTCAAAGCTCACAGTCACAATGCATTTAATCCCAAGTAACAATGCATCCTCTGTTAGATCTTATCACCTCCACCTAAAGTCTCTGGCAGCCAGTAAATCCCCCAAGGCCGTCTCTTTGCATACCAAAGACTAAACTTCCACATCCTCCTGTTATCTCCAAGGAGACTCAGTCCTTTGTTCAATCTGAGATGTGAAGCCTAAAGTGATATAACAATGTGCATATGTGTGCCACGTGACACACCCCCCCCTCCCAAAACGCCTAAGATGGAACAACGGAATAACAGTCTGCATGTCATGATAAAATCATTACACATCAGCCCACGTGCTGCTTGGGCCTCAGTCTCCTCCCGTATCTGCTGTAAGCGGGCTTCACCACTTCCGCGGCGCCATCCTGCTGGGGGGCTGCTGTCTGAGGGTGAGAACTGTTAGTCAATCCCTGTGGGTGTTCTGGGGAATGTCCCCTAGGGGGTCTGCCACGCCGAGGAGCCCTGCCCAACAACACATCCTCGTCCACCACCACAAAGGCGGGCTTGAGCCTGTTTATGCCAATCTTTTCTTTCCTGCCCCCCAAATCTAGCAAAAAATGCTTATCCCCTGTTTCCAGCACTCTAAATGGTCCATCATAAGGTGGTCATAGCGGCGGGCGATGGGAATCGTGTCTGACAAAAACAAACTCCGTATTTTTTAAAGCCTTAGGTACAAAAACGCGCGGAAAACTGTGGTGAACGGGGCCAGGCAGCGTGCCTGATTCCGTGCCACGCTGCAACTGCTGAGCCGGGGAGCATTCTTTTTTTTCCACAATATTTTTTATTGAACCTTTTTTACAAACATAACACAAACAATCAAACACTAACACTAAAGTAATTAAAAAAAAAAAATAAATTAAAAAATAAAAAATAAAAATTGTACTAAAAACACCAACAACCACTAACAAAGGCAGGTCTTCAACAATGCTCCTCTGTTTAGTCTAGGCCACAGGTGTCAAACTCATTCCATGGAGGGCCAAGACCCTGCAGGTTTTACCTCCACCCAGTGTCTTCAACAGGTGATTTCTCTGAATTTCTTCCTACTGATTGCTGATCAGTGAAAACACCTGCTGAAGAGACTGGGTGGAAGTAAAACCTGCAGGGTCTTGGCCCTCCATGGAATGAGTTTGACACCCCTGGTAGGCAATCCATTACATAAGTATACATATTATACATTCACCAGTTTGGAATTTACAAGGTCCACACACATCATTCACCTTCTTCTTCAAAAGTTATGTTTAAATTCTTTACATAATCAATGAAAGGTCTCCATATATTCTCAAACACAATTTCCTTTGATTTCAGTATGTATGTTATTCTTTCTAGTGGAAGGTTTGTTAACATCTGTCTTAACCACTGAGTCACATCTGGTCTATGAGTCTTTTTCCACTGTAGTGCAATACATTTTTTGGCGTTAAGCAAACTGAGGTCTATGAATGCTCTTTCACTCTTATTAAAGCTGTGCTTTTCTGGATACAGACCCAACAAAAACAATTTAGGATTCAATATGATTTGTTTTGAAATTATTTTTTCAATTGTTACCCTCACCTCTTCCCAAAACATTCTAATTTTTCTACATTCCCATAAACAATGAAATAGGGTTCCTTTACTTTCCATACATTTTGTGCACGTATCTGGTATGTTTTTGTTATATCTATTTAACTCCACCGGTGTAACATACATCCGCATTAACCATTTAAAATGTATCAATTTAAGACGTACATTTATTGATTTGGTTTGAGCTTCTGTACAAGCCAATTCCCATTGTTCCTCTGAAATTTCAGTTTGCAGGTCTTCTTTCCAATAATTCAATCTTTTCCGTGAGTTTTCACTTGAGGATAGTGTCAATGAGTTATAAAACTCTGAAATAATACCCTTTCTCTTACTATCTTTCGTCAAAATTTTTTCCAAGGATGGATAAGTAGGTCGGATGAGAGCATTATTTTGATTTGATCGAATAAAGTTCCTAAGCTGAAGATATTTAAAAAAATGTGTTCTATTAAGATTAAATTTGATCCTCAGTTCTTCAAAAGACATTATGTTATCTGAACATGACAGATATAAGTCTTGAATCTTTTGAATCCCTTTTAAATTCCATACTTTAAATACAGCATCCGCTCTCCCTGGTTTAAAATATTGATTACCCCATATTGGGCTAAATTGTGACAGTAAGTGTGGTTCTTTTAAATATTTTGTGGTTTCACACCATATTTTGATCATATGCTTTACAAATGGATTTTTAACTTGTTTCTGTAATTTTTTTTTCCGAGTCTGAGTATATGAATATGGGAAGAGGTAAAGGTAAATTGTATGATTCCATTTCAGTCCAGTGAGGGAGATCATTTGATGAAAAATAATATGTCATAGACCTCAGTTGTGCTGACCAGTAATACAACATAAAGTTTGGACATTTCAGGCCTCCACGATCAAATGGTAAATATAGTAAGGGCAGACGTAATCTAGCCTTCCTATTGTTCCATAAAAATTCCACTAACTTTTTTTTAATTCTTGAGAATAGATCTGAGGGTGGTGGTAAAGGAATGTATTGAAATAAATAAAGTATTTTGGGTAAAATATTACTTTTAAGTATATTGATTCTCCCGATCATCGACATTGGTAGTGACATCCATCTCTGAAGTAACTCATTAATGTCTGTCATTAAGGCTTCATAGTTGGCACTGGCGACTAATTCTAGCTTAGGCACAATTTGAATTCCTAAATATTTAAACTGATTTACAACATTGAATTGATTTACCTCAGGAGCTGGGTGATTTCTCTGGGTCTCATTTAGCATTAATATTGAAGACTTAGTTTTATTTATTTTATATCCTGATATTTCCCCAAAATTCTTTATTAAATTCAACAAGGTCGGAATTGATTTTTTAAGATTCGACATAAACAAAATTATGTCATCGGCATACAGGGAGATTTTATGTTCTGTTGGTCCTACTTTAATTCCATATATTTGTGGATGTAAACGTATTGCCATTGCTAAAGGTTCAATTGCCATAGTAAACAGTAAAGGTGAAAGTGGACAGCCTTGTCGACATCCTCTATTGATATTTATTGATTTTGAAATATTGCTGTTTGTTAGGATTTCTGCTGTAGCATTATTGTATATTATCTGAACCCATTTTATGAAATTATTTCCAATTCCAAACCTTTGTAAAACTTCAAAAAGAAAGGGCCATTCGACCCTATCAAAGGCCTTTTCGGCGTCCAATGATAGGAGAGCTGTATCCGGTGCTTCTTTATTAGAATAGATAATATTAAATAGTCTTCTTACATTATGGAAGCCTTGTCTTCCCTTTATAAAGCCATTCTGATCTCGGTTAATAATATTTGGTAATATTTCTTGTAGTCGTCTTGCTAAAATTTTACAGATTATCTTAAGGTCAGCATTTAATAGGCTTATTGGTCTCATATTTTCACATTTATTAGAGGGTTTACCTGGTTTTGGCAACAGTATAATTAAGGCATTATTCATGTATGGTGGTAAATTACTATTTTGAAATGCTTCTAAAACCATTTCCAAAAATGGTTTTATTAATTTATTCTTAAATTTTTTATAGAGGTCAACTGGAAGACCATCTGGTCCTGCGCTTTTTCCTGATTTCATATTATCAATGGCTAGCCCAACTTCTTCTTGACTAATTTTAGACTCCAGTATCTCCCTGTTTTCATTTGGAATACACGGTATAGATAATCCGTCCAAAAACCCATTTAGTTTTGTTAAGTCAGTTTCATTTTTTGTATTATATAATTTTTCATAAAAATCTCTAAAGGCACTATTAATTTCTAAAGCATCTACAACTGGCTGTCCGTTACTTATAATACTGGTAATTGGTGTTTTAAATTCTAATTGTTTAATCTGCCATGCCAATAATTTTCCTGATTTTTCACCTTGTTCATAAAAAGATTGCTTCAATCTTAGAAGACTCGAGGCAGCTCTGTTTGCTGATTTTTTGTCACGTTCAGCTCTCAGAATCAGTAATTCGTTCTCTAACTTTGGGTCACTTCCTGCATACACTTTTTCTTGAAGAATTTTTATTTTATGTTCCAATTGGACTCTCACTTCTCGAGTCTTCTTAGATTTTGAACCTGTATAACTAATAATATGCCCCCTAATGAAAGCTTTGAAAGCCTCCCACTTTATACAGGCTGATGTTTGTGTAGTATTGATATCAAAGAACTCATCTATCTGTTTTTCTATGTACTTAACAAATTCCTCATCCTGAAGCCATTTATGCTGAAATTGCCACCTACCTGGTTCCTTTGTCAATTTCTTATCTACATATATTAGACAGCAGGGTGCATGATCAGAGATCACAATATTATCATAGAAGCAGTTTTGAATCTTGGACCTTAATTCTGTGGAGATCAAAAAATAGTCAATACGTGAGAATGTCTTGTAGATATTAGAATAACAAGAGTAGGCTTTAACTTGTGGTTTCATTTCTCTCCATATATCTAGCAATCTCAATTCTTTCATAAAATGATTAATGATCATCCTGCATCCATTGTGCGTACAGTCCAGTCCTGTTGATCTATCTATACCGTGATTCAATGTACAATTAAAATCCCCTGCTATTATATGTTGCCCTGTAAGTGAAGATAAAATAAGAAATAAATAAGCAAAGAAATTTTGATCTTCTATATTGGGACCGTATAAGTTCACCAGATTTATATTTTCTCATGTAACCGGGTCATATTTATGGATCTTTGTTGATTTGATTTGCGTTTAAATATTTTGATTTGAACTTGACTCAACAGGAAGTGACTTCAGGGTGTGGGCGGGATATGCCAGGTAGAGGATTTTGAATATCTGGGTTTTTTTTCGGTTGGGAAAACGGTTCAGGAGACCGGATTTGAAAAGCAAGCAAGACGAGGAATAATCTTCATAAAGAAACGTTGGAGACTCGGGTGTCCTGTGAAGATCAGTCAGTGATCACGCGCTGGTGTGGCGTCGTGTGTATGTTCGTGCTGCTCTTTATTTTCGATATATCAGATAAAACCCATAAAATACATTTGTTGTTCAGTGTGTATTATTTCCCGGCAACAAATTTTGGTACCAGGAGTGGGGTCAATTATCTGATAGTTTAGAGTGGGTTGGTGTACAGTAAACGGTAGTGGTGATACGAAGCAGACGAGAGCGGCTGAACGGTTGGAGCCTGACGGGGTGCAGACGGAGAGACCGGCCGGAGTGATCGTGGACCTTGGATCAGCGGAGAGGACTCGGGGCCAAGAGACTGCAATTCCCGGGGTTCCATCAGACTGGACAGTTCAACACAATATCCTCGACTACTTGTAAGAGAGACTTTTGAACATGGAAGAGGGCGCAGTGGGGGGCGTTGAAAACAGAGGCGTTGAGGACTCCTCTGCGAGCAGAAATGCTGAGGTATCACCTGAAAACAGAGACCTTTTAGAACAGGTTTCTGAACTGAAACGTAAACAAACTGAAGCCTTGACAGCCATCGTGGCTTTGAGTGAGGAACCACAGAGATCCTATGTTTATGTACCTAGAGAACGGCAAATCCCCCCTTTCAGTGGTGATTATGATAAGGATGGTCGTTCTGTTGAGGATTTTATTGAGGAGGTTGAGCGTGTAGTGCATTCTAGATACCAATCAAACAGTGACCGGTATGACTTCATAATGTCACTTCTAAAGGGTGCAGCTCTAGAGGAGATGCGATTTCGTAGTGGGGGGAAATCACTACCCGTTGCTGACCTGTTCAAGTACCTCAGAGAAGCCTTTAGAGATAAAAGATGCACCGCTCAGCTCTTACATGACCTATACAGTCGAAAACAAAAAGATGGTGAAGATATCCTTGGCTACTCACATGCCTTGTGTCAGATTTTGAGAACGATCTCAAAGCACGACGCAAATGCCTTAGCTAATGAGCAGAAAGTTCTTAGGGATCAGTTCATTGAAGGCCTTAGTGATCCACTCCTTAAGCGAGAACTGAGGAAGTTTGCAAGACAGAAACCAGACTCCACTATGATACAGGTCCGAGAAGAAGCCTATTTGTGGTCAGTGGAGGATGCTAGCCATTCCAGATCTTCTAAAAGCCGAAGTAAAGGAGACAGTGGAGATAGAGAGACCCAGTGCAGTGCCATAACGGCTCAGGAACAGCAAGTGGGAACTGTGGGTGATCTTTTCAAAGTAGTAGCAGAGCAAGGGAAGCAGATCAGTGAGCTGGCTGCTGCGGTTAAGACCCTAACTATGCAGAGAACAAATTCAAGTGAACAGACCAATACCCGCCGTCGAGCTCAGTTGAAATTTACAGATGATGGAAAACCCATCTGTCTTAAATGTCAAGGGGAGGGGCATATAGCCAAGAATTGCACCCAGAAGCAAAAGGCACAGCAAAGCGGTCAGAATCAGGGAAACTAGAGGCCCCGGTCACCGTGAGTCAAGCGATTAGGGGGAACACTTCAGACTCAGTTAAAGCACAGATTACTCAGGATCAGTTACTGGCCCGTGCAGTAGGAACATGTCCCACGGTAGAGATTAACATACGTGGTGTGGTAACCCGTTGCTTACTAGATACGGGCAGCCAGGTCAGCACCATAACTGAACAGTTTTTCCGTCAGCATTTGTGTGGGGAGGATGATGACATGGTGACTACAGCGGGGTGGTTAAGGTTGACTGCTGCTAATGGATTAGAAATCCCATATTTAGGATATCTTGAGTTAGAGATTGAGACCATGGGACTGAAAATACCTGATTGCGGTTTCCTCGTTGTGAAAGACCCACCGAATTCAGAAACTGCAGGGATTGTCGGCATGAATATCATTAGCCGCTGCCATCAACTGGTGCATGCTGAGTTTGATACTGTCCTTGGGGGGAAACTCGATTCAGACTGGAGAAGTGCCTTTCAGCAGGTTCAGAAATGTACAGTCACTAGGCGGAGTGTGGCTAGGCTGGTAGGTAGGGATGGAGCCCACATCCCCTCAGCATCAGTAGTTACAGTCATGGCAAAAGGGTTTCCCAAGGTACAAGAGGTTAACGGCTTGAGATTACTAGAGCTGGGGAACATAACTTTGCCAAGTGGTCTGGTTGTCCTACCCACATTGGTTGAAGCTAGCAGTAATACTGTCCCAGTGCAAGTAGTGAATCTTTCATCGGAGGATGTGTGGCTAAACGCGAGGACCCGGCTTGGGGTATTTTCCCCTGTGGAGTGCTTAAGTGACGAACCCCCAGTTAAAGTAAAGTTTAACCGTATTTCAGCAAGTATCGAATATGTCTCAGTTGATCAGCCTAGTGCCCTTGATGCCAGCACCTCGTCTGTCTTGGACAAATTAGACATTGGAGGGAGCAAAGAGCAACAGGATCAATTGAAAACTGTGCTGGCCAAGTATGTTAATGTTTTTGCTGTCGATGATGATGACTTGGGGTACACAGACAGAGTCAAACATGACATAAACCTAGTGGATGATGTACCTGTGAGCCTACCCTATCGGCGAATTCCACCCAACCAATACACAGAGGTTAAAGAGCACATATCCAAGCTGTTGAAAAAGGGGATAATCAAGGAGAGTTGTAGCTCTTACGCATCTCCTGTGGTGGTAGTGAGAAAAACTGATGGTAGTATACGGCTATGTGTGGATTTCCGTAAGCTTAACCAGAAGACACGAAAAGATGCTTTTCCACTGCCGCGAATTGATGAGCGTTTCGATGCTTTGCAGGGAGCAAAGTTTTTCTCAACAATTGACTTAGCAAGTGGGTACCACCAGGTGGCAGTAAAAGAGCATGACCAACATAAAACAGCCTTCACAACCCCTTTTGGTCTCTTTGAGCACTTGCGCATGCCCATGGGTGTCTGTAATGGTCCAGCAACGTTTCAAAGATTGATGCAAACTGCGATGAATGATTTGATTTTCCAAATAATGCTGGTGTTTTTGGATGACATTTTGCTGTTTTCCAAGACATTCACGGAGCACCTAGAAAGAGTTGACATAGTCTTGAAATGACTACAAGATACCGGTCTTAAAGTCAAACTAGAGAAATGTCACTTTCTGCAGCAGAAGGTTAAGTTTTTAGGTCACCAGGTTTCAGCAGATGGAATTGAAACAGACCCAGGTAAAATAGAGGCAGTGAAGCAATGGCCAGTGCCTACCACACTGAAAGAGTTGCGCTCGTTCCTAGGCTTTTGCGGTTATTATAGGCGATTTGTTGAGCACTTTTCCCAGATAGCTAGCCCGCTTCACGACCTGGTGAATCTCTGTTTGAATTCAGGGCCTCCTTCCAAGGTGAATCAATGGATGTGCAGTCTATGGACGCCGCAATGCCAAAGCTCGTTTGATATTCTGAAACAGAAACTCACTAGCGCCCCAGTACTAGGGTATGCAGATTTTACTCGTCCCTTTATTGTTGAGACAGATGCCAGTAATCAAGGGTTGGGAGCAATATTGTATCAAGAACAAGGGGGAAAGAAAAGAGTAATTTCATATGCAAGCCGTAGGCTCAGAAATGCAGAGAGGAATGACAGAAATTATAGCAGTATGAAATTAGAACTTCTAGCTCTGAAATGGGCAATATCAGAAAAATTCAGAGGCTACCTACTAGGTTCTAAATTCACGGTCCTTACTGATAACAATCCGTTGTGTCATCTCAACACTGCTAGATTAGGAGCACTAGAACAGCGATGGGTGGCTCAGTTAGCAGTGTTTGATTTTGATGTTCAGTATCGGCCTGGCCGGTCTAACCGGGCTGCTGATGCATTATCTAGGCACCCGTTTGCAGGGGAGCAGGAACCAATGTCGGATGACATGGATTATGATGGGTGTGTGGCTATCTGCAATGTGATACAGAAAGGGACAACACTTGGCACTGAGCTAACAAGTGCTGGTCTTGAGAGTTGCAGGATTAGGCAAATGCGGGCGAACGAAAAGGGAGATGGTTCCGGTTCTGGAGCCCAGGGTAATACTCCTACCTTACCTGGCTACTCAAAAGAGGAATTAAGGGAATTTCAGGGGCAGGATCCAGTACTGGGAGTTTTTAGAAGGTTTTGGGACGGCAAAAGTAAACCTAACTTTCAGGAGAGGAAAGACCTTGAAAAACCAGTGCTGTCTTTATTGAAACATTGGCCACATATTAGGGAGAAGGAGGGACTGCTTTATCGGGTGATTGAGGATGTGAGGTATGGGGAACGTTTTCAACTACTAGTGCCAGGCTGTTTAAAGTCTCAGGTGTTAGAGAGTGTGCATGACTCGATGGGGCACCAAGGCATGGAGCGTACTCTGGAATTGCTACGACAAAGATGTTTTTGGGTAGGGATTCATGAGGATGTCAAACAGTGGATAAAGAAATGTGAACGCTGTGTGTTAACAAAAATGCCAAATCCCAAGATTCACCCCCCCATGAAATCATTTCTAGCTAGTAGGCCCTTAGAGATAGTCGCAGTTGATTTTACTCTTCTAGAACCCTCTAGCGATGGTAGAGAAAATGTTCTAGTGATCACCGATGTGTTTACAAAGTTTACGCAGGCTTTCCCAACACGTGATCAAAAAGCTGACACAACAGCCAAGGTTCTGCTGCGAGAGTGGTTTCTCAAGTATGGTGTCCCTGAGCGTTTGCATTCGGACCAGGGCCGGAATTTTGAAAGCGAGGTGATCTCAGAACTCTGCAAGTTGTATGGTGTAAAAAAAAGTCGTACAACCCCCCATCATCCTACTGGGAATGCCCAATGTGAACGTTTTAATAGGATGTTGCATGAACTCTTGCACACCCTCCCGCCTGAGAAAAAACGCAGATGACCAGAGTCTTTGCCAGAGTTAGTCTATGCGTACAATGTTACCCCGCATTCAACAACAGGCTACTCCCCTTACTACCTTCTGTTTGGTGTGGACCCACACCTTCCTGTTGATGCCCTTTTAGGACAGGAGTCCACTGCAGAGCCCAGTCACGACTGGCTGGCGAACCACCAAAGGCGTCTGAATGATGCTCATGCCAGGGCCAAAGAGTACTGTGAACAGAAAGCTGCTGAACGCATTTCAGTGCATAACGAGAAGGTGTACTGTCCCCCTATTGAGCTAGGTCAGATTGTGTATGTCAGAAACCGGCCCCCAGGCAGAAACAAAATTCAAGATGCTTGGAAACCCATTCCCCACCGTGTGGTGCAGATTCAAGGAACTACATACACGGTAGAACCTGTAGAAGGAGGACCGACAAAAAGAGTTAACAGAGTTGACATCAGACCATGTGTGTCCCCACCCGTCTTCAGGTCACGACCGAGTAGCCAGTGTCTTAGAAAGTCCCCAGAGTCCCCGCCGGAGGACAGTCTAAATTCAGAGGACCCTACCGATGGTTTAGTTTTGGAAGAAGTGAGGGCTCTTAGTCCCATCCGTAACCCAGCTCACACTGATGGTCAGGTCAGGATCCCTAGCAGTGAGAATAGTGCGGAAGGTAGCATCAATGGTGAGTCAGAGCAGGATGATGAATTTCCTGAACCCGAATCTGAGGTAGACTCACAAGAAACACGGTCTGATACAGAAGATGAAGCCATGCCTGAACCTGTTCCCTTTCCCCGCAGGAGTCAAAGGTCAACAGCAGGCCAGCACTCAAACTCGTACCATGAGCCAAAGTCAGTTTTGGATCCCAGTTCTTCAGCTATAATCGCTCAGATTTTTGCAAACTTAGGCACGGTCTTGTTTAGAGAAGCTGTGAGGGAAATCAAAAACTCATTTGTAGTCACCGAGGCCGTTGACTTGTAAGCAGGGGAGAATGTAACCGGGTCATATTTATGGATCTTTGTTGATTTGATTTGCATTTAAATATTTTGATTTGAACTTGACTCAACAGGAAGTGACTTCAGGGTGTGGGCGGGATATGCCAGGTAGAGGATTTTGAATATCTGGGTTTTTTTCGGTTGGGAAAACGGTTCAGGAGACCGGATTTGAAAAGCAAGCAAGACGAGGAATAATCTTCATAAAGAAACGTTGGAGACTCGGGTGTCCTGTGAAGATCAGTCAGTGATCACGCGCTGGTGTGGCGTCGTGTGTATGTTCGTGCTGCTCTTTATTTTCGATATATCAGATAAAACCCATAAAATACATTTGTTGTTCAGTGTGTATTACTTCCCGGCAACACTAATAACAAAGATCCTTGAATGATTAGATATCTTCCAAATTTGTCACCAATTACATTTTTCACTTGAAATGGGACTGATTTATGTATGAGAGTCATAACTCCCCTGGCTCGGGATGAAAATGATGAGGTGAATACACTTCCTTGCCATCTTCTCCTAATTCTTTTTACATCCTCCTCTATTAGATGAGTTTCTTGTAAAAAACACAATTTTTGAACCTATGTCTTTTATTTTATTCATAACTTGTTTAAGTTTTTTTAAATTTTGTAGACCTCTGCAATTCCATGAGGTTATATTAAGATTAACGCTTTGGTCTATGATCAATAAGGAGTTTGAGAATACCTCGCAATGTAAACATGCTCACACAGAGAAGCAAAAACATGAGTGGTTGAACATTCATCCTACAAACTACACACAAACAAATTCCCCCTTCCCACATTCGTGGTAATCCCTCCAAAATCAAAAAAAAAATTCTGTCTCCCGCTATAGCCATTGACTGCTCCACACCCGCGAGGATCAGTCAAAACCACTCTTTCTTTCTCCTCTCAATCACCCCAACTCTACTGCTTTTAATGACGTAACATTAACTCTCTTCTGTAGTTTTCCAACTTAACTCCAAAATTTTATAGCAACTTTGTACATCATAGGGTTTTTTTTAATATATAATACAATCTATATTTTGTAAACTTGCTATATGCTTCAGATCAGTCAGATGCCTGTGCAAATGCTTAAATATTCTACCTTATATTTTGTTCATGCTTAGCTCCCACCAGTCTCTTCTTGGATCTTCTTGATGAACTCCTGCGCCTCCTCAGGGGTCTTGAAGATGTGGGTTCTGCCCTTGTACGTGACCAGCAGTCTTGCAGGATAAATCACTCCATGACGAATCCCAAGGCTGCGCAGCTCTTTACGGGCGGGGTCAAACTGTTTCCTTAATTGTTGGATTCCTGTGGCCAAATCTGGGTAGAACCGCACCTGTTGATCCTGGTATTTAATTTCTCCTTTGGCTCACGCCGCGTTGGAGATCGTCATCCTGCCTCTGTAGCTGAGGAACTTCATAATCAGCGTCCTCGGTGATGCCTTATTATCTCTCGGTGGGCCGATTCGGTGGGCGCTTTCTAAGACGACTGATGACTGCAGCTCCGCGTTGTTCAGCGCTTCTGGAATCCACTTTTCCAAAAAGGAACATGGATCCAGACCCTCCGTTCTCTCCGGGAGGCCCACCAGCCTCAGGTTGTTCCGTCTCGACTGGGATTCTAAATCCAGGACATTATCTTCCAGACGTTTATTTTTTTAATTCCAATGTGCACACCTTTAATTGTAGGCCGGTGACGTCATCCTCAGCACTGGAAATTCGGAGCTCCACCTGCGAAACTCGTTCCATACAGTCGCTTAACTCCTTTCTCATTCCTTCTATCGCTGCTATAATCCCATCAAATTTAGAGGAAAAGTCTGCTCTCATTGAACTAATGGCAGCGAGCACCGCACCTGTGCCGTCGCCAGTAGTCACCGCTCCACCGCTAGCTTGTTCCGCCATATCTGGGGATTTTTCTGCTTCGTCACGGACGTGAAAGTCCGTTAACTTGGACTGTTTCGGCGGTTCAGTTTTTCCTCCACCTGATTTCCCAGCCTTAGGCTTTACCGGCATGTCCTCGCCCAAACGCTGGCATAGGTTTTGTTCCAATTGAGAGAGTTATTTGCCGATTTTTTTTATTTTTAGGAGCAGAGTAGAGTGAAGCACGTCCTCCTACATGGCGGCCATAACCGGAAGTCCGCCGGGGAGCATTCTAGTGCAGGATTATCTGGGAGAAATTCCACGGGCAGCCAAAGTGGCTGCGCAAAAACTAGCTCAGCCGGGGAGGCTTCTAAATCCTCTTTAGGTGCAGAACGCAACCCCAATAAAACCCACGGTAGCCTGTCTACCCAATTTGCATCCGTAAGCGACGCTCTGAGAGCCGCTTTCAATGACCTATGAAAACGTTCGCATAACCCATTAGCCTGCGGATTGTACGCGGTTGTGCGGTGGATCGTTACCCCCAGGCTGCGGGCCATTGCTGACCAAAGTTCGGAAACAAATTGAGGGCCTCTGTCGGACGTAATGTCCGACGGGACTCCAAAGCGCGCTACCCATGCTGTTAACCACTTGCACTCCGGGCAATTTTCCTAAAAATGCCAAAAAATAACGTGCCCAAAGTAAATCGAAAGCTGTTATTCAACCCTTTGCAGCATCTTCATGGGGTTGGTCTGATTTAAAAGAAAACACTTTGAATTTTTTGGCAAAAACAACATAATCTCTCTACGTGCTCCGGCCACTGAGTTACAGTCATCTAAACATACTGAACTTCAAGAAAATAAATTTGGACACAGTGTTTTTTTGGATACAAATGCTTGTAAATAACACACAGCTGTCCGATCCAGCTGGAAAATGCAACAGAAATGTAGAACCAAGTGTTATCAAGCTAAGATCCAAATTTGGTAACAATACCACAAAAAATGAATATTTTACACAGCGTTGTTCTCAGGTTGTTCCCAGGCGTTTTGGAACTGTGCCAAATTGTGCCAAATGGCACAGTTTGGAAAAACATCTGTAACTTTTGAATAATTCAATGTAGAATCTTCATTTTGGGCTCTAATGAAAGGTCACACTCAGGGCTGTGTCTGTGTGTGTGGGGGGGGTTGCCCCCCCCCGCTACAAAAGACGGGAGTTCGGCCCTCGCTACATGATGGATTACACTCCTTGCATGTTTTCACAGCGCCCCCCCCCTCGCTACTGTGTGTGTGTGTGTGGGGTTGTCCCCCCCACCTCGCTACTGTGTGTGTGTGGGGGGGGTTGTCCCCCCCCCTCGCTGCAGAAGACAGCCATCACATGAAGGAATAGACTCATATGCTTCCCCCCGCGGACCGGGGGCGTTCGGACCGTGAACGCCCCCCCCCCGCTCCTCTTCTGCAGCGGGGGGGGGGGGGGCGTTCACGGTCCGAACACGGCAAATGAACCGTTTATCGCGGCGCACGCACTTCGTACTTCGTGCGCAGTACAGTTGTAATTTACCGATCGGTCAAAAGTCATTTTTGGATTACAGTTTTCAGGGAGAAATAATAATTTAGCTTATAACACCTTACCTCTTCACAGCAGCAGAGTCGTGGCGAACTTCTCTTCCCCATTGTAAGACGAACGCAACGCTGCTCGGCTCGTGGATCCCGATCAAAACATAATTCCATTATTGCGGTTTTGGTGAATGATTTACGACCTTTGTCATCGGCCTCCGTCGGTCTATGATGACGGAAGAGAATCCTAAACGTCTATTCTGCTGGAATGAGTACAGGTCCCACTTGTGGGTGATCTCCATGCTGCGGGGTCTGTAGTAGATTCGTCCAGCGTCCTTTGTTTTCATCTGCTGCAGCAGTAAATCTCTCTTCACCCAGCCTGAATTTCTGTGCTTCAATTGGCTCCTGCGTTCACAGTAGGCGGGTCCTCCTTCCTAGGTTTTCATTCATTGGCTCTTCAAGGTTTCAGAAACCCAATTCAAGGCTCTTATTAGTCAAATGAGAGGTCAATCAGATGAACTAATCTGTTCGCGGCTGTGACTGCAGCTTTTTTTTTCAGTGGCGCTTGGAGGCCACACCACCTACATCACCACCATCATGCGTCATGCGTCCAAGCGCGCACGAGGGTGCTTTCGTGCGCCCTCGTGCGCCCTAGAACGCAGAGACTTGCCCGCCCGCGGAACAACGGAGTGCAAGTGGTTAAAAACGTGCGCGCCACCTCCTCGGCTGTAGTTGACGCCAGTGGGACCACTTCCAGCCAGCGCGTGGTGCAGTCTACCATTGTCAGAAGGTGTGTGCACCCCTGTGACGGCGGAAGGGGGCCTACGAGGTCCACGTGGACATGATCGAACCTCTTAGCCGGGATGTGAAACGGCTCCAAGGGAGCTCTCGTGTGTCTGTGTACCTTGGCTCATTGACAAGCCATGCAGGCTGCTGCCCACTCCCTAACTTGTTTGCGCAGGCTCGGCCATACAAATTTCCCTCCCACCATTTTGACCGACGCGCGCACTCCTGGGTGCGCCAGAGAATGAATCGAGTCAAAAACACGGCGGCGCCACGTTGCTGGTACCACAGGACGCGGTCGCCGAGTGGAGACATCACAGATTAGGGGGGGCATACCGTCTTGCAGCACCCTGTTCTCCAGCCTTAACCCTGTTGGTCCAGACTGGAGCGCGCGCACGTCCGTGTCGCTACACTGATCCACGGCCATGGCTGCATAATCTATCCCTACGTGGACTGGGGCCGCCACGGCGCGCAAGAGACAGTCTGCCACTACATTCAGTTTACCCGCCACATGCTGAATATCGGTAGTAAACTCTGAGATGGCGGCCAGCTGCCTCTGCTGCCTGCCTGACCACGGTTCTGAAACCTTGGCCATCGCGAATGTCAGTGGCTTGTGGTCAACGAACGCGGTGAAACTGCGTCCCTCCAGCCAGAACTGGAAGTGGAGAATGGCCAAGTGGAGAGCTAACAACTCCCTGTCGAATGCGCTGTATTTTCGTTCACTATCGCGCAAGGTCCTGCTGAAAAAGGCGAGCGGCTGCCAAGCCCCGGCTACATGCTGCTCCACGACCGCCCCTATGGCCACATCTGACGCGTCAGTAGTGAGCGCTATGCGGGCCGTTGGGTCTGGATGTGCTAACAACGCAGCGTTTGCCAGGGCTGTTTTGACCTCCGAGAATGCTCGCTCTCGCTCCGGAGACCATTCGATCTTATTTGAGGGTTTTTGTTTTTTTAGTGCGGCATACAATGGTTGCATGAGCTGCGCTGCGCGGGGGAGGAAACGGTTATAAAAATTCACCATTCCCAAAAACTCCTGTAACGCCTTGACCGTTTGTGGCTGTGGAAAATTTGTTACCGCGCGCACTTTGTCAGGCAGAGGAACCGCTCCTTCTGGAGAGACGCGATGCCCCAAAAAATCAATCTGCGTCACCCCGAACTGACACTTCGCTGGGTTGATTATTAACCCGTGCTCTCCCAACCTCCGGAAAACTGCCGTGAGGTGGTTTTCGTGTTCGTCTTCGGACGCGCTGGCTACCAAGATGTCGTCCAGGTAGACGAATACAAAGGGGAGATCGCGCAACACCGCGTCCATCATGCATTGGAACGTCTGCGCAGCGCCTTTAAGCCCAAACGGCATGCGCAAAAACTCGAATAGGCCAAACGGAGTTATTACCGCTGTTTTGGGTATGTCCTCAGCGCGCACTGGGACTTGGTGGTAACCGCGGACCAAGTCTATCTTAGAAAAAATGCGCGCCCCCGCCAAATGAACTGAAAAATCTTGGATATGAGGGATTGGGTAGCGGTCGTGCGCTGTGGCGTTGTTCAACCTGCGGAAATCTCCGCAAGGTCGCCACGAGCCATCAGCTTTTGGGACCATGTGAAGCGGGGAAGCCCATGGGCTGTTCGAATGCCTGATGATGCCCAACTTTTCCAGGTTGGCGAACTCCTCGCGCGCTATGGTCAGTTTAGCTGAATCCAAACGCCGAGCTTTTGCAAAAACGGGCGGTCCGGTGGTAGTAATAAAATGCAGTATGTGGAACTTACCGCTTGCCGTTGTGACATTGGCTTGGGCTGTGGGCGGGGTCACTCGGGCTGCACAGGGAATAGAATAAAAAGAAAGTGTATTAGCCAGACGCCTGTTAGCAAGATCAACCAACAAACCATGTGAGCACAGAAAATCAGCCCCCAACATATTGAAATTCACTGCAGCTATGACAAAAGTCCACTCAAATGTACGGCTGTGTAGGGACAGAAGCAGAGCCCTCTCACCAAAGGTCTTAATCTCCGAGCCGTTCGCTGCTGACGCCCCGTGACCTCCGGGACCCGCTAGCCAGTCAGCGGAGGAAGGCGTGATGAAACTCACTTGGGAGCCTGTGTCCACAAAGAATTGCCTCCCTGAGCACGCATCCGTCAAGTAGAGCAGCTTGTTCTCTTCACCGAGGGCCGCAGCTGCTACCGACCCCCGGTCTTGGCATTTCCCGAGCGCTTGAACTGGCACAGTGGTATACATTTGCTGCCTTCTCTGCAAAACGGTGATGGTAGAAACAGAGGGTGTCTCCTCCGCGATCCTTGGCCCCCGCCGCCGCCGTCGTCGGTGGGTCTGCTACCGCCGTCTCTGGCCCCCCGCCATCTCCGGCCGTTGCGCCGAACTCCGTCGCTGCCGCGGTGGCCACGCGCTGTTTGCTGGCGTTGAGAATCCGGTGCGCCTCCTGGGCCAGCGTGCGGAAGTCCCGCTGGGCCAACAACGGTGAACCGGCCAGGGTCGCTCTCTTGGCCGACTGTAGGGTTCTGAGGAAAATGTGGGTGAAGATGAAGTCGTCGTCATCTGAGCCCCTCAACCTCAGCATGTCCTCCATCAGGTCAATGGGCGTGCCATCTCCCAAGTCGTTCAGAGCCAGGAGCCTCTCCGCTCTCTCCTGGACTGAGAGAGTGAAGCGCTGGATGAGCGCAGCCTTCAACCCGCCGTATTTGTCGTCGGCCGGTGGCTGCTCCAAAAGGCTCTGCACATGCCGAGCCGTGCGGTTGTCGAGCTTGGCAATCACATGGTAGAACTTCGTGTCATCTACCGTTATCCCCCGGAGGGCGAACTGTGCTTCGATCAAGTGGAACCAGGAGCGCGGGTTGTCTCGCCAAAAGTCCGGTAGCTGGACGGTAGCGGCATACCCTTGGCTGGGAGCTCCTGACCCGGCTGGCTCGGGGGAATTTCTTTCACTCATGATACGTCTTAGGGTCACCAGTGTGGAAATGTGAAAATGACAAGGCAGAGTTTATCTCACGAGTCAGGTTTACTCACATCTTCCAACATCAGCAAAAACAGAAAAGAGGAAAAAAAAACAGACATTCATCCTTTAAATACCCAGGACCTTCAAAGCTCACAGTCACAATGCATTTAATCCCAAGTAACAATGCATCCTCTGTTAGATCTTATCACCTCCACCTAAAGTCTCTGGCAGCCAGTAAATCCCCCAAGGCCGTCTCTTTGCATACCAAAGACTAAACTTCCACATCCTCCTGTTATCTCCAAGAAGACTCAGTCCTTTGTTCAATCTGAGATGTGAAGCCTAAAGTGATATAACAATGTGCATATGTGTCCCACAGTATAATATTAAAATTTGTTAAAATGATCTGAAACATTTTAGTGTGACAAGTATGCAAAAATATAAGAAATAAGGAAGGAGCAAATATTTTTTCACAGCACTGTGCTTCACATGAGAAACACTTTGTTTTGAGGAAGCTTTGGGCAAATTGGTTGATAAAACTTCCTTAAAAAATTGCTTCTTTCTTTAAAATAAAAGGGGAAAAAGACATCATCAGCTTTTAAGAAGGCACGCCAGGAAGTCTGCATTTGAAGTCTGCATTTGAAGCATTTGAAGATTTAAGGACAAGAGTTTGAAAGTCTTTACAAGTTTATTTCCCACAGAAGATGAACCAGTAGAATACTAATGAAAAGGTTTAATGAAAATGTTATATTGTGCTGAGTGCACACATTCAGAATAATAATCATAATGACATTAGAGAAATATTACATAAAATCTGATCCAGAGCCACTGACTAGCCTCTTTAGCAGCTTTTTAGATTGCTTTGACGGCTTGCCATAAGGCATGTCCTTAAATTTCCTCTCCTTTCGAGTTAACAAGGTCAGGAGTTCCTGGCAGCGGAAGGCGAATTACAGAGCTGCATGGAGGAATCTGATCAGACCTAAATGAAACAGTCATTGTTGCCCCCGACAGACTGCTATGATGATGATGATGATGATGATGATGATGATGATGATGATGATGAATAGAATGGTGGAGCATTTGCCCCCCAAAAAACTCTGCAGCTGACTTTGACAGATCCAGCTTATAGCTTTTTATCAGGTGCTAACTCTGCAAATCTAAGGCCTTTCCATTCATAGGCCTCCTCCATGGTATCCTCCCAAGGCACCGTTAGCTCCACTATGAAAGCAGCATGAAAAGAGGAGGACCAGAGCATGAGGTCTGGTCTGAGATTTGTTGTAATAATGTCAGCTGGAAAAAAAAGTTAGTCCACCAATAACTTCAGTCTCTTGCCCATTCAAGTTGGCCTGTGTGTGACTTGAATATACTGTAGCTGTAGGATGAAGGAGAAGGGAGGGTACAGTCTGGAGTCTGAGGTAGCAGGCACTTAAACACCTGGTTGAGGCACCAGATGTAACGGGCTTGTGCCAGCCTTGTTTAACAGCCAACTACAATGTGTTTCAGGGCAGTTGGAGATGGACAAAATGGACATGTTCTGTCTTCTCTGTACTGCTGTTTGAGGTTGACAGAAAATGGATTGTTGCCCTTGTAGAGCTCTTTTCATTCTGTCTCACTTGTGAGCTGAATGCATTCCAGACTTAGACGAGCATCCTCACCTGCCGTCTCTACAAATGACTCTGAGTATTGACCAGAGAAGGTGCATGGACCGGTTGGGCAATACCTAGTCTGCAGGGAAGATGGGTGGGGGTAGATTGTCTGATTATTAGAAATGTTACTTTTTGTTGCTTGCAAATGAAAAAAAAAAACACAACTTCTTCATACTCACTTGTAGATATTTTTTTAATTATAATTATATGATTACTTGGGGGGGGGGTATATTTGATGGATTTGATTTTTGGGGGGAGGTTACAACCTCCCCATCCCCCCCATAAATTGCACCTATGGCTAAACCCCACCCAGCAGTTTACAGGGTGCTCTGAAGTATCTACCCCTGACCAGGACCTTATTTTGGCCTCAACAAGTTCCTGAAAACTTCCCCTTTTGGAGAGGTTGCTATAGTGCAGACATACACCGCAGGGGAAGTTCCTGTAAAACTGGATCCTGGATCCAGGGATATGTTAAACCTGCATAAGTGACAAATACACGTAAAATGTCTCTGTTATAACAATGTAGCACACAATATTCTCGTAATTTTATAGCACCTGTAAGTCTATAAAGACGCAGTGTTCACTTCAGAAAGATGTCCCATTTTAGCCAAACGCATTGTGTACTCACTGAAATCCCATTCCCATACACAGTAAAATGTGGAACCATTCACCTGAAAAGACTGAAAAAGAAAATGGGTAGTAAAAGCAACATCTGAGAACCAAGTGTGGTGTTAAATCCTTATTCTTTCAACTACATTAAGAACTAGAAAAGCACTCAGAGAGCACATACCTGTCACAGCTGGCCCTCACGAGCCAGCATAAGACGCCACAGACTAGTAACGTTGCACAGTTGTTTTATTCACAGTTCAAGGCTAGGGTTGGACAAGATAACTAGCCGCGTGGGCTGAGCAGCAAGATTATCCATTATTATTACAACGATTAATGATGGCTGAGACGGGAGGAGGTCGTCTTCCGGCTCCCATTCAGCCGCGTCGTCATCTGCCTCTGGCAAAGAGGCTTCCGCACCCTGAGGACCCTCCGACGCCATCATCCACGCCGGCACCTCATATGGTGTGGTGGCAGGGGGCTCCTGGCCCGCTGGGTTGGACTGCTCATCCGTGGAGACCTGGGGACGCTCCGTCGTCGGCGCAGGCTCCAAACAGCAGACCGATCCCTTCCTCTGTCCTTGATGTGGCTGCGGGGCTGGGATCTTCTGCTCCAGGACCGCAGGGCCCCTCCCTCATCTGATCACGCTCGACAGACGTCAAAGAGCGCTCAACGGGGGAAGACACAGAGGCAGCGGGTTTAGTAATTACCTCAGCAGGTGGTGGAGGCTCGGGGGGCTGCGAACCCCAAACGTCACCCCCAGGAGTCAGACAAGACAAATCACTATTAGGGGGAAAAGAGTGAGCTTGTACTCGCCTGTCTCCCAGAGGGAAGATGGAGCCTGCTGCAGGGAACGTTGCTCCTTCCTCTCCCCGTCGGATGGTGGCAGAGGGCTCCCTGGAAGGAAGAGGGGGGGCCACTCGAGATGGAATCGCTGCGGGGCTCGCCGGAGCAGAACTCCTCATACACCCAGCAGCTGGAGAAGGCGTCAGAGAGGAGAGGGCGACAGCCGAGTCGGGCTGGGCACGACGCGCTGACGGGACAGCGGGGAAAGTCGGCCCGGGGAGAGAGGCTGCGGGAGTTCCCTCCTGGTAAGACACTGAAGAGACAGCTGTCGGGTTAAAGGGGTCAGTCCAGAGAACCGGAGCAGGATCCGGATGGGGTTCTTGCTGAGAAAGTCTCTGGCCACGACGCCGACGTCTACAACGGGCCAAAGGTGGTGCAAACTCCTGGACTGGATCGAGAAAGGGATCAGGATCCCAAAGCGGGCAGCGGGGATTCCATCTCCTCCGTCTCTGGGCTTCTTCTTCCTCGTACATCCGGAGTATCCGGCGTTGGGTGGAGATGTCATGTCTCCTCGCATCGACTTCTGGGTGGTCGTCGTAGCGGAGAGGTAGTTGGTCGAGCACATCCTCAGCCCGGTCTAGGTACCAGTGCACGTCGGGCTGATAGCCGAGGAGGGGAGGGGCGATGAGGGTATCAGGATTAAAATCGAGGTCGAGGCGGCGATGAGGGTTTCATCTACTTGCTCCAGCACCTCGGTCAGCTGGTCGCTGGAACCCCGAGTGTGACCCCTCCGCGACGGCATAATTCCAGTACCGTACCCAGACAGGAAAGAGCAGAGTTCTTCTAAATGCAACTTTACTGCGAACGGCGTCTCCTTCTGGTGGTTGCCTACGGTCACGGCTGGCCCTCACGAGCCAGCATAAGACGCCACAGACTAGTAACGTTGCACAGTTGTTTTATTCACAGTTCAAGGCTAGGGTTGGACAAGATAACTAGCCGCGTGGGCTGAGCAGCAAGATTATCCATTATTATTACAATGATTAATGACGGCTGAGACGAGGAACGCTCGCTCACCGTTAAACAAGGAAGAAGGCAAGGAATACACACGATAACGACGACGATAAACACACTTACATCATGGATGAATATAAGGAGAATGTAGACGGAAATGTTGACAAGGCAACCGCAGGATGCAGTCGCTGGCGCCGGCATTTAAAACCGGCTGCTCACGATTGCAAACGCAGCGCAGCTGCTCAGACTCTGACAGCGGGGAATTCCCGAGCGTTTGACCAATCAGAGCCCGGGAAGCCAGAATGACAACACCTGCTGTCAAAGCCTGACAGGGATGATGTATAACCTGAGCGCGGACAAAGTAGCGCTCGGGATATGACAATACCTCCATCAAGGCTCCTTCCATCCGTCATGGATCACCTCCAAAATGTAATGTTGCTCGTGTGTAGGCCAGGAGCCAGTTCTGGTGAATGTTGCAGCAAAGTCTGTCCAGTAGTTTTGGAGTATTATTGCTAACACACTGAGAGAAGAAAAGAGCCATAGCAGAAGTATGCCTTCTTGGATCATCACCAAAATGTTATGGGTTCATCTCTAGCCCAAGGACCACCTCTGGTGAAAATTTCATCCAAATCCATCCAGTAGTTTTTGTGTAATCCTACTACACAAATTCAAACAAGGTCCTTGGTGGAGGTATGTACTCTCAGATCATCACCAAAATTTAATGGGTTCTTCCTTGGCCCAAGGGCTACCTCTGGTGAAAGCGGAGCAATTTCTCCAGCAGACTGCTACAGCTTCACTGCTGAATGATCAGGTACAGGAAATCTTTCCTGCCACATGCCATTTCACTGTACAATAATTCACTCTAACGTTGATTTCTGGTCATAACTATGCTGCCATACTGCACCTTACTATCTAATTGGTGCCTCACATTTCACCCTGCACCTGATAGTCCTGCATAGTGCGATTTATGTATCTATATGGGTCAGCATCTATTCATCTATGATGTACAGTATATAGCAGGCCTATTCAATTAACAGCCCGCGGGCCACATGTGGCCCAGAACCAACTTCCGAGTGGCTCGTGGGCCCAGGTCACGCCAAGGAAATATAAATTTAAGAAAAAAATATGAAGGAATGAGGGTCCGCAAGTGTGCACACGAACAACGCGTGTGACCATCATCTGCGCTGAGTTGAGAAGCACCCCGCCCATGTGAGCGCTCCAGTCGGCAGGCCAGGCAGAGGGTCTCACTAGAATCACTGTCCAAGAAAAGCATGAGCTTATTAAAGTACTTTAAACACAGAAAAAAGCAGAAGAGGTATGTAAGCAGCAGTGTTTACTGTAACACCACTACTTTTGCAGTAACGTGCTGTGTAACGAAATTACAGTGTAAAAATTCAGTAATGCGTTACAGTTACTGAAATTTGATCAGATGCGTTACTCGCGTTACTCGTTTTTGTCATGAACCTGGGTTTGGTGGTCCCAAACCCAGTTCTGACCCTGTGGCTATTTTGACCATTTCATTATTTGTGTTCCATCAGGCGCTTCAGGGAGCCCTTTGGGTCCTCGCTCCCTGACAGCTCGGGCACGCCTCCTCCTCCTGTCAGTATCACCAGCTATGTCTTATTATTGGTGTCGCACCCACATACACACACACCTCATTTACGCCCATTCACATGCTCAGACACTGACTCATGCGCATACAGTATGGTTTCAATTATGTCCAGCCCACACTCCTTCACACCGGTGGTCTCTTCCCTCATTAGTATCGTGATTACTTAAGCACTCTTTGAGTAGGAAGAGATCGCTGGAGCATTACGCTTCATTCACAGCAGCGTGTACCTCTGTGTTTGCTAGCCGTCATTCCCTACGCTTATTTTCAGCCTGACTAATGTAGTCTTCTCTAACGCTACTTGACTGTTGCTAGTTTTTTGGTGTTAGCGGCTGTTCCTGCCACGCTCCCATCCACCGGACTGCACAGACGACCTTGGATTGCTCCAGCTCGTAAGTTAATGTTTGCCTTTCTCCTTGTGCCGTCAGCAGTTCTGCGACACTAGGCATTCCCTCTGTCGGGCTGCTGAGCGTCCAGGTGGCCTCCCTATATGTCTGATGGCCTCAATTTCAATCATATCAACTCTCTGTTTATTACGTTTGCTGTTTGTTTGCTGGTCAATATTTGGGTTTGAGTTTAATAAACTGCACGAAACTACTTCCGCGTGTGGGTTTTCCATTCCTCCCTCTGTGCACTGCGTAATGGTGCACGAGGGGTCATAATAGAATGCTCCAGCCAGCAAGAGAAAACCCAGCGGCGTAGTCATGTGTTTTTTCTTTTCCTTTTCACCGTTTTTTCTTTTCCCCGAGCTACACCATGGTGATCTGGATGGACGAGGAGCTGAGAGCGCAGGACCTGCTGGAAGCAGGCGCTCTTTTCTACTCAGTGGCCGCCGTCTCCTGAAGACATTCGGTGGGCAGGACTCACCGCTGAAGACATCATGCGGCATCAACCCAACCTCTGGGTAGTTCCAAGGGTAGTTCCAAGGGTGGACGACATCCTCTCCTTCTTTTTTCCCCCACCAGACGCGGAGTCGCAGTGGGCCTCCCTGAGCCATCCTCCCACCGGAAGAAGCACTCGCGGCGAAGGAAGACACCCTCCTCCCGCGGCTCTCCCGCTCCTGTGCCACCCCTCAAGCCTGGGCATGCGCTGTCCCTGGCTATAATGACAGAGGAGGACAGACGGTCCCTGCTTGCCCAGATGGACTGCCGGATCGAGGAAGAGCGCCGTGAACAGGAATGGGCGGAGGAGGAGAGACTGGCCTTGCTCGCCCAGTTGGATCGCTGGATTGAAGAGGAGCACCGCGAGAGGGAGGAACGCGGATGCACTTTGCTGGTCATGACTGCTTCGGCCTCCGGGCCGGGGGCCACCCAATCCATGGGTATGATGACGGAGGAGGAGAGATTGGCATTACTCTCCCTGATGGACCACTGCCTCGACGAGGAACGCTTGGAGAGGAGAAGGGACGCCTCAGAGGCCGCCGGGAACATCCCGGGCCGGGAGAACAGGCAAGTTTTTTCTCATTCAACTCTCACTTTTGATGAACAATTCTGCCTGTCTCCTGGTCAGAAGACTTGGGGGGTGCATCCCCCTGAGTGCTCCACTCCAGTGGCATATTGCAGCTCTTCTCTTGACCTCTCCAAACCCTCTGTGTGTGTGCCTATGAGTTTGCCAGCTCCAGAACCAGGTTGGTCAAGGGGGGAGGAACCAGAGCTCCTGAACAGTCTAGTTCCAGGAGCAGCGATGAGGCAATCCCCGGCCGCCACACCGGATGAGCCGGTGGCATGGAAGACGGTGCACGGGGGCACCAAGACTGCTATCACCATCATGCCCTACCGGGCCAGACCTCCAGCCGACTGGATCCAGGACATCATCACCAGCATCGTCGGAGTCCTGAACGGCAGTGGAGCTCAAGCACAGATAAGAAATCTCTCCCGTAATTCTCTTGTCAGTAGTTGAGAGATCTTGCCTGACTCTTGGGGAGGGGGGTCGGGTGCAGCCCTCAGCTGCATCCGGACCCCTCTTGCCGGACTCCGCCGCTGCCAGCAACCCTAACTGTCTTCCCTCTCCCATCTTCTCCGAGCTCCACTCTAGGGTCACCGGAGAGGAGCTGCTGCAACCTGGGTTGTCTGCAGACGACAGCGATGCGAGCCTGGCTGCCCCGATAGAGGTCGATGTGGGTACAGCACCTCACGGATCAACAGAACCAGCACACCTTAGATCAGAATCAGAATCAGGTTTATTGCCATTGTTCATGTAGTACACAAACTAGGAATTTGTCTCGGTACAATGCTGCAACATTAAACATGATAAGATAAGAGAAATAAACTATACATGTAATAAAGTGTAGGATAAGATTAAGTGATACTGGTCAACAGTTAAAATATATATTAGCCAGCAGCAGATACTGTGGAGAACTGTATAGTGCAGTCGGTAATGCAGAAAGAAAACAGTGATGATTGACATGAGTCTGGTTGAGCTGCTGTACATGGTGCACGAGAGTCAATAAGTCACTTAGTGTTCAGCAGTCTAATGGCAGAGGGGAAGAAGCTGTTCATGTGACGGGAGGTTTTAGTCTGGATGGACCGAAGTCTTCTACCAGAGGGGAGGGGGGCAAACAGTACGTGACCAGGGTGTGAGGGATCGGCTATGATCCGGCCAGCACGCCTCCGGGTCCTGGAGATGTACAGATCCTGGAGAGATGGGAGCTTGCAGCCGATCACCTTCTCAGCAGTGCGCACGACGCGCTGCAGCCTTAGTCTGTCCCTGGCAGTGGCTCCTGCGTACCACACGGTTATGGAGGTGGTGAGGATGGACTCGATGATGGCTGTGTAGAACTGCACTAACATCTTGGTGGGTAGCTTGAGCTTCCTCAGCTGCCGCAGGAAGAACATCCTCTGCTGGGCTTTTTTGATGAGTGAGCTGATGGTCAGCTCCCATTTGAGGTCCCTGGTGATGGTAGTGCCTAGGAAGCGGAAGGAATCAGCAGTGGTGATGGGAGAGCCTGAGAGGGTGAGGGGGGGGCAGAGGAGTAGTGACTTTCCTGAAGTCTACAATCATCTCCACTGTCTTCAGAGCGTTCAGCTGCAGGTTGTTATTGCTGCACCAGGACGCCAGCTGGGCCACCTCTCTCCTGTAGGCGGACTCGTCACCGTTGGAGATGAGCCCGATGAGGGTGGTGTCGTCCGCAAACTTGATCAACTTGACAGACTGGTGGCTGGAGGTGCAGGAGTTGGTGTAAAGGGAGAAGAGTAGGGGGGAAAGTACACAGCCCTGGGGTGATCCGGTGCTGATGCTAGTATAGTCTGAGACAGTCTTTCCCAGCCGCACATGCTGCCTCCGGTCCGTCAGGAAGTCGATGATCCACCTGCAGAGGGAGTCAGGCACGTTGAGCAGGGACAGCTTGTCCCGGAGCAGAGCGGGGCGGATGGTGTTGAATGCGGAGCTGAAGTCCACAAACAGGATCCTGGCGTAGGTTCCCGGGGAGTCCAGGTGCTGCAGGATGGAGTGGAGGGCCAGGTTGACTGCGTCGTCTACAGACCTGTTGGCTCGGTAGGCAAACTGCAGCGGGTCCAGGAGAGGGGTGGTGATGGACTTGAGGTGGGACAGGACCAGGCGCTCAAAGGACTTCATGACTACAGAGGTGAGCGCTACAGGTCTGTAGTCATTAAGTCCAGTGATCCGTGGCTTCTTGGGGACAGGGATGATGGTGGAGGATTTGAGGCAGGACGGCACGTGGCATAACTTAAGGGAGGTGTTAAAAATGTCTGTGAATACAGGAGCCAGCTGTATTCACAGACAGGATCGCTGTCTCCAGGATCGCTGGAGTCCTGGACAGCGGTGGAGTCCGAGTTCAGGCATGTGTGCTCCATAATGTCTCGTACGTCTATGTTGAAGTCACACTGCCCAATTCATGGTAAGGAGGGCCCGGAGCAGCTCGCAGTAGCTCTCGGGGTCACCTCACTGGGCTCTGCCGCTTCTGGCGACCCTGACTCGGTCTCTTTCACTCTCCCTCCGGGTTTGGAGCTCCCTGCCAGGGTCACTGGAGAGCAGCCGATCTCTCCAGAGGCTGCCAAGGATCTGTGTTCAGCGCCGGGGTTCGTGGAGAACCCTACCTCCCTCGCTGGGGATGCCACTGCGGGAGCAATGAGGTCCCCGATGGGGACCATCGCGGGTGCAACAGTGCTCCAGCCGGAGCCCACCGTGGGTGCAGCAGAGCTCCAGCCGGAGTCCACCGTGGGTGCAGCAGAGCTCCAGCCTGAGTCCACCGCCGGTGCAGCAGAGCTCCAGCCTGAGTCCACCGCCGGTGCAGCAGAGCTCCAGCCGGAGTCCACCACCGGGGCAACGCTGTCCCAGACCGGGACCATCGCGGGTGCAGCCATGTCCCAGACCAGGACCATCGCGGGTGCTGCTATGGCCCAGACTGGGACTGTCACGGGTGCTATGGTCCCCCTGCTCCAAGCGTCAGAGGACGGGGGGGGCTCCTATCCCTCAGCCTGGCCACCTACTGCTAAGTTCTCCGGTGGGCAGGCTATCTCATCATCTCCCCCTCTGGCCCTGGTGGCTCAACGATGCCGGTCGGCCACCCGAAAGATTTGGCCTTCGGATTGGGTGGTCCATCGGTCCTGGCACGTCGCCTGACGCTGTTCAGCGGACCGCCTGCTGGGATTGGGACTCGGGTAGGCCACCCGGTCAGTCACATCTCGCCATGCCTGGGGCCTGGGACTCTGGTTGACCCCCTGATCTTTGGACTCCTGGGGAGGGGGGTTAGTGTCCTAGGTGGGGGGCTGTTAGGAGGTTCATTTTACTATATTTGCATGTTATTTTTGGAAGTATTCACTTGTTTCTACCCTCCTAACCTGTTTTCCCCCCCCGCCTCCCACCCTGGATAATTCTTTGTCTCTTGGGCGGGGGGGGGGGGGGTCCTTCTTGTGGTTGTTTGGGTTTTTTCTGCTGGTGGTACTTGGGTGTCTTGAATCCACCCCTTGGCGGGGGGGGGGGGGCGCGGTTGGGGTGGCTCTGTCATGAACCTGGATTTGGTGGTCCCAAACCCATTTCTGACCCCATGGCTAATTTGACTATTTTGACCGTTTCACTATTTGTTTTCCATTAGGCGCTTCAGGGAGCCCTTTGGGTCCTCGCTCCCTGACAGCTCGGGAACGCCTCCTCCTCCTGTCAGTATCACCAGCTGTGTCTTATTATTGGTGTCCCATACACATGCACACACACCTCATTTACGTCCATTCACATGCTCAGACACTCACTCATGCACATATGGTTTCAATTATGTCCAGCCCACACTCCTTCGCACCGGCGATCTCTTCCCTCATTAGTATTGTGATTACTTAAGCACTCTTTGAGTAGGAAGAGATCGCCGGAGAATTACACTTCATTCACAGTAGTGTGTACCTCTGTGTTTGCTAGCCGTCATTCCCTACGCTTATTTTCAGCCTGACTAATGTAGTCTTCTCTAACGCTACTTGACTGTTACTAGTTTTTTGGTGTTAGCGGCTGTTCCTGCCATGCTCCCATCCACCGGACTACACAGACGACCTTGGATCGCTCCAGCTCGTAAGTTAATGTTTGCCTTTCTCCTTGTGCCGTCAGCAGTTCTGTGACACTAGGCATTCCCTCCCTTGGGCTGCTGAGCGCCCAGGTGGAATCCCTGTATGTCTGATGGCCTCAGTTTCAATCATATCAACTCTCTGTTTATTATGTGATTGTTTGCTGGACAATATTTGGGTTTGAGTTTAATAAACTGCTCAAAACTACTTCTGCGTGTGGGTTTTCCATTCCTCTCTCTGTGCGCTGCGTAATGGCGCACGAGGGGTCATAACACGTTTTATTAATATGGATAGATATTTTAGCGCAAATAGACGATCATACAACTTGCAGTTGCTAGACACCCTCCTCATCAGCTGCCAACTGGGGATAAATACACATTTTCAGTGGCTATGGGCAGGACTGCCAACCCCAGCGTCACCAGTGGCCTCAAGCCACTTTAGGATGTCATGCCAAAGGCAAGCAAATAAATGAGCAAATAAATATAAACGGACCCTACCATAACTGACGCAGGCGTCACAGTCTCCTCCGCGGGTCTGTTTCCTGTCCTGCCCCAGTTCACATCACAACCCAGTGAAAAAATGTTGTGACGGTGGCAACGTCTCATATCGAGCCCTGATCACCTGTTGTCCGAGCAGTGAGTAGCCCCTACAGCTACTACCTCTGTGGTTAAACATGAGTATTTTTTGAGCAAAAAGCTCACATTTAATGTCCACAACTAGAAAAGCACTCGGAGAGCGCAGACCTCCGCCAAGCGCCACAATTCCCCCCATACAGTGTTTGTGTGTACGTTTTCAGATTCCTTGAGCATGTAAACATATGACTAGCAATTGGATTCACAATGATTATTTGTTTATTTGACAGGGACAGTGCAATAAACACACAATTAATCAATGACAATCAATCTGATAGTGATAGGATTAGTGGTTCAGTAGTAAAAGCATTGCCTCCTTGGCGGAGGTAATAAACTGAAGTGTTGCGTCCATCTCCTCCACTGACGGATGCAAATTGGGTAGACAGGTTGCCGTGGGTTTTATATTATATTGTAACGTGCTGCTCGACATGGCGACGTCCCACCAGGAGGTTCGAACTCACGCCTCCCGCTCCGGAGTCCCGCACTCTACCTGTGTCGCCAATAGGGTCAACCCACTTGGCAAGCCAAGTAGGGTGCTCATATTGAGTTCGCTACAATATTATTTTTTGGGGGGTTGCGCTCCGCGGCAAACGAGAATTTAGAAGCTTCGCCGGCAGAGAGCTCGTTTCTGCGCAGCGCCTATGGCTGGCCAGTGAATTTCTGCCAAAGAATCCGTCGGCGGACAGCTGCCCGTGTGAGGTTTTGCAGTTGCGCGCAAACACAGGCACGCTGGCGGGCCCAGGCCAGCAGTGTTTTCCGCGTCCTTTTGTGCCTAAAACGTTGAAGAACGCAGAGTTTGTGTTGCAGACACGACGACCAGCGCCCTCCATTGCGCCTGCACACATGTTGAAAATGGCTGTATGTCACAGTGTTGAATGAAAAATGGTTTAAAAAATTCCTGTATCCAGACGGTGAACCGGATCACCCCCAAAATTTAATCAGTTCTTCCTTGTACCATTTCCAACAACGCCTGAAAGTTTCATGGAAATCCGTCCAAGATTTTTTGAGTTATCTTGCTAACCAACAGACAAACAGACAGACAGACAAACAAACACACAGACAAACCCCGGCAAAAACATAACCTCCTCCTGGCCTTTTCGGCCTGGCGGAGGTAATAAATGCATTTAAAGTTTTCTTACACACAGAGAAAAAGTGACTGTGATTTATTGCAGTAAAGAACAGCTTCTAAGCGGTGAACTTTCATTTATCTGTGCTTTCTATTTTATTTTATCTCATTCATTTACATGTGGTTGTGATATGCAACTATTTCATGGAAGTAAATCCTCTAAATATGCGTTTTTAATGGGCTGGTCCAGGGGTGTCATACATATGGCTTGTGGGCCAAATACGGCCCACCAGGATGTCCAAAATTTTCTCTGTGAATTCACAGTTTTATTTCTAGTAAATTTCTGACTTTCTACTGATTACAATAGTTTGTGTAAATCTGAGACAGTTTTTCTCTGTAAGATGAGACTTTTTTTTCTCATCAGTTTCTTTTTCTTCTTTTTTCTTATGAGAGCAAGGGGCCCTTGATCTTGCTGTGTGTGCAAGATGATTTAAGAATGCATTTAAAAGTAATGTGAAAGTTACTTTTCCAAGTAACTAGTTACTTTAATCATGCAGTAACTCAAAAGTAACTCAGTTACTTTTGAAAAGAAGTAATTAGTTACTGTAACTAGTAACTATTTTTTAGTCACTTGCCCAACATTGGTAAGCAGTGGGGGCATTTATCGTAATTTTAACCTGCTGGTAACGGGAACAATAAGAGTTGCTGAGCTAACAGGTGTGGTACCTGGCAAGTTAAGATGACCGAAATTCACAAAGTCAATGACTTCAATCCATCAACAGCCTTCAGACAAACTAAACATGCCAACATTTGGATTTCAGAATAAGGGAGGATTTTCCTGCTGTCTGGGTGGTGAGGAGAGTTCTAAAAAACTATAAATATATAGAAATATTTTAACAGAAATAAATGAGTCTTTGGTAATTTAAGTTAATTTATTTCATTAAATGTAATTTTATAATTTTTTTTCTTTGAAATCAGAGTTAAATTATTGTTCTGTTCTGGCTCTGCAAAATTATGGTCAGAAGTGTAAATTGTATAAGGAAAAAAAAGTCAAAATTTTGCCACAATCTGTTTCAAATTTATTATTCAAAATTATTTATTAAAACCCCAGTAATTTTATTAAAAAATAGATAAAAATTAGCCATAAAATAATCCACAAATTTATAATAAAGACTCAAACGTACAAGAAAAGTCAGTTTTACAAAATCATATATTTGAGGAAAACGGTTTTAAATTTACATAAATTTACAGAGAAAAGTAGGAAACTATAAGAAAAATTGTTATAAATTTTGGAGAAAAACCTCAAACTCTTCAAGACTGAAGTCGGAGGAAATCAGACGAGGCAACGAGCTGACGACTCAGAACTTTATTCTCCTCCAACAGATACAAACAGACTGCCCTGGGTCTCAAAAAGCAACCACCCTGGGATCCAGGGTGTGAAACATGAACACACGGGACACAAGACATGTATGTACACACATCAACATACAGTACACAGAGCATGACTTATTACCATACTTTCAAGTGTGAACCCTGTCACAGTGGGGGTGAAGGCACCTCTTGTCTAGTCTAAAACCCCCAAGCACTATGGCGCCCCTCGCGGGGAACTGCCGGTCCAGTCGAAGCGCTTTCCTGACGAAGTGTGTGGGAGAAAACGTTGGTCTGTGGAGGGGGAGAGGGTGGGGAGGGGACACAAGTTAGTTTTGTGAGCACAAGTCTGGCAGGGGAATACCAACCTGCAGACCCACCATAGGTGGATGTCCGCGCCAGGGAGCTTGGGCCAACACCACCTGTTCGTCATATCGTTGTGTACCTATTACCTTCGCATTCGTTCGGAGAGTAAAGTAAGAATTTCATTGCTCAGGAAATGTAGCATTTCTTAACTGTGCACATGATAAAGGCTTTGAATCTTGAATTACTCAAGTTTTTAAGTGGGTGCTTTTTGCATCCTTAACATTCAAGATTCAAAGATTTTATTTGTCAATACTACTATACGTACAGGACATACAGGAGAATTAAAATGGCATTTCTCCCTCTCTTCAATAGTGTGCACAATACAAAAAAAGAAAAAAGAATAAGGCTGGAACAAAAACAACAACAACAGCAGTCTATGTACAGTAATGCAACCCGTAGTGCAAGTGGTGACAAAAGATAGACCCAGACCTCCCATAGTGCAAATAGAGATAAACGATTAACGATGATGAAACCTAGCAATCCTATATACAGAAAACTAGAGATGTAATACTCGTAGTTGCAGTTCAACAGGGTAGTGTAGGTGTAAGATAGTAACAGATAGGACTGCACATGATCAGTATTGCAATGACAAACAGCAGCAGATATGACATTTGTGCAAATGGTTGCAGTTAAAATGCAGAGACTACTTAACTCTGCTAGAAATTTTTGGTTGACTGATATGTGTGTAATGAAATGTGTAGTTATAAAAAAGAGGCATGTGGTGATTTAAAACAAAACAAACCACAATAGTAGATGTGCAATGTTTGTTAATGTTATCAATCTTTTCTTGGGGGGTTGTGCACTGATGTTTTTGACAGTTCATTTTTTTTATTCAGCTAAATGCACTTTGTGATGTGTCAAGATCAGTTATGACCAGGATATAGCATATTTTATTTCAAAAGGGAAACAAATGTTAATACTACTAACAGTGTACATTGAGTTTTTATGCACTTTGAATATGCCTGAGTAAGATGTTACCAAAATGGTTATTTACAGAATTTTATTTTTTTTCCATTCTATTCATTTAATTGTTGTTCAAGAGGGAAAATATTTCTACTACTTCAAGTTCTGCTCAACCGCAGCACTGTTGTTTTTATGCACTTTTGATGTGCCTTTGTCATATACCAAGCGCACATTTAAAACCAAGACTGAATAAAAAGTGCCTCAACAGATCGCTGAACATGTGCAGCCCAGTTACATGTCTTGATTTCAGATTGTGGCCCAACCGATTTTGTAATTGAATAGCCCTGGAATATAAGCTATTTCAGCAGTTTCACTTTGCATGGGTAATCCCTGTGTCTGTTATGCTGTGTGTGTTTCTGCTGCTGTTACACTGTAATTTCCCAGTTTGGGCTCAATAAAGCACATCTATCTATCCCTCATGGATCACTTACAAATTGTAATGGGTTCTTGTGTAGACCATGAGCCAGATGTGGTGAAAATTGCATCAAAGTCTATCTAGTAGTTTTGGATGATTCTTGCTAACACACTTTGAGAAGATAAGAGCCTTGATGGAGGTATGTGTTTTCGGATCATCACCAAAATGTTGTGGGTTCCTCTCTAGGCCAAGAACCACCGCTGGTGAACATTTCATCCAAATCCATCCAGTAGTTTTTGTTTAATCCTGCTGCACAAATAAAAACAAGGTCCTTGGTGGAGGTATGCACTCTCAGATCATCACCAAAATGTAATGGGTTTACCCTTGGCCCAAGGGCTGCCTCTGGTGAAAATTTCACCAAAATCCGTCCAGTAGTTTTTGCATAGTCCTGCTAACAGACGGACAGACAAACCACCCCGATTACATTACCTCCTTGGTGAAGGTAATAAAAACTGACTGAAGCTATAATGCATTAGTTGAGATTAGACATAAATGAATAAAGTGACTGTTTTATGAAATGGGGAAATTTGTGCAGCTATAACTGTCTACTGCCTTTATGAAGAATTTTATTCAAACAACTGCGTCTTAAATCATCCAATCCAATATGCCTTTATTTATAAAGCACTTTAAAAATAACCACTGCTGACACAAAGTGCTGTACATCAACAATGAATAAAATATAAAGACATAAGACATAAAAACAATAAAATACAGCTTAACCAGAAAAGCACTCAGAGAGCACATACCTCCGCCAAGGCTCCTTCCGTTCCTCATGGATCACTTCCAAAATGTAATAAGTTTGTGTGTAGGCCACAAGCCAGTTCTGGTGAAAATTGCATTGAAGTCTATCCACTAATTTTGAAAGATTCTTGCTAACACACTGTGAGAAGATAAGAGCCTTGGCGGAGGTATGCATTCTCAGATCATCACCAAAACGTAATGGCTTCCTCTGTAGTTTTTGTGTAATCCTGCTAACAGACAAACAAACAGATGGGCAAATCTAACCACCCCAAATACATTACCTCCTTGGCAGAGGTAAAAATACAATACAGCACAAATAAAACAATAGTCATACAATAAAAACAAGTAAAACTAGAAAAGCACTCAGAGAGCGGATACCTGTAAGCTTCACTGTAAGTGTTTTGAGATGTCACTTAGCATGTAAAGCGCCATATAAATCTAATCCATTATTATTATTACCTCCGCCAAGGCTCCTTCCGCCCTCATGGATCACCTCCAAAATGTAATGGGTTCGTATGTAGGCCATGAGCCAGTTCTGGTGAAAATTGCATCAAAGTCTATCCACTAACTTTGGAGGATTCTGGCGAACACACTGTGAGAAGATAAGAGCCTTGGTGGAGGTATAGATTCTGGGATCATCACCAAAATGTTATGGGTTCGTCTGTAGCCCAAGGACCACCTCTGGTAAAAAAAAAAAAAAAAAAAAATCATCCAAATCCATCCAGTAGTTTTGGAGTATTGTTGTTAACACACTGTGAGAAGATAAGAGCCTTGGTAGATGTATGCATTCTTGGATCATCACCAAAATGTTATTGGTTGCTCTTGAGGCCAAGGACCACCTCTGGTAAAAAATTTCATCCAAATCCATCCAGTAGTTTTGGAGTATTCTTGCTAACACTCTGTGAGAAGAGAAGAGCCTTGGCAGAGGTATGCATTCTGGGATCATCACCAAAATATAATGGGTTCCTCTTTAACCCAAGAACCACCTCTGGTAAAAATTTCATCCAAATCCATCCAATAATTTTTGCATAATCCTGCTAACAGACAGACAGACAGACAGACAGACAAACCACCCGATTACATAACCTCCTTGGTGAAGGTACTGTAACTAGCTGCTGTGAGCAACTCCAATTGGCTGAAATAACCATGAAATTTAACTCAAAATCTATTGGATAGTAAAAATGCACAACACTATCTGAAAAATAATACTGAAAAAAAAAAAACTAGAGGGCACTCAGAGTGCATACCTCCTCCAATGCTACGTCCATCCCTCCCTTTGTCCTCCCCTTCTTCCCTTTGTCTGTCCATATCGCCATCCATCTGTACATTGCGAGATAGGGCCTTGGCAGAGGTATGCACTCATGGATCACCTCCAACATCTAATGAGTTCACCTTTGTGCCAAGGGCCACCTCTGGTGAAAATTTCATCCAAATCCATCCAGTAGTTTTGGAGTATTCTTGCTAACACTCTGCCAGAGGATAACAGCCTTGGCGGAGGTATGCATTCTGGGATCATCACCACAATGTAATGGGTTTCTCTCTAGCCCAAGAACCACCTCTGGTTAAAAAAAAAAAAAAATAATCATCCAAATCCATGCAGTAGTTTTTGTGTAAACCTGCTGCACAAATACAAACAAGGTCCTTGGTGGAGGTATGCACTCCAACATCATCACCAAAATCTAATCACCTGTTCTCAGTTTCATGACACTCCTTTCCTGAAAATTTCATCAAAATCCATTCATATTGTGACGTTTGCAGGGTTCACACAAAGACAATGGATCAGATGGCTGTGATCAACCTGATTTATTTTTCACACCCCAACCCCCAACCTGCAACTTAGTACACAGAGCCGGGGAGGTCATTCTCACAGACCTCTGTTTACATCACGGTTACACACACATGATACATCTTGCCCTAATCCTGCTAAACACTGCTGGGCCATTATAATGCAGTTATAATGACACAGCAGTATAACTCAGAAGTAACACATTTAACACACAGTAACGTTTCAAACTGGCAAAGCATGCTGGGAAATCCCTGGCTCCCTTAAAATGGCCCCGACGTTACAATATCTTTTTGAGTAATATTGCTAACAGACAAACCGACGCCACTAAAACCATTACCTCCTCCCTTGGCGGAGGTAAATAAAAAAATAAAAATTAGGACGCCACAGGGTTTATACTCCAAGTTCCGTGAGCAGTTTGTTGAATATTTGCACTGCCTAGCCAAGCCATAATGTTTTATGGGAAGAACAATGCAGTAAAATGTTTTGTGCTTGGCTGCCAGTGTTTGAAACGCACAATAAGCATTTGTCCCATTTTACCTGATGTCTGAAGTTCGTTTGCTTCGGTCTGAATCAGTTGATAATTTTAGTTATTTTGCATTATTTTCCCCTCGACTCGCTTACCTTTCACACACAAGGGAGGCAACACGAGCCACGTCAAAACGTTCGAGAATGCGTGAGATGGTTCTCTTCTCTTATTGGTCAGCTGCTTTTGCCATGGGAACAAGCAGGGTAAATACAGGAAGTTGTTTCCCTCACCAGAGTTGCACAAAAATCCATGAGCCATCGGAATGTGATCGTGAAGTCGTGCCTTGTCTGCACGATATGTGTGGTGGACAAGTGAGAATATAAATGTCTAGATTAATGTGAGGAGCGGACAGGCTCCAGTGGAAAATGCGCAAGAACAGTAAAACTGGGGCATGTGTCACCTGAGGCTTAACCAGATTTTGCTTTTGCAAGAGGAGACTAGAATAGGCTTTATTGTCATTGTAGAGTAGTACGGCACAAAAAAACAACAAAAAAAAACAACTGTGGAACTGTGGCTTTCTTCTTCAGACTGTGGATTTGATATTAAGGAACGCCTTGGCTTGGTTTGTCACGTGCAGATTCTGAGGGGTCACAGATTTTAGTATAACACTAAACTCCCCCGTTTTTAAGAGGAAACGAAACGCACTGACTGAGAAAACGAACTCGAATTCGGTTGAAAGGAACTAAATCCTGTAGATGTAAAAACACCCATCCATCCATCAATCTTCTTCCTTATTTTCTAATTTTAAGTATGTCTTGAGCGAGAACTACACTTCCCAAAATCCTTGGCGTAGCGGCGCTACGTCCAACTGCGTTCAACCAACCAGAGGCTTCGATAACGAATATGGACGTTCATCTTCCAAGAGGATATAAATTCGCCAACAGGATTTATATCGGGGAGATCGAGCGGCATGTTGAGAGTTTCGTGGAGGTGGTCAGAGCTGTAACTTGGCTCTGTTTGTCCTTACATCTGGACATAACCATAAAGCTGCAGCTATAAGCGGCTTGTTAGCTGTTAATATGGCAGTTCCAAAGTGGTGTGTGGCTGTCGGGTTCATAGTGGCAGGCGCGCTGCTGGTGCTGTTGGGCATAGTGACATGCTTTGTTGGACCTTCAATTATGCACGACCAGATAGCAAAGGTAAGCCACTATATGACGGCTGTATAACCTGTTTAAAACCTGAATTAGAGAAATGCTAAATAATTCGATTAATGTTTAACCACACGTACCTAACTTGAAAGGTGCGTGAAGGAAACAGCCCTGCTTAGATTAGATGATTATCAAACGAGGCGAATATTTAGTAAATAAATGGCCAGTAAAGCCTTTGTCTCAAAGTTGAGATTTTTCTTGGAAATTTGCAGTTTCCCTGTCGGGGAACTTAACTTTTCATTAAGACAGTGTTAGAAAGTATACTCTTGAATATTAACCCTTTACAACAATATTTGTGTTTTAAATCCAAACTCTGAATCATACAAACTTAATAAACAAAAGTCTGGTGTCACACCAGACATTAAGCAGAATATTCTAGCATCAAATATTATCTGACTGTACGTTGAAATTGAATGTTACGGCATGCTGTTATAATGTGGGCTTATTTACATGTAAAATTAAGAATTAATTGTATTTTATATAGTAATATTATATCTATCGCAGTCAATAACAGCATGCCTCTAGTTTATTTTGCAGTTTACATGAAGAATATTGATCAACAGATGCCAGAAATAGTTCATGAGTGTTAGAAAAATCCTTCTTAACCTTCAGTCAAAAACCAGGCGGGATCAAGAGTTTCAGTAAATTTAACTACACTGGCCAGTGGAGAACAATACAAAAACAGCCTCAGGTTCGATGCCTGTTCACGGATCACTCTGACCCAGACACACATCACTCAGTTCTTTAAGCCCTTCGTTATCTGAGAGGTGGAGGAGAGAATGTCCGTGGTGATTGGTTCAGTACATCTGGTCAAAACTTGGTGTACAGATTATCTCATTCTCAGGAACCACGATGCTTACTCAGCACCAGTCACACAGGAAGCGCACAGGATGAGCTAAAACAAAATGATAACAAAGTGCAGCTGCGTCATTGACACTTTCACACAGATTCTGAGACAAAGCAAATCAAAGACAAATATGAAACTTTTCTATCAATGAGAAAGCAACACGTTGTTACAAAAAAATGCAAAAATGGGGAATAACATTATTATCACTGAATAGAATAAAACAGAACAGACTAGACTAGAATAGAATAAGCTTTATTGTTATTGTACAGTTGTAAAGTACAATGAAATTGTGGGTGCTCCAGCTGGCTACTGTATAGTAAAAGTATGGAAAAAAAGATTATTTTACAGAATAAAATAATTGATATTTGTTTTATTCATGACATTACTATTAACTGCTAGGCGGCGTGTGAATATGCAGCGGCCTCTCTCTCTCTCTTTTGTGTTCAGTGTCATCTAAATTATGTTTAAGTGTACATTCATGTGCTTCATGTCCACATATGGTTGCGCATTGTTCACTGACGATGTTGCGCACAAGCTACAGTTGCCACAGCCTTCTTTATATAAGGAATATGACCAAACATCACATCTTGGACCAGAGCATTACAGAGAAACTCCATGGCCTAGGACTTCTCCAACGGACTTCCACATCTCCAAACTCACCAGTTGCATCCCATCCCAAGAGGAAGCGAAAGAGGGGTAAGCGTGGAGGAATCTGAGCTAAGCTAGCCACTATCCCGCACAGACCTCTGATTCCATCCCTCATTCTGGCCAACGTATGCTCACTAGACAACAAAATAGATGACATACAGCTCCTGTGATCTACACAACCTGATGCAAGGAACTGCTGTGTTTTTATCTTTACGGAATCATGGCTAAATGACAATGTCCCAGACTCTGCTATTCATTTAGCAGGACTAACATGCCATTGTGCTCATCGGGTCTTCATGGAAAAAGGAAAAACCTGCGGCAACGGTGGCGCTTGGTGCTGGCACACTACTGTGGTGAACAAACACTGTTCTCCACTGGTGGAGTTTATGATTATTAAGTGCCGACCATTCTACTTACCGAGATAATTTACATCCATCCTGCTCGTGCCTGTTTACATCCCGCCCACCACCACCAGCAACAGGAACGAGGCATTAATTCCATTAGACCATCAGTGAGACACAAACAACACACCCGGATGGATTCCTCATCACAGCAGGAGACTTCAACCAAGCAGATTTAAAGGCCCTCCAACCAAAACTACACCAACATGTGGACTTTCCAACAAGAGGAGACAACCTGCTGGACTTGGTGTACACAACCCACAAGAGCGCATACAAGGCCTACCCCCTCCCCAGCTAAGTCTCTCTGATCACATCACCATCTTACTAAGACCTGCATACAGACCAAGAGTGAAAGCCATCAGACCAACAAAAAAGCTGGTATGTGTGTGGCCAGAGGGAGCCTCCTATGCTCTGAAAGACTGCTTTAGCACTACAGACTGGGACATTTTCAAGCATGCAGCCACTCACAATGAACACACAAACATAGAGGAGTTCACTGAGGCCACACGTGGACAAAATTGTTGGTACCTCTCTGTTAATGAAAGAAAAGCCCACAATGGTCACAGAAATAACTTGAATCTGACAAAAGTGGCAATGAATAAAAATTCTATGAAAATTAACCGATGAAAATCAGACAATGCTTTTGAATTGTGGTTCAACAGAATTATTTTAAAAAAACAAGCTCATGAAACAGGCCTGGACAAAAATGATGGTACCCTTAACTTAATATTTTGTTGCACAACCTTTTGAGGCAATCACTGCAGTCAAACGATTTCTGTAACTGTCAGTGAGACTTCTGCACCTCTCAGCAGGTATCTTGGCCCACTCCTCATTAGCAAACTGCTCCAGTTGTCTCAGGTTTGAAGGGTGCTTTCTCCAGACGGCATGTTTCAGCTCCTTCCACAGATGTTCAATAGGATTTAGATCAGGGCTCATAGAAGGCCACTTTAGAATAGTCCAGTGTTTTGCTCTTAGCCATTCGTGGGTATTTTTAGCTGTGTTTTGGGTCATTATCCTGTTGCAAAATCCATGACCTGCAACTGAGACCAAGCTGTCTGACACTGGGCAGCACATTTCTCTCTAGAATACCTTGATAGTCTTGAGATTTCATTTTACCCTGCACAGGTTCAAGACACGCTGTGCCAGATGCAGCAAAACAGCCCCGGAACATAACAGAACCTCCTCCATGTTTCACAGTAGGGACAGTGTTCTTTTCTTGGTATGCTTCATTTTTGCGTCTGTGAACATAGCGCTGATGTGCCTTGCCAAAAAGTTACAGTTTTGTCTCGTCTGTCCATAGGACATTCTCCGAGAAGCTTTGTGGCTTGTCAACATGCAGTTTGGCAAATTCCAGTCGGGCTTTTTTATGATTTGTTTTCAACAGTGGTGTCCTCCGTCGTCTCCCATGAAGTCCACTTTGGCTCAAACAATGATGGATGGTGCGATCTGACACTGATGTACCTTGACCTTGGAGTTCACCATGAATGTGTTTAGAGGTTGTTCTGGGCTCTTTTGTTACCATTCGTATTATCCATCTCTTCCATTTTTCATCAAGTTTCCTGCTGCAGCCACGTCCAGGGAGGTTGGCTACAGTCCCATGGATCTTAAATTTCTGAATAATATGTGCATCTGTAGTCACAGGAACATCAAGCTGCTTGGAGATGGTCTTAAAGCCTTTACCTTTAACATGCTTGTCTATAATTTTCTTTCTAATCTCCTGAGACAACTCTCTCCTTTACTTCTTCTGGTCCATGTTTAGTGTGGTACACACCATGTCACTAAACAGCACAGTGACTACTTGTCACCCTTTAAATAGGCTGACTGACTGATTACATGTTTGTAGACACCTATGATGTTAATTAGAGGACACATCTTAGTTGAACATGTCCCTATGGTCACATTATTTTCAATCTTTTCTAGGGGTACCATCACTTTTGTCCAGGCCTGTTTCATGAGTTTGTTTTTTAAACTAATTCTATTGAACCACAATTCAAAAGCATTGTCTGATTTTCATTGGTTAATTTTCATAGAATTTTTATTTATTACCACTTTTGTCAGATTCAAGTTATTTCTGTGACCATTGTGGGTTTTTCTTCCATTAACAGAGGGGTACCAACAATTTTGTCCATGTGTGTAGCATTGATAATGTCACTCACTGCAAAACTGTCACTGTTCGTGCTAACCAGAAGCCATGGATGGCAGCAGAGGTTCACAGGCTTGTGAGGGCTCAGGATGCAGCCTTCAGGGCCGGTAACACCGCAGGACTAATAACAGCTAGGGCCAACCTCTCCCGTGGTATCAAGGAAGCAAAACGATAGTACAGCAAGAAAATATCCGGACTCTTCAACAACACCAGAGATGCACAGTCTCTCTGGCGTGGCATACAGACCCTCACCAATTACAAACCTCCACTTCAGACTTACACGAGTGACATCACACTGCTTACAACCTAAGGCTACGTTCACATTGCAGGTTTTAATGCTCAATTCTGATATTTTTGTACAATTGTGACCCATTTCTGATTTTTTAATGACAGTCTGAACAACACACGTCCGATTTTTTTCACACCAGACCCAGGCCACTTTCGTATGTGGTCCGAATTCGGATACGTATTTGATATTTTCCAAAGCGACCTCAGTCTGAATGATCATGTTGCATTTCATCCAACCTTTTCCTCAGTGAAGTGAGACAGATGCTTCAATTCTGCAGTGGAGGATGCAGCAAGCATGGCAGACACAGCTGATTTGTGCTCTCTTCTGAATCAGTCTTCTCCCTTTATCACTGGATCATAATGTTGTCAGCTGTGACTGCATAACAACTTCAAAATTGGGAGGGGGGGTCAGGTCTGAAACCGTCAGACAAGCAGGCGCACAGTAATGGCACATTTACCTGGATGCTGCAAATTCCTTTTTTCCTGTAAACAGCACACTGTGAGTCCTGGCCGCTGTAATATCTAAAATGTAAAGTTAATACCGACATGACTGTGGAGCGGAATGGTCACATAGTGGGATCGGAGGACAGGAGAAGCGAGTCTGTGGCAACTTCTCCTTCCTGTGCGGGACCAGTGTTATGCCGCTGGTACTAGCCACAATGTTTATTAGGGCCTGAGCTACTGACAACGTCAATGGGCAAGATCCCTATTGTAATTGCTAGGATTATTATTAGCCAAATTTATACAGGTTTATCTCTGCTCTTTGTGTAGTGCATGTCACGATGCACCAACTGGCAAAAGTCCACCACAGACCTTGCGACAGATGTGCTTATCTGCCAGGATGTCCACCGCAGACCTGTGACAGATTGACATGAACGCCCCTTTCAGGGCATTAATGAGGTGCCAGATGCCAGTAGTAAGTTTGCTTGTTTATTTAACCAAAAGGACAAAATAACAAAGTAAAGAGCCATGTGGGGCAAAACACGTACATAAACTAGAACACAAAATAATCAACACTGACATCAAACATGAAGGTGCAGCGAGGACGGACCCTGCGCTGTAAAACATACGCTTACAGGAGACGAGCAAAGATGAATCCAAATATGGAGGGAAGACTGGAGCCGGGGTTAGGAACTCCAGTCCAGGAACACGAATGTGTGTAGGTCGCAGCGAGCAGTAAGCCTCAGCTGCTCCCTTAAATACAGGGCATGAACCAAACAGGAAAGGGGAATGTAATTAACGAAATGACGAACAGCTGTCACGGCGCCGGCTCGGCTTTGACAGCTGGAAGTTCGGCCGTGATGCTGTCACAATAAAAGCCCTAGAAAGGCACAAATAACAAAACCCGAAATAATATGGGAGAAAAGGGAAAATACTGAGTAACCCGAGCGCGGATGGGATCAGCACTCGGATCACCACAGTACCCCCCGTTCAAAAGGTGCATTCCAGGCGTTTAACATAACATCCAAGCCCCCCCCCCAACCAGAAGGCTACCAGGACCGACCCAGGGAGGGCAGAGGGGGAAGCAGGCCAGGAGGGAGAGAGCCAAAAAACAAAAAATGTCTACAGCGACACCCAGAGGAGGAAAAAACCCACAAGGAACGGATAACATGGATTACACATAAAATGGCGTGGCTTAAACACAGGAATGACCAAAACTAGATAAACACTACAACCAGAAAAATACTCAAGTACAATAGAAGAAATAAACAAAAAAATATATGTAAAGTACTACCTGGTAACAAAAAGGCAAGAGAAAACCACATAAAGTACCACATAACACTTCAACTGGAAAAACAAAATCCTCAAGTACTACAGAATAAGCAAACAAAAAATATATGCATAGTACACACAGTAATCCGGGCAAAGAAAAGAGAATCCCATCAATACACATGGAAAAAAAAAACCCCACAACTTCAGGGACGCCGGCAGGTAGAGAGCGGAGAAAAAAAAAAGCAGTTCAGGCGGTCTACCCGCATTCAGATTCTACATAACAAAAAGAAAAAAAAAGCAGTTCGGGCGGCCTACCCAAGTCCCAGACCTGGGGAAACAGTACCTCAGGCGGCTGGCCCAGGTCGCCGAACCAACGAAACAGTCCATCGGGCGGCTGACCCAGGATGCAGAACCGGCGAAACAGTTTTTCAGGCAGCCAACTCGCGTCCTTAGACCACCAGGACCGGAGGGGAGAGCTCGGAGGCGGCTTCCCTACCGAGACGCACAACAAGGGGAAGCCGACCCGAATAAAGGGGACCCCAGGGGCGTCTGGTGGAGGAGAATGGGGGGAGGATGAGGAACCAGTCCGGTGTCAGGCAGAAGGGGATCTGCAACTCCCTCACCGACCTCGAACCGAACCGGCGCAGCACCCTCGGTGGACCCAGACCGGGACCGTGCAGTACCCACAATGGACCCCGATTGGGCCAGCGCAACACCCACGATGGACCCTGATTGGGCCAGCGCAGCACCCACGATGGACCCCGATTGGGCCAGCGCAGCACCTGGGATGACCTCCAAACGCAAACCTGGAGCCTCGATGATGACAACCGGAGCTGACTCGTTTCCTGTGACCCTGGGAGAAGGCTCAGATAGACAGGGAGAACAGGGGTCAGGATCACTGGCAGCGGCAGAGCCCGGCGAGACGAGCTTGGATGCAGTGGTCGGCTTCACCCGGCTCTTCTCCCCAAGAGACAGGCAAGAATGCTCCAGAACAGAAAGCAAGTAGACAAAATAGACCACTTGCCTGATCTCGGGCTCCACCGCCGTCCAGGACTCAGACGATCCAGGCTGAACGATCTGGAGGTCCATTCCTGGTTCTGACTCGACTGTGGTGGGCTCCGCAGCTGGCATGATGGTCCTCACAGTCCGGAAACCCCCTGGCGCTGAAGCCCACACCGAAGGCCCGCACGGCGTGGTGGCAGGTGATCCGTGACCTGCTGGGGCCAACTGTTCCTCCACGGAGACCCGGGGATGCTTAATTGTCGGCTCAGGCTCCAAACGACAGTCAGGCCTCCTCCTCTGCCCATGACGTGTCTGCGAGACTGGAACCAGGCTCACCAGGGCCGCGGGCTCCTCCTCCATCCGACGGTCTACTCCTGGCACCGGGGGACACTCAGAGGGAAGGGAAGGAGACACAGAGGTTGCAGGTTCAGTGTTTATGGCTGCAGCAGGAGGAGGGAGCTCAGGGGACTGTGAACCCTGAGCCCCACCCCCAGGAATCAGGCAAGGCAATTCATATCACTGAGATTGAGAAGGAAAAACACTTGCCTGTTTTCCTGGGGAACAATGGTGGCTGCTGCAGCAGGCTTGGTTCTCCCCTTTCCCCTAACGATGGTGACGGAGGGCCCCCCGGGAAGATGAGGAGGAGCCGCTCCCTCAGGATCGATGACGGGCGCAGCCAGAGCAGGACTCGCTGGGCTCACAGCAGCTGAAGGGAGCGCCGAGGAGGAGGGAGGAACAGCCAAGGCAGTCCGGGAACGAGGAACTGATGGAACAGCAGGGGTGGATGACCCGGAGGCTGAGGCTGCTGTCTTTCCTTTCCATCGTGACGCAGGGAAAACAGCTGGCTGGGAGGCAGAGTTACCTTGGCGGCCTGGGACAGGATCCAGACGGGACTCTCACAGAGGTTGATCACGGACAGGGCGACGGTGTCTTCCGGCAGAGGGCGAGGCTAGATTCAAGTCTGGAAAGCACCGCTGCTGCGCAGAAATGGAGGCCAGCAGCTCGGCGTACTCAGGGTAATCACTGAGTTCGGTATTGGCCTCCACCAGTCTAACTGCTGCCACCATGTTCCATAGGATTTCGCTGGGATGGGAGGAAGAGCATGCTTCAGCCAAGTGGCCCCTGATGAGCTCAGCTGCCCACTGTGCCTCTTCACAGGGGGCCCCGGCTGCCTTCTTCCTCTGCTGCGTATGGAGACGGCCCTTCGGTGATGCAGAACTTAGGGTTGGATGTGTAGCAGGAACCTGATCCCGTGGCGAGGAGCGGGGATGCCTCACCGTCGGCTCCGACTTTGGCTTCCTGCTGGGACTCTTCATCAGCCCACGGTTCCTCCGCTGAAGTGCCGTGAGTTCGGCCATCCTCTCCATGCCCTCAGCGTGCTCGGCCAGGTGAGGATGGCGCTTTACAGCAGCCTCTGCGAGGTCCAGGTACCATTGCGCGTTTATGGAGGTGGCGAACATATGGCCGTTGGACAGGAGACCGTCTCTTTCCATCAGAGCCTGGATTAGCTCAAACCCCAGGCTCATCGAATATCTGGTCCTAGATGCCACCATGATTCCACTCACACAGGTACCCGGAAAAGGGAAAAAACTCAAGCCAGAAAAACAAACTTAATGAGGCTGGCACCTCTCTTGGCTGCGACCTACTGACATGAATACCCCTTTCAGGGCATTAATGAGGCACCAGATGCCAGTAGTAAGTTTGCTTGTTTATTTAATCAAAAAGACAAAATGACAAAGTAAAGAGCCATGTGGGGCAACACATGTACATAAACTAGAACACAAAATAATCAACACTGACATGAAACGTGAAGGTGCAGCGAGGACGGAACCTGCGCTGTAAAACATACACTTACAGGAGACGAGCAAAGATGAATCCAAATACAGAGGGAAGACTGGAACCGGGGTTAGGAACTCCAGTCCAGGAACACAAATGTGTGTAGGTCGCAGCGAGGAGTAAGCCTCAGCTGCTCCCTTAAATACAGGGCATGAACCAAACAGGAAAGGGGAATGTAATTAACGAAATGACGAACAGCTGTCACAGCGCCGATTCAGCTTTGACAGCCGGAAGTTCGGCCGTGACGCTGTCACAATAAAAGCCCTAGAAAGGCACAAATAACAAAACCCGAAATAATATGGGAGAAAAGGGAAAATACTGAGAAACCCGAGCGCGGATGGGATCAGCGCTCAGATCACCACACAGATATTTTTAGTTCTGCCAGGATGCCCATTTCCACCCTCCACACCCTCGGAAGAGCCGGGTTGCCGGTTGAGTTGCCGACGACCCGACCCATGAGACAGGTAGTACCGGTTTTCATGATTATCCGGTAGCAAGCAAACCAATGCCTGACATGACATGACATGAGATTTAAAACCCAGATTTTGATTTTTTGGGGGGGGTTTTAAATCTGCTAATTAGTCTGCTGTTACAAAACAGTGCTTGCACACCTTGGTGAGCTGTTGCACCAAGCTGATGAACATGAATCATGGCTCCAACATAAGAAGTGTCAGGTGAAACAAAGGAGAGGATTATAAAACTTCTTCAAGAAGGTAATGTCATGCGGTGACCCTTGCGGATCACCATAACACGCCAAGAGTCACCAGTGAGTTTTGCAGTGATGGTAGTTTATTAACAAAGACAGGTCACTAACACAAACTGTGAGTCACAAAGGCAAAAATACACGAAACATGGAGCATGGGATCGTAGGGCTAACCCCAGCCACTACCGATCTAAAACATGACATGGATACAAATTAACACACTAACCTTAGCCTGACTGTAGACACCACGCAAGGAATGTTGGACCATTGTTTGACGATACTCCTGCAACTAAACTGCCGTCAGCGCCCGCCTAATAAAGCCGGGCACTAACGAGCAGTAATGACAAACAGCTGACCGGCCTTGACAGCCGGAAGCCCCACCGAGCGCCTTCACAATAAGAGCCCGGTGAAGCCAGAATATAACCCACAGCTGTCAAAGCCGGCAGCGAGTATACATAGCCCGAGCGCGGGCAAGACCGGCGCTCGGATCGTGACAGTACCCTCCCTCCGAGGGCGGGCTTCCAGAACGCCCATAGACCACCATGCCCCCCACACCTTCTCCAGGGTGGGCGGATGGGGGTAGGTCCAGGGGGAGAGAGAGACCAAACACAGAATCGGTACAATAAGAAGAACAAAATCAAGAACAGGCAAGGGGGAAAAAAACTAAACACAGCACAATGACAAAAAATACCAAATACTCAGATCAGATTAAATACACACGGAACAAAATAAGGCAATCTGCAAGACATAAACACAAATACCCACAGATATCCAAATGGCCATTACAAAGAACACACAGGATAGCAAGGAAAAAAAAAACAGAACAATTACTGGCTCCCACCTAGATACACATAGAACAAAATAAGGCAATCTGCAAGACATAAACACAAATTCCCACAGATACCCAAATAACCATTACAAGAACACACACACACACAGGGTAGCAGGGCAAAAAAAAACAGGACAACTACTGGATCAAACCCCCACCAAAAAAGTGACCTCTACCCCCCCAACAGTTCATGCCGAACGGCGGAGACCCAGCGCCCCAGGAACAGTTCGGGCGGTCTCCCCGCGTCCAACAGCCGGCGGGTGGTCATGGGAGGCGGAACATGACTGGGCGGCTTGTCAAAGTCCCAGGCCCGGAATGTCCCCTCCCCCGGAGGCCGAACCAGGTCGCCCAGAAGAACACATAACATGTCGGGTGGCCGACCCGAGGTGCCGAACCAGCGAAGCAGTTCCTCAGGCGGCCGACCCGCGTCCCTCAGCCACCAGTACCGGGGGGAAACAGCCCGCAGCGGCCTCCCTGGCGAAAACAAAACATGGGAGAGCCGGGGCGAGCGTAGCAGGACCCCCACGGCCCCTGGCGATAAAGAGCAGGGGCGATGACTCTGACGAGGGACTAGGAAGCAAAGATGAGCCTGTACTCCGTCCGACGGCGAAGGATCTGCAGCTCCTCCACCGTCCGCGGACCACACTGGCGCTGCACCTCTGCTGGACCCCGATTGGGTCCTGGCTGCACTCACGTCGGACCCCTATTGGGCCACAGCGGCTCCCGCGCTGGACCCTGATTGGGCCTCGGGCGTGCCCACGTTGGACCCCGACTGGGTCAAGATAATTCCAGTGGTGGACCCCGATTGGGCCTCGGGCGCACCCACGTCGGACCCCGATTGGACCAGAACCGCACCTGCGGTGAGCCCCGATTGGGCCTCTGGCGCACCCACGTCGGACCCCGATTGGGCCAAAGCAGCTCCCGCGATGGACCCCAATTGGGTCTCGGGCGCACCCACGTCGGACCCCGATTGGGCCACAGTAGCCTCCACAACAGACCCCGACTGGGTCGGTGCAGCTCCACTGACGACCTCTGCCCCTGAACCCGGAACCTCCAATTCAGCGACTCCGACTGGCTCCATGCCGGCGACACTGCAAAGAAGCTCACAAGGAACAGAAAAACTGGGATCAGTATCACCAGCAGCAACAGAACCCGGCGAGACGAGCTCGGGCGCAGCAGGCGGCTGCCCCTCACTCGCCTCCCCGAGAGGCAGGCAAAAATGCTCCAAAACAGGGGACAGAGACACTAGAGGGAGCACTTGCCTGCACTCGGGTTCTGTTGCCGCCCAGGACTCTGACGATCCAGGTTCAGGGCGGCGACTTTCGTCAGCAGGCTCCAACTCAGCTGCGTCGGGCTCCGCAGCTGGCAAGATGACGTCTGCAGCTGGAGGTCCCTCCCGTGCTGATGGCCACGCCGATGACCCGTATGGCGTGGAGGCAGGGGACACTCGACCCACTGGCTCGGACCGCTCCGGCGAGGAGACCCTGGGACGCTTCATCGTTGGCTCAGGCTCCGGGCCGCAGTCCGCTTTTCTCCTCCGTCCATGACGTGGCTGCAGGGTTGGATCCAGGTTTTCCAGCACATCAGGGCCCCTCCTCATCCGACAGCGTAGGCCTGGCGTCGCGGACCGCTCAACGGGAGGGACACAGAGGCAGCAGGTTTAGTTATTATAACTACAGAAGGTGGCAGGAGCTCAGGGGGCTGCGAACCCCGAACTCCGCCCCCAGGAGTCAGACAAGGCAGGTTACAATTATGGTGTAATAAATTAACTTGCACTTGCCTTTCTCCTGGAGGAAAGATGGTGCCTGCTGTAGGGGATGCTGTTCCTCCTTCTCCCCGCTGGATGGCGACAGAGGGCCCCCTGGAAGGACGAGGTGGAGCCGCTCTCAGAGGTTCGCTGATGGGCTTCGCTGGCAGCGGGTCCAGCCGGTAAATCTGCTGAGGATTGCCTGGGCCATGGCGCCGACGTCGTCATCGGCCCCCAGATGGCACGAACTCCTGGACCGGGTCAAGGGCAGGAGCGGGATCCCAGCACGAGGAGCGAGGATGCTGCTTCCTGCCGTAGTCCTTCTCCACCATACGGAGTATCTCGCGCTGTGCGGCGATGTCATCCCTCCTCGCGCCGACTTCAGGGTGGTCGGCGTAGCGGGGGAGATGATTAAGGACATCCTCAGTGCAGTCCAGGTACCATCGTACGTCGCTGTGGTAGTCGAGGAGGGAGGCAGCGATAAGCGTTTCATCCACGTATTCCAAAGCCTCCGCCAGCTTGTAGTCCCGACTCCGAGCGTGGCCCCTCCGCGACGGCATTCTCAGAGCACGCGGTTACCCAGACAGGGAAGAACAAACGTCCAATAAAGCAAAAACTCACGGTGAAAAAGGCGTCTCGGTGTGGCGTCTCCGTTTAGACGTCTGGCGGGAGTATACTGTCATGCGGTGACCCTCGCGGATCACCATAAGACGCCAAGAGTCACCGGTGAGTTTTGCAATGATGGTGGTTTATTAACAAAGACAGGTCACTAACACAAACTGTGAGTCACAGAGGCAAAAATACACGAAACACAGAGCATGGGATCGTAGGGCTAACCCCAGCCACTACCGATCTTAAACATGACATGGATACAAATTAACACACTAACCTTAGCCTGACTGTAGACACCACGCAAGGAACGTTGGACCATTGTTTGACGATACTCGCACAACTAAACTGCCGTCATCGCACGCCTAATAAAGCCGAGCGCTAACGAGCAGTAATGACAAACAGCTGACCGGCCTTGACAGCCGGAAGCCCCACCGAGCGCCTTCACAATAAGAGCCCGGTGAAGCCAGAATATAACCCACAGCTGTCAAAGCCGGCAGCGAGTATACATAGCCCGAGCGCGGGCAAGACCGGCGCTCGGATCGTGACAGGTAAATCATCACTGAATGTAGCAAAAGATGTTGGTGATCCCCTGTCAGTCGTGTCTACAATCTGGACCTGGTGACATGATTTTAGAAACACCCAGAAGCAGGCACAGGCTCAACAACAATAATGATCTTTTATTGAATGAAAGTGAAGGTGTGTGTGTGTGCGTATGGTGTTGTGTGAGTGTAGTGTAGCGGGAGCAGGAGCGTGAACAGCAGGACAGGTCTGGCAACCCTGGAATGACAGCAGAGATGGAGAGATTAGACTCAGGCTGACAGATAATGGTATTAGCAGAGATTTTACAGTCTTATGGCAGTGAAGAGTTAATCTGGCTCCAAAGAGATAATTATCCAATACCGGTCCAGCGTTCCGCTGTGGTGCCGTGGTGCAGGTGCAGAATATTTACAGTGCAGCTTGAGTGAAGAATGTGTGCCATGTACTCCAGCTCACCGATAGCGAGAAGAGGGGAGTGCTGTTCACAGACGAGGTCCGGTCCGCCGCCAGGAGGAAGGAAAGGTCCGCCTGGAGGGAGGTCCTCCTGTGCAAGGGAACAAAAGGAGAATAGACTGTTGCAGAGAAACACTCTGGGAAAGCTTACGTGGCGTTGGGGAGACGTAACTCCCGTGAGACGAGAAGCAGTTGAAAAGAGATGAACTCTTAAGAGTGTAGAGCTGTGGAGGAAGACTCTAGGGAGGAGTTCTTCCTGGGAGAGAGCGTAGATGTCTCCGTGCTGCCTACTGGGCAGCGTTCTTTATAAAAGCTGTGAAAGATAATTAGGGCAAAGGCGCACACACAGCACGGATCACCACACCTGGTACAAACAGAATGGGAAGGTTGTAAAATGGAAGCATACTGATAGACCAAGGAAGACATCGAAGTGTCAAGAAGAGAAAATGTAAAGCAATATGTCTTGAAAACAGAAAATGTACAACAAAACAAATGAGGAGCAAATGGGTGGAAACTGGAGTCAGTGTCAGTGACCGAATTGTAAGAAATCATCTAAAAGAAATGGGATTGGCCTGTCCTTGCCACTGATAATGCCTCTATCTGCCAAGAATGTGCCGCTAGTCCAGCAAAAGCTAGTGGTACTCAAATACTTTGTAAGCAGTTTCATGAAATGGTCAGTCAGAAAGCAACTCATCATCACTCGGACATCACCTGGGTTAACAAGGTCAGGAGTTCCTGGCAGCACAGGGCAAAGAACAGAGCTGCGTGGAAGACTCTGATCAGGCTAAATGAAACCGTCATTGTTGCCCCCGACAGACTGCTATGATGATGATGATACAGGTAATCCCATTGAGACACGGGCAAAAGAGCTGTTTAATCGATCAGTTCTGTTAAAGCAGAGCTGATCACAGCAGTCCTCTGGCGTGTAGACCACCAGATGACTGCTGTATACCATTTATTTTGTGCATAATCATTTCTGAATGATTTTAACATTTTATTTTGCTGCGCTGCATCAAGGTAAAGAAGTTCTGTCCCCCCCAATCATTCGGGGCTCATATTTACTTCCGTAAACACAACGCTGTGCCTGATGTTACATTTTCTTCTGAGTATGCGGATCACTTCATAGCTGTAGACCGTTTGCACTGGAGTCTGATGGGGTTCGCATTTAAATTATAATGTGAACACCCAGATAGGGTGCCTCAGAGGTAGGGTGAGGAGCTCAGTAATCCGGGAGAGGCTCAGAGTAGAACCGCTGCTCCTCCACATTAAAAGGAGTCAGTTGAGGTGGTATGGGCATCTGATTAGGATGCCTCCTGGACGCCTCCCACTTGAGGTGTTTCAGGCACGTTCCACTGGGAGGAGACCCCGGGGCAGACCCAGGACACGGTGGAGAGACTATGTCTCCCAGCTGGTCTGGGAACGCCTTGGTATCCTATCTGAAGAGCTGGAGCAGGTGGCTGGGAGAGGGAAGTCTGGGCTTCTCTGCTTGAACTGCTGCCTCTGCGACCCGGACCTCCGGAAAAGCGGTAGAAGATGGATGGATGGATGTGAACACCCACAAAAAAAATTGGATCTCGGCAGAAAATCAGAATTGAGCATTAAGCCCTGCAGTGTGACCGTAGTGTTTGTGTGCTTGTGTTAGAGTGAAAGTGCTTGTGTTAGTGTGCTTGTGTTACTTATCCATTTTTATTAAGAAAAAAATAACTTTTCAACAATCTTTGGACTCAGGTGATTTCTTTTTTTTTTTTAGATTATTTCACCAGCTTTTGAGAATACTCTCTCACAGGGCACAGAGGATGCAGGTGTGCAAAGGAAGGCTGCTGCAAGTTTGTACAGTGTAGGGTAGACACGTTTCTGTCTTTCCCAGTACATTCTCTTTCCTTATTCTCATGCAGGGCACAATAGTGCCTCAGCATAGCTGGTGTGTTATTGTTGTATCCAAGCTCTTTAAAACACAACAGTCACTTCACCTTGCAAATAAAAATAAATCTAAAATAAATAAGTAACAAGAAATAGCCATTATTTGTGAAAAATGCATCCAACTAACTGTAAATACCTTATTGGGAAAAATGAGATCAAAATGTTCCCAAATGGGAGAAGTTCGTCTTCTTGGAGCTGGCTTCATCTGAAAATGAAGATTTGCTGCTACAAATCACATACATAGACAGGGATCTAACAACATAAAATGTGAGGGACAGGGATTTTCCATTGTGTATTGTTGCTCAATTTGTTTCATGTTGCGCGCCAAATCTTGAACCACTTCCCAAGTGTGGACCCAGTTGTGTGGTACGACTGGCTGGCGAGGCTTCAGATGTCATCACATACGTCATCAATCCACGCTTCGATACGCACTTTAGAAAATATTTCTTGGATTACTTGGCACACACTCCGAAGCTCCAGTGCAGGAAGTAGCATCACTAATTTCATCATTTACATTTCAGTCCATAATACGGGGGGAAGGTTGAAAAGTTTATAAGCTGACTAAGAAGGAGTTATGTCTTTGAGGATCAAGAAGAGAGTTTCTATACCACAGGGATCTAAGTGCTGCAACACCAATGTTGAAATGTTGAAAAATAAACCAAATTTGGTCAAATTTGACTACTGCATCATGGTCAGCCTATGAACTTTTCAGCCTCCACCCCCCCCCCCCCTCCCTGTATCATCAGAAGATTCCGATAATCTGGAAGAATTTCTGCACATAAGCGACAAAGCCAAAAACCAACAGTGAATGCCTGTGACCCTCTGTCCCTCAGGATGCACTGCGTTAAAAACCAACATCATTCTGTGAAGGATATTACCATGTGGGCTCAGAAACACTTCAGAAAATCATTGTCAGTTAACACAGTTTGTCGCTACATCTACAAATGCAAGTTAAAACTCTACCATGCAAAGTGAAAGCCATATATCAACAACACCCAGAAATGCCGCCAGTTGCTCTGTGCCTGAGCTCATCTGAGATGGACTGACGCAGAGTGGAAAAGTGTGCTGTGGTCTGACAAGTCCACATTTCAAATTGTTTTTGGAAATCATAGACATCGTGTCCTCTGGGCTAAAGAGGAAAAGGACCATCCAGATTGTTATCAGCGTGAAGCATCTGTGATTGTATGGGGGTGTGTTAGTGCCCATGGCATGGGTAAGGCACCATTAATGCTGAACGGTACATACAGTTTTGGAGCAACATATGCTGCCATCCAAGCAACATATTTTTGAGGGATGTGTCTGCTTATTTCAGCAAGACAATGCCAAGCCACATTCTGCAAGTGTTACAACAGCGTGGCTTCATACTAAAAGTGCGCGGGTACTAAACTGGCCTGCCTGCAGTCCAGACCTGTCTCCATCCATCCATCTTCTACCACTTTTCCAGAGGTCCGGGTTGCGGAGGCAGCAGTTCAAGCAGAGAAGCCCAGACTTCCCTCTCCCCAGCCACCTGCTCCAGCTCTTCAGAGAAGATACCAAAGCGTTCCCAGACCAGCTGGGAGACATAGTCTCTCCACCGAGTCCTGGGTCTGCCCCGGGGTCTCCTCCCAGTGGGACGTGCCCGAAACACCTCAAGTGGGAGGCGTCCAGGAGGCATCCTAATCAGATGCCCATACCCCCTCAACTGACTCCTTTCAATGTGGAGGAGCAGCGGTTCTACTCTGAGCCTCTCCTGGATGACTGCGCTCCTCACCCTACCTCTGGGGGGGGGAGTCCAGCAATCCTACGGAGAAAGCTCATTTCAGCTACTTGTATCCGCGATCTCGTTCTTTCGGTCATTACCCAAAGCTCGTGACCATAGGTGAGAGTAGGAACGTAGACTGACTGGTAAATCGACAGCTTTGCCTTAGAACTTAGCTCCCTCTTCACCACAACAGACCGGTACAATGTCCGCATCACTGCAGATGCTGCTCTGATCCGTCTGTCAATCTGTCGCTCCATTCTCCCCTCACTCGTGAATAAGACCCCAAGATACTTGAACTCCTCCACTTGGGGCAGGGGCCTGTCCCCAACCCGGAGAGGACAATCCACCTTTTTCTGGCTGAGGACCATGGACTCAGACTTGGAGGTGCTGATTCTCATCCCAGCTGCTTCACACTCAGCGGCAAACCGTCCCAGCAAGAACTGTAGGTCATTGCTGGATGAAGCCAACAGGACAACATCATCTGCAAACAACAGAGATGAGATCCTGTTGGTCACCAAGCATGACACCCTCCATTCCCTGGCTGCGCCTAGAAATCCTGTTCATAAAAATTATGAACAGGATCGGTGACAAAGGGCAGCCCTGGCGGAGTCCAACTCTCACTGGGAATGAGTCCGACCGAGTGTTGGCAATATGAACCAAACTCTCACAACGGTCATACAGAGACCGAATGGCTCGTAACAACAAGCCCGATACCCCACACTCCTGAAGCACCCCCCACAAAAAACCATGAGGGATGCGGTCGAATGCCTTCTCCAAGTCCACAAAACACATGTAAACTGGTTGGGCAAACTCCCACGAACCCTCGAGAATTCTCGAGAGGGTGAAGAGCTGTCCAGACCTGTCTCCAATTGAAAATTTGTGGCACATTATCAAGCGCAAAATGCAACAACGGAGACCATTGACAAAGGAGAATGTTGAGCAACTCAAGTCGTGCTTCAACCAAGAATGGGAAAAAAAATTCCAGCTACAAATCTTCAACAATTGGTGTCCTCAGGTCCTCAACACTTAAGTGTTGTTAAAAGGAAAGGTGATGTAACACAGTGGTAAACATGCCCCTGTCCCAGCTTTTTTGGAATGTGTTGCAGGCATTAAATTCAAAATGAGTGAATATTTGCAAACAAACAATAAAGTTTATCAGTTTGAACATTAAATATCTTGTCTTTGTAGTGTATTCAGTTGAATATAGGTTGAAAAGGATTTTTAAATCATTGTATTTTATTTTTATTTACATCTTACACAATGTCCCAACTTCACTGGAATTGGGACTGTAAAACCTAAAGTGTAACCCATTAGGTTTTAAATGCTGTAGGCAAGCAGTATAAAATATGATGATTCATGAATCAGACGGGCACTGCTTGTGGCTGTTTTTTTTTTTTTTTGAGTATTGTAAATGTGAGACTATTTCTTGTAAAATTAAGACTTTTTCTCTTGCTAATGTGTAACTTTCTTGTAAAGCTATTTTCTAGGTTATGTGGGACTCCAAAGCTGCACGTTTAAGACCCTCTCGTACTTAACCTCTTGTGCTCCGTTGTACCGCGGACGGGCAAGTCTCTGCGTCCTAGAGCGCACAAGGGCGCTCTCGTGCGCTCTAGGACGCATGATGGAGATTGTGATGTAGGTGGTGTATGGCGTCCAAGCGCGCACTGAAAATAAAAGCTGCAGACACAGCCGCGAACAGATTAGTTCATCTGATTGACCTCTCATTCGACTAATAAGAGCCTTGAATTGGGTTTCTGAAACCATGAAGAACCAATGACTGAAAACCTAGCCAGAAGGACCCGCCTCCCAACGCTGTGAATGCAGTGAGCCAATTGAAGCAGAGAAGTTCGCGAGCTGTTTTTTTTAAGGCTGGGTGAAGACTGGCTGCTGCAGCGGATCAAAAAAGGACCCGCAGGAAGAACCCCACAGACCCAGCAGCACGGAGACCATCCACAAATGCAACCTGTGTGACAGGGAGTGCCATTCGCGCATCGGCATGTTCGGCCACAGGCGGTGCTTATTTTGTTTTGGTTCCAGCAGAGTAGACGTTATGATTTCTTCCATGGTCATAGACCGACGGAGGCTGACGACGAAGGCTGAGTGACACACACGCCTTCGCCAGTCTTTTTTTAATTACTACTCTTATTTGTTTTGAAAAATCGTTTGCCAAAAACCGCAATCATGGAAGCACAAAACCGCAATAATGGAATTATGTTTTGATCGGGTCGTGAGACCAGAACCACGAGCGGACCAGCGTCGCGTTCGTCTGACAGTGAGGAAGAGAAGTTCGCCAGGACTCTGCTGCTGTGAAGAGGTAAGGTGTTACAAGTTAAATTATTATTTATCCCTGAAAATTGTAATCCAAAATGACTTTTGACCGATCGGTAAATTACAACTGTGTGGCGCACGAAGTCTGAAGTTCATACGCCGCGGTACAAGGGGTTGTTCGCCGCGTACACACCGTGAACGCCGCCCCCCACCCCCGCTATTCTTCTGTAGCGAGGGGGGGGGAAGCCGCGAGGACTGCGCTGCTGTCCCACATTGCCACATGAGGCTAATCCGTTGTGTAGCGATGGCCGATGTCCATCCTCTGTAGCAAGGTGGGGGGACAACCCCCACACACACACACACACAGACAGCCCTGAGTGTGACCTTTCATTAGAGCCCAAAATAAAGCTTCTACATTGAATCATTCAAAAGTTACTGACGTTTTTCCAAACTGTGCCATTTGGCACAATTTGGCACGGTTCCAAAACGCCTGGGAACTACCTGAGAACAAAGCTGTGTAATATATTCATTTTTTGTGGTATTGCTACAAAATTTGGACCTCAGCTGGATAACACTTGGTTCTACATTTCTGTTGCATTTTCCAGCCCGGATCTGAAGCTGTGTGTTATTTGCAAGCATTTGTATCCAAAAAAACACCCAGGCCAAATTTATTTTCTTCAAGTTCACTATGTTTAGATGACTGTAACTCAGTGGCCGGAGCACTTAGGGAGATTATGACTGTTTTGCCAAAAAATTCAAAGTGTTTTCTTTTAAATGAGACCAACCCCATGAAGATGCTGCAAAGGGTTGATTTAATTTGGGCACGTTAATTTTTGGCGTTTTTAGGGAAATTGACCGGAGTGCAAGGGGTTAATGTTTGTATAAAGAACAAGTAGAAGATTTTCCACAGAAACAGTTTTTACCACTAAATGAAAACTGGTTGATTTCTATTAGGTAAAGTTAGTTCTTTTTACTGCTTAAATTAATATGACATGCAAGTAAAGGGTGCAGCCACTTATGAATGAGGAGCACATTCTCCTCTTTCTGTTATCCAGAGAGCTGCTTTCTCTGCAAAGTTCAGAACAAACTGGATTTTTGACCTGTAAAGATGGCAGTCTGACCACATTCTTTGTTTGTAGGGTGTGTACGGAGCTTATTTTGTAGACTACAGATTCTTGAAAATGGGAATAAATGAAGCTCAGAGAGACATTATAATAAGTTTAGGTCACTAAACTAAACCCATATGTGCCATATCAAAATATTATTGATTTTCTGCTATTTTTTATCTGTACTTAGACACAAACTTTGTGAAAGGCTTTGCTTTCCCATTTTTAAAATGCAGAATAAAAGTATATAGTATCTTAAAGTTTGTCTTTATAGTTTTTATTTAGTTATAATTTTTAGTCTTTAAATTGTATACAGATACACCTTTCTGGGATAAATCTTGTGCCAGTAGGAATCATATTTGTATTCTTTATATCTGACTGTGAATCACACAATTTGAACCTGAATAATTGCTTTTAAAATTTGAATCTGAATGGCCTAATTTGAACTGGAATTTATTAGTTTGAATGTCTGTTGCAGAAAGCTTGGGAGACTTTCGGTCCGCCTCGAAGAGATTCTGGCAAACTGTCCGGCGCCTCAGCAGGGAAAAGCAGCTCCCTGTCCACACTGTGTATGGAGCGGATGGGACACTGTTGACTTTGACTGGGGATATCGTCGGGCGGTGGAAGGAATACTTTGAGGATCTCCTCAATCCCACTGATACTCCTTCCACAGAGGAAGCAGGGTTTGTGGACGAGGGGGATGACTCGCCTATCACAGGGGCTGAGGTCGCCAAGGTGGTTAAAAATCTCCTTGGTGGCCGGGCCCAGGGGGTGGACAAGATTCACCCTGAGTACCTCAATGCCCTGGATGTTGTTGGGCTGTCATGATTGACACGCCTCTGCAACATTGCGTGGAGGTTGGGGGCAGTGCCTTTGGCATGGCAAACTGGGGTGGTGGTTCCTCTCTTCAAAAAAGGGGACCGGAGGGTGTGCTCCAACTTTAGAGGGATCACACTCCTCAGCCTCCCTGGGAAGGTCTATGCCAAGGTACTGGAGAGGAGAGTCCGGCCGTTGGTCAAACCTTGGATTCAGGAGGAGCAATGTGGTTTTCATCCTGGCCGTGGCACATTGGACCAGCTCTTTACCCTCTCGAGAATTCTTGAGGGTTCGTGGGAGTTTGCCCAACCAGTTTACATGTGTTTTGTGGACTTGGAGAAGGCATTTAACCGCGTCCCTCGTGGTTTTTTGTGGGGGGTGCTTCGGGAGTATGGGGTATCGGGCTTGTTGTTACGAGCTATTCGGTTTCTGTACGACCATTGTGAGAGTTTGGTTCGTATTGCCAACACTCGGTCGGAGTCATTCCCAGTGAGAGTTGGACTCCGCCAGGGCTGCCCTTTGTCACCGATCCTGTTCATAATTTTTATGGACAGGATTTCTAGGCCCAGCCAGGGAATGGAGGGTGTCATGCTTGGTGACCACAGGATCTCATCTCTGTTGTTTGCAGATGATGTTGTCCTGTTGGCTTCATCCAGAAATGACCTACAAGTTCTTGCTGGGACGGTTTGCCGCTGAGTGTGAAGTGGCAGGGATGAGAATCAGCACCTCTAAGTCTGAGTCCATGGTCCTCAGCCAGAAAAAGGTGGATTGTCCTCTCCGGGTTGGGGACAGGCCCCTGCCCCAAGTGGAGGAGTTCAAGTATCTTGGGGTCTTATTCACGAGTGAGGGGAAAATGGAGCGAGAGATTGACAGATGGATTGGAGCAGCATCTGCAGTGATGCGGCCGTTGTACCGGTCTGTTGTGGTGAAGAGGGAGCTTAGTTCTAAGGCAAAGCTGTCGATTTACCAGTCAATCTACTTTCCTGCTCTCACCTATGGTCACGAGCTTTGGGTAATGACTGAAAGAACAAGATCGCGGATACAAGTGGCTGAAATGAGCTTTCTCCGTAGGATTGCTGGACTCACCCTCAGAGATAGGGTGAGGAGCTCAGTCATCCGGGAGAGGCTCAGAGTAGAACCGCTGCTCCTCCACATTGAAAGGAGTCAGTTGAGGTGGTATGGGCATCTGATTAGGATGCCTCCTGGACGCCTCCCACTTGAGGTGTTTCGGGCATGTCCCACTAGGAGGAGACCCCAGGGCAGACCCAGGACTCGGTGGAGAGACTATGTCTCCCAGCTGATCTGGGAACGCCTTGGTATCCTCTCTGAAGAGCTGGAGCAGGTGGCTGGGGAGAGGGAAGTCTGGGCTTCTCTGCTTGAACTGCTGCCTCCGCGACCCGGACCTCCGGAAAAGCGGTAGAAGATGGATGGATGGATGTCTATTGCAATAAAAATGAGACTGTATGAGACTGTCAGTTGGAAAAATTCAGCTCCCTAATTCATTCTCACAGTTCAGATGTAGATAGAAAGAACTGAATTTGAATGGAGAGACATGAAACTGAACACTGAGAATGAATCAGGAAGCTGAATTTTTCAACTGAATGAAATACTGTTTCAATTTTATTGCAATACACATTCAAACCAATAGATTCAATTTCAAGTTAGACCATTCAGATTCAGATTTTAAAAGCTATTATTCAAACTGGTCAATTCAGGTTCAAATTGAGTCATTCACATTCAGATATAAATAATTCAAATTTGGTTCCTACTGGCACAAGATTTATGTCATACACCTTTGTGTTTAAAATAATTGTAAGAGTTTTTGTTCTTTTTTGTTACTCTAACCTAGAGATTTTTTGTCTAAATGGGTGAACAAGATAAAGTCATGCATGGAATACATTTTATATGTATATTACTTTAGAAATTTATTTTTCAAGTCAAGATTAATTTACTTAACTTGATTTAGAAAGCTGAAGTTAAAGTTTATACATCTGTACTTTGTTGCTTGTTACAAATATCTTTCTAGTATCTCTATACTCTTCTATTTAAATTGAAATGCTTTCAAGTGAAAGGTCGGTTGTTAATACTGACAGTACATTTGTGGACATAAATTATGATCAGATCAAATTTGAACTTGTATGCACACATTTGTTATGAGGAATTGATGAGTTCTAATCTACACATTTTTTCTTCTTTTTTTTAACTGAAAAACTTTTTTTTTTCATTGTGGACTTCTTTGGCATTGGTGGTCATTATCTGTTATGTAAACTTCCTCAGTAAATTATTAAAAAGAAAGCAATACTTGTGTTTAGCTCATTCTGGCAAAGCTGAAATGAGCTTATATCCGGCCACGTCACTACTCCTAGGAAATTGCCCTGATGATCACCAAACTCACTCACAATCACCCTCAGGTGGGTCTGCTTCCAAGTTGTGCTCAAGGTCAAAGGTCAGGAGATCTGGGCACATTTATGACTTCTGAAAAATAATAATAATGGATGCATTTATATAGCACTTTTAATGACACCCAAAGACACTTTACAATGAGCCCATTATTTATTCACTCCACAGACAATGGTAGTGGTAAGCTACTTCTGTAGCCACAGCTGCCCTGGGGTAGAATGATGGAAATGTGGCTGCCAATCCATGCCAATGGCCTCTCTGACCACCACCGAACATTTATTCACATTCATACACCAGTGTCACAGACAATGGAAGCAAAGTGGGTAAAATGACTTCCCAAGGACACAACACTGGGGTAGAGGGTGGAGGGAGTGGGATTCGAACTGCCAACCTTCTGGGTATTGGACAACCTGCTAAATCCCTTCTCCTTCTAGGCAGTTGTCCCAATGATCAACAAACTCACTCACAGTCATCCACAAGTGGGCAAGTTGTGCTCAAGGTCAAGGGCAAAGGTTAGGAGATCTGGCACTTATGTGATTTCAGAAAAATCACTACTCCTCCAGTTTTCAGTCTTCATGCCTGGTGGTGGTGGTGGTGGTGGGGGGTAGCCATATTGGTAAACAGAAGAATATGTTTTGCTGTTAACAACACTATAGCAGATCCACAACATTGATTTATAATATTAAAGATCTCAGTTCAAAATCTGGATCCACTGTATATATTGCCAGTGTTTATGGCCCAAATGTTGACAACCCATCTTTTTTTCACACTTTCTTCACTTTACTTTCTGAGCACTTAGCCACTACACTAATAATAGGAGGGGACTTCAACCTGGTATTAAATCCTGCAACTGACAGGCTCAGTACAGTGGGGAATTATTGGAAATGGCAGGCTACTGGCACTCTCAGACAATACATGAGTGATTTTGGTCTTTGCGATGAATGGCGTTCTCTTCACCCACCTCTAAGGGAATACACCTTCTTCTCACCAGTGCACCACTCATATTCTCATCTAGACTTTTTTCAGCCAGTAACTCCATTGTGAGGGATATCACAGACACCGAAATCTGCTCTAATCAAATTATCAGTGATCACCATCCAGTATCTCTTACACTGGTAAATTAAAAAGCTACAAGGAAAACTAGGAACTGGAAATTTAATACATCACTACTCAAAGACTATATTAACTATTTTAAAAAGGAGTGGGAATCATATCTGGAAAACAATGATGTGCCAGGAATATCACAGTGTGTTCTCTGGGAAGCAGGTGAGGTAAAATAATCTCTTACTGTTCATACAAGAATAAAAAAGAAAAATCACTGGTATTGGCATTAGAAGAAAAAATTAAATCACTGGAAATGACCTGTGCAGTTTCTCCACAGGTACAGGCACTCAACAATCTGAGAAAATTAAAGCTGGAACTAAAAGAAATTACGAACAAAAGGACACAGTTTTTAATACAAAGACTGCGTCTGGAGAAGTTTGAACTTAGTAATAAACTGTGGAGATACCTCTCTAACCAGCTTAAACTGAATAAAGAAAAAACAACTATCCATTCTATTAAGGATACGACTGGAAATATTACCCATGACTCTAAAGAAATAAATAACTCCTTCAGAAAGTTTTATGAAAACCTCTATTCATCTCAGATTAATCCACCTGACTCAGAGATAAATTAATTTTTGGACAATATTAATTTACCATGATTAAATAATAAACAGACTGCAGGTTTGGACTCTCCTCTTTTAATGTCCAAACTCCAGGAGGCGCTTAAGCACATCCCAAATTATAAAGCTTCGGGACCAGATAGTTTTCCATTAGAATTCTATGAAGAATTCTGGCCTGTGCTGGCAACTACTTTCTTTAGAATAGTGAACCAAATTAAAGAAGATCATGCAATCCCTCCAAATGTGAACTCAGCTAGCATTATCCTGCTACTTATACCCAAAAAAGAACCGACACTTCCATCCAGCTACCGTCCCATCTCACTTATGAATGCTGATCTTAAAATAATTTGCAAAGCTCTTGCCAGAAGACTGGAAAGTACAACTCCACTTATTATACACCCGGCTCAAACAGGTTTTGTCAAGGGTAGGCACTTGGCTAATAATACACGCAGGCTATTTAATTTAATAGACTACTATAAAATTGATAACTTAGAAACCACAATTATATCTCTGGATGCAGAGAAAGCCGTTGACCGTGTTAATTGGAAATTCCTTTTTATGGTGTTACATAAGTTTGGGTTTGGTTCATCTTTTATAAACTGGATTAAGACACTATATAGCTGTCCAACTGCATCTGTCAGAACAAATGATCAAACTTCTCAAAGCTTTAATCTTCAGAGAGGCACCAGGCAGGGCTGTCCACTCTCTCCCTCACTTTTTACCATCTTTACTGAGCCATTAGCAGCAGCCATTTGACAAAATGTTGATATCAGAGGTATCCAAACTGGAGAAAAAGAACACAAGATAAGTCTCCATGCTGATGATGTATTAATTTTCTTCAAGAACTACAAAGATCTCTTCTTCAGACAGTGGCGCTCATTGATAAATTTTCATCACTATCAGATTACTCTATTATCTGGGGTAAATCAACAGTCTTACCTATAAATTGTAATTTTTCAAATATATCCACTATTCCAATACAATCAGGTAATATTAAATATTTAGAAATAAATATTTCCCCCAGGCTCTCAGCTTTACTGTGACTAAATTACACTCGCTTTCTAAAAACAATACAAGACAACCTTACGCGTTGGAGGACATTACCTACGTCACTACTGGGAAGAGCCGCAACCGTTAAAATGATGGTCTTTCCTAAAATCAGTTATCTATTTTTAATGATTCCTACCCAACCATCTATGGCCTGGTTTAAGTCCCTAGACTCAAATATAAGTCAATTTTTATGGAAGGATAAACCATCACAGATCAGTTTAAAAACTCTTCAAAAAGCAAAAGAGTATGAAGATTTAGATTTGCCAATTTTTTAATTACTTCTTAGCCAATAGACTGCAGTTTGTTTCTAACTGGACAAAATCAACCCCGCTAGGAAACCCATGGTTAGATGCTGAACAGGCTGTCTGTGTGTTGCTAAATATCTCTGACTTGCCTTTCATGAGCCCAGTGCTATGACTTTTAAAAGCATTACATTAGCTCCTCTCCGACAGCCTGGTGAATTTTTTTTTTTTTTTTTTAAATAACAGGGTCTTCATTTGTCCCTTGTAAACTCATGCCCATTTGGAATAATCCTGATATCCTACAACAAAAGAGGATGTTAAACTGTCCACTATGGTGTGAGAAAGGAATAAAAAACTTAAACATCTTATTTGATTTGAAAACTTTATTCAATTTCAGGAACTAGCTTCACAGTGTGACTTCAGTGATAAAAATTTTCTTGAATACCAGCAGCTTAAACCCATAATAAAAGCAAGATTCAATTTCAACCAGACAGATTTAGAAGTACCATTTAAGGTGACAGAGTTTCTAAAGCTTCATTCTCCTAAAGTGATATCAAAAATACACGGACTATTATCAAAACTGGATGAGTCAGTAACTCTTCCTAAATTAAAATATTTATAGTATTTATAGACTTATAGACTTATATAGAGTATTTATAGACTTAAAGAAAGCTTTTGACACCATTGACCACAGAATACTACTAAGGAAACTGGAAAGGTATGGGATAAGAGGGGTAGGACTGAGTTGGGTGAAAAGTTATTTAAGTAACAGACAACAATTTGTACAAATTGGAGAGCACAAATCACCCTGCATGAACATCACTTGTGGTGTGCCCCAGGGGTCAGTTTTGGGACCCAAACTCTTTATCTTGTATATAAATGACATATGCCAAGTATCAAAAATTCTGAAATTTATTTTGTTTGCGGATGACACAAATATCCTTTGCACTGGTGAGAACTTGCAGCAGGTTTTAGAGGTGGTCACAACTGAAATGGAAAAATTAACGCAGTGGTTCAACAAAAATAAATTATCTCTAAATCTAAAAAAAACAAAGATTATGGTGTTTGGAAATTATAAAATAAATCATGAAATAATGGTAACGATAGATGATACCAGAATACAAACAGTACAGGAAAATAAGTTTCTGGGGGTGACGCTAGACAGTAAAATCTGCTGGAAACCTCACATCAGTCACATCCGGGCTAAATTAGCAAAATGTATAGGCATATTGAGGAAGACAAGACACATCTTGGACTATAAATCATTGGTCTTATTGTACAATTCACTGTTTTTACCTTATCTTAACTACTCTGTAGAAGTCTAGGGAAACACCTACAAGACCAACCTACAAGCAATATGCACATCACAAAAAAGAGCTATAAGGATAATAGATAGATAGATAGATTTGTTTATTTGACAGGGACAGTGCAATAAACATAGACAATTAATCAATGACAATCAATCTGATGTGTTGCACAGAGTGTATAGCTATTACCTAATTTGCAACTCTTGTCCCTGGATGGGCTTTAGAAAGGAGAAACAAGTAAAAAAAAAAAAAAGGAATACACAATAACCACATACATCAATGCAAAAAAACATAAATACATTATAAATACACAATTATAAATATTATAAATATTATAAATACACAAATATAACAACCTAACACACATTTGCCTATTTCAGGCATCCCTCCCTTCGTCACTCACTATAAACAAACACATTCATTCCTTCCCTTCATTCACTCTCACCCTGCAGACAGTCATTTCATACATGGGTACATTCTTGTTTATTTTTCAGCCAGTTTTTAACCTTTTTAGTGAATGTTTTTAAAGTCCGTTATTATTTTAATTTCATTTGGCATTGTGTTCCAGATGTAAACAATGCAGGATATAGAGACCATACCAATTCGTTGTTCTTGAAGTCACTTGTCATAAAGTTCATCGATTTAGTTAAATTTAAGACAGCACAAGTAATGTACAGGGCAATTAGCAACCAACTCCCATCTAATATACAAAAAATATTTAAAAAAAGAGACAATGATCATAATTTGAGAGGAGACTTAAACTTCACAAAACCCAAGATACATACAACCAAGAAAAGTATGTGCATATCTGTCTGTGGGGTGGATTTGTGGAACAGTCTGGAGCAGGAACTGAAACTATGTACAAACAGAAATCAATTTAAAAAGAGGTATAAGCACCATTTGTTGAAAGGATATATGTTAGAAGGGTAGAATTTATATGTACGATTCATTATGTTCACTCTGGGACATTATGGGATGGAAGGGTGGGTGGGACAGCACTGTGTGTATCTGTGTCATTTGAGACTGGTTTTGATATATGGACTTCATTGTATGTTAGAATGGACAGGTGTTAATGTTGATCTGTAAAAAATACAGTAAATTGTTTACTTGGGGTCTTAAAGGTAGTAATTTGTATAAAATTCACATGGGTGTATCGATGGAAAAGAGGAGTTGGAATTAATAAGTGTTCACTTCTTCCTTCTCCCTTTCGAACAGTGTATACTGTAACTTTATTGCATTTGCTATTTGCTTGTTTTTTGTTATATTTTTTTGTGTTCGAAATAAACTATCTATCTATCTATCTAAAATGGGAGACAGACCCATCAATTAATAAAGATGAAAGCCTCTGGACACAAATATGCTTAACCCCTTGCACTCTGGTCAATTTCCCTAAAAACACCAAAAAATAACGTGCCCAAAGTAAATCAAAAGCTGTTCTTCAACCCTTTGCAGCATCTTCACGGGGTTGGTTTCATTTAAAAGAAAACACTTTGAATTTTTTGGCAAAACAGTCATAATCTCTCTAAGTGCTCCGGCCACTGAGTAACAGTCATCTAAACATAGTGAACTTGAAGAAAATAAATTTGGCCTGGGTGTTTTTTTGGATACAAATGCTTGCAAATAACACACAGCTTCAGATCCGGGCAGGAAAATGCAACAGAAATGTAGAACCAAGTGTTATCCAGCTGAGGTCAAAATTTTGTAACAATACCACAAAAAATGAATATATTACACAGCTTTGTTCTCAGGTAGTTCCCAGGCGTTTTTGAACTGTGCCAAATTGTGCCAAATGGCACAGTTTGGAAAAACGTCAGTAACTTTTGAATGATTCAATATAGAAGCTTCATCTTGGGCTCTAATGAAAGGTGACACTCAGGGCTGTGTGTGTGTGTGGGGGGGTTGTTTATTCATTCATTCATGAATGAATGAACAAACAAGCCCCCATACACAAAGAAGCATGCCACGTAAAAAATGTGTGGCTTTTTTTTTACAAGAAAAAATAACCTACAGTGCACTAAAAATTATTCTAAAATATTTGTAATGTAGAAAATAACAACTCCCACTCCCCCACCCCCCCACTACAGAGGACGGACATCGGCCATCGCTACATGACGGAATAGTCATGTGGCGATGTGGCGACCGCGGCGCACAGTCCCCGCGGTCACTGCACCCCCCCCCCCCCCGCTACAGAAGAGTAGCGGGGGGGGGCCTTCACGGTCCGGACGCGGCGCACGGACTTCGGACTTCGTGCGCCGTACAGTTATAATTTACCGATCGGTCAAAACTCATTTTTGATTACAATTTTCAGGGATAAAGAATAATTTAGCTTATAACACTTACCTGTTCACAACAGCAACATAGCTGGCAAACTTCTCTTCCTCATTGTCAGACGAACATGAAGCTGGTCCGCTTATTACGGACTCGTGGTTCTGGTCTCGCGATCCGGTCAAAACATAATTCCATTATTGCGATTTTGCGCTTCCATGATTGCGGTTTTGGCGAACGATTTTTCAAAACAAATAACAGTAGCAATAAAAAAAAGACTGGCAAACGCATGTGTGTCACCCAGCCTTCGTCGTCGGTCTATGATGACCATGGAAGAGAATCCTAAACGTCTACTCTGCTGGGACAGCACCGCCTGTGGCTGAACAGGCCGATGCGCGAATGGCAGTCCCTGTCACACAGGTCGCACTTGTGGGTGGTCTCCGTGCTGCTGGGTCTGTGGCGGTTCTTCCTGCGGGTCCTTTTTTCATCTGCTGCAGCAGTCAGTCTCTCTTCACCCAGCCTTACACAAAACAGCTTTGGAACTTCTGTGCTTCAATTGGCTGGCTGAATTTGCAGCCGTTGGTAGGCGGGTCCTTCTTGCTAGGTTTTCAGTCATTGGTTCTTCAAGGTTTCAGAAACCCAATTCAAGGCTCTTATTAGTCGAATGAGCGGTCAATCATATCTAATCTGTTTGCGGCTGTGTCTGTAGTGGAAGAACGGAAATGCAGCTTTTTTTTTCAGTGCGCTCTAGAACGCAGCGCCCTCATGCGCTCTAGGACGCAGAAACATGCCCGCCCGTGGTACACAGAAGTGCAACAGGTTAAACACCTTTAAGATGACAAAAAATTCTAATTTACAACTCATACAGTACAAAGTTCTACATAGAACTCATTACACAGGACAAAAGATGTTCAAAATGGGCCTGAGTCACACAAATATCTGTTCCCATTGCACCAGTAATGCCCTGGATAGTTAAATGCACGTTATGTGGTCCTGTGCACCGGTCCAAAAGTTCTGGCAGAAGATATGTGGAGACCTATCAGCATGGCTTGGGTATCGTATCCCAACTTCTCCCACATTTTGCATACTGGGTGATTTAAGTGAAATAAATATAGAGGTAAAGATGTCATACATGATTCTCACCGCCTTATGCATCGCAAAGAAAACTATCCTCATGAACTGGAAATTAAGAAATAATTTACATACAACTCACTGTAAGAACCTCCTATTAGATTATATTAGTCTGGAGAGAATGTCTGCCTCCTCTAAAAACCATTTGGCTGAGTGCAATTCTCTCTGGTCCCTGCTTATTGATCCTATAACCTGAGGGGTAGCGGGCTCACTCTCCTTGGTGCCTCTGGCGGCTGGCTGCGCCCTGACTACGAGGGATTTCAGGGTTCAGGTTCAGGTTACTTTATTTGTACCCGTAGGTAGATTTGTTTTGCAGTCAGGTGACATCCTTTTAGACACATATTTACAAACCACAGTTACATTAAACATGAACACAAACACAGGCACACATGAAGCTGACTATAGACATGATAAAAGTACTCAAGGCTCCATCAATCAGGACATGAGACAAAGAGATAAGAGAAAAAACAAAGAAAGAGAGAAGGGTCATATTAAAAAAATTTTAAAACTAAGTCAAAGAGATTAAAAACTCTTCAGTCTGAAGTCTAAAACCTAATAAAAGATTTAAAACCCAAGTAAAAAACCTACAAAAATAAACAAATATAAAATAAAAATTAATAAATAAATAACTAAATTATGTGCAATATATTGCTACATCTTGTTCAACTCTTTGACAGCCACAGGAACAAAGCTGTTTTTGTAGCGCTGGGTTTTACATTTTGGGACAACAAACCTCCGTCTGAAGGGGAGAAGCTGAAAGTGGCAGTGCAAAGGGTGGGAGTCATCATTTGAAATGGAGGTAACAATCCTCTGTACCTGTCTGGTGTACAGGGATGTCATGCTCAGCTGTTACTCTCCAAGCAAACAACTGGACCATCTAACTACCTGGTCTAAGGATTTCCTCTGTTTCAGTTTTATCTGACCAAACCATGACACTAAAGAAAAGGATAAAACAGATTCAATAAAAGCCCAATAAAACATTGTCATTATGGTTCGATCAAGTTGGAAGTGTGCGAGTTTCCTTAAACAATGCAAATGTTGCTGACCCTTTTTGCACACCCTTTCACAGTTCTCTTCAGAGTTTAAATTACTATCAATAATCGTCCCAAGATATTTGTAAGATTGTACACATTCAATGGTCTGGCCTTTTAGTACAGTGACTTCATGCCTGGGAGTTTTCCTCCTAAAGTCAATAATCATGTCTTTAGTTTTTGTCGTATTCAGCTGCAGGTAGGAATCCTCACACTAGTGAACAAAATCATCAACTACTGGGCCGTGGCCACTCTCACCATCCTGAAGGAGACTGACAATAACTGAATCATCAGCATACTTTATAATGTGTCTGTTGTCATGTCTGCTCTGACACATGTTTGTGTATAGGATGAAGAGTAGTGGTGACAACACACACCCCTGAGGAGAGCCTGTAGAAGAACACTTTTGGTCAGACAATGTACCATTGACCCTTACTCTCTGTGTCCTGTTGGTTAAAAAATCCAGAATCCAACCCACCAGATTATTAAATTGTTGCAGGAGCCTTTCAACTAAAATATGAGGTTGGATTGTATTGAAAGCAGAAGAAAAGTCCACAAATAAAAGCCTGGCGTGTGTCCCATTAAAATCCAGATGTTTAAAAAGCATGTTAAACAGAGTGACAGTGGCATCCTCCACTCCTCTGTGAGGCCTATAGGCAAACTGCAAAGGATCCAATGCATGCTCAGTCTGCTTTAGGACCTCAAATCTGACCAGTTTTTCAAAAATTTTCATTGAAACTGAAGTCAAGACAACTGGTCTAAAATCATTTACTGTTTTAGGGAAGCTGGATTTTGGAACAGGGACAACCACAGCATCTTTCCACACCTTAGGCACATGTTGTGTCTGTAGGGACTTATTAAAAATGTAGTGAAACAGGACTCAGTTCATGTGCACTGGACTTTACCAAGTGTCCACATATATTATCAGGGCCCTGACTTTTGTTCACTTTTACAGCACAGAACGCCCTTTTAACATCCTGCACCTCAGTGTTAAAGTGCTGATTGTCTTTGAGTTTCTGTTTCAAATCTTGGGTTTCTGTGCTAAAATCAAAGGAATCAAAACAACCATAAAAACAATTAAGAGCCAGCTCTGTGTCTGAACTAAAACCATCTAAAAACACACGATTACTGCGCTGTGTGCTCTGAAGGCCTGCAATAGTTTTCATACTGGCCCAGGCTGAACCAAGCTTCTTTGCTGCCATCTTGCTTTCCAATTCTGATTTATAATTCTGTTTTGCTCTTAAAATTCCGGCCTTCAGCTCTTTTGTGGCAACCTGCAGCTCAGAAACAACCCCCTGTTTAAAGGCAAGTGCTTTCCTCTGTAAGCAGGATTTAACTGATTTAGTAACCCATGGCTTATTGTTGGGATATATTTTGACACGTTTACGTGGAGCGATCATATCCCTGCAGAAAGCCATGTAAGAGCATGTCACGTCCACCAAAGAGTCCAAATCATCTCCGCAGGACAGTGTGAATACCTCCCAGTCCGTACAATTAAAACATTCCTGGAGGCAGAGCACTGAATCATCTGTCCAGACCATTATGTCCCTGGTCTTCGTCTTTTGTCTTCTGAGAGCAGTTTTATATGTGGGCAGCAAATGTACCACATCAAAGACGGTGCTGGAGGTGGAGGCAGCATCCGCCCTCGGGTGAATGTACACAGTCGTTATGAAAAGTTGGGGGAACTCGTGGGGCAGATAAAAGGGGCGTAGCGATACGGACAGAAGCTCCACATCTGGTGTACAGGTGCGCTCTCTGACTGTGACAGATGTACAGTACTGTTTATTAATATACAAACATACGCCGCCCCCCTGACGTTTCCCCGTTACCTCTTCCTGCCGATCCAAGCGAAGTGGGGCTCCAAAACCGTCAGCCACGTCTCCGTGCAAGCCATGACACAGCAGTTCTTGAAATCCTTCTGATATCGTACATTTCCTTGAATTCATCCACTTTGTTTTTCAGGAATTGTACGTTCCCCATGATAATGGAAGGAAGAGGAATGCGGTTAAGCTGACGCCTCCTCAGGTTTAATCTAACACCTCCACGCTTTCCGCGTTTACTTCTCTTGTTCCTCTTTTCATCGCTGTGTCCATGAATGTCTCTTAAAATAAAGTCCGGCAGTTGCGGCTCAGACTCAAACACAGACGCTGGATTATCCATGTTTAGTTGCAGTAATATGTCTCTGGAGTACTGCATTCTCACCGGTGTGACCGCGCTGACGTCCCAGACAAAGAGCTGGCAAGAAAGAAGCCACAGTGCAAAAACAAGAAGAAAATCCATACTGATGGAACCAAAGATCTCTTCGTTATATAGTCCACAAACATTCAAGGACAAGAACGGCACAGAACAGGCTGTTCCTACTGAGGAGACTCAGGTCTTTTGGTGTACAAGGGGCGCTGCTGAAGACATTCTATGACACGGTGGTGGCATCAGCCATCACTTTTGGAGTGGTCTGCTGGGGCAGTGGCATTACTGCAGCCGATAGGAAGAGACTGAACAAACTGATCAAGAAAGCTAGCTCTGTCCTGGGGCAGCGCCTTGACCCGGTGGAGGAGATAGGAGAGAGAAGGACAGTGGCTAAACTGTCATCTCTGCTGGAGTCCGAGTTCCACCCTATGCAGGACATACTGAATGCACTGAGGAGCTCATTTAGCAGCAGACTACATCATCCCAGGTGCACAACCGAGAGGTTTCACAGGTCCTTCCTACCAACGGCTGTCAGACTGTACAACCTAAGCAGGGCTGCTCGCAGAGATAGCAAAAAGACGTAACAACCTAATAGTTTTTTGAATGCAAAAGATGCAATAGACTTACACAATGGTCCCCTCCGGCATACAACTAGGAAAATACCGGTCGCTATGGAGGGTGAGAATATGTATGGGCACATAATCATACCATGTAGGATAACTAAGTAGACGGTCGTGCTGTTTCATCCCATCTAGCAACAATGCTCTGCACTGTGTGTGTTTATATATTTACATATTTATTCCATCTAGCTACAATGCTCCGCACTGGGTGTGTTTATATTTATATATCTATATATTTATTCCATCTAGCTACAATGCTCCGCACTGTGTGTTTATATATCTACATATTATTCCATCTAGCTACATTGCTCCGCACTGTGTGTTTATATATTTACATATTTATTCCACCTAGCTGCAATGCTCCGTACTGTGGGTGTTTATATATCTGCATATTTATTCCATCTAGCTACAATGCTCTGCACTGTGTGTTTATATACTCATATATTTATTCCATCCAGCTACAATGCTCCGCACTGTGTGTCTGTGTGTATATATATATATTTATAGTAATATGTACATATGTATATTAGCTGCTCTTGCTTTTTTTCTTGCCTTCTGATTGTTGCTCTGAGTGTTGCTATCCCTGTGCTGTTGCAATCCTGGAATTTCCCCGTTGTGGGACTAATAAAGGCTTATCTTATCTTATCTTATCTTATCTTATCTTAGAATTACGTTAAAACACATTAAAGTGCATAAAAACAGAGACTAAGACGCCAACCTTTTTCACCCACTGCCGGTCGCTGCGTGCGCATGCACCCTATGTCTAGGGCAGGAAAGGTATCTGGGGCACCTTTCCCGGGGTGGCTGTGCATCTGGCCTGGGGGGGCTGGTGGGGGGGGGCATGGCCCCGGGCCAGCCAGCCTTGTCTCCCAGGTAGGGCTGGGTCTGGCCTTGGGCCCCTGGTGCTGGGGGGGCTGTCCCCCCTCTGGGTCGGGGTCAGATGCGTGCTGGTGGTGTGGGCCGGCCACGGCGCGTCCCCGCATGGCGGGGTCATGCCCTTTCCAGGGTCCTGGTTTTGCTCTGGGGCCTGGTGCCTGCATCCCCGGGGGCAAAGCGTCCTCCAGGGTCTATGGGTGTGGGTGTGCTTGTGTGTGTGTATGCATGCGTATGTGCAGGTGTGTGTGAGTATGGGTGGGTGTGGGTTCACGTGGGTGTGGATATGGGTGCGTGCATGTGTGTGAAGGTGTGGGTATGTGTGTTGTGTGTAAACATGTGAGGTTGTGTGTGGGTGTAGGTGGACATATGTGATGGTGAGTATATGTGTGTGTACGTGAGGGTGGGTGTGTATGTATGTGTGGGTGGAAGTACCTGTGGGTGGACATGCAGGGGTGGAGGGGAAGACCTTGTTGGGCGGCAGGGGGTAGGGCGGGCCGTCTGGTGGCGGTTCGGGTTCTGCTCTTCCCGGCCATCCTGCTGTTGTGTCCCGGGGCGGGGTGCTTTGCCGACTTGCTTCCAGTGTCCATGGCAGTGGGTGTGTGTGGGTGCTCGGGGGTGGCAGGGGGACATTGGCACGGGTTGGCTGCCGCATTTCCATTGGTTTGCCCCAGGGCGGCTGTGGCTCTAGGATAGCCTGCTGCTGTCGATGTCTGTTCGGGGTGGATGGTTGGTGGGTTCGCGGTGGGCGCCCTGCGATGTCAGTTGGCATGCGGAGCGCTGTGTGGGTCTGGCCCATTCTTCATTATTATTATTATGTATGTTTGTGTGTACAAGATGTGTGAGTGTGGCTGCCCCATCATGCCTGTGGTGCTGGTGAGCACCAGGGGGTGCGATGCTGGCAGGTCCTAGGCTGCACAGCCTGGTGGCCTCACTCTAGGATGGGATCTGGGGGCAGTGGGTGGTCTCCAGAGACAGTTCGGGAGCTTGCTTCTGAAGGGGTGGGCTCTCTTTGGGACCGCTTCCCTCCCAGTCTTACCTCTCCCCCCTCCCCCCAGTTCTGGGTGGATCATACATCTTATTGGATGCACTTAGGGTTTTGTGGTGGGCATCTGCCATACGGTGTCAGTGAAAAGGATCCCTCTGTCTACTGCGCAGTGGGGCCACCCTCACCTCAGTTTTAATTGCACTGTAGACACTGAGGGCTTGGGGGATGGGAGCCCCGCTGCCCATAGCAGTGGCTAGCGGTGCCCTAACACACTGTCCCCCCAATTTTAACTGCACTTTGGTAGTTGACACACCTGCACACAATCCCACCACACAACTAATACCCATAGTGCTGCCCTCCTTCTGCCCGGGGCCTGGAGCCTGGCTGGTATCCTGAGGCCCATCTTGTTGTCATCATCCCTGGGCGCTGCCGAATGAATAGGTGCGAGCAAGGCAGTGAGCGAGTGAGAGAGTGAGCAAGTGAGTAAGTGAGAGTGAGGGAGTGATGAGTGGAGATGGTGATGGTGGTGGTGGGTCAGATTTGTGTGGCATTTTGTGTGTCGGGTGGCATCTCGGAGTGCTTGCGGTGGTTCATTGATCAGTTACTCTGGGTGGGCATTGGTGGTGGTGGTCTGCTTCTGTGGCCGTGGCTGCCCCGGGGTGGTTGGTGGGGGTGTGGCTGCTGGTCCGCGCCAGGGGTCTCCCCAGCCACTGCTGGGCATTGGTGCACATTCATGCCTGCTACGTCTGCGCTGCAGCCACCCAAAGTGTTAAGCGTGAATGAGTGTGTGGGGGAGAGCACGAATGGATGTGAATGAGTCGGAGCATGAGTGACAGTGTGTTTGTGGGTGAGTGTGGGTGAAGGAAGACGTGGGTGGGTGTGGGCAACTGTGAGGGCAAATAGGAGCGAGATTGAACAGGTACGGGAATGGGTGAGAGTGGGTGGGTCTGGGTGTGGGACCTCCTGGCCGCATGGGCTCCCATGGGCTGTAGAGAACTGGCCCCCCGTGGGGCTCCTGCACCTTGCTGCCGCCTTCCTTAGGCGTGGGGGCCTGGGAGTTCGCATGTGTGTCAGGAACACCGGAGTGGGTGTGGGCCCACTGTGCGGGTGTCTCCGGCCCGGGGGGGGCGGTCTGGCCTTTTGGCGCCTGAGGCCCATGGGCTAGCATTGGCACTGCCAGGGGGGCAGGGGCTGGCCACGCCGGCCGCTTGGTGGCCCAGCCTCCCTCAGCCGTCCCTCCTGGGGCAGATGCCTGGTTGTTCTGGGGCTTGTTGACCTCGGGACATTTGTGCTCTGTGGGGGTTGGTGGTGGCACTGTCTTGCTTGCTCACGGTTGTTTCTGGGGAAGGGAGGGGTTGCTGTGACCTGTCACTCTCTTTGTATGTTTCCTGGCAAACCACTCACACGCATGCACTTACTTTGTGCGCGTGATCATACGCATGCACACACATGCACACACACACATGCCTCTCCTTTAACAGCTGCAGAGACCAGATTTGTGATGAGACCTTTAACAAGTTTAAAGAATACTGCTATCACCTTTGAGTGTGGCTAACAGGTCTGGGCCTGTCCCCAGGACGAGTTGGTTTGCTGGGCTTGTGGCATTCTCCTGGAGAGGTGGCTGGGAGGCCTGTGCTCCTCCTGGGGGCTGAACTGGCTAGCTTAGGCCTGCAACACTTCACTGGAGACTGGGCTGGGAGGCTGATACTTCGTTCCTGGAGCTGAGCTTACTAGCTTGGGCCCACAACATCCCCCTGGAGACTGGACTGGGTGGCCGATACCCCTCCTGGAGCTGAGCTAACTAGCTTGGGCCTACAACACCTCTCTGGAGACTGGGCTGGGAGACCTACATCTCTCCTGGAGCTGAGCTAACTAGCTTGGGTCTGCAACATCTCCCTGGATACTGGGCTGGAAGGCTTATATTCCTCCTGGAGTTGAGTTACTGGTGCATTCCAAATACCCGTACATGTACGGGTATTTATTTCGCCCAAAAATGCAGCCCTATACTGTCTTATTTGGGTCTATACGCTTATTGGGATATGCCCTATGTCACCCTATACGGTTTTATTTGGGTCTATACACTTATCAGAACGCGTGGAACTGAATGTAGGTCCCAGTCGTGGGTGTTCTCCAGAGAGTTTCGCCTGGAAACTCTGTGTCGTAAGTCTCCCTGAAGCGGAAGGGAGGGCAGATCAGTCAGGCTACTGCGTTCGCTTGTCGTCAGAGACTCCCCGCCGGGTGCTGCGTTCGTTGCCATCAGGACACCAGCGAGGCTGTCCAAACCAGAGGGTTGCGTTGCACAAAGCGTGTGCATTTTCGGGGTCCGCGCCAGCTTTGACATGAAGGACATTTTTTCGAGATTTATTCAAAGCTTTACCGATTGAAGTGTGGCACTCGTATGTATATATTTTTTCAAGTGTGTGTGTACTAAGCAGCAGGCCCGCAGCCACTAAATCACTCCTCGTAATTGGCTGAAAAAGCTGTCGGAGGCACTTCCTTTATTTCCGTATTATCTCGGCTGTGTTCAGCTGTGTTCGGGATAAACGTGCCGGTTGTTTACAAAACAGTCTACATGTCGTCATGCCATGTGCCCGGGTGGCCCGGGCCTTGTGTGTCTGCAGCAATCCAGTGTATGTTCCACAAGGCAGCTCAAGACGACGTATACTATTCCGTGTCAGAGATGAAGATATCCAGAAAGCAGAAGATATCATCCATAAATTGTAGCTCATTTCTAGGCATGAAGCAAAACATAGCATACTAGTATTGAACAACATAGACAGATACTGACTGAAAATGCAGTTGACCATAAATTGTGTACATTTGTATTATGGTGGCTAGTTCAATTCATTCAATTCAAACAGATGCCAGTACAGATGCTTGTACTGCATACTGCATTAGTGCAAAGATGTATCTTCATCTACCATTAAGTCAAAGTCAAATTCCTTGTATGTGTTGTGCATACTTGGCCAATAAAGCTGATTCTGATTCTGATTCTGATTACTGATACATTCACTGGTAACATTTACTGGTAACATACATGTATCTGAACTAGAAGTACAACAAGGAAACAAAGAAGTTTAATAATATGTCTGTATGTGAACCCTACTACCCTATTAATCAACAATAAAATCATTATATGCTATATTGTGTAATTATAAAGTAAATATATATATTTGTAAACTAAATCCTCATATTTTTGGCAGGTAGCAAGTATTAGTAAGCTGATTTGCAATATTATGAATATACTGGTACATTTGTTGTATTATTTTTTTTTTCAAATGTTTAAACTTCACCATTAAATTTGGTAAACTTTAAATTGCTATTAATGTTCCTCTGATAAATTGTTCATACAATATTTTCAAAAGAAATAAAACCAATTCGGAAGGTGGTTTCTTTTAATTTTGTAGATATTTCAATATCTCAGGCATAATTATGAACATTATTTAACTTTGTATGTATTGTGCGTCCCTATACTATTATTGCGCACCTATACTTTTATTGAAATTTTAACAAATTTCCAGCCTATACTATTATTACGCCCTATACTCTTATTAAAATTTTCAGTTTTTTCCACCCTATACTATTATTCCTACCTATACTCTTATTTGGAATGCACCAGTAAAACTAGCTTGGGCTTGCAACATGCCTCTGGAGACTGGGCTGGGAGGCCTACATCTCTCCTGGAGCTGAGCTTACTAGCTTGGGCCTGTAATATTTTCCTGGATATTGGGTTGAAGACCTATATTACTCCTGGAGCTGAGATATCTAGCTTGGGCCTGCAACATCTCCTTGCAGTATTTGTAAGAACTTTTAAGCTGCTGATGTGCAGAAAGTGGAGGACAATGGCATTTTTTATTACTTTAATATGCTTGTTGGCAGCCTGGAACACGAGATTAAATAATGCTCCCTGGGTGAGTACCCATGCCAATGTGTTGTGTTTTTGGGACACTTACTATAGTGGCACTGATTTTAATGTTGTTTATGAGCAATCACAGACTCATTTGGTCTGGGTCATAGATTCCTGGACAGAGGTACCAAGGGAATTACTTAAACTTCAAAATGTTCTTACTTTATATGACCTCACACTTTTGCTCAATGAAAAGAATCGCCTGGCTTCAATATACAAAAATTCTGCTTCAAAAATGTGATGTGAAGCAAAGATTGATGATTGTCCTACTTTTATTATTATCTGGAAATGTGAAACCAAACCCTGGACCTGATCTGCAATGTATCCAGACTCCTGCTGATTTTAAATCAGTGTCTGGTCTCAAAATTATTCATCTTAATGTGCGCAGTTTACTTCCTAAAATGGACATGGTCAAAATTTGGATTAGTTCAACTGATCTGGATGTTGTGATCATCTCTGAAACGTGGCTGACAAAAGCTGTCACAGATGATGATATTAGTATAAATGGATACAATGTCTTCTGTACTGACAGGCCTAAAAAAGGTGGTGGTGTAGCCGCCTATGTTAAATCAAGATTTGATGCTTCAATTGTCTTGTCTAATTCAATTCAATTCAATTCAACTTTATTTAACTAAAATAAGTCTAAGTCCATTTCTAAGCAGATGGAGTTTCTGGCCTTGAATATGGAAATAGCCAAATCCCTTTCCATAACTGTTGTTGGTTGTTATAGACCTCCATCTGCCACCAAGGAGGCATTATCATCCTTAAAGCATCTTTTGTCCAAATTAAACTACAATGAGCTTTTAATAGCAGGAGACTTCAATTGGGATTGGTTAAACGTAGCTTCTGAAGAATTTAAATCTTTCTGTGACTCTGTAAATTTTAGCCAGTTGATTAACTATCCAACTAGGCCAAATATTAAAAATCCTGAAAAGTCCACTTTGATTGACTTAATTTTAACAAATGCTCCACATAAATTTTCATCTGTGGGTGTTTTCTGCAATGATTTGAGTGTTCATTGTGTTGTTGCAGTGTGCAGAGATACAAAAATCCCCAAATGTAAACCGCACATTATTTTCAAGCGGAATTTGAAGAAATTTAATGAACAAGCTTATCATCATGAATTGTCCGTGGTTAATTGGGAACATATAGGCCTGTTGCCAGACGTTGAGTTAGCGTGGACTTTCTTTAAAGAAAACTTTGAGAAAATCGCAAATAAACATGCTCCTAGAGGGAAATTCAGAGTAAAGGGGCGTGAAAACCCCTGGTTCTCTCCAGAACTGTCTGATGCCATTTATCAGCGTAATGTGGCTTGGGCCAAAGCCAGGAAAACTGATACTGCCAGTGATTGGTCTATTTTTAGACAAGTGAGAAATAAATGCACTTTTTTTTATTAAAAAGGCTAAATCTGAATATTATTTATCTGTCATAACTGAGAGTCTTAATAATCCACAGAAATTTTGGAAAGTGATCAAAGGTTTATCTGTGAACAAAAGCTCTCAGGTTCTTCCTACTTTTGTTTTAAATGGCTCAGTCCTAGTTTATGATAGAACTGAGGTTTTAAATTGCTTCAATAAGCATTTTGTGTCATCTGGTTTTCTGTTTAACTCTACAGGAGCTACATCTGTGCCTCACTGTACTAATTCCCAAATGTTTTTTGGAGAACCTTTTAGACTTGTACCTTTTACTGTACAGCAAGTTCATAAGGCTCTCAAAACTTTGAATCACAGAAAACCTCCTGGACCAGACTTGATAGATAAAAAAAAAAAAAATCCAAGATGGCGCTGCGGATGGCAGCCACTGGCTTCTGCTCTCTGATGTTTTTGATAATTTTGGGTGTTTTTTTGGACTTCTGCTCTTCTGTCCGAATCACCTATTCAAGGGAGAAACTACTTTCACTCAGACTACCTCCCAATGCAACTTCTCCGCCAGTTACTGCTGCTGATCTGAAGTTTTTTCAGTCCATCTTAGCTGTGGGAGCAGCGGCTATTGGCGCTGGCCGGAAACGAAGGCGGCGTGGTAAACGTGCCGGTGCGTTAGTCAGGCTGAAGAAACGAGGATTTCGCACGCCGCTCCCATCGATCCATCTGGCAAATATCCGCAGTTTGGCGAACAAAATGGATGAACTGCTGCTCCTGACTCACAAAAACCGGGATTTTAGCAGATCTGGCGCCCTTTGTTTCACGGAGTCCTGACTGAGTGAACACATCCCGGACAGCGCGGTCCGCCTGGACGGATTTCAACTGTTTCGCGCTGATCGCAGCCGAGAATTTTCTGGAAAGACTAAGGGTGGTGGAATCTGCTTCTACATAAACGAAGGTTGGTGTACTGATGTCACAGTGTTGAAGAAGTTTTGTAGCCCTAACCTAGAGTCACTGTTCATAAACTGTAAACCCTTTTATTCACCGCGAGAGTTCTCCTCATTTATTCTGGTCGGAATTTATATCTCGCCTGCTGCTTGTACAACGGAGGCACTGCAGCACCTCACTGACCAGATAGCAGAGGTGGAGGAAAAACATCCAGACTCTCTGCTTATCATTCTGGGTGATTTCAATAGAGCTAATCTCACAAATGAGCTTCCTAAATACAGACAGCATATTAAATGTCCCACCAGGGACACAAATACACTTGACCACTGTTACACAGTTTTAAGAAATGCCTATCATGCCGTCCCCCGTGCAGCTCTGGGTTTTTCTGACCACTGCCTGCTCCATCTTATTCCAACATACAGACAGAAACTAAAAACTTTCAAGCCTGTTGTAAGGACTGTGAAGAAATGGACTGAGGAATCAAAGCTGAAGTTACAAGCCTGCTTTGACTGCACAGATTGGAGTGTTTTTGAAGCTGCAGCCATTAACTTAAATGAACTCACTGACACTGTGACATCATACACCTGTTTCTGCGAGGACATGTGTGTGCAGACCAAGACCTTCTGCATATACAACAACAATAAACCCTGGTTCTTTCCTAAACTGAAGCAGCTACGTCAGACCAAGGAGGAGGCCTACAGGACTGGTGACTGGACTCTGTACAAGCGGGCCAGAAACATGCTGACGAAGGAGACCAGGCTTGCTAAGAGGAGCTACAGTGTGAAGTTACAAAAAAACTTCTCAGCTAACAACTCTGCTTCTGTCTGGAGAGGCCTACGGAATATCACCAACTACAGGAGACCATCCCCCCACCCTGCGGAAAACCTCCAGCTGGCTAATGACCTAAACAGCTTTTACTGCAGGTTTGAAAAGAACCTACAGTTCTCACCTCCCACCCACACAAAAGGATTATCTGCAGCCCCAGGAACTCCATCCCTCCTCCACTCTGACCTCCCACCAGCACTAATGATCTGTGAAGAGGAGGTGCGCCGGGTCTTTCAGAGACAAAAGATCAAGAAGGCTGCAGGACCTGATGGTGTGTCTCCGTCCTGCCTAAGAGTCTGCTCCAACGAGTTGGCCCCCATCTTCACCCGGATCTTTAACAGATCACTGGAGCTGCGTGAAGTGCCTTCCTGCTTCAAACGCTCCATCATCATTCCAGTTCCCAAGAAACCCTCTATTACAGGATTAAACAACTACAGACCTGTTGCCCTGACCTCTGTGGTCATGAAATCCTTGGAGAGATTGGTGCTGAGCCACCTGAAGGTCATCACAGGCCCCCTGATGGACCCACTGCAGTTTGCCTACCGGTCAAACAGGTCAGTGGATGATGCAGTGAATTGGGACTACATTACATCCTGCAACACCTCGACTCCCCAGGGACGTACGCCAGGATCCTGTTTGTCGACTTCAGCTCAGCGTTCAACACCATCATCCCAGGCATTCTTCATCAGAAACTCCTCCAGCTCAAGGTGCCCCCCTCCACCTGCCAGTGGATCTCCAGCTTTCTGACTGACAGGTGGCAACAGGTGAAGCTAGGGAGATTTACATCCAGCTCCCGAAAAATTAGTACTGGCGCCCCCCAAGGATGTGTCTTTTCCCCACTGCTCTTCTCCCTCTACTCCAACGACTGCACCTCAGAGGACCCTTCGGTGAAGCTCCTGAAGTTTGCGGACGACACCACAGTCATCGGTTTGATCCGGGATGATGATGAGTCTGCATACAGGCGGGAGGTGGAGCAGCTGATCCTCTGGTGCAGCCAGAACCATCTTGAACTTAACCCAGCCAAAACGGTGGAGATGACTGTGGATTTCAGGCGACACCCCCCTTCATTCCCCCCACTCACCATCCTCAACAGCACAGTGTCCACTGTGGACTCCTTCAAGTTTCTGGGTACCACAATCTCCCGGAACCTGAAGTGGTCCTCCTATATTGACACTGTCCGGAAAAAGGCCCAGCAGAGGTTGTTTTTTCTGCGTCAGCTCAAGAAGTTTGATTTGCCTCAGGAGCTGCTGGTTGTCTTCTACACCGCCATCATCCAATCTGTCCTCTGCTTTTCCATCACTGTCTGGTTTGGATCTGCCACTAAACAGGACAAGACCAGACTGCAGCGGATCATTAAGTCTGCGGAGAGGATCATTGGTACCGACCTACCCTCCATTGAGAACTTATATCGGTCCATAACCAGGAAACGGGCGGGAAACATCTGTGCTGACCCATCACACCCCGGCCACAAACTGTTTGAACTTCTATCTTCTGGTCGTCGTTACAGATCACTGAAGGTCAAAACCACCCGTCACAGGAACAGTTTCTTTCCTCAAGCCATCACTCTGATGAACTCCTAACATTCACCTAGTCCTACCTGTTGCTGTACTCATGACTTTTCATCCATTATTACATTGCACATAACTCTCACACTGCTTTTTACTTCATTCACATTATATCACTGAATCTGAGTCCACATTGAAATACTGTGTGATTGTATATTTTTTCATATATTTCTGCAAAGTGTGGTTAGTCCGAGTAAATAACTGCATATATTCCTGTATATATTTGCATCCTTTTATAGAAACGTGGACAGACTGTAATTTACTGTACATACTCTGGTTGTCATTGAATCCTTATTTAAATCCTTCACCTGAACAACGAGAGCAAGTTTTTAGCCAAAGTCAAATTCCTTGTATGTGTTGTGCATACTTGGCCAATAAAGCTGATTCTGATTCTGATTCTGATTCTGATAGAGCCTTACTTTTTAAAAATGGCTGCCGATTTTATTGCACAGCCTCTTACAGTACTTTTTAATTTATCAATTGAAAACAAAGAGATTCCTGTAGTATGGAAGTCAGCTTTTGTGGTTCCTCTCTTAAAAGGAGGTGACCCAGCAGTTTTAACTAACTACAGACCAATATCAAATTTGTGTGTCTTGTCCAAGATTCTTGAATCTCTCGTGTGTGATCAACTTAAAGAGTTTTTATACTCAAATGAACTTCTTTCAAAACTGCAATCGGGCTTTAGAAAAAAGCACAGCACTATTACTGCTGCTACAAAAGTGGCCAATGATATACTTGTTGCTCTTGATAAAAAGCAGCACTGTGCTGCACTTTTCATTGATCTGTCAAAGGCTTTTAACACTGTGGACCACACAGTTTTAAAGCAAAGACTCATCAGTTTTGATCTGTCGGAACATGTAGTCTCCTGGTTCGCAAATTATTTGAGTGACAGGACAGAAAATGTGTCTGATGCTAGTTTGCATTTTTATGCCGATGACACAACTATTTACTGCTTTGGCTCTTCCCCTGCTAATGTTGTTGCTTCTCTGCAGAAAGCTTTTAATGTGGTGCAGCACACACTTCTGCAGCTAAAACTAGTCCTTAATGCTGACAAAACTAAACTGATGTGGTTTTCAAATTTTAGGAAGAGTCCACAAATTTTTCCCCACAGTGTCCACTTTTGAGGGAAATGAAATTGAGGTGGTTCACTCGTACAAGTATCTTGGTATCTTTCTTGATGACGCTCTGACTTTTAAGCCCCATGTTGAAAATCTTGTGAAGAAACTTAAACTGAAACTGGGTTTTTTATTTCGAAATAAATGTTGTTTTTCTTTTGAGGTTAAAAAGCGTCTTGTGACTGCAACTTTTTTTTATCTATTTTAGATTATGGAGACCTCTTGTATATGAACGCTTCAGCTCAGTGTCTGAGTAAGATTGACTCTGTATATCATGCTGTTTTGAGGTTTGTTACAAACTGTAGAGCCTTGACCCATCACTGTGAACTGTATTCTAGAGTGGGATGGCCCTCTTTGTCCACCAGGAGGTTGACTCACTGGTACATTTTTATTTACAAGGCCATGCTTGGACTGTTGCCGTCTTACATTTGTAATTTGATCACACTGAGAAGTGTTGATTCTTATGGTTTGCGTTCTAATGATCATTGTTGCTTTCTGTTCCATTTGCCCGTACTGAGCTGGGAAAAAGAGCTTTCATGTTCTCAGCCCCCTCTACATGGAACATGTTGCAAAAACACTGGAAACTAACGGAACTTGTTTCATTGAACGATTTTAAATCCAGATTGAGAACACTTGAGACGGCCTCACTAATTTGTAACTGTTTTATATAATTTGTATGTTATTTTAAGTGCATTTGTGTTTTTGGTTTTTTTTTGCTGCCTCTTGGCCAGGACTCCCTTGAAAAAGAGGTTTTTAATCTCAACGGGGTTTTTTTTTTCCTGGTTAAATAAAGGTAATAATAATAATAATAATAATAATAATAAGGAAAGCAGATTTCTGTTCTGTTCTGCTTACCTAGCTGTTTGACAGGACAAGGGGAAAAAAATCTTCATGCCTGGTGTGCCACAAAAATTGTCTGGTTCAGGAGCGTGTCTGGTTTCATTTGATTGGTCCAAAAAATGGCCACTATTTTTTGGGACCAGTCGGGTTAAGTTGGACAGTTTTCCTGACAGGAACATTTTTTTTTTTTTTCAGAACATCTGAGGTCACTTGGAACCCTGGTTGAAATCAGTCTAGTTGTCACCAGACTTGCACTTACACCGGAATGAGCTACTCCATCATTGATGATTTGACTTTCACAAGCAATAGTCAAAAGAAACCATTAACTTTATTCAGGTGTTTTTTCTTTAAACTTTACTAGTGCATTGCTCGTAGAACTCAAGTATTCCTGTCTGAAACAGGTATCCCAATTAGAGTTTACAGGCCCAAATGTAGGCTGTGTTTGAAAGTGGAATACAAAGAGATGTAGCCTATATGTAGGCAATCACATGTTAGACTTTGACAAATGTGAACAGGACTGAATGACATTAAAGATTTATTTGATTGTGGATTGTGGACAGAATACCTAATTATTGAAAATGAATGGGACATCCAGTACTGTTTAGGAACTCTTGTTTATTTGTTTGTCAGATCACTTATTTGTGTGATCTTTTATGACTTATATTAATAATAGTGTTGTATCTTGCACAGTTATAATTATTTTAGTTTATATCATTGTTTAGTGATGAGTTAAGTGTAATATTGAATTTTTTCTGTGTATCATTAATAAACTCATGCAGTACTATAACAGGACACATTTACAAACATCTGAGATCCATTCTAGTGCATCCTTTTATATTGTAGCAATACTTGGTTGTTAAAAGGTTTTTAAAACTGTACTCAGTCATTGTGTACAAAACACCCAACATTATACACAGCAGAAGGACCTGTTTTACTGCAACCACTGCATCAGTGTTGCCTATTTATTTAACTAAAAATTATTTATTTCGTTACCTGGACGTTTTTGTGTCCTGTTTGGTGACGGTCGTCCTTTGATCAAAGCGTGCATATGTGGCAGCATATGATATGCAATTGATCTGGCCATTCCGCTCCACAATCATGGTGGTATTATTATTAAGTTTTAATCTTTAGACAGTCACGCTATTGGGGACTGGCGGTCCTGCAAAGGACAGCAGTAGCACATGAAGCAGCAGCCGTCGACCTAGTATGCAGGCTGGGCTTGCCTCCCCGCAAAGGACTGTGGTCCAGCTGCTGCTTCTGTCCTGTGTTGGATACGCCGGTGTTCTTTGCCAGACCCCCATGTCACCGCTGGCGCTCCTCCCAGTGTACTCGCATGCCTCGTGTTATCCACATATGCCGAATTATCCTTTAGACCTGCACAATCAGGACAACATTATGGTATAATTTTCACGGAGCACTGTGGTGGCTGCCTGGTCATGATGCCATGTATTATCCAACCAGCACGGAGTCAATCCTAAGCCCCGCCCTTAATTGTAGAAGCCTGGTCATGGAGAAAGAGCGATGCCTAAACTTTTATTGATAAAAATTACATATTTTGACTGAACAACTCCATAATTGGGGATGCACCCTCTTGTAACTTCAGCAAAGCACTTATAAAATCTGAGGTCAGTCTGACAAACGGTTTGAGAGATATGTGAGGAACAGACACACAGACGCACCCACAGACTAAGATTCCTTGCATTTATAGATAGATTATACATAGATGGTTTATATTTTTTAATTCATGTTAAAAAACTTAAGAATCAAATTATACTATTGGGGTTGTGTTGAGCTGGTCAGCCAAAAACAAGGGCATCTTGAATTCTAATTAGCATATTTTGCTTAATATTTGTTTACTATTACTTTCATTCCTAGCAAGATATTCTGCAAATACAGTATCAGCCTTTTTTTTTTTAAATCTCTTTCAGAGCATGGTGATCCATCCAGAAAATGAGCTTACCTACACCATGTGGAAGGACATGCCTGTGCCTCTCTTTATGTTGGTCTACTTCTTCAATATCCTCAACCCTCAGGAGATACTGAATGGAGAAAAGCCCATGGTGGAGCAGAGAGGACCTTATGTATACAGGTATGTTGTCAAACATACAACACTACCGTTAGAGCTCCTGTTATGTACTCTTTTCTTAGGTTGATGCATTTCCCAGAGGTGTTAATAAAATGTCTGTGACATGCTCGCATCAAAACAACTCAGTTTAATTATTGCAGTACCATTTTTCCCATGGAAGGAGCTCTTCTCAGTAACAGGTTGTTATGTAGTGTCCAGCATAGGGATTTTTGTTTTAAATGCTAATGAGCCCTAGCTTACCCACCTTGTCTTTCTCATTTTTGAGATTTTTTTTTTTTTTTTGACGTTGACACCATGTTTGAGGCTACTGTTAGCTTTTAGCTTCGGTTGTCAGACTAAATAACATTCTAACAAATTTTGGCTGAATTTTAGAGTCTGAAAGCCCTGACCAGGGGTATGTGGTTTGAGTGGTTAATAGCGCATGACAAGTTCCTAAGGTGTAAAAAGCACAGAAACAACTGTAGCGGATTTATGGGTTTATAGGTGTTTTATTGTTGGTACAAGTATTAATGTACATATGAATGTGAGTAGGGATGAACATTTCCTTTCCTTACACAAACATATCCTCGTAGGGCACCAGTCCAGATAATGGACAATTTATTAACAATTCTTCATTTGTACCAATTATGAATCAGTCTTAAAAAAAAAAAAAAAACCTTGTGAGTTCTTGTCTGCTGATAATCAAGAAGATGGACATGAAATCAAACAATAACTCCTATATGTCTTTCAGTAGTTTAATAAGAAATGTCAGAATAGGTTAACACATTTGGATAACTTTAAAACAGAGAATTCAACATGTATTATGGGCATCATAGACTGAGTTATGGAGTGTCACGTGAATCAAACATTTGTGGAACCAAAGAAACCGTAGTTTAATTTGTCAGTATACTGGAAATTGGAAAACCATAAAATAGCATTGGTTAAGAAAAGTGGATGCAATTTTATGAAGAAAATGATGATTAACTATTTATAAAAATGGAAAATTGGTGTTACTCTGAAAAAGAACGTAAATTAATGAAAGGACAAAATGCATTTTGAAATTCTGATGGGGGTTTGCATGAAATTAAGTTAAAAGAACTTAGACCAGGAACATTCTGAAGAATTAAGCTTAAATTAAACAACAGACCGTCAGCCAAGCAGAATCATTGCATCCCAGTAGGTAGCAGTCGGTCCACGTGCCAACCTTGATTCAGCTGGATGTCCGTGGATTCTGTTGATGGAGAGGCTGATAGACAGATTTTCCCACAAGGCCGTGCTCCTGAGATTGCAATCAGGCTGTTCTTCAGCAAGCTGGACGAGGTCTTCTCTTATACATTGAAGAAGGAATTGGTTGGTTTATTGTACAAAGTCCCATCAGAAACTCAATCTGAGGCAAAACACCGCACACAAATCCTTTTCTTCCAATGTTGGTGGTTTAAATGAGTTGGTTTAAGCTTAAAAAGAAATCAAACAAAATCTTCTTGCACAGTAATTTAAAGAAAAAGATTAAAATAAGGGAAATTGAGCTTAAAAGAAAAGAAAAAAAGAATTTTCACAGAGCGTGACAGGCTCTGGGCCTTACTTGGAAGATAGAAAAAAAAATGGAAGAGCAGAGAAGGCTCCTTACAGCTTGACCACCGCCCCCAAACTGACACAAAGGAAACAAAAAGCAAGTTTTTCTTGGGTGTGGCAGGATGGTACTAATTTTCATGAAACCTGAGCTGGCCCAATTACATTGCTTCTTTTTCCAGCAGAAGTCATAAACTTGACCTAAAAAGTGAAATGCAAGGAAGCCTGGAGCTCTATTGGTCAGTTAAAGTCCAGCTATTGTCTCCCAAAGAGCAGAGAGAGGAGGGGGAAGAGACATTTGATATGAAAAGTGAGACCACCCCTTAAGACACAGGTTGCTGAATAAAGCATAAATTTCTTAAACTTTAGTGACTAAGATATTCTACTCAATAATAAGGGAACATACAATGTCTCTACATTGTAACTGTAATTAATTTGTGATAGTAAGCATGAAAAAAATAATTTCTTCCTGAAAATAAAGCAACACATATCAAATCATATCAATAAAAGCATTTGAAACCACATTGTCCATCCCAAGAGTTCAACCATGTCTTCAATGTGAATTAGTTTATTTGTCCATAATGCAGAAATTCCACTGCAAAAGAAAAAAAATATTCCTGATTCATCCACCAGATGGCACTGTGAAACTGTCTGATTGTTTACTGGAGAATCTTGACTCCCCAAGTGTGGATTATGTCAACCATAAATCTGTCAGTTAGAAACATTCCTTTGCCAAAGAGCAGAAAAGGGAGAATGACTAAGTCCTGGAGAAGGGACTAACTTCCACTTTATGGCTGATGGATAGTGTTACAGCTCTGGTCCTTGGATGAGAGAAGCAGTTCATGACCAGACTTTTGAGTTGAAACAATTTTCCTTCAGCAAAGAGTGATTTTATAGATTGGAACTCAAGGTCACGCTACACAACCATGAACTAGAAAAGCACTCAGAGAGCACATATCTCCACCAAGACTCCTTCCGTCCATCATGGATCACCTCCAAAATGTAATGGGATCGTGTGTAGACCACAAGCCAGTTCTGGTGAAGATTGCAGCAGTCTATCCAGTAGTTTTGGAGTATTCTTGCTAACACACTGTGAGAAGATAAGAGCCTTGGTGGAGATATGCGTTCTCGGATCATCATCAAAATGTTTTGGGTTCCTTTCTAGCCCAACGACCACCTCTGGTGAAAATTTCATCCAAATCCATCCAGTAGTTTTTGTGTAATCCTGATGCACAAATAAAAACAAGGTCCTTGGTGTAGGTATGCATTTTCAGATCACCACCAAAATTTAAGGGGTTCATCCTTGGCCCAAGGGCTACCTCTGGTGAAATTTTCATTAAAATCCATCCAGTAGATTTTGCATAATCCTGCTAAAAAATGTGCAGACAGACAGACAAACCACCCCGATTACATTACCTCCTTGGCGGTTCTGTTCTGATCTGTCTGAACTGATCTGTTCACACTCCGACAGGCAGCGAAAAGTAAGCTAGGAGCAGAAAGTAAAAAGAAGAGGAAAACAGCAGCCTTGTGTGTAGCAGAATGGAATGTACGCACTCTGTTGGACAGAACAACATCACAGCGCCCAGAAAGACAGACCGCACTTGTGGCCCTGGAAGTGAACAGGTACAATGTAGACATAGCTGCATTGGAAGACCATGGGTACATCTTCTTTTGGAGTGGGAGATCAACTCAAGAAAGGAGAGAAGTAGGAGTGGGCTTTGCAGTTATAAAGGAGATAGCAGCAATGTTTGAGGAGGAGCCGGTGCCAATCAACGACAGGATAATGACTATGAGACTCCCACTACAGTGGAAGATGTATGCCGCACTCATCAGTGTATATGCCCCAACAATGACCAACAGGAGGAGGTAAAGGAAGAGTTCTACAGTGATTTACGTGAGACTATCAGGCATGTACTGACTGATGACAGGCTGATACTCGTTGGAGATTTTAATGCCAGAGTTGGTACAGACACTGAGAAATGGAAAGGAGTGCTAGGCAGTCATGGAGTAGGCAAGTGCAATGCTAATGGAGAACTTCTACTTGCACTATGTTCAGAATACAACCTTGTGATAACCAACACTCTATTTAAGCATAAGGACACACACAAGAAGACATATGCACCCAAGATCCAAGCACTGGCACTTGTTAGACTACATCATAGTCAGTCAGAGAGGCATCAGGGATGTATTGGACACCAGAGCAATGAGAAGCGCGGACTGTGGTACTGATCATGTTATGCTGAGATCTAGATTAAGGATTTGGAGACGAAAACAGCACTGCAGGACAGGTGCAAAGCCACCACGGAAGCTAAACACTAGTGCACTGAAAGGCCAAAAGAAGCAGGAAGAACTTACACAGGAAATGGATGAAAACATGAAAGACTGGGACAGCAGCAACTCAGAGAATGACAGAAGAGAAATGGGCAACACTGAAGGATATGGTGTGTCAGACTGCGAGTGATGTATTAGGCCACCCTGAGAGGAAACATCAAGATTGGTTTGATGAGCATGATGAACACCTGAAGAAACTACTAGAAGCGAGGAATACAGCTAGGCAGGAAAACCTACAGTGTAACACAAGGTCAAAGAAGAAGAAATACTCAAAGTCTCAGAGTGAGCTACAGAAGTACACCAGAGAGATGAAGTCCAACTGGTGGGATGAAGAAGCGGAGGAACTTCAAACTGCAGCAGACAGGAAGGACATGAAAACATTCTTCACAGGTTTGAGAGAAATCTACGGCCCTAAACCAAGAGGATTGATCCAACTAAAGGCTATGGATGGTGAAACGGTTTTGCAGGAGAAAGACAAGATCCTGGACAGATTTGCAGACCACTTTGACCAACTACTAAACAACCCTGGAGATCTCACTGAAGAGGCTAAAGAAGCTCTAGTGCAGCGACCAGCTGTATCAAGTTTGGATGAACCACCAAATTTTGATGAACTAATGGCAGCTATCAGGACAACCCAGGATGGTAAAGCTCCAGGAAGGGATAGAATTCCAGCAGAAGTGTGGAAATTTGGTGGTGTTCAGCTGACCAACTGCCTGCACAAGCTCATCCAAGAGATATGGGATGCCCAGAAAGTACCTCAAGACTGGAAGGATGCAAGTATTGTGCCTTTGTTCAAGAAAGGTGACAGGAAAGATTGTGGAAATTACCGAGGTATATCACTGCTAGCCACTGTTGGTAAGATTCTCTGACATGTACTACTGAACAGACTCAATGAACACATCTCGCAGAATGTACTACCAGAAACCCAGTGCGGCTTTAGAAGTAGAAGAAGCACAATGGACATGATTTTCTGCTTGAACAGGTTCAAGAAAAGTGTATCGAACAGAACATGCCGCTTTATGTAGTCTTCATAGACTTCAGTAAAGCCTTCAATACCGTTTCGCGACAAGGACTTTGGCAGGTACTCAAGAAATATGACTGTACAGAGAAGTTTGTCAGCCTGATGGAGACACTCCATACAGATATGCAAGCAAACGTGGCAATGAGTGGTTCAGTATCTAAAGACTTTTCAGTAAGCAACGGGGTGAAACAAGGGTATGTGCTTGTGCCTACATTCTTCTCGCTGTATCTGGCAGCCATGTTTGAGGTGGCCTTCAAAGACGCTTCAGGAGGAGTATACATTCAAACAAGGAAAGAAGCAGACTTGTTCAATGTGGCACAGTTTAAAGCCAAGAGTAAGACATCGATAAAGGTAGTAAGAGAAATGCTCTTTGCCAACAACAGTGCTCTAGTTGCGCACAGTGTGGAAGATATGCAATCTTTAGTGGAGAAATTTGCAAGAGCAACTAGCCAATTCAGCCTCCAAATCAACATCAAGAAGACAGAGTGCCTTTATCAACATCACTACCAGAAGAGATCAGCATTGGTACAGAGCCACTAGTCAAGTGCAAGACTTTCAAGTATCTAGGGAGTACTGTTTCAGAAAATGCTAGGCTGGAGGATGAACTATCTCTCAGAATGGGAAGAGCGAGTGCTGTGTATGGAAACTTGAGGGAGAGACTGTGGAACAATCGACATGTGTCTATCCGTGTGAAATGCAAAGTGTACAGAGCGACAGTACTGGCTACTCTATTGTACGGTGCTGAAACTTGGACTGTCTACAGAGTGCAGGTAAAGAAACTCCATGCGTACATGATGAGACACCTTCGAGCCATAATGAACATCTCATAGAAAGACAAGATAACAACATAGAAGTGTTGAAACGAGCTGGTCTACTATCAGTGGAGGACATGCTAATACAGATGAACCTGAGATGGCTCGGACATGTTGAGAGGATGGACCACCAGCGTCTCGCTCGGCAGTTACTCTACTCACAGTTATGCAAGGGCAAGCGCAATCAGGGTAGACCAAGGCTCAGATTTAAAGACACTGTAAAAAGAAACTTGAAGAAGTTGGATATAGACAGGAGTTTCTGGCAGCGGAAGGTTAAGGGCAGAGCTGTGTGGAGGAATCTGATCAGACCTAAATGAAACAGTCATTGTCGTCCACGACAGACTGCTATGATGATGATGATGGTGAAGGTAATAACACTGGTCAACACCAAATTTATTGTCTTAAGGTTTTTTTTAGCTGATTTAGGACAGTTTTGATGTGCGGAATCCAAAAATCACATTGGTTTTGCTCAATCAGGTCAACTTTTTGAGTTATGGCCACATGTTGTTTTATACGTTTTTGTTTACATGTACGGGCATTTTCGCTTTATATGATGCAAAATTCTTTTTTTATGTCTTGAAATTCTCTTAATTTTGAACAATGATGATGTAATATTCAATTTGCATGTACTTACCTTTATATAAAGGTAAGATCATGCACAGTACTAAGTAAGTACTAAGTACAGGTTTTTACTTAGCACCTGATCGAGAGAAACGGATGTCATTTTCGGATTCAGTGGTGCAAAATTGTCTTAAATCAGTTGAAAAAACACAGACAACTTACAAAAAAATAATTTTTGTAACCCTGTGTAATGAATGGTTGTCTCTGCTAACAGCTAGCCGTAGCTGATTAAGGAGTTATTCCAGTCTAGAGTATAATAAACTATAACAAAATAAGTTAAAATAAATTCTATCCATGAAATATTTGATCAAGGTTTAGAAGATTATCCAGCTGGGTAAACAAGAGTTTCTTCAGTCAGAGAGTTGTGCACAGTTTGAAAAAGGCATGTAGGATTGTTTTGGTGTTAATTTATGATGGTGGAACCCATGATCACAGTTTGCTAATTTTGCTTTGAAAGCAACGGTTTTGGTACCCATGATATGCTGGTAAAAAATAAAAGCTAGGCCAGAATGCCTTGAGATATAGTGTATTATCAACTGTGGATGAGTTGGGAACATGGAGCTCTAAAAACTACAGTTGGTCCACCAGCTAGCTCTCTAGCTAAGTTAGCTTGACTGTAGCTACACTATATGAGCTTCAATTCTTAGACTGCTTAGACCGGCGAGCTGCTTGGACCGCTGGCCCCCAGCGAGCTTGCTTCGCTGGCGTACGCCGGCCTGCTCACCTCCTTCACTCCCACACGGGAGAGCCAGGAAGATCCACAGCAAGTGGGCAACCAGAGACCGGCAAGGAGCCCTCCAGCCTCCATGTGGGGCTGGGCAGCGACCCTTTATTCCACCAAGAAGGATCCTTCCACAGAGTCACCTACAACGATACTCACCCCGGCCGTTGTGCCACGCACCCCAGGGCCGTCTCCCCCGGCATGCAGGGTAAAATGCAAGCTGCAAACCTGTGTCCTCTCCAGTATTTTAGCAGGGACACTGAAGTTTTTCCAAATAAAATTAATCATTGCTGCCATATTTTCATGTCTGTGGGTAAGACATGTAATTTAAAAGAAGAGGATTGCTTGCTCACACAGCCAAAAACTGAACACATCTAATCTGTCATCTTTCCCAACTTGTAAAAGCTCCTGCTGCTCCTCGGCTCCTCCCTCTTCCCCCAAGGCAGTGAATTCACGTCTGTAGCCATGCCCAGTGAACAGGAACACTTACAGTATGTAGCTAGAAACACTGTCCAAACTCACATTTTTTTTTGGGGGGGGGAGGGGGGGCTTAAGTGAAACTTTAGAGCAAAAAAAAAAAAAAAAAAGAGAGACATTTGACTGATTTCGCTCTGGATATGTCTTGCAAGCCACAAAAAACATGTTACAGACATGTTAACAGAAAAAAACTTGATTTTTGGCCGAGTGTTACTTTAAGTGGTGACGTGATAATCTCACAGAAGAAAATGACAAATCCAAATGAGGCATTTAATTTCAGGAGAACTTCTGTACAGGTGGATTTTGGATTAATTGTGGTGGGTGTTTTTCTTCTTTCAGAAATCGGTGTCAGAAAGAAAACATCACATTTCATGACAATTACACAGTGTCATATATGGAATACAGAAGATATTACTTTGAACCCTCCATGTCTGTGGGGAATGAGTCAGATGTTGTTACAATTCCAAACCTGCTAGTGCTGGTAAGACATTACTTTCACTTTTTCATGTCCATGTTAATTATTTAGTTGAACTGCTTTCTTAGGTATCTGCTTCTTTCTCTGTCATCTGTGCTTTCAGGGCGCATCAGTGATGCTGGAGAAATTACCCTATGTGGAACGTTTATTGATTAGTCTTGCCTTCAAGACTTTTAAAGAGGGGCCATTTCTAACAAAAACGGTGGGAGAGCTGATGTGGGGCTATGACAGCGCTCTGGTGAATATTCTTAAAAAATACCTACCCAGCTTGCTGCCTTCTTCAGGAAACCTTGGCTTCTTTGCAGATGTGAGTGTCAAATGTTTATCGTCCTCTCTGTAAAAAGGTTTGTGACGATATGATAAAGTGTATGTATGGCTTGACCAAGGTGGAACAAAAAAGAGCCTTAAAAGTCAGAATATCAAAACAGAAGACTGCAGTATACAGTGAAAACATGGACTCTGCTATTGCCTGTCATTATGCCCAGACCAATCATGGCTCCCCAGCCTCACTTAAGTTCTGGGGAATAGAGGAAATCATGCTTCACCCTAGAGGTGGCGATATTATCAAGACTTTACTTTGCAGGGAAGCATACTGGATTTACACGCTTAATGCAGTAGAACCCTGTGCTTATCTTGTTTTTTGTAAAGTGTAATTTTGTAGTCATATTTCATCCATCCATCCATCTTCTACTGCTTATCGGGGGGGGGGAGTCTGGGTCGTGGAGGCAGCAGTCCGAGCAGCCCAGACTACCACTTGGAGAGCCCACTGGGGGGCCAACCCATGTGTCTGCTTTGGGTACACTAGGTCCTAGGGCTGGGTGATATGACCAAAATTTTATATCATGATACAAGTAATCTTATATCCAAATAACGATATACATATCACGATATACATTTTCTGTAAATTTTATAGATAGATAGATATAATAATCACATAAAAAGGACCATCTCTTTTTACATTTTAAATTACATAAAGAAAAAAAATCAATTGTACAAATTCATCTATTTTAAATTTTATGCACCTTTTTCCCCTTTTAATGTTGTAGTGTTATAAAATTGTTTTTTTAATGTGCATTTGAGGTTTTTCTTCTAAATCATATAATATGAATAAAAAGCAAACATTAATAAGCTTCAGATTTCCTGAACCAAAGACGAATAGCAGTAACTTAACAAGAGCACTCCGAGGCGAGTGCAGTATCCCCCATCTTCCAATACTTATTGACGGAGAGCAGTTTAGACCCATGATATGCTGTGGTGAAACTGAATAGGGAGCAGCTGAAAGTGTGTGTGTGTGTGTGTGTATGCGCGCACGTGTGCGTGTGCATGTGCTGTGGTTAAACTCCTTGCAATTACATAGTTATTAGTTTTATTACAGATCTACATTATGTTACAGGTATATTGAACCTTCAATTTGTAACCAATTTTTTCGGTTGTTGGTGTGCTAGCTATGCACTATCAACAATGGCTGTAGACAGGCTTATAATATACCGTGTGCAGTGATCTTGGTTTTTTTTGCCGCAAAACAGAGTGACAGCCAGCTGACCTCCTTGATAGTTCACACATCTTCTGAAGTCGCACTTGATCATGTTTAATTTGGTTAAATGTTAGTGGAACCATAACCTACTGTAGCTAATAATCACCAGATGAAAATGACACACCAGGTCAGGACTTTGTAAGTTTTCCTAAAAGCTGTTCAGTGGCTGTAGCCGTGTATGATAGACAAACTTCAGTGCTAACATTTTTGGCATCAGTGAAGAGTCTGTGGCCCTACAGGGGAGACTATGAAGGAACACTGTCACAATCTGGCTCAGGGCCATGACAAAACGGACAAACGACAAGCCAAAAAATTCCAGCAACAGTGTATTAAACTTAGTGAAAATGGATGTGTGTAGTTTGTAGTATCAGTGATGCAAGTGTGAATGGGTGAGCGTATAGTGTATGGATGTCAGGCGCAAAATGGGCAGAGCAGCACGCACAGCACAAGCCAGAGATGGCCCTTTTATAGGCGGAGCATGGGGCCCAAGCACTCCAGCCAAATAGGCACACCTACAACCTGAAATGAAACAAAGCTGTTACAGCTGTTGCGATTTCCCCCAAATTGAACCCATTACGGCAGTACCGTCACAACATTAAGGCTGCGTGTCAACCAAACGCGTTCGTTCAGCTGTGGGTGACTGTTTTCTGTTCATTCTCTATGTAGTCCAGCGTTTACAGCGCTGAGCGCCCTCAGCACTGAAACGTTCTCGGCGTTGGTTGCTTTTTGTCATGGCGTTGAGGGTGCTCAAGAGTTGAAAAAAATTTCAGCTTTTCAGACTGCAGCTGAGCTCGTCAATAACCATGTTTACATGGACACAAATAACCGGATTAAAAGCCTGATCGGAATAAAAATGCTTCATGTAAACACGCCAATCTGAATATTCTGACCCGATCATGCTCATTCGGATCAAAATTTCCTTCTGATTAGCCATGTTTACATGGACACAAGTAACCAGATTAAAAGCCTGATCGGAATAAAAATGCTTCATGTAAAAACACGCCAATCTGAATATTCTGACCCGATCACACTCATTCGGATCAAAATTTCATTCCGATTGAGACGGGTGGGTTATGCCAATTGTGAATTCTGTTGGTGCGCATATAAACACTTATTCCGAAGGTTGGGCAGAAAATATGTTTACTGCACATGTCTGTATGTCAGCCACACACCAACGTGACGTATTTCCGCCTTTACAGCAGCTAGCAGAAGACATAACGAGAGTAAAACAAAACTGGTCTGTATCGTCCTGCTGTCTCCCTCTGTTCATCACATGTAGAAGTATGTACTGCTGGGCTAGTAGCTTCATTACGGAGACCAGCAGAAACAAAAGTACAGACTGAATAACACAATACTGTCATGGCTGCCAATCATCATCAGCTGCGAGCACACCTGCTCTCCATCCCAGCCTGGCTATTTAAACCGTGAGGCCTGAGATCAGCGTGGAGTCGTCTGTCTCCATACCCCGAGACCTGCTCTCGCTAAATCTCCAAAGCTGAGCTTCCAAGCTTCACCTATTTTCCAGTCCTGCTCGTTGACACTAGGACCTGCCTTCTCCTTCATCCAAGTAAGCCTACATCTACTCCTTTACCACTCTGAGTCCCCTGTGCACAGGTCGGTGGACTTCTCTCTTTCCTGGCGGCAGACTAAACTGCACTGCTTCACCTGCCCATTCCACCACCATCGGGACTGCGGGCATTGTCCTCCTGGCTGCAGCCGCTGAGCTAATCCTGTGTTCCACCTCCACACCGCAAACAGTAAGCACAGTACTATCGTGTGCATCTCCTGAAAGGTTAGCCTCTAACTCTCCCTCTGTTTGTGTGTCCATAGGGTTGCCAGGTTGCACGGTGCTCTACTCGCCCCAGCGGATACATTCATACATTACACTTCCACACAGATATGCGCACACACACACACACACACACACACACACACACACACACATTATCTTCAATGAAGGGTTAATTGTGTTATTCTTGAGTCGTGTCTGCTCTTTGAGTCTAAAACCATGTCAATATGACTCCGCCACAATGACCCAGCAGACTGCGCGCTAGTGCGCAAAATTAACAACCTGGAGGCTTGAGATGACCAGTTAGCTTACCAACAGCAGACTATTCTCATCCAGCTGGCTCATATAACTGACCGGTTGGACCGCATGGGTAGTCCACAGACCTTCCCTTTGGCTCCCATTAGTTCCTCTGCTCTCGCTAGCACGCCAACTGGTCAAGCTACACAGGGCCCCCCGTCCCGGCTTACCCCCGTCCCAACTCCCACCTGCTTTAGTGGTAAATTAGGGGAGGCTAGGGGATTCATCATGCAATGTGATATTGTGTTTCAGTGGGTACCGGGGGATTTTCCCACAGATCATAGCCGAATAGGTTATGTAGTGAATCTGTTAGAAGGGCGGGTATTAGCCTGGGCGTACGCTGTTATGGCTAGGGCTAATTATGCTTCTTTAACCTACACACAATTTGTCAGCAAGTTTAATGAGGTGTCTGACCACTCCGACCGGGATAGTGTGCTTACCTCCCGGCTGTTAAATCTGAAGCAAGGGGCTAGACCCATAGCCGATTATGCTGTAGACTTCTGGGTGGTGGCTATGGAGGTGGGGTGGGAGGACGCCTCGTTATGTAACATCTTCATTAGGAGCCTTAGCCCTAGCCTGTGGGATGAGTTAGGCCACCTAGACAAGCCCACTAATCTAACTGAGTTGATTTCACTGGCGATTAGCCTTGATAATAGACTGAGGGAGCGTAAAACTTCCGGTCACTCGGGTAGCCAGTACCGCCACTCCCTATAGCCCCCCCCCGTTGGCTCTACCCTCCTCTGATTCCCCGGATGCCCCGGAACCTATGATGATGGGCGGGTTCAAGTTGTCGTTGGCAGAGAAGCAGCGCCGCCATGAGTTGGGGGTGTGCCTCTACTGTGGGAGCGAGGAGCATGAGGTAGATTCATGTCCCATTCGGCCAAAAGGGGGAGTCCATGCGTCGCAGTAGGGGGACTCACGGACTCACCTCAATTAAATCCCCTCTCTCGGTTTCTTATTCCCATTCGCTTCATTCATGATCACAGGGAGATAACTACACATGCACTGATTGACTCGGGGGCGGAGCAGAGCTTTATTTCGGGGGAACTGGCAACCCGGCTGGGGCTTCCCGTTCAATTACTTGAGACCCTCCTAAGGCTTATTGCCCTGTCTAAAACCCCCTTAGCCACGGTTTCCCACTGGACCACCCCGGTGTCAGTGATTGTGTCAGGCAACCATCGGGAAGAGCTGAGATTGTTCGTGTTGCCAGTGTCTTCCTCCCCGGGCATCCTCGGCTATCCCTGGCTTCGTCTCCATAATCCATCCATTGACTGGGGCTCCAGGAGTGTGGTAGCATGGAGTTCTTTCTGCCTAAGTGCCTGTTTACAGTCCGCTGCGTTCTCGCCATCCGTGCTTCTGGACATCTCCGTCACTCAGGACTTAGGGGCCACCTTCAGTAAGACCCAGGCCCTTTCACTCCCCCCCCACCGCCCATATGACTGTGCCATCAATCTCTGTGCCGGAGCTCCGCTACCGTCTAGCCAGCTCTACAGCCTGTCAGCTCCGGAGCGGGAAGCCATGGATACGTATATCAAGGAGTCATTGAGTTCAGGCATTATCCAGCCATCAACCTCAGCGGTGGGGGGAGGGTTTTTCTTCGTTGGCAAGAGGGATGGCTCGCTAAGGCCGTGTATTGACTTTCGGGAGCTGAACAATATTACCATTAAGGATAAATACCCTCCTCATGGATCGTCACCTTATCATGGTGGGGGGGTTTGCGTGCCCCAGTGATCCCAGGAGCTATGTTGTCCGGGGGCAATTTGCCTCTGATAGGGTCTCCCAAGACAAACTGGTCCTGGGGGAAGGGCCAGACTAAGAACGATCCAACAGACTCTCATGATAAATTGTATATCAAGGATTCAGTGTACCCCGCCCGGTATGGGGTTACCGGGGCCCCACCCTGGAGCCAGGCCTGGGGGAGGGGCTCAAAGGCTAGCGTCTGGTGGCCGGGTTTCCACCCATGGGACCTGGCCGGGCTCAGCCCGAAGGAGTTACATGGGTCCACCCTCCAGTGGGTTCACCACCTGCAGGAGGGATCATGGGGGTCCGGTGCTATGTGGATTAGGTGGTGGTCAAAGGCGGAGACCTTGGCAGACTGATCCCAAGCTTTCTAAACTGGCTTTTGGTACGTGGAATGTCACCTCTCTGGTGGGGAAGGAGCCTGAGCTGGTGCACGAGGTTGAGCGATACCGGCTAGATATAGTCGGCCTCACCACAACACACAGCTCCGGTTCTGGAACCAGTCTCCTGGAGAGGGGCTGGAGCTTGGCCTTTTCTGGAGTTGCCCCGGGCGAGAGGCGACGAGCAGGGGTGGGTATTCTTGTATCGCCCCACCTTGCTGCCTCTATATTGGAGTTTTCCCCGGTGGACGAAAGGGTTGCTTCCCTGCGCCTTCGGGTTGGGAAACGAGTCCTGACCATCATTTGTGCCTATGCACCAAATGATGTTTCAGAGTACCCACCCTTTTTGGAGTCTGTGACTGGGGTGCTGGAGGGTACTCCTCCTGGAGACTCCATTGTCCTACTGGGGGACTTCAATGCGCACGTGGGCAACGACAGTGAAACCTGGAGGGGGGTGATTGGGAGGAACGGCCTGCCCGATCTGAACCCGAGTGGTGTTCAGTTATTGGACTTCTGTGCTAACCACAGTCTGTCCATAACGAACACCATGTTCAAGCATAAGGGTGTCCATATGTGCACCTGGCACCAGGACACCCTAGGTCGCAGGTCGATGATCGATTTTGTTATCGTATCATCAGACCTGCGACCGTATGTCTTGGACACCTGAGTAAAGAGAGGTGCAGAGCTGTCAACTGATCACCACCTGGTGGTGAGTTGGATCCGATGGCAGGGGAGGAAGCCATTCAGACCTGGTAGACCCAAACGTATGGTGAGGGTGTGCTGGGAGTGTCTGGCTGAGGCCCCTGTCCGGGAGGTCTTCAACTCCCCCCTCCGGAAGAACTTCAACCACATTCCGAGGGAGTCTGGAGACATGGAGTCTGAATGGGCCATGTTCTCCACCTCTGTTGTTGAAGCGGCGGCCCAGAGCTGCGGCCGCAAGGTGGTCGGTGCATCTCGTGGTGGCAACCCCCGAACCAAGTGGTGGACACCAGTGGTGAGGGGGGCCATTAAGCTGAAGAAGGAGTCCTATCAAGCTTGGTTGGCTTGTGGGACTCCCAAAGCAGCTGAGGTGTACTGGCAGGCCAAGTGGAGTGCAGCTCGGGTGGTTGCTGAAGCAAAAACGCGGGTATGGGAGGAGTTCGGTGAGGCCATGGAACAAGACTTTCGGTCGGCTTCAAAGAGATTCTGGCAAACTGTTCGGCGGCTCAGGAGGGGAAAGCAGCTCCCCGTCCACACTGTGTATGGTGCGGATGGGACACTGTTGACTTCAACTGGGGATATCGTCGGGCGGTGGAAGGAATACTTTGAGGATCTCCTCAATCCCACTGATACGCCTTCCACAGAGGAAGCAGGGTTTGGGGATGAGGGGGATGACTCGCCTATCACAGGAGCTGAGGTCGCCAAGGTGGTTAAAAATCTCCTTGGTGGCCGGGCCCCGGGGGTGGACGAGATTCGCCCTGAGTACCTCAAGGCCCTGGATGTTGTTGGGTTGTCATGGTTGACACGCCTCTGCAACATTGCGTGGAGGTCGGGGGCAGTGCCTTTGGCATGGCAAACCGGGGTGGTGGTTCCTCTCTTCAAAAAAGGGGACCGGAGGGTGTGCTCCAACTTTAGAGGGATCACACTCCTCAGCCTCCCTGGGAAGGTCTATGCCAAGGTACTGGAGAGGAGAGTCCGGCCGTTGGTTGAACCTCGGATTCAGGAGGAGCAATGTGGTTTTTGTCCTGGCCGTGGCACATCGGACCAGCTCTTTACTCTCTCGAGAATTCTTGAGGGTTCGTGGGAGTTTGCCCAACCAGTTTACATGTGTTTTGTGGACTTGGAGAAGGCATTTGACCGCGTCCCTCGTGGATTTTTGTGGGGGGTGCTTCGGGAGTATGGGGTATCGGGCTTGTTGTTACGAGTTATTCGCTCTCTGTACGACCGTTGTGAGAGTTTGGTTCGTATTGCCAACACTCGGTCGGAGTCATTCCCAGTGAGAGTTGGACTCCGCCAGGGCTGCCCTTTGTCACCGATCCTGTTCATAATTTTTATGGACAGGATTTCTAGACGCAGCCAGGGAATGGAGGGTGTCATGCTTGGTGACCACAGGATCTCATCTCTGTTGTTTGCAGATGATGTTGTCCTGTTGGCTTCATCCAGCAATGACCTACAGCTCTTTGCTGGGACGGTTTGCCGCTGAGTGTGAAGCGGCTGGGATGAGAATCAGCACCTCCAAGTCCGAGTCCATGGTCCTCAGCCGGAAAAAGGTGGATTGTCCTCTCGGGGTTGGGGACAGGCTCCTGCCCCAAGTGGAGGAGTTTAAGTATCTTGGGGTCTTGTTCACGAGTGAGGGGAAAATGGAGCGAGAGATCGACAGACGGATTGGAGCAGCATCTGCAGTGATGCGGACGTTGTACCGGTCTGTTGTGGTGAAGAGAGAGCTTAGTTCTAAGGCAAAGCTGTCGATTTACCAGTCAATCTACGTTCCTACTCTCACCTATGGTCACGAGCTTTGGGTAATGACCGAAAGAACGAGATCGCGGATACAAGCGGCTGAAATGAGCTTTCTCCGTAGGATTGCTGGACTCACCCTCAGAGATAGGGTGAGGAGCTCAGTCATCCGGGAGTGGCTCAGAGTAGAACCGCTGCTCCTCCACATTGAAAGGAGTCAGTTGAGGTGGTATGGGCATCTGATTAGGATGCCTCCTGGATGCCTCCCACTTGAGGTGTTTCAGGTACGTCCCACTGGGAGGAGACCCCGGGGCAGACCCAGGACTCGGTGGAGAGACTATGTCTCCCAGCTGGTCTGGGAACGCCTTGGTATCCCCTCTGAAGAGCTGGAGCAGGTGGCTGGGGAGGGGGAAGTCTGGGCTTCTCTGCTTGAACTGCTGCCTCCGCGACCTGGACCTCCGGAAAAGCGGTAGAAGATGGATGGATGGATGGAAGGATAAATACACTCTTCCACTCATTAATTCTGCGTTTGATTCCCTCCAGGGGGCCTCCTGGTTTACCAAGTTGAACCTCCACAATGCCTACCACCTGGTGCGGATCCAGGAGGGCGATGAATGGAAGATGGCTTTCCGGACTCCTAGTTGGCATTTTGAGTACCTGGTCATGCTGTTCGGGCTGACCAATGCCCCCGCCGTCTTCCAGCGGCTGATTAATGATGTGCTTAGGAACTTTTTGGATACGTTTGTATTTGTCTACCTGGATGATATTCTCATCTTTTCTCAGTCCCTGGAGGAGCATCCAGTGCACGTGAGGTGGGTACTGCAGCAGTTGTTGGAGAATAAGCTCTTCATTAAAGCCGAGAAGTGTGAGTTCCGTACCTCCAGAACATCCTTTCTCGGATTCATAATCTCCCACAACGAGGTCATCCCGGACCACGATAAGGTAAAAGCGGTGGTAGATTGGCCCACTCCGTCCTCAAGGAAGCAGCTCCAGCAGTTCCTGAGGTTTGCTAACTTCTACCGCCGCTTCATCCATAATTACAGTCTCATTGCTCTTCCCTTGACCCGTCTGACTTCCCCCAAGGTGCCCTTTCAGTGGATGGAGGAGGCAGCTGCAGCCTTTGCGGATCTGAAGGACAAGTTCTCATCCTCTCCTATATTGGCGCAGGTAGATCCTGCTCTCCAATGCCTGGTGGAGGTGGATACATCGGACTCGAGGGTTGGGGCCGTCTTATCCCAGCGCTCCCCGGCTGATGGCAGGATATGGCCCTGTGCGTTCTTCTCCCATCGCCTATCCCCTGCTGAGCATAATTATGACATCGGTGACAGAGAGCTCTTGGCTGTCAAGCTCGCACTGGAGGAGTGGCGTCACTGGCTGGAGGGGGCCTCCCAGCCGTTCGTCGTCTGGACTGATCATAAAAACCTGGAGTACCTCCGGACAGCCAAGCATCTGAACGCATGCCAGGCCCGCTGGTCCCTGTTTTTTGGACGTTTTGATTTCACCATTACCTACCGCCCTGGGTCTAAGAATATGAAGCCGGACGCCCTGTCTCAACAGTTTGCCCCGGAGGCGGCAGAGTTGACTGAGCATCCTATCCTCCCCTCATCGTATGTTGTGGGCGCCCTCTCCTGGGGCATTAAGGACAGGGTCTTGAAGGCGCAGGAAGACAAGCCCGACCCGGGCGGGGGGCCAGCAGGTAAACTGTTTGTCCCATTGGCCGTTCGGGGGAGGTTATCCATTGGGGCCACTCTTCCAAGTTTGCGTGTCACCCCAGGAGGGCGCGTATAGTGGCCCTTCTCCAGAGGACGATTGGGTGGCCATCTCTCCAGAGGGACGTCAGGGAGTACGTCCAAGCCTATCCTCAGTGTGCCGCCGGTAAGATAAGATAAGCCTTTATTAGTCCCACAATGGGGAAATTCCAGGATTGCAACAGCACAGGGATAGCAACACTCAGAGCAACAATCAGAAGGCAAGAAAAAACAACATCTAGTAAACATATGTCCATATTACTATAAATGTATATATATAGACACACAGTGCAGAGCATTATGGTTGGTTGGTGAATGTGCAGCAGAAAGTCTAAGCTCTCTCTCCGCGGATGCGGCGGGCCAGCTGGAAGTCTTTGGGCATGATGGTGACCCCCTTAGCGAAGAAGAGACCACCAGGTGGGCCTCGCTGGTCTCCTGCAGAGCCATGATGGCGAAGCTCAGGAAACGCAGGACGGTCTTGAAGTCCTGAGCGATCTCCCTCACCAGGCGCTGGACAGGCAGCTTACGGATGAGCAGCTCCGTGGATTTCTGGCAGCGACAGATCTCTCTCAGAGCCACGGGCCTGTGACGGCGAGGCCTCTTCACTCTGCCGGTGGCCGGAGCGCCTCTCCGAGCAGCCCTGGTGGCTAGCTGTCTCCTGGGGGACTTCTTCCTCCAGTAGATTTTACGGGCGGTCTGCTTGGTTCTTGCCATTGCTCTTTATTATTCTGTCTTATATTTCTTGCATGCCGCCTAAACTCCAGCCCGGCACCCGCGTCGTTTTCGCTACAGCTCCCGGTATGTCGAGTTTCCCATTAGCACCGGGCGGCGGCCAAGTGCTAGCTAGCACTAGCTCCTCCCCGCTGTAGCGTCTCCCGCTGCAAACCGTGACTCCGTCCGCCGACCCGGGAGACCCCCTGGGCGATCCGTGCGTCCGTGATATATATACAGAGTGAAAGGTGTAGAAAGAAGAAGGAAGATAAAAAAAAGTCTGTTGCAACGGGCAGCCTACTCGTGTGGCGCCACCGGTCCGGCGGAACCGTAAGACGTCCTCTTCTCTGCCGGCCGGGCTGCTCCACCCCATTACCATCCCCGGCAGACATGGTCCCATGTGGCGTTGGATTTCATCACCGGCCTCCCATCGTCCAACCAGCATATGGTAATTCTCACCATGGTTGACAGGTTCTCCAAGGCTGCCCATTTCATCCCCCTGCAGGGGCTGCCTACAGCAAGGGAGAAGGCGGACCTTCTCGTCCAGCATATGGTGAGATTACATGGGAACCCTCTGGACATCGTCGCCGATCGGGGTCCCCAGTTTGTCTCGCAAGTCTGGAGGTCATTCTGCAATGCCCTGGGGGCTACAGTGAGTCTATCTTCTGGCTATCATCCACAGAGCAACGGACAGTGTGAACGGGCGAACCAGGAGTTGGAGGCTGCGCTGCAGTGTGTCGCCACCACCAACCCAGCATCGGGGAGCTCCCATCGTCCGTGGATTGAGTATGCCCATAACACCACTATCTCCTCGGCAATTGGCATGTCTCCGTTCGAGGCCTCGCTGGGTTACAACCCCCCGCTGTTCCCGGAGGAGGAGGGGGACATCGCCGTTGCATCAGTCCGTGTTCATCTGAAGCACTGCCGTCGGATCTGGAGAGCGACCCAGGCGGCACTACGGCGCACGGCAGAGTGCAACTCCTGGGTGGCCAATCGCCACAGGGCTCCAGCCCCCACCTACCAGGTGGGTCAACAGGTATGGCTTTCGACAAAGCATATTAACTTGAAGGCTGAGAGGAAAAAGATGTTGCAGCAATTCATTGGGCCTTTTCCCATTAGTCGCATCATTAACCCTGTCTCTGTGCGCCTAGCTCTCCCCCCCTCCCTCCGCATCTGTCCAACTTTTCACGTCTTGCAGGTCAAACCCATCTGCTCCAGCCCTTTGTGTCCCCCTCCCAGGGCTCCACCACCACCGATGGTGATCGACGGCGACCCGGCTTGGAAGGTCAACGCCATCCTGGATGTCCGATGCTGGGGTCGCCGTCTGCAGTACCTGGTGGACTGGGAGGGCTACGGTCCGGAGTGGAGATCCTAGGTGCGTCCCTCCTTCGTCCTGGACAAGCAGCTCATCAGGGACTTCCACCGGGCGCACCCAGGTAGGCTGGAACGACCGCCAAGAGGCGTCTCGTGGGGGGGAGTACTGTCATGGCTGCCAGTCATCATCAGCTGCGCGCACACCTGCTCTCCATCCCAGCCAGGCTATTTAAACCGTGAGGCCCTGAGATCAGCGCGGAGTCGTCTGTCTCCATACCCCGAGACCTGCTCTCACCAAATCTCTAAAGCTGAGCTTCCAAGCCTCACCTATTCTTGTTGACACCAGGACCTGCCTTCTCCTTCATCCAAGTAAGCCTACATCTACTCCTTTACCACTCTGAGTCCCCTGTGCACAGGTGGAGATCCGTGGTGGCGGACTTCTCCCTTTCCTGGCGGCAGACTAAACTACACTGCTTCACCTGCCCATTCCACCACCATCGGGACTGCGGGCACTGTCCTCCTGGCTGCAGCCACTGAGCTAAACCTGTGTTCCACCTCCACACTGCAAACAGTAAGCACAGTACTATTGTGTGCATCTCCCGCGAGGTTAGCCTCTAACTCTCCCTCTGTTTGTGTGTCCATAGGGTTGCCAGGTTGCACGGTGCTCTACTCGCCCCAGCGGATACATTCATACATTTCACTTCCACACAGATACGCGTACACACACACACACACACACACACACACACACACACACACACACACATTATCTTCAATGAAGGGTTAATTGTGTTATTCTTGAGTCGTGTCTGCTCTTTGGGTCTAAAACCATGTCAAATACAGGTCCATTTCAAAAAGAGAAAGACACGAAGCGGGGTTTGTTTATATCAGAAGTTGCTTCTTCTTCTGCTGTTTCTGGAATGTCGGATAATTGTGCGCATGTCAAAATGATATAGTCCGTTCAAACGTGTGACACATGGAAACACACGTCCTAATCGGATCAACTTTTTCAGGATCCATGTAAACAGTAAAGTTCTGATCTGAATTGTAATCAGATTGAAGAAATTTTGCCCATGTAACCGTGGCATTGAGACGGGTGGGTTGTGCCAATTGTTAATCTGATTGGTCCGCATATAAACACTTATTCCGAAGGTTGGGTAGAAAATATGTTTACTGCGCATGTCTGTACGTCAGCTACACGTCGATGTGACTTATTTCCACCTTAACAGCAGCTAGCGGAAGACATGGTGGGAGTAAAACAAAACTGGTCTGTATTGCCCTGCTGTCTCCCTCTGTTCATCATATGTAGAAGTATGTACTTGTAGCTTCATTACGGAGACCAGCAGAAGCAAAAGTACAGTCTAAATAACACAATACAGGTCCATTTCAAAAAGAGAAAGACACGAAGCGTGGTTTGTTTACGTAAGAAGTTTCTTCTTCTTCTACTGTTTCCGGAATATCGGATAATTGTGTGCATGTCAAAATGATTTAGTCTATTCAAACGTGTGACACATGGAAACACACGTCCTAATTGGATCAGTTTTTTCAGGATCCATGTAAACAGTAAAGTTCTGATCTGAATTGTAGTCACATTGAAGACATTTTGCCCATGTAACCGTGGCTAATGTCAGATCTTTGTAAGCAGCCAATCAGAATTAAGGAAGGGCGGGACATAGGACACCAGTGCAGTCTGTACTCAGACTCCTGCTTTCCGTGTCATTATATTTTACATCCAGAGCTGCTACCAATGCGAGAATACATTTCTTGTCCATTGTTATTTAGAGACTGCTATTAAAAAATAAGTAGAAAGTCTGACCATAGGAAAAGCGGAAGTGCTGAGCTGTTGCTGCAATACAGGGCACGGACTTTTTGTTCCAGAGCGCAGCGCACAAACGCTGAAAAAAAGACGTTCAGGGCAGTCGGGCAACAAAAAAATGCGTTTGGTGGACACGCAGCCTAATCAGAACTGCTAAACTAGTACTAAGTTGTTTTTTTTTTACAGTAGGTAGGGAAGCACAGGTGTCAATGGTTGTTTCAACTGACTGTGATGACATTGACATGGTAGCTGTTAAAAAGGTTGTTAAGGAAATTGCCAAACCATTGAAACACATTTGCAACTTATCATTTCAAACTGGTACAATTCCAAGTAAAATGAAAATAGCTAAAGTTATATAGTACCACTATACAAAACTGAAAACAAACAAAAAAATTTTTTAACATTTATTTATACAGGGTAGTAACATTGAGAGGCAACCTCTCTTTTTCAAGGACGCTCTGTTCATTCACACAGTTACACATTCACACCAGGAAGCTGCCCACTACAACCACAGACTGACCTGTGGCCACTGAGCAGCTCCACTGGAGCAGTTGGGGTTAAGGGCCTTGCTCAAGGGCACTACAGTGAGGTTAAGGAGGGTGGGGTGAACACTGCTACAGTGGTATGAAAAAGTGTTTGCCCCCTAAACCTAATAACTGGTTGGGCCACCCTTAACAGCAACAACTGCAGTCAAGGGTTTGCAATAACTGGCAATGAGTCTTTTACAGCACTGTGGAGGAATTTTGGCCCACTCGTCTTTGCAGAATTGCTGTAATTCAGCCACACTGGAGGGTTTTCGAGAATGAAAAACCTTTTTAAGGTCATGCCACAGCATCTCAACCAGATTCAGGTCGGGACTTTGACTAGGCCCCTCCAAAGTCTCCATTTTGTTTTTCTTAAGCCATTCAGAGGTGTGCTTGCTGGTATGTTTTGGATCATTGTCCTGCTGCAGAACCCAAGTACGCTTCAGCTTGAGGTCACAAACAGACGGCTGGACATTCTCCTTCAGGATTTTTTGGTAGACAACAGAATTCATGGTTCCATTTACCACAGCAAGTCTTCGGGTCCTGAAGCAGCAAAACAGCGCCAGACCATCACACTACCACCACCATATTTTACTGTTGGTATGATATTCTTTTTCTGAAATGCTGTGTTACTTTTACGCCAGATGTAATGGGACACACACATTCCACAAAGTTCAACTTTTGTCTCATCAGTCCACAGAGTATTTTCTTAAAAGTCTTGGGGATCATCAAGATGTTTTCTGGCAAAACTGAGACGAGCCTTTATGTTCTTTTTGCTTGGCAGTGGTTTTCGTCTTGGAACTCTGCCATGCAGGCCATTTTTGCCCAGTCTCTTTCTTATGGTGGAGTCATGAACACTGACCTTAACAGGGAAGTGAGGCCTGCAGTTCTTTGGATGTTGTTGTGGGGTCTTTTGGGACCTTTTGGATGAGTTGTCGCTGTGCTCCTGGGGTAATTTTGGGCGGCCGCCCACTCCTGGGAAGGTTCATCACGGTTCCATATTTTCACCATTTGTGGATAATGGCTCTCACTGTGGTTCACTGGAGTCCAAAAGCTTTAGAAATGGCTTTGTAACCTTTTCCAGACTGATAGCTGTTAATTACTTTGTTTCTTATTTGTTCCTGAATTTCTTTGGATCGCAGCATGATGTTTAACTTTTGAGGATGTTTTGGTCTACTTCACTTTGCCAAGAAGGTCCTATTTAAGTGATTTCTTGATTGAAAACAGGTGTGGCAGTAATCAGGCCTGGATGTGGCTAGAGAAATTGAACTCAGCTTTTCAAAGATGTGATAAACCACAGTTAATTTATGTTTTAACTGGGGGGGGGGGGATCACTTTTTCACACAGGGCCATGTAGGTTTGAATTTTTTTTTTACCCTTAATAATAAACACCTTCATTTAAAAACTGCATTTTGTGTTTATTTGTGTTATCTTTGTCTAATATTTAAATTTGTTTGATGATCTGAAACATTTCAGTGTGACAAACATACAAAAAAAATGAGAAATCAGGAAGGGGGCAAATACTTTTTCACACCACTGTCTGTTATCTGTTCCACCCAGATTTAATCCTGCTGGTTCAGGGATTGAACCCACAGTGCACTAGTCCACAGCTCTAGCCATTAAGCCACTACCGCCCAAATAGTAGCTTGATCATGAGCAGAACAAAGCGCATACTGGATCAGAAATCACTGTATTGTTCACTGGTTTTGCCATATTTAAATTATTGTTCAGAGATTTGGGAAAATGCATATAAACGTTCATTGCAGCCACTCGTTATTTTACAAAAAAGAGCAGTAAGAATTATCCATGATGCTGGTTTCCGTCATCACGCAAACTGTTTATTTACAGTCTAACAGTTTGAAATTATTTGATCTGGTGGAATATAAAACTGCCATAATAATGTACAAAGTAAGGAACAATTCACAGCCAGTTAACATCCAAAATATATTCGTTGAAAGACACAAGGGTTATCATTTAAGGGTGGAGTTACTTTTAAAGACAGTGGGTGTATGAACAACTAGGAGAGGCTTTTGTGTTTTGATTTGTGGGGTTAAATTATGGAATGGACTGAATATAGGCTTAAAACAATGTCCAAACATTTTGAGATTTTAAAAAAAGGTAAAAAATGAGAAATTAGATAAATACAGGGAGTAAGATGGTTCTGTTAATCACTACGGTTGGTTGGGTGAAAGTCAATGAGAGTCACTCGTGGATTGTATGATCAGTGGGAAGCTGTTTACGCGTCCTTTCATTTTTGAATTTCTGTTATTGTAATAAGTAATAAAATTTCAAAATGCATGTTGAGATTTGTTCATTTGCATCCTTGCTCATTGGGTTTCTGTTTGTTGTTGGCAATGTGTGTATGTACAGTAGGTATGTGTGTATGTGCAAGTAGGTATATATACAGTGGGACAAAAAAGTATTTAGTCAGCCACCAATTGTGCAAGTTCTCCCACTTAAAAGATGAGAGAGGTCTCCAATTTTCATCATAGGTATTCCTCAACTATGAGAGACAAAGTGAGAAAAAAAAAATCCAGAAAATCACATTGTCTGATTTTTAAAGAATTTATTTGCAAATTATGGTGGAAAATAAATATTTGGTCAATAACAAAAGTTCATCTCAATACTTTGTTATATACCCTTTGTTGGCAATAACAGAGGTCAAACATTTTCTGTAAGTCTTCACAAGGTTTTCACACACTGTTGCTGGTATTTTGGCCCATTCCTCCATGCAGATCTCCTCTAGAGCAGTGATGTTTTGGGGCTGTCGCTGGTCAACACGGACTTTCAACTCCCTCCAAAGATTTTCTATGGGGTTGAGATCTGGAGACTGGCTAGGCCACTCCAGGACCTTGAAATGCTTCTTACGAAGCTACTCCTTCGTTGCCCGGGCGGTGTGTTTGGGATCATTGTCATGCTGAAAGACCCAGTCACGTTTCATCTTCAATGCCCTTGCTGATGGAAGGAGGTTTTCACTCAAAATCTCACGACACCTGGCCCCATTCATTCTTTCCTTTACATGGATCAGTCGTCCTGGTCCCTTTGCAGAAAAACAGCCCCAAAGCATGATGTTTCCACCCCCATGCTTCACAGTAGGTATGGTGTTCTTTGGATGCGACTCAGCATTCTTTCTCCTCCAAACACAACAAGTTGAGTTTTTACCAAAAAGTTCTATTTTGGTTTCATCTGACCATATGACACTCTCCCAGTCCTCTTCTGGATCATCCAAATGCTCTCTAGCAAACTTCAGACGGGCCTGGACATGTACTGGCTTAAGCAGGGGGACACGTCTGGCACTGCAGGATTTGAGTCCCTGGCGGCGTAGTGTGTTACTGATGGTAGCCTTTGTTACTTTGGTCCCAGCTCTCTGCAGGTCATTCACTAGGTCCCCTGTGTGGTTCTGGGATTTTTGCTCACCGTTCTCATGATCATTTTGACCCCACGGGGTGAGATCTTGCGTGGAGCCCCAGATCAAGGGAGATTATCAGTGGTCGTGTATGTCTTCTATTTTCTAATAATTCCTCCCACAGTTGATTTCTTCACACCAAGCTGCTTACCTATTGCAGATTCAGTCTTCCCAGCCCGGTGCAGGTCTACAATTTTGTTTCTGGTGTCCTTTGACAGCTCTTTGGTCTTGGCCGTAGTGGAGTTTGGAGTCTGACTGAGGTTGTGGACAGGTGTCTTTTATACTGATAACGAGTTCAAACAGGTGCCATTAATACAGGTAACGAGTGGAGGACAGAGGAGCCTCTTAAAGAAGAAGTTACATGTCTGTGAGAGCCAGAAATCTTGCTTTTTTGTAGGTGACCAAATACTTATTTTCCACCATAATTTGCAAATAAATTCTTTAAAAATCAGACAATGTGATTTTCTGGATTTTTTTTTTCTCATTTTGTCTCTCATAGTTGAGGTATACCTATGATGAAAATTGGAGACCTCTCTCATCTTTTAAGTAGGAGAACTTGCACAATTGGTGGCTGACTAAATACTTTTTTGCCCCACTGTATGTAGTATGCTCTCTGCAAGTATGCCGGGTAAGATGTTATCAAGTGTTCTGGTTATGTTGCTGCAGCAGCCTGGACTCTGCCCTAGAATTGTCATACATACAGTAGATCTGCAAAGTTGGAGCTGCACCTAAAAGAGCCGTTTGTCTCAGATCAACCCCTTGACTGCATTAACAACATCAATCTGACACTTTGTAACTATTTGCCATTTCTGTGATATTTTGTGGCACACGTAAGTGTTGTGATAAGATCCTTTGTTTCAGTTATTGTGTGTTATCTTTCCATAGTTTAACAACTCCAATACTGGCCTGTTCACCATTTTCACGGGACAAGATGACATCACGAAAGTCCATGAAGTTGTCTCCTGGAATAGTATGACAGAGGTAAGGTGCCAACATGACACCTGCATGCTTTCTATGGTCATGTATCTTCAAGCCTCTTGGTTCCCATCTATGTAACAGCTGCCCTACTGGAGGACCCATCAGTCTAACATGATCAATGGAACAGCTGGGGAGATGTGGCCTCCCTTCATTACTAAAGAAAAAACATTACCTTTCTATAACCCTGATGTCTGCAGGTAAAATGCTTTGTACTGGTTCATTTATTCTTTTGTCTTGTTTGCAAGTGCTTTGCTTAATTACAGTCAGTTCCCTGTGCTCTTTCAGATCTATGGAGCTAGTTTATCAGCGTCCTGGTGACATGAAGGGTATCCCTCTATATCGCTACGTTGCACCCAAGACACTATTTGCTAATGGAACGGATTATGCTCCCAATGAAGGTTTCTGCCCATGTAGGCAGTCAGGCCTCCTCAATGTTAGCAGCTGCCGTCAAAGTGAGTGTCTATATACACATATTACAGTCATCACATACAGTGTATCTGTTGTTGTTGTTTAAGCCCAAAAAATCCTGTTATGACCCGAGCACTATGTCATTGTGCTCGGGCTATTGTACTCATTGTACCATTGGCTATTGTACTTGTCATTGTACTCGGGCTGCTGTCAAGCCCTGTCAGGGCTTGACAGCAGCGTTGTTATCCTGGCTCTCCGAGCTCTTATTGTGACAGTGCTCGGGGAAGCTTCCGCTCAGCTGTCAAGTCTTGAACAGCTGTTCTGCATTTGCGGTCGTTAGTGACGGACTTCTTTAACCCACGCTAGCGGCTGCATCCCTGCAGCAGTGTCCGTCTCTCTTCGTCGGAGCTACGTATGCTTTGGACTGTTTTCTACCTTGTCTGTCTGTGGTATGACCGTCGCCTCCTGCGGACCTGTAAGTGAGCTGTTTAGCCTTACGCCTCCCGGTGTGTGTAGACTTGTGTGTGTCACTACCTCAGCAGCTTGTATTATCATAACTTCACCGTTAATAAAAAAAACTCTTGCACAACTCTCTGGTGACGGTGTGGCGTCTTATGGTGGCTCGCGAGAGCCACCGCATGACAGTACACTGCTGCCTCTGTGTTTCCTCCTGCTGAGTGGACCTCGGCGTTAGATCCACGCCGTCGAACGAGGGGGAGGCCTGCGGCTCTGGGAATTATCCCGGCCCCGCAGCCTTGTTTTGGACAGAGGAGGAGAGCGGACTGCGATGTGGAGCCTGAGCCGCCGAGCGAGCGTCCCCAGGACTCCACAGAGGAGCAGCCCGAGCCAGCGGGTCGAGGGTCCCCTGCCACCACGCCGTGCGGGTTATCGGTGTGGACATCAGCGCGAGAGGATCCAGCTGCAGAAACCATCAGGCCGGCTGTGGAACCCGACGCAGCTGAGTGGGAGCCCGACGACGAGCTTCTACCTGAACCTGGATCGACGAAGTCCTGGACGGCTCCAGAGCCCGAGTGCAGGCAAGTGCTCTTCTTTGTTTTTCTTTGTGGTGTGTTAGAGCATTTTTGCCTGCCTCGTGGGGAGGCAAGCGAGGGGCAGCCGTCTGCTGCGCCCGAGCTCGTCTCGCTGGGCTCTGGCACTGCTGGTGATACTGATCCCGGTCCTCTCCTGTCCTCTGAGCCTCTCCACAGTGTAACCGGTTTGGAGTCTGTCGAGGTCGCGGGGCTGGAGGTCCCAAGTTCGGGGATGGAGGTTGTCGCCGGTGCAGTACCGACCCAGTCGGGGTCCGATGCGTGGACTGAGGTGACCCAATCGGGGTCCGACGCGGGTGCAGCGGTGACCCAATCGGGGCCTGCCGAGATCCAGTGGGGGTCCAACGCAGGTGCTGCTGTGATCCAATTGGGGTCCGACGCGGGTGCAGCGGTGACCCAATCAGGGCCTGACGAGATCCAGCGGGGGGTCCAGCGCAGGTGCGGCTGCGACCCAATCGGGGTCCGACGCGGTCCAATCGGGGTCTGACGCAGGTGCGGCTCTGACCCAATCGGGGTCCGACGAGGTCCATTCAGGGTCTGACGCTGGTGCGGCTGCGACTCAATCGGGGTCTGACGAGGTCCAGTGGGGGTCCAACGCAGGTGCAGCTGCGACCCAATCGGGGTCCGACACGGGTGCAGCTGTGATCCAATCGGGATCCGATACAGGCGGAGCTGTGACAATCGCATCCGTCTGGACCGAGATCGGTGGAGGAGCCGCAGACCCTTCGCCGCCTGATGTGATGTGGACCCATTGTCTTGATTATTCCCCTCTCGGGAGCCACCAGCTGGGGTCGTTAGCGCTGGGGGCCGTTGGAGGTTTTTGTCTTGCAGGCTCGCGCTCTCATGTAGTTTCTCCGTCTGGCAGGCCGCCGCCGCACGCTATTCCTCCACGGTTCTGGTGACTGAGGGATGCGGGTCGGCCACCCGAGGAACTGCTCCGCTGGTTTGGCGCCTTGGGTCAGTCACCCGATAAACTGTGTCTGCTACTGGGTGGCCTGGTACAGGCACCGGAGGACTTGTCTCTTGGGGCCTGGGACTGGGGCAGGCCGCCTGACCATGTACTGTTTTTTGCCTATCCATGGGCCATCGGATGCAGGGAGGTCTCCGGAGCTCTGCCTGGGGCGTTTGATCTCCGCTGATCGTCTTCTGTTTGGGACCATACGGTGTAAGGTTATTTAGAGCAGTTGAGATTGCCTCATGTATGTTTTCAGCATGCTTTTGTTTTTTTTGTTTTTCTCCCCTTTTCTTCTTGAGGGGCTATAGCATGTATTTCTTGTTTTTTCATAGATACCATTGTGTTTGAGGCTGTTTTGGGTTTAATTGTGGCTGGGTTTCATGTACAGGGGTGATTTGGGAGTATGATTGTGGCATTTCTAAGTTTGTGTGTGAAGAGATTTTTACTATGATGAGCTCTACTCCACTTGGGGTTATGTACTCTGGAGTTAGACAGGTTGTCTGTGGTCTCTGTGGGAAAGCTTTCGGTGTCAGGTAATTACTAACTACTAACTAACTAACCTGCACTTATATAGCGCTTTTCTAGTCACAAAGACCACTCAAAGCGCTTTCATTAATACTAACCCTCTATTCTAAGGGCCTATAGGAAACAGATATCTAGGGACAATTTAGAACAGCCAATTAACCTAACATGCATGTTTTTGGCATGTGGGAGGAAACCGGAGAAATCCCGGAGTAAACCCACGCAACACGGGGAGAACATGCAAACTCCACACAGATCACTGTTGGTCGGGGGCTGGGATGGAACCCACGATCCCACGATCCCCACAATCCCCCGGCCAAGGGTAAACTGTGCTGCCGCAGTGCTAACCACTGCGCCACCGTGCAGCCCATTATGCTCTGTATGGTTTGTACCCCTTGTATTGTAATTCCTGCCTTGTTTTTTTTTTCTTCATTGTTCTGGTGTAATTTGATGGATATGTCGGGGGATGTGTTCTTCTTTTTCCTTTTTGTTTGGGGCCTTGTTGGGTTTTGTTTGGCTCCCTCCTTGCCTGTTCCTCCATTCACTCGCCCTGTGGTGGTGGTGGGGGGGGGGGGCTGGGTGTTACAAGACTTTCGGAGCCCGTCTTTTGAGGGGGTGCTACTGTTATGACCTGAGCACTATGTTGTTTGTGCTCGGGCTATTCCTGTCAGGGCTTGACAGCGGCGTTGTTATCCTGGCTGTCCGAGCTCTTATTGTGACAGTGCTCGGGGAGGCTTCCGCTCAGCTGTCAAGTCCTGAACAGCTGTTCTGCATTTGCGGTCGTTAGTGACGGACTTCTTTAACCCACGCTAGCGGCCGCATCCCTGCAGCAGTGTCCGTCTCTCTTCGTCGGAGCTACGTATGCTTTGGACTGTTTTCTACCTTGTCTGTCTGTGGTATGACCGTCGCCTCCTGCGGACCTGCAAGTGAGCTGTTTAGCCTTACGCCTCCCGGTGTGTGTAGACTTGTGTGTGTCACTACCTCAACAGCTTGTATTATCATAACTTCACCGTTAATAAAAAACTCTTGCACAACTCTCTGGTGACGGTGTGGCGTCTTATGGTGGCTCTCGAGAGCCACCGCATGACAAATTCAGTGCTAAGAGAACATTAAAAACGTACACAGTGGATGTAAACAGTTTATATACCCCTATTAAAATATCAGGTTTTTGTGTTGTAAAAAAATGAGAATATGATAAATCATTTTTATTAAACTTTTCCAACCTTTAATGTGACCTATAACCTCTACAAGTCAACTGAAAAACAAATCTGTTGAGGGTGAGGGAATATTTAAAAAAAAAACACAGCTGGTTGTGTTCATTTATTTGATTTATTGAATTAGGACAGTGCACATTAATCAACATACCAGCATTATGCTTCAATGTAAATGTACCGGAATTAGCACAATAGCTAACTTTCATCCATAGTCCTAAGGCAGGTTTCACACATACACAAAATATAGTTCATAAGACATGTTTGCAGATATGTCACAACTAACAAAACAATGCATGAAACAAAATACACAACATATCACAGCTAACAGGACAATCCATGGACAAAACATAAGACAAAAATAGACACATTTTACATGATAACACCAATAAATCCGCAAGCAGAATAGTTAAAAGTTAGGATTTCCCAGAAGCCTGTAGATATGGACATCTATAAAGGAGACATTTTATAAATGAGTACAGGACTGATTTGTCTTTAACCAAAACTTAAGTTTCTTTTTTAAGACTAGATAGTTGTCACAGTCTCTGATATGAGCTGATAATTTGTTCCATGAGCGTGTGCCTCTAACTGATACAACCTTCCGACCAAATTCAGATTTACGCCTTGGTACATTGCAATCTCCTCTAGTTTGTGCTGTGGTATTTATCCTGTTACTGTGCTTTTTCTGAATAAAATGATTTAATGGTGGGGGGGGGCAAGCCCATGTAAGACCTTAAAAACAAGGCACAAATCACTAAACATTTGGTAACTATCAAGGTATAAGGTTACACACCCTTAAACTAATACTTTGAATCACCGTTTGGTCTTGTTTATGAATCCCTGTATTTCTATTATTTGTTATGTATATATATACTCCTTGTATATCACCAGCAGTTTGGTTGGCAGTATTACACTGTGTCAGAGTCCCATGTTCTACACTGCTGGTGTACAGACTTATATTGGTTGTTTTTTTTCATAGAGAATTCTTTCTTCTCCATGGCAGCCTTTAATCACAAGCATTTGTGCTGTCTTGGTGGTGCCTCACCATTTCTTGTCGGCCTAGTGTGGTGTGCTAATCCTAATGGGCACCACAGAGGAGCCATGCCAGGCATACATAAGACCTTGTTCTTTCACATGGTCTGTGTGTGTTTGACCCAGAGATTGGTGATATTGTATTTTCTGACCATATGCCTATTTTATTTGATGCTGCCTTCTCCTGTGCCAAAGTTAAAACCTGTGCTCCTGCTCACCGCTGTCGAATTTTTAACCCCTCCACTGCTAGTCAGTTTTCCACTGCTTTTACCCAGCTCTATGCTCCCCCAGATTCTACTTCTTTTGATATGGAGAACCTCAGTTCAACAGTAACAACATTAAAGATTGGATAGCAGTGAACTTCTTAAGTTTCAATGAAAAGAAGACAAGTGATTGTGCTTGGACCCAGTGGGTCCTGTCAGTCCCCCTCCTGTTGACCTGGGCCCCTTGGCAGGGTTTGTCCAACCTACTGTTACTAATCTGGGTTTTAAGATAGACAGTGATTTTAAATTAGATCATCCAATTGCTGCAGTAGTGAAGTGCAGCTTTTTTCATTTAAGGCAGTTGGCAAAGGTTAAACCCATCCTTTCTCAACAGCGGTTTGAAACAGTAATCCATGTTTTCATCACATCTCGGCTGGATTACTGTAACGCACTTTATTTTGGAGTCAGCCAGTCTTCCCCCTTATGTCTCCAGTTGGTTCAGAATGCTGCTGCAAGTCTTTTAACTGGAACACGTAAGAGGGACCACATTACACTCATTTTAGCTTCCCTTTACTAGCTGCCTGTGCACTTTAGGGTTCACTTTAAAATTCTTTTATTTGTTTTTAAATAATTAAATGGCCTTACCTCTCTGAGCTTCTTCACTTTTACACTCCTGCTCAATCTCTCAGGTCAGCTGATCAGTTGCTCCTGGAGATACCGAGATCGAAGAGGAAGCTCAGAGGGGACAGAGCTTTTTCTGTCACTGCTCCTCAACTGTGAAACAGTCTCCCTTTGCCTATTAAGCCCCTTTTCCACTAGCACCTACTCAGCTCTACTCGCTTTGACACGGTGTGGTTGGTTTTCCATTACAACTGAGTACCACCTCAAGTGGGTGGGTTCATTACAGGAAGGCGGCCCGTTATCCCGTTATGTTGTTTACATGTTGACATTTTCACTGATAAATAACATAAAAGATGCTTAAAATCATAAAACACTCACCATCGTCCCCGTGAGCAGCCATCAGCTCAGAGACCTCCTGGTATACGTTTATAACTCATCTTTACTCCTTGGCCTTCAACCCAGCATGAGTCATTGATTTTTTTACTTGTTTTATTGCTTTTATTATATGATTTTTACCTGTTTTGTTTTTTACTTTTTTAGCTGCATTGTATTGTCTTTTATTTATTTTTATGTCTTGCATGTCCTTCACATTTTATCTATTCCTGATGTACAGCACTTTGTATCAGCTGTAGTTGTTTTTAAAGTACTTTAGAAATAAAGTTGGATTGGACTGGATTGGATGTTTGTCAGGGGTGTGTGTTGGAGGAAGGACCCAAATGCCAGACTCAAGTTTAAAACGTTTATTTAGGAGCTGGTCACCCTGACGCAGACACTTCAGGCGGCACGTCAGATGAGGCTCTCGGGGAAGAGGAGAGGGAAGACGTAGGTGAAGATGGAGGGATGACAATGGCAGCAGAGATGACAGCAGATAACGGTGGAGAGAGCTCAGCAGCGGTGGTAATTGGTTGTTGCTGAGTTCCTCACCTGGAACAGGACAAGACCTTTCTGTGGTGGATGTTAAAGAAAGGAAAGGTACTTGCCCCTGTCTGAGTTCTGCTGTCACTGGAGAGTCAGACGAGTCCTCCCGGGAGTTCATGGACCTTGTCCGACGAGGAGCCACTGCCCGATGGTGTGGTGCAGTTACTGCGTGGAGGGAGGAGGATATGGAGGTCCACTGTGCCTCCGGTGATGGAGAAATGCCAGGCCACTGTGTTCCCCAACGTCAATGTGACCTGCGTCTCCCCTCAGCTTGCCGTTGTTTCACCTCCTCCCGCTCTCCTGCATCCACTGGCGGCATCTCCACCAGTCCCTTGACCAACACCAGCAGATAGGGAAGGGTGCGTAGGAATCCAGTGAGCTGGGGGCAATGCAGTGATGGGGAGGCACTTTCAGACTGGGCATCCAGAAATGACCTCGCTTTGATATACGACCCCAAACAAAGAGGAACCTTCCACTCTGCTAGGTGGAAGAAGGACTATTCTCCTGACCTGTGTTGGGTCAGCTCTTTGAATGGGGAGCCATATCCTACACAGATCCTCATTCTTGATGATTTTCCACACAGCCAACACCGGCCCCTGCTTGTACACATTGGCCTACAACTTCCAGTCATATACAGCCCAAGGAAGATGCGCTGGAACTTCCGCAAAGCCAACTGGAAGAAATTCAGTGAAACTCTGGACCGGAGCGTTGTTACCATCCCACTCCACACCATCACTGTAGATGAAGCATACAACCGCTTCTGCAGCGCAATCTTCAAGGCTGCCCATACTGCAATCCCACGAGGCTACCGACCCCTCTATGTCCCATGTTTGGACGGAGAAAGTGCTGCCCTCCTACAATCCTATCAAACATCAGGGAACCCAGAGATAGCAGACCATCTCATTGAATCGCTAAATACAGCCCGGCGAAAGAAATGGGAGGAGACAGTTGCTGACCGGAGCTTTACCCACTCTAGCAGGAAATGTTGGAGCCTCATCCGTCGCCTAGGAGCTGCACAGAAGCCCCCTACCAAAGCCGAGCATCCGTCACACCCAACCAAGTTGCATCCCACCTACTGCCTATCGCCAAAGCACCCCAAGACAAAGACACCAGAAGAGCAGTTACAACTGAGCTAAAAAAACACCAAAAAATGCCTGTAGAGGAAACGAACCCTGAACCCTTCGAGGCTGCTGAACTGGAGAAAGTCCTACAGGGCCTGAAATGTGGAAAGGCAGCAGGATACGATAACATCTTCCCAGAATTCATGAAAAATCTTGGCCCCCGAGCCCCAACCTGGTTGACACAATTCTACACAAGGATCACACAAACAAACTCGATCCCAAAGAAATGGCGGACAGCAAAGGTCATTGCCATCCCAAAACCTGGCAAAGACCACAAACTACCAGCAAGCTACCGCCCAATCTCCCTACTCAGCGTTCCTTACAAAATCATGGAGCGCCTAATACTGCAACGCATTTCCCCAGAAATAGAGGATATTCTAAGTGTGGATCAAGCAGGTTTCCGCAAGGACCGCAGTACAGGAGAACAAGTACTGGCCCTAACCACCTTCATTGAAAATGGCTTCGAGAGCAGACTGAAGACAGGGGCTGTGTTTCTCGATCTTACAGCCGCCTATGATACGGTCTGGCACAAAGGCCTCCTCCTGAAACTTAAAAAGGCGATCCCTGCTTGGGCAACAGCAATTATAAAAACCCTGCTGACCAACCGAAGGTTCAGAGTCCACCTCAGTCAGAACACAAGTGCATGGAGAATGCAGAAAAACGGACTCCCACAAGGCTCAGTTCTAGCTCCAACTCTGTTCAACCTCTACATAAACGACCTGCCTACTACAAAATCCCGCAAATTCATCTATGCAGACGACATCTGTTTGGCATTCCAAGCACCAGACTTTGAACCACTGGAACGGGTGCTCACGGAAGATCTTGCTAAACTGGACCAGTTCTGCAAAATCTGGCGCCTAAAACCAAGCCCAGCAAAAACCGTCTCCAGTGTATTTCATCTCCACAATGCAAAAGCTGCCAGAGAACTAAACATCCACCTGAGCGGTCTCAAGCTTAAGCATGCCCCAAATCCAACTTTTCTTGGAGTGACCCTTGATAGGACCTTATCCTTCAAGGAACATCTAAAGGGGACGGCTGCTAAGGTGAAAGTACGAAACAACCTGCTCTGCAAGCTCGCTGGTGCAAAATGGGGGGCGGCAGTCTCCACCCTGCGCACCTCAGCACTGGCCCTTTCATACTCTGTAGCAGAATATTGTGCCCCTGTCTGGTCCAGGTCATCTTACACACACCATGTAGACACCCAGCTCAACTCAACCATGAGAACTATAACTGGAACAATCCGCTCAACACCACTCCCCTGGCTCTCTGTACTGTCAAACATAGCCCCTCCACACATCCGGCGAGCAGCATTAACTCAAAGGATGCTCCAAAAAGTTAAAGATTTTCCTCACTTACCAATCCATGCAGATATCTACACCCCACCCACTGCCCGGCTTTCATCCAGACGGCCGATTTGGAAAAACCCTCCCCCAGCTGACTTTACCATCCAGACAGCTTGGCAAGAGGAATGGGAGACCAAGGAGGTCCCAAACAAACAGCTGGTGATAAACCCCAACCAACAGGTCCCAGGCACCAACCTCCCAAGGAGACAGTGGTCTACACTCAATCGCTTCAGGACTGGACATGGCCCCTGCTTGGCCAGCCTTCACAGATGGGGCAGTAGCCCTAGCCCACTGTGCGCATGTGGAGAGGAGCAAACAATGGAACACATCATAGAGGCTTGCCCGCTCCAAAGACTGGAAGGAGGATTACACACCCTCCATACAGCAAACCAGGAGGCAACTGCTTGGCTTAAGGACTTTGCATTCGCTAAATAAATAAAAGTGCCGAAGTGTGGGAAAATCCTCAGCGACTCTGAAGGCACCTTCCAGGAGACTGAGGGCTCGTTCCGGCGTGTCACAGGAGGGGATATCCTCAATGAGGCTCTCGATTAAAGAGGCAGCCCAAACCTCCTTTTCGTCGAGGCCCATTGAAGAAAACTTGGAGTCCGCTGGGTCCATCTGACGGTGTCCTACTGTCAGGGGTGTGTGTTGGAGGAAGGACCCAAGACTCAAGTTTAGAACGTTTATTTAGGAACTGGTCACCCTGACGCAGCTCGAGGGCTGAAAAATAAAACAGGACCAGGCTCGGACAGGCAAAAACAGCACAAGACTAAACAGACAGAGCAGAAGCGTGGACATGCCATTTCTGATGAGGACACCATGCCCAGGTGAACGCCGTCCATTAAATAACAAACAGACAGGAGAGATATAATTACAGTCAGGTGTGAACATTCAAGGATGGAACTAAGCTTAGATGGAAAATAACTCAGGGTGCTGTCACTGTAAAACCAAACCAAAATTACAGCTAAAGACAGGAATAACAATAAGCAAACATAAACATGACTCAGATGATAATGATACTAATAAACCAGACTGAATAATAATGATAATAATACTAACAACAAAGGACTAAGAATATGGCTGGGATGAACAGACAGTCACTGACAGGGAATACACATGAAACATAATATCAACGGATCAGGGGAGATAAAACCAAGAAAACCAGGATAATAATAATAAATAATAATGACCAAACTGAGAACCGAGCAGGGAACATATCCTATGGAACACAAATGTAGACAAAATAATGAATAATAATAAGTACAGAAAAACCCAAGATACAACTTAAAGTGAGGATGCGGGCTGGGGCCCATGTCCTGAAAACAAGGAGTACAGACCAGAACTCAAGGTGTGGACATGGGGCCCAGTCCACACCCTGACAGCGTTCAGTGCATTCAGTATCCAACTCACGAGAAACAAGCAGGAATCTGTCCCTTCATCAGGTTATTTAATCTGGACCTCATCTATATGTCAACAATATTATCTTCTTTTTTTTTTTAATAGCCTGTAGCTCATGTTATTCATCTTCCACCCTTGTCAAACACACTTACTTCTGCTTAGGTCATTCTTTCAGTACAATCAGCCACTTCCTTCCTTATATCCTCTCTAGCAGCTGTGATCCCATCCAGTCTGACAGATGACATGAATTTTAAGTTGCATGGTGGTACAGTGGTTAGCATTGTTACCTCACAGCTAGAAGGTTGCTGGTTCAAATCTCCAGGTTAGTAGGAATCTTATTTATGTGCTGTGTGGGTTTATGCCAGTTTTCTCCCACAATCCGAGGACATACACGTTAGGTTATTCTAATTTAGTCCTAGGTGTCTGTTAGTGGAGTTAGTAGTTAAGTGCTTTGGGTTGTCTTTGAAACTAGAAAAAGTGCACCATATGTAAATACAAGTCTTTATCCTTTGCTCATAAGTACCAGTTTTCTTCTGTATCGAGGAGCTAACCTGCACTTTGCTATGGCATCTCCATGTTGATTTCCTTGCTAGGGTTTTGCTCCATGCTCTGCGCCCAACATTAGTCAATTTAGGTTGCATCACTGCTTTTCATTTATTTTTGCCAGGTTTTCCAATGTTTAAAAGGGCAGCATCAGTTGAAGAATGTACTTGGATATTTCAAAAATTAATTTGTAAGTTACAGACCTAACTTGCAATAAAGAGCTTTACTGATTTATCTAACCACATATCTGACCACACTATGCCCTAGATGATTCCAAACATGCTAGCAACAAGTGTTCAGAATAAATTACTTCATAAATTACAGCTGACCTCATCATCGGAAACATCTGACAGAAGGACATGTCTCTTGATATGTGTTTGGATATGTCTTAGACACATGCAGGGTTCCCACGTGTCCTAGAAAATTCATAAAATGACTGGCCAATTTTACAGTCATGGAAATGAGAAAAAAAGTTAAAATAGTGGTTGTTAGTAAAAACATACACTAATCACAAAAAGTTAGGGATATTTAGCTTTTGGGTGAAATTTATGGAAAATGTAAAAACTTCACGCTACAGTGATATTGTGTCATGAAAGTAGGGTCTTTAAGTAGAAGCACGCAATGGTGATTTCCTCATCTCAAACAATTTATTGAAACAAAAGCCAACAACTGTGGTGGGTATACCACAACAAAAATTGTCGGTGTCTCAATAACTTGTCATGTGCCCTTGAGCATCAATTACAGCTTGACAACAATGTCTCATGCTGTTCACAAGTCGACTTATTGTCTACTGAGGCATGGCATTCCACTGTTCTTGAAGGGCGGCCCTCAGGTCATTGAGGTTGTGGGGTGCAGGGTTACGAGCCTCTACACAGTGACTCAGCTGATCCCATAGGTTTTCTATGGGATTCAGGTCTGGAGAAAGTACAGGCCACTCCATTTGAGGTACCTCAGCCTCCAGCAGCCGTTCCTAATGATGTCACCTCGGTGAGCTGGAGCATTGTTGTCCATGAAGATGAAATTAGGCCTGTGTTGTTCATGCAGGGGCACAATGACTGGATTAATGATGTTATTCAGGTAGTATCGGCTTGGCACTGTACCATTCACAAGGTGTAGGGCAGTTCTGTATTGACTAGACACACCTGCCCAGACTGTAACACCACCACCACCAAAGGCTCGTCTGGTGACAACAGTGGTTGATGCATAGCACTCTCCTTGATGTCTCCAACATCGTTGGTGGCCATCATTTCTGCTCAACGTGAATCGATTTTCATCAGAGGACAGCAATGAGGCCCACTGGTCTCTTGTCCAGTGTAAATTCTCCCTGGCCCATGCAAGACAATGATGCCTGTGCCTGGTGGTTTGATTTGATTTATTTATTTATTTCGAACATGTAAATGTAAAATCAGAAAAGTGCAAAAGAAATTTTAAAAGAACCAGATAGGAGACATAAAACTTTCTCCACATATGCAAATGCAACACAAAGTACGTGCTCAAAAAGGAGTAGGATGAAGTCAACACTTATTTAATCCTACACCTTACCTTATGTTATTCTCAAACAAAAAAGAACTGTCAATACATCAAATACAAGAATGCAGAAAAGCAGATATACACCACAGACCAAACACCTAAAACATGTATACACCTTTGTAATTAACACCTTTAATTTTCCTTATACCTTGTGAAAATAATTTCTTTATATTTCTTTTTTGAACTGAGCAATGTTTGGACATTGTTTTAATGACTCGCTTAGTTGATTCCAGAGCTTGACTCCACATATTGAAACAGAAAAACTTCCTTTGGTAGTTCTAAAATTATGCAACTTAAAATGTAATGAGCCCCTTAAATTATAATCACCCTGTCTTTCACAAAATAAGTTTTTTAATATTTTGAGGCAACACATGATTCCTAACATTGTACATTAACACTCTTCTATTATATAGAGAATATTACCAAAACAAGGGATGAAATGATTTCACTCTTAACAGGCTCGTATGGTTTTGTGGATTATTATTTTAGTTCAAAAGTGCACAAAATAATAATTATACAACAATGAGTTCCCTATACCTTATTTTACCACACCCACAATATATTTACACAATTCACATTCGCACAAGAATAATTCAGCATAGTGTTCAAGTGTCCATTATTATTTCCATATCTTTGCCGGCAAAAATAAAAAAGAAGAAAAATAAAATGTCCCAATAAAGTCACCCAGACAAACTAGGATGTTCCTGTATTGTTGTCCAAAAAACCCCTGAGCTCAGTCAAAATGGTTAAGAGAGAAAAATGATGAGTGAGAGACAAGAAGGAATGATCTCACCGTCGTCAGATCCGCTGCCCCTGCCCTTCTCTCCTGGTGCACAGCGGACCCCCCCCCCCCCCCGGGTCCAGCGTCCTCCTCCTGGGCCAACCAACCTGCCGTATCACAGCAAGGACACACCGACAACCGCTGGACCCACGTTGACTCCCAGCGGTACGACGCTCTTCCTGGTTGCTCCTGTGGTCTCAAAAAGGCCTTTAGACGGCAGTGACTCAGGAGGTAGAGCAGGTTGTCTAATAACCTGGTGGTTGGCGGTTCGAATCCCACTCTCCCCACAAATCCTGCCGTTGTGTCTCTGGGCAAGACACTTTACCCCAGTTGCTCCTGGTGGGTCTGGACAGTGCCATGTTGGGCAGCTATGCCGCCATCAGTATGTGAATCAAATCAAATCAACCTTTATTGTCATGTTGCTGTACATACTGTACAACTGTAGTGCAGGCAAGATGAAATTACGTTTCTCTAGGCATCCATATAAGTAAAAAGAACATAATTTAAGACACACTCACACACACCCTCACCCCCCACCCCAACACAGCCATTCACACATCCCTGAGACATACTTGAAACTAACTAGAACTATATAATGTGCATATAATATACATTCGATAATCATCTCCTTTGTTTTGTCCACGTTGAGCACCAGATTGTTCTCCCTGCACCAGCCCTCCAGGTCTCTAACTCTAACTCGGTCAGGAGTTACATCTTCCGCCAAAACATATGTATTTTTAGAAAGTACGATTTCGAAGGTTTACAATGATACCAGGCACTCACGGGGGTTTTCCCAGGACTTGCCACTAGCAAACAAAGAAAGAGTCATGATTTATGACTTCTCCTGCCTGTAGCTCGTAATGACGCGGTGTGCATTCTGACTCATTTTGCCAGCACGGGTCACAATTTGTTAACTCAAGAAAACACAATGCAACAAACAGCATGGGGGTTGTAACAGTGGGAATAGACAAGACCAAAAAACACTCACTAGGATCAGTAATGCAAGACATGATGTACCGGAAGGAAAACAGACAACGCAACACCGAGCATCGACATGAACTGATATAAATAGGGGAACTAATGATCACAGACGCAGGACAGCTGGGAGAACAAATCAAGGGCTAAACAGAGCACACATGAGGGAAAGTGGCTACAGATATAGAAAACAAGAGTTACCAGGGACAATAGGTAAACAAATATACACACCAGACCACAATAATAAAAATAAAGACAAACAAGGGATGATACAACCCACCAGGGGAAACACAGAAGACAATAACTATAATAATAATGCTAATGGAAACACACAGGGCAAATAATGAAAATAATCATAATAAGGAAAACATAATGACATCACATCAACTTAAAGCGCAGACCATGACAGTCACACTGTTCCTTGAGTGCAATGCCATAGCCCCATTCGCCAGTCAGTACATGCAGTACATAACGTTACACCCGGTCACCACGATGGGGTGGGTGGGGGGTGGACTTTGACCTGGATATATACACATACATACATACATACATAGAGACAAATTTAGCGCTGCTCTGGCTGTGTAGCAACAAAGATCTTAGTTAAACCAAGATTACTCACTCTCTCAGCTTAATGATTTAAGAAAAGTTAAATATAAATAGCAGATAAAATCAGCTATACTGTATATCCTTAAGGCTGCGTGTCCACCAAATGTGTTTTTTCCACTCTGGGCGACAGTTTTCTATTCATTCTTTATGTAGCCCAGCGTTTACAGCGCTGAGCACCCTCGGTGCTGAAACGCTTTGAGCGGTGGCTGTTTTTTGTCGCAGTGCTCAGGGCACTCAGCGTTGAAAAAAGTTCAACTTTTCAGACCACAGCTGAGCTCGTCAGTCAGACCTTTCTGAGCAGCCAATCAGAATAAAGAAGGGCGGGATATAGGACACCGATACAGTCTCTACTCAGACTCCTGTTTTCCGTGTCATCATATTTTACATCCAGAACTGCTAGAATACGTTTCCTGTCCATTGTTATTTAAAGACTGCTATTAAAAAAATCTGAAGAAAGTTTGACCATAGGAAAAGCGGAAGTGCTGAGCTGAGAGTGACAAGCGGTTGCTGGGATACAGGGCACATACTTTTTTTCCCAGAGCACAGCGCACAAACGCTGAAAAAAAATGCTCATGGCGGTCGGGGTGACAAAAAGCGCATTTTGTGGACAACCGCACTTTAATCTTCTGTTTTCTGTTTTTTGACAAATTCTAAAACACTTCATTTTCTTTTTCAAGTGATATATTTCCTTTAGTTTTTATCATGTTTTGTCTTGAAAAATGGGGGAATTAACTATCTTTGGTCTTACACACCACATGCAGATCTAACACAGAGAAGCTCTTATCACATGAGGCACCTCAAAGAGGATGCAGCCTCTTGCATCATGGTCGTTCAGCTTTGCCTGGCTTTTTTTAAATGGATATAGGTTATATTTTTTTTTATTCCTCCCAGATATCCGATCCAGTAATTTATGCCAGGATCGGGCCACTTCAAATTTTGAATGTTGGATCGGCGTATCCCCAAAAGATGGCTAAAAATGGATATAAACTTGTTTCATTTGTTGATGAACAAAGGTTTTTAGTGATCTAAAGGAGATCGTCACTTCCTTGTGGTAACGTATCGTCACTTCCTGTTTTGCTGTCTGCCTGTGTGGTTTGCTCTCCAGCTCTCCAGCCACTAGCTAGCCACTAGCTATGGCTAGTACCTCTCTTTCCTCTCCTCCTCTGGTGTGCTCTCTCTGTCAGATGTTTAGCTACACCTCTGCCTCTTTTAGTGATAACGGTAAATGTAATAAATGTTGTCTTTTTGAGGCGCTCGAGGCGAGGTTGTCTGATTTGGAATCCCAGCTCCGCTGCATTGAAACACCGTCTGCGCCAGTTAATCTCGACGGACGCCCATTAGCTGCAGCGGAGCTAGCTAGCTTAGGTCCCACTGTCAGCGGTCCCCTGGCTCTCCTCAGCAGCGAGGAGACTGGGTGGGTGACGGTGAGAAGGAAGCCTAGTCGCAAAGCCCCTGTTCACCACCAACCTGTTCACGTTTCTAATCGTTTTTCCCCGCTCAGCGACACACCCGCTGAGGAAAAAACTCTGATCATTGGCGACTCTGTAGTCAGAAACGTGAACCTAGAGACTCCAGCGGCCATAGTCCAATGTATTCTTTACTTTAGCCCCCGGGTTTACTCCGGGGGCTCCGGTTTCCTCCCACAATCCAAAGACATGCATGTTAGGTTAATTGGCTGTTCTAAATTGTCCCTAGATATCTGTTTCCTATAGGCCCTTAGAATAGAGGGTTAGTATTAGTGAAAGCGCTTTGAGTGGTCTTTGTGACTAGAAAAGCGCTATATAAGTGCAGGTTAGTTAGTTAGTTAGTTAGTATTCCTGGGGCCAGAGCAGGCGACATCGAGTCAAATTTGAAAATGCTGGCTAAAAGTAACTGTAAATACTCCACAATTGTTATTCACGCCGGCATTAATGACATCCGTCTCCGGCAGTCGGAAGTCACGAAACTTAATATAGAATCGGTGTGTGAGTTTGCAAAAACGATGTCTGCCACTGTAGTATTCTCTGGGCCCCTCCCCAATCTGACCAGTGATGACATGTTTAGTCGCTCGTCATCCTTGAACCGCTGGCTGTCTGTGTGGTGTCCTAAAAATAACGTGGGCTACATTGACAATTGGAGCTCTTTTTGGGGAAAACCTGGTCTTATGAGACGAGACAGCATTCATCCCACTTTGGATGGTGCTTCTCATTTATCTAACAATCTGGCATCTTTTTTATCCAAATTTCCAAAACCGTGACTACTCAGAGTTGGGACCAGGAAGCAGAGTCGCAGTCTTACACGCCTCTCTGCAGCTCCTCTTCATCCGCCACCCCTCAGCTTAGCCCCTGTCTTCCCCATCAGAGAATCATTGTCTGCTCCCTCCAAAGTGAATACAAATATAATGCATAAGCATCCCAAAGTGATAAAGCAAAATATTGGTAAAACTCAAATTAAACATAAAGCCTCTAAACTGAATGATTTGGCCTCTGTTCCTCCTCATAATTTAAAAATTAAATGTGGTTTATTAAATATTAGGTCTCTAACTCCCAAGTCTCTGTTAGTCCATGATCTGTTAATTGATCATCAGATTGATTTAATTTCCCTTACAGAGACTTGGTTAGGGCAAGAGGATTATGTTGGTTTAAATGAATCAACTCCCTCTGGTTATTTAAACTGTCAAAATCCCAGAAGTTTTGGTCGTGGAGGAGGAGTAGCAACAATTTACCATTCCAAATTACTAGTTAATGTAAAGCAAAAAACATGTTATAATTCCTTTGAGGGCCTGGTCCTCAGTGTTGGGCACTTTAACAATTTCAGGTTAAACCCAACTTTATTTGCCATAGTTTATCGTCCCCCATCAACCTATTCAGAATTTTTATCCGAATCTGCTGATTTCTTAGCTGATTTAGTGCTGAAATCTGATAGAATAATTATAGTAGGGGACTTTAATATACATGTGGATGTAGATAGTGACTGCCTTAATGTGGCTTTTAATTCAATATTAGACTCGATTGGGTTTTCTCAGAAAGTAGGAAATTCTACTCATTACCTCCACCATACATTGGACCTTGTTCTGACATATGGCATAGAAATAGAAAATCTTGTAGTGTCTCCTCATAACCCTATACTGTCAGACCATTGTCTGTTAACCTTTGATTTTACTATTTCTGACTATTTGGCTCCTAAAGAAAAATATTATCACAGTAGATGCCTCTCAGATGATGCTGTTTCCAAATTTATGCAGATTGTTTCCTCTATGCCATGTGTCAACACAAAGGAAATAAGCTATAGACAGCTTGCTCCTTCTGTAATTGATAACATGGTGGATAGTGTTTCAGCTTCTCTGCATCAGGCTCTAGACTTGGTGGCCCCCTTAAAAAAGAAAAAGTCTAATCAGAGATTTTTAACTCCTTGGTTCAACACAGAAACTCGTAGCTTAAAACAGAAGACTCGTCAATTAGAAAGAAAATGGTGCTCTACTAATTTAGATGAAATCTATTTAGCTTGGAGAAATCATCTTTTAATTTATAAAAAATCTCTTAGAAAAGCTAGAACGAGTTATTACTCTGCATTAATAGAAGAGAACAAGAATAATCCCAGGTTTCTTTTCAGTACTGTAGCCAGGTTGACAAAGAGTCAGGACTCTGTCAATCCTAGCATCCCCTTAGAGCTTACTAGTCAGGACTTTATGAACTTTTTCAATAATAAAATTTCATCCATCAGAGATAAAATCAATCAGATTCTTCCCACAGTTAACTTAAATACTGTAACTACTACAACTCCTTCTATTGATGTCTGTCTTGATGAGTTTACTCCAATCGACCTTTGTGAGTTAGACAAAATAGTTTCCTCATCCAAACCTTCAACTTGTCTTTTAGACCCTATTCCTACCAGGTTATTTAAAGAAGTCTTCCCACTTATTGGTAGCTTTATTCTTCATATAATCAATTCTTCATTAACTTTAGGCCATGTACCGCAGGCTTTTAAAACGGCTGTAATTAAACCCTTACTCAAAAAGCCAACGCTAGATCCAGGAGCTTTAGCTAACAATAGACCAATCTCTAATCTCCCTTTCATTTCAAAAATCTTAGAAAGAGTTGTTGCTACGCAATTATTTGACCACCTGCAGGGGAATGGTTTACTTGAAGAGTTTCAATCTGGGTTTAGAATCCATCATAGTACTGAAACAGCCTTAGCGAAGGTCACTAATGACCTCCTCATTGCATCTGATAATGGACTAGTTTCTGTACTTGTCCTTTTAGATCTTAGTGCAGCTTTTGATACTATTGATCATAATATTCTACTTGATAGATTAGAACACTATGTTGGACTTAATGGAACTTCGTTGCAGTGGTTTAGATCTTATTTATCTGATAGGTTCCAGTTTGTTCATGTAAATGATGAGTTTTCTTTCAGCTCAAAGCTTAGTCATGGAGTTCCACAGGGATCTGTGCTAGGCCCTACTCTTTTTAGTTTATAAATGCTTCCGTTAGGCAACATTATTAGAAAGCACTGTATACATTTTCATTGTTATGCAGATGACACACAATTATACCTGTCAATGAAGCCAGATGATACTAATCAATTAGCCAAGTTAGAAGCCTGTCTTAAGGAAATCAAAGCTTGGATGACTTGTAATTTCCTGCTATTAAATTCAGATAAGACTGAAGTCATTCTTGTTGGTCCAAAAAACCTTAGAAATTCCTTTCCAAATCAAACTTTCAGTTTGGATGCAGTTACTCTTTCTCTTAATAGCTCTGTGAGGAACCTTGGAGTTATTTTTGATCAGGATTTGTCCTTCAATTCACATATTAAATTTGTTTCTAAGACTGCCTTCTATCATTTGCGTAATATTTCCAAGATTAGGAGCATCTTGTCTCAGAGTGATGCTGAGAAGCTGATCCACGCTTTTGTTAGCTCGAGATTAGATTATTGTAATTCTTTATTATCAGGCTGTCCTAAAACATCTTTAAAAAGTCTTCAGCTGATCCAAAATGCTGCAGCAAGAGTTTTAACAGGTACTAGAAAGAGAGATCATATCTCTCCGGTTCTGGCCTCCCTTCATTGGCTTCCCATAGAGTTTAGAATTAAGTTTAAAATCCTTCTTCTTACTTACAAAGCTCTAAACAATCAGGCTCCTTTTTATTTAAAAGATCTGATACTACCGTATCATCCTAACAGAACACTACGCTCCCAAAATGCAGGATTACTTGTAATACCTAGAATCTCCAAAAGTACAATGGGAGGCAGAGCCTTCAGTTATCAAGCTCCTCTCCTGTGGAATCAGTTGCCAATCTGGATTCGGGAGTCAGACTCGATCTCTGTTTTTAAGAATAGGGCTAAAACCTACCTTTTTGACATAGCCTACAATTAGGGAGGGATCATGTGTTTCTGAACCCTCCCTTAGTTATGCTGCTAATAGGTTTAGTCAGTCGGGGGACCTCCAGTAATGCACTGGGCCTCACTCCTTTCCTCACTCTCTATGAATTTTTTTTTTTTTTTTTTTTGCTGGTCATTAACATTTGTTTGTTCTCTCCCATAGATTGAGTCCCCATTGTGCTGTTTGCTCTCTACATGTCTGTTCTTTTCTTCTTCTCTATCCCCTCACTCCCCAGCCAGTCGCAGCAGATGACTGCCCCTCCCTGAGCCTTGTTCTGCTGGAGGTTTCTTCCTGTTAAAAGGGAGTTTTTCCTCTCCACCGTCGCCAAGTGCTTGCTCACAGGGGATCGCCTGATTGCTGGGGTCTTTCTGCAACTGTGGGGGTCCCCCCTACAGTTGATAGTGCTATGAGATGACTGTTGTTGTGAAATGGCGCTATATAAATAAAGTTGAATTGAATTGAATTGAATCTAGCTCAAATATTCTATTCTGTGACCATTTTTAGATGCTCCAGTTTTCATCTCTCAACCTCACTTCTACAATGCTGATCCTGTGCTGCTAGACTACGTGGAGGGTCTTCATCCCACTGAAGAGGAGCATGGGCTCTTCATGGATGTCAACCCAGTGAGTGCATGCATACGTGTACATAACATCAGTCTGATATCACTCTGTTAAAGTCTGTTAAAGTCTAGCCTATTTAATAGCTCATTCCAGCGAAGATAAAATGAGCTAATGCCATGGTGCTGTGTCAGTCTGTCTATAATATTGTCCATCTACAGATCACAAGATTTGCTATTCCTCCTAGGCAGTTGCCTGGATCCTCTCCAAATTCACACACACACTGATCCTCAAATAGGTCTGCATCCAGGTTGTGGTCAAGGTCAGGGTTAATTGTCAGGAAATATGGGCACTTTTGTGATTTTATGAGAATCGTTACCCTTCCTAGGCAACTGTTTGTATGCTCACCAAATTCACACACCATGATCCTTGTGTGGGTCTGCATCCAGGTTGTGCTCAAAGTCAAGGGGTCATCGTTGTCGTCCGTCGTGTTCGACGAAGACCACTTTGCACTGTTTCTTCTGTGTCCATTACTTGTGTATCCTCATGTGGCTTATTAGGCCAATCTGGGCACAGAGAGATCTCTGACAGATAGGGCAGAAAATACCTAAGGAACCATCTGCAAGAATCCTCTGGTGAGCTTTCCTTGCCAACCTCTTTTGCACAGGTGTGGCGGTCCTGTTAGTTTCTGAGACATTTGCTCCATTGGTCAACGCTGAACGCCATATGGAACGCTCTGTCGCAAGCTGTTCCCATGAGTCGGGATTTATGACAAATGATTTTAAAGAAGCTTTCAGGGTGTCCTTGAAGCACTTCTTTGAACCACCTTGGGACCGTTTTCCCTCTTGCAGTTCATCATAAAACAACCTCTTCGCAAGTCAATCATCCTGCATGTATACAAGATGACCAGCCCAGCGCAGCCGAGACTGCATCAGAATGCTGTATATGCTAGGCCAGGGGTCGGCAACCCACAGCCCCGGGGCCACATGCGGCCCTTCAGCCCCCATGCTGTGGCTCCCTGCAGTTATATCTCAAAACACATGGAAATTACTGGGGTTCATTTTAATTATTTTATTTTTCAAATTCTTTATTGGATACATTTCTCAACGTAAACACTTTCATGAACATAAAATATATACTTTTAAAATTATTACCTCCGCCAAGGAGGTTATGTTTTCATCAGCGTTGGTTTGTCTGTCTGTCTGTCTGTCTGTCTGTCTGTCTGTCTGTCTGTTTGTTTGTTAGCAAGATAACTCAAAAAGTTATGGACGGATTTTCATGAAATTTTCAGAGATTGTCAGAAATGGGGTATCCTACAGATGATTACATTTTGGTGGTAATCCGGATCACCGGGGGAACTGTGGTGCTTGGCGGAGGTCTGCACTCTCCGAGTGCTTTTCTAGTTTATTATGTTGTCAATCATGCGTCACATCCGATAGCAGCTCACACACGGAGAGCCTCTGAATCTCTCTGTGCAGTGCATGTGAAGAGCAGAGAGCCGCAGCTTCCTGCTTATCTTCCCCCACCCTCGATAAGACATGAACAGATCCAGAAAAAATAAAATCACAGAGGAAACGGGAGAGTCTAATTCTTTGTGGACAGATTCATTTGCGTCCATGTATGATTGTTATGTGGAGAGAATTTCTCCACGAGAACAGAAACAAGGAGAAAAACAGCCTCCTCATTAGTGTCTACAGGTCCATAAAAAGTCTTAAATGTGATTATCTAAAATCAACACCTTAATTGTCCTTAAAAATGAGAAACAATCATTGAATTAATGCTCAATAACCTTAAAATTAGTTGCCTTCACTACACGGTAAATGCTGGATTCACCAGACACAACTGAAGTCTGAATTAATGTGAATTTATTTTCACCATCACAACTCAATACTTCCTGAATTATGTAAAAATAAAAGCCCTTTATAGCAATTCAATTTTAAGAATTCTTGCGTCTGTTATATGCTTGTATTGTGAAACGCCGTCAACCGGATATGCTTGTCTGAAATCAGCAACCTACAGGCAGTTTCCCCTCGCATTTTGTAAATTTAAAAAAAAAGGAGGAGAAAAGATTGTCTGACAGTGATGTAGAGGTGAGCCTTTTATTTTAAGGATGTTTTCAGCTTTTTGTCTGTAGGATAACTGCTATTTTGTTGCCTGTGGGGTTTTGGACAGTGAACTATGTGTGCAGACTGTCTATCGATGCTACACTCTTTTTAAAATTCTAACCAACATTTAGCTCAGAAGAAGAAGGTAAAGTATTTTTAAACTTTTTTTTTCACTCTGCTGTAAATATTTCTAATTGGCTTAATTTGCACCAAATGATTTTAAAGTTGTATTATTTAGAAAGTTGTTTAGAATTCTTTTTGTCTTATTGCAAAATAAAGAAGAATATCAGACAACCAATTATCAGACAACCAATCCACTAGTTGTCAAATTGAGAGTCTGGAGAACAGGTGAAGGATACAGATTTATATTATATTAATACATTTGAAAAGGAGCATTTTGAGGAAACATAAAAAGGATGAAAAGTAGCTTCTCCTAAATACAGCTTTTGTCTCTAATTTATTAAAATATCAGGAACTAAAGCTGTGTGATCACTGTTGAAAGGAAGAGATGGATGATATTTTTCAGATTTAAACAATTTATGAATGTGCTAACAATTAAAAACTACAAAAAATTATGGTCAGATATCCAGATATAGCCTTTTCAGCTCAAAACAATTTGTAATATATTTGTAATACTTTTATTTCATGAATGAAGCTATATACAGATCTTGACAGTTTTTTCCACCATTGCAGTATGAATTCATTAATGCCACATAGTATTCAGAGCTATGTATATAAAAAAACTTTATAAGCAGCATAATCTTTATTTTAAAGGTCAAATTGCTGTTGTGGCCCTCAGTCGCTTTTGTTTTTGTCAGAAACGGGCAAAATGGCTCTTCGGTTGGCAAAGGTTGCAGACCCCTGAACTAGGCAGACTGGCTCATGCCAGAACCTCCATGTCTGGGATTAGGTCAAGGGGTAGGCCAAAGTTCACAGGCTATGAGTACATGTCATTTCAACTTTTAGTAGACCTATGCTATATAAACATTATATGTAGGGAGAAAAAAGCATCGCCCCTCATATGTCTGTTATATAAGATAAGATAAGATAAGATAAGATAAGCCTTTATTAGTCCCACAACGGGGAAATTCCAGGATTGCAACAGCACAGGGATAGCAACACTCAGAGCAACAATCAGAAGGCAAGAAAAAAAACAAGCAAGCAAGAGCAGCTAATATACATATGTACGTATTACTATAAAAATATATATATATACACACACACACAGACACACAGTGCAGAGCATTGTAGCTGGATGGAATAAATATATGAATATATGAACGCACAGTGCAGAGCATTGTAGCTAGATGGAATAAATATGTAAATATATAAATACCCACAGTATGGAGCATTGCAGCTAGGTGGAATAAATATGCAAGTATATAAACACACACAGTGCGGAGCAATGTAGCTAGATGGAATAATATGTAGATATATAAATATATAAACACACCCAGTGCTGAGCATTGTAGCTAGATGGAATAAATATGTAAATATATAAACACACACAGTGCAGAGCATTGTTGCTAGATGGAATGAAACAGCATAACCGTCTATTTAGTTATCCTACATGGTATGATTATGTGCCCATACATATTCTCACCCTCCATAGCGACCGGTATGTTCCTAGTTGTATGCCGGAGGGGACCATTGTGTAAGTCTATTGCATCTTTTGCATTCAAAAAACTATTAGTTTGTTACGTCTTTTTGCTATCTCTGCGAGCAGCCCTGCTTAGGTTGTACAGTCTGACAGCCGTTGGTAGGAAGGACCTACGAAACCTCTCGGTTGTGCACCTGGGATGATGTAGTCTGCTGCTAAATGAGCTCCTCAGTGCATCCAGTATGTCCTGCATAGGGTGGAACTCGGACTCCAGCAGAGATGACAGTTTAGCCACCGTCCTTCTCTCTCCTATCTCCTCCATCGGATCAAGGCGCTGCCCCAGGACAGAGCTAGCTTTCTTAATCAGTTTGTTCAGTCTCTTCCTATCGGCTGCAGTAATGCCACTGCCCCAGCAGACCACTCCAAAAGTGATGGCTGATGCCACCACCGTGTCATAGAATGACTTCAGCAGCGCCCCTTGTACACCAAAAGACCTGAGTCTCCTCAGCAGGAACAGCCTGCGCTGTTACATATTACATGGACAAACACACAGACAGACGCACATAAATGCTCTATCCATGGTGACGATGGTCGGTGTGTGGGTAATGATTGAGGCTGGATTGCACCAACCAGGCTTAACTCTTAAACCAGTATAAATCAGGGTTTAGGATGAAATTCTGTTGCACCAAGTTGGCTTACAAACAGCCAGTTCAGGTTTAACCATTTCAATAGCTGTGTTTTTGAGATGGTGACCAAAATCAAGTTTCTCTTCAGAAAAACGAGACTCAACCCATTTGAGTTTGATTGCTGAATGAAATGCACAGTTCTTTGCTAGATCAACTGTGGTTGCTCATAGAAGTGTGGAATTCTGCAGAACAGTTTAGAGCAGGGGTGTCCAATCATGTGCCATGGAGGGCCAAGACCCTGCAGGTTCTCTCTTCTACCAAGTCTCTTCAGCAGGGGTTTTCACTGTTCAGCAATCAGTGTGAAGAAATTCAGTGGAATCTGCTGTTGAAGGCACTAGTTGGAGGTAAAGCCTTCAGGGTCTTGGCTCTCCATGGCACATGATTGGACATCCCTGGTTTAGAGTGAGGTATTGTAACCTGGGTGTTGTCCTGAGGGAAATTATTCTTAGTACATACAGTACAAACTGTTAATAAGCAGTTATGAGAGCATTAGACTATGCAAAAGGCGATATAATCAAAGCAGCTTTAATTGTCAAACAAAAAATGGGAAATTATGTATTTTTCTATGACAGAATTTCTGGCCACTCAATCCTCTTCTGGTTGGCTAATTGCTGTAGCTGGATACACTGTCACGAGCTGAGCACTGGAGGTTCCGCCATGCTCCATCTCGTGGCCTTTTCTCTGTATTTATATATTTGTTGTATTTTATTTGTGCCTTTTGGTTTTTGTTATCCCTGCAGTGTTTTTTTAATTTTCCTGTTTATGTCTTAGTTTTACCGTGTTCTGATATCATTGGCATCTATTTCTCAGTTTGTACTTGTTTATATTTTATTCTTTAATTCCTTATTGTTGTGGTTGACAGCTGTCAGGGCATTTCCTGGTTGGTGCTCTGTGTGGGCGTAGCCCTGTCAGCTGTCAGACAGTCACTCGCCTCTCATTACTTCCAGCTGATCCAAATTATTAATCATTACTACCTTCTGCCCGCTCATGTGACCCCACACCTGGTATTACTTGTTATTTGTTCTGACCCTATTTCGTCGGCCTCCGTCGGTCTATGATGACCATGGAAGAGAATCCTAAACGTCTACTCTGCTGGAACAGCACCGCCTGTGGCTGAACAGGCCGATGTGCACCAGTGTTCTACCTTCCAGCGTTGGGCGTTGGTAGGGTTCAAGCCTGGCAGGAAGATATGGAGGACAAGATGTTACTCGTGCAGCATGTCCCCCCTCTCCACGTCACTGATGAATCCAAAGGAACAGCAGGGCTGCTATAGTTTGGCACCAGTGCCGTCGCAGGAGCTGCCAGAACGATGTTGAGCACAACAGAGAACTGCCTTAGGGGCTCCGACTCCAGATTTTTCCTCAGGGTTGACTCCCGAAGCCTTTCTCGTGACTGGGGGTGCCGCAAGGCAGCGGAGGTTTGAAATCAGGGTTTACCTTCCCCTAGATGGGCTACCTTCCCAGGTTGACGAGCCACATCTACCCGAAGCATCTGGTTTTAAGGCGCCAGAGATCCGCCCTCGCCCCTTCTCCTATTAGTAAAAGCAGTTCCGCCGGGCTTACAGACTAAACCACACGGGCAGGCTAGGAGTTGGACTTAGTTGTCAGAGGCTTTTCGAGACGCACGCCGTAAGGAGCATTTTATGAGCGCTAGGAGCTTAACCCCAGTGCCGCTCCTGGCTATGACAACCTTGGAACCAGACCTTGACCCTATTTAAGGGCAGCATTTTCATTTCATGTCGCTGCAGTCTTAATGATACTCCCTCTTTGCCACCATTATATAACCCCTTCCCCGTTCTGGTGAGTTTGTCTGCTACTCGATCTGTAAGTTTACCATGTTGTCTGTTTGGATTTTTGCCTTTATGCACTTTGGAACTTTGTGTTTTGTTAATAAATACCACAAACTGCAGTCCAGCGTCTGGGTCTGTCTCTCTGACCCGAGGGGCAATTCATGACAGAAGACTGCAGCCAGTAAAAGACCCAGCTGCTGCAGCTTGTGGATTTTTGCCTTTTTCGTTTCACTCACCTGGAGCTCATGATGTCCCTGGCACGTCGGCCTCCGTCAATTAAAGGGAGATCGGCAGTGGGGTGCCCGACTGTGGAGGAGGAATGGGCCGCTGAATTTATCCAGGGCTTTGTAGGTGAAGCTCTCACCTCCCGTAGCCCCAGGAAGATCTGGGAGAGTGTTAATGGATGTTGAGGAAAGCGGTTGGGATTGTGGATCCCAACCACTTTCTTCAGCATCCCGGGTTGAGGAAATATCCCCAGTTCATGGAGCTGCTGTCCACGCTCGACGTCCTGCAGCAGTCCTTCCCTGGGCTGAGGTGAGGGCCACCTCCAGCAAGCCCGAAGCCGACGCGGAAGCGCACTCCACGGCAGACGCCCTGTTCCACCTCCCATTTACCCATTCCTGCTCCGGCCCCATCCACTCCACAACACCGTCATCCTGCTTTGGACAGCTGGAGGAATACTCCCGCCTCTCAGGCAACTACTCCCCCTTTGCCGAGGCAGAAGACTCCCGCAGCAGTGCACCTTCAGTGTTTTTCCTCTTTGGCCGTTTCACCAGTCTGTTCTTTTCCTGCAGCTGCTGTTCCTCACTTCTCCTCGCCATTCTCTCCCGCTGCTGAGAGGTTCGGCTGTTTTCTCTGCCCTGAGGGGCAAATCATGACATACACTCTTTAGATACAAAATTCAGAGCCATTTCTTAACTCTTTGGAAAAGTGTTTTGTTGCAGACATGACAGCTAAATTTAACATCAGAAGCTATTAAATAACATTTTTGAGAGTATCTTTGTTATGTTGCTTATTATTGGTTTAGAGGATAGATAATTGGGGGCTGCTGTTTTCAGTGAAAATTGACCAAATCCTTAATGTAAAGCATTATATTGTCACAACAGAATATGAAAAATTGATCTTTAAAACATGTGAAAATGAATAAGTTGCACGAGTGTTGAATAGTGAGTCATCCCAAAAAAATCCATATCAAACTCATTTTTGGAAATTTGCTGAAAATCATCCATTCATTCATTCATCTTCTTCCGCTTAATCCTTTTCGGGTCGCGGGGGGGCTGGAGCCTATCCCAGCATCTTTGGGCGAGAGGCAGGGTACACCCTGGACAGATCGCCAGTCCATCGCAGGGCCAACACAGAGAGACAGACAACCTTTCACTCTCACAGTCATACCTAAGGACAATTTAGAATCCCCAATTTTGATGCCAGTTAACCTAACTTGCATGTTTTTGGCATGTGGGAGGAAACCGGAGAAATCCCGGAGTAAACCCACGCAGACATGGGGAGAACATGCAAACTCCCCACAGATCACTGTTGGTCGGGGGCTGGGATCGAACCCAGGATCCCCCGGCCAAGGGTCAGTTGCTGTGCTGCCACTCCACCACCGCGCATTCCGAAAATCATCCAAAAAGGACTTAATATGTCGACATCATTAAAGGGGATGTTAAAGGAATCAAACCTAACAATTGCAAGCCTATCAATGTTAAAGCCTTTGCATGGTTACTTGCTCAGTAAATAAGTTCATTTTGTATAATTGCTTTGTACTCTTTGCTTAAGACACTCAATATCAAACACAACACTACAATAATTCAGGATCCTGTTGTGAATTTCATTTCCTTTAAGAAATAGTGTCTATGTAGCCATTTTCTTACATAGTAAATGTAGAAATGAATGTTTGTTCCTAGGTTGTATTAGTTTCCTGCAGTGGAAAAGGGTTTGGTAATTGCACATGAAAGTCCTCCAGTATTAGAGCCAGATGCTCAAGGAAAAAACATGGCATAAAAGGGCTTCAAGAGGATGATTGTTTAAGTATCTGACTGATTATTGGATAAAATGCATAAAGTGTCCCAGAACATGTGGGATGATAACAGTATAATTATGGTTCTGCATTAAGGTCATATATCAGAAAGTAATTTGATGGCAAGGCAAAAGGAGCGATATTGAAGTCAGTTTTTTTTTTTTTTTTTTTTTTTTTTTTTTTTTTTTGTTACTTATTTGTACCCGGAGGTAGATTTGGTTTGCAGTCTGGTGACAACCCACCGGCTGCCGGTCGCTGCGTGCGCGAGCGCCCTAAACCTACATGTTTTTGGTATATAAGACAAAAATAACAAATGAGAACAATCCTTTAGCAATATGGGACTTAACCCTCTAATTGGCCTAGGCGCTGTGTGGCGCCTTGGGGCAACGCAAGGCCCCTAGTGGTCAAGAGTGGTAAAAATAATTTTGTCAATAAAATAGTTCAGATTTCCAAGGCTATAACTTGAAAGTTACAAGAGATAATGGCTTACTGTCAATTAGAAAGATGTAGAATATGATCCAAAGTTTCAGATAGGAATAAATTTGCGCATCTAATTTGCATAATGTCGTGGCAGCTATATAAATTACATAACTCAGTCAAAGTGGACTTTGGACACATTCACACAAAAAATGGTCCTTTTTTTGACGCCGATTTGTCTACAGGGGTATGTTTTTATCTAATCTTCAAAATATATGAACCAGAAAATCAATAAAAATGTCAAAAAAACATATTTCTTTCTTACTTGTTGCCGGAAGGGGGGGGTTCGCCTGTCCACATGACCGGTCCGTTTTCATCCATCGTGATCGATGTATTGCGTTTGCTCAGCCATTTACACCATGTACCACATCTACAAACTCTTATGATTACCCCACGTGAATTTCGTTTGTATTACGCTGCTATTTTTTCTGTTTGGTGCATTATTCCTGTGGGAATCTATGCCGCTCGTGGGCGCCGCCATCTTGGTAATGGGAGCTCAGTTTTTCATCCATCGTGATCGATGTATTGTGTTTGCTCAGCCATTTACACCGTGTACCACATCTACAAACTCTTAGGATTATCCCACGTGAATTTTGTTTGTATTACGCAGCTATTTTCCCCGTTTCATGTAGTTTTAGTCATCATCGCTGCCGCCATGACTGATCACAGCGGCATCCACATTGGTGTGTGTGAGCTCAAAGCGGAAAAAGGAAGAAGAATAATGAGGATTTCTTCTTCTTTGCTATATTCCATGTCAGCCATGATTCCTTCGGCGCGTGTCTGCCACCTTCTAAACTGTCAGATCAGTACAGATTAGTACAAATTCTCAGTATAGCCAGGGGGACGTCAATAAGTTGACACATGCAGTTGCTGCGCTGTGCCACTGGGGGCGCGCAACCCGTCCATGAAATGTGGACAGTTAAAGGGTTAAGTCCTATAAGAGGTGTCATGATTGCTCCTCCGTGGCAAGGAAGACAAGAACCCAATTGCAAGGCGAAGCTGATAAACCATAATTTATTTACAAGCAGAAAATAAAGCAGTGCGGGGGCTGAAACAAAAATAATACAAGCTATGCTTAGCAGGTAAAATCACAGGCTTGGAAAACACGAAACAGGCTAGGAATAATCGGGCAAGGCAGAATCGTGTATTAGACACCAACATAATTCAACAACACCGCAGAGGATACAGAGTGAGATGCACATACTTTATATAGACGGGGATAATCAAGACAACACAGGACAGGTGGGAACAATGAAGGGCACGGAGACAGCACAGGACGGGCGGGGCTGAACAGACAGAGCACACTGGAACCAAAATACTAGTGATAATAATAAGCACAGAAAGCAGGGCAAGAATCAAGACTACAGAACAAAATAAAAGACATGATAATGAAAACCTGATGATAACACAGACTAGAGCAACTGCGGGGATGAAAATAAAACACAGAGAAAACACAATGAACTGAAGGCGATGGCTAGAGGTACGGGAAAACATTAGGAGCTGGAACAATAAGTAAACAGGAACCCACACAGATCCAGGTCCAAACAGGGGATGACACCGAAGACAATGACAAGAGACTCAGGGAACACAGAGGGCAAATAATGCAAATAATATTATAAATAATCACAGAGGGAACAACAATAAACAAAGCATGGGCATGATCCCATGATCATGCCTAGACTATGACAAAAGGTTGGTGGCTTCATCAGAAAATTGCAAAATTTATTAATATATGTTTTACATAGTTAGTGAGAGATTTATGTAACTATCCTCCAACAGAGGCTCATTAGTTTAATTATTTTTGTTGCCTCTGTAAAATCAAACATTTTTTTGTCTCTTACAGCAAACTGGTATCCCTGTGAATGTGTCCATACGCCTGCAGCTGAACCTCTACATGAAGAAAGTGGCAGGAATTAGGTAAGGAGACAATTCTATGATCTGCTGTCATGCTGCAAACCTTCGGCATGCATTGTTTGATAATGTTTTTTTTATTATTCAATATAAAAAGGCTGTGGATATTTTCTGCCTTTTATACAATTTCTCTGTGAAACCTTGGTGGTCAAAGTTGAATGTCTTTGTTGTTGTAGTGAAACTGGTCGTATTTCTGAGGTAGTGATGCCCATGGTCTGGTTTGAGGAGGTAAGGTGTGGATGGAAGAAGCATTTTAAGTGGTTAATGGTATTTTTTTTTTTTTTTTTTTTAGATCAAGTAGAGGGAGAAAATATGGAATCACTCAACTATGAGGGGAGGGGGTTATAATGGAATTATATTGTATTTTGCATTTCTACAATGAATACCTGCATGACTCTAAACATGCAAATCAGTCTGCAGCTAAGAGTGCTTGCAGATTGTAACGAGCTGTCACAGTATACTAACTAACTAACTAACCTGCACTTATATAGCGCTTTCTATACCTGGCTGATTGACAGGGAATATGGCCCCAGTGAGAGAGCTATCAATGAAAACGATCGAAATAATGATAAAACTCCTTCAAAAACTTAATTCATACCAGGGTGTGAAAAACGATGTAGGTTGTTCCCGGTGAGGTATAGCTAAAATTTGGAGCAAGTAGTGGAAATACAAGTAGACCAAGGAAGATATCCAAGCATCAGGACAGAAAACTCAAAGCAATATGCCTTGAAGAGAGACAATGCACAATAAACAAAATAATAAACAAATTGGCAGAAACAGGAGTCACTGCCTGAATTGGATGGATGGATGCATGGATGGATGGATGGGCTTTATTAATCCCTAACTGGGACATTACAGTGTAACAGCAGCATGACACAGACAACCCAAAACCAACAGAAATACACACAGCATAATAGAAAAAGGAGTTACCCAAGGAAGTAAATAAAATGCTTAGATAACTTTATATACTACATAGGCTACTACTAAGTTAAATAGATTTTTTTTTTTTTTTTTTTTTTTTGTTACTTATTTGTACCCGTAGGTAGATTCGGTTTGCAGTCTGGTGACAAGCCACCGGCTGCTGGTCGCTGCGTGCGCGAGCGCCCTAAACCTACATGTTTTTGGTATGCGGGAGGAAACCGGAGAAATCCCGGAGTAAACCCGCGCAACACGGGGAGAACATGCAAACTCCACACAGCTCACTGTTGGTCGGGGGCTGGAATCGAACCCACGATCCCCGCGATCCCCCGGCCGAGGGTAAAACTGTGCTGCCACAGTGCTAAACCACTGCGCCACCGTGCAGCCCAGATGATGTTCTTTATGAGTCTATGGATAGTACTGACTGTACAAAGGAGGGTTATAAGGCACAGGCTGAAATGTGAGGTACCAGTTAGGCTGTAAGGTGCAGTATGGGAGCATTGTTAGGACCAAAATTCAACATTAGAGTGAGTTATTGTACAGTGAAATGGCATGTGGCAGAAAAGATTTCCTGTACCTGGCTGTTCGGCAGCAAAGCTGTAGCAGTCTACTGGAGAAAGAAATTAGAAAAAGAAAGAATTAGGATGGAAATGGGATTTACATACAGAAAAGCCTAATATAATCATCATTAACCCCTAAATAAAAGAAGACAAAGTTACAGTAGGCTAAAGAGATGCAGTCATGTTGTGAAAACAGTAAAAGCAAAAATAGAATAACAAAAATTCAGTCATGTGTCGTCTGCACAGTATGACTGCCTATTTTTTTTATTCTGAGTTTTCAGAGAACTCGATATGTTCTAGTCTTTTGCACTTTGAATCTAGTGATTTTTTGAAACCATAGCAAGAGTTGAACACTGTTAAATAAAAGTTTTATCTGTATCTGTTTCTCCCTCTCAGAACGGTTATATCGATGGCCCCATCTTCACTACATTTCACACAAACCTGGTCATCCTTCCAGCTGTAATGAAATACGTGCAGTACATCCTCATTGCACTTGGACTGGCAACCATTATGATTGCTGCCCTGGTGCTGGGAAAAGTGAAGGTAAATCTGTCACACGGAATGTACAGTATGTTATACATAACTGCTTGTAGCATGTGATAGTTGTGTATGTATTCCCAGAAACAAAGGGAAGCAGGAGAGTCTGCACTGAAGATACTGATATTCAGGGTGAAAATTAATGCTTTGGTTTAAATACAATTGCGTCCACTGGTTGCATAAATAAACCAATTACATTTTGAACCATGAAAAAAATGTTCTAGATAACATGAATATAATAAATATCAGTTCTATCCTTTAGAGCAAATAAATGACAAATGTATTATGTATTCAATAGAGTCCATTGAGGTGAATGGAAATCAATACAGTGTAATGGTCAATGCCGTTTCATTTTTCATTTTCATTTCATTTATTTATTTCGAATGTGTAACATCAAGCATTCAGTGACAGTAATGTAGAAAACATTGTGAAGAAAAATAAAATATATGAAAGCATAAGTCTCCATACAAAACATGAGTTTCACCTTGCACATAATTCACGTACATATCCAAAAACCACTGCGTCACCACACCGTTGGGTGGTGCGGTGGAGCAGTGGTTAGCACTGCGGCAGCACAGCAGCTCACCCTTGGCCATGGGATCCCTGGTTCGATCCCAGCCCCTGACCAACAGTGATCTGTGTAGAGTTTGCATGTTCTCCCCGTGTCTGCGTGGGTTTACTCCGGGATTTCTCCGGTTTCCTCCCACAGACCAAAAACATGCAGGTTAGGTTAATTGGAGACTCTAAAGTGGCCCTAGGTGTGAATGTGTGTGTGAATGGTTAAGGGATAGCGCCGTACCGTGGCTGCTTCATCCATCCAGGTGGATGCCCTCAGTTTTCCCTCTGGGGATCAATAAAGTATACAAAATCAAAATCAAAAAGGAGTGGGAAGAAGTCTAAACTTATTCAATCCCACCCCTTCTCCACAAATCATTGATTGACATTTGTTTGCTTCACTTATATAGCGCTTTTTCTCATTTCTAGACAACCAAAGCGCTTTACAGATCCTGCTATCCACCCATTCACACACACATTCACACACTGATGGCAACAGAGCTGCCATGCACAGACACTGGCCTGACCCACCAGGAGCAACTGGGAATTCAGTGTCTTGCTCAAGGACACTTCAACATGCAGACTGCAGACAGAGCAGAAATCAAACCCCTGATCCTCCGATCAGTAGTCGGCCACACTACACCTGCACCACAGCCGCCGCTCACAGTAATTTATGATGGCGATACTCTATCGATTCAGACACCTCAGTATTGTGATACTTTATTAAAAAATACTTTTATACCTGAATGTAGATTGTAAGATTCTGACCAAGACTTAGGCATCATGTCTAGAAAAGGTACTTCCAGACATCATTAATAGTGATCAAGTAGGCTTTATTAAAAACAGGTCATCAGGTGATAATATGCGAAGGCTTCTACATCTCATATATACAGTATATGAACTATTCTAATTCAGTACCAGTGGCAGCCTTTTCACTGGATGCTGAGAAGGCTTTTGACTGAGTCGAATGGGGATTCCTCATGTCGGTTCTGTCAAAACTCAGCTTTGACCCTAACTTCTGTCATTGGGTGAAAGTGCTCTATTGCAATCCAAGAGCAGCAGTTTTAACAAACAGGTTAATATCTGATTTTTTTCAGTCTTTCAGGAGGGACCAGGCAGGGCTGTGCTCTCTCCCCTTTGCTCTTCACAATATTTTTAGAACCGTTAGCTCAAAAAAAAAAATCAGAGAAGATCCTAGAATTAAAGGTGTGTGCGCGGGGGGAGAGAACATAAGTTATTTATGTACACGGACGACATTTTAGCGCTTATAAAAAATCCTACTCACTCTCTACCAGTACTGTTTGAATGCACTGACTCGTACTCCAAGTTATCAGGCTACAAGATAAACTGGCATAAATCTGAGGGCATGCCAATATCATGCACATGCCAATCCAATAACATTACTAAGTTTCACTTCAAATGGATGCCCTCAGGTATGAAATATCTGGGTATCCAGCTAAATTCAAATTTGGAAAAAATAATGGACTTAAACCTGGAGCCACTCCTACAAAAAATAAAAAACAATTTGGATAAATGGGGGAAACTAAGGCTTGCTTTATGGGGGAAGATTAATGTGATTAAAATGGTCATTATCCCACAATTCAATTATGTTTCCATGATGTTGCCTGTTATTATATCACTACAACCATTTAAACAATTTGAAATTATAATCAAAGGTTTTCTTTGGGATAAAAATAGGCTGAGAATCAACATGAAGAAAATGTAGTCATCAAGGGATGGAGGAGGTTTAGGCCTCTGGAATGCAAAACTATATAATCTGGCATTCGAAATGTCTAGACTGAATATGCACTGGAAGGGAACTGACTCAGAACTGAGCTGGATTAAAATTGAAAATTTGATGACCTGCGCCTTTGGACATTCTCTCACAGGAATCAAAAAATAATGGACAGTTGTTCTTAAATCCAATACTTGCTTATTCTAAGCAGCTCTGGAAAGAAACATATAAGATGTGTAAGATGCCCCATTCAAAACAACTGTATGCCTCCCTGTGGCACAACCCGGCCATACGGATTGGAAAACATGTGTTTATTGGAAGGACTGGCTCATGAAGGGAATTTATAGAGTTAGTGATTTATACCAAGATGGAGTGTTAATGTCTTTTCCAGAACTTACACAAAAATATAATTTAGACAACAAAGGTAACTTTTGGAAATATTTACAAATCAGAGACTGTATTATTAAGGGTCAATTCTTTCAAGAAGGGAATTCAGTATTACAGTTTTTAGAGAGGCCTGGTATGGCACACAGGGCATCTATATTTTACAAGATATATAGCGTTTTAAATAAAGATATTTGCAAAAATCTGAGGACCATTTGGCAGAAGGATTTAGGGTGTAAATTTGAAGATAAGGACTAGTTGAAAATATTATCGAACACAGGGAAATTGGTAAAAGAAGCTAGGGGGAAATTTATTCAGTATAAATTAATACATAGGTTTTATTTTACTCCTTCTAAGCTCCACAGAATGTGCCTGATGGCCGACAATCTCTGCTGGAAATGTCAAACAGAAGCAGGAACCTTTTTACATGCATTTTGGTTATGTGCACTTGTGAATCCATTTTGGGAAATGATTGTGGAACATATTGGGAAGTGGTTAGGTGTGATGGTACTTCAGTCCCCAAGGTTATGCCTTTTAGGAGATAGACCAGAAATGCCGAAGGTATCAAAATATGATTTTGTTGTGATAAACTTAGGGGTTGTTACTGCAGCCTGAGTGATCCTCAGATGCTGGAAAAGTACATCAACTCCTGATTTTAAAATGTGATTGACACAAATGTTAGTTGTGGCATATCAAGAAATGTTAGCCAGAATTAACAATCAATGTGAAAACTTTAATAGGTTATGGTCAAGAGTTTTATATTTTAAAGAAGCTTCTAGATAGGAAAGATGTTAGTTATGTCATAAACGCCCGGCAGGGGCAGAATGAAGACCCAATTGCAGGCGTTTAATTAAAACACAAAATATAACAAAGGTAACTTACAGGATAGGGCAGGATAGCTAAAGGCAAAAATAGCATGGAGGCTAAGGCGTACGGAAACATTGGAGAAGACGTGGAATGCACGTCAAGATTCAGGAGTAAAAATATGCGTGGGACACGTGCTGGAAACTGGGTGAAACAAGATGTAGAACTAACATCTAGAACTTAGTTAAGGACACTGCAACAAACTGCGGTGCAGCTGCCATTAAATAGAACAAGTGAAATTAAACACAAATGATGACAGGTGTGGGTAACGAGAAAGCGTAATCAGACCAACGAATAACAGCTGTGAGAGCCCGCAAACCTGAGCTACAGAGGATGTAAACAAGGAGCGCTGTCAAAATAAAAGCACAGGAGAATATAGCAAAAAGATAACTGACTATAGATATGAAATAATTACAAAATGAGAAGCAGACCAGAGAATACAACAAGGGAAAAATAGCCACCAAGGCGAGGATAAGATAGATACAAAGACAAGAGATGCAATTACAGAAATACTACATTACAAAAGGGAACTGAAGCAAAAGTGAAGGTAAGCTCATGTCTAAAAGGCAGATAATATTTATAATGCAGAACTGGATGGTCACGGACACATAATATCAAGGACAAAATAATAGTAACTAAACTAGGAACAGAGACTTTCATAAACAGAAACAAATGGCAAACTCAAATAACACAGTACATCCAACCAACCAGAATAAATACTAAACTAAGGTGGGGAAACAGAAAATAATTGGAATAACAAAAAAGCGTGAGCACGGTTCCCCAACCATGCTCCATATCATGACAGAGTCCCCCGTCCAAGGGGTAGAACCCAAACACCCCAAGATAACATCAAAAATGAAAAGAAAACACAACCACCACCCAACAGGAATTGAACAATAACCCAACCTGGGAGGGCGGTGGGGGAAACCAGGCTAGGAGGGACCAAGCAAAAAACTCACTTGTGACCCACAAAACAGAACAGAACAGATGGCTTGCAGAAACCCTAGGACCACCGGGCAAAAAAGTGAGGCAGTTCAGGTGGCCTACAGGAGTCCCAGGACCACCAGATCATGCGATGGAATAAGTCAGGTGGCCTCCCAGAGTTCCTGAACCACCCAAGCAGACGGTGTAGTCCGTCAGGTGGTCTCCCAGTATCCCTGAGCCAACGGGCCGCGGGACATGATGCACCCCCTTCTGGAGGCGGTAGCTGGAACCCGTGCCTTTCATGGACCACAGGGGCTGAGGTGTGGAAACCAGACGATGAAGATAACTGACCAGCGAGGAAACCAGATGAGGAAGATGACTGATCAGCGGGGAAACCAGACAAGCAGAATGGCTGACCAGCGAGAAAACCAGGCGACGAAGACAAATGCTCTTCAGCGACCTCAGGCGAAGACGGATGACCTTCAGCGATCTCAGGCAAAGACGGATGACCTTCGGCGATCTCAGGCAAAGACGGAGGACACTTGGTGACCTCAGGCGAAGATTGGCGACCCTCAGTGACCTCAGGCGAAAGCGGAGGACCCTCAGTGACCTCAAGCGAAGATTGGCAACCCTCATTGACCTCAGGCGAAGGCTGATGACCATCAGCGGAACCCAGCACAGTGGACTGATGACCCTCAGTGAGACCAGGCAAAGGTGACCGAAGACCATCAGTGGAACCAGACAAGGACTCAGACAGGAGAGAAGAAACACACTGTTTCAACATCACCGGCAGCAGTGGAGGCCGGCGAGGAAAGCACAGGAGCAGATGGCAGCTGCAACTGGCTCTCCCCGCCCAGAGCAAAGCAAGACCTCTCTAATATCGACATAGTGAAGACAAAAAAAAAGAGTACTTGCCTTGACTTGAGCTCCACCGCCATCCAGGACTCCGGCGGCTCTTCTGCGACGGCCCAAGCAGCAGGCATGATGGCAGGTGAAGCTGGCGGAACCCCAGACGTGGCAACTGACACTGGTGGAACTCCAGGTGTGGTGGCTGACACTGGTGGAACCCCAAATGTGGCGGCTGGCGGAACCCCAGACGTGGTGGCTGACACTGGCGGGCCCCCAGACGTGGCTGCTGAAGTAGGAGGATCCCCAGACGGAGCGACTGACGCTGGTGGACCTCCAGACGTGGCGGCTGAAGCTGGGGATCATCTCACCGATGATGCCGGGTCCTGCAATGCCGAAACCAGGGGACACTCTATTGTCGGTTCAAGCTCCGGGACTCAGGGGGCGCTCTTCTCCCATCCAGGACGTTGCTGCAGGGCTGGAACAAGGACCCTCTGAAACCGCAGGCCCCTCCGTCATCCGGCAGCTCCCTCCCAGGACTGGCGAACACTCAGGGAAAACAGAGGGGGACACAGAAGAAGCAGGTGAGGATAAAGAAACGGTTGCAGCAGCAGGTGGTGAGGGCTCAGCCAAAGTGGATAGCTGCTGCTGAGCCCCCCCACCGGGAATAAGGCAAGAAAATTTATTCTTAGGTGTTAGAAACTGAAAAGATACTTGCCTTGGTTCCCAGGGTGTGCTGGTTGCTACTGCTGCAGGTCCAGACGGAGCCCTTCCAGGGACTGCGAAGGTCTGTCTGGCGGGAGGGCATGGGCTCATGGTGAGGCAGGCAAAATGCTGGAGTCAGGGGACACTTATTTGTCGGCTCAGACCTCAGCACAGAAGGTGTTCCTGACCTTGATCCGTGGAACAACTGTGGGGCTGGTGGGGCGGGGACTGGAGCTGGAGATTGGCGAGGAGCTGATGGTACCAAGGCCAGGGGACACTTGCTCATCGGAACAGACCTCAGCTTGTTGGTGGGACTCCTCACCATCCCACGGTTCTCCCACTGCAGATCTGCCACCAGGGTGATCCTCTCCACCCCCTCAGCGTGCTCCGCGAGCCGAGGCTAACGGTGAGCAGCCGCCTCAGCGAGACCCAGGTACCAAAGAGCAGATTTTGAGGTGGGAGACATGTGAGCAGAAGCAATAAGTCCATCAATTTCCATTAAAGTACAGCAAAACTCCAACCCCAGGCTCATAGTGTACCACTGTCCACCTGCTGAATTTGTGTGAGCTAGCATCTCAGCAAAAATGGACTTTAACAAAAGATTTAAAGGAGGGAAAAAACAAAAACGCAAACTCACAGTCCACTGTGTCCACACTGGCAGCGTCCTTCTGTCATAAATGCCCAGCAGGGGTGGAGTGAAGACCCGATTGCAGGAGCTGAGAGTTTGCAGGAGTTTCATTAAAACACAAAATATAACAAAGGTAACTTGCAGGATAAGGCAGGATGACAAAAGGCGAAAATAGCATGGAGGCTAAGGCGTATGGAAACGCTGGAGAAGATGTGGAACGCACATCAAGATTCAGGAGGAAAAATAAGTGTGGGACACAAGCTGGAAACTGGGTGAAACAAGACGTAGAACCAACGTCTTGAACTTAGTTAAGGATGCTGCAACAAACTGCGGTGCAGCCACCCTTAAGTAGGACAAGGGAAATTAAACACAAATGATGACAGGTGTGGGCAACAAGAGCGAGAGTAATCAGACCAACGAATGACAGCTGTGACAGCCTGCGAACCTGAGCTACAGAGGAAGCAAACAAGAAGCGCAGTCAAAATAAAAGCACAGGAGAACATAGCAAAAAGATAACTGACTGTAGATATGACATGATTACAAAATGAGAAGCAGACCAGAGAATACAAGGGAAAAAATAACCACCAAGGTGAGGATATGATAAATACAAAAACAAGAGATGCAATTACAGAAATACTACATTACAAAAGGGAACTAAAGAAAAAGTGAAGGTAGGCTCATGTGTGAAAGGCAGAAAATATAATCCAAAACTGGATGGTCATGGACACATAATATCAAGGACAAAATAATAGATAGATAGATAGATAGATAGATAGATAGATAGATAGATAGATAGATAGATAGATAGATAGATAGATAGATAGATAGATAGATACTTTATTTCGAACAAAAAAGTATAACAAAAACAAAACAAATGACAAATGCAATAAAGTAACAGTATACAGTGTTCGAAAGGGAGAAGGAAGAAGTGAACACTTATTAATTCCATCTCCTCTTTTCCATAAATACACCCATGTGAATTATATACAAATTACCACATTTAAGACCCCAAGTAAACAATTAACTGTATTTTGTACATATCAACATTAACACCCATCCATCCTAACATACATTGATGTCCATACCTCAAAACCAGCCTCAAACAACACAGATCTACACAGTGCTGTCCCACCCACCATTCCATAGTGTCCCAGAGTGAGCATAGTGAATCGTACATATAAATACTACCCTTCTAACATATATCCTTTCAGCAAATAATGTTTATACCTCTTTTTGAATTGAATTCTATTTGTACATAGTTTCAATTTCGGCTCCAGACTGTTCCACAAATCCACCCCACAGACAGATATGCACATACTTTTCTTGATTGTTCGTATCTTGGGTTTTGTAAAGTTTAAGTCTCCTCTCAAATTATGATCATTGTCTCTTTTTTAAATATTTTTTGTATATTAGTTGGAAGTTGATTATGAATTGCCCTGTACATTACTTGTGCTGTCTTAAATTTAACTAACTCGATGAACTTTATGACATGTGACTTTAAAAACAACGAATTGGTATGGTCTCTATATCCTACATTATTTATTATCCTTATAGCTCTTTTTTGTAATGTGCATATTGACTGTAGGTTGGTCTTGTAGGTGTTTCCCCAGACTTCTACACAGTAGTTAAGATAAGGTAGAAACAGTGAATTGTACAGTAAGACCAATGATTTATAGTCCAAGATGTGTCTTGTCTTCCCCAGTATGCCTATACATTTTGCCAACTTGGCCTGGATGTGACTGAGGTGAGGTTTCCAGCAGATTTTATTGTCTAGCGTCACCCCCAGAAACTTATTTTCCTGTACTGTTTCTATTCTGGTATCATCTATCGTTACCATTGCCTGTTGTTGCTGCAGTCTTGTTTGAGTTTTCCTCGTCTCCACCAGAGCCCTGCCTTGCTCTGGTGTGCTGTATCAGTAAGTCTGCTCTCTTGTTTGTTTTGTTTTGTTTTTTTGTGTGTATGTGTGTGTGTGTGTGTGTGTGTGTGTTAAGCACACTGTGTTGGACTTTATGCTTTTTGCTTTTTCAATAAATGTCACAAACTCACAGTTCAGCGCGTGAGTCTCGCCTGTCTGCCCCGAAGGGCAATTCATGACAGAAGACTGCAGCCAGTGGAGACCCAGCTGCTGTGAGTTTGCGGATTTTTGGTTCTTTTTGGTTTTCACTCACCTATTTTCTGTGGAGCTCATCGTGTCCCCAGGACGTCGGTCTCCAACAATCAAAGGGAGGTCGGCAGCGGGATTCCCGAGTGTGGAGGAGGAATGGGCTGCCAAGTTTATCCAGATATTTGTGGATGAAGCCCTCACCTCCCGCAGCCCAAAGAAGATCTGGGAAAAGGTGGATTCACCGATTGCCATTGTCGAGGCGCATCCGGGGCTGTGGTAGGATGCCCAGTTCGCGGACTTGTTGGCTACACTCTCCGTTCTCCAGCAGTCCTTCCCCGGGATGAGATGGGGACCGGCTCCAGCGAGTCCGAGGACGACGCTGAAGCGCACTCCGCAGCAGACGCCCCGCCCCGCCTCCAATTCACCCATTCCTGCTCCCGCTCCATCAGCTCCACGACGTCACCGTCATCCCGCTCTGGACCGCCGGAGGAACACTCCCGCCTGTCAGACAGCAACTTCCCCTCCGCCAAGACAGAAGCCTTCTTCAGCAATGCACCCTCAGTGTTTTTCTTCTCTGGCTGTATAGTCAGCCTCTTCCCTTTCTGCAGCTGCTGTTTCTTGCTTCTCCTTGACACTCTCTCCCACTGTTGAAAGGTAGTTTGTTTTCCCTCCAGCTCCGCCCGTCTCCATGTCCACAGGGGCAGCTCCTCCACTATCCTCTGAGGGGCCCATGTCCACCGTAGCCACGGAGAGGGATGACTCTACACCTGCTGCAGCAGGAAACATCGAGCCCCAGGAATACAGGCAAGTGCCATTTCATTCTCCCACATTTTATGATGATATGCCTTGTCTGGTTCCCGGTAATGAGGCTCAGTGTTTACAGTCCCATGAACCCTCACCACCTGCTGCAGCCATTGATTTTTCACCTGCCCTCTCCGTGTCTCCTCCTCTTCTCTCTGAGTGTCCACCGGCCCCAGGATCGAGCCACCGGAAGATGGAGGAGCCTGCGGTCCTAAAGGACTTAGTCCCAGACCCGCAGCCACTGTTGGGATGGAGGGAGAGCGCTGGTACCGAGCTGACGTCTGCGCCGATGATTGAGTGTCCCTGGGCCTCAGCTGAGCAGGATCCAGCACCAGCAGGAAGTCAACCTCCTGTCACCACGCAGGGCAAGCCATCTGCATGGGTTTCCTCGCTGGGGGGTCCCAGGACTGTATTGACCACCATGCCTGCTGCAGGGGCCGTGGCAGCAGAGCCGGAGTTGGACCACCAGAGCGTCCGGCCTGAAGAACCATCGTCTGGATTGACGGAGTCTTGGACGGCAGTGGAGCTCAAGCTCAGGCAAGTGCTCTCCTTTGTTTTCATTGTTTCAGTTTTGGAGGGATCTTGTTGGGCTCTTGGTGGGGAGAGCCAAGTGCAACCGTCAGCTGCACCTGAGCTCACCTCGCCAGGCTCCACTGCTGCCAGTGACCCTGACCCTGTTTCTGTGTCTGTCTTGCCTGAGCTTTCCCCCAGGGTCACCGAGGATTGTCCAGCTCAGTCAGAAGACTCCATGGGTTCCGGCTCACCACCCGAGATCCCCCATAGGTCCAGCTCCTCCAGCTGAGGTCGTCGCGGGTACTCCGTCCCAGCCCGGGACCTCCGTGGCTGCCACTCACCCTCCAGATGAGGTCTTTGCAGGTGCTCCATCCCAGCCCGGGACCTCCGAGGGTGCTGCTTCTCCGTTGGCCGAGATCGTCGCAGGTGCTCCGTCCCAGCCCAGGACTTCCGTGGGTGCTGCTCCCCCTCCGGATGAGGTCTTCACGAGTGCTCTGTCCTACCCGGGACCGCCAAGGATGCTGCTTCCCCATTGGCTGAGGTCGTTGTGTGTGTTCCGTCCCGGGCTGGGACCTCCATGGGTGCAGCTCCTCCTCAGTCCGGGTCTCCGTGGGTGCTGTGTCCTAGTTGGGGACCGTCGTGGGTGCTGCGCCCCAGCCTAACACCAACTTGGGTGCTGTGCTAAAGTGTGGGCTCGCCGTGAGCATTATGCTCCAGAACGGGGGCCACTGTGGGTGCAACGATGGCCCAGTCCAGGCCCACCGTGGGTGCAGCGATGGCCCAGTCCGGGCCCACCGTGGGTGCAGCGATGGCCCAATTCGGGACCACCGTAGGTGCAGCTATGGCCCAGCCTGGGCCCTCCGCGGGTGCAGCTCCGCTCCAGCCCGGAGCCACAGTGGGTGCTGCAGTGTCCCAGTCCAGGACCGCCAAGGGTGCTACAGGACAGTCCGAGGGTGTCGTGGTTCCCACTCCTCTGCCTGATGCCATCGTGGTCCCCCCTTCTCTGCCCAACGCCATCGTGGTTCCCCCTCCTCTGCCAGATGCCGTCGTGGTCCCCCCTCCTTTGCCAGACGCCGTCGTGGTTCCCCCTCCTTTGCCAGACACCGTCGTGGTTCCCCCTCCTCTGCCAGATGCCGTTGTGGTTCCCTCTCCTCTACCAGATCCCTTCATGGTTCCCTCTCCTCTGCCTGATGCCATCGTGGTCCCCCCTCCTCTGCCTGACGTTGTCAAGGTTCCCCCTAATTCTCTATTACCCTCACCTCTGGTCATCCCGGTTGGGTGGCAGCCTCATGGACCAACCTCTCTGTGGTAGTGGTTAAAGAACTCGGGCCGACCACCTGACAGACTGTGCCGTTGGGTTGGGTGGTTCTTATTCTCCGGCAGACCACCCGACTCCTACCACCTCGCCGTCTAACAGGACTGGGACTTCGGCCGACCACTGGAACTGCCCAGCTCTTTGGTCCAGGGGGCCTAGATGGTTGGGTTTTCTCTGGTGTGGGTCCTGAGCGGGGTTTTGTTTCCTCCTAGCCAGTTACCCCTACCACCCACCCGGGGTGGTTTATTGTTGTGTTCCTACTGGGGGGGGGGAGTCTTTCTTTTTCTGTTTATGTTACCCTGGGGTGTCTGGTACCCACCCCTTGAGAGGGGGGCTCTCTCATGAACTGAGCACAGGAGGTTTCCGCCTGGCTCAGTCTCTTGGCCTTTTCTTTATATTTATATATTTGCTATATTTTGTGCTGTTTGGGTTTCTGTATTCTTGTATTATTTGCCATTTTCCTGTTTATGTTTTAGTTTTGTTACACTTTTACTTTGTATTAATTTACAGTTATATTTTAGTCTGCATTTATTGATATTTTATTCTTTAGATCGTTTCAGTTGGGTTGACAGCTGTCAAGGGCATTTCCGGGTTTTGTACATTGTGTGGGCATCGCCCCTGTCAGCTTCAGCCTCTCCTCTCATTGCCCCCAGCTGGTCCAATTCTATATCATCGTTTTCTCCTGCCCGCTCATGTAACCCACACCAGCCGTTACTTATGTAAATTGTTTTTGACCCTATTTAAGGGCAGTTATTTTCATTTCTTGTTGCCGCAGTCTTGTTTGAGTTCTCTTCATCTCCACTGCTCTGGTGTGCTGTATCATTAAGTCTGCTCTCTTGTTTTTTGTTTTTTTTGTGTGTTAAGCACACTGTGTTGGACTTTATGCTTGTTGCTTTTTCAATAAATGTCACAAACTCACAGTTCAGTGCGTGAGTCTCGCCTGTCTGCCTCGAAGGGCAATTCATGACAGGAGCACAGATTTGAATCCAATTGAACATCTCTGGAGAGATCTGAAATTGGCTGTGTGCCAACGCTTCCCATCCAACCTGATGGAGCTTGAGAGGTGCCGCAAAGAGGAATGGGCGAAACTGCCCAAAGATAGGTGTGCCAAGCTTGTGGCATCATATTCAAGACTTGAGGCTATAACTGCTGCCAAAGGTGCATCAACAAACTATTGAGCAAAGGCTGTGAATAATTATGAACATGTGATTTCTTAGTTTTTTATTTTTAATAAATTTGCAAAAATCTAAAAAAAACTTTTTTCACGTTGTCATTATGGGGTATTGTGTGTAGAATTTGGAGCAAAAAAAGTGAATTTAATCCATTTTGGAATAAGGCTGTAACATAACAAAATGTGGAAAAAGTGAAGCACTGTGAATACTTTCTGGATGCACTGTATTTACGTGGGTACTAGAGTAGTAATAAAACAATTGACTTTTCAGTCTATTAGATGGTGCTAAAGACTCACTCTCTGGTTAGGTCAGCATAAACAATGAGAGACTCTTGAAATCTAGCCAGGAGTTGAACAACACAAAGAATGCAATGGGAAATCACAATATACATTATCATATCGCAGTACTCAGCGTATGAAGGTCAAGATCACAGCCAGAGTATCATGATAATATCGCATTGTGCGGCCTCTTGATTTCACCCGTTCAATCCATGAAAATTTGTATCCACAAGTATAAGAACATTTAAAGGTGTTAATTAGCTGCCACAGGGAAGTTGTGGCCTGATATTAAATACATATAATTTTAATAATACTTTTAAAGATAAAGTTGTACTACTTTAGATTTTTTTTAAATATTAATGCAGTTTTTGTGAAAAATCAAGCCCTAAAATGTTTTTAGTTTTTGCTCATTCTTGCAAAAACCGGAAAAAGAACTAATGTTAGAGTGCTGCTTCTGTCATCTGTCCATTTGTCTGTCCACATTCAAAAGAATGTCTTCTCTTTTGAGGAAATTGCCACAATGCTCATCAAACACTCACATAATTATCCTCAAGACTGTATCCAGGTTGAGATTAAGGTCAAAGGTTAGGAGATCTGGGTGCTCTCGTGGCAGTTTCAACTGGCTGACTTAATCGCTGATGGTTTGGTTGGTTTTTTTTGTTGTTTTTTTTTTAAACCAATGAAATGGTCTTTACACCAAAAAAATTCTTTATAAAGAAATCTTCTGCATGGTCACCCTTGCTCCTTCTCTGGCATGCATTTGTGTAACAATTTTCAGCTTAAATCCTAACTTTTATTTAAACAAACTGGAGCTCAAAAGTAAAACGAATCTGTTGTGAGTTGGTAAAATTGTTCCAGTCCGTTTATCTTCTAAATGATACCTCATAAAATATTATCAGCTATGGCTTAACTGAGACACTTCACTGTAGTGCTTATCAGTAAGTGCAATGTAACAACTCTGTTGTGTCATCCCTAGCTGACTTAGCTCATTCCGGCGAAGCCAAAAGAAGCTAACAAGATGACATGGTGTCTGTCATCCATCCGTCCATCCGTATTTCATGAGAATCGCTATGTCTCCTAGGCATTTGCTGCAATGCTCACCAAACTCACTCACAATGATCCTCAGGTGGGTCTGCATTCAAGTTGTGCTCAAGGACAAGGTCAAACGTCAGGAGATCTGGGCACTTATGTGAGTTCAGAAAAATTGTTCCTCCTAAGCAATTGTCTCAGTGGTCATCAAACTCACTCACAAGGATCCTCAAGAGGGCCTGCATCCAGGTTGTGCTCAAGGACAATGTCAAGGTACGGTCTGTTTGAACAAGAGGTTGTGCTAGAATTTATTGCTGTCCGTCAAGGTCACAGATGGGGTTGTAACCCATTATAATCCATCATAATGAAAATGCCACAGAAACAACCACTCCTACACACTACTGAAGGTGTGAAAACTGCTGTTGTATGTAACTAACGGATGACAAGTAGAAGTTTTATTCAGAAGGACTTTTAATTATAAAACTACAACTACAAATGCCAGATCCCCCCTTCCCCCAAAAAAAGATATATTTGCTTTTTTTTTTAATTGAAAGAATGGGCGAGTCATAAATAAATAACCTGTGTACACTGCAGGCAATATAAAAAAAAATCGGACTTACTGACAGCTGGTTAGTATATTTGATAAAGAGCCTTCATTCATTCAGAATTTGTGAGAAAATATTGAATTATCCTTTTGTCCTTTTCCTACCATGTAGCTTCTTAGATAGTTTGATTTTTCACAGGCAAGTTTGATAAAGTGCACAAGATTAATAAACCCTCATGACAGTATTGTTTGAGTAGTTCGCTGATTAATTAGAAAACATTAAATTTCAATTAAATAGATCTTGCGCTGCCACTTCTATTTAATAGTAGAGAAACCATATCATCATCATCATCATAGCAGTCTGTTGGGGGTGACAATGACTGTTTCATTTAGGTCTGATCAGATTCCTCCACGTAGCTCTGTCCTTCGCCCTCCGCTGCCAGGAACTCCTGGAACTTCCTGAAATTTCTCGTTTTGTGTTTCCTCATTTTTATGGCTGAAGACTACACTGAATTTTTGATTTCCAAACAGGCAGTTGAAGTTCTCTTAAACTCAGACAAAGCCGTAATCATCATGCACAGTTTTTAACATCTGTTTTACTAACTTTAATAAATGTCTAGCTTACTCAAAGTTGATGCAAAAAAGCTAGTATCTCACAGAGCAACTAATGCCGATGAATGTTGAGATTTTTGGATAGGCCAATTTTTCTGACGAATGTCAGAGTTCGCCGCTGTCACGAGTGACATTAACTCCCATATCTCACAGAGCGGCAGATGCTGTGAAACATTCATGAGTGTTGCACTTTTGGGTTTCTTCAAGGTTTGTAAAAAATTGTCAAACAGTTTGCCAACAGGTTTTAGGCTGCGTGTCCACCAAACGCGTTTTTTCCACTATGGGCGGCTATTTTCCATTCATTCTCTATGTAGTCCAGCGTTTACAGTGCTGAGTGCCATCGGCATTGAAACGCTCTCGGCGGTGGCCGTTTTTTGTTGCGGCACTCAGGGCACTCAGAGCTGAAAAAAGTTCAACTTTTCAGGCTGCAGCTGAGCTCGTCAATGTCTGACCTTAAGCAGCCAATCAGAACTGCTGCATTGGCATGACACAGGACGCCAGTACTAGTCTGTACTCAGACTCCTGCTTTCCGTGTCATCATATTTTACATCCAGAGCTGCTGGAATATGTTTTCTGTCCATTGTTATTTAGAGATTGCTATTAAAAAAATCAGTAGAAAGTCTGACCATAGGAAAAGTGGAAGTGCTGAGCTGAGAGTGACAAGCTGTTGCTGGGATACAGGGCACAGACTTTTTTTTTTTTTTCCAGAGCACAGCACACAAACGCTGGAAAAAAAAAAAAAAAAAAGCTCAGGGCGCTTGGGCGACAAAAAACACATTTGATGGACACGCAGCCTTAAGGTCGCCAACAGTTTTTCTTCCATCCATCCATCTTCTACCGCTTTTCCGGAGGTCCGGGTCATGGAGGCAGCAGTTCAAGCAGAGAAGCCCAGACTTCCCTCTCCCCAGCCACCTGCTCCAGCTCTTCAGAGAGGATACCAAGGCATTCCCAGACCAGCTGGGAGACAGTCTCTCCACCGAGTCCTGGGTCTGCCCCGGGGTCTCCTCCCAGTGGGACGTGCCCTAAACACCTCAAGTGGGAGGCGTCCAGGAGGCATCCTAATCAGATGCCCATACCACCTCAACTGACTCCTTTCAATGTGGAGGAGCAGCAGTTCTACTCTGAGCCTCTCCCGGATGACTGAGCTCCTCACCCTATCTCTGAGGGTGAGTCCAGCAATCCTACAGAGAAAGCTTATTTCAGCCGCTTATATCCGCGATCTCGTTCTTTCGGTCATTACCCAAAGCTCATGACCATAGGTGAGAGTAGGAACGTAGATTGACTGGTACATCAACAGTTTTGCCTTAGAACTCAGCTCCCTCTTCACCACAACGGACCGGTACAACGTCCGTATCACTGCAGATGCTGCTCCAATCCATCTGTCAATCTGTCGCTCCATTTTCCCCTCACTCGTGAATAAGACCCCAAGATACTTGAACTCCTCCACTTGGGGCAGGAGCCTGTCCCCAACCCGGAGAGGACAATCCACCTTTTTCCGGCTGAGGACCATGGACTCGGACTTGGAGGTGCTGATTCTCATCCCAGCCGTTTCACACTCAGTGGCAAACTATCCCAGCAAGAACTGTAGGTCATTGCTGGATGAAGCCAACAGGACAACATCATCTGCAAACAACAGAGATGAGATCCTGTGGTCACCAAGCATGACACCCTCCGTTCCCTGGCTGCGCCTAGAAATCCTGTCCATAAAAATTATGAACAGGATCGGTGACAAAGGGCAGCCCTGGCGGAGTCCAACTCTCACTGGGAATGAGTCCGACCGAGTGTTGGCAATACGAACCAAACTCTCACAACAGTCGTACAGAGACCGAATAGCTCGTAACAACAAGCCCAATACCCCATACTCCCGAAGCACCCCCCACAAAAAACCACGAGTGACACGGTCGAATGCCTTCTCCAAGTCCACAAAACACATGTAAACTTGTTGGGCAAACTCCCACGAACCCTCGAGAATTCTCGAGAGGGTAAAGAGCTGGTCCGATGTGCCACGGCCAGGACGAAAACCACATTGCTCCTCCTGAATCTGAGGTTTGACCAACAGCCGGACTTTCCTCTCCAGTACCTTGGCATAGACCTTCCCAGGGAGGCTGAGGAGTGTGAGCCCTCTAAAGTTGGAGCACACCCTCCGGTCCCCTTTGTTGAAAAGAGGAACCACCACCCCGGTTTGCTATGCCAAAGGCACTGCCCCCAACCTCCATGCAATGTTGCAGAGGCGTGTCAACCATGACAGCCCTACAGCATCCAGGGCCTTGAGGTACTCAGGGCGAATCTCGTCCACCCCCAGGGCCCGGCCACCAAGGAGATTTTTTAACCACCTTGGCGACCTCAGCCCCTGTGATAGGCGAGTTATCCCCCTCGTCCACAAGCCCTGCTCCCTCTGTGGAAGGCGTATCAGTGGGATTGAGGAGATCCTCAAAGTATTCCTTCCACCACCCGACGATATCCCCAGTCGAAGTCAACAGCGCCCCATCCGCACCATACACCGTGTGGACGGGGAGCTGCTTCCCTCTCCTGAGCCGCCGGACAGTTTGCCAGAATCTCTTCGAGGCCAACCGAAAGTCTTGTTCCATGGCCTCACCGAACTCCTCCCATACCCGGGTTTTTGCTTCAGCAACCACCCAAGCTGCACTCCGCTTGGCCTGCCTGTACACCTCAGCTGCTTCGGGAGTCCCACAAGCCAACCAAGCCTAATAGGACTCCTTCTTCAGCTTAATGGCCCCCCTCACCACTGGTGTCCACCACTTGGTTCAAGGGTTGCCACCATGAGATGCACCGACCACTTTTCTGCCGCAGCTCTGGGCCGCCGCTTCAACAATAAAGGTGGAGAACATGGCCCATTCAGACTCCATGTCTCCACACTCCCTTGGAATGTGCTTGAAGTTCTTCCAGAGGTGGGAGTTGAAGACCTCCCGGACAGGGGCCTCAGCCAGACATTCCCAGCACACCCTCACTATACGTTTGGGTCTACCAGGTCTGAATGGCATTCTCCCCTGCCATCGGATCCAACTCACCACCAGGTGGTGATCAGTTGACAGCTCTGCACCTCTCTTTACCCGAGTGTCCAAGACATACGGTCGCAGGTCTGATGACACGATAACAAAATCGATCATCGACCTGCGATCTAGGGTGTCCTGGTGCCAGGTGCACATATGGACACCCTTATGCTTGAACATGGTGTTCGCTACGTACAAACTGTGGTTAGCACAGAAGTCCAATAACTGAACACCACTTGGGTTCAGATTGGGCAGGCCGTTCCTCCCAATCACCCCCTTCCAGGTTTCACTGTCGTTGCCCACGTGCGCATTGAAGTCCCCCAGTAGGACAATGGAGTCTCCAAGCTCTAGCACCCCAGTCAGAGACTCCAAAAAGGGTGGGTACTCTGAAACATCATTTGGTGCATAGGCACAAATGATGGTCAGGACCCGTTTCCCAACCCGAAGGCGCAGGGAAGCAACCCTTTCGTCCACCGGGAAAAACTCCAATATAGAGGCAGCAAGGTGGGGGGATACAAGAAGCTCGTCGCCTCTCGCCTGGGGCAACTCCAGAAAAGTCCAAGCTCCAGCCCCTCTCCAGAAGACTGGTTCCGGAACCGGAGCTGTGTGTTGAGGTGAGGCTGACTATGTCTAGCCGGTTTCTCTCAACCTCGTACACCAGCTCAGGCTCCTTCCCCACCAGAGAGGTGACATTCCACGTACCAAAAGCCAGTTTAGAAAGCCTGGGATCAGTCCGCCAAGATCTCCGCCTTTGAGCGGAGACAGGCGGAGACAGTTTTTCTTGTCGCCAAAAAATTTTGAACATGCAAATGTATTTTTCTACAAACAGTTGCAAAATAGTTGTAAGCTTTTGGAAAAGCTTGTAATGCGTGCTGCTTAAGTTCTTTTTGGTTCACGTAGTAATGAACACTAGCAAGACCCTTTACGACAAAACTGTTGGTGACCTTAAAAACTGTGTGCAAACTGTTTTGCAACCTTTTATGAACACTTATGAACCCTGACAAAACCCAAAAATTACAATGTTTGTGAACATTCCTCAGCATTCGCCATTCTGTAAGATACTAGTCTGATTTTTGCCTGATTTTTGCCAACATTCATTAGAAAAGTTGGTGAATCCAAAAACAGACACTACCCTTAGCAACAATTAGCAGCATTTTTCTTTTTTTTTTTTTTACTAATCAAGGTTTAAGACCTGATGTTGCCATCTGAGAGATGAAAATTGGTCATTAAATTGGTCATTAATTTGTGCAAATGTTTGCAAAAGTGCTTTTGAAAGACAATTGGCAAACATTAGCGACTGTCAGCAAATATTAACTACATCTTTTGCGATGATTAGCAATTATTTGCCGCTTGTTAGTCACTGTTTGGAACATTTTCGACCTTTTGCGAACTCCAGGTAAAATACCAGGTGAGTCAGGTGAATTTTGGACCCAACCCTATAACCCCCCCCCCCCCAGCATTCAGATTTAGATAGATAGATACTTTATTTCAAACAAAAAAGTATAACAAAAACAAAATAAATGACAAATGCAATAAAGTAACAGTATACAGTGTTCAAAAGGGAGAAGGAAGAAGTGAACACTTATTAATTCCATCTCCTCTTTTCCATAAATACACCCATGTGAATTATATACAAATTACCACATTTAAGACCCCAAGTAACCAATTAACTGTATTTTGTACATATCAACATTAACACCCATCCATCCTAACATACATTGATGTCCATACATCAAAACCAGCCTCAAACAACACAGATCTACACAGTGCTGTCCCACCCACCATTCCATAGTGTTCCATAGTGTCCCAGAATCGTACATATAAATACTACTCTTCTAACATATATCCTTTCAGCAAATAATGTTTATACCTCTTTTTGAATTGATTTCTGTTTGTACATAGTTTCAGTTCTGGCTCCAGACTGTTCCAGAAATCCACCCCACAGACAGATATGCACGTACTTTTCTTGGTTGTTCGTATCTTGGGTTTTGTAAAGTTTAAGTCTCCTCTCAAATTTTGATCATTGTCTCTTTTTTAAATATTTTTTGTATATTAGTTGGGAGTTGATTATTAATTGCCCTGTACATTACTTGTGCTGTCTTAAATTTAACTAACTCGATGAACTTTATGACATGTGACTTTAAAAACAACGAATTAGTATGGTCTCTATATCCTACATTATTTATTATCCTTATAGCTCTTTTTTGTAATGTGCATATTGACTGTAGGTTGGTCTTGTAGGTGTTTCCCCAGACTTCTACACAGTAGTTAAGATAAGGTAGAAACAGTGAATTGTACAGTAAGACCAATGATTTGTAGTCCAAGATGTGTCTTGTCTTCCCCAGTATGCCTATACATTTTGCCAACTTGGCCCGGATGTGACTGATGTGAGGTTTCCAGCAGATTTTATTGTCTAGCGTCACCCTCAGAAGAAGAATCAGGTTTATTGCCATTGTTCATGTAGTACACAAACTAGGAATTTGTCTCGGTACAATGCTGCAACATTAAACATGATAAGATAAGAGAAATAAACTATACATGTAATAAAGTGTAGGATAAGATTAAGTGATACTGGTCAACAGTTAAAATATATATTAGCCAGCAGCAGATACTGTGGAGAACTATATAGTGCAGTCGGTAATGCAGGAAGAAAACAGTGATGATTGACATGAGTCTGGTTGAGCTGCTGTACATGGTGCACGAGAGTCAATAAGTCACTTAGTGTTCAGCAGTCTAATGGCAGAGGGGAAGAAGCTGTTCATGTGACGGGAGGTTTTAGTCTGGATGGACCGAAGTCTTCTACCAGAGGGGAAGGGGGCAAACAGTACGTGACCAGGGTGTGAGGGATCGGCTATGATCCGGCCAGCACGCCTCCGGGTCCTGGAGATGTACAGATCCTGGAGAGATGGGAGCTTGCAGCCGATCACCTTCTCAGCAGTGCGCACGACGCGCTGCAGCCTTAGTCTGTCCCTGGCAGTGGCTCCTGCGTACCACACGGTTATGGAGGTGGTGAGGATGGACTCGATGATGGCTGTGTAGAACTGCACTAACATCTTGGTGGGTAGCTTGAGCTTCCTCAGCTGTCGCAGGAAGAACATCCTCTGCTGGGCTTTTTTGATGAGTGAGCTGATAGTCAGCTCCCATTTGAGGTCCCTGGTGATGGTAGTGCCTAGGAAGCGGAAGGAATCAGCAGTGGTGATGGGAGAGCCTGAGAGGGTGAGGGGGGGCAGAGGAGTAGTGACTTTCCTGAAGTCTACAATCATCTCCACTGTCTTCAGAGCGTTCAGCTGCAGGTTGTTATTGCTGCACCAGGACGCCAGCTGGGCCACCTCTCTCCTGTAGGCGGACTCGTCGCCGTTGGAGATGAGCCCGATGAGGGTGGTGTCGTCCGCAAACTTGATCAACTTGACAGACTGGTGGCTGGAGGTGCAGGAGTTGGTGTAAAGGGAGAAGAGTAGGGGGGAAAGTACACAGCCCTGGGGTGATCCGGTGCTGATGCTAGTATAGTCTGAGACAGTCTTTCCCAGCCGCACATGCTGCCTCCGGTCCGTCAGGAAGTCGATGATCCACCTGCAGAGGGAGTCAGGCACGTTGAGCAGGGACAGCTTGTCCCGGAGCAGAGCGGGGCGGATGGTGTTGAATGCGGAGCTGAAGTCCACAAACAGGATCCTGGCGTAGGTTCCCGGGGAGTCCAGGTGCTGCAGGATGGAGTGGAGGGCCAGGTTGACTGCATCGTCTACAGACCTGTTGGCTCGGTAGGCAAACTGCAGCGGGTCCAGGAGAGGGGTGGTGATGGACTTGAGGTGGGACAGGACCAGGCGCTCAAAGGACTTCATGACTACAGAGGTGAGCGCTACAGGTCTGTAGTCATTAAGTCCAGTGATCCGTGGCTTCTTGGGGACAGGGATGATGGTGGAGGATTTGAGGCAGGACGGCACGTGGCATAACTTAAGGGAGGTGTTAAAAATGTCTGTGAATACAGGAGCCAGCTGTTTCGCACAGAGTCTCAGGGTGGAGGGAGACACGCCGTCTGGGCCGGGGGCCTTGCGTGGGTTCAGTCTGGAGAACTGTTTGAGCACATCCTGCTCACTGATGATAAGGGGAGGGGGGGAGGAGGGGGGGTGCCTTAAATGAAGTAGGGAATGTGGAGGCTGTGGAGCTGGAGGGAGGGGGGGAGTTGGACACAGATGACGAGGTGTCAAAACGGGCATAGTGTTGGGACAGTCTTTGACAAAGGGCTTTGTCATCCTGACCTTTAGGAGCCTTAGGTCGATAGTTGGTGATTTGCCTCAGTCCTCTCCACACGGAAGCCGAATCATTAGCAGTGAACTGCTGCTGGAGTCTCTCTGAGTATAGAGATTTAGCCCTCTTCAGCTCTCTGTTAAACCGGTATTTAACCTCCCTGTAGCAGTCCCTGTCTCCACTTTTCAGCGCTGCTTCCTTCTCCTTCCTGATCTGTCTGAGCTTAGCTGTGAACCAAGGTTTGTCATTAGAGTAACTCACCCTGGTGCGTGATGGAGTTCACAGTGTCCGTGTACTCATCCAGATCATGCGTGGCTCCTTTAAGCATGCCCCAGTCAGATATTTCCATGCACGTTTCCAGCTTCTCCTCAGCATCACTGGTCCGTATCTTCGTAGTGTTCACAACAGGTTTAGTGAGCTTCAATCTCTGTCTGTATGTGGGAATGAGGTGAACCATCACGTGATCAGATAATCCCAGCGCAGCTCCAGGGACAGCGCGATATGCGTCTTTCACTGTGGTGTAACAGTGATCCAGTGTGTTTAATCCTCTGGTGGGGCATTTAATAAACTGTTTGTAGCGGGGGAGATCGTGGCTCAGATTGCACTGATTAAAGTCGCCAGCCACAATAATCAGCGAGTCTGGAAAACTCCGCTCTGTGTGTTGAATGTGATCCGCGAGAATCAGAAACTTATTTTCCTGTACTGTTTCTATTCTGGTATCATCTATCGTTACCATTATTTCATGATTTATTTTATAATTTCCAAACAACATAATCTTTGGGTTTTTTTAGATTTAGAGATAATTTATTTTTGTTGAACCACTGCGTTAACTTTTTCATTTCAGTTGTGACCACCTCTAAAACCTGCTGCAAATTCTCACCAGTGCAAAGGATATTTGTGTCATCCGCAGACAAAATAAATTTCAGAATTTTTGATACTTGGCATATGTCATTCATATACAAAATAAAGAGTTTGGGTCCCAAAACTGACCCCTGGGGCACACCACAAGTGATGTCCATGAAGGGTGATTTGTACTCACCAATTTGTACAAATTGTTGTCTGTTACTTAAATAACTTTCCACCCAACTCAGTCCGACCCCTCTTATCCCATACCTTTCCAGTTTCCTTAGTAGTATCCTGTGGTCAATGGTGTCAAAAGCTTTCTTTAAATCTATAAATACTCATACAGCAAACTTTTTTTTATCTATACAACTAGTAATTTCTTCTATAAGTTTGATCAGTGCCAAAGATGTAGATTTATCTGCTCTAAAACCATACTGGCTATCTGTAAGGAGGTTGTGTTTTTCAATTAAATCATCCAGTCTCTTAGTGAAGATTTTTTTCAAGTATTTTGGAGAATTGTGAGAGTAAAGAGACAGGCCTGTAATTTGTGAAACAATGACTGTCTCCTGTTTTGTATAGAGGTATTACTTTTGCTATTTTCATTTTGTGTGGAAATTTACCAGTTTGAAATGACAGGTTACAGATGTGGGTGAGTGGCTTAACAATTCCTTCAATTACTTTTTTCACTATTGTCATGTCAATTTCATTCCAGTCCATTGATTTTTTGTTCTTAAATTTACTCACAGTCTCGATAATTTCCTTTTCAGTAACTGCACCCAAAAAGATTGTGTTTGGATTTCTATCTTCTATTTCATTTACAGAACCACTGTTGTTTGTTTCTGTTGTCACTATTGATTTTGCTAATTCAGGACCAACGTTTACAAAAAATTTATTAAAACCACTGACCACATCCTCCATATTATTTATCAAATTGCCATTTTCAATAAAATATTCTGGATAATTAGCATTCTTAGGTTGATTACTAATAATCCCATTGAGTACTTGCCATATTCCTCTTAAGTTATTTTTATTATCCTCTAATATTCTGTTGTAGTATTCTTTCTTACAGGTCCTCATTATATTAGTAAGCTTATTTTTATATATTTTATATTTGATCTCAGCCTCCACCGTTCTGCACTTAATAAATTGTTTATATAATGTATTCTTCTTTTTACATGCATTTATTAACCCCTTAGTGACCCAAGGAATATTTTTCTTTTGTTGTCTGTCACTGTATTGTTTTATAGGACAGTTTTTATTGTACAATGATTGAAATATTTGTAAAAATTTATCATATGCTTTATTTATATCATTTTCATCATAAACTATCTTCCAATCTTGTATTAATAATTCCTTTGTCAGTAAATACATAGATTCTTCGGTTCTTATTCTTTTATATTTAATATTTTTGGTATACGTTTTCTTCTTATAATCACACTGATAGACAACAAAAATCGGCAGGTGGTCACTGATATCATTCAATAAAAGCCCACTTCTGATATTATTTTCCATAATGTTTGTGAATATGTTATCTATTAGTGTGGCACTGTGTGACGTGATTCTGCTAGGTCCGGTAATTGTTGGATGAAAGCCCATACTGTACATTGTGCTGATAAATTCTTCTGTCAAACTATGTTGTTTTGAATTCATCAGATCTATATTGAAATCCCCACAAATGAACATAACTTTATGAGTTAGTTTTGCCTACATTTTTTTCATCCAGTCCTTAAATAAGTCAATGTTTGATCCAGGTGTTCTATATACACAGCTCACTACTATATTCTTCACATTGTCCAGACAGATTTCTATTGTAATACATTCAAATAAATCATCCACAGTTACTGACAGATTTTCAACAACCTTGTATTTCAAGCTCTTGTCAACATAAATTGCAACTCCTCCTCCTTTTTTCACTTTTCTATTTATATAATTTAATTCATAGCCATCCATGGTAAAATCCACTCCTTTCTCTTCACTGAGCCACGTCTCTGATATTGCCACAATATTGAATGGCTCTTTAAACTGATGTAAATAATCTTTAATGTTATTAAAGTTGGCATAGAGACTTCTGCTGTTGAAGTGGATCATAGAAATATTGAAATCAGATGTGACCATTGTGTTAAACTGTTCATCCGTGTAGTAACTACAGTTATTATTGATGGAGCTAAATAAATTATTATCAGGGTCAAAGGTTTGTAAATGTTCTTAAACAATTGCTAATGTTCACTGCTTGGTGAACCAAAAAGTACATTAGCAACATGTGTTACAACCTTTTGCAAATGTTTACAACTATTTTGCAAACGTTTGCAACTATTTGCCAAAAAATAAACAAGAAAAACTGTTTGCGACCATAAAAACTGTTTGTGAACTGCTTTGCAACCTGAACTCTGACAAAACCCAAAAATTGCAACGTTCATCAGCATTCACCACTTTGTCAGATACTAGCTTAAAGGTTTCTCTAACTTGTATTGCAAGATTATAGGTAACCAAGCAATCAATTTGCATTTTATTTATACACTGCTCAGAAACTCTTAATGACTCTTCATAATTTTATTTTTGTCCTTCCACAGAAAATTGGAGAGCATAGAAGTGGAGGTACTTCAACCGAGGAGCGAGAACCACTACTGTCAAGTTGACACTGACCTCCATTCTCCTAAAGTGTTTGTGTTGTGAACACCTTGATAACTGTCAACATCTCAACATTTTAAACTCAAACATTGCCACATGGCCAGTACTGTATGTGTAAGGTGCAACACGATTAAATGCTACATTTTCTTTGTTTCTATACTCTCAGGATTAAGACTTGCACTCCTTTGGTGTTTACATTTACTTTCCTCAGGTATGTGAAGATAGGTGTAAAACACTTCCAGTTTTGTATGACAGTTTTTAATCTTCTTTTCCTGAGCCAAATTATCGTCAGTTGACTGAAAAGTTTCATACTGTCATTACTTGACCCTAAGAGCACTGAGCCTCTTGTGGCAGTGTTCACAATGAATCCCGCATCGGGCACTGATGTGTGTCATGTGTGCTCTAAGGGTCAAGCGTGATAGAGACAACATTCTGACCTCCTGGCCAGTACGTGTTGCACTTACTTTTGCTCCAACTGCCTGGTAGAGATGTATCACATCAACCCAGTCATGCTGTTGTCTGTGACATTCTTACTGGCCCTATATACAGTATATATAAACACTACAGACATGGCTAGCTGGCAGGCAATTCACGTTCCATATGCATAGCTTGCTTATATGATTACAATAAATACAATGAACAGCTGTTTGTGTATCCTGTTCTCACAATGCTGCAGGTGCTGTCAACCTACAGAATATGGTGCCTCCATTTGCCATGAAAATGTTAGCCATGTTCTATCCAATGTTTATATATATATGTTACTACTATGGCTACCACAGTCTTATCATCCAGCTGCTCAGATGTAAATATCATTATTTCTGACCCCCAAAACTTTTAAAAAGTATTTTTCATTAATGAAGAATTAACTAATGAATTTAAGGACTTTAATTCTGCACCTTTCTAAACATTTTGTTGATTTATTATTTTTAAAACAAATATTTGTTTTCATGAAAATACCACACTGTCTAGTTTATCTTTAACCTATCAAGACTAGCAGTAGACTGGTGGTGGTGATTACACTGGTCAACACTGAATTTATTGTCTAAGCTTTTTTTAGCTGATTTAGGACAATTTTGATGTGCTGAATCCAAAAATCACATTGGTTTTGCTCAATCAGGTCAACATTTCGGTTATGGCCTCATGTTTTTTTTATACGTTTTTGTTTACATGTACGGGTATTTTCGTTTTATATGATGCAGAATTCTTTTTTATGTCGTGAAATTCTCTGAATTTTGAACAATGATGACATAACATTAAATTTACATGTACTTACCTTTATATAAAGTACATGCACAGTACTAAGTAAGTACAGGTTTTTACTTAGCACCAGATCAAGAGAAACGGATGTCATTTTCGGATTCAGCGGTGCAAAATTGTCTTAAATCAGCTGAAAAAAAACAGACAACTTACAAAAAAATTATTTTTGTAACCCTGTGTTATTTATTCCTGCTGTATGAACAGCAACAGAACTAAGTGGCAGAAAAGCTGTAAAGCAAGCATGGCATTCCTCTGTTGAGGACCAGTGGGTCACTGGGCCAATGGCGCCCTCCACTGGCCCAATAACGGGTTAGAAAAAGGGAACATCAAGTACAGCAACCAGCCTCATGTTCATAAGAGTTACCAACTTTTCAGAAAAGTTGAAGAAAAATTGTTGGGATGGGGGTTTATATTTAAATGCCACTGTGCCTTCTTCAACAGGCAACATTATTTTGTTCACTGCAATTATTTCAACAATCTTGTTTTCCATGTGCACTTTATAACTTGCATTTTTACATAAATTTAAACACTCCTATGCCAATCACCAAGAAAAATGCAATTGCACTCCTGTTTGTATACTACTGTCTTTTGTAAGTCTATTGAAATGTGAATGATGCATTTTGGTGCCAAGAACATCTTTATTATAAAGGGTGGATGTATGAAGAGAAAGTTGAAGGTAATAAATGCAACCAACATTTGACAAATTAGTGTGGTGCCTCTTTACTCTTTGTCCTCTAATGTCTAACTTGTGATAATCAATTCTGCTGTCATTATGCCTTGATATGCCTCAGTGTACAAAACGCAACCTGCGCATATGGCAGTGTGTCAATGTGTCTGTTACAGGGGCGTAGCACGAAATTCTGGGCCCCATGTACAAACCATCTTGGTGGGCCCCCAAGATCACTTGATCAGTATTTCTCATTCACATTTTTCCCCATGGTATAAAACAATATAAGACAAAGATTATAAATACAAGCTTAGTTTAACCCCTATATTGAGAAAATGCCTAATTGCCAGTATAATAAAAGTCAAACAGTCAGACTTCACTCATTTTGATTATTATATGAGAGAGTAAAAAGACTGACTGAAAATTCCACAAAAACAACTTTATAGAGGGGATGCATTGGAATAGAATTCTTGGCAGTTATCGGGCAATTACCGTAGTTACCCAGCACTAAGTGGCAAACGTGGCAGCTTTAGTTTGTATGCAGCAAAACATAAAAATCACACAAAATATTTAGTCAGAGCAGTGTACCTTTTCAGATAAATGTTAATATCATACTGTTTACTTGACTGTAGTGATGTGTGGGTAAGAGCACACATAAGTCAAGAACTGATTCAGAGTCTTAATTTATTTAATTTTTTACCAATCAATACAAGATGGAATGATGAGCTTAGTTCTCCACAATGCAAGCAGATATTAGCTTAAAGCGTGTGTTAATTCAGATGTACTGCTCGCCTCTCTTCTCAAAGAAACTGGTGAGAAGCTGGCTCCCTTCCCATAATTATGTCTCCATCTCTTTTCTTTCTTTTCTGACATCCTGATTTAAATTCCTTGAGGAAAGACATGACCGTTTCCTGTCCTCCTGCTCCTCTGGCTGACCGGGACCAGTGTAAACTATCTAAATTGAATCAGCCAGTGCAGCCATGCAGGAGTGGACTAAACCATTTTGCACCTTTTTTAAAGGGGTGATGGGGCCTCAGAGAATAGCCATAATTATTGTTAATGCAAAATTCAGTCTTTCAACCACTTCATTCAGTCAGGGTGAATTTCATTATAACATTATTAATTAGAAATTTAAAAATGCAACACAAAAAACACTTTTCATTCCAGGCTTTTTGAGGACCCCCTCCCTGCAGTGGGCCCTGGGTACACAGTCCCCTTTAACCCCCCCCAGTCCGATGCCCTGGTCTGTTACCAGCCCTGCGTTCAGTTGACAAAACTGTTTGACAAAACCATTTGCAACTGTTCGTTAGTTTCCGTAACTGAATGACACGGTTGCTGCAAACCATTTTCTCTTTGGCCGAACTCTTTGTGGAGGTGACTCACGTAGCGGACAAAAATGGCGGTTAGGTAAGATAGTTTGCGATATCCTTTTCTTTTCTTTTCGGAGTAATTCCATCAATTTAAGAGTAGAGGTTATGTCAGTTTATAAGTAAAACAATACCACGCATAAAATACTGTTTTTGGTGGGGGTATAAATGAGAATTCTTAGATTGTGGCCGCACATGGCCAAAACATAATGAGCAGCATCTTTGATAAGAACAAAGGGCAGAGTTTCCTTGGAGATAACAGGAAGCTGTGAAATGTGATCTTTTGTGTGTCAGAGACGGCTTGGAGGATGCTTTGTGTGCCAGAGACTGTGAAGGGGATGTTAAGGGATTAAGCAAGTGCATGCAATGTGATCTTTTATGTGAATGCAATGTGACCTTTTGATATGTAGAAGGACCTGAGTATTTAAGAGAAGAGTTCTGTTTGAGATGTCCTCTTTTCTACTATGCTCATGGGAGAGAATGTGTAATAAACTGCCTGAGACAAACTTGCCTCATCATTTACACACTCTACAAGATAATATTAAGATAAAGTAGGCTACAGTATATGCCGTAGTTACCGTATCCTCTAACTGGCTGACAGAGGACCATAGATCTACACAACTACAGAATGCGCGAGCAGAACAGAAAAACTGTTCACCAAGAACTGCCCATTCATTTAGGTCAGTTCACCTTGCAAACTATGTTTGGCAAACTGTTTTGTCAGCTGAACGCACCCCAGGTTTTCAGCTCACCCAGTCAAAATCCAGTGGAACTAAAGGCTTTCATCAAAGTATTACCATGTTTTCTTGACCTTTAATGTGCCACAATTTCAAGGTAAGGCTTTGCTGTCAAGATAAACAGAAAACAATACATTTCACACTGATTCAGCCAAGGTATGGAAAAAGTTGCTGTAATAACTAGGCTACGCCAGTAGATGGCAGTGTGACTTTTTTTTTTTTACAGCATAACATGCAACTTCCTGTCAACTGTTGTGTTCTGAACTTTTAAAATAGTGGTTGTTAGTGAAAAGTAAGCACATATTCAGCAACCACCTATTTATTTCTTGCTTTGATTGTTTTCAGAAACATGTTTGCAGTTTAGTTTTGAAGATATTGGAGAACTTTTAAAATGTCCCGGCATCATCTTGAATGGGTATACCGACTTGAACAGAGCACCCACAGAGGGGTGTGTCAACCAATAAGGTGCAGCTTATGTGTTTTGTAGTGTGACGTCAGGGTCACAGGCGCATGAATGGGGTGTGGTTGACATATTTTTGTGCTGTTTGGACTGACAGTACTTAGCTATCCCATGCTACCATGCCACAAGCACCAGGGCATCAGCACCTATGGTGCTTTAATTTTGTACGTTTGGTCAACAGATAGTTTTAGGACACTCAGTGTTTGCAGGTGCTCTACCTCCAGGGTGGTTTTGTGGGGACCAAAAAGGATAATACAGTCAGCAGTGGTTTCAGATATGAGCGATGTGGACGGGCACCAAGGGCACCATTCTTTTGAGGGCACCACGAGAATCAGAAAAATAAAAGATTCATAACTATTTGTGCTTAATGTGTATTTGTGGCAAATGGGCGCCCTCTAGGCAGGATGCCGATGCCCTCTGGCTGCTGCAGGGAAACTCCACAGATCAAACTCCAGTATGGTGGACATTCAAAGCGCAGCAAAGGAAGAAAAAAAAGTTAAAAGTAAGGGTTTTTCTTAAATTATGCAGCAGTTTGAATTTTAAAACACTGAGCCCTAAAATGGGAACAATTGTTTATTACAGCCTATGATAACATATTTTTTCTCCAATGTGTTGTAGTCGGCTTCAGTTTACTTGCCACAAGAATTAATTTCAGGGCTGTGCAAAGACCATTTGAGAGGAAGGGGCACAAATTAATTAAAAAATGGCACATGGAATGAGAGTTGTTAAAATTTATATCAACTTTACATCTTACTTAGATGGTATCTATTTTCCTTATACACTCATGGACATATTTAATACCCCACAGATTTTTACAAATTATCAACTCCCACAGAGACCATGGTCAATTATGTAAAGGTCAATGACAAAAAAATAATTAGAAAAATGACCAGCTTCCATTGAAAAATGATTATCTCTTCAAAATAAAAATCTCTTTGCAAAAATCTGAAAAAAGCTTTTCTTTCAATAAATAAATTATTAAAACCATTTAAATGACTAAATCGTTGCGAAAATTAAAAAGGCCATTCGCCTAGTCAGCAAAATGACCCAAAACCATCCCCTCTGTTAAACTGCCCCCTCCATCTCTACAAAGACTGCAAGGATAGTTTATACAGGACAATGTAGTACAGGTGCATCTCAATAAATTAGAATGTCATTGAAAAGTTAATTTATTTCAGTAATTCCATTAAAAAAAATGAAACTCGTATACAGTTTCCCAGTTTGGGATCAATAAAGTACATCTATCTAGATTCATTACACACAGAGTGATATATTTTAAGTGTTTATTTCTTTTAATGTTGATGGTTATGGCTTAAAGCTCATGAAAACCCTAAATTCAGTTTCTCAAAAAATTAGAAGATTACATATAATTAATTAAAAATGGATTTTTAATAGAAATTGGCCGACTGAAAAGTATGTCCATACTTGGTCAGGGTTCCTTTTGCATGAGTTACTGCATCAAGGCATCAAGGTGGTCAGCCTGTGGTACTGCTGAGGTGGAAAATGAAATCAGCATCTCCATAAAGCTTGTCAGCAGAGGGAAGCATGAAGTGCTCTAAAATTTCCTGGTAGATGGTTGTGCTGACTGAATTAAAAAAGAATCAAATTTTTTAAAATTAATGTGATGTAATAATCTTTATTTTTTTTTTTTTTTTTTTTTTGAGAAATTGAATTTGGGGTTTTCATTAGCTGTAAGCCAAAACCATCAAAATTAAAAGAAATAAACACTTGAAATATAGCAGTGTTTAATGAATCTATATAATACAGAGGGGTTTTTTTTAATTGAATTACTGAAATAAATCAACTTTTTGATGACATTGTAATTTATTGAGATGCATCCATCAATGAGAGGATAGGTGCAAATGTACAAGAAAATCATGAAAATATGAGAAAAAAAAAAAGGTGAAACGTGGCAAAAGTTTAAAAAAAAAAAAAAAAGTAATAAACTTGCCAGAAAAAGTTGCAAGAAAAACCTCACTAATTGTTGAGAGCACTGAACATTTGGACATTTTTTTTTTTAGATTTAGATTTAGTATACTTTATTGATCCCCAGAGGGGAAATTGAGGGTCATCCACCACCTGGATGGATGAAGCAGCCACGATACGGCGCTATCCCTTAACCATTCACCATTTAAGAGAGAAATAAAAAGTTTAAAACGTGTGTGCGTGTGTACCACCCTTTGACAAACCACCTTTTTTGTGAGGACATTTGGCCTGGTCCTGATAAGAAAAAAATACTAGGATCCATTCCCCAAAGTGCAAGATACGTTATTATGAATATAAGTCATAAAAGATCACACAAATAAGTGATCTGACAAACAAACAAGGGTTCCAAAACAATCGCTAATATTGAATGTCCCATTCATTTTCAATAATTAAGTATTCTGTAATTTTTCTATATTTTCCATAGCGCCAAGACACCACTTTAAGAGTTTGTCGTTGTTGACCTTCACGCTGCCTCCCCCTTTCCCCATCAAGGCTGTAAACCTAGGGGAAACACTGCAATTACATTGTACTAAATTCAGGAGTGGTCCTGGCTTGTATGATGCCCTGGGCGGACTACCTCCCTGGCACCCACCCCCCATTCCCACACACAGAGGTTTTTATGTTTGATGGGGACCAATTTTCTGATCATCACTTGTGTAGACTACCTTTTTTACACAGATTCCTTGCATTCAGATAGAAGATTAACTTGACACTCTGGGTGGGGGGGGGCGTTAGGGTGCACCCCCCAATATAATGGTAGAGTAAACACTGAGATGAACCAAAGAACCAACACAGAGTTGGTTCATTAGTGATTGACTGGACTGACTCATTGTTTCACAAGCACTGCCCTTCCAACTCATTTCCTCTTGTGCGAACCCAGCAAACAGAAGTGCATTTACCATCTCAATTCCTTCTGCTCTTTCAAGGTTACTAAACTATAAAGTTGCTGCAACGAATGAAAGGTGCTAAAAGCGGGGATTATTCCTCCTTTCCTGTAAACACTTGCACTTTACCACAAAAAAAAGGTATGTGTCAAATGCGTGCGTCTAAGCGCAGTGCGTATGGAGATTGGACATTAAAACCAAATGCAGGAGTAAACAGAGTGTGTTTTATTAACAAAAATGTATACAACATACAAACAGTGAAAGTCACTAGCTTACAAGGGTGACTGCCAGGATGCTCAACAGCTCGCGGGAAAACGGAGGAAAAGAACCTAGGACGCTTCCAGACGGAACTGGATGGCGTGGGTCAAATAGGAAAACTTACTGAGCTGGAGCAGTCCTAGACAGTCCCAGGTAGCCGTCCCAGTGGAACAAAAAACACCAGTAAGCAGGCTGGTGGAAAAACAATCCTTGACAGCAGGCCTAGCGGTCTAGTTCAACGCTGAGGGAACAAACACTGTCTGGAAACAATGACCCGGCAATGCACATCAGTGAACACGGAGCTAAAATACTACCACTGATTAATCAACTGAGTGCATGCCGTGTGTGTAATGAGTGCGTGGATGTGTGAGCATGTGAGTGAGAATGAATGGTGTGTCTGTGTGTGCAGAGAAATAATGCGTGTCAGTGAGAGAGTGTGCTGAGTGAACACAAATGACAAACAGCTGTGGCCCTGACAAGAGGAGGGGGCGTGGCTGTCGGCTGTCAGGAAGCAGACGAACCCCAAGGCTCTCAGCAGCCTGACAAACGGACCTGACAGACGACAGACACTAAAGAAATCAAGTAAACCGGGCCACGTCATGGAGCAGGGTAGGAAAAAAAGACTTAAAACCCCGCTCATGACAGTATGTTGTATAGAACATTGTTATTGCAATTGGGCAATTAAAAAATAATTCAGTATTGTAAAACTGGTAAAGCCTACTTTTGTCAGTAGAAATCCCCCATGTAGATGTGGAGCAGTGGGAGCCTGAAGTTAGTTAGTTTTTTTCCCAAGTATGTCTCAGGGATGTGTGAATGGGTGGGGGGGGGGGGTGGAGCTATGTGGGAGTGTGTCTTAATCATGCTGCTTCTTATATGGATGCCGAGAGAAACACAATTTCATCTTGCCTGCACAACAGTTGTATGTACAGCAATATGATAATAAAGTTTGATTTGATTTGATTTGATTTGATTTGATTTGATCCTGTGCCGCTCTGCAACAGTTGAGCGGGGGGCCAATTTGGGGCAGGATTATCGGGGAGAAATTCCCCTGGCAGACGGAGAGGCTGTGCAAAAACTAACTCTGCTGGAGAGGCTTGCAAATCCTCCTTAGGTGCAAAACGCAACCCCAATAAGACCCATGGTAACTTGTCGACCCAATTTGTATCCGTAAGCGACGCTCTGAGGGCCGCTTTCAATGACCTATGAAAACGCTCGCATAAACCGTTAGCCTGGGGGTTGTAAGCGGTGGTGCGGTGGATCTTTACCCCTAGGCTGCGGGCCATCGACGACCAGAGTTCGGAAACAAATTGAGGACCTCTGTCCGACGTTATGTCCGACGGAACTCCAAAACGCGCTACCCAAGCTGTTAAAAACGCACGCGCCACTTCCTCCGCTGTGGTTGATGCCAGAGGAACTGCTTCCGGCCAACGCGTGGTGCGGTCCACCATCGTCAAAAGCTGTGTGTACCCCTGTGACGACGGAAGGGGGCCTACCAAGTCGACATGCACATGATCAAAGCGCTTAGCAGGAATGTGAAAAGGCTCCAAAGGAGCTCTAGTGTGTTTGTGTATTTTGGCTCACTGACACGCTATGCAGGCTGTCGCCCATTCCTTGACCTGCCTGCGCAACCCCGGCCATACAAATTTGTCCCCCACCATTTTGACCAATGCGCGCACCCCTGGGTGCGCCAGAAAATGGATCGAGTCAAAAACACGGCGGCGCCACGCAGCTGGTACCACGGGGCGCGGCCATCGCAAAAGTTAGCAGCTTGTGGTCCACGAACGCGGTGAAACGGCGTCCTTCCAGCCAGAACTGGAAATGGCGGATGGCCAAGTGTAGGGCCAACAACTCTCTGTCGAATGCGCTGTATTTTCGCTCGCTATTGCGCAAGGTTTTGCTGAAAAACGCGAGCGGTTGCCAGGTCCCTGCTACAAACTGTTCAACGACCACCCCTACCGCTAACTCGGACGCGTCCGTGGTGAGGGCCATGCGGGCTGTTGGAACTGGATGTGCCAACAAAGCCGCGTTTGCCAGCGCTGTTTTGACTTGAGAGAATGCGAGCTCCCGCTCAGGAGACCATTTGATTTTATTTGTGGATTTTTGTTTTTTTAGTGCCACGTACAATGGTTGCATGAGCCGCGCTGCGCTTGGGAGGAAACAGTTATAAAAATTAACCATTCCCAAAAACTCCTGTAACGCTTTGACCATTTGAGGTTGGGGAAAATTTGTTGTTGCGCGCATTTTATCGGGCAGAGGGACCGCTCCTTCTGGCGAAACGCGATGCCCCAAAAAATCAATCTGCGCTACCCCAAACTGACACTTCACTGGGTTAATTATTAACCCATGCTCTGCCAGCCTCCGGAAAACTGCCGTGAGGTGGTTTTCGTGTTCGTCTTTGGACGTGCTGGCTACTAAAATGTCATCAAAGTAGACGAACACGAAAGGGAGGTCGCGCAGCACCGCGTCCATCATGCGCTGGAACGTCTGCGCGGCCCCCCTGAGTCCAAAAGACATGCGCAAAAACTCAAAAAGCCCGAAAGGAGTTATTACCGCTGTTTTGGGTATGTCCTGGGCGCGCACTGGAACCTGATGGTAGCCACGCACTAAATCTATTTTAGAAAAAATGCTCGCCCCCGCCAAATGAACCGAAAAATCTTGAATGTGTGGGATCGGGTAGCGGTCGTGTGCAGTGGCGTTATTCAACCTACGGAAATCACCGCAAGGTCGCCACGAGCCATCAGACTTTGGGACCATGTGCAATGGTGAAGCCCAGGGGCTTTTCGAACGTCTGATGATGCCCAGTTTTTCCAGGTTGGCAAACTCCTCGCGCGCTATGGTCAGTTTAGCTGAGTCCAGGCGCCGAGCTTTTGCAAAAACGGGCGGCCCGGTGGTAGTGATATAATGCTCCACCCCATGTTTGGCCACTGTCGCCGAAAACATTGGGACTGTTAGTGCTGGGAACTGAGTGAGGAGTGCGTGGAACTTACCACCCACAGTTATGACGTTGGCTTGTGCAGTTGGCGGTGCCACTCGTGCTGTGCAGGGAATAGAGTGAAAAGACGTCTATTAGCAAGATCAACCAATAAACCATGTGAGCACAAGAAATCAGCCCCTAACATGTTGAAACTGACTGCAGCTACCACAAAAGTCCACTCAAATGAACGACCCTGCAAAGACAGAAGCAGAGTCCTCTCACCGAAGGTCTTAATAGCTGAGTCGTTCGCTGCTGACACTGACACCCGGGGAACCTTGGACGGCATCAGCCGGTCCGCGTAGGAAGGCATGATGAAGCTCATCTGGGAGCCTGTGTCCACGAGGAATTGTCTCCCCGAACGTGCATCCGTCAGGTAAAGCAGCTTGTTCTCGTCCCCGAGGGCCACAGCCGCTACCGACCCTCGGTCTTGGCGTTTCCCGAACGCTTGAAGTGGCACGGTGGGAGGCACTTGTGTGCCCTCTCTGCAAAATGGCGATGATAGAAGCAAAGGACGTCGCCCGCTCCGTGTCGCTTGGTGCAGACTGCTGCCGTCGTCGGCGCGTCTGGTGCTGCAACCACTGGCCCCATGCCGTCTCCGGGCGTCGCTCCTAGCTCCGCTGTTGCAGCCGAAACTGCGCTCCGCTTGTGGGCGTCGACGAGTCGCTGCGCCTCCTTGCTCAGCCCGTGGTAGTCTCGCTTGGCCAACTGGGGTGAATCTGCCAGGGTAACTCTCACCGCTGGCGGCAGGGTCCGGAAGAAAAGGTGGGCGAAGATAAATTCGCAGTCCTCGGAGTCTTTTAGCCTCCGCATTTTGACCATCAGGTCTACGGGTCTGTCGTTCTCTGACTCCGTCAACGCCAGGAGCCCCTCCGCTCGCTGTTGCACGGAGGGGGTGAAATGGCTGATAAGCGCAGCTTTCAAGGCGCCGTATTTGTCACTGTCCGGTGGTTGGTTAACCAGGTCTTCCACCCACTGGACTGTGTGGCTGTCCAGCTTCGCCACCACATGGTAGAATCTCGTGTCGTCCTTCGAGATTCTCCGGAGGTTGAACTGCGCCTCGACCGCGCTAAACCAGGAGCGTGGACTATGCTGCCAGAAGTCGGGCAGCCGGAGTGTGGAGGCAGCCATCAGGCTGGCTTCTGCCGAGCCCCGCTCGGGAGAATTATTTCTGCTCATTCTGAGTCGTAAGGTCACCAGTGTGGAGAATGTGTTCAAGGATGAGGCTGCGTTTGTTCCTCAGATTCAGCTTTATTCACAGATCACATCTCCAACAATCTCAAAGCAAGTCAAGAGCAAGTTTTCATCTCACATCAGGGGTTTTATACCCCGGGCACGAAACAGCAGTCACATGGTGTTTAATCAAACATACAGTCACATGGTACTTAATCTCAATCACAAAGTAACCCCTTTGATCTCACACCATTGTCCTCTAGTCTCTGTGGTCCGGAAATCTTCCCCGGTCGTCTCCCGGAAACAAAGGCCGAATCTCACACTCTTCTGCTGAATCCCAGAGTCTCAGTCCCTTTTGTTCCATGAGACGTGAAGCACACAATAAACATACAGCAACACATTTGTGGAGGATATGTAACCAACATATGTGCCACAGAACATAACTTAATATTGTAGTGGCTGGTGAAATATATCCTCAGCGATTCATCTGTCCCCTTTGCCTTTCCCTTCATATGAAGCCGGCTGCATATGAATTCTAACCACATCTGTTAGCAAAGCAACTCTTCCATTATTGCTCCCGTTATCAGCGGGTTAAAACCATGATAAATGCCTTGGGTGCTTACATACTTCTCCTGATTTTTTTCCACATTTAAAGCACTTTAATAAACTCATGTTTCTCTCAGACAGTCACGCTAGCGAGACACTCTGCCTGGCAATTGGAGTGGTCACGCAGTCGGGGCACTTCTGAACTCCGTGCGAATGATGGTCACGCGCATTGTTCATGTGTGCGCTTGCAGACCGTCATTGCTTCATATATTTTTCTTAAATTTATATTTCCTCATAAGAGTGGCGGAAAATTTTCAGGGGTGGCTGGCTGCCACCCAGAAATGTTACCAGAGGAGACCCTGGAACTGCTTTGGGAGGCAGATGTAATTTTGAGCAGGACCCTAGGATGCAGGCAGAACTTCAGTGCAATAATAATTTGTTAACAAAAAAACACAAATGAACAAACCAAAGATGCAGCACAGGGACTGGAAATAACTCAGGAATATAACCACTAAAACTTACAGAGAAATAACCAGGAACACACGGGGAGCACGATGACACACAACGTTAATGACCTGACAAAAACTGACGGCAAGAAGGCAACATAAATATGGAGGAAACTAATCAGGGGAACACGGGACAGCTGGGAGGATAATCAAGGGCAGCAGGTGAGGAAAACAGGATGGGTGGGGGTACACTGACACTCACAGACAGGGGATGCACAGGAGACATGACAATGAACATGCAGGACAACATACAGAGAAATACAGACAGGGCAGTGGCTAGGGATACGGAAAACATGGGGAGTTTGAACACTAGGTAGATAGATATACACACAGACCCAGGGCCAAACAGAAGAAGACACAGAGGACAATTAATGCAAATGATAATCAAAAGTAATCACAGGGAGCACAAAAATAAACACAAAGTGTGGGCAAGGTCAGAGGGCCAAAGCCCAGATCATAACAATATTCTTTAACTGATATTTTATTTTTAACCTAAATGCTAAACTACTTTACATCAAAAATTTCTTTTGTTGGTTTTAAGATCATTTTGTTTATTTAACAAAAATTGATTTAGGCCAATTTAGTGAATGTTCATTGTTAATAAATAAAGAAAAATAATCATGCTTCACAGGTATACAGTATATTACTGAATATGGCTTTACAATATATCTAAACAACTACAGATGATATGTGCTACAGTTGTAGCTCTGTGATCCAGAAGGCAGAAAATACAAGTTTTAGCTCATTCCAGTGAAGTTTGATGGAGCTAATGCAATCGTGCGTTGTCCATCATCTGTCCACATTTCAGACCAATCATTACTTGTCCAAGGCAATTGTGCTGATGCTCACCAAACTTACACACAACGGTCCTTGGGTGGGTCTGCATCCAAATTGTGCTCAAGGTCAAAGGTGAGGAGATCTTGGCACTTACACTGGCAAGAAAAAGTATGTGAACCTTTTGGATTTACCTGGTTTTGTCATGGACTGGGCTGGACCTGCCAGCCCAGCTCCTTGGCACAATGGCTGTTGTGCCCTCAGGAGTGTGTTTTTGCCCCTAGCTGTCTCTAGGTTCCTCCTGGGAGGCTCTGAGCTCTGCTCAGCTGTTGACAGCTCAGCCACGCCCCTCTCTCCTGCCAATCCATACCAGCTGGCTGCTTTTCATTATTTTCCCCTTCTTGTTTGTGCACGCACACTTATATGTCCACCTTCATTCTCACTCTCATGCACTCCTTGCATACACACTCTCACACACACACCCATTCATTTCCATCCACACGCTCAGATTGTCATGCTTACTTCTGTATTCACACACACACACTGACACACCCACTCAGCTGCTCTGACAGCTTCACGCACACCTGTTTCCACTCACACTCTTCCACACTCTCTCTCTCCTCACCGGCATGCACTCAGCTCATTAGCATTCTGGTATTTAAGAATTGGGTTCGCTGTTGTGCATTGTCGGGTAATTGAGGTGTATTTCCAGAGTAGCCTTTCCTCATGTTTTACTCACCTGTTCTGTTGCACGTCCTTGAGGTATCCCTGTACTCCCTCAGCTCCCTGTTTCTTGTTTATTTGGACTGTTATATTTTTGTTCAGCACAATAAAATGCACACAATGTACTCCTGCGAGTGGGTTTATTATTTCTGCCTCTGAATGGCAGATAATTCATGACAGGTTTTCTGCATTAATTGGTCTACATCTTAGTCCCAAGTATAGATAAACACAATGTGTTTAACCTAGTACCACACAAACAATTATAATATATCATGCCTTTATTGGACACATCCATTAACCTTTTACTGGGTGAAGAACCATAATTGGTAACTTCAGGAGGCATAATATATTGTAATACTACAATAATAATAGTGATAACAATCATTGAGGGCATCTCTATTGGATTCAAGTCTGGACTAACTGGACCACTCCAAAAGGTGGATTATCTTTTTCTGAAGCTAATGTGTAAGATTTACTTCAACATCTAGGGCCATTGTCCTGCTGCATCACCCATCTTCTACTGAGCTGCTTCAGGTGGCGGGCAGCCACCCTGACATTATTCTAGAGAATACCTTGATATACTTGAGAATTCATTTTTTCCTTGATGATGGCAAGCAGTCCTGGCCCCGAGGCAATAAAGCAGCCCCAAATCATAATGCTCCCTCCACTGTATTTCACCACTGGAATGATGTTTTCATTTGGGTATGCTGTGCCCTTACATAGTGCTGCATGCTCTTCCCGAATGATTCAACCTTAGCTTCATCAGTCCACAAAACATTTTCCCAGTAACATTGGGAGTGTCAAGGTCTTTGGCAAATTTCAGGTGTGCAGTGATGTATTTTTGGAAAGCAGTAGCTTCCCTTTAGCTGTTACTCTGCAGTTCTTTTTTCACCTCAGCTTGGCTGGACACCCACTTCTAGGAGAGTTGTCACAGTACTAAATCATCTCCAGTTGTAGACTATTTGTCTCACTGTGGACTGGTAAATACTTCAAGTCATGGAGATTACTTTGTAATCTTTTACAGTTTTATGAAAATCAACAGTTCTTTATCAGATGTCTTCAAAGATCTCTTTTTGTGAGGCATTGTTCACATCAGCAGATGCTTCTTGTGAATAGTAAACTCAAAAAGTTCTGTAAGAATGGTTTAAAATTCCTACTGAATGTTGTGCTGGTTTGTGCATTGGTGGCACTTTATTATTCTTTCAAAATTTATTACATTAGGTGTTGTTCAGAACCTCTAACAACATAGACAACCCCTTTTACACTTTTAAGTCCCAAACAAAGCCTGTGTAAAACTCTCCAATTTCTGATTAGTAGCTGGCTTTGTCATCGCATCACATCAGCAACCAAATCAAATCAAATCAAATCAAACTTTATTGTCATATTGCTGTACATACAACTGTAGTGCAGGCAAGATGAAATTGTGTTTCTCTCGGCATCCATATAAGAAGCAGCATGATTTAAGACACACTCCCAAATAGCTCCACCCCCCACCTCCACCCCCCCCATCCATTCACACATCCCTGAGACATACTTGGGGGAAAAGAAAAACTAACTATAATATATACAAAATGTCTGTAGGTGCAGTAGTGTGTATGACAGATTCCGGGTCAACTGTTCAGCATCCTGACAGCTTGTGGAAAGAAGCTGTTGATCAGTCTGGTGGTTCTGCCTCTGATGCTCTGGAATCGTTTACCAGATGGAAGAAGTTCAAAGTGTTTATGCAGAGGGTGAGAACGGTCCTTGACAATGTTCAGTGCCCTGCTCCTACAACGGTTCTGAAAAAGTTCTTGGACAGAGGGGAGGGAGACTCCCATTACCCTCTCAGCCCCCTTGACTATCCTCTGCAGGGCTTTTTTGTCTGACATACTGCAGCTGGAGTACCATGTAGCAATGCAGTACGTCAGAACACTCTCCACCACACCTCTGTAGAAGGTCCTGAGGATGCAGATGCTCCCCATCAGAGGCCTGTTTGAGTTTCCTCAAGAAGTGCAGTCTCTGCTGAGCCCGCTTCCTGATCTCCAAGGAATTCTTGCTCCAGGTCAGGTCCTGCGAGATCTGCACTCCGAGGAACTTGATGTTCTCTACTCTCTCCACTAAACAGCCGCCGATGCTGAGGGGGACGTGCTCAGGCTGTGACCGCCGGAAGTCGATAATCATCTCCTTCGTTTTGTCCACATTGAGCACCAGATTGTTCTCCCTGCACCAGCCCTCCAGGTCTCTCACTTCTTCCCTGTACATTGATTCCTCATCCCTCTGAATAAGTCCCACCACCGTGGTGTCATCTGCAAACTTAATAATCTGGTTCCCCTCGTGTCTGGATACACAGTCATGTGTTAGAAGTGTAAACAACAGTGGACTGAGTACACAGCCTTGAGGGGATCCAGTGCTCAGCGTGACAGAGTTGGAGATGTTGTTTCCAACCCGGACAGACTGAGGTCTCTCAGTCAGGAAATCCAGGATCCAGAGACATGTGGCGGTGTTCAGACCGAGAAGGAGTAATTTCTCCATCAGTCTCTGGGCTGCACGGTGGCACAGTGGTTTAGCACTGTGGCAGCACAGTTTACCCTCGGCCGGGGGACCGCGGGGATCATGAGATCGTGGGTTCGATCCCAGCCCCCGACCAACAGTGAGCTGTGTGGAGTTTGCATGTTCTCCCTGTGTCGCGTGGGTTTACTCCGGGATTTCTCCGGTTTCCTCCCGCATACCAAAAACATGTAGGTTTAGGGCGCTCGCGCACGCAGCGACCGGCAGCCGGTGGCTTGTCACCAGACTGCAAACCAAATCTACCTACGGGTACAAATAAGTAACAAAAAAAAAAAAAAAGTCTCTGGGGAATAATGGTGTTGAATGCTGAACTGAAATCAATGTACAGGAGTCTGTCGTAGGTGTCTTTCTGGTCCAGGTGGGTGATGACAGAGTGTAGGGTGGTGACTATAGCATCCTCCGTGGAGCGGTTTGAACGATATGCAAACTGGAGCGGGTCGTGTGATGCAGGGAGGCAGGCTGTAATGTGTGGTTTGACAAGCCGTTCAAAACATTTCATCACAATTGGTGTCAGTGCAACAGGACGATAGTCATTCAAACAGGACACAACTGGTTTCTTTGCCACCGGTACAATGATAGAGGTCTTGAAGCATCTGGGAACGATGGCCTGACTCAGGGAGATGTTATAAATGTCAGTCAGGACATCTGCCAACTCGCTCGCGCAGTCTCGGAGCACACGTCCCGTAATGTTGTCTGGACCTGCAGCTTTGCGTGGGTTGACTCTGGTTAGGGTCCTCCGTGTGTCCGCTGTGTTGATGGTAAAAGCTGGTCCGACCGATGGTGGGGGTGGGCCAGCCCTCCCTCTTATTGTCGAGTTTGATGCTTCAAAACGTGCAAAGAAGTCAATTTCTCAGTAGGACTATTCTAATGCCACTTTTCCACAGTTTATAGTTTCCCTCATGAAATACTCCTTGATATCAACACACTGCTCTGTCACAAAGATCTACACACAGCTTATCTTTTGTATCCTCAGTCTCGAATTCCAGCAAATGGATCGGTTTCTTCCTGGTCCTTCATGGTTTCTTTCTGACCACAGTGTGCTTGAGACCACACTTGATTTGCAAATGTGTGCTCTTATGAGGGCGTTGAATAATTTGGAGACTGCAGTAGTCATTGAAAGTAGGATTTGGGGTTGAATTTAGATAAAATCCTTGAAATATTAGTTTTATTGAACTATTTAAACTGTTCTTGCGCAATTTGTTTATTGCAAACGCCTGAAAAAAGTTAAATTTTGCCAATAAACTGAAAATGCAGTGGATGTTGATTGCAACTGTAAACACAATGAACAAGGATGCTAATGTATAAACTTTAAGAATCATTTTCCCCTTAAAGTTTTTGCTTTGAACAACATCTTTACAGGAACAGATTTCACTTTGGGATTCTTTCACTCTCACGCCTCTCTTACACAATGTCTCTGATTTAATTTTCCACTTGTTCTCTGTGTCTGTAAATCCATCATTCTCTACCTGTGCTATTAATAACATTATTTGTCCCACCTCTTTTTCAAGGGAGTGTCTTGTCCTTCGAGTGCGATATCACACAACAAGTGTGTCCATTCAGCAGACTGAGCACAGGTGCTGCAGGTGAGATAGTATGCCTCCTTATTTCGGCTGTGATTTCAAATCCAGTGCATGAAGGTCAGATGTCCTGCAGCTCTGGACTAATAGAGGAGGACACTCTCTAGAGAAAAGACACCAATCTGAATGGAGATCGATAACATTGTGGCAAACAGCGCTCTTGTCAGAGCCAGAGAAGGTAGAAGTTTCTTTTATGTTGTCTTTAAGAGTTTGTGTGAAAGGATACAGAGGGGAAATAACATGTGGAAAATCCATTTTAAATGATGGTGTTACTACATAATAATTACAAATAATGAGGGAACTACTGAGGGAAGCATTTGGAGTATTTGTGTGAATATTAAAAAAAGATGCTTTATTTAAATTGAGGTGCAGCTAATTATAATAATGATATATGTACAAAAGGTCTGGCTTAGATGGACTCAGGACAGTGACCTCAGCACTAGTGTCAAGTCATCAGTAACAGGTTTCACTTTCCTCACCAGTTTTTGGTCACCAGGTTTAGGAGTTCACCCCCTGGGAGCCTTCACACACACACACACACACACACACACACACACACACACACACACACACAAAGTGAAACTTGAAAATTTCTCTGTAGGTAACATAAATCCAGGTGCTGTTACCTGAGATGGTAAATAAATAGTGAGTGGAAATATAGATGCAGTCTTTGAATGACAGCCTGTAAAGTACGTGGTGCTGTAATGTGGTCCCACAGGCTTTGCTTACCAGTTCCTGGAGTTATTTTTAGTTCATTCACCAGAGTGGAGTGTACTTTTGTCTAAAACCTGAAGGACCAGGCAGGCATGTGCGCATGCTTGTTTATGACACTGCTGACAGACACGTCAGTCCTAGTTATCCACTATAACCTTGTCTGTGTTTGCATTAAACGTTTCTCCTTTTCACTACCTCCTATAGCTGGGAAGAGCAAAGGTAGAAGCTGGAAATGGAAAGAAATGCTTCGCTTTCCCAACATCAGCCAGTGCAGAGAACTGGCCATGAGTATAGGTGTGTGCAAGTCTGCTTATGGCCAAAAACATGTTTCCTTAGTGATTCCACACCTATCTTGTGTTTCTCTCTGTCAGAACGAGACTACTACAGTATCTGTGTGAAGCAGCCAATAGGCAAGAAACTCTTCCAGCTCTTCTGCCGGAGTCAGCCCGAACTGCAGAAATACATGTTCCTCCAGGATGCTTTGGTACGCTCGAAATTTGTGGACTTATGTGGGAAAAGTTGACAGTTTGCATTGGATACTTAGCAAGTTGAAGGAAACATAGGTAGCTTTTCCTGGTCCACTGTATTTAAATCAACATAAGTTTTGTAAAAAAGCTATTTTACGAGTGCATAATTACAAAATGGCCAGTCCAGTTTATACATTTGTAAGCTTTTCTATAACTTTTCTATGTTCTCCTGATTTGTCCCACATTGATTGAACTGATTTATGACTCTGAAAACTGATTTTTCGTGTGGGAAAAGTGTACACCACCATTTAAGAAGAAAATAATGGAAGAGAATATGAGTGGTGTATATGAAATGGTGAAAGCAGGAGCCACTCTAGTGACTGTATCAGTGAGGGTGAAGGTGAAAATCAGTTTTATTCCTGTCTTCCTCACAGAAAGAACAGAAAAGGTTGTGGTGAGGCAACATCTTTCTGCATTGGCAGTGGGCCAGAAAAAGTCACCCGTGTTGCCTTTAAAGTTTAAACATGACACTTTGCTTAAGTAAACTGATTTCATTGATAAAAGTCACACAACTGATAAAACTGAAAGCGGTACAAGGACAGCTCAGTGCAACAAAAAATTGGTAAAGACTAATTCAAAGTATTTTTTGACAGCTGGCTTAACCCAAAAATGTCAACTTACCATACAGATGATTGTCTTGTCTGATGTTGCGCCAAATTTAAAACTGATTTGAACTAACTGATTGTAGGATGGCACAGTGGTGCAGTGGTTAATGGCTTCATGGACTGAATCTCCTTTCAACAAGTGTTTGCATATTCTCCCTGCACCTGCATGGGGTTACTTAATTTACTCACACTCCAAAGACGCGCATGTTAGTAAAAGTAACTGGGATCAGTAACTGGTGATTCTAAATTTGCCCCAGATGAGAGATGATTGTCTTTCTGTGTTGGCCCCTGTGATGGATGGGCAGTCTGCTTCAGGGTGTTACTGGCCTCTTAAAGCAGCACTATATAACTTTTCTATTTCTGGTAGGAATAGTGAAAAGACTACAATTGACATGTTTTACAGCCAGCATCCCAAAAGGCAATCACAGGGTTGTTTGTTTGTTGGTGACTAAAGTCGTGTTCCATGATTGGCTAATGGAACACGACTCATTGGACTCATTGTGTAAACCATAGCTGTAATCTTTTCAGTGCTCCTACAACAAACAGTAAAGTTAGGTTCACTCAGCCTATGGTGGAAGTGACATTCACCTGGTTAAAAGATGATGTACTATCAAAATAGTTTTGGAAACATTTTAAGGTAAGAATTTTATGAAGTGTTGTTTTAGCTTCAGAAAGCTGAGATAAGCTCACATCCCCCCGGGATCCCAAATTGAAGTCAAGGAAATGGAAGTGCCTTCCACAGGGTCAGATCAAACAGTTGAAAACCGGGGTGTGAGGGGTCCTTAGTAATGTTTTTTTTTTCTCTCTCTCTCTCTCTCTGCTAGACAGCGAGAGCTGCAGAGGTTCTGCAGGGAGGGGAGTGGACAGCTGATGATCCTCTGTGCAGTATTAATTATCCTATGGAGCCTCTTCTTATTGACATAATGCACGGCTCAGGAGACACACACGCAGGCTCAGGGTAGATTTAACAGCTTTATTGACAACAAGTGTGTATGAGTGCGTGTATGTGAGATGTTTATGTGTTGGTGATGGCGTCTGCGTCAGGCACGGGGGCAGGAAGCCGTTCAGCCGGACAACCCTATGGGAGAAGCAGAGGGAGAAGGGTAATGGGCACCACACCAACACAGGAGATATGACAATGACTACTGGCTTACTTGGTTTGGGCAGGTGGCTGGCGTAGCAAGGGCGTAGCCCGGTAGACAGCAACCTGGAGCGCCTGATGCAGCAGCGAGGAGACGGTGGCTGGAGGAAGTTGTCCGCCGCCGGGAAATCCACCTGTGCACAGGGGAGGAGACTGGAAGGAGAAGGTAAGAGATTCTTACTTGATAGCTTGCTCGGTGAAGGGGATTCCTTGCAGCAAGAGATGCCGATGAGAACAGACGGCTTCAGGCCGAAGCCCAGGGCGAGGCGGCTTAAATCCCTCGCCGCTGACGAGGCGCAGGTGTGCGCACAGCTGGCGCCGCTGATGAGCGGCGGGACGTGACAGTACTCCCCCCTCTAGCAGCGCCTCCTGGCGATGGTTTCTCCGGGTGCGTTCGGTGGAACTCAGCGATGAGGGACGGATCCAACACAAATGAAGAGGGCACCCATTGCCTATGTTCAGGCCCGTAGCCCTCCCAATCCACTAGGTACTGTAACCCGCGACCCCGGCGCCGAGAGTCCAGGATGGGAGAAACTGGCCAGGCCGGATGGCCATCAATCATCCGGGGCGCGGGTTGCGCTGCAGGGGGAGGGCAAAGGGGGTCGGAGACTGCCAGTTTCACCTTGGAGACGTGGAAGGTGGGATGGATGCGGAGGGAGGGGGGAATAGCCACACGCACAGCCACCGGGTTGATAATCCTGGTGATGGGGTATGGGCCCATAAAACGCTGTGCCAACTTTCTCCTCTCACCCTTTAAAACGACGTCCTGAGTAGACACGTAGACACGTTGGCCTACCTGATAGGCAGGGGCAGGTCTCCTGTGCCGGTCCGCTGTAGACTTGTTGCGCTCCGCCGTGCGTAAAAGTGCGCTGCGCGCCGAAGCCCAGATAGAACGGCACCGCCTGAGGTGCGCCCGGACTGAAGGGACAGTCAACTCACTCTCCTGCGTAGGGAACAGAGGGGGATCGTAGCCTAGGGATGCCTTAAATGGAGACATCCCGGTAGCAGAAGAGCGGGCGGTGTTATGGGCGTATTCCACCCAGGCGAGGTGTGTGCTCCAGGACGCAGGCTTGGATGCGGTGACGCAGCGGAGCGCAACCTCCAGCTACTGATTGGTCCGCTCACATTGCCCGTTGGATTGGGGGTGATGGCCGGAGGAGAGGCTTACCTTGGCTCCCAGGGCGTTGCATAAGGACCTCCAAACCTCCGAAGAAAACTGGGGCCCCCGGTCCGAGACCACGTCCACCGGAATCCCGTGCAGCCTGACCACGTGCTGGATGAGGAGGTCCACCGTCTCCAAGGCAGATGGAAGCCCCCGTAATGGGATGAAGTGAGCGGCCTTGCAGAAACGATCTACGATGGTCAGGACTGTGTCGAAGGTGTTGGAGACAGGGAGACCGGTGACAAAGTCCAAGGCGATATGCGACCAGGGCCTGCCAGGGACGGGCAGGGGCTGGAACAAGCCCGTGGGGGGAGCGTTACCTGATTTGCTGGTGGCGCAGACGGGGCAGGCCCGGGCGTAGCGGGCAGCGTCCCTCCGCAGACCCGGCCACCAAAAGGATCGTTGGAGTAGGTCGATCATCCGGGAGGACCCAGGATGGCAGGTAAGCTTAGATGTGTGAAGCCAGTGGATGACCTCCCCCCGGACAGTGGACGGCACAAAAAGCCTCCCCTCCGGTCCACCGCCAGGGTCCGGTTCCAATTCCTGTGCCTTCCGGATCTTGCTTTCGATGTCCCACGAGACGGCCCCCATGATGCACGACCTGGGCAAGATGGTGTGGACTGCGTCTTCAGATGCCTCAGGGGCAAATTGCCTAGAGAGGGCGTCGGGTAGGCCGTTCTTGGAGCCAGGCCTAAAGGTGATGTTAAAGCGGAACCTGGCGAAGAACAAGGACCAACGCGCCTGGCGGGCGTTCAGACGTTTGGCAGATCTTAAATATTCCAAGTTCTTGTGGTCGGTGAGAACCACGAATGGCAAGGCAGCCCCATCTAGCCAGTGGCGCCACTCCTGAAGCGCGAGCTTGATGGTGAGGAGCTCTCTGTCCCCCATGTCGTAATTACGTTCCGCCAGGGACAAGCGCCGAGAGAAGAAGGCGCAGGGCCGTTTGATCCCGTCGGTAGGTGACCGCTGAGACAACACCGCCCCCACCCCCGTGTCCGAAGCGTCCACTTCAACGATGCACTGCAGCGCGGGGTCGACTTGGCTGAGGACCCGGGAGGAGGAGAACTCCGCCTTCAGCGCCTGGAAAGCAGCTGCGGCCTCTTCAGTCCACCGGAACGGGGTCTTAGGGGAGGTGAGGCGGGTCAGAGGACCGACGATGGCTCCAAAGTTCGGGACAAAGCGGCAGTAGAAATTGGCAAACCCAATAAACTGTTGTACCTGCTTCCTTGACGTAGGAGTGGGCCACTCTACCACCGCTTTAACCTTCGCTGGGTCCGGGAGCACCTGGTCAGGAGAGATGACGAACCCGAGGAAGGACGTAGTCTTGGCGTAAAATTCACATTTCTCTGCCTTGACATATAACCGGTTCTCCAGCAGCCTCTGAAGGACCCGCCTCACGTGGACCCGGTGCTCATCCCTGGATCTGGAGAAGATGAAGATATCATCCAGATAGATGAACACAAACAGGCCGATGAAATCCCGGAGGACGTCATTAATAGGGCGCTGAAAGACGGCAGGAGCGTTGGTCAACCCGAACGGCATTACCAGGTATTCGAAATGGCCGTTCGGGGTACGGAAGGCTGTCTTCCACTCGTCTCCCTCCCGGATCCGGACGAGGTGGTATGCGCTGCGAAGATCCAGCTTAGTGAACCAAGTCGCCCCCTGGAGGGAGTGGAAGGCGGTGTCCATTAGGGGCAAGGTGTAGCGGTCCTTCTCCGTGATGTCATTTAGGGCACGGTAGTCAATACGGGGACGAAGGGAGCCGTCCTTCTTGCCCACGAAGAAAAATCCAGCGCCTAATGGTGATGACGAGGGACGGATAATTCCAGCACTCAGCGACTCCTTCAGATAAGTGTTCATGGCCTCCTTCTCCGGCGCAGATAGGCTGTAGAGACGTCCCGAGGGTAAGGGTGCCCCCTGGCGGATGTTTATAGCGCAGTCGTAGGGACGGTGCGGAGGAAGAGACATCGCCTTGGATTTGCTGAAAACCATACCCAGGTCGTGGAACTCCGAGGGCACCAGGTTGAGATCCGGAGGCGCAGCGTCCTTGGGAGTAGGAGGAGAGGACGGGGCGCAGGCAGCGGATTGAAGGCAGGTGCTCATACAGAAGGAGCTCCAGGCGGACACTCTGGCGGACTTCCAGTCCAGGACAGGATTGTGGAGGTTGAGCCATGGGTATCCAAGAATGACGGGTGACACTGAATTTGGTAGGACGTAAAAGGAAATCTCCTCCCGATGGTTTCCAGAGATAATTACTGGGACGAGGATGGTCTGGTGTGTTACTTTTCCCAGGGAAACATGGGAGAGATTGACTAGGGCGAGAGGAGACTTGAGGGTTTGGCAACGGATGCCCAATCGGGTTGCCAGGCTCTGTGAAATAAAGCTTCCCTCCGCGCCTGAGTCCACCAGTGCATGAGTGAGGTGCCCTGTGGGATTATGACAGAATCGGATGGGCAGCATCAATTGAGTGAGGGGAGTTAACCAATTAGCGTCCGCAAGGCCCCCTACAGTGACTCGCGGACCTCCCCGTTTGGCTTTTGTGGACAAAGCTCCACCGTGTGTTGGCTGTCTCCGCAATACATACAGAGACCCAACTCACGGCGGCATTGTTTCTCTGCTGGGGGGTGCTTTGTCCAGCCTGTCACCATCGGCTCCGACTCCTCGGAGTACCCCGGTGACGGCAACGCCAGGGGGCGAGCTTGGGGCAGGCGAAACGAGGCACCTTGAGGGCGAGAAGAAGAAGACTTCCGCTCCGAGGCACGCTCGCGCAACCTGTTATCCAAGCTGATGGCAAGGGAAGTTAGCTCCGCTAATGTCTCCGGGATATCCCGTCCAGCCAGTTCATCCCTCAGACCTGCGCTGAGACTGCGAAGGAAGATGCCGCAGAGAGAAAGTTCTCCCCAGCCAACCTCCTCCGCAGCGACCCGGAAGTCGATCGCGTAGTCAGCTGCTGACTGGCTTCCCTGCTGAAGGCTGAGAAGACGATCAACCTGAACGCTCTCTGTACGTGAATGATCGAACACTTCCAGAAACAGTCTCACGAATTGGCCATAGGTGAGGGTGGCGTAACTGGGCTTCGCCATAACGGCGTAAGCCCAGGTAAGCGCTCGCCCCTCCAAGAGGTTCCCTATGTAGCCAATCCGGCTATGGTCTGAGGGAAAGTCTCCGGGCACGCGGTGAAACACGGACTCACACTGCATGATAAACCCCCGCGCTCCACCGAGCTTACTGCTAAAGTGGGCGGGGGTCGGAATAAGTGTGAGCCGTGCCGGTGCCGCCGGAGCAGGCTGGACGGCGACTGGAGCAGCAGGAGCCACGCCACCCAGACGGGCCGGGGGGAACGGCTGTTGGGGGTCCAAGCGGTCCAATTGGTTAGTTATTCTGCTTAATTGATTTAAAATCACCTGTTGTTGGTGGGCTATTAGATCCACCCGAGCCTCAAGAGTGGAAAGGCGGCGTGCGAGCCCGCTGTCTGCCGAGCCGCTCTGCTGAAGCCGTACTGACATAATGCACGGCTCAGGAGACACACACGCAGGCTCAGGGTAGATTTAACAGCTTTATTGACAACAAGTGTGTATGAGTGCGTGTATGTGAGATGTTTATGTGTTGGTGATGGCGTCTGCGTCAGGCACGGGGGCAGGAAGCCGTTCAGCCGGACAACCCTATGGGAGAAGCAGAGGGAGAAGGGTAACGGGCACCACACCAACACAGGAGATATGACAATGACTATTGGCTTACTTGGTTTGGGCAGGTGGCTGGCGTAGCAAGGGCGTAGCCCGGTAGACAGCAACCTGGAGCGCCTGATGCAGCAGCGAGGAGGCGGTGGCTGGAGGAAGTTGTCCGCCGCCGGGAAATCCACCTGTGCACAGGGGAGGAGACTGGAAGGAGAAGGTAAGAGATTCTTACTTGATAGCTTGCTCGGTGAAGGGGATTCCTTGCAGCAAGAGATGCCGATGAGAACAGACGGCTTCAGGCCGAAGCCCAGGGCGAGGCGGCTTAAATCCCTCGCCGCTGATGAGGCGCAGGTGTTCGAGCAGGTGTGCGCACAGCTGGCGCCGCTGATGAGCGGCGAGACGTGACACTAATCGGCAGTGGTGCAGATGGAGTACCATATTGTACAGTATGTCAGCAGGCTTTCCACAGAGGAACAGTAGAAGATTGACAGCAGCTTCTCCCCTAGATTGTTCCTTCTTGGTACTCTTAAGAAATAAAGATGCTGCTGTGCCTTTTTGATGATGGTGGTCATATTTGCAGTCCAAGTAAGGTCAGCAGGGACAGTGATACCAAAAAAATTTGAAAATGTTGACTCTCTTCACACAGTCTCCATTGACAGAAAGAGGAACAGGATCTGCCCTGTGCTTCCTGAAGTCAAAGATAATTTCCTTTGTTTTAGAGGTGTTGAGCGTCAGGTTGTTTGTAGAACACTACACTGTTAACTTCAGTATTTCATCTTGGTAGGCAGACTCGGCTCTTTCTTATATCAGCCCAACCACTGTGGTGTTGTCTGCATATTTGATGATAGTGTTCTGGTGGTGGGCTGGACTCCAGTCATGTGTAGAGTGAGTACAGTAGTGGACTCAGCACACATCCCTGTGGAGAGCCTGTGCTAAGGGTATATGTGGAGGAAGTGTGGGGGCCAAGTTTTAGAGTCGGGAAGGGGGGGGTTATGAGGAAATCTCTTATCCAGGTATATGTGACTGTAGGAAAGTCCATTTCAGTCAGTTTGCTAATCACAACGTCCGGGGTGATGGTTTTGAAAGTGCAGCTGTAGTCATCCTCAGTTGATTTGTTGGCACGAAACTGATGTGAGTCATGGGTTATAAGAAGGCAAGCTTTTATATGGTGTAGAACCAGCCTTTCAAAACACTTCATGATTATGGGTGTGAGTGTGTTTAGGCGGAAGTCATTTAAACAGTCTGTGGTGCATTTCTTGGATACAGGAATGATGGCTGATTTTAAGCAAAATGAGCCTGAGGCTTGTGTCAGGGAGAGTTTGAAGATGTTGGTAAAGATCCCCAAGAGCTGGTCTGCACATGCCTTGAGTGTCAGGCCCAGTAACTTTCCTTGTATTTACAGGTCTAACCATCCTCTTCTCCTCTTGCTCCGGTAAATGGTGGGGGAACAGAAGCTGGTGGGGGATGAGATGGAGTGATTTTCTGCTGCTGAAATGACTCAAAGCGGGGAGAGGAAGAAAAAAACAGTTCAGCTCCTCCACCAGTGAGGCAGAGCTGTTTAATCTCCCAGGGTGACACTGAGCTGGCGGTTAGCATCCCTGTTAGCGAGGTGGAATGTTGTAGCAGTAGTTTTTTCCATGCTGAGTTTCAGCCTCCACGTCCTTGGATAGTCCGAGATGGCAGCAATGTCTTCAGTGAGAATGTCTTCCATCTTGGACCAACTGACATTGGAGTACAGCAAAGCAGGATCGTCAGCATAGCTGTACTGTCGGGAGGTTGTCTGTGGTTGATCGCTAATGTAGATGTTGAAGAGGGTAGGTGCCAGAACAGACCCCAGGGCTCTGTTCTGGCACCTGCATCAAGGGTTTCTGATTTGGATAAATTCTGATGGTTTTATCAGTTGTGACATTGTCCATACAATACTTAACCCAACCCAGAGCCCAGCACGTTCCCCCAGCTAACCCCTAGGGAGGCTCTACTCTGGATACGACTGAAGCTATTTTGAAAGCAAAGATCGCTTGCAGGTTTAATTTTGAAGCACCATGCTACTGATGAGAAAGGTGTGTGTCAAGATGCACAAACAGAAACGGCAGGCAGGAAGTCAGGCATGGGAAGAGAGAGAATATATTCACTAATTTTTTAAAATTTAAAATAAAACGCAGACTTTGATGGTCAATTCAGAGGAACAGAATAAATCATTTATTTTTTTCTCTGTGGCTCTCTGCAGCCTGGTACCAAGCAGCCCTGGTCTGTGGCCCAGTGGTTTGAGACCACTGATTTTACAGTATCTAGCAATCCCTGAGCTTCCTGATAATGACAACACCTGATATCAACCTAATTATGTTGTTGGCTTTGAGATCCTTAAGCTGGATTCATGCTACACCTCCACTGTCCACGTCTGCATGACTGCAAGGCTTGTGTTACAAAATTTACATCATCGTCTCCAGGCCTCTAGAGCTCTGCGAACAACTGCGTGCAGCCCAAATTTTCTGACTACATGGCCTGCCCATGGCCTGCCCCCATTGATTGCGCGTGCGCAAGATTGAACATCCCATTCATGAGGTGGCGCTATCAACACAGCATACAAAGTCAAAGTAGAAGATGAAGAGGAGGCAGAAGACAAGAATAAACATACATGAATCGTTTTGCAACAGCAGCAGCTTGAGTAGAGAAGAGCACTGAAAAACGGTAATTCCTCCTTTTCCTTGAAACAATGACATTGTTGTTGCTACAAAAAAATGTGCATCGCTCTGGCGTTTATAGCTGGTGAACAAACTGGCGTGTTAGTGCATTTGTGCTACCTATATGGCTGGAGCAAAACTACAAATAACAGTTGTGCACATGCGTCAACTGCTTGGCCTGATGGACGAAAAACTTAAGTATATTCAATTCAATTCAACTTTATTTATATAGCGCCATTTCACAACAACAGTCATCTCATAGCACTATCAACTGTAGGGAGGACCCCCACAGTTGCAGAAAGACCCCAGCAATCAGGCGATCCCCTGTGAGCAAGCACTTGGCGACGGTGGAGAGGAAAAACTCCCTTTTAACAGGAAGAAACCTCCAGCAGAACCAGGCTCAGGGAGGGGCAGTCATCTGCTGCGACTGGCTGGGGGGTGAGGGGATAGAGAAGAAGAAAAGAACAGACATGTAGAGAGCAAACAGCACGATGGGGACTCAATCTATGGGAGAGAACAAACAAATGTTAATGACCAGCAAAAAAAAAAAAATTTCATAGAGAGTGAGGAAAGGAGTGAGGCCCAGTGCATTACTGGAGGTCCCCCGGCTGACTAAACCTATTAGCAGCATAACTAAGGGAGGGTTCAGAAAACACATGATCCCTCCCTAATTGTAGGCTATATCAAAAAGGTAGGTTTTAGCCCTATTCTTAAAAACAGAGATCGAGTCTGACTCCCGAATCCAGATTGGCAGCTGATTCCACAGGAGAGGAGCTTGATAACTGAAGGCTCTGCCTCCCATTGTACTTTTGGAGATTCTAGGTATTACAAGTAAACCTGCATTTTGGGAGCGTAGTGCTCTGTTAGGATGATACGGTAGTATCAGATCTTTTAAATAAAAAGGAGCCTGATTGTTTAGAGCTTTGTAAGTAAGAAGAAGGATTTTAAACTTAATTCTAAACTCTATGGGAAGCCAATGAAGGGAGGCCAGAACCGGAGAGATATGATCTCTCTTTCTAGTACCTGTTAAAACTCTTGCTGCAGCATTTTGGATCAGCTGAAGACTGTTTAAAGATGTTTTTGGACAACCTGATAATAAAGAATTACAATAATCTAATCTCGAGCTAACAAAAGCGTGGATCAGCTTCTCAGCATCACTCTGAGACAAGATGCTCCTAATCTTGGCAATATTACGCAAATGATAGAAGGCAGTCTTAGAAACAAATTTAATATGTGAATTGAAGGACAAATCCTGATCAAAAATAACTCCAAGGTTCCTCACAGAGCTATTAAGAGAAAGAGTAACTGCATCCAAACTGAAAGTTTGATTTGGAAAGGAATTTACTCTATATACAGAGTATATATATATATATATACTCTATATAATTTAGCTCTATATACAGAGCTACGTGTGTGCCGGCCTCGTCCAAAGCAGACACAGACCAAAGCGGACAAGAGAGGAAATGCAACATGAATCCAGCTTTATTGGCCACCATAGTTCTCAGCCAACTGCTCAGTGTAAAAATATGATGGTTTTGGATTGATATTTTTTAAAAATAATTATTTCACACATATTGCAATTTGATGAAGAAAGTATTCTCACTAGTCAAGACCACATATCAGTGTAAATATATGTGTGAAAACATGACTTGAATTCATTGTCTGTAATGTGTCATGACAGTTCTGTGATGCAACTGTGATGTTTTATATTTTATAAAACTAGTTGGGATTTTTGGTAACTAACACGATATATTGGAAGTTGAGGGTAGATGAACTTAAAATACTGCTTCTTACTGTCCCTTCTCTGTTTTTTTGCTTTAGGAAGCATTTGAGACAAAGTCAGATGAGAAGAGGAAAGATTTTGGCATGACCATCATCCAGAGATTCCTCATGAGGCAGGTCTGACATCATGGGAAACACAGATGTTACACTAAGCTCTCGTATAATCAGAACATATTTGCCCTGCTTTAAACCTCTTTTAGCTCAAGCAGCTTATTTAAGTTGCTCCATTGCTATATTAAGCTAACCAACAAAAATGAAAAAAAAAAAGACAAAGCAATATGTAATACACAAAATAAATCCAAGAAACCATGTTGGATGGATTTTGGTCTCTTGGTTATTAAATCTGAAACTTAAACTACATTATCCTTACCAACTTCCTGGTCCATACTTTGAAAATCTTGAAAAATTGATCTGCACACGGCAAATGACAAAGCTCTAAAATGACACCTTGTACAAAATAATGTGATATGAGGAAAAAGGCATCACACGACCCCTATGATAACAGAAGGTTTTGCCAACCAATTCATTCATGGTTCAGCAGCCTCTGTGATGGAAAGATTCATTTTGAGGATTTTGTTTGGGAAACAAAGTCTACATGGAGCCATATGTCAAATTTGAACCTTGAAGTGAAGGTAAAAGGGCCCAATTATTAAATTTATTCTGGTCTGTCAACATACAGTAACTACTACTTGAGTTTTTCTTCATAAAACTGTGACTTCGCTTGCAAATGTGTTCCCTCTGAATCTGGAAAATCACCCATACATTTGCAGGTTTTCTTCGCAGCAAATGTGTGTTTTTATCCCTTGATTTTTTCCTATAGAGAATGGGCATTGACGTCATGCCACGCTACATTCTGGGCCGTTGTTGCCATTGTCATGGTCCGGTTTCTTTTTTTACTTGTAGTCTACGGCAACTGCTAACAGAGACAGACATACGTGCGATGGAACGCAGCAAACAGAAAATTTAAATTCCTTATTCAGAGAAGCTGAATAAGGAAGCAAAGGAGCGCTACCTCCAAAAAATTAAAGAAATGAGCACAAGAAATGGGCCATGGATCTTGACCAACTGCCTCATACTGTCAAATGTGTTTGCCTACCTGGTTTGTGGGGTGAGTGCATACACCCGTGAGCAGTTTCTTCTTCTTCTTCTTCTTCTTTTGGCTGCTCCCTTTAGGGCTGTCCACAGCGGATCATCTGTCTCCATCTCACTCTGTCCCTTGCATCTTCCTCTGTAATACCAACCCTCTCCATGTCCTTCTTCACTAAATCCATGAATCTTCTCTGTGGTCTTCCTCTTTCCCCCCCTGCCTGGCAGCTCCATTTTCAACATCCTTTGTCGAATATATCCACTATCCCTCCTCTGCACATGTCCAAACCATCTCAGCCTTGCCTCTTTTACTTTGTCTGTAAACAGCTCAACCTGAGCTGTCCCTCTGATATACTCATTTCTAATTTTGTCCCTCCTACTCACATCCAATGAAAATCTTAGCATCTTCAACTCTGCCACCTCCAGCTCCACCTCCTGTCTTTTTGTCAGTGCCATCGTCTCCAAACCATACATCATAGCAGGTCTCACTACCATCTTGTAAATCTTCCCTTTCACTCTTCCTGCTACCCTTCTGTAACACATTACCCCTGATACTCATCCCCGCCCACTCCAGCCTGCTTGCACTCTCTTCTTCACCTCTCTTGTGCCTTTTCCATTGCTTTGGATGGTTGACCCCAGGTATTTAAACTCATCTACTTTCACTGCCTCTGCTCCTTCCATCTTCACCATTGCACCTGCCTCCCTTTCATTCACACTCATGTACAGTGGATGTAAAAATTCTACACACCCCTGTTGAAATGCCAGGTTTTTGTGATGTAAAGAAATGAGACCAAGATAAATCATTTCAAAACTTTTTCCACCATTAATGTGATCTATAGCCTGTGCAACTCAATTAAAAAACAAAATGAAATCTTTTAAGTGGAAAAATAAAAAATAAATAAAAAACTTACAATAACCTGGTTAAATAAATGTGTACACCCTCTTATAAATGGGGATGTGACTGTCTTCAGAATTAGCCAATCACATTCAAACTCATGTTAAATGGAGGTCAGCACACATCTGCCACCATTTAAAGTGCCTCTGATTAACCTCAAATAAAGTTCAGCTGATCTAGTAGGCTTTTCCTGACATTTTTGTAGTCACATCTTACAGCACAAGCCATGGTCCGCAGACAGCTTCCAAAGCATCAGGGGGATCTCATTGTTCAAAGGTATCAGTCAAGAGAAGGGTACAAAAGCATTTCCAAGGCATTAAATATACCTTGGAACACAATGAAGACAGTCATCATCAAGTGGAGAAAATATGGCACAACAGTGACATTACCAAGAACTGGACGTCCCTCCAAAATTGATGAAAAGACAAGAAGAAAACTGGTCAGTAAGGCTGCCAAAAGCTGACGGCAACATTGAAGGAGCTGCAGGAATTTCTGGCAAGTAGTGACTGTTTAGTATATGTGACAGCAATCTCTCGTCTTCTTCATATGTCTGGGCTATGGGGTAGGGTGGCAAGACGGAAGCCTTATCTTAAAAGGAAAACATCCAAGTCCGGCTACATTTGCAAAAACACATTTGAAATCTCCCAAATGCATGTGGGAAAATGTGTTATGGGCCGATGAAACCAAGGTTGAACTTTTTGGCCATAATTCCAAAAGGTATATTTGGCGCAAACACAACACTGCTCATCACCAAAGGAACACCATACCTACAGTGAAGCATGGTGGTGGTAGCATCATGCTTTGGGGCTGTTTTTCTTCAGCTGGAACTGGGGTCTTAGTCAAGGTGGAGCAAATGATGAACAGTTCCAAATACCAGTCAGTGTTGGCACAAAACCTTCAGGCTTCTGCTTGAAAGTTGAACATGGAGAGGAACTTCATCTTTCAGCATGACAATGACCCAAAGCACACATCCAAATCAACAAAAGAATGGCTTCACCAGAAGAAGATTAAGGTTTTGGAATGGCCCAGCCAGAGTCCAGACCTGAATCTGATCAAACATTTGTGGGGTGATCTGAAGAGAGCTGTGCACAGGAGATGCCATCACAATCTGACAGATTTAAGATAAGATAAGATAAGCCTTTATTAGTCCCACAATGAGGAAATTCCAGAGCATTTAGAGCATTTTTGCAAAGAAGAGTGGGCAAATATTGCCACATCAAGATGTGCCACGCTGGTAGACAACTACCCAAAAAGACTGAGTGCTGTAATAAAAGCCAAAGGTGCTGCAACAAAGTGTTAGTTTAAGGGTGTGCATATTTATGCAACCAGGTTTTTGTAAGTTTTTTATTTTTCCCCCTTAAAATATTTCAGTTTGTTTTTTTAGTTGGGTTGTACAGGTCACATTAATAGTGGAAAAAGTTTTGAAATGATTTATCTTGATCTCATTTTTTTACATCACAAAAACCTGGCATTTGAACAGGGTTGTGTAGACTTTTTATATCCACTGAATTCTGTCTTGCTTCTACTGACTTCCATTCCTCTTATCTCCAGAGCATACCTCCATCTCTCCAGGTTCTCTTCCACCTGCTCCCTATTCTCACTGCAGATCACAATGTCATCTGCAAACATCATGGTCCATGGGAACTCCTGCCTGACCTTGTCTGTCAGCCTGTCCATCACCATAGCAAACAAGAAGGGGCTCAGAGCCAATCCCTTATGTAACCCCCCCCCCCCCCAAATACATCTGTCACTCCTACAGTGCACCTCACCACCATCTCGCTGTCCTCATACATGTCCTGCAACACTCACATACTTCTCTGCCACTCCTCACTTCCTCATACAGTACCACACTTCCTCTCTTGGCACCCTATCATACACTACCATTCAAAAGTTTGGGGTCACCCAGACAATTTTGTGTTTTCCACGAAAAGTCACACTTTTATTTACCGCCATGAGTTGTAAAATGAATAGAAAATATAGTCAAGACATTGACAAGGTTAGAAATAATGATTTGTATTTGAAATAATAATTTTTTTCCTTCAAACTTTGCTTTCGTCAAAGAATCCTCCATTTGCAGCAATTACAGCATTGCAGACCTTTGGCATTCTAGCTGTTAGTTTGTTGAGGTAATCTGGAGAATTCTGATGCAATGAGCAAACACATTGTACCATTAGAACACTGGAGTGATAGTTGCTGGAAATGGGCCTCTATACACCTATGTAGATATTGCACCAAAAACCAGACATTTGCAGCTAGAATAGTCATTTACCACATTAGCAATGTATAGAGTGTATTTCTGATTAGTTTAAAGTTATCTTCATTGGAAAAAACAGTGCTTTTCTTTCAAAAATAAGGAAATTTCTAAGTGACCCCAAACTTTTGAACGGTCGTGTATGCTTTCTCTAGATCCACAAAGACATAGTGCAGCTCCTTCTGACCTTCTCTGTACTTCTCCATCAACACTCCTAAATCAAACATTGCATCTGTAGACTCTTTCTTGGCATGAAACCATACTGCTGCTCACTGACTGTCACCTCTCCTCTTAACCTGGCTTCAACAACTCTTTCCCATATCTTCACGGTGTGGCTGATCAGCTTTATGCCTCTATAGGTACTACAGCTCTGAACATCACCTTTGTTCTTGAAAATTGGTACCAAAACACTTCTCCACTCCTCAGGCATCCTCTCACTCTCCAAGATTGTGTTAAACAATCTGGTTAAAAAGTCCACTGCCATCTCTCTTAAACATCTCCATACTACCACAGGTATGTCATCTGGACCAACCTCTCTCATTTTCTTTATTCATCAGCTCTCCAGAGTATTCCTTCCACCTTCTCAACACACTCTTGTCATTTGTTAGTACATTACCGTTTATGTCCTTAATCAACCTAACCTGCTGTACATCCTTTCCAGCTCGATCTCTGTCTAGCCCATGGGTGGGCAATCATGTGCCGTGGAGGGCCATTCCACTGCAGTTTTTCTGTTCCACCTAGTGTCTTCAGCAGGTGTTTGCTCTGATCAGCTTCAAGGACCGCCAGTAATTGAAAACACCTGCTGAAGACACTGGGTGGAACAGAAAATCTGCAGTGGAATGGTCCTTACTGCCCACCCCTGGTCTAGCCAATCGATACAAATCCTTTTCTCCTTCCTTAGTGTTTAGCCTCTCATACAACTCACTATATGCCTTTTCCTTTGCCACCTCTCTATTTGCCATGCACCTAGATTCTAAATACTCCTGTCTACTTTCTTCATCTCCCTGACTATCCAATTTTTTCTTTGCTAACCTCTTCCTTTGGATGCTTTCCTGTACCTCCTCATTCCACCACCAAGTCTCCTTGTCTTCCTTCCTCTGCCCACTGGATACACCACGTGTCTTTCTACCTGTTACCCTCAATACTTTTGCTGTACTTTCCCAGTCATCTGGTAATTCTTTCCTACCACCCAGAGCCTGTATCAACTCCTGCCTGAACTGTATGCGACCTTCTTCTTTCTGTAATTTCCCCCAATTTGGCACTGCCTTCACTGTTTTTCTCTTCTTGCTTTGCAAAGTCATCCTACAGACTACTATCCAATGCTGTCTAGCTACATTCTCCCCTGCCACCACCTTGCAGTCTCCCATCTCTTTCAGATTTCTCCTTCTGCATCAGATGTAGTCCACCTGTGTGCACCTTCCTCCACTTTAGTAAGTCACCCTATGTTCCTCTCTCTTCTTGAAGTATCCTTTTAGCAAAATCCACAACCATCTGTCCCTCCACATTTCTCTCCTCAAGACCATACCTACCCAGGACCTCCTCATCACCTCTGTTCCCTTCACCTACATGCCTATTCAAGTCCGCTCCAATCACCACTCCACCCCCCCCCCCCAACACACACACACTCCGAGACCACTCTCTACCACTTCATCCAACTTACTCCAGAATTTCTCTTTCTCTTCTACCCGACATCCAACTTGTGGGGCATATGCACTGACAACATTCAACATCACACCTTTGACAACATCACACCCATGAGCAATTTAAGAACTACAAAAATATGAATCAGAAACATGGTCTTATTATTTCACTGGATGCGGAGAAGGCTTTCGATCGCGTAGAGTGGCCTTACATTTTTACAGTAATGGGAAAATTTGGCTTGGGAGAGGATTTTATCAACTTGGTCAAACTAATATATTATTCACCTAGAGCTAGTGTGCTTGTAAATGGTGCAAAGTTATCTGAATTTATACTTGGGAGATCTACTCGACAGGGAGACTATATCGCCATTAATATTTGCTTTGGCCATTGAACCATTGGCAGAGGCCATTAGAAGTCACAACAGTATTACTGGCTTCCAGATTAAAAATAATACATTCAAAATTGTGCTGTATGCGGATGATGTTTTGTTGTTTATTACAAACCCAGAAGAACCTATACCAGCTTTAATCTCAGCTATTGAAACCTTTGGGTCCTTCTCAGGGTACAAGATCAACCTTGATAAATCCTTGGCTATGCCAATTGGGTACGACAAGAATATACCAAATATCCCTGATCTTCCTTTTTCTTGGTCTACCTCAGGGCTCTCATATTTGGGGATTAATATCACACCAAATGTTCAAAACCTATTGAACTTGAACTTTCATACTGTACATAAAAGTATTAAGAAGGATCTAATAAGATGGAAGGATTTGCCAATTTCTTGGATTGGTAGAATTAATCTGTTAAAAATGAATGTGATACCACGCCTATTATACCCAAAGCAGATGTTACCTGTTTATATTTCTAAGAAATTGGCAAAAGAGATTGAAAAAGATCTGTCACATTTTATATGGCAAGGGAGAAACCTCAGGATTAGTATGAAAACTCTACAGTTGCCCAAGGATAAAGGAGGTCTTGCATTTTCTAACCTTATAGGTCAGCCATTGGCTTGCTTGCTACCGGATAACCATGAAAACCAGTACTACCTGTCTCATGGGTTGGGCCATTCGCAACTCAACTGGCATCCCCGCCCTTCCGAGGGCATGGAGGGTGAAACAGGGCATCCTGGCAGAACTAAAAACAATATCTGCCACAGGTCTGTGGTGGACCACTCCCAGTTACACAGGGTGAGACTGGACATCCTGGCAAATAAACACATCTGTCGCAAGGTCTGTGGTGGACTGTGCCAGTCAGTGCATTGTGACATGCACTACACAAAGAGCAGAGATAAACAAACCTATCATCTGGTCAGTCACTGCAACAGATACTGGAATCAGTTTGTCTTGGCTTGTCCTTGCCACTGATAATACCTTTATCTGCCAAGAATGTGCTGCTAGTCCAGCAAAAGTTAGCAGTACTCAAATACTTTGCAAGCAGTTTCATGAAATGGTCAATCAGAAAGCAACTCACCCGGGCTTACAAGGTCCGCGCTGATCTGTTCACACTCCGACAGGCAGCGAAAAGTAAGCTAGGAGCAGGAAGACAAAAGAAGAGGAAGACAGCAGCCTTGTGTGTAGCAGAATGGAATGTACGCACTCTGTTAGACAGAACAACATCACAGCGCCCAGAAAGACAGACCGCGCTTGTGGCCCTGGAAATGAACAGGTACAATGTAGACATAGCTGCACTTAGTGAAACAAGATTGCCTGGATATGACAGCTTGGAAGACCATGGGTACATCTTCTTTTGGAGTGGAAGATCAACTCAAGAAAGGAGAGAAGCAGGAGTGGGCTTTGCAGTTAGAAAGGAGATAGCAGCAATGCTTGATGAGGAGCTGGTGCCAAATCAACGACAGGATAATGACTATGAGACTCCCATTACAGCGGAAGATGTATGCCACACTCATCAGTGTATATGCCCCAACAATGACCAACACAGAGGAGGTGAAGGAAGAGTTCTACAGTGATTTACGTGAGACTATCAGGCGTGTATCGACTGATGACAGGCTGATACTCGTTGGAGATTTTAATGCCAGAGTTGGTTCGGACACTGAGAAATGGAAAGGAGTGCTAGGCAGTCATGGAGTAGGCAAGTACAATGCTAATGGAGAACTTCTACTTGCACTATATTCAGAGTACAACCTTGTGATAACCAACACTCTATTTAAGCACAAGGACACACACAAGAAGGCAAGGATGCACCCAAGATCCAAGCACTGGCACTTATTAGACTACATCATAGTCAGGCAGAGAGACATAAGGGATGTATTGGACACCAGAGCAATGAGAGGCGCGGACTGTGGTACTGATCATGTTATGCTGAGATCTAAATTAAGGATTTGCAGACGAAAACAGCACTGCAGGACGGGTGCGAAGCCACCATGGAAGCTAAACACTAGTGCACTGAAAGGCCAAAAGAAGCAGGACGAACTTACACAGGAAATGGACGAAAACTTGAAAGACTGGGACAGCAACAGCTCAGAGAATGACATAGAAGAGAAATGGGCAACACTGAAGGATATGGTGTATCAGACTGCGAGTGATGTATTAGGCCACCCTGAGAGGAAACATCAAGATTGGTTTGATGAGCATGATGAACACCTGAAGAAACTACTAGAAGCAAGGAATACAGCTAGGCAGGAAAACCTACAGTGTAACACAAGGTCGAAGAAGGAGAAATACTCAAAGGCTCAGATTGAGCTACAGAAATACACCAGAGAGATGAAGTCCAACTGGTGGGATGAAAAAGCGAAGGAACTTCAAACTGCAGCAGACAGAAAGGACATGAAAACATTCTTCACAGGTTTGAGAGAAATCTACGGCCCTAAACCAAGAGGATTGATCCAACTAAAGGCTATGGATGGTGAAACGGTTTTGCAGGAGAAAGACAAGATCCTGGACAGATTTGCAGACCACTTTGGCCAACTACTAAACAACCCTGGAGATCTCACTGAAGAGGCTAAAGAAGCTCTAGTGCAGCGACCAGCTGTATCAAGTCTGGATGAACCACCAAATTTTGATGAACTAATGGCAGCTATCAGGACAACGCAGGATGATAAAGCTCCAGGAAGGGATGGAATTCCAGCAGAAGTGTGGAAACTTGGTGGTGGTCAGCTGACCAACTGCCTGCACAAGCTCATCCAAGAGATATGGGATGCCCAGAAAGTACCTCAAGACTGGAAGGATGCAAGTATTGTGCCTTTGTTCAAGAAAGGTGACAGGAAAGACTGTGGAAATTACCGAGGTATATCACTGCTAGCCACTGTTGGTAAGATTCTCTGACGTGTACTACTGAACAGACTCAATGAACACATCTTGCAGAATGTACTACCAGAAACCCAGTGCGGCTTTAGAAGTGGAAGAAGCACAATGGACATGATTTTCTGCTTGAACAGGTTCAAGAAAAGTGTATCGAACAGAACATGCCCCTTTATGTAGTCTTCATAGACTTCAGTAAAGCCTTCAATACTGTTTCGCGACAAGGACTTTGGCAGGTACTCAAGAAATATGGCTGTACAGAGAAGTTTGTCAGCCAGGCACTCCATACAGGTATGCAAGCAAACGTGTCAGTGAGTGGTTCAATATCTAAAGACTTTTCAGTAAGCAATGGGGTGAAACAAGGGTGTGTGCTGGCACCTACACTCTTCTCGCTATATCTGGCAGCCATCCTTGAGGTGGCCTTCAAAGACACTTCAGAAGGAGTATACATTCAAACAAGGAAAGAAGCAGACTTGTTCAGTGTGGCACAGTTTAAAGCCAAGAGTAAGACATCGATAAAGGTAGTAAGAGAAATGCTCTTTGCCGACGACAGTGCTCTAGTTGCACACAGCGTGGAAGATATGCAATCTTTAGTGGCGAAATTTGTAAGAGCAGCTAGCCAATTCAGCCTCCAAATCAACATCAAGAAGACAGAATGCCTTTATCAACCACCAAAGTTCCAATTATCAACATCACTACCAGAAGAGATCAGCATTGGTACAGAGCCACTAATCAAGTGCAAGACTTTCAAGTATCTAGGTAGCACTGTTTCAGAGAATGCTAGGCTGGAGGATGAACTATCTCTCAGAATGGGAAGAGCAAGCGCTGTGTTTGGAATCTTGAGGGAGAGACTGTGGAACAATCGACATGTGTCTATCCATGTGAAATGCAAAGTGTGCAGAGCGACAGTACTGGCTACTCTATTGTACGGTGCTGAAACTTGGACTGTCTACAGAGTGCAGGTGAAGAAACTCCACACATACATGATGAGACACCTTCAAGCCATAATGAACATCTCATGGAAAGAAGATAACCAACATAGAAGTGTTGAAACGAGCTGGTCTACCATCAGTGGAGGACATGCTAATACAGATGAACCTGAGATGGCTTGGACATGTTGAGAGGATGGACCATCAGCATCTCCCTCAGCAGTTACTCTACTCACAGTTATGCAAAGGCAAACGCAGTCAGGGTAGACCAAGGCTCAGATTTAAAGACACTGTAAAAAGAAACTTGAAGAAGCTGGACATAGACAGGAGTTCCTGGCAGCGGAAGGTTAAGGACAGAGCTGTGTGGAGGAATCTGATCAGACCTAAATGAAACAGTCATTGTCGCCCACGACAGACTGCTGTGATGATGATGATGACTGTACAACTGGGCCTGTCATGGCAGAATTATTCACGGATGGGTTCATAGCTATGTGGAAAGAAAAGAAAACCCAATAGGTTCATGGGGTTGTGACCCCTTTGAACTATTGGGGGAACTTACTTGTATAAAAATGTCTACAAAAGTCAGGGATCATCCCATTCTGTCAAACTCCATTAAGATCTGGCAAGACATGAATAAATTCACTGATAGAAAAAAGTACCTTTTCATATCTCACCCCACTCATGAATAATGGAGATTTTCCTCCTGGCGTTAATAATGCCATATTTAGATCTTGGTATGAAACGGGAGTGAGAGTGATAGGAGACCTGTTCGATGAGAATAATATATTTATGTCTTTCACACAAGCTCAAAATACCTTTAATTTACCAAAAAAAGACTTTGCTTTTCTCCAAGCCCGACATTTTATTACAACAAACAATAAATCTTTACAGAATGCAGTTTCATTAGGACCAATTGAGAGACTTATAATAAACTTGAAATTAAATAAAGGCCACATATCATACTTTTATAAAAGCCTGCAGAACTATAAAAAAAATACGATATGGGAAAATTAGTTAAAAGATGGGAGGAAGATCTTCAAAGTGGCTTTGATGAAGAGGCATGGAGAAAGTGTATTCAAACTATTCATTCATTATTAATCAGCAATAAATTTTAAAGAAATGCAGTATAAAATATTACATAGACAACACAGGATACCTTATATATTGAATAAAATTGATTCTAATAAATCACCATTATGTCTTAAATGTAAACTGACAACAGGGACATATACAGTATACATTGTTTTTGGTCTTGTCCAAAAATTGCTAAGTTTTGGATGTATGTATCTAAAGAAATCAGTGCTATATTAAAGCATAAGATACGTAAAGATCCGGGTCAGTTTCTATTGGGGCTGCCGACTAAAGAGAGAAGTATGAATGTCAAACAAACTAAACTACTAAATAAATTCATAGGTTTAGCTAGAAAATGTATACTGTTTAATTGGATCCATGAGAAACCACCTACTGTAACCCAGTGGTACAAAAAAATATTTTGAGTGTTACCAATGGAAAGGCTTAGTGCCAAACTAAAAGGAAATGACAATGTTTTTATGCATATTTGGCAGCCCTTAATAGAATACTTGCCCGCAGAGCTTTGTAAAATTATCATGAAGGGGAAGGATACACTGGATATGAATACCTTATGTTGACTTTATATCGTATAGATGGCATTTTGTTGTGCAGATGAAATGGAGTGATGCCCTCAGAATGTGCTTATTCGAACTGTGGAAGGATGCTTAGAGTACAGATGCAATTGTGATAATTATTTGGGATTTTTTTCTCCCACTTTTTGTTTAACTAATTATTAGTATGGCCAGCTGGTCATAATTCTGTGTTTGTATTATTAATTCTGTTATTAATTATTTTAACTTGGGCTTGTGTGTTGTGTTTGTTTGTTGCTATGTGTTGTATAAGAAAGCAAAATAAAATGTGTTTGATTAAAAAAAAAAGAACTACAAATCATTAGAGGCTCATGTTCAATTTACCAATGGATGGGTCCAAGCCTCCTCAACTCTTCAGGATGAACGACCAGAAAACTGCTGTGTGCACAAAGTTAAACAGTCATTGTTTCTATGCGGTTTTCTGCCCTAGCATGTGTCTCTGTAGCTACAGGCATTTCTAAGTCCCAGCAGTGAAATGTTGGATTTAGAGTGAGCCTGTAAAATATTCACAGCGCTTCACTTTTTCCACATTTTGTTATGTTACAGCCTTATTCCAAAATGGATTCAATTCATTTTTTTCCTCAAAATTCTACACAAAATACCCCATAATGACAATGTGAAAAAAGTTGTTTTGAGATTTTTTGCTAATTTATTAAAAATTAAAAAAAATAAGAAATCACATGGACATAAGTATTCACAGCTTTTGCCATGAAGCTCAAAATTGAGCTCAGGTGCATCCTGTTTCCACTGATCATCCTTGCCATGTCTCTATATGTCATGATTGTAATTAACAATCAGCTCACGTGCACAATGCAGCAACAAGAAAGAGCAATCAAACCACAACACACGTTTGAGATCTTTATTAAATGTCAAAATAGACACCCAGCTACTGAAACAGTCACTCGCCAGAGGAAACGACCTGTGAAGAGAAGACGAGAGCTGTAAATGGAGGAACAGAGTAAGGAAAAATGGGCTAACCAAATTATCACTTACATGAGCTCCAAGGGAGAACAGGCAGGAATAGACGAACCAGCAGAGTAAAGGGAATGGAGCTGGTGGTGCCTGACCAGGTGGAGGTTGAGTGCCGTAGATTGGTGATGAGGTGGCAGGAGAGCGCGCGCAGTCCCGGAGACACACCCACATGATGGCAGCAACCTGAAGGGAGAAGAGAATATCAGAATCAGAATCAGAATCAGAATCAGGTTTATTGCCATTGTTCATGTAGTACACAAACTAGGAATTTGTCTCGGTACAATGCTGCAACATTAAACATGATAAGATAAGAGAAATAAACTATACATGTAATAAAGTGTAGGATAAGATTAAGTGATACTGGTCAACAGTTAAAATATATATTAGCCAGCAGCAGATACTGTGGAGAACTATATAGTGCAGTCGGTAATGCAGGAAGAAAACAGTGATGATTGACATGAGTCTGGTTGAGCTGCTGTACATGGTGTACGAGAGTCACTTAGTGTTCAGCAGTCTAATGGCAGAGGGGAAGAAGCTGTTCATGTGACGGGAGGTTTTAGTCTGGATGGACCGAAGTCTTCTACCAGAGGGGAGGGGGGCAAACAGTACATGACCAGGGTGTGAGGGATCGGCTATGATCCGGCCAGCACGCCTCCGGGTCCTGGAGATGTACAGATCCTGGAGAGATGGGAGCTTGCAGCCGATCACCTTCTCAGCAGTGCGCACGACGCGCTGCAGCCTTAGTCTGTCCCTGGCAGTGGCTCCTGCGTACCACACGGTTATGGAGGTGGTGAGGATGGACTCGATGATGGCTGTGTAGAACTGCACTAACATCTTGGTGGGTAGCTTGAGCTTCCTCAGCTGCCGCAGGAAGAACATCCTCTGCTGGGCTTTTTTGATGAGTGAGCTGATGGTCAGCTCCCATTTGAGGTCCCTGGTGATGGTAGTGCCTAGGAAGCGGAAGGAATCAGCAGTGGTGATGGGAGAGCCTGAGAGGGTGAGGGGGGGCAGAGGAGTAGTGACTTTCCTGAAGTCTACAATCATCTCCACTGTCTTCAGAGCGTTCAGCTGCAGGTTGTTATTGCTGCACCAGGACGCCAGCTGGGCCACCTCTCTCCTGTAGGCGGACTCGTCGCCGTTGGAGATGAGCCCGATGAGGGTGGTGTCGTCCGCAAACTTGATCAACTTGACAGACTGGTGGCTGGAGGTGCAGGAGTTGGTGTAAAGGGAGAAGAGTAGGGGGGAAAGTACACAGCCCTGGGGTGATCCGGTGCTGATGCTAGTATAGTCTGAGACAGTCTTTCCCAGCCGCACATGCTGCCTCCGGTCCGTCAGGAAGTCGATGATCCACCTGCAGAGGGAGTCAGGCACGTTGAGCAGGGACAGCTTGTCCCGGAGCAGAGCGGGGCGGATGGTGTTGAATGCGGAGCTGAAGTCCACAAACAGGATCCTGGCGTAGGTTCCCGGGGAGTCCAGGTGCTGCAGGATGGAGTGGAGGGCCAGGTTGACTGCATCGTCTACAGACCTGTTGGCTCGGTAGGCAAACTGCAGCAGGTCCAGGAGAGGGGTGGTGATGGACTTGAGGTGGGACAGGACCAGGCGCTCAAAGGACTTCATGACTACAGAGGTGAGCGCTACAGGTCTGTAGTCATTAAGTCCAGTGATCCGTGGCTTCTTGGGGACAGGGATGATGGTGGAGGATTTGAGGCAGGACGGCACGTGGCATAACTTAAGGGAGGTGTTAAAAATGTCTGTGAATACAGGAGCCAGCTGTTTCGCACAGAGTCTCAGGGTGGAGGGAGACACGCCGTCTGGGCCGGGGGCCTTGCGCGGGTTCAGTCTGGAGAACTGTTTGAGCACATCCTGCTCACTGATGATAAGGGTGGGGGGGGAGGTGGGGGGGGGGTGCCTTAAATGAAGTAGGGAATGTGGAGGCTGTGGAGCTGGAGGGAGGGGGGGGAGTTGGACACAGATGACGAGGTGTCAAAACGGGCATAGTGTTGGGACAGTCTCTGACAAAGGGCTTTGTCATCCTGACCTTTAGGAGCCTTAGGTCGATAGTTGGTGATTTGCCTCAGTCCTCTCCACACGGAAGCCGAATCATTAGCAGTGAACTGCTGCTGGAGTCTCTCTGAGTACACAGATTTAGCCCTCTTCAGCTCTCTGTTAAACCGGTATTTAACCTCCCTGTAGCAGTCCCTGTCTCCACTTTTCAGCGCTGCTTCCTTCTCCTTCCTGATCTGTCTGAGCTTAGCTGTGAACCAGGGTTTGTCATTAGAGTAACTCACCCTGGTGCGTGATGGAAGAATGTTCTCTTCACAAAAGTGGATATATGAGTTCACAGTGTCCGTGTACTCATCCAGATCATGCGTGGCTCCTTTAAGCATGCCCCAGTCAGATATTTCCATGCACGTTTCCAGCTTCTCCTCAGCATCACTGGTCCGTATCTTCGTAGTGCTCACAACAGGTTTAGTGAGCTTCAATCTCTGTCTGTATGTGGGAATGAGGTGAACCATCACGTGATCAGATAATCCCAGCGCAGCTCGAGGGACAGCGCGATATGCGTCTTTCACTGTGGTGTAACAGTGATCCAGTGTGTTTAATCCTCTGGTGGGGCATTTAATAAACTGTTTGTAGCGGGGGAGATCGTGGCTCAGATTGCACTGATTAAAGTCGCCAGCCACAATAATCAGCGAGTCTGGAAAACTCCGCTCTGTGTGTTGAATGTGATCCGCGAGCACGCGCTGAGCTTCGCGCGTGTCCGCGTCGGGAGGGGCATACACAGCGATCAGTATAAAAGAAGCAAACTCCCGTGGGGAATAAAAAGGCTTGCAGTTGATAACAAGAAATTCCAAGGCAGGAGAACAGTGTTTGGAAATTTCCGTTACATCAGAGCACCAGCTACAGTTGATGTAGAAGCAGACTCCGCCTCCTGTGGTCTTGCCGGAAAGCTCTGTGTCACGATCAGCACGGAAGAGCTGGAAGCCGTCGAGGCGCAGCGCGCTGTCCGGTATATTTTCCCGGAGCCAGGTCTCAGTAAAGCAGAGGACAGCTGAGGAGGCGAGGTCCTTAAAACGCATCAGCAGTCTCAGTTCATCCACCTTGTTAGAGAGAGAGTTGGTATTGGACAGAAATATGCCAGGCAGCGCCGTTCGCGAGCCTCTTCTGCGAAGTCGTACGAGAGCGCCCGCTCGTCTTCCTCTCTTCCGCCGTCTCACTTTCCGAGCCAAACAATAAACCAGATCGGCGGCAGGGGCTAGAAAAACTGGGAGGAGGTCCGTGGGGGTCAAAGTCCTGATATTTAAAAGTTCTTCACGGGTATAAGTGCAAGCAGACACACAATTGACAAACAAAAACAAACAAAGAGCGCAGCGAAGCACCATGTCGACCGCTGTGGGCGCCATCTTGGAATAAACAGGTGAGTAACGTTTCCACCTGTGTGAACGATTATACTTGCTTGTCCTAATAACGGCAATATACCCAGACGAGCCAGCGTTGAGTCACTGAAGAGCACTTCTTTATAAATGCTGGCTGATGAGAGGGAGCAGGTGCGTCTTCTCATTCAGGTGCGTTAATGACCTGAGGAGAGATAAACGGGAAGGAGGGGGGCATTCTCACCGCCCATGACACTATAGCTTAATTGGAGTCCACCTGGGGTAAATTCAGTTGATTGGACATGATTTGGAAGGCACACACCTGTCTATATAAGGTCCCACAGTTGACAGTGCATGTCAGAGCACAAACCAAGCATGAAGTCAAAGGAATTGTCTGTAGACCTCCGAGACAGGATTGTCTTGAGGCAAAAATCTGGGGAAGGGTACAAAAAAATTTCTGCTGCTTTGAAGGTCCCAATGAGCACAGTGGCCCCCATCATCCGTAAATGGAAGAAGTTTAGAACCACCAGGACTCTTCCTAGAGCTGGCCAGCCATCTAAACTGAGTGATCGGGGGAGAAGGGCCTTAGTCAGGGAGGTGACCAAGAACCCAATGGTCACTCTGTCAGAGCTCAAGCATTTCTTTGTAGAGAGAGGAGAGCCTTCTAGAAGGACAACCATCTCTGCAGCAATCCACCAATCAGGCCTGTATAGTAGAGTGGCCAGACAGAAGCCACCCCTTAGTAAAAGGCACATGGCAGCCCACCTGGAGTTTGCCAAAAGGCACCTGCAGGACTCTCGAACCATAAGAAACAAAATTCTCTGGTCTGATGAGACAAACATTGAACTCTTTGGCGTGATTGCCAGGCATCATGTTTGGAGGAAACCTGTCACCAATCATCACCAGGCCAATACCATCCCTACAGTGAAGCATGGTGGTGGCGGCGTCATGCTGTGGAGATGTTTTTCAGTGGCAGAAACTGGGAGACTAGTCAGGATAGAGGGAAAGATGAATACAGCAATGTACAGAGACATCCTGGATGAAAACCTGCTCCAGAGCACACATGACCTCAGACTGGGGCGACGGTTCATCTTTCAGCACGACAATGACCGCAAGCACACAGCCAAGATATCAAAGGAGTGGCTTCAGGACAACTCTGTGAATGTCTTTGAGTGGCCCAGTCAGAGCCCAGACTTGAATCCAATTGAACATCTCTGGAGAGATCTGAAAATGGCTGTGCACCGACGCTTCCCATCCAACCTGATGGCACTTGAGAGGTGCTGCAAAGAGGAATGGGTGAAACTGCCCAAAGATAGGTGTGCCAGGCTTGTGGCATCATATTCAAAAAAAAATTGAGGCTGTAATTGCTGCCAAAGGTGCATCAACAAAGTACTGAGCAAAGGCTGTGAATACTTATGTACATGTGATTTCTTTCTTTTTTTTAATAAATTTGCAAAAATCTCAAAAAAACTTTTTTCACATTGTCATTGTGGGATATTGTGTGTAGAATATTGAGGAAAATATGAATTTATTCCATTTTGGAATAAGGCTGTAACATAACAAAATGTGGAAAAAGTGAAGCGCTGTGAATACTTTCTGGATGCACTGTACGCTCAAATTTGTCATATGATGCTTGATAATGTAACAGAGTCAATAAAAAGCATTCCTCCTTGGCTTGCCAAGTGGGTTGACCCTCTTGGTGACACAAGTAGAGTGCCGGACTCCAGAGTGGGAGGTTATGAGTTCAAACCCACGGTTGGACACCACCAGTTGGGATTAACCGCCCGTCCCCTTGGTCACAATAAGTACAGTATATACACATTATAACACAACCGGACATGGAATACTAATCAAGTAATGTGATAGGTATCGATATCAGAGCCAGCAACACCAACAGACTTGATAAGATTATCAAGAAGGCTGGCTCTGTAACTGGTCTCAGGCCGGAGACCTTTGAGACTGTGGTGGGGAGAGGGAAACTGAACAAACTGCGATCCATCATGGAGAATCCTAATCCTGATCCTCCACCACCCACTGGACAGAGAGGTGGAGCACTTTCTCCATCAGACTGCTACAGCTTTGCTGCCGAATGGTCAGGTACAGGAAATCTTTCCTGCTACATGCCATTTCACTGTACAATAACTCATTCTAATGTTAAATTCTGGTCATAACTATGCTGCCATACTGCACCTTGCAGTCTAATTGGTACCTCACATTGCACCCTGCGCCTGATAGTCCTGCATTGTACAGCAAGTACAATTCATGTATCTATACGGGCATCATCTGTTCATCTATGATGTATACGTATAAGTTATCTAGGCAGTTTTACTTTCCATGGGTAATTCCTTTTTGTTTTATGCTGTGTGTGTTCCTGTCCTTTTGGTTGTCTACTGTCATGCTGCTGTTACACTGTAATTTCCCAGTTTGGGATCAATAAAGTACACCCATCCATCCATCTATCTATCTATTTATCTATCTATCTATCTATCTATCTATCTATCTATCTACAGTGGCGTGAAAAAGTGTTTGCCCCCTTCCTGATTTCTCATCTTTTTCTGTGTTTATCACACTTAAAATGTTTCAGATCATCAAACAAATTTAAATATTAGACAAAGATAGCACAAGTAAACACAAAATGAAGTTTTTAAATGAAGGTGTTTATTGTAAAGGGTAAAAAAAAAAAAATCCAAACCTACATGGCCCTGTGTGAAAAAGTGATTGCCTCCCCGTTAAAACATAAATTAACCGTGGTTTATCACATCTTTGGAAAGCTGAGTTCAATTTCTCTAGCCACACCCACACCTGATTACTGCCACACCTGTTCTCAATCAAGAAATCACTTAAATAGGACCTGCCTGACAAAGTGAAGTGGACCAAAAGATCCTCAAAAGCTAAACATCATGCTGCAATTCAAAGAAATTCAGGAACAAATGAGAAACAAAGTAATTGAGATCTATCAGTCTGGAAAAGGTTATAAAGCCATTTCTAAGGCTTTGTGACTCCAGCAAACCACAGTGAGAGCCATTATCCACAAATTGTGAAAACATGGAACAGTGGTGAAACTTCCCAGGAGTGGCCAGCCAACCAAAATTACCCCAAGAGTACAGCGATGACTCATCCAAGAGGTCACAAAAGACCCCACAACAACATCCAAAGAACTGCAGGTCTCACTTGCCTCAGTTAAGGTCAGTGTTCATGACTCCACCATAAGAAAGAGACTGGGCAAAAATGGCCTGTATGGCAGAGTTCCAAGACGAAAACCACTGCTGAGCAAAAAGTTCATAAAGGCTCATCTCAGTTTTGCCAGAAAACATCTTGCTGATCCCCAAGACTTTTGGTAAAATACTCTGTGGACTGACGAGACAAAAGTTGAACTTTTTGGAAGGTGTGTGTCCCATTACATTTGGCGTAAAAGTAACACAGCACTTCAGAAAAGGAGCATCATACCAACAGTAAAATATGGTGGTGGTAGTGTGATGGTCTGGGACTGTTTTGCTGCTTCAGGACCTGGAAGACTTGCTGTGGTAAATTGAACCATGAATTCTGCTGTCTACCAAAAATCCTGAAGGCAAATGTCCGACCATCTGTTCGTGACCTCAAGCTGAAGCACACTTGGGTTCTGCAGCAGGACAGTGATCCAAAACACACCAGCAAGTCCACCTCTGAATGGCAGAAGAAAAACAAAATGAAGACTTCGGAGTGGCCTAGTTAAAATCCTAACCTGAATCCAATTAAGATGCTGTGACAGGACCTTTAAAAGGCGGTTCATGCTCGAAAACCCTCCAATGTGGCCGAATTACAACAATTTTGCAAAGATGAGTGGGCCAAAATTCCTCCACAGCACTGTAAAAGACTCATTGCCAGTTATTGCAAATGCTTGATTGCAGTTATTGCTGCTAAGGGTGGCCCAACCAGTTATTAGTTTTAGGGGGCAATCACTTTTTCACACAGGGCCATGTAGGTTTGGATTTTTTTTCAACCTTAATAATAAACACCTTCATTTAAAAACTGTATTTTGTGTTTACTTGTGATATCTTTGTCTAACATTTGAATTTGTTTGATGATCTGAAACACTTAAGTGTGACAAACATACAAAAAAAAAGAGAAGTCAGGAAGGGGCAACCACTTTTTCACACCACTCTCTATCTATCTATCTATCTATCTATCTATCTATCTATCTATCTATCTATCTATCTATCTATCTATCCATCCATCCATCTATCTATCTATCTGACGCTCGTGCACCCAAAAAATCACCGGTATAATTAGCCGCCATAAAAACATACTAAATCAGGACACTCATGTTTTTATAGCCAACTGAAAGAGGAGAAGCTGCTGAATCTAACGATACCAAACATTCTTTGGACTTCAGTCCCCAGCTGATTTTAAATCCATGCACAATGAAGGCAACAGCGTGCACTCTGGGAATTCCCGACCAGCTTGCTAAAAGTTAGCAACAACTCCACATGCATACAAGTAATCTTTGTATGTGTTTAAATCATAACTTACCTTTGTGAAAATGCCGTGAACACACAACCATGTGTGCAGGAATATTGTCAAAGCTGATGTCTTTCCTTCTGGCTGCTGCAATCCATTCTATCGGATGCCTCTTTGTTAGTTTGGAGACCCTATTCTTTCCACTTTTCTTCCAAGTTGGAATGTTAAAAAAAGCATATGTTGTTATAAATCTTTTTCTCACGCCAGTCGTGAGAGTGGTTGTTGCATTTGATAACGCAGCAAAACTTCCCCATTCTAACATTGTGTGGTTTCAGATGAATAATAATAACACACTGAAGCAACCCTCTCAAAAACTTCAGCTTAACCGCTTTTGTTGCTCACTACTGAACAAAGACAGGCAGACCACTTTTCCTACAATTCCTTGCGGTTTTTCAATCGGGTGACGTCACGTGCCCATTCCCTATTAAAGTTGTGACTTTTTCCTTTTCAATAGAGATCGAGGTTGAGGATAGCTTAAAGAGAGGGCTGTTGAGTCAAAGATGCTTTAATTGTTGAGTGACCTTGTGACCTCGCAAGTCCATTCTCCTTGACAACATTTTCTAAACTTTTTCCCAGATTTGCAATTTTTTCCCATAACTTTTTGTAAATTAAGAACTTTTTTTCACATTCTGCACATCTGAGATTTGTTACATGTATATATTTTTGCAAGTAGACCATCACTTATAGGCAAAAAGGCCACCTTAGGTAGCAGAGCCAAAGGTGTCAGACCATTGCCGTAGGGGTCTATGTGTAAAACAGATGCCTTTTAAACTTTAATTCATGGAAAATTGAAAAGTGAGCCATCCCATACTGTTATTTACATTGAACTGATGGTAATGATAGCTGCTGTTAACATGTTATTAGTAAAATGTTTCAATGTCTCAACAGTCCAGTCACTGTTTGTCCATTCTCACAAAACATGAACAAACATGCAGCGAGAACCTGGAGTTTGATCCGTGCGGAGACGTTTTTCAGGACTGCAAGGAGTAAGTTCACATATCTTCTTTCAGTTCATACATGATATGTTTTTGAGACCATTGCCAAAGCAGATTTTAAGAAAGGAAAAATGTCAACAGTCTGTAAGCTGGTTTAACATTTTAAGGCCACAGGGTATTTTGAGGTACTCTTTGTCTAAACAGACATACCCAAAATAAATCTATTATAACTCTAGAAGTCAGGTCTATACACTTAATCTTGATCTCTACAAATAGGTAAGGCCTCACATAAATTTCCCCTAGCATAATTAGCAATGTATATTTTACTATGACAGAGAAAATTGGGAAAAACCAAAGCAGAAATTAGAATTTCTTTATCCTCACCTAATTCTTTTTTTTATTTCAATTCTTAAAACACTATTACAACAATAAATGTATCTGCAGACATGCCACTGAATCAATTAGGCAATGTCTTAACTGCCACTGGACCAAACTGTACTAACTGACACTTTCCACACAAATTCTTTACAGTATTTAATGATGAAAGGACTAGTTGGACTCTACATACTTACTATAAAAAATAAATTTAAAGGGCTCATTGACTGGTGTTTGTAGGTTTTAACCATCTGAAATGTGTCTATTGGTCATGTGATCAGGGCTTGACATTAACGCCCGCCCACCCACCCCTGGTGGGCACATTTCAGCTGTGGCAGGTAAGACAGCGACTCCCACTAGGCACTTTGGCGGGTTGTAGTTTTTTCAAACAACATCTAAATAATAAACCTATCACAGAGTAAGACTACAAAACTACAACTCCCATAAGCACTATCTGCACACACAGTGTATTCTCATTGGCCCACTGACAGCCAGCTGCAGCCCAGGAGTCTGGCTCTGCAGGTTGGTTAATTTTCTTTCCAGTCGAGAAACAGCGATGAACAAACAGCAGCTGCTCTGTGATCAGATCACGGGGACAACTGCCTCTGATCGCCTGTTGTTCCAGTGGTGAGAATAACCTGTGCTGTCCCCCCACATCAGCTCCTACCTTTATAATTAAATAAGATTATTTTTAGAGCAAGAAGTTTCCATTTACTGTCCGCAGTTGTGCAAATTTAAGTTTTTGTATGACAGAGACAGAAAAAGTGATTAAAGTTTATGTTGCTGAAAAGAGAAAATGAATCTTCTTCTGAGGTGAACTTTTGTTTATCTGTGATTATCTATGATATCTGTGATATACAGCAGTTTCATGGAAGTAAAATCTTGAATTATGCATTTTTAATGTGCTGGTCCAGGGGTGTCAAACATGTGACCAGCAGGTCAAAAACAGCCCGCAAGGGGGTCCAGGTTTTTCTCTGAATTTACAGTAAATTTCTGACTTTTTCCACTGATTAGAATTGTTCATGTAAATTTACAACATTTTTCTCCTTAAGATGAAACTTTTTTAACATCAGTTTTCTTTTTCTTCTCTTTTTTTCTAGTGAAAACAGATAGTGTCCATTTAGAGTAAATCCATCAGCAATTACTAATGATATCGTGCAGCCCTGAAGGGTTGTCCCAATTCATAAGGGTCAAGTTCAACCCCTACCCCTTGGCCTTTGATTTCAAGGACCAAGGGGTGGGGGTAGGCAAAGGGGAAGAGGTACAAATGAAAACTAGGACAGAACCCAAAGCTACCTGTACTTCACTTTCATATTACAATTATCTTTCACCTGGTATTGTGTTTCAACATGTTCTGGAACTGCCCATCATTTATGAGGCCAGATGGCATCCATCCAAATAGACTCGGTGAACATGTTCTAAGGGGCAATCTGTTTTATTCCATTCAGCATTTTTTAGTACAGTGACTGAAAGCTGGTGTGTTAACTCACCCCAAAGTACCTGGGTCTGCCAACCAGCCCTTCTTTGCTTCCACTTCTCATATTAATCCTATTAATCCAAATAATTCTCGCTGTTCAGATCAGTCTTCAATTCATAACCCTATAGATATTGTGTCTGTCTCCCGTTACTCAAAACATTATAACCCAAGACAAATACAACATAACTTAATAAAGATTAAAACCACTAATTTACCACAGTTAAATAAAATAATTAAATGTGGACTGCTGAATATAAGCTCTCTGTCAGATAAAGCAACCTTAACTAATGATATTATAAGGGATTACAATATAAATATACTCTGTGTCACAGAAACATGGCTACGCCCCAATGATTTTGTTAGTATCAATGAGCCCCCCCCCCCCCCCCCAGCTATGGTAATATTCATATTCCTAGAAACACTGGCTGAGGTGGTGGTGTTGGGGTAATTTCATTCATCCATCATTGTCGATGATGACCTCGTAATCCTATTGATGAGCTGACGGTTGACAGTGAGTCCTGAGATGACTGATCAGTCCAATTTTGGCACGGAATGTCCTGGCACATGTGGGGCAGGCATGCATCATCACGTTAGCTGATGTGCTGGGCTGTCTAGTCTTGCGCAGTTCGTGCTTGGCTTTAGCTCCAGCAATACGTCTGGCTTCAAGATTTCTGCAGCCATCCATAATGCTGATATGCCAGGCCAAGCGGTCTTGTGCTAGAGTTTCCCAGGAGGCCACGTCTATATTGAGGGATTTCAGAGAGGCCTTCAGAGTGTCCTTGTAGCGTTTCTTTTGTCCCCCTCTCGACCTTTTCCCTTCTGAGAGTTCCCCATAGAACAGTTGCTTTGGAATGCGTTCACCAGGCATCCTGACAACATGACCTGCCCACCTGGCTTGCGCTTTTATTAGCATGGTGTGGACCATTTCCATTTTAGCTCGTGCAAGGACTTCTGTATCGGGTACCTTGTCCTGCCAGTTGATGCTGAAGATCCTTCAAAGACAGGTTAGGTGGAAACGGTTGAGCTGTCTGGCATGCTTTACATACACCGTCCATGTTTCACATGCATAAAGGAGTGTTGGGAGCACAACAGCACGGTAGACCTTTAGCTTTGTTTCTAGGCTAATGCTGCGTCTTTACCGTGCAATTTTGCAGAGTCTGCCGAATGCGATGCTGGCCTTGGCTATTCTGTGGTTGACTTCGGTATGTATCGTTGCAGACTGGGAGAGGGTGCTACCTAGGTATGTAAATTGGCCTACAACTTGCAGTCTCTGTCCCTTCACTGTAATAGTTGGTTCTGCCTGTTGACCATTTGGAGCTGGCTGGTGCATAACTTCGGTCTTCTTGGTGCTGATGGTGAGGCCGAAGTTGTCACATGCCATGGAGAATTTGTCCATGCTTGACTGCATCTCACTCTCTGAGCTATCATTTAAGGCACAGTCGTCGGCAAAGAGGAAGTCCCTCAGTACAGTCTCTTTTACCTTGGTGATAGCCTGGAGTCTTCTTGGGTTCAAGAGCCTTCCATCCTGCCTGTACCTAAGGCTTATCCCAGTGGTGCTATTCTGAAAGGCATCAGTGAGCATGGCTGAGAACATCATACTGAACAAGGTGGGTGCGAGCACGCAACCTTATTTAACGCCATTCGTGACTGGAAAAGCCTCTGATGCCTCACCATTGTCTAGGACGCGTGCGTTCATGCCATTGTGGAACTGACGCACCATCAGGATTAATTTGTCTGGGCAGCCAAACTTTGACATTATTCTCCATAGTGCCTGGCGACTGACAGTGTCAAACGCTTTGGTGAGGTCAACAAATGTGGTGTAGAGCTTGCGGTTCTGTTCTAGACACTTCTCCTGAAGTTGACGAGCCACAAAGATCACGTCCACAGTCCCTCTACCCTTATGGAAGCCACATTGTGATTCTGGCAGCAGGCCTTGTTCTAGGTGAGTGATCAGACGATTTAGCAAGAGTCTTGCGAGGACCTTACCAGCTATGGAAAGTAGCAAGATACCTTGATGGTTGTTGCATACTTGTCTGTTGCCCTTTCTCTTGTACACGTGAACAATTGATGCATCCCTGAGCTCCTGAGGAATGGTGCCTTGGGTCCAGAAGGACCGGAACAGTTCAGTCAGCTTCTCAAGGAGTGCTGGGCCACCTGTCTTGTATATCTCAGCTGGAATGGCGTCTGACCCTGGTGCTTTGCCACTTGACAGTTGGCCAACAGCCTTTTGGACTTCAACAACAGTAGGAAGTTCATCCATGGCATCCTTGATCTCAACCTGGGACATCCTGTCGATTGCCTCATTGTTTATAGTAGAAGGTTGGTTCAGGACTTCTTCAAAATGTTAAGCCCATCTTTGGAGGATTTGGGTCTTCTCTGTCAGGAGGGTTGAACCATCTGAGCCCAGAAGTGGGGAGCTTCCTGATGGCTTGGGTCCGTACAGGGCATTGAGAGACTCGTAGAATCTGCGTAGCCCTGGATTTCATCTGCCTTGGCACTCAACCATAAGTCTTGCATCTCTCGAAGTTTGAGTTGTACTGTCCTGCGTGCACTGGTGAAAGCCACCTTCTTTGAGACGGATGAGGGATCATTTTGATGGGCACGATGAAGGCTATGCTTCTCCGTTAGTAGAGCTTTGATTTCCTCATCATTTTCATCAAACCAATCATGCTTTTTCCGTGTTGAGAGGCCCAGGATTTTCTGTGCAGATGAGTGGACAGTATTCCTAAACAGCACCCAGTCTTTCTCAGCATTGGCTGTGAATCTCAGATTTGCAAGTTCGCGTTCCAGGTCTTCCGTGAGTGCATTAGCCTTGGAGTGGGTTTTCAGTTGGGACACATCAAGCCATTTCATGCTTTTGTTCTTGTCCCCCTGTGGCCTTCTCTTAGGCCTGATGTGCAGTTTCAACCTGGAGACAATAAGCTTGTGGTCGGTCCAGCAGTCAGCACCACACATGGCCTTTGTGACTCTGACGTCCTGCTTATCTTTTTGCCTGATGATGACATAGTCGATGAGGTGCCAGTGTTTGGAGCGGGGGTGCCTCCATGAGGTTTTGTTTCGAGTGGGCAGGTGGAAGACAGTATTTGTGATGAGGAGGCTATGTTTGGCACAGGTCTGTAGCAGGAGAAGACTGTTGCTATTGCACTTGCCCACTCCATTTTTGCCTGTGATGCCTTCCCAGGCAGAACTGTCCTGTCCTACTCTGGCATTGAAGTCCCCGTGCAATATGAGCTTGTTGTTGTGCTTCACAGTAGACAGGAGAGCATCAAGTTCTTTGTAGAACTTGTTTTTAGTCTCATCAGGGTTTTTCATTGTTGGTGCATAGGCACTGATGAGAGTAGCCTGCTTGCTGTCATGCAGTGGAAGCTGCATTGTCATGAGGCGGTCATTCACGCCCTTTGGGAGGCTGGAGAGTTTGCTGACAAGGTTGTTCCTCACAGCAAAACCAACTCCTGCTTCGTGGCGCTCATCTTTGCTACGGCCACTCCAGAAGAATGTATATCCACCTCCCGACTCATTTAACTGACCTTCTTCTGCAAGCCTGGTTTCACACAGAGCTGCAATGTCAATGTTGTATCTTGCAAGTTCCCTGCTAACTAGAGCTGTTCTTCTTTCAGGTCGATCAGCTGACGGGTTGTCTAAAATTGTGAGCACATTCCATGTGCCAATGTTGAGTGGTGTCACCTTTTTCTTTCCTCTGTTGTTTCTACCGCTAGTGTGGGATCCCCTCCAGCCACGGTAAGCTGGCCAGGGTGTTGTGAAGCAGGCAATGTTTAGGGTGCCTTTTCTAGCCCCTTCCTCAGACTGTGGAGGTGAGCAGTGCAATCCTAAAAAGGGCTGCTCAGTCACTCAGACAGAATCAGAATCAGAATCAGATTTATTGCCATTGTTCATGTAGTACACAAACTAGGAATTTGTCTCGGTGCAATGCTGCAACATTAAACATGATAAAATAAAAGAAATAAACTATACATGCAATAAAGTGTAGAATAAAAATGAGTAATACTAGTCAGCAGTTTAAATATATTAGCGAGCAGCAGATAATGTGGAGAACCATATAGTGCAGTCGGTAATGCAAGAAGAAAACAGTGATGATTGACATGAGTCTGGTTGAGCTGCTGTACATAGTGCACGAGAGTCAATAAGTCACTTAGTGTTCAGCAGTCTGATGGCAGAGGGGAAGAAGCTGTTCATGTGACGGGAGGTTTTAGTCTGAATGGACCGAAGTCTTCTACCTGAGGGGAGAGGGGCAAACAGTATGTGACCAGGGTGTGAAGGATCGGCTATGATCCGGCCAGCACGCCTCCGGGTCCTGGAGATGTACAGATCCTGGAGAGATGGGAGCTTGCAGCCGATCACCTTCTCAGCAGTGCGCACGACGCGCTGCAGCCTTAATCTGTCCCTGGCAGTGGCTCCTGCGTACCACACAGTTATGGAGGTGGTGAGGATGGACTCGATGATGGCTGTGTAGAACTGCACTAACATCTTGGTGGGTAGCTTGAGCTTCCTCAGCTGCCGCAGGAAGAACATCCTCTGCTGGGCCTTTTTAATGAGGGAGCTGATAGTCGGCTCCCACTTGAGGTCCCTGGTGATGGTGGTGCCTAGAAAGCGGAAGGAATCAGCAGTGGTGATGGGAGAGCCTGTGAGGGTGAGGGGGGGCAGAGGGGTTGTGACTTTCCTGAAGTCCACAATCATCTCCACTGTCTTCAGAGCGTTCAGCTGCAGGTTGTTGTTGTTGCACCAGGACGCCAGCTGGGCCACCTCTCTCCTGTAGGCGGACTTGTCGCCGTTGGAGATGAGCCCGATGAGGGTGGTGTCGTCTGCAAACTTGATCAGCTTGACAGACTGGTGGCTGGAGGTGCAGGAGTTGGTATAAAGGGAGAAGAGTAGGGGGGAAAGTACACAGCCCTGGGGTGATCCGGTGCTGATGCTAACAGAGTCTGAGACAGTCTTTCCCAGCCGCACATGCTGCCTCCGGTCTGTCAGGAAGTCGGTGATCCACCTGCAGAGGGAGTCAGGCACGTTGAGCAGGGACAGCTTGTCCCGGAGCAGAGCGGGGCGGATGGTGTTGAATGCGGAGCTGAAGTCCACAAACAGGATCCTGGCGTAGGTTCCCGGGGAGTCCAGGTGCTGCAGGATGGAGTGGAGGGCCAGGTTGACTGCGTCGTCTACAGATCTGTTGGCTCGGTAGGCAAACTGCAGCGGGTCCAGGAGGGGAGTGGTGATGGACTTGAGGTGGGGCAGGACCAGGCGCTCAAAGGACTTCATGACTACAGAGGTGAGCGCTACAGGTCTGTAGTCATTAAGTCCAGTGATCCGTGGCTTCTTGGGGACAGGGATGATGGTGGAGGATTTGAGGCAGGTCGGCACGTGGCATAGCTTAAGGGAGGTGTTAAAAATGTCTGTGAAGACAGGAGCCAGCTCTTTCGCACAGTGTCTCAGGGTGGAGGGAGACACGCCGTCCGGACCGGGAGCCTTGCACGGGTTCAGTCTGGAGAACTGTTTGAGCACGTCCTGCTCACTGATGACAAGGGCAGGGGGGGGGGGGAGGGGGAGGCTGCCTTTGATGAAGTAGGGACCGTGGAGGCTGTGGAGCTGGAGGGAGGGGGGGAGTTGGACACAGCTGACGAGGTGTCAAAATGGACATAGTGTTGGGACAGTCAGACACCGAACCCCACTGCTGCTTCTGTCAGTGAAGAGCGATCATTAGGCCTGAGCCGCCTGTGTGCAGGTCCATGACTACAGCTGCCAGTGTATCCTCACCTGCTGCTTTGCCACTCGCCCATCGCCACAGGACTTTTGAAACGGATTGACGGATTGACGAGACTTGCGCTAGAAAATTGGATTAAAGTGAGGGAGAGTTGCGCAGCTTCAGCCTCACTCTCTCTTCCAGGGTCACCAGATTCCAGTGGCAGGACGTAGTCGAGACAGCTGGAGATGACACTGGATGCAGGAGTTTCCGGAGTCTTGGCAGAATTTGAACATTACTCCGCCTACAGGGGTCCACTCCGATATTTCTGTCAGGGTTGATTCCCTTAGCCTTATGCTATCCCTAGCACTCACAGGGCAGTGAGACTATTTGACCCATAGCTGGGGGTCTGTTCATGGGCATCAGGACGTGTCCACACACTGGTGGGCCTGGCATGCCACATGTCTGGGGGCAGACCTCCTCCGAGTCCCTTGCAATTTGGCCTGAGACTGCAAGGTGCTCAGTTTACGTGTGTCGCCACGAGAAGGCATTGCATAGGGCTTATCTACTGAGAGGCTATGTACTGGCAGGGAAGACTTACGCACTCAGCTTCCTTTTCGCAGTAGCTAGCCAGCGGCAGAGGCTGAAAGCGAGAGGTGACAAGCACACAGACACACAGTGCACCACACTAGATGCATCAATAGACCAATTTGACACACTGTTGGTGTGATAATGAATCCACATTACCAATGAACCCTCAGCCTAAGCAAAACTCAAATTGTAACTCTTTTGAATGCTTAATTTTTAGCTTAGCACATCCATCCTGGAGGTCAGAGCAGCCTATTTTATTTACCACAGTATATCGCCCTCCAAGTGCTTCTTTTGCTGAATTTATGTCTGAATTCTCTGAGTTCTTAACAACCTTAGTTCTTAGTTGAGACAAGATTATCATAGCTGGTGATTTTAATATTCATATAGATATTGATAATGATAGTCATAGTGTAGCATTTCTTTCCCTCTTAAATTCAACTGGTTTTTCTCAGTGTGTTAGTAAACCAACTCATTATCATAATCACACCCTTGACCTGGTCTTGGCCTACGGTGTCAAAACTGATGAGCTGCTTGTCATCTCTCAAAATCCTACACTGACTGACCACTATTTGATAACGTTCAAATTTGTGCTATCTGATTTCACAGCATCAGGCAGAAATATAGTTACCAGATACTTATCTGATAGTGCTGTGGCTCGCTTTAAAGAATTAATCCCTTCAGCACTTACTCTATTACCATGTCTCAATATAGCAGACAGCACTGACTACTTGAATCCATTAGAATTAGACCTTTTAGTTGGTAGTACTGCAGCCTCACTGCAGTCAGCACTTGACTCCATAGTCCCTTTAAAAAAAAACTATTAAAAATAGGAGACTAGCTCCATGGTACAACTCCCACACCTGTAAGTTAAAACAGAAAGTTAGATCCTGTGAAAGGCTTTGACGTGCAAATACGACAGAAGAATCTTGTTCAGCCTGGAATGCCAGCCTTACCACCTATAAGAAATCTCTCCGTAGTGCTAGGCGACAGTACTATTCATCCTTGATAGAAGAAAATAAAAACAACCACAGATTTCTCTTTAACACTGTGGCTCAGCTAACCAAGAGCCAAAATGCCATAGATCCCTATATCCATCCAACTCTTTGTGCTGATGACTTTTTGAATTTTTTTAATGATAAAATTGTCAGTATAAGGAACAATATTCCAAAAAATAGTCCCCCTAAAAATACCAAGCCTCTACCTAACACTGCTGTACCCACAGGCTCAGAACTCCACTTTTCTAAATTTTCTCGTATTAATCATTCTGATCTAGCCCTAATAGTGTCAGCGTCTAAACCAACAACCTGTCTTTTAGACCCAATCCCCGCTAGACTAGTGAAGGAATCGCTATCTCTGATTAGTCCATCTCTTTTGAACATAATTAATATGTCCCTATTGACAGGACATGTACTGCAGTCATTTAAAGTGGCAGTAATTAAACCTCTACTTAAAAAACCTTTGCTTGATTCTGGGATTTTGGCCAATTATAGACCAATATCTAACCTTCTTCCATCTGCGTAATATTTCTAAAATTAGGTCCATCCTGTCTCATAAAGATGCAGAGAAATTTGTCCACGCCTTTATCACCTCTAGACTTGACTATTATGACTCACTTTTATCAGAAAGCCGGGGATCAGACCACCAAAGTCTCTGCCATCGACTGCACATATCACTGGACCCCATGATCCCTCTTGCAGGTGGTGAGGGCACTGGGGGGCGGACCCATGTGGCTCTTTCAGGCTGAGCCCGGCTAGGTCCCATGGGCAGAAACCTGGCCGCAAAGTGCTTGCCATTGAGTCCTTCCCTCAGTCTTGGCTCCAGGGTGGGCCATGATATGGGTCACCCCATATCATGCAGGGTACAGGGAATCCTTGATTGTATATCCATCATGAGAGTCTGTTGGATCACTCTTTGTCTGACCCTTCACCCAGGTCTTGAGAGACTGTACCAGGGGCAAATTTCCCCCAACAACATAGCTTCTAAGAGCACAGAGCACACAGAGTGAGGAGCTCAGTTATCCAGGATAGGCTCAGAATAGAGCCACTGCTCATCCACATTGAAAGGAGCCAGTTGAGATGGTTTGGACATCTGATCAGGATGCTTCCTAGACACCTTCCACTTGAGGTGTTTCAGGCATGTCCCACTGAGAGGAGACCCTGGGGCAGACCCAGGACATGTTGGAGAGACTGTGTCTCTCAGCTGGCCTGGGAACACCTTGGTGTCTTCTCTAAAGAGCTGGAGGAGATGACTGGGGAGAGGGAAGTCTGGGCTTCTAGACAGCTGCCTCCACAAAATTATCATAAATGTCCCCATTTATGCAAATTGGAATTAGCTGAGTGTCAGTCTAATAAAGCATGGCAGTAATTAGTATTTGGTATATTGATATAAATTTTTAAAAAAAGAAGCAATGGAAACTAATTTTAAGATAATTTGATATTTTGTACATCCTTTTAGTGATAAATTTATACTTAAGACTATATAGGATTATAGAAAGACCAGGAGTCACTCTTATTGCAGCAAAAGGAGGATGGTTGGACCATGCTAAGAATGATAATGCTAAAACAATCATTTTCACAATCCAGTTAGAAAAAATGTAGCATAGTGATATTATGGTTAGCAGAGTGGCCTCACAGTAAGACACTTCTTGATGGAACCAGCCAGTCGGCCCCAGTTGGTTTGTTTGTTCTCACTGTGTCTGTATGAGTTTTCTCTAGCTTCCCCAGTTTCTTCCCACTATCTAAAGACATGCAGGTTAGTTTAACAGGCATTTCTAAATTGACTGATGGTATGAAGACAAATGCCACCCCCCCCCCCCCCCCCCCCCCGCCACCACCATCAACCCTTAACAAGAAAAACTAGAAAAGCACTCGGAGAGCGCAGACCTCCACCAAGCGCCACAGTTCCCCCCCATACAGTGTTTGTGTGTACGTTTTCAGATTCCTTGAGCATGTAAACATATGACTTGCAATTGGATTCACAATGATAGGATTAGTGGTTCAGTAGTAAAAGCATTACCTCCTTGGCGGAGGTAATAAACTGAAGTGTTGGTGTTGTGTCCATGTTCTCCACATGCAAAGTCCCAGGCTGCGAGCGTTTTCATAGATCACTGAAAGCAGCTCTGAGGGCTTCACTGACGAATGCAAATTGGGTAGACAGGTTGCCGTGGGTTTTATATTGGGGTTGCGCTCCGCTGCAAAGAGAGCTTGTTTTTGCGCAGCCCCCATGGCTGGCCGGGGAATTTCTGCCAAATAATCCGGCGCCGGACAGCTGCCCATCTCAGCTTTTGCAGCGTAGCGCAAACACAGTCACGCTGCTGGGCCCTGCCCACCACTGTTTTCCGCGTGCTTTTGTGCCTAAAACTTTGAAGAACACGGAGTTTGTGTTCATCAGACATGATGACCAGCGCCCTCCATTGGCCCTGCACACATGTTGAAAATGGCCGTATGTCACAATGTTAAAGAATCGTTTAAAAAATTCCTGTATCCAGACGGTGATCCGGATCATGCCCAAAATTTAATCAGTTCTTCCTTGTACCATTTCCAACAACGCCTGAAAGTTTCATCGAAATCCGTCCAAAACTTTTTGAGTTATCTTGCTAACCAACAGACAGACAAACAGACAAACGCTGGCAAAAACATAACCTCCTGGCCTGCGGCCTGGCGGAGGTAACAACTAAGAAAATGGATAAAAGATAAGCAGTCCCAACATTATCAAGAACACTTCAGTACAGCTCTGTCAAACCAGCAGTGATGCTACTTTGCTACATGTGCTGCAGACGATGCACCAATATTCCTGCATTCTGTAATGATTTATTCATCGATAACTAGTTAGCAGATATGTGTAAGTTATCAGTCACAGGTCATCAGCTGTTCTCTAATATAATCTATGTGTGTTTGAATTAAATGTGTTTCTTTCCTAAATTAGAGACTTGCACAAATTCCTCAGTAAAGGGCCATTCCTCCAGTTCCAGGAAAGCATGTACTTTGATCGTTTTCTACAGTGGAAAATGCTGGAAAGGTTAGTGTGCATGTTAATGAGACACTCATCATCAGCTCAGCGGTTAGTTGGCAAGCTGGTTTATCTGTTTATAGACTTGTCTTTGGCCCTTTGCCACTTTCAGTTCACACTTTGATAGACACGGTCATCATTTTTCTAAAATAAAAGGTAATTCTGAGTGAAAACAACCTGTTTTTCTCTTAAAGGCAGCCCATCACCAAACATACATTTAGAGAGTACAGACTACTGGGGAAAGGAGGATTTGGAGAGGTAAGACTACATGTCATTAGGAATGGGTAAATATTTAATAAGAGGAGTAAATGGCATAATATCTTTGCTAAGCTAATTGGACTAATAATGGTGACACTGGTGAGCATATAAATTAAAGTTAAAAAGTCTAAAAATCAGTATACAATTAGGCCCAAAAATATTTGGACAGTGACACAAGTTTTGTTATTTTAGCTGTTTATGAAAACATATTCAGGATACAATTATATAATCAATATGGGCTTAAAGTGCAGACTCTCAGCTGTAATTTGAGAGTATTCACATCCAAATTGGAGCAAGGGTTTAGGAATTACAGCTCTTTAATACGTAGCCGCCTCTTTTTCAAGGGACCAAAAGTAATTGGACAATTGACTCAGAAGGCTGCAAAAAAAAAAAAAAATAACAAAGCTGCATGGGCTCTTCCCTCGTTAACCTGTCATCAATTAAGCAGTTAAAAGGTCTGGAGTTGATTCCAGGTGTGGCATTTGCATTTGGAAGCTGTTGCTGTGAACACACAACATGCGGTCAAAGGAGCTCTCAATGGAGGTGAAACAGGCCATCCTGAGGCTAAAAAAAAAGAAGAAATCCATCAGAGAGATAGCAGAAATGTTAGGAGTGGCCAAATCAACAGTTTGGTACATTCTGAGAAAAAAAAAGAGTGCACTGGTGAGCTTGGAAACTCAAAAAGGCCTGGACGTCCACAGAAGACAACAGTGGTGGATGATCGCAGAATCCTTTCATTGGTGAAGAACAACCCCTTCACAACATCCACTCAAGTGAAGAACACTCTCCAGGAAGTAGGTGTATCAGTATCTAAGTCTACCATAAAGAGAAGACTTCATGAGAGTAAATACAAAGGATTCACCACAAGGTGGAAACCATTAATCAGCCTCAAAAATAAAAAGGCCAGAAATGACTTTGCCAAAAAACACCTGAAGAAGCCAGCCCAGTTCTGGAACAGCATTCTTTGGACAGATGAGACTAAGATCAACCTGTACCAGAATGATGGGAAGAAGAAAGTTTGGAGAAGAATTGGAACAGCTCATGATCCAAAGCACACCACATCTTCTGTAAAACATGGTGGAAGCAGTGTGATGGCATGGGCATGCATGGCTTCCAATGGCACTGGGTCACTTGTGTTTATTGATGATGTGACAAAAGACAGAAGCAGCCGGATGAATTCTGAAGTGTATAGGGATATACTTTCTGCTCAGATTCAGCCAAATGCAGCAAAGTTGATTGGACGGCGCTTCACAGTACAGATGGACAATGATCCAAAACATACTGCAAAAGCAACCCAGGAGTTTTTTAAAGCAAAGAAGTGGAATATTCTGCAATGGCCGAGTCAATCACTAGATCTCAACCCAATCGAGCATGATTTCACTTGCTCAAGACAAAACTTAAGGCAGAAAGACCCACAAACAAGCAGCAACTGAAGACAGCTGCAGTAAAGGCCTGGCAAAGCATCACCAAGGAGGAAACCCAGCGTTTGGTGATGTCCATGGGTTCCAGACTTCAGGCAGTCATTGCCTGCAAAGGATTCTCAACAAAATATTGAAAAATAACATTTTACTTAGGGTTATGTTTATTTGTCCAATTACTTTTGAGCCCCTGAAATGAGGAGCGTTTGTATAAAAATAGCTACAATTCCTACGTGTTTAATCATATATTTTTGTTCAACCCCTTGAATTAAACCTTAAAGTCTGCACTTCAATTCCGTTGTAGTTGTTTCATTTCAAATCCAATTTGGTGGCATGCAGAGCCCAAATCATGAAGACTGTGTCACTGTCCAAACATTTCTGGGCCTAACTGTATACAGTGGTGTGAAAAAGTGTTTGCTCCCTTCCTGGTTTCTCTTTTTTTTTTTTTTTTTGTATGTTTGTCGCACTTAAATGCTTCAGATCATCAAACAAATTTAAATATTAGACAAAGATAACACAAGTAAACACAAAATGCAGTTTTTAAATGAGGGTGTTGATGATGGGGGCGGCAGTGGCTCAGGAGGTAGAGCAGGTCGTCCAATAACCACATGGCTGGCGGATCGAATCCCGCTCTCCCTGGGTATCCTGCCGTTGTGTCCCTGGGCAAGACACTTCACCCCAATTGCTCCTGGTGGGTCTGGAAGCGCCATGTTAGGTAGCATGCCGCCATCAGTGTGTGAATGTGTGTGGATAGCAGGATCTGTAAAGCGCTTTGGTCATCAAGAGATGAGAATAAAAGCGCTATATAAGTGAATGCCATTTACCATGATTGAGGGTAAAAAAAACATGCAAACCTACATGGCCCTGTGTGAAAAAGTGATCCCCCCCCCCCGGTAAAACATAAATTACCTGTGGTTTTTCACATCTTTGGAAAGCTGAATTCAATTTCTCTAGCCACATCCAGGCCTGATTACTGCCACACCTGTTCTCAATCAAGAAATCACTTACATAGGACCAGCCTGACAGAGTGGAGTAGACCAAAAGATCCTCAAAAGCGAAACATCATGCTACGATCCAAATACATTCCGGAGCAAATGAGAAACGAAGTAATTGAGATTTATCAGTCTGGAAAAGGTTATAAAGCCATTTCTAAGGCTTTGGAAGTCCAGCAAACCACAGTGAGAGCCATTATCCACAAATGGCAAAAACATGGAACAGTGATGAACCTTTCCAGGAGTGGCCGGCCGACCAAAATTACTCCAAGAGCACAGCGACGACTCATCCAAGAGGTCACAAAAGACCCCACAACATCATCCAAAGAACTGCAGGTCTCACTTGCCTCAGTTAAGGTCAGTGTTCATGACTCTACCGTAAGAAAGAGACTGGGCAAAAATGGCCTGCATGGCAGAGTTCCCAGACGAAAACCACTGCTGAGCAACAAGAACATAAAGGCTCGTCTCAATTTTACCAGAAAACATCTTGCAGATCCCCAAGACGTTTGGGAAAATACTTTGTGGACTGACAAGACAAAAGTTGAACTTTTTGGAAGGTGTGTGTCCCATTACATTCAGCATAAAAGTAACACAGCATTTCAGAAAAGGAACATCATACCAACAGTAAAATATGGTGGTGGTAGTGTGATGGTCTGGGGCTGTTTTGCTGCTTCAGGACCTGGAAGACTTGCTGTGGTAAATTGAACCATGAATTCTGCTGTCTACCAAAAATCCTGAAGGCAAATGGCCGGCCATCTGTTCGTGACCTCAAGCTGAAGCGCACTTGGGTTCTGCAGCAGGACAATGATCCACAACACACCAGCAAGTCCACCTCTGAATGGCAGAAGAAAAACAAAATGAAGACTTTGGAGTGGCCTAGTTAAAGTCCTGACCTGAATCCAATTAAGATGCTGTGGCAGGACCTTTAAAAGGCGGTTCATGCTCGAAAAACCCTCCAATGTGGCTGAATTACAACAATTTTGCAAAGATGAGTGGGCCAAAATTCCTCCACAGCACTGTAAAAGACTCTTTGCCAGTTATCGCAAATGCTTGATTGCAGTTATTGCTGCTAAGAGTGGTCCAACCAGTTATTAGGTTTAGGGGGAAATCACTTTTTCACACAGGGCCATGTAGGTTTGGATTTTATTTTACCCTTAATAATAAATACCTTCATTTAAAAACTGTATTTTGTGTTTACTTGTGTTGTCTTTGTCTTGTCTTTAAACTAGTTTGATGATCTGAAACATTTAAGTGTGGCAAACATACAAAAAAATGAGAAATCAGGATGGGGGCAAACACTTTTTCACACCACTGTAATGGTCCCATTTTTTTTTTCTATTTTGCATATCTAAATGTCCCTGTTTTCCCCAAATGAAACTCTAGTATCAGGAATACTCCACAGCACTGACCTCTCTGTATTTGGTTACCTCATATCAGAAAACTGCTGCATTTTTTAAAGACAGGTTTAAAAACTTTGATACTGGCAGCAGTCCCGTGGACAACTATGACACAAACCAGTGCTGTTGTCATTTGATCCAACTTTATTTTGTCTCCAGGTGTGGGCTTGTCAAGTGCGAGCCACAGGAATGATGTATGCCTGCAAGAAGCTTGAGAAAACTCATGTGAAGAAGTGGAAAGCCGAGGCCATGGCTCTCAATGAGAAACAGATACTGGAGGAGCTGGACAGCAGATTTGTGGTGAGATTAGTGAGGCAGTGAGGTTCTCTCCATGTTCCTTGGCTACTAAACATGGAGGAAACATATTCTAGTGTCAACTTTTTTCTTAGAAATTTGAAAAATTTTAATATGAAATTGTGACTTTTTAACTTGTGCAACATTTTTACCTAGAATTTTGTAACCTTACAAACTTCACTTTTCCCTTGAAGTTCTCACACTCCTGATCAAATTCTTATGACCGGGGGAAAATTACAAGTGTTCAGCTGACGAACAGCCTGTTTGAGTTTAAATGCAGTTTCCTATAAATTGCATATTCTCTATTTTTTGTCTCTTGCTCCTGTTTCTTCTTTTTGCATTTTGAAGTTTGACTTACAACCAGTAAATTCAGTTGATTGGACATGATTTGGAAAGGCACACACCTGTCTATATACAGTGGTGTGAAAAAGTGTTTGCCCCCTTCCTGATTTCTCATTTTTTTGTATGTTTGTCACACTTAAATGTTTCAAATCATCAAACAGATTAAAATATTAGACAAAGATGACACAAGTAAACAAAATGCAGTTTTTAAATGAAGGTGTTTATTCCATCCATCCATCCATCCATCCATTCATCTTCTACCGCTTTTCCGGAGGTCCGGGTCATGGCGGTAGCAATTCAAGCAAAGAAGCCCAGACTTCCCTCTCCCCAGCCACCTGCTCCAGCTCTTCAGAGAGGATACCAAGGTGTTCCCAGACCAGCTGGGAGACATAGTCTCTCCAGCGAGTCCTGGGTCTGCCCCGGGGCCACCTCCTAGGGGGATGTGCCCGAAGCACCTCAAGTGGGAGGCATCCAGAAGGCATCCTGATCAGATGCCCATATCACCTCAACTGGCTCCTTTCAATGTGGAGGAGAAGCAGTTCTACTCTGAGCCTCTCCCAGGTAATTGAGCTCCTCACCCAATCTCTGAGGGTGAGTCCAGCAATCCTATGAAGAAACCGCATTTCAGCCGCTTGTATCCGCGATCTTGTTCTTTCGGTCATTACTCAAAGCTCATGACCATAGGTGAGGGTAGGAACGTAGATTGGCTGGTAAATTGACAGCTTTGCCTAAGAGCTTAGCTCCCTCTTCACCACAACAGACTGGTACAACGTCCGCATCACTGCAGATGCTGCTCTGATCCGTCTGTTAATCTCTCATTCCATTCTCCCCGCACTCGTGAATAAGACCCCAAGATACTTAACCCCTTGCACTCTGGTCAATTTCCCTAAAAACGCCAAAAAATAACGTACCCAAAGTAAATCAAAAGCTGTTCTTCAACCCTTTGCAGCATCTTCATGGGGCTGGTCTCATTTAAAAGAAAACACTTTGAATTTTTTGGCAAAACAGTCATAATCTCTCTAAGTGCTCCTGCCACTGAGTAACAGTCATCTAAACATACTGAACTTGAAGAAAATAAATTTCGCCTGGGTGTTTTTTTTTTATACAAATGCTTGCAAATAACACACAGCTGTCAGATCCGGGCTGGGAAATGCAACAGAAATGTAGAACCAAGTGTTATCCAGCTGAGGTCAAAATTTTGTAACAATACCACAAAAAATGAATATATTACACAGCTTTTTCCTCAGGTTGTTCCCAGGCGTTTTTGAACTGTGCCAAATTGTGCCAAATGGCACAGTTTGGAAAAACGTCTGTAACTTTTGAATGATTCAATATAGAAGCTTGATCTTGGGCTCTAATGAAAGGTGACACTCAGGGCTGTGTGTGTGGGGGGAGGGGGGTTATTTATTCATTCATGAATGAATGAATGAACAAACAAGCCCCCACACACAAAGAAGCATGCCACGTAAAAAATGTGTGGCTTTTTTTTACAAGAAAAAATAACCTACAGTACACAAAAAATTATACTAAAATATCTGTAATGTAGAAGATAACAACTCCCCCCCCCACTACAGAGGACAGACATCGCCCATCGCTACATGACGGACCGCGGTGATGGTGCGCCGCGGTCTACTACACACAGTTGTACTAAAATATCTGCAATATATCTTCAATCCGCTACAGAAGAGTAGCGGTGGGGGGGGCGTTCACGGTCCGGACTCAGCGCACGGGTCACCGCGGTCCGTCATGTGGCAATGACGCACAGTTGTAATTTACCGATCGGTCAAAAGTCATTTTGATTACAATTTTCAGGGATAAAGAATAATTTAGCTTATAACACTTACCTATCCACAACAGCAATGTCGCTGGCGAACTTCTCTTCCTCATTGTCAGACGAGCATGACGCTGGTCCGCTTGTTACGACTCGTGGTTCTGGTCACGCGACCCGGTCAAACCATGATTCCATTATTGCGGTTTTGCGCTTCCATGATTGCGGTTTTTGCGAATGATTTTTCAAAACAAATAAGAACAGTAGTAAGAAAAAAAGACTGGCGAACGCCTGTGTTTCACCCAGCGGCTTACACAAAACAGATTTTACGCACGGGACGTACGCTTTGAATTGTCGAAGTTCTCTGCTTCAATTGGCTCGCTGTATTCGCAGCTGTTGGTAGGCGGGTCCTTCTTGCTAGGTTTTCAGTCATTGGTTCTTCAAGGTTTCAGAAACCCAATTCAAGGCTCTTATTAGTCGAATGAGAGGTCAATCAAATCTAAACCAATCAAAGCACTCCTTTGGCTTCCATGGGCGCAGCAGGCTGGCCTGGGACCATCGTGGGGCTGCGCTCCAGGATCGGCCCAACGTGGGTGCTGCGCTCCTGTTCGGACCTGTCCTGGAGGCCACACTCCAGCAAAGGTTCCACCAAGGGTGCAGCCTTGGCCTGGTCGGGGTCCACCGCGGGTGCAACTGAGCCCCAGCTGGAGGTCGCTGTGGGCACAGCTGAGTCTCAGCCGGAGGTTTCCGTGGGCGCCAGCTGGAGTCCCTCGTGGGTGCAGCAGAGCCGGCCCAGTTGGGGGCCATCGTGGGTGCAGCTAGGCTCCCGCTGGAGTCCATCGTGGGTGCAGCGGAGCCGGCCCGGTCGGGGGCCGCCAAAGGCACTGCAGATCACCATGAGGACGCTGTGGTCCCCTTCTCCTCCCAGTCCTATGCCATGGGGGTCCCCTCCCTTTGGTCCGGTCACCCACCAGCGAGCTTCCCAGTAGGCAGAACGCCTTCTGCCTCACCCCGTCGGCCCTGGTGGATCAACAATGCTGGCAGACCGCCTGAGGAACCGAGTCTCTGTGTGTGGCCTGTCGTGTTCTCTGGCAGGCCACCTGACTGGGTTCGCCAAACTGCCTGCTGGTCCTGGGACTCAGGGTGTCCTCCCGAGCCGCTATGGCTTTGGACCCTGGGCGGGGTATTGTGTTCCCTTCTTCCTGTTCCCCCTACCTCCCACCCGAATTCATGTTGTTTGTTGTTGTTGCTCCTGTTGGGGGGGGGGGGGGGTTGATGTTATCTTTGGTGTCTGGGTTTCACCTCTTAAAGGGGAGGCTCTGTCATGAGCCGAGCCGGCTTGGCTTTCCCCGGCTTGGTCTCAATCCCTTTGGGGGTTTGGGGGTTTTGCCATGCCCCCTTGCTCTCCCTCTGATTCCACCAGCTGTTCCCAGCCCCGTTAACCATCCTTTCCGCGCCTCGCCCAGGTGTTCTGAATTTGCCACGCCAGCGGCGTTTGTTCATAAGCAGCTCTTTGCTGGACAAACGCCAGTGGATCATTATACATGTTAGATGGCTGTGCTTCGCCATCTAGTCATCGTGTCACTGAAGGGTTTTGGCTCGCCGATCAACTGGAGGACCCGTTCCGCTTGGGCAGTGAGTAATTCTTGCGTTTCTCTGTTCAGTTGTGCCGCCACACTGTTAGCGTTTCCGTGTGCGCCACAAACACTACGCTTTCCCCTGCACAGCCTAGCTTCACAAGTGGACTCTTTGTTAGCCCGAGCAGCCTAGCCATTTGTATGGTTTGCCCTGAACTTGTACAAATAAACGTGTGTGTGGAACCTTCGCATTTAAATCCTCATTTCTCCTTCTCTCCTCTGTGCGTAATAGTAGAGCGCACGAGGGGTTAATGACAGTTTTTGTAACAAAGGAGGCGAGAATACTTTCTGAAATTATTTAGCCAATCAGAAATCAGTTTATATTTGTTGTTATGGAAAATTCACTATCTCCTTCCATTGAAAATAAAAGGAAGGAGGCGAACCTCTAACCAATCACAGTCCGTCTTGTGACAACGTCCCGTATCAACGCATTTGAACGAGCTGAATACTACCGGTATGCATGGATGGGATATTCAGCAGTATTTACTTACTAACAAGTTTTTGAAACTACAAGTTGAACACCAGCTTCGGACAGAAACAGTCCAAGGCCTTCCCCTAAACTAGACATTATAAAGAAGTCAGGATGCAGCTGAATGGTGTTCAGGATATCTGGATGAGTGGATCTAACCTGCTTAGCAATACTAGCCTTGGCCTTGCATTTTGCAACCACTAAATTAAAACGGGATTTGATGACAGGAAGATTTATCCAGATCCATGTAAAGACACAGTAACCCGTGAGTTAAAATCTGTTTCTCTCCTGTATGCTGTTTTATTTTCAAATAAATGATTTAAATGATTGTGGGAAATATTTTTCATTGGTGCTCAGTTTGACTAATGAACAGCACCCAATTGGACCAATAATGAATGAAATAACTTTTATGGGAAACCAGAACTAGTTAAATCATTTTTATGTTAATATTTAACAACAAATGGCCATTCTTTAAGTAACTAACGAGACACACAACTCTTAAATAACACATTAAATCCAGTAACAACTCGTGGGTGATCCCACTGAGAAGGCAAATTACTCATTAACAGACACACACCTATACTGGCGAGGACCCTGAGTCTTTAGCTCCACAGATATTAAATGCAGATCTTGCAAAGCCCCACGAAAACATCACTATGCTGACCAACACCCTGTTTAAGACAACACTACCCCAGCCTCACTCAACATGATAAAATCTGACCAAGAAAAGTTGACGACGCATCCTCACCACAGCACCAACAACAAACGGAATCAAATAGTACACAAAAAAAGCCAAAATAATTAAAAGGCATTGCAAGTATTCACAAATGTGTCACAAGTATTTGTAAAAGTGTCCCGTTTGTTGACTTAATGTCACTTGGTCCTATTAGATATGACTTAATGTGTTGAGAGTTGTGCTTCTCATTAGTTACTACAAGAATGGCCATTTATTGTTAAATATTAACATAAAAATGATTTAATTGATTTTTTTTGGAAGCACTTCGTGGGCTTTTGGTGTCCCAGAAAAAAATTATTTCATTCATTATTGGTCCCAGTAGGTGCTGTTTGTTAGTCAAACTGAGCACCAATGAAAAATATTTCCCACGATCATTTAAAGAATATCTCAAACAGGTTAATTTTGCCTTCTTATTGATAAAACTGATCTTGTTCTTAAGACAAAGACCAAAGAGATGTCTCATACCTTTGACATGTTTCGACTGTCATCTGCAGTCTTCGTCAGAAGACGTTGTTTGACATCTGTGATGTGTCACATCAGCTGTTTTATCCTTTCTGTAGGTGTGACCGACTTGACAGATTTGACAGATTTTCCAGGTCGGTCACACCCCTGCTGTGCAATGGTCTTTGGAAGAGACAGTCCCAGGTGTGTGAGAGCATGGTGGCTCCATCATCTCGGAACATACATACATAGGAGAAACAGGGAGGATCTTCGCAACACGGAAAAGGAAACACCAAAAAGAATGCAAAAAAGAAACAGCATGGTGACTCACAAGAATGCAAAAAGAAAAGGCAGAACAGGAAATCCGCAAATAAGCAATACCAGACCACTGCAAGATAAACAACTACATCATGGACTGGAACAATGCAAAAATAATTGGATCAGAAGACAACAAACACAAATGCTGGATCAAAGAACCAATTGAAATCAGGAAGCGAGCCCACAGCACCATGAACTGAGATGATGGAGTCTTCATGCTCTCTCACACCTGGGACTCTCTCCTCCATAGACTATTGCATGGCGGGGGGCATGACCAACCTGGCAGATCTGTCAAATCTGTCAGGTCAGTCACGCCTACAGAAAGGATAAAACAGCTGATGTGACATGTCTCGAACGTCAAACGATGCTTTCTGAAAAAGACTGCAGATGACAGTTGAAACATGTCAAAGGTATGAGACATCTCATTGCTCTTTGTTTTGTCTTAACTAGTGCATGCCCATAGAACGCAAGTATTCCTGTCTGAAACAGGTATCCCAATCAAGCATTACAGGCCCAAATGTAGGCTGTGTTTGAAATTGGAATACAAAGAGGTGTAGCCTATATGTAGGCAATCACATGTTAGACTTTGACAAATATAAAAGGGAGTAAATGGCACTAAGATTAATTGATTGTGTGAATATTAATTACAGAATACCTAAACACTGAAAATGAATGGGAGAGTCAATATTAGTGACTGTTTCAGATCCCTTGTTTATTTGTTTGTCAGATCAGTTATTTGTGTGATCTTTTATCACTTATATTCATAATAGTGTATCTTGCACTTCAGAGAATGGGAGTTGTTCAGTCATCATTATAATTATTTTACTTTATATCACTGTTCAGTGTACTATTGAATTTCTTCTGTGTATCGTCAATAAACTCATGCAGTACTATAACAGGACACCTTTACAAATATTTGAGACCTATTGTAGTGCATCATTTTATATTTTAGCAATATTTTGTTATTAAAATGTTTTTAAAACTTTAATGCTAAGATTGAGGCAGTGCTTATATCGTCGCACTGGGGCGATACTGAGGCCAAATAATGAGCTGAACCTTGAGGGTGTGACTGACAAAGACAGTGCCATCGCTCTATTGTAAGTATTTGTTTTTTATTGATGCGAGAAGATTATTTATTATTATTATTATTTCGCCTAAACAATCGCATTTTTGACCCTCTAAACGTTAGCCAAAACCCTTTTTTTTTTTCACACACGCCTCAGACCCAGTGAAAAATTTTGTAAAATGGAAAAAATATGTGTCCCATGCTGAAAATTTATCCAGCGTATGGTTGATATGTCGTGGAGCAAAGGTTGTAGGGTCTTCCCCCACTGCTGTTTTTTTTTTAGGTAAAAAAAAAAAAAAACGTGGATCCAATCAGCTGATTGCTGGAACCACAGAGCTCAGCTGTTTTCCATGATAAATCAGCCTCAGGGAAAAAGCACATGCCATGCATTTTTTTTCATTTTACTGAAAATAACTTGCAAATACGTAACAATGTGAGCGCTGCAGCTCTATTGTAAGCGGATGTATGTTCTTCATGCCAAATTATCCATTAGATCTATGCAATCACAGCAACTTTATGGTATACGTTTTTAATCATTAAATCTTAAGTATTATCTTTTTCTTGTCAAATTTGTTGCGTTTTGCTTTCTTGTTTTGCATATGGAGCGCTGTGGTGGAGTCAATCTGAAACCAAACCCCGCCCACATTTCTAGAAGCCTGGGCATGAGACACAGCAGTGGCTAAACTTTTATTGATAAAAATTACATATTTTGACTGAGCAACTCCATATTTGGGGATGCACACCCTCATAACCTCAGGAAACCACGATTAAAATCTGAGGCCATTCTGACAAACAGTTCGAGAGATATGCGTGGAACAGACAGACAGGCACACAAACACACAGACAGAGATTTCGTGAATTTATAGATAGATAGATAGAACGGGGTCACCAACTAAAACTGCACGAGGTCTGATAAGTCAGTCCTCCTCCTCAGCCAGGGTCCGAACAGGGTGTGGGAATCTTTAGGCATCTCATGATTGGATTATGATTCAGAACTCCGATTTAATTCTAAAATCATTCTCATTGCGTCTTGATGCATTTTTTTAAATTCAGGATTTTTCCCTCCCACTGTTGGACAACTTGGTTCTTTTAAAGCAAAGTATTTGCAATGACTTGTGAATTTACTTCAACATCTTTTATTAAAACAGATGGAAAAGAAATATGACACATGGACAAATTTATCTCCAAATTTGCTTTTAAAAACTGCCATCATTTCATTTACATTCGTTTAGAAGACCACAGCTGTCTACAGACAGGCCAGTATCATTAACTTACTTTCACACATCATTTTATTAAGCTCATGTTTTAGCTGCTTTTAAGTTAAGTTAATCCCTTCCATAGCACGTGGGACACCATGTGGTGTATGGAGTGGTGCCCATCTCTGTTTCACTAAACCTAGGCCACACAGCTACTGTAAGTAGTCAAAGCTACAGTGGGGGGGTCAGTCCTCTGGTAGCTCTGTGCGTTAACTAAATGGACACTACCTGTTTTCACCAGAAAAAAAGAAGAGAAAGAAAAAGAAAACTGATTAGAAGAAACACAGTACTTATGGGAATTGTAGTTTTGTAGTCTCACGTTGCAGTAGATTTATTATTTTAGATGCTGTCTCTGAGAAAACTACAACTGGCCAAAGTGGCTAGTGGGTGTGGCTGTCTTACCAGCCACTGCTGAAATCCATCAGCCATTGGCCAGTGTTAACTTCAAGCCCTGCTTGCATTGCATTCCTTTTAATTTGATTGAATTATTTTGGCTTTTTTGTGTCCCATTTGATCCCGTTTAGAATAACACAATAGAATAGAATAATAGAATAAAATAAGACTTCATTGTCATTGCAAAACACAATTGTACAGTGCAACGAAATTTATTTGCTCAGTATCTACAATAAAATAATAGAATAATTTAAAATCTAAAAACCTAAAATCTAGCTAAAAAGCTCTAATGATAAAATATATTTAAAAAAGTGTGCAACTGTGCAAATTGGTGTTCAGTATAAATAGATTATTTACATTATATTGCGGGGAGGTATTTGGCATGATTTAGAGCAACTGTAGCACTGGGAAAAAAAAGCTCTGTAGTAGTCTAGATGTGTGTGTAGGAAGAGCTCTGTAGTGTCTTCCTGATGGCAGCAGTTCAAAAAGGTGGTTGCAGGGGTGTGTTTGGTCCCTGCATATGCTGAATGCTTTCCTGAGGCACCTGGTGTTGGTGGTGGTGGTGGTGGTACTGGGTTTAGGATGTGTCGTCAACTTTTCTTGGTCAGATTTTATCATGCTGAGTGAGGCTGGTGCAGTGTTTTCTTGAAAGCGTGTTGGTCAGCATAGTGATGTTTTCTTGGGGCTTTGCAAGAGCTGCATTTACTATCTGTGGAATCAGAATCAGAATCAGAATAAACTTTATTGCCAAGCATGCTTTTACACATACAAGGAATTTTACTTGACATTAAGGTGCGCTCATATTAAGCGCTCCCCAATGACGTGGCAGCCGAAGGCGCCTCATACAGTGGGGGTAAAGAGGGGGAGGGGGTGACACATTGGGCAGAGAGAAAAAAGCATAGTTATCAAAATAGAGCTCAAGTGAGCAAGGTTATGATCACATAGGAAAAAACCCTCTAAATGCACACTTAGCAGACAAGTTGCAGTTCCACACATTAACAGAGCAAGTTGAGAGAGACCAGTGTGTGTGTGTCAGATTTACTATCTGTGGAGCTAAAGACTCGGGGTCCTCACAAGTATACAGCGGGAAAAATAAGTATTGAACACATCAACATATTTCTGATGGAGCCATTGACCTGAGATTTTTACCATAGATCAGTTACAACCCAAGTAATCCATACATACAAAGTAATCAAGCCAATTGTGTTTACAAATCAATTTTTATTTAATAAAGGGGAATGACACGGGGAATAAGTATTGAGCACATGAAGAAAAAGAGGTGCAAAAAGGCATAGAAAGCCAAGAAACCAGCTGAAATCTATCAGAATTTAGGAAGCCTTCCCATCCCCAATCAGTGCAAATTAATTTCAGCTGGTTAAGTCCTGACTGATAGCCTTTAAAAAGGTCTGTGTATATCAGATTGTCACACCACAAAGAACTCATGATAGGTAAAAGCAAAGAGCTCTCTCTAGACCTTTGCAACCTTGTTGTTGCAAAACATAATGATGGCATGGGATACAGGTCCATTTTTAAACTGCTGAATGTTCTAGTGAGTACTGTTGGAACCATCATTCGGAAGTGGAAAGAACATCATTTTACCATAAAATGACCATGACCAGGAGCTCCTTGCAAGATTTCTGACAGAGGAGTCAAAAGAATTATCACAACAGTTATCCAAGCACCAAAGACCACTCGTGGAGAGCTCCAGAAAGACCTGGGGTTTAGCAGGTACTGCTGTTTCAAAGAAAACAATAAGTAATGCACTCAGCCGACATGGGCTCTATGCCCGCTTACCTTGCAAGACTCCATTGCTGAAGAAAAAGCATGTTGAAGTTCATTTAAAGTTTGCTGCACAACATTTGGGCAAGCCAGTAAAATACTGGGAGAATATAGTCTGGTCAGATGAGACCAAAATTTAACTTTTTGAATGCCACAGCACACAGCATGTTTGGAAGAGAAATGGCACTGCACATCCCATCATGGTGTGGGGGTGTTTTTCAGCACATGGGACAGACAGACTTCCTATAATTGAAGGAAAGATGAATGGACAAATGTACAGAGACATCTTTGATAAGAACCTGTTGCCATCGGCTAAGATGCTCAAGATGAAACGAATGTGGACATTTCAGCAAGACAATGATCCCAAACACACAGCAAAGGAAACTCCCAATTGGCTCCAGAGAAGGAAAATAAAGCTGCTAGAATGGCCCAGTCAGTCACCTGACCTGAATCCAATTCAAAATCTATGGAACGAACTGGAGATCAGAGTTCATAGAAGACACCCATGGAACCTTCAAGATTTGACAATTTGTGTGGAAGAATGGGCTAAAATCACTCCTGAGCAATGCCTGCACCTAATTTCTCCACACAGGAGGCATCTGGAAGCTGTTATTACCAACAAAGGCTTTTCCACTAAATACAGTGGTGTGGAAAAGTGTTTGCCCCTTGCTGATTTCTCATTCTTACCTCCGCCAGGCCGAAAAGACCAGGAGGAGGTTATATTTTTGCCAGGGTTTGTGTGTTTGTCTGTTTGTCTGTCTGTCTGTTTGTCTGTTGGTTAGCAAGATAACTCAAAAAGTCTTGGACGGATTTCCATGAAACTTTCAGGCGTTGTTGGAAATGGTACAAGGAAGAACTGATTCAATTTTGGGGGTGATCCGGTTCACCGTCTGGATACAGGAATTTTTTTTAAGCATTTTTCAACACTGTGACATAGGGCCATTTTCAACATGTGCGCAGGCGCAATGGAGGGCGCTGGTCGTCGTGTCTGCAACACAAACTCTGCGTTCTTCAACGTTTTAGGCACAAAAGCACGCGGAAAACACTGCTGGCCTGGGCCCGCCAGCGTGCTTGTGTTTGCGCGCAACTGCAAAACCTCACACGGGCAGCTGTCCGCCGACGGATTCTTTGGCAGAAATTCCCCGGCCAGCCATAGGAGCTGCGCATTTGGCAGAAATTCCCCGGCCAGCCATAGGCGCTGCGCATTTGGCAGAAATTCACCGGCCAGCCATAGGCGCTGCGCATTTGGCAGAAATTCCCTGGCCAGCCATAGGCGCTGCGCATTTGGCAGAAATTCCCTGGCCAGCCATAGGCGCTGCGCATTTGGCAGAAATTCCCTGGCCAGCCATACGCGCTGCGCAATAACGAGCTCTCTGCCGGCGAAGCTTCTAAATTCTCGTTTGCCGCGGAGCGAAACCCCAAAATAATATAATATAAAACCCACGGCAACCTGTCTACCCAATTTGCATCCGTCAGTGGAGGAGATGGACACAACAGCAACACTTCAGTTTATTACCTCCGCCAAGGAGGCAATGCTTTTACTACTGAACCACTAATCCTATCACTATCAGATTGATTGTCATTGATTAATTGTGTGTTTATTGCACTGTCCCTGTCAAATAAACAAATAATCATTGTGAATCCAATTGCTAGTCATATGTTTACATGCTCAAGGAATCTGAAAGCGTACACACAAACACTGTATGGGGGGAATTGTGGCGCTTGGCGGAGGTCTGCGCTCTCCGAGTGCTTTTCTAGTTTGTATATTTGTCACACTTAAATGTTTCAGCTCATCAAACAAATTTAAATATTAGAAAAAGATGACAGAAGTAAACACAAAATGCAGTTTTTAAATGAAGGTGTTTTATTATTAAGGGTAAAAAAACCTCCAAACCTACATGGCTCTGTGTGAAAAAGTGATCCCCCCCCCCCCGTTAAAACATAAATTAATTGTGGTTTACCACATCTTTGGAAAACTGAGTTCAATTTCTCTAGCCACACCCAGGACTGATTACTGCCATACCTGTTCTCAATTAAGAAACCACTTAAACAGGACCTGCCTGACAAAGTGAAGTAGACCAAAAGATCCTCAAAAGCTAGACATCATGCTGCGATCTAAAGAAATTTAAGAACAAATGAGAAAACAAAGTATTTGAGATCTATCAGTCTGGAAAAATTTATAAAGCCATTTCTATAGCTTTGGGACTCTTGCGAACCACAGTGAGAGCCATTATCCACAAATGGCGAAAACATGGAACAGTGGTAAACCTTCCCAGGAGTGGCCGGCCGACCAAAATTACCCCAAGAGCACAGTGACGATTCCAAGAGGTCACCAGAGACCCCACAACAACATCCAAAGAACTGTAGGCCTCACTTGCCTCAGTTAAGGCCAGTGTTCATGACTCCACCATAAGAAAGAGACTGGGCAAAAATGGCCTGCATGGCAGAGTTCCAAGACGAAAACCACTGCTAAGCAAAAAGAACATAAAGGCTTGTCTCAGTTTTGCCAGAAAACATCTTGCTGATCCCCAAGACTTTTGGGAAAATACTTTGTGGACTGATGAGACAAAAGTTGAACTTTTTGGAAGGTGTGTGTCCCATTACATTAGTCATAAAAGTAACACAGCATTTCAGAAAAGGAACATCATACCAACAGTAAAATATGGTGGTGGTAGTGTGATGGTCTGGGGCTGTTTTGCTGCTTCAGGACCTGGAAGACTTGCTGTGGTAAATGGAACCTGAATTCAGCTGTCTACCAAAAAATCCTGATAGAGAATGTCCGGCCATCTGTTTGTGACTTTAAGCTGAAGTGCACTTGGGTTCTGTAGCAGGACAATGATCCAAAACACACCAGCAAGTCCACCTCTGAATGGCTTAAGAAAAACAAAATGAAGACTTTGGAGTGGCCTAGTCAAAGTCCTGACCTGAGTCCAATTGAGATGCTGTGGCATGACCTTAAAAAGGGGGTTCATGCTCGAAAACCCTCCAATGTGGCTGAATTACAATTCTGCAAAGATGATTGGGCCAAAATTTGTGCACAGCACTGTAAAACACTCATTGCCAGTCATCGCAAACACTTGATTGCAGTTGTTGCTGCTAAGGGTGGCCCAACCACTTATTAGGTTTAGGGGCAATCACTTTTTCACACAGAGCCACGTAGGTTTGGATTTTTTTTCCCTTAATAATAAACACCTTGATTTAAAAACTGCATTTTGTATTTACTTGTGTTATCTTTGTCTAATATTTAAATTTGTTTGATGATCTGAAACATTTAAGTGTGACAAACATACAAAATAATGAGAAATCGGGAAGGGGGCAAACACTTTTTCACACCACTGTATTAAATGAATTTCAGCAAGTGTGCTCAATACTTATTCCCTGTGTCATTCCACTTTATTAAATATAACTTGTTTTGTGACCACAGTTGCCTTGATTTCTTTGTACTGGATGTATGGATTACTTGGGTTGTTACTGATATCCGGTTAAAATTTCAGGTCAATGGCTCCATCAGAAATATGTTTAATAAGAAAAATGTTGACGTGTTCAATACTTATTTTCCTCGCTGTAGGTGTGTGTCTGTTAATGAATAATTTGCCTTCTCAGTGGGATCACCCACGAGCCGCTACTGCTTACAACCTGGTTATGATCCACCAGCACGAAATGTGAATACATTTAATTTTTACCCCAATCTTAAGATTTGGATCAGGAGTGTATCTGATAGACCACTGTGATGGATGTATAAAGAACAAACATGCTCCTGATGGCCTGTTCTACAGAGTTGGATTTGGAAATAATTGAGGGAATTCCAAGTTTAACTCTGAGTTTTTAGGGTTGTGAAGTGATTCTTGTTTCTAATAAATAGATCAGTGAGTGCACTTATTTTGTTCTCTGTCTAGGTGAATCTGGCGTACGCCTACGAGACCAAACATTCCCTTTGTATGGTTCTAACCATGATGAGTGGGGGAGATCTGAAGTATCACATATATAACATGGGAGAACCGGGCCTGAAAAAGGGCAGAGTACAATTCTACGCTGCAGAAGTCTGCTGCGGTTTAATTCACCTCCACCAAAACTCAATATTATACAGGTGAGTACATTTCACACATGAAAGAGACAGCTCACAACACAATCTTATTTACATATATTTCCTGCTGGAATTCAGTGCTATGTATTTATCCATGCAGATTTAGAGAGAGTTGAGTAGTTTTGCATGTACATTTTTTTTTCAAAATGCTTTTTGTGATTTGAGAACCAGAAGGCCAGAGCTAATTAAGATTCAAAGATTTTATTTGTCAATACTACTATACGTACAGGAAATACAGGAGAATTGAAATGCAGTTTCTCTCACTTCAGTGGTGTGCACAATATAAAAACAAGAAAAAAGGAATAAGCCTGGAAAAACAACAACAGCAATCTATGTACAGTAATGCTACCCATAGTGCAACTAACGGTAAAAGATAAAACATCCCACAGTGCAAATAAAGTTAAACAATAAAACCCAGCAATCTTATTTACAGAAGAGGTAGAGCAGTAATATGTAATTGCAAGTTTGATGCGGTAGTGTAGGTGCAGGCAGTGACAGATTGGGCCTCACATGATCACTATTGCAACAACAGACAGCAGCAGGTACAGTATGGCATTTGTGCAAATGGTTGCAGTAAGGTGCAGAGACATACAGCAGCAGATGTATTACTGTTGGTGTGTCAGTCTTTCTGTACCAACAGCTGAAGTAGTTATTGTGTGGGTGAGTGCGTTACGTTCCGGGGGGACAGACAGAGTTCAGGGTCCTGAAAACCACAAATTAATTGTGATTTGTAAATGTGTGTACTGGAGTGGTGGCCTACTTGATAGAGCATCTGCCCCGCAACCGGGAAGTCGTGGGTTCAAATCCCGGCTGAGTCACACCAAAGACCATATAAAAATGGTACTTTCTGCCTTCTAGCTTGGATGATCAGCATAATAGAATGGGGAAAGGAAAGTTAACACACAGTGCTACCAGAGGACTGACCCCCCCCCCCCCCCCCCACTGTGGCTTTCACTACTCACAGTAGCGGTGTGGCCTAGGGACAGAGAAACGGAGATAGGCACTACCGCATGGTGTCCCACATGCTGTGGAAGGGTAAATATGTGTGAAAATTAGATGGATAAATAGACAAAGACCTGTAGCATGAGGCAGATTTAGGGGCTTACTGAGATAATTTCAGGTTTAACCCATGGTTTTAAGGGTTACAAACGTCATTTGTTTCCAGTGAAGTTACATCACCATGGTAGCTTATGCTGCAGAGCTAACCTGCTCAAGAGCCATTTAGCTTCAATACAGGAGTTCAGCTCATAGAAATGCATCACTTCCTGACCAGCTGATTCTCTTAAACAATAGTTTCATATTCATTCATATCCTCCTACAACAGGGGTCTGCAGACTTCAACTCAGCAACCGCTTGCAGCTCTTTCACCCATTATGAGTGACTTCGTGTGACTTGACAAAATAAACTGTGGTTAAAAAAAAAAATGATGCAAATGTATGTTGAAAAAGTTGCAAATTTTATTGTAGCTTTTACAAATTTGTAAGCAAAAGTATTTGGATCATGAAATAAGTTACAAATCTATACGAAAAAAGTTGCACATTAACAAAAAAGTGGTAAATTTACAGGGTAACAGTTATACAGCTGAAACTAGACGTTTACATACACTGTACGAGTATAAAAGTATAAAAAGACACATAACCTTTTTTTGTCACTGACATTAAATCAGACTAAAGTTTTCCTGTTTCAAGTCAGTTAGGATTACCAAAATTATTTCTATTTGTTAAATTATTTTTATATTTGATAAATCATTTTTTTAGAAATTTTTTTTATTACTTTCTTCAAAGTCATAAGTTTATATACACTAATGCTGTGTGCGAAATGCTCACTCCATCCCCATGTAGTGTACTATATAGTGAATCAGCCATTTTGTAGTGCTGTTCGAAATCGTAACTGAAAATTTCATTCCACTATATAGTACACTCAGAATATCCCACATTGCATTTTGAAAAGTAGTGTACAATGGATGGTCACTACATTAGCCAGTATATCCCATAATGCAATGCGCAGCCAACGGAGTAGTGAGAGAAGAGCTTCACATCACAGCATAAACTACCTTAAGGTATTTATATTTAATAATTCAGCAGAAACAATTTGATTTAATACATACTGTATTTACTACAAATTACATGCAGGTATTCATTTTTTTTACCACCGTTAGTCTGTTACGTTTTACTGTCTCACATGATGACGTCATTAACCGTGCCGCGAAAACAAGCCCAGTAGTGTCCGAAAGCCTTTAATTTTATTGTTATATTGAGTTTACTGTATAGTCCACTATATATAAATTCACTATATAGCGAGTAGGGAGGGGGTGAGTGAGTGAACATTCCGAACACAGCCCAAGATTACTATGACTTTAAACAATTTGGAAAAGTCCAGAGGTTGTACAGAGGGAGCTGAGGAGGAAGATCAGAGAAGGCAAGGACAGCTTCAGGAAGAAGATGGAGGACAAGCTGCAACAGAGCGACATCGACGGGATCTGGAGAAACCTTAAAACCATCTCTGGGCTCCAGAATACCTCCTCCCAGGCCACGGGGGGCAGGGAGTGGGCGAACAATCTGAACCTGTTTTTTAATAGGTTTGACCAACCACCCTCCCCCCCGACTGCACAACAACCACTGCTGCCTCTAAAGTCATCGAGACCTGCTGTCCACACCCCACTCCACCAACACCCCTCCCCCCACTCCCAGCACACAGCCCCCCAACCTGACCCTCACTAAGACCCAGGTGAGGACGGAGCTGAGGAAGATCAAGGCGAGGAAGGCCTCGGGACCGGACAGCATCAGCGCAAAGCTCCTCAGGTCCTGCACAGACCAGCTGTGTGGGATTGTGGAGCACATCTTCAACCTGAGCCTGAAGCTGGGGAGGGTACCACAGTTGTTGGTATAGGTACCACAGTTGTGGTACCTATGCCAAAGACTTCCCACCCGAAAGACCTGAACAGCTACAGACCAGTGGCTCTGACATCTCGCATGATGAAGACCCTGGAGAAACTGCTCCTTGCTCACCTTCTCCCCCCTGGTGGGACCAGCGATGGATCGACTCCAGTTCACCTACCAGCATAATAATAATAATAATAATAATAATAATAATAATAATGCATCAATTTTATATAGAGCTTTATCATATATACTCAAAGACGCTTTACAAATAGGTACATTATTCATTCACTCCAGACAGACAATGGTAGTGGCAAGCTACTTCTGCAGCCACAGCTGCCCTGGGGCAGGCTGACGGAAACGTGGCAGCCAATCTGCGCCAACGGCCTTTCCGGCCACCACCGAACATTTTTATACATTTATACACATTCATACCCAGTGTTATGGACACTGGAGGCAATGCGGGTGAAGTGTCTTGCCCAGGGACACAACGGCAGGATATCTGGGGAGAGCGGGATTCGAACCGCCAACCATCCGGTTATTAGACGACCTGCTCAACCTCCTGAGCCACTGCCGCCCCAGCATGGCATTGGGGTGGAGGATGCAGTGATCTTCCTCCTTCACCATTCCCTGTCCCACCTGGAGAAGCCCGGGAACGCGGTGAGGATCATGTTCTACGACTTCTCCAGTGCTTTCAACACCATCCAACCGATGATCCTGAAGGACAAGCTGCTGTGCGCAGGGATGGACCAGCACCTGTCATCATGGATCCTGGACTACCTCACAAACCAGCCACAGTTTGTAAGAACCTGGGATTGTGTGTCCGACATGATCATCGGTAGCTCGGGGGCCCCCCAGGGAACGGTTCTGGCTCCCTTCCTGTTCACCCTTTATACTGCAGACTTCTCACACAACACAACACACTGCCATCTACAGAAGTTCTCTGATGACTCTGCGATCGTCGGCCTCATCTCCAACGGAGATGAAGCTCAGTACAGAGGACTTATCCAGGTCTTTGTGGACTGGTGCCATCGGAACTACCTCCGGATCAACGCGAGGAAAACTAAGGAGCTGGTGGTGGACTGCCGCAGGCAAGGACAACCCCTCACAGCACCAGTAAACATACAGGGAACAGACATGGAACAGACATTGAGATGGTGACATCCTACAAGTACCTGGGTGTTCATCTGAACAATAAACTAGACTGGTCACACAATACCGACGCACTCTACAAGAAGGGACAGCGCAGGCTGTTCCTACTGAGGAGGCTCAGGTCTTTTGGTGTACAAGGGGCGCTGCTGAAGACATTCTACGACACGGTGGTGGCATCAGCCATCATTTTTGGAGTGGTCTGCTGGGGCAGTGGCATTACAGCAGCCGATAGGAAGAGACTGAACAAACTAATCAAGAAAGCTAGCTCTGTCCTGGGGCAGCGCCTTGACCCAATGGAGGAGATAGGAGAGAGAAGGATGGTAGCTAAACTGTCATCTCTGCTGGAGTCCGAGTCCCACCCTATGCAGGACATACTGAACGCACTGAGGAGCTCATTTAGCAGTAGACTACATCATCCTAGGTGCGCAACCGAGAGGTTTCGCAGGTCCTTCCTACCTACGGCTGTCAGACTGTGTAATCTAAGCAGGGCTGCTCACAGAGATAGCAAAAAAAACAAAAAACGTGACGACCTAATAGTATTGAATGCAAAAGACGCAACAGACTTACACAAATGGTCCCCTCCAGTATACAACTAGGACAATATCAGTCGCTACGGAGGGTGACAATATGTATGGATACATATTCATACCATGTAGGGTAACTAAATAGACGGTTATGCTGTTTATTCCATCTAGCTACAATGCTCCGCACTGTGTATATATATTTATATTTTTATGTGTATATATTCACTGCTCTTATTTTCTTATCTTCTTAATTGTTGCTCTGAGTGTTGCTATCCCTGTGCTGTTGCAATCCTGGAATTTCCTCATTGTGGGACTAATAAAGGCTTATCTTATCTTATCTTATCTTATCTTATCTTATCTTATCTTATCTTATCTTGTTATGGTTTTGGAGGCTTCTGATAGGTTAATTGACAACATTTGAGTTAATCTGAGGCACACCTGTGGATGAATTTTAGGGCACACCTCAAACATATTGCTTGCTTGCATGACATGATGGAAAAATCAAAAGAAATCAGTCAAGACATCAGGAAGAGAATTGTGGACCCCCACAAGTCTCATTCCTCCTTGGGTACAATTTTCAGATGCCAGAAGGTGCCACGTTCTTCTGTTCAAACAATTATATGTAAGTATAAACATCATGGGAATGTCCAACCATCATACCGCTCAGGAAGGAGACAGGTTCTGTGTTCCAGAGATGAACGAGTTTTGGTGCGAAATGTGCGTGTCAACCCCAGAACAAAAGTAAAAGACCTTGTGAAGATGCTGGCTGAAGCTGGAAAGACAGTGTCATTATCCACAGTGAAGTCCTGTACTGACGTGGGCTGAAAGGCCACTCAGCAAGAAAGAAGACATTACTTCAAAAGCTACATAAAAAAAGCCTGATTATAGTTTACAAATGCACATAGGGACAAAGACCTTAATTTTCAGAGGCATGTCCTGTGGTCTGAAGAAACTATAATTGAACTGTTTGGAGGAAAAATGAGGAAGCTTCCAAGCCTGAGAACACTATCCCAACTGTGAAGTACAGAGGTGGCAGCATCACGTTGTGGGGGTATTTTGCTGCAGGAGAGACTGGTGAACTTCACAAAATAGATGACATCATAAGGAAAGAACATTATATGGAAATATTGAAGCAACATCACAAGACATCAGCCAGGAAGTAAAAGCTTGGTTGCAAATTGTCATGTCAGCAGGTGACCATGCACGCACACACAGCATCCCTCTTCAAATTGCCTCTGATTTTCTCCAGCTGCTCTGCAGTTCAGCTCCACCCTACTTAAGGGCTGAACCGGCATTCCATCACTGTGGGATTGTCTCGACGCCACCATCAAGTTGCCTGTGAGATCACCTGCTCCTTTGTGTTCTACAAGTTCCTGTGTGTGTGCTCCATGCTCGCTCGCTGCCTGCCACCTACACTGCCTGCTCCCTGCTGCCTGAGCTTTTCCTCGGACCCCACTTCAGTCTGAACCCCCAAGCTCTTACCCCTGTGCACATTGGGGTTTCTCTGCCTCTTCTTCAGTGTTCCCCTCCAGAGCTCCCTTCCCAGACTCAGGACTCCTACCGGCTGTGCAGCCCGGATTCCCCCTGGGACCCCTGCAAACCAAGTAAGCCACATTATCCAGCTCATTACTACTGTTTGCTCTACCCTCAGGAACAAGCCCCAGGCCTGGGCAATTTCCCCATTCACCAGTAGCACGTACTTCCCACTACAGCTCTTCCCCTCGACGTCGCAGGTGCAGCAGCCCATTCATCAGTGGTTCATCTCCACCAGCCCTCTGCAATAGAATCAACAATTACCCATCAACCAAGTAAGCCTCCTTTTACACAGCAGTATTACACTGCATTTACTCCCTCAGTCATTAATCTTGTCTTCTCCCTTCTTCCCCCACAGGGCTACCAGTCTCCATCAGCATTAACAAATTGTACAATAAAATACTTACCTTGCACCTTACCCGTTGCCTCTTGTTGTGGTTTCTGTCATTGGATTCCTGCATAGCAAAACCATGTCACAAATGGGTCTACCAAATGGACAAATACCCTAAGCATACCACCAAATTAGTTACAAAGTGACTTAAGGACAACCAAGTTAATGTTTAGGAGTGGTCATCACAAAGTCCTGATCTCAATCCCGTAGAAAGTTTGTGGGCAGAGGTAAAAAGACATACAGTATGCGAGCAAGGTGGCCTCCAAACCTGACTCAGTTACACCAGTTCTGTCAGGAGGAATGGGCCAAAATTCCAGCAAACTGTTGTGAGAAGTTTGTAGAAGGATACCCAAAATGTCATACAAGTCATGCAGTTTAAAAGCAATGCTACTAAATACTAAGGAAATATATGGAAACTTCTGACTTTGTAGAAAGTAATAAAAAAAATCCCTAAACTGTTATTTATTTATTCATTCATTCATTCATTCATTCATCTTCTTCTGCTTAATCCTGTTCGGGTCGCGGGGTGGGGGGGTGGGGGCTGGAGCCTATCCCAGCATCTTTGGGTGAGAGGCAGGGTACACCCTGGACAGATTGGCAGTCCATCGCAGGGCCAATACAGAGAGACAGACAAACATTCACTCTCACAGTCATACCTAAGAACAATTTAGAATCCCCATTTAGCAAATATAAAAATTATTTAGCAAATAGAAATAATTTTGGTAATCCTAACTGACTTAAAACAGGAAAAGTTTAGTCTGATTTGATGTCAAACAGTGAGAAAAAAAAGGTTATGCATCTTTTTATACAGTGTATGTAAGCTTCTGATTTCAACTGTATATTTAGGAGAAAATAAAGTTTCAGGAAAACAGTGCAAATTTAGTACATGAAAAAGCCTCAAATTTACAGGAAAGCCTCACAAATGCACAGGAAAAAATTCATATGAAAAATTGGGAATTTAGGAGAGAAAAGCTGCATGTCGGTGGGAAGAAGTAGCGAAAATACAAGAAAGAGTAGTGTAAGAGTAGTGTGCACCGGGCTGCACGGTGGCGCAGTGGTTTAGCACTGTGGCAGCACAGTTTACCCTCGGCCGGGGGATCGCGGGGATCATGAGATCGTGGGTTCGATCCCAACCCCCCGACCAACAGTGAGCTGTGTGGAGTTTGCATGTTCTCCCCGTGTTGCGTGGGCTTACTCCGGGATTTCTCCGGTTTCCTCCCGTATACCAAAAAAAAACATGTAGGTTTAGGGCGCTCGCGCACGCAGCGACCGGCAGCCAGTGGCTTGTCACCAGACTGCAAACCAAATCTACCTACGGGTACAAATAAGTAACAACAACAAAAAAAAAGAAAGAGTAGTGTATGTGAAAAAGTTGATAATTTAATCAAAAAGGTCTCAAAGTTATGAGAAAAAGAAAAAGTTTGAGAAAAGCTTGATTTATACTTCTTCATTATAATTGGACATAGAGCCCATGGCACATCCGAAACAAGTAACCTATGGTATTGTCACTGTTTACAATTGCACTGGTTTGAATGTATTGTTGCATCACCAAAATGGGTTTTGATATATAGTGATTTCCTTTGTCTTCCCTGCGTTTTTGTTTACTCAAACAATGGCAGTGACAATGAGTCGATTGTGATGGAGCTGAAGCTAATTAATGCTGAACAGCAACTTTTACTACAATCACTGCAAAAGAGAGAAGATGCCAGAGGAAATGGAATGTACGCCCATTGAACCACCACTGCCATGACTTTTACAATTTTTGCAATTTTCCAACTTACTTTGGAAGTAGCACCATGGAGAATGACTAGATAAGAAACAGGAAATTTGGAGGAGGAAATGAAGTGGACCAAATTACAGCTGTTGCTGTCTGTGTTTGCAGGACGAGTAGTTACAATTCTGGAGACGTGCACGTCAGGCTACAGCATAGGTACACGTCCATGACAAAGTTATGCCTTTGTTTTAACTTCTTTCAGCTGCTCCCTTTAGGGGTCGCCATAGCGGATCATCTGCCTCCATCTCACCCTAACCCTTGCATCTTCCTCTGTAACACCAACCCACTCCATGTCCTCCTTCACTACATCCATGAATCTTCTCCGTGCGTCATGTGTTCTGTAGGCCCTACAGAACACATGCACAACAATGGCAAAGTATTTGCATTTCTTGTACCAATTAAGAAGTGAAATTAGATAATTTCCCACAAAAACCTGAACGCACCAGGGCACACTGGTTTAAAAAATGGTGGTGAACCTAGTTCGCGACATGGTGGCACTAAAGATAGGTCTTCCTTCTTTCTCTGGCCAAAGTCTACCTCGTTGAGCCATCATTCACTGAAATATAACACAAAATTCATACATTTAATATCATTAACATCATATTTTTCCCTGGGGTCCGATTGGACCCCAATGAAAAATCTGAACTGACAGTACAGAAGAAAACTGTATTTTAAATCAGATTTATTTTTTGTGATTCACAGATGATGACAAACAAAGTCATAAAGCATGATGGCTGTGATCGATAATATGTCCGTGTTGTGCATAAGAACATATGTGTGGGGTCCGATCGGACCCCACTCGGTAGGATCATCCACATTCTCGTTTCAGCTGTGGAGTTTGCTGTTGGAATCTATAGATTAGGAATTACTGTGTGATATATTTTTTTAGGGGAATGAATGAATAAACAGGGTGCATGTGCACATTCTGGTGTGGATGCAGCACAAGGGGGAAGTGGTGGGAAAATTTGTATTACATCCACATTTTCATCACAGACTTATTAGGCATTAATGTGTTTATTTTTGAGGAAATAAATGAATGAACGGGAAGTGTGCAGTGCTTTACTTTTCGCTGTAACTTCCAGGAGGAGGTGCATCTACATCTGCCTCGGCTGGTGCGGCCTGTGATCGGGTCTGGACAGACCTGTAGCTCAGTGCCCTCACCAGCCAGTGTTTACCCTCTCTCCCTTGCGTTCGGAGGCATATTAGGCAAGGTTACAAAGTATTATGCTGTCCACATATAATCTATACTAATATCTGTGTCCACTCAGTCATATTCTTTGATCGATCTTTTGTCTGTTTGTGCACATGTCCTGTCTGGGGTAATAAAAAATGCACACTCAGCTGTTGTTTTTCTGTTAGATGTATTGATCCGAGGACAATTAAGATGAGATGAGATAATCCTTTATTAGTCCCACAACAGGAAAATTTCCAAGGCCGGAGGAGAGTTGCGTACCCGGGGGCGTACGGTGTGACGGCCGGGGTGAGGTCACCTGCACCTTGTTTACGATCGGGGTTCTCGAGCGGCGGGTGCCCCAGGCTGCTGGCCCCCCAGCAAGCACCCTGGCTGCCACACATCAGCCACCAGGAGGGGCCGTCGAGACTGGGTCTGCTTTGTGGCAAGGGTCAGCAGGGGATAGGACGCTGCACATGCTCTCCTCCTTCCACGGCTCTCCTCCTTGCACAGGAGGGACTGGGACAGAGAGTCACAAACCTGAACCCTGCATGAGATGGGGGAGACCCTCAGTCAGCGAGAGACAACAGGAGAGGGAGCCCTCAGGCTCCTCACAGGGCTGGGAGTGACTTCCGCACTACCATCAATGACCCTTCGGTTTTATGAAAGTTTATGAAAATTTATACAGGCATCATCCTCTTTTCCTGAAGTTTCAAACCCATTCATGTCTGTGTGTTGCATCCCTGTGCATGATGTTAAACCATTCAGCTGATTTTTAGCCCAACATTATCTCTTCTCCATTTTTCCTCTCTAAAATAATTAATTGGGCATCAACTCTGATTGATGAAGGCTTAATGTCAAGCACTGTTACTACCACGTGCATTTCCGCTCAAGCGCATGCCCTTTGGCCAGTGTAAAATGCATCTTAAACAAGCGGTCATGATCATAATTCACTTTAGATAATGCACCTCTGTGCATTAAAGGGATGGGCAGGAGCACTTTGAATTGGATTATGCAAAACACACCGCTGAATAACTAGGACAGTCTATTTGTACCTTGTGCCCGGTGAAAAATTTGATTTTGCGCAGCAGTGATAGTGAAATGAACCAGGAAATGCACATAAACGCAGCCCACACCTCAGACAACTTATGTATTATGTCACCTTGTAATATGGCCCTAGGTGACTTAAAATAAGATAAAAATACAAAAACATAATATATAAAAAGTGGCAACTTCAGTATGCCCATATATAAGTATTCACAGTGTATCTATAGGATTCTAGTGAAGAAAGGCTGGGATGATTCAAGATAATAAGAGTAATAAACTGAGACCACAGAACTCAGCACCCACCCACCCCCTGCCCCAAGGTGGGGTGTTGTACAGAATTGTACAAAGTGGCTGCATGTGGCAGGAAAGACTTGCTGTACCTGTGATTGTGGCAGCGGAGCTGGGTCAGTCTGTTGGAGAAGGAGCTCCACTGCTAGCCCAAGATGTGGTGGAGAGGGTGTGAGGGGTTAACTGGGTTGGATAACAGCTCAAAAGTGTCCAATCACCTTCTGCAAAATTCTGCAAACTCTGTCCCTTGATGTGAATGTGTTTATAGCCAGAGTGGGGAATCCAAAAAAGCTAATATGATGAGTTTTTATGATATTTTAATTGTGACCTGACAGATAGGGTTGCCACCTTCAATGCAGAAAAATAAAGCACCCCCCCCCCGCCCCAAGGTGATGTGTGGGATGCTAGATGTGGTTTATCATATCTTACTCATTGTTTAAATAAAGTATTAACATAGTACTTCTTTGACAATGTTTATAGCTTTCAAGTTCGAATGTCAAGATGTGGTACATCTGCCACACAGTCTCTGGGTTCCCGCTCCTGCCCGTGCCACAGTCCGCCTCTGTGTGGAAATCTGCCCCGAGTAGTTTTTTTTTTTTTTTTTTTTTTTTTTTTTTTTTGTTACTTATTTGTACCCGTAGGTAGACTTGGTTTGCAGTCTGGTGACAAGCCACCGGCTGCTGGTCGCTGCGTGCGCGAGCGCCCTAAACCTACATGTTTTTGGTATGCGGGAGGAAACCGGAGAAATCCCGGAGTAAACCCACGCAACACGGGGAGAACATGCAAACTCCACACAGCTCACTGTTGGTCGGGGGCTGGGATCGAACCCACGACCTCATGATCCCCGCGATCCCCCGGCCGAGGGTAAAACTGTGCTGCCACAGTGCTAAACCACTGCGCCACCGTGCAGCCCAAGTTAGCTGGGTTCCTATCGGCCTGGCGTGGAGAGAGAGCTTGGTCAGCTAATTGTTCCTCAGCTAGAATTTACTTTCTTAGCTGGGTGCCGGGTTCGATTTGGCTAGCCATCTGCATCACCTGGCTGAGCACAAAATTGTCCTCCGTTAGCAATAGCTTCTCCTTTAGCCACTCGTTGCTCGTGCTGCATGCTGGCTTATCCTGAATTAGCTCCTCTTCTAATGGCCCAAAGGCGCACGTACTCGCTAGCTTTCGGAGCTCCATAAGATAATGTTGTGTGGACTCGCCCACTTCCTGACAGTGAACAAAGAATTTGCATCTCTGCGCTGTGATGTTACACTTTTCAGTAAAGCACCCATCCATTAGGCACAAACACTTGACCAAGGAGTCCGTGCTGCCCATCGCATGAAGCACTCGCTGTCCTTCTTTGCCCAAGCAATGAATCAGGATGCTCTTCTGTCTCTCTTCGTCGGTGTTGCCCAGGCCAGCCACGATGATATAGGTGTCAAAAGCCTCCAACCAGCAATGCCACGGTGTGGCTGGCGCACCCAGCGACTCCAGGAATGGCGGTGGTGGTCTTGCGCACGCCCCCATGGTTTAATCCTCAGTCGCCAAATGTTATGTACTAAAAGAGCAAGCCGTGAGCCATGCTATGCCAAGCAACAAACTGAACTTTATTGGCATAAGTTTCACTTACACACACAGCTTGTTGTGCGCCTGGCGCCGGCTACGGCAAGCCTCAAAGACCAAATCCCAACACAACAAAACCATGTCCTTTATTGATTCAATACAGGACGCATTATTTTAGTGTAAAAAAAACACGACGAAACTGTATTTTACAGGACGGGCGGCAACCCTACTGTCAAGGACTTCAGATGTAAATTAGCTTAAAGCTAACTCTGTTACAATGCATCAAATGTTAACGTTTATGTTTATTATTGTACATGGTCCCTTTAAAGAAAAAATAGCAACTGTAGTATGACCCAGCTATTTGCCAGTGTTAAGGGAGGCGAAGCCAGTTAAAGGACAGTTATTTTGTCTATGCCAAAATTCCCTTGTAGTTGTAGTAGTAGATTGAAGCTAATGGGATAAAAGCTACAGCTACATTATATTTTTTTCTTAGGTGAACTATCCATTTAAAGTCAACTCTGTTGAGCTGGAGGTTTTTGGGTTGTTTTTTTTTTCATTTGTTGTCTTTCATTTCAGGGATCTGAAACCAGAGAACATTCTCTTAGATGACAAAGGTATGTAGAGTCTTTTTTTTACACACTGGTGTGATATAAATAGCTTTTACGAACCAGTAACCAATATTACCTTCCTACTTCTGCACAGATAATCCTTGGCAGCTACCTCCTTGCTATTTTTAGCTTTTTAGTTTCCCTGATTGACGGCGGTAGCAGCAGGCTACCTGATTGCATTTACTTGCTCTCAGAAGGAAGTGGAGGTGATATTATTTTGACAGAGACAATGATAGGGTTGGGAAAATGAAAACCTTGTGAGAGCAAGGTGTGTCATCATCTATTTTAAGAACACTGCACCTGTTTCTTCATTTGTGTATTTAGAGCATGGGAACGTGTGAATGAAGCCACAAAACACCGGGAGACAAAGTACAGCTGACATGTTGTTTCCTGAGCTCTAAAATAAACACTAATTCATGCTTTATGCATGACCAAAGCAGAGACTAAACTGATTTGGCAAAATGAAAAGTATGTAAAAAAAAAACCATAAACACCTCAACCATGACAGCAGTTCAGTGAATTTGTCCTTGTTTTTATTCCCATTAGGACACATCCGCATCTCTGATCTGGGCTTGGCCGTCAAACTGTCTGAAGGGAAACTAGTCCGAGGCAGGGTAGGCACACTGGGCTATATGGGTACGTATGCAGATCACATTATTAATGGCTGTAATTACCAGCTAGGTCAGGGCTCTGCAGTCTGCAGTTCCAGAACCAAATGACTCTTTGTGAATAACACTGAGAAAAAATGTAGTTACTATTATTGTACTTGATTCTCTGTATTCTCCAACTGTAAGCATGTGCAAGTTGCAAGTTTATGGGAAAAGTCACAAATTTAAAATAAAAAAACAGTCATGAAGTTACATTTGGGATGCACGATAATATGGGCGCCTTATCAGTATCAGCCAATAAACGATTTAAAATTATTTATCTGCATCAGCAAAGATGAATATTTACAACTGATAAAATATTATAACAGCATAATTCAGGAGTGACGGTCTGCTTGTGACGTTACACTTTTCCTGTGGCATGAGGGAATGATGTCATCACATTGGGGGAGCATATTAAAACAAACATGTCTGCTGCCACAACACCCAAAAAAAGATGGCAGCACACACAGATGCTGTAGCTCAGTGGTCCTCAAAACAATGCTGTGTGTACTTGTTGTTTGTACTACTTTCAGTTAGTGCTAGGTTCAGTGCTAGAGTATAGCAAACATCTACAGGAGAGAGGAATTGCTGCACATTGGGAGAGTATGCCAAGTTCCCATAACAAGTACCTTCCAATACTCGTACGGAATACCACTGCGAGTAGCCAGAGCCTCGGTGTCTCCGTGCATTGCTCCACTGAGCTGTAAGCTCCAAAGATGGAAGTGAGAACGTAAATAGAAGCAGAGGTTCCAGTCTGGCTCACTAAAGACTTCTCCAAACAGACCACCACTGCCTGGCCTTTTTGTCGCAAATGCCCGGTCCCTTGGTAACAATGATGAACTAAAATTGGATACATTAACCCGACTAACCATACGAGATAACTCTGTGATAATCATCATTGAAAGCTGGCATCACTGAAGGATCCCAGATGCTGCGGTTGCGCTAGCAGACACTCACCATACCAAAGCAACAAGACAGCGGACTCTGGTAAGAACTGCAGAGGTGGAATTTGCACATATGTGAATAAGTGCTATGTGCACAAAACTCTGATGTGCGAATGCTGTTCTTGGACTTCAGTTCAGCATTCAACACAATCATCCCCCAGCACCTAATACAAAAACTCAGACACTCAAAACCTCTCTCTGTAACTGGGTGCTGAACTTTCTTACAGGGAGACCACAGAACGTGCGGGTTGGCAGCAACGCCGCCAAGACCATCACGGTGAGCACAGGAGCCCCACAAGGGTGCGTGCTCAGCCTGCTGCTCTTTACTCTGCTGACCCATGGCTGCGTACCCAGCCGACAGCACCAACCACATCATCAAGTTTGCGGATGACACGACGGTGATGGGCCTCATCACCAACAATGAAGAGACCAACTACAGAAATGAGGTGAGCCAACTGGTCCAGTGTTGTAAAGACAATAATCTCTTCCTAAATGTGGGAAAAAACCAAGGAGATTGTAGTTGACTTCAGGAGAGGACGCACACGACATCCCCCTCTGATCATCGAAGGAGCAGCTGTGGAAAGGCTGAGCAGCACCAAGTTCCTGTGGATGCACATCTCTGAGGACCTCTCCTGGTCCAACAACACCACATCACTGGCCAAGAAGGCTCAAACTCGCCTGTATTTCCTCCACAAACTGAGGAGCGCACGAGTCCCACCCCCCATCATGTGCTCATTCTACCAGGGCACCATTAAGAGCATCCTCACCAGCTGCATCACTGTGTAGTACGGAAACTGCACCGCCTCCTACAGGAAGACTCTACAATGCACAGTGAACGCAGCCAGCAAGATCATTGGTGCTCCTCTGCCCTCCCTCGCAGACATCTACTACACCCGCCTCACCTGCAGAGCCATCAACATTGCAGGTGATGGCTCTGCAGGTGATCAACATTGCATTACTCCTCACATTTCCTCTCCAGCCTCCTGCCCTCAGGAAGAAGGTACCAGAGCCTCCGGGCCCACGCCACAAGACTGCTAAACAGCTTTGTTCACCAGGCCATCAGGACCCTGAATTCTGCCCACATGCCCCCTTCCCCTAGACCAGGGGTGGGCAGTGAGGGCCATTCCACTGCAGATTTTCTGTTCCACCCAGTGTCTTCAGCAGGTGTTTTCAGTTATTAGCGATCCTTGAAGCTGATCAGAACAAACACCTGCTGAAGACACTGGGTGGAACAGAAAAACTGTGGTGGAATGGCCCACCATGGCACATGATTGCCCACCCCTGCCCTAGACGATAACACACTCACCCACACAATAACTCTACCTCAGCTGTTTGCTCAGAAAGACTTGGCACACCAATAATTCAATTCAATTCAATTCAACTTTATTTATATAGCGCCATTTCACAACAACAGTCATCTCATAGCACTATCAACTGTAGGGGGGGACCCCCACAGTTGCAGAAAGACTCCAGCAATCAGGCGATCCCCTGTGAGCAAGCACTTGGCGACGGTGGAGAGGAAAAACTCCCTTTTAACAGGAAGAAACCTCCAGCAGAACCAGGCTCAGGGAGGGGCAGTCATCTGCTGCGACTGGCTGGGGGGTGAGGGGATAGAGAAGAAGAAAAGAACAGACATGTAGAGAGCAAACAGCACGATGGGGACTCAATCTATGGGAGAGAACAAACAAATGTTAATGACCAGCAAAAAAAAATATTTCATAGAGAGTGAGGAAAGGAGTGAGGCCCAGTGCATTACTGGAGGTCCCCCGGCTGACTAAACCTATTAGCAGCATAACTAAGGGAGGGTTCAGAAACACATGATCCCTCCCTAATTGTAGGCTATATCAAAAAGGTAGGTTTTAGCCCTATTCTTAAAAACAGAGATCGAGTCTGACTCCCGAATCCAGATTGGCAGCTGATTCCACAGGAGAGGAGCTTGATAACTGAAGGCTCTGCCTCCCATTGTACTTTTGGAGATTCTAGGTATTACAAGTAATCCTGCATTTTGGGAGCGTAGTGCTCTGTTAGGATAATATGGTAGTATCAGATCTTTTAAATAAAAAGGAGCCTGATTGTTTAGAGCTTTGTAAGTAAGAAGAAGGATTTTAAACTTAATTCTAAACTCTATGGGAAGCCAATGAAGGGAGGCCAGAACCGGAGAGATATGATCTCTCTTTCTAGTACCTGTTAAAACTCTTGCTGCAGCATTTTGGATCAGCTGAAGACTGTTTAAAGATGTTTTTGGACAGCCTGATAATAAAGAATTACAATAATCTAATCTCGAGCTAACAAAAGCGTGGATCAGCTTCTCAGCATCACTCTGAGACAAGATGCTCCTAATCTTGGCAATATTACGCAAATGATAGAAGGCAGTCTTAGAAACAAATTTAATATGTGAATTGAAGGACAAATCCTGATCAAAAATAACTCCAAGGTTCCTCACAGAGCTATTAAGAGAAAGAGTAACTGCATCCAAACTGAAAGTTTGATTTGGAAAGGAATTTCTAAGGTTTTTTGGACCAACAAGAATGACTTCAGTCTTATCTGAATTTAATAGCAGGAAATTACAAGTCATCCAAGCTTTGATTTCCTTAAGACAGGCTTCTAACTTGGCTAATTGATTACTATCATCTGGCTTCATTGACAGGTATAATTGTGTGTCATCTGCATAACAATGAAAATGTATACAGTGCTTTCTAATAATGTTGCCTAACGGAAGCATATATAAACTAAAAAGAGTAGGGCCTAGCACAGATCCCTGTGGAACTCCATGACTAAGCTTTGAACTGAAAGAAAACTCATTATTTACATGAACAAACTAGAACCTATCAGATAAATAAGATCTAAACCACTGCAACGAAGTTCCATTAAGTCCAACATAGTGTTTTAATCTATCAAGTAGAATATTATGATCAATAGTATCAAAAGCTGCACTAAGGTCTAAAAGGACAAGTACAGAAACTAGTCCATTATCAGATGCAATGAGGAGGTCATTAGTGACCTTCGCTAAGGCTGTTTCAGTACTATGATGGATTCTAAACCCAGATTGAAACTCTTCAAGTAAACCATTTCCCTGCAGGTGGTCAAATAATTGCGTAGCAACAACTCTTTCTAAGATTTTTGAAATGAAAGGGAGATTAGGGATTGGTCTATAGTTAGCTAAAGCTCCTGGATTTAGCGTTGGCTTTTTGAGTAAGGGTTTAATTACAGCAGTTTTAAAAGCCTGCGGTACATGGCCTAAAGTTAATGAAGAATTGATTATATGAAGAATAAAGCTACCAATAAGTGGGAAGACTTCTTTAAATAACCTGGTAGGAATAGGGTCTAAAAGACAAGTTGAAGGTTTGGATGAGGAAACTATTTTGTCTAACTCACAAAGGTCGATTGGAGTAAACTCATCAAGACAGACATCAATAGAAGGAGTTGTAGTAGTTACAGTATTTAAGTTAACTGTGGGAAGAATCTGATTGATTTTATCTCTGATGGATGAAATTTTATTATTGAAAAAGTTCATAAAGTCCTGACTAGTAAGCTCTAAGGGAATGCTAGGATTGACAGAGTCCTGACTCTTTGTCAACCTGGCTACAGTACTGAAAAGAAACCTGGGATTATTCTTGTTCTCTTCTATTAATGCAGAGTAATAACTCGTTCTAGCTTTTCTAAGAGATTTTTTATAAATTAAAAGATGATTTCTCCAAGCTAAATAGATTTCATCTAAATTAGTGGAGCGCCATTTTCTTTCTAATTGACGAGTCTTCTGTTTTAAGCTACGAGTTTCTGTGTTGAACCAAGGAGTTAGAAATCTCTGATTAGGCTTTTTCTTTTTTAAGGGGGCCACCAAGTCTAGAGCCTGATGCAGAGAAGCTGAAACACTATCCACCATGTTATCAATTACAGAAGGAGCAAGCTATCTATAGCTTATTTCCGTTGTGTTGACACATGGCATAGAGGAAACAATCTGCATAAATTTGGAAACAGCATCATCTGAGAGGCATCTACTGTGATAATATTTTTCTTTAGGAGCCAAATAGTCAGAAATAGTAAAATCAAAGGTTAACAGACAATGGTCTGACAGTACAGGGTTATGAGGAGACACTACAAGATTTTCTATTTCTATGCCATATGTCAGAACAAGGTCCAATGTATGGTGGAGGTAATGAGTAGAATTTCCTACTTTCTGAGAAAACCCAATCGAGTCTAATATTGAATTAAAAGCCACATTAAGGCAGTCACTATCTACATCCACATGTATATTAAAGTCCCCTACTATAATTATTCTATCAGATTTCAGCAATAGTACCACATCTGCTGCTGTATGTCTCTGCGCCTTACTGCAACCATTTGCTGTTTGTCTTTGCACCTTACTACAACCATTTGCACAAATACTAACTAACTAACTAACTAACCTGCACTTATATAGCGCTTAAATACCACAACTGATGCTGTCTGTTATTGCACTACTGATCATGCGCATTCCAAACTGTTACTGTTTGCACCTCCTGTACCACATTGAACTTGCACTATGGGTATTACGGTATTACTGTACATAGGACTGCTGTGTTTTTTTTATATTTATTTGCACTATGGGTAGCATTATTGTTCATAGACTGGTGGTGTATTTTTTATCCTTATTCCTTCTTATACTGTATATTACGCACGCTACTAAGAGAGAAAGAAACGGCATTTTGATTCTCCTGTATGTCCTGTACATATAAAAGTATTGACAAATAAAATCTTTGAATCTTTGAATCTTGAAGGGCTGGTGGATAAACACTGTGGTCATCGATAAGCACTTCTCACTTGACCTGGAGTGGCTGGCAGTTAAATGTAGACCTTTCCATCTCCCATGGGAGTTTTCTGTTGCCATGGTAACAGCAGTCTACATTCTTCCTGATGCTAATGCTAATTTTGCACTTGACTTTATGCTAGCGGCCACTGACAAACAGCACAGTGCTTACCCAGAGGTCATCTTGTAGTTGTACTTTTTTCAGTCCATTTCACTGTATGTTGTCCGCAGTATAGCTTCTACATTTCCCACCAGATTCCTTAGGCGTGTTCAATTTTGACATATGCCTAATGAGAGGTTTATCTGCAAGGTTAACCCATAATTAAAAGGACTTGAATATGAACTTTTTCTGTTGAAAAAGACACTAATTCCTTTGGCTACATGCCAGGTTTACATTTGCATCATATGAGGGTGTGCATTACCATGTTCAGTGAGGGGAATGCATGGGGAATGTGAGCTTGCTTACTAAGGTTGCTTACTAAGGAAACCTGAACATTCAGAGAACCCCACTGAAAAACACATTTGAATTGTTTTACAGCTGGATTAGCAAACCACATTGTTTTTTTGTTTTTTTTCACAATAATTTAAGACACTTTAGGTAAATATCAAGTCAAAACTACAATACTAGAATACACTTGGAGAACGCAACCTCCATCAAGGAAGCTAGTTTTCTCCATTGTTTTAGGACACGGTCTCACTGGGTACAGTTGGTCTGCAGTTTGCCAAAGGCGACTGTCTCCCCTCCTTCGTCCACAACCACCCTACATGCATATTGTTTTTAGGGCAGCCAGACTTAAGTGTTGCTACCTCCAGTAGTACACATACATACATGCTCATAGACAGGAAAGCTTGCCATTCTAAAGCCCACCTCTTCAGGCAGCCCAAAGCCAAGGGAACTGACTGTAATTAAATGCAACACGGAGAATACACTGTTCAAAAGGAGCAGACTTTGGCTCAGGTTCAGGATAAACTTTATAGTGAGTGAACCCATAATTTCTCCTGAGACCGTTAGCTGTCAACACCCTCTATTGGTGGCCATTAAAACATCCAACAAAGCACTCAATTAATTCCTCCGTTAGGAATATATAAAAAAAATCCTGAAGGTTCATAGTGATTCAGAATTCCCCAAATGTAATCATTAGGTCTTTGGCTGATTTCCAACATCTCCTGAACATTTAATCAAAATCAGTGAATAATGTTTGACTTAGGCTGTTAACACCCACAATTCTCCTTCTGACTGCTAACTATTAGGGGACACTACCGCAGACCATGGGTCTGCGTATTTGATTTGGAAAGGATTTATGTTGGATGACCTTCCTGACGCAACATTGCCCATTTACCGAAGTTTGAGACAAGCATGAGGAGTGGCTTGTGCTGGCTTGTGCTCCCCCTATGGCTGGGTAACCAACTTTCCTTTCCCAGTTCTAGTATGCTGAATACCAAGCTAGAAAGTCGAAAGTACAATTTTTATGGTCTTTGGTATAACCCAGCTGAGGCGTAAACCCACAACTGCTTGGGTGTGGGGTGGATGCTCTACTACTGGGTTACCACTCCAGAGATGTTAATACCGACACAATACATGCACTCCAGTGGATATAAATCCCCTTAAAAATAAATCTACATTGTATAAAATGATAGCTTATGCTTTTTTTAACAAAAAAAAAAACTTTCCATGGCCTTACAATTGCTTGTGAAAATCTTTTCCCTTTTCCTCCTCTTTCAAATGCTGGCTGGGATCTATGAATATTCTAATTAGGCCAACCCACATCCTGCCCACGAGGATGCTGACACGCCACCTCCTCTTAAGGACCAAGCATACAGCACACAGAAGTCTGCAAGCTGGCAAATTTGGCCAGAAAACCATAGTATTGAAGATCTAATGTTTTAAAAAATTACATTACAATGCTGCTGTGACTGCGTAGGGTCCAAACAACCACTCTGCACTTGCAGAGCACACGGGCGCCACCACAAAGCTGCCACTGCTGTCCAAAAGCAGATCGGGAGTCCCCACTGGTGCTTGCCCATCTGTAATATGTCAGACTTTAAAAGTTAACACTGCCATGCTTTGCTGTGCTGTATTGGGGAAAAACTGTCAGATGATCACGTCTGATTTCATCTCTTCTCCCCTCCTGTCATTAACGTGCAGCAGCGTTTCTCCAAAAAAAAAATCTGAACAAACAAACCAACATGTGTAACATCTAAATATGTCCAGGCTTATCTGAATATTTGTGGATCATTTTCTCTCTAGTACGTTATCTACGGTATTTAACATAAGGCTTCGACATTTAATGTACATAAAACCATACTGTTAGTAGGCTACTATATCAGGCATATTAAAGGCTAATGGTGGCTAGTGCTACATTACACAGACTGAATAAAGCCTGTGATAAAATACAGACTTGATTGATTGATTGACTGATTGATTGATTGCCTTTGATTGACTTTATTTATTTGAACAACCAGACAAAAAAGAAAAAAAAATTTAAAAACAAAAATCAAAACCAAAAAATAAAATGTTCAAAAGGAGTGGGAAGAAGCCAGTGCTTATATAGTCCCACCCCTTCTCCATACCCAATAAATTATAATAACATTCTAGTCATTATTCATCCCACAATTACATTCATTATACAATACCATAATATATAATACACCTTATAATTAAATTATGCAATCAAAATGATACAACATGCTGGTTGAATGGCATGCCCACTTGTATGCCCAGGATAATGGTTGAAACTGTGTCGGTCCTGAAAATCAGTTGGATGGTAAAACCCATCTTAATTTGGGTCAAGTTATCAAAGCAGCTGACCAGAAATGTTAACTTGCCCAGGATACTAGGCCAGCACCTCAGTTACGCCCCCTTCCTCCAAGGCCGTACCCAGTGCATAGTACTGATTGGTTCCCCATCATTGCGACATCACAAATACGGTCTGTCTAACCTCTCCTTTTAGAAGAGGAAGGAGCTGAACTGAACTTTCACAGCAGAAATCATAGACATGACAAATAGGAGTGATATGGCTCTTGACATGTCTTGCAAGTCATTAAGAAGACATTTTCCATCCTGTCTTCTCCCTTACAGTTCACTGACAAGGGTCATAAGTGAGCAATATTACACAAGAGTGCATTATCAATGAATACAGTGATATGCACAGACATTGCAGGGGATAGGTGCTCAACAAAAAAAGGACACTCCTAAATACCAAAAAAGCAAAGTTACATATAATAAATTTGACTGCACTCACTTGGTGGGGCAGCACGGTGGCGGAGTGGTTAGCACTGCGGCAGCACAGCAACTCACCCTTAGCCGGGGGATCCTGGGTTCGATCCCAGCCCCCGACCAACAGTGATCTGTGTGGAGTTTGCATGTTCTTCCCGTGTCTGCGTGGGTTTACTCCAGGATTTCTCCGGTTTCCTCCCACATGCCAAAAACATGCAAGTTAGGTTAATTGGCATCAAAACTGGGGATTCTAAATTGTCCTTAGGTATGAATGTGAGAGTGAATGGTTGTCTGTCTCTCTGTGTTGGCCCTGCGATGGACTGGCGATCTGTCCAGGGTGTACCCTGCCTCTCGCCCAAAGATGCTGGGATAGGCTCCAGCCCCCCCGCGACCCGAAAAGGGTTAAACGGAAGAAGATGAATGAATGAATGAATGAATGCACTCACTTGGTACAGTATATCTGTTTTATTTTAATACCTACTGGTACATACCCGTGCATACCCATCCATGCCCGTAGAAACCAAGTATAAGCAAGTATTTCTGCACGCCTGTTGCTGAAGGGTCTCCTCCTGTCTCAGATGGCTGTGTTGTTCACAGTCATGCCTGTGGCGTACTGCTCGAACCTGAGGTGTTTCATCTTCATGGCATCATTTCTGACATGCAGCAGTTCTCCTCACTGTATTGCTCTCCATCTGGTGGGTCTTCTTCTTCTTCTTCTTCATTCAGACAACTGGTTGAGGGATAGGTGTGTTGTAATTCCAGTTCATGGACAGGATCATGCAAATAGATCTGAGCAAAAAGTGGCTTTTGACCCTGTTCAGGAAGACCAGTGCATGCCCATGGAAACACAGAAACCAGAGCACTTGAAGAAAATCAGCACTTTGCTTGGCATTTTACACATTTGTAGTGTAGACTGGCATTCTTCATGGGTACTGCTTCAAATGGGTGTGGTTTAAAGTAGGGTGTCCTATTCTTAATCAGGTGACAGACTGACACACTGACAGAGATTTCTTGAATTTATAGAGTCCCTTCTGCCTTACTGAGTGAGATTTCCAGATTTACTGCTTCGAATGGGTGTGGTTTAAAGTAGTGTGTCCTATTCGGTCTCAGCTTCTCTGTGCCTTTCCTGGCATGCAGCATTGGCAGCCAGCCAACTATTCCGCATCTCCTGGGTCTCAGTTTGTCTGTGCCTTGCCTGGCGTGCAGCATTGCTCGCTTTGCGGGCATTTCGGGCTTCAAGTGACTCAGCACGTGCTGCCACAGGTTTCCTGTCTGTCTGTGCATCCCTTGTCTATCCTACCCTATGCTGGTGAAGGATCTCCTCCTGTGGCAGGCATCATAAGACACTACATCATAGGTAGGCAGGCATCGTGAGTGATGGTCTATATGACATCATAAAGACATCAAGGCAGGCATCATAGGACACGACATCATAGGTAGCCAGTCCTATTGTCTATATGACTGCATTGCCTACAGTATATGACAGCATCACAAGTCCTATGTAGTCCGAGATCATAGGATCATCATAGGACATCAGGCAGCAGGTCCATGCTCGTAAAAACCAAGTATAAGCAAGTATTTCTGCATGCCCGTTGCTGAAGGGTCTCCTCCTGTCTCAGACGGTTGTGTTGTTCAGTCATGCCTGTGGCATACTGCTGGAACCAGAGGTGTTTCATGTTTACGGCATCTTTTCTGACGTGCAGCAGTTCTCACTCTATTGCTCTCCATCTGGTGGGCCTTTTTCTTCGTTCAGACCACTGGTTGAGGGATAGCTGCGTTGTAATTCCAGTTCATGGGCAGGATCATAAAAATAGATCTGAGCAAAAAGTGGCTTTCGACCCTGTTCAGGAAGGCCCGTAGAAACCAAGAAACTGGAGCACCCGGAGAAAATCAGCACTTTGCTTGGCATTTTACACATTTGTAGTGTAGATTGGCATTCTTCAAGGTTACACATTTTTACTGTGTCAGCACCTCTTTAAAAACGACATTGCTGAGAAAGCAACGCTTTTGTTTAGTTTCTTCATCTTGAGCAACAATACGAAGACTGCTTGATCTGGCAACTCTGCTTGTGGCAATGTAGAATTGGCCATGGCTGCAGAAATCTCTTGTGCAGAAAACAAACGCGCTGTAAAGACTGGCCCTGTGACTTATTCACTTTGCCAATTTTGAGCTATATGACATCATAAAGACACATTAGTCTAGGCATCATGAGTGATGGTGTATATGACATCATAAAGACACATTTGTCTATGTGCCGTCATATAGACATCATATCTTATGACAGCATTGCGGGTCCTATGATGCCTGAGTTCATAGGACATCCTATGATGATCAGGCAGAGATCATAGACCGTCCTATGATGTCCTATAAACTTGACAGACACACAGAGATTTCTTGCTTTCATAGAGTGATAGAGCGATGATACACTCAGATATTTAATACCCCAGAAATGTTTTTACAAAATTATCTATTATGTACTTACAGGACAAAAGGTCAATGACAAAAAATGGGCAAAAATAAATATCTGTTCAAAATAAATAAATCTTTGCAAAAATCTGAAAAAAACACTTTTCTTTGAACAAATAAAATATTACATCTCCATTCAAATAATTAAATCTTTGCAAAAGATTACAAAGGCCATCCCTCTTGTCAATAATAATAATCCAAAATCATCCCCACTGTTAACCTACCACAATCCATCCCCATAAAGTCTGTAAGGATAGTTTATACAGGACAACTTAGTGTATCAGTGAGAGAGCAGGAGCAAATGTACAAGAAAAAAAGAAAATTTGAGAAAAAAAAAACTATACAGTATATTGTAGTAAATCTGTGTGGGGAAAAGGCAAATATATCACAAAACATTGCAAATTTATAGGGGGAAAAAACTAAGTTTACTACAACAGTAATAAATTTGCCAGGAAAAAGTTATATACTGCTCAAAAAAATAAAGGGAACACTTTGAAAACACATCAGATTTTATTGGGAAAAAATAAGCTGGATATCGAAATTGTGGCAGGCTAGTCCAGCTTACTCAGATCTCGACCTAGAGAGACCGAGACCGAGAGAGACTGAGACCGAGACCGAGAGAGACCGAGACCGAGAGAGACTGAGGCCGAGACTGAGACCAAGACCGAGAGAGACCGAGATCTAGACCGAGCGGGAGTAATATGAGTAAGCTGGACTAGCCTGCCACAATTTCGATATCCAGCTTATTTTTTCCCATTAAAATCTGATGCGTTTTCAAAGTGTTCCCTTTATTTTTTTGAGCAGTATATATATATATATACGTATATACGTATATATACACATGCATTTTTTTATATATACACAGTGGTGTGGAAAAAGTATTTGCCCCCTTCCTGATTTCTCTTTTTTTTTGTATGTTTGTCACGCTTAAATGTTTCAGATCATCAAACAGATTTAAATGTTAGACAAAGATAACACAAGTAAACACAAAATGCAGTTTTTAAATGAAGGTGTTTATTATTAATGGTAAAAAAAAAAAAAAAATGCAAACCTACATGGCCCTGTGTGGAAAAAATGATGCGCCCCCACCACCACCACCACCATTAAACATAAATTAACTGTGGTTTATCACATCTTTGGAAAGCTGAGTTCAGTTTCTCTAGCCACACCCAGGCCTGATTACTGCCACACCTGTTCTCAATCAAGAAATCACTTAAATAAGATCTGCCTGACAAAGTGAAGTAGACCAAAAGATCCTCAAAAGCTAGACATCATGCTGCAATCCAAAGAAATTCAGGAACAAATGAGAAACCAAGTAATTGAGAGCTATCTGTCATGAGTCGCCCTTTAGGGCAGGTAACTGACGCCAAAAGCAGGAGCTGTGAGTTTGCACATTTATTAAACAAAAGTACACAAAAACAAAAACGCACACTTACAAGGGATAGCGGGGAAAACGACACAGACGGAGACACTGTCAGGGAAGCAGGGCTGGGACTCCAACATCTGGTGACTCAAGACCGCTGTGAGGCACAAGTCAATCTCCCGGTCTTAAATACTACCAACATAAGTGGAACCAGCTGTGGGATCATTAGTGGTGATCATTACTGGCAGCCGTGATAGCCCGAGAACAGAATCTGACAGCCGGAAGTGTCGCGTGAGCTGTCACAGCATCTGCAATGATCACGACAAAGAACCATAAAGGAAAGTACAGAAACTAATAATGAACTGACCAAAACAGGAACCAAATACAGCAAACAAGGTGAACAGAAAAACAAACAGAAAAAGACTAAACTAAGCTGAAGACTGGGCACGGCACCCACCTGTGCACTGGATCATGACAGAGCCCCCTCCTCAAGGGGTGAACATGACCCACCCTGGGAGGGAGGGGGAACCAGGCACGGAGGGACCGAACCCAACCAAAAAAACAAAAGCTCATGACCCACAAACATGAACCGAAGATGAGAATCTCTCTGCTGGTGAAGGGCTTAGAAATGAAAATTGTGTGCTCAAACTTAACGATTGATGAACATGATGCCCCCCTGAAACAAACTAAATATTTAGAGTACAATGCATAGATAAGTTAAATAAACACTACTACTGCCCCAATCCACTGACCTGCTCACATTTTAACAACACACAATTACAGATTTCAATCAAATAACTCACTTTATGCTACTAAACCACAATAAACTGTTGACCAGATTACTTAAAGAGGAAAAAAAAAGGCATCTAGTCGGTACAGGCTAGAACGAGGTTGAGAAATAAAACAAGCAAAAAAAAAACAATCAGAGAGGCTTTAAATAAAGATATAATACTGCTAGCAGGTCTGAACAAGGAGCTACATGATTAGGGAACATATGCTGAAAGGCTTAAATTAAATAAAACTTCAGAAACTTAAATGTATAAGCAATAAATACACACTTTACAGTATTGAGGCTTTAAATGGCTATTAACCTAACCAGAATCTTTGCATTGTAATATTGCTGTTAACAAAAAGAAAGAGAAGAGGAAAAAAAAATATGGTAACAACGGAGACTCAGACTCTGCTTCTTTCCTTGTTTGAATATATACTCCTTCTGAAGTGTCTTTGAAGGCCACCTCAAGCATGGCTGCCAGATATAGCAAGAAGAGTGTTGGTGCCAGCACACACCCTTGTTTCACCCCGTTGCTTACTGAAAAGTCTTTAGATACTGAACCACTCATTGCCACGTTTGCTTGCATACCTGTATGGAGTGCCTTGATCAGGCTGGCAAACTTCTCTGTACAGCCATATTTCTTGAGTACCTGCCAAAGTCCTTGTCACGAAACAGTATCGAAGGCTTTACTGAAGTCTATGAAGACTACATAAAGAGGCATGTTCTGTTCGATACACTTTTCTTGAACCTGTTTCAAGCAGAAAATCATGTCCATTGTGCTTCTTCCACTTCTGAAGCTGCACTGGGTTTCCGGTAGTACATTCTGCGAGATGTGTTCATTGAGTCTGTTCAGTAGTACACGTGAGAGAATCTTACCAACAATAATATACCTCGGTAATTTCCACAATCTTTCCTGTCACCTTTCTTGAACAAAGGCACAATACTTGCATCCTTCCAGTCTTGAGGTACTTTCTGGGCATCCCATATCTCTTGGATGAGCTTGTGCAGGCAGTTTGTCAGCTGAACACCACCAAATTTCTTCACTTCTGCTGGAATTCCATCCCTTCCTGGAGCTTTTCCATCCTATGTTGTCCTGATAGCTGCCGTTAGTTCCAGACTTGATACAGCTGGTCGCTGCACTAGAGCCTATTTAGCCTCTTCAGTGAGATCTCCAGGGTTGTTTAGTAGTTGGTCAAAGTGGTCTGCAAATCTGTCCAGGATCTTGTCTTTCTCCTGCAAAACCGTTTCACCATCCATAGCCTTTAGTTGGATCAATCCTCTTGGTTTAGGGCCGTAGATTTCTCTCAAACCTGTGAAGAATGTTTTCATGTCCTATCTGTCTGCTGCAGTTTGAAGTTCCTCCGCTTTTTCATCCCACCAGTTGGACTTCATCTCTCTGGTCTACTAGAGGTCACAAAAGACCCCACAACATCATCCAAAGAACTGCAGGCCTTGCCTCAATTAAAGTCAGTGTTCATGACTCCACCATAAGAAAGAGACTGGGCAAAAATGATCTGCATGGCAGAGTTCCAAGATGAAAACCACTGCTGAGCAAAAAGAACATAAAGGCTCGTCTCAGTTTTACCAGAAAGCATCTTGATGATCCCCAAGACGTTTGGGAAAATACTCTGCACTGACAAGACAAAAGTTGAACTTTTTGGAAGGTGTGTGTCCCATTACATCCGGCATAAAAGTAACGTAGCATTTCAGAAAAGGAACATCATACCAACAGTAAAATATGGTGGTGGTAGTGTGATGGTCTGGGGCTGTTTTGCTGCTTCAGGACCTGGAAGACTTGCTGTGGTAAATGGAACCATGAATTCTGCTGTCTACCAAAAAATCCTGAAGGAGAATGTCCGGCCATCTGTTCATGACCTCAAGCTGAAGTGCACTTGAATTCTGCAGCAGGACAATAATCCAAAACACACCAGCAAGCACACCTCTGAATGGCTTAAGAAAAACAAAATGGAGACTTTGGAGGGGCCTAGTCAAAGTCCTGACCTGAATCCGATTAAGCTGCTGTGGCAGGACCTTAAAAAGGCGGTTCATGCTCGAAAACCCTCCAATGTGGCTGAATTATTACAATTCTGCAAAGAGGAACGGGCCAAAATTCCTCCACAGTGCTCTAAAAGACTCATTGCCAGTTATCGCAAACGCTTGACTGCAGTTGTTGCTGCTAAGGGTGGTCCCGGCCAGTTTTTAGGTTTAGGGAACAATCACTTTTTCACACAGGGCCATGTAGGTTTGGATTTTTTTCCCCTTAATAATAAACACCTTTATTTACAAACTGCATTTTGTGTTTACTTGTGTTATATTCAAAGGCTTTATTATCATGTGCACAGTTAAGAAATGCTACATTTCCTGAGCAATAAAATTCTTACTTTGCTCTCCGAACGAATGCCAAGTTAAAGGTACAGAAACAACAATTCTAATAGGTCATGACACACTAACACAGTAACTCAATCTTAATACTGATGGATGCTAAGACACATACACCAACACACAGTTAGGCAGTAGAGGAATGAAAATGAAGTCACCGGATGACTAAAGTAATAGTGGTATATTGATATCAGAGATGATGTGAACCTGAGATGGCATGAACCTATGTACAGTGTGCAAATGAGCAGTGTGCAACCTAATGTAACCTGAGATGGCATAGACTTATGTACAGTGTGCAAATGAGCCTTGTGCAACAAGCAGTGTATAATTACAAATTATTGGTAAGTAGCAGCAGAGATGATATGGACATAAGACAGGTGATACTATATCGACTGTACAGGTGAGCAGTGTGCAAATTTAGCAGCTGGTGTGTGAGTTTCTATATGCAAAGCTGTGTTACAGAGTTTTGGGAGTTGTTGTCTGTTCATAAGTCTGATGGCAGTGGGAAAGAAGGAGTTTTTCAGTCTGGTTGTCCGGCATTTCACACTTCTGTACCTCCAACCTGAGGGTAGAAGTGTGAACAGTCTGTGTTGGGGGTGGGTGGGGTCCCGGAGGATGACGTCAGCTCTCTTTTGGACTCTGCGGTGGTAGGTGCTCTGCAGAGAGGGGAGTGGAGTCCTAATGATCTTCTCCGCTGTCTTCACCACTCTCTGCAGGCGTTTACGCTCCAAGGCAGTGGTGTTTCCGTACCATACAGTGGTGCCGTTGGTCAAGATGCTCTCGATGATGCAGCTGTAGAAATTGTTGAGGATCCTGGAAGACATGCTAAACTTCTTTAGCCTCCTCAGAAAGTACAGTCACTGTTGAGCTCTCTTGACAAGCTCTGTGGTGTTGTGTGTCCACTTAAGGTCCTCGCTGATGTGGATGCCCAGGTATTTAAAGCTGCTCACTCTCTCCACCTCAAGCTTCTGGATGAACAGTGGCCGATGGGGTTTCCTCCTCTCTTTCCTCATGTCCACTATCATTTCCTTTGTCTTGTCCGTGTTGAGGGTGAGATTGCTGTCCTCACACCATGACACCAGGTTGGCCACCTCCCTCCATGCTTCGTCATCACTAGTGATGCATCCTATCACTGCTGTGTCATCCGCAAACTTTAGGATGATGTTGTCTTTGTGGGAGGCAACACAGTCATGGGTGAAGAGGCTGTAGAGGATGGGGTTGAGAACACAACCCTGGGGGACATCTGTGTTTGTGATGATGCTGGCTGCGGTCCTGTTAGCCATCCTGACAGACTGGGGCCTGCCACTTAGAAAGTCCAGTAGCCAGTCACAGAGGGTGGGGTGCAAGCCAAGTGAAAACAGTTTGTTGGTGAGTTTGTGGAAGATGACCGTGTTGAAGGCGGAGCTGTAGTCGATAAAGAGCATCCTAATGTAAGAGTCTTTATCTTCCAGGTGGGAAAGAGAATAATGGAGTGCTAGTGCAATGGCATCTGAGGTGGATCTGTTGGGCCGGTAGGCGTACTGCAGGGGGTCCATGGTGGCCGGTATGCTGTCATGAATGAGGGGCAGCACCACTCTCTCAAAGCACTTGATGATGATTGGAGTGAGTGCTACTGGTCTGTAATCATTCAGACAGGTTGGTGGGCTCCTTTTGGGGATGATAGTTGTTGTTTTGAAGCATGAGGGGACTATGTTCTGGTTGAGGGAGAGGTTGAAGATTGCTGTGAGAACATCAGTCAGCTCTGCAGCGCACGCTCTGAGGGCCCGCCCAGAGATGTTGTCTGGTCCTGCTGCCTTGCGGGGGTTGATATTTCTCAGTGCTTTGTTTATTTGGTCTGGTGAGACTCTTAATGGGGGGGGGGTGCGTGAGTGTGTGTCTCTTTTCTGTGCTGTGGCTGATGGTCTCGAAGCGGGTGTAAAAGATGTTGAGATCGTCCGGCAGGCTGTCTGTAGGGCTAGCGGTGCTGCTGTTGGTCTTCTTGTAGTCTGTGATGTGTTGCAGGCCTTGCCACATGCGCCCCGGGTCAGGAGTGGAGTAGAGGCTGTCCAACCTTTCTCTGTATTGCCTCTTGTCTGTTATAGCTTTATATTTTTGTCTAATATTTAAATTTGTTTGATGATCTGAAACATTTAAGTGTGACAAACACACAAAAAATGAGGAATCAGGAAGAGGGCAAACATTTTTTCACACCTTTCCTTCTCTGGAGCCAGTTGGCAGTTTCCTTGGTTGTGTGTTTGGTATCATTGTCTTGCTGAAATGTCCACCCTCGTTTCATCTTCAGCATCTTGGCAGATGGCAACAGATTCTCATCAAGAATGTCTCTGTATATTTGTCCATTCATCTTTCCTTCAGTTATATCAGGGATGTCCAATTATGTGCCATGGAGGGTCAATACCCTGCAGGCTTTACTTCCAACTAGTGTCTTCAACAGCAGATTCCACTGAATTTCTTCCCACTGATTGCTGATAAGTGAAAACACCTGCTGAAGATACTGGGTAGAAGAGAAAACCTGCAGGGTCTTGGCTCTCCATGGCACATGATTGGGCATCCCTGAATTATATGAAGTCTGCCTGTACCATGTGCTTAAAAACACCCCCACACCATAATAGGATGTGCAGTGCTATTTCTCTTTCAAACACGTTGTGTGTTGTGGCATCCAAAAAGTTCAATTTTGGTCTCATCTGACCAGACTATATTCTCCCAGTATGTTATCGGCTTGCCCAAATGTTGTGCAGCAGACTTTAAACGTCCTTCAACATGCTCTTTCTTCTCTCTTTCTTCAGCAATGGAGTCTTGTGAGGTGAGCGAGCATACAGCCCATGTCGGTTGAGTGCATTACTTATTGTTTTCTTTGAAACAGCAGTACCTGCCAACTCCAGGTCTTTCTGGAGTTCTCCATGAGTGGTCTTTGGCTCTTGAATAACTATTCTGATAACTATTCTGATAATTCTTTTGACTCCTCTGTCAGAAATCTTGCAAGGAGCTCCTGGTCATGGGAGACCATTTTATGTTGCGGCCATTTTATGGTAAAATGATGTTCTATCCACTTCTGAATGATGGCTCCAACAGTGCTCACTGGAACATTCAGCAGTTTAGAAATGCGCGTGTAACCAATGTTATCATTATGTTTTGTAACAATAAGGTTGCGAAGGTCTAGAGAGAGTTCTTTGCTTCTATCCATTATAAGTTCTTTGTGGTGTGACAATCTGATTTTCACAGACCTTTTCAAAGGTTATCAGTCAGGACTTAACCAGCTGAAATTAAATTGCACTGATGGGGGATGGGTTGGCTTCCTAAATTCCGATGGATTTCAGTTGATTTCTTGGCTACGCATTTTTCAAATCAAATCAACCTTTAATGTCATGTTGCTGTACATACAACTGTAGTGCAGGCAAAATGAAAATACGTTTCTCTAGGCATCCATATATGTAAAAAGAACATAATTTAAAACACACTCACTCACCCCCCACCCCAACACACCCATTCACACATCCCTAAGACATATTTAGTTATTACAGTAATATTAACTTATTACAGTTGCAGCTTAAAGTGATAATAACTACCTATGTATAAAATACCAATTAAAGTGGCTGAGTGAGTCAAAGTGGCTACTTGAAACTAACTAGAACTATAATATACATAAATATACATAATGTCCATAAGGTGCAGTAGCATGTATGAAAGATTCCGGCTCAACTGTTCAGTATCCTAACAGCTTGTGGAAGGAAGCTGTTAATCAGTCTGGTGGTTCTGCCTCTGATGCTCCGGAATCGTTTGCCAGAAGGCAGCAGTTCAGTGTTTATGCAGAGGGTGAGAGTGGTCCTTGACAATGTTCAGTGCCCTGCTCCTACAACAGCTCTGAAAAAGTTCTTGGACAGAGGGGAGGGAAACTCCAATTGCCCTCTCAGCTCCCTTGACTATCCTCTGCAGGGCTTTTTTGTCTGACATACTGCAACTGGAGTACCATGTTGCAATGCAGTACGTCAGAACACTCTCCACCACACCTCTGTAGAAGGTCCTGAGGATGCAGATGGGGAGAGAGGCCTGTTTGAGTTTCCTCAAGAAACTCAAACAGCACCTCTTTTTCTTCATGTGTTCAGTACTTATTCCCTGAGTCATTACAGTTTATTAAATGTAACTTGTTTTGTGAACACAGTTGCCTTGATTTCTTAGTATGTATTGATTACTTGGGTTGTTACTGATATCTGGTGAAAATCTCAGGTCAGTGGCTCCATCAGAAATATGTTTAATAAGAAAAATGTTGATGTGTTCAATACTTATTTCCCCACTCTGTGTGTGTGTGTGTGTGTGTGTGTGTGTGTGTGTGTGTGTGTGTGTGTGTGTGTGTGTGTGTGTGTGTGTGTGAGAGAGAGAGAGAGAGAGAGAGAGAGAGAGAGAGAGAGAGAGAGTTCTAACTTTCTAAGAAAAATGTCAACGTTCACAAGAAAAACCTCATTAACTGGTGAGAAAATTGGACATTTATGAAAAAAAGTTATTAAAAAATGTATAAAAATGTTGTAGGAAATTAGCCTTTTTTTCTTGTAAATGTGTGACTTTATTGTTGTAAATTTATTACTTTTTCTTGCAATTTTTTTTCCAGCATTTGGAAGGTATGTGTTTTCTCACAAAACCTTAGTGCACCTTTATTCATGCAAATTTATCCTGAAGTGACATTTACACCATATGCTAAATTTATGAATATCCTCCACAACCACCATCCCCCTTTTAAAAAAAAACAATCACCAACTGCACAACGACAACACAAAAGGCTAAACCTTAGGGCAAATAAAACACGGAAATGTCTGCAGATACAGAGTACCTGTACCACTGCCTTAAAACACTAACTTGAAACTCTACTTGAAGGAGATGAGAAACAAGCTGCAGCTGCTCCAGTCTGTACGCAACGGGAAGGGGGGAGGCATTCGGGGCTCAGGCAGCGGGTCACACAGAATTATTTGGATATCAAAATATAGTTATAGATTTAAACATAATGCTAACCAGGTGTAACAGCAGAGAAAACACAAAGTTCAGTATTTTATTTATTAATAATGACATTCTAATTACAGCTCCAGAGGTAATTGGCCGTGAGCGGTATGGGACGAATGCAGACTGGTGGGGTCTTGGCTGTCTGATTTATGAAATGACCGCAGGCCAGCCACCATTCAGGGCCCGAGGAGAGCGTCCTAATCCAGCAGTAATGGAGAAAAGGATTCAGACAGAAAAGGAAGTATATAATGACAAGTTTGGCAAACGTGCAAGAAACCTCTGTACATTGGTTAGTCCTTTTGAACTAGACCTTTTTCCATGCCATAACAACACTTAAATTTTAATCCAAAAATACCAAAAACATAACTTCAATCCATTAACTTCAAACATACTCTTTCTTCAATTGTAGCTGCTGGCTAAGGACCCGAAACGGAGGCTGGGCTGTCAGGATCGTGGGGGAAAAGAAGTAAAATCCCATCCTTTCTTCAAAAAGATAAACTTTCGGATGTTGGAGGCAGGACTTGCTGAGGCTCCTTTTGTACCTGATGCAAGTACCCTCATGATTTATTTCTCTTTAGCATTACTGCAGCCAGCTATACATCTCTTACTAGTCTGCAAAGAAGACAAATATTCTGTGGTTACAATGAACTTCATGCACACTCACAGAAGGGATTTAAAACCAGTGGGTTGTTCAGTTTTAAATAAGATACTACAGGTATCGACTCCAGATCTACTGTTATTTTTTGGTCCAAATATCAGATATTCTAACTAACAATTTCAACATTCGTGATGCAGATTAAGGGGCAGATTTACTAAGGCAGTGCAAATTAGCGAGTGCGCAAGTTAGAGCGCCTCAGGGACTGGCCAGTTTTTGCCAGTGATCTATCAACACGCAAAATTATAAACACAGACGCAGTCACTTCACTTCAATAATGACCGCCCATCCACCAAAGAGCACCGTAAAATTGCACACAGGCACACCCAAGGAAGCGGGTCATCAACAAAGGTACAGCCAGTTTTGTGATGTCATGAACTGCCAAGTGAGGCAAAGGAACACCAAACACAGGCAGTGAGGTTTTGCAAATTTATTTTAACAGAGAACTGAAACACAAAAATGCAGAGCAAAGGAAAACAGCTACAGAGTCCCAGCCAAGATGGACATACAATTACAATTGCAGAAAAAAGCTATGAACTCCCAGCAAAAGAGCTGGACTTACGTTTAGATAAGGAATGACAGGAGTGTCTTCTCGGGAACTGAGAGAACTAATGACCCAACAATTCATGGATGGAAAACCCAGGCTTAAATAAGGCAGTGAGGATAATGACAATCAGAATCAGCTGTGAGTCGAATGAGTGGTGACAGCTGTCAGGTGGACCGCCCCGAACCCCACAAATGTGCACTGACAGCTATAGCCCTGACAGCTATAGCCCTTTTTCTCTATGAGAGAGAAAAAGAGAGCACAGGAACAAAAAGAACTGTCAAACTACAACTGTGATGTGAGAACGAAACTAGACTAAAGGATAATTACCAGATAATACAAAATATATAATTGAAAAGACTGAGATGAAAAATGAGAAAGTAAGTGAACTAAGAGATGGTACAAGATCTATGAAAACCCATCGGAGATAAAATAACAGGGATACAGAATACAACAGAATATCAGGCAATCAGAACCACAAAATAACCAAAAATATAAAAAATACAAGAAAATAACAGAAAAGCTTAACAAGACGGACCACTCCATTGCTCAGCTTGCAACAGAGCCCCCTCCCCAAGTGGTGGATACCAGACACCCCACATAACATCAAAAAAGAACAAAGGGGACTCTCCCACACAGAAACAAAGGGACGTAAGCCACCCCGGGCGGGAGGAAGAGGAACCAGGCATGGAGGGACTGAAACACCCCGGATAAAACAACAAAACAAAAAACTCATGACTTAGCACACTGCAGAGAAGGAACTGAATACTGGTAATGCTGGGTAAACTAGCAGTTCAGTTTGGGTGGTCTTCCAGAGTCCCAGCACCACTCGATCATCTGGTGGAAAATGTTGGGTGGCCTACCAGGTCTCCAGAGCCACTGGAACGGAAGGGAGAGTTCATCGGGTGGTCTTCCCGAGTCCCTAAGCCAACAGGCCGCGGAACACCACATGGCAGCTGGAACCAGTGTTCACCGCAGGCCACAGGAGCCAGAATATAAGAATCCGATGAAGGGGATGACGGACCAGCAAAGCACCCAGACGAGGAGGAAGACTGATCGATGAGGAGACCAGGCGAGGCAGATGGGTGACTGGCAGGACCCTCAGGCAAAGGCAAAGAGGAGGAACCCGTGAAGCTCTCTGGCAGAGAGGGGAAACAAGCGCAGACCTCGGGCTGAAGAGAGGGAACCACAATGACGTCAGGCAGAGGAGAAGGGACCATGACACTTTCGGACTGGCTTGTAGCACCCTTGGTGGCCCTGAACTAGGGCATGGCAGCACCCGCGGTGGCTCCGGGCTAGAGCAAAGCAGCACCCGCGGCGGCTTCAGGCTGGAACGTAGCTGCACCCATGGCAGCTCCGGGCTGGAGCGTAGCTGCACCCACGGTGGCTCCGGGCCGGAGCACAGCTGCACCCATGGCGGCGCCAAGCTGGAGGGCAGCTGCACCCACGGTGGCTCTGGGCTGGAGTGCAGCTGCACCCACAGTGGTCCCGGACTGGAACAGAGTTGCGCCCACGGTGGACCCGGTCTGAGGAGGAGAGGAACCTACGACAGCCTTGAATGAAGGAGAGAAACCCACAATGGCCTCGGGCAGAGGAGAGGAGCCCACAGTGGCCTCGGGCAGAGGAGAGGAATTCACATCGGCCTCGGGGGGAGGATGTGGACCCACAGCAACCTCGGATGAAGGATGAGAGCCCACAGCAACCACGGGCAGAGGAGGATGGTGATCATCCGACGACCCAGACGAGGACTCGAGCAGAGAGGAAGACACAAACAGCGGGTTACAAACACCGGCAGCGGTGGAGCCCGATGAGGAAAGCTCAGAAGCCGCTGACAGTCGCGACTGACTCTCCCCACCTCGAGCAGGACAAGAATTCTCTAATCTGACGATGTGAAAACAGAACAGAGCACCTGCCTTGTCTTGGACTCCACTGCCATCCAGGGCTCCGGTGATCCAGGTAGGGGCACCTCGATTCTCTCTGTCTGGGCGTCCTCCTTCAACTCGGTCACCTTGGGAAACAAAGAGAAAGAAAGCGCCGGAGAAGGATCACCGACAGTAGTGGAGCCCAGCGCGGAAGACTCAGGAGCAGAGGATGTCTGCAACTGATCCTCCCCACCCTGAGCCAAACAAGAATTCTCTGAATCTGTGAAAGAAGAAACAGAACAGAGCACTTGCCATCCAGGATTTCGGCAAACCTGCTGCGGCGACCTCAACAGCTGGCGTGATGATGCATGCAGCCCCAGGACCTCCAGGCAAAACAGTTGATGCAGATGGTTCGTCCGACATGGCAGCTGGGGGTCGCCTCACCGCTGGCACCGTCTCCTGTGTAGATGAAGCCAGAGGACACACTGCTGAGGGCTCAGTCTTCAGGTCCCAGATAGCGCTCTCCCACCATCCAGATTGTGGCTGCAGGGCTGGAATCGGGTCCTCCAGAGCTGCAGGCTCCTCTATTGCCAGCAGATTTGTCCCGGAACTGGCGAACGCCCAGGGGAAATTGGAGGAGACACGGGGGTAGCAGGTGAGCTAGTGATAACAGCAGCTGATGATGAGGACTCCATGGACTGCACAAACTGAGTCTCACTGCCGGGAGTTAGGCAAGATTGTTCATTGTAATTAGGGGAAGAATAAGAAGACACTTGCCTTCTCTCCCGGGCAGTGTTGAAAGCTGCTGCTGAGTAACCGGATGATGTTCTCCCTGGAGCAGTGGAGGTAATCCAGCGAGATGTTTGGAGTCCGGGGACGCTAAACTGTCGGTGCACACCATGCAAGACGTGTCATGTGTGCCCCTATGGGGCAGAAGAGACAGACCCACACGCTGGATTGTGCTTGTGTGTTTAATAAAAGAAACATAAAGTCCCAAAAAACTGTGCAACAGACAAAAATACAAACTGAGGAAAACTTACAGTTGGCGTTCCTGGGCCAACATCGCCCAGCGAATGCAGGAGGAGATCATCACAGTAAGATTGACATTCAATAGTCCAGCAAACATATAGAGGACAGGCAGTGCTTAAATACACAACAGTAAATGAGCTGCAGGTGCACATTACAGGTGAGCTGTGACCTAATTACCAAGCTGCCACAGCTAAGCTGGCAGAGAAGCAGGCAGTGGCAGCTGAAGGGGAGAGTCTGGTGAGATTCGGGTTGTCTCTGAGCTCAGAGACAACCTGAGCTCAGATACATGACAGAGCAGTCCCTTTAAGGGGTGGATACCAGACACCCCCAGGTAACACCCAAAACCCCCCCCCCCCCTTCCCGAGAGAAAGAAGTACATCAAAAAACCACCCTGGGCGGCTGACCTAGCGGCTCAGTCTCTCTGGCGTCCAGCCCAAGTGCTTAAGCCACCTAAACAGGAGAGGCGGCTCTGGAGGCGGCTCCCCCACAGGGAGACCCACTGGGAAAGAGGAGAGCCGAGGAGGGGGAACCACAACGTCATCAGGCTGAGGAGGGAGAGGGACCACGACGGCGTCTGGCTGGGAAGGAGAGGGGACCACGACAGCGTCTGGCAGTAGAGGAAGGGGGATAATGATGCCCTCAGTGGTCTCGGACTGGGGAACAACAACACCCGCGGTGGCCCCAGTCTGGAGAACAGCAGCACCTGCAGTGGCACCGGGTTGGAGCTTGGCAGCACCCTCAGTGGACCCCAGCTGGGCCAGCGCTGCACACTCGGTGGACCCCGGCTGGGCCAACGCTGCACCCTCGGTGGGCTCCAGGCTGAGGCACGGTGCCCATGCCGGACCCAAACTGGGGCGCAGCACCCACGTTGGACTGATACTGGGGCGCGGCACCCATGATGGTCCCCGGCAGGGATGCAGCACCCACAGAGACTCAGACTGAGGAGGAACCCACACGACGGCCTCTGGCAGGGAACAACCTGCACCAGCGGAGGACCCAACCTGGGCCATAGCTGCACCCACGGAGGTCCCAGGCTGGGACAGGACACCCAAGATGACCTCTAGAGGTGAACCTGGATCCTTGGAGACCTCTGGCCATGTTGGATTTCTCTGGCGACCCTGAGTGAGAGCTCAGAAACAGCACAAAGAGAAGAGGGTTCAGGGTCGCTGGCAGCGGCGGAGCCCGGCGAGGCGAGCGCAGGTGCAGCAGGCGGCTGCACCTGGCTCTCCTCACCAAGAGCCAGGCAAGATTGCCCTAGAACAGAGAGGAGAAAAACAAAAGAGAGCACTTTCCTGAGCTCGAGCTCCACCGCCGTCCAGGACTCCAACAATCCAGGCGACGATGATTCTCCGGGCTCGGCCCTCAGTAGGTCCATCTTGGGCTCCCACTCTGCTGCGGCAGCCTCCGCAGCAGGCATGATGATAATTGCAGTCCTTGTTGCCCCAGCTGCCGTGACCCACGCTGGAGACTCCTCCGATCTGGAAGCTGGGGTTTGACTCCGTGCTGGCGCTGGAATTGGACCCTCCAGGGCCACGGGCTCCTTCATCATCTGGCGGCTTGGTTCTGGGGACGGCGGACGCTCAGGAAGAAACAGAGGAGGCACAGAGAGAATTGGAGAAAGTTTAGCAGCTGCAGCAGGAGGAGAGAGCTCAGAGGACTGCTTAATCTGAGTCTCTCCCCTGGGAGGCAGACAAGATTTATCATTACAAGATGGAACAGAATGATAAAACACTTGCCTGACCTCCCGGATCTTTGTTTTCTGCTGCAGGTGACAGGACGCCATTCCTCTCCGTGTCAACGGCAATCCTGGCCCACTCAATGGATAGTGGAGGAGCTGGCTCTGACGACACAGAAGTGGGCATTTCTGGAGAAACCCTGGAGGACCTCTCGGCAGCAGGAGAGCACGTCATGGCGATGAGGGTTGCGGCAGGAGAGGAGAGAGAACGGACTGGGGGAACAGCCTGCAAGGAACGAGTAAAGAGGCTCTGCCGCGGGAGTTGTCGGACCAGACATTGGGAAAATGGCTGCTGCAGAGGATGTGGGCTTCCTCCGGCGATCCGATGTGAGGTAGCATTGTTTGACTGGAACTGGAGCTGGCGGAGAGCATGCGGGAATTGGCGCAGGCATCTGAGCCACCTCCCTCAGCCCCTCACTAGTATTTGGAATCGAGAAAATGGAGGTGAGGATGTTTATTGCCTTCGGGTGACTCCACAGATTAGAAAACGCCTGCATCACTCGCGCCGCGTCATCCCGTCTCTTCTAGACTGTCTTGGGAGAGCAGAGGGTTTGTGTCTGCGACCATATGTTGTCCAGGAGGCACACCGCCCGCCACTCCACTTAGTCCATGGCAAACTCCAGACCAGGTAGGTGAAAAACACAAAAAGATGAAAAAACGCACAGACACAGCAGCTGGGTCTTCTGTCACTACGGGGCAGAAGAGACAAACCCACATGCTGGATTGTGCTTGTGCGTTTAATGAAACAAACATAAAGTCCCAAAAAACTGTGCAACAGACAAAAATACAAACTGGGGAAAACTTACAGTTGGCGTTCCTGTGCCGACATTGCCCAGCGATGGGGAAAATCTGGTGAGAGAGGGAAAGAACTCTGTCACAACCCAAACAAATAAACAAAAACTAACCACAAAATAATGACAACAGACAATCAAACTAAGAAACAAAGGGAGGATCTAAGCTCAGAGACAACCTGAGCTCAGACACATGACAAGACGGACCCCTCCAGTGCTCAGCTTGTGACAGGTGGAGCATGATATAGCTTTTTAAAGCTTTTTTAAGCTTTTGTTAAAGTGCAAAACCCAGTAAAATAGTTTATATTTGTTTGTCATATATCAAAGTTTTGGTTTTCATTTCACATTGCAGACTTCTTTGTTTAATATGGATAAATTAAGGACTACGCATGAATAAATTGATTATTGATCAACATGTTTATTTTATTAACACAAGAACCATCACGATGGTCTGATGGAGACTCCGAGGATTTATTATGTGAATATCTTTGTTTTAACAAAATCTACAGGTCTCCCAGTCCGTGACTTTTAATAAATACTGTATGAGAGTTTTATCTTTTCTGAAGTCTTGACCATATTAAAATGAAACGCATATGATTTCACTTATTCCTCGGATAGCCACAGCAGAGACTGCTGTCATTGAGCTACTATGATGTTGCAGTGTCAGGGGACGTTATGAATCTGTGCTCCTTTTGTCCACTCCAGGTAGGAAGGGTTATCCTATTTTATGGATACGAATTCATTGTTTAGGAAAGCGTTTTCATTTTATTTATTTGACCTTTATTTTACCAGGTAAAATATTTGAAAGCAGTTCTCACCAGGGATGTCCTGGTGTGTCATCGTATATACTTAATGTTTGCTTTTTGTTCTTAATCCTATTTGTGGAGATTTTGCCCTGAGATGTAAAGTGCATTATAAATGAAATAAATTATTATTATTATTATTAGGCTATATACGAACAAATGAAATTTTAAAAATCCTTTGCCGGTTGATGTCCAGTTTAGCACAACACTGATCTCTGTTAATATTAATCTGTTCTGTCATGCCAAATCAAGTCACGCGCGGGGAGAAGCCTCTCTCTCTTTCTCTCTGGCCACGTCCCCTTGGTTCTTGCCGGTGTCTCGGCACCGGCGATCACTGTCATCAGGCACAGATGAATTAAGACGAGCCTTTTTTTGGACGTTAAATCCTGGTGCATTTAGCAGGAGATTGACAACCGCAGACCTTAGTAAATCACCTTGGGCCAGTCATTTAAACACTCCCCTCCCTCAAATTTGCGAGTTGACATGACAACTCCCACAAATACATACACATGCAATGAGGCCAGGCGCAAAATTAACATAGTCCACGCCTTTCTACTGCTAACTTTGCCCTGCACCCTTTAGTAAATCTCAACAGTAGTTTTTTAACACCAAAACAGGGTTTTGCGATGGTGCAGCACGTTAGTAAATCTGCCCCTAACTCCACAGTAGTTAATCCTTGCATGTCACTGTAATAAATGCCAACTGTGTAATGTCATTTCTGGACACAATAGGATTGTTAGAAGGCAAATGTCCAGTTCACTCTCACTGAACATTAAATGCTCACACTAACCCCGACAACTTCCTAGTAAGAAGTTTATGCACAAAAGCCTCAGATAATAAAAGATGGACATAATCACCATGTTGTACAATGATTTGTGAAAATTATCATCTTATTTTTTTATGGAGCCAGAAGTAAGAATATAGAGAAAATGGCAGAAGAGTTACAGGAGTAAAACAGTATGTTAGACTTCCGGTTATGGCTGCCACGTAGGACGGACGTGTCTCGCTCTGCTCTGCTCCTGGAGAAAAAAAATCGGCAAATAACTCTCTCATTTGGGACAGAACGTATCTCAGCATTTGGGCGAGGATATGTCGGCGAAGCCTAAGGCTGGAAAACCAGGAAAAGGAAAAAGCGAGCCGCCGAAACAGTCCAAATTAACGGACTTTCAGGTCTGTGACGCAGCAAACAAAACTCCATATATGGCGGAGGAGGCTGGCAACAGTGCGATGTCTGCGCGGGGAGGCGCAGATGCGCTGATGGCTGCCATGAGTTCAATGAGAGCGGACTTTTCCTCTAGATTTGATGGGATTATGACAGCGTTGGAAGGAATAAGAAAGGAATTGGGTGACTGTGTAGAACGAACGGCGCAGATGGAGCTCCGTCTCGCTAGTGCTGAAGATGACGTCACCCGTCTTCAATTAAAGGTGCGCACTTTGGAAAAAAAAAAATAAATCTCTGGAAGATAATATTTTGGATTTGGAATCTCGGTCGAGACAGAATAATTTGAGGCTGGTGGGTCTTCCAGAGGAATCAGAAGGTCGGGACGTATGTTCCTTTCTGGAAAAGTGGATTCCGGAGGTGCTGGGCAGCGAGGAGTTGCAATCAGCAGTGGTTCTGGAAAAAGCACATCGCATTGGCCCACGGAGAGATAAGGGACCGCCGAGGACCTTAATTATGAAGTTTCTTAGCAACAGAGACAGGATGAAGATCTTCAACGCTGCACGTGCTAAAGGAGAGATTAAACACCAGGACCAGCAGGTGCGGTTCTACCCAGATTTGGCCACAGGAATCCAGCAATTGAGGAAGCAGTTTGATCCCGTACGTAAGGAGCTGCGCAACCTTGGGATTCGTCATGGTGTAATCTATCCTGCGAGACTGCTGACCACGTATGAGGGCAGAACCCACATCTTCAAGACCCCAGAGGAGGCGCAGGAGTTCATCAAGAAGATCAAAGAAGAAGAAGAGACTGGTGGGAGCTAAGCATGAACAAAATATAAGGTAGAATAATTAAGCATTTGCACAGGCATCTGACTGACTTGAAGTAAATAGTAAGTTTACAAAATATAGATTGTATTATATATTAAAAAAACAAAACAAAAACAAAACAAACAAACAAAAAAAAACTATGATGTACAAAGTTGTTAAAAATTTTGGAGTTAAGTTGGAAAACTACAGAGGAGAGTTAATGTTACGTCATTAAAAGCAGTAGAGTTAGGGTGATTGGGAGGATGAAGAAGGAGTGGCTTAGGCTGTTCCCCGTGGGTGTGGAACGGTCGATGGCTATATCGGGAGACAGAATTTTTCTTTTGATTTTGGGGGGTTTGCCACAAGTGTGGGAAGGGGAAATTTGTTTGTGTGTAGTTTGTAGGATGAATGTTCAACCACTCATGTTTTTGCTTCTCTGTATGAGCATGTTTACACTGCAAGGTAATCCCAAACTCTCTATTGATCATGGACCAAAGTGTTAATCTTAATTTAACTTCATGGAATTGCAGAGGTCTACAAAATTTAAAAAAACTTAAACAAGTTATGAATAAAATAAAGGACATGGGTTCAAGAATTGTGTTTTTACAAGAAACTCATCTGATAGAGGAGGATGTTAAAAGAATTAGGAGTAGATGGCAGGGAAGTGTATTCACCTCTTCATTTTCATCCCGAGCCAGGGGAGTTATGACTCTCATACATAAATCAGTTCCTTTTCAAGTGAAAAATGTAATTGGAGACAAATTTGGAAGATATGTAATCATTCAAGGTTCTTTGCTATTAGAAAATATAAATCTTGTGAACTTATATGGTCCCAATATAGATGATCAGAAGTTCTTTGCTAATTTATTTCTCATCTTATCATCACTTACAGGGCAACATATAATAGCAGGGGATTTTAATTGTACATTGAATCCAGGTGTGGATAGATCAACAGGACTGGATTGTACGCACATTGGATGTAGGATGACTATTAATCATTTTATGAAAGAATTGAGATTGTTAGATATATGGAGAGAAATGAAACCACAAGTTAAAGCCTATTCTTGTTATTCCAGTACCTACAAGACATTCTCACGTATTGATTATTTTTTGATTTCCACAGAATTAAGGTCCAAGATTCAAAACTGCTTTTATGATAACATCGTGATCTCTGATCATGCACCCTGTTGTCTAATATATGTAGATAAAAAATTGACAAAGGAATCAGGCAGATGGCAATTTCAGCATAAATGGCTTCAGGATGAGGAATTTGTCAAGTATATAGAAAAACAGATAGACGAGTTCTTTGACATCAATACTACACAAACATCAGCATGTGTAAAGTGGGAGGCTTTCAAAGCTTTTATTAGGGGACATATTATTAGTTATACAGGATCAAAATCTAAGAAGACTCGAGAGGAGAGAGCTAAATTGGAACATAAAATAAAAAGTCTTCAGGAAAAAGTGTATGCAGGAAGAGATCCAAGGTTGGAGAATGAATTACTGATTTTGAGAGCTGAATACGACAAAAAATCAGCGAATAGAGCTGCCTCGAGTCTTCTAAGATTGAAACAATCTTTTTATGAACAAGGTGAAAAATCAGGAAAATTATTAGCATGGCAGATTAAACAATTGGAAATTAAAACACCAATAACCAGAATTATAAGTAACGGACAGGTAGTTATAGATCCTTTCGAAATTAATAGAGCCTTTAGAGATTACTATGAAAAATTATATGATACCAAAAATGAACCTGATTTAACAAAACTAAATGGGTTTTTGAACAAACTATCTATACCGTGTATTCCAAATGAAAACAGGGAGATATTGGAGTCTAAAATTAGTCAAGAAGAAGTTGGGCTAGCCATTGATAATATGAAATCAGGAAAAAGTGCAGGACCAGATGGTCTTCCAGTTGACCTTTATAAAAAATTTAAGAATAAATTAATAAAACCTTTTTTGGAAATGGTTTTAGAAGCATTTCAAAATAATAATTTACCATCATACATAAATAATGCCTTAATTATACTGCTGCCAAAACCAGGTAAGCCCTCTAATAAATGTGAAAATATGAGACCAATAAGCCTATTAAACGCCGACCTTAAGATAATCTGTAAAATTTTAGCAAGATGAATACAAGAAATTTTACCAAATATTATTAATCGAGATCAGAATGGCTTTATAAAGGGTAGACAAGGCTTCCATAATGTAAGAAGACTATTTAATATTATTTATTTTAATAAAGAAGCACCGGATACAGCTCTCCTATCATTGGACGCCGAAAAGGCCTTTGATAGAGTTGAATGGCCCTTTCTTTTTGAAGTCCTACAAAGGTTTGGACTTGGAAATAATTTCATAAAATGGGTTCAAATAATATACAATAATGCTACAGCAGAAATCCTAACAAATAACAATATTTCAAAACCAATAAAAATCAATAGAGGATGTCGACAAGGCTGTCCACTTTCACCTTTACTGTTTACTATGGCAATTGAACCTTTAGCGATAGCGATACGTTTACATTCACAAATATATGGAATTAAAGTTGGACCAACAGAACATAAAATCTCCCTGTACGCCGATGATATAATTTTGTTTATGTCGAATCTAAAAAAATCAATTCCAACCTTGTTGAATTTAATAAAGAATTTTGGGGAAATATCAGGATATAAAATAAATAAAACTAAATCTTCAATATTAATGCTAAATGAGACCCAGAGAAATTACCCAGCCCCTGAGGTAAATCAATTCAATGTTGTAAATCAGTTTAAATATTTAGGAATCCAAATTATGCCTAAGCTAGAATCAGTCGCCAGTGTCAACTATGAAGCCTTAATGTCAGATATCAATGAGTTAACTCAGAGATGGATGTCACTACCAATGTCGATGATCGGGAGAATCAATATACTTAAAAGTAATATTTTACCTAAAATACTTTATTTATTTCAATACATTCCCTTATCACCACCTTTAGATCTATTCTCAAGAATAAAAAAAAAGTTAGTGGAATTTATATGGAACAACAGGAGGGCTAGATTACGTTTGTCTTTATTATATTTACCATTTGATCGTGGAGGTCTGAAATGTCCAAATTTTATGTTGTATTATTGGTCGGCACAACTGAGGTCTATGACATATTATTTTTCATCAAATGATCTCCCTCACTGGACTGAAATGGAATCATACAATTTACCTTTACCTCTTCCCATATTCATATACTCAGATTCGGCAAAAAAATTACAAAAACAAGTTAAAAATCCATTTGTAAAGCATATGATCAAAATATGGTGTGAAGCTAAAAACTATTTAAAAGAACCACAGTTATTGTCACAATTTAGTCCAATATGGGGTAATCAATATTTTAAACCAGGGAGAGCGGACGCTGTATTTAAAGTATGGAATTTAAAAGGGATACAAAAGATTCAGGATTTATATTTGCCATGTGCAGACAACATAATGTCTTTTGAAGAGCTGAGGATCAAATTTAATCTCAATAGAACACATTTTTTTAAATATCTTCAACTTAGAAACTTTATTCGATCAAATCAAAATAAAGCTCTCACTCGACCTATTTATTCATCCTTGGAAAAAATGATGATGAAAGATAGTAAAAGAAAGGGTATTATTTCAGAGTTTTATAACTCATTGACACTATCTTCAAGTGAAAATTCACTGAAAAGATTAAACTACTGGAAAGAAGATCTGCAAATTGAAATTTCAGAGGAACAATGGGAATTGGCTTGTACAGAAGCTCAAACCAAATCAATAAATGCACGCCTTAAATTGATACATTTCAAATGGTTAATGCGGATGTATGTTACACCGGAGGAGTTAAATAGATACAACAAAAATATACCAGATACATGCACAAAATGCATGGAAAGTAAAGGAACCCTATTTCATTGTTTATGGGAATGTAGATTAATAAGAATGTTTTGGGAAGAGGTGAGGGTAACAATTGAAAAAATAATCTCAAAACAAATCATATTGAATCCTAAACTGTTTTTGTTGGGTCTGTACCCAGAAAAGCATAATTTTAATAAAAGTGAAAGAACATTCATAGACCTCAGTTTGCTTAATGCCAAAAAATGTATTGCACTATTATGGAAAAAGACTCATAGACCAGATGTGACTCAGTGGTTAAGACAGATGTTAACAAACCTTCCATTAGAAAGAATAACATATATACTGAAATCAAAGGAAATTGTGTTTGAGAATATATGGAGACCTTTTATTGATTATGTAAAAAATTTAAACATAACTCTTGAAGAAGAAGGTGAATGATGTGTGTGGACCTTGTAAATTCCAAACTGGTGAACATAATATGTATACTAATATATTGGATTGTCTAGACTAAACAGAGGAGCATTGTTGAAGACTTGATTTTGTTGGTGGTTGTTGGTGTTTTTAGTGCATTTTTTTTTTTTTTGTAGTACTTTAGTGTTAGTGTTTGATTGTTTGTATCATGTTTGTTAAAAAAAAAAAGGTTCAATAAAGATATTGTGGAAAAAAAAAACCAGTATGTTAAGTAGTACATACAAAATGGGGGAAAATACTGTAAGTAATAAATGCATCAGCTTTTTTTCAGTGTATAGATTTCCCCTTCTTGTTTGCCATGGTGATGCACAGACTGACAGGCGAGGTCAGGCAGGAGTCTCCATTGACCATGATGTCCACAGACGACATTGTGATATGTAGACAGAGTAGGGAGTAGGTGAAAGAGAACCTGAAGAGTGTGGCAGTATGCTTTGGAGAGAAGACAAATGAAAGTCAGTAGAAGCAAGACAGAATACATGTGTGTGAATGACAGGGAGGCAGGTGTAATGGTGAAGATGGAAGGAGTAGAGGTAGTGAAGATACAGTGGATATAAAATGTCTACACACCCCTGTTCAAATGCCAGGTTTTTGTGTTGTAAAAAATGAGACCAAGATAAATCATTTCAAAACTTTTTCCACCATTAATGTGACCTATAACCTGTACAACCCCACTGAAAAATAAACTGAAATCTTGTAAGGGGAAAAATAAAAAACTTACAATAACCTGGTTGCATAAATATATACACTCTGTTATAACTGGGGATGTGACTGTGTTCAGAATTAACCAATTGCATTCAAACTCATGTTAAATGTGAGTCAGCACACACCTGCCACCATTTAAAGTGCCTCTGATTAACCCCAAATAAAGTTCGGCTGTTCTAGTAGGCTTTTCCTGACATTTCTGTAGTCACATCTTACAGCATGGTCCATGGTCCACAGAGAGCTTCCACAGCATCAGAGGGATCTCATTGTTCAAAGGTATCAGTTAGGAGAAGGGTACAAAAGAATTTCCAAGGCATTAAATCTACCATGGAACACAGTGAAGACAGTCATCATCAAGTGGAGAAAATATGGCACAACAGTGGCATTACCAAAAACTGGACGTCCCTCCAAAATTAATGAAAAGACAAGAAGAAAGCTGGTCAGGGAGGCTGCCAAGAGGCCAACAGCAACATTGAAGGAGCTGCAGGAATTTCTGGCAAATACTGGCTGTTTAGTACATGTTACAACAATTTCCGTCTTCTTTATAGGAGGGGAAGCTGAAAAGTTCATAGTGGTCAAATCTGACCAAATGTGGTTTATTTTTCAACCTCAGGGATGAAAGCGCTGCAACACCAATGGAAGAAGTATGTGGACAGAAGAGGAAACTTATATTGAAAAATAAACTACATTTGGTCAAATTTGACCACTATGAACTTTTCAGCCTATGACCTTTTCAGCCCCCCCCCCCCTTTCCCCATCTTGTATGACTGAGCTATGGGGTAGGGTGGCAACACAGAAGCCTTATCTTATGAAGAAAAACATCCAGGCCTGGCTACATTTTGCAAAAACACATTTGAGATCTCCCAAATGCATGTGAGAAAATGTGTTATGGTCCGATGAAACCAAGGTTCAACTTTTTGGCCATAATTCAAAAATTCCAAAAATATTTGCCACAAACACAACACTGCTCATCACCAAAAGAACAGCATACCTACAATGAAGCATGGTGGTGGCAGCATCATGCTTTGGGGCTGTTTTTCTTCAGCTGCAACTGGGGCCTTAGTCAAGGTGGAGGGAATTATAAACGGTTCCAAATACCAGTCAGTGTTGGCACAAAACCTTCAGGCTTCTGCTAGAAAGCTGAAGATGAAGAGGAACTTCATCTTTCAGCACGACAGTGACCCAAAGCACACATTCAAATGTGTGCTTTTTTACTCCTGGCGCAGGTGTGTTCCGCTTGTGCAAAAGCAGCCTGCTCACACATGGACTGTGAGGAAGTGGGCACAGGAGGCTGCTGATGCACTACAGGACTACTTTAAGATGACGGACTGGGAAGTACTCTGTCAGCCACACGGGGAGGACATAGACAACATGATTGACTGCATCACAGAATACATCAGATTCTATGAAAACACAACCATGCCAGCTGAGCATGGCATGGCAGCCCCTAAAGGGAGCAGCCGAAGGGAAATAAGCTCCCCTTTGTAAATAAATTATACATGGAAGTGTTGTTTGTGTTTTAAAGGGATCATTGACTGAAAAATGGTGTGTTTGTAGGTTTTAACTGTCTGAAATGAGTTTACTGGTCACCTAACTTTTGTCAGGCCAGGCATTCCCTTGCTTGCTACCGGATAACCATGAAAACCGGTACTACCTGTCTCATGGGTCAGGCCGTCGGCGACTCAACCGGCACCCCCGCCCTTCTGAGGGCGCGGAGGGTGAAACAGGGCATCCTGGCAGAACTAAAAACAATATCTGCCACAGGTCTGTGGTGGACCACTCCCAGTTACATGGGGTGAGCCTGGACTTCCTGGCAAATAAACACATCTGTCGCAAGGTCTGTGGTGGACTGTGCCAGTCGGTGCATTGTGACATGCACTACACAAAGAGCAGAGATAAACAAACCTATCATCTGGTCAGTCACTGCAACAGATACTGGAGTCAGTTTGTCTTAGTTTGTCCTTGCCACTGATAATACCTTTATCTGCCAAGAATGTGCTGCTAGTCCAGCAAAAGCTAGCAGTACTCAAATATTTTGCAAGCAGTTTCATGAAATGGTCAATCAGAAAGCAACTCATACCGGCTCGGACGTCGCCCGGGCTAACAAGGTCCGCGTTGATCTGTTCACACTCCGACAGGCAGCGAAAAGTAAGCTAGGAGCAGGAAGACAAAAGAAGAGGAAAACAGCAGCCTTGTGTGTAGCAGAATGGAATGTACGCACTCTGTTGGACAGAACAACATCACAGCGCCCAGAAAGACAGACCGCGCTTGTGGCCCTGGAAATGGACAGGTACAATGTAGACATAGCTACACTTAGTGAAACAAGATTGCCTGGATATGACAGCTTGAAAGACCATGGGTACATCTTCTTTTGGAGTGGGAGATCAACTCAAAAAAGGAGAGAAGCAGGAGTGGGCTTTGCAGTTAGAAAGGAGATAGCAGCAATGCTTGATGAGGAACCGGAGACTCCCATTACAGCGGAAGATGTATGCCACACTCATCAGTGTATATGCCCCAACAATGACCAACACAGAGGAGGTGAAGGAAGAGCTCTACAGTGATTTACGTGAGACTATCAGGCTTGTACCAACTGATGACAGGCTGATACTCGTTGGAGATTTTAATGCCAGAGTTGGTTCGGACAGTGAGAAATGGAAAGGAGTGCTAGGCAGTCATGGAGTAGGCAAGTACAATGCTAATGGAGAACTTCTAACTAACTAACTAACTAACCTGCACTTATATAGCGCTTTTCTAGTCACAAAGACCACTCAAAGCGCTTTTCACTAATACTAACCCTTTATTCTAAGGGCCTATAGGAGACAGATATCTAGGGACAATTTAGAACAGCCAATTAACCTAACATGCATGTCTTTGGATTGTGGGAGGAAACCGGAGCCCCCGGAGTAAACCCACGCAGCACAGGGAGAACATGCAAACTCCACACAGAAAGGTTCCAACCCCTGCCAACCTGGGGATTTGAACCAGGAACCTTCTAGCTGTAAGGCAACAGTGCTAACCACTGCACCACCGTGCTGCCCCAACTGCCCCAACTTCTACTTGCACTATGTTCAGAGTACAACCTTGTGATAACCAACACTCTATTTAAGCACAAGGACACACACAAGAAGACATGGATGCACCCAAGATCCAAGCACTGGCACTTATTAGACTACATCATAGTCAGGCAGAGAGACATAAGGGATGTATTGGACACCAGAGCAATGAGAGGTGCGGACTGTGGTACTGATCATGTTATGCTGAGATCTAGATTAAGGATTTGCAGACAAAAACAGCACTGCAGGACGGGTGTGAAGCCACCACGGAAGCTAAACACTAGTGCACTGAAAGGCCAAAAGAAGCAGGAAGAACTTATACAGGAAATGGATGAAAACTTGAAAGACTGGGACAGCAACATCTCAATGACTCAACATCAGAATGACATAGAAGAGAAATGGGCAACACTGAAGGATACAGTGTATCAGACTGCGAGTGATGTATTAGGCCACCCTGAGAGAAAACTTCAAGATTGGTTTAATGGGCATGATGAACACCTGAAGAAACTACTAAAAGCGAGGAATACAGCTAGGCAGGAAAACCTACAGTGTAACACAAGGTCGAAGAAGAAGAAATACTCAAAGGCTCAGAGTGAGCTACAGAAATACACCAGAGAGATGAAGTCCAACTGGTGGGATGAAAAAGCGGAGGAACTTCAAACTGCAGCAGACAGAAAGGACATGAAAACATTCTTCACAGGTTTGAGAGAAATCTACGGCCCTAAACCAAGAGGATTAATCCAACTAAAGGCTATGGATGGTGAAACGGTTTTGCAGGAGAAAGACAAGATCCTGGACAGATTTGCAGACCACTTTGACCAACTACTAAACAACCCTGGAGCGTTTCAAGAAAGCCAGGAAAAATACAAAACAAATTTGCTTCAATAATTAAAGACAATGTGAATAAAATATGTCACAAACACTTAATTAAGTCATGTGTGAGCTATTAAAATGTGGAAAAAGTGCAGTCAATGACCCCTTTAAACAAATTCAAAAAAATTCAATTTGTGCTGACTGGATGTTATTTAATCATCCTCTTTCAGCCCAGACTGGTGTACTGCTCTGATGTGAACGACATTGATGAGTTTTCTGTTGTGAAGGGAGTCACTCTGGACCGGTTGGACAACCACTTCTACTCCACGTTTAACACAGGGAGGGTTCCCATAACTTGGCAAAATGAGGCAGGTATACTCCTTTTTTGCATTTGTCCCTCTGGGAAACAGCTCTTAACTCTCTGTCCTTACAGCTGATAGAGACTGGATGCTTTGATGAACTGAATGTTTTGGGGCCGGGAGGAATTCGTTCTCCAGATCTAATCTGGTCCCAGCCCCAAAACAGCTCCAAACGCAGCCTGCTACAACGTATCTTCCACAGACATGTAAGGACACAGTTTTGGTGCATCTCAGAGTCCATGTGTTTATCTGAGATCTGAACTTGAAACTGTTTTTTTTACAGCACCGTCCAGATGAAAGCAAACAGAGCTTGATATCTGATAAAAGCTACGTAACATCAGGTGCAGTCAGATCTACATTATGAAGTCAATCCTGCGCTGACTGATCGAAGGATACTGACAACAACCAGCCAGTGTAGCAACAAATCACAGCATAGCATAAGCTTCAAATGTGCTTGTGTCACATATGCATTGATTGTGACATTCCGAGCCAAAAATGACATTTTAGCTTAGTTTTTTTAATGAATTGTTGCCGTTGTAGTGTGAAAGATTTGTGTAAATACAAAATTTTCTGTTTTAAAGTCTTTTAGTTGTTTTATCTTTGAACGCTGACGTGTCAGTGTCTGGCTAATATTTCAGTGAAGCCCCAGCTTACATTGTTTTCCCTCCACTCTCTGTCTCAAGAAATGCTGTGCTCTACCATGCACTGATACATGACTTCAACAAAGTTTATATGTTTGTTCAACAAACAGAATGGCATTTGGAGCCATTAAGTAACATTTGAAGTAATATCACCTGTTACACTGCTTGAGATTTAATGGCTGAGCCTTACTGTATATAACCATGTTTTATAATACAAAGGACTGCATTTGGAAATTACTGAGATTTATTTGATTAAAAAAAGTTAACTTTTGAGTTTTCTTTATTTTGTTTTTTTCTTGAAACAAACTTTATTGTGTGCCATTTATCCTTGCTGTTGCGGCATGCAAAAAGTATCACCCTACACTTTGCTGTCCAACAGTTCACTCTGACTGAGCAACTTGATTGGACAAGAAGGATTCCAGAAGTTATTACAGTCCTCGGTAACCACACTCTACGGCAGTGTTTCCAATTTAGTGACTTTTTTGCTGTATTTAGTGAGTATTCAGACACCTCTAGCTTACCTTATCCAGCCACAGGGGGTGCACAAGCCAATGTACTCCCTGTACCAGTCCCAAGCCCGGATTTTTGGATCACTTTTGCCGGTCCCAAGCTCAGATAAAGGTAAGGGTTGAGATTGTGACATTAAAAAAAACAATCAACAGAATAAAGTTCTTTTGTAGTTCTAAACATATTTAGGGTGTTTCTTACTCACTTTCTGTCTGTCCCGCAAAGTTGTTTCTCTTGGCACAAATCCGTGTGAGGACTGTGCCAAAATTGCAAGCAAAAAAACAGGAGTCAAAAACAAAGGAAATTAAAGAAAAATGCAAACGTTTGGGCAATGAAAAAATAATTCTTCATCAGGCAAAGAATTTTATTTAAAAAACTGGTTTGAAGTCAGTATTTTTGCTTTTGAGATGAAATATTTCACCCAAGTTGTTATTTTTGTTTGCTGTTCAATAAGTTTTGTTTAATCATAGGGGCAGCACGGTGGCACAGTGGTTAGCACAGTGGCAGCACAGCGAGAAGGTCATGGGATCGATCCCACCCTCAGACCATCGGTGACCCTTCTGTGTGGCGTTTGCATGTTCTCCCCGTGTCTGTGTGGGTTTACTCCGGGCACTCCGGTTTCCTCCCACATGCCAAAAACATGCAAGTTAGGTTAATTGGCATCAACTGGGGATTCTAAATTGTCCTTAGGTATGACTGTGAGAGGGAATGGTTGTCTGTCTCTCTGTGTTGGACCCTGCGATGGACTGGCGATCTGTCCAGGGTGTACCCTGCCTCTCGCCCAAAGACGCTGGGATAGGCTCCAGCCCCCCCGCGACCCGAAAAGGATTAAGCGGTAGAAGATGGATGGATGGATGGATAATTCCATAGGCTCCCCCTACACATACACCAATACATATGTGTATACAGGGTTCTATCTCAACTACTGCACCATGCTTTGTGCCTTGCACAGGTGCTTTCAGTAGTTTCCGTCAGCTCATTGTCTGGGTTTCTGCTGTGCGCCTTGGCCACTTAATTCGGAAATGTGCACACGCCTTGCACTTGTAGGAGTGGACTCATTTGAAGTGGGTGAGGCGTGGCGCAAAGTTCAGTGTGATGGCATTAAAGTGCATTCTCTGTCAATATGTCTTTTTTTTTCCACAATATTTTTTATTGAACCTTTTTTACAAACATAACACAAACGATCAAACACTAACACTAAAGTGATTAAAAAAAAAATAATAATAATACTAAAAACACCAACAACCACTAACAAAAGCAGGTTTTCAACAATGCTCCTCTGTTTAGTCTAGGTACTCCATTACATAAGTATACATATTATACATTCACCAGTTTGGAATTTACAAGGTCCACACAGATCATTCACCTTCTTCTTCAAAAGTTATGTTTAAATTCTTTACATAATCAATGAAAGGTCTCCATATATTCTCAAACACAATTTCCTTTGATTTCAGTATGTATGTTATTCTTTCTAGTGGAAGGTTTGTTAACATCTGTCTTAACCACTGAGTCACATCTGGTCTATGAGTCTTTTTCCACAATAGTGCAATACATTTTTTTGCGTTAATCAAACTGAGGTCTATGAATGCTCTTTCACTCTTATTGAAGTTATGCTTTTCTGGATACAGACCCAACAAAAACAATTTAGGATTCAATATGATTTCTTTTGAAATTATTTTTTCAATTGTTACCCTCACCTCTTCCCAAAACATTCTAATTTTTCTACATTCCCATAAACAATGAAATAGGGTTCCTTTACTTTCCATACATTTTGTGCACGTATCTGGTATGTTTTTGTTGTATCTATTTAACTCCACCGGTGTAACATACATCCGCATTAACCATTTAAAATGTATCAATTTAAGACGTACATTTATTGATTTGGTTTGAGCTTCTGTACAAGCCAATTCCCATTGTTCCTCTGAAATTTCAGTTTGCAGGTCTTCTTCCAATAATTCAGTCTTTTCTGTGAGTTTTCACTTGAGGATAATGTCAATGAGTTATAAAACTCTGAAATAATACCCTTTCTCTTACTATCTTTCGTCAAGATTTTTTCCAAGGATGAATAAGTAGGTCGGATGAGAGCATTATTTTGATTTGATCGAATAAAGTTCCTAAGCTGAAGATATTTAAAAAAAAATGTGTTCTATTAAGATTAAATTTGATCCTCAGTTCTTCAAAAGACCTTATGTTATCTGAACATGACAAATATAAGTCTTGAATCTTTTGAATCCCTTTTAAATTCCATACTTTAAATACAGCATCCGCTCTCCCTGGTTTAAAATATTGATTACCCCATATTGGGCTGAATTGTGACAATAAGTGTGGTTCTTTTAAATATTTTTTGGTTTCACACCATATTTTGATCATATGCTTTACAAATGGATTTTTAACTTGTTTCTGTAATTTTTTTGCCGAGTCTGAGTATATGAATATGGGAAGAGGTAAAGGTAAATTGTATGATTCCATTTCAGTCCAGTGAGGGAGATCATTTGATGAAAAATAATATGTCATAGACCTCAGTTGTGCTGACCAGTAATACAACATAAAGTTTGGACATTTCAGACCTCCACGATCAAATGGATCAATATGTCTTTGATTATCAAAAAGCAGGTTTGAAACCGCTATTTCAGCAGTGCATTTAGATGGCAAGAACGAGCGCTATATCTGTTCCTGCACTGAGGCTAAAATTTCTGTCTCTTATTTTGATGGAAAGACTTTGCAAAACTCTCACACTCTTACCTGATCTTTAATTTGCAATCTGTCCAGAGTGTATCCCGCCTCTTACCCAAAGAAGCTGGGACAAGCTCCAAGAACAGTTACCAATGAATGAATGAACTGTAAACTTACAGACTAGTACATTCAGTATTAATTTATTTATCCTGTCCTTAACTGAACAAAATATGGGTCATGGTTTTTTATTTTACTACCAGATCGGACCAGTCTGCCCTAAAAAGAGCTGTCACCATGTCTGGAGGAGACCTGGCAGGTGCCCGCAAAAACAACATCCTTCATTATCAAATTCATCTGCTTCTCTTCTTCTTTCGACTGCTCCCTTTAAGGGTCACCATAGCAGGTCATCTGTCTCCATCTCACCCTACCCCTTGCATCTTCTTCTGTAACGCCAATCCTTTCCATGTCCTCCTTCACTACATCCATGAGTCTTCTCTGTGGTCTTTCTCTTTTCCTCCTGCCTGGTAGCTCCATCTTCAACATCCTTTGTTGAATATATCCACTATCCCTCCTCTGCACATGTCCAAACCATCTCAGCCTTGCCTCTCTTACTTTGTCTCCAAACTGCTCAACCTGAGCTGTCCCTCTGATATACTCATTTCTAATCTTGTCCCTCCTAGTCACTACCATTGAAAATCTTAGCATCTTCAGCTCTGCCACCTCCAGCTCCGCCTCCTGTATTTTTGTCAATGCCACAGTCTCCAAACCATACATCATAGCAGGTCTCACTACCATCTTGTAAATCTTCCATTTCACTCTATTTTGTCATGATTAATTAAGCTTGACAGCTCACATGCACAATGCCACAGCACAGTAGTAACCACACGAAGGGGTACGTTTGAAAGTTTTATTAAATTGCAAAAACACAAGCGCACAGCTGCAGAAACAGTCACTCGCCAGAGGAATAGCCCTGTGGAGAGAAGACGAGAGCTGTGAGGAAGGGAATGGAGTAAGGGGAAATGGGCAAGCCAAAATGCCACTTACTTGGGAATCCAGGGAGAACTGGCAGGGACCCAGCGAGGAATAGATGAACCAGTAGGGTGTGGGGGAGATGAGCTGGTGGTGCCTGACCGGGTGGAGTAGGAAGCTGAGGGATTGTGAGATGTGGCAGGAGAGTGCGCGCAGTCCTGAAGACACACCTGCACGGTGGCAGCAACCTAGACGAGCCAGCGTTGATTGCGCGGAGAGAGCCTCCTTAAGTACGCTGGCTGATGAACAGGCGCAGGTGTTCTTCTGCCTCAGGTGCAGTAATGAGTTGATGAATGTGAGGCAGAATGAGAGGGGCACGCTCTCGCTGCCCATGACAGGGCCCCCTTCTAGGAGCGCCTCCCTCCCAGTCCACCAAATACTGCAGGCCCCGGCCCCGACGGTGAACATCCAACACACGACGAACAGTGTAAGTGGGGTGGCCGTCGATGATCCGTGGATGAGGAGGCAGCTCCGGGGGGAGCAGAGAGGACTGGCTGAGAGGGGCTTTATGTGGGCGACATGGAACATGGGGTTCACCCGCAGGGTAGGAGGCAGCTTCAGCTGGACTGACGCGTCGTTTAGCACCCGAGAGATGGTGTATGGCCCAAGGAAGCGGGGGACAGCTTCTTAGACTTCTCTTTCAGTGGAATCAGACTCGCTGCCAGCCAGACTTGCTGTCCCATGACGTACTTGGGAGCCGGAACCCACTTCCTATCAGTAGCAGCCCGGGTGTGTTCTGTGGTGTGGGCGAGGGCGGCCCGAATAGACCTCCAGATGCGCCGGCAGCGACGAGCATGGGCCCCTATGGATGGAACCGAGACCTCCCTCTCAGCCATGGGAAGAAGAGGTGGTGTGTACCCCAACAACGCTTGAACGGGGTGAGTCCTGTTGCAGAGGAGACAGCAGAGTTCATGGAGTACTCCACCCAGGTCAGATGTGTGCTCCAGGATGATGGGTTATCAGCTGCTACGCACCGCAAGGCGGCCTCCAGGGACTGATTGCCACGCTCCGCCTGCCCGTTGCTCTGCGGATGGTTTCCAGAGGAGAGACTCACTGTAGTTCCCAGGGTCCAGCAAAAGGCCCTCCAGACCTGGGACGTAAACTGGGGACCCCGGTCAGACACAATGTCCATAGGGATGCTGTGGACTTGGATCACGTGGTCGGTGAGGAGGACCGCCGTCTCCAAGGCCAAGAGGAGCTCAGGGAAGGCAACCAGATGCATCGCCTTGGAGAAGTGATCCATGATGGTAAGAATCACCATCTTGCCACGGGAGAGGGGGAGTCCGGTGATGAAGTCCACGGCGATGTGAGACCACGGACAACCAGGGGTGAGGAGGGGGTGGAGGAGACCAGACGGCGGGGAGGAGTCCGATTTCCCCCGGACGCAGGTCTGACAGGCCTTCACATATTCTTGTACATCCCACCGCAGCGTGGGCCACCAGAACGCTCACTGGATGAAGTCCACAGTTCAAGCGATGCCCGGATGGCATCCTCGATCCTGGGACTGGGCCTGATGGACCCTCTGCTTGATATCCCAAGTAAGGGCTCCAAGGATGCACAAAGGCGGTATGATGGTTGGGGGGGGGAGGGGGGCGCTACCTCCCTGGAATCAAACTGGCGCAATAGCGCGTCCAGTTTGGTGTTCCGGGCGCCAGGCCGGTAAGTGATGATAAAATTAAATCGCTGGAAAAATAGCACCCAGCGAGCCTGCCTGGCATTCAGTCGGCAGGCCGACCGCAAGTACTCAAGGTTCTTGTGGTCGGTCCACACGACGATGGGGTGAATGGCCCCCTCTAACCAGTGCTTCCACTCCTCCAGTGCCAACTTAATGGCAAGCAGCTCTCTGTCCCCTACGTCATAATTCCTCTCGGCCGGCATAAGCCAACGAGAGAAATATGCACACGGGCAGCGCTTCTGACTGGGAGGCATGCGCTGCAACAGCACAGTGCCAACCCCTGAATCAGATGCATCCACCTCAAGGACAAACTGGAGCTGCGTGTCGACCTGGGCCAAGATTGGTGTTTCCGTGAACAGGTGCTTTAATTTGACAAACGCCTGTTCAGCTGCCTCAGTCCAACGAAAGGGGACCTTAACGGAGGTCAGCTGCGTCAAGGGCAGTGCCACCCCATTGTAGTTCCTGATGAACCTGCGATAAAAATTTGCAAACCCGAGGAAGTATTGAAGCTCCTTACGGGAGTGGGGAGTTGGCCAATCTAACACTGCCCTCTCCTTGGCCGGGTCGGCAGTCTCCCTTCAGCCACTATGAAGCCCAAGAAGATGTTAGATGTTGTGGAGAACTCACACTTCTTGGCCTTGACGTAGAGCTGGTTCTCCAAGAGCCATTGTAAAACGGCCCTGACATGGGCTTCATGTTCCTCTGGCGAGCGGGAGAAAATGAGAATGTCATCCAAGTAGACAAACACGAATACACGGTAGAGCATATCGCGGAGGACATCATTTAGTAAATGCTGGAAGATGGCGGGGGCGTTAGTGAGCCCAAAAAGTATCACTAAATATTCGAATTGCCTCTGGTGTGTTTTAAATGCCATCTTCCATTTGTCGCCCTCGCGAATGCGGACCAGATGGTATATGTTCCTAAGGTCTAACTTGGTGAAAACCTGTGAGTGCTGAAGGAGCTCGAATGCTGAATTAATCAAAGGCAGAGGGTACTTATTTTTGATGGTAATAACATTGAGCTCCCGGTAATCGATGCATGGGCGCAATGAGCCATCCTTATTTCCAACGAAGAAGAATCTGGCTTCGAGTGGAGCCGGAGATGGCCGAATAAGGCCAGCGTTCAATGATTCCTGTATATATTTCTCCATCACCTCCCTCTCCGGGCCAGAAATACTATATAACCGACTGGACGGCAGCCTTGACCCAGGGATGAGGTCTATAGCACAATCATAAAAGCGATGAGGCGGCAGCGACAATGCTCTCGACTTGCTAAAGATCTCCCCCAAATCGTGATAAGGCCAGGGGATGAGGCTCAGGTCCATTGGCTCGACCGGGGAGAGGGAGACCAACAGAGATGGGGAACACTCCGCTGAACGCATACAATGAGCCAAACAAAAGGGGCTCCAGGAGGAAATGGTATTTTTATCCCAATTAATCATTGGGTTATGCCTCCAGAGCCAAGGGTAACCAAGAACCATCGGGGAAGATGAAACAGGAAGAACCAGAAATGAGAGTTCCTCCCGGTGGTTCCTGGAAAGGAGGATGGAAATCAGTACCGTGCTACGGGTGACTACCGCGACCTCCCGGCCAGATATGGTTGTGGTCCTCTGATCACGGGGTAATTTACATGTGGGAATATCCACCTGCTTAACGAACTCAGCAGAAACGAAATTACCCTCCAACCCTGAGTCAACCAGCGCCATAGTCCTCCTCTCGACACCCGGCAATTGCACGAGGGCCAAAATTGAAAAATTACCAGGGGAGTAGATTTGGTCCCGCCCGCCAGACCCCCCATGGTTACTGACGGGCCGTGTCTTAGCCGCTGGCGGCATTCATCCAGACTGTGGTTCATTAAACCACAGTACGTTTGGGACCGGCACTAGGAGTACACTGGCTTGTGCACCCCCTGTGGCTGGGTTCATTATCAAATTTATGAGTTTAAAAAAAAAATCCTCGTTCTAATCTAATCTAATCTAATCCAATCTTATTGCATTCCTTTAACAGAATTATTCAAACTGAAAGTATCCCGGCAGTGGTTTTGAGTTAAAATAGAACAATTTTACATTCAACAGGGGAGGGAACATTAACGGACCTTGGGCCCAAGATGAATAGCTTGCTCTTTCTTGGTTTAAAAGAAGTTTGGATGACAACAAAGCATGTACCAGCTCTCGTCTGTCATATGATAACTGAAGGAATTTTTATGTGTTATTTTATAATTCTGTCAAGAAGACATGAATCTGTTTTAATGTTTGCTATTCCGGTTTAATTCAAATTTCAAATTCAAATTCAAACGTTTATTTCAAACTCAGGGTTCATATTAAGAGCAAAAACTAAAACGAGTAGAAAATAGATAAATAAATAAAAGTATATACAGATCAGCAGACACTCGGCGCTCTTGTAACAACAATAACATACAATAATGGGCTCAGTATAAAATGGAACGCCACCACTTCCAAATGCTGGAATGAAGTGTGAGTGACGAGTTGACAATTGCTGATATAAGATGATTGTTACATGCCAGCAACCTTCTCAAAAAACTGTAAACATTCTTACGTATCAATTCGCCAAAAGACGGAATGTTCACAGACACAAACATCTTGCTTGCACTCGACCTTTGTGGTACATCTAACAACCTTCTTAGGGAGTTATTATATGCAATGCGGATTTTGTTCCTAACAGCAACATTGCTATTAAACCATAAAGGCGAGCAGTACATTGAGGTACAGAAGGTCTTGAACAACATACATTTGACATCAGGAGAACATCTATGGAAATTACGCAACAGTAAATTTGTTTGAGCATACAGTTTCCTGAGATGCCTGTTACAATCAACATTGGTCTTATCAGATTCAATCCACACACCTAGGTATTTGACTTTTTCAACAAAGTTCAAGCTATTACCACAAAGTGGCATAACAGGATTCAACGTATTGACACCCTTTGGTTTGAAAGCCATACACATAGATTTAGTACAGTTGAACAGGATGTCATTTTTTTCGCCAAATTTTTCACATACCGAAAGGAGATGTTGCATCGCTGCAGTAGAAAGGTTTAATGGACAGGGTTGTAAAATGCATAATTGCCACCAGTTTTTCATATCAGCTATGAATAGCTTTCATATTTACATTTTCATTTAAAAATATAATTAATTTTAATGAATGCAGGACGAGCATATAGATTATGCTCCAAATAATTTTTTGTGAGTGGATGAATACTCAGGGTGTGTATAAGTATGCACATTATAGTGGTTAGCACTGTTGCCTCATAGTAAGAAGGTTGTGGGTTCAAATCCACAGGGCCTATCTGTGTGGAGTTTGCATGTTCTCCCCATGCTTGTGTGGGTTTGCTCCAGGTGTTCCAGCTGGGTCAGGGGTCTGCAACCTTTTCCAACCAAGGAGCCATTTTGCCCCTATCCGATTAAAATAGAAGAAGCTGAGGGCCACTATGGCAATTTGACCTTTAAACTAAAGATTATGCTGCTTATAAAGTTTTATATATACATAGTTCTAAATATTATGTGGCATTTATGAATTCATGCGACAACAGTGAAAAAACTGTCAAGTTTTATACAGCGGGGAAAATAAGTATTGAACACATCAAGACTTTTCTCATTAAACATACTGTATTTCTGATGGAGCCACTGACCTGAGATTTTCACCAGATATCAGTGATAACCCAAGTAACCCATACATACAAAGAAATCAAGGCAACTGTATTCACAAAATAAGTTATATTAATAAAGTAGAATGACACAGGGAATAAGTATTGAACATGTGAATTAAAAGAGGTGCAAAAAGGTATAGAAAGCCAAGAAACCAGATGAAATACAGGAAATTACCAGAATGGTGGCCTATAGAGCATTTGCTCCACAACCTTCCGGTTGTGGGGCAAATGCTCAAGCCCCAGCTGGGTCATTGTGTGACCCAGCTGGACATATTGGACATTGTGTCCAATGTTCAAGCCCCAGCTGGGTCATACCGAGGACCATTTAAAAATGGTACCTCACACCTTCTAGCTTGGTGCTCAGCATAACAGAATGGGGGAAGGAAAGTTGTTTGTGGCGGCGCCTTGCATGGCAGCAACCCCTCTGATTCTAGATGTGATTAACATTGTAGATAGGAGAAATGTAATTGCGTTCTACTGTACATGATTGGCTGTATGGACTGAATGACAATAAAATTGGCTTCTTTTTCTTCTTAAATTCATCAGAATTTAGGAAGCCATCCCATCCCCCATCAGTGCAAATTAATTTCAGCTGGTTAAGTCCTGACTGATAGCCTTTAAAAAGGTCTGTGAATATCAGATTTTCACACCACAAAGAACTCATGATGGGTGGAAGTAAAGAGCTCTCTCTAGACCTTTGCAACCTTATTGTTGCAAAATATAATGATGGCATTGGTTACGGGTGCATTTCTAAACTGCTGGATGTTCCAGTGAGCACTGTTGGAGCCATCATTCAGAAGTGGAAAGAACATCATTTTACCATAAACCAGCCATGACCAGGAGCTCCTTGCAAGATTTTTGACAGAGGAGTCAAAGGAATTATCAGAAGAGTTATCCAAGAGCCAAGACTACCTCATGGAGAGCTCCAGAAAGACCTGGCATTAGCGAGTACTGCTGTTTCAAAGAAAATAATAAGTAATGCACTCAACCAACATGGACTCTATGCCCGCTCACCTTGCAAGACTCCATATCTGAAGAAAAAGTATGTTGAAGCTCGTTTAAAGTTTACTGCACAACTTTTTTGCAAACCAGTAAAATACTGGGAGAATATAGTCTGGTCAAATGAGACAAAAATTGAACTTTTTGGATGCCACAACACACAGCATGTTTAGAGGAGAAATGGAACTGCACATCCCATCATGGTGTGGGGGTGTTTTTCAGCACTTGGTACAGGCAGACGTCATTATAATTGAAGGAAAATTGAATGGACAAATGTACAGAGACAGCTTGATATGAACCTGTTTGCCATCTGCCAAGATGCTGAAGATGAAACGAGAGTGGACATTTCAGCAAAACAATGATCCCAAACACACAGCCAAGGAAACTCTCAATTGGCTCCAGAGAAGGAAAATAAAGCTGCTAGAATGGCCCAGTCAGTCACCTGACCTGAATCCAACTGAAAATCTATGGAATGAACTGAAGATCAGAGTTCATAGAAGACACAGCGTTCAATATTTATTCCCGTGTCATTCATTTTATTGGTGAGCCTCGCTCTTTCATTCATTTCACCCCAGACTGCGCATATGTCGGCATCTCTTTGAAACCTCGGTCACTCTTACACGTACTGGTTTATTTTATCTGTTTTTATTTATTTTACCTACTCCATTTATATTTGTATCTCTTTATTGATATTGTGGGCACCCAGCACAATGCAGACTATTCACGCTCAGCAGGGATTGCATATAGACAGAGAACCCCTGGGGGACAACCAGAACAATGGGCTATTGTAATACATCCTTGGATTAAGGAGAGGAAGTCTGGGCACCAGTTGGTCACGCGATTGATATGTATTGAATGATACGTATATCAATATGCTAATGTATCATGCATTTTCTCTGTCTGTATAAAAGAGCCTACAATACATGCTCAAGGAGCACACACAGGACGCACATACACACAGCATAACACAGCGCACAGCACAACAGTGTGTCTCATTATGATGGAGGAAATAAAACTCTGAAACCTTCCAGCTTGTCGAATCTCACCTGAACTTATTTGTTCCTCCACAATATTAACTTTCTTTTTAGTGATATTAACTTTTTAAACTGGCGCTAGAACTTTATTAATCGGCTATATGGGTCATACAGTTACAAACGGCTGGACCGTTTATGTTTTTAGTCAAAAATGGACATGACAGTGGGGATGATAAAATTCTATTGCAGAAAGCACAAAAGAAAATTGCTGACCTGGAGGAGGATATCCGAAGACTCTCTGATGAATTGCAGCAGAAAAACACACTCCTCTCCAACTTCACCCTACGTCTTCCTCTGCTGTCACAGACATGAGTCTTCTTCTTCTTTCTTCTTTTAGATTTGATTGGCAGTTGGCAACCAGCTTACAGGTTCATTACCGCCACGTACTTCACTCTATATCATCACTCTATCTGGTCAGGAGCTGTAGTCCTTCTATCATCATTGCTGTGTCCAGTCGAACCTCAACTCTACCTTCAGACATCACTCTTCTTCATCTCCTTGTACTTTATACCATCACTTCACTCTATATCATTACTCTACACATCCTGATGTCGGCCACCCAGGCCCGCCACGCACCCAGACGATGAGTCCTTTTAGCGGCCCCAGGAGTAAAAAAAAACGGCCTTGAGTGACTCAGCCCTCTGAGACATAGTCACCTGGGACCCCTCCGCCTGTACACGGCCCTCCTCCTGCTCAACGCCAAATCAGATGGCCTGGTCTGAGGTGGTGGTCCGGGGCAGGAAAAGGGCCTCAGACGCGTCAGCCACCAGCCCTCCTCTGCCCATTTCCAACTGCTATGAGGCTCTGGCAACGGCTGATAATCCACCTTCCACCGATGCTCCAGCTTCACCGGTTCCAGTTTGCCCGGGCTCCGCTCGGCGCGCAGCCCCTGCTGACGTCACACCCGTCCCTTCGCTGGAAGACCCAGCGGCCTTTCCTCCGCTGAGGGCTGACAGCAGTGGGGCTGCTGGCAAGGCCCCACACCAGCTCCGGCCCCGTTCTGGAGAGTCCTGTGCCCAATGTTGATCCTGTGGGAGTCTGTTCACTGGCACTCTGGGAGGAAACACCACACGGAGCAGTCGGGGAATCCCTCCTCCAGTTCTGGCACTGTTTCACTGCTGTGCTTATCAGCTGGTGAGGTAAGGGGCCTTACCTGTCCCAACAACGGGACCCCCACTCTGCCACCACCTCACCGCACTGACTTTCCCCGAGGGACCCTGCAACCACCGACATACCGCCCGCTTTTTCCTCCAACCACAATGACCGTCGGTGACTCCATCATAAGGCACATCAGGTGTTTTAACTCTACCACTCACTGTTTCCCAGGAGCTACTGTCCCCGACCTGTTAGAAAAGCTCCCGGATCTGCTGCAGTCACAACCTCCCTCCATCACACGGATTATTATTCACATAGGGATTAATGACACCACCCGCAGACAGTCTGAAATCACTAAAAATCACTTTAGGAAACGTTTTAATATTTTATCAAACAGCGGAAAGTCTGTTTTTATTTCTGGCCCCATTCCCACACTGCACCGTGGCTCAGACAGTTTTAGTTGTATTCTTGCCCTCTCAACTTGGCTCAAGTCCGCCTGCAGCAGCAACAACTTTAATTTTATTGACAATTTTAACTTGTTTTGGGGCCGCCACACTCTCTATAAATCTGACGGCATACATTTAAATGCATCAGGTATCCGGCTTTTAGCAACAAACCTGATGCATATCATTCAAACCATCCAGCCAGCCAGCCATCCATCCATCTTTTTCCACTTAATCCTTTTTCGGGTCGCGGGGGGAGGCTGGAACCTATCCCAGCATCTTTGGGCGAGAGGCAGGGTACACCCTGGACCAGATCACCAGTCCATCGCAGGTCCAATACAGAGAGGCAGACAACCATTCATTCTCACATTCATACCTAAGGACAATTTAGAATCCCCAGTTTGATGCCAATTAACCTAACTTGCATGTTTTTGGCATGTGGGAGGAAACTGGAGAAATCCTGGAGTAAACCCATACAGACAAGGGGAGAACATGCAAACTCCACGCAGATCACTGTTGGTCAGGGGCTGGGATCGAACCCAGGATCCCCCGGCCAAGAGTGAGTTGCTGTGCTGCCGCAGTGCTAACCACTCTTCCACCGCGCTGCCCCATCATTCAAACCACAACATGCAATTGACTGTTTACATCCCATGACCCCACCCCTCCGGATCCACTCACATCTCTGACCCCCAGGAAGACTATCCAGCACCAGTCCCATTTTTGTCAGCCTCCACCATCTGGTCTGGATATTCATTCACTACCCACCTTCCCCATTAGGACATTGATCACAGACAGACTTCCATCCATAAAACATTTAGTTCACAAGAACCCACGCCCACGCTGCCTACGTTCTGTGGATCAGTCTCCTAACAATAATCCACAGAAAACAAATTACTCATCCATAAATAACTCACCACCTACCCTAAATATGGCTCTTTTAAATATACAGTCACTTGCTAACAAGATTTTTTATCATCAATGACCTGATTTTAGATAAAAAGATTGACTTTATTTTTAACAGAGACGTGGCTTGGCACGGATGTGCCAGTGGTTCTCACTGAGGCCTCTTCACCAAATTTTAGTTCAGTTTTTTCCATAAGAAAGGGCAGGAAGGGTGGGGGGACTGCTTCTATTTTTTTTTTCTTCACTTGCAGTAAAGCAAATTTTACCTGATCAATATATTGCATTTGAGCACTACACTTTTGTCTTTAGCAGCCCCGCAATTTTATGCATCACAGTTTACAAACTACCCAAATACTGCCCTGTTTTTATTTTTATTAATGAGTTCTCTGAGTTTTTATCAATAATCCACTCATCATATAATTTTATTCTCATTTCCGGTGATTTTAATCTACACACTGATAAGCAGGGCGACCATATGTCGGAAGATTTTAATGACCTGCTCATGTCCGTGAATTTTACTCAACATGTCATGCAGCCGACTCACAACAGGGGACACACTCTGGATCTTGTCATTAGCCATGGCCTGCCCACTAGTGTAAACTCTGTTGCTGACTTGGCTGCATCTGACCATTACTGTGTGTTTTTTAACATCACTGGTTTTATGCAACGGGAGACCTCGGTGCGAACTGTGAGGAAGCACCATCTGACACCTGGAGTGGCTGCTGATTTTATCAAACTCTTACATAACACTCCCCCAGTTATTTTACCTGCGTCCTATGATTTTATAGTTGATAATTTTAACAGTAAATTAAGATCTACCATTGACAGAGTTGCCCCAGTAATCACAAGGACAGTTAGGAATAAACCAATGCCCCCATGGAGAAATAACCAAATCCAAAAACTGAAAAGAGAGTGCAGGATGGCTGAGAGGAAATGGAGGAAAAACAAATTAACTATCAATTACCAAATACTACAGAATAAATTAAAAATATACAATAATGCAGTCAAGACATCGAGAACAGAGTATTTTGCCAACATAATCTCAACCCATAACAATAACCATAGAGTCCTTTTTGTAACCACTGACCACTTAATCAACCCAGATTTTAATAAAAACACAAACCTGCCATCCAACTCTCTCTGTGAGAGTTTTGCAGACCACTTCGGGTGCAAGGTTGATTCTATTGGATCCAACATTTTATCTGACTAGAAGACTGCTTTTAATGGAATCTTGGACTCACCTTTAGCTGAGGAAACACTGGACTGTTTTGCCCTGGTTGATGCTAAGATGCTTGGTAGAGTTTTCTCCCAGGTAAACTTGACCTCCTGCCTTTACATCCGATTCCCACATCACTTTTTAAAACATTTTATGGATTCTTCGAACATGAGATTTTAAACATTGTAAATTGCTCTCTTCAGACTGGTGTCTCTTCCGACCTGTTTCCAACTTACCGTTGTTAAGTAAAGTTTTAGAAAAAATTGTATTCTTCCAGTTCAATAATTTTCTTATTGACCACAACATTTTTGAGAAATTTCAGTCTGTTTTTACGACAAACCACAGTACCAAGACAGCCCTTTTAAAAATCGTTAATGATATCAGGTGTAACATGGACTCCCATAAACTGTCAGTCCTGGTGCTGCTGGATCTCAGCGCTGCCTTTGATACAGTAGATCACCACATTTTATTAAGCAAACACCTGGTGGGCCTCTCAGGTACTGTTCTTGAATGGTTTCATTCCTATCTCACAGATCGTCGCTATTTTGTAAGTATGGATACATGTTCCTTGACAATCCATGAAATAAAGTGTGGGGTTCCCCAAGGTTCAATTTTAGGGCCAATACTTTTTAATCTTTATATGTTACTGCTTGGGGATGTTATAAGGAGACATGGCATCAATTTTCAGAGCTATGCTGATGATACACAACTGTACATTGCCGCATCTCCTGATGACACAAAACCAATTAATGCCCTTTTGAATCGTATTTGAGATATAAAGTCATGGATGGCAGAAAACTTCCTACAGCTCAACCAGGGCAAAACAGAAGTTTTAATCATTGGTCCTGAAGGCAAGAGAGAGAAACTTCTACCAAAATTGCTAGGTCTTAAACCTACACACTGTGTCAAGAACTTGGGTGTTCTTTTAGACTCTGACTTTAATTTTATTTCACACATTAAAAATGTGGGCGGTGCGGTGGCGGAGTGGTTAGCACTGCGGCAGCACAGCAAGTCACCCTTGGCCGGGGGATCCTGGGTTCGATCCCAGCCCCGACCAACAATGATCTGTGTGGAGTTTGCATGTTCTCCCCGTGTCTGTGTGGGTTTACTCCGGGAATTCTCCGGTTTCCTCCCACATGCCAAAAGCATGCAAGTTAGGTTAATTGGCATCAAACTGGGGATTCTAAATTGTCGTTAGGTATGACTGTGAGAGTGAATGGTTGTTTGTCTCTCTGTGTTGGCCCTGCGATGGACTGGCGATCTGTCCAGGGTGTACCCTGCCTCTCGCCCAAAGATGCTGGGATAGGCTCCAGCCCCCCCGCGACCCAAAAAGGATTAAACGGAAGAAGATGAATGAATGAATGAAACATTAAAAATGTAACAAAAATCGGATTTCACCATCTTAGGAATATAGCCAGAGTCAGTCCTTTTCTCTCTCTTGCCAGCATGGAGGTCTTGACGCATGCTTTTATTACTAGTCGTATAGACTATTGTAATGCCCTGCTCTCTGGTCTTCCTCATAAAAGAATATCACAACTCCAACTGCTCCAAAATTCAGCAGAACGAGTGTTAACAAGGATCAAGGGGCAGGTGCATATTACACCAGTTTTAGAATCGCTGCATTGGCTCCCCATGCGTTTTAGGATTGATTTTAAGGTTCTCTTAATAGTTTTTAAGTGCCTCAATGGTCTTGGGCCTTCTTATCTATCTGAGCTGCTTTTATTTTATGAGCCCTCATGGACCCTGAGGTCCTCTGGTACTGGCCTTTTAATGGTTCCCAAAGTCAAGACCAAGACCTTTGGTGAAGCTTCCTTTCACTATTATGGTCCTCATCTGTGGAACAGCCTGCCAGAGAGCCTCAGGACCACAGAGTCAATAGATGTTTTTAAAAACAGGCTCAAGACCCACCTTTTTAATTTGGCTTTTAATAAACCTGTTTAACTATTACTGAAGTAGTCATTTATGTTCCATTGTTTTATGTTCTTCTTGGCACCATTTGTTCTTAGATTTTCTCATTTTCTTATTGATGTTTTTAGTTCAGTTTTTAAGTATGGGTTTTTAGTTCCTGTTTTTATGTGTTCTTAGTTTCTTTTTGTACCTTTTTAAATTCTGGCTTTTAACAAACCGCTTAACTATTATTGAAGCAGTCATTTATGTTCCTCTGTTTTACATTCTTCTTAGCTCCATCTGCTTTTAGATTTTCTTATTTTGATGTGTTTTTAGCTCTGTTTCTAAGTATGGGTCTTTAGTTCCCTTTGCTCTATCTGTTCTTAGTTTTATCTTGTATTTTTTGTGTTTTAGCTCCAGAGTTTCCTCAGTGAAGCCCCTCATGCCGGATGCTGCCTGGTCCGTTTGCAGGGGTGTTGGTCTCGTGGGTTGCTCTAGCTTGGGTGAGTGGGGGCTTTATACCACTGCCTACAGCTGTGGTGCAGGCCCCGGCCTGTCGTGGTTGGGGCGGCCTTTGTGATGCCTTCTGTGGTTAAGGGCTTTGTGGTCTCCTGGCGTGGGGGGCTCCACAGGATGGTTGCTCCTTCACATGGTGCCTCGGTGCTGAGCAATGTCTCTTTTATTTTATATGTGTGTAAGAGAAGTAGGGGGTGATGTATGTGCCTGTGTGTGTTGTGTTTGTGGGTATGTTTATGGGAGGGTTGGAAGGGGTGGGGATGTATCATGTAAAATATGTAACTAAATCTGTCTACTGTTTTTATCTATGTAAAGTACTTTGCACAGCATCTAATGTTTAAAAAGTGCTATAGAAGTAAAGTTTGATTGGTTGATTGATTGATTAAATATAACTTGTTTTGTGAACACAGTTGCCTTGATTTCTTTGTATGTATGGATTACTTGGGTTGTTACTGATATCTGGTAAAATGTCAGGTCAATGGGTCCATCAGAAATATGTTCAATGAGAAAACTGTTGATGTGTTCAGTACTTATTTTCCCCACTGTAGCTTCATTCACAAAATAATAAATGTATTACAAATATATTAAAAATTGTTTTGTGCTGAAAAATAAAGGTTGTATCTTATTATCTGACTTAGTTTTTTGTATAGTTTTGATTACCACTTTCAACAGTGATCACACGGCTTTAGTTCCTGATATTCTAATAAATTTGAGACTACAGTTTTATTTAGAAGAAGGTAATTTTCATCCTGTTTGATCAAAATTGAATTGATTGAGACTGAATCAATAATCAATAGGCAGTTTCCAAGTTTTGAGCCATTTATTTAGCTCTGATCAGAGGAGGGACAACAGTCACAGCAAGGAATATCTCAGAGCCTGCTCACACGTTCTCCCTAACATGCATTGTAAAGGTAGGGCTCTTTATACCCCAGGCAAACAGTCCTTGAGCTTATCAATAGGCTGGAGATAGCTGGAGCCATCTCCAGGAGATCCTCCCTAGATACTCTAATCTATAGATGACTCTGGACATTCTGTCTGCTTTGATCTATACATGACTCGGTCATCCTGACTCCGGACATCCTGAACAGAACAGTTTGGTATGATAGAGCAGTAAAACCTTCATCATTATTTACAATCTTGCTCAGCCTAATCTCACAGTAAAAAAAAAAAACAAAAAACAAAAAACAGACATCCCTTCAGGCTCTGAGATAATGGAAAATCACAGAGAATCAGACATTGGCTCATCAGGTAAGGAGCTAGCAGTTATCCTTCAGAGAAAAAGTTGAAAATGCTATGTCTAGAAACAGGATACCGGAGGCAGGCGCTGTACCGAATGAGAACTTTATTACAAGATACTGTATGATACATGTATTGCAGTGTATAAGCTAGTATGTACTTAGCAGTACTGGCTTTTACAGTTATGGTGATGGCGTGCCAAAGAGGCCGTCTCCTGCCAACAGTCCCCTTATGTAGGCATGTAGGCATGGCGTGATGATGTCACCTGCGTGTCCAATGTCATGTCCGCACAGTCTGTTGTGGTATTTCCAATATGCCACATCTACCCCCCACCCCAGCAAAAACCAGAACCTTCCTGGTGATGGTTACCCTTAACTGGGTGACATTGTAGTGGCATAAGGTCAACACAACACAATACAGTCAGATGTAAATAGTGAGGAGACGACAACCAGGTACACATTAGATACTACAGTCTATTGTTACCAGTGCTGCGACTAACATATGCATGATGGTACAACACAATATGGCATAATGTTAAGCACTATACACCACATTCCAAATTATTATGCAAATGATATTTGTCTCTGATTTTCCTAAACTAGTACATACCCGTCCATGCCCGTAGAAACCAAGTATAAGCAATTATTTGTGCATGCCCGTAGCTGAAGGGTCTCCTTCTGCCTCAGACGGCTTTGTTGTTCACAGTCATGCTTGCGGCATACTGCTGGAACCTGAGGTGTTTCATGTTCATGGCATCTTTTCTGACGTGCAGCAGTTCTCCTCATTCTATTGCTCTCCATCTGGTTGGTCTTCTTCTTCTTCGTTCAGACCACTGGTTGAGGGATAGGTGCATTGCAATTCTAACGTTGGCAGACAGCCGACTATTCAGCATCTCTTTGGTCTCAGCTTCACTGTGCGTCGCCTGGCGTGCAGCGTTGGCGGCCAGCCAACTATTCTGCATCTCCTCAGTCTCAGCTTCTCTGTGCCTTGCATGGAATTCACTGTCCCTGGCCAGCCGACTATTCCGCATCTCCTCAGTCTCAGCTTGTCTGTGCCTTGCCTGGCATGCAGCGTTGCTCGCTTTGTGGGCATTTCAGGCTTCAAGTGACTCAGCACATGCATGGCACACTGCCACCTGTTTTCTGTCTGTTTGTGCATCCCTTGTCTGTCGTACCTTATGCTGGTGAAGGGTCTCCTTCTGTCTCAGACGGCTTTGTTGTTCACAGCCATGCTTGCAGCATACTGCTGGAACCTGAGGCGTTTCATGTTCACGGCATCTTTTCTGACGTGCAGTAGTTCTCCTCATTCTATTGCTCTCCATCTGGTTGGTCTTCTTCTTCTTCGTTCAGACCACTGGTTGAGGGATAGGTGCGTCGCAATTCCAGCATTGGCGGCCAGCCGACTATTCAGCATCTCTTTGGTCTCAGCTTCACTGTGTGTCGCCTGGCGTGCAGCGTTGGCGGCCAGCCAACTATTCTGCATCTCCTCGGTCTCAGCTTCTCTGTGCCTTGCATGGAATTCACTGTCCCTGGCCAGCCGACTATTCCGCATCTCCTCAGTCTCAGCTTGTCTGTGCCTTGCCTGGCATGCAGCGTTGCTCGCTTTGTGGGCATTTCAGGCTTCAAGTGACTCAGCACGTGCATGGCACACTGCCACCTGTTTTCTGTCTGTTTGTGCATCCCTTGTCTGTCGTACCTTATGCTGGTGAAGGGTCTCCTGTCTCAGACGGGTGCGATGTACTGCTGGAACCTCAGGTGTTTCATCTTTATGGCAACTTTTCTGACGTGCAGCAGTCCTCCTCATTCTATTGCTATCCATCTGGTGGGTCTTCTTCTTCTTCTTCTTCTTCTTCTTCTTCTTCTTCTTCTTCTTTGTTGAGACCACTGGTTGAAGGATAGGTGCGTTGTAATTTCAGGTTCATGGACAGGATCATGAAAATAGATCTGAGCAAAAAGAAGCTTTCGGGCATGGACTCACTGTATATGACATCATAAAGACATGAGAGTCCTATATGACATCATAAAGATGTCTATGTGCCATCATATAGGCATCGCATGAGAGTCCTATATGACATCATAAAGACACATTTGTCTATGTGCCGTCATATAGGCATCGCGAGTCCTATGATGCCTGAGTTCATAGGACATCCTATGATGTTCAGGCAGAGATCATAAGCTGTCCTATGATTTCCTATAAATGTCACACACACACACACACACACACACACACACACACACACACACACACACACACACACACACACACACACACACACACACAGGTTTCTTGCTTTAATAGAGCGATAAGTCGATGCAAATGACAATTAGTATAATTTTCAAGTCATCAACCGTTAGAGCACAATTCAAATTTTATTGAACAAACCTCCCAATGAAAACTATTTTTTTGCAAAAATAAAAAAAAAAAAATCAAAATGCACCATTCCAAATTATTAAGCACAACAGAGTTTCAAAACAATTTATTGGTTGTAAAGAACTGAAAATGGTCATTTAAGATAAGATAAGATAAGCCTTTATTAGTCCCACAATGGGGAAATTCCAGGATTGCAACAGCACAGGGATAGCAACACTCAGAGCAATAATTAAGAAGATACGAAAAATATAAATAAGAGCAGTGAATATACATACACTACCGTTCAAAAGTTTGGAGTCACTTAGAAATTTCCTTATTTTTGAAAGAAAAGCACTGTTTTTTTCAATGAAGATAACTTTAAACTAATCAGAAATACACTCTATACATTGCTAATGTGGTAAATGACTATTCTAGCTGCAAATGTCTGGTTTTTGGTGCAATATCTACATAGGTGTATAGAGGCCCATTTCCAGCAACTATCACTCCAGTGTTCTAATGGTACAATGTGTTTGCTCATTGCGTCAGAAGGCTAATGGATGATTAGAAAACCCTTGTGCAATCATGTTATCACAGCTGAAAACAGTTTAGCTGGTTAGAGAAGCTATAAAACTGACCTTCCTTTGAGCAGGTTGAGTATCTGGAGCATTACATTTGTGGGGTCAATTAAATGCTCAAAATGGCCAGAAAAAGAGAACTTTCATGTGAAACTCGACAGTCTATTCTTGTTCTTAGAAATGAAAGCTATTCCATGCGAGAAATTGCCAAGAAACTGAAGATTTCCTACAACGGTGTGTACTACTCCCTTCAGAGAACAGCACAAACAGTCTCTAACCAGAGTAGAAAGAGAAGTGGGAGGCCCCGCTGCACAACTGAGCAAGAAGATAAGTACTTTAGAGTCTCTAGTTTGAGAAATAGACGCCTCACAGGTCCTCAACTGGCAGCTTCATTAAATAGTACCCGCAAAACGCCAGTGTCAACATCTACAGTGAAGAGGCGGCTCCGGGATGCTGGCCTTCAGGGCAGAGTGGCAAAGAAAAAGCCATAACTGAGACTGGCCAATAAAAGAAAAAGATTAATATGGGCAAAAGAACACAGACATTGGACAGAGGAAGATTGGAAAAAAGTGTTATGGACGGACGAATCGAAGTTTGAGATGTTTGGATCACACAGAAGAACATTTGTGAGACGCAGAACAACTGAAAAGATGCTGGAAGAGTGCCTGATGCCATCTGTCAAGCAAGGTGGGGGTAACGTGATGGTCTGGGGTTGCTTTGGTGCTGGTAAGGTGGGAGATTTGTTCAGGGTAAAAGGGATTTTGAATAAGGAAGGCTATCACTCCATTTTGCAACGCCATGCCATACCCTGTGGACAGTGCTTGATTGGAGCCAATTTCATCCTACAACAGGACAATGACCCAAAGCACACCTCCAAATTGTGCAAGAACTATTTAGAGAAGAAGCAGACAGCTGGTATTCTATCTGTAATGGAGTGGCCAGCGCAGTCACCAGATCTAAACCCCATTGAGCTGTTGTAGGAGCAGCTTGACCGTATGGTACGCAAGAAGTGCCCATCCAGCAAATCCAACTTGTGGGAGGGGCTTCTAGAAGCGTGGGGTGAAATTTCTCCAGATTACCTCAACAAATTAACAGCTAGAATGCCAAAGGTCTGCAATGCTGTAATTGCTACAAATGGAGGATTATTTGACGAAAGCAAAGGTTGAAGGAAAAAATTATTATTTCAAATACAAATCATTATTTCTAACCTTGTCAATGTCTTGACTATATTTTCTATTCATTTTACAACTCATGGTGGTAAATAAAAGTGTGCCTTTTCATGGAAAACACAAAATTGTCTGGGTGACCCCAAACTTTTGAACGGTAGTGTACGTACACATAAATATATAAATATACAGTATATACAAAGTGCGGAGCATTGTAGCAAGATGGAATAAACAGCGTAACTGTCTACTTAGTTATCCTACATAGTATGAATATGTACCCATACATACTGTCACCCTCCGTAGCGACTGATATTGTCCTAGTTGTATACTGGAGGGGACCATTTGTGTAAGTCTGTTGCGTCTTTTGCATTCAATACTATTAGGTCGTCCCGTTTTTTGTTTTTGTTTTTGCTATCTCTGCGAGCAGCCCTGCTTAGGTTATACAGTCTGACAGCCGTAGGTAGGAAGGACCTGCGAAACCTCTCGGTTGCGCACCTAGGATGATGTAGTCTACTGCTAAATGAGCTCCTCAGTGCGTTCAATATGTCCTGCATTGGGTGGGACTCGAACTCCAGCAGAGATGACAGTTTAGCCACCATTCTTCTCTCTCCTATCTCCTCCACTGGGTCAAGGCGTTGCCCCAGGACAGATCTGGCTTTCTTGATCAGTTTGTTCAGTCTCTTCCTATCGGCTGCTGTAATGCCATTGCCCCAGCAGACCACCCAAAAAGTGGTGGCTGATGCCACCACTGTGTCGTAGAATGTCTTCAGCAGCACCCCTTGTACACCAAAAGACCTGAGCCTTCTCAGTAGGAACAGCCTGCGCTGTCCCTTCTTGTAGAGTGTGTCGGTATTGTGTGACCAGTCTAGTTTATTGTTCAGATGAACACCAAGGTACTTGTAGGATGTCACCATCTCAATGTCTGTTCCCTGTATGTTTACTGGTGCTGTGAGGGGTTGTCCTTGCCTGCGGCAGTCCACCACCAGCTCCTTAGTTTTCCTCGCGTTGATCTGGAGGCAGTTCCGATGGCACCAGTCCACGAAGTCCTGGATAAGTCCTCCGTACTCAGCTTCATCTCCGTTGGAGATGAGGCTGACGATCGCAGAGTCGTCAGAGAACTTCTGTAGATGGCAGTGTGTTGTGTTGTGTGAGAAGTCCGCAGTATAAAGGGTGAACAGGAAGGGAGCCAAAACCGTTCGCTGGGGGGCCCCCGTGCTACCGATGATCGTGTCAGACACACAATCTCGGGTTCTCACAAACTATAGCCGGTTAGTGAGGTAGTCCAGGATCCATGATGATTTGTTGAATTTGCAGCACTAGGAGGTCATATTTACTGAAATCAAAAGCTATTTCAATCAAAAACGTCTTAACAGGCCAAGTTACATGTTAACATAGGACCCCTTCTTTGATATAACCTTCACGATTCTTGCATCCATTGAACTTGTGAGTTTTTGGAGAGTTGAATTTCTTTGCAAGACGTCAGAATAGCCTCTCACAGCTGCTGTTTTGATGTGAACTGCCTCCCACCCTCATAGAGCTTTTGATTGAGGATGCTTCAAAGGTTCTCAATAGTGTTGAGGTCAGGGGAGGAAGGGGGCCACACCATGAGTTTCTTTTCTTTTATGCCCATAGCAGCCAATGACACAGAGGTATTGTTTGAAGCATGAGATGGTGCATTGTCATGCATGAAGATAATTTTGCTACGGCAGGCATGGTTCTTCTTCTTTTTTTTTTCTTTTTTTTTATTTAAGTTTTTGTAAAGGGTATACATGTCATTACAGCATTGCATTGTTTACATTTTCATCATGTTCCCTTTTTTTGTTTTTTGACAACATTGGAAAAATAATTATTACAACACCCTTTTTTTAATTAAGTGAAAGAAAAAGAGAAATTAAAGAAAGAACAAAAAACAAACAAAAAAACAAAACAAGAAAAAAAACAAAAACAAAACAAAGAGCAAAACAAAAAAAATAAAAGAGTATCTGAGTAGCATTGGAACAAAGAGAGGTGCCATTATTGAAATGGTATTTGTCAAAGATTAGATCTAATGGAAGACACATATGCGTTCCAGGGTTGCCAAAAGTTCAAGAACCCATCCATGTCCTGTCTCAGTACGAATGTCAACTTTTCCATCGAATAAATGTCTTGAATCACGTTAATCCAATCTTCAGGTGTAGGACAATCCTTCAACATCCATTTTTTTGTTAGAGCTTTTTTACTTGCCAATATTAAAACAGTGAATAAGTATTTTTCTCCTCGTCTTTCCAGTGATTCCGGTAGTAAACCCAAAGACAAAGTTACAAAAGAAAAGGGAACTGTTATTTTGAATATTCTTCCCAATATTGTCTGTACATTGGTCCAATATCGGTGGATAACTGGGCATGACCAAAACACATGAAAATGATTTGCAGTCTCTTCACCACACAAGCGCCAACAATTCAACCCTTTACAAGTAAATTTGTTTTGTGCAGGTGTTCTGAAAAATCTTACCAAATTTTTCCATCCAAATTCTCTCCACTGCAGGGATGAGGTACTTTTCCATTGTTGTTTATTTAGCTTTTCCCATATTTCCAGTTGTAAAGTGAAATTCCCCTCTTTTTCCCATCTCTCTTTTATATATGATGTGTTGTCTCCTTTTAAGTCTTGAAGACCTTGGTATATTTTAGAAATGTATCTGATCCCTGAGATCCCTTTATATGCCATTAAGAAGACCTTCAGAACACCTGACTGGGCCCTTTCCAAATCCTCCTTTTTAAGTATTTTGTTTATGTGGTGTCTAAGCTGAAAGAACCTGTAAGGTCTTGATTTATTAGACCTTGTTTTTTCAAATCTTCAACACTTCTTAAAGTTTGCCCTTTAAAAAAATCGTAATATTTTATCAGTCCGTTCTCTTTCCACTTTTTAAATCTAGTGTCTGTTTTATTAGGAGTAAAGTCTTGATCATAGGCAATCCATTGCAGTAATCGATAGGGTTCTTTAGTTTGATTCTCTCTGACTATCTTAAACCAAATTTTTAGCGGGGTCTCTATCCACGGGTTAGTGTTATTCAAAAGTTTAGGTAAGGCATTGTTCCCTATTATCGCTCTGTAGGGGAATGTCACTTGTTATTTGGCATTCCATCTCCTTCCATTGTGCAGTGTAGACTGGGTTACATATCTCTACTAAAGTTTTAATTTGTGTGGCTTTTAAAATAGTCCCCTGATATTTGGCAGCGTGAGCCCACCTTTGTCTTTGTTTAGCTGAGGGTTCTATATCTGATTCTAGGTCTCTGCCCTGCCATATGAATCTTGAGATCCTTCTGTCAGTTCTTGCCATGTTTTTTTTGGGAGGTTCTACCGGTATTGTTTGGAAAAGGTATAGAAGACGTGGAAGTATATTCATTTTGACTGCTTCAATTTCTTTGTGCAGTACCCAAGAATGGTATCATATTCCATCTTGCTAGATCAGATTTTATTTTTGCCATCAGTGGATCATAGTTTAGTGTTACAATTTTATTGAGTTGTTTCGGGATATTGACTCCCAGATATTTCATAGATTCCATCTCCCAGTTAGTTTTGAGTTTGCTTAGTAAATATTGATTTGGGTCATAGTTGAATGTTAAAATTTGGGTTTTATGCATGTTTAATTCGTACCCCGATAAATCTCCATACTCTGAAAAAACTGAGATTAGTTCTGGAAAAGAGGTGTCCGGCTGCCCCAGGTATATTAAAATGTCATCAGCAAAGAGTGCTATTTTATGTTCCTTCTGACCAAGTGTAATACCTTGAATTTTTTGATTCTGTCTTATCCATTAGCTCAGAGGTTCTGTGAAGATTGCAAAGAGCAGTGGAGACAAGGGGCAGCCCTGACGACATCCTCTTTCCAGTTCAAAAGATGATGATAATTTACCGTTAATACTTATTTTAGCTGTTGGTTTTTTATATAATGCCTGGATAGTTCTAATGAAGTTGTTATGAAAATTGAAACTGGATAAGATTCTATATAGGAAAGACCAGTCAACCGAATCAAATGCTTTTTCAGAATCAGAATCAGAATCAGCTTTATTGGCCAAGTATGCACAACACATACAAGGAATTTGACTTTGGCTAAAAACTTGCTCTCGTTGTTCAGGTGGAGGATTTAAATAAGGATTCAATGACAACAGAGTATGTACAGTAAATTACAGTCTGTCCGCGTTTCTATAAAAGGATGCAAATATATACAGGAATATATGCAGTTATTTACTCAGACTAACCACACTTTGCAGAAATATATGAAAAAATATACAGTCACACAGTATTTCAATGTGAACTCAGATTCAGTGATATAATGTGAATGAAGAAAAAGCAGTGTGAGAGTTATGTGCAATGTAATAATGGATGAAAAGTCATGAGTACAGCAACAGGTAGGACTAGGTGAATGTTAGGAGTCATCAGAGTGAAGGCTTGAGGAAAGAAACTGTTCTGTGACGGGTGGTTTTGACCTTCAGTGATCTGTAACGACGACCAGAAGATAGAAGTTCAACAGTTTGTGGCCGGGGTGTGATGGTCAGCACAGATGTTTCCCGCCCGTTTCCTGGTTATGGACCGATATAAGTTCTCAATGGAGGGTAGGTCGGTACCAATGATCCTCTCGCAGACTTAATGATCCGCTGCAGTCTGGTCTTTGTCCTGTTTAGTGGCAGATCCAAACCAGACAGTGATGGAAAAGCAGAGGACCGATTGGATGATGGCGGTTTCGAGGACAACCAGCAGCTCCTGAGGCAAATCAAACTTTTGAGCTGACGCAGAAAAAAACAACCTCTGCTGGGCCTTTTTCCGGACAGTGTCTATATGGGAGGACCCACTTCAGGTTCCGGGAGATTGTGGTACCCAGAAACTTGAAGGAGTCCACAGAGGACACTGTGCTGTTGAGGATGGTGAGTGGGGCGAATGAAGGGGGGTGTCGCTGAAATCCACAGTCATCTCCACCGTTTTGGCTGGGTTAAGTTCAAGATGGTTCTGGCTGCACCAGAGGATCAGCTGCTCCACCTCCCGCCTGTATGCAGTCTCATCATCATTCCGGATCAAACCGATGACTGTGGTGTCGTCCGCAAACTTCAGGAGCTTCACCGAAGGGTCCTCTGAGGTGCAGTCGTTTGGAGTAGAGGGAGAAGAGCAGTGGGGAAAGGACACATCCTTGGGGGGCACCAGTACTAATTTTTTCGGGAGCTGGATGTAAATCTCCCTAGCTTCACCTGTTGCCACCTGTCAGTCAGAAAGCTGGAGATCCACTGGCAGGTGGAGGGGGGCACCTTGAGCTGAGGAGTTTCTGAGAAGAATGCCTGGGATGATGGTGTTTGAACGCTGAGCGAAGTCGACAAACAGGATCCTGGCGTACGTCCCTGGGGAGTCGAGGTGTTGCAGGATGTAATGTAGTCCCATATTCACTGCATCATCCACTGACCTGTTTGACCGGTAGGCAAACTGCAGTGGGTCCATCAGGGGGCCTGTGATGACCTTCAGGTGGTTCAGCACCAATCTCTCCAAGGATTTCATGACCACAGAGGTCAAGGCAACAGGTCTGTAGTCGTTTAATCCTGTAACAGAGGGTTTCTTGGGAACTGGAATGATGATGGAGCGTTTGAAGCAGGAAGGCACTTCACACAGCTCCAGTGATCTGTTAAAGATCCGGGTGAAGATGGGGGCCAACTCGTTGGAGCAGACTCTCAGGCAGGACGGAGACACACCATCAGGTCCTGCAGCCTTCTTGATCTTTTGTCTCTGACAGACCCGGCGCACCTCCTCTTCACAGATCGTTAGTGCTGGTGGGAGGTCAGAGTGGAGGAGGGATGGAGTTCCTGGGGCTGCAGATAATCCTTTTGTGTGGGTGGGAGGTGAGAACTGTAGGTTCTTTTCAAACCTGCAGTAAAAGCTGTTTAGGTCGTTAGCCAGCTGGAGGTTTTCCACAGGGTGGGGGGATGGTCTCCTGTAGTTGGTGATATTCTGCAGGCCTCTCCAGACAGAAGCAGAGTTGTTGGCTGAGAAGCATCTAATCCCAATATGGCTGCATTTAAATTATATTTTTTTATATGATGAATTTTGTGTAAAGTGCGTCTAATGTTATCTTGTGTCTGTCTTTGTCTTATAAAACCTGTTTGGTCTAAATAAATTAAGGCTGTCAGTATATTTTCTAACCTTTTGGCAAGGATAGTGGTAAAAAGCATATAGTCCTGATTTAACACACTGATTGGTTTGTAGTTGGAGCAGTCTAGTTTATCCTTTTCAGGTTTAGGTATAACTGCAATGACCCCTTCTCTCCAGGAGGGGGGGGGATTTCCCTTGTGTGGAGGACATTGTTAAATGTTTTCAGGAGGAGAGGAGATAGTTGCTGTTTAAAGGTTTTGTATCACTCTGCTGTAAAGCCATCTGCTCCTGGGGATTTGTTAGCTTTAAGTTTCATAATTGCTTTTTCTAATTCTTTAGGTTGTATTTCTGACAATAGTGTTTTATTTTGTGACTCAGTAAGTTGGGGAAGGTTTAATGTATTTAGGAAGGCTTCGGATGCATTTTTATGTTTTTTGAGGGAGTACAAGTTCTTGTAGTAGTTCTCGAAGCTTTTAAGAATTTCCTGAATTCTAAATTTTATTTCCTTTGATACTGGGTCTCTGATTTTGTAGATTGCTCTCTCCGTTTGTTGTTTCCTCAATTTATAGGGTAGTAATTTTGCCGATTTGCTACCTGTTTCATAGTATTTTTGTTTCAGAAATGTAAGTTTCTTCTGGATTTCTATTGTGTAGATCTCATTTTGTTGATTTTAATTTTCCTTAATTTTGAGCGAGTCATTAGAATGAGTGCTGTCTTTGTGATCTTTTTCTAGTTTCTTAAGTTTCTGACTCTAATGTGATAGTTTTTCTTGTCTCAGTTTCTCTTTGGATTGCCAGTTTTGCAATAATCTTTCCCCTTATTACTGCTATTGCATGCCGCCCCCACAGTATTAAAGGGGATACTTCTCCATTATCATTTTCTTCCAATGTTCTGAGAATATCTGATTCCAATTCCATCTTTCAGTGGTCCTTTCAGCACATTTGAATTTAACCTCCAAGAAAATGTATTATTTGTGTATTTTTGGATACTTAAGTCCATATAGATCGGACTGTGGTCAGAGAGATCCATCAGTCCTATTTTATATGTTTTTACTCTTCCAATGTCTCTATTAAACATAAAAAATAGTTAATCCTTGAGTATGATGAATGTGGTGCTGAGTAAAATGTATAATCTTTTACACTGGGGTTGAATTCCCTCCACACGTCACAGATTCCATTTCTTTTAGTAGCATCCGAGTTTTTCTACTTTGAGTGTTATTTTGATGTGGAGAATTACCTGATGCATCCCAGTATGGATTCAGTCTTAGATTGAAGTCTCCACCACATATCACTAAACCTTGGGCTTTAGTTATCATTAGGTCAAAACATTTTTATAAAATTTCCAGTTAGCCCCTGGAGGTGCATATACATTCAGCAGGGTGATATCTTCTACCTCTAGCCAACCAAGTACCATGCTGAATCTCCTTCTTTATCTTGTGTTCTGATTTTTTTTTTTCAAATAATAATTTTGGTTGAGATTAATGTCGCTACCCCCCCCCTCCTCCTCCCTGACTTATATGAAGATGAAGAGATCATTTTAAACCCTTGTCTATTAAGTTTAGTGTGCTCCACGACTGTTAGGTGGGTTTCCTGTAAAAATATTATTCCTGCTTTGTCTTTTTTCATTTTGCCCTAGATCTTGGATCTTTTAACTGATCAGGATCCCTTTTACATTATATGAGATTATTTTGGTTACAAACCTGTTTCTCCATTGTGTTGTCTTATTTAGTATAACAGTGTGATGGCCCTCTTTTATGCCTACTCAGAAACTGAAAGAACATTAAGAACATAAAAAACATTAAGAACATAGTATATAAAACTTTAAAACAAAAAACTGACAAAAGATCTTCCTGAGCTGAGGTCTTTTTAGTGACCTTAGAAGAGCCTTGATGGTGTAGTTGGCTCTGAGGGAAATTCCTCAAACTCTGTTACGTGCTGAGGGCCCTCTCTTACCCCTGTAAGTTGTCCCATGTTTTTAATGTGAATTTCAGATCCCAATCCGAACTTGTAATGATTTTATTTTATTTATTTTTTATGCCTTACCCTTGAAATTGTGTGCAACCTCCACCACCATCACAGCAAACAGTCACATCAATAAGATAAGCCTTTATTAGTCCCACAATGGGGAATACAGTTTTGTTAGTGTGGAGAGATCATGTGGTTCATTTGTCACATTCTATTTAACAAGTAGGGGTTTTTTTTAAATACTTATTTGTTCTAATATTATGTCTGTTCCATGAAATGTTTTACCACTTGATACTTGCTGATTCTGCATCTCCTTTAATGTTTTGTTACCTTGTAGGAGGAGGGTTGGATGCGCAGATTGACTAAAAATATCGTTATTCCCTCCTGAAAACGCTCAGTTTTCCTTATAGCTCTGGCGCTGGGTTTCCCGCTGCTGGCTCGTGGATTTTGAGGGTCTCTGTGTGAACCACGTTTGAGCTTGATTCTTTCGATCGGGTCTGCTGCGGGTTTATACACCGTTACCGGGAGCCCTCTTCTCGCCATATCCGTGGTTGCTTCTTCCGCCGAATTGTAGGAGACACCTCTCAGCCCCGTAAAGAACCCGCGCTTCGCCGGAAATGGAGTTTGAAAGAGCAGTTTCTCTTTCGTAGTACCTTTTAGCGTTTGTGTATTCCCGACGGTTTTTAAGGACCTCCGGGGCATAGTTGTGCTCCACAAAAACTTTTCTGTCTTGGTGCATAAATCCTTTTTTCTGCCAAGCCAGTCTTACAACCTCTTCTTTTATTCTGGAGTTGGAGAACTTCACCACCACTGATCTTGGTGGCGCTTCCGCCGACGGCCTTGGGGCTAATGTACGGTGCATCCTTTCTATCTTCAAGTCGGTGGATTGGGGAATTTCCAACTTCTCTCTCAGTATGGATTCCACGCATGCAGCCATTGTGGTGAAACCGTCCTCGACTCCTTCTTTCAGACCATGAATTCTTATGTTGTCTCTTCTTAGTCTTCCTTCTTGGTCGGTTAGCTTAGTCTCCAGTCTTGACTGTCGTTTAAGTAAATCCAGCGCGGTTTCTTCCAGCCCTTTTATTCTTTCCTCTGCTTCCATGATTCGGTCCTCAGCCTGGTCCACTCTGCTGTTTGTCCTTTTTATTTCGTCTTTAATTTCACGAAATTCGGCCCAACACTCTCGGTGAAATTGTCTTAATTCTTGAAGTACCATTTTTAAGCTAACCTTGTTGCTAGCTTCATTCAGCTCCTCCGCTTCTGAGGGGATGTCCTCCGGGTCAGATTCTCCGGCCGATGCGTGTCTTGGCCTGGTAAATGTCAATCTCTTCTGTTTTCCTTTAGGCATAATGACTTTGTCTTTTGATTTTCACTCTTCCAAAAATCCGTTAAATCTGATTTTCAAGGTATTTTCATGGATCGGGTCTGGGAGCTTCAGCATTAAGCTGCTATCACCATGGTGTCCAGACCGGAAGTCAGGCATGGTTCTTCTTTTTGTACCATGGAAGAAAATGGTCAGTCAGAAACTCTATATACTTTGCTGAGGTCATTTTCACACCTTCAGGGACCCTAAAGGTGCCTACCAGCTCTATCCCCATGATTCCGGCTCAAAACATGACTCCACCACCTCCTTGCTGACACTGCAGCCTTGTTGGGACATGGTGGCCATCCACCAACCATCCACTACTCCATTTATCTGGACTATCCAGGGTTACACAGCACTCATCAGTAAACAGGACTGTTTGAAAATTAGTCTTCATGTGTTCCTGGGCCCACTGCAACCATTTCTGCTTGTGAGCATTGGTTAGGGGTGGCCGAATAGTAGGTTTATGCACAACTACAATCCTCTGGAGGATCCTACACCTTGAGGTTTGTGGGGCTCCAGAGGCGCCAGCAGCTTCAAATACCTGTCTGCTGCTTTATAATGTCATTTTAGTAGCTGCTCTCTTAATCCAATGAATTTGTCAAGCAGAAACCTTCCTCATTATGCCTTTATCTGCACAAACCTGTCTGTGCTCTGAATCAGCCACAAATTTCTTCACAGTACAATGATCACGCTTAAGTTTTCGTAAAATATCTAATGTTTTCATACTTTGTCCAAGGCATCGCACTATTTGTTCCTTTTCGCCAGCAGAGAGCTCCTTTTTCTTTCCCATATAGCTTGAAAGGTGTGGCATGCTTAATAATGTGGAACATCCTTCTTAAGAAGTTTTCCTTTAATTGGGCTCACCTGGCAAACTAATTATGACAGGTGTCTGAAACTGATATCAGTGATCCAAAGAGCCCTGAGACACAATACTATCCATGATTTTAATTGAAAAACAAAAAATTTAATGTTTATGACATTAAAATCCTATTTGCACAATAATTTGGAACCCGGTGTATTCAACCAATGTTTAACCAGCGTTTGGGTATACATATTTGCCTGTTGTTAAAAGCACAATATGGTTAATTAGCTTCTAGACTCAAACCATAACTCACTCAAGGTTCCATACACCACAACATATTATTATGAATCATTATTTTAAACCAGCATGAACCTGGGTAACCAGGTGGACTACCAATAACACCCTGCATGGCTGAGTGGGTTATTCTGCTACTATGTTGCAACCATGCCCTGCCTAAACATTTCAAAACAGTCATTTTAACAGTTCACTTTCAGGTGCCTCAGTCGAGCCCCTGGAGGCACCATCTGCATCAGACCTGGGTGCCATCTCACTGGAGTCATGGCTCGCTCGTCAGCAATGTCCCAGCCCAGGTCCCACAGCAGCTGGGTCAGCTCCAGAGCTGTGTCTTGATCAAAGGCAGTTGCTCTTACCTTCCTCAGACGGCTGTCGTGCCAGCCCAAACCATTGGCTATCTGGACAGTGGCTGGTCTCTTTTGTGCAGTGATTCTTATCTGCGATGACGGGACCATCTGTGGGTCCAGGCGGTTGGATCGTTGGACCCAAACCCAATCAAGTAGTGTGTGCAGTGATCTGTTCGGCTGCACTCAGCGCTGCTGCGCCCTCGTCTCTGATACTGGTTGCTGTTGTGGTGGTGTGCCATTTACGCCAGCGGCAGGACATGCCCTCAGCTAGCATTGCTCTGCTGGGTCCTGCTGGACCATGAAATCTCCATCTTACAGTGCTGCAGCGGCTCCTTGAGGCTGATGTTCGGCGAGGATGCGAGATGAGTTTGGCTTCTGCCCTTTCTCTCCTGGTGCTGGTTGTGGTCGTGGTGATGTGTTGCTGTCGTTGGCGACAGGATGTGCGCCGGGTTTTCGTTGTTCACTAGGGACCCCTTTCTCCACAAACTCCCTCTCCTGCTGCTCCACAGCGGCTGCTTGAGGCTCATGCCAGGCGAGGATCAGATGTGAACCTCGTTTGTGCCTGCTCTCCGTGCTGTGTTCTCTCTCCGTGTTCTGATCAACGGCTGTACCCATGACTGGGAAATCACACTCTCCCTCCTCCGATGAGGTCGCAGCTCGAGAATGCTCGTCCTGCACGGGAACTGGCTCCGGGTCCTGTGTGGCTGCGGACTGGGACTCTTGTTGCTGCTCCAGTTCTGCTGGGATCTGTTCGATCTATGGTGCAAGGCAGGGGGTTAGCTGCGATGCTACCTGGGCTGTTATCTCCAGCTGGGACACTAATTCCATCACCTCCATCTCTGGTAGGAGGTGCAGCACCCCCAACAGCACCATCCGTAGCCATTTCACCATGTCTGCCACTCTCAGGTTGTCCGGCCCCTCCAGCAGCATGTGCTCTATCAACAGATTTGAGGCATACCACTTTAACTGTGACTGTATCAGCCTGTCCTCTGTGTGCCCGAACTCGCACGTGCTAGCCAAACAACAAAGGCTGGCTACATACTGTAGGACCAACTCATCCAGTCGCTGTCGGTGCTGATAAAACACAAGTCTCTGGGCCATCACATTCTGTGGGGCAGTGAAATGTTCGGTCAGCAGCGCGACGCAGTCTTCACATGTGTCGGCCTGTCCCAAACCGTTGAAAATCCGCAGCCTCTCAACACCCAGGCAACAGAGCAGAGTTACTCATTTCCACGGCTTTTCGTGTCTCTCCAGTGTCAGCGCCTCCGGGTGGCTGCGGAACAACTCGAACCAACAGAGCCATGGCGGGTGGCTCGCCTGGGGTCAGAAGAGATGGCGGCAGTGGTGCCAGACACACTTCCATCTTCAGGAAAATGGTTAGTTTTCCTCCAGAAGATTAAGTTTTCTCCTCGTCGCCAATTGTTATGTCTGGAAACAGGACAGCAGAGGCAGGCATTGTACCGAACGACAACTTTATTACAAGATACATGTGTTGCAATGTATAAGCCAGCATGCTAACCCCTTAGCAGTACAGGCTGTTACTGTTATGGTGGCGGAGCGCCAAAGAGGTCATCTTCTGCCAACAGTCCCCTTATGTAGGCATGGCGTGACGACATCACCCATGCGTCCAACGTCACGGCTGCACACTCTGTTGTGGTGTTTCTAATATGCCATAGAAAACATCCTTAAAATAAAAGGCTCACCTCTACAGAGGTGATACAATTCCCTGACAGTGATCACTGTCAGGGAATTGTATCTCCTCTTTTTTTCACTCATTTGAACTCCTTTTACTTTTTTTTCTTTTTAGTTAGAGCTTGGGGAAAAACTGTCAGCTGTATGTTACTGATTTCAGACAACTACATCCAGTTGACGGTGTTTCACAATAGAAGCACATAAGAGAAACAACCATTCTGAAAACTGAATCGTTGTAGAGGTCTTTCATTTTTAAATAACTCAGGATGTATTGAGCTGTGACTGTGAAAATAAAATCACACTAATTCAGACGTCAATCATGTCTGGTGAATCCAGCGTTTCTTTCTGCAGCTCTTGTAGAGAAATTCTCACCACATAACAACCATACATGAACGCAAATGAATCTGTCCACACAGGATTAAACTCTATATTTTCCTCTGTGATTTTACTTTTTCGGGATTTGTCCATGTCTGCTGCCGGATGTGATGCATACATAATAAATAAATAATTAAAAATATATTTTACATTGATAAAAGCATGCATTTCTGTTGAAAAATGTATCCATCCATCCATCTTTTTTTTTTTTTTTTTTTTAATGGCGCCGGAGGAAGGGCGGCCGTACCAGCAGCAATAAACACTGGATTTTCTGTATGCCAATGTCAGAGATGCATATAGTGCCACAGCTCTACCCCCCATTGGTAAATCAGATCACTGCATGGTCATGTTAACACCCAAGTATGTCCCCCTTGTGCAAAGGCAGCCTACTTATACACGGACTGTGAGGAGGTGGACACAGGAGGCTGCTGATGCACTGCAGGACTGCTTTGAGACGACAGACTGGAGCATACTCTGTGAACCACATGGGGTGGACATGGACAATATGACCGACTGCATCACAAAATACATCAGATTCTGTGAAGACATGACCATGCCAGCTCAGACTGTACACTGATTCTCCAACAACAGACCATGGGTCACCAGTGACCTGAAAGCACTTCTGAACAAAAAGAAGAGAGCTTTTAGGGCTGGAGACAAAGCGAAGCTGAGGGGAGTGCAGCATGAGCTGAGAGAGATGCTGAGGAGGTGCAAGGACAATTATAGGAGGAAGTTGGAAGAGAAACTCAGGCAAAACAACACTAAAGATGTGTGGGAGGGAATGAAACAAATAACTGGGTGCAAGGGGAGAGTCGGGCAGCCATCTGGGAGCCAGGAGAGAGCTGAGGAACTGAATCTGTTTTTTAATAGGTTCAACTCACAGTCTGTCACCTGAGCAACACAACCAGACCCCCACGCACCTCACCCCACCCACGCTCCCGTACAGAACCTCTCTCCATCTCCCCCCTCCTCCTCCTCAGGGAGCACCAGGACCCTCCCTCACTTCACGGTGACTACAGATCAGGTGGAGAAACAGCTGGAGAGACTCCGTCAGCGGAAGGCTTCGGGCCTTGATGGCATCTCCGCAAGGACCCTGAGGACTTGTGCCAACCAACTAGCTCTGGTACTGAAACACCTGTACAACCTGAGCCTGAGTCTGGAGAGAGTACCGGTGCTGTGGGAGACATCCTGCCTGGTTCCTGTCTCCAAGAAGTCATCTCCATCGGATTTGAATGACTACCGACCAGTTGCCCTCATATCTCATGTGATGAAGTTCCTGGAGAGACTGGTTTTAACCCACCTGAGGCCGCAGGTGAAGACGTGGCTGGACCCTCTGCAGTTTGCATATCAGCCCCATTTAGGAGTTGAAGATGCTGTCATCTACCTGCTGTAACGAGCCCATCTGCACCTGGATGGTGGAGGAGATACTGTAAGAATCACTTTTTTTGATTTCTCCAATGCCTTTAACACCATCCAGCCACTGCTGCTGGGTGAGAAGCTGCTGGTGATGGGGGTTGACATCTCTGTGATCTCCTGGATTACTGACTACCTGACAGGCAGACCACAGTTTGTCCGGCTGGGCAGTGTCTTGTCTGGAGTGGTGGCTAGTGATACAGGAGCTCCACAGGGGACTGTGCTCTCTCCTTTTCTTTTTACCTTATACACCACTGACTTTCAGTACAACACTGAGTCATGCCACCTGAAAAAATTCTCTGATGACTCAGCTGTTGTGGGGTGTATAAGAGGAGGAGAGGAGGGGGAGTACAGGGCACTGGTAGACAGATTTGTGGAGTGGACAGAGCAAAATCACCTGAGGTTGAATGTCAGCAAGACCAAAGAGATGGTGATTGACTTCAGGAAGAGGAAGGCTCCTTCTCAGCCACTGCAGATTAGGGGGAAGGATGTGGGAGTGGTTGAGGACTACAAATATCTGGGTGTCAGGATCAGCAGCGGGTTGGACTGGAGATCCAACACCGATGCTGCGCACAAGAAGGGGATGAGCAGACTCTACTTCCTGAGAAAGCTGAGATCCTTCAACATGTGCAGCAGGATGGTGGAGCTTTTCTACCAGACTGTTGTCGCCAGCGCCATCTTCTTTGCTGCTGTCTGTTGGGGTAGCAGTATCAGGGCCAGAGATACCAACAGACTTGACAAGATTATCAAGAGGGCTGGCTCTGTAATTGGTCTCAGACCGAAGACCTTTGAGACAGTGATGGAGAGGAGAACACTAAATAAACTGTGATCCATCATGGACAATCCTGATCACCCCCTCCACCACACACTAGATAGACAGCGAAGCACTTTCTCCAGTAGACTACTACAGCTTCGTTGTCGAACGGCCAGGTACAGGAAATCTTTCCTGCCACATGCAATTTCACTGTACAATAACTCACGATGATGTTGTATTCTTGTCATAGCTATGCTGCCACATTGCACCTTACAGACTAACTGGTACATCACATTTTCACTCTGCTCCTGATAGTCCTTCTTTGTGCAATGGGATGATTCATGTGTTTATACGAGTCATCATATATTAATCTATGATGTACGTATATAGGTTTTATAGTCGTGTTAGTTTTTACTTTCCATGGGTAATCCCTTTGTCTGTCATGTGTGTGTTTCTGTTGTTTGGTTGTCAACTGTCATGCTGCTGTTACACTGTAATTTCCCAGTTTGGGATCAATAAAGTACATCTATCTATCTATCCATCTTCTACCACTTTTCTGTAGGTTTGGGTCACGGAGGCAGCAGTTCAAGCAGAGAAGCCCAGACTTCCATCTCCCCAGCCACCTGCTCCAGCTCTTCAGAGAAGATACCAAGGCGTTCCCAGACCAACTGGGAGACGTAGACTCTCCAGCAAGTCCTGGGTCTGCTCTGGGGTTTCCTCCCAGTGGGACATGCCCGAAACACCTCAAGTGGGAGGTGTCCAGGAGGCATCCTGATCAGATGCCCAAATCACCTCAACTGGCTCCTTTCCGTGTGGAGGAGCAGCGGTTCTACTCTGAGCCTCTCCCGGATGATTGAGCTCCTCACCCTATCTCTGAGGGTGAGTCCAGTAATCCTACGAAGAAACCTCATTTCAGCCGCTTGTATCCGCAATCTCATTCTTTTGGTCATTACCCAAATCTTGTGACCATAGATGAGGGTAGGAACATAGATTGATTGGTCAATCGACAGCTTTGCTTTAGAGCTTAGCTCCCTCTTCACCACATCAGACTGGTACAACGATCGCATCACTGCAGATGCTGCTCCGATCCATCTATCAATCTCTCACTCCATTCTCCCCTCACTCATGAATAAGACTCCAAGATACTTAAACTCCTCCACTTGGGGCAGGAGCTTGTCCCCAACCTGGAGAGGACAATCCACCTTTTTCTGGCTGAGAACCATGGACTCAGACTTGGAAGTGCTGATTCTCATCCCAGCCACTTCACACTCAGCGACAAACCATCCTGGTAAGACCTGTAGGTCATTGCTGGATGAAGCCAACAGGACAACATCATCTGCAAACAACAGAGATGAGATCCTGTGGTCACCAAGCATGAGACCCTCCATTCCCTGGCTGTGCCTAGAAATCCTGTTCATAAAAATTATCAACAGGATCGGTGATAAAGGGCAGCCCTGAGAGTCCAACTCTCACTGTGAATGAGTCCAACCGAGTGCTGGCAATACAAACCAAACATTCACAATGGCTGTATAGAGACTAGATAGCTCGTAACAACAAGCCCGATACCCCATACTCCCAAAGCACCCCCCACAAAAAACCACGAGGGACACAGTCAAATGCCTTCTCCAAGTCCACAAAACACATGTAAACTGGTTGGGCAAACTCCCACAAACCCTCGAGGATTCTCGAGAGGGTAAAGAGCTGGTCCGATGTGCCACGGCCAGAACGAAAACCACATTGCTCCTCCTGAATCCGAGGTTCGACCAACGGCCGGACTCTCCTCTCCAGTACCTTGGCATAGACCTTCCCAGGGAGGCTGAGGAGTGTGATCCCTCTAAAGTTGGAGCACACCCTCCGGTCCCCTTTCTTGAAGAGAGAAACCACCACCCTGGTTTGCCATGCCAAAGGCACTGTCCTCAACCTCCACACAATGTTGCAGAGGCGTGTCAACCATGACACCCCTACAACATCCAGGGCCTTGAGGTACTCAGGGTAAATCTCATCCACCCCCAGGGCCCGGCCACCAAGGAGCTTTTTAACCACCTTGGCAACCTCAGTCCCTGTGATGAGCAAGTCATCCTCCTTGATAAACAACAAACAGTAATTTGAAAAATAAAATAATTAAAATGACCTGCATTAATCTCCATGTGTTTTGAGATGTGACTGCAGGGAGCCACAACATGGCGACCCCTGGGTTAGGTTAATTGGAGACTTCAAAGTGACCCTAGGTCTGAGTGGTGGAGGGATTGGCACTACACTGTGGCTGCCTCATCCAGGTGAATGCCCTTGAATATCCCTCTGGAATTAGTAAAGTATAACAAACAAACAAACAAAAATAGTCATTTGGTGGGGCTGTGTGTACGTTGCTTTTTGTGTCCAGCACACAAAGCAGGATACTTTTTTTCAGAGGGGGCTGTCAAATAAAAAGAGGAGTGGATGATCACACATGCACATTAATGCAGGGCAAACTGGAATGCATGAATGAGCATGGAGTGGAGGACTGAACCATGAACATCTGGGTGGGTTGAACAGGGACACTGTCCCAGGCCAAACAGATCCAAACAGCATTCCCCACAGCTTTTGTTCCAGTAAGGGCTGGTCTTGGCCCGGCAGCTGCTGACGACAATTAGATTCCTTTCCACTCTTTGTCGCTGTGCTGTGACATGATGATGGTGACACCTATCTACTTCATTTATCTGCGTTGTCCTATTCAAATTATCAGCCAAGCTGAGATGAGGTGGGCAACGTCCCATCTCGCTTGCAGGGTAAATTAGCTCATGTCACCCTATTCAGACAACAGAGGTAACCAAGATCTTATTGGGTTTGGCTGGATTGTGGGGATGGTACGGGTTCACTATCAGTATCAAGAAGACAGAGGTACTACATCAGCCTCATCCTGGCACTTCTCCGATGACTCCTGTCATCACAATTGGCAATGAAAGACTCAAGGATGTGGACAAATTCTGCTATTTCCATGGAATCATTTCCCAGAATGCCAAGCTTGGTGACAAGATCACTGCGCACATCAGCAAGGCCAGTGTCTCGTATGGACGGCTACAACACTATCTGTGGGTGAAGCACGGTATATGACTGAGCACAAAGATTAAAGTGTACTGCACCGTAGTACTGTCAGCTCTACTTTATGGATGTGAGACTTGGACGCCTTACCACCCCCACCTAAAGAAGCTTGAACAATTCCATATGGGCTGTCATACAAAGTTATGTGGCGTCACCTGGCAAGATAAGGTCCCAAATACTGAAATTTTAGGTTGACGCAACATCACCAGCATCGAGTCTTTTGTTATGTGTGCCCAACTGCGCTGGGCCGGACACGTTGTGAGGATAGGCAATGAGCGCATACCAAAGATCTTGCTATTTGGGTAGTTGGATGAGGGGCAAAGATCGTGAGGTGGTCAGAGGAAGCGCTACAACGACATTCTGAAAGGGGTCACTGACTGAAAAATGGTGTGTTTGTAGGTTTTACTGTCTCAAATGTGTTAACTGATCACATAATTAGCCAAAAAATTTCCAGTCAATGATCTGAAAAAAGCACACTGCCTATATCTCGTTTTTCTCTCAAAGAAACTTCCAAAAACATTTTTTACTTTTCCTGGTAAGGTTCCTATGTCGTTTTGAAAAAGCCCATCCACTGCCATCCTAAAGACCCACTCACTGCTTGATTATTGGCCCACCTAGGTGTTCATCATGTAGATCAAAGTGGTGGCTAAATGTAGCCTATTAGCCCCTGAGCTATTAGCCCACGAGCTAACACTGGTACCAGGACAGTGGCTGCAAGCGTGGCTTATATTGTTATTTTTTCAGATCTTAGTCACCCTAATAGCCATCCCTGTTACCACCTGGTTAACTCCGGCCCATCTCCGAGTGATTTCATCATGATTCCGTGGCAAATCACCCACCCCAGTACACCGGTCGCTTTTATGGCCTGGGACCAGGGCTACTGGCCGCTGTTATGCCAAGAACTCCCCCGGATTGGCAGGGGAGTTGCTGAAGAGGATTCAAACCCAGAGATGCCAACTTTAAATCTCCTGTCTGCCAGATAGGACCTAAACCAGTAGATAAAGTAGATAAAGAGAACCCTGTTAAATAAAAGAGATGCACACATTTTATTTTTTCATTTATTTATTGAGGGAAATGATCCAATATCAGAGATGGAAAAGAAGAAGAAGGAGCCATATTTATTGTCATTCAATCCATACAGCCAATCATGTGTAGTAGAACGAAATTATGTTTCTCCTATCTACAATGTTAATCACATCTAGAATCAGGAGGGGCCACTGCCATAAACAACTTTTCCTTCCCCCATTCTATAATACTGAGCACCAAGCTAGAAGTACACTTCTTTTATATGATCTTTGGTATGACCCGCCCGGGGCTTGAACCCACAACCTCTCAGCTGTGGGGCAGATGCGCTACCACTAGGCCACCACTTCACAAGTTTGTGAGCCTTTAGGATTAGCAGGTAATATGAAGGTGAAATTAGAGTCTGGTGATTTCAATCAATGGGATGACCATCAGGTGTGAGTAGGCACCCTGTTTTATTTAAAGAATGTTTGTGAACGTTATCATGGCACGAACAAAGGAGATTCCTGAGGACCTCAGAAAAAGGGTTGTTGATGCTCATCAGGCTGGAAAAGGTTACAAAACCACCTCTGAAGAGTTTGGACTCCACCAATCCAGAGTAAGATTGTACACAAATGGAGGAAATTTAAGACCATTGTTACCATCACCAGGAGTGGTCGACCAACTAAGATGACTCCAAGAGCAAGGCGTGTGTAGCGTGACCTTGAGTTCCAATTTATAAAATTATTCTTTGCTGAAGAATTTTTTTTTCATCTCAAAAGTCTGGCTTTTGAGACTGCTTCTCTCACCCAAGAACTAGAGCTGTAACCCTATCCATCGGCCATAAAGTGGAAGATAATCCCTTTCTCCAAGACTCTTTGGCAAAAGGATGTTCTAACTGACAGTTTTATGATCAACATAGGGCGGCGCGGTGGAGGAGTGGTTAGCACTGCGGCAGCACAGCAACTCACCCTTGGTCGGGGGATCCTGGGTTCAATCCCAGCCCCGATCAACAGTGATCTGTGTGGAGTTTGCATGTTCTCCCCGTGTCTGCGTGGGTTTACTCCGGGATTTCTCCGGTTTCCTCCCACATGCCAAAAACATGCAAGTTAGGTTAATTGGCATCAAAACTGGGGATTCTAAATTGTCCTTAGGTATGGATGTGAGAGTGAATGGTTGTCTGTCTCTCTGTGTTGGCCCTGCGATGGACTGGCGATCTGTCCAGGGTGTACCCTGCCTCTCGCCCAAAAGATGCTGGGATAGGCTCCAGCCCCCCCGCGATCCGAAAAGGATTAAGCAGAAGAAGATGAATGAATGAATGAATGATCAACATAGTCCATACCAGATAGGGAAGCCAGGACTGCTTTCCAGTTAACGACCAGACAGTTCACAGTGCCATCTGGTGGATGAATCAGGAATATTTAACTTTCTCTCTCTCTGTGGTGGAATATATTCCTTATGGACAAATTAACTAATCCATATACTTTCTTTTAAGACAGCAGCTCCTACAGTAGATATGATTGAACTCTGGGATGGACAATGTGGTTTCAAATGCTTTTATTGATATGATTCGATTTGATACGATTGTGATATTGTGACGTTTGCAAGGTTCACACAAAGAAAGAGGAGCAAGATGGTTGTGATGAATAGGCTTTATTTACACACCGCCGACCCCCAACTTACTTCTGAGCAAAGAGAGGAGGGGAGGTCATTCTCCCAGACCTCCGTTTCAATCATGGTTACACACACATGATACATCTTGCCCTAATCCCGCTAAACACTGCTGGGTCATTATAACGCAGTTATAATGACACAGCAGTATAACTCAGTAATAACACATTTAATACACACACAGTAACGTTTTCAACTGGCAAAGCATGCTGGGAAATCCCTGCCCCCCTTAAAATGGCCCCGACGTTACACTGCCCCCCCCCCCCCCCGCCGGACTGGTTTCTGTCCCCAGAAAATTCAAAGTCCACTTTCAGAAATCCAATGCGAGTCAGCCCGGTGCCGGGGCGGCATGCACGGGCCATCTGAGTCTCGGTCGGAGTATCTGGTTGGGGTAGAGTTCTGGTTTGGCCTCCAGCGGGCGGATGGACACATCTGACAGCCTCTGTAGGACCACGCACAGTCCCTTCCCTGGCAGCGGGAGTCCCAAGCCCGCTCCGGCCGACTCCCACCGCTGCCAGGTCTCCCAGGCGGCCGCTGGCCCGCGTCCATGCGTCCAGCCCTTGCCGTGCCTGGAAAATGGCCGGATCTCCATCCTGCTTGCTCCGCTGCGTCGCTGCTGCGCTGAGGGCCTCCGTGACGTCACCGAAAGGGAAAGCATCTGCGGGTGGCAGTAGGACACGCACAGTTCCTCCTCTGGCAGCGGGAGTCCCATGACTCCCACCGCTGCCAGGACCTCCCAGGTGGCCGCTGGCCCGCGTCCAGGCGTTGAGCCCCTGCTGAGCCCGGGAAAAGACCGGATCTGTCCTGCTCGCTCCGCTGCTGCTGCGCTCCAAAGGCCTCTGTGACGTCACCGCCGGGGGAAGCATCTGCAGGAGGCGGCTTTTTCTCCGTCCATGCCACCTCGCTCTAATTTAACGTCGGCGAGGGGCCAGTTTGTCGTGCGCTGTGTGCGGGGCAGTACCATGCAATGTACCCTGGCTCTGCGCAGCGGAAGCCCCCCTTCCTCGCGTCGCCGCCGCTGTCTCCTTCGCGCTGCCGTGGTCTGCCGTAGCTCCTCCTCCCACTCGCTCTCAGCACGGCGGTTTCCTCAGATGACCAGTCGTTCAGCGCGGCAGCCAACTCGACCTGGGACAGGTGGTCATCCAACAGGTTCTCGCCGTTGTAGCGGGGAATCTTGGCCCGCTGCCGGATGAATGGGACGGTCACGTCCCGGTCGATCGCCGCTCCTAATCACTCTGGAATCGCCAGCCCGTCCTGCCCTGAAAAGGGCGGGAAAAGGGGCTGGTTTGCTCTGCTCGGCCCGTCGGGTCCACTGCTCCGTCCATCGCGGCGAACCTCTCTGGGGGCCGGCGTCTCAGCTCTACGCTCCGTTCCCAGCCGAGCCATGAACCGCTCTGGCCGTTGGACCTCCGCCTGGATCCTCATCTTGCTCCATCCCCACTCCTGACACCAGTGTGACGTTTGCGGGATTCACACAAAGAAAGAGGAGCAAGATGGTTGTGATGAATAGGCTTTATTTACACACCACCAACCCCCAACTTACTTCTGAGCACAGAGAGGAGGGGAGGTCATTCTCCCAGACCTCCGTTTCAATCATGGTTACACACACATGATACATCTTGCCCTAATCCTGCTAAACACTGCTGGGTCATTATAACGCAGTTATAATGACACAGCAGTATAACTCAGTAATAACACATTTAATACACACACAGTAACGTTTTCAACTGGCAAAGCATGCTGGGAAATCCCTGCCCCCCTTAAAATGGCCCCGACGTTACAATATGTTCTGCTATTTTCAGGAAGAAATTAATGTTTGCATGCTTATTATCACAAGTTAATTACAGTAGATGTAGATGCATTTTATGCTCCTTTATTGAGTAGAATATCATAGTCACTAAAGTTTAAGGAATTTATGTTTTATTCAGCAACATGTGTCTTAAAGGGGGATCTCACTCTCAGATCAAACGTCTCTCTCTCTCCCCCTCCTCTCTCCTCTGTTCTGCAGGAGTCCACAGCTGCACCTTAACTGGCCAATAGCATTCAAACCTTCAATGCATTTTCCTTTTTAGGTCGAGTTTATGGTCTTTGTTGGAAGAAGCTCACATATAATTGGGCCACCTCAAGTCTCATGAAGTTTGGGACCACCCTGCAACACTAGAGAAAACTTAAGTTTTAAGTTTTATGGCTCTTTGTTCAGAATCTGCTCGGGTGTGGTTGGCCAAAGTTGTGAGCAGCTTTCTCTGCTCCTCCAATTTCTCCTATCTTTTCAAAAGGGGCCCAGAGCCAGTCATGCTCTGTGTAAATCCTGTTTCTTTTCTGTAAAATTCATTTTTCTTATTTTATTCTTCTTTTTAAATCACCCTTATTGTCATTCAACCGTACAACCAATCATGTACATGTACATTTTTCTTTAAATTATCGTGCAAGAAGATTTTGCTTAAATTTTTTAAAGCTTAAACCAACTCATTTAAACCACCAACATCAGGCCATCAGAGTTGAAAGGTGTCTCCCTACAGACCCACGCTGGTCCAGGGAAACAAAATCCAGTGAACCTGCCTGCTACATGGGGATGCAAAGTTTCTGCATCTGACAGTCTGTTTTGTAATTTACACTTGTCTTCAGAATATTCCTGATATAAGTTCTTTGAACCTAATTTTATGCAAACTCCCATCAGAATCTCAAAATGCATGTTGTCTTTCATTAATCTACGTTCTTTTTTCCAGAGTAAAACAAATTTTCTAAATTTTTGATAGTTAATTATCATTTTCTTCATAAAAATCACATCCACTTTTCTCAACCAATGCTATTTTATGGTTTTCCAGTTTCCAGTATACTGACAAATTAAACTATGCTTCATGTGGTTCCACAAATGCTTGATTCATAAGTAACTCAGTAACAGTCCATGATGCCCATGATATATGTAAATTCTCTGTTTTAAAGTTATGCAAATATGTTAACCTATTCTGAGATTTCTTATTAAATCACTGAAAGACATATGGGAGTCATTGTTTGATTTCATGTCCATCTTCCTGATCCTCAGAGACAAGAACTCACACAAGGGTTTATTATGAGACTGATCAAATATTTTCAATAGGATTATTAACTAAGGCTTAACTTACCAATTGCTAAATTCTTAAGTTCAAGTCTTTGTGCATAAGCGTTTCCACCTCTATAAAACGTGGATGGTGCCCTAACGAGGAATTGAGTGTGATGAAAGTAAATCTTCATTCCTACTCACATTCATATTTACATTAATATGTGTACCAAGATTAAATTAATCAAAATCAAATCAAATCAAATCAAACTTTATTGTCATATTGCTGTACATACAACTGTAGTGCAGGCAAAATGAAATTGTGTTTCTCTCGGCATCCATATAAGAAGCAGCATGATTTAAGACACATTCCCACATAGCTTCACCCCCCACCCCCACCCCCCACCCCCCCACCCATTCACACATCCATGACACATACTTGGGGAAAAAGAATAACTAACTATAATATACAAAATGTCCGTAGGTGCAGTAGTGTGTATGAGAGATTCCGGGTCAGCTGTTCAGCATCCTGACAGCTTGTGGAAGGAAGCTGTTGATCAGTCTGGTGGTTCTGCCTCTGATGCTCCGGAATCGTTTACCAGATGGAAGAAGTTCAAAGTGTTTATGCAGAGGGTGAGAACGGTCCTTGACAATGTTCAGTGTCCTGCTCCTACAACGGTTCTGAAAAAGTTCTTGGACAGAGGGGAGGGAGACTCCAATTACCCTCTCCGCCCCCTTGACTATTGTTAGAAAAATACCCGATTCTTTGATTGAAAGGTCCAAGAACAAACCGGAGATTTCTTCAATTTAAAGGATGGTACATTTATTTAGAAGTCACATGTAAAGCAAGCAGCGCTGGGTGCAGCGTGACGCAGCTCCCTCTGGAGCGTGGTCAGACTGAACCCCGACTTCCGGGTGCAGGTTACAATTATCCCCTCGGGTTGGGCGAGCCAGTACAATGGGATGGGCTTGTACGCGACTATCTGATTGGCTAATCTACCTATGGCGGGAACAGGCCATCCACTGAACACGCCTCTTCATTCTAGAATGTGCTATCAACAGTGTGCGTGGGTGTTGGGTTTGGGTGTGTATCTAATGTTAAAGACCTGACTTAAAAGAGAGAGAGAAAAGACAGAGAGGGCTCTATACCTTTGTCTCATTCCTGTTATCAATATACCATAACATACTTGTTCATAAGCATGCAAACAGAATTTGTATGGAATATGTGTAGAGCATAATGGGAGATCACCTACAGAATTATTATTCTGGCACTAACTATACATTAACCCTTTCAATCCCCCCTTTGACATGATTTTATCATGTCAACCATGTATGGTGTGAGAGACTCTAGCAATTAACAGATGGTGAATAAGGCAGGTCCCTGCATTGTGTGTCAACCCAAGAGGCTTGCACCATTGGTTCTGCTACCCGTGCCTCCCCCCTTGTGGACACCTTAGCACGGTGCAGCGATGTCTAAGAGGTGAACTGTCACCAGGTCCTGTACCCTCCTCGAGGTCTCCTCATGATCATTGTTCTTTGTCCAGTGGAGTGGACCATGTAGGGGTCATAGGGTCGAATAGAATCGGTCCACAAAACCTTTGTCCACCGGTTGACCCTTGCCAGGGCTCACATCATTCAGCTGCACTCATCACACGGTTGCGACAGAGGTTCGACCTTCCTCTGTGTCTGCTTCCCGTATCTGCAGCTGTGGAGCACAGTTCCATCTTGGTGACACAGGAACGAAACAACTGTGTCCCCGCTCTCAGAGGCACACCTCATCCCATGAGGTCTACAGGACAGTCTGGTGGGTGCAGCAGAGGGTATGTAACATCCAGTCCAGCCAGTGAACAGCTCAGTGATGCTGTCCCAGGGATGCCACCCCCCTGTCGCTGGAAAGAGGTGGACATGCTGGTGTTGGTAAGGCTCGAGCTCCTGGCTCCACCCTGGATGCTGGAGGTGCGGTGGATGCGCTCGGGTACCAGTCCATTCTTCTTCTGGGGACTGAAGTCATACAGTCACTCGCCCTACGACCTCTTCAATGTCACGGGCACACGTCATAATGGTCTGGTGCTCTCCAGCATGCATCTTCCCTGTACCCTACACCTGTGGTCAAGTGCCGACACAAAGGGCTCAGCTGGGGCAGGGCCAATAATGGTCTGAGGGGTTGCCATCACAATGCATGGAGCTTGTAAAGTTTTATCCTTATTCACTACAACTGTAGTTATCTATGTGTTGTTGTAAGTTATCTCCCAGTAGCCTTGAGTGTGTGATTGTTGGCTATGTGAAATCTGCATGTGGTGTTTGTGTTGTGGTGTGTGTGTTGGGTGATGGGACCTATATGTTCAGTGGGTAGGTAGTAAACAATATTATTCAACGTTAGGAGACATCCTTATTCATGCATTGCTGTATTCAGGCATTCAGAGCTTCTAACCTTCTCCCTTATTCAGATTACCTTACCGTAATTAGCATGATGGAGATAAATAACGCAAGAACCCTATAAGTCTCACACCCCTACATCCGTGTGGTGAGCTATGTATGATTTATGTATTATCATTAGCACACTGTGTTTACAAATAATCTGTGATGGCAGAATGGTCTTCCTCGTCATCATCTTTTGTCTTGGGGTCCTCAGCTCTTCCTCTCGACCCAGCAGTTGGTCTAAGACTTGCTGACGACTCCCACTGTGGAAAATTGCATTTGTTAACGCCCTTCTGGGCTTCTGAATATATGGCCTATAGTGTCGTACTCTGCTCCTTTTATTAGATCTGCATTTGGTTATCCCTTTACCATAACCAATTTGGAATTTGATTCAAATTTTCCTCATCCCCTCATTTGTTAATGAGAAAAGATTGGTCATATAGGAGATTTCTGGGCATCTTTGTGCCGCCTTTTGTGCTGATGCTTATGGTTTTATTTTGGGAGAATATTCTATGTTAAGGTCAGGTATTGGTTTTCCATGGATGGCTCTATTCTGCACTAGAGATGACAATATGTCCAACATTTTCCAATCCATGTGTTTGGGTCTAACCAGCGGGATGTGTGGAACCCCCCATTGGTTGAAATGCCTCTTATCCTCTTCAATTAGGACAATGGATGCTTCCACACATTTCCTTGTTTATCAGTCTAATTTTATGACCAATCTAGAGGATGGATTTACAAATGATGGTAGTTCACAATTTGGATCAGATCCATTCAATTGCCTATAGTACACTGGGTACAATGCTACTTTTACAGATGTTGATAGGTGTTCTACTGGTAGCTTGTCATTTGCAGAATTTGATCGTTATTTTTCTGACTCAGAGTCCTGTATGTCATTACCCAGAATTCTTACTTTACATGCAATAATTTAATTTTTGCTAATTTTCTGCATACGTGTAGAAGTGAGTCCACTTATCTGTTCTAGTCTTTAAGTATGCAGTCCAGTTTTCAGTGGTGGAGGTGGACGCCTCTCCTGCCAGCAGCGGCCATTGTGGGGTGTGCTCCCTCCTCCTCCTCCTCCTCGCCGTCCTCCCCCCTTGTCCTCTTGTCCTCCTTTTATAAGAGAAACAGATTCATGGGGAGCCTCAGGCTCCCCTTGTGTCAGCCATTCCATAAATAAGTTCAGTTTTTCTCCAAATTTTCTTTTCCCTTCTTATCTAGATTTCCAACATTAAGTCAAGAAAGGAACTGCTTCAAAGTCTTCATTTAGTTTTCCTAATTAATACAAGATGGGATAATAAGATTAACTCTTCACCATGCCAACAGATACTATCTGCACTACTGTAATTGAACCTTGCGGACCTTTGTCTTCCAAGAGTTCTGTTCAATAAGGTTTCAATAGTCACAGCTTAACTACTTTACAAATTTCATTTAAGGAAAACAAAATAACCACCTGTGCATTTTGATATGCTTCAGCATTGATAAATAAGATCAGTTTGTCCAGTTGAATTTAAATAAATGATTAAAAGCTGTGTCACACTTTCAGTCAAGCGAAAGGTGGACGTTTTGCCTAATTAGAATTTGATTTAAATTTTCTTGAATGCCTCATTTTATATGTTCCTTGGTAAAGTGTGGAGTGAATGTAGTTTACCCTGACCCAGCTTGGCCACCGCCGAATCAGGAAAAATCACATTCCTCATCACTGTCATATTCCTGAAATATGATGTATCATATATCACATATCACACCATTATGTGGTGAGTAACATCAAATGCATACCCTCTGTTGGGGAGGAACATAACTAATGTTAATATTCACAATTAAGGAAATGCACTGAAAGAATGGACACCTAATGTCTCATTGCTGCTTTAAGTACTTGGAAACATCTAAGATGGTTGCCTGCATTTGTGCCTTCTTCCTGACACTCTTAGCCAAAAATTTAATTTATTTATTGTTGGTTTTCTGTTTGGTTGGTTTTTAAAGCTACAGCTGCAAATCTTACGTGGATCTTTATTTTCTTTGGTTAGACATGCTCTGCTTTAATTTCTTTTTCCATTTCCATCTCAACATCAGAAATATTTTCTACACTTGCTAAATCCACCGTTCTTCTTCTCTTCCCCCAAGTACTTTTTCCCATCAGAAACACTCACTCAATTCTTTTCCAACCACTATCCATCTGTGTACAAGACTTCACCTTTCCCTGGACTAGCTGATGAAACATCTCACATCTATAATCTCTTTCAGTATTGGAACTTCCTTCTGTTCACTGTCCTGTCGTTCACACTACTGACTACTGGCCACAGCTAATGCTCCATACAAGATCCTGCACATAAAAGTGATCGGTTTCATTCTGAAAAGTCAGCTTTATAAATAAACCAACATGGCTCCATTCAAAATTCTGTTTTGTGACAACACTCATCTCTTGATTTATACCCTGGCCTTGGATGCCTTTTAATTACTGACCTTTTGAATTTGTTTTGGAATTAAATAATGCCGCTGGGTCTGAACATCTGCCTTTCAAGGAATGTATTAACCTAAGACGTCTGCTGATTACTATGAAAACTTAAGTATACCAGAGTCAACTGTATCTTGGTGTGGTGGAGTCTTCTGTCTTTTTTCTTCTGAACAGATAACCTCCAGATGAACTAACACTATGCCTACAAAACTATAACAATTTTAGATACAAAAATATAGAGCTTTCATTAGCCTCCAAAACAATTCTAAATAACATTTAAATCAGGACTTAACCATGTGACACACAAACCATGCGGGTGTGAACCGCTGGTTTGTTTGTCAAGCTACACTGGTTGTCTTGTGTGTGTCAGAGCTGCAGATCTATGTGCACAGGGCATTAAAGCCTTGTTCATGCTCCACCTCCGCTCTGTGCGTGCTCTATGATGATCCCTTGGATAGGGCTGGTGTGCACACAGCTATATGTATGTATATGCTTCATTCTTGAGTCTATTCGGCCGAGTGTTTGCTGTTTTTTTTTACCCCAAATTATCTTCTTGTTTCTGTAGTCTACTCTGGTTGTGTTTGTTTTAATTCATCGTCTTCCATAATGCTTTTTACTCATCTCTGGATGATCCAAAACCATAACCCTTGTTACGCTGCCATCCCCCATCTCCATACAAAGTGTAAGGAAATCTGTAATGCTCCGCACCGTGTATTTATATTTATGTGTACATATGTATATTCACTCCTCTTATTTTCTTATCTTTTAAATTATTGCTCTAAGTGTTGTTATCCCTGTGCCATTGCAATCCTAGAATCTCCCCCATTGTGGGACCAATAAAGGCTCATCTTATTTTAATGTGGCTTTCATGTAAGCTTACAGCTTTTCTCAAATTTAAACACTTCCCTTCTAACTTTGCAACCTTTTCTCTTAATAGTTATTTTCTCCTAACAAATTTTAGATCTTTTCCTTGTAAATTTGCAAGTTCCTTTTCAGGAATTTGTGACATTTTGTAATATTTGGCAAACTTCCTCAATTGTGCAATTTCCCCCAAACCTTGCAGCTTTACCCTTATACCTTTTTGCATAAATTTTCAACCCTTGTCTTAACTTGTGATTGCAAATCAGCATTTTTTATCATATTTTGCACCTCCATGCTCATACCTTATGTTAAGTTAAAATGTCTATTGCAAGTCTTTAACAATGTTATTAGATTTCACCAGATTTGTAGAGATGTGCAAAAAATACAGTTAGGAGGGTCTGGGAACCTCCAAATATGTATTGGCCCTTAAATATTAAGGAGCCCTAAACCTGCCTCATTTCTCTTGGTCACTAGGTGGCTAGTTTTCTTGTAGCAAAAGTTCCCACTGCCTGATATTCAGTGGAATAATGACCTTTCAAGCGTCAAGAAATTTTCAGATTTTGGTCTTAGATGCTAGCCTTTGTTTTATTAGATGTTTCTTAGATGGAGCATGGGTGAGCAATATAAGCTGCAGCTTCAGCCATCACGCTTTTTGGATAATTTATGTTGAATTGTGCAATCAGAGGAGCCATTGTTTAATTTGACCCCGTTGGATTCCTCTTCCTTGATACATTGTTCTATTCCTTTAATGTAGCCTTCAAACCTTAGTGGACTAGTAACTTTTCTATCTGTTCCTGTCTTGACCTCTCATCTTGACCTCTCCCCCCTTGAAACAGAACGGCTTAATATCAAAGCCGGTTCTTTTTCAACATCCTGTAGGGAAGGATACCTGTTGTGTTGCTAATTTTGGGGGACCCCTTGGGGGCCCTTGTGGGTGTTTGAGCTCAGTGGCCAAATTGCTTAACATAGGAAGTATTGGTCCCACGGGGGCCTCTGACTATTCTGACCTCCTGTGGTCATGCAGCTGATACTGACAGGTCAACTTAGATGGGGCATGGGTATGGCTTTTTTGAAGATTGGTCATGTATTGTGTCTGCTCAGTATGTGGTCTTGGCACATCTCTGATATGGAAGGCAACAATACTGTATAGCTAGGTCTCCCTGGTGGGGGGGGGCTGTTTTCACATCCTGCGAACATTCCTCTGTCCTGCATTTGTTTGACCCATCTGGCAAATTTCTCCCTTCCTTTCTTTTGATCTGTGATTGGGACCTTTGTCAACCATCTAGCCCTCGTCTAGGATAGTGCCGAACCCAGGGAGCCGGGCTTACAGGCTAGAGACATTTCATATAGGTGTTAATCAGTGTCAACTGGTTACACAGGAATACTATACAATATCAGATGTGTGAGGACTCACTCTGCTGGTGTGCTCAATTGTTCCTCTTTTGATCCATTGTGTTGCTTTCTTGACTGCTGGAGTGGGACAGCGAAGTGGAAGGAGGAGGGGGGTCACTGATGGCGTGAGGGAGGAGGCAGCTGCTGGGGGAGGGGTCGTCCACAGCCAACACTGTCTCAAATTTAATGGAGAGAAACAAGCTATTAAACAGCGTGTTTTTGTCCTTCTCTGTTATATCGTGTTTATTGATTATTTTGCATTTGTTCTCACCGTTGCAGCATAAGTCTCTCATTCTTACATTTTTTCTTCCTCCAATCGTTTCTCCATATTTTTTGTCTTGCGTCCTGCACAAAACTTCAACATTTCATCAGTTTTCAATTTTCTTCAAGAACAAATTTCCGTTTCCATATTCTGCCCACTCTCATCTCCACAACAAAAACTCCTATTTATTTTATTCATTCATATTTTCGTTTGTTGTATTTAATTATTTTTGTATTTATAATTTAATTCATTTATATATTTACTTATCTATACCAACCTGCAATTTTTCATTTAAATTCTCTCACCTTTATATAGTGTCCACCTAGGATTTCCTAGTTTTGTTGAGGAATAAATCTCCTTATTCTCCAGTTTTATTGTAAACCTCCTTCTGCCCAATTAAAATTGAACCTTTCATCTCTCCAAGCCGAACGGGTACGCTTTGCCTCATTTTGGGCAAACCTGCATTCTAGCAGGTCCCTGAGGTCTTTTGTTTTTTCACCATGCATGGAATTTTTAAAGCCTTCCTTTCAACCAGAGAGATAAAGTTCCAGATTTATTCTTAAGATTTTAAGTTTTTGTTGGCAGTAATTTTGTGAAATAGTGCACTTCCTATATTTGGCCACATGATGGAGGCACTGTGCCCCAGCTTGAAGGTGATTCAAAATGGCGCCCTCGCATGCGCAGTAAATGGGACACGTGCAAAATGGCCCCTGAGCCTATTGTTCACAAACCATGTGCTTTTTTTTTTTTTTTTTTTTTTTTTAAGTTTAAGAAAAATGGAGCACTGCCTCCTTAATCCCAGCTTTAATTTCGCGCTTCATTTTAATGCTGTTACCTCAAACAATTCTCCTCTCAGTAACCTGTTTTACCAATTTCACCTCCACTCAGTGGTGGGTCCAGTCCTTTGTTCTGACCATGCGGTCTGGAGACCGCCATTAGTTAAATCATTGTGGGGAAAAAATTTTACTAAATATTCTCAGCTCCCAGTATTTCCCAACCCACACTTTTATCCCCTAAGGACACAAAATCAGTTCTGTACTTATGAATGCATTCACTATTGTTGGTATAAAAGAATCTTATGCAATTCTGTAAGCTATTATTTTATACTTATGAGCAGACCCTCACTTAAAGGTGGAACAAAGATTCTTGCGGCTGCTTGTTACGTTACTCACTCATGATGTAGTCTGAGGTTCTTATAACGTATTAAGAGTATCTTTATATAAACTCACTGCTGCAACCGAAATCAGGCTAACCCTGGATTTCAATTTGGAAGACAGGCACGGCCGTTGCCTCCTATTGTCTTATCAATTCTGGGTACAGACTGCAACCCACAATCTCGCCGATCCATTTAATCTTTTGTCAAACAGAGGGTACTTTCGCTGAGGTCTCGGCAGATCCCCCGATGCACAAGCGGTACCGTGATTAACTCTAATCACAGCGGACACTTTCTCTCGTGGCCTCTTTTCGGCCACGAGAACAAGCGGTGTCTTGTGTTTAGCAAATTAAATGACCGCGGCCTCACTCCCAGAGTGGCATCGGGTCGAACACTTCCATGGCTCCCCCCGGCATCAGGTTGCTAAAACCTGGCTCTTTTCATTTGGGAGACGAACCTGGGTGATTATTAGTCACCCTGGCATCCTAAGTCTCGTCATTTTGGCTCAGACTGAATCCAAAACGTTTCAAAATTTGGCGGACCATGCACCCGTCATACATGTCCATTGACCGCGGCCGTTCTATCTCAGACTGAAAATAGAACACGTGCACTCCCTTTAACTTTTCAAACTATTATTTAAACTTTTCAAACTATTATTTAAACTTTACATGTGACTCCCAACCAAATGATAAATTTCGAGATCGGATATACCCCTTAATCAGACGACTGTAAATTTAGAATGGCCAAACTGCAGAAATTTGCGTAAAAAGGCTTTCTGCTTACCTTTTTGTTTCATTCAGGCGTCGCCACAGTCGACTAAAAAGGGTCCTTCCGATGTAGTTTTTTCAGGCTCGTCTCGGAATACGTGATTCAATCCGGGTCACCGGCACCAATTGTTAGAAAAATACCCGATTCTTTGATTGAAAGGTCCAAGAACAAACCGGAGATTTCTTCAATTTAAAGGATGGTACATTTATTTAGAAGTCACATGTAAAGCAAGCAGCGCTGGGTGCAGCGTGACGCAGCTCCCTCTGGAGCGTGGTCAGACTGAACCCCGACTTCCGGGTGCAGGTTACAATTATCCCCTCGGGTTGGGCGAGCCAGTACAATGGGATGGGCTTGTACGCGACTATCTGATTGGCTAATCTACCTATGGCGGGAACAGGCCATCCACTGAACACGCCTCTTCATTCTAGAATGTGCTATCAACAGTGTGCGTGGGTGTTGGGTTTGGGTGTGTATCTAATGTTAAAGACCTGACTTAAAAGAGAGAGAGAAAAGACAGAGAGGGCTCTATACCTTTGTCTCATTCCTGTTATCAATATACCATAACATACTTGTTCATAAGCATGCAAACAGAATTTGTATGGAATATGTGTAGAGCATAATGGGAGATCACCTACAGAATTATTATTCTGGCACTAACTATACATTAACCCTTTCACTATCCTCTGCAGGGCTTTTTAGTCTGACATACTGCAGCTGGAGTACCATGTAGCAATGCAGTACGTCAGAACACTCTCCACCACACCTCTGTAGAAGGTCCTGAGGATGCAGATGGGGAGAGAGGCCTGTTTGAGTTTCCTCAAGAAGTGTAGTCTCTGCTGAGCCCACTTCCTGATCTCCAAGGAATTCTTGCTCCAGGTCAGGTCCTGCGAGATCTGCACTCCGAGGAACTTGATGTTCTCTACTCTCTCCACTAAACGGCCGCCGATGCTGAGGGGGACATGCTCAGGCTGTGATCGCCGGAAGTCGATAATCATCTCCTTCATTTTGTCCACGTTGAGCACCAGATTGTTCTCCCTGCACCAGCCCTCCAGGTCTCTCACTTCTTCCCTGTACATTGATTCCCCATCCCTCTGAATAAGTCCCACCACCGTGGTGTCATCTGCAAACTTAATAATCTGGTTCCCCTCGTGTCTGGACACACAGTCATGTGTTAGAAGTGTAAACAACAGTGGACTGAGTACACAGCCTTGAGGGGATCCGGTGCTCAGCGTGACAGAATTGGAGATGTTGTTTCCAATCCAGACAGACTGAGGTCTCTCAGTCAGGAAATCCAGGATCCAGAGACATGTGGCGGTGTTCAGACCGAGAAGGAGTAATTTCTCCATCAGTCTCTGGGGAATAATGGTGTTGAATGCTGTACTGAAATCAATGTACAAGAGTCTGGCGTAGGTGTCTTTCTGGTCCAGGTGGGTGATGACAGAGTGTAGGGTGGTGACTATAGCATCCTCCGTGGAGCGGTTTGAACGATATGCAAACTGGAGCGGGTCGTGTGATGCAGGGAGGCAGGCTGTAATGTGTGGTTTGACAAGCCGTTCAAAACACTTCATCACAATTGGTGTCAGTGCAACAGGACGATAGTCATTCAAACAGGACACCACTGGTTTCTTTGCCACCGGTACAATGATAGAGGTCTTGAAGCATCTGGGAACGATGGCCTGACTCAGGGAGATGTTATAAATGTCAGTCAGGACATCCGCCAACTCGCTTGCGCAGTCTCGGAGCACACGTCCCGGAATGTTGTCCGGACCTGCAGCTTTGCGTGGGTTGACTCTGGTTAGGGTCCTCCGTGTGTCCGCTGTGTTGATGGTAAAAGCTGGTCTGACCGATGGTGGGGGTGGGCCAGCCCTCCTTCTGATTGTCGAGTTTGATGCTTCAAAACGTGCAAAGAAGTCGTTAAGCCTGTCTGGAAGCGAAGCGTCATCATCATCGACCCCCTGCCTAGACTTAAAGCCCGTCAGTGTCCGAACTCCCTGCCACATCTGCTTGGTGTTCCTAGTGTCATAGAAGTGTCCCTGGATTTTCTCCGCATAGGCGCGCTTTGCTGACTTAATTCCCTTTGAAAGCGCAGACCTGGTTGAGCGGAGGGCAATCCTGTCCTTCGCTCTGAAGGCTGCATCTCTGGCTGTAAGCAGCGAGCGCACCTCTGCAGTCATCCAGGGCTTATGATTACCCCGCATAGTGATGGTCTTCACTGTAGTGAAATCCTCTGTGCACTTCGCGATGTAGCTGGTGACCGTATCAGCATACTCCTCCACATCTGTCTTGTCTTCCTGGGAGGCTGCTATTTTGAAGACCTTCCAGTCTGTGTGCAGAAAACAGTCCTTCAGTGCAGAATTTGCACTCTCTGGCCAAATCCTGATTTGTTTCACTGCTGGCCTGCTGCGCTTCAATAAAGGTTTGTAGGCAGGCAGCAGCATCACGGACATGTGATCAGAACGGCCGAGATGGGGGCGGGGTATCGCTTTATATGCATCTGTGTTTGTGTACACTAAGTCCAACATATTCTCTCCTCTGGTCTTAAAGTCTACACATTGTTTAAACTTGGGGAGCACAGTCTTTAGGCTGGTGTGGTTAAAATCCCCCGCAACCACCACAAAACTGTCCGGGTGTGAAGGTTGGATTTCACTGATCGCATCGTGCAGTACCCTGAGTGCCTTCTTAGCATTAGCTTTAGGATTAGGGCTCGGCGCTATGTAAACACCAGCTACAAACAAGTTGCTGAATTCCCTCGGCAAATAATAAGGCCGACAATTTACAATAAGGAACTCCGCCAACGGAGAGCAGTGTTTAGACACTAACGTGGCATTAACGCACCAGTTCTTGTTAACATAGATGCATAGCCCACCCCCCCGGCTCTTACCGGAGCTCGCCGTTTCCCTGTCGGCACGGAACATCGCCATGTCTTCCTGTTGAATGGCCTCGTCAGGAATGTTGCTGTGGAGCCATGTCTCGGTAAAAACAAACACACAGCAGTCCCTCCACTCTCTCCGGGTTTCTCTCAGCAGACGCAGTTCGTCCACCTTGTTTTCGAGGGCGCGGACGTTAGAGAGAAGAAGCGACGGTACCGCTGGTCTGGAGGGGTTAGCCTTTAGCCTAGCATGGATCCCGGCCCTTTTTCCTCGCTTTTGCTTGCGTTCGCTCCGCTTCCGCTTCCTCCTCTCTCGGGTAGCTTCCATCGGGGACTCCGCCAGAATTCCATGCTGGCGTAGAATGTCCAAATCACAACCGATCGCCGCGATTCTTGCAGCGTGCGGTACCTTGATGTTTAATAAGGTCTCACGGTTGTAAGTTTTACAGAATGTACGTCTGGGATGATTAAAACTCTCACACTCGCTGATGCCAAGAGGGGCCGCTGCGTCTAGGCGCACCGCCATCTCATCTTTTACCTATAAAACCCTTTAATTTCACCACACGTGTAATAGTCAGCGAGGTCACAAAGGACCCCAGGGTGACTTCTAAGCAACTGAAAACCTCTCTCACATTGGCTAATGTTAATATTCACGAGTTCACCATCAGGAGAACACTGAACAACAATGGTGTGCATGGAAGGGTTACAAGGAGAAAGCCACTGCTCTCCAAAAAGAACATTGCTGCTCATCTGCAGTTTGCTAAAGATCACATGGGCAAGCCTGAAGGCTATAAGGCTCGCCAGTGTGACGTAGTGTTTACAAAATTGACCAAGTGGATTCTGGGAAGGGCAGGCCATGGTAGTTTGCTGAGATCATGTCTATGTAGCATCACAAAGAAGCAGACACGGCGAAGTATTGCTGTGTTGTAAACTGCAATAGTTGCTCTCACAACCACCGTGGAAAAAAGGTTAATGACGGAATAGGCTTTTATAGTTTTTCAACGTGGAAGGAAAAAAGCACAGTCTACGTTTTGGATCTAACAAAGAGGTGATGCCCGGTCTGGATTGCAGCTGTGGAAAGACCCAAAATAACTTTCAATCACACTCCTCTATCGATGGTGGTATGCTCAAAGCATTTTCATAAAGGTACGTTATGATTTACTGTATATAAGTCTGTTGTTACTGAGTGGTTAAAACTTGCTTGGTCAAAGTGTTTTGCCTACGTTAGCACTGCTAAGCTAAACAAGGACTTCGATATCCGAGTAGTTAGAAAATGTATATCACTACACACTTCCGACTGTGTAAGTGGTTGAATTTGTTCTACACCTAAGTATTTTCCTCCTGTTTTCTTTGCTTTTACAGGCAGACCAGCTTATGAAATGCTAGCGTGTGATGCTAACTGGGCACCTTCTATAAACCAGTATCAAGTCACTCTGTCCCCAAATCACAACATACCTTAGACCAGTGATTTTCAACCTATGTGCTGCGGCACACTAGTGTGCCGTGAGAGATCGTTAGGTGTGCCGTGGGAAATTATCCAATTTAACTTAATTACTCGAGTGAGTGGCTATGTTTACATGGACACAAGTAACCGGATTAAAAGCCTGATCAGAATAAAAATGCTTCATGTAAACATGGCAATCTGAATATTCTAACCCGATCACGCTCATTCGGATCAAAATTTCATTCCGATTGAGAGGGGTGGGTTATGCCGATTGTTAATCCGAATGGTGTGCATGAAAACACTTATTCCGAACACAGGGCAGAAAATGTTTACTGCGCATGTCTGTACACAAGCCGCACGTCGACGTGACGTATTTCCGCCTTAGCAGCAGCTAGCGGAAAACATAGCGGGAGTAAAACAAAACTGGTCTGTATCGTCCTGCTGTCTCCCTCTTTTCGTCATATGCAGAAGTATGTACTTGTAGCTTCATTACGGAGACCAGCAGAAGCAAAAGTACAGTCTGAATAACACGATACAGGTCAATTTCGACATGAAGCGGGGCTCGCTAACACCGGAAGTTGCTTCTTCTTCTACTATTTTTTGAATGTCGAAATGTCGACCTGCGCATGTCAAAATGATTTATTCCGTTCAAACCTGTGACACATGAAAACGCACGTCCTAATCAGATCAGCTTTTTCAGGATCCATGTAAACAGTAAAATTCTGATCTTAATTGTAATTAGATTGAAGAAATTTTGTCCATGTAACTGTGGCCATTGTCAAAGTAATACTCTTTTTCTGGCCAACAAAGCTATTTCAACATTGCTCCCATTTTCCGCAACATATCTGTGTGAGCTGAGCTTTTCACGCTTGACTGTGATAAAAACTAAAAACAGAGAGAGACTGAGAGTTGTTGAGGAAGAGCTCCGTATGTGTCTTTCTTCCATTCCTGCCAGGATATCAGCTTTGTGTTCATCTAAACAGGCCCAGGGTTCATACTGAGTGAGTATAAATACATTTAGAAACTGTATTGCTAACTATATTTTATTATTACCAAGGAGGTTATGTTTTCATCGGCGTTGGTTTGTCTGTCTGTCTGTTTGTTTGTTAGCAAGATAACTCAAAAAGTTATGGATGGATTTTCATGAAATTTTCACAGATTATCAGAAATGGGGTATCCTACAGATGATTAGATTTTGGTGGTGATCCGGATCACCGTCCACAAGAAAACCGCCATTACGCAAAATGCCATTTTTGTGAGTAACTACTAAACCACTAATCCTATCATTGTCAATCCAATTGCTTGTCATATATTTTCATGGTCAAGGAATCTGAAAACGTACACACAAACACTGTATGGGGGGAACTGTGGCGCTAAACCGCCATTACGGAAAATGCCATTTTCGTCAATAACTACTGAACCACTAATCCTATCATTGTGAATCCAATTGCTAGTCATATGTTTTCCTGGTCAAGGAATCTGAAAACGTACACACAAACACTGTACGGGGGGAACTGTGGCGCTTGGCGGAGGTCTGCGCTCTCCGAGTGCTTTTCTAGTTTTTACTGTGTTAGGCTATAGAGTGTCATTTTGGTTGGTGGTGTGCCCCAGGATTTTGTCAATGTAAAAAATGTGCCGTGGCTTAAAAAAGGTTGAAAAACACTGCCTTAGACGTTCCGTACCTGTTTAATTAAATACTTACCAATCCAAAATGATGTTGTTGTGATTTATTACCTCCGCCAAGGAGGTTATGTTTTCATCGGCGTTGGTTTGTCTGTCTGTCTGTCTGTCAGTTTGTTAGCAAGATAACTCAAAAGGTTATGGACAGATTTTCATGAAATTTTCACGGATTGTCAGAAATGGGGTATCCTACAGATGATTAGATTTTGGTGGTGATCCGGATCACCATCCAAAAGAAAACCGCCATTACGGAAAATGCCATTTTCGTCAATAACTACTGAACCACTAATCCTATCATTGTGAATCCAGTTGGTAGTCATATGTTTTCATGGTCAAGGAATCTGAAAACGTACACACAAACACTGTATGGGGGGAACTGTGGCGCTTGGCGGAGGTCTGCGCTGTCCGAGTGCTTTTCTAGTTGTTAATGTCATGCAAGTGAACCTTCAACAACACTGACCCATGACTGAGATGGATAAGCTGCAACAGAGCGACATCAGCGGGGTCTGGAGAAACCTCAAAACCATCTCGGGGCTCCAGAATACCTCCCCCCAGGCCACGGGGGGCAGGGAGTGGGCGAACAACCTGAATCTGTTTTTCAATAGATTTGACCAACCGCCCTCCCCCCTGTCTGCACAACAACCACTGCTGCCTCTAAGAAATCAAGTCCTGCTACCCACTCCCCACTCCACCGACACCCCCCCCACTCCCAACACACAGCCCCCCATCCTGACCCTGACCAAGACCCAGGTGAGGACGGAGCTGAGGAAGATCAAGGCGAGGAAGGCGTCGGGACCGGACGGCATCAGCGCAAAGCTCCTCAAGTCCTGTGCAGACCAGCTGTGTGGGATTGTGACGTATATCTTCAACATGAGCCTGAAACTGGGGAGGGTACCACAGCTGTGGAAAACATCTTGTGTGGTACCTGTACCAAAAACTTCCCACCCCAAAGACCTGAACAGCTTCAGACCGGTGGCCTTGACGTCCCACTTGATGAAGACCCTGGAGAGACTGCTCCTTGCTCATCTCCGCCCCCTGGTGGAACCAGCGATGGATCCACTCCAGTTCGCCTACCAGCATGGCATTGGGGTGGAGGATGCGGTGATCTTCCTCCTTCACCGTTCTCTGTCCCACCTGGAGAAGCCCGGGAATAAGGTGAGGATCATGTTCTTTGACTTCTCCAGTGCTTTCAACACCATCCAACCGATGATCCTGAAGGACAAGCTGCTGCGCGCAGGGGTGGACCAGCACCTGTCATCATGGATCCTGGACTACCTCACGAACCGGCCTCAGTTTGTGAGAACCCGGGACTGTGTTTCCGACACGATCATCAGTAGCACGGGGGCCCCCCAGGGAACGGTGCTGGCTCCCTTCCTGTTCACTCTTTATACTGCGGACTTCTCACACAACACAACACATTGCCATCTACAGAAGTTCTCTGATGACTCTGCGATCGTTGGTCTCATCTCCAGCGGAGATGAAGCTGAGTACAGAGGGCTTATCCAGGACTTTGTGGACTGGTGCCATCGGAACTGCCTCCAGATCAACGCGAGGAAAACTAAGGAGCTGGTGGTGGACTGCCGCAGGCATGGGCAGCCCCTCACAGCACCAGTAAATATACAGGGAACAGACATCGAGATGGTGACATCCTACAAGTACCTGGGTATTCATCTGAACAATAAACTAGACTGGTCACACAATACTGACGCACTCTACAAGAAGGGACAGCGCAGGCTGTTCCTGCTGAGGAGACTCAGGTCTTTTGGTGTACAAGGGGCGCTGCTGAAGTCATTCTATGACACGGTGGTGGCATCAGCCATCACTTTTGGAGTGGTCTGCTGGGGCAGTGGCATTACTGCAGCCGATAGGAAGAGACTGAACAAACTGATTAAGAAAGCTAGCTCTGTCCTGGGGCAACGCCTTGATCCGATGGAGGAGATAGGAGAGAGAAGGACGGTGGCTAAACTGTCATCTCTGCTGGAGTCCGAGTTCCACCCTATGCAGGACATACTGGATGCACTGAGGAGCTCATTTAGCAGCAGACTACATCATCCCAGGTGCACAACCGAGAGGTTTCGTAGGTCCTTCCTACCAACGGCTGTCAGACTGTACAACCTAAGCAGGGCTGCTCGCAGAGATAGCAAAAAGACGTAACAAACTAATAGTTTTTTTTTGAATGCAAAAGATGCAATAGACTTACACAATGGTCCTCTCCGGCATACAACTAGGAACATACCGGTCGCTATCGAGGGTGAGAATATGTATGGGCACATAATCATACCATGTAGGATAACTAAATAGACGGTTATGCTGTTTCATCCCACCTAGCAACAATGCTCTGCACTGTGTGTGTTTATATATTTACATATTTATTCCATCTAGCTACAATGCTCTGCACTGGGTGTGTTTATATTTATATATCTATATATTTATTCCATCTAGCTACAATGCTCAGCACTGGGTGTGTTTATATTTATATATCTATATATTTATTCCATCTAGCTACAATGCTCCGCACTGTGTTTTTATATATCTACATATTATTCCATCTAGCTACATTGCTCCGCACTGTGTGTGTTTATATACTTGCATATTTATTCCACCTAGCTGCAATGCTCCGTACTGTGGGTGTTTATATATTTACATATTTATTCCATCGAGCTACAATGCTCTGCACTGTGTGTTCATATATTCATATATTTATTCCATCCAGCTACAATGCTCTGCACTGTGTGTCTGTGTGTGTGTGTGTGTGTATATATATATTTTATAGTAATATGTACATATGTATATTAGCTGCTCTTGCTTGCTTGTTTTTTGTTTTTTTTTTTTTTTTTCTTGCCTTCTGATTGTTGCTCTGAGTGTTGCTATCCCTGTGCTGTTGCAATCCTGGAATTTCCCCGTTGTGGGACTAATAAAGGCTTATCTTATCTTATCTTATCTTATAATGTAGCTCCTTTATAGTCAGGTAGTCTTTTTTTGGCCTACAGTGATCCCTCACTTATCGCGGTTAATGGGTTCCAGAACCGACCGCGAAAAGTGAAAAACCGCGAAATAGCGTCACCCCTAATGACGTCATCCATAAATAATACGTACGTTCATTCTCTCACTCTCTCTCTCTCATACACGTACACACACACGTGTGTGTGTGTGTACGTGTACATACATACGTAGATGTAAACAAAGTGTACATAAATATGTTTTTAGAACTCTTTTATTCTTATAACAAGATACGTAACTCAAGATGAAAATGATTTACTGCACAGGTTAATGAGAGCTTTACTGCTCCTCAGGTGACGCCTCATCGTGAGGTGCTAGAGGCGCAGGATCATCGAGGGCAGCTTCCGGTATAGCTGGAGGAGGCGGCGTAGTGGCTCGACGGGAAGACTATTTCGCACAAAATGGCACAAGAGAACAGCAAAAAGTTCCACGCGGCGAGACTAAGTAGCACGAGCGATAAAAAGCAATGAATGCGGTCTTCCTTCCCTTCATGGGTGCTCGGCAGGGAGAGGAGGTGGGTGAAACGTCTCGGCCAATCAGCTTGCGGGGTGAAACGTCTCGGCCAATCAGCTTGCGAGATTTCCGAGCCAAGCCAACACGAGAACAGCGAACAGAGAGTTGTGCGGCTCTCCGTGTTGACACCTGATGGTCTAATGTAGTCTCCCTGCCTTCTGCTAGCGCCCGCCCATTATTTCTCAATTTTGAATTTTTGATGAATATTTTTGAAAAATCCGCGATGCACTGAGGGCGCGAAAGGTGAAGCGCGAAGTAGCGAGGGATCACTGTATATGTTTTTCTGTCTAAAATGTATCTTGGGATTCCTTTTTTTTTTTTTTTTTTTTCCACAATATTTTTATTGAAACTTTTTTACAAACATAACACAAACAATCAAACACTAACACTAAAGTAATAAAAAAAAAATGTACTAAAACACACCAACAACCACTAACAGGAACAGGTCTTCAACAATGCTCCTCTGTTTAGTCTAGGCAATCCATTACATAAGTATACATATTATACATTCACCAGTTTGGAATTTATAAGGTCCACACACATCATTCACCTTCTTCTTCAAAAGTTATGTTTAAATTCTTTACATAATCAATAAAAGGTCTCCATATATTCTCAAACACAGTTTCCTTTGATTTCAGTATGTATGTTATTCTTTCTAGTGGAAGGTTTGTTAACATCTGTCTTAACCACTGAGTCACATCTGGTCTATGAGTCTTTTTCCACAATAGTGCAATACATTTTTTGGCGTTAAGCAAACTGAGGTCTATGAATGCTCTTTCACTTTTATTAAAGTTGTGCTTTTCTGGATGCAGACCCAACAAAAACAATTTAGGATTCAATATGATTTGTTTTGAAATTATTTTTTCAATTGTTCCCCTCACCTCTTCCCAAAACATTCTAATTTTCCTACATTCCCATAAACAATGAAATAAGGTTCCTTTACTTTCCATACATTTTGTGCATGTATCTGGTATGTTTTTGTTATATCTATTTAATTCCACCGGTGTAACATACATCCGCATTAACCATTTAAAATGTATCAATTTTAGACGTACATTTATTGATTTGGTTTGAGCTTCTGTACAAGCCAATTCCCATTGTTCCTCTGAGATTTCAGTTTGCAGGTCTTCTTTCCAATAATTCAGTCTTTTCTGTGAGTTTTCACTTGAAGATAATGTCAATGAGTTATAAAACTCTGAAATAATACCCTTTCTCTTACTATCTTTCATCGAGATTTTTTCCAAGGATGAATAAATAGGTCGAGTGAGAGCATTGTTTTGATTTGATCGAATAAAGTTCCTAATCTGAAGATATTTTAAAAAATGTGTTCTATTAAGATTAAATTTGATCCTCAGATCTCCAAAAGACATTATGTTATCTGAACATGACAAATATAAATCTTGAATTTTTTGGATCCCTTTTAAATTCCATACTTTAAATACAGCATCCGCTCTCCCTGGTTTAAAATATTGATTATCCCATATTGGACTAAATTGTGACAGTAAGTGTGGTTCTTTTAAATATTTTTTAGTTTCACACCATATTTTAATCATATGTTTTACAAATGGATTTTTAACTTGTTTCTGTAATTTTTTTGCCGTCTGAATATATGAATATGGGAAGAGGTAAAGGTAAATTGTATGATTCCATTTCAGTCCAGTGAGGGAGATCATTTGATGAAAAATGTCATAGACCTCAGTTGTGCTGACCAGTAATACAACATAAAGTTTGGACATTTCAGACCTCCACGATCAAATGGTAAATATAGTAAGGACAGACGTAATCTAGCCTTCCTATTGTTCCATATAAACTCCACTAACTTTTTTTTAATTCTTGAGAATAGATCTGTAGGTGGTGGTAAAGGAATGTATTGAAATAAATAGAGGATTTTGGGTAAGATATTACTTTTAAGTATATTAATTCTCCCAATCATCGACATTGGTAGTGACATCCATCTCTGAATTAACTCATTAATGTCTGTCATTAAGGCTTCGTAGTTGGCACTGGCGACTGATTCCAGCTTGGGCACAATTTGAATTCCTAAATATTTAAACTGATTTACAACATTGAATTGATTTACCTCAGAAGCTGGGTGCTTTCTCTGGGACTCATTTAGCATTAATATTGAAGATTTAGTTTTATTTATTTTATATCCTGATATTTCCCCAAAATTCTTTATTAAATTCAACAAGGTCGGAATTGATTTTTTAAGATTCAACATAAACAAAATTATGTCATCGGCATACAGGGAGATTTTATGTTCTGTTGGTCCAACCTTAATTCCATATATTTGCGGATGTAAACATACTGCCATCGCTAAAGGTTCAATTGCCATAGTGAACAGTAAAGGTGAAAGTGGACAGCCTTGTCGACATCCTCTATTGATTTTTATTGATTTTGAGATATTGCTGTTTGTTAGGATTTCTGCTGTAGCATTATTATATATTATCTGAACCCATTTTATGAAATTATTTCCAAATCCAAACCTTTGTAAGACTTCAAAAAGAAAGGGCCATTCAACCCTATCAAAGGCCTTTTCGGCGTCCAATGATAGGAGAGCTGTATCTGGTGCTTCTTTATTAGAGTAAATAATATTGAATAATCTTCTTACATTATGGAAGCCTTGTCTTCCCTTTATAAAGCCATTCTGATCTCGGTTAATAATATTTGGTAAAATTTCTTGTATTCGTCTGGCTAAAATTTTACAGATTATCTTAAGGTCAGCATTTAATAGGCTTATTGGTCTCATATTTTCACATTTATTAGAGGGTTTACCTGGTTTTGGCAACAGTATAATTAAGGCATTATTCATGTATGATGGTAAATTACTATTTTGAAATGCTTCTAAAACCATTTCCAAAAAAGGTTTTATTAATTTAGTCTTAAATTTTTTATAAAGGTCAACTGGAAGACCATCTGGTCCTGCTCTTTTTCCTGATTTCATATTATCAATGGCTAGCCCAACTTCTTCTTGACTAATTTTAGACTCCAGTATCTCCCTGTTTTCATTTGGAATACACGGTATAGATAGTCCGTCCAAAAACCCATTTAGTTTTGTTAAGTCAGTTTCATTTTTTGTATCATATAATTTTTCATAGTAATCTCTAAAGGCTCTATTAATTTCTAAAGGATCTACAACTACCTGTCCGTTACTTATAATACTGGTAATTGGTGTTTTAGATTCTAATTGTTTAATCTGCCATGCCAATAATTTTCCTGATTTTTCACCTTGTTCATAAAAAGATTGCTTCAATCTTAGAAGACTCGAGGCAGCTCTATTCGCTGATTTTTTGTCATATTCAGCTCTCAGAATTATTAATTCGTTCTCTAACTTTGGGTCACTTCCTGCATACACTTTTTCTTCAAGAATTTTTAATTTGTGTTCCAATTGGACTCTCTCCTCTCGAGTCTTCTTAGATTTTGAACCTGTATAACTAATAATATGTCCCCTAATAAAAGCTTTGAAAGCCTCCCACTTTATACATGCTGATGTTTGTGTAGTATTAATATCGAAGAACTCATCTATCTGTTTTTCTATGTACTTAACAAATTCCTCATCCTGAAGCCATTTATGCTGAAATTGCCACCTACCTGGCTCCTTTGTCAATTTCTTATCTACATATATGAGACAACAGGGTGCATGATCAGAGATCACAATATTATCATAAAAGCAGTTTTGAATCTTGGACCTTAATTCTGTGGAGATCAAAAAATAGTCAATACGTGAGAATGACTTGTAGGTATTAGAATAACAAGAGTAGGCTTTAACTTGTGGTTTCATTTCTCTCCATATATCCAGCAATCTCAATTCTTTCATAGAATGCTTAATGATCATCCTGCATCCATTGTGTGTACAGTCCAGTCCTGTTGATCTGTCTATACTGGGATTCAATGTACAATTAAAATCCCCTGCTATTATATGTTGCCCTGTAAGTGATGATAAGATAAGAAATAAATTAGCAAAGAACTTTTGATCATCTATGTTGGGACCGTATAAGTTCACCAAATTTATGTTTTCTAATAGCAAAGATCCTTGAATAATTAGATATCTTCCAAATTTGTCTCCAATTACATTTTTCACTTGAAATGGGACTGATTTATGTATGAGAGTCATAACTCCCCTGGCTCGGGATGAAAATGATGAGGTGAACACACTTCCTTGCCATCTTCTCCTAATTCTTTTTACATCCTCCTCTATTAGATGGGTTTCTTGTAAAAACACAATTTTTGAACCTATGTCTTTTATTTTATTCATAACTTGTTTAAGTTTTTTTAAATTTTGTAGACCTCTGCAATTCCATGAAGTTAAATTAAGATTAACGCTTTGGTCTATGATCAATAGGGGGTTTAGGATTACCTCGCAATATAAACATGCTCATACAGAGAAGCAAAAACATGAGTGGTTGAACATTCATCCTACAAACTACACACAAACAAATTCCCCCTTCCCACCTTCGTGGTAAACCCCCCAAAATCAAAAAAAAAATTCCGTCTCCCGCTATAGCCATCGACCGCTCCACACCCACGAGGATCAGCCAAAGCCACTCCTTCTTCATCCTCCCAATCACCCTAACTCTACTGCTTTTAATAACGTAACATTAACTCTCTTCTGTAATTTTCAAATTTAACTCCAAAATTTTATAGCAATTTTGTACATCTTAGTTTTTTTTTTAATTTAATATGTAATACAATCTATGTTTTGTAATCTTGCTCTATGCTTCAAATCAGTTAAATGCCTATGTAAATGCTTAAATATTCTACCCTATATTCTGTTTATGCTTAGCTCCCACCAGTCTCTTCCTGGATCTTCTTGATGAGCTCCTGCGCCTCCTCAGGGGTCTTGAAGATGTGTGTTCTGCCCTCATATGTGACCAGAAGGCTTGCAGGGTAAATCACTCCATGACGAATCCCAAGGTTGCGCAGTTCTTTACGGATGGGGTCAAACTGCTTCCTTAATTGTTGGATTCCTGAGGCCAAATCTGGGTAGAACCGCACCTGTTGATCTTGGTATTTAATTTCTCCTTTGGCCCGCACCGCATTGGAGATCGTCATCCTGTCTCTGTAGCTGAGAAACTTCATAATTAGCGTCCTCAGTGCTGCCTTGTTACCTCTCGGTGGGCCAATTCGGTGGGCGCTTTCCAAGACGGCTGATGAATTTAGCTCCGCGTTGTTCAGCGCTTCCGGGATCCACCCCTCCAAAAAGGAGCATGAATCACGACCTTCGGCTCCCTCCGGTAGACCCACCAGCCTCAGGTTGTTCCGTCTCGACCGGGACTCCAAGTCCAGGACATTATTTTCCAGACATTTATTTTTTTTTTTCCAAAGTGCGCACCTTTAATTGAAGTCCGCCGATTTCATCCTCCGCACTGGAAACACGAAGCTCCACCTGCGTCACTCGCTCCACGCAGTCACCCAATTCCTTTCTCATTGCATCCAACGCTGCCATAATCCCATCAAGTTTAGCGGAAAAGTCTGCTCTCATTGAGCTAATGGCAGCCAGCACTGCACCTGTGCCGCCATCATCAGCAGTTACCGCACCACCACTAGTTTCATCCGCCATATCCGCAGTATCCACAGCTTTTCCTGCTGCGCCACAGACGTGAAAGTCCGTTAATTTGGACTGCTTTGGCGGTTCAATTTTTCCCCCACCTGATTTCCCAGCCTCAGGCTTCACCGGCATATCCTCGCCCAAACGCTGGGAAAAATTCTGTTCCAAATGAGAGAGTTATTTGCCGAATATTTATCTCTAGGAGCAGAGCAGAGTGATACGTGTCCTTCTAGGTGGCCGCCATAACCGGAAGTCTCTTGGGATTCCTTTTGATTACAAAATATATTAACTAAAGTAGTATTGTGGAGAGAGGAATAACCAGGCAGAGCGGTCCAGAACAAAGCAGGCTTTATTAATTTCTCTCTCTCACATCATCCAGAATCACAAGCATCAGAAAAACTGACAGGTCGCAGGCACCTCTCCTTTTATAGCCTACGACCCGCTCAGTCACCTGTGGTGCTGCAGTAACATGAAAGACTTTGCAATTCCCATTCTCTTTGTCACTGTTTGCATCAACACACCAACCCCCGCATCAACACACAAACCCCCCATGACGATTCCCCTTGTCCTTCCATCTGAGTGGACACATACTGACATACTGAGTGGGTCCCCCACACCGCCCCCCCCCCCCCCAGAAATTCAGACTGAGCCTTAACCCTGATGTCCTTTGGGCTTCAGCCTACATCCATAGCGGCTGTAACGGGGGGGTGCGTCCGTCTGTGGGCGGACATTGGGAGGGGGGGAAACATCTTTAGCATGCCATTGTGACTGATCTGACGAGTCATTTACCTGGGGAGTTCTGAGTGGGGGTCGACCGCACCAAGGAGCTCGGGCCAACACCACCTGCTCGTCTGCTAAAATGAAAGTGGGCTTAAGCCTGTCTATACAGACCGTTTCCCTGCGTCCCCCCAAGTCTAACACAAAATGTTTCTCCCCGGGTTCCAGCACTCTGAACGGCCCATCGTAGGGCGGGCGCAAGGGGGTCCGGTGGGCATCGTGCCTGACAAATACGAACGCGGCGTCCTTCAAGGCCTTTGGCACAAAAACGCATGGAAAACAGTGGTGGACCGGACCGGGTACCATCCCTGCCATTGCGCTATGCAGTGAAAGCAGGGATGGATCGGTGTTCGGCGCGGGGCTGTCCGGCAAAAACTCCCCTGGGAGCCGCAGCGGCTGGGAAAAAAACAGCTCTGCTGGGGAGGCTGCCAAATCCTCCTTCGGTGCTGAATGCAACCCTAATAGAACCCACGGCAACCGGTCCACCCAATTTGCATCCGTAAGTGAAGCCCTGAGCGCTGCTTTAAGCGACCTATAGAAACGCTTGCATAACCCATTGGCCTGGGGGTTGTACGCAGTTGCGCAATGAAGTGTGACGCCCAGGCTCCGGACCATGGTGGACCAGAGGTCGGAAACAAACTGCGGGCCCCAATCAGACATGATATCCGAAGGGGCGCCGAAACGTGCCACCCATGTCGTCAAAAAAGCGCGTGCAACATCTGCGGACGTGGTGGAAGCTAGCGGGACTGCTTTGGGCCAGCGCGTGGTGTGGTCCACCACTGTCAGGAGGTGTGTGAACCCCTGCAATGGCGGGAGGCGGCCCACGAGGCCCACGTGAACGTGGTCGAACCTCTTACCTGCGATATGGAACGGCTCCAAAGGGGCCTTTGTGTGCCTGTGCACTTTGGCTCACTGGCACGCTATGCAGGCTGCAGCCCACTCTTTCACCTGTTTGCGCAGGCTCGGCCAGACGAACTTTGCTCCCACCATTTTGACTGACGCGCGCACTCCCAGGTGCGTGAGGGAGTGGACTGACTCAAAAACGCGACGGCGCCAAGTACGTGGGACCACCAGGCGCGGGCGGCCCATGGAGACATCACAGATTGAGGGGGGGGGGGGGGTCTTGCAGTACTCTGCTCTCCAGCCTTAACCCTGTTGGTCCAGACTGGAGTGCGCAAACGTCCGCATCGCCGATCTGCTCAGCGGCCATGGCCATGTTATCTATCCCCACGTAAACTGGGGCCACTAATGTGCGCGAGAGGCAGTCCGCCACTATGTTGAGTTTACCGGCCACATGCTGAATGTCAGTTGTAAACTCCAAGATCGCAGCCAGCTGTCTCTGCTGCCAGCCCAACCATGGTTCCGAAACCTTGGCCATAGCGTACGTTAGCAGCTTGTGGTCCATGAAGGCAGTGAAGGTGCGCCCTTCCAGCCAGAACTGGAAGTGGCGTATGGCCAGGTGGAGAGCCAGTAACTCCCTGTCAAACGCGCTGTTTTTACACTCACTGTCGCGCAAAGACCTGCTAAAAAAAGCAAGCGTCTGCCAAGAACCTGCGACGCGCTGCTCCACGACGGCCCCTATGGCCACGTCTGAGGCGTCGGTAGTGAGCGCTATCCGAGCTGCCAGTGTGACTGAGATCATCCTGCGCAGTTCGCCCACTCGGGACACGAATCCGCGACCTACCAGTCAACTACACACAGTTCGAGCATGGGAGACACAGCACGATCGCGCTGAGCTAAAGGTCCGACTGATAGCTCAGCGCTACCGATACTGTATGAGGCTTTTCGGGAGGGAGGTTTTACTAACGTTCTACGCCGAACAGTGCTAGTTGGCATCCGTTACACTCTCCCCCTTAAACCTCACTCCCATCCCGGGTTCACGGCACCATTGTGACTGAGATCATCCTGCGCAGTTCGCCCCACTCGGGACACGAACCCGCGACCTACCAGTCAACTACACACAGTTCGAGCATGGGAGACACAGCACGATCGCGCTGAGCTAAAGGTCCGACCGATAGCTCAGCGCTACCGATACTGTATGAGGCTTTTTGGGAGGGAGGTTTTACTAACGTTCTACGCCGAACAGTGCTAGTTGGCATCCGTTACACCAGGTCCAGGTGCGCCAGCAGTGCGGCATTTGCCAGGGCTGTTTAAACCTCGGAAAACGCCTGCTCTTGCTCAGGAGTCCAGTTGACGCTGTCCACCGGTTTCCATTTCTTAAGCGCGGCGTACAACGGCTGCATGAGCTGGTCTGTGCGGGGGAGGAAACGGTTGTAAAGGTTAACCATCCCCAAAAACTCCTGCAGCACCCTGACAGTCTGAGGCTGGGGAAAATCTGCCACTGTGCGCACTTTGTCCGGTAAGGGTATCGCGCCCTCCGGTGAGATGCGGTGGCCCAAAAAATTGATTCCCGTCACCCCGAACTGACACTTTGCTGGGTTGATTATTAATCCGTGCTCCTCCAACCTCTGGAAAACTGTACTGAGGTGAGCTACATGTTCCTCCCCAGACGCGCTGGCCACCAGGATGTCGTCCAGGTAGACGAACACAAATGGCAGATTGCACAACACTGCATCCATCATGCGTTGGAATGTCTGCGCCACGCCTTTTAACCCGAAAGGCATGCGTAAAAACTCAAAAAGACCAAACGGGGTTAATACTGCCGTCTTAGGTATGTCCTCAGTGCGCACCGGGACCTGGTGGTAACCGCAGACCAAGTCTATCTTGGAAAAAAATGCGTACTCCGGTGAGGTGAATGGAAAAATCCTGAATATGGGGGATCGGGTAGCGGTCGTGCGCTGTGGTGTTGTTCAGTCTGCGGAAATCTCCACACGGTCGCCACGATCCCTCAGCTTTAGGAACCATATGTAAAGGGGATGCCCATGGACTGTTTGAGCGTCTGATGATGCCCAACTTTTCCAAGTTGGCAAACTCCTCGCGCGCTATGGCCAGTTTAGCTGTGTCCAGGCGCCAAGGTCGTGCGAAAATGGGTGTCCCCGTGGTGGTAATGAAGTGCTCCACCCTGTGTTTAGTGACGATCACCTCAAAAGATGGGACCGTGAGCGCTGGGAATTGGGTGAGTAGTGTGTGGAACTTACCCCCTGGAGCTGTGTCGTTGGCTAGTGTTGTGGGCCCAGCTCCTCTAGCTGTACAGGGGAGAGAATCAAAAGACATTGTGTTAACCAGGCGTCTGTTAGCCACATCGACTAGTATACCATGTGCGCACAAAAAATTAGCGCCCAAAATGGGGAAGCTGCATGCCGCTATGACTTATGTCCATTGGTATGTATGGCCGTGCAAGGATACAGTCAGTGTCCTCTCACCAAAAGTCTTAATGTCTGAGCCGTTTGCGGCCGTCAGCTCGGGGCCACTAGTTCCCGCCAGCCGGTCTGCGTAGGACGGTAGGATGAGAATCTTTTGGGAGCCGGAGTCCACGAGGAACCGTCTCCCCGAGCGTGAGTCTGTCACATAGAGCAGCTTGCTCGCTTCACCAGCGGTCGCAGCTGCTACTGACTGCCGGCCCTGGCGTTTCCCAAGTGCTTGAATTGGCACGGTGGCACGCATTGGGGTGCGTCCTCGCCAAAACGGCGGTGGTAGAAGCAGAGTGTGTCTCTCCGGTGCTTCTTGGCTTCCACTGCAGCCACCGTCGTTGGCTCCTTGCCCCCGCTGGCCGTCTTGCTGGGTTCTGATGCCGCTGCGTTCACTGCAAGGGCTCTGGTGGTGAGGATAATCCGATCTGCCTCTTGCGCTAGTGCCCGGTAGTTGCACGCGGCCAGCAGCAGCGAATTGGCAAGGACCGCCCTGGCCGCCGTTGGGAGGTTCCGGAGGAAAAGGTGGGCAAAGAGGAAATGCCCGTTATCTGTGCCCATCAGCGCCAACATCTTCTCCATTAACTCGACCGTCGACCCGTCTCCCAACTCGGAGTGCGTCAGGAGCCTTTCCGCTCTCTCGCAGTCTGAGAGCGTATAGCGCCGGGTCGGTGCGGTTTTGAGCGCCTCATATTTGTCGTGGGCTGGGGGCCGTTGGAGCAGTCTCGCCACCTGCTGAGTTTTGCGTGCGTCCAGTACTGCAACCACGTAGTAGTATCTGGTGTCATCTGCCGTTATTCCCCGGAGCGCGAACTGGGCCTCGGTGTGGAGGAACCAAGACTTCAGGTCATGTAGCCAAAAGTCTGGGAGTTTGACTGAAACGGTGCAGGCGTTGCTGAAACCTCCAGTCCGGGTCGTCTCCGGGGTGTTTGCCTCGAGTTCCATTGTGCATCAAGGGTCACCAGTGTGGAAAAAGGAATAACCAGGCAGAGCGGTCCAGAACAAAGCAGGCTTTATTAATTTCTCTCTCTCACATCATCCAGAATCACAAGCATCAGAAAAACTGACAGGTCGCAGGCACCTCTCCTTTTACAGCCTACGACCTGCTTCGTCACCTGTGGTGCTGCAGTAACATGAAAGACTTTGCAATTCCCATTCTCTTTGTCACTGTTTGCATCAACACACCAACCCCCACATCAACACACAAACCCCCCATGACGATTCCCCTTGTCCTTCCGTCTGAGTAGAAACATACTGACATACTGAGTGGGTCCCCCACAGTATACTGTCCTTATCACCAAGAAATGATGCCACACCTCTGGCTGAGATGGAGGGAAGAACATCTGATGAAGCAACACAGATCTGTCAGGCTGATGATGCTCCCATGCAAAATGTGCAAGAACAGCAGAACTGTAGCATGTGTCACCTTAGGCTTAAATTTTACTCTTGCAAGAGTAGAATAGAATAGGCTTTACTGTCAATGTACAGTAGTACTGTCACAAACCCCCATGTGCCATAACACAGCGCACGAGGGAGAGAATGAAAAACCCAATCGCAGGAGTAGAGAGTGCCATGTTTATTAAAGTTCACAAAATAAGTCCAATAATCACCAAGTTCAGTTCAGTTAAACTACACAAAATATGGAGAGGTGTAATGACAGGATTTGGCCACCAAACATACAGGGCGCCAGCCGAATGCTCTACAGCCTGGTCTAAAATGGAGCCTAGTGCTACAGGGCTGCGTTAAGCACAAAAAGGAAAGGCGGTCAGCCTAGTGCTGCAGGGCTGCAATGCACAGGAGAAAAGGTGAAGAAAGACACTTACAAGGCTGGGGCTGATCCAGGGCGCAACATGCAGTCTGGAGGATGAGGATGGAAAGCAGGGCCAGCTGAACCACCAAGGGAAATAATCCAAGTGAAGTGACGGGCTGGAGAACAACGAAGGTAGTGGAGAATACACAGGGAGAACCAACTGCTGCGTATAGAGGCGAATGCCCCGACAATCTCTTTCCTCTGAAGCGGCGAACATATACTCCTGAAGCTAACGAGGAAAGAGATTGCCGGTGCGAGAATGCATGGGCAGAACTGACAGACACCAGGTGTGTGAGAGAGTATGTAAGAGCGTGTGAATGGGAATGAGTGAAGCGTATGCATGTGTGTGTGTGTGTGTGTGTAGTGTATGTGTGTGAACACCCGTGACAGTGCAGTTGATGGCGCTTGACAGGAGGAGGGGGCGTGCCAGAGCTGTCAGGAGGAAATTAGGGCAAATCATAACAATAAGCCAGAACCAAACCCAGATTCATGACAAGTACAGCACAACAAAATTGTGGGACTGCGACTTTCTTCAGAAGTTGTCACCAGGAGACAGAGTATTGGCAGGCTGTGGATTTGATATTAAGAAAAGCATTGCACTTGTAGGTGCCACACTAAAAATACCTGCATTCACCAGGGACCACACCCAGCTTGATGCCAGAGACGTGAATGTAGCTACTGCCAGGCCTCTTACTTTTCTACCTCTTTTCAACCCAGCCGGTTGAGGTGGATGGCTGTCCTCTATGAGATATGGTTCCGCTTGAGGTTTCTGCCCATTAAAGGGAAGTTTTTCCTCGCCTGTGTCGTCGCAGTGCTTGCTCTTAGGGGTCTCTGCTGGTTTCTATAAATTTGAGAGTGTGGCCTAAACCCACCCTTTTGTAAAGTGCCTTGAGATAACCCTGTGTTGTGAGTTGGCGCTATATAAATAAATTGAATTGAATTGAGAGAGTAAAGGTGTGTTCACACCAAACGTGAATGGGCGAATTTTTTGAGCTGCACAACTACATTATAACTCAATGTAAACATGCGAACAGACATGAATTCCCCTTTTGAGTGAGATGCAGACAGGTGAAGTTGCCTTTAAAACTTCTGCAGCTGTGTTCAACCTGCTGTGGAAATTCCCAAAATAACGTCATGCTTATGTTTACATTATCCAACCGGGGGCTCACCTGAAAATGTTGTCTCAAGCCTCCAAAACTTCACAGATGATGGGTGTTTACGTTGCTAGCTTGCTAGGACATCTGTGGCCAGAAACAACTCTGAAATCCCAATTCAGCTGAAGAGCTCCCAGTCCTCCTGTCTCCAGGTATAGTAAGTGAGTTTCATTTTCAAACTAGTTTACTTTGCAATGGTAATACTTTTACTCCGGTGACGGCAGAGTCTCAAAGCTAGTAGCTAGCTAGCTAGCTAACGCACGGACGCGAACGCACGAATGTGCAATTTCGCATGTACTTGCGTCTGGGCAGCACGGTGGTGCAGTGGTTAGCACTGTTGCCTTACAGCTAGAAGGTTCCTGGTTCGAATCCCCAGGCTGGCAGGGGTTGGAACCTTTCTGTGTGGAGTTTGCATGTTCTCCCTGTGCTGCGTGGGTTTACTCCGGGGGCTCCGGTTTCCACCCACAATCCAAAGACATGCATGTTAGGTTAATTGGCTGTTCTAAATTGTCCCTAGATATCTGTTTCCTATAGGCCCTTAGAATAGAGGGTTAGTTCTAGTGAAAGCGCTTTGAGTGGTCTTTGTGACTAGAAAAGCGCTATATAAGTGCAGGTTAGTTAGTTAGTTAGTTAGTCTTTCCATTGACTTCGTATGAATTCGCGCCACCCGTTTGCGTTTGGTGTGAATGCACCTTAACAGGGTATTACACCCTATGGAGAGAGTAATAGGGTGCATGCGCTCCAAATATATAATACTTAATGACACTATACGTCTGTCCTTTGTGGTGCCATGTGAAGGCGAGGACATGACTTTACGGGATAAGATTGTTGCTGTAACCTGTGTTTTGACCAATATGTGTCAGTGTCGTTGTAAAGCCATAGTTTTAGAATGTAGACACGGACATGTTTTGATATGGTTTATACCTTCAGACATAATGTCTTTAACTGCTTTGTAACAATTTGAAAATAAAGTACACAATGGTTTACAAACTCCAGCTCTTTATTTATAAGGTGCAAAATTCTGAACATAACTTAAGTTGTGGAAAACACTGTACAGAATGTGTGCAAAGCGCAGTCCAAAAATGGGTCTTTTTGGCTGTAATACTTTTCAAAAGCTTTGTACAATGTGGAACACTTTCAAGTCACAAAAAGTAGACTAGAATAGAATAGGCTTCACTGTCATTGTACAGTTGTACAGTACAACCAAATTGTGGGTGCTCCACCAGGCTACTGCGCAATCATCACTATAAATTCAAGAAATCTGTGTGTGTCTGTCTGTGTGTCACAATCATAGGACATCATAGGATGGCCTATGATGTCTGCTTGATGTTCTATGATGCGCCTTTGATCTCAGGCTACATAGGACTCGCGATGCCGTCATATAGGCAATGCCATCATATAGGCAATAGTACTGCCTACCTATGATGGAGTATCCTATGATGCCGGCCTTGATGTCTTTATGATGTCATATAGACCATCATTCACCATGCCTGGCTACCTATGATGGAGTGTCCAATGATGCCTGCCTTGATGGCTTTATGATGTCATATAGACCGTCATTCACAATGCACGTCACAAAAGACGCCGTGAAGATGAAACACCTCAGGTGGAGAGTTTGTTGGAACTTGACGCTAGAGTGGAGTGCATGGCAGTAATGCACCTATAAGCTGGCTGCCAACCGCCAATCAAATCTAAAAGAAAAAGAAGAAACACCTCAGGTTCGAGCAGTACGCCGCAGGCACAACTGTGAACTACACAGCTGTCTCAGACAGGAGGAGACCCTTCAGCAACAGGCATGCAGAAAAACTTGCTTACACTTGGCTTCTATGGGCATGGACGGATATGCACGGGTACAATAATAGCAACCCAGGATAACCACTCTATAAATTCAAGAAATCTGTGTCTATCTGTGTGTCACGATCATAGGACATCATAGGACAGCCTATGATGTCTGCATGATGTCCTATGATGATCCTATGATCCCAGGCTACATAGAACTCGCAACACTGTCATAGAGGTGATGCCGTCATATAGGCAATTGGACTGGCTACCTATGATGTCGTGTCCTATGGTGCCGGCCTTGACGTCTTTATGATGTCATAATGACCATCACTCACAATGCCTGCCGTGATGTCTTTATGATGTCATATAGACCATCACTCACCAAAGAAGAGATACTCATCACCCAATTACGAATAGGACACAGCACTTTAAACCACACCCGCAATTCACCTTTATCTATGGATATTGAGGTATCAAGTGTTGTAAGTGGCCCCTGGGGAGCTCCCTCGGCCACAACGGGTAGTAGAACATGCAAATGGTGTGATGCCACAGCGTCAGACCTGTCTAGATATAAGGAACTTACTCGTAGGAAACTGTAATATCCATGCTCCTACGGATGCCATCAGGTGTCATGACCGTAATTGTGCAGCACACAGGGATGATATCGATAGGTTTTACAGTGATATTGTTGATACTTTAAATTTTTGTGTGAGTGATTGCATTCCTAGTCACAGTGTGACCACCCAATATAACGTCCCAGGCTGGAATGATGCTGTCAGCGAGGCTCACACAGCTTCTCGGGATGCTTTTTTGTGGTGGAGGAGTAATAACAAACCACGTCATGGTGCAATATTTGATAACATGAAAAGTTGTAGGGCTAGGTTCAAATATGCTCTATGAGCATGTAGACGCAATGAAGAAAGTATCAAATGTGACCAGTTAGCTAGTCATATGCGTGAACTGAACATGGTAGAATTCTGGAAACAAATGAAGGCTATGAGCTCCCACCGGTCTATTAGATCAAACACTATTGATGGTGTGACTGGTGATGTTAATATTGCTGAAAAGTGGAAATGTCAATATGAAGCTATTTTCAACTCAGTCAAGAATGTTTCAATGAAGGATTCTGTTATGCATGATGTTCGCCTGTATAATGACATGTTTGATACCTCCGATATTTCTGCTGTTACTCCTGTTGAAGTTGCTTCACTGATCAAAGTTCTCAAGAAAGGCAAATCAGCTGGCCCTGATTGTCTTACCAGTGAATGCCTCATCAATGCTGATTTCAATTTGTGTATTCTGTTGTCATTGTGTTTTAACTGTATGTTTGTCCATGGTTACATGCCAGATATGTTGATGGACTCTGTTATTATTCCCTTGGTGAAAAACAAGTGTGCCAGTCTGTCTGATATTAACAACTACAGACCTATAGCTATTGCAAATGTTATATCTAAATTGTTAGAGGGTTTAATTCTGAACAGAATTGAGGATTATCTGTGGACAAACGACAATCAGTTTGGTTTCAAGTCAGCCCATTCAACTGACAAGGCTGTTTACCTACTCCATGAATTTGTTGACTACTTCAGAAGCCAATCCACTAGTGTCTATGCTACGTTTTTAGATGCGAGCAAAGCTTTTGATAGGATTAACCACTGGTGTTTGTTTAGAAAACTGATCGATCCAGGTATTCCTATTTACATCGTTAGCATCCTGTTATACTGGTACAGAAGGCAGTCTACGGTTGTTAGGTGGGGCAATGTTACCTCATCCAAATTTCATGTGACCAATGGTGTTAAACAAGGTGGTATACTGTCACCCTTGTTGTTTAATGTCTATGTTGATTTATTTATTTATTTAGCGAATGCAAAGTCCTTAAGCCAAGCAGTTGCCTCCTGGTTTGCTGTATGGAGGGTGTGTAATCCTCCTTCCAGTCTTTGGAGCGGGCAAGCCTCTATGATGTGTTCCATAGTTTGCTCCTCTCCACATGCGCACAGTGGGCTAGGGCTACTGCCCCATCTGTGAAGGCTGGCCAAGCAGGGGCCATGTCCAGTCCTGAAGCGATTGAGTGTAGACCACTGTCTCCTTGGGAGGTTGGTGCCCGGGACCTGTTGGTTGGGGTTTATCACCAGCTGTTTGTTTGGGACCTCCTTGGTCTCCCATTCCTCTTGCCAAGCTGTCTGGATGGTAAAGTCAGCTGGGGGAGGGTTTTTCCAAATCGGCCGTCTGGATGAAAGTTGGGCAGTGGGTGGGGTGTAGATATCTGCATGGATTGGTAAGTGAGGAAAATCTTTAACTTTTTGGAGCATCCTTTGAGTTAATGCTGCTCGCCGGATGTGTGGAGGGGCTATGTTTGACAGTACAGAGAGCCAGGGGAGTGGTGTTGAGCGGATTGTTCCAGTTATAGTTCTCATGGTTGAGTTGAGCTGGGTGTCTACATGGTGTGTGTAAGATGACCTGGACCAGACAGGGGCACAATATTCTGCTACAGAGTATGAAAGGGCCAGTGCTGAGGTGCGCAGGGTGGAGACTGCCGCCCCCCATTTTGCACCAGCGAGCTTGCAGAGCAGGTTGTTTCGTACTTTCACCTTAGCAGCCGTCCCCTTTAGATGTTCCTTGAAGGATAAGGTCCTATCAAGGGTCACTCCAAGATAAGTTGGATTTGGGGCATGCTTAAGCTTGAGTCCGCTCAGGTGGATGTTTAGTTCTCTGGCAGCTTTTGCATTGTGGAGATGAAATACACTGGAGACGGTTTTTGCTGGGCTTGGTTTTAGGCGCCAGATTTTGCAGAACTGGTCCAGTTTAGCAAGATCTTCCGTGAGCACCCGTTCCAGTGGTTCAAAGTCTGGTGCTTGGAATGCCAAACAGATGTCGTCTGCATAGATGAATTTGCGGGATTTTGTAGTAGGCAGGTCGTTTATGTAGAGGTTGAACAGAGTTGGAGCTAGAACTGAGCCTTGTGGGAGTCCGTTTTTCTGCATTCTCCATGCACTTGTGTTCTGACTGAGGTGGACTCTGAACCTTCGGTTGGTCAGCAGGGTTTTTATAATTGCTGTTGCCCAAGCAGGGATCGCCTTTATAAGTTTCAGGAGGAGGCCTTTGTGCCAGACCGTATCATAGGTGGCTGTAAGATCGAGAAACACAGCCCCTGTCTTCAGTCTGCTCTCGAAGCCATTTTCAATGAAGGTGGTTAGGGCCAGTACTTGTTCTCCTGTACTGCGGTCCTTGCGGAAACCTGCTTGATCCACACTTAGAATATCCTCTATTTCTGGGGAAATGCGTTGCAGTATTAGGCGCTCCATGATTTTGTAAGGAACGCTGAGTAGGGAGATTGGGCGGTAGCTTGCTGGTAGTTTGTGGTCTTTGCCACTATGTTGATGATCTCAGTGTACTGTTGAACAATACTAATGTGGGTGGCTCCATTAATGGTGCACTGTTAAATCACATTTTCTATGCTGATGATCTCTGTTTGTTAAGTTTGTCTACTGAGCTATGCAACATCTCCTCTAGGAATGTGAGAAATTTGGTGAAAAAAATGACATCTTGTTCAACTGTACTAAATCTATGTGTATGGCTTTCAAACCGAAGGGTGTCAATACTTCGAATCCTGTTATGCCACTTTGTGGTAATAGCTTGAACTTTGTTGAAAAAGTCAAATACCTAGGTGTGTGGATTGAATCTGATAAGACCAATGTTGATTGTAACAGGCAACTCAGGAAACTTTATGCTCAAACAAATTTACTGTTGCGAAATTTCCATAGATGTTCTCCTGATGTTAAATGTATGCTGTTCAAGACCTTCTGTACCTCAATGTATTGCTCGCCTTTATGGTTTAATAGCAATGCTGCTGTTAGGAACAAAATCCGCATTGCATATAATAACTCCCTAAGAAGGTTGTTAGATATACCTCGTAGGTCGAGTGCAAGCAAGATGTTTGTGTCCTTGAACATTCCGTTCTTTGGCGAGTTGATACGAAAGAATGTTTACAGTTTTAAGAGAAGGTTGCTGGCATGTAACAATCATCTTATATCAGCAATAGTCAACTCGTCACTCACACTTCACTCCAGCATTTGGAAGTGGTGGTGTTCTATTTTATACTGAGTTCAACATTGTATGTTATTGTTGTTACAAGAGCGCTGAGTGACTGCTGAACTGTATATACATTTATTTTGTACACGTTTTATATACTTTTTTTTTTACACATGTTCTGCATATAATATGAACCCTGAGTTTGAAATAAACGTTTGAATTTGGAAAAAAAACCATGTAAACTGTGGAAGGGGAGTTGCCAGAAACAGGAAAGAAGAGATACTCATCACCCAATTAAGAATAGGACACACTAATTTAAACCAGATGCTACATAAATGGAGAGCAATATGGACAAGCTGCAACAGAGCGACATCGGTGGGGTCTGGAGAAACCTTAAAACCATCTCTGGGCTCCAGAATACCTCCTCCCAGGCCATAGGGGGCAGGGAGTGGGCGAACAATCTGAACCTGTTTTTTAATAGGTTTGACCAACCACCCTTCCCCCCGACTGCACAACAACCACTGCTGCCTCTAATGATATCGAGTCCTGCTGTCCACACCTCACTCCACCAACACCCCCCCACTCCCAACACACAGCCCCCCAACATGACCCTCACTAAGACCCTGGTGAGGACAGAGCTGAGAAAGATCAAGGCGAGGAAGGCGTCAGGACCAGACGGCATCAGCGCAAAGCTCCTCAAGTCCTGTGCAGATCAGCTATGTGGGATTGTGGAGCTCATCTTCAACCTGAGCCTGAAGCTGGGGAGGGTACCACAGTTGTGGAAAACATCTTGTGTGGTACCTGTACCAAAGACCTCCTGCCCCAAAGACCTGAACAGCTACAGACCAGTGGCCCTGACGTCCCACATGATGAAGACCCTGGAGAGACTGCTCCTTGCTCACATCTGCCCCCTGGTGGGACCAGTGATGGATCCACTCCAGTTCGCCTACCAGCATGGCATTGGGGTGGAGGATGCAGTGATCTTCCTCCTTCACTGTTCTCTGTCCCACCTGGAGAAGCCCGGGAATGCTGTGAGGATCATGTTCTTTGACTTCTCCAGTGCTTTCAACACCATCCAACCGATGATCCTGAAGGACAAGCTGCTGTGCGCAGGGGTGGACCAGCACCTGTCATCATGGATCCTGGACTACCTCACTAACCGGCCACAGTTTGTGAGAACCTGGGACTGTGTGTCCGACACGATCATCGGTAGCACCGGGGCCCCCCAGGGAAGGGTTTTGGCTCCCTTCCTGTTTACCCTTTATACTGCGGACCTCTCACACAACACAACACACTGCCATCTACAGAAGTTCTCTGACGACTCTGCAATCGTCGGCCTCATCTCCAACGGAGATGAAGCTGAGTACAGAGGACTTACCCAGGACTTCGTGGACTGGTGCCATAGGAACTGCCTCCAGATCAACGCGAGGAAAACTAAGGAGCTGGTGGTGGACTGCCGCAGGCAAGGACAACCCCTCACAGCACCAGTAAACATACAGGGAACAGACATCGAGATGGTGACATCCTACAAGTACCTGGGTGTTCATCTGAACAATAAACTAGACTGGTCACACAATACCGACGCACTCTACAAGAAGGGACAGCACAGGCTGTTCCTACTGAGGAGACTCAGGTCTTTTGGTGTACAAGGGGCGCTGCTGAAGACATTCTGCGACACGGTGGTGGCATCAGCCATCACTTTTGGAGTGGTCTGCTGGGGCAGTAGCATTACAGCAGCCGATAGGAAGAGACTGAACAAACTGATCAAGAAAGCTAGATCTGTCCTGGGGCAGCGCCCTGACCCAGTGGAGGAGATAGGAAAGAGAAGGATGGTGGCTAAACTGTCATCTCAGCTGGAGTCCGAGTCCCACCCTATGCAGGACATACTGAACGCACTGAGGAGTTCATTTAGCAGCAGACTACATCATCCTAGGTGCGCAACCGAGAGGTTTCGCAGGTCCTTCCTACCTACGGCAGTCAGACTGTATAACCTAAGCAGGGCTGCTCGCAGAGATAGCAAAAAAACGTGACAACCTAATAGTACTGAATGCAAAAGACGCAATAGACTTACACAATGGTCCCCTCCAGTATATACAACTAGGACAGTATCGGTCGCTACGGAGGGTGACAATATGTATGGGTACATATTCATACTATGTAGGATAACTAAGTAGATGGTTATGCTGTTTATTCCATCTCGCTACAATGCTCTGCACTTTGTATATATATTTATATATTGATGTGTATGTATGTATATCCACTGCTCTTATTTATATCTTCTGTATCTTCTTAATTATTGCTCTGAGTGTTGCTATCCCTGTGCTGTTGCAATCCTGGAATTTCCCCATTGTGGGACTAATAAAGGCTTATCTTATCTTATCTTGTCTTATGAGGGGAAGAAATGAGAAATTTGTGTTCAAAAACATCAGGAAAACAATGGAGAAAGTGGAAAAGTGGTCAGAGGAGTGGGGATTTAAATTTTCAAACAGTAAAACCTGCTATATGATTTTCACAAAAAAAACACAGAACTGGTACAGAACCATTAATATTATATAATCAACCAATAGTGAAAGTCAGTGAGTTCAAATATCTAGGATTGTGGTTTGATAGTGCATACACATGGAGAGTTCATGTTGAAAATCTGGAGACAAAAGTGCAAAAAAATTATTAATCGCTTAAAAGCTGTAGCTGGACATGAATGGGGTGCCGATAAACAGGCTTTAATTGGCATTTACAGAGCACTAATGAGATCAACAATAGACTATGGATGCATGATTTATGGAGCAGTGGCAAAGACGACTCTGGAAAAAATAGACAGAATGCAGCATAGAGCACTTCGCCTGTGCATTGGAGCCGTCAAAACAACACCGAACAATGCAGTTTTAATAGAAGCAGGAGAAATGCCAATGGATTTGAGAAGAGATAAACTCGCATTATCGTACAGGGTCAAGCTGAAAGGAAGTAAGGAAGCGAATATTTCAAAAATAACACTACAAGACTGCTGGGAATATTCCAACTTCCAGGAACATGGGTTTGGGCGGACAATTGAAAGAAAAGCCAAAATGTATGGACTAGACACTATCGATATACGTTAGGCTCAGAAATATTTGGACAGTGACACAATCTTCATGATTTGGGCTCTGCATGCCACCACACTGGATTTGAAATGAAACAACTACAACGGAATTGAAGTGCAGACTTTAAGGTTTAATTCAAGGGGTTGAACAAAAATATATGATTAAACATGTAGGAATTGTAGCTATTTTTATACAAACGCTCTTCATTTCAGGGGCTCAAAAGTAATTGGACAAATAAACATAACCCTAAGTAAAATGTTACTTTTCAATATTTTGTTGAGAATCCTTTGCAGGCAATGACTGCCTGAAGTCTGGAACCCATGGACATCACCAAACGCTGGGTTTCCTCCTTTGTGTGTCATCATCCACAGCTCACGGGCTTCCACCTCAGCTGCGCGCACACCTGCTCCTCGTTAGTGCGCAGCTATTTATTCCATCCTGCCCTGAGCTGCAGCCTGGAGCCGTCTGTCTCCCTGCGTACTCAACTCACAGCAGCATCCTTTCCTCCAGGCCTGCTGACTACTCTCCTAGACACGTAAGCTGTCTGTAATTGCCTTACCTTCTCCTGTCCAGCCTTCCCCTGTGCACAGGTGGATCTCTCGGCAGCGGACTCACTCCCCCTCGTCTCGCCGCTCCTCTACCTTGCTGCATCATCCTGGATCATCCCGGACGCACAGCAGGACGCTGTCTCCCAGGCTTGGGACCTTGCCAACGCCAGCCACCACGTCACTACAAGTAAGCACAGAACTCTGTCACTCTCCTGTGTGGTTGCCCAGCTAATCCCTGCTCTCCTCTCGTTATAGGGCTGCTTGGCCGCATGGCGTGCTGCTCTGTCCTGGCTTACATCCTCCACCCATATCACACTCTCATCTCTCACACACACATTCATACACTAACATTATTGTTGAATAAAGCTTTCCAATCTGCCTGAGCCTGCGTGCGTGTTTCCTGGGCCGAACAATATGTCAGTACGGCTCCAGCAAAGCGGCCCAGCGGACAGCGGGCTCGCATGCCGTTTTTCCACCCTCGAGGCTCGAGTGGATATGATTGCTCATCAACAGCAGGTGATACTTAATCAACTTACTTCAATTACTAACCGGTTAGACCGCCTGGACCCTCCGCGGGCTTTCCCTCCGGGTCCTCTTGGCATTGCGGCTCCGGTTGCCTCCACAGCTGGCCAGCCTAGCTCGGGAGCGCCAACCCGTCTCACACCCATCCCAACCCCTGCTCGCTTCAACGGGAAACTCGGTGGAGCGAAGGGGTTTATCTTGCAGTGTGAGTCGGTGTTTCTGCGCGTTCCCGGGGATTTTCCCTCAGACCATAGCTGAATCGGGTACATGGCTAATCTTCTCAAGGGGCGAGCGTTAGCTTGGGCTTACGCTGTAATGACGAAGTCCAGCTACGCAAGCCTCTCGTATGACCGGTTCGTGCGGGACTTTTTAGAAGTCTTCGATCATTCCCGTCTTGACAGCGTCCTCGCTGATCGGCTCCTTAATCTCCAACAGGGAAGCCGGTCAGCGGCGGAATACGTGGTCGACTTCCAGGTGGCAGCGGAGGAAGTGGGCTGGGGAGAGGCCTCTCTCTGCAGCATTTTCCTCCGTAGCCTCAATTCTGGTCTGAGGGATGAGCTAGCCGGTCGGGATCTCCCAGGGCGACTCTCTGAGTTGATCTCGCTCACGATTAGCCTGGACAACAGGCTACGTGAGCGGGCTGTGGAGCGGAAGTCTGTCAGCCGCTCACGCGGAGCTTCCCTCCGCCCAGCTCAGTCTCGCCCCCTGGCGTTACCAGCTCCGGAGTCCGCCGACGAACCAGAGGCCATGGCTATCAGGCGCACTAGGCTCCCTCTAGCGGAGAGACAACGCCGGCGGGAACGGGGTCTCTGCATGTATTGCGGAGATGACCAGCATCCCGTGGAGCTGTGCCCGGTTAAGCCAAACGGGGAGGTCCGTGAGTCACTGTAGGGGGCCTCGCGGACTCTAACCGGCCAAATCCCCTATCGTCATGCACACTGCCCATACGTTTCTGCCACAACTCCACCGGGCATTCCACTCACGCACTTGTGGATTCCGGGGCAGAGCAGAGTTTTATCTCTAAGAGCCTGGCAACCCGTTTGGGCATACCCTGCCAACTGCTGCCTACCCCCCTGAACTTGGTGATGCTCTCACGCTCTCCCCTGGGTAGTTACACACCGCACTAAGCCAGTCCCCATCATCATCTCCGGCAACCACCGGGAGGATCTGACCCTCTACATCCTGCCCTCCTTGTCGGACCGTGTCATTCTGGGTTACCCCTGGCTGCGGCTGCATAACCCTGTCCTGGATTGGAGAACTGGCAGCGTCCTGTCCTGGAGCACCTTCTGCCTGGGCACCTGCCTCCAGTCGGCGGCTTGTGCTCCATCCTCTCCTCCGCCGGCTCCGGTCTCTGAGCCCCCGGACCTGACTCTAGTGCCGCAGGAGTTCCATGACTTGGGGGCAGCATTCAGTAAGTCCAGAGCCTTGTCCCTTCCTCCGCATCGACCATACGACTGTGCGATTAACCTCCGCCCGGGGGCCCCCCTGCCGTCTGGCCGCCTATACAGTCTCTCTGCACCGGAACGCGAGGCGATGGACACCTAAATTAAGGAGTGGCTCAGCGCTGGGATCATCTGCCCCTCCTCGTCCCCGCTTGGTGCGGGTTTCTTCTTTGTGGGTAAGAAGGATGGGTCCCTACGCCCCTGTATCGACTTCAGAGCGCTTAATGACATCACTATAAAGGACCGCTACACACTGCCGCTCATGGACACTGCTTTCCACTCCCTCCAGGGGGCGACCTGGTTCACCAAGCTTGACCTCTGCAGCGCTTACCATCTCGTTAGGATCCGGGAGGGAGACGAATGGAAGACAGCCTTTAGGACACCCAGCGGCCACTTCAAATATCTCGTGATGCCGTTCGGGCTCACCAACGCACCTGCCGTCTTCCAGCATCTCATTAACGACGTTCTGCGGGACTTCCTGGGAGTATTTATCTTCGTTTATCTCGATGACATACTCATCTTCTCCAGGTCACGGGAGGAGCACCAGGCCCAGGTGAGGCGGGTCCTGCAACGTCTGCTGGAGAATCGCTTGTTCATAAAGGCCGAGAAGTGCGAATTCTACGCCCGGTCCACCTCCTTCCTGGGGTTCGTTATCTCTCATAATCAGATCCTCCCCGACCCCGCTAAGATTAAAGCGGTGGTCGAGTGGCCCACGCCTACCTCCAGGAAGCAGGTGCAGCAGTTCATCGGGTTCGCGAACTTCCACCGGCGCTTTGTTCCCAACTACAGCACCATCGTCTCCCCCCGACCCGCCTCACATCTTCGAAAGTGCCCTTTCAGTGGTCTGAGGAAGCGGCCACCGCCTTCAAGACTCTCCAGGCAGAGCTCTCGTCCTCCTGGGTCCTGACCCAGGTTGATCCCGCGCTTCAGTGTCTGGTGGAGGTCGACGCGTCCGACACGGGGGTGGGAGCGGTGCTCTCCCAGCGCTCACCGGTGGATGGTGTCAAGCGGCCCTGCGCCTTCTTCTCCAGGAAGCTATCAGCAGCAGAGCGCAACTATGACGTCAGCGACAGGGAGCTCCTCGCCGTCAAGCTCGCACTACAGGAGTGGCGTCACTGGTTAGAGGGGCAGCCCAGCCCTTTGTGGTCTGGACGGACCATAAAAATCTCGAGTACTTGAGGTCAGCGACGCGCCTGAATGCCCGCCAGGCGCGCTGGTCTCTATTTTTTACTCGCTTCAATTTTACCATCACGTACCGTCCAGGCTCGAAGAATGGGTTGCCCGACGCCCTGTCCAGACAATTCGCCCCAGAAGGTCCGGAGAAGTCCGAACTTACCATCCTGCCCGATTCGTGCGTCGTGGGGGCATTTGCCTGGTCCATCAAGGACAAGATTCTGAAGGCTCAGGAGGCGCAGCCGGATCCTGGTGGGGGGCCAGAGAGGAGGCTCTATGTTCCTTCGGCGGTTCGAGGTGAAGTGATCCGCTGGGCCCATACCTCCAAACTCTCCTGTCACCCAGGCATCACCCGCCTGGTGAGTTGGCTGCAACGCTCGTTTTGGTGGCCGGGTCTCCAGAAGGACGTTACCAACTATGTCCGGGCCTGTCCCCAGTGCGCTACCGGCAAGTCCCAGAACTCTCCACCTGCGGGTCTACTCCAGCCCCTGCCGGTTCCGGGCAGGCCCAGGTCACACATCGTCCTTGACTTCGTCACTGGACTCCCTGTCTCTAACACCTATGACACGGTTCTGACTATTGTGGACAGATTCTCCAAAGCCGCCCATTTTGTGCCTCTTCGGGGTCTCCCTTCGGCACGTGAGACGGCCGATCTTCTGGTCCAGCATGTCGTCAGGCTGCATGGGATCCCGCTGGATGTGGTCTCGGACCGGGGCCCGCAGTTTGTCTCCCAGGTTTGGAGGAGCTTTTGCAGCGCCTTGGGGGCTACAGTCAGTCTCTCCTCTGGTTACCACCCCCAGTCTAATGGGCAGTGCGAGCGCACGAACCAGGAGTTGGAGGCCGCCCTGCGCTGCGTAACATCCTCTAATCCTTCGTCCTGGAGCTCCTACCTGACCTGGGTGGAATACACCCATAACTCGGTCCGGTCCACTGCTACTGGGGTGTCACCTTTTGAAGCGTCCTTGGGGTACGAGCCCCCTGTTTTTCCTGAGCAGGAGGGTGAGCTAGCTGTCCCTTCCATCCAGGCGCACATCAGGGGCTGCCGGAGTGTGTGGACCAAAACCAAGGACGCGCTTTTACGCACAGCGGCGCGCAACAGCTCCACCGCCAATCACCACAGAAGGCCGGCTCCTGTCTACCAGGTGGGTCAGCGGGTTTGGCTTTCGTCCCAGGACATCAACCTGAAGGGGGAGAAGAAGAAATTGGCACCGAGGTTCCTCGGCCCCTTCACAATTTCTAAAATCATCAACCCGGTGGCTGCGCGTTCGGCCCTCCCCCCCTCCCTTCGTGTGTGTCCCACTTTCCACGTTTCCAAGATAAAGTCCTTTCCAATTCACTCCTCCTGCGCCTAGGATGATCGACGGTGACCCGGCGTGGGGTATTACTGCCATCCTGGACTCCCGGCGTCGGGGTCGTGGGCTGCAATATCTGGTGGATTGGGAAGGTTATGGTCCGGAGTGGAGATCTTGGGTGCGCTCTTCGTGGGTGTTGGATCGAGACCTCATCGCGGAGTTTTACCGGACACACCTAGGTAAGCCAGCGCCAGGAGGCACTGGTGGGGGGGGGAGTACTGTCATCACCCGCAGCTCACGGGCTTCCACCTCAGCTGCGCGCACACCTGCTCCTCGTTAGTGCACAGCTATTTATTCCATCCTGCCCTGAGCTGCAGCCTGGAGCCGTCTGTCTCCCTGCGTACTCAACTCACAGCAGCATCCTTTCCTCCAGCCCTGCTGACTACTCTCCTAGACACGTAAGCTGTCTGTAATTGCCTTACCTTCTCCTGTCCAGCCTTCCCCTGTGCACAGGTGGATCTCTCGGCGGCGGACTCACTCCCCCTCGTCTCGCCGCTCCTCTACCTTGCTGCATCATCCCGGACACACAGCAGGACGCTGTCTCCCAGGCTTGGGACCTTGCCAACGCCAGCCACCACGTCACTACAAGTAAGCACAGAACTCTGTCACTCTCCTGTGTGGTTGCCCAGCTAATCCCTGCTCTCCTCTCGTTATAGGGTTGCCTGGCCGCACGGCGTGCTGCTCTGTCCTGGCTTACATCCTCCACCCATATCACACTCTCATCTCTCGCACACGCATTCATACACTAACATTATTGTTGAATAAAGCTTTCAAATCTGCCTGAGCCTGAGTCGGCATTTTCCCGAGCGCTTGAATTGGCACAGTGACGCACATCTGCGTGCGTTCTCTCCGAAGTGGCGGTGGTAGAAACAGAGCGTGTCTCTCTGGCGCTCCTTGGTCCCTGCTGCTGCTACCATCGGTGACTCCTCGCCTCCTCTGGTCGTCTCGCTGGGCTCCGCCGCTGCCGCGTTGACTGTGATCGCCCGGCTGGTGAGGATGATCCTGTCTGCCTCCTGGGCTAGCGCACGGTAGTCATGCGCGGCCAGCAACGGCGAATTGGCCAGAACCGCTCTCGCCACTGTTGGAAGGTTCTGGAGGAAGAGGTGGGCAAACAGAAAGTGCCCGTCATCCGTGCCCATTAACGCCAGCATCTTCTCCATCAGGTCTACGGCCGAACCATCTCCTAACTCGGTCCGTCACAGGAGCCTCTCCGCTCTCTCGCATTCCGAGAGCGTGTAGCGCCGGGTGAGCGCAGCCTTGAGCGCCTCGTATTTGTTGCTGGCTGGTGGCTGATCGAGCAGGCTCGCTACCTGCTGAGCTGTGCGGGCATCCAGCGCTGCGCCCACATGGTAGAATGTGGTGTCGTCTGCCGTTACTCCCCGGAGAGCGAACTGAGCCTCGATGTGGTGGAACCAAGAGCGCGGATTGTGCTGCCAGAAATCTGGTAGCTTGACTGAAACCGCACATGCGTGGCTGGGGGTTCCAGTCCGGGCTGTCTGTGGGATGGCTGCTGCCTCGCTGCGGCTTCCTGACCGGGCCGGCTCCGGGGTTCTTGCCTCGTGTTCCATAATACGTCTTGGGTCACCAGTGTGGAGTGTGTTAAATAAGAGGCGGATCCATGGGACAGACGGTTTATTACACACCACATCTCACAAGCACAGAACAGAATGACTGAATTCAACAAGTACTCCTCTCTCCTCTCAAATCCTCTTCACACGTTTCATGGAGTTTTTCCCTCACACAGCATGACATCTACATCACACAGCATTCAACCCCCTATGCCTCTGACTCCTTCCTGCTATATCTCCAGGAACTCTCTGGGCATTGTTCTCCCATGATTATTCCTTGTCTCTGTCTAAGATGCTGCATAACCCCCTCCTACAACACAAAATAAAAATAAAATATACCAGAAAAAGATGGAAACAAGTACAGTACATGGCTGAATTCTTGGAAGAGATGGACTTCTGGATATCGCCCTCTTACGCAAGAGACACAAAAGTGGATAAGACCAAGAAGCCTTACTCCTGGAGACATCGTTCTCGTTGTAGACGCCACAGCTCCAAGAGGATCATGGCTAATGGGAAAGGTTTTGGACGTCAAACACGATGTGAAGGGCCTGGTGCGCTCTGTCCATCTTCAAATCCGAACCAGTATTCTGGAGAGGCCTGTGACAAAGCTCTGTCTGCTGCTGGAAGTAGCTGTGTAGCATCATGGACTCAGTCTTTTTCTAATCTCCCTTTATTTTGCAGGTTATCAAGATTCATTTAGTTAGTGTATGATTATTAGGATATTTGTAGGGATAGCTCCTGTAGAATGGGAGTAATTGTGATTATTGCACAATTAGGGGCCAGAGTGCTGGAGCCATTTGTTATTGGTTGATATTTAAATTTGCTTGTTTTGTTTAGGATTAAATAAGTTATATTTTGGTAGTGTTTTTATTTGGTAATTTATTTAGTTTACTCGTTTAGTTTTGTTTGCATAATTAATTGGGCTTATTCTGGGTTGTCTGGGTGAGACAAGCAGGGATAGGATCAGCATGCACCTGGGTGGGCCTATGGGTTTGTTTTTTAAATGAGAGTAGGAGAGGCAGGAGGAGTGAGAACTTCTATTTGCCTGTTTTTGGAGTAAATAAACCACTCGAAAATGTCAAATTGTTTGGACAATGCACTTCTTTTTCCTGCGTAAACCACAAGCCCATGGTGCAAGTAGTAATCATTTGAGTTAAAGTTAAATCTGCCTTTTTCTAAGTTTAAGCAGAAGATGGATGGAAGTTTTGAATTTGGACAAATGGTCACTACAGGATCATTTTCCTCAGTAAATGAAAAAGTAAAACATTTTTGTCTCATTTAACTGGGTTCTCTTCATCTACTATTAGGACTTGTGTGAAAATCTGATGTTATATTTCATATTTATGCAGAAAAGTTGAAAATTCTAAAGGGTTCACAAACTTTCAAGCACCACTGTAGTTCAGCTTGTAACCCTAAATCTTCCAAAGATCACTCTTCTCACAACCACTTTCTTGGTGGTTCCTGAATTTATTCTGTATACTGTGGATGTTTTTGGAGCGTTCCATAAACGTGATTCTTGAATGATGTTCACCAGGGTGTTGCTCACCAATAATTCAGTGTTCATGCTACTCTGATGCACATTTGACCGCATATGATATACATTGATCTGGCCATTCCACTCCATAATCATGGCAGCATCAACTTTTATTGCATTTTTTTTATATAAGTGTATGAGCACACTAGGAGAAGCACCAGCAGGGTCTCACACTCTGCTGTTGGCTGACTTTATAGGCTCATGTCCAGGGAAAGGACAGTGGCATGTGCCACACCGCTCTGCTCGCGTTCTCCACATATACCAAATAGTCATTTAGACCCTCCACAATCACAGCAGCATTATATATTTTTTAAGCATTGGATCTTCACAACTATCTTTTTTTCTGGTCAAATTTGCTGCTTTTCAGTTATGTGTCTTGTTCAGGATGCCGGCACTACATGAAGCGTTCAGGCTGAGTTTTATCCAGTCAGCACTGAGTCAGCTACTCCTGACCAGGGCCGTCCTTCGGCCGCTCAAGGTTCCTGAAAACTCCTACTTACGGGGAAGTTCCTGTAGTGGAAATACACCAGAGAAGTTCCTGCAAAACTGGTTCCTGATAGTGGAAACGCAGCTAATGAAGTAAATAAGGCCTTGGGTATTTTAATATTGCTTGCTCTGCTCTGTTCAATGATCAGAATCAAACTGCAGATCTAGTCCCCTCCAGTCTGGAAATTAAAGGCAGGATTTCTAAGACACTAGGCCAAGGTCAAAATTTTAACACACTGCGACAATCTTCTTTCTTCTGTTATTGTTTTTTTTTTTTTTTAAACCATTTGTGGAACTGTTGTATAAAAGCAGTATTATACCTGAGGTCATGCAGTATCATGAATATACCACTACAGCATCTGGTCATAAAGCAGACAGGATTTTGAGACAAACTGATTTCTAGATTACATTTCAAAGGTATCAGGAAGCACTGCTTTAATACATCAAGTAGGTTTTTTTTTTTAATGTCACTCATATAAAAAAGTAAATAACAGAAAAATTGTTGGAAAAAACATGCAAAAACACAAATAACACTAAAGAATCAACTCATCTCTGAAGAACAACTTTAAAATAGAGAAACTTATTTGTTTGGCTGCAAAAAACAGAACATGGGACCTTCACATAAGGCTGTAAGAGATGGAGAGAGTAGCTACCGTAATGATGCCCACTGGTTTATGAGTTCCAAATGTGAAATCTTACATGAGCATTTCCACTGTTGCCATTATGAAATCATACATTAGGCAATTTTTCAATTACAAGGTAAGAGCCAATTAAAAACAATGTTTTATTGTCCTAATTGTAACCAATATTTAGAAATTCACTTCTGTTTAATATGATGTACTCATCAGTAAGGTGTCACAGTTGGGGGGGGGGGGGGGCTGTAACAGCCAGCCTTCTAGTCAGCCACACATGCTGCCATATTAGACAAAATGTATGTTTAAGGCATATCTCCATTGACTTCACTTTTGAGACCACAAACCTTTGTCCATTTTTTGAAATGTTCACTCTGCTGGGGTTCATGACAGTAAAAATGTGTGTATGATCCATTTACATTGTCGCAGCTACTAAATATACACATTTTGAAGTCGGCGCTCCAGATGTACTTTTGATTATTTGGAATGTCTTCAGATGGCACATCAACAAATGATGGTATGCAGCCATTGTTACCATTAATTTTTAACATTTTTAATAGAACCAAAATGACTCTGGGTTATGACTTCAGTCAGGCTAAGCTGTTATCATTAGTTGTAAGGCCATTTTTTTAAAACTACAGTTTGCTGCAGTGTGTGGTGTTTAAACTTCAGTCATAAGGTGGGACTGTGTTTTGTGTGGGGTCGCGTGGAAGTTGAGAATTCAGCCCTCCCACAGAGGACTGCGTCGCCCATCCACTTCTGTCTCAACATGGTATAGCATATCAGCCAGTGTGTGTTCAATCACTGCACCCCAGCCCATATCGCTCATCTGAAAGAAGAAAGCAAGAAGAGTAGGAGAAGACCAAACATGGCTGCTTGCAAAAAGGCTTAGAATTGTCAAGGACAAGAGCTCTTACCGGGTGGAACTTGACATCCTTCGGAGGATATTTGAAATGCGGCCCAAAATTGACAGACACCTAGAGACACACGTAGGTTAAACCTCTACCAACCTACGCAAGTTAGACGTAGAAAGTTTGCCACCACTTTACCATAAGCCTGCACTAATGAAGGATTTATCAGTCCCTCCAGGATTTCGCGGGATGTTTTTATGATTGTTGCAGCCCAAAAAGCCTGAATTTGTGGGAGCTTTTTGAAAAAGCTGCGATAAAAGTTGCAATGTTTTAAGTGTTTTTTGCACTAAAAGTTGTGGGAAGAATTCCATATTTTCGAGCAGATGGTTTTTTCCAGTTTACTGCAGTGATATTCCATATAACAATACTAAAAAAGCACAGGATTGTCAAAAATTTCCTATTATAGTGATCTGTAAATTAAACAGAAACTTCTGCTATACAGAAAAACTCTTGTGCAACAGCAAATACAAACATGAACAAAATATCCATTACAACAGCTAAACTGCACTGAATGCATGTTCAAGAGTATAGATTTGGAAATTATTGGCGGCACCTTCATTTGAAAACTCCCTACGGTTCCCAACCACTCAGTACTGAGCGGAGAGGAAAAAATAATTTATTCTGTTGCACTGTATTGTGTATTGGAGTCTGTGTTTTTCTGAAAAAAAATTACTGCGAATATTCTCTGTTTCCATGCCTACCTGTCTGTCTGCTGCACGTCAGTCCTCACACACACACACCTTTCATTTACGGCGGGACGTGAGGGGTGCAGAAAGAAGGGGATGGGTGGGTACGTTTGTCTGTCCAGACCGGAGATCCACATAAATGTTCAAACAGTGGCTGTAGTGTAGTGTGCTCTCCTTACGTGCACTCCCGCGATGGGGGGCTTTTGGCGCAGGCGCATGTTTTTCAACACAAACCCAGCACTTCGTACACGCGGTCAGGACAGATGTCCACCAGCAGGCTGGGGGAGATGGAGGACGGGACGGTGTTGGAAACCTCACGGGTGAGTGTTTTTTTTAAATCACACACTGCGTTTGCTGATGTGTTCCGTTACTCACCGTAAACTGTAAACTCCCTACTCCCTGTAAACATGGAAGTGAATGCAGTGCAGCGATGCATTTGATTAGTTAGACCCGCGACCCGAGGATTAAGCGGAAGAAGATGGATGGATGGATGAACTGAGCGTTTCAGAGCCAGAGACAAATTTGATTGGTGAAATTGGCAGAATTTGACAAGGATTGGCCAAAATTGCGGGAAAGTTGCAGTGATTGGACAAAGTTGCAAGGTCTCATGATAGCTGCTCTGATTGGCTGATTTCGCGTGAATTGATGCGATCGCAACATCGCAAAATCCTGGAGGGACTGATTTATACATAGTTTATAGTAGGGATGCACAATATACACTGACATGCTATCGGCCGATAAAGCATTTAAAATTATCCCCCAAAATTTATATTTACAGCTGATAGAATATTGCAGTAGAGAGTCTCAAGTGATGCTCTGCTGCTTTTCCCTCGATGTGGGGGACTGATATCATTACGTCAGGCGAGCGTATCTCAACTAACATGGCTGCCCCGTCACCCAGCATGCTGCAGCTCCATACTCCCTCAAACAATGCTGCATGTGGTTATTTGTATTACTTTTTGTGGTTAAGCGCTGTTGAAGTATATCAAACATCTTCTACAGCAGAGAGGAATTACTGCACCATCGTTGGAATATGCCAAGTTCCCATAATGGTACCGGTGACAGAGACGACAATGTAAACATAAGTGTGGAAGCCAGTGTGGCTACTTGGCTTGCATATATTGGTATCGGCAAATCTAGTTTTAAACTATCGATATCCATCCATCTTCTACCACTTTTCCGGAGATCCAGATCGCGGAGGCAGCAGTTTAAGCAGAGAAGCCCAGACTTCCCTCTCCCCAGCCACCTGCTCCAGCTCTTCAGAGAGGATACCAAGACATTCCCAGACCAGCTGGAAGACATAGTCTCTCCAGCGAGTCCTGGGTCTGTCCCGGGGTCTCCTCCCAATGGGACGTGCCCGAAACGCCTCAAGTGGGAGGCGTTCAGGAAGCATCCTGATCAGATGCCCAAACCACCTCAACTGCCTCCTTTCAATGTGGAGGAGCAGCGGTTCTACTCTGATCCTCTCCTGGATGACTGAGCTCCTCACCCCCTTTTACTATTGGCAAAAATTCTACAATCGTGCATCCCTAGTTTATAAGTAGGTGATTAATTATGTTTTAAGTATCTGCAACTTTAAGTTAAATTTAAGACTTAAGGCCTTGATCAAATTTAAAGGAGCTACTGACTGCACTTTTTCCACATATTAACAGCTCGCATAGGTCTTCAAATGTTTGTGACATATTGGTAAGATTCTTTTTAATTATGCTGCATCCTTGTGAATCATATTTTCCCAGACTTTTTCAGAACGGTTACTTTCAGTCCATGTCTTTAAATCTCTCACTGCATTTAACTCCGCCTTCCCTCTTACATCTTCATTGCTCATCTTGGCTGCTAGCTTCCATCGAGCCTGGGCCAACTAACGTAAAACTGACTAAATTGCCTGGATCAACCCAGATACCAATACTAAATACTGGCTTGGCCAATCACTGATTTTCACCATCTGATACTTGTCGGGAAGTTACTAGCTTTTAAGCACTGCAGGCATTTCTAGTCAAAAGGTCTACTGTCTATAATTTTTATAAAATTAGGTTTTTTTTAAATAAATTTGAAATAGACTGTGGTAAAATTTAATTTTTTTTCCCTCATACAATTTAAACTTTTGACCATAATTTTGCACAACCAGAACAATAATTTAACTCCAATTTCAAAGAAATATAATTAATAAAATTACATTTAATAAAACAAATTAAAATGGCCAAAGATGCCATTATTTCTGTTATAATTTTTTATGTATTTAGGTTTTTTTAGACCTCTTCTCACCACCCAGACAACATCTTATTTTGAAATCCAAATGTTGGCACGTTTAGTTTGTCTGAAGGTTGGAAGATGTTAATGGATTAGTCACTGACTTCATGAATTTCGGTAATTTTAACTTGCCAGGTACAAAATAACAAACATAAATGAGTTAATATTGTAGTGGTTGGTGAAGTAAACCCTCAGTAGTTCAGTCACCCTTGCCCTTCCCTCAATTAGCCTGCATATGAAGCCTAACGACACCCGTTTGCTAAGTGACTCATTGTTCCCATTACCAGCAGGTTAAAACCACGATCAAATGCCTCCACTGCTTACATACCTCTTCTGCGTTTTTCCCCTCATTTAAAGTACTTAAATAAGCTCATGCTTTACTCTGACGCAGAATCAGGTTCGTCTCTTGGACAGTGACGCTAGATAGGTCTGCCTGCCGACTGGAACGGTCATGTGGGCAGCGCACTCCAGAACTCTGACGCGCGGGTGACTGTCACGCGCCTTGTTCGTGTGCACACTTGCAGAGCGTCATTCCTTCATTTATTTTCTTAGTGTGGTGGCTGAGTTTTTGGCATGGCGTTCCGTCACGCAGAAATGTTACCAGCAGAAACCCTGAGAGCAGTCTTGTCGTAAAGTGGTACCATAAAACTGACTGTATCTTAATGTGTACTGACTGTGCAGCTTTTGTACAGTGAGATTGCTGGGAAGTAGATGCCCTCAAACAGGTTTTCAAATGCAACACCCTGGTTTACTCCATTTTTATAGAAAACCATCTGAAGGGGGAAATAAAACAAGATTCATGAGTATACACTTAAACAGCACTGGTCTTTCCCACTGTACTGTATTCTGAAAAGTTTTTCTCACCCTGCTGGGGTTCATCGGCTTCAGGCTTTTCTCTGCTTTATCCACGTAGTCCTTCTCCTCAAAGTACAGGTAGCTCTTGAACTTAATAAGAGCCTAAAAAAGACCACAATTTAAAAAAAAAATGTTAATGCTGATGGAATGTGGTCAACTGAAGCACAATTAAAGTGAATTAAGGCAAAGCAATGAAATAACCCATCCACAGGGGGTGCACAAGCCAGTGTACTCCTAGTGCCAGTCCCAAGCCCAGGTAAATAGGGAGGGTTGTGTCAGGAAGGGCATCAGACGTAAAACCTTTGCCAAATCAAACATGCGGATCATGACAAATGAGACCTTCATATCAGATCAGTCGAGGCCCAGGTTAACAACGACCACCATTGGTGCTATTAACCGACAGGGTGCTAGTGGAAAGTGGGCTACTGTTGATCGAGGAGGAGAATGGGAAGGTGTGTTAGGAGGGAGAGAGAAAAAAGGAAAAGTAGAAGTGTGGAGGCGAGAGTAGGGACGTTAAATGTAGGGACTATGACTGGTAAAGGCAGAGGAGTTGGCTGATATGACTGAGAGAAGAAAGGCAGATATACTGTGTGTTCAAGAAACCAGATTGAAGGGAAGCAAGGCTATAGGAGCACTGGAGGTGGATTTAAACTGTTCTACCATGGTGTAGATGGGAAGAGAAATGGAGCAGGAGTAATCTTGAAGGAAAACTATATGAAGAGTGTACAGGAGGTAAAGAGGGAGTCAGACAGAATCATGAGTTTGAAGCTAGAAGTCAAAGGTGTGATGCTGAATGTTAGTGTTTATGCCCTACAAGTTGGATGTCAGGTAGAAGAGAGAGGAATTCTGGCGTGTTGGATGAAGTAGCAGTGTTCCAAGGGGGGAAAGAGTTGTGACTGGAGCAGACTTTAATGGACAGGTAGGTGAAGGGAACAGAGGTGATGAGGAGGTTCTGGGTAGGTATGGTCTTAAGGAGAGAAATGTGGAAGGACAGATGGTTGTAGATTTTGCTAAAAGGATGGAAATGGCTGTGGTGAACATATACTTCAAGAAGACAGAGGAACATAGGGCAACTTACAAGAGCGGAGGAAGGTGCACACAGGTGTACTACATCTTATGCAGAAGGAAAAATCTGAAAGAGATAGACTGCAAGGTGGTGGCAGGGGAGAATGTAGCTAGACAGCATCGGATGGTAGTCTGTAGGATGACTTTGCACAGCAAGAAGAGGAAAACAGTGAAGGCAGAGCCAAAGATTAAGTGGGGGAAGTTACAGAAGGAAGATGGTCGCACAGAGTTCAGGAAGGAATTGATACAGGCTCTGGGTGGTAGGGAATAATTACCAGATGACTGAGAAAGTACAGCAAAAGTATTGAGGGAAACAGGTAGAAAGGTATGTGGTGTATCCAGTGGACAGAGGAAAGAAGGCAAGGAGACTTGGTGGTGGAATGAGGAGTTACAGGAAAGTATCCCAAGGAAGAGGTTAGCAAAGAAAAAGTGGGACAGTCAGGGAGATGAAGAAAGTAGACAGGAGTATTTGGAATTTAGGCGCATGGCAAAGAAAGGTGACAAAGACAAAGAAAAAAGGCATATAGTGAGTTGTATGAGAGGCTAAACACTACGGAAAGAGAAAAGGACTTGTATCAACTGGCTAGACAGAGAGATCAAGCTGGAAAGGATGTGCAGCAGGTTAGGTTGATTAAGGACAGAAATGGTAATGTACTAACAAATGACGAGAGTGTGTTGAGAAGGTGGAAGGAGTACTTTGAACAGCTGCTGAATAAAAAAAAATGAGAGAGGGAGGAGGATGGATGAAGGAAAGATAGTGAACAAGGAAGTCCCAAGGATTAGCAAGGCAGAAGTGAGGGCAGCTTTGAGGAGGATGAAGAATGGGAAGGCAGGTGGTCCAGATGACATACCTGTAGAGGTATGGAGATGTTTAGGAGAGATGGCAGTAGGCTTTTTAACCAGATTGTTTAACACAATCTTGGAGAGTGAGAGGATGCCTGGTGAGTAGAGAAGAAACATTTTGGTACCAATTTTCAAGAACAAGGGTGATGCTCAGAGCTGTAGTAACTACAGAGGCATAATGTTGATCAGCCACAATATGAAGATATGGGAAAGAGTCATTAAAGCCAGGTTAAGAGGACAGGTGACAGTCAGTGAGCAGCAGTACAGTTTCATGCCAAGAAAGAGTAGTACAGATGCAATGTTTGCTCCAAGAGTGCTGATGGAGAAGAATAGAGAAGGTCAGAAGGAGTTGCACTGTCTTTGTGGATCTAGAGAAAGCACAGTCATGTGAAAAAATTAGGACACCCTGTATAAGCCTGTGTGTGGGTTTTTTTTTTTTTTTAACTATTTGGACATATGGATATTTAATTCATTTTCAATTGTTAAGTTGTATTACATGAATCTCCCAGTATTTTTAACATTGATATTAAAGACTTTTTTCAAGTTTTCTGTAAAATGTAATTTTAAACAAATAGTGAGGAATAAATTAGGACACCCCCCATCTGTTTCACGACACCCCCACATTCATTCCCACTTAAAATGGCTAAATGTTAAAAAATGCTAATAAAAACAAAAACAAGGTTAGACATAGATATGTGAACATTTCTTAATAAAGAACTGAATATTTAATGGAGTGTCCTAACTTTTTCACATGACTGTATGATAGGGTGCCAAGGGAGAAGTGTGGTACTATATGAGAAAATCAGGAGTGGCAGAGAAGTATGTGAGGGTGGTGCAGGACATGTATGAGGACAGCGAGACGGTGGTGAGGTGCGCTGTAGGAGTGACGGATGGATTCAAGGTGGGATTACTTCAGGGATCAGCTCTGAGCCTCTTCTTGTTTGCCATGGTGATGGACAGGCTGACAGATGAGGTCAGGTAGGAGTCTTCGTGGACAGTGATGTTTGTAGACGACATTGTGATCTGTGGTGAGAGTAGGGAGCAGGTGGAAGAGAACCTTGAGAGGTGGAAGTATGCTCTGGAGAGAAGAGGAATGAAAGTCAGTAGAAGCAAGACAGAATACATGAGCGTGAATGAGAGGAGCGCACTGGTGAAGATGGAAGGAGTGGCGGTAGTGAAAGTAGATGAGTTTAAATACCTGGGGTCAACCATCCAAAGCAATGGAAAATGCACAAGAGAGATGAAGAAGAGAATGCAGGCAGGGTGGAGTGGGTGGAGACGAGTGTTAGGGGTGATTTGTGACAGAAAGGTAGCAGCAAGAGTGAATGGGAAGATTTACAAGACAGTAGTGAGACCTGCTATGATGTATTTTTTGGAGACGGTGGTGCTGACAAAAAGACAGGAGGTGGAGCTGAAGGTGGCAGAGTTGAAGATGCTAAGATTTTCATTTGGACTAAATAGGAGGGACAGGATTAGAAATGTGTATATCAGAGGGACAGCTCAGGTTGAGCGGTTTGGAGACAAAGTAAGAGAGGCAAGGCTGAGATGGTTTGGACATGTGCAGAGGAGGGATAGTGGATATACTGGACAAAGGATGTTGAAGATGGAGCTGCAAAGCAGGAGGAAAAGAGAAAGACCACAGAAAATTCATGGATGTAGTGAAGGAGGACATGGAGAGGGTTGGTGTTGCAGAGGAAGATGCAAGGGACAGGGTGAGATGGAGGCAATGATCTGCTGTGGCGACCTCTAAAGGGAGGAGCTGAAAGAAGGCCGCACAGAAATGGAATGAACCACAAAACTCACTTTTTTTAATCAATGTTGACAAAAAACCTGATGGAAAACTTCTCAGGATTTTTTTTCTCTGAAGTGCAATACCATAACACAATTCCCAGACAATCAATCAATCAATCTTTATTTCGGATAGAGTAAAAGTACAGATTAAAAGAAACAGAATAATATAACAAAGGGGGAAGAAAATCCAACAAGGTCAAATTAGACAATAACTCCTCTGATTATACAGTTCAACATAAGTTACCCGAAATGGGTGGTGGCTGAAGCCGCAGCTTATATTGCCCACCCATATTCCATCCAAGAATTCAAAAGAAAAACAAAACAAGAGCGATTACAATTCAGAACAAAGCGAAGACAAAATGTGACCAAAAAAAAAACTAAGCAACAACACAACACAGACTGGATACGACAGTCCTTATGTGATTTTACATGTCATCTTGTATATATGTTTGGAGTATTTCTTCCTTTAGTTTTTGTTTAAATTGTCCAAGCGTTGTACATGATTTTAATTCAGGTCCAAAATTGTTCCATAATCTGACTCCTTGCACTGAAACACAGTGTTGCTTGGTGGTAGTTCTCACTGAAGGTTTTTGAAATATACATGTTCCTCTGAAATGATATTGTTTCTCCCTTGTTTGGAACAACTTTTGGATATTTGCGGGCAGTGATAGATTCTTCACTTTAAACATTATTACTGCAGTTTTAAAGTCAACCAGATCTTTCAACTTGAGAGCTTTTAATTTAAAAAAAGTGGGTTTGTTGGTTCCCTGTAAGCAGCTTTGTTTATTATTCTAATAGCTCTCTTCTGAAGCATAAAGACTGGATATATGTTTGTTTTATATGCATTTCCCCATACTTCAGTACAATATGTCATGTATGGGAGTATTAATGAATGATACAAGGTATATAGTGTGGGTTGATTCAGCAAATATTTCACTCTGTGTAGTATTGCAATTGATTTGGATATTTTACCTTTAATATAATTAATATGTGACTTCCAACACAGTTTATTATCAATTATTACACCAAGAAATTTAATTTCAGATACCCTTTCAATCTCTACACCATTTACACTGAGTTTAGATACTAAGTTGTTGTGATGGTTGTTAAAAACTATAAATTTTGTCTTAATTAAATTGAACGTTAATTTGTTTGAATCAAACCACAGTTTAAGCTTTCCTAATTCCTTTCCAAGTGTATCCAAAAGTTGTTCCAAATTGCTTCCACTGCATAATAAATTATGCATAACAGTTGCTCTAATAAAATTTGAAGAATCTTCAACATTGTAGCAGATTTTTCACAAAACAGCCATCAGGCAATTACCATTTTAATTGGCAGTCATTTGGGGAAAAATGTTTTAGACCAAAATACAAGAAAATACTATAAACATTTGTAACTGCTTCAAAGATAAGATAAGGTAAGATAAGATGAGCCTTTATTAGTCCCACAATGGGGAAATTCCAGGATTGCAACAGCACAGGGATAGCAACACTCAGAGCAATAATTAAGAAGATACAGAAGATATAAATAAGAGCAGTGGATATACATACGTACACATAAATATATAAATATATATACAAAGTGTGGAGCATTGTAGCAAGATGGAATAAACAGCATAACCGTCTACTTAGTTATCCTACATAGTATGAATATGTACCCATACATATTGTCACCCTCCGTAGCGACTGGTATTGTCCTAGTTGTATACTGGAGGGGACCATTTGTGTAAGTCTGTTGTGTCTTTTGCATTCAATACTATTAGGTCGTCAGGTTTTTTTTGCCATCTCTGCGAGCAGCCCTGCTTAGTTTATACAGTCTGACAGCCGTAGGTAGGAAGGACCTGCGAAACCTCTCGGTTGCGCACCTAGGATGATGTAGTCTACTGCTAAATGAGCTCCTCACTGCGTTCAATATGTCCTGCATAGAGTGGGACTCGGACTCCAGCAGAGATGACAGTTTAGCCACCATCCTTCTCTCTCCTATCTCCTCCACTGGGTCAAGGCGCTGCCCCAGGACAGAGCTAGCTTTCTTGATCAGTTTGTTCAGTCTCTTCCTATCGGCTGCTGTAATGCCGTTGCCCCAGCAGACCACTCCAAAAGTGATGGCTGATGCCATCACTGTGTCGTAGAATGTCTTCAGCAGCGCCCCTTGTACACCAAAAGACCTGAGCCTCCTCAGTAGGAACAGCCTGCGCTGTCCCTTCTTGTAGAGTACGTCGGTACTGTGTGACCAGTCTAGTTTATTGTTCAGATGAACACCCAGGTACTTGTAGGAAGTCACCATCTCAATGTCTGTTCCCTGGATATTTACTGGTGCTGTGAGGGGTTGTCCTTGCCTGCGGCAGTCCACTGCCAGCTCCTTAGTTTTCCTCGCGTTGATCTGGAGGCAGTTCCGATGGCACCAGTCCACGAAGTCCTGGATAAGTCCTCTGTATTCAGCTTCATCTCCATAGGAGATGAGGCTGACGATTGCAGAGTCGTCAGAGAACTTCTGTAGATGGCAGTGTGTTGTGTTGTGTGAGAAGTCCGCAGTATAAAGGGTGAATAGGAAGGGAGCCAAAACCGTTCCCTGGGGGGCCCCCGTGCTACCGATGATCGTGTCAGACACACAATCTCGGGTTCTCACAAACTGTGGCCGGTTAGTGAGATAGTCCAGGATCCATGATGACAGGTGCTGGTCCACCCCTGCACACAGCAGCTTGTCATTCAGGATCATTGGTTGAATGGTGTTGAAAGCACTGGAGAAGTCAAAGAACATGATCCTCACCGCATTCCCGGGCTTCTCCAGGTGGGACAGAGAACGGTGAAGGAGGAAGATCACTGCATCCTCCACCCCAATGCCATGCTGGTAGGCGAACTGGAGTGGATCCATCGCTGGTCCCACCAGGGGGTGGAGGTGAGCAAGGAGCAGTCTCTCCAGGGTCTTCATCATGTGAGACGTCAGGGCCACTGGTCTGTAGCTGTTCAGAATGAGGGTGACCCATTTTGTGGAAACATCACAATCCCAATAGCCATCATAGGCCTGAAGCACTAAATCTTCACATACTTCAACGTTGCCAACTGTGTGTGCAGTAGTAGTGCCAGAGTGTACAAGTTCACGATGGTGTGTTTAGGAACAGGCAGCACAAGACAATCCAATGATCATGTTAATTATGTTAATTTTTTGGACTATCCAACCCTGTGTTTAAAGTTAGACACAATGAACTGCATGCAATTCTTTTAAGTAAAGAAAAACTGCACAGACACAGACTAATGTGTATTAGTGCATTAAACGTGAAAATACCTGCTGTTATGCAATTGTGTGACAATGAGACACCTTTTTGCTGTTGTAAACATAGTAAGATGCACCTCAAAGTCTGCAAGTCTAACTAGGATGAGATCTAGTCCTCTATAAGCACTGTGCTACTTGAAGAGATAAATGTAAAGGAATGATCTGTTCTCTTGTTACTTCCACAAATGATGTAATGTGTTCATGTAATTTGTCTGTCTGTGCATTAACAGGATTACCCAAAAAATGCTGGATCAATTTAGACGGCATTTCAATCAGAGGTGACCTTTAGTGCAGAGATGAACCCATTAGATTTGTGACAAATCTGGATTAATATGCATATCGTGGATCTTTTTTTTTAACTTTAATATTGTCAGAAAAGGCTTTTTTAAATAGCCTTTTGTTACTAACATGAGAAAAAAATGGGCAAATTAACTTGAACACTTGAATTTCACGTGGCCTCCTGGATGCCTCCCACTTGAGGTGTTTCGGGCACGTCCCACTGGGAGGAGACCCCGGGGCAGACCCAGGACTCGGTGGAGAGACTATGTCTCCCAGCTGGCCTGGGAACGCCTTGGTATTCTCTCTGGAGAGCTGAAGCAGGTGGCTGGGGAGAGGGAAGTCTGGGCTTCTCTGCTTGAACTGCTGCCTCCGTGACCCGGACCTCCGGAAAAGCGGTAGAAGATGGATGGATGGATGGACTTGAATTTCACTGCAGCATTTTAAATGCAATAAGTAATCCAAAGAAGATGTATGTGTCATGTAACATTCCTTCAACCCCTGACAACTTGGTTTTGAGGTGTGCCCCACCCCAAGTTCTTCCAACTATAAAGTTGTTTTTTTAGCTCGTGAAACTAGGCGAACTTGGACATGATCAACTTCACACTTCAAGGTGGAGATGCCCAATGCATTAATAATAATGAAAAATGTAGCACTTATTAGCAATTATGTCTGATACGTCTTTTCTTTTTGGTTGTATACAGTAGTGGCCAATTTCTATCAAGGGTGGTACTGTGTCTTTATACACAAATGACAACATACTCTTTGTTTTCACTCCGCAATGTCAACAGTGGCCAAAAATATAAACCAGGGTTTTCTGATTTGCTGCAGTAGGACGAGGCAGACTTGAATGTGAAGTCATTTTGATGTTGGCCTTCTAAACTGAGAGTCTAATTAACATCTCCCATGCCCTAAAATGAATACTTTAATGAGTTAAAAGTATAGCTGTCAGAATAAAGGTGCTGATTTTGCTGAGGTCATTGTCAGGGGGTCTCAGGTGTTACCTTGTCTTTGTACGTGTCAGGCAGAGCCTTGGCTGTCTCCGTGTTGTCAGGCAGCTCTATGAAGAAACCCAACGTGTCTCCCTGACCGTAACCTGAGGAGTAATGCTTTCCTAAAGACTGATGAAACCGTGTTCCCTTCTTACTGCGCCATGAGTAACTGAACTTGTCGTAGCCCAGGGGTGCCTGAAGGTTACCTGCAATAAGAACAAGGAAATGAGTTTGTTTATGAGCAATCCTGTGACAGAAAAACAATCCCTCGGCTCAGACTGTGCTGCCATGAAAAGCCATTTTTACGCCTCGGGTAGTATCTGTACATGACACCTGATTTCAATATTTTCTTCAGTCTGCTTTTTTGCAGTTTATTTCAATATTTGTGAGAGAGGAATGTAAGTAATTTATTTCAAAGTATTTTAGCTCTTAATTGCTCACATTTAACCCATGCATAAGTAATGTCACAATAACATTGAGCCACCAGACAGAAATGCCATTTTATTTGTGTATACAGTGGGGCAAAAAAAGTATTTAGTCAGCCACCAATTGTGCAAGTTCTCCCACTTAAAAGATGAGAGAGGTCTCCAATTTTCATCATGGGTATACCTCAACTATGAGAGACAAAATGAGAAAGAAAAACCCAGAAAATCACATTGAAGGATTTTTAATGAATTAATTGGTAAATTCCTCAGTAAAATAAGTATTTGGTCAGCTACAAACAAGCAAGATTTCTGGCTCTCACAGACCTGTAACAACTTCTTTAAGAGGCTCCTCTGTCCTCCACTCGTTTCCTGTATTAATGGCACCTATTTGAACTTGTTATCAGTATAAAAGACACCTGTCCACAACCTCAAACAGTCAGACTCCAAACTCCACTATGGCCAAGACCAAAGAGCTGTCAAAGGACACCAGAAACAAAATTGTAGACCTGCACCAGGCTGGGAAGACTGAATCTGCAATAGGTAAGCAGCTTGGTGTGAAGAAATCAACTGTGGGAGCAATTATTAGAAAATGAAGACATACAAGACCACTGATAATCTCCCTCAATCTGGGGCTCCACGCAAGATCTCACCCCGTGGGGTCAAAATTACCACGAGAACGGTGAGTAAAAATCCCAGAACCACATGGGGGGACCTAGTGAATGACCTGCAGAGAGCTGGGACCAAAGTAACAAAGGATACATCAGAAACACACTACCCCACCAGGGACTCAAATCCTGCAGCGCCAGACGTGTCCCCCTGCTTAAGCCAATACATGTCCAGGCCCGTCTGAAGTTTGCTAGAGAGCATTTGGATGATCCAGAAGAGGATTGGGAGAATGTCATATGGTCAGATGAAACCAAAATAGAACTTTTTGGTAAAAACTCAACTTGTCGTGTTTGGAGGAGAAAGAACATCATACCTACTGTGAAGCATGGGGGTGGAACATCACACTTTGTGGCTGTTTTTCTGCAAAGGGACCAGGACGACTGATCCGTGTAAAGGAAAGAATGAATGGGGCCATGTACCGTGAGATTTTGAGTGAAAACCTCCTTCCACCAGCAAGGGCATTGAAGATGAAACGTGGCTGGGTCTTTCAGCATGACAATGATCCCAAACACACCGCCCGGGCAACAAAGGAGTGGCTTCGTAAGAAGCATTTCAAGGTCCTAGAGTGGCCTAGCCAGTCTCCAGATCTCAACCCCATAGAAAATCTTTGGAGGGAGATGAAAGTCTGTGTTGCCCAGCGACAGCCCCAAAACATCACTGCTCTAGAGGAGATCTGCATGGAGGAATGGGCCAAAATACCAGCAACAGTGTGTGAAAACCTTGTGAAGACTTAGAGAAAATGTTTGACCCCTGTCACTGCCAACAAAGGGTATATAACAAAGTATTGAGATGAACTTTTGTTATTGACTAAATACTTATTTTACCGAGGAATTTACCAATTAATTCATTAAAAATCCTTCAATGTGATTTTCTGGATTTTTTTTTTTTTCTTATTTTGTCTCTCATAGTTGAGGAATACCTATGATGAAAATTGGAGACCTCTCTCATCTTTTAAGTGAGAGAACTTGCACAATTTGTGGCTGACTAAATACTTTTTTACCCCACTGTATATGTTAGTACCCAGTGTTTCCCCCTACCATTGTATTGGGGGAGCAGGGCATTTTTCCTTGTGGGGACATTTGGCCTGGTCCTCATAAGGAAAAATGCTAAAAATACTAGGATCCATTCCCAATAGTGCAAGATGCACTATTATGAATATAAGCCATAAAAGGTCACACAAATAGGTGATCTGACAAACAAACAAGGGTTCCAAAACAGTCGCAAATGTTGGATGTCCCATTTGTTTTCAATTATTAGCTATTCTGCAATTTTTCTATATTTTATTTTTCTATATAGCACCAGAACACCATGATTCCTTTAAGACTTTGTCGTTGGCAACCTTCAAGCTGCCTCTAGGCTGTAATCCTAGAGCAAACACTTAAAGCACTTGTCAATTAAGACAGGTCTTTTGGATTTAACTAGATGCCACAAAATCTCCTGGCCAAAATGAGGCTCTAGATTTTACCATTTTTGTAAAAATAATTTTCCTTGTATTGATTTGCATAACCTTTTGTTTGTTGGTAACGTTTTGGGGTCGGGATGGTGCCTTCTTCTGATGTATTTGTATCTATGCATCCATTTTTATGATTTCTAAGGGAGGAATCTACTGCAGGTGGAGAACTAAGGCTCCATGAAATCTGTTTGACTCCCTGACGAAGGCTTGCATGCTGAAATACATTGGAATTTTCAGGTCAAATATGGTCATGACAATAAAGGCATTTTAATTATTTTAAAAGAGACAGCCTTGGCCAGTGTTTGATATTAAGACTGCATCAGATTTAAATAGTCTTAACAGTATTTTTTGTTTGTTTTGAAAAACAATCAGCTATTGAATCCTAATTGCTAAACTTATTTTGCATTTTTTCCATTTATTTGATCAGTTAATGATTATGTTTTCAGTTATTCAGATTATGTACCCATCACTCCATTTGAATACTAGGGGTAACTACTGAGATGAAGTGGAAATGTAAAATGTTCCTCAAGACCACTTTATAAAGCACGGAGATCACTGGGTGACCACTGAGAGATCAAAAATTGCCCTGATCACTTAATGATCTCCAAAACTCTCAAAAACACTGTTTTTGTGTAAATGTTTAGGAGATCCTTGTGCGATCAAAAATTTCATTTTCTACAACTTACATGACGATCTATAAAAATCTTTAAAGGATCCTTGAGAGATCACAGAGACCAGAAGAGATAGCTGAAAATGGCCAAAGCGCTCAACAATCTCATCAATCTCTCAATGTTCTCTCAGCCACATTTTTCCATCGTAAAGGTAGAGATGGCTGAGAGATCAGTGAGGGATTGCTAAGTGTTTGATGAAAGATCAATAGTGTTCCTTGAAAGACTGTGGCAGACATTGCTGAGAGACCATTTGGGAAATTGATAAGATAGTTGTGCGCTCCTTCGACGTTCCTTGAAAGACTGCTTCCCTTGGTGATCATTGAAAAATTGTTTTGGACTAAGTCAAAACCCTTGAGGTGACCATGGTGACCATGGAGATCACTGGAAGATCACTGAGAAAGCTTGGCAATCTTCTTAAAAGATCACTGAGAGATCAAACCATTTTTAGCTCCTTCCAATGCAATGATTTTGCATCCATCCATATTTCACAGGACTCGCTGCTCCTCTGAGGCAATTACTTCGATTCTCACCAAACTCACTCATGATGACCCTCAGGTTTGTCTGCATTCATGTTGAGGTCAAGGTCAGTGTCAAAGGTCAGACGATCTGGACATTTATAATTTCACGAAAACCTTTACTCCTTCTAGGCCCATTTAAGCAGCTCCAAGATGGGTCTGCATCTAGGCTGTGCTTAAGGTCAAGGTCAGCGGTCAGGATATCTGAGCACTCCTGGGGTAATTTCGTCAGGCCCGAATGTGTTACTCCATCACTGACGGTTTGGTTTCATTTCCCAATGATCTCCACCCCTGTTTAACCCCTTGCACTCCGGTCAATTTCCCTAAAAACGCCAAAAAATAAAGTGCCCAAAGTAAATCAAAAGCTGTTCTTCAACCCTTTGCAGCATCTTCATGGTGTTGGTCTCATTTAAAAGAAAACACTTTGAATTTTTTGGCAAAACAGTCATAATCTCTCTAAGTGCTCCGGCCACTGAGTAACAGTCATCTAAACATACTGAACTTGAAGAAAATAAATTTCGCCTGGGTGTTTTTTTGGATACAAATGCTTGCAAATAACACACAGCTTCAGATCCGGACTGGAAAATGCAACAGAAATGTAGAACCAAGTGTTATCCAGCTGAGGTCCGAATTTGGTAACAATACCACAAAAAATGACTATATTACACAGCTTTGTTCTCAGGTAGTTCCCAGGCGTTTTTGAACTGTGCCAAATGGCACAGTTTGGAAAAACGTCTGTAACTTTTGAATGACTCAATATAGAAGCTTCATCTTGGGCTCTAATGAAAGGTGACACTCAGGGCTGTGTGTCTGTGTGTGTGGGTTGTCCCCCCCCCCCCCCCCCCCCGGTCTCACTACAGAGGACAGACATCGCCCGTTGCGCAGCGGTCCGTCATGTGGCGATGACACACAGCTGTAATTTACCGATCGGTCAAAAGTCATTTTTGATTACAATTTTCAGGGAAAAAGAATAATTTAGCTTATAACACTTACCTCTTCACAGCAGCGGCGTAGCTGGCGAACTTCTCTTCCTCATTGTCAGACGAACGCAACGCTGGTCCGCTTGTTACATACTCGTGGTTCTGGTCTCGCAACCCGGTCAAAACATAATTCCATTATTGCGGTTTTGCGCTTCCATGATTGCGGTTTTGGCGAACGATTTTTCAAAACAAATAACAGTAGTAATAAAAAAAGACTGGCGAACGCGTGTGTGTCACCCAGCCTTCGTCGTCGGCCTCCGTCGGTCTATGATGACCATGGAAGAGAATCCTAAACGTCTACTCTGCTGGGACAGCACCGCCTGTGGCTGAACAGGCCGATGCGCGAATGGCAGTCCCTGTCACACAGGTCGCACTTGTGGGTGGTCTCCATGCTGCTGGGTCTGTGGCGGTTCTTCCTGCGGGTCCTTTTTTCATCTGCTGCAGCAGTCTCTCTTCACCCAGCCTTACACAAAACAGCTTTCGAACTTCTGTGCTTCAATTGGCTCGCTGCATTTGCAGCGTTGGTAGGCGGGTCCTTCTTGCTAGGTTTTCAGTCATTGGTTCTTCAAGGTTTCAGAAACCCAATTCAAGGCTCTTATTAGTCGAATGAGAGGTCAATCATATCTAATCTGTTCGCGGCTGTGTCTGTAGTGGAAGAACGGAAATGCAGCTTTTTTTTTTCAGTGCGCTCTAGAACGCAGTGCCCTCGTGAGCTCTAGGACGCAGAGACGTGCCCGTCCGCGGTACACAGGAGTGCAACAGGTTAAGGGACTGGATTTTAGATCCAATGCAGCCACTTTGTTATGAGGTACTCAAAAGTCTACAGAAACAATGGAATGTTTTTTTTTTTTTTCTGAAGAGGTCTTGTACTGACCAAGGGGCTGAGACCACCCAAGTCTGGCTGCTGTTTCTGGTGGCATGTCGTCGACAGAAACTTCAAAGTACCAGGCCCCTTTGCGCACACCGTGGGAAGCTCGGACCATGGAGTAACCCTTCTCTCCGGTCACCGTCAGTCTATCATCTGAGATCTTCAACTGGGGCGCTGCAATACAAACACAGAATGTTTTTGATACACAGTATTAGAAAGTGTTCAAGGGCAACAGAAACTAAAAAAAAGTTAACCCTCTTGAGTTCTGAGTACCTCTATCGTGTAAGGCCAGCAGAACACGCTCATACAGACAGGCTCTGTAGAGATCACCTGGGATGGGTTTGCCAGCCCAGCAGTCCAGCTCGAGCTTCTCTGGGTCTGGAGCATGTGGGTCTGGTTCTGCAAGGATGTAGCGGTACCCATCTTTATTAAATGGGTGCTCCAGTGGGTAGCCATGTGGTGGAAGCCGTTGCGCCGAGAACAAAGGGTCACTGCAACAAGGAAGAGATGTCACTTAGGACTGGGTGATATGTTAAGATTTCTGGTTGTGGAAAAACATTTTCACATTTATCTAATTGAGTTTAATTTTTTTTTGTTTAATTTTGTTTATATTCCAGCTGACCAATGACAACAACAAGATGAAGGACTACTTGCACCCTCCAAATGATCATACAGGTGAAGATAACAAATTTCAGATCATTTAAAAGATCGAGGTACAGAAAAAGCTAATGTGGTCATTAAAATCAAAATAAGATGAATGTCACTGTGACTGTATCCAACAACTGCAGTTCACAAGATCCAATGAAGTAAACCACGATATTAGAACGGTTAAAAAATATCAAGAAAAATTTGGTACAATAAGAAATCCAGGTCATCGATAATGGAGTAGCTTATGTCGGCCCCATGAACACACCGAGGTCACCAAGAGACTCTGCTTTTCTCTAAGTAAACGCGTACAGTTGTAATCAAAATTATTCAACCCCCACTACAGTTTAGGTTTATTAGCAAAAATGAAAAATTTTCAGGTGTTTGCAATAAACAAATTACACAACAGTTTAAATAGTTAAATAAAACTGATATTACCAGGATTTTATCCAAATTCAATTCTAAATCCTACTTTCAATGACTACTGCAGTTTCAAAATTATTCAACCCCCTGAATAGAATTCCTCATAAGAGCACATATTTGCATATCAGGTGTGGTCTCAAGCACAAGTGATGCAACCAATCAAGGGCTTAATTAGTTGCATAAACAAGAAAAAGAATACAAAAAGATAAAGGCACTGAATGTTCCTAGGAAGCAGGTGGCCAAAAACCCTTGAATGACTGCAAAAGACCTGCAGCAAGACTTGGGGGCAGCAGGCACTGAGGTTCAGTTTCCACAGTAAGGTGCATACTAAATACTGAAGGGCTCCATGCCCGACACTCCCAAGATGTACACCACTACTGACCCAAAAGCACAAGAAAAGTCGGCATCAATTTGCTCAAAATTATATAAATAAGCCAAAGAGGCTTTGGGATTTTGTTCTGTTGAGCAATGAAACAAAACTGGAACTTTTTGTGCCTATGGATAAGCGGTATGTCTGGAGGAGGAAGAATGAAGCCTATGCTGAATAGAACATCCTGCCTATAGTGAAACATGGTGGTGGCTCAGTGATGTTGTGGGCCTGCTTCGCTTTCTCTGGCACTGAAAACCTGCAGCGTGTGGAGGGCAAGATGGATTCAATCAAGTATCAGAAAATCTTGTGAGAAAATGTCACACCATCTGTGAGGAAGCTGAAACTTGGGCGTCATTGGACCTTCCAACATGACAATGATCCCAAGCATACCTCAAAGTCCATCAAGGTTTGGTTTCAGAAGAAGTCGTGGAAGATACTAGAGTGACCATCACAGTCACCTGACTTGAACCCCACTGAAAATCTCTGGTGGGATTTGAAAAGGAGGCTGCAGACGTAAGATTCCTCAGGAATGCTGCCAGAAGCGGGTGTCTGCCTATGCATCACATTTGCAGCAGGTCATAACAACAAAAGGGTGCTCTACTAAGATGTTTGTCATGTAAGGGCTGAACAATGTGACGTTGCAAGGGTTCACACAGTAAGGAGAGATGACTGTGACGAAACAGGCTTTATTTATACACCCGCTCACAACACAGAACGGAGACAGAGGGGAGGTCATTTACACAGGCCCTCATTTCGCTCATAGTGACACAGACACATGATTTGGCACATATAGGGAAACAACGCTATTACCCAGTTATAATGGCACACACGACTAACAGAACACACAGACACAGTATTTGAATCCTCCGCGGTGCAAGCATGCCGGGAAACACCCGCCCCCTTATCACAGCCTCGACGTTACACTGTCCCCCCCGGACTGGTTTCTGTCCCCAGAATAATAAAGTCCAACTCAAAAGTCCAACACAAATCCGTCCAGGTGTCGGGGCAGCTGCCACTGTCGGCAACTAGCACACACAGGCCTGTTATTGTCCATTCGCGCCTCGGCGGGGGTATCCGGTCGGGGTGAAGCCTCTGGCTGCACCACCCGCGGGGCAGATGGCTGGTACGGGGCGAGACAGTCACAGTGAAGCACCATGACCCTGTTCCTTTTCTGCAGCCTCACCCTGAACACTACATCCGACAGTCTCTGTAGGACCACGCATGGTCCCAACCAATGGCTCGCCAGTTTTGGTGACAGTCCCTTTTTGTGCTCTGGGCAGAAAACCCAGACTCGATCCCCTGGTGCAAAGTCCCTCCCCTGACAGCAGGAGTCATATGCCCGCTTCTGCCAACTCCCTGCTGCTGCCAGGGCCTCCCAAACAAGTTTGTGCACTGTGTGGAGACGTTCTCTCAAGCAAAACAAATAATCCAACCCTTGTTTGCCTTCCACCTCCGGCTCTGGGGGGGCAACATCAAATCCACCGCAGCTCGCGTCCAAACATCAGCGCTGCAGGGGTGCACCAGGTGGATTCCTGAGCTGCCATCCGGTTCGCCCACAGAACCAAGGGCAGATGCAGGTCCTAGTCTCGCTGTCGCTGGTCCACTAGGACGGCGAGCTGGGTGGTTAGAGTTCGACTGAAACGTTCCACTAGGCCGTCGCTCTATGGATGCAGTGGGGTAGTCCGGGTCTTCCGGATGCCCAGCCACCTACAGACCTCCCCGAAGACCTCTGCCTCGAATGTCCGTCCCTGATCGCTGTGCAGGTACTCCAGTGCGCCAAACTGACAAAACATCTCCTCCACCAGCTTTGATGCTGTGGTGGCGGCGCTATGATCAGGGACCACATACGCCCCTGGCCATCTGGTGAAATAATCCATTGCGACCAGCACGTAGCAGTTCCCCTGATCCATGGTCGGGAAAGGGCCCAGAATCTCCATAGCGATGTGATTTGGGGTTGGGGAAAATATCTGAAAATTCAGCAGGGGGTCTGGGAGATGCAGTCCCCCAGCGGGGTCCGGGGCAGAGCCCCGGTGGGGGGACAAGGGGGACAAAGCCCCCCGAAGCTCCTGGGTTTTTATTTTTAAGTACCAGAACTGTGCTTAAATGACAGCTTAAAACAGCTGAATGCCACTTATTACTGTATAATATTGACTTATGTTCCAAGAAAATAGCATTCCTAAAATATTCCAACAAGCATTATCCATCACATGCTTTAACACTTGATCAAATCAAAATCAGTTAATTTTATCTATTCCATAATAGAAATAAAATTCCAACATACCATTACTTTTTATAATTTCAGCATTCATTTCAGATCACCAGCTTCAATCTCCATTGACTCTTGAGCAGTTCATTTTGCACAATCACTGATGTAGCCAAGTCTTAGAAATATTCAAAAGTTATGAGTCAATGTCCACTGTGCACTGTCAATTTCAAACTGTTTGGAATCATAAAAGTAATGTAACTAAATTGTTTTGCCATTTTTTTCTCCTCAACATCAATGTCAGGGCGCTGCAGGACTTTTGGGGGATGGTTAACTTTTATAACCGTTTCCTCCCCCGCGCGGCCTAGCTCATTACAGCCGTTGTACGCCGCACTCAAGAAACGGAAACCGGCGGACAGAGTCGACTGGACTCCTGAGCGGGAGCAGGCGTTCTGAGGTTAAAACAGCTCTGGCGAACGCTGCACTACAGGCGCACCCAGACCCGGCGGCTCGGATAGCGCTCACTACCGACGCCTCGGACATGGGCATAGCGGCCGTCGTGGAGCAATGCGTTGCCGGTTCTTGGCAGCAGCTCACCTTTTTTAGCAGGTCTTTGCACGACAGTGAGCGTAAATACAGCGTGTTCGACAGAGAGTTACTGGCTTTCCACCTGGCCATACGCCACTTCCAGTTCTGCCTGAAAGGGCGCACCTTCACTGCGTTCATGGACAACAAGCCGCTAACGTACTTAACGTACTTTATCTTCCTGGAAGATTAAAAAAAAAGCGGAATTCCACGAATTAGCAGAAAAATCACATCCCTATGTCCACTACTACCCGCTCAATGGGTGCCCCCACCTGGTACTGCTGCATGGGGGCGTGGGATTGCTGAGTTGGCCCTTTCTGAGCTGTGCAGGTGTCACAGCGGAAGACATGAAGCTCTATGTCCTGGCGACATCCCGGCCAGTAGAACTGGGCCTGAAGACACTGCAGAGTCTCCGTCACCCCAAAGTGGCCCGCCCCCACTGACCTGTGGACCAACTGGAGCACTTTGGGGCAGAGCTGCCGGGGAACCTGCAGCTGCCAGATGTGACACTGCCCAGCTGGAGCCTGCCCCTGCCGATATACAACACCCTCGTGACAGCGGAGACTGGCCCACTGGGAATGTAGGGCCTTGGTTTCTGAGTCCAGCGTGGACACAGCCTGCCAGGCAGGCCGCTGGCCCATGTCCAACCACTGCCGAACCCGGGAGACAACCAGATTTCTATCCTTTCCGCTCTGCAGCTGCTGCGCACTGAGGGCCTCGGTGACATCATCACTGGGGAGAGCTGACTGATTACACAGGGTTACAAAAATAATTTTTTTGTAAGTTTTCTGTGTTTTTTCAACTGATTTAAGACAATTTTGCACCGCTGAATCTGAAAGTGACATCCGTTTCTCTCGATCAGGTGCTAAGTAAAAACCTGTACTTACTTAGTACTGTGCATGTACTTTGTAAATTGAATGTTATGTCATCATTGTTCAAAATTCAAAGAATTTCAAGACATAAATTTTTTTTTTGCATCATATAAAGTGAAAATACCCATATAAGTAAACAAAAACGTATAAAACAACATGTGGCCATAATTCAAAAAGTTGACCTGATTGAGCAAAACCAATGTGATTTTTGGATTCAGCACATCAAAACTGTCCTAAATCAGCCAAAAAGAACTTGTACAATAAATTTGGAGTTGACCAGTGTTATCCGAGGAAGAGCTGTGCTCCGCTGTGTTATTCCTGCTCACAGTGGTCTGGAGAGCAGCAGCCCGTGGGACGGCTTGGTCTCGGTCCTCTGCCCGCTGGCAGTGCTGACAGTCCTCCGCAGCACAGGAATGCCGAGACGGCACGTCAGCGTTGACATGGAGGCGGCCTGCCCGATACACAATCTGAAAATCATAATCCTGCAGTGCCTCCAGCCATCTTGCCAACTGTCCATCTGGCTCTTTAAAATTCAGTAGCCAGGTCAGGAAAGCATGATCTGTCCTGAGCTGGACCCCCCCCCCCCCACACACACACACACACACAGGCAAAAATGACAAAGACCCTGGATGACAGCCAACAGCTCTCAGCGAGTAACACAATAATTCCTTCCAGCTCTGCTGACAGTGTGGCTGAAAAAAGCAACTGCCTGCTCTCCGTGTTCTCCCTCCTGGGATAACGCCACCCCCATGCCCTGGTTGCTGGCGTCCATGTCCACGATGAAGGGGCAGTTCAGGTCGGGATATTGCAGCACGGGGGCTCTGATGAGCGCTGAACAAAGCCGGGAAAAAGCGGCAGCACAGTCCTCACTCCACTCAAACGCACGGCTCTTCTGCGTCAGCTGATGGAGCGGGCTGGCGATGGTGGTAAAATCCTTCACAAACCCCCTATAATAGGAGGCCAGTCCGAGAACCGGCCAGTTTTTCACCGCTGCCACTTTCTCTGGATTGGTGGCAACTCCCGTGGCCCAGGAAGGTGGTTTCTCACCAAAATAAGTGGCATTTCCGCAAGTGCAGTCGCAGCCCGGCCCGTCGGATGGCGTCTAATACTTCGTATACTTCGATGGCGTCTAATACTAGGTTGGACGGCGCCATCAAAGTCAGCTGCGTGAACCAGCAGGTCATCCAAATAAACAATGCAGCAGCTCCGGGGCACATGAGCCAGCACTCGCTCCACCAGATGTTCAAAGGTGGCGGGGGCGTTGCAAAGTCCAAATGGCATCACCTTGAACTACCACAGTCTCTGCCCGATGGAGAAGACTGTTTTCTGGTGGGCCTCCGATGACAGCTCTACCTGCCAATAGCCGCTGCGGAGGTCCAGCAAGTTGAACCAGCTGGAGCCGGTGATGTAATCCAGCACATCATCGATGTGGGACAGAGGGTAGGAATCCTTGTGACGTCATTCAGATGCCGGTAGTCCACACAGAACCGCCACGAATGGTCCTTCTTCTTAACCAGAACCACTGGCGCCGCCCAGGGGCTGCTGGAGGGCTCAGTAACATCCACCTCCAGCATTTCTCGTATTTTTGGACGGCGGGGGCGGAGCCGGATCAGCCTGGTCTCACCAGTGTCGATCTGGTGCTGCACCAAGCTGGTTCGGGTGCACTCCTCATCCTTAGCAGCAAAGACGTCAATGTAGCAGTCCAACAGCTCCCACAGCTGACATCTCTGTCACAATTCTAGTCTGCTGCAGCTCTGCTGGAACATTTCCTCAACCGCCTGCTGTTTCTGGTGACATACTGACCCGCTTCGCTGCCACCACCCCCCCCCCCCCCCGGCTGTCTTTGTCGGGGATTGCACTCCCTCTGCTCTTACTGGTGGCGCTGCTGTGCTCAGTTCTGGTGGCCCCTTGATCACGCAGGCTCCCGGGTTCCTCCTTTGGGCCCCGCTGCAGAGTGTGATGGTCCGAGCCCCCAGCAGGAGAGACGATCCAACAGTGTCAATCATTGCACCCCATGCTGCGAGAAGATCAAGCCCAATAATGCAGGGATCTTGGATGTCAGCCAGCCACAACAGGTGGTCTGTATTCTGGCCGCCCACCCCCACCACAAGAACTCTCCGCCCCCCAGTCTGGCGCGCCCACCGGTGGCTGTGGTGATGTAGCGCCCGGTGGGTTCCCACCCCTGGGGTCCTGCCTTGTCCGTACCGGGCAGCACTCCGGGTTGGACCAGGGAGATGGTAGAACTGGTGTCGATCAGGGCCCAGAATGGCGTGCTGTCCAAGCTGCACTGCAGGTACATCCCTAGCGAGTGTCCAATTCGGCCCAAACGTGGTGACAGTTCACCGGGGAAAATGTCTGTGGGAGGTGGCAGGTCCCCATCCATACAACCTCGCTCTAGTTTAAAGCCGGCAAGGGGGCAGTTTGTCGCGGGGTGGGGGCCGGGCAGTACTGCACGATGCGTCCTGGCTCCCCGCAGCGGAAGCACCCTTCCTCACGCCACCATTGTTGTCTTCTCACTGGCCCCTCCGCTGTAGTCCGGCGCAGTTCCTCCTCCTCCTCCTCGCTCTCAGGTGTGGTCTGGAAAGCTCTCTGCCTCGGAGATGACACATCAGCTACATAATCCATCATCGGTCTCACCCGCTCCGCTTCTGCCACAGTCGTCTCCCAGCTGCTCGCAGTATGAATCCAGATGTGGTCCTGGAGCCAGGCCGGGCAGAGCCCACGAATGAAGTACTGGAGGGCAAGCTTCTCCACCGCCCCCGGCTCAAAATCTGGGTAGCCATGCCGCGTCAACAGCCGTATGTCTGTTGTGTAGGCTCCCAGGCTCTCTCGGCTGGAGAGAGAGAGCCTGGGAGGTCTCCCAAACCACCTCTGGAGCGCTCCTTGTAGCGCTGCCCAGCTGCAACGTTCCTCAGGCCGAATGTCAGACAGCGTGCAGAGAGCCCCGCCCTCCAGGGCCAGCGTGACCTGCACGTCGGTCTCTTCGGGTGTCCAGCTGTTCAGCGCAGCAGCCAGCTCGACCTGGACCAGATAAGTCGTCCAGCAGGGTTTCGCCACCAAAGCGGGGGAGTTTGGCCTGTTGGTTGATTGGTGGGACGGTCGCCTGTTGGTCGATCGCCACCCCTGGTCGCAGTGGAATCGCCGGCCCGTCCTGCCCTGAAAAGGGAGGAAAGTGGGGCCGGTTTGCTCTGCTTGGCCCGCCCTGCCTTGAGAAAAGCAGAAGGCGGGGGTATGCTGGCCCTGTCAGGTCCGCTGCTCCATTCATCACGGCGAGCAGCTCCGGGGGTCAGTGTGTCTGCTCTGTTGTTCATCTCCAGCTGAGCGATGAGCTGCTCAAGCTGCCAAATCTCCGTCCTGATTCTGGCTTCCATCTTCTCCGTGATCCCACTCCTGACACCAGTGTGCCGTTGCAAGGGTTCACACAATAAGGAGAGATGACTGTGACGAAACAGGCTTTATTTATACATACGCTCACAACACAGAACAGAGCTGCTAGTTTGTACATTTTGCCAATAAATCTAATTTGTTGTGGGGGTTGAATGATTTTGATTGCAACTGCATATACATTTTAAAGAGTGGTTGTTTACCTCCGGGTCCTCTTAGTTGCCCCTGCAGCAGCACCCTCTTGTTGCTGCTGCTGTTTTCGTTTGGCTCCTCTTCCTTTTCCGGGACCAGGGGCCAAAGCACCTTAGAAGAAAGCAAAACGTATTATAGCACGGATTCCAAATGCACAGACCAACAAGCAGACAGTGGCAAAGGCAAACTGCATTTAGTTAACAGATTATTAGATACACACAGCAGCTACAACTAATGCAGTTAATTCCACAACCCTGCAATTAATATTTCCCTCAGTTTTTGTGCCATTTTTCATCACGGGGGATGAAGTTTATGCTGCTTTGGAAGAATTCTCAGATTAGTTTAGCATTTTACATGAAATTTATAAAATACTACACTTGAAATGAAGCAAGAATCTGCAAATAATTTAAAAACTATACTTTATTGAAAAAGTATCTTTTAGAAAGACAATAAACCTGTAAATGTTAATGAGATTTTAAAATAAAATGCATGGAATTTTTACTCTGTTGTGGTTTGTGTTTGGGATAAGACAGATCCTGCACCAAACTAGCAAGTATTTAGTTAAATTTGGTGATGTAAGCATGCCATTTAAGGCTCTGCAACTCGTAGCACCATTGTTCTAATGACACCTGTGGTAAACTGCAACACAATCGCTACATTCACAGTTGTCATGGTCTCCAAAGCTTTGACAAGAATCTGACCCAACAGGTGTCAGGTGTAAACCTTACGTAGTGATGTCAAGTGGTTAAAATCTTTAATCACATAACTGTCCACAGCCTTTAAATGTACATTAAAAGGGATATTTTTTTGTGTTTTAACACTCCTACCAATGAGTCTAACAGTTTGTCAGACCTGGTTTTAAACATGAAACATAAACATTAATAAATAAAAACAACACTGCACAAAATTAAAAACAAAAACATAAATTCAGGAAAGACTCCAACAATAATGATTCCGGTTCAAAGTAACACGTTTAGTGTGAACATACTCAAAAAGGGAAAAAAAAAAAAAAAAAAAAAAATAAAGAGGGCAGTGGGGGGAAAATGGCATTTTTCCTGTGCCTTAAAAGTCTTACTGCACCAAGTCACCAGAGGGCAATCAAGATGTGAGCTTTATTTTTGGGGAGCTTTCACAGCAGTGGTCCCCAGATATCAGGTCGTAGAGATCCGTAGAGAAAAAAATAATTTATTCTGTTCCTCTGCAATGACAAAATCTGCCAGGTGTTTAATTTTGAAAAACTACCAGATAATCTCTCTCTTCCCTTGCTGTGCAGTCTTGATACACACCTATCTCAGTATTAGTGGTGAAGCGCAAGAACTGAATTTGGCAAGCTGACTAGCCAGTTTAGCCCTTCCTTCTACCAGCTGGTGCGTGATCACCCATCTTTTCTTTCAAGAGAGTTTGAGTGTTGCTTCCTGGCCACAGGGGACCCATGACTCCACCAGAGTAACACTAAAAGCCACGGTCACACTCAAAGTGATTTGACTGTAGAGGGGATGCATTGGAACAGAATTCTTAGACAGTTACAGGGAACTTACCATAGTTACTCAGGACTGAGTGGCAAAGACATGGCAACTTTATTTTACATGCAGCAAAACATAAAAATCACACAAAATAATTTTCCATGTTAATGCTACACTCTTTGCTTGACTGTAGTGATGTGTGGGTAAGAGGACACATAAGTGAAGAACTGGCTCTGAGCCTTTATCCATTTTTTGTTAATTAATACAAGATGGAATGATAACATTCGTTCTCCACAATGCAAAGAGGCACTATCTGTACTGCTGTGACTGAGTACTGTTGTGTACTTTTTGTGTTTTACTGCATACACCAAGGGTCCTCAAATGTTTTTGCCACTGTTGTTTTCCAGTGGCCAGAGGTCCGCAGCAGTGCCAACATGCTGCATGGGCGGATACTTCATTTCCATGTTGGGACGGACAAAAAACAGAACATTTTATCCAGAGTAAATATTTAGGGGACACCGTCAGTACAAGCAGGGGAGATGGCTGAAAACTTCATAGTTGTCAAATTTGACCAAATGTGGTTTATTTTTGAACATATTCTCCCCTTCGGTCCACACACTTCTTCCATCGGTATTGCAGTGCTTGGACCCCTGTGATTGAAAAATAAACCACATTTGGTCAAATTTGACCACTATGAACTTTTCAGCCCCCGCCCCCCCCCCTACTGTAGTCAGTCAAAAATTTATGAGAAAGAATATATAAAAGTACACTTATGGGAAAAAAGCTGCAAATTTACAAGAAAAAAGTCAAATTTATGAGAAAGAAAATTGCTAATTTACAAGAAATGGTTGCAAATTTACAAAAAGTTTACGAGAAAAAATTTGCAATTTCATGAGAAAAAATATGTATATTTACAAGAAAAAAAATCAAATTTACTAGAAAAAGGTTATAAATTTTCAAGAAAAAAGCTGCAGCTTTAAGATGAAAAACAGCAGATTTGAGGAAAAAGTGGCAGATTTTCTAGAAAAAAAGCTGCAAATTCCCTAAAAAGTGGCAAATTTATAAGAAAAAAGTTGCCAATTTAAGATGCAAAAACTTAATTTACAAGAAAAAAGTTGTACATTTACAATAAATGTCATAAATTGAAAAAAAAAAAAGATTCAAGATTCAAAGGCTTTATAATCATGTGCACAGTTAAGAAATGCAACATTTCCTGAGCAATGAAAATCTTACTCTGCTCTCCGAACAAATGCCAAGGTAATAGATACACATCAATTACCTTGATGTAATTGATGTGTATCTATGAATGAATGAATGAATGAGTGAATGAGGCAATTAGGACATCTTAAACACACCTTAATACTAAGTACTAATACTAATAAATACTAATAACACACAGTCAATTAGAGGACAGTTAAAGCAGTTAAACTACTGGAAACAAGAAGAATGAAAATTGAAAATTCACTGGATGACTATAATAGACAATGGTATATTAATATCAGAGATGATATGAACCTGAGATGGCATAAGCCTGTGTACAATGTGCAAATAAGCAATGTGGAAATGAGCACCCAGTGTGAGAATTTCTCTGTAATGATAATATCCAGTAGACTATACAATGATAATTTAGCAGCAGAGATGATATGGACATGAGACGGGGTGAGACTATGTACACTGTGCAAGTGAGCAACGTGCAAATTTAGCACCCAGTGTGTGAATTCTTATTTGCAAAGCTGTGTCGGGAGTTGTTATTTATTCAGGAGTCTGATGGCAGTGGGGAAGAAGGAGTTTTTTAGTCTGGATGTCCTGCATTTCACACTTCTGTACCTTTGGCCTGAGGGTAGAAGTGTGAACATTCTGTGTTGGGCGTGGGTGGGGTACTGGAGGATGGCAGCAGCTCTCTTTTGGACTCTGCAGTGGTAGATGCTCTGCAAAGAGGGGAGTGGAGTCCTGATGATCTTCTCTGCTGTCTTCACCACTCTCTGCAGGTGTTTGTGGTCCAGGGCAGTAGTGTTGCCGTACCACGCAGTGATGCAGTTGGTCAAGATGCTCTCAATGATGCAACTGTAGAAATTGTTGAGGATCCTGGGGAACATGCCAAACTTCTTCAGCCTCCTCAGAAAATACAGCCGCTGTTGAGCTCTCTTAACCAGCTCTGTGGTGTTAAGTGCCCACGTAAGGTCCTCGCTGATGTGGATGCCCAGGTATTTAAAGCTGCTCACCCTCTCCACCTCAAGCTCCCGGATGAACAGCGGCCGATGGGGTCTCCTCCTCTCCTTCCTCAAAAAGTTACAAGTTTATACGAACAGCTGCACATTTTAAAGAAAAAAGATTGCCTCCCAAATTTACATCTATGTCACCAGGCTGTCACTGCTGTGGGAGTAGCTGGGTGAATGCAGAAACCTTTAGCAGCAGTTAGTGGTAAATTAGTGCATGTTGCACCAGTGACGGGCGCGCACACACATGGGTAACAACCATGCTCTTTGAGCGTCGGTGGCAGCAAGGCCAAGTTTGTAGTAACAGTCTGGAGCCGAGAGGACTTGGCGTGAACATGGATAAGACCAAGATTGTGATCTCAGGTTCCAACTAAGAGTCGTTAAGGGACTCAGGAGATCACCCATGTGGGGTCTGTAAGAAAGGTGTTGGCATCAGTTCCATCCTTTGTACTGGCTGCTTGCACTGGATAAATAAGAGATGTAGTGGCATTCATGGCAGACTAGTTCTTGATGCCTTGTTTAGATGTAACAGATGTCTTGGTAAAGCCCGCTCCATTGATGGAAGACCTTTACAGTCAGTTTTGGTGCAGGATCACCAGCTTGCAGTCGTGGGTTTCTTTTGCTATCTTGGAGACGGCATCTCGGCGGGTGGTGGCTGTGAAGCTGCCACTATCACAAGAATCAGAGCTGCCTGGGGCAAGTTTAGGGACCTTTTGCCCTTGCTTTGCTCCAGAAGTCTCTCCCTTCTCTCACACAGGGTTGTGTGTATGGCGGTTGTGTGAGAGGAGCCATGCTGTATCCCTGTGAGTGTTGGCCGTTGAAAAAGTGTGACCTTTCTTGGTTGCACAGGAAAGAACGGGCCATGCTATGCTGAATGTGTGGTGTGAAACCCACAAACGAGACAAGCACGAGAGAGTTGTGTGAGAGGCTGTGCCTCCCTGACCTTGAAACGACCATTAGGGTCAGCCACCTTAGATGGTACAGCCATGTTGAAAGAAGTGCCGGTGCGATCAAAAGCATCTGCGTCCTTGAAGTTGGCGGGCATAGGCCCAAGGGCAGGTCACGCAAGACGTGGATAGAGGTTGTTACCAGTGATTTAAAGCAAACGAATCTCACCCAGGCTGACACCCAGGATAGGGTAAAGTGGAAGACGGCTTTAAGAGCCATGCAACATCATACCCACGATGACAGTGGATCAGTGATGTAAATGGATAGTGAGTGTGAGTGAGTGTGGTCAGGCGGCTGTATTTAGACTGGAGTGACTGCGGCACAGGTGTCGCTCAATGTGAGCACAGTAACACCGATTCAGTCACACACAGGCAGTACAGCAAAGTTGGTCAGCACAGAGAAGCTCATTAAATAAAGGTGAAATAAACAATTAACAGTTTTTTAGTCAAAAGTACACAAGAGTTTCTAACATATGAATATCAGACTTCTACTGAAAACAACCATACCCGCTGTCTGATGAAGGCTCCCTGGCTTTCGTTTTTGCATCATGTTTGGATCGATGGTTCATGGAGTGTGGTGTGCCATGGCATGAAGCGGGCGGGGACCCCGATTATCAAAGGTGGAATGCAGGTACTCTTTCCAGGAAGCAGTCCTCCGGTTGCCAGCGGAAGACACAAGCATTCTTGTTCTCTCCTCCAGGCGTGGTGTGGTTTCTCGTGCTACCTGCTTCCACTGAGCATTTTGCCTTAAACTGGGTTTACACTATAACGTTTGGACCAGCTTTTACTGATGCTTTGAAAAATCAGAGAAATCAATCCAAACGCTGGTGAAATTCCATTTGTGAGCACACACAAACTTTTGCTAACATTTGCCAGCCTTGCATTCAGTGTTGTCAAACTTTTGCCAACTTAGGTTGACTTAAGCAAACGAATACTCAGCGCAGTTCAGCTGACATCAGCGTCAGGCGACACTCATATAAAGATCAGCGCTTGTGGAGGCTTCCTGCCATCCTGGACCTGCTTTTTTGGGTGGATTCACACTACAACGTTTAAGTTGCCAAAAGTTGCCAAAAGGTGGTGTTTGCTGGCAAACGCTGGTGAAAGTTGTATTCGTTGAGAATTTTCAGCATGCTGAAAATTTGCTGACGTTTGGAAATAAACGTTGGTGAAAGTTGTCCTCAATTTGTAATGGTTCCTGAGCGCTGGGCTAAGTTTTGCAGAGTTCGCCTAAGTCAGCCTAAGTTAAGCTCCATTGGCAAATGATGACTGAAATGCTGGTGAAAACATATTTTTAGATCAAAACTCAGTTCAGACATGCAGGAATGAAAAGGAAATAAAGAGAAGGGGGAGTTTAAAAAAAGAAAATACAGTATATATGTAAGAGGACAATGTAGAGTATTTGTTTGGTGATAACATGGTGTGTATGATGTTTTTTTTTAATTTTTTCATGTATGGGACACACACACACACAAAGTGGTGTGAAAAAGTGTTTGCCCCCTTCCTGATTTCTCATTTTTTTGTATGTTTGTCACACTTAAATGTTTCACAGATCATCAAACAAATTTTAATATTAGACAAAGATGACACAAGTAAACACAAAATGCAGTTTTTAAATGAAGGTGTTTTATTATTAAGGGTAAAAAAAAATCCAAACCTACATGGCCCTGTGTGAAAAAGTGATTGCCCCCCCCTCCCACTTTTAAACCATAAATTAACTGTGGTTTATCACATCTTTGGAAAGCAGAGTTCAATTTCTCTAGCCACACCCAGGCCTGATTACTGCCACACCTGCTTTCAATCAAGAAATCACTTACATAGGGCCTGCCTGACAAAGTGAAGTAGACCAAAAGATCCTCAAAAGCTAGACATCATGCTGCGATCCAAAAAAAATTCAGGAACAACTGAGAAACAAAGTAACTGAGATATATCAGTCTGGAAAAGGTTATAAAAGCCATTTCTAAAGCTTTGGGACTCAGTGAACCACAGTGAGAGCCATTATCCTCAAATGGCAAAAACATGGAACAGTGGTGAACCTTCCCAGGAGTTGCTGGCTGACCAAAAGTACCTCAAGGGAGCAGCAACAACTCATCCAAGAGGCCACAAAATACCCCACAACAACATCCAAAGAACTCCAGGCCACACTTGCCTCAGTTAAGGTCAGTGTTCATGACTCCACCATAAGAAAAAAATGGGGCAAAAATGGCCTGCATGGCAGAGATGCAAGATGAAAACCCCTGCTGAGCAAAAAGAACATAAAAGCTCGTCTCAGTTTTGCCAGAAAACATCTTGATGATCCCCAAGACTTTTGGGAAAATACTCTGTGGACTGACGAGACTTTTTGGAAGGTGTGTGTCCCATTACATCTTGCGCAAAAGTAACACAGCATTTCAGAAAAGGAACATCATACCAACAGTAAAATACGGTGGTGGTAGTGTGATGGTCTGGGGCTGTTTTGCTGCTTCAGGACCTGGAAGACTTGCTGTAGTAAATGGAACCATGAATTCTGCTATTTACCAAAAAATCCTGAAGGAGAATGTCCGGCCATCTGTTTGGGACCTCAAGCTGAAGCGCACTTGGGTTCTGCAGCAATGATCCAAGACAATGATCCAAAACACACCAACAAATCCACCTCTGAATGGCTTAAGAAAAACAAAATGAAGACTTTGGAGTGGCCTAGTCAAAGTCCTGACCTGAATCCGATTGAGATGCTGTGGCAGGACCTTAAAAGGCAGTTCATGCTCGAAACCCTCCACTGTGGCTGAATGCAACAGTTCTACAAAGATGAGTGGGCCAAAATTCCGGTACAATGCTGTAAAAGACTCATTGCCAGTTATCGCAAATGCTTGATTGCAGTTGTTGTTGCTAAGGATGGCCCAACCAGTTGTTAGGTTCAGGGGGCAATCACTTTTTCACACCATATAGGTTTGGACTGTTTTTCCCTTAATAATAAACACTTTCATTTAAAAACTGCATTTTGTGTTTACTTGTGTTATCTTTGTCTAATATTTAAATTTGTTTGATGATCTGAAACATTTAAGTGTGACAAACATACAAAAAAATGAGTAATCAGGAAGGGGGCAAACACTTTTTCACACCACTATATATAATGGACATTTGTGGGTTTGTTTGCAGGTGATGCGTGTGGTTTGGTGAGTGGTTTTGTGTCTTTGTAGTGTTATTTTTCTACCACCAGGCTGCGCTGCTGCGCAAATGTGTCTTTTGCTAGTATGGATTACTGGTTGCCTTGGAAACAAGCAGTTTGTTCTGGGGTTTTTTGCTGTCTCAAAAAACATTTTCTGGGTCCGTGGAATAAAGGTTTTTCGTGAAATTCAGTCAGTTTGTCTACTCTCTGGCTGCTACATATATATACTAGGGATGAGCCGATCCGATCCGCAGTATCGGTATCGGGTCCGATCCAGGTAAAATGGCTGGATCGGTATCAGTAAGGAATAAAAGTAATTTACCAATCCGATACATTAATAATATTAAAATGAAGGTGCGATCCTGTTCTCAGCCGCACTGCGCACGGCTTCTGTAATCAGAGGCAACGAGTGTCACATCACTGGAGTCTGTCTGTCGGTCTCACCTCATTTACAATTTTACACCACTAACTTGATAAAACACTTGCAAAAATAACACGGCAAAGGATTATGCTGAATTGCATCAAGAACCGAGCAGAAAGACGTGTGTTCTGCAGCAGCAGTCGCTGCTTTTCCAGCTCAGGAGGCTGGGTGCTAAAAGTGAAACCTAAAAAAAAAAAAAAAAAAAAAAAAAAAAAAAAAAAAAAAAAAAACAGACTGGAGCGTACCTTTCAGGGAGTACAGTTGAGGAGAGGTAGGTGACAGAAACATAAATAGCAATTATTTTTTTTCGTATTTTGTATACTTTATTAATCCCAGAGGGTGCAAGGCTACATGAACACAAAATGGAACAGGAGTGACTTCAAAATAAGAGCAAACCTAAAATCTAAATATGAATGAATGAATGAATGAATGAATCTTTATTTCGGATAGTTTAAAAGTAAAGATTAAAAGAAAGGAACAGAATCAGAATCAGAATGAGATTTATTGCCATTGTTCATGTAGTACACAGACTAGGAATTTGTCTCGGTGCAATGCTGCAACATTAAACAGAGTAACACTAAAGATAAAAAACTATGCATGTAATAAAAGGTAGAATAAGAATAAGTAATGTTAATCTATGCAATTTTTAAATATATTAACAAGCAGCAGATATTGTGGAGTTCCACATAGTGCAGTCGGCAATGCAAAAAGAAAACAAGTGATAATTGTCATGAGTCCGGTTGAGCTGCTGTACATAGTGCACGAGAGTCTAATAAGTCACTTAGTGTTCAGCAGTCTGATGGCAGAGGGGGAGAAGCTGTTCATGTAGTGGGAGGTTTTAGTCTGAATGGACCGAAGTCTTCTACCTGAGGGGAGGGGGGCAAACAGTGCGTGTCCAGGGTGTGAAGGGTCGGCTATGATCCGACCTGCACGCCTCCGGGTCCTGGAAATATACAGGTCCTGGAGGGATGGGAGCTTGCAGCCGATCACCTTCTCAGCAGCGCGCACAACGCGCTGCAGTCTTAGTCTTAGTCTGTCCCTGGCGGTGGCTCCTGCGTACCACAACAGCCTTTCCCCTTTGTTGAATAACAACAAAGGGGAAAAACATCTTACAAGGTCAAATTAAACAATAACTCCTCTGATTATACAGTTCAACGTAAATTATCCGAAATGGGTGATGGCTGAAGCCGCAGCTTATATTGCCCAACCATATTCCATCCAAGAATTTAAAAGAAAACAAAAAAGAACGATTACAATTCAGAACAAAGCTAAGACAAAATGTGACCAAAAAAAACAAAAAAACGAAGCAACAACACAACAGAGACTGAATATGATAATTCTTATGTGATTTTACATGTCATCTTGTATATACAGTGGGGCAAAAAAGTATTTAGTCAGCCACCAATTGTGCAAGTTCTCCCACTTAAAAGATGAGAGAGGTCTCCAATTTTCATCATAGGTATACCTCAACTATGAGAGACAAAATGAGAAAAAAAAAATCCAGAAAATCACACTGTCTGATTTTTAAAGAATTTAATTCCAAATTACGGTACAAAATAAGTATTTGGTCACCTACAAGCAAGCAAGATTTCTGGCTCTCACAGACCTGTAACAACTTCTTTAAGAGGCTCCTCTGTCCTCCACTCGTTACCTGTATTAATGGCACCTGTTTGAACTCGTTATCAGTATAAAAGACACCTGTCCACAAACTTCAAACAGTCAGACTCCAAACTCCACTATGGCCAAGACCAAAGAGCTGTCAAAGGACATCAGAAACAAAATTGTAGACCTGCACCAGGCTGGGAAGACTGAAGCTGCAATAGGTAAGCAGCTTGGTGTGAAGAAATCAACTGTGGGAGCAATTATTAGAAAATGGAAGACATACAAGACCACTGATAATCTCCCTTGATCTGGGGCTCCACGCAAGATCTCACCCCGTGGGGTCAAAATGATCACGAGAACGGTGAGCAAAAATCCCAGAACCACACGGGGGTACCTAGTGAATGACCTGCAGAGAGCTGGGGCCAAAGTAACAAAGGCTACCATCAGTAACACACTACACCGTCAGGGACTCAAATCCTGCAGTGCCAGACGTGTCCCCCTGCTTAAGCCAGTACATGTCTAGGCCCGTCTGAAGTTTGCTAGAGAGCATTTGGATGATCCAGAAGAGGATTGGGAGAATGTCATATGGTCAGATGAAACCAAAATAGAACTTTTTGGTAAAACTCAACTTGTCGTGTTTGGAGGAGAAAGAACACCGTACCTACTGTGAAGCATGGGGGTGGGAACATCATGCTTTGGGGCTGTTTTTCTGCAAAGGGACCAGGACGACTGATCCGTGTAAAGGAAAGAATGAATGGGGCCATGTATCGTGAGATTTTGAGTGAAAACCTCCTTCCATCAGCAAGGGCATTGAAGATGAAACGTGGCTGGCTCTTTCAGCATGACAATGATCCCAAACACACCGCCCGGGCAACGAAGGAGTGGCTTCGTAAGAAGCATTTCAAGGTCCTGGAGTGGCCTAGCCAGTCTCCAGATCTCAACCCCATAGAAAATCTTTGGAGGGAGTTGAAAGTCCGTGTTGCCCAGCGACAGCCCCAAAACGTCACTGCTCTGGAGGAGATCTGCATGGAGGAATGGGCCAAAATACCAGCAACAGTGTATGAAAACCTTGTGAAAACTTACAGAAAACGTTTGACCTCTGTCATTGCCAACGAAGGGTACATAAAGTATGGAGATGAACTTTTGTTATTGACCAAATACTTATTTTACCGAGGAATTTACCAATTAATTCATTAAAAATCATTCAATGTGATTTTCTGGATTTTTTTTTCTCATTTTGTCTCTCATAGTTGAGGTATACCTATGATGAAAATTGGAGACCTCTCTCATCTTTTAAGTGGGAGAACTTGCACAATTGGTGGCTGACTAAATACTTTTTTGCCCCACTGTACATAACCAGGACAGTGCTACCACCCAATACCATAATTTTGTAGTTTCTTTAATAATAAATTATGATCCACTGTATCAACTGTAACCACTGCCTGGGAGCAGCTCTGCGATCCACATGGTGAGGACATCAATGGCCTCACTCACACCATCATGGACTACATCAACTTCTGTGTGGACAACACCATACCCACTAAGACCATACGGTGTTGCTCGAAAAACAAACCCTGGATCAACCCTGAGATAAAAACATTTCTGAGAGAGAAGAAGAGGATCTTCAGGTCGGGGAACAGGGAGATGCTGAAGTCTGTACAGAGGGAGCTGAGGAGGAAGATCAGAGAAGGCAAGGACAGCTTCAGGAAGAAGATGGAGTACAAGCTGCAATGGAGCAACATCGGCGGAGTCTGGAGAAACCTTAAAACCATCTCTGGGCTCCAGAATACCTCCTCCCAGGCCACAGGGGGCAGGGAGTGGGCGAACAATCTGAACCTGTTTTTTTAATAGGTCTGACCAACCGCCCTGCCCCCCGCCTGCACACCAACCACTGCTGTCTCTACAGTCATCGAGACCTGCTGTCCACACCCCACTCCACCAACACCCCACCACTCCCAACACACAGCCCCCCAACCTGACCCTCACTAAGACCCTGGTGAGGACGGAGCTGAGAAAGATCAAGGCGAGGAAGGCCTCGGGACTGGACGGCATCAGCGCGAAGCTCCTCAAGTCCTGTGCAGACCAGCTGTGTGGGATTGTGGAGCACATCTTCAACCTGAACCTGAAGCTGGGGAGGGTACCACAGTTGTGGAAAACATCTTGTGTGGTACCTGTACCAAAGACTTCCCACCCCAAAGACCTGAACAGCTACAGACCAGTGGCCCTGACGTCTCACATGATGAAGACCCTGGAGAGACTGCTCCTTGCTCACCTCCGCCCCCTGGTGGGACCAGCGATGAATCCACTCCAGTTCGCCTACCAGCATGGCATTGGGGTGGAGGATGCAGTGATCTTCCTCCTTCACCGTTCCCTGTCCCACCTGGAGAAGCCCGGGAACGCGGTGAGGATCATGTTCTTTGACTTCTCCAGTGCTTTCAACACCATCCAACCGATGATTCTGAATGACAAGCTACTGTGCGCAGGGGTGGACCAGCACCTGTCATCATGGATCCTGGACTACCTCACTAACCGGCCACAGTTTGTGAGAACCCGGGATTGTGTGTCCGACACGATCATCGGCAGCACAGGGACCCCCCAGGGAATGGTTTTGGCTCCCTTCCTATTCACCCTTTATACTGCGGACTTCTCACACAACACACTGCCATCTACAGAAGTTCTCTGACGACTCTGCAATCGTCAGCCTCATCTCCAATGGAGATGAAGCTGAGTACAGAGGACTTATCCAGGACTTCGTGGACTGGTGCCATCGGAACTGCCTCCAGATCAACGCAAGGAAAACTAAGGAGCTGGCGGTGGACTGCCGCAGGCAAGGACAACCCCTCACAGCACCAGTAAACATACAGGGAACAGACATTGAGATGGTGACATCCTACAAGTACCTGGGTGTTCATCTGAACAATAAACTAGACTGGTCACACAATACCGATGCACTCTACAAGAAGGGACAGCAGAGGCTGTTCCTACTGAGGAGGCTCAGGTCTTTTGGTGTACAAAGGGTGCTCTTGAAGACATTCTACGACACTTTGGTGGCATCAGCCATCACTTTTGGAGTGGTCTGCTGGGGCAACGGCATTACAGCAGCCGATAGGAAGAGACTGAACAAACTGATCAAGAAAGCTAGCTCTGGCCTGGGGCAACACCTTGACCCAGTGGAGAAGATAGGAGAGAGAAGGATGGTGGCTAAACTGTCATCTCTGCTGGAGTCCGAGTCCCACCCTATGCAGGACATACTGAACGCAGTGAGGAGCTCATTTAGCAGTAGACTACATCATCCTAGGTGTGCGACCGAGAGGTTTCGCAGGTCCTTCCTACCGTCGGCTGTCAGACTGTATAACCTAAGCAGGGCTGCTCGCAGACATAGCAAATAAAACGTGATGACCTGCAAATCACGTATTGATTTGCAGGTATTGATTTGCAGATATTGTATTGAGTGCAAAATGCATTTCTGCTGCACATCCACCAACCACAATGCTCCGCACTGTGTGTCTATATATATTTATTTATATTAATATGTACATATATACACTCACCGGCCACTTTATTAGGTACACCTGTCCAACTGCTCGTTAACACTTAATTTCTAATCAGCCAATCACATGGCGGCAACTCAGTGCATTTAGGCATGTAGACATGGTCAAGACAATCTCCTGCAGTTCAAACCGAGCATCAGTATGGGGAAGAAAGGTGATTTGAGTGACTTTGAACGTGGCATGGTTGTTGGTGCCAGAAGGGCTGGTCTGAGTATTTCAGAAACTGCTGATCTACTGGGATTTTCACGCACAACCATCTCTAGGGTTTACAGAGAATGGTCCGAAAAAGAAAAAATATCCAGTGAGCGGCAGTTCTGTGGGCGGAAATGCCTTGTTGATGCCAGAGGTCAGAGGAGAATGGCCAGACTGGTTCGAGCTGATAGAAAGGCAACAGTGACTCAAATAACCACCCGTTACAACCAAGGTAGGCAGAAGAGCATCTCTGAACGCACAGTACGTCGAACTTTGAGGCAGATGGGCTACAGCAGCAGAAGACCACGCCGGGTGCCACTCCTTTCAGCTAAGAACAGGAAACTGAGGCTACAATTTGCACAAGCTCATCGAAATTGGACAATAGAAGATTGGAAAAACGTTGCCTGGTCTGATGAGTCTCGATTTCTGCTGCGACATTCGGATGGTAGGGTCAGAATTTGGTGTCAACAACATGAAAGCATGGATCCATCCTGCCTTGTATCAATGGTTCAGGCTGGTGGTGGTGGTGTAATGGTGTGGGGAATATTTTCTTGGCACTCTTTGGGCCCCTTGGTACCAATTGAGCATCGTTGCAACGCTACAGCCTACCTGAGTATTGTTGCTGACCATGTCCATCCCTTTATGACCACAATGTACCCAACTTCTGATGGCTACTTTCAGCAGGATAATGCGCCATGTCATAAAGCTGGAATCATCTCAGACTGGTTTCTTGAACATGACAATGAGTTCACTGTACTCAAATGGCCTCCACAGTCACCAGATCTCAATCCAATAGAGCATCTTTGGGATGTGGTGGAACGGGAGATTCGCATCATGGATGTGCAGCCGACAAATCTGCGCCAACTGTGTGATGCCATCATGTCAATATGGACCAAACTCTCTGAGGAATACTTCCAGCACCTTGTTGAATCTATGCCACGAAGAATTGAGGCAGTTCTGAAGGCAAAAGGGGGTCCAACCCGTTACTAGCATGGTGTACCTAATAAAGTGGCCGGTGAGTGTATACTAGCTGCTCTTGTTTTTTCTTGCCTTCTGATTGTTGCTCTGAGTGTTGCTATCCCTGTGCTGTTGCAATCCTGGAATTTCCCCATTGTGGGACTAATAAAGGCTTATCTTATCTTATAAGACGCAACAGACTTACACAAATGGTCCCCTCCAGTATACAACTAGGACAATATCAGTCGCTATGGAGGGTGACAATATTCATACTATGTAGGGTAACTAAATGGACGGTTATGCTGTTTATTCCATCTAGCTACAATGCTCCGCACTGTGTATATACAGTGGAGTAAAAAAGTATTTAGTCAGCCACCAATTGTGCAAGTTCTCCCACTTAAAAGATGAGAGAGGTCTCCAATTTTCATCATAGGTATACCTCAACTATGAGAGACAAAATAAGAAAAAAAAATCCAGAAAATCACATTGAAGGATTTTTAATGAATTAATTGGTAAATTCCCCTGTAAAATAAGTATTTGGTCAATAACAAAAGTTCATCTCAATACTTTGTTATATACCCTTTGTTGCCAATGACAGAAGTCAAATGTTTTCTGTAAGTTTTCACAAGGTTTTCACACACTGTTGCTAGTATTTTGGCCCATTCCTCCATGCAGATCTCCTCTAGAGCAGTGATGTTTTGGGGCTGTCGCTGGGCAATACAGACTTTCAACTCCCTCCAAAGATTTTCTATGGGGTTGAGATCTGGATACTGGCTAGACCACTCCAGGACCTTGAAATGCTTCTTACGAAGCCACTCCTTCGTTGCCCGGGTGGTGTGTTTGGGATCATTGTCATGCTGAAAGACCCAGCCACGTTTCATCTTCAATGCCCTTGCTGGTGGAAGGAGGTTTTCACTCAAAATCTCACAATACATGGCCCCATTCATTCTTTCCTTCACACGGATCAGTCGTCCTGGTCCCTTTGCAGAAAAACAGCCCCAAAGTATGATGTTTCCCCATGCTTCACAGTAGGTATGGTGTCCTTTCTCCTCCAAACATGACAAGTTGAGTTTTTACCAAAAAGTTCTATTTTGGTTTCATCTGACCATATGACATTCTCCCAATCTTCTTCTGGATCATCCAAATGCTCTCTAGCAAACTTCAGATGGGCCTGTGCATGTACTGGCTTAAGCAGGGGGACACGTCTGGCACTGCAGGATTTGAGTCCCTGGCGGCGTAGTGTGTTTCTGATGTAGCCTTTCTAACTTTGGTCCCAGCTCTCTGCAGGTCATTCACTAGGTCCCCCCATGTGGTTCTGGTATTTTTGCTCACCGTTCTCATGATCATTTTGACCCCACGGGGTGAGATCTTGCGTGGAGTCCCAGATCGAGGGAGATTATCAGTGGTCTTGTATGTCTTCCATTTTCTAATAATTGCTCCTACAGTTGATTTCTTCACACCAAGCTGCTTACCTATTGCAGATTCAGTCTTCCCAGCCTGGTGCAGGTCTACAATTTTGTTTCTGGTGTCCTTTGACAGCTCTTTGGCCTTGGCCATAGTGGAGTTTGGAGTCTGACTGTTTGAGGTTGTGGACAGGTGTCTTTTATACTGATAACGAGTTCAAACAGGTCCCATTAATACAGGTAACGAGTGGAGGACAGAGGAGCCTCTTAAAGAATAAGTTACAGGTCTGTGAGAGCCAGAAATCTTGCTTGTTTGTAGGTGACCAAATACTTATTTTACTGAGGAATTTACCAATTAATTCATTAAAAATCCTTCAATGTGATTTTCTGGATTTTTTTTTTTCTCATTTTGTCTCTCATAGTTGAGGTATACCTATGATGAAAATTGGAGACCTCTCTCATCTTTTAAGTGGGAGAACTTGCACAATTGGTGGCTGACTAAATACTTTTTTGCCCCACTGTATATTTATGTGTACATATGTATATTTGCTGCTCTTATTTTCTTATCCTCTAAATTACTGCTCTGAGTGTTGCTATCCCTGTGCTGTTGCAATCCTGGAATTTCTCCATTGTGGGACTAATAAAGGCTCATCTTATCTTATCAAATGCTTTTTTAAGATCCGGGAATACCCCAACTGAATACTCTTGATATTTTTTCTATAAATTCCATTAGAGCAAATGCAGTTGCCCTCTTGTGTCTGAACCCATATTGCTCCTCACGCAATAAATTATTCTTCATTATGAAACTGTCAGTTCTCTCACAGAATATTTTTTCAAGTATCTTGGAAAATTGCGGCAATAGTGAAACAGGTCTATAGTTTGAAAATTCCCCTCTGTCACCCGTCTTGTATATCGGAATTACTTTAGCTATTTTCATTGCATTGGGAAATGTACAGTACCTGTTTGGAGAAACAGGTTACAAATATACGTCAGTGGCTTCACTAAGCATTTAATGATAGTTTTGACTAAAAGCATGTCAATACCATCACAATCCGTCGATGTTTTACTTTTAAACGATTTAACAATTTCAATGACCTCTCTCTCGTCTGTGTTCTTTATGAAAATGGAGTCTTTTATAACAATGTTTTTGCTTACTCGAGCCAAATTAGGACCAATGTTAACAAAAAATTTATTAAATTCATCTGCAGGTGAGACTGCATTCACACTCTGAGTCGGGTTTTTTTTTTGTTTGTTTTTTTTGAAAGATTGGTTGGGTAGCTTGTATTTGTTTTTATTTCCAAGAATATTGTTAAGTATTGTCCATGTATTTTTAATATTATTTCTGTTTTTCTCCAGTTTTTTTACTGTAATAGTCTCTTTTACTACATCTCATTATATATATTAACTTATTTTTGTATGTTTTATACCGCTGCTCTGCTTCTTTCGTCCTTTTCTTTAGAAAAGCTTTATATAATGAATTTTTCTTTTTACACGCTTTTTGTCGTCGGCCTCCGTCGGTCTATGATGACCATGGAAGAGAATCCTAAACGCCTACTCTGCTGGAACAGCACCGCCTGTGGCTGAACAGGCCGATGCGCACCGGTGTTCTACCTTCCAGCGTTGGGCGTTGGTAGGATTCAAGCCTGGGCAGGAAAATATGGAGGACAAGATGTTACCCATGCAGCATGTCCCCCCTTCTCCACGTCACTGATGAATCCAAAGGAACAGCAGGGCTGCTATAGTTTGGCACCAGCGCCGTCGCAGGAGCTGCCAGAACGATGTTGAGCACAACAGAGAACTGCCTTAGGGGCTCCGACTCCGGATTTTTCCTCAGGGTTGACTCCCGAAGCCTTTCCTGTGACCGGGTGTGCCGCAAGGCAGCGGAGGTTTGAAATCAGGGTTTACCTTCCCCTACATGGGCTACCTTCCCAGGTTGACGAGCCACCATCTACCCGAAGCATCTGGTTTTAAGGCGCCAGAGATCCGCCCTCGCCCCTTCTCCTATTAGTAAAAGCAGTTCTGCCGGGCTTCGAGACTAAACCACACGGGCAGGCTAGGAGTTGGACTTAGTTGTCAGAGGCTTTTCGAGACGCACGCTGTAAGGAGCATTTTATGAGCACTAGGAGCTTAACCCCAGTGCCACTCCTGGCTATGACAACCTTGGAACCAAAAACGCTTTTTGTAATCCTTTGGTTAACCATGGCTTGTCGACAAATTTCTGTTTAAACTTTTTCTTTACTAATGGACAGTTTTTTTCATAAAGAGTGGTTACAATGTTCATGAATTTACATCTGATACATAGACTTTTGTCCAGTCTTGCTTCAGCAGGTCTTCTTTAAAAGAATTGATTGCATTTTGTGATTTGTATCTGAAAGATTTTAAAGTGTTTTCTGTATTGGCCCCCGTGTGGCCATGGATAAGTGCACAGACTGGCAAATGGTCACTTATGTCACTTATCAATAATCCACTTTCTATTTTCTTATCAATAATATTAACAAACAGGTTATCAATAAGTGTAGCAGTGTCAACTGTGATTCACCTGGGATGCGTTATTGTGGGATATAGACTCATACTGTACACAGAATTCATGAACTCTGTAATTACATTTTGTTGAAATGGATTTAGTATATCAATATTGAAATCTCCACAGATTACAACCATTTTCTTACTAGTTATATTATTGTACAGCTCGACTAATTTATCTCTGAATGTCTCAACACAAGTTCCCGGCATTCTATATATACAACTTATAATTAGATTTTTTGTTTTATCTTGGTCAATCTCAACAGTAACACATTCCAGAATCCCTGGTAGTGCAAAGGACATTCCATTTACAAGTTTACACCTATACAGGGCATCAATATACAGTGCAACACCACCATCTTTTTTTGAGATCTATTAATATAAAACATCTGATATCCCTCTATTGCCATCAGAGAAGCCTGCTCTTCATTAAGCCAAGTTTCAGAGACTGCGATAGCTGTAAATTTTCTATCTAGCTGTTTTAAATAGTCCTGAATCTGTGGAAAGTTTTTGTTAAGACTTTTGCTGTTGAAGTGTATTATTGATAGTTTACCATCTAATTGCACTTGACTTTTGAATTGCTTTTCAGTGTAACAGTCACAGTGATTATGAATATTATTGAAGAAGTGGTTATCAGGATCAATATCATTCTCCATCTCTTGTAGTTTATGTTCAGCATAATGGCATATTTTCAGAGTCTGAATTTTCTCACTCTGTGTCAAATGACTTCCTCCAACTGGGGATGATTGATGTCTACTAAAGTCAGTCATAAGTTTTTTGTTTCGTTTAGTTTTTTGGTTTTTTTTTTTTAAAAGTACATTGACATGGTATGTTACAAAAGAGCTGTTCTTCAGTTAGGACAGAGAATAATATAAACACTACTAAATAAACTGAGGACCAGGAGAATACTTATGATAATGGATGACAAAAGTACAACTTAAAGGATTAGTTCCTTTATTTTCAGATCTACAGCATTTTTTACTTCATGCATAAAGTGGCACTTTGAATTTCATCTGAATGTTATTTAAATACTCAGCTTTAAAGTTTTGTATAAACTTGCACCTAAAACTTCAGAATGCACGTTTACATGGGGCTGACCAGTGAAATGCTGCCAATGTTGCAAAGTTTAAAATAAAAAAAAGCAGCAGCATTGCTCAATGGAGTAAAATTTGTAATATATTCTTTGACTTTTAGATTTTTGTTTTTATATATGTACAAAATGCAACTAGTGATTAACAAAGTATGTTCTGTACTTTTGTTGTTTTAAATAAGCGAGACGGTATCGGGTTTGGATTGGTATTGGATTGGTATCGGCCGATACTCTAAGTCACAGTATTGGTCTTGAAAAAGTGGTATTGGCTCATTCCTTTTTATTATATATATAAAAAATCTCCCAAAAACCTGACAGCCCAAAAGAAAAAAAGTCTCATTGAGAAATTCACTGTTCTTAATTTTCTGCTCCATGTGTAATCATTCTCCAGGATTTATTGGTTCACTTCCATTGTGGGAATCAAACAGCACTGATGTGGGGTCAAAAAGTAACATTTAATGGGATTTTGTGTTATTTTAATGAAGAGAGGTTTAAGAGTCAAAATATATTCACACTCGTCATTTTATTTATATGATGATTCATTAATAGTTTTTTAAATTCCATCCACATTCACATTTTAATTGCAGACTTAGTGCTGGAGTCTATAGCATTATTTTATTTTTTATTTTTTTTAGATGAATGAATGAATGAATGAACAAACAGGGGAAAAGGGTATGTAGAAGTAACTACATAGGAATATAAAATGAAAATAAATACTGAAATGCATGCCCAAGGGAGATGTGTTCACTCCAGAAGCTGTTCCAGAAAAGTAGGAAGCCTCCACAAACACTGATCTTTATATGAGCATCACTTGACGCTGATGTCAGCTGAACTGCGCTGAGTATTTCTCTGATTTTTCAAAACGTCTGTAAAAGTCGGTCCAAATGTTGTAAAGTGAACCCAGCTTTAACTTAGGCTGACTTAGGTAAACTGTGCATAACTTCACTCAGTGCTCAGGAACTTTTACAAAATGAGCACAACGTTCACCACCATGCATTTCCAAACATCGTAAATTTTCAGCAGACTCAAAATTTTCAAAGAACACAATTTGCGCCAGCATTTCCCAACAAGCACTAGCAATCATTAACTTTTGCCAGCAGAGCCAGACGTTTGCCAAAACATCAGTAAAAGTCAGTCCAAACATTGTAGTGTGAATCCACCTTTACTTTGGTGGTAATGGGGCTTCGTCAAAGAGCGCACTTCATCCTAGGCTGTCCCTACGCCATTAACTGTCCAGCTGGGAGCCTATAGAGTGTTTGAGTTCCATTTTTTTTTTTTTTCTTGTTCAGCCAAAACAAAACAGGCACGCCCCCCCCCCCCAAAAAAAAAAAAATGTATCAAAAGGTTTTGGGGTCTGGATGCAGACCAGAGTCTGCCATTTGAGGAGCACCGGCATAAACCCTAATGCTGCCACTCATTTTTGCCACTCAGTGTTTTGTAACTGCCACAAGTTCTGTTCTGTGACATCATGTACATACCCTCTATTTAATCCATCAGATGATGCTAACTGCTCACTGTCTGGTTAGGTCAGGAGTGACATGCGAGAGCAACGTGGGTGTTGAACAAGGCAAAGATTGGGATTTTGAAACCACAATTCATGATACTGCAATATTGAACACATCAAAAGATTATAATATAGTATCACGGCCCAAGTATCACGTTACTATTGTATTGTGTTGGCTCTGGTGATTTCCATCCCTACAGTGCTGTGAAAAAGTACAATCCCAATTCCAGTGAAGTTGGAACATTTTGGAAAACGTAAACAAAATACTATTTTAAAAATCCTTTTTTTTAACCTATATTCAATTGAATACACTACAAAATACAAGATATTTAACGTACAAACTTAAAAAAAAAAAAAAATTCAAATATTTGCTGATGTTGAATTTGATGCCTGCAACGCATTCCAAAAAGCTGGGACATGGGTTCAAGCATTTAGGAGCTGAGGACACTAATTGCTGAACTTTGTAGGTGGAATTCTTTCCAATTCTTTCTTGATGTATGACTTCAGTTGCTCAGTAGTCTGGGGTGCCGATCATCATACTGTATTTTGTGCTTCATAATGCACCACACATTTTCAGTGGGAGACAGGTCTGGACTGCAGGCAGGCCAGTCTAGTACCCGCATTCTTACTACGAAGCCATGCCATTGTAACACGTGCAGAATGTGGCTTGGCATTATCTTATTGAAAGTAGGGATATCCCTGAAATAGACATTACTTGCATGACAGCATACATTACTCACAAAGTTAGAGATATTCAGCTTTCGGGTTAAATTTCAGGATGCACCTAAAACGCACTATAACCTTTACAGGTGAACTTAATTTGACCTTCTCTAACCTACTGAATGCACATGTCCAACTGTTCAATGTTTCAGTACTTTTTACATAACTTGCTGTTCTCTAACAAGGGGCTTAACGGCAAAATTCACAACAGGTATTTGATCCATGAATTGGCCAATACTTTTTCTGGTTCAATTCTAATTAGTATTTAAACAGTCATCATCATGCTGTTCACATTTTGACATCATGAGACCAAGATGACACCTAACAACTGATTACCTCACCATTGTGAAGCTTCAAACAGATGCTCTCAGAGGGAAGTGGCCACTGAGCTTAGAGTATCAGAATGTCATCAGTAGGTTGCAACTGAGATACAGAGAGACTGGAAGAGTCACAAAAAGGCATAGAAGTGGACATCCTTTGGCCATATGCCAAGCTGATGACCGCTTCGTTGTGAACAGTGCCCTGTGGAACCGGATGTTGAATGCCACTCAATTCCAGGTATATTTAAGAGAGGTGAGAGGCACCCGTATCACGTCAGACCATTCAAAACCATTTACATCAGCATGGTCTGCGTGCTAGACGACCTACAAAGGTACTTGACCACACCACCAGGAACAGGCGTCATCGTCTTGCATAGGCCAGGGAGCATTTACGCTGGACAAGGGACCAGCGGGCCTCAGTGCTGTTCTCTGATGGAAGGTCAATTCACACTGAGCAGAAAGGATGGCCGTCAACGATGTTGGAGACATCAAAGAGAGCACTATGCATCAGCCACCGTTGTCACCAGACGAGCCTTTGGTGGTGGTGGTGATACAGTCTGGTCAGATGTGTCTAGGCCATGCAGAACTGCCCTACACCTTGCGAATGGTACAGTGACAAGCTGATACTACCTGAATAACATCATTAATCCAGTTATTGTGCCCCTGCATGAACAATACGGGCCTAATTTCATCTTCATGGACGGAAATGCTCCAGCTTATCAAGGTTGCATCATTTGGGAATGGCTGCTGGAGGCTGGGGTACCTCAAAAGGAGTGGCCTGCACTTTCTCCAAACCTGAGTCCCATAGAAAACCTATGGGATCAGCTGAGTCGCCATGTAGAGGCTTGTAAGCCTGCCCCCCACAACCTCAATGACCTGAGGGCCGCCCTTCAAGAAGAGTGGAATGCCATGCCTCAGCAGACAATAAGTTGACTTGTGAACAGTATGAGACGTCGTTGTCAAGCTGTAACTGATGCTCAAGGGCACATGACAAGTTATTGAGACACTGATATTTTTTGTTGTTGAGAAAATCACCATTTCATGCTTCTACTTAAATGCCCTACTTTCATGATATATCACTGTAGCGTGAACTTTACATTTTACATAAATTTCACCTGAAAGCCAAATATCCCTAACTTTTTGTGAGTAGTGTATGTTGCTCCAAAACCTGTATGTACCATTCAGCATTAATGGTGCCTTCACAGATGTGCAAGTTACCCATGCCATAGGCACTAACACACCTTCATACCATTACAGATGCTGGCTTTTGAACTTTGTGTTGATAACAATCTGAATTGTCCTTTTCTTCTTTATCCCGGAGGACACAACGTTCATGATTTCCAAAACCAATGTGAACTGTGGACTTGTCAGACCACAACACACCTTTCCACTTTGCATCAGTCCATCTCAGATGAACTCGGGCCCAGAGCAACCAGCAGCGTTTATGGGTGGTGTTGATATACTGTATGGCTTTTGCTGTGCATGGTAGAGTTTTAACTTGCACTTGTAGATGTGTTAAACTGTAGACAAACTGTGTTAACTGACAGTGGTTTTCCGATGGTTGGTCAGTTGTTAATGCTGTGCTGCACAAAATATAGGTCACAGGCATTCAATGGTGGTTTTCGGCCTTGCCACATACATGCAGAAATTTCTCCAGATTCTCTGAATCTTCTGATATTACTAACTGTAGATTCAAATTCAAAGATTTTTATTTGTCAATACTTCTATAAGTACAAGACATACAGGAGAACTGAAATGTTTCTGTCTTAGTGGTGTGTGCAATATATAAGGAAAGAAGGAATAAGGATGAAAAACAACAACAGCAGTCTATAATCATGTGCCATGGAGGGCCAAGACCCTGCAGGTTTTAACTTCTACCCAGTCTCTTCAGCAGGTGTTTTCACTTATCAGCAATCCGTGGGAAGAAATTCATTGGAATCTGCTGTTGAAGACACTGGTTGGAGGTAAAGCCTGCAGGGTCTTGGCCTTCCAAGGCACACGATTGGACACCCCTGACATACAGTAATGCTACCCATAGCGCAAATGGAGATAAAAAATAAAACCGAAAAATGATAAAACCCAGCAATCCTATATACAAAAAAGTGAAGCCGCAATACCAGTTATTGCAAGTTCAACGCGGTAGTGTAGGTGCAGACAGTGATACAGTGGGGAAAAAAAGTATTTAGTCAGCCACCAATTGTGCAAGTTCTCCCACTTAAAAGATGAGAGAGGTCTCCAATTTTCATCATAGGTATACCTCAACTATGAGAGACAAAATGAGAAAAAAAAAATCCAGAAAATCACACTGAAGGATTTTTAATGAATTAATTGGTAAATTCCTCAGTAAAATACGTATTTGGTCACCTACAAACAAACAAGATTTCTGGCTTTCACAGACCTGTAACTTCTTAAGAGGCTCCTCTGTCCTCCACTCGTTACCTGTATTAATGGCACCTGTTTGAACTCATTATCAGTATAAAAGACACCTGTCCACAAACCTCAAACAGTCAGACTCCAAACTCCACTATGGCCAAGACCAAAGAGCTGTCAAAGGACATCAGAAACAAAATTGTAGACCTGCACCAGGCTGGGAAGACTGAAGCTGCAATAGGTAAGCAGCTTGGTGTGAAGAAATCAACTGTGGGAGCAATTATTAGAAAATGGAAGACATACAAGACCACTGATAATCTCCCTCGATCTGGGGCTCCACGCAAGATCTCACCCCGTGGGGTCAAAATTATAATGAGAACGGTGAGCAAAAATCCCAGAACCACATGGGGGGACCTAGTGAATGACCTGCAGAGAGCTGGGACCAAAGTAACAAAGGCTACATCAGAAACACACTACGCCACCAAGGACTCAAATCCTGCAGTGCCAGACGTGTCCCCCTGCTTAAGCCAGTACATGTCTAGGCCCGTCTGAAGTTTGCTAGAGAGCATTTGGATGATCCAGAAGAGGATTGGGAGAATGTCATATGGGCAGATGAAACCAAAATAGAACTTTTTGGTAAAAACTCAACTTGCTGTGTTTGGAGGAGAAAGTACACCATACCGATTGTGATGCATGGGGGTGGAAACATCATACTTTGGGGCTGTTTTTCTCCAAAGGGACCAGGACGACTGATCCGTGTAAAGGAAAGAATGAATGGGGCCATGTATCGTGTGAGATTTTGAGTGAAAACCTCCTTCCACCAGCAAGGGCATTGAAGATGAAACAAGGCTGGGTCTTTCAGCATGACAATGATCCCAAACACACCGCCCGGGCAACGCAGGAGTGGCTTCGTAAGAAGCATTTCAAGGTCCTGGAGTGGCCTAGCCAGTCTCCAGATCTCAATCCCATAGAAAATCTTTGGAGGGAGTTGAAAGACTGTGTTGCCCAGTGACAGCCCCAAAACATCACTGCTCTAGAGATCTGCATGGAGGAATGGGCCAAAATACCAGCAACAGTGTGTGAAAACCTTGTGAAAACTTGCAGAAAATGTTTGACCTCTGTCATTGCCAACAAATGGTATATAAAGTATTGAGATGAACTTTTGTTATTGACCAAATACTTATTTTACCGAGGAATTTACCAATTAATTTCATTAAAAATCCTTCAATGTGATTTTCTGGATTTTTTTTTCTCATTTTGTCTCTCATAGTTGAGGTATACCTATGATGAAAATTGGAGACCTCTCTCATCTTTTAAGTGGGAGAACTTGCACAATTGGTGGCTGACTAAATACTTTTTTTTACCCCACTGTAGATTGAACTGCACATGATCAATATTTCACTAACAGACAGCAAGCAGGTGTGGCATTTGTGTAAATGGTTGCAGTGAGGTGCAGAGACATAAAGCAGCAGATGGATTACTGTTGGTGTGCCAAGTCTTTTTTTTTTTTTTTTTTTTTTTTTTTCCCCAAACAGCTGAGGTAGTTATTGTGTGGGTGAGTGTGTTATGGTCCAGGGGTGGGGGCTAAGTGGGCAGAGTTCAGGGTCCTAATGGCCTGGTGAACAAAACTGTTTAGCAGTCTTGTGGAATGGGCCCGGAGGCTCCGGTACCCTTTCCCCGAGGGCAGAGGGCTGAAGAGGGAGTGAGGGGGTGTGAGGTGTCACCTGCAATGTTGATGGCTCTGCAGGCAAGGCAGCTGTGGTAGATGTTCGAGAGGGGGGCAGAGGGGTACCGATGATCTTGCTGGCTGCTTTCACTGTGTGTTCTAGTGTCTTCTGGCAGGAGGCGGTGCAGGTTCCATACCACACTGTGACGCAGCTAGTGAGGATGCTCTCAATGGTGCCCCGGTAAAATGAGCACATGATGGGGGGTGGGACTCGTGCTCTCCTCCGGTTGCGCAGGAAATAGAGGCGAATTTCAGCCTTCTTGGCCAGTGATGTGGTGTTGTTGGACGAGGAGAGGTCCTCAGAGATGTGCACCCCAAGGAACTTGGTGCTGCTCACCCTTTCCACACCTGCTCCATCGATGATCAGAGGGGGGTGCTGTGTGTGTCCTCTCCTAAAGTCGACCACACTCTCCTTGGTTTTTCCCACGTTCAGGAAGCAATTGTCTTTACACCACTGGACCAGTTGGCTCACCTCATTTCTGTAGTTGGCCTCTTCATTGTTTGTGATGAGGCCCACCACCGTCGTGCCTAGATGATGAAATCCCTGAATTCCTTGAAATTGTACATTGACAAACATTGTTCTTAAAGTGTTGACCTATTTGCCCATGCAACTGTTCACGAAGTGTCAAACCTCACCCCATCCTTGCTTGTGAAGATTCTGCCTTTCAGGGATGCTCCTTTTATACCCAATCATGACACTCACCTGTTTCTAACCTGTTCATCTGTGGAATGTTCCAAAAAGGTGTTTTTTGAATATTCCTCAACTTTCTCAGTCTTTTCTTGCCCCTGTCCCAGTTTTTTTGGAACATGCTGCAGGCATCAAACTCAAAATGAATGGATATTTTCAACTTTAAAAACTATCAGTTTGAACATTAAATATCTTGTCTTTGTAGTGTATTCAAATGAATATAGGCTGAAAAGGATTTCTAAATCATTGTATTGTTTTATTTACATCTTTCACAGTGTCCCAATTCACTGGGATTGGAGTTGTACTTGCCCCCCTTCCTGATTTCTTATATTCTGGTAAATTTGTCACGCTTAAATGTTTCAGCTCAAACAGATTTTAATATTAGGCAAAGACAACCTGAGTAAATACAAAATGCAGTTTTTAAATGATAATTTAATTTATTAAAAGGAAAAAAGCTATCCAAACCCACCTGGCCCTAGGTGGAAAGAGTAATTTCCCCTTAAACCTCAAAACTGGCTGTGCCATCCATGGCAGCAATAACAAGAATCAAGCATTTATGATAACTGGCAATGAGTCTTACATCATATATGAGGAATTTTTTCCCCACTCTTCTTTGCAGAATTGTTTTAATTCAGCTACATTGCAGGGCTTGAGCTTGAGGTCATGAACTGATGGCCAGACATTTTCCTTCAGGATTTTCTGGTAGCTGAATTCACGGTTCCATCAATTACAGCAAGTCGTCCAAGTCCTGAAGTAGTAAAACATCCCCCCCAAAATAATTTGGGGAATGTGGGTTGAATGTGTATAAATGTTTGGTAGTGGTTAGAGAGGCCGTTGGCGCAGATTGGCAGCCACGTTTCCGTCACTCTGCCCCAGGGCAGCTGTGGCTACAGCAGTAGCTTATTATTACTATTGTCTGTCTGTGGAGTGAATGAATAATGTACTCATTGTAAAGCGCTTTGGGTATCTTGAAAGGCACTATATATATATAACCGGAGTGGTGGCTCAGTTGGTAGAGCATCCGCCCCACACCCGGGAGGCAGGGGTTCAAATCCCGGCCAGGTCATGCCAAAAACAATATAAAAGTGGAACTTCCTGCCGTCCAGCTTGGTGCTCAGCAATAAATGGAATGGAGGAGGGAAACTTGTGGCGGCGCCTTGCATGGCAGCGGCCCTCTGATTCTACACTTGGGGTGTGTGTGATTAACACAGTAGATAGGTAAAACACAATCTCGTTCTACTGTACATGATTGGTTGTACAGTTGAATGACAATAAAGGGTGATTTTAATTAATATAAATGCAATCCATTATTATTATTATTATTGTAAGGCCAGGTAGGTTTGAACAGTGTTTTTCCTTCAATAAATGAAAAAATTTAAAAACTACATTTTGTATTTACTTGAGTTATCTTTGTCTAATATCAAAATTTGTTTGATGATCTGAAACATTTAAGTGTGACAAATATGCAAAAATGTAAGAAATCAGGAAGAGGACAAATACTTGTTCCATAGTATTGCATTAAATTCAGTGGGTTTTTTTCCTTCCGTAAAACTTTCACAAAGCAATTATGTCCCTTCTGACTTACCATGCCTTGGTGCCGGCAGCACTCAGGCAATCACACATACTACTGGGCCAACTATCTGCTTCAGCATTTGGGCCATTTTATTCTTCTGAGAAGTAATCAGAGCCGGCAGGGATTGGCTGATGGCTGTGGGCCAAGTGTCATAATCAAAGAAAGTGTGCAAATTAAGCAATTATGGCATTAAAAGAAAACTGTATTAAGTAGCAATTAACACGTTATCTCAGACAGTCCTAAAATAAAGATTCTTACAGTTACAACACAGCCTTTAAGCTAGTGCCAACACAAGACTATCAGATACAGTATACAACTGTGCTGTACTGTTAATGTAGCTTCTAATTTTTGAAACCACTCTTCAGTGTTATACAACAACCAGTGATTTATAAAAATTTCCCTTAAATGCAGGTTTAATGCTTTATTTTATCCCACCTATTTCAGGAAAGGGATGAGAGGGATTAATAACTGGGTTGTTGTATTAAATGCATTATCTTTAGCTGAGTGTGACTTAACCTTAACCAAAAGTGTTCCTTGACTGTATTTTTAAAATTGATTTGGAATGTGCTCCCACCAATGCTAAATCTGCCACTAAGCGCACGCACGCACACACACACACACGCGAGCGCGCGCGTGCACACACACACACAAAAACACACAGGGAAAGCAGGTTATTATGCATCTGGTGTACACAGGAAGACAGCAGGCACCAAAAAAAAAAAAAAGCTGGAATTAGATCACATGGCATTTTCCAAACACTTTCAGCCTCTTATAAAACCTCTTCAAAACCACCCTGGCATACTGGTAGGCAGTAAGTAAAATTAGTTGTATATGGTGATATAGTCTTGAGACTAAAATATTGAGAATTATTTGTAAATCTCCTCATATAGAATAGAGTGACAATAAAGCCTATTCTATTCTATATGAGGAGATTTACAAATAATTCTCAATATTTTAGTCCCAAGATATAAAAGGAAGATAAAAACTTAAGTTCTGGAAAAAAGTGAACTATTCCATGATGACTGCCGATTGTAATCTCATCCAGAGTTCAGACTTCTTGGTGGCTACAAACAGGTGTCACTTCTTGTGCTTATAATTATGAAGTAAAAAAAAAAAAAAAAGTAGCTGTAGTTGCAGTCATGCTGTATCAATTATCTGGATATTAGTTCATTGCACTGGTATTCAGTTTTCAAATTTGGTATTTGGATATTGAACCCCCCCCCCCCCACAACTGCCCGATTCTAATAAAGGTAAAGTATAAATTTGCAAATTTGACAAAAATTGCACATTTGCATGAACAAATTGAAATTTTTATATAAAAAGTCACATTTCTGAAAAACACTTATGCTGACATGGTCCACTGAAGGAGCAGAAAGACTGTACAAAATATTCAGATAGTCACTCTGGATGGCTCCAAATATTTGAAGCCCCAAAACTGATATTTGAAACAGCCCTAAATTGCAGTACATTACCTATGATCTCTATTCCAACTACAGTAAATCTCAGACTTAGGGCTCTAGTTCAGCAAACAAATATGCACTTTTGCTCCCTGCTTATCGTTTTGCAACCGTGGATTTGTCCGTTTGTCAGGGCATAGTCTGTTTGACAAGTTTTGCGTCATGCCATCTTATCACCTGTGCACTGCAAGGAGGAGACCTGTTTAAGAGGGGTAGCAATGGCACAATCCCAGTGCATTGGTATTGTTGTGCATTTTATGACAATGCACTTTTGATCAGAAAAAAAAACAACAAAACAGGTCTATCGTCAGAAACAGATTTGGCTGCGTGTTCACCAAATGCGTTTTTGGTCACCCAACTGCCTTGAGCGGGTTTTTTTCAGCGTTTGTGCGTGGCGCTCTGGGAAAAAAAAAACAGTCTGTGCCCTGTATCCCAGCAACAGCTTGTCACTCTCAGCTCAGCACTTCCACTTTTCCTACTGTCAGACTTTCTACTTATTTTTTTAATAGCAGTCTGTAAATAACAATGGACAGGAAACGTTTTCTAGCAGCTCTGGATGTAAAATATGACGACATGGAAAGCAGATGTCTGAGTATAGTCTAGTACTGGTGTCCTATGTCCCGCCCACGCAGCAGTTCAGGAAGCAGTTTGGCATTGAGCGCCCTGTAAACACTGGACTACATAGAGAATGAAGGGAAAATAGCCACCCAGAGTGGAAAAAACGCGTTTGGTGGACACACAGCCTAATCAACCACTATTTTAGTAGCGCATTTAAAACGAGTGAGCACGCACGTACAATAGTTCCTACACCGGGACCATAATTTGTCATTGACCATTATTTTGATCGACTGATTTTGGAAAAAAGTGTCATAACCAGGGCTTGACATCAACTTTTTTGCTCACCGTTCACTGTGGCTAGTGATTTTCCAAAGTTACTACCACTTAGCCTTTTCACTAGACACAATTTTGTGGTTAGAAAATTATGTCTAATATGATCAAATCTGACTACCACATGCTAAATTTTACTTTAAATTTACAACCATTTTAAATGTAAATGACCCTTATATTTACATAAAAATAGCAAGAGAAACACTGTTTAAATATTAACAGCAGTAAATACTGTAAAACAGTCGAGAAAAAAATATTTGCAATGAGAGTGAAGCACAGGAAGATTTGAGGTCTGTCCCAGTTCTCATTTGTACCTCTTTCTCCAACCCCTTGGCCCTTGAACTCAAATGCCAAGGGGTAGGGGTTAAAAATTACTACTATGAAATGGGACACCTCTTCATGGCTGCACGTCATTAGTAATTGCTGATAGATTTAATCTACAGTGCATCCAGACAGTATTCACAGCGCTTCACTTTTTCCACATTTTATGTTACAGCCTTATCCAAAAGGGATTACATTCCTTTTTTTTCCTCTAAATTCTACACACAATACCCCATAATGACAATATGAAAAAAGTTTTTTGTTGAATTTTTTGCAAATTTATTAAAAATAAAAAACTAAGAAATCACATGTACATAAGTATTCACAGCCTTTACTCAATACCTTGTTGATGCACCTTTGGCAGCAATTATAGCCTCAAGTCTTTTTGAATATGATGCCACAAGCTTGGCACACCTATCTTTGGGCAGTTTCGCCCATTCCTCTTTGCAGCACCTCTCAAGCTCCATCAGGTTGGATGGGAAGCGTGGGTGCACGCAAGCGTGGGTCATTTTCAGATTATCTCCAGAGATGTTCAATGGGATTCAAGTCTGGGCTCTGGCTGGGCCACTCAAGGACATTCATAAGAGTTGTCCTGAAGCCACTCCTTTGATATCTTGGCTGTGTGCTTAGGGTCATCGTCCTGCGAAAGATGAACCATTGCCCCAGTCTGAGGTCAAGAGCGCTCTGGAGCAGGTTTTCATCCAGGATGTCTGTACATTGCTGCATTCATCTTTCTCTCTATCCTGACTCGTCTCCCAGTTTCTGTCGCTGAAAAACATCCCCACAGCATGATGCTGCTGCCAACATTGCCGTGGTTATGAGTGGTGCCTGGTTTCCTCCAAACATGACGCCTGGCATTCACACCAAAGAGTTCAATCTTTGTCTCATCAGACCAGAGAATTTTGTTTCTCATGGTCTGAGAGTCCTTCGGGTGCCTTTTGGCAAACTCCAGGCAGGCTGCCATGTGCCTTTTAATAAGGAGTGGCTTCTGTCTGGCCACTCTACCATATAGGCCTGATTGGTGGATTGCTGCAAAGATGGCTGTCCTTCCGGAAGGTTCTCCTCTCTTCACAGAGCAATGCTGGAGCTCTGACAGAGTGACTATTGGGTTCCTGGTCACCTCCTCGACTAAGGCAGTTCTCCCCCGATCGCTCAGTTTAGACGGATAGCCAGTTCTAGGAAGAGTCCCGGTGGTTCCCAACTTCTTCCATTTACAGATGATGGAGGCCACTGTGCTCACTGGGACCTTCAAAGCAGCAGAAATTTTTCTGTACCCTTCCCCAGATTTGTGCCTTGAGACAATCCTGTCTCAGAGGTCTACAGACAATTCCTTTGACTTCATGCTTGGTTTGTGCTCTGACATGCACCGTCAACTGTAGGACCTTACACAGACAGGTGTGTGCTTTTCCAAATCATGTCCAATCAACTAAATTTACCAAAGGTGGACTCCAATTCAGCTGTAGAAACATCTCAAGGATGATCAGTGGAAACAGGATGCACACGAGCTCAATATTGAGCTTCATGACAAAGGCAGTGAATACTTATGTATGTGTGATTTCTTAGGTTTTTTATTTTTAATAAATTTGCAAAAATCTCAAAAAACTTTTTTCACATTGTCATTATGGGGTATTGTGTGTAGAATTTTGAGGGAAAAATAAATTTAATCCATTTTGGAATAACGCTGTAGCATAAATTGTGGAAAAAGTGAAGCGCTGTGAATACTTTCCAGATGCACTGTAAGTCTACACTTAGATTAAATCCATACACGGGGTGGCTGTGGCGCAGGTGTAGTGTGGCTGACTACTGATCAGAGGGTCAGAGGTTCGATTCCCACTCTGTCTACAGTCTACATGTCGAAGTGTCTTTGAGCAAGACACTGAACCCCCAGTTGCTCCTGGTGGGTCAAGCCAGCACCTGTGTATGGCGGCTCTGCTGCCATCCGTGTGTCAATGTGTGAGAGAATGGGTGGATAGCAGGATCTGTAAAGCGCTTTGGTCATCTAAAGATGAAAAAAAGCACTGTAAGTGAATGCCATTACGCCATTTACACTACCCGTTTTCACCAGAAAAAAAGGAAAAAGAAAACCGATGAGAAAACGTCTCATCTTAAGGAGAAAAATGTCTCAAATTTACATGAACAATTCTAATCAGTAGAAAAGGTCAGAAATACTAGAAAAAGCTATAAATTCAGAGAAAAAACTAGACCCCCCTGGCAGGCCATTTTTGGCCTGTGAGCCACATGTTTGACACCCCTGGATCAGCACATTAAAAATACATAATTAGAAGTTTTACTTTCATGAAATGGCTGCAAATCACAACTAGATAATCACAGATAAACAAAAGTTAATCTCAGAAGCTTTATTTGCTCTTTACAGCAACATAAAGTTTAGTCACTTTCTCTCTCCGTCATACAAAAACTTAAATTTGCACAACTAACGGAAGCTTCTTGCGCTAAAAATAATCATATTTAACCACAGAGGAAGGAGCTAATGTGGGAGGAGAGAGCAGAGGTTATTCTCACCGCCGGGACAATAGGAGGGGCAGTTGGCCCTGTGATCTGATCGCCGAGAGCGGCTACTGTCTGTTCATCGCTGTTTCTCCAGACTGGCTATAAAATTAACCGAATAGCGGAACAGACCGTCCACGCCTTCACCTGTACCCAGCATCCCATAAAGAACTGCAGATGAATGAATGAATTATAAACTTACAGGACAAGTACACACACTAAGCATTCATCTATCTTCTCCTTAGGTGATGAGAATGTGGGTCACTGTTGTTGTTGTTTTTTTTTAAACTATCGGATTGGCGTGTGCCATACACTCAGAACAGCTGTCACCCGGCCAGAAAGACTGTGCTGAGATCTGCACACACCAATCACCGGATGTCACAATGCTGGGTTTTATATCCAGCATTATCCAATTTATGGCCATTTGTCATTCACTGTCATTCTTTCAACAGAATGATTCAAAATGAAATTACCCTGACAGGTTTTGTTTTTTGTTAAAATACAGCAATTTTGTGTTCAGCACAGCAGGGAACACTATATACCTCAGGCCAGGGATTTGTGGGATAAACAGTCACTCTTCCATGGTTTCCACGGAAGAGTACAGCACCATAGGTGTCCCGGAAACTGAAGGAATTTTTACAACTCCATCTGTCAAAATAATGGTCAAAGACTGGCATAACCTCTGATTTGTACAGCTCTCATCCGTGCATAATTATGTCTCCCCAGTGCGACCAGGGCTGTGGAGAAGGATCTTAAAAGCTCCTTTTGAGCCATTTGGTTTTAATGGCCCTTAAACGCATTTTCAGTTTGTGAATGGGCATGCATTGTCCTCAGCACAAAAGTGATTTGTCCTCTCATTTAAACGCTGTCGTATTAGAATCTCGCCTTGGATCTTGCGCCCCTATTTATGAAAGGGAAGGACAGCAAAGACAGCACTCGTTTATTTCACATTACACCCAAAACACGTCTCTGCATAATAAGAGCATTAGGATAGCCTCTTCCCACCAGGTGCAAAATTCATTTTTGCGCTGCTGTAATAGCAAAATGGACTTGGATGCAGCCATAAATGTATTCGGCAGCTTAAACAACAGACTGGATCCCTGAAATAGAGCCCTATCTGACTCTTTAATTATAGAACCAAAGGCTTGCCCACCAAAATATCTTTCCTGAAAAGCACCTAGTTATGTGTTTATATTTACTATGTGTCAAAACCACAAAGGGATTTTTGAAATTCCTGTTGATTTCATATATCAAATCATTACAGACTATATTTATACTTTGCCTAAACATTTTCCTTATTTATTAATCAGATGTTACCAAAAGACCAGAAACAAACATAAAAAACAGAAAAGAAAATTTGCACCAAAGTTTTGAATATCTCGGTAAATTATAATTCAGTGTCGATTTCATGGTGACACATCTGACACAGATGGAGGAAAAGAAGAGGATGAGGCTAATCAGCACTTGGTGAAAGCCATTTGCAAATCAAAAATGCCACCCCACTCTCTATCCACCCAGAGAGGGAAGCGTCACCTCACTCAGAAAAATTTTGAGGAATTTTCCAGAACATTAGCAGCAAGCCAAAGATGGTACGTCCACCAATGGGGGCGAAGCTTTAGGGAGGGAGGGGAAGAATCAAACAGATGCAGAGAGCAGACAGGGAGGTTACAACTGGACATGGATGAAGTTGCCCAAAAGATGCTTATTGGGGATCAGTTTGGGTTTAAGTGGGGTGGAGTGGGGTCTGATTGGAACCTCAGGGCAAACCTCCATCCAGAGGTGTTACATGACACAAAAACACACTCATCAGCTGATACCACATATTCACCTGAGAAAGAAGATCCACCTGGAAACACAATGTACAGAATCACTATGGTCATCACATTTCACACCTTCTGACTGCTCATTAGTAATGAGGGGGTGCTTCTACAGCTAAACTGTTTTGTTCAGGTAAAGCATACAAGGGGGGAAATCTAGACTGTAAAGAAATACCTGAAATACAATTTAGGAAATAAGTATTGAATGTGTAAATATCTTTTTTATTACATACATTTCCAACAATGAGGGTACTAGCATGAAATTTTCATCAGACTTTGGCATTAACTAAACAAATCCACACAAAAATCACAACATTCAAGTTCGCATGGCGGCGCTTTGTATGGCAGCAACCCCTCTGATTCTACATGTGATTAACATTGCAGATAGGAGAAACGCAATTTCGTTCAACTGTACATGATTGGCTGTATGGACTGAATGACAACAGAGATGGCTTCTTCTTCTTTTTCTTCATAATGAAGTGGAAAGAAACTGGAAAAAAGCACTGAACACAGAAGCAATACACCAATGCACGGTAAGGCAAAAATTCAGTTGAAATTCATTGCAATATCCAGTACTTCTACGACATCTGCTGGGTACGTACTTCATGCGCGGCTATATAAAGGGGTTTTTGTTACCAAGGTGTCGTACAAGATACAGCTCATGTTTAAAAGCCAAGAGCTTTCCCAAGACCTTTCAACCTGATTGTTGTAAAACACATCAATGGATTTGTTTGCAGAGGCAGATCAAACCTTCACAATCGTCCAGAAGGGACCACTGGGGCCATTATCCTCAAGCGGAAGGAACATCATTATGCCTCGGTGAAACTGAGAGGCATACAGTAGTCACTTAGTGCGTGTGTTTGTGGCTGTGTGTATCTGTCAAAGCAGCCTGTTTAGAAGAATGGGCTAAACTTCAACCTGAGCACTGAGGGAGATTAGTTTCTACATAGAGGAAGCATCTTGAAAGGGTCATCACAAACACCAAGTATTAAATTTAAGTTAACGTGTCCCAATACCGTTTCATTCCACTTAATTACACATAACTGGATTTCTTGAGTTAATACCAATGTCTGATGAAAATTTCATTCAAGTTTTCTCATTGGAAATATATGTATTGAAGAAAATGTTGAGGTGTTCAATATTATTTACCCAATTAAAGGTCCTTATGTCCACAAGTATGCCATTTCAATGTTCATTCAAGACAATTTAGAATCTGCACTTTGGTAATCACTTTGATACAGTTCAAGCTTGCTGATATTTTGCATGTTTTAAAATGCAATACATGTCAGTAGCTCTTTTAGACACTGCTGACAGTTTTCCTTCCTTACCTTAACTCATACACACTCCTATACAACAATCATTATAAACCTGATTTTATTTTTTTCCAGATTAAGCATTTACTCATGGGTGTTCTCACCATTAAGCCCACCAGCTGTAGGAGCACCAGTGGTTTGTTTCTGTGAGTCATAAGAGGGTCCAATATTTCCCAAGTCCTACAGATGAGAAACAGCAGTTCTAATTACACTTTTGATGAATAAAAACATAGTTAGGTCTCAGCAGCTCCATCTTTTTCAGTTTACGTCTGGCAACAGTCAGGGGAAAAGTACCTGGTCTAGAAGGCCAAATTTGGGGTACTCATCTTCAAGATCTTTGCTGCCAGGGTCAGGGTGTTCTTTCACAAGGAAAACATCTCGCTCTTTGCTCTGGAAAACACAAGTACTATTTTTAAATATTCACAACATAATTAGTAATAATTCGAAAACTTTCAATCTTTCATAGTAGATTTTCACAAATAACAGCAAGAGTAAATTTGGAGGAAGAATGAAAGTGAATGAATAAATGAAATACAGCACTCAGTCTAAACGGCTGCTTATCATATGTTTAACTGTAAATTAAATTCACTGTTTATTTGACAGTGGCTATCCATTCTGCCGCACAGCATTACCATTGTTTTTACAATGTTGTTAGGCCAGGTGAGCTTCCCTGGTCTCTGACGAGTCGTCATACACTCCCAGTATTTGTCAATGAACGGGATGATATCCTGCAACACACAAAACAAGTATTTTTCAAAAAGTATTCATGCAACAAGAACAACAACTGATCAAAAAACATCTTTTTCTAAGATAATTACCAGGATGATTTCACTTTACTGTTAAGAAAATTTTCACTGTTTGACATTATGGCTCCCCAGGTGAAAGGGGCATTATAAAATATTTCTTATTGTCATATCACAGAAAGCTTAAACAATTTATATTGTTAAAATCCCTCACAGCATAGCATGGCATTCTGGCCATAATATATTCTAACATAAAAAGAGAACCAGTATGTCTTTAAACCTTCATTTGCAGATGCTTCTTTATGTTATGAGTGCTAACTGCATGTTTTCTGTAACAAGTCCTTATCTGTGATAATCCTGTAGCTAAAAAGTGAAAGACATTTTCTACAGGCATAAATAACAGTGGTAATAATGCATGGGTTGGAGTACAATGTAGAAAAAATTGTGCTGAAATTGTTATACGCAACACCATCTTGCAGTATAGATAGATGTACTTTACTGATCCCAAACTTGGAGATTACAGTGTAACAGCAGCAGCATGACAGCAGTGATTTAAAATGGACATACTGTAGAGGGTACGAAGGAAAGGATGTGGAGGCGAGGCACGAGCGTAGGTTGGCACAGATTCTTTATTGACCCTCTAACATGAATACAGCCTGTTGACCCCAGCGTTGCCGCTGGGGCCCTCTTGGATGGTCTTGACAGTAGAGCGTAGAGAGAGAGCTGAGAGTAAAACAAGCTCTTTTATACCGTGATACAGACAGAGAGAATGCATGGCACATTAGCATATCAATTGTCATCTAATACACATCGATCAATACACATGATTAGCATGACATTGGTTGGCTCGAGGACGCATGCATACAGTCCCATCTGACTGCTTCCTGTGGTTCCCTGTCCGCATGTAAATTGTCCTCTGCTTCTTCCAGCCCTGCTGCTAGGTGTGAAGAATGTTCCAGAGGAATGTCCTCCCACTGTGTTTAGTGTCACCACACCAGCCCCCCCCTCAAACACCCAGAAAGGGCTGTGACCCCCCCTGTCATTTGGGTTCAAGTCGACGCCAGTGGAGGCTGCAGCGCGGGGGGGTAAGGGGGGGGGGCTCCGGTCGAACTGCCTGGTCTCTGACTCTTCCCGCGGCTCGCCCTGCGAGGATGTGGGGAAGGCGGGTGGCCAAATTCCCCGAGGATGTGTAGCGGCTGTGAAACAACTGTAGCTGTGTGAGGGACTTGGCAGTGCGGCAGTAGATGCAGAAGGGACAGCAATCGCCTAAATCTCCATTGTGTGCCGCAGCTAAGAAACCCATACCAACAATGGAGCTGGTTTGTCCCTGGTGCGTAGCGCGCGCTGCGGCCACGTAGCTTCCAGTTGCACTGTCCTCATAATCCTGCAGTGTGCGGCTTCTGTGCGTGGAAGGTCCGTTGCCGAGAGGTGAGTCAGGGTCAGGGAGCTTGATGGAAATCAAGCCCAGTCCTAGCTCTCCCAGTGTGGAGAGTGTGGGAAATGAGGAGGCAGGTTTACGAGCAGATGAAGTTTATTAATACTCTCTCATCAGTCATACACATAAAAAGCATGAAGCAGCCAAGCAGTTTCTCCTTATATCCCAACAGATCATCTCACATCTGCATGACATTTCACATCACACTGCATGACATCTAACAACACAATACATTCCCCTTGAACCCCGTCTCTCTCTTCTTGCTAACTCCCCATGACATCCCTGGCTATTGTCCTCTTATGTTTATTTTTTCATCCTGGCTGAGACGCTGTCTGACTCACCCTAGTCTCTACAATATGCATTTTGTGTCTGCTACACCACAACCCCCAGACAGAGTTTCAGTCCCCACGTCTTTTGGGCTTCAGTCTCCTCCCATATCTGCTGTAACGGGGGTCTCTGTGCCGGTGGGGGGCTGTTGGACGTGCGTCTGACTGCGGGTGGGCCATGGCAAGGGGGGGGGGGGGGGGTCCGCTTTGCCCGTGTGGCTGTCCTGGTGAATCGTTTGCCTGGGGAGTTCTCAGTGGGGGTCTTCCACGCCGAGGGGCCCGAGCCAGCAGCACTTGCTCGTCCGCCACTACAAAGGCGGGCACCACATGAGTAGGATGCCTTTTTGCAACAGCGGACCAATTTCTGCCTATTTCTATTTTCTATCTGGCTCTCTTGCCAATCTTTCTGATCCAGCGTCACCTTTATTCCATCCGAACACATAGATTGCCCAAATGTCTCCTGAACCAGCAGCGGACAGAGCCACTGTTTCTAGTAGGAGGCGGCAGTACAATAGAGACCAGCTGCTAGCACTTAACCGGCCCACGATGCTAACGCAAGAACTCGACATACCGGGAGAGATAAGACGGAAACGACGTGGGTGTCGAGCTGGAGTAAGACGGCGGGCGAGGAATATAAGGTACAGACCCGTCCTCCCATCAGTTATTATGGGGAATGTTCGATCTCTACTCAGTAAGACTGATGAGCTAGCGGCTATCTCCCGCTTCGAGAGTGTCTTCAGGGAGAGTAGTTTGATGCTATATACTGAGACGTGGCTAACAGAACTAGCAACAGATGCTAACATCGAACTGGAGGGTTTCCACGCAATACGGGCAGACCGGACACCAGACAGTGGGAAGACAAGGGGCGGAGGAGTGATAATGTATGTCAATAACAACTGGTGCAGACTGGGACATACCACGGTTAAGGAACAGCACTGTAGCAAAGACATTGAGTTACTAGCTGTTAGCATGCGGCCTACATATCTCCCGAGGGAATACTCACACGTGATCTGCATTGTTATTTATGCAAATCCGACGGCGAACGCTGGGACAGCGCGTGACGTCATCCACTCAGTAACTGGCAGGCTGCTGACAGAACACCCAGATGCTCTTCTCCTCATCTCAGGTGATTTAGACCATATTTCACTGTCTCCCATTCTACCCACATTCACCAAGTATGTCACATGCCACACTAGAGACAATAAAACACTGGACTTATTCTATGCAAATACTAAGGAAGCGTACACCTCACCACCACTCCCCCCACTCGGGAGATCGGATCACAACTTGGTTCATCTTCTGCCGGTGTACAAACCCTTAGTACACAGACAACCTCCGGTCATGCGCACGGTGAAGTTATGGTCTGAGGAGGCAATGGACGTGCTAAAGGACTGTTTTGAAATCACTGCCTGGGAGCAGCTCTGCGACCCACATGGTGAAGACATTGATGGCCTCACTCACACCATCACGGACTACAGTACATCGGCTTCTGTGTGGACAACACCGTACCCACCAAGACCATACGGTGTCACTCGAACAACAAACCCTGGATCAACCCTGAGATAAAAACACTTCTGAGAGAGAAGAAGAGGATCTTCAGGTCGGAGAACAGGGAGATGCTGAAGTCCATTCAGAGGGAGCTGAGGAGGAAGATCAGAGAAGGCAAGGACAGCTTCAGGAAGAAGATGGAGGACAAGCTGCAATGGAGCGACATCGGCGGGGTCTGAAGAAACCTTAAAACCATCTCTGGGCTCCAGAATACCTCCCCCCAGGCCACGGGGGGCAGGGAGTGGGCCAACAATCTGAACCTGTTATCGAGACCTGCTGTCCACACCCCACTCCACCAACACCCCCCAACACTCCCAGCACACAGCCCCCAACCAACCTGACCCTTACTAAGACCCAGGTGAGGACGGAGCTGAGGAAGATCAAGGCGAGGAAGGTCCGCGGGACTGGACAGCATCAGCGCGAAGCTCCTCAAGTCCTGTGCAGACCAGCTGTGTGGGATTGTGGAGCATATCTTCAACCTGAGCCTGAAGCTGGGGAGGGTACCACAGTTGTGGAAAACATCTTGTGTGGTACCTGTACCAAAGACTTCCCACCCCAAAGATCTGAACAGCTACAGACCAGTGGCCCTGATGTCTCACATGATGAAGACCCTGGAGAGACTGCTCCTTGCTCACCTCCGCCCCCTGGTGGGACCAGCGATGGATCCACTCCAGTTCGCCTATCAGCATGGCATTGGGGTGGAGGATGCAGTGATCTTTCTCCTTCACCGTTCTCTGTCCCACCTGGAGAAGCCCGGGAATGCGGTGAGGATCATGTTCTTTGACTTGTCCAGTGCTTTCAATACCATTCAACCAATGATCCTGAAGGACAAGCTGCTGTGCGCAGGGGTGGACCAGCACCTGTCATCATGGATCCTGGACTACCTCACTAACTGGCCACAGTTTGTGAGAACCCGAGATTGTGTGTCGGACATGATCATCGGTAGCACGGGGGCCCCCCAGGGAACGGTTTTGGCTCCCTTCCTGTTCACCCTTTATGCTGCGGACTTCTCACACAACACAACACAACACACTGCCATCTACAGAAGTTCTCTGACGACTCTGTGATCGTCAGCCTCATCTCCAGTGGAGATGAAGCTGAGTACAAAGGACTTATCCAGGACTTCGTGGACTGGTGCCATCGGAACTGCCTCCAGATCAACGCGAGGAAAACTAAGGAGCTGGTGGTGGACTGCCGCAGGCAAGGACAACCCCTCACAGCACCAGTAAACATACAGGGAACAGACATTGAGATGGTGACATCCTACAAGTGCCTAGGTGTTCATCTGAACAATAAACTAGACTGGTCACACAATACCGACGCACTCTACAAGAAGGGACAGCGCAAGCTGTTCCTACTGAGGAGGCTCAGGTCTTTTGGTGTACAAGGGGCGCTGCTGAAGACATTCTACGACACAGTGGTGGCATCAGCCATCACTTTTGGAATGGTCTGCTGGGGCAACGGCATTACAGCAGCTGATAGGAAGAGACTGAACAAACTGATCAAGAAAGCTAGCTCTGTCCTGGGACAACGCCTTGACCCAGTGGAGGAGATAGGAGAGAGAAGGACGGTGGACTCTCTGCTGGAGTCCGAGTCTCACCCTATGCAGGACATATTGAACGCAGTGAGGAGCTCATTTAGCAGTAGACTACATCATCCTAGGTGCGCAACCGAGAAGTTTCGCAGGTCCTTCCTACCTACGGCTGTCAGACTGTATAACCTAAGCAGGGCTGCTCGCAGAGATAGCAAAAAAACGTGACGACCTAGTAGTATTGAATGAAAAAGATGCAACAGACTTACACAAATGGTCCCCTCCAGTATACAACTAGGACAATATCAGTCGCTACAGAGGGTGACAATATGTATGGGTACATACAGTATTCATACTATGTAGGATAACTAAGTAGATGGTTATGTCGTTTATTCCATCTTGCTACAATGCTCCGCACTATGTATATATATTTATATATTTATGTGTACGTATGTATATCCACTGCTCTTATTGGTATTTTTTCGTATCTTCTTAATTATTGCTCTGAGTGTTGCTATCCCTGTGCTGTTGCAATCCCGGAATTTCCCCATTGTGGGACTAATAAAGGCTTATCTTATCTTAAATCAACGCAGTCAGCGCCAATGGTCTTCCCTGTTCAGGCTGTTTCTGTGCGTTGCTCATGTCGCTGATCCTCATGCGTCTCGGTCCCAGTGCTGCGCTCTCCGTCCGGCCCTGGAGGTCGCCATCGTGGAGACAGGACAAGGCGCGCGCGCTCCCGTGTGGGTGTGAAGGATATAGGCGATCCCCGGTCTCTGGAATCCACAGCGCGGTGAGCGGGAGAGATAGTCCATTTCACGTTAGGTCACCAATGTAGAGAGAAGAGATCAGGTGAGGGGCGCACCATGACGCGTGCTGGGGCTTTCCCGGTCAGGGTCATCTCCGGGGTGTTCGCCTCGTGTTCCATTCTTCGTCAAGGGTCACCAGTGTAAAGGGTGCAAAGGAAAGGATGTGGAGGCGAGGCACGAGCGTAAGTCGGCACAGATTCTTTATTGACCCTCTAACATGAATACAGCCTGTTGACCCCAGCGTTGCCGCTGGGGCCCTCTTGGATGGTCTTGACAGTAGAGCGTAGAGAGAGACAACAGAGTAAAACAAGCTCTTTTATACCGTGATACAGACAGAGAGAATGCATGGCACATTAGCACATCAATTGTCATCTAATACACATCGGTCAATACACATGATTAGCATGACATTGGTTGGCTCGAGGACGCATGCATACAGTCCCGTCTGACTGCTTCCTGTGGTTCCCTGTCCGCATGTAAATTGTCCTCTGCTTCTTCTAGCCCTGCTGCTAGGTGTGAAGAATGTTCCAGAGGAATGTCCCCCCTCTGTGTTTAGTGTCACCACAATACTCCCATTTCTTGAACAAAGCTCCTCACACACCACTTGTCAACTTCCCGCCTCTTCCCCGCAGTACACACAGCGGAACAGGTTTGTGGTGGGTGGCTAGGCTTCAGTCCAGTGGGTTGCTACCTTTAAACTACCGGTTTGGTCAGATAGCTGCTATTCCTGTTTGCCAGGGATGTGGGGCTGTTTTCCATTGTGCTGCGTCAGAGAGGATAGTCCGCTAACTTATTTTATAATAGGATTAAACTTAACCTATTAAACTTAATAGGAGGTAAGTAACGTTAACTCCATGTCTAATTATAAAATGGCAAATGCTAAATGGAAACATTATAGTGCATCAGACCATTGTTTCTTTGGTTTAAATTGCTGCTGAGTTTCTTAGTTTTGTCTGAAAAAAATGTATTAAAGCTGCAAAAGTGCATGATGGTAGCACATACACACAAAATAAAAAATAAATAAATAAAAACGGGTCAGAGGAGCAAGTTGGCTCTTAATGTAATTTATATGATTTCTAATCATTTTAATTAGTCAAGTAGCAATAATGAGTTAAAGTTAAAGTCATCACATCTATTTTATTACATTATCTTTCGTTTCTTTAATTTTCAGATCAAGACCAATCTGAAATACTTTTACTAGGAAGTAAACAGGTTAAATCAGGTCAGAATGGCATCTTCAGACTGCAGGTCTGCACTTAAATTTTCAGTAATTTAAACTAACAACTAATTTATATCTATAGATGGCAGGGATGGGCAATTTTCTCATTTTCAGACACTTTTTTTTATGTTATGTGGGAATTTTTTTTTTTTGCTATACTCCTGTCTCAGGAAATATTTAACTAACTGATGTTTACTTTTATTCATTTGATAGGATTTAGAATAAAAACCTCAGATTTATGAGAATCAAGTTTCAAATGCACACTAAAAACTATAACACTGCAAAATTATGAGGGGAAAAAGGTGTATGTAAAAAAATAAAAGAGATGGTCCTTTTTATGTGATTTAATAAACTACAAAATTTACAGAAAATGCATATCGTGAGATATATATATACGTATATATATATATATATATTTATTAAGTTTGGTGGCCCTAGCTTTGCTCGTACAGTAATAACCTGTAATGAATGTTAACCTCGACCTTTTGACCCCAAACCCATAGTCAGAGGTCAGGATCCCAAGGTGAACCTGTGTAGCAAGTTTGGTGACCATAGCCTTCATTGTTGTTGAGATACAGTTTATAAGCCATTTTGATGTTGACCTTTGACCTTGTGATCCAAAAACCATAGTCACACTTCAGGGTCACAGAATGAACCCTGTGTACCAAGTTTGGTGACCCCAACTTTACTCACTGTACAGTAATAAGGCATAGGGAATGTTAATCTTGACTTGACCTTTTGACCCCAAACCCATAGTCACAGGTCAGGATTCCAAGGTGAACCTGTATACCAGGTTTGGTGGCCCTAGCTTTACTCGTTTTATAGTAATAATAAATGTAACATTTAACATTTACCATAGTGCAACTGCAATGTTAACTTTGACCCCCTGACCCCCTGACCCAGTTAAGTGAGGGTGTAAGTTGTCCAAGATGTGCATTAGATACAACTCCTATATCGATTTGAAAAGCTTTCATCATTTCTTTCAGTCGTTACTGTGTTTAGAAGATATAGGGGGAAAACCTGACCGCTGACTTCAAGATTATCCAGTGAGAGTGAAATTGCAATAAGCGCATCAGAGTATCTCAAACCATGGTACCAAGTTTCAAAACAATCGGACCAAAACTGTCAGAGGAGTTGATTTCACAAAAGTGGGACAGATGGATGCACGGACAGATGGACGGATGGACTGACTGACCCATAACATTATCCAAAGTTTCAAAAGAATCAGACCAAAACTGTAGGAGGAGCTGATTTCACAAGACAGTTATTGTCTATGAAGTGAGGTGAAACAGGAGGTCATAAGTCAGAGGCTACAACTCCCGCAAAAATCATCCAATCAGAACCAAATTGCAATATGCACATCCTTGGTATATATCAAATTAGGGTACCAAGTTTCAAAACAATCAGACCAAAACTGTAGGAGGAGTTGATTTCACAAAAGCGGGACAGGCGGACAGACTGACCCAAAACATAATCCCTTGCCGGCGGGGGATAAAAAGGTGATGTTTCCAAACGCTGGTAATCTGTTGTTTTTGTGTAGCTTTCAGGGAGATTTATGGCTCCAGCATTCCTACATTCTCAAGGGTATATAATGCATTAAACATAGATTAATTTTTTCATTAGTTTTTATTGCACAAAGTAAAATGCATCACAAGATAATAGCATGTAGGCAAAATTTACATTTATTTACCTCATTTACTTAATGCATCACTTTATTCTTCAGTCATGATAGTGTTTTACTGTTGTATGTCCCTTCATTTTCACTACTGTTTCACGTTGGTGAAAATTTCTTTTCTGAAATTTCTTACTTCTTTCTTGAAAATTTGCTGCTTTTGTCTCAAAAATTTGACTTTTCCATTTACATTTGTGTCTGTCATCAATGTGCAACATTTTTACCCTCAAATTTGACTTTTTCTTGTAAATTTGCAACTTTTCTTATAGAGTTGAAACTTCTCTCAAACTTGCAGGTTCTTTTCCTCCAATTAGCCTTTTTTCCCCAGTAAGTTAAAAAATGTCAAACTTACCAATTTTTTTCCTCATAAATCTGGTACTTTTTTTATGTAAATTTACAATGTTCAGAGAGATGCTGGTTAAATTTTTGTTCTACAGTGGTGTGAATAAGTGTCCGCCCCCTTCCTGATTTCTCTTTTTTTTTGTGTTTGTCACATTTAAATGTTCCAGATCATCAAACAAATTTAAATATTAAACAAAGATAACACAAGTAAACACAAAATGTAGTTTTTAAATGAAGTTGTTTATTATTAAGGGTAAAAAAACAAAAACAAACCTACATGGCCCTGTGTGAAAAAGTGACCCCCCCCCCGTTAAAACAAACTGTGGTTTATCACATCTTTGGAAAGCTGAGTTCAATTTCTCTAGCCACACCCAGGCCTGATTACTACCACACCTGTTCTCAATCAAGAAATCACTTAAATAGGACCTTCCTGACAAAGTGAAGTAGACCAAAAGCTCCTCAAAAACTAGACATCATGCTGCGATCCAAAAAAATCCAGGAACAAATGAGAAACAAAGTAACTGAGATCTATCAGTCTGGAAAAGGTTATAAAGCCATTTCTTAAGCTTTGGGAAGCCAGCGAACCACAGTGAGAGCCATTATTCACAAGTGGTGAAAACATGGAACAGTGGTGAACCTTCCCAGGAGTGGCCGGCCGACCAAAATTACCCTAAGAGTGCAGCAACGACTCATCCAAAAGGTCACGAAATACCCCACAACAACATCCAAAGAACTGCAGGCCTCACTTGCCTCAGTTAAGGTCAGTGTTCATGACTCCACCATAAGAAAGAGACTGGGCAAAAATGGCCTGCATGGCAGAGTTCCAAGATGAAAACCCCTGCTGAGGAAAAAGAACATAAAGGCTCGTCTCAGTTTTGCCAGGAAACATCTTGATGATCCCCAAGACATTTGGGGAAATACTCTGTGGACTGACGATACAAAAGTTGAACTTTATGGAAGGTGTGTCCCATTACATCTGGCGTAAAAGTAACAGCATTCCAGAAAAGGAACATCATACCAATAGTAAAATATGGTGGTGGTAGTGTGATGGTCTGGGGCTGTTTTGCTGCTTCTGGACCTGAAGACTTGCTGTGGTAAATGGAACCATGAATTCTGCTGTCTACCAAAAAATCCTAAAGGATAATGTCCAGCCATCAGTTCGTGACCTCAAGCTGACGTGCACTTGGGTTCTGCAGCAGGACAATGATCCAAAACACACCAGAAAGTCCACCTCTGAATGGCTTAAGAAAAACAAAATGAAGACTTTGGAGTGGCATAGTCAAAGTCCTGACCTGAATCTGATTGAGGTGCTGTGGCACGACCACAAGAAGGCGGTTCATGCTCGAAAACCCTCTAATGTGGCTGAATTACAACAATTCTGCAAAGATGAGTGGGCCAAAATTCCTCCACAGCTCTGTAAAAGACTCATTGCCAATTATCGCAAATGCTTGATTGCAGTTGTTGCTGCTGAGAGTGGCCCAACCAGTTACTAGGTTTAGGGGGCAATCACTTTTTCACACAAGGCCATGTAGGATTGGATTTTTTCCCCTTAATAATAAACACCTTCATTTGAAAACTGCATTTTGTGTTTACTTGTGTTATCTTTGTCTAACATTTAAATTTGTTTGATGATCTGAAACATTTAAGTTTGACAAACATACAAAAAAAAAAAAAAAAAAAGTCAGGAAGGGGACAAACAGTTTTTCACACTACTGTATGTAATGGTTTATTTTTTCCTGCAGATCTGGACAATGATCCAATTTTATTTTTTAATGTGTTTTTGAAAGGGTTGAAAGTTTTTTTTTTCTTTTTTGTTCTATTTTATTTTAACAGTCCAAATTCAGAAGGATACTGAAGAAGTTAGCAGACAGAACATTTGCATGACTCGTCCTAACCCTAATAATTATATACACTGTTCAATTAGATGACAGCAATGAGTGTACATACCAATTTGTGTCACATCTTGTCTGTCTTTCCTCTGTTGCAGCAATTGCATTAGAAGTTGTTCTCTGCTCTTTTTTTTTTTTTTTTTTTTTACTTTATTTTTATTTAGGATGTTCATTTTTCAACCAACAGTGATCTGTGTGGAGTTTGCATGTTCTCCTCGTGTCTGTGTGGGAGGAAACCGGAGAAATCCCGGAGAAATCCCGGAGTAAACCCTCCGGTTTCCTCCCACATACCAAAAACATGCAAGTTAGGTTAATTGGCATTAAACTGGGGATTCTAAATTGTCCTCAGGTATGACTGTGAGAGTGAATGGTTGTCTGTCTCTCTGTGTTGGCCCTGTGATGGAGTGGCGATCTGTCCAGGGTGTACCCTGCCTCTCGCCCAAAGATGCTGGGATAGGTTCCAGCCCCCCCGCGACCCAAAAAGGATTAAGCGGAAGAAAATGGATGGATGTTTATTTTTCACACACAAAAAAAACAGGCAGACCTATATCAAATCAAAATGACAGTTTTTCCAGTATTTCTCATATTTCCCATAGGCAAGTCTTAAGACACCATGATATACAAGGTCTATACAAGTTATCAATCTTATCTCTTATCACATCTGACCAGTAGGGAGTAATCTTAGGGCATTCCCAAAAAAATATAAAAGTGCCCTGCTGTTACATTTCCACATTTCCTCCAACACTGACCAAGCTCTGAGTTTTTACTCTGTAGACCAGGGGTCACCAACTGGCGGACTCCGGTCTGGATCCAGACCCCGAAGCCTTTTGATACAATTTAGGAAAAAGGGAGACCGTTTTGTTTTGATGGGAAAAAAGCTGAAGTGAACTGCTGTATTGGTGACCGGCCGGACAGATTATGACACAAGACCTTGGGCGCTGTCCTGCTGCAGACCCCCCCCCCCCCCCCCACACACACACACACACACACTTCACTGTCCCACAAACATCACTCTCACTATGCGGCTCCAACCGTACCAGAATATATGCAGCAGGTTGCAAAACCACGGTTCACTGCGCCCCCACTTCGTCCCCCCAACACAAGACCGACAGCCAAGACATCCACCCCGGACAGACATGCTTCGTTTTAACTTCCACAAAATGAAGTGCTGTTGTGAAATTGAATGTATTTACCAGGGTACTCCTTCCTCTATTCTGCCCAGAGTAGTCCATGCTGGGGTGCAGAGGTGAGGTCGCTGGTTATGGAGGCCCTTTTCGTAGCCTTTGAAATTGCAGCCGTTTGAAATTGAACAAAGGATTCATTTTAATTTTTTTTGTTTAAAATTAATACAGAGCTTAAAATGGCTAAAACTTGAGTTTAATAAAATAATGTGTGAAAGCAAGTTAAATGATATTGGCCTGTCTGTAGACACCTCTGGTCTTCTGAAAGAATGTCCATGAAATGGTGGCGGTTTTTAAAAGCACACTGAGATAAATTCGTCCATGTGCCAGATTTCTCTTCCATTTGTTTTAGTAAAATATGTTGGAAGTAAATTCATGGGTCATTGCAAATACTTTGCATTAAAAGGACCAAGTTGTCACACAGTGGAAGGGAAAAATCCTGAACAGAATAATAAAAAAAAATGCATCAAGACGCATTGAGAATGGTTTTAGAATCAAACTGGAGTTCTGAATCATAATCAAATCACGAGGTGACTAAAGATCCCTACACCGAGATCAGACCTCGGATGGGGAAGAGGACCCACCTATCGGACCGCTTGCAGTTTTAGTTGATGACCTCTGCTGTAGACCTTTAATTTTAGGTGTGATAAAAAAAACTTGCAATGTTTTTCCATGTGAATTCTCTCTACAGATTAGAGCTTGAGGTCATCACTGCAGCATCATATATATTTAACCTATCATCTTCAAACATTGTTATATTAGTCTCTTTTTCCCTTCTGCCTTTAATGTACAATGTGGAAAAATTATTTTCCATGTGTAAACATGAATATATTCTAGAAATTTGTTTTTTTAGGAACATTTCCTTTACATGAGTCAAGAAAAATATTTATCAACCCCATTTCCTCCTCTGTGGGTTTAATATTTTTGTCAAAGTGGCATCGTAGCTCAAGATATCTAAAGAAGTCCCGTTTCTCTACATTGTAGGTCTCTAAAGGCTGCTGGTAACCATTCATCTTACTGTTAGATGAAATCTTCCAGTAAGCTTTGATACCCTTTTGTAACCACTGTTTGAATGTGCCGTCTATCTTAGCAGGTATGACGCCTGTGTCATAGGAAGGACACCTCAAAATTCTTACGCTCCTTTCAGTTTTCTTGCTTTTAAGTAGTTTATACCAGAAGTCTCGTGGTACAGTGATCAAGGTGGGTAGGAAACCTGACTCTAAATTTCTTTTCAGAAGGCCCTGATCCCCAAGCACCGCTGGAAAAGGTGCATCAAAATAGGTTTGATCCATCTCTTTCCATTTAACTTCAGACCTTAGATCACACCATCCCACTAAAATTCGTAGTTGCGCTGACCTGTAATAATTTTCTAGGCACGGCAGATCCACACCACCTTTATCTTTTCTAAGCTGTAACGTGTTGAATTTTATTCTTGGTTTTTGTTTTCCACAAATAAAGGTGGCGATTGCCCGGTTCCATTCAATGAATTGTTTGGAGGGTATCTCCACTGGCAATGCCTGAAATAAATAAAGGAGTCTGGGCAGCAGATTCATTTTTATAGTATCAATCTTGTTGTACATATTGAGTGGCAGTAAAGGCCAGCAACCCAAGTCTGTTTTAATGTCTGATGTTAGAGGTTTGTAATTATGTTCATAAAGGTCTGATAAATCTTTTGGTATCTGTACCCCTAAATACTTGATAACATTATTCTGCCAATTAACCTTAATCTTTTTTTTAATGTTTTGAGATGGTTCATAGTTAAATGAGAGGGTTTGGGTTTTATGAAGATTCAATTTGTACACTGAATGTGCACCAAATTCTTTCAGCACAGACAGTAGTTTAGGTAGACTGATATTAGGGTTGGATACTGTTACAAGAGCATCATCTGCATATAAACAAATTTTATGTGTTGTCTCACCAATGGTAATACCTGAAATATCTTTATGTTCTCCAATTGCTTGTGCTAGTGGCTCGATAAAAAGTGTAAAGAGGGCAAGGTTAAGTTGGCCTTCCTGCCGACATCCCCTTTCTAATGATACTGTTTTAGGCAAATCACCATTTCATTCGATCCTGGCTGAAGGTGAGTCATACAAAGAATTAAAGCAGCCAATTATTTGGTCATTAAAGCCAAACCTTCTCAAAACCAGATATAAGTATTCCCATCTGAGTCGAACGCCTTTTCAGTGTCAAGGCTGACAACGATCGACTCAGTATTTTTCATTTTGTCTATAAGATGGAGAGCATGCCTCACATTGTCATGAGTCTGCCTATCCTTCACAAATCCCATCTGGTCAGTGTCAGTCAGGTCTGGAATTATAGTTTCCAGCTGTTTAGCCAATACTGTTGTGAATATCCTATAATCTATGTTTAAAACTGATATTGGTCTATAGGAGCTGCAGGCAGTCCTATCTTTACCTGGTTTGGGAATTACAGAAATCACTGCTCGTCTCCAGGACAGTGGAATCTCCCCGCCTCCCAGAACATAGTTAAAGCAATCTAGAAATAAAGGAATTATCAGATGTTTTAAGTGTTTATACCATTAAGACAGAAAACCGCCTGCACCTGGCATCTTATTTCCTTTTAGGTTTGAAATTGCTTTGCCAATTTCTTCTCTGTTATTGTCCGCGTTCGTGCCTTATTCTGTTCCGTTCCTATAGAGCAGGGTTGTCCAATCATGTGCCATGGAGGGCCAAGACCCTGAAGGCTTTACCTCCAACCAGTGTCTTCAACAGCAGATTTCAGTGAATTTCTTCCCACTGATTGCTGATAAGTGAAAACACCTGCTGAAGAGACTGGGTAGAAGAGAAAACCTGCAGGGTCTTGGCCCTCCATGGCACATGATTGGACACCCCTGCTATAAATGGTAAATCAAGACCTGAGATGAAATCATTAACAGTTTCCAGGTCAGGTGCCTCGGGTTGAGTGTAGAGTTTTGTATAATAAGCATCAAAGGAGTTTTGTATATCTTTCAGATTGTGGTGCATAACATCAGTATGTGGGTCTTTTACTTCATGTATAGATCTATCCATCTGTTGTTTACGTAGCTTCCAAGCAAGCCGTTTCTTAGATTTGGGACCGTTCTCAATAGTTTTGCTTTATATAACAAAGTATTGAGATGAACTTTTGTTATTGACCAAATACTTATTTTACTGAGGAATTTACCAATTAATTCATTAAAAATCCTTCAATGTGATTTTCTGGATTTTTTTTTTCTCATTTTGTCTCTTAGTTGAGGTATACCTATGATGAAAATTGGAGACCTCTCTCATCTTTTAAGTGGGAGAACTTGCACAATTGGTGGCTGACTAAATACTTTTTTGCCCCACTGTAAATTATAATGTGAATGCCCACAAAAAAAAAAAATCATATCTCAGCAAAAAATCAGAATTGAGCAATAAGACCTGCAGTGTGACCGTAGCCTAAGAAACTCAGCAGTAATTTAAACCAAAGAAACAATGGTCTGATACACCAATGATGTTTCCTATTAGCGATAACTTGGCATCGTCATCTAGCATTTGCTGTTTTATAATTAGAGTGAGATGGAGTTAACGTTACTTACCTCCAGCTAAAATGGGGTTAGCGGACCATCCTCTCTTGACGCAGTGGAACAGTGGGAAACAGTCCACATCCCTGGCAAACAGTAGCGGCTATTTGACTAAACCATTAGTTTGGAGTTAGTTGCTGTGCTAACCACCGGAATGAAGCCTGGCTACCCACACACCTGTTCCACTGCAAGCACTGGGGAAGAGAGGCGGGGTGCTGACAAGTAGTGTGTGAGGAGCTTTGCTGAAGAAACGGGGGTATGTGTATTTTAAATCCCGATATAAACAATTGAGCTTTATATGAAATAATAGACGTTTTAGCTCATCATTGGATATATACTGTATAGTCATATCACATAGATATGATTTTTGGCCCATATCACCCAGCCCTAAGTTAAAAATACAAAAAATTATGCTGGCACTTTATTAATCTGAAATTTGTGAAAAAAATGTTTTGGTTAAAGCAAGTTTGCATTTTATGCCCAACTAGAAATCATGTTGGTTTGAAATAAAAAGAACGTATTTGAAACAATTCCTTGTCTTTGTAATTAAAAAAAGAAAGTAAATAAAACTGATCAAAAACAAAAAGCTCATGTGGCATGAAAACAAATCTGGGATTTTGTTTTTAGGCCATATTACCCAGGCCTAGTCCACACCCACCTTGTCTTTTGAGAACATGGTCTTTGGGTGCTCATCTTGTGTCCTGGACCTCCATGTTAGATTTGCCAGAGCTGTGAGACACATCTCCTTCAGATCTGAAACATGAAAAGTAACACACAGTCTAGTTAAAGTCAATCCTAAATCCTAAATGTTGGTTAATAATGGGTTAATATAAGGCATGGAACACCTACTAGCTTGTTTTCTGAGAAAGTATGTGTTGCCGCTGTGATGGCACACATTACAGTGAAACACATAGTTGGTCATGAAGGGCAGACAGGTTCTGTAAAAGAGGATGAAGTCGCCATGATGAAAACTTACAGCATGTGTCACTAGCCAAGCACTAAGCAACAGCTTAACAGTGGATTATACGTACACAGTGTCAATCCCAAATGTGTCCGCAGTGAACCACTTTGTACACAAAGCGCACTGCAGCTCCACCTCCCCCAGCTGTCGGCCACTTTCCTCATCTCCAGATCCAGTCAGAGCATCAGTAGCCTCTGAGCCTTCACCAGCTGCCTCCTGGAACAGCGGGAGTCAGTGCATTAAAAAATGTCTTGCCTGCAATAAAAATATTTATCTCAACCACACATCTACTGAGGAAAGGGGGAAAAAGTGCAAAGTGCTAGCAACAGAATAGGGAATAATGAGACAAAGCAATGAGACCAAGCATGACAACGTTCGGCTTAAAAGAAATACTGCCCACTACCCACTTTGGCCTTCAGTTTGCACGCTATTTAAGAGCATGGCATGCCAGAAGGCTGCACTTACAATGCTGACTGCTCTACCCATAAACCAGATGAGAAAACTCAAGAAAAAAAGGTGCTGTGATGAAAATCTGCAAGTCAAAAAAGAAAGACAAATTTAGGGAAACCACATTGTTACCATTCCCTCTTTGCCACTTGATGATTCAGTGTCCATGCTGGTGGGGAGTTCACCAAATGCAGGATCTCTGTAAGAAAAAAGAAACAATTACCAATAAAAAATGAATACTGTATGTACAATTTGCAATTTCATTATGAAAAATTACTGGCAAAATTGCCATAATAGGTTTTTCACAGTGGTCTGCAACCTTTTGATTTTTTGGTCATAACCATAGGCTTTTTGTGAGCCTGGGGGACAGAGTGACCACAAACTCTACTCAAGTAAAAGTAGCTACCTTATGATATGAATTATTCAAGTACAAGTAGAACTGGGCAATAAATAGATTTTTTGGGGGGGCAGGGGGGCTTTTATAATGTCCAAAAAAGACAATGACACGAACATCGATTTTCCTCATTCACAACAGTAAATAATGCAGTCTTCATTTCTTGTTTGAGAAAAGGCATACTATAAGAGTAAATCTCCTTATTACTAATATCAACCCAACCAGTATACAGTATCCTCACAAACTGATGCTGTCACATACATTTGAAAACTCAAATTTGGTTTGTGGTTCTATTCTTAATTTATGGCCAAATATTCTAAAATGGCTCTTGCCATTAGAGGTACCATGAATATATCTGAAGATTTTTTTTTTGTATTAATTTTAACACAGATTCAAATTTTTTGTTCCTTTTGAATTTCTCATGTAAAGTGAGAAATTTACGTTTTACTAGCAACTGTTTTAGAAAAATACAATTTTCCCCTTCAATCGAGTTAAATGTGCAGAAACTTACCACTACGCACCAAGCTTGAAGTAAGAATACTTGATAGCACACCATTTAAAGCAGCTGTTTTTCTAAATAATGGGCCGTTTAGGTGTAATGTTTGGCATCAGGTCACTCCGTACCCAAATCACAACGTTCCCTAGACGTTCCGTATCTGCTTAACTAAATACTTATCAAACCAAAATGCTCCATCTTCTTCCGCTTAATCCTTTTTGGGTCAGGGGGGGCCGGAGCCTATCCCAGCATCTTTGGGCGAGAGGCAGGGTACACCCTAGACAGATCGCCAGTCCATCACAGGGCCAACACAGAGAGACAGACAACCATTCACTCTCACAGTCATACCTAAGGACAATTTAGAATCCCCAGTTTGATGCCAATTGACCTAACTTGCATGTTTTTGGCATGTGGGAGGAAACCGGAGAAATCCCGGAGTAAACCCACGCAGACACGGGGAGAACATGCAAACTCCACACGGATCACTGTTGGTCGGGGGCTGGAATCGAACCCAGGATCCCCCGGCCAAGGGTGACTTGCTGTGCTGCCGCAGTGCTAACCACTCCTCCACCGTGCTGCCCAGTGTTGTTGTGGTTCATTTTTAATATCAAAACGTGATTCAAAACAGAAGCTGAAATTAAGACTGAAATTAAACTCTCAAAAATGTCATGGCATAACAGTAGCAACTGATTTTAATTAACCAAACCCCAGCCGATTACCTGATTAGTTTGCTGTATCATGGCTGATCTTTACCATGAAATCTGCAGTGATTTTTTTTAAATAATTTTTTATATGAAAATTTTAGACTCCTTGACCCCCCCAAAAAAAAACCACATAAATGAAAGGAAAAAATCCCTCCAATCGCGTCTGCCACTCTTATGCCACTGATTGCCAACACATTTTTGAAAGTTTGACAGTAGCCTTAATTTCAGCTTCTGTTTTGAAGCTTTTGATAAGCCAGTAATCACATTTTGATATTAAGAATAAACAACAACATTTTGGTTTAGTAAATATTTAATTACGCAGGTACGGAACGTCTAGGATACGTTGTGATTTGGTTACAGAGTGACTTAGTACGGAGTGTCCAGAAACCATAACGTTTCGGGTCGCTCTGCGAGTCTCGGAGCTAACTACTGTTAGCTAGCCAGTTTTCTAACGCGATTTTAATGAACACAGGCCTGATATGCACAACTTAATTTACACAAATACCACGCTAAAGTCGAAGCCTTTAATATCAGCCTCAAATATGTTTGCATTAATCACACATACCCTTCTCCAGCCTCCTGTTCAGTTGCAGGACCGCTACCCGCCTCAACCTCCGACGCCATGCTTCAAATAAACGACTACTGCAAATATCGCGATAAGATTACAACTTCCGGTTGGCGGTCCAGCTCAAGGGCGATGCCATAGAGGGAGGGACTCGAGTGCTCAGAGTCCTCTTGACAGCCTTGTAGCATTGTATGGAACATCCAAATAATGGTTTGTTGTATTTATTATTATCATATAAGTAAGCTGAAACGTCATAAGTTATTACCTCCGCCAAGGGAGGAGGTGATGTTTTTAGTGGCGTTGGTTTGTTACCTCAGCCAAGGAGGTTATGTAATCAGGGTGGTTTGTCTGTCCGTCCATTTGTTTGTTACCAGGATTACGCAAAAACTACTAGGTGGATTTTGATTAAATTTTCACCTGAGGTAGCCCTTGGGCCATGGATGAACCCATTAAATTTTGGTGATAATCTGAGAGTGCATACCTCCACCAAGGACCTTGTTTGGATTTGTGCAGCAGGATTACACAAAAACTACTGGATGGATTTGGATGAAATTTTTACCAGAGGTGGTCCTTGGGCTAGAGAGGAACCAATAACATTTTGGTGATGATCCCACAACGCATACCTCCACCAAGGCTCTTATCTTCTCACACTGTTAGGAAGAATCCTCCAAAACAAACCTATTACATTTTGGAGGTGACCCATGAGGGACGGAAGGAGCCTTGGTGGAGGAATGCACTGAGTGCTTTTCTAGTTGGTTTGTCTGTTAGCAACATAACTCAAAAAGTTATGATGTGGAGGAAGGAATCAGACGAGACCACGAGCTGACGACACTGACTTTATTCTCCTCTATCAAACATAACAGACTGAATCCGAGTGCCAGAGCGAACTCTCTTATACACTGTATTTCCGCCTCTGGCACCCAGGGTAAACACATTAACATACAACCTGTGAAACATCCACACACATCCACATTAACATACCATCACAGAGCTGGTCTTGATACAATACAGTCACACCCCGTGTCCTCAGGTGTGAACCTGGCACAGCGGGGGCGGAAGGCACATCTTTCTTTGGCTTTATACCCCCTAGCACTCTGGCAGCCTTAGCTGCCTCTTCTCGCCTTTTCCCCATTACCATTTCTGACTGCCTTCTCCCCCACCAACCCCCTGTCCTGGGTGGAGTGCCATGTCCTCTTGTGTCCCCCACACATCCCCCACCACCACCACCACCAAACACCCAGAAGGGGTCCTATCCCTCTGGACTTCTGGGCTTGAGCAAGTGCCCGTAGCGGCTGTAGCATGGAGCCACCGGGCTGGTCGAAACTCCTTGTTGAAGTGGGTGGAAAGGGAGGTCGGTCTCTGTAGGGGGAAAGGGTGGGGAGGGAAAAGGGTTAGTTACATGCAAACCATTCTCTGCTGGGGAAACACAAACCTGTGGAGCCACTGTAGGCGGTCGTCCGCGCCGGGCAACTTGAGCCAACACCACCTGTTTGTCTGCCAACACATAAGCGGGCTTCAGCCTGTCTATGCAGACAGTTTCCTTACACCCCCCAAGTCTAACACAAAATGCTTCTCCCCAGTTTCCAACACTCTAAACGGGCCATCGTACAGTGGCCGCAGCAGGGTTCTGTGAGCGTTGTGCCTGACAAAAACGAATTTGGTGTTCTCTAAGCGCTTTGGAACAAAAGTGCGGGGAAAACAATGGTGCGCTGGGCCCGGAGGAACACTGGTAGCCCCTGCACTGGAAAAAAGGTGCACGGGTCGGATGGTCCTGGGCACAGGGCTCTGGGGCAAAAATTCTCCTGGGATCCGCAACGGCTGAGAAAAAACGAGTTCTGCTGGGGAAGCTGCCAAATCATCCTTAGGTGTGGCGCGCAACCCCAATAGAACCCAAGACAGGTGGTCGGCCCAATTTGCATCCGTCAGCGAGGCCCTGAGCACTGCCTTAAGTGACCTGTGAAAACGCTCGCACAAACCATTAGGGTTGTATGAGGTGGTGCGGTGGATTTTGACCCCCAGGCTATCGGCCATTGCGGACCAAAGCCCCGAAACAAATTGTGGACCCCTGTTGGAAGTGATGTCCAATGGAGATCCGAAAGTGTGACCCAAGCTGACAAGAACGCGCGGGCTACCTCGGCAGATGTGGTGGAACTCAGCAGAACCACATCCAGCCAACGCGTAGTGCGGTCCACGATTGTTAAAAGGTGTGTGAACCCCTGTGACAGCAGGAGGGGACCACTAAACCCACGTGTATGTGGTCGAACCTCCTGGCTGGAATCTGAAACGGCTCGAGGGGGGCTTTGGTGTGCTTGTGCACTTTAGCCCGCTGGCACACGATGCACACTGCAGCCTATTCTTTCACATCCCTGCGTAGGGAAAGCCAGACAAATTCAGACTGCACCAGTTTAACTGAGGCGCACACGCCGGGATGTGAAAGGGAATGGACAGATTCAAAAACACGGCAGCAGCAAGAGCTTGGAACTACCGGGCGGGGGCGGCCGGTGGAGACGTTGCAGAGCAAGGAGGGGCACCCTTCTTGCACCACCCTGCTCTCTAATTTTAATCCAGTAGCTGCGGACTGGAGCGCACAAATGTCTGCGTCCCCAGTTTGATCGGCAGCCATAGTGGGAAAATCTATCCCCATGTAGACCAGGAAGATTAATGCGTGCAACAGGCAGTCAGCCACAACATTAAGCTTACCGGCTACGTGTTGAATGTCGGTAGTGAACTCAGAGATTGCGGCCAAGTGCCGTTGCTGCCGGGCCGGCCACAGCTCCGCGACTTTGGACATTGCATACGTTAGTGGTTTGTGATCAACAAATGCGGTGAACTCGCAGCCCTCAAGCCAAAACTGAAAATGACACATAGCCAGGTGGAGGGCCAACAACTCCTGGTCAAATGTGCTGTGTTTACGCTCGTTGTTGTGCAAAGTACGGCGAGAAATGCAAGTGGCTGCCACAAACCGGAGACGTACTGCTCCACCACTGCCCCTATCGCGACATCAGACGTGTCTGTGGGGAGCGCTATCCACGCTGACGGGGTTGGGTGGGCCAGCAGAGCCGCGTTAGCGAGTGTCATTTTGTCATTTGTGAAAGTCTGGGCCCGCTTGGGGGTCCAGTCGATGCTATCCGCGGGCTTCTTTTTTTTTTTAGTGTGCCGTACAGCGGTAGCAGCAGCTGTGCTGCCCGGGGGAGAAAATTGTTGTAAAAACTGATCATCTCCAAAAATTCCTGCAGTGCCCTCATGGTCTGTGGATGCAGAAAATCCAACATTGCAGTTGCGGCGGGATCACGCCATCTGGCGAGATGCGATGTCCCAAAAAATTAATCACCGGCAGCCCGAACTGGCACTTTGTTGGGCTAACAATAAGCCCGTGTGCTTCCAACCACTGGAAAACTTGTTGGAGGTGGGCGAGGTGCTCCTCCTCTGACGCGCTAGCCACCAAAATGTCATCCAAGTAGACAAAAACGAACAGCAGGTCACAGAGCACCGCGTCAATCATTCTTTGAAAGGTTTGCGCTGCACCTTTTAACCCGAACGGCATGCGTAAAAACTCGAAAAGGCCAAAAGGAGTTATTTCCACTGTTTTAGGAATGTCCTCTGCGTGAACCGGGGCCTGGTGGTACCTGCAGACCAGATCCACTGTTGAAAAAATGCACGTCCCAGCCAGGTACACGGAAAAATCCTGGATGTTCAGGATGGGATACCGCTCATGTTCTGTAGTGTTGTTCAAGCGTCAGAAATCGCCACACGGCTGCCACAGCCTTGGGCACCATGTGCAGCAGAGATGCCCACGGACTGCTGGAGCGCCTAGTGATGCCCAATCGCTCTAAGTTAGCAAATTCCTCAAGCGCGCTGGCTAGTTTAGCTGCGTCCAGGTGGTGAGGGCGCACGAACACAGGCGGACCTTTTGTTATGATAAAATGTTCGACCCCATGCTTGGTTACCGCAGCGGAAAAGGTGGGAACCGGGAGTGCTGGGAACTCGGAAAGCAAACGCTGGTACTTAACCCCTGGAGCTAGAATGTTAGTGTGTGTTGATGGCCCAACTCCCCGAGCTGTGCAAGGCAAGGAGGAAAAAGAAAGAGCGTCCACTAAGCGTCTGTTTGCAACATCAACAAGCAATCCGTGAGCACACAGAAAATCAGCACCTAAGATGGGGACCGAACATGCAGCTACCACAAAGTCCCACTGGTAATTGCGTCCATGTAAACACACAATCACTGTCCTTTCTCCAAACGTCCTGATATGGGGTCCGTTGGCGGTCATAAGAGCCATTCCGCTGCCTTCTGCCAACCAGTCTGCACTGACTGGCAAAATGAGGCTCTTCTGGGAGCTGGAGTCCACCAGAAAACATCTCCCAGAACGTGTGCCTATGATAAAAATCAGCTTCTCCCTGTCGCCAGTGGTTGCAGCTGCTACCAACCGTTGTCTGTCTCGTTTCCCAGCTTTCTTGAAGTGGCACAGCGGCAGACAACGTTGCGCTTCCTTGCCAAAACGGCAGTGATAAAAACACAGCCTCCCGGTCCCATGTCTCTGGGTGGCCGTCCCTGCCACCACCATCGGCTCCTTGACCTCACTGGATTCCTTTGGAGATCCAGGTGTCACTGCGTGCATACTGAGAGCCCTGTTTGCCAGGATGATTCGGTCTGCCTCTTCGGTAGTTCCTGGCCGCCAGCAGCGGCAAGTTAGCAAAGATTGCCTGTGCTGTAGCTGGTAGGTTCCTGAGGAAGAGGTAGGTAAACAGGAAAAACACGTCTTCTTTACCCGTTAGCGCGAGCATGCTCTCCATAAGTTCCACAGCTGATATGTCCCCCTAACTCCGAGCGTGTGAGGAGCCTTTCTGCCCTCTCCCCATCCGAAAGGGTATAATGGTGCAGCAGCATCCGCTTGAGACCGTCATATTTTCCTTGGGCTGGCGGGTCTTGGAGTAGACCCATGGCTTGCTGCGTGGCGCGCGCGTAAAGCGATGCCACCACATGATGGTACTTTGTGTCGTCTGTTGAGACTCCTTGGAGGGTGAACTGGGTTTCCACGTGAATAAACCAAGCGGCCAGGTTGTGAAGCCAAAAGTCCGCGAGTCTGACTGCTGCAGTGCATACAGTGATGGGAGCCTTCAGCGGGAGTGTCTCCATGGTGGTGCTCAATCCGTGTTCCATTTCACGTCTTTAGGTTGCCAATGTGGAGGAAGGAATCAGACGAGACCACGAGCCAACGATACTGACTTTATTCTTCTCCATCAAACATAATACACTTTATTCCCGCCTCCGGCACCCAGTGTAGCTACATTAACATACAAGCTGTGAAACATGCACACACATCCACATACAGTACACATTAACATACCATCGCAGAGCAGGTCTTGATACAATACATTCGCACCCCTGTGTCCTCAGGTGTGAATCTGGCACAGCAGGGGCAGAAGGCACATTTTCTTTGGCTTTATACCCCCTAGCGCTCTGGCGGCCTTAGCTGGCTCTTCTCACCTTTTCCTCATTACCATTTCTGACTACCTTCTCCCCACCAACCCCCTGTCTCCTGGGTGGAGTTCCATGTCCTCTTGTGTCCCCCACAGTGAATGGATTTTGATGAAATTTTCAGGAAAGGTGTGAATATCATGGGGAACAGATGATTAGATTTTGGTGATGATATGAGAGTGCATACTTCCACCAAGGGCTTTGTTTGTATTTGTGCAGCAGGATTACACAAAAACTACTGGATGGATTTGGATGAAATTTTCACCAGAAGTGGCTCTAGGCCTACACACAAACCTATTACATTTTGGAGGTGATCCATGACAGATGGAAGGAGACTTGGCAGAGGTATGCGCTCTCTGAGTGCTTTTCTAGTAATAAGTAATATGGAATGTTATGAAGACAAATTTTAATGAAAATGTCAAATTTCATGATTGATTTTATGCTTTTTATTGTTTTAAGTTGCAGAATGGTGCCTGAATGCGAACATGTCATTTGTAAAAAATATTTCAGTAAAAGGGATTTTTCTGATGAAAATTAAGTGAAACACTTTATTTGGTATTTTGTCAGTCATTGCCTCATAATCGGTTGTGCATTATTTTAGATGCAGATCAATAACTCCTCCTTTGACAACACAAGTGTAGTTCTCTTCTGTGAACTTTATTGATGCCCAACAGACAGAACAAAAACTGGAATGGAGGCAAAAGTAGTATCAGTACTTAAAAAAAAACTCTATTAAACTACACAATACTACACAACACTTTTATTTGTGCTGATTTAACAATTCAGCCTTAGCAAGAGAATATCTACCAAACTACTCATGATATACTGTATATCACTCTGTGTGTAATGAATCTATATGTTTCTTTTTTTTACTGAATTACTGAAATAAATCAACTTTTTTATGACATTCTAATTTAATGAGATGCACCTGTACTACATTGTCCTCTATAAACTATCCTTGCAGTCTTTGTGGAGATGGAGGGGGGCAGTTTAACAGAGGGGATGGTTTTGGCTCATTTTGCTAACTAGGCGAATGGCCTTTTTAAATTTTTTGCAACGATTTAGTCATTTGAATGAAGTTTTAATAATTTATTGAAAGAAAAGCTTTTTTCAGATATTTGCAAAGATGTTTTTATTTTGAAGAGATAATCATTTTTCAGTGGAAGTTGTCCCATTTTTTTTTTGTCATTGACCTTTACCTAATTAATGATGAAGACCGTGGTCTCTGTGGCAGTTGATAATTTGTAAAAATCTGTAGGGTATTAAATATGTCCCTGAGTTTATAGTTATTAAAGTAAAATAGATACCAACTAAGTAGCATATAAAGTTGACATATTTTTAACAGATCTCATTCCACGTGTCCTTTTTTATTATTAATTTGTGCCTCTTCCTCTCAAATGGTCTCTGCACAACCCTGAAATTAATTCATGTGGACAATAAACTGATGCTGATACAACACATTGGAAAACAAAATTATGTAACATAAGCTGTGATAACCAAATGTTGCAGTTTTAGGGCTCAATGTTTTAAAATTCAAACCGCTGTAAAATTTTAGAAAAAAAAACCCCTTACTTTTAACATTTTTTGTTATTCCTTTGCTGCGCTTTGAATGTCCGCCATACTGGAGTTTGAGCTGTGGAGTCTGCCAGCTGCCGCCAGAGGGTGCCAGCATCCCACCTGTAGAGGGCACCCATTTGCCACAAATACACACTCGGCACACATAATTATGAATCTTTCATTATTATTTTTATTTTTCTGATTCTTATGGTGCCCCAAAAGAATGGGCCCAGGGCACCCACCCACATTAAAGAGTCAAGATTTAAAGATTTTTATTTGTCAATACTACTACTATGTGTACAGGACATAGGTTCGATGAAAGGACTAGCTGTTACAATCCCTGATGTTTGCACCACTTCTGAGTCCGTCAGGAGTTTTTGAGAGATGGCTGCTATAAGGCTTCACCACCGGGACACATCGTCAGTTGTGTACCTCAGCATCACAGGGTGTTTCGACCATTTATCACAAGACACCCTCCACTGAGGCAGGCCCACCACAGGTTGATCAGGCCTGGGTGTGTGTCCCGTGGTTTAGCTGTTTGCCTTAGAAGCCCAGAGGGTTTCACCCCTTTTCATTCACTGCCAGCAACTGGTCCTCTCGGCGGTGTCAACCAACTCTTGATAGCCTATAGATCATAGGAAATGGTGATGTCCTAGACATCGTATATGATGTCATAGACAGACTATTAAATGCCAGAATCCTTTGATGTTGACGATTCAAAATTGGAATTCTTTGATGTTGATGATTCCATGGGTTGTTTTGATGCCAGAATCTTTTGATGTGACGCCCTCTGCCAAGGCAGACCCACGACAGGTTAATCAAACCTGGGTGTGTGTCCCGTGGTTTAGCTGTTTGCCCTAGAAGCCCAGATGATGTCGCTCCTTTTCATCCACAGCCAGAGACTGGTTATCTCGGCGGTGTCGACCAGCTCTTTGATCGCCCATCTGTAATCCTGTCCACTGATTCCAATCTCCCTGAGCAGCTTTGCAGTTGTTGTGGCTACAAAGCCCCTACATCCCACCTCCACCAGGCACACCTTTATCTTCCAGCCTCTGTCCTCTGCCTCAACTGCTAAGTTGGAATACCGCAGCTTCTTATGCTCATAAGCTTCCTCGACAGCATCCTCCCAGGGTATTGTCAACTCAATAATGTAGGCGAGCTTGGATAAATTAGACCAGAGGACGAGATCTGGTCACTGGGTGGTCGTTGCAATCTCCGGAGGGAAAATGAGCCTTTGATCCAAGTCAGCTCGCATCTGCCAATCCCTGGCTGCGTTCAGTGGACCCAGATCAGGGAGTGAGGGACCGGTTCTCAGCTTGGCCCCCACTTGAACAAATGATGGTAGGTGTCGGTGCACATCCTGGTTGTTGAAGGGTTGGGAGTTGATGGATACTCTCTTGCACTGAAGTTTATCAGCTAGACACCTGAGGACCTGGTTGTGCCTCCACGTGTATCTACCTTGAGTGAGGCTAGTCCTGCAGCCAACCGAGATGTGCTTGAGCGTTGCTGGGGCTGTACGCAGAAGGCAAGATGGATCCTTTCCAAACCACAGCTGCAGATTTGGGGGAGAGGGCAGCACATCATATGTACCTTGGATGATGAAACTCAGCCTGTTGGATTCCATGCCCCAGAGTTTTCTCCATGTGATTTTCCTCTTTTTGACACCCTCCCACCTCATCCATCGACCCTGTTTGGCTTGTGCTACGGCTCTGGCCCTTCTGGCTGCTTCCTCCTGTTGACGCACCTCCTCTACCACCATAGTTTGGCGTTCGGCTGGAGATACCTTTTGCCAGAGAGTTGTCACTGTTCCAAAGCCAAGGTCTCCTCTGCCTTGTTGGACGTGGCACACCACATCATGATGGAGGAGCACAGATTTGGCCTGTAGTACAGCCATGTTTGGGGTCCACTTCCTCCCTGTTGCTAGGGTAGGAGCGGCACCTCTTACTACAGGATCCTGGGAGATGGTGAGCAACATGTCCAGCCTCACCTTGGCACATTTGAATTCCTCAACCAGGCTAGATAATGGCAGCAACAAGGCTCCATCACTGTAAAGTCCAGTGCTGCTGAAGCATTTTGGAAGGCCAAGCCATTACCTCACATAAGAGCTCACTAGCCTTTCCAGACGCTGAGCATGGGTTAGGAATACTTCATGCATGGTCAATGGCCACAGGAGTCTAGGTAGCAGCCCAGACTGGAGGCACCAGAGCTTCAGTTTCCCTGGAAGTGCAGTGTTATTAATCTGCCTGAGGCCGTTAGCTGTGTCCTGCCGGAGTTGTTCAAGTTGTTGAGTATCTCTGAGGTCTGTGTTATACCATCATCCGAGGCTCTTGGTGGGCTTCTCTAAGACTGTGGGGATTGGTTTATCACTGATGTGGAACCGCACTCCCATTAGTTGGCCTTTAACAATGGTGATGCTGCGAGATTTGCTTGGCTTAAACTCCATTCTTGCCCACTGGATGTTCTCCTGGAGTTTCTGCAACAAGCGTCTAGTGCAGGGGTTCTCAAAGTTTTGATGGGTGAGGGCCAATTTGGGAATCCAAAGTTGAACCGAGGGCCACCAAAGGGACAGAGGCAAAAAAAAAAAAAAGACTGAAAATTCAATTCCATTTGTAATCCTTTTAATTATCAGATTTAATTAGTTTGGGTAAAGTCATATTAACAGTAAGAAATTGGGACTGATGAAAATACAATTTTAGTGTCAACATACCTTTTAACTGCAGTGTGATTTGTGGTGCTGTTTTCGGTTGGCCACGAGTCCTCTGAAGTCTGGCTCCATCTCCGACGTCGCGATGCGAAGGACTGCATGTAGGTGGGCATCTGTCATCCTGGATCTCAGCTTAGATTTGTTGATGGCCATGGTGGAGAAGGTCTTTTCACAGATGTAGGTGCTTCCGAATAAAGACGCCATTCTGACAGCATGTTGACGAAGAGCAGGGAATGTGGATGGGGAAAGTCCTTTGTAGAACTCGATCAGACTCTTGTCACGATATGCAGCTCCAGCCTCGGAGCTTTCCTGTAGGTCGATGAGCTCAAACTGCATGTCTGCAGGCACTGCCTCGGGCACACATGAGAAGGGATTTTGGAAAAGGTTGAAATCACCCTCGTGGTCCCTGAAGTCAGGGAATCGGTGGTCGAACTCGTCTCGAAGCTTTTCGATGAGGCCATGGTTCTTCTCTGAACGCAGGTGACGCAAAACTTCACTCCCGTCCGTGTCTGGGTCATCTACCAGCGCCCTGCAGGCAGGGAAATGAGCGAGATCTCCTTCTCTGAGCTGTCCCTGGAGCAGTTGGAGTTTTCGCTGGAAAGCTTTCACGTTGTCAAAAAGTGTGGAAATGAGTTTTCCATGGCCTTGCAGCTTCAGATTGAGATCGCTCAGACAATTATTCAGGTCGGCGAGGAAGGCTAGGTCACAGAGCCATTTGCTGTCCGTTAACTCAGTCACGTCTTGTCCTTTTGCCTGCATGAACTCGCAAATTTCTTTTCTCAGGTTAAAAAAACGTTTCAGTGTGGCACCTCTGCTCAGCCACCGGACGGCAGTGAAGTAAATGACGTCTCCAAAATCTGCCTCTGACTGCGCCAAAAGGGTTTTAAATTGGCGATGGTTCAGACCTCTGGACTTCAGGTAATTAACTGTCTTCACAACTACGGCCATGACGTGTTTCATTTCTAGCGTCTGAGCAGCGAGGGCTTCTTGGTGAATTATGCAGTGGTAGCTGACTGGTTTCTTACCACCGCTGTTCACCACTTTCTCAGCCAGCAGCGACACTGCACCTGTCCTACTCCCAATCATTGCTGGTGCTCCGTCTGTCGTGACACCGACCAAGGATGCCAGGTTAACATTGTGTGTGTCCAGACTGCGATACACTGCTTTGCAAATATCCACTCCCTTCGTTGTGTCTTTCATACTCTCCATACTCAGTAGCTCCTCGCCGACGTCAAAATTCTCAGTGACAGTTCGGATGAAAATCAACAGTTGGGCAGTGTCGGAAATATCCGTGCTTTCATCCAGTGCGATGGAAAACGCTCCCTTTTCTAGCCCCTCCACACGTATCGCCAGTTGGTCCTTCAAATCATTTGCCAGATCTTCGATTCGTCTTGTGACTGTGTCATTCGACAAACTTACGTCACGGAACTTTGTTTTTTGGTCTGGGCATACACGCTCTGCCACTTTTAGCATACAGTCTCGAACAAATTCTCCGTCACTAAACGGCTTGCCCCGTTTAGCTATTTCATGAGCTACCACATAGCTAGCCTCTGTTACTGCTTCGCTGGTTTTTGAAAATTGCGTGAAGACTGACTGTTGTGCTGTGTAGCCCCTTTTAAGTTGTTCCATCTTTGTGGTGCGATCCTTGCCACTGAATTTTTCATAATTTTTGTGTTTTGTTTCGTAATGGCACCTGATGTTAAAGTCTTTTCGCACTGCGATTACCTGTCTGCAGATGAGGCATACAACTTTATCTGACCCGTGAGGTTCAACGAAGTAGTCCAAAGTCCATTTTCCCTGAAATTGCCGTTTTTCCTCGCTGACAGTTCTCGGTTTCCTCGAGTGAGCGGTCTCCATCTCTGCCTCTTTCTCTCGCTGATCCATCTTTATTTCCACACTTCGACTTCCACAAGCACTAATATTTATTTCTTATTCTTCTTCTGACTCAAAATGGTGCTCCGAAACCGTTGCCAACCAACACTTCTGCACTGTGCGCTGAACGTTCCATCTCCCATAATACAATTGGACTAGCTGCTGCAATGAAGTGATCGCAAGGTCGACAACACATGTAATTACGGCTTGTGACTACAGATGGCGCCAAAGACCACTAAACGTAGATGTGTATCGGAATTTTTCCAAAGCAATTAGTTCAGATCATATATTGGTTAAAGGCCTCGGACAGTGACATTTTTTTATTGAACCAATAAACTGATTGTATGAAAATATTCCATTCTGGCCATTCCCGTGATTTAAAATGTGTCACCAGCCTCCATAAATGACTTTATTTGTTAATAGCCCATATTTCACTTAGTGATGCTGCAGTACCGCCATCTCTCGATAGGGGCGTGCAGCAGTGACGTCAGGTCAGGGAGAAACAGGAAATGGCTGCAGGAAATGGATGATCACTGGCCTGCAGAAATGGCTGAACGACAGCAGAGTGATTCGGACAGCGATTATTTTATCGAGTATGATGACCGCAATATAAGTGATGATATTGAAACTGACGAATCTGATGATGAAGTAGTTTTGGGTGGTGCTGATGGGGTTATTCAGCCGTATTTGTTCGAGCCCGAGGGTGCGGAGGAAGACGCGGACGAAACAGCGACCGGAGCAGAACGAGAGGCAAGAACGAGAGGCTCGCCGATTTATATTGGTAAAATATGCTTTGAAATTTTTTTTTTTAGGCGATATGCATGGTCACACACTTAATTATCAAAATAAAACTGCCAGTTTTTCCCTCGCTGCCTTACTTGGCGACTTATAAACATTCTCTTTCTGCTCAAAATTTTTTACATGTTTTAAATATTTTCTAATCAAACTTCATAGACCAATTTATATAGCACTCCCACGAGCCATTAGTTTATTATAAGCATCTGATTATACCATTTTTTTTAACAGGTGCACTTGTGAGAAATGCAACATTATGCCAACATCAACTGAATCTCGGTGCTGCCAGGAGGTATTGAAGGTGAAGAAGTGAGGGTGATACCTGCCTGTGCTGTGAGCCTCATCAGAGAAACATTCCCATCTGATCACAACAAGGGATTTTGCCTACCAAGATTAGATTTGTGATCAATGTTATTTAAATAAAGTTTTTTAAAATCATATATTGAGTTTATTAATGTGCATGTCAATTTTATAATTCTAATATTTCAGCATTCATCAAAGTCGGATCTCATATACATTAGAGTAATTTTTCTACCATTTTATGGTGTAAAATTCGTGTGCAATTTTTAAAAGCACATTTCTCTAAAAATCTTAGGCTTATATTTTTTTGTCTTAGCAAAATATGTTGCTTCCCTAACAATTGAAAGCTGAACTTTCATTGCTAATTGGAAATTTATTCTACTTTTACATGTTTGATTTTGAAAATCTAGATACATGTTGCTCAACAGCATCAGCTTTGATGGGACGCTGAAATTTGGCACTCAGTGTTGCGGGAACTCTGGCTTGTACAGAGTGCCACTGCTCCAATAAGTGGGTTGGATCAACCAAGGTTTTGTCGAAAAGAGTATTCATCAGATCATCCACATATTCTGAAATAAAATTAATTTAATAAAAATTAGAAATCGAAAGCTCCTTGTAAGTGGTCGTGGAAATTCCAACGATACCGGCTGCATTTAGGACTCTGAGGACCTTGACATATGACGCACCAGTGAAGAGAATGGCGGATGAAAGCTGTATGTTACCAGCTGGGATGTCCCTGATCATCTGCTGGCTGTGCCAGGATCGATCCTCAACACAATGTGGACAATGTTGTTTGATCACCAACAGAGAGCCTTTAGTGTGACTTGTTACCTCACATGGATGACTGCAATGAGGACAATTGCTGAATAATCAAATTCAAAAAAAAAAATCCACAGTATTTGAAGGTTGAGTGACAGTGGATAACATCTGCAAAAACAGTAGATCAACATCATTTCATTCCAGAGGTGTCAAATTGGATTACATATATAGAAATATAACTTGAGCAAACAGGCACAACCACCTCCCTATACAGCACTGAATATTTCATATTTGATTAGTATGAATACCCTAAAATTCTAATATTTGATAAGTTGTTACAGCAATGAAATTCATTGCTTGTAAATAATTTTAGTAAATATTGGCAGTGAATATTTAAAAAAGAAAAATTACCCTGTTTACTTATCTTTCTGACAGCAGATTGCTGTCAGAAAGATAAGGTTGATCAGAAAGATAAGGATATCCCAGGTTGGCCTAGGATAGCCGGCCCCGGCCGGTGCTGGAAGGGCTCTCGCGACCGGCCCGGGGGACGGCCGGAAGGCGGCCGCCCCTCCCCGCTCACGGACGCGTGCTCGTGGAGAACCCGGTGCTAAATAACTCGTAAACGACCTGATGCCGGGCGTGACCCGCTCCGGGGACAGTGGCAGGTGGGGAGTTTGACTGGGGCGGTACACCTGTCAAACTGTAACGCAGGTGTCCTAAGGCGAGCTCAGGGAGGACAGAAACCTCCCGTGGAGCAGAAGGGCAAAAGCTCGCTTGATCTTGATTTTCAGTATGAATACAGACCGTGAGAGCGGGGCCTCACGATCCTTCTGATTTTTTGGGTTTTAAGCAGGAGGTGTCAGAAAGTGTCAGAAAGATCGCATCGGTAGATCACCCTTGCTTTTCACGCCACTTCACTGACACTGTCTGAGAGTGGGACTTTGAAGTGAACGGATATATAGTTGGAACAGCCGATTTTTTTTATCAGCAATCTTTTTGCTAATTTCATTTCAAATTGCATCTTATTCTCAAAATCGCTGTCAACAAAATGTCTAATGCACATGTTGGGTGATTTTGCGACATAATTCCAATTTTTTAGCGTTTTCTGAACGAAATTCACCCATGGGGTTCTGATTTTCCCAGGCAGGGGAAGTTCCTAAACACTCACCGCGTGCTCCTCAGCGTGCTCCTCCTCCTCCTCAGGTCGCTCCTGACCTGACGTCACACAGTCAGTGGCCATTTTAGCCGCTGATCGCTTGGCAGACAGACAGCTCTCAAGGAAATCATACTTCAATAGCGCATTGTCACCTTATGCGACATTTGTTGACACCAAAACATGTGCGGTTCAAATTAGCTCGTCTCACACACAAATTTAAGATATGATTTAGCGATATTGTAATTTCGTCTGGCCGACGTTAACAGATTGGCCGCGGGCCGCCAGAAATGTTTTCGCGGGCCGCCATTGGCACGGGGGCCGCACTTTGAGAAACATTGGTCTAGTGCATGGTTTTGTTGTTGTGATGATGGTCATATCATCCATGTACGCTCTAATTTGGGGAAGATGCAGGCCACTCTTGGGCCTCTCGCCACCCACTACCCAACGGGATGTCCGTATGATCACTTCCATCGCCATGACGAATGCTAAGGGGGAAATGGTACATCCTGCCATAATGCCCCTTTCCAGGTGCTGCCAGGCTGTGGTGTTGTTCTCAACTGTCACACAAAACTGAAGATCCTTAAAGTTGCTCTTGGCCAGCTGTGTGATGTGGTTTGGTATGCTGAAGTACTCAAAGGCCGTCCACAAGATCTTGTGTGGGACTGAGCCGAAGGCGTTGGTGAGGTCTAAAAAGACTACATGCAGGTCTCTCCGTTCCTTCTTGGCAGTTTGGATTTGGTGCCAGATGATATTGGCATGCTCCAGACATCCTGAGAAACCCTGGATCCCTGCCTTCTGCACTGACATATCAATGAAGTTGTTTCTTTGCAAGAATGTAGAAAGCCTTTGGGCCAGAACATTAAAGAAGATCTTTCCCTCTACATTCAGCGGGCTGATCTGGCGAAACTGGCTGATGGATGAAGCGTTCTTCTCTTTGGGGATCAGGATGCCTCCCGCTCTTCGCCATGTCTTCGGTACCGCTCTCTTCTGCCATGCTACCTTCATCAGCTTCCAGAGATATTTAAGGGCTCCAGGGGTGTTCTTATAGAGCCTGTATGGGATACCATTGGGCCCAGGGGCTGATGCTGATCTTGCCTGCTTCATGGTCTTCTCCACCTCACTTCACATGGGGGGCCTTATGTCCATTTGCTGCTCAAGTGCAGGCCTTGGAGGCATGTCATTCGGGATGGTGACTGGCTCATGCCTCCGATCATCAGAGCAAGTCTTCCTCAGGTGATCTTCCAGATCTTTTATGGGCACTGCAAGGCTCCTACTCTTCTCTCGATCAAACAGGCTTTTGACAAAGTTGTAGGGATTGCTGTAGAATAGGGTCCTCGACCGTTCTTTCCTCGTTTCCACCTGAGGTGTTCTGCTCTCTGCAGCTTTGTCAGTCATTGCTATATTTCAGTCAGCAAGTCATCAAGTCCCACGCTTTCTGTCTCTGTGGCTTTCTTCCAATGCTTTCTCAGTTGTGTCCTTTCTTTCACCAATCTGTCAATTTCCCGCCGTCTCCTGGACTTCCGCTGGCCCACAGGAGCTTTCTGCTGCCTTGGTGTCTTGCCCTTTACCCCAAACCTCTCTGTACCATAGCTGTAGATGATAGATCCCATGTTCTCCAGCTTTCTTTCAACAGGACCCTTCTGTTGTTCCAGTAAGAGGACCAGATCTGAGTCAATGGTCTTCCATTCTCTCCTCTGGCTGGATTTAGACCACTGAATCTGAGGTTTCCTTCCTTCCATCTTCCTTTCCCATGTTGGCAGTGGTTGATTAGACTTGATGTTGGAGACTGTTGCTGAGTGTTGTGAGCTGGGCTCTGGACTAGAGACTGGTATTAGCTGTGGCTGGCTATGCTGCTGGCTGGAGACTACCGCTGGCTGTAACTGGCTTGGCTCTGGGCTGGAGACAAGTGTTAGCTGTGGTTGGCTTGGCTCTGGGCTGGAGACTGTTGCTGGCTGTGACTGGTTGGGCTCCGGGCTGGAAACTGTGGGAGGGTCCATGCGAAGCTGAGCCTCATCTGAGGTGCTGATACCCCGAGGACTGTGGGGGTTCTCCTGCCTCTGGGCTTCACTCGACTGATTTGGCCTACTTCTTAAGATATACATACAGGAGAATTGAAATGGCCTTTCTCTCTCTCTTTAGTGGTGTGCACAATATAAAAAAAGAAAAAGGAATAAGGGTGGAAAAACAACAACAGCAGTCTGTGTACAGTAATGCTACCTGTAGTGCAATAGCAACAAAAGATAGACCCAGACCTCCCATAGTGCAAATAAAGATAAACGATAAATGATGAGACCCAGCAATCTTATATACAGAAAAGTAGAGCAGTAATACTCATAGTACCAAGTTCATTGCGGTAGTGTAGATGCAGACAGTGACAGATAGGACTGCACATGATCAGTATTGCAAGGACAGACAGCAGCAGATATGGCATTTGTGCAAATAGTTGCAGTATTGTGCAGAAACATACAGCAGCAAATGTATTACTGTTGGTGTGCCAGTCTTTCTGTGCCAGCAGCTGAGGTGGTTATTGTGCGGGTGAGTGCGTTGTCTGGGGGGAAGGGGAGTGGACAGAGTTCAGGGTCCTGATGGCCTGATGAACAAAGCTGTTTAGCAGTCTTGTGGAGCGGGCTCGGAGGCTCCGGCTCCTTTTCCTGGGGCTGAAGGGGGAGTGTGAAGGGTGGGAGGTGTCGCCTGTAATGTTGATGGCTCTGCGGGTGAAGTAGATGCCTGGGGGGGGGGGGGCAGGGGGGCACCGATGATCTTGCTGGCTGCTTTCACTGTGCATTGTAAAGTCTTCCAGCAGGAGGCGGTGCAGCTTCCATACCACACCGTGATGCAGCTGGTGAGGATGCTCTCAATGGTGAGTCCACCACTGCCACCCAGAGCCTGTATCGACTCCTTTCTGAACTCTGTGCAGCCTTCTTCCTTCTGTAACTCCCCCACTTAATCTTTGACTTTGCCTTCACTCTCTTCGTCTTCTTGCTTTCCAAAGTCATCCTACAGACTACCATCCGATGTTACCGAGCTACATTCTCCCCTGCCACCACCTTGCAGTCTCTCATCTCTTTCAGATTTCTTCTTCTGCATAAGATGCAGTCCACCTGTGTGCACCTTCCTCCACTCCAGTAAGTCATCCTATGTTCCTCTCTCTTCTTGAAGTGTGTGTTCACCACAGCCATTTTCATCCTCTTAGCAAAATCCACAAATCAAATCAAATCAAATCAAATCAAACTTTATTGTCACATTGCTGTACATACAACTGTAGTGCAGGCAAGATGAAATTGCGTTTCTCTCAGCATCCATATAAATAGAAGCAACATGATTTAAGACACACTCCCACATAGCTTCACCCCCCCCACCCCCCACCCCCCCATCCATTCACACATCCCTGAGACATACTTGGGAAAAAACTAACTAACTATAATATACAAATAATATACAAAATGTCCGTAGGTGCAGTAGTGTGTATGAGAGATTCCGGGTCAACTGTTCAGCATCCTGACAGCTTGTGGAAGGAAGCTGTTGATCAGTCTGGTGGTTCTGCCTCTGATGCTCCGGAATCATTTACCAGATGGAAGAAGTTCAAAGTGTTTATGCAGAGGATGAGAACGGTCCTTGACAATGTTCAGTGCCCTGCTTCTACAACGTTTCTGAAAAAGTTCTTGGACAGAGGGGAGGGAGACTCCAATTACCCTCTCCGCCCCCTTGACTATCCTCTGCAGGGCTTTTTTGTCTGACATACTGCAGCTGGAGTACCATGTAGCAATGCAGTACGTCAGAACACTCTCCACCACACCTCTGTAGAAGGTCCTGAGGATGCAGATGGGGAGAGAGGCCTGTTTGAGTTTCCTCAAGAAGTGCAGTCTCTGCTGAGCCCGCTTCCTGATCCCCAAGGAATTCTTGTTCCAGGTCAGGTCCTGCGAGATCTGCACTCCGAGGAACTTGATGTTCTCCATTCTCTCCACTAAATGGCCACCGATGCTGAGGGGGACGTGCTCAGGCTGTGACCGCTGGAAGTCGATAATCATCTCCTTCGTTTTGTCCACGTTGAGCACCAGATTGTTCTCCCTGCACCAGCCCTCCAGGTCTCTCACTTCTTCCCTGTACATTGATTCCTCATCCCTCTGAATAAGTCCCACCACCGTGGTGTCGTCTGCAAACTTAATAATCTGGTTCCCCTTGTGTCTGGATACACAGTCATGTGTTAGAAGTGTAAACAACAGTGGACTGAGTACACAGCCTTGAGGGGATCCAGTGCTCAGCGTGACAGAGTTGGAGATGTTGTTTCCAACCCGGACAGACTGAGGTCTCTCAGTCAGGAAATCCAGGATCCAGAGACATGTGGCGGTGCTCAGACCGAGAAGGAGTAATTTCTCCATCAGTCTCTGGGGAATAATGGTGTTGAATGCTGAACTGAAATCAATGTACAGGAGTCTGGCGTAGGTGTCTTTCTGGTCCAGGTGGGTGATGACAGAGTGTAGGGTGGTGACTATAGCATCCTCCGTGGAGCGGTTTGAACGATATGCAAACTGGAACGGGTTGTGTGATGCAGGGAGGCAGGCTGTGATGTGTGGTTTGACAAGCCGTTCAAAACACTTCATCACAATTGGTGTCAGTGCAACAGGACGATAGTCATTCAAACAGGACACAACTGGTTTCTTTGCCACCGGTACAATGATAGAGGTCTTGAAGCATCTGGGAGCGATGGCCTGACTCAGGGAGATGTTATAAATGTCAGTCAGGACATCCGCCAACTCGCTTGCGCAGTCTCGGAGCACACGTCCCGGAATGTTGTCTGGACCTGCAGCTTTGCGTGGGTTGACTCTGGTTAGGGTCCTCCGTGTGTCCGCTGTGTTGATGGTAAAAGCTGGTCCGACCGATGGTGGGGGTGGGCCAGCCCTCCCTCTGATTGTTGAGTTTGATGCTTCAAAATGTGCAAAGAAGTCGTTAAGCCTGTCTGGAAGCGAAGCGTCGTCATCATCGACCCCCTACCTAGACTTATAGCCCGTCAGTGTCCGAACTCCCTGCCACATCTGCTTGGTGTTCCTAGTGTCACAGAGGTGTCCCTGGATTTTCTCCGCATAGGCGTGCTTTGCCGCCTTAATTCCCTTTGAGAGCGCAGACCTGGCTGAGTGGAGGGCGATCCTGTCCTTCGCTCTGAAGGCTGCATCTCTGGCTGTAAGCAGCGAGCGCACCTCTGCAGTCATCCAGGGCTTATGGTTACCCCGCATAGTGATGGTCTTCACTGTAGTGACATCCTCTGTGCACTTCGCGATGTAGCTGGTGACTGTATCAGCATACTCCTCCACATCTGTCTTGTCTTCCTGGGAGGCTGCTATTTTGAAGACCTTCCAGTCTGTGTGCAGAAAACAGTCTTTCAGTGCAGAGGTTGCACTCTCTGGCCAAATTCTAATTTGTTTCACTGCTGTTTCAACCATCTATCCCTCCACATTTCTCTCCTTAAGACCATACCTACCCAGAACCTCCACATCACCTTTGTTCCTTTCACCTACATGTCCATTAAAGTCCACTCCAATCACCACTCTTGCCCCTTGGAACACTCTCTACCACTTCATCCAACTTACTCCAGAATTCCTGTTTCTCCTGGCATCCAACTTGTGGGGCATACACACTGACAACATTCAACATCACACCTTCAACTTCTAGCTTGAAACTCATGATCCTGTCTGACTCCCTCTTTACCTCCTGAACACTCTTCACATATTCTTCCTTCAAGATTACTCCTACTCCATTCCTTTTTCTAGCTACACCATGGTAGAACAGTTTAAATCCACCTCCAGTGCCCCTAGCCTTGCCTCCCTTCCATCTGGTTTGTTGAACACACAGTATATCTTCCTTTCTTCTCTCCATCGTATCAGCCAACTCTCCCTGCATTTAAACATCCCTACTCTCACCTCCACACTTCGACCTTTCCTTTTTTCTCTCTCCCTTTTAACATGCCTTCCCCCTCTCCTCCTCCTCGATCTTCAACCAACAGTAACCCAATTTCCACCAACACCCTGTCGATTAACAACACTGGTGGCGGTCGTTGCTAACTCTGGCCTCGACCGATCCGATATGGAAGTGTCATTTGTCATGATCCGCGTGTTTGATTTGGCAAAGGTTTTATGTCAGATGCACTTCCTGACACAACCCTTCTCATTTACTCGAGCTTAGGACCGACACTAGGAGTACACTGGCTTGTGCACCTCCTGTGGCTGGGTTACTTGGGTGGCAACAGATCCATAACTGACAAATTCTAAATACTGGTGATTCAGTCTCTGGGACCACTTTTCCAGATGCATGAATGTCCTTCGGCAAAATGATGAACACTAAATTGCCCGTGATGCAGTGTGTGATTTTGTCTGTGATGCTGTAATCAACACACCTATGGAGAGCAATCAAAACAATCATTTTATTGTATACATTGGTCCTGTTACATTATGGTACTATGTTCCTTTTCTCTGAGCAGTCAGTTATGAGTGGTAATTTATGTCACATCAAAGTGAACTACATTCCAAAACAACAACCCTAAAAAAATCAAGACTATTTTTATCTCCACCAAGGAGGTAATGTGATTGGAGTGGTGTTTTATTTGTATGTCTGTCTCTTTCCCAGGTCGCCAACGGAATCGGGCCAATTCTAGCCTATTCTGGTTGAGTTCCGGCACCTTCGGCTGGGCTCTGGCAATGGCTTACCAAAACCCAGCCAGATCTGGGCCATTAATGGTTGCCGGATCCGGCTGGGTTTTGGGTGCCCAGATCAGGCCCACTGATGGTTGAGATATGGCACATTTAGAACAGACTTTGGTCACCTTATTTGCCCAAGATACAGTTCTGGTGATGATGTTAGAAGGGGAGGGTATTTCCCTATAGTGTATTTATGTACAACCTGTATACATGTTCATGAATTTAATCAGTGTTTATTATATTAATTATTATTATTAATACTTGCCTGCCAGATGCAGGGGACATGGCCCACATCTGGCCCGGTGTGTCGGACAGATTCTGGCACGTCATTCAGTCCTACATCTGGCATGACTCCGACCTTCTGGCTTATCAGATTTGGGCCAAAACATTTTGGCTACCTGGGCTGTCTCTCTGTTTGTTTGTTTGTTTGTTTGTTAGCAGGATTACACAAAAACTGTTGGACAGATTTTGGTGAAATTTTCATCAGAGGTGGCCCCTGGGCTACGGATGACCCCATTGGATTTTGGAGGTAATCCATGAGCGCATACAAAATGACAAAATGTGACAAAAAAAACTAGGCAGCAACACAACGCAGACTGGATATGACAATCCTTATGTGATTTTATATGTCATCTTGTATATATGTTTGGAGTATTTCTTCCTTTAGTTTTTGTTTAAATTGTCCAAGCGTTGTACATGATTTTAATTCAGGTCCAAAATCGTTCCATAATCTGACTCCCTGCACTGAAACACAGTGTTGCTTGGTGGTAGTTCTCACTGAAGGTTTTTGAAATATACATGTTCCTCTGAAATGATATTGTTTCTCCCTTATTTGGAACAGCTTTTGGATATTTGCGGGCAGTGATTGATTCTTCACTTTAAACATTGTTACTGCAGTTTTAAAGTCAAGCAGATCTTTCAACTTGAGAGCTTTTAATTTAAGAAAAAGTGGGTTTGTTGGTTCCCTGTAAGCAGCTTTGTTTATTATTCTAATAGCTCTCTTCTGAAGCATAAAGACTGGATATATGTTTGTTTTATATGTATTTCCCCATACTTCAGTACAATATGTCATGTATGGGAGTATTAATGAATGATACAAGGTATATAGTGTGGGTTGATTCAGCAAATATTTCACTCTGTGTAGTATTGCAATTGATTTGGATATTTTACCTTTAATATAATTAATATGTGACTTCTAACACAGTTTATTACCAATTATTACACCAAGAAATTTAGTTTCGGATACCCTTTCAATCTCTACACCATTTACACTGAGTTTAGATACTAAGTTGTTGTGATGGTTGTTAAAAACTATAAATTTTGTCTTACTTAATTTGAGCGTTAATTTGTTTGAATCAAACCACAGTTTAAGCTTTCCTAATTCCTTTCCGAGTGTATCCAAAAGTTGTTCCAAATTGCTTCCACTGCATAATAAATTAGTGTCATCGGCAAACAATATTAAATCCATTTTTTCTGAAACTTTACATATATCATTTATATACATATTGAATAACAATGGCCCCAAAACTGAACCCTGTGGGACTCCACAAGTAACCTTCAGTAACTGTGAGTTTTTGTTACCAACACTTACATACTGATATCTATTCTTTAAGTAACTACATAACCAGGACAGTGCTACCCCCCTAATACCACAATTTTGTAGTTTCTTTAATAATAAATTATGATCCACTGTATCAAATGCTTTTTTAAGATCCAGGAATACCCCAACTGAATACTCTTTATTTTCAACGGCAGTTGATATTTTTTCTATAAATTCCATTAGAGCAAATGCAGTGGTCCTCTTGTGTCTGAACCCATATTGCTGCTCACACAATAAATTATTCTTCAGCATGAAGTTGTCAATTCTCTCATAGAATATTTTTTCAAGTATCTTGGAAAATTGCGGCAATAGTGAAATTGGTTTTATAGTTTGAAAGTTCCCCTCTGTCACCCGTCTTGTATATCGGAATTACTTTAGCTATTTTCATTGCATTGGGAACTATACCTGTTTGGAGAGACAGGTTACAGATATACGTCAGTGGTTTCACTAAGCATTCAATAATAGTTTTGACTAAGAGCATGTCAATACCATCACAGTCCATAGATGTTTTACTTTTAAACAATTTAACAATTTCAATGACCTCTCTCTCGTCTGTGCTCTTTATGAAAATGGAGTCTTTTATAGCAGTGTTTTTGCTTATTGTATCACCTGTAGGCGCCGTAATGGGTATTTCTCGAGCCAAATTAGGACCAATGTTAACAAAAAAGTTATTAAATTCATCTGCAGGTGAAGCTGCATTCACACTCTGAGTCGTTTTATTATTTTTTGAAAAATTGGTCGGGTAGCTTGTATTTCTATTTTTATTTCCAAGAATATTGTTAAGTATTGTCCATGTATTTTTAATATTGTCTCTGTTTTTCTCCAGTTCTTTACTGTAATAGTCTCTTTTACTACATCTTATTATATGTTTACTTATTTTTGTATGTTTTATACCGCTGCTCTGCTTCTTTTGTCCTTTTCTTTAGGAAAGCTTTATATAATAAATTTTTCTTTTTACACGCCTTTTGTAATCCTTTGGTTAACCATGGCTTATTGGCAAATTTATGTGTAAGCTTTTTCTTTACTAATGGACAATTTTTTTCATAAAGAGTGGTTACAATGTTCATAAATGTGTCATAGGTTTCATTTACATCTGATACATGGACTTTTGTCCAGTTTTTCTTCAGCAAGTCTTCTTTAAAAGAACTGATTGCATTTTGTGATTTGTATCTGAATGATTTTAAAATTTTTTCTGTATTGGCCCCCGTGTGGCCATGGATAAGTGCAAAGGTTGGCAAATGGTCACTTATATCATTTATCAATAATCCACTTTCTATTTTCTTATCAATAATATTAACAAACAGGTTGTCAATAAGTGTAGCAGTGTGAACTGTGATTCTACTGGGATGTGTTATTGTGGGATATAGACTCATGCTGTACATAGAATTCATGAACTCTGTAATTACATTTTGTTGATAAGGATTTAGTAAATCAATATTGAAATCTCCACAAATTACTACCGTTTTCTTACTAATAAGAAAATGCAAGTTTTTGGTGCTTTCTGGGAAATTTAACCAGAATACATCACAATTTGGCTGATCTAACCCTGTGTAAATCAAATTTTAACTTCCACTATGAAATTACAATTGGCATTTTAAATTAATTACCTTTTACTCTTGTTTCGCTGTATGCAATGTGGAAATCTGCTCTGGTTGCCCAGTGAAAACAACACAGAACAATAAAAACACTGTCACGATATGTTCATAAATAGAAGTCTGGCAGTACTATGTACAAACAACTAGAAGAGTCATATCATACACAAGTGCTAATAAATAGTATATTTTACACTACTGTTGCTGTATAGAGCAACCACCTTGACTTCAAGTAAGAACTTTTAAGTCAGACGTCCAAAGGCTTATACAACTTTAGGAGTTAAAATAAATAACTTCACATTCAGAGTCACAGTCCATTTCCTTGTTGATATTAATATTGATAAGTAAGTCAACTAAAAGTTATTGTAAGCCCATGTACGGGAAGGGGTGAGGGGGATGAAAAGTTTGACCAAATGTGGTTTAATTTTCAACATAGTCTTGAATCACGCAGAAAAACTCTGGTGAGTTGAAGAAGGCAGCTGCAGCACACAAACCCAAGAATATTAGTGAACTGGAAGCTTTTGCCATGAGCAATAGTCGAGGATTCCTCAGGAACACTTCCAGAAGCTTGTGTCTGGATATGCCTCACATTGTCATAACAGCTACTAAAGGGTACTTTCATAAGTTTTAAAGGCACTTGTCATGAAGAGGGTGTGAGTTTAAAAAAAAAAGTAGGTTATGCATCACATTTTCCAGGCTTCCATTAGGTGTAAATCAAATATGATGTTTGGATTGAGCAATGGGCATTTACAATCATACAGGATCACATAAAACTAAAACTTAAATATACAAATCCACTATGTCACTATTTCATGAAAAAAGCACAAAACTTTATAAGTATTAACAGTGCTTCTACATAAATGCTTACTGTATTACACATTTTAAATTATTATTACAGTTTTGTTTGAGAGACTGTCTGCTATTGTTTAAAGAAGGTCTAAATAAAGGGATTGTAATGTCTTTAGTTGATAAAATTTGCTTGAAAAAGTAACCAAATGAAGACAAATGGCAAATTAAACACCCAAATGACAGTCTTCAGATTAATTAGGAACATCCTAACATTTACATCCAGCACCTGACTTTTTAGGTGCAAATGTCTTTCCTTCTTTTTTCCTCTCTGAAGTTTCCATTTATTGCTCACAAAGTAAATTGCAGTAGAAAAAGCTTTTGAGATGAGACGAGACCACCCCTCACACTTTTCTGAAACTCAAACATTGTTTGTGAGGTCATTTCAGGTCGCGTAAAAACACATCGAGCACAAAGGCAAGTGTGCCAGCAGACATCTCTAAAAAGAACATGGGAATGCAAAGAGCACCCCTGGGTGTTGCAATAGATGCCTTAAAGCCATTGTAAGGGCCATAATAGTTGTGTTCTCTCCTCCCTCTTCCTCTTCCAATGGAGACACATCTGTGACGTCAGGATAGAAGTCAGGAGATCATTGTTATATTAATTGTTCAGAGTATGTCGTCAGTACTGCAATATCTAGTGAAACTTTGAATATTTCAATTAATTTAATTATTAGATTGAAAAGCATTTTATCATCTATGCTAAAATGCCCACCTTTATAGACCAATTTAACATGTTCATAACTTGGTAAAAAATGATTTGTTTCTAAAGCTAATTTATCCCTTGATAGTGACTATTTAGGATTTTAGTTAGGATTCACAGATATTAACCATGTGATGATGATGATGATGATGATGATGACAGGGGATTAAGATGAGATGAGATGAGATGAGATGAGATTCAACTTTATTGTCATTACACATGTATGAATACAAGGTAACGAAACGTGACTTGGCATTTGGGCACGCTCTGCAGAGCGCATCCAAGGCCGGGGCAGCCGCTAGGCGCCAGTCATAAAGAAGAAAGGAAAAAAAGAAAAAGAGAATGGATATGACACAGTAGGCGAGAGAAAAAAACATGTTTTATCAGAATGACGTTCAGCAAAAGATACTGTTCTTGGGCAGACATAGATGCACACTGAACAGGTGCGTGTGTGTTTGCAATATCTCTTCTTTGTCTTTCTCAAACCTACAAATTTACAAGAAAAGCCTTGCAAATTCATCCAAGACCACACAAGAAAAAGTGCATATTTACAAGCAAAAGTTATAACATATAAAACAAAAGTGAAATACAGCTCCAGTTCCCAGGGGCAGCAGTGGCTCAGGAGGTAGAGCGGGTTATCCAATAACCAGAGGGCTGCTGGTTCGAATCCTGCTCTCCCCAGACATCCTGCCGTTGTGTCCCTGGGCAAGATTCTTTACCCACCCTGCCTCCAGTGTCTATGACACTGGTTATGGATGTGTGTAAATGTTCAGTAGTGGTTGGAAAGGTCATTGGCGTGGATTGGCAGCCACGTTCCCGTCAGTCTGCCCCAGAGCAGCTGTGGCTACAGAAGTAGCCTACCCTACCATTGTCTGTCTGTGGAGTTAATGAATAATGTATCCATTGTAAAGCATCTTTGAGTGTCCATAAAAAAGCGCTATATAAATCTGATGCATTATTAGTTCCGGTGAAGTTGGGATGTTTTATAAAATGTAAATAAAAACAAAATACAAGATTTTTAAAAATCCTTTTCAACATATAATCGAATACATTACAAAAACAAAAAATTTAATGTTCAAACTGATAAACTCTGTTGTTTTATTGCAAATATTCACTCATTTTGAATTTGATGCCTCCAACACATTCCAAAAAAAGCTGAGACAGGGGGATGTTTACCACTGTGTTACATTACCATTGCTTTTAATGACACCCAATAAGTGTTTAGGAACTGAGAACAACTAATTGTTGACACTTTGTAGGTGGAATTCTTTCACATTCTTGGTTGATGTACGACTTGAGTTGCTCAGCAGTCCGGGGTCTCCATTGTCACATTTTGCATGTCATAATGCGGCACACATTTTCAGCTGGAGACAGGTCTGGACTATCGGCAGGCCAGTCTAGTAGTTGCACTCTTTTACTACGAAGCCTCACTGTTGTAACACATACAGAATGTGGCTTGGCATTGTATTGCTGAAATAAGCAGGGACATCCCTGAAACAGACGTTGCTTGGATGTCAGCATTTGTTGCTCCAAAACCCGTATGTACTATTCAACATTAAATGGTACCTTCACAGATGTGCAAGTTATCCATGCCATGGGCACTAACACACCCCCACACCATCACAGATGCTGGCTTTTGAACTTTGCGTTGATAACAATCTGGATAATACTTTAACTCTTTATCCCGGAGGACACAAATCCCATGATTTCCAAAAATAATTTGAAATGTGGACTCGTCAGACCACAGCACTTTTCCACTTTGAGTCAGTTCATCTCAGATGAGCTCAGGCCCAGAGCAACTAGCGGCATTTCTGAGTGTTGCTGATATATGGCTTTATGCTTTGAATGGTAGAGTTTTAACTTACACTTGTAGATGTAGCGACGAACTGTGTTAACGACAATGGTTTTCCGAAGTGTTCCTAGCTCATGTGGTAATATCCTTTACAGAATGATGTTGGTTTTTAATGCAGTGGCGTCTGAGGAACAGAAGGTCACTGGCATTCTATGATGGTTTTCAGCCTTGCCGCTTACGTGCAGAAATTTCTCCAGATTCTCTGAATCTTTTGATGATATTATGGACTGTAGATGATGAAATATCTAAATTCCTTGCAATGTACATTGAGAAATGTTATTAAACTGTTCAAACTGTTTCCCCATGCAGTTGTTCCTAAAGTGGTGAACCTTGCTTGTGAAGACTGCGTGTTCCAGGGATGCTCCTTTTATACCCAATCATGACACTCACGTGTTTCCAATTAACCTGTTCACCTGTGGAATGTTCCAAAAAGGTGTTTTTGAACATCCCTTTACTGTTCATCTTTTCTTGCCCCTGTCCCAGCTTTTTTGGAACATGTTGCAAGAATCAAATTCAAAATGAGTGAATATTTGCAACAAAACAATAAAGTTTGTCACTCTGAACATTAAATATCTTGTCTTTGTAGCGTATTCAATTATAGGATACATACCCAGGCTTGATCAACCTGTAGTGGGCCTGCCTCAGTGGAGGGTGTCTTGTGATTAAAGGCCGAAACACCCTGTGATGCTGAGGTACACAACTGACGATGTGTCCCGGCGGTGAAGCCTGATAGTAGCCGTCTCTCAAGAACTCCCCACGGACTTGGAAGTGGTGCCAACATCAGGGATTGTAACAGCTAGTCTTTCACTGAACCACAGGTTGAAAAGGATTTTTAAATCATTGTATTTTGTTGTTATTAACAGTGGTGTGAAAAAGTGTTTGCCCCCTTCCTGATTTTTCAATTATTTGTATGTTTGTCACACTGAAATGTTTCAGATCATCAAACAAATTTAAATATTAGAGAAACATAACACAAGTAAACACAAAATGGAGTTTTTAAATGAAGGTGTTTATTATTAAGGGTAAAAAAAAATCCAAGCCTACATGGCCCTGTGTGAAAAAGGGATTGACCCCCCCCCCCCCCCCCCTCCGTGTTCAAACATAAATTAACTGTGGTTTATCACATCTTTGGAAAGCTGAGTTCAATTTCTCTAGCCACACCCAGGCTTGATTACTGCCACACCTGTTCTCGATCAAGAAATCTTTTAAATAGGATCTTCCTGACAAAGTGAAGTAGACCAAAAGATCCTCGAAACGATCCTTTTATGGGCATGCAGAAATGCTTGCTTACACTTGCTTTCTACAGGCATGCAGAAATACTTGCTTATACTTGGTTTCTACTGGCATGCACAGAGCTGTATATCACTGTTCACGGGTTTACCTAAACAGTCCTCCATTGAAAAGTCTGAACTGTTGCTCAGTGATATGAATAATTACTCCATGCTAACACATTTAGCGAGTAAAGTTGTAGTATTTTTTTGTTTCTTATTTAGCACTGGATTCTGCATTGCAGCCATACTGTGATGCAGCCTGTAATCAGGCTTGCTGCCATTAATTGGCAGACTACGGGAAGCGCACGCGCGGGGGGGGGGGGGGGGGGGGGGGGGGGGGGGGTCATGAGCTGATAGTAGATTAGTTTATTTGACAGGGACAGTGCAATAAACAGACAATTAATCAAAGACAATCAATCTGATGTGTTGCACATAGAGTGTATAGCTATTAGCTAATTTGCAACTCTTGTCCCTGGATGGGCTTTAGAAAAAAGAATCAAGATAAAAAATATACACAATAACCACATACATCAATGCAGAAAAATTATAAATACACAATTATAAATATTATAAATATTATAAATACACAAATATAACAGCCTGACTCACATTTAACATAAATATTATAAATATTATAAATACACAAATATAACAGCCTGACTCACATTTAACACATATAACATAACTCACATTTGCCTATTTCAGGCCTTCCTCCCTCCGTCACTCACTATAAACAAACACATTTATTCCTTCCCTTCATTCACTCTCACTTTGCAGACAATTAATTCATACATGAGTACATTCTTGTTTATTTTTCAGCCAGTTTTTAACATTTTTAGTGAATGTTTTAAAGTCCGTTATTATTTTAATTTCATTTGGCATTGTGTTCCAGATGTGACTGCCCTTTATAGAGAAAGCTGTTTGTCCAAATGTGGTTCTGCGGTGGAATATTTTACAGTTATTGTTAACAGAACTCCTGGTGGCTCTGCTGCTGTCCTGTCTTTGGACAAAACCAGCAAGTGGCTCGGGTGCTGATTTATGGAAACATTTGAACGTTAATTTCAGAAGACAGAGGTCAATGAAGCTCTCAAAACTCAATAGGTTGTATTTTTTTAAAACATTACAGTGATGCCACCTAATGGGCTTTTTGTCCAAGATTTTTAGGGTTTGATTATATAATGAACCTATATGTCTTATTGTGGAAGGGGCTGCTTGAGCCCAGACTGTCAAACAGTATGATATATGAGAAAAAACCATAGAATGCATATACAGTGCAGCTGCTTCGTAAGGTATGTAATATCTAATTAATTTAAAGCAGTTCAGATTTTTTTTTACTGTTTTTGAAATTTTCTTTATATGAAGATTAAATTTGAGTTGAGGATCTAGTACAATGCCAAGGTATTTGAATTCTGTAGCTAAACTGATGTCATGATCATGTATATTAACTTTAAAATGTTGCAGGTTACATTTTTTGATTGAAAAGCACATTGAGACTGTTTTCTGAAGGTTCAGCAATAGATGGTTCTTGAGGAGCCACTCTTGGACATCAACCATACTTGTAGACAGTACATCTGCAGCCTGTGCTGGAGTCTTGGCAGCTGTGTAAATAACTGCATCATCTGCATAAAGTTGGCATGTTGCAGCTGAGCAGTGTAACGGCAGGTCATTAATAAAAATGCTGAAAAGTAAAGGACCAAGAATGGACCCTTGTGGGATACCCATGCGGTTGTTTAAAAATGAGGATTTATCCTGGTGAACTTTTACACACTGTTCTCTATTCTGGAGATAAGATGCAAACCATTCTAATGTATTTGGGGAGAAGTTAAAAGATACCATTTTGGATAAAAGCAAACTGTGGTTTACAGTATCGAAAGCCTTTTTGAGATCTAGAAAAACAGCTCCTACCACATTACCCCTGTCCAAGGACTGTTTGACGTTTTCAATAAGGCAACAATTTGCTGTTTCTGTTGAGTATCCTGGTCTAAAACCAAATTGATGTGGATGAAGAAGTTGATTGTCTTGTAAGTAGTCTATCAGCTGTGTAGCTACAACTTTTTCAAGAACCTTAGATAGGACTGGTAAGATAGAGATTGGGCGGTAATTGCATATATCGTCTTTACTGCCTGATTTATGAACTGGTATGACGACAGCTTTTTTCCAGCCAGATGGAAATGTACTAGACCTAATGGAGAGATTAATGAGATGAGTCAGTGGTTTGATTAATATTTTGCTGTGCATTTTGAGAAAGGAGGTGCTCATATTGTAGATATCATTAGTTTTTGAGTTTGACAGTGTTTTAACAATACCAGCAATTAACTTCTCATTTACCTCATCGATGTGAAAAGTATCTGTTGGAAGTATGGAATTTGTGTTGTTGAGCACATTTGGCAGCACAAAAATTTTTGTTAAGTCTTCCACAGAGCCCACAAAGTGTGAATTAAATTCATTTGCCAAAGTAGCCTTGTCACTGACGGTCTTGCCATTGATTCTAAGTTCCTTTACCCCCTTCTGATCGTTTTTTTTATTAGTTAAGTTATTTAAATGCCTCCATAGGGAACTGTTGTTACCCTTTCATCATAATGCATAATGCAGTGGTCAAATTTCACCAAATGTAGTTTATTTTTCAACACAGTCTCCAATGTGAGTGTATTTACAAAGGAACAATGCAGTTAGTATCAGAAAAGGTTGAATTTAATGCATGACTAGTTTCGTTGCTGTAGCATAACTTCTTCTTATTCAGCCTATGAACTTTTTAGCGCCCCCCAACTGTAGATGATGCATTTTAAAATTCTTGTTGCTGATTCCTATTCAGCTAACCCAATCTACAGTATATCAGCAAGATGGATTCCTCATTTCACCCAGCTACTAGCGTGCATTTTGGTGAGATCAAGTTGCTAAAATACTCATTCTCATCAATTATTAGCATGAATGTAGGGTTAAAGCTTTGTCAGAAATAGTCAGTCATTTCACATTTTGTTATGGAAAAATGTCATGTAAATTACTTATAGTCAGACATAGAAAGCAGTCAACATTTTTCAGTGCAAATGACAGCCTCAAGACATGGGAATTCATAGACTCAGTGCTGCAGTCAGTAATCCCAACCTGGGGTCCCTGGAACATTGACGTTTCCATGGGAAATTTTGTAATTTCACTTCTTAATTGGTCCAGAAAATTGCAAATGATGTGCTGTTGTTGTGCATGTGTTCTGTAGGCACCCATATACAATAATGGCAAATTATTTGCAATTTCTTGAACCAATTAGTGAAATTACAAATTTTTCCATGGAAACCTGAATGTTCCATTGACCCCAGGTTGGGAACCACTGCCCTAGAAGGCTGCAATAATCTGTCAGAGCATGACAACAGGAGGGTAAAAAGATCAGGTGATTGTATGTGGGGCTAAAACATGAGATAAAATTGTTTTTTTTTTTCCACAATATCTTTATTGAACCTTTTTTTTTAACAAACATGATACAAACAATCAAACACTAACACTAAAGTACTACAAAAAAAAAAATGCACTAAAAAACACCAACAACCACCAACAAAATCAAATCTTCAACAATGCTCCTCTGTTTAGTCTAGACAATCCAATACATAAGTATACACATTATGTTCACCAGTTTGGAATTTACAAGGTCCACACACATCATTCACCTTCTTCTTCAAGAGTTATGTTTAAATTTTTTACATAATCAATAAAAGGTCTCCATATATTCTCAAACACAATTTCCTTTGATTTCAGTATATATGTTATTCTTTCTAATGGAAGGTTTGTTAACATCTGTCTTAACCACTGAGTCACATCTGGTCTATGAGTCTTTTTCCATAATAGTGCAATACATTTTTTGGCATTAAGCAAACTGAGGTCTATGAATGTTCTTTCACTTTTATTAAAATTATGCTTTTCTGGGTACAGACCCAACAAAAACAGTTTAGGATTCAATATGATTTGTTTTGAGATTATTTTTTCAATTGTTACCCTCACCTCTTCCCAAAACATTCTTATTAATCTACATCCCCATAAACAATGAAATAGGGTTCCTTTACTTTCCATGCATTTTGTGAATGTATCTGGTATGTTTTTGTTATATCTATTTAACTCCTCCGGTGTAACATACATCCGCATTAACCATTTGAAATGTATCAATTTAAGGCGTGCATTTATTGATTTGGTTTGAGCTTCTGTACAAGCCAATTCCCATTGTTCCTCTGAAATTTCAGTTTGCAGATCTTCTTTCCAGTAGTTTAATCTTTTCAGTGAATTTTCACTTGAGGATAGTGTCAATGAGTTATAAAACTCTGAAATAATACCCTTTCTTTTACTATCTTTCATCATCATTTTTTCCAAGGATGAATAAATAGGTCGAGTGAGAGCTTTATTTTGATTTGATCGAATAAAGTTTCTAAGTTGAAGATATTTAAAAAAATGTGTTCTATTGAGATTAAATTTGATCCTCAGCTCTTCAAAAGACATTATGTTTTCTGCACATGGCAAATATAAATCCTGAATCTTTTGTATCCCTTTTAAATTCCATACTTTAAATACAGCGTCCGCTCTCCCTGGTTTAAAATATTGATTACCCCATACTGGACTAAATTGTGACACTAACTGTGGTTCTTTTAAATAGTTTTTAGCTTCACACCATATTTTGATCATATGCTTTACAAATGGATTTTTAACTTGTTTTTGTAATTTTTTTGCCGAATCTGAGTATATGAATATGGGAAGAGGTAAAGGTAAATTGTATGATTCCATTTCAGTCCAGTGAGGGAGATCATTTGATGAAAAATAATATGTCATAGACCTCAGTTGTGCCGACCAATAATACAACATAAAATTTGGACATTTCAGACCTCCACGATCAAATGGTAAATATAATAAAGACAGACGTAATCTAGCCCTCCTGTTGTTCCATATAAATTCCACTAACTTTTTTTTAATTCTTGAGAATAAATCTAAAGGTGGTGGTAAGGGAATGTATTGAAATAAATAAAGTATTTTAGGTAAGATATTACTTTTAAGTATATTAATTCTCCCGATCATCGACATTGGTAGTGACATCCATCTCTGAAGTAACTCATCAATATCTGTCATTAAGGCTTCATAATTGACACTGGAGATTGATTCTAGCTTAGGCACAATTTGGATTCCTAAATATTTAAACTGATTTACAACATTGAATTGATTTACCTCAGGGGTTGGGTAATTTCTCTGGGTCTCATTTAGCATTAATATTGAAGATTTAGTTTTATTTATTTTATATCCTGATATTTCCCCAAAATTCTTTATTAAATTCAACAAGGTCGGAATTGATTTTTTAAGATTCGACATAAACAAAATTATGTCATCGGCATACAGGGAGATTTAATGTTCTAAAATTGTTATTTTTAGTAAGAAAAGTAAAAATGGGTATGCATTCACGTATCGGGGGGCTTCAAAGCAGTGCAGACTTTTGCACAATTATAAACTATGAAAGCATTTAAATAGATAAGCACTTGAACTTTTAAATATCGGGGGGGCAGGATAGCTTAATGTGCTGCCGGAGAACATCAGGGCTGCCGAGAATGCTCCTGTTTTTTAAACTTAGCTTTTGGTTAGTTTCCTATTTTGATTGTCTTAATTTATGATTTTAAACCTACTTTATGATGTTCTGGTCACAATTACATGTACAGTATGTTTAGATTGCTGAACTCACTTGATCTTTATGACTTAATTTCAGATTTCCAGTAGCAGTCTATGTCTTAATCTTTGATCTCTCCCTTGTGCTGGCAATCTTTTTTTTTTCCAAACTCAGTGGGAGACAGAATGTTGCTCAGTACTTTAGCTGTTAAAGTAAGGATGTCTTTGTTCATCATCTGAGTGAGTTTATAAAAGAACAACAAGCTGTGGCTGTTTGGGAAAAAATATTATTTAGAGTATACTACCAAAGAAAACTCATTTTGGCATTAAATAAATGAAATAAAAATCTTGGCTAAGAGTGTAACCTGTACTTACTATTGTATTTTCTCTTTTCATCATTTCTCCATCTAGACTGGTTCACAGAGGTGACCAGGCCTTTGCAGTTGCTGCCCCTAAACTGTGTAACCAGCTACCCCTGCATGTGAGGCTGACCCCTGACCTGCCCATTTTTATTCCCTGGCTTTTTAATCCAGTCTTTTGAGTCCATTATGTTGCTGATCTGTAAATTGTTTGGTTTATTGGTCCTGTGTTTGTTTTAATAGTCCTTTGTTTCCATGTTTTTAATGTTTTATGTTGTCCCTAAACTGTACAGGACTGGTTGCCATTAACTGTTTTAAACATGCTTTATAAATAAATGTGATTTGACTTGACTTGACATCTTTGCCTCTCAGTGCATCCATTTCCCGCTTGTGCTGCCACACAAAGCCCAGGGTCGGAGAGGGTCAAGCCTACTGGTGACATCTGCTAATTGTCCTGATGGGCTGGTCTCTCCTGTCCAGTCAATACCATTTGCTCTGTAGGTGTCTGTAGCTGGGAGCACACTGGCAGCTGCCACCTTTATGACTCACCTCCACAGGACTCTTCACCCCCATGGGCTCTCCTTTACACAGCGAGAAAGGGTCATTCTGAGCATTAGGGCAGCTATAACCAGTAATGTGGATTTAAAGATGGGACTCTTACTGGAATTGTGATGTTAATGAAGCAATTGGAGGAGGAAAAAATGCCAATGGAAAGAACTGCCATTTTAAAGTGCACGAAGTGTGAAAAAAGTGCATTCAATGTACAACTTTGGAATTGTATTTCATGCATTTTTTAACTGTACAAATAAACCTGATAAATATAATCTTGTATATGTTTGTATTAATAACACTGGTCAACACCAAATTTATTGTCTCAGTTTTTTTTAGTTGATTTAGGACAATTTTGATGTGCTGGATCCAAAAAATCACAGTGGTTTTGCTCAATCAGGTCAACTTTTTGAATTATGGCCACATGTTTTATACGTTTTTGTTTACATGTACGAGTATTTTTGCTTTATATGATGCAAAAAAAAAATTTATGTCTTGAAATTCTCTGAATTTTGAACAATGACGACGTAGCATTCAATTTACATGTACTTACCTTTATATAAAGGTAAGTACATGCACAGTACTAAGTAAGTACAGGTTTTTACTTAGCACATGATCAAGAGAAACAGATGTCATTTTCGGATTCAGTGGTGCAAAATTGTCCTAAATCAGTTGAAAAAACACAGACAACTTACAAAAAAAATATTTTTGTAACCCTGTGTAATCAGTAAGAAATATTTATATCTGTCAAATTTACCAATAAATACATTACAGCACAAACTAACTGTGATATCTCAATAGGGTGATTTCTCTAAATGAATTTTAGCCAATCTCTGATTAGGGTATTGGCACTTAGGTCAAAATAAAGTCTCAAATCCATTACTGTCTATTATGAAGAAACATTTATGAGTCATTCAGTCTCCTTTACACTACTCACCAGACTGCTGTGTTTAAAAAAAAATGCACAATCTTACTGCAAAATGTTTAATGTGATATATGATCATAAAATTTAAAAGATAATGACTCATCTAGATAAGGAATTCCCAGAAAATGATTGGCACAAAATATATACCATAGTAAAATTAATAAAGTGGTGATGCATGGTATTTACTACCATGATAGTAATTTTCCCATATTCATATCCATATTATAGACATACTGAATGTTTGAACATTTACAAATTTATAAGCTGTGGTGGACCACTAGGAGGCTCCACTCATACCCAGTGACTTGGGGAGAAGGGTGGAGAGACGGGGAACATTTATGTGTGTGCACTGGTGCCAAGATTCATTCATGTTGTTGCTGGAGTTGAATAAAGTTCTGAACTGGCAGCTTTTGTGTCTCATCACTTCATTCCTTCACACTGGTGACCTATGACATCAGTAATGCTCAAAATGGAAGACGAAGCGAGCAACTCTTCAGGAACACCCACGCTAGGGTTTCCCTCCGAGACCCCGGCCTCATTTGCCACACCGGTCAAGCTCTCAGACTTCTGGCTCCATGATCCCGCTGCCTGATTCATCCACGTTGAGGCTCAGTTTGCCCTCCGTGGGATTTCTGCAGACGACACGAGATACCATTACATGGTGGCTTCACTCGACCCGCACTCCAGTCAGCATGGCACAAGCCTGCTCCGAAACCCCCACCCCGGGGGAAATATGCCGCTCTCAAACAGCTGCTGTTGCAGCGTTTCACTCTCTCTGATGGGGAGAGAGCGGAGAAGCTCGTCTTCCACTCTGAGTTAGGCAACGGCTTGGCTGTGGAGTTAATGGAAAGTATGCTGGCTTTGCTGGGAAAGGATGAGAGATTTTTTCTCTTTGCCTAGCTCTTCCTGAGTAAACTGCTAGTTTCGATGCGGACAATTTTGGCCAACTCATCGCTGCTGGCTGCCAGGGACTACCGCATGCTGGCGGAAGAAGCGGACCGCATTATCCTGGCAAATAGGAGTTTCGGTGTCCAGGAGGTGACACCGACACTTTTGGCGGAATCCATGGAGGCTGCGGAGCTGACGATTGTGGCCGGGATAGCCACTTGGAGATGTCGGAACAGGACTGTGTGCTTCTACCATCAGCGTTTTGGCGCCAACACACAGCGTTGCCTCCTGCCATGCCATTTCAAGATGCCGGGAAACGGACCAGCCAGCGGTCAGTAGCAGCTGTGACTGCTGGCAACAAGGAGAAGTTGCTTTTCCTCGAGGACACACGTTCCGGGAGATGGTTTTTGGTCAACTCTGGTTCCCAAAAAAGTCTTATTTTGCTGACTGGTGCTAATAGACTGACGGAAGGCAGTTGCCCGTCATTAACTTCTGCTAATGGCTCCCGTATCAAGACGTTTGGAGAAATGTCAGTGACTGTATTTTCATGGACACAACTACAAGTGGGACATTGTGGTAGCTGCCTGCTCAGTTCCTATCATAGGTGCTGATTTTCTGTGTGCTTATGGTCTCCTTGTAGACGTTGCCAATAGACGTTTAGTTAATATTTCTTTTTCTTCACTGCCTTGTATGACTCGGGGAGCTGGGCCACTAACCCATGCTAATTTTTTATCCTCAGGGGATGTGTACCAGCGCTTGCTTTCTGATTTTCCCACGGCCACAGTGCCTACCTTTTCGGCTACTGTGACCAAACATGGGGTTGTGCATTTTATCACCACAAATGGCCCTCCAGTTTTTGTGCGCCCGTGCCCCCTCGACGAGGCAAAGCTAGCCATTACGCGAGAAGAGTTTGCTAACTTGGAACATTTGGGGATCATTAGGCACTCCAGTAGGCCTTAGGCATCCCCGCTGCACATGGTGCCCAAGTCTGATGGTTCGTGGCAGCTGTGCAGTGATTTCCATCGCTTGAACAACATCACGGAGCACGACCGTTACCGCAACCCTCACATTCTGGATTTTTCGGTGCACCTGGCCGGAATGTATATTTTTTCTAAGGTGGATCTGGTCCACGGCTACCACCAGGTCCCGGTTCGTGCTGAAGACATCTCAGAAATGGTGGTAATAACACCTTTTGGCCTTTTTGAGTTTCTTTGCATGCCGTTTGGGCTTAAGGGTGCAGCTGACTTTTCAGAGGGTGATGGACGCGGTGCTCCGTGATTTGCCGTTGGTGTTAGTCTACCTGGATGACGTTCTGGTGGCTAGCATGTCTGAGGAGGAGTACATCTGTTATTTGAAGCAAGTTTTCCGTCGGCTGGAGGCACAGGGATTGATAGTTAATCCAGTGAAATGTCAGTTCAGGTTGCCGGAAATTGATTTCTTGGGCCATCGCATCTCATCTGAGGGCGTGATTCCGCTGCTGGATAAAGTGCAGGCGGTGTCAGATTTCCCGCATCCGCAGACCATAAGGGCGCTGCAGGAATTTTTGGGGATGGTTAATTTTTACAACCATTTCCTTCCCTGGGCAGCCCAGCTGCTACAACTGCTTTACAATGCGCTCAAGAAGAAGAAACCCGCGGATGGCGTCAACTGGACCCCCAGTTGGGTCCAGGCTTTTTCAGGCACCAAAGCTGCACTCACCAATGCAGCTTTGCTGGCCCACCCATCCCCGTCGGCACGGATTGTGCTAACTACGGATGCGTCTGACGTCGCGGTCAGAGCAGTAGTGGAGCAGTACATCTCCAGTTCATGGCAACCTCTTGCCTTTTTCAGTCACACACTGCACAATAACGAGCGTAAGTACAGCACTTTCAACAGAGAGTTATTGGCTCTCTACCTGGCTACGCGCCACTTCCAGTTTTGGCTTGAGGGTTGTGTATTTACCACGCTTGTCGACCACAAACCTCTAACCCACGCAATGTCCAAAATCTCGGAACCATGGTTAGCATGTCAGCAACGTCATCTAGCCGTAATATTGGAGTTCACTACCGACATTCAGCATGCAGGCTGCACGGTGGCGCAGTGGTTAGCACTGCGGCAGCACAGTTTTACCCTTGGCCGGGGGATCGCGGGGATCATGAGATCGTGGGTTCGATCCCTGCCCCCGGCCAACAGTGATCTGTTTGGAGTTTGCATGTTCTGTGTTGCGTGGGTTTAAATGTGTTTGTTTATAGTGAGTGACGGAGGGAGGAAGGCCTGAAATAGGCAAATGTGAGTTATGTTATATGTGTTAAATGTGAGTCAGGCTGTTATATTTGTGTATTTATAATATTTATAATATTTATGTTAAATGTGAGTCAGGCTGTTATATTTGTGTATTTATAATATTTATAATATTTATAATTGTGTATTTATAATTTTTCTGCATTGATGTATGTGGTTATTGTGTATATTTTTTATCTTGATTCTTTTTTCTAAAGCCCATCCAGGGACAAGAGTTGCAAATTAGCTAATAGCTATACACTCTATGTGCAACACATCAGATTGATTGTCTTTGATTAATTGTCTATGTTTATTGCACTGTCCCTGTCAAATAAACTAATCTACTACTACTACTACTCCGGGATTTCTCCGGTTTCCTCCCACATGCTAAAAACATTCAGGTTAGGGATACGGGGCACTTGCGCACGCAGCGACCGGCAGCTGGTGGCTTGTCACCAGACTGCAAAACAAATCTACCTACGGGTACAAAATAAGTACAAAAAAACCAACAAAAAAAAAAAAACATTCAGCATGTGGCTGGCAAGTTCAACGTTGTGGCCGACTGTTTGTCACGCGCGCTGGTCTCTCCAGTTTACTTGGGAATTGATTTTTCCACCATGGCCGCCAACCAACTGGGAGATATAGACATTTTCACGCTCCATTCCATTTGCAACGTCTCCACAGGCCGTCCCCGCCCGGTTGTTCCAATCTCTTGGTGCTGCCACGTTTTTGAGTCCATTCACTCTCTTTCACGCCCTGGCATACGCGGTTCGGTTAAGCTGGTGGGGTCTAAATTTGTTTGGCCCCGCTTACGCAGGGATGTGAAGGAGTGGGCTGCTGCTTGTGTTGCGTGCCAACGGGCTAAGGTTCAGAGGCACACCAAGACCCCCCTCGAATCTTTCTGGATTCCGAGCAGGAGGTTCGACCACATCCACATGGACTTAGTGGGTCCCCTTCCGCCCTTGCAAGGTTTCACGCACCTTTTGACGATAGTGGACCGCATCACGCATTGGCCATAGGCAGTCTCGTTGGCTTCCACCACTTCTGCCGATGTAGCCCGTGCATTTTTGTCATCTTGGGTTGCGCGTTTCAGTTCCCCTTCGGACATTACCTCCAACAGGAGCCCCCAGTTAATTTCAGAACTCTGGTCCATTATGGCCGAGAGCCTGGGGGTCAAAGTGCACCATACCACTGCATATAATCTGCAGGCTAATGGTTTGTGCAAGAGGTTCCACAGGTTACTTAAAGTTGCATTTAGAGCCTTGTTGACCGACGTGAATTGGGTCGACCGTCTCCCTTGGGTCCTACTTGGGTTACGCTCCTTGCCCAAGGAGGATTTTGCAGCTTGCCCGGCTGAACTCGTTTTTGGTCAACCATTGTGGATCCCTGGAGAATTTTTGCCGGAATGTCTCATGCCCGGTACCAACTTGTCCACGCATTTTTTTCCTAGGGTCAAATCAAGTAGTGTTCCGGGGCTGGTGCACCATTGTTTCCCCCGCACTTTTGTTACGCAGCGTTTGGAGCATGCCAAGTTTGTTTTCATCAGACATGATGCCCACAGGACTCCGCTGCGTCCGCTTTACGAAGGCCCTTTCAGGGTTTAGGAAATGGGTGCAAAACATTTTGTGTTGGATCTTGGGGGGTGCAGAGAAACCATCTGCATAGATAGACTTAAGGCTGTGTTGGCAGACAAGCAGGTGGTGCTGGTCCAGGCTCCCTGGCGTGGACGCCTGCCTGCGGTGGGTTCACAGGTTGTTTTTTCCCCTACAGAGAACTTTTTGCCAAGACCGGAGATTGAGTTGTTTCCCTCCCCGCCTCGACCTGGAGACCCTTCTGTTGGCCCGGCTGCTCCACGTTACAACCGTTATGGGCGATTGTTCAAGTCCAAGGTGCTGGACTGTTAAGGCCCCTTCTGGGTGTTCGGGGGGAGGGGGGCTGTGTCATGGACCACTAGGAGGCTCCACTCCCACCCAGTGACTTGGGGAGAAGGGTGGAGCGATGGGGAACATTTATGCGTGCGCATTGGCGCCAAGATTCACTCATGTTGTTGCTGGAGTTGAATAAAGTTCTAAACTGGCAGCTCTTGTGTCTCGTCACTTCATTTCTCCACAAAACAATAAATTAATAAGCAATGAGCCTGAGAGTTGTTTCAGTTAGGGACAGTTTCTACATAGTTGGGTTAGGGCAGTTGTAATGGGTTAAAACACCCCAGTAACCAAACAAGAAAAATGACTCCCAATTGCCCATAGAATTCCACAGAAGATACCATGTGCTGATGTTATTGCATTTTATATAATGATTAACAAAGACACTTGATTTGATGTTTAAAATACTTGCATGGTGTGTGTGTGTGCGCGCGCGTGCATGCGTGCTGTGTCTGTGTGTGTATTAAAGGGGTCATTGCACATTTTTACAGCTCACACACGTCTTAATGAAATGTTTTGTTCAAATTTTCTTTAAGTATTTAATTATTGCAGCAAATTTGTTTTTATTTCTCCAGCCTTTCTGAAAACAGACAGTTTTGAGTGTACACCTGTAAATCTTCAGACTGGATTCAACTCCGCACTCACTCTTACATCATATTGCTAACATTCACTGGCTAGCTCCTAGCCTTTAGCTCAGATGTATCTTGGAGCCTAATACAAATTAAGCTGGCCCCTGAAGTCAGCCCTGGAACCTTTATGTCATGCGGTGGCCTTCGTGAGCCACCATAAGACGCCAAAAGTCGCCGGTGAGGTTTGCATTGATGTTTATTAACGCACACAAGATAACACACAAAGTAATGAGCCACGGTGGGCTAAAACACACAACACTAGACACAGGAGATCAAAAGGCTAACACGAAGCTTACCTACGATCCTGACCATGAACAAGGAATGATCGTTAACGATCCGTTGACGTGGAATTATTGACGATTATTGACGAGACTGCTGCATCATACTGCTCCCAGCGCCTGCTTAAGTACAGGGCTGCTGATGAGCCGCAAATGCAGCACAGCTGTCAGGCTTTGACAGCAGGAAGCCCCTCCAAGCGTTGTCACAATAAGAGCTCGGGGAGCCAGAAGGTAAATACTGCTGTCAAACCTGGTGGAGATGATGCATGGCCCGAGCTCGGACGACATCGGCACTCAGACCATGACACTTTAAAGTGACACTCAGCCAAAAATCTAGTTTTTTTTCTTGTTATATATAGATTTTAACCAGGTTTGTTTGATAGTCATATTAAGAAGTTCTTAATAGTCATCACACATAACAAGTTATAAACTCAATACTTGTAAATGCTCTCACTGATTCTTGCATTTGGGGTGGGGGGGTGAAAAGATTTTGACATGAACCTGTAAGACAATGAAAGTTTTTTTGTAGAAAAAAAGGGCATAAGATACTTTAGAGAGTTATAAAATGAAAACATGGACTTCTATTATTGCATTTTCAGTGTATTCTATTAAGAGATAATTCAATAAATACCTTAATCTTAAAACAAGTGTAAAAACAAGTGTAACAGATTATAAAACCATGCAATCTTTCAACTGCATGTTGAATTTAAGTTTAATCTATTGGATTCATATATTTGTAAATCTGCCTCTCAAAGCATCAGTGCCTCACCAGCCATGAGCCTCACTGCATGTCACTGGCACAAATGCATCATACAAATTTTGCCATCTTCCCTTCCATAGAGAGTGAGCGCAGCATGAATGCTTACAGCCCCCCCAAAAAAATGACAGTGTGGAAATTACACAAGTGTTCTGCACAAAACTCCTGCTATTATTTACCCCAAAATACACACCGTTTTGTTCTTTTTCGTCATTTTATTTTATTCTGGGTGATTAAATCAGGTTACTAGAGCATCGCTGTCATACTATGTGAACATATCAATCGTAAATTACATTCAGTGCACATGTGTGAAGTGGCTTTGTAGCAGACAGCTTCACTGCATGCATTTTACCCTTTCAGCTCAGACCTTAAGCCTGTCATGTAAATAAAAAACTCAATAAAGTCTCTGGATACATTAGACAGTTGGTGGGGAATATCTTGGGCCATTAGGCTCATGCAGTGCATCCGGAAAGTATTCACACTTTTTCCACATTTTTTTAATGTTACAGCCTTATTCCAAAATGGATGAAATTCATTTTTTTTCCTCAAACTTTTACACACAATACCCCATAATTGACATGGTTTAGACCCAAGAAGCAGACACGACTCAGGATACACAATTAACTTTTTATTTATAATCGTGTAAGTGTGTGGGTGCGTGTATGAGTGTCTGTAGTGAGTGTAGTGCGTGGGAGAGTCAGCTTGGGGCGAGCAGAGCACTGTGCAACCTGGCAACCCTAAGGACAGAGCAGAGAGACAATTAGGGACATTCTAGGCAGATGAAGCACCCAATAATACAATCCTTACTGTCTCAGCGTAGGAGTGGGACTGAGGTTAGCTCAACGGCAACGCCCAGGAGGACAGTGTCAGCAGCCCCGAGGGAGATGGAGTAGGCAGGTGAACTGAGCAGGGATGTCCGCCGCCAGGTGGAAGAGAATCCGTCGCCAAGGTTTCACCGCCTGTGCACAGGGGTAGTTGAAAGGTGAGAGGAATAATAGATGGCTTACTTGGCTGCCGGATGGTGAGAAGTCCAATGGCAAGCAGAAGCACTGGAGAGTCAACGAGGCTGGAAGCTCAGCATAGAGTTGGCGAGTACAGGTCCCTTGGGAAGGAAGCAGACGACTCTGCACTCATCTCTGGGCCTCGCAGAATAAATAGCCAGAGCCGGATAGATGGTGTGTGTGCAGGTGCGCCTAATTGGTGGCCATGACAATAATGAATAAGTGAAATTTTTTTTTTGAGATTTTTGCAAAAAAAATTAATTTAATCCATTTTGGAATATCATCATCATGATACCAGTCTGTCAGGGGCGACAATGACTGTTTCATTTAGGTCTGATCAGATTCCTCCATGCAGCTCTGTCCTTCACCTTCCGCTGCCAGGAACTTCTGTTTATATCCAACTTCTTCAGGTTTCTTTTTACAGTGTCTTTAAATCTGAGCCTTGGTCTACCCTGATTGTGTTTGCCCTCGCATAACTGTGAGTAGAGTAACTGCCGAGGGAGACGCTGGTGATCCATCCTCTCAACATGTCCAAGTCATCGCAGGTTCATCTGTATTAGCATGTCCTCCATTGATGGTAGACCAGCTCGTTTCAGCACTTCTATGTTGCTTATCTTGTCTTTCCATGAGATGTTCATTATGGCTCGAAGGTGTCTCATCATGTACCCGTGGAGTTTCTTTACCTGCATCCTGTAGATAGTCCAAATTTCAGCACCGTACAATAGAGTAGCCTGTACTGTCACTCTGTACACTTTGCATTTCACACGGATAGACATACAGTATGTCGATGGTTCCAGTCTCTCCCTCAAGTTTCCAAACACAGGACTCGCTCTTCCCATTCTGAGAGATAGTTCATCCTCCAGCCTAGCATTCTCTGAAACAGTACTCCCTAGATACTTGAAAGTCTTACACTTGACTAGTGGCTCTGTACCAATGCTGATCTCTTCTGATAGTGATGTTGATAACTGGAACTTTGGTGGTTGATAGTGGCACTCTGTCTTCTTGATGTTGATTTTGAGGCTGAATTGACTAGCTGCTCTTGCAAATTTCTCCACTAAAGATTGCATATCTTCCACACTGTGTGCAACTAGAACACTGACGTCAGCAAAGAGCATTTCTCTTACTACCTTTATTGATGTCTTACTCTTGGCTTTAAACTGTGCCACATTGAACAAATCCGCTTCTTTCCTTGTTTTAATGAATACTCCTTCTGAAGTGTCTTTGAAGGCCACCTCAAGCATGGCTGACAGATATAGTGAGAAGAATGTAGGCACCAGCACACACCCTTGTTTCACCCCATTGCTTACTGAAAAGCAATAATTTTGGAATAAGGCTGTAACATAACAAAATGCGTGAAAGGTGAAGCACTATGAATGCTTTCCGGATGCACTGTATGACCCAGGCTGGGAAATTCCATAGCATAGCTACAGCAACAGCAACAAAAAGGGACACCACCACCACACTTTACATTCTTTATACTTTTCAGACTTTTTTCTAACTCAGCTTTTTTTGTCCATTTAATCAGGAACTCATGAGACACCCTGCCTCCTGTCCCTATGCATTATATTAACACACATTCAGAGTATAAAAATATTTTATAATAAACTATGTGACAACAAATTCAATGTACAGTGGTGTAAAAAAGTATTTGCCCTCTTCCTGATTTTTCATTTTTTGTATGTTTGTCACACTTAAATGTTTCAGATCATCAAACAAATTGAAATATTAGACAAAGATAACACAAGTAAACACAAAATGTAGTTTTTAAATGAAGGTGTTTATTATTAAGGGGAATAAATCATTTTCTAACACAATTTATTGATTAAGTAATTGATTGATTATTGATTATTTGCAGCACAGTTTACCCTTGGCCGGGGGATTGTGGGGATCGTGGGATCGTGGGTTCGATCCCAGCCCCCGACCAACAGTGATCTATGTGGAGTTTGCATGTTCTCCCCGTGTTGCGTGGGTTTACTCCGGGATTTCTCCGGTTTCCTCCCACATGCCAAAAACATGCATGTTAGGTTAATTGGCTGTTCTAAATTGTCCCTAGATATCTGTTTCCTATAGGCCCTTAGAATAGAGGGTTAGTATTAATGAAAGCGCTTTGAGTGGTCTTTGTGACTAGAAAAGCGCTATATAAGTGCAGGTTAGTTAGTTAGTAATTAAATGTTACAAACTTCGATTACTGTAGACATTGAATAGTAGACATTGATAAAGGTAAGTACATGTAAATTGAATGTTACGTCATCATTGTTCAAAATTCAGAGCTTCAACTTCCGTTTATTCAAACCTCTAGAATGCTCAGCGGCAGGGATGTCTCTCTTCAGAGTCCAACAGTAATCAGCCATCATGACAATGTCATAAATTAGTGCATGCAAACTCTTCAGAGTTTGAGAAATTTCAAGAAATAAAAAAGAATTTTGCATCATATAAAGCGAAAATACCTGTACATGTAAACAAAAACTTAAAAAAAACATGTGCCCATACTTCAAAAAGTTGACCTGATTGAGCAAAACCAATGTGATTTTTGGATTCAGCACATCAAAATTGTCTTAAATCAGCCATCTGTCACTTATATATATTATAATATATATAAATAGACACACTGAAAACATTTTGAATCAGCCAATCATGGTGCAGCGCCGTCAGCTGTTCCCGTCAGATGTATGGTATGCTGAAATTATGAGCGGAAGTGTATTTCCTGTTACTACGCATGCGTGCGCATGCTGCACATGCGTAGTAACCCAGGGTATGGCTGTTCTGATAAGTATGGTAAAATGGCAGAACACCGGCGGAGGAGACTGATGGCTGCGCTACGGTAGGATCAGTTTATATTTATTTGCACTACAAAATATCTATCCATATTAATAAAACGAGTAACCCGAGTAACGCATCTGATCAAATTTCGGTAACGGCAAGGCATTACTGAATTTTTAAACAGTAATTTCGTTACACAGCATATTACTGCAAAAGTAGTGGCATTACAGTAACGCGTTACTCCCAACACTGATCATTACAGACTGAAGACATGATATAAACAGTGACTTTCCATCAGCCAGCTGAGACTGTGATCCAAAAACACATTTACTTGCTACCTGGATAAAGATTATTCAAAAACGGATTCATGAACACTGACCTTAACTGAGGCAAGTGAGGCCTGCAGTTCTTTGGATGTTGTTGTGGGGTCATTTGTTCCTGAATTTCTTTGGATCACAACATGATGTCTAGCTTTTGAGGATCTTTTGGTCTACTTCACTTTGTCAGGCAGGTCCTATTTAAGTGATTTCTTGACTGAGAAGAGGTGTGGCAATAATCAGGCCTGGGTGTGGCTAGAGAAATTGAACTCAGCTTTCCAAAGATGTGAAAAACCAAAGTTAATTTATATTTTATCGGGAGGAGGGGGGCAATCTTAAAAATCTATTTTGGATGAGAAATATTATCAACAAAAATCAACCGATAATGTCACAAAAATGTAATCGATTTAGACAGAAGATTAGATTTTTTTTGACCTGATCAAGAGAAATGGATGTCATTTTTGGATTCAGCGGTGCAAAATTGTCTTAAATCAGTTGAAAAAACAAAGACAATTTACAAAAAAATTATTTTTGTAACCCTGTGCTGTATATATTTCCTACTGTTAAAAATTATTCAATACAGCTGACAGAAGGTAAACAGTAGCATACCGCAGCCCAGCTGAACACCGGTCGGTTTCCTGTCCTGCTCACACGCAGTCCAGTGGGAAGTAATGCCATGGCAACTTCTCATATCAAGCCCTGATCACCTGTTGTCCCAGCGTGAGTAGGCCCCACCAGCTCCTACCTCTGTGGTTAAACATGAGTATTTTTTAGCAAGAAGCTCGCATTTAATGTCCGCAGTTGTGTAAATGTGTAAGTTGTGTAAGTAACTAATAATTTTCTTACACACAGAGAAAAAGTGACTGCGATTTGTTGCAGTGAACAGCGTCTTTCTTGTAAGCAGTGAACTTTCATTTATCTGTGCTTTTTGTTTTATTTTATCTCATTCATTTACATGCTGTTGTGATATGCAATTATTTCATGGAAGTAAATCTTCTAAATATGCGTTTTTAATGAGCTGGTCCAGGGGTGTCAAACATACAGCTTGTAGGCCAAAAACGGCCCACCAGGGGGTCCAAAATTTTCTCTGTGAATTTACAGCTTTATTTCTTGTAAATTTCTGACTTTCTACTGAGTACAATAGTTTGTGTAAATCTGAGACATTTTTTTCTCTGTAAGATGAGACTTTTTTTCTCATCGGTTTCTTTTTCTTGTTTTTTCTGATGAGAATAAGGTAGTGATGTTCGATACCACTGATTTCCTTTCCGATCCGATACTGAGTAAAATTCAGGCTGGTATCGGCGATACGGATACCGATATTTTTTGCGAATACACCTAATATGTCTTTTAAATCTAAAAAAACGCATGACGCACTTACCCAGGCGGAAGAAAAAGTAGTCCCACCAACCGCGTGTCACTTAGACAACATCTCAATAGTTTAGTTACTTTTCACCGTGTTTCTGTTAAGGATATTTATATGTATACTCGCTGCTCTTGTTTTTTCTTGCCTTCTGATTATTGCTCTGAGTGTTGCTATTCCTGTGCTGTTGCAATCCTGGAATTTCCCCATTGTGGGACTAATAAAGGCTTATCTTATCTTATCTTATACCTTACCTCAAATGACTTAAGTATCAAAAGTATCGATATTTTGATTTGAGTATCGATTTTAGAGCATAAAGATCCGGTATCGGAGGTATCGATATGTCGGGATCGATCCGCACATCATTAGAACAAGGGGCCCTTGACCTTGCTATGTGTGCAAGAGGATTTAAGTTTGCATTTAAAAGTAACGTGAAAGTTACTTTTCCAAGTAACTAGTTACTTTAATCATGCAGTAACTCAAAAGTAACTGTTACTTTTGAAAAGAAGTAACTAGTAACTGTAGCTAGTTACTATTTTTTAGTAACTTGCCCAACACTGGTAATGACGTATTTGGCAGTCAATTGATTTAATTCTTGCTGGGTCACAAACTGTCAAGATGCATACCTATGCTTAAAATCCAGCCGTGAGTGTTGAGACATGAATATTTCCACTTTACATCCAGCCGTGGCTGTTCAGAATACAGTAGATCCACTAACATGGTGTTAGAGGTTAGCATAGCTAGCTGTTACTTAGCACTAGCTTTGTCGGAGCTTGTTGCTGTTTTCAAGCACTTCTGAAGATTGCAGTAGGTCTGCACTGGCACTTAGTTTGCAACCCACCAATATGCTTTTGTCTTTAACCGTGACAAAGGAAAAATAATCTGTTTATTTCCACAAAAACAAAGTAGCTTCATCTTTAACTCCGCTCACTAGTGAAGACTCAGGCTCTTTGCAACAGGTCACGTCAACTGATGCCTCATAAAAATAAAAAAAATAGCTATCCATATTAATAAAACGAGTAACAAGTAATGCAGGGGCAGTTCTAGAATCAGAGCTTTAGGGGTGCTGGGCACCCAATGAGTGTCACCGCAAACCCATCCCTTTTTACTCTCTCTCTCTCTCTCTCTCTCTCTCGTGCGCATGCGTGGGCGTTTGTGGGAGCAGGGGTGTGGAGTGGTGTCGAGTGAGTACTTTAAACTTTGTATTTTCTAACTTTTTCTCTATCTTGTGTGTTTGAGGTGTGTGTGTTTAATATAGTGGGTTGAGTGTGTGTGTGCTGGGGTGTGAGTGTTGGAGTGAGTGTGTTGGGGAACGGTAGCTTCTGCTGCCGGTTTTTCCCGGCCGGCATCATGCCGGTGATTGATGGTGGTGTGGAGTTTGAGCGCTTAACCCGGCGTCATGGTGTGAGAATCCTCCCGACAGTTCCCTGTTCTGTGGAGGAGGCCAGCCTCGCTGTAGGACAGGTGGTTGGGCATGGCAGCATAAAATCAGCATCGAGGATGAACAGCGCAATTGTGATCTTTCTGGATTCGACTGAAAAAGCTGATCAGGTGGTGGCACAGGGAGTGATCATAGGTGACACTTTTACTCCCGTTTTACCGCTGGCGAATCCGTCTAGGAGGATCACCATCTCAAACGCTCCTCCTTTCGTTAAAAATGATCAGCTGATTAGAGAGTTGTCCCGTTTTGGCCAGGTTGTGTCCCCTATCAGAATGGTCTCTCTGGGTAGTAAATCACCCCTGCTGAAGCATGTTGTATGTCATAGGAGGCAGTGTTTCATGGTGTTGAAAGACAGCTCTGCTGAACTGAACGCGTCTTTTAATTTCAGGATTGATGGCTTTAGCTACTTGGTGTTTGCAACATCTGAAACCATGAAGTGTTTTGCGTGTGGCGCAGAAGGCCATCTTATTAGGTCATGTCCTGAAAAGGCGAACACAAAGAGCACTGGCGGTAAGAAAGGTGACGCCGCTGTTTCTGGTGGTCCGGAGGGTAGCGCTACATGTGGTGCGGCGGATGCCGCTGCGGCGCCCGCTTCTGCTGGGGCGGTCGTGGCCGCGACTGCGGCCGCGTCCGCGTCCGCGGCCGCGTCCGCTTCTACTTCTGCGGGGGCGTCCGCGTCCGCATCCGCGTCCGCTTCTACTTCTGCGGGGGCGTCCGCGTCCGCGTCCGCTTGTGCTGGGGCGGCCGCGGCGGGCGCGGTAGTTGTCCCCCCAAACAGTGATGGTGGGGAATTTCTGTCTGGCGGCAGCTCTGATCATTGTGACGAGCCTGTCGCCCGGGGTAGACAGGTGGAGGGTGTAAGTAAAAGTGCAGTTAAACGAAGGAACGTGAATGAACAGACTTTGCAGGCGGGGGAGGAGCGGTTTGAGGCTGTAGCGGACACACAGAGCAAACACTGCATGACAAACGTTGCGTTTCATGAAGAAATGCAGGAATGTAGTTTTGTTGAAGAGGATCCTTTTAAAGCTGCACAAAAAAGGAAAAGTGCAGAAAACTTGCAGAGCTCTGCTAAATCTAGTAGGGTTGGGAATTTAGATTTACTGAATGAGAGCGCTTCTGACGAAAGTGGAGATGAGTCTGAACTGATGCAGACGCAGACGCAGGAGGAGCAAAGCTCCTATTGTTTTGCTAAAATTAGACAATTTCTCCAGGTGACTAAGGGGAGCAGAGCTGTGAAAGTGGAAAATTACTTTCCAGATCTGGAGTTATTTGTGGCATCAGCTCGCAAGCTGATGAAACCGAATGATGGGAATGAGACTTTTACTGATCAGGAAATTTTTCGTTTAAAGAAACTGGTTGTCAAACTGAAATCACAAATTACTAACAGTCATGTTGACTCTTAGTTTGTTTCTTCCCTTTTATGCTATGTGTGTGTTTTTTTACTGTACCTTATTTTTATCCTTTTTAATGCCCCACCTTAGAATTGGCACTCTTAATATAAACGGGGCCAGGGATGATGTAAAAAGGGCCTCTTTATACAAGCTTTTTAATTTAAAGGCACTTGACGTGCTGATGGTCCAGGAGACTCACAGCACTGTAGACATTGAGTGCCAGTGGAGAAAAGAGTGGGATGGCTGCATTTTTTTTAGCCACAAATCCAATAATAGTGGAGGGGTGGCTGTACTTTTCTCTCGGGGTTGTGTGCCTGTCTCTTATGAGGTAGAAGAGGTGGTGAAAGGACATGTACTCTTGCTAAAGGTACAGCTTGAAAATGTAAACTTGGTTCTTATAAACGTGTATGTGCCAACCCAGAGAGCAGAAAGGATCAGGGTCTTTAATATGCTATCAGATACGGTTAGATCCTGTAATCCAAATAGTTTTTTATTTCTGGGGGGTGATTTTAACTGTACATTAAACCACAGACTGGACAGGAACCATCAGGAACCTCACCCTGCTTCTGCCAATAGGCTGAGGGAACTAGTGAAGGCGCATGAAATGGCCGATGTGTGGAGATCACATCATGGGGACCAGAGGCAGTACACCTGGAGCCATGCTAAAGATAACCTCTTATCTATGGCTAGGTTAGACCGTTTCTATGGTTTTAAACACCAAATGAGTGTTTTTAAAAATAGTTGTATCTGTCCTGTTGGTTTCACTGATCACTGCCTGCTGATTTGTTCTGTTTTCATTGAAAATGTAAAGTGTAAGAGTGCTTTTTGGCATTTTAATAATACACTTTTAAATGATGTGTTTTTTAAGGGAGTTTTTCATGATGTATGGAAGTCACACAGGGAACAAAAACCCTCTTTTAGTTCTCTCCAATTGTGGTGGGATTTTGGTAAGGCCCAGATAAAACAACTCTGCCAACAGTACACTCAAAATGTCACTCGTAGCTTGACCCAATCCTTGAAAGTTCTGGAGACTGAGGTGGTAGAACTAGAGGAGTTGCTCAGTTCTACCGGAAAACAGGAGCACTTAGAGGCTCTTAAGTCAAAAAGGTCAGCCTTGGCTAGCTTGCTAGGGGTCACCGCACAGGGTGCTCTGGTCCGCTCGCGCTACATGGATGTAGCTCTGATGGACTCGCCCTCCCAGTACTTTTTTGGACTGGAGGGGAAAAATGGACAGAGAAAGCTCATTCACTCCTTGTTGGGCGATGACGGGAGAACAATCTCCACAGCAGCAGAGATCAGGAAACAAGCTGCTAGCTTTTACAGTGAATTGTTTAGAGCAGAGTGGAGGGAGGACACGTCACTGGGCCAGGTTTTCCTTGATGGTCTTCCAGTGCTCTCAGAGGACCTTGTTGCCGGCTTGGATGCTCCACTGTCTCTGTCTGAGCTGCATACGGCGCTAATGAGCCTCCAGAATGGAAAATCACCAGGCATAGATGGTCTCTCTGTGGACTTTTTTAAGGAATTCTGGCCCCTGCTTGGTCCAGACCTGCTGGAGGTTCTCCAAGATAGCTTGGAAAGGGGGACCCTACCCACGACCTGCAGGAGGGCCATCATCACACTGTTGCCGAAAAAGGGGGACCTCCAGAGCCTAAAGAACTGGAGGCCAGTCTCTCTGCTCTGCACAGACTATAAGATTCTCTCAAAAGCTCTGGCCCGAAGACTGAGAAAGGTGATGAGCGAGCTCATTCATGTAGACCAGACTTACTGTGTGCCTGGCAGGCTGATTAGTGACAACGTCACTTTAATTCGGGATATTTTGGAGGTCTCTGGTTCATTGGCGGTAGAAACTGGTTTGATTTCAATTGACCAGGAAAAGGCGTTTGATCGGGTTGAACACCAATATTTATGGACAGTTTTAACAGCTTTTGGGTTCAGCCCAGGCTTCATAGCCAGGATACAGGTCTTGTACAGTGACATTGAGAGTGTACTGAAGATAAATGGGGGCCTGTCTGCCCCTTTAAAAGTCCAGAGGGGGGTTCGGCAGGGCTGCCCTCTCTCAGGGATGCTGTACTCCCTCGCCATAGAGCCTTTGCTTCACTGCCTGAGAAGGGATCTATCAGGAGTTACTTTTCCTGGCTGTGACACCACGTTCAAGCTGTCGGCCTATGCAGATGATGTAGTCATTCTGCTAAACAAGCAGAGTGACATTGACGTTCTGGTTAGGAGTGTCAATCTTTTTGGCCAACTTTCCTCTGCAAAGATAAACTGGGGAAAAAGCGAGGCTCTGATGGTGGGGGAGAAACTAGAAAATCAGCTTACGCTGCCGGGTGGGTTGATTTGGAAAAAAGGAGGTTTTAAGTATCTTGGCGTCTTTATTGGAAATCAGCAGTTTGAGCAAAAAAATTGGGATGGGGTCATAGAGAAGATTAACGGGAGACTAAACAAGTGGAAGTGGCTAATGCCAAGAATATCTTTTAGAGGAAGAGTGCTCATTTTAAATAATCTTGTTTCCTCATCCCTGTGGCACCGCCTCATGTGCATGGACCCCCCTGCTGGTTTGTTGTCCAAAATTCAGTCTGTTTTGGTGGACTTTTTTTGGGGGGGTGGACTCCACTGGGTTCCTCAAGCCCTGTTATTTCTTCCCAAAGAGGAGGGGGGGCAAGGAGTGATTCATTTAGCTAGTAGAGGTGCTGCTTTTAGACTGACTTTCATACAGAGACTGCTGACGGGCCCCCAGGACCTGGTATGGAGGCCTTTGGCCTGTGTTATTTTACAGAGAGTCCTTGGGCTTGGGCTAGACCTCCCTGTGTTTTTAATGGATTTTAAGAACTCTAATGCACTGTCTTTACCCAGTTTTTACCGCAGTCTCTTTTCAGTGTGGACTCTTTTTAAAAAACAAAGAGGGCCATGCGATTCCCTCTACTGGTTGTTGAGGGAGCCGCTGGTTTTTGGTGGTCGCCTTGGTGTCCTGCCGGGAGTTGGAAGGACCTTCCTTGATAGGCTGTGTTCCAGGAACATTCTCACTCTGAAGCAAGTGGTGGAACTGGCTGGTCCTGGCCTCAACAACGCCTCAGCTTTAGCAGCTCATCTTGGTGTCAGGTCGATTCGTTTCATCGATGGTCTTCTTGCACACTGGAAACAGGAGCTTCATGGACTTGAGCACTCCCTACTCTTGGACTTTAGCAATGGCACGCTGCAGCCAGAAAGCACTGACCCCTTTCCCTCTCTCACGCTCTATATGGACTTTGACGTCGCTCCTTGCTCCTTACTGGCATTCTGTGCTCCCACTGGTGTGGACTTTGGAGGAGCCAGTGGTAAGGCACTCTACAGACTGGTGGTGATGGCACTCAACAAGGACCGATTGAACACCTGTGTGGACACTCCTTGGAGAGCCTATTTTAAACTAGGAAAAGGGCATCGGCCTGCCTGGAGGGCTCTTTACAAAGCCCCTCTCCCTAAGAGACATGGAGACTTACAGTGGAGGGTCCTGCATGGTATTATAGCTGTCAATGCTTTTGTTTCTGTGATTAACAGCAGTGTCAGTGATCAGTGTGTTTTTTGTTCCTCTAGGGAGACTGTTTTTCATTGTTTTATTGAATGTCAGCGCCTGAGTGGCCTCTTTGAACTTCTCACAAAACTTTTTCATATTTTTAAGGAAGTTTTCTCTAAGCAGGTTTTCATTTGTGGTTTTATGTACAATCGTCGTTTTAAGCAGAAGTGTCAACTACTGAACTTTGTTTTAGGACAGGCAAAGTTGGCTATCTATGTAAGCCGGAGAAGAAAACTTGAAAATGTTGAGAATGATGTTGATGTCAAAATTTTATTTGTGAGGCTACTTAAAGCCAGAATCAGGCTGGACTTTCAGTTTTTTATGGGGAATGGGGATGTGGAAGGTTTCAGGACCCTCTGGTCCCTGGAGAATGTCCTCTGTTCAGTTCATGATGGACAGCTTTTTTTGGGGCGTTTTTTGGGGGATTAATTTTCTGTGTAACATAGCATGATATAGAAATTGTATTGACTGATGGACAAGTGTGTTTATTAAAGATCTTTTAAAAATCAAAAATCTCTCTCTCTCTCTCTCTCTCTCTCTCTCTCTCTCTCTCTCTCACACACACACACACACACACACACACACACACACACACACTATTTTGTTAGCGTTATCATCTTTCATACATCTTCCTGGCTTCTAGTTAGTGAACATGGTACGTGATGATACATAGAACAGTGACAGCCTGGCTTTAATATTTTGCTTATACTGTAGTGACGCATAATAGGTGGAACTCCACCCAGGACTGAAGCTTGAGGGAGGGAGAGGGATATGAGAAATGAATGGTGAAGAGGGGAGCGGAGACAGGAAGAGTGCCATAGCGCTGGTTTTTTTTAGATGAACCAAAGAGGAGCCGTCACCCCTGCTGTGACAGGATTCACACCAGAGTTCGCCGGGGTGCGATAGTATGGTAATAAGTAATGCTTTGTGTACTGCATGTGGATGTGGGTGCAGGCTGTTCTGTTTGTTGGAGGTGAATAAAGTTCTGTGTCGTTCAGCTCGCTGTCTCGCCTGATTCCATCCTCCACAGTGGTGACCCTGAAACATGAAATGGAGAATGAGCCGAGCAACTCCGCGGAGACACTTCAGCGGGAACACCCCAGCGCTGCGTGCGCTGTCACAGTCAGGCTAACGGACTTTTGGCTCCACAGTCCAGCTGCTTGGTTTTTGCATGTGGAAGCCCAGTTCACCCTCTGCAGAATCTCCACGGACAACACTAGATACCATCATGTAGTAGCCATGCTGGACGCAAGCGCCACGCAGCAAGTAATGAGCCTGCTCCAAGAACCTCAAGCCCAGGGTAAATACGATGCGCTCAAGCAGATGCTGCTGCAACGTTACACCCTTTTGGATGGCGAGAGAGCAGGAAAAACTCCTCACACGCTCAGAGTTAGGTAACAGATCAGCTGTGGACCTGATGGAGAGCATGCTTGCACTAATGGGTAAGGATGACGGTTCCTTCCTGTTCACCCGCCTCTTCCTCAGGACCCTATCAGCTACAGCGAGGGCGATCCTCGCTAACTCACCACTGCTGGTGACCAGGAACTACCGTCCGCTGGCGCAAGAGGCAGACCGCAATCATCCTGGCAACCAAGGCTCTCAGCATGCATGCAGTGACACCGGAATCCATGAAGGAATTGAGCGAGGTCGAGGAGCCATCAGTAGTAGCTGGGACGGCCACCAGGAGATGCAGGAACGGGACTCTCTGTTTCTATCTCCACCGTTTTGATAAAAATGTGCAATGTTGTCTGCCGCCATGGCAATTCTAGAAACCGGGAAACGGCACTGCCGGTGGTCAGTAGCAGCTGCAACCGCTGGCGACAGGGAGAAGCTGCTTTTCATCACAGACACACGTTCTGGGAGACGATTTTGGTGGACTCTGGCTCCCAGAAGAGCCTCATTCTGCCGGTCAGCACGGACAGGCTGGCAGAAGGCAGCGGCCCCGCTGTTACAGCCGCCAGCGGCCAACGGATCCCACATCAGGACGTTTAGCAAAAGGACAGTGCCCATAGACTTACATGTATGCAATTACCAGTGGGACTTTGTAGTAGCTGCATGTTCAGTCCTCATTTTAGGTGCTGATTTTCTGTGTGCTTATGGACTGTTAGTCAATGTTGCCAACAGACATTTAATGGACACTGTCTCTTTTTCCTCCTTGCCCTGCACAGCTCGGGGAGTTGGGCCACCAACACATGCTAATGTTCTAGCTCCAGGGGGTAAGTACCAGTGTTTGCTTTCCGAGTTCCCAGCACTCACAGTTCCCACCTTTTCCGCTATGGTAACCTAGCACGGGGTCAAGTATGTCATCACAACGAAAGGTCCACTGGTGTTCGCACACCCTCATCACCTGGACGTGGTTAAACTAGCCAGTGCACACGAGGAGTTTGCTAACTTAGAGCGATTAGGCATCGTTTGGTGCTCCAACAGTCCGTGGGGATCTTGGCTGCACATGGTGCCTAAGGCAGATGGGTTGTGGCGGCCGTGCAGTGATTTATGGTGCTTGAACAACGCCACGGAACACGACTGGTATCCCATCCCGCGCATCCAGGATTTTTCCGTGCACCTAGCCGGAACGCGCATTTTTTCAAAAGTGGATCTGGTCTGCGGTTACCACCAGGTCCCAGTGCGCACAGAAAACGTTCCCAAAACGGTGGTAATAACTCTTTTTGGCCTTTTCGAGTTTTTACGCATGCCGTTCAGGTTAAAGGGCACAGCGCAAACTTTTCAAAGAATGACGGATGTGGTGCTCCGTGACTTGCCATTCGTTTTTGTCTACTTGGACGACATTCTGGTGGCTACCATATCAGAGGAGGAGCGTCTCGCCCATCTCAAAGAAGTCTTCCAGTCTTCCTGGGCTGCACGGTGGCGCAGTGGTTAGCACTGCAGCAGCACAGTTTACCCTTGGCCGGGGGATTGTGGGGATCGTGGGTTCGATCCCAGCCCCCGACCAACAGTGATCTGCGTGGAGTTTGCATGTTCTCCCCGTGTTGCGTGGGTTTACTCCGGGATTTCTCCGGTTTCCTCCCACATGCCAAAAACATGCATGTTAGGTTAATTGGCTGTTCTAAATTGTCCCTAGATATCTGTTTCCTATAGGCCCTTAGAATAGAGGGTTAGTATTAATGAAAGCGCTTTGAGTGGTCTTTGTGACTAGAAAAGCGCTATATAAGTGCAGGTTAGTTAGTAGTTAGTTAGTTCCAATGATTGGAAGCGCACGGGCTTATTTTTAACCCGGCAAAGTGCCAGTTCGGGATGCCGGTGACGGTGCCGGCACGATTCCACTGCCAGATAAAGTGTGCGCGGTGTCAGATTTTTCACGTCCACAGACTGTCAGGGCGCTACAGGAATTTTTGGGAATGGTCAATATTTACAACCGTTTCTTCCCCCGGGCAGCCCAGGTGCTGCAACCGCTGTACGCTGAGCTCAAAAAAAAGAAGTCTGCGGAACACAATGAATGGACCCCCGAGCGGTTCCAGGCTTTCACAAATGCCAAAACAACGCTTGCTAATGCAGCTTTACTAGCTCACCCCACCCCATCAGTGTGGACTGCGCTCACCACAGACGCGTCTGATGTCACGATAGGGGCAGTGGTGGAGCAGCACGTCTCCGGTTTGTGACAGCCACTCGCTTTTTTTTAGCCGTACTTTGCGTGACAACGAATGCAAATACAGCACTTTTGACCGGGAGTTGTTGGCTGTCCACCTGGCTACACTCCATTTCCAGTTTTGGCTGGATGGTCGCGAGTTCACCGCGTTTGTTGATCACAAACCGCTAATGTATGCAATGTCCAAAGTTTCAGAACCGTGGTTGGCTCAGCAGCAACGGCACTTGGCCGCAATCTCGGAATTCACTACCGACATTCAACACTTAGCCAGTAAGCTTAATGTTGTGGCTGACTCCCTGTCCCACGCGTTAGTCTCCCCGGTCTACATAGGGATAGATTTCACTGCCATGGCCACCAACCAAACCGGGGACGCAGACATTTGTACGCTCCAGTCCGCGCCTACTGGCTTAAAACTGGAGAGCAGGGTGGTGCAAGAAGGGTGCCCCCCCCCCCCCGCTCTGCGAAGTCGTCACCGGCCACCACCGGTCAGTGATTCCGAGCTGTTGGCACTGTAGCCGCACATGGGGAGAACATAATGAGTAGCATCTTAGATAAGAACAAAGAGCAGAGTTTTACTTGGAGATAACAGGAAGTTGTGAAGAATGATGCAGTGTGATCTTTTGTGTGTCAGAGACTGCTAGGAGGGTCCTTTGTGTATCAGAGACTGCGAGCAGGATGTTAAGGGATTAAGGAAGTGAATGCAATGTGACCTTTGATGCGAATGCAATGTGACCTTTGATGTGTAGAAGCGTCTGTAGGAAGACCTGAGTATTTAAGAGAAGAGTTTTGTCCGAGATGTCCTCTTTCTACTATGCTTATGTGTGAGATGTGTAATAAACTGCCTGAGACAAATCTGCCTCGTCATTTACGCACTCCACACTGGTGACCCAAGACGATTCATGGAACACGAAGAGAGATCCCCGGAGCCAACCTCGTTGGGAGCCCCCAGCCAAGCATATGCCGTTACAATCCAGCTACCGGATTTTTGGCAGCACAATCCGCGCTCCTGGTTCCACCTGGTTGAGGCGCAGTTCGTCATCCGGGGGATATCGGTGGATGACACGAAATTCTACCATGTGGTCGCAAAGCTCGACGCCCACACGGCTCAGCATGTGGAGAGCCTGCTGGATCAGCCACCAACCAGCGACAAATACGGCACGTTGAAGGCTGCAGTCATCCAGCACTACACTCTCTCGGTTGAGGAGAGAGTAGAGAGACTCCTGACGCGGACCGGGTTAGGAGATTGCACGGCTATCGACCTGATGGAGAAGATGCTGAGATTGAAGGGCTCGGACGACGACCACTTCATTTTTACCCACCTCTTCCTCCGGAACCTTCCGTCAGCGACGAGAGCGACCCTGGCCAATTCGCCGTTGCTGGCCAAGCGGGACTACCGTGCGCTGGCCCGAGAAGCACACCGGATCATCATGGCCAGCAGAGAGCTCACGACCACGGCGGCAGCAACGGAGCTCGGCGCGACGGCCGGAGGAGGCGAGGAGCCATTGACGGCGGTAGCAGAACCACCGACGACAGCGGCGGCAGGGGCCAAGGAACGCGGAGGAGACATCCTTTGTTTCTACCACCGCCGCTTTGCAGAGAAGGCACGCAAATGTATACCACCGTGCCAGTTCAAGCGCTCGGGAAACGCCAAGACCGGGGGTCGGTAGCAGCTGCGGCCCTCGGGGAGGAGAACAAGCTGCTCTACTTGACGGACGCACGCTCGGGGAGGCATTTCCTCGTGGACACCGGCGCCCAGTTGAGTTTCATCATGCCGTCCTACGCCGACCGGCTGGCAGGATCCAGCGTCCCCCAGATGGCAGCAGCAAACAGCTCGGAGATTAAGACCTTTGGTGAGAGGACTCTACTTCTGTCGCTACATGGCCGTGCATTTGAGTGGACTTCTGTCGTAGCAGCATTGAATTTCAATATATTGGGGGCTGATTTTTTGTGCTCACAAGGGTTGTTGGTTGATGTCGCTAACAGGCGCCTGGTTAATGCACTGTCTTTTGATTCTATCCCCTGTACAGCTCGAGCGTCCCGGCCAACAGCACAAGCCAACGTCACAGCTGCATGCGGTAAGTTCCTCACACTGCTCACTCAGTTCCCAGCACTCACGGTCCCGACATTTTCGGCAACCGTCGCTAAACACGGGTTGGAGCATTTTATTACCACCACCGGGCCGCCCGTTTTTGCAAAACCTCGGCGCTTGGATGCAGCTAAACTGGCCATAGCGCGCGAGGAGTTCGCCAACCTGGAGAGGCTGGGCATCATCAGGCGTTCAAACAGCCCATGGGCTTCCCCGCTACACATGGTCCCTAAAGCTGACAGTTCGTGGCGACCTTGTGGGGATTTCCGCAGGTTGAACAACGCCATAGCGCATGACCGCTACCCAATTCCTCACATCCAGGATTTTTCCGTTCACTTGGCGGGAGCGCGCATTTTTTCTAAAACAGACTTGGTCCGCGGTTACCACCAAGTCCCAATGTGCGCTGAGGACATACCCAAAACAGCGGTGATAACTCTGGTCTATTCGAGTTTTTGCGCATGCCATTCGGGCTTAAAGGGGCTGCACAGACATTCCAACGCATGATGGATGCAGTGCTGCGCGATCTCCCTTTCGTATTCGTCTACCTGGACGATATCTTGGTAGCCAGCGCGTCTGAAGACGAACACGAAACCCACCTCACGGCAGTTTTCCGGAGGTTGGGAGAGCACGGTTTAATAATCAACCCAGCGAAGTGTCAGTTCGGGGTGACGCAGATTGATTTTTTGGGGCACCGTGTCTCTCCCGAAGGAGCGGTTCCGCTGCCTGGCAAAGTGCGCGCGGTAGCAGATTTTCCCCGACCGCAAACGGTCAGGGCGTTACAGGAGTTTTTGGGAATGGTGAATTTTTATAACCGTTTCCTCCCCCGCGCAGCGCAGCTCATGCAACCACTGTACGCCGCGCTCAAAAAACAGAAACCCGCGAATAAGATCGAATGGTCCCCGGAGCGAGAGCGGGCGTTCTCAGAAGTCAAAGCAGCCCTGGCTAACGCTGCGTTGCTGGCACATCCACACCCAACGGCCTGCATAGCGCTCACTACTGACGCGTCAGATGTGGCCATAGGGGCGGTCGTGGAGCAGCGTGTAGCCGGGGCTTGGCAGCCGCTCGCCTTTTTCAGCAGGACTTTGCGCAATAGTGAACGTAAATACAGCGCGTTCGACAGGGAGTTGCTGGCTCTCCACTTGGCCATTCGCCATTTCCAGTTCTGGCTGGAAGGACGCTGTTTCACCGCGTTCGTTGACCACAAGCCACTAACATTCGCGATGGCCAAGGTTTCAGAACCATGGTTGGGCCGCAGAGACAGCTGGCCGCGATCTCAGAGTTTACTACCGATATTCAGCATGTGTCGGGTAAACTGAATGTAGTGGCAGACTGCCTCTCACGCGCCGTGGCGGCCCCGGTCCGCGTGGGGATAGATTACACAGCCATGGCCGCGGAGCAGGTTAGTGACGCGGATGTGCGCGCGCTCCAGTCTGGACCAACAGGGTTAAGGCTGGAGAGCAGGGTGCTGCAAGACGGTATGCCCCCCCTAATCTGCGACGTCTCCACTGGGCGACCGCGTCCCGTGGTACCGGCCGCATGGCGCCGCCGCGTTTTTGACTTGATTCATTCTTTAGCGCACCCGGGAGTGCGCACGTCGGTCAAAATGGTAGGAGAGAAATTTGTGTGGCCGAGCCTTCGCAAACAAGTGAAAGAGTGGGCAGCAGCCTGCATGGCGTGCCAATGAGCCAAAGTACACAGACACACGAGAGCTCCCTTGGAGCCGTTTCACATCCCGGCTAAGAGGTTCGACCACATTCACGTGGACCTCGTGGGCCCCCTCCCGCCATCACAGGGGTGCACGCACCTTCTGACAATGGTGGACCGCACCACGCACTGGCCGGAGGTGGTTCCACTGGCGTCAACCACAGCCGAGGAGGTGGCGCGCGCGTTTTTAACAGCATGGGTGGCGCGTTTTGGAGTCCCGTCGGACATTACATCCAACAGAGGCCCTCAATTTGTTTCTAAATTTTGGGCAACAATGGCCCGCAGCCTGGGTGTCACAATTCACCGCACAACCGTGTACAATCCACAGGCTAATGGGTTATGCGAACGTTTTCATAGGTCATTGAAAGCGGCTCTCAGGGCGTCACTGACGGATGCAAATTGGGTAGACAAGCTACCGTGGGTTTTATTGGGGTTACGTTCTGCGCCTAAAGAGGATTTGGAAGCTTCCCCGGCTGAACTCGTTTTTGCGCAGCCACTTCGGCTGCCCGGGGAATTTCTCCCAGATAATCCTGCGCCGGGCAGCTCCCCGTCTCAGCTGTTGCAGCGTAGCATTGACACAAACACGCTGCCGGGCCCTGTTCACCACAGTTTTCCGCGCGTTTTTGTACCTAAAACTTTGAAAAACGCGGAGTTTGTTTTTGTCAGACACGATGCACATCGCCCCCCACTGTGCCCACCTTATGATGGACCGTTCAGAGTGCTGGAAACAGGGGACAAGCATTTTTTTGCTAGATTTGGGGGGTAGGAGGGAAAAGGTTGGCATAAACAGACTCAAACCCGCTTTTGTGGTGGCGGACGAGCAAGTGCTGTTGGCGAGGGCCCCTCGGCGTGGAAGACCCCCACGGGGAGCTTCCCAGAGTAAAATTTCCCCAGCACACCCACAGGGACAGACAAAAGGTTTTCACTCCCAAACATCAGCTCCCCAGCATGACAGCGCCGCGGAGGCGGTGGATCCTGGTTACAGCAGATACGGGAGAAGACTGAAGCCCAAGCAGCATGTGGATTGATGTTTAATGATTCTGTCACAGCATACAGACTGTTATTCTTTTGTTCGATCCAATATGCTCGGGGGGGGGGGGTGTAGCCGCACATGGGGAGAACATAATGAGTAGCATCTTAGATAAGAACAAAGAGCAGAGTTTTACTTGGAGATAACAGGAAGTTGTGAAGAATGATGCAGTGTGATCTTTTGTGTGTCAGAGACTGCTAGGAGGGTCCTTTGTGTATCAGTTAAGGGATTAAGGAAGTGAATGCAATGTGACCTTTGATGTGAATGCAATGTGACCTTTGATGTGTAGAAGCATCTGTAGGAAGACCTGAGTATTTAAGAGAAGAGTTTTGTCTGAGATGTCCTCTTTCTACTATGCTTATGTGTGAGATGTGTAATAAACTGCCTGAGACAAATCTGCCTCGTCATTTACGCACTCCACAGCACCACCAAATTTTTGAGTCAATCCACTCCCTTTCAACATCCCGGCGTGCACGCCTTGGTTAAACTGGTGGGGGCAAAATTTGTTTGGTCTCGCCTACGCAGGAATGTGAAGGAATGGGCTGCAGCGTGTGTCATGTACCAGCGAGCCAAAGTGCACAAACACACCAAAGCCCCCCTTGAGCCATTTCAAATTCCAGCCAGGAGGTTCAACCACTTCCACGTGTATTTGGTAGGCCCCCTTCCGCCGTTGCAAGGTTTCACGCAACTTTTGATGATCATGGACCACACCACGAGTTGGCCTGAAGTGGTCCCGCTGGCTCCCACCACGTCCATCGAAGTTGCTCACGCGTTTTTGTCAGCTTGGGTTTCACGGTTCGGATCTCCATCGGACATCACTTCTGACAGGGGTCTGCAATCTGTTTTGGGACTCTGGTCCACCATGGCTGACAGCCTGGGGGTCAAAATCCACCGCACCACCGTGTACAACCCCCAGGCTAATGGGTTATGCAAACATTTTCACAGGTCTCTTAAAGCAGCGCTCAGAGCCTCACTCACGGGTGCAAATTGGGTCGACCGCCTGCCTTGGGTTTTACTGGGGTTGCGCTCTGCGCCTAAAGAGGATTTGGCAGTCTGCCCAGTAGAACTTGTTTTTTCTCAGCCGTTGCAGATCCCCAGAGAATTTTTACCGGAGAGCCCCGCACCCGGGACTGATCCACCCACGCACTTTTTTTACAGTACAGGGGCTGCTAACGTGCCAGGCCCAGTGCACCACTGTTTTCCCCACACCGTCGTTCCAAAGAGCTTACTTAGAGAGTGCCAAGTTTGTTTTTGTCAGGCACGATGCACACAGAACCCCGCTGCGTCCACATACGATGGCCTGTTCAGAGTGCTGGAAACAGGGGCAAAACACTTTGTGTTAGACTCGGGAGGGCGTATGGAAACCGTCTGCACTGACAGGCTTAAGCCCGCTTATGTGTTAGCAGACAAACAGGTGGTGTTGGCTCAAGTTCCCCGACGCAGACGCCCACCTACGGTGGCTCCGCAGTTTGGTGTTCCCCCTGCGGAGAACTGTGCTCATGATACTATCCCTGTTCCCTTCCCACCCTTCTCCCCTCCACAGACCAACGTTTCCTCCCACACACCTCGCCAGGAAGGCGCTTCGACCGGACCGGCGGTGCCCTGCTACAGCCGCTACGGGCGCTTGCTCAAGCCCAAAGGACCAGAGGGGTAGGGCCCTTTCTGAGTGGTCGGCGGGGGGGGGAGAGTTATGTGGTCACACATAATAGGTGGCACTCCACCCAGGACTGGAGGTTGAGGGGGGTGAGAGGGATATGAGAAATGAATGGTGAAGAGGGGAGTGGAGACAGGAAGAGGGCCGTAGTGCTAGGGGTTTTTAGATGAAACAAAGAGGAGTCGTCACCCCTGCTGTGACAGGATTCACACCGGAGTTCGCCGGGATGCGATAGTGTGGTAATAAGTAATGCTTTGTGTACTGCATGTGGCTGTAGGTGCAGGCTGTTCTGTTTGTTGGAGGTGAATAAAGTTCCGTGTCGTTCAGCTCGCTGTCTCGTCTGATTCCATCCTCCACAGTACCAAAACGACAACAGCTTCTTCTGTCAAAATCAAACAGTGCACAGTGGTTGATTAACAATGCAACCATTAAAGAAAAACGTCTGCTACTAGCTGTCTTAGCCAGGGCTGGACTAGGAAAAAAAAAATCAACCCTGGCATTTTTGGTCTAATTTGTTAAGTAGCAACATTAAACCATCACACTTAATGGTCGAACAGAGCATAAAATTATCCCACTTTTGCCCTTAACAAGTGAATCTCTGTGGTTTTGAAGAAAGAAAGAAAGAAAGAAAGAAAGAAAGAAAGAAAGAAAGAAAGAAAGAAAGAAAGAAAGAGAAAAAACTTTATTACTTATTTTGCATAAATATTTTGTCATAATTTTAAAGTCTAAAAATTTTCCAAAGATGCAAAACTTTGAGAAAAAGCCACACAATTACAAGGGGGGGAAAAAAAATCACAAACATATAAGCTTCAAATTTACTAGAATAACATAACAAATTTACAGGGACGACTGCCCATTTATTTAAAATACTGTATGTACTAAATTCATGAGAGAAAAAAATGGAAAATTACAAGAAAAACAAAATTAAGAAAAAGACAATTAATAAATTGTTGAGACAAAGGTGTGACGTGTGATGTCTCAAGCTCTGCAGCAGGAGCAGTCATGTCTGAGTTTCAGGACGGAATAGAGCACCCAGTAGTGTTCGCGTCGAGGTCCTTCACACCGGCTGAACAGATATACGCAGTGGGAGAAAGAGAGGCGCTGGCGTGCGTCTGGGCTTGCGAACTCCAGCACATATACAGTATCTCTATGGACGACACTTTACGCTACGGACGGACCACAGAGCCCTCACAGCACTGCTGGAAACATCCAGGTCAGGACACAAACCTTTACGCATCTATAGGTGGACTGAAAGACTACGAGCATAAGTTCACCACACAGTTCATGCCGAGCAGAGATAATGTAGTGGCGGATCTTTTGTCCCAAGCCACACCCAAAGACAACCTGAATGGTGATCGTGACACCTTGGAGATGGAACTGGTCAACACACTACACGGGCCCCTCCAGAACACAGTCTCCCTCCAGGAGCTCCAGTTGGCGTCGGAACAGGGCCTGACCCTAACACAGCTACGTTTGTGCATCTGTGAGGGATGGACTGCAAAGATCCTGGGGGAAGCTAGCACCTTTTCACAGAATCAAGGACGACCTGACCTGCTGGAATGAAGTTTGCGTGGCGAGAGGACACTGTGCAATAATTCCCAAAGCACTAAAGGGCCATATCCTAACTATGTTGCATAAGGTCACTTGCGCGTGGTCAGAGTGAAACAGCAGTGCAGAAGCTCGGTCTGGTGGCCGGGCGTCAACAAAGACATTGAAAATATGGTGAGGGTCTGTGTACCCTGCCTGGAAAGCGGAAAAACCGGAACTCCCCTGCCACTGCAACCACTACTGTATCCGGTGTCCCCCTGGAAAACTACTCAACTGGATATATGTATATGGTGAACTGCATGTGGCCCCTGCACATGAACAGTTTCTGCTGGTAGCTTACGATCTCCACTCGAAATGGCCGGAAGTGCTGCCCGCCGACTCGGTTATGACCGATGTGGTCACTGATTTCCTCATCTCCCTCTTCACTCGCTGGGGGGCTGCCGGACGCCATGACGATGGACAAGACCCACAATTCATCTCTGCAGGTTTCGAAACGTTCATGAGTGAGAGAGGCATTAGACACATAAGGACGGCATTCTACCATCCGCAGGCCAATGGGGAGGTTGAAAGGTTCAACAAAACCTTAAAGAACTGACTCAGAGCACACTTGGCAGACAGACTCCAGTTCTCAACTACAGAGCAACGCCTCATGTGACGACAGGCTACTCACCGGCAGTATTGATGTTGGGGGGGGGGGGGGAATGTGCCTTCCCTTGGACCTCCTGTGCCCCCCAATGGGGGATGCCCCAGTGGAGAGACCATCACTGGGGGGGAGGGTGGCCGAGCAGCAACGTCAAATGAAACTGAGGTTCGACAGGAAATGCTGAGTGAGAAAGCCTGGACTTGCTGTATCAGACTGGGTCAGGATTAGGTGCCCTAACCACACACCCAAGCTACAGTCGTTCTGGATATCGCCACTACAGATCACAGCCCAGCTGGGTCCAGCCACGTTCCGCCTCTCTGATGGGTCACGGTGGCATGCTCGTCGCCTCTGGAAATCACCACCGACCCCAGATCAGAGGACGACCGCGAACACGACAGACTCAGGTTGGGACTTTGCTGAGGTGGAACCTGAAGACCCCCAGGAGTGTTTGCTGGGGTCAGCAGCAGGACTACAGCCCGTGCGACGCTCGACCAGAGTCCGGCAGAGACCGCCACACCTGAGGGACTTTATAGTGGGTTTTGGTTAGCTAGAGCGTGATGGCTCAAGGTAGTGGCAGAATAACCCAGCCCATCATGCGGGCACCCTAGCAATCTACCCAGATGCTCAGTTAGGTTGTTCTAAAAAAAAAGAAGAAAAGAGAGGGGAGGCCTCTGATTTAGTTTTTTTTTTTTGGGGGGGGGGGGGGAAGGATAAATGTAGTGTGTGAACTGGAGGTTTGGACACTGGGGCTCGACGTAGCCAACATCTGACACAGCACAGATGACGTCGGGCAGCACCGCCATCTTATGTATATATATTGCAGCGTGAAAATATAAAGTGTTCGTTGTTCGCTGTAAGATGGCTCACAGCTCACGCGCTCATTTCATACATAACAGGTTCGAATCCTGCTCTCTTCAGCCACCCTGCCGTTGTGTCCCTGGGCAAGACACTTTATCCACCAGATTGGCAGCCACGTTTCTGTCAGTCTGCCCCAGGGCAGCTGTAGCTACAGAGGTAGTTTACCACAATCAATGTCTGTCGGAGTGAATGAATAATGGACTCACTGTAAGTGCTTTGAGACGTCACTTGACATGTAAAGCTCCATATAAATCTCATCCATTACTATTTTTATTTATTTAAAACAGAAAAAGGAAATATAGGCCTACTTTAAAATATCTGAATTAGGATTTAACAGCTTTATGAACAGCCTATTACTACTTCCATTAGCTTCCAAATGGGTTTAAAGGTCTGATGACATGATTTTGACATTTTTTATCATGTTGTGTAAACCCAAAAGTCATTGTCGGTGATCAATATAATATTTACAACCGCACCTGCATAAACTAGTTATCATCAAAAAACCGCAGCCGCTGACTGGACTGTGGTGCCGCCCACCGAATGAAGGGCAGCACCACCATGACGTAAGCGACAGAACGGATGCCGGTGTTGTTGACTGGAATGACAGCAGCTTTGTCGCTCACAGTTTCTCTGGTTTCTTGTTTTAATTTTATGGCTATGCCTTCATGTTGTGTCGCAGGGTTAGATAAACAGCAGGCCATGACAGACCACATCACACTGTTCAGCTACAACTGTCATAAGCCTCCTTGTGCGCTTTTACGCAAGAGGAGTGCACGAGGAGGGGAAGGATTAATGGATTTATGCGCAGCTTTGACCTACTTTCTGTGATCACATGCTGACGCTTGCCGGTCAGGCCACGTCCCCTCTATCATTATCACCAGCTGATTAAGAATTCCGCTGATCATCTTTCCCGGTCCTCGCCCAGGTGCTTCTCATCACACCATCACCAGCAGTGCGTGTACTTAGCGGCCGTTTGCCAGTCACGCACTGCTGGTCCATAGTATTGTCATCTGTGCTGTTAGTCTGCCAGCATTTTCAGCACTGTCACGACATGTTAGTCACTCCATGTTCGCCGTGGTTCTCGTGCGTCCTTGAAGTGATGTCGGCTCTGGGGCACACCTGTGGCTAGCACGTCTCCTCTCATTCATTCTCTGGGCGATGCCGGCCCCCGAACGCCATCAGTAAGTGTGTTTGTGTTTTTTGTACATCTTCACCTTTTTGGGAATTGTCTTTCTGTATTAAATGCGCTGTGGTGAACCCTGCACTTAAATCCTTGTTATTTCATCCTCCCTCTCCGTGCCCTGGGTAAGAATGCATGGAGGGTCATGATGAATGGATTTACGTGCAGGATTCACCAGATAATACATAATACATAAATATAATCCATAATAAACCCGATGCCTGAGCCACAGAGAATACACTGCTATGATTTTATTGAAAAATCGGGTTTAAATAAATTACATTTATGAACAAATAATTTGTTGCAATATCTGTAACAAAAGCATAACACTCGGTGTTCCCCTGCCGTGTATTTGTCGCTGCTGCTGCGCCAGCCATGTGTGCCTCTCCACTGTCACTCTCTGAGTCTGACTCGCTTGGCACAATGCCCGCTTGGCACGGCTCAAACCTATACAGTCTGATGTCCCCAGATTCTTCATTATCATCCCATTCTTTGGAACTATAATCGTCTTAAGACTGGACAACACAAACCAATTCCAGACTACATGTGCTGGAACCATCGTCAGTGTTTTCTACCGCTTCCATCCTGTGTGTACAATGGGCAGCCAAGCGCTGTGTTCTGTTGATGACGTTACAACATGGCCGGGGGGTTTTCCAGCCACTGACGCAATTGGTGACGTGGCGCTCATGAAAACGTCGGATATTCGCATGGAAAAAAAAAAGCCTGTTTGACTTAGAACTGCACAGACCAACCTATTTCGTCATATTGTATTATGTGTTGAAAAATTAGCTGAAGTCAGAAACGTGTCATCAGACCTTTAAAACTATTTTAGGCCCAAGTGTCTGTGAATAATCACCTTCAACAGTGACGAAAGCCTCTTTATTGGATGCAAGGTTTTATTCCTCACTCAGCAGGACTCAGGCACAAAGTGATCAGATGGCCAATAGCTCTCATAAAATTGTCTGTGGGCTTCTAATTAAACCCGAGCTCTTTGTGTAGGATGTTAGCGTTGTTAGCAGGACAAACGGCACTACGGAGACTGGGACAGAGGAGAGAAAAGCCTCCCACTTTCCCTTTGATGAGTCCATCAATTAGCATCACAAGCAGCGTTCACGTGTCCTACCAGCGGAAAATCTCAGCATTTGCAAACAACGACAAGCCCGGCCACAATGGAAAACACGGAGGGAAAGAAGCAGGGCACATTTTAGCCAGATGCCGGGCAATAAATAACAGGCTCCATGCCGCTCCAAGCTGGGAGCGCACATTTCCATTTTGAAGTGCCCATACAAGGTGGGGGGGGGGGGGTCCCATGGGGCTAGAGCGTGTCCGCTTGTGCGCTCCGGGGAGGACGATTGTCTCTGCATAGGGTCATTTGGTTATCCTTTTGAATGAGATGTAAATGCGCAAGTGCTCCGGGGATGTCTGCAGAGGACGTGCATATAAACCCGGACGGGAGCGCGGACAGTCCACTGCGCCCTGCAAGGAGCCAGAGCGAGCGGAAATGCAGCCGGCGGCGGACAAGCTCTCGCCTGCTCACAGAACGCCGTTTTCTGTGGAGGACATTTTGGACCCTGCGAAGTTCACAGGCAGAACGGGCTGTGCTGAGGATGGAGCACCTACAGGTGGGACAGAATAAAGCCTAAAAATTTAACAGAGGCGGGGAGAGCAGCCAGAAGTTGTTCTTAAAAGAAGGATGACTCCATGATAATAATTTAGTGTCATCCAAAGAATTATTTAGGGAGAGTGAGAAAATACCCACTAAAAAAGTTACTTCAAATGTAGTAAAGTTGTGAAGTATTTCCTGTAAATTTACCCCTAATTTTGTTAGATTTCCAATGTTACCCCTAGTAAAAAATGGACTTTTTTCTAATCTCTCTATCATTGTCTTCTTATAAACGTGTAGCTTTTTTGTCATGAGTTTATGGGCTTTTTAGAACAAAGTTTCAAATTTAAATTGTGATTTTGCAACTTTTTAATTGTGAATGTGTTACTTTTTTGATAAATTTCTCACCTGTTGCTTGATAATTTGCAATTTTTTTTTCTTGTACATTTACAACTATTTTCTTGCAAATTTGCAACTTTTTACCTCACCAATAATAAATCAAACATCCAGAACAGAAAAAAAAAAAAAAGATTTTGAATCTGACTGGAAACCATGACTTTTATTCAGTTTAAATTAGTGAACTCACAAGTAACTCAGAACTATGACAAACTATACTTGAGTAAAAGGACAGGGCTTTCTTTAAAAATGTAGTCAAATAAGAGTAAAAAGTGCAGTAAAACCACTCCCAAATGCAGAATCCTGTGAGAAGTTACTTGAATACATGTACTTGAATGACTAGTTAATATCCACCTCTGGAATTTAAAGGTGATCGAGACAAGATTCTGACCTCCTGGCCAGAATCTTGTCTCAAACTGTGATGCTGTAAATACTGTATAACTAATGCTGTTGCACTCTGTGTGTGTGTGTGTGTGTGTAGTTTTCTACCCATTCTTAGCTTATTTATTCATGCTCTGAGTGCTGCTGTCCCTTTGCTGTTGCAATACTGTAATTTCCCTGTTGTGGAACTACTAAAGGATTATCTTATCTTAACTGGTTAGCAGAGACACATGACATCAGCCCAGCCATGCTACTAGCTCTGACTGCCTGGGACATCTTTACCATCCATAAATATGTAAACATTAGATAGAGCATAGCTAGTCATTAGGCTAGTCAGGATTCATATACATAGCTTACTTATATGATTACAACTAATACAGTAAACAGTTTGTATATCCTGTTATCACAATGCTGTAGGTTCTGTCAACCATTAGAATTAGAGATTATGGTACCCCCGTTTGGCATGAAAATGTTAGAAATTTCCTATCTAGGGTGTTATATTTTTCTGTTACCAGCCACTGAGCACAGACTGGAGTATCATCATCCAGCTGCTCAGATGTAAATATTATGATTATTTACGACCCACAAAAAATATTACATTTTTTTTCATTGATATATTATTTCTTGAAGAATATAAAGACTTTGATTCTGTACCTTTCTAAACATTTTTAATGTATTATTTAAAAAAAATAGTTTTCATGAAAATAGTATCCTGTTCACCTCTAAAGCTATTGGCTGGGTAGTGTCATTTGCGACCAATCCAATTCTGGGGAACAGTTCTTTATGATGGACACAGAGATTGAAGTCAGACTTGGGAGCCATTCTTTTTTTCTCTCTCTGTTCAGTTCATATCTGCTTTAATGCATCCACTCTTCCTGACTTCAGTAGAGAAAATTAGTCATGAAAAACAAGATTTTGAGCTCCAGGGCAGAACACACTTTCATTATCTTCCCTTTCTACAGTGAGGGAAGGGAGAGAGAGAGTGATTGAGCGAGCAAGAGTCTAAATGCAGAGAGAGAGGGGTGTGAGAACCTTAGAATTTTTACTGGAAGAAGGTAGGGTAGGTAATATAACATAAAGCTACTTTTACTTGTGTACAGATTCTGGGTATTCTGCCAACTTCTGGTTATCAGGGAGCTTATATGTATTGCCATATCCCTGGTTTGTTCATTTCTTTCAGCACCCCATGATTCCACAGAAGAACCCAGAATGCAGCAGTCTCATCCGGATGAGAAAGCCCTGTGTCCAGTGAAGGAGAAGAGCCGCAGGATCCGCACCGCCTTCACCATGGAGCAGCTGCAGGCCCTGGAGCACAGTTTCAAAAGGTGCCACTATCTGTCGGTGCTGGAGCGGCACACTATCGCCTCAGCCCTCAGCCTCTCTGAGACCCAGGTCAAGATCTGGTTCCAGAACAGGCGCACCAAGTGGAAGAAGGAGCACCTGCATGGGAGGGATGTGGAGGAGGAGCAGCATGGCTTCACTTCGTCCTTCTCCTCACATCCTGTCCTCTGCTCCCCTTCGTCCTACAGCCAGCTTTACTGCCAGCAGCGCGCTCCGCTCCACCCATTTGCACTGCTGCCGCTGGTGCCTTATCATCGCTACTATGTTTGATGTGCACAAGAGCGCACTGTTACAGACCATCAGGATGCCCACGAGCATTGAAATAGCACTGCTGTAATGTTTTTGTTAAAGTGCTACAAAAAGACTGAAAATTGAGTAAGAAATCTTAAATATTTTGTAATTATAAGGAAGTAACTTATTTTGATAAACATTTTTATGAGAGCCTGAAATTTTGTGTCTTGTTTGTTAATCTTTTAGATAGATAGATAGATAGATGTACTTTATTGATCCCAAAACTAGGAAATTACAGTGTAACAGCAACATGACAGTACATGACCAAAACGACAGAAACACACACAGCAAAATAGACAAAGGGATTACCCATGGAAAATAAAACTGTAGACTGCAAGGTGCAGTATGGCATCATAGTTATGACCAGAATTCAACATGGGAGTGAGTTATTGTACAGTGAAATAGCATGTGGCAGGAAAGATTTCCTGTGCATAACCATTTGGCAGCTAAGCTGTAGCAGTCTGCTGGAGAAAGCGCTCCACTGTCTGCCCAGTGTGTGGTAGAGAGCGTGATCAGGATTTTCTATATCTTTTCTATATCATGTTGAGAAAGGTTTTTTTAGCTTCACTGTGAGCCAGAAACTTGACATTGTTTTGGTTATTGAAGCATATTAAAAAAATCAAAGAAAATATAAGGGAAAATTAGATTACCAATGTGAAGTATTTCAGTTTTATTAAGATGTTCCCTTTTTTTTACCTTTAGAGCCCATTGCACAAAGTGTCCTGGTGCTAAGAATTACTCCTAGTGATGTAATTCTTAGGAAATTCTCAGAAATATGACATTTTCCAAGATTTTCCCTCCTAAAATTAGGAGAAAATCTTAGTAAAAACAAAAGTTATTTGCAAAGGATCTTGGCCCTTAAAAGTGCTCCTAATCCAAAAAAAATGTTAGGAAGTGTGAGGTGGACTTTTAAGGGGCTTAGGAGTTTAAGTGGTGGAGGAAATGAAGGAAAGATGGAGACAAAGGATCGTGTTGGGATAATGTGTAACACTTTTTAATACAGCCCAAAGTTACACAGTACTTTGTGTACTTTTAGTGAAAGTACATGGAAAGCACCTTCCAATTATTAAAAAAACAAAAGAAAACAAAAAAGCATGGCATGTTACCCCAGTATTTCCCTAATCTTATGATTTACACCTGTAGTTTCACTGAAAGTACAGTAACTTTGGCGTGTATTATAAGGTGTTACTGGATACTAGAGACGCATCGCTCCCCAACTGCAACAACTCTCTATCACCTGTTGTTGTTCCCCATATATATATACAGTATATATATATATATATATATATATATACACACACTACCGTTCAAAAGTTTGGGGTCACTTAGAAATTTCCTTATTTTTGAAAGAAAAGCAGTTTTTTTCCAATGAAGATAACTTTAAACTAATCACAAATACACTCTAATGTCTAATATACATTGCTAATGTGGTAAATGACTATTCTAGCTGCAGATGTCTGGTTTTTGGTGCAATATCTACATAGGTGTATAGAGGCCCATTTCCAGCAACTATCACTCCAGTGTTCTAATGGTACAATGTGTTTGCTCATTGCATCAGAAGGCTAATGGATGATTAGAAAACCCTTGTGCAATCATGTTAGCACAGCTGAAAACAGTTTAGCTGGTTAGAGAAGCTATAAAACTGACCTTCCTTTGAGCAGGTTGAGTATCTGGAAAAAAAAATTATTATTTCAAATACAAATCATTATTTCTAACCTTGTCAATGTCTTGACTATATTTTCTATTCATTTAACAACTCATGGTGGTAAATAAGTGTGACTTTTCATGGAAAACACAAAATAATTGTCTGAGTGACCCCAAACTTTTGAACGGTAGTGTATATATATATATACGTATATATATACTGTATATATATATATATATGTGTGTGTGTGTGTGTGTGTGTGTGTTATTTAAGCTTATATGTTATTTAAGCTTAAATAACATAACATATATTACAGGGCATTCACCTGGATGATGAGGCAGCCACGGTACAGCGCCAATCCCTTCACCATTCACACACACATTCATACCTAGGGCCACTTTAGAGTCTCCAGTTAACCTAACTTGCCTGTGTTTGGCCTATGGGAGGTGACCGGAGTACTCGGGGTAAACCCACGCAGACACGGGGAGAACATGCAAACTCCACACAGAAGGGTCACTGATGGTCAGGGAGTGGGATCGATCCAGTGACCTTCTTATCGTGCTGCCACTGTTCGCACTCACACTGTCTTCAGTGGAATGCATCTATTTAACAATATTCCCTCATAAAATGGAAGGGTTTCTGTCATTAGGAGGGAGACTGTCACATCGTCTCCAACCACCCCCCTTCCCCCCAACAACCCGCAAAGGATTAATCGATGAATGAATGCAAGAATGGTCAGAGCGACCATATTAAAATCACACACACACGCGCGCACACACACACACACACACAAAAATCAGACACGTGCACATGCACCTCGCCTCTCGGTTCGTCTACAGCAAATCACACATGATTTATGACAAGGCTTTAGAAAAACATTTTACACTATATAAGGTGTGAACTATAGTTGTGAATGGTAAACGGGTGTTGGCTGGTTTAAGCCAGGACTCCTTGTGAAATTTAAGCTAAGCTAAATAGGAGCTCTCCTGGAGGATTTTCAGAATGTTTGAGCTTACGGGCCCAGTGTGGCCAAATACTGTATGTGATGCTTTTCTAAAAAGATTCAGTGGTGGATGTTTTCCGGGTAGTGAGAAGAGTTTGGTTTTTTTTGTTCAAGGTTCCATATTGTGCATTTTTCAGGGATCAACTTTAGGTTTTGACATCCTCAAGAACATAGTTTTAAAGACCAAAAACCATTTGTGTTGCTTAACAGCTCCTCGAAAAAGCAGCCTGTAAAGCTTTGTGTTTTCAGCCTGTTCATTATTGTTAATAAGCCCCAAATTGGGTAAAAGTGTTTTTTTTTTTTTTTTGAGTGGGCCAATCCCAAGTAAACAGGTCATCAGGGTGTTTGTTTCTAAAACTGAATGTGGGGCTTGTTGTTTTTGACATCATCACCCAGGAAGTGCAGTCTGCCTCTTTCTGTAACAGTTTGTTTAAGTAAAGCCAGTATGGATTTTTTTTTCACCATTATATTTCTGATGTTGCTCATAGGACACATTATAGTGTTACACGGGTGGTGATGTCGCCCGGAGTATAAGAGGGCTACGCAGCAGCAGGGCGGCCTCTCTTGACCACATCTCAGTGTGACGGGAGCGTCTCTGTACTAACAGTGAGTCCTTAATAAAGTCCTGTGTAGTTCACCACTCACCTCATCATTGTCTTACGTTTTATAGACATAACAATATTATTTTTAACAGTTTACATGCTGTGACCCATAGGTGCATTTTAGAAGGATAAAACACAGGAAAACTTCATTTTGCAGTTAACGGGACCTTTAAATTTCCATAGTGCAGTGATATTTGAACTGCAGTTAATAATTAAAAAGTTCTGTTGGGACTTCCGGTTATGGCTGCCACATAAGACGGACGTGTCTCACTCTGCTCTGCTCTTGGAGAAAAAAAATCGGCAAATAACTCTCTCATTTGGGACAGAACGTATCCCAGCGTTTGGGCGAGGATATGTCGGCGAAGCCTAAGGCTGGAAAACCAGGTAAAGGAAAAAGCGAGCCGCCGAAACAGTCCAAATTAACGGACTTTCAGGTCTGTGACGCAGCAAATAAAACTCCATATATGGCGGAGGAGGCTGGCAACGGTGCGATGTCTGCGGGGGGAGGCGCAGATGCGCTGATGGCTGCCATGAGTTCAATGAGAGCGGACTTTTCCTCTAGATTTGATGGGATTATGACAGCGTTGGAAGGAATAAGAAAGGAACTGGGTGACTGTGTAGAACGAACGGCGCAGATGGAGCTCCGTCTCGCTAGTGCTGAAGATGACGTCACCCGTCTTCAATTAAAGGTGCGCACTTTGGAAAAAAAAAATAAATCTCTGGAAAATAATATTTTGGATTTGGAATCTCGGTCGAGACAGAATAACTTGAGGCTGGTGGGTCTTCCAGAGGAATCAGAAGGTCGGGACGTATGTTCCTTTCTGGAAAAGTGGATTCCGGAGGTGCTGGGCAGCGAGGAGTTGCAATCAGCAGTGGTTCTGGAAAATGCACATCGTATTGGCCCACGGAGAGATAAGGGACCGCTGAGGACCTTAATTATGAAGTTTCTTAGCAACAGAGACAGGATGAAGATCTTCAACGCTGCACGAGCTAAAGGAGAGATTAAACACCAGGACCAGCAGGTGCGGTTCTACCCAGATTTGGCCACAGGAATCCAGCAATTGAGGAAGCAGTTTGATCCCATACGTAAGGAGCTGCGCAACCTTGGGATTCGTCATGGTGTAATCTATCCTGCGAGACTGCTGACCACGTATGAGGGCAGAACCCACATCTTCAAGACCCCAGAGGAGGCGCAGGAGTTCATCAAGAAGATCAAAGAAGAAGAAGAGACTGGTGGGAGCTAAGCATGAACAAAATATAAGGTAGAATAATTAAGCATTTGCACAGGCATCTGACTGACTTGAAGTAAATAGTAAGTTTACAAAATATAGATTGTATTATATATTAAAAAAAACAAAACAAAAACAAAACAAACAAAAAAAACTATGATGTACAAAGTTGTTAAAAATTTTGGAGTTAAGATGGAAAACTACAGAGGAGAGTTAATGTTACGTCATTAAAAGCAGTAGAGTTAGGGTGATTGGGAGGATGAAGAAGGAGTGGCTTAGGCTGTTCCCCGTGGGTGTGGAATGGTCGATGGCTATATCGGGAGACAGAATTTTTCTTTTGATTTTGGGGGGTTTGCCACAAGTGTGGGAAGGGGAAATTTGTTTGTGTGTAGTTTGTAGGATGAATGTTCAACCACTCATGTTTTTGCTTCTCTGTATGAGCATGTTTACACTGCAAGGTAATCCCAAACTCTCTATTGATCATAAACCAAAGTGTTAATCTTAATTTAACTTCATGGAATTGCAGAGGTCTACAAAATTTAAAAAAACTTAAACAAGTTATGAATAAAATAAAAGACATAGGTTCAAAAATTGTGTTTTTACAAGAAACTCATCTAATAGAGGAGGATGTTAAAAGAATTAGGAGTAGATGGCAAGGAAGTGTATTCACCTCTTCATTTTCATCCCGAGCCAGGGGAGTTATGACTCTCATACATAAATCAGTTCCTTTTCAAGTGAAAAATGTAATTGGAGACAAATTTGGAAGATATGTAATCATTCAAGGTTCTTTGCTATTAGAAAATATAAATCTTGTGAACTTATATGGTCCCAATATAGATGATCAGAAGTTCTTTGCTAATTTATTTCTTATCTTATCATCGCTTACAGGGCAACATATAATAGCAGGGGATTTTAATTGTACATTGAATCCAGGTATAGATAGATCAACAGGACTGGATTGTACGCACATTGGATGTAGGATGACTATTAATCATTTTATGAAAGAATTGAGATTGTTAGATATATGGAGAGAAATGAAACCACAAGTTAAAGCCTATTCTTGTTATTCCAGTACCTACAAGACATTCTCACGTATTGATTATTTTTTGATTTCCACAGAATTAAGGTCCAAGATTCAAAACTGCTTTTATGATAACATCGTGATCTCTGATCATGCACCCTGTTGTCTAATATATGTAGATAAAAAATTGACAAAGGAATCAGGTAGATGGCAATTTCAGCATAAATGGCTTCAGGATGAGGAATTTGTCAAGTATATAGAAAAACAGATAGACGAGTTCTTTGACATCAATACTACACAAACATCAGCATGTGTAAAGTGGGAGGCTTTCAAAGCTTTTATTAGGGGACATATTATTAGTTATACAGGATCAAAATCTAAGAAGACTCGAGAGGAGAGAGCTAAATTGGAACATAAAATAAAAAGTCTTCAGGAAAAAGTGTATGCAGGAAGTGACCCAAGGTTGGAGAATGAATTACTGATTTTGAGAGCTGAATACGACAAAAAATCAGCGAATAGAGCTGCCTCGAGTCTTCTAAGATTGAAACAATCTTTTTATGAACAAGGTGAAAAATCAGGAAAATTATTAGCATGGCAGATTAAACAATTAGAAATTAAAACACCAATTACCAGTATTATAAGTAATGGACAGGTAGTTATAGATCCTTTAGAAATTAATAGAGCCTTTAGAGATTACTATGAAAAATTATATGATACCAAAAATGAACCTGATTTAACAAAACTAAATGGGTTTTTGAACGAACTATCTATACCGTGTATTCCAAATGAAAACAGGGAGATATTGGAGTCTAAAATTAGTCAAGAAGAAGTTGGGCTAGCCATTGATAATATGAAATCAGGAAAAAGTGCAGGACCAGATGGTCTTCCAGTTGACCTTTATAAAAAATTTAAGAATAAATTAATAAAACCTTTTTTGGAAATGGTTTTAGAAGCATTTCAAAATAATAATTTACCATCATACATAAATAATGCCTTAATTATACTGCTGCCAAAACCAGGTAAGCCCTCTAATAAATGTGAAAATATGAGACCAATAAGCCTATTAAACGCCGACCTTAAGATAATCTGTAAAATTTTAGCAAGACGAATACAAGAAATTTTACCAAATATTATTAATCGAGATCAGAATGGCTTTATAAAGGGTAGACAAGGCTTCCATAATGTAAGAAGACTATTTAATATTATTTATTTTAATAAAGAAGCACCGGATACAGCTCTCCTATCACTGGACGCCGAAAAGGCCTTTGATAGAGTTGAATGGCCCTTTCTTTTTGAAGTCCTACAAAGGTTTGGACTTGGAAATAATTTCATAAAATGGGTTCAAATAATATACAATAATGCTACAGCAGAAATCCTAACAAATAACAATATTTCAAAACCAATAAAAATCAATAGAGGATGTCGACAAGGCTGTCCACTTTCACCTTTACTGTTTACTATGGCAATTGAACCTTTAGCGATAGCGATACGTTTACATTCACAAATACATGGAATTAAAGTTGGACCAACAGAACATAAAATCTCCCTGTACGCCGATGACATAATTTTGTTTATGTCGAATCTAAAAAAATCAATTCCAACCTTGTTGAATTTAATAAAGAATTTTGGGGAAATATCAGGATATAAAATAAATAAAACTAAATCTTCAATATTAATGCTAAATGAGACCCAGAGAAATTACCCAGCCCCTGAGGTAAATCAATTCAATGTTGTAAATCAGTTTAAATATTTAGGAATCCAAATTGTGCCTAAGCTAGAATCAGTCGCCAGTGTCAACTATGAAGCCTTAATGTCAGATATCAATGAGTTAACTCAGAGATGGATGTCACTACCAATGTCGATGATCGGGAGAATCAATATACTTAAAAGTAATATTTTACCTAAAATACTTTATTTATTTCAATACATTCCCTTATCACCACCTTTAGATCTATTCTCAAGAATAAAAAAAAAGTTAGTGGAATTTATATGGAACAACAGGAGGGCTAGATTACGTTTGTCTTTATTATATTTACCATTTGATCGTGGAGGTCTGAAATGTCCAAATTTTATGTTGTATTATTGGTCGGCACAACTGAGGTCTATGACATATTATTTTTCATCAAATGATCTCCCTCACTGGACTGAAATGGAATCATACAATTTACCTTTACCTCTTCCCATATTCATATACTCAGATTCGGCAAAAAAATTACAAAAACAAGTTAAAAATCCATTTGTAAAGCATATGATCAAAATATGGTGTGAAGCTAAAAACTATTTAAAAGAACCACAGTTATTGTCACAATTTAGTCCAATATGGGGTAATCAATATTTTAAACCAGGGAGAGCAGACGCTGTATTTAAAGTATGGAATTTAAAAGGGATACAAAAGATTCAGGATTTATATTTGCCATGTGCAGATAACATAATGTCTTTTGAAGAGCTGAGGATCAAATTTAATCTCAATAGAACACATTTTTTTAAATATCTTCAACTTAGAAACTTTATTCGATCAAATCAAAATAAAGCTCTCACTCGACCTATTTATTCATGCTTGGAAAAAATGATGATGAAAGATAGTAAAAGAAAGGGTATTATTTCAGAGTTTTATAACTCATTGACACTATCTTCAAGTGAAAATTCACTGAAAAGATTAAACTACTGGAAAGAAGATCTGCAAACTGAAATTTCAGAGGAACAATGGGAATTGGCTTGTACAGAAGCTCAAACCAAATCAATAAATGCACGCCTTAAATTGATACATTTCAAATGGTTAATGCGGATGTATGTTACACCGGAGGAGTTAAATAGATATAACAAAAATATACCAGATACATGCACAAAATGCATGGAAAGTAAAGGAACCCTATTTCATTGTTTATGGGAATGTAGATTAATAAGAATGTTTTGGGAAGAGGTGAGGGTAACAATTGAAAAAATAATCTCAAAACAAATCATATTGAATCCTAAACTGTTTTTGTTGGGTCTGTACCCAGAAAAGCATAATTTTAATAAAAGTGAAAGAACATTCATAGACCTCAGTTTGCTTAATGCCAAAAAATGTATTGCACTATTATGGAAAAAGACTCATAGACCAGATGTGACTCAGTGGTTAAGACAGATGTTAACAAACCTTCCATTAGAAAGAATAACATATATACTGAAATCAAAGGAAATTGTGTTTGAGAATATATGGAGACCTTTTATTGATTATGTAAAAAATTTAAACATAACTCTTGAAGAAGAAGGTGAATGATGTGTGTGGACCTTGTAAATTCCAAACTGGTGAACATAATATGTATACTAATGTATTGGATTGTCTAGACTAAACAGAGGAGCATTGTTGAAGACTTGATTTTGTTGGTGGTTGTTGGTGTTTTTAGTGCATTTTTTTTTTTTTTGTAGTACTTTAGTGTTAGTGTTTGATTGTTTGTATCATGTTTGTTAAAAAAAAAAAAAAGGTTCAATTAAGATATTGTGGGAAAAAAAAAGTTCTGTTGGCTTGTCACCCCTTTGGTGAATAAAAAAAGAACAAAAAACAAAGGAAATTGGGTGATCAAGCCAAATAAGTGCACGAGTCATAGAATTGAAGAGGAATGGGCTGCATGAATGCACATGGACACAGTTGGTAAACAGTAAAATAATGAGCTGTTACAGAACACATGCCTATCAAATTAATTGGTACATGGTAATTTTAGGCTGGATTGCACCAGCAAGGTTTAACTTGCTTTAATCATGGTTCTACTATAGTTGAAATTTTGGTGCACCATGCTCATTTGTAATTAAGAAAGCTTAAAAATTTAAGCATCTTAGTTCCCAGAGGGCTTAATGTAACGTCAGTGACATGCTTTTGTCAAAATATCTCAGGGTTTAAAAATGCAGTACCATTCTCGAAAAATGTTAATGAGTCCCAACTCATCCCACCCTCCCCGTTTCCTCACTCCTGAGATCCATCATAGATGCTATTAGTGGTTGATTTCAGCTTTTGGAGTCAACCTAAGCTTATTAATGTACAGTATAATTAGTTGAATGTGAGAATGAATAAACAGAACCAGTCCCTGTGGTATAATGAGCACAGTAACAGCCCTCAATAAATAGGTTTAGATGTATAACTCATGGGGACCAGAAGTATTACCCAAGCTAGGCTAGCTATCAGTGAGATTACAGAGTTTCTCAAAGCTGCCAACTTTTCAGATAAGCTAGGAGTGAGATTTTGAGGAAACTATGCATAGAAGAAAGTGGGCACAATATACATTCAAAGCCTTTTTTTTTTCCAATACGCACACGCTTTTTTAACCCAGGACAAGTTTTAGAACATGTTCAGTCTTACATACTGCATGCAAAATCAAACAACAGTAGACTAAAACCTCTGCTGTCTACCATCATGTGTTCTAATGCAGTGTTTTTCATCCAGGGTGCCCTGGTACCTTCGGGCTATTGTGGAAAATTATCTAATTACCTCCGCCAAGGAGGTTATGTTTTCATCAGCGTTGGTTTGTCTGTCTGTCTGTTTGTTTGTTTGTTAGCAAGATAACTCAAAAAGTTATGGACGGATTTTCATGAAATTTTCAGAGATTGTCAGAAATGGGGTATCCTACAGATGATTAGATTTTGGTGCTGATCCGGATCACCGGGGGAACTGTGGCGCTTGGCGGAGGTCTGCGCTCTCCGAGTGCTTTTCTAGTTTGTTTGTTTGTTAGCAAGATAACTCAAAAAGTTATGGACGGATTTTCATGAAATTTTCACAGATTGTCAGAAATGGGGTATCCTACAGATGATTAGATTTTGGTGCTGATCCGGATCACCGTCTGGATCCAGGAATTTTTTAAAGGATTTATTTATGATGTTAAACACTGTATGGGGGGAACTGTGGCGCTTGGCGGAGGTCTGCGCTCTCCGAGTGCTTTTCTAGTTTCACTTCTTAATTGCCCCCCCCCCCCCAAAAATGCAAATAATTTGCCATTGCTGTGCAAGGACGTCTACAGAACCAATACACAACAATGGCAAATTATTTGCAATTTTTTGGACCAATTAACAAGTCTATGCAAGCTTAACTGGTGCTGTATGCAAAAACTTAAAATGTGGTGGTACAGGTGGGGGATTCTCCACCCAGAGATGGCAGCTGGCAGAAAGAGGGAACAATGTGCTGAAGGAGGAAGTGTCACCGGGGGGTCTTAGACAGGACAATAAGGACTATTTGTCCCCCGGGGAGAGGAGGAAATGCCAGAACCGCTGAAGGAGGAAAGGGTGTGAGAATGCAATACTGGCGTTATGTTAATGTGCCACCCATGTCTTTGTTCCACACAATGATTATAGTTGGGATTCCTGGGTCTCAATAAATGGAATTAAAGATTATAAAAAGAGGATGCACAGAGACCAAGCAGATTTTACTGTACTGAATGTTGGAGAAGGAATAAAGTTTGTGTGTTGTTCAGCTCGTTGCCTCGCCTGCTTCCTTTCTCCACATTGGTGACCCCAAGACGTGTCATGGAGAGCGAGCCGAGCACCACCCTGGAGACTACCTGGAGGGAGAGCACCAGCGCCGTGTACGCTGTCTCAGTCAAGCTCCCAGACTTCTGGCTTGTCTTTGTTCCACACAATGATTATAGTCTGGATTCCTGGGTCTCAATGCATGGAATTAAAGATTATAAAAAGAGGATGCACAGAGACCCAGCAGATTTTACTGTACTGAATGTTGGAGAAGGAATAAAGTTTGTGTGTTGTTCAGCTCGTTGCCTCGCCTGCTTCCTTTCTCCACATTGGTGACCCCAAGACGTGCCATGGAGAGCAAGCCAAGCACCACCCTGGAGACTACCTGGAGGGAGAGCATCGGCACCGCGTACGCTGTCTCAGTCAAGCTCCCAGACTTCTGGCTTCACAGCCCGACCGCGTGGTTCCTGCACATAGAAGCCCAGTTTGCACACCGCGGGATAACAATGGATGACACAAAGTATTACTATGTTGTCGCTGTGCTGGATGCGCGCGCCACACAACAGGTGATGAGCCTGCACCAGGAGCAGCCGGCCCAGGAGTCATATGAAGCGCTCAAGAGGATGCTGCTCCAGCACTATACCCTTTCTGACAGTGAGAGGGCAGAGAGACTCCTAACACGTTCGGAGTTAGGTGACAGATCAGCCGTGGAGCTCATGGAGAGCATGTTGGTACAGATGGGGAAGAACGACGAGACTTTCCTGTTCACCCACTTGTTCCTCAGGAACCTACCGGCTGCAGCGAGGGTGATCCTGGCCAACTTGCCACTGTTGGTGACCAAGGACTACCGCGCACTGGCACAGGAAGCGGATCGTATCATTTTAGCGACCAGAAATCAGTGTAAATGCAGCAGCACTGGCGTCCATGAGGGACTCCAACGAGGTCGAGGAGCTGTTGGTGGTAGCCGGAGCAGACACCAAGAGACGAAGGAACGAGGCAATCTGTTTCTATCATCGCTGTTTTGGCTTGAATGCCCAATGCTGCCTGTCGCCATGCCAGTTCAAGAAGCCGGGAAGACGGCATGTTCGGCATTCAGAATCAGAATCAGAATCAGAATCAGAAAAAGATTTATTGCCAAGTACATTAACAGATCACTGATAACATACGAGAGAATTTGACTTGACACAGAAAATGAACCTGCATTTCCAGTGACACGGCTGCATCGGGGACGCGCCTGCCAATAGGATGGTACAGATAAGAAATCATACAATAGGAAGGAGCAAAAAAATCATTGAATTCAGAATATTGACCATAAGTAATCAATATTATGATTACAAAGACAAAAAAAGCCCACGATGCACATTCAAGACCAGAGTCCACAGGACACAAGGAGAGCAGTGAATGTTATCTTGTTGTCAGTTTCTGGGTCAGTGTGGATGTAGTGTTGAAGCAATGTTGTATCAATATGAGCACAAGGACACTTTGGCAGAAGATGTTTTGTCTGGCTGCAGCAATTGTCCTTGGCAATTGTCCCAAGCAGCTACTGTCCAGAGGCCGTGTGCTCAGTGTTTTGAAAAACAAAGACTGGGGATTATCAGGAGGATTTTTGTAAGGGAAATTGAGCCAAATAGACTGAACACAGAGAAAGAACTTTATTTTCTTCTGCAGATTCAGTGTTTAATCCTTCATTGCGGCATTCAGTAGCAGGTGCTACTGAATGCCGAACATGAATGCTGGCGACAGGAACAAGCTGCTTTATGTCACGGACACAAGTTCAGGGAGACAGTTTTTGGTGGACTCTGGCTCCCAGAAGAGCCTCATCCTGCTGGTCAACGCAGACAGGGTGGCAGGAGGCAGCAGTCCCGAGCTCACAGCCACCAATGGATCCACCATCAGGACAGTCGGTGAATGGACACTGATGATATGCTTGCACGGACGCAATTTTCAGTGGGACTTTGTGGTAGCTGCATGTTCTGCCCCCATTTTAGGTGCAGATTTTTTATATGCTTATGGGTTGTTAGTCGATGTTGCTAATAGGCGATTAGTGGATGCTGTCTCTTTTGCCTCACTGCCCTGCACAGCTAGGATGCTGGGTCAACAACATTGGCTAACGTTATACACTACCGTTCAAAAGTTTGGGGTCACCCAGACAATTATTTTGTGTTTTCCATGAAAAGTCACACTTATTTACCACCATGAGTTGTAAAATGAATAGAAAATATAGTCAAGACATTGACAAGGTTAGAAATAATGATTTGTATTTGAAATAATATTTTTTTCCAGATACTCAACCTGCTCAAAGGACGGTCAGTTTTATAGCTTCTCTAACCAGCTAAGGTGTTTTCAGCTGTGCTAACATGATTGCACAAGGGTTTTCTAATCATCCATTAGCCTTCTGACACAATGAGCAAACACATTGTACCATTAGAACACTGGAGTGATAGTTGCTGGAAATGGGCCTCTATACACCTATGTAGATATTGCACCAAAAACCAGACATTTGCAGCTAGAATAGTCATTTACCACATTAGCAATGTATATTAGATATTAGAGTGTATTTCTGCTTAGTTTAAAGTTATTTTCATTGAAAAAAACAGTGCTTTTCTTTCAAAAATAAGGAAATTTCTAAGTGACCCCAAACTTTTGAACGGTAGTGTAGCTCCAGGGGGTAAGTACCGACATTTACTCGCACAGTTTCCAGCCCTCACAGTCCCGACTTTTTCAGCTACAATAACAAAACACAGGGTCGAGGATTTTGCCAAGTTAGAGCAATTGGGCATCGTCAGGTGCTCCAACAGCTTGTGGGCATCCCCGCTACACATGGTGCCTAAGGCTGATGGGTCGCGGTGACCGTGTAGCAATTTCTGGCGCTTGAACAACGTCACGGAACATGATTGGTAACCTATCCCGCACATCCAGGATTTTTTCATGCACCTGGCTGGGGCATTTATTTTTTTTCCAAAGTGGATCTTGTTAACTGTTACCACCAGGTCCCGGTGCTCGTGGAAAATATTCTGAAAACAGCAGTATAACTCCTTTCGGCCTTTTTGAGTTTTTACACATGCCATTTGGATTAAAAGGCGCGGCGCAGACTTTCCAGAGAATGATGGACGCAGTGCTTCATGACTTGTCCTTCGTTTTTGTCTACTTAGACAACATTCTGGTAGCTAGCGCGTCCGAGGAGGAGCACATCACCCATCTCAAGACAGTTTCCAGAGGTTGGAAGAGCATGGGCTGATAGTTAACCCGGTGAAGTGCCAGTTCGGTGTGCCAGTGATTGATTTTTTGGGCCACCACATTTCGCCAGAGGGCGCAATTCCGTTACTGGATAAGGTGTGTGCTGTGTCAGACTTTCCGCGTTCGCAGACCGTGAGGGCCCTGCAGGAGTTTTTGGGAATGGTTAATTTTTATAACCGTTTCCTTCCCCGGGCAGCCCAGCTGATGCAGCCGTTGTATGCTGCGCTTAAAAAAAAAAAGCCCGGGGAAACCATCAACTGGACTCCGGAGGGGAGTCCAGGCTTTCACAAATGCCAAAACAGCACTGGTGGATACTGCGTTGCTAGCCCACCCGGATCCGTCAGCACAGATAGCGCTCACTACGGATGGGTCTGATGTTGCCATAGGGGCAGTGGTGGAGCAGTACATCTCCGATTCTTGGCAGCCGCTCACATTTTTCAGTCGAACTTTGCGCGACAACAAATGCAAATACAGCACGTTCGACAGAGAATTGCTGGCTCTCCACCTGGCGACGTGCCATTTCCAGTTTTGGCTAGAGAGGCGCAAGTTCACCGCATTTGTGGACCATAAACCGCTGACGTACGTGATGTCCAAGGTCTTGGAACTGTGGTCAGCCCGGCAGCAATGGCATTTGGCTGCGATTTCAGAGTTTACTACCGACATTCAACACGTTGCCGGTAAGCTCAACGTCATGGCTGATTGCCTGTCGTGCGTGTTAGTCTCCCCGGTCTACATGGGAATAGATTTCCCTGCCACGGCCGTAGAGCAAGCTGGGGACATGGACATTTGTGTGCTCCAGTTGGAGCCTACTGGGTTAAGGCTGGAGAGCAGGGTGGTGCAAGAAGGATGCCCCCCCTGCTCTGCGACATCTCCACGGGCCACCCACGCCCAGTGGTTCCGAGCTCTTGGCGCCACCACATTTTTGAGTCGGTCCACTCCCTTTTGTATCCAAGCGTGCACGCTTCAGTGAAGTTAGTGGGGGCGAAATTCATCTGGCCGCGCTTCCACAAGGATGTGAAAGAGTGGGCTGCAGCTTGCATTGTGTGTCAGAAGCCAAAGTGCACAAACACACTAGAGCCCCCCTTGAGCCGTTCCAAATTCCGGCTAGGAGGTTCGACCACGTCCATGTGGATTTGGTGGGACCCCTCCCACCGTTGCAAGGTTTCACGCACCTTTTGACAGTCATGGACCGCACCACGCGCTGGCCTGAAGAGGTCCCGCTGGCTTCATTGAGTTGGCGGCAGCGCACATGGACGCAGCGGCCCCTCTTGGCATCAGCGAGTGTGAGAGTTTTGAGTGTTTTGATCTTCCCAGACGTACATTCTGTAAAACTTACAACCGTGAGACCTTATTAAACATCAAGGTAATGCACGCTGCAAGAATCGCGGCGATCGGTTGTGATTTGGACATTCTATGCCAGCATGGAATTCTGGCGGAGTCCCCGCTGGAAGCTACCCGAGAGAGGAGGAGGCGTAAACAGAGCGAACGCAAGCAAAAGTGTGGAAAAAGGGCCGGGATCCATGCTAGGCTAAAGGCTAACCCCTCCAGACCAGCGGTATCGTCGCTCATTCTCTCTAACGTTCGCTCCCTCGACAACAAGCTGGACGAGCTGCGTCTGCTGAGAGAAACCCGGAGAGAGTGGAGGGACTGCTGTGTGCTTGTGTTCACGGAGACATGGCTCCACGACACCATCCCTGACGCGGCCATTCAGCTGGAAGATATGGCGATGTTCCGTGCCGACAGGGAAACGGCGAGCTCCGGTAAGAGCCGTGGAGGTGGGCTATGCATCTATGTTAACAAGAACTGGTGCGTTAATGCCACATTAGTGTTTAAACACTACTCTCCGTTGGCGGAGTTCCTTATTGTAAATTGTCGGCCATATTATTTGCTGAGGGAATTCAGCAACGTGTTTGTAGCGGCTGTTTACATAGCGCCGAATGCTAACACTAACGCTAATGCTAAGAAGGCACTCGGGGAACTGCACAATGCTATTAGTGAAATCCAAACTTCACACCCGGACAGTTTTGTGGTGGTTGCGGGGGATTTTAACCACACCAGCTTAAAGACTGTGCTCCCCAAGTTCAAACAATGTGTAGACTTTAAGACCAGAGGAGAGAATATGTTGGACTTAGTGTACACAAACACAGATGCATATAAGGCGATACCCCGCCACCATCTCGGCCTTTCTGACCACATATCCGTGATGCTGATGCCTGCCTACAAACCTTTATTGAAGCGTAGCAGGCCAACAGTGAAACAAATCAGGATTTGGCCAGAGAGTGCAACCTCTGCACTGAAGGACTGTTTTCTGCACACAGACTGGGAGGTCTTCAAAATAGCAGCCTCCCAGGAAGACAAGACAGATGTGGAGGAGTATGCTGAAACGGTCACCAGCTACATCGCGAACTGCACAGAGGATGTCACTACAGTGAAGACCATCACTATGAGGGGTAACCATAAGCCCTGGATGACTGCAGAGGTGCGCTCGCTGCTTACAGGCAGGGATGCAGCCTTCAGAGCGAAGGACAGGATCGCCCTCCGCTCAGCCAGGTGTGCACTCTCAAAGGGAATTAAGGCGGCGAAGCACGCCTATGCGGAGAAAATCCAGGGACACCTCTGTGACACTAGGAACACCAAGCAGATGTGGCAGGGAGTTCGGACACTGACAGGCTATAAGTCTAGGCAGGGGGTCGATGATGACGACGCTTCGCTTCCAGACAGGCTCAACGACTTCTTTGCACGTTTTGAAGCATCAAACTCGACAATCAGAGGGAGGGCTGGCCCACCCCCACCATCGGTCGGACCAGCTTTTACCATCAACACAGCGGACACACGGAGGACCCTAACCAGAGCCAACCCACGTAAAGCTGCAGGTCCGGACAACATTCCGGGACGTGTGCTCCGAGACTGCGCGAGCGAGTTGGCAGATGTCCTGACTGACATTTATAACATCTCCCTGAGTCAGGCCATCGTTCCCAGATGCTTCAAGACCTCTATCATTGTACTGGTGGCAAAGAAACCAGTTGTGTTCTGTTTGAATGACTATCGTCCTGTTGCACTGACACCAATTGTGATGAAGTGTTTTGAACGGCTTGTCAAACCACACATTACAGCCTGCCTCCCTGCACCACATGACCCGCTCCAGCTTGCATATCGTTCAAACCGCTCCACGGAGGATGCTATAGTCACCACCCTACACTCTGTCATCACCCACCTGGACCAGAAAGACACCTACGCCAGACTCCTGTACGTTGATTTCAGTTCAGCATTCAACACCATTATTCCCCAGAGACTGATGGAGAAATTACTCCTTCTTGGTCTGAACACCGCCACATGTCTCTGGATCCTGGATTTCCTGACTGAGAGACCTCAGTCTGTCCGGGCTGGAAACAACATCTCCAACTCTGTCACGCTGACCACCGGATCCCCTCAAGGCTGCGTACTCAGTCCACTGTTGTTTACACTTCTAACACATGACTGTGTATCCAGACACGAGGGAAACCAGATTATTAAGTTTGCAGACGACACCACGGTGGTGGGACTTATTCATAGGGATGAGGAATCAATGTACAGGGAAGAAGTGAGAGACCTGGAGGGCTGGTGCAGGGAGAACAATCTGGTGCTCAACGTGGACAAAACGAAGGAGATGATTATCGACTTCCGGCTGTCACAGCCTGAGCATGTCCCCCTCAGCATCGGCGGCCGTTTAGTGGAGAGAGTGGAGAACATCAAGTTCCTCGGAGTGCAGATCTCACAGGACCTGACCTGGAGCAAGAATTCCTTGGGGATCAGGAAGCGGGCTCAGCAGAGACTACACTTCTTGAGGAAACTCAAACAGGCCTCTCTCCCCATCTGCATCCTCAGGACCTTCTACAGAGGTGTGGTGGAGAGTGTTCTGACATACTGCATTGCTACATGGTTCTCCAGCTGCAGTATGTCAGACAAAAAAGCCCTGCAGAGGATAGTCAAGGGAGCTGAGAGGGTAATTGGAGTCTCCCTCCCCTCTGTCCAAGAACTTTTTCAGAACCGTTGTAGGAGCAGGGCACTGAACATTGTCAAGGACCGTTCTCACCCTCTGCATAAACACTTTGAACTTCTTCCATCTGGTAAACAATTCCGGAGCATCAGAGGCAGAACCACCAGACTGATCAACAGCTTCCTTCCACAAGCTGTCAGGATGCTGAACAGTTGACCCGGAATCTCTCATACACACTACTGCACCTACGGACATTTTGTATATTATTTGTATATTATAGTTAGTTAGTTTTTTTCCCAAGTATGTCTCAGGGATGTGTGAATGGATGGGGGTGGGGGGTGGGGGGTAAAGCTATGTGTGAGTGTGTCTTAAATAATGCTGCTTCTATTTATATGGATGCCGAGAGAAACGCAATTTCATCTTGCCTGCACTACAGTTGTATGTACAGCAATATGACAATAAAGTTTGATTTGATTTGATTTTTGATTTGATTTGATTTTGGGCTGCACGGTGGCGCAGTGGTTTAGCACTGTGGCAGCACAGTTTTACCCTCGGCCGGGGGACCGCGGGGATCATGAGATCGTGGGTTCGATCCCAGCCCCCGACCAACAGTGAGCTGTGTGGAGTTTGCATGTTCTCCCCGTGTTGCGCGGGTTTACTCCGGGATTTCTCCGGTTTCCTCCCGCACACCAAAAACATGTAGGTCTAGGGCGCTCGCGCACGCAGCGACCAGCAGCCAATGGCTGCTGGTCGAGACCCAGCAGAGGGCCACCCCCATGGGCGGCCCTCTGGCTGCATGTTCTTGTGGGAATTTCCCCATGAGGACCAGTGCGGCCGGGAAAGCTGTCAGAATACATTCACCTGGCGCATGCGCAGTGTCAATCGAGGTACACAACCATGCCCCACCGCTAGTCGGCCCCATAACACAACTGTTGGAGGCCCACAGTGCAGAGAGCTCACAGGAGCCAACTTCATATCTCTCACCATCCATCCATCTTCTTCCGCTTAATCCTTTTCGGGTCACGGGGGGCTGGAGCCTATCCCAGCATCTTTGGGTGAGAGGCAGGGTACACCCTGGACAGATCACCAGTCCATCGCAGGGCCAACACAGAGAGACAGATCCATTCACTCTCACAGTCACACCTAAGGACAATTTAGAATCCCCAGTTTGATGCGAATTAACCTAACTTGCATGCTTTTGGCATGTGGGAGGAAACCGGGGGTTTCCTCCCACAGGGGTCTCGAGTTTCTCCAGGCCTTTGGCGAAGCCTTGGACCTGAAGGATGAGTTCCCTGAAGGTGTTTCTTTAGAAGTCCTTGAGGAGGCTCTGGTGGGGTCTGATCCTGAAGGTCCTCTGTGTGAACTGCTGTTCTTCTTCCTGACAGTCATCTTTCAGGCTCTAGATGAAGAGCAGGAGGAGCTGGTCAAAGATCAGGCTGAAGACTTAACGGATGCCCTGGACGATGACTCTGACCCCACGCAGTCAGCTCTGAGTGCCATCGCCTCATTGGCTGCAGCCTGGCCTCAGCTGCATCAGGGCTGCAGCCTGAAGCAGCTGGACCTAGACAGCTGCACTCTGTCGGAAATCCTATGGCTGCACATCCTGGCATCTGGTGCAGACTGTAACCATGCCAATGCCAAGTCCCGCTATCAAAAGCAGGGCGGGTTCACACTGATGGATGACCCATGCGTGGAGCTGCGGCTTTCGGATCCGGCACTGCTAAAGAGGCTGTCATGTACATCGGTGTATGACCTGACACCTGGGGAGAAGCTGAAGATCCTGCAGGCTCTTGTGGGGAAGGTGCTGACACTGGCATCTAGCAGAGATCTGATTGAAGACTCTGTGGAGGAGCAAAAAGCTGCCAGGCAGGAACTGAGAGAGATCAGAGCTGAACAGCACCGCAGGGAGAGAGAGAAGGCCGCTCACAGGGTTCGTCTTCGCAAAGAGGAGAAACTGAGGGAACAGGAGCAGAGACTGAGGGAGAAGGAGGAGAAGCTGAAGGAGCAGGAGGCAAAAGGGAATCTCCAAACGAATGGCAAGCCTCTTGCAGAGAATAACACTAAGAATGATGATCAGCAAAATTTTTCATCCAGCAAGATGAAAGCTGATCAGAATGGGAAACAGCAGCCACAGATACCATCTGAGCGCAAACCTCCTCCCAGTCTAAGTGCAGAAGAGCTGGAAAAGGAGCAGGAGAAGGTTCGAGAGCTGCAGTATCGAATCCAGAAAGCGGCAGCTTGCACCTCCCTGCTGCCTCTCGGTCGAGACCGGTTGTATCGCAGATACTGGCTCTTCCCCTCAGCCTCTGCACTGTTTGTGGAGGACGACTGCTTTGGCCTTACAGAGGACATGCTGCAGCCATGTCCAAAACCAGCCCAAGATGCCACAACCCAGATGGAGGACGAAGAGGTTGCTAAGAACGAACCAGCCGAAGGAAGTCCTGCTCCTGCCCACACAAATAGCCCGCCAGTCAAACGTCCCAACCAGTGGTCCTTCTACAGCTCAGTGGAGGAACTGGATCAACTGATCGAGGCTCTAAACTCTCGAGGTCATAGAGAGAGTGGCCTGAAGGAGGCGCTGCTGCAGGAGAGGGAGAAGCTACAGCAACTGCTGCTGACCTGTGACAGGAACAAATACAGACACATAGATGACCCAGAGTCTTCCCGATCAGTCCCAGAATGCACTGCTCCAGCTGAAACTCTGATGGAAGGGAGACTGAGGGATCTCCTGCTGGATCTTGAAGACCGCATCCACCAGGGAACTCTGGGAACTCTAAAGGTGATGGACAGACAGATATGGCGCATGGCACTGGAAGCAGGAAACTACGAGCAGTTAAGTTCTGACTGGAGAGAGGATGGAGTCGAGTGCATGGAGATGGAGTCTGCTCACCTAAGAGCCAGAGACAGACTGGTGGAGCTGAAGTCTGACGGGTCGACCTCCTGTGGAACCAGTGGAGCTGGGACCCCTCAGGCCATCAGCAACGTGGTACGGGCGCTGGCACAAGCTCTTGGACACATTGAGCAAGGCATCGAGAGGCGTTTTCTCGACAACAGTGATAAAACAATGTATTTCTTGTGGTTTATCCAATATATATATTTTTTTTAAGATCTTAAATGAAACATAAAAAGGAATACGCACAAAAACACACTGAAAAAAGCAGCAGTCAAACTCCAGTGGTGTGACAGCATGGCTCAGCACGGCAGATTAGTTGTCTCCCCGTATGTTGCCAACACAACAAACCACATCAGCTCTTTGTGTCAGGACCCAGGAGGTGGTCGGTGCCCAAATATGTATTCAGTAAACACCAGGCCTATGAGAAACAGTGGTCACACAACATTTTCCTTTATACATGCATCTTACACATGGATAAGTTAAAGTTGTTGGGTTTTGGTTTTGGGTTTTGCTAACCACGGTGGCACAGTGGTTAGCACTGCGGCAGCACAGTTTACCCTTGGCCGGGGGATTGTGGGGATCGTGGGATCGTGGGTTCAATCCCAGCCCCCGACCAACAGTGATCTGTGTGGAGTTTGCATGTTCTCCCCGTGTTGCGTGGGTTTACTCCGGGATTTCTCCGGTTTCCTCCCACATGCCAAAAACATGCATGTTAGGTTAATTGGCTGTTCTAAATTGTCCCTAGATATTTGTTTCCTATAGGCCCTTAGAATAGAGGGTTAGTATTAATGAAAGCGCTTTGAGTGGTCTTTGTGACTAGAAAAGCGCTATATAAGTGCAGGTTAGTTAGTTAGTAATTTTCTACCACGTCTGCGGAAGTGGCTCGCGCTTTTTTGTCGGCTTGGGTTGCATGGTTTGGATCCCCATTGGACATCACTTCTGACAGGGGTCCACAATTCATTTTGAAACTCTGGTCCGTGATGGCCCAGAGCCTGGGGATCAAAATTTACCGTACTACCACATACAACCCCCAGGTTAACGGGTTATGCGAGCATTTTCATAGGTCGCTTAAGGAAGTGCTCAGAGCTTCGTTCACAGATACAAATTGTGTTGACCGTCTGCCCTGGGTTCTTTTAGGGTTGTGCTCTGCACCTAAGGAGGATCTGACAGCCTCCCCGGCAGAACTTGTTTTTTCACAGCCGCTGCGGATCCCCAGAGAGTTTTTACTGGAAAACCCCGCGCCTGGGGCTGAGTCAACCGCACAATTTTTGCACAGTACGGAGGCTTTTAACGTGCCGGGCCCAGCCCACCATTATTATTTTCCCCGCACTTTCATCCTGAAGAGTTTACAGAATGCCGGTTTCGTTTTTGTCAAGCACAATGCGCACCAGACCCCGCTGCGCCCACCGTACGATGGACCGTTCAGGGTGTTGGAACCTGGGGCGAAGCATTTTGTGTTAGACTTGCGGGGCGTAGGGAGACCATTTGCATCGACAGGCTGAAGCCCGCTTTTGTGTTGGCAGATGAGCAGGTGGTGTTGGCCCAAGCTCCCCGGCACGGACGCCCGCCGTTGGGTGCTCCGCAAGTTGGTGTTCCCTTGGTAGGGACCGGCACTTGCAAAGCTAATGTGTTGCCCCCCTCCCTTTTTCCCTTCACAGACTGACGTGCCCTCCTGTACACTTCGCCAGCAGGGTGTTTCGACTGGACTGGCAACCCCCCGCTACAGACTATGGGCGCTAGCTCAAGCCCAAAGGACCGGGGGGGGGGGGGTAGTGCCCTTTCTGGGTGTTCAGGAGGACTGTGTGGTGGTACGGGTGGGGGATTCTCCACCCAGAGACGGCAGCTGGTGGAAAGAGGGAACATTGTGCTGAAGGAGGAAGTGTCACTGGGGGGTCTTAGACAGGACAGTAAGGACTATTCACCCCCTGGGGAGAAGAGGAAACGCCAGAACCGCTGGAGGAGGAGAGGGTGTGAGAATGTGGTACTGGTGTTATGTTATGTTAATGTGCCACGCATGTCTTTATTCCACACAATGATTATGGTCGGGATTCCTGCGTCTCAATGCATGGAATTAAAGATTATAAAAAGAGGATGCACAGAGATCCGGCAGATTTTACTGTACTGAATGTTGGAGAAGGAATAAAGTTTGCGTGTTGTCCAGCTCGTTGCCTCGTGAAAGGGTTAATGGAAAGTTAGTGCCAAAATAATAATTCTGTAGGCAGTCTCCCATTATGCTGTACACAGATTCCATACATATTCTGTTTGCATGCTTATGAACAAATATGTGGTGCTAAACTCTGGTAAACTGGAATTAGGCAAAGCTATAGAGCTCTCTCTCTCTCTCTCTCTCTCCCTTCTCTCTCTCTCTCTCTTTTTAGTCGGGTATTTCACATTAGTTACACACCCAAACCAACATTCTCACACACACTTTTGATAGTACATTTTAGGAGATAGGTAATGTGAATAGCGGATGGCCTGTTCACGTCAGAGTTAAATTGGCCAATCAGACGGTTACGTACAAGCCCATCCTATTGTACAGGGGGTTGGTCCGACCCGCCAACCCAAGAAGATAAATGTATGTTGCACCCGGAAGTCGTGGTCAGTGTGGCGACGCTCCAGAGGGAGCTGCGTCATGCTGCACCCAGCACTGCTTGCTTTACTTGTGACCTCCAAATAAATGTTCCATCTTTAAATTGAAGAAATCTCCGGCTTGTTCTTGGGTCTTTCAATCAAAGAATCGGGTATTTTTCTAACAAATTGGTGCTGGTGACCCGGATTGAGCTATTCTGAGGTGAGCCTGAGCACAACAGATTGGAAGGACCCTTTTCAGACAACCGTGGTGGTGCCTGAACAAAAGAAAGGTAGGCAGAAAACCTTTTGTATACAAAATTTCTGCAGTTTGGCCATTCTGAGTTTACAGTTGTCTGATAAAGGGGTATAGCCGATCTCCAAATTTTATCATTTGGTTGGGAGTCACATGTAAAGCCTAAACAAATAGTTTGAAAAGTTAAAAGGGAAGTGCACATGTTCTATTTTCAGTCTGAAGTAGAACGATCGCGATCATAGACATACAATTCACGGGTGTATGGTCTATCAAATAAAACATTTTGGAGTCAGTCTGAACCAAAATGACGAGACTTAGGAGCCAGGGTGACTAATAATCACCCAGGTGCGTCTCCTGGGTGAGGGTGTGGGTCACCCCCACAGCCTACGGACAAGCAGAGCGCTCAGCTGGGGCAATTAGCAGAACAATGAGATGTGTGTATTGATATCAATAGGCAGCCTCTCTTTGTCTAGTTCAGGCGCCAGTGCCCTGCTGTTATGTGTGACTCAAACACAGGTGTTCATGGCTTCCTGCTCTGTACTGTGATGCTAATGTGCCTTTCATGTATTGTCTGTAACTGGGTATATAAGCTGACTGAAATTCACATGTTCTGTCTCTCTGACTACTGCTTCTGACTACACGCATTGACTATCTGTGACGAGAGCCTGAGAGCTCGCTCCGGCGCGCCTGCACAGCACTGGAGTGAGTTCTGTGATGGCGGAATGAAATAAAACCCACTTTTAAACTTCAATTCGCTGTGCCTTATTTCACCATCGCCACACTGGTGACCCGACGTAGAAAAGAACACGCTGACAACGAACGCAGCACCCGGCGGTGATTCTCCGACGACGAGCGAACGCAGCAGCCTGACGCAAATGGACTGCCCTTTCTTCTGCTACAGGGAGACCTCGACCCAGAGCCACCACCAGGCGAACTCTCCGGAGATCATCCACGACCGGGAAAGCGGCAGAAAGCTTCATGGTGCGTCCTTTGCCTGAGATCTGGACATCCACGCTGGGACCGGCCGCTCTCACAGCTTCTCCGCATACACACGAGAGCGCACACACCTCGTTCTCTCTCCACGACGGCGACCTCCAGGGCCGACGGAGAACGCAGCGCGTGGACCTGAACGCACGATGACCCGGCACTAGCGAACTACAGCAACAGCCAAGACAGGGAGGACCATCAGCGCCGACGACGCTGATCTCCATCAAGCTCCCTGACCCTGATTCGCCTCTCAACAGCGGGACACCCACGCACCGAACCCCCGTGCGCACACCGGGGGGTTACGAGGACGGCGCACCACGCACGGGACAATAACGGCTCCACAGACCGCCATCGTCCTTCGCCGCTGCACACAGAACCTTCAGGGCTGCTCACACACCTGAAGCACGCACGCAGCTCGCTCACAGGATTTTGTATGGGTCTCAGCCATGGCGCACAAAGGGAATTCAGCCGTCAGCTGTCCCCGAGGGCTTTAGGGCTGCGCGCGCGCACCTAAAGCCAACACACCAAGTCCCTCACACAGCTGCAGCTCCTTTTTTCTCACAGCCGCTAAGCAGCCTTGCAGCTCCTGTTTTTCTTCATAGCCGCGAGAGGAGTCAGAGAGAAATTTTTCTTCGCACAGCCGCTGTGGACCTCCGCCACGTTCAACGGGACAGCCCCTCAACATCGCGGATCCACAGGCAATTTTTGCGCGGCCCAAACAATTTCGCCGTCCCGGGCCGGCACTTGCTACCCCACCCCCCTCCCTCCACCTCCGCCTGCACAGAGCTTTCCCTGCTCGCTACCAAAGCCGGACTATCGAGGCCTCAGCTTCCTGCTGAGCCCTCTGGGGGGGAAGTGTGTGGGTCACACACTTGTGTGTGGGGCAATTAGCAGAACAATGAGATGTGTGTATTGATATCAATAGGCAGCCTCTCTTTGTCTAGTTCAGGTGCCAGTGTCCTGCTGTTATGTGTGACTCAAATCAGAATCAGAATCAGAATCAAGAATCAACTTTATTGCCAAGTATGCTTGCACATACAAGGAATTTTACTTATCACTAAGGTGCGCTCATTTCTAAGCGCTCCCTAATGACGCGGCAGCCATACAAGGTGCCTCATACAGTGGGGGGTAAAGAGGGGGAGGGGGAGGGGTGACACATTGGGCAGACAGAAAAAAACAAAGTTATCAAAATAGTGCTCGAGTGAGCAAGATTGTGATCACATAGAAAAAAACCCTCTAATTGCACAATTAGCAGACAAGATACAGATCCACACATTAACAAAGCAAGAGCAAGAGAGAGACCAGTGTGCGTATGTCAGTCTTATGATATCAGTGTGAATGCAGTGTGTGAAGTATCAGTTACTGGTGAACAACAAAAATCCTTTCTTAGGCAACGGCTAGATGTTATGTCCTTAGTGTCCTAAAACATAGATAACATGTCCACAGAGTTCATCTCTCTTCAGTTCATGCCAGATGGTAAAATTCCATGTTAGTCACATGGCTGTCCTTGGAGAGTTCAGATTGTTGCCCATCAGCAATTATTTGGGTTAGAGAGAAGCCAAGCCAAAACTCCCTTCTGCTTTATCTCTTCTCTGGAGGAATGAGTTCTCCCAAGGACGCCGAATCAAGGCCTGATGAGCACAGTTCACTTAGAGCATAGAAATTTCCTCTCTCATGCGATTCTGTGCATTACAATTTACATTACACAGGCTTTAAAATCATTCCCTGGAGAGCACCCAGTGACTCCAAAATGTTTCCCACCTTCCAATTCAGTTTGCCGCTATCAGTGCTTCTCCCCAGCTGGTCGAACTGTTGAAGGAGCAACGCTGGGTCCGCATTTTGATTAGCTCTTCCAACTTCTTTAATTTCCGATACACCAGGAAAACTCCAAAAGCAAAACAGCAGAAATCCTGTGATCATGAAGCCAAAACAGGTAGATGTCTTCCACATCTTCAATCGAATCACACAGATACATGAGTTCCAATTGTCCCATGAGTCTCTCCACTTGGGCTCCCCCTGGCCCGATTTTCTGTTTAAAAGTGGTGTCAATTGCATTAAAGCCCAGCTCACCAATTCCATAATTTCCGTTTGGGTCGAGATGCAGCAGAAGAAGAGCGAGACACAGACAGGACACAGCAAGCTGGGATCAGTAAAGGGAGGAGGAGAAGGGAGAGGAGAAGAAATGCGTCTGCTCTCTCTGAAAGCCGAGAGGTGCAGGTGTTCATGGCTTCCTGCTCTGTACTGTGATGCTAATGTGCCTTTCATGTATTGTCTGTAACTGGGTATATAAGCTGACTGAAATTCACATGTTCTCTCTCTCTGACTACTGCTTCTGACTACACGCATTGACTATGTGTGACGAGAGCCTGAGAGCTCGCTCCGGCGTGCCTGCACGGCGCTGGAGTGAGTTCTGTGATGGCGGAATGAAATAAAACCCACTTTTAAACCTCAGTTCGCTGCCTATTATTTCATACCGCCACAAGGGAGCCATTGAAAGCGTTCGACCCGATGCCGCTGTGCAGCGAAGCCACGATCGTTTAATCTGCTGGACACACAGCACCGCTTTTCACTGGGGGCTGGAAGAAGCCCCCAGTGAAAGTGTTCTCTGTGTCAGAGTTAGTCACGGTACCGCTTGTGCTTGGGGGACCTGCCAAATCCTCAGCGAAAGTACCCACTGTCTAACAAAAGTTAAGTGGATCGGTGAGGTTTTGGGATGCAGTCTGTACCCAAAACTTAATAAGACTTAGGGGCAACGGCCGTGCCCACCTGAGGCCGCAGGTTAAGATGTGGCTGGACCCTCTGCAGTTTGCATATCAGCCCCATTTAGGAGTTGAAGATGCTGTCATCTACCTGCTGCAACGAGCCCATCTGCACCTGGATGGTGGAGGAGATACTGTGAGAGTCACATTTTTTGATTTCTCCAGTGCCGTTAACACCATCCAGCTACTGCTGCTGGGTGAGAAGCTGTGGGTGATGGGGGTTGACAGCTCTGTGTTCTCCTGGATTACTGACTACCTGACAGGCAGACTACAGTTTTTCCGGCTTGGCAATGTCCTGTCTGGAGTGGTGGCTAGTGATACGGGAGCTCCACAGGGGACTGTGTTCTCTCCTTATACACCACTGACTTTGAGTACAACACTGAGTCATGCCACCTGCAGAAACTCTCTGATGACTCAGCTGTTGTGGGGTGTTTAAGAGGAGGAGAGGAGGGGGAGTACAGGGCACTGGTAGACAGATTTGTGGAGTGGACGGAGCAGAATCACCTGAGGTTGAATGTCAGCAAGACCAGAGAGATGGTGATTGACTTCAGGAAGAGGAAGATGCCTTCTCAGCCACTGCAGATTAGGGGGGAGGATGTGGGAGTGGTTGAGGACTACAAATATCTGGGTGTCAGGATCAGCAGTGGGTTGGACTGGAGATCCAACACCGATGCTGCGCACAAGAAGGGGATGAGAAGACTCTACTTCTTGAGAAAGCTGAGATCCTTTAACGTGTGCAGCAGGATGCTGGAGCTTTTCTACCAGACCAGTGTCGCCAGCGTCATCTTCTTTGCTGCTGTCTGTTGGGGTAGAAGTATCAGGGCCAGAGACAACAACAGACTTGACAAGATTATCAAGAGGGCTGGCTCTGTAATTGGTCTGAGACCGGAGACCTTTGAGGCAGTAGTGGAGAGGAGAACACTAAATAAACTGCAATCTATCATGGGCAATCCTGTTCACCCCCTCCACCACACACTAGATAGACAGTGGAGCACTTTCTCCAGTAGACTACTACAGCTTAGCTGTTGAACGGCCAGGTAAGATAAGATAAGATAAGATAAGCCTTTATTAGTCCCACAACGGGGAAATTCCAGGATTGCAACAGCACAGGGATAGCAACACTCAGAGCAACAATCAGAAGGCAAGAAAAAAAAAAAACAAAAAAAAACAAGCAAGCAAGAGCAGCTAATATACATATGTACATATTACTATAAAATATACTGTATATATATACACACACACACACAGACACACAGTGCAGAGCATTGTAGCTGGATGGAATAAATATATGAATATATGAACACACAGTGCAGAGCATTGTAGCTAGATGGAATAAATATGTAAATATATAAACACCCACAGTACGGAGCATTGCAGCTAGGTGGAATAAATATGCAAGTATATAAACACACACAGTGCGGAGCAATGTAGCTAGATGGAATAATATGTAGATATATAAAAACACAGTGCGGAGCATTGTAGCTAGATGGAATAAATATATAGATATATAAATATAAACACACCCAGTGCTGAGCATTGTAGCTAGATGGAATAAATATGTAAATATATAAACACACACAGTGCAGAGCATTGTTGCTAGGTGGGATGAAACAGCATAACCGTCTATTTAGTTATCCTACATGGTATGATTATGTGCCCATACATATTCTCACCCTCCATAGCGACCGGTATGTTCCTAGTTGTATGCCGGAGAGGACCATTGTGTAAGTCTATTGCATCTTTTGCATTCAAAAAAAACTATTAGTTTGTTACGTCTTTTTGCTATCTCAGCGAGCAGCCCTGCTTAGGTTGTACAGTCTGACAGCCGTTGGTAGGAAGGACCTACGAAACCTCTCGGTTGTGCACCTGGGATGATGTAGTCTGCTGCTAAATGAGCTCCTCAGTGCATCCAGTATGTCCTGCATAGGGTGGAACTCGGACTCCAGCAGAGATGACAGTTTAGCCACCGTCCTTCTCTCTCCTATCTCCTCCATCGGATCAAGGCGTTGCCCCAGGACAGAGCTAGCTTTCTTAATCAGTTTGTTCAGTCTCTTCCTATCGGCTGCAGTAATGCCACTGCCCCAGCAGACCACTCCAAAAGTGATGGCTGATGCCACCACCGTGTCATAGAATGACTTCAGCAGCGCCCCTTGTACACCAAAAGACCTGAGTCTCCTCAGCAGGAACAGCCTGCGCTGTCCCTTCTTGTAGAGTGCGTCAGTATTGTGTGACCAGTCTAGTTTATTGTTCAGATGAATACCCAGGTACTTGTAGGATGTCACCATCTCGATGTCTGTTCCCTGTATATTTACTGGTGCTGTGAGGGGCTGCCCATGCCTGCGGCAGTCCACCACCAGCTCCTTAGTTTTCCTCGCGTTGATCTGGAGGCAGTTCCGATGGCACCAGTCCACAAAGTCCTGGATAAGCCCTCTGTACTCAGCTTCATCTCCGCTGGAGATGAGACCAACGATCGCAGAGTCATCAGAGAACTTCTGTAGATGGCAATGTGTTGTGTTGTGTGAGAAGTCCGCAGTATAAAGAGTGAACAGGAAGGGAGCCAGCACCGTTCCCTGGGGGGCCCCCGTGCTACTGATGATCGTGTCGGAAACACAGTCCCGGGTTCTCACAAACTGAGGTCGGTTCGTGAGGTAGTCCAGGATCCATGATGACAGGTGCTGGTCCACCCCTGCGCGCAGCAGCTTGTCCTTCAGGATCATCGGTTGGATGGTGTTGAAAGCACTGGAGAAGTCAAAGAACATGATCCTCACCATATTCCCGGGCTTCTCCAGGTGGGACAGAGAACGGTGAAGGAGGAAGATCACCGCATCCTCCACCCCAATGCCATGCTGGTAGGCGAACTGGAGTGGATCCATCGCTGGTTCCACCAGGGGGCGGAGATGAGCAAGGAGCAGTCTCTCCAGGGTCTTCATCAAGTGGGACGTCAAGGCCACCGGTCTGAAGCTGTTCAGGTCTTTGGGGTGGGAAGTTTTTGGTACAGGTACCACACAAGATGTTTTCCACAGCTGTGGTACCCTCCCCAGTTTCAGGCTCATGTTGAAGATATACGTCACAATCCCACACAGCTGGTCTGCACAGGACTTGAGGAGCTTTGCGCTGATGCCGTCCGGTCCCGACGCCTTCCTCGCCTTGATCTTCCTCAGCTCCGTCCTCACCTGGGTCTTGGTCAGGGTCAGGATGGGGGGCTGTGTGTTGGGAGTGGGGGGGGTGTCGGTGGAGTGGGGAGTGGGTAGCAGGACTTGATTTCTTAGAGGCAGCAGTGGTTGTTGTGCAGACAGGGGGGAGGGCGGTTGGTCAAATCTATTGAAAAACAGATTCAGGTTGTTCGCCCACTCCCTGCCCCCCGTGGCCTGGGGGGAGGTATTCTGGAGCCCCGAGATGGTTTTGAGGTTTCTCCAGACCCCGCTGATGTCGCTCTGTTGCAGCTTGTCCTCCTTCTTCCTGAAGCTGTCCTTGCCTTCTCTGATCTTTCTCCTCAGCTCCCTCTGTACGGACTTCAGCATCTCCCTGTTCCCCGACCTGAAGATCCTCTTCTTCTCTCTCAGAAGTGTTTTTATCTCAGGGTTGATCCAGGGTTTGTTGTTTGAGTGACGCCGTATGGTCTTGGTGGGAACGGATTTGTCCACACAGAAGCTGAGGTAGCCCGTGAAGGTGTGAATGAGGCCATCGATGTCCTCACCATGTGGATCGCAGAGCTGCTTCCAGGCAGTGGCTTCAAAACAGTCCTTTAGAGTGTCCATTGTCTCCTCAGACCATAACTCCACAGTGTGCATGGCCGGAGGTTGTCTGTGCACTAGGGGTTTGTACACCGGTCGGAGATGAACCAAGTTGTGATCCGATCTCCCAAGTGGGGGGAGTTGTGATGAGGTGTACGCCTCCTTAGTGTTTGCGTAGAACAAATCCAGTGTTTTATTGTCTCTAGTGTGGCATGTGACATACTGGGTGAAAGTGGGCAGAATGGGAGACAGTGAAACGTGGTTGAAATTGCCTGAGATGAGGAGAAGAGCATCTGGGTGTTCTGTCTGCAGCCTGCTGGTTACTGAATGGATGACGTCACGCGCTGTCCCAGCGTTCGCCGTCGGATTTGCATAAACAACAATGCAGATCACGTGTGAGTGTTCTCTCGGGAGATATGTAGGCCTCATGCTAACAGCTAGCAACTCAATGTCTTTGCTGCAGTGTCGTTGTTTAACAGTGATATGTCCCGGTCTGCACCAGTTGTTGTTAACATACATTATCACTCCACCGCCCCTAGTTTTGCCACTCTCTGGTGTTCGGTCAGCTCGTATCATGTGAAAACCCTCCAGCTCAATGTTAGCATCTGCTGCTAGTTCAGTTAGCCACGTCTCAGTAAACAAAAGGAGAGAGCACTCCCGGTAAGTGCTATCATAACGGGAGATAGCCGCTAGCTCATCTAACTTTCCCAGTATCGACCGTACATTTCCCATGACAACAGATGGAAGGGAGGGTCTGTACCTTATATTTTTTGTCCTCCGCCTTACTCCAGCCCGGCAGCCGCGGCGTTTTCGCCTCAGTTCTCTCGGTATGTCGAGTTTTTCCAGTGGGACCGGGTGGCGGTTAAATGCTAGCAGCTCTTCCCTGTTATATCGTATCCTGCTATAAACAGTGGCTCCGTCCACCGGCTCAGGAGACATTTGGGACGATCTGTGTGTCCGTGATATAAGTGGGGTGAAAAAAAAAAGTGATCAAAAGAGAGAGGAAGGGAAAAAAAAACTCGGAATCGAGCCGCTGTTGCAAAAGGCAGCCGACTGGTGTGGCGCCGAGAGGAGGTGTGGCGCCGCTTTTCCCTAAGTCTCTTATTTCGGCACAGACTGCAACCGAAATTTGCGGGACCAGGCTAACCCTAGTTCCCATATTTGAGGAGATGAACACAGTTGATTCCGCTGTTCCCTAAGTCTCTTATTTTGGCACAGACTGCAACCGAAATTTGCGGGACCAGGCTAACCCTGGTCCTTAGGTACAGGAAATCTTTCCTGCTACATGCAATTTCACTGTACAATAACTTACTATGATGTTGTATTCTGGTCATAGCTATGCTGCCACACTGCACCTTACAGACTAACTGGTACCTCACATTTTCACTCTGCTCCTAATAGTCCTTCTTTGTGCAATGGGATAATTCATGTGTTTATACGGGTCATCATATATTAAGCTATGATGTATATAGGTTTTTGTAGTCGTGTTAGTTTTTACTTTCCATGGGTAACCCCTTTGTCTGTCATGCGTGTGTTTCTGTTGTTTGGTTGTCTACTGTCATGCTGCTGTTACACTGTAATTTCCCAGTTTGCGATCAATAAAGTACATTTATCTATCTATCTATCTATCTATCCATCTATCTATATGAAAATAGTCAGGATTAGAACTTGATACCGTTAAGGAACGATGCCACGTAGGTGAAGTATTTCGGATGCAGTCTGTGCCGGCATAACGAGACTTAGTGAACAGCAGAATCAACCATGTTCATCTCCCCAAATATGGGAAATAGGGTTAGCCTGGTCCCGCAAATTTCGGTTGCAGTCTGTGCCAAAATAAGAGACTTAGGGAACAGCGGAATCAACTGTGTTCATCTTCTCAAATATGGGAACTAGGGTTAGCCTGGTCCCGCAAATTTCGGTTGCAGTCTGTGCCGAAATAAGAGACTTAGGGAAAAGCGGAATCAGCCGTGTTTGTCTCCTCAAATAAAGGCACCAGGGTTAGCCTGGTGCCGTACTGAAAAAAAAAAAGAGGTAAATGCCACTTATTTTTTCTTTTACGAATAAGGAGGATTTGCAATGCAAGAATCTTTTTTACATCAATAGTGAGCAAAGGTACTCCAATACATTATAAGAATTTCAAAACTTAAATCATGAGTGAGTAATGTAGCAAGCAGCCATAATAATAATGATTTATGAGAAAATGAGTACATGCAAATCTGCGGCATATGCTCCATATTGTGCATACGGATGTTTTTGTTAATTTTGTGTCTTTAGGGGATAAAAGTGTGGTTTGAGAAATACCGGGGTGGAAATATCTATTAAACTTTTCCTATAGTATGATTTAACTAATGGCGCTCTTTTGACCATGTGGCTAGAACAAAGGCCAGTGTGTGTTTTTTCCACAAAGGAGTGAGGTAATTCGCCCCCATTCATGAGTGGGGGTGAGATTGGTAAAACAGATTACTGAGAGGAGATTATTTGAGGTAACAGTATTAAAATGAAGCGCTAAATTAAAGTTGTAAGGCTATTCTGTCATGTTTACAGCTGACGTTAAGGAGGCAATGCTCCATTTTCTTAAAAAAAAAAAAATGGTGGTTGGTTAGCACACAATAGGCTCTGGGCCATCTTGTGCGCTCAGAGGCGGCCATCTTGCATTCAGTGTGCATATGCATGAGAACGCCATCTTGAACCGCCTTCAAGCTGCGCCACAGTGCCTCCATCATGTGGCCGAATATAGGAAGTGCACTCTTTCACAAACTTACTGTCAATCAGAGCCTTAAATCTTAATAATAAATTTGGAGCTTTATCTCTCTGGCTGAAAGGAAAGCTTTAAGTCTGTGCACAGCAAACAAACATAAAGTCCTCCCTCGCCCACCTATGTGGGTTTGATTGTAGTGAGGCAAAAAAGCATGCCCATTCTGCGAGAGAGAAAAGGCTCAACTTTAAATTAGGCAGTGGGAGGTATAAGAATAATAACTATTTCTACTTATATAATAAAACTGGAGAATAAGGAGATTCATTCCTCAATAAACTGTAGGAAATCCTAGGTGGACAATATATAAAGGTGAGGTAATTTAACCTCTTGCACTCCGGTGTACCGCGGACGGGCACGTCTCTGCGTTCTAGAGCACACGAGGGTGCACAAGAGCCCACGAGGGCACACGAGGGCGCTGCGTCCAAGAGCGCACTGAAAAAAAAAGCTGCATTTCCGTTCTTCCACTACAGACACAGCCGCAAACAGATTAGATATGATTGACCTCTCATTCGACTAATAAGAGCCTTGAATTGGGTTTCTGAAACCTTGAAGAGCCAATGACTGAAAACCTAGCAAGAAGGACCCGCCTACCAATGCTGCGAATGCAGCGAGCCAATTGAAGCACAGAAGTTCGAAAGCTGTTTTGTGTAAGGCTGGGTGAAGAGAGACTGCTGCAGCAGATGAAAAAAGGACCCGCAGGAAGAACCGCCACAGACCCAGCAGCACGGAGACCACCCACAAGTGCGACCTGTGTGACAGGGACTGCCATTTGCGCATCGGCCTGTTCAGCCACAGGCGGTGCTTTTTTTTTATTCCAGCAGAATAGACGTTTAGGATTCTCTTACATGGTCATCATAGACCAACGGAGGCCGACGACGAAGGCTGGGTGACACACACGTGTTCACCAGTCTTTTTAAATTACTACTGTTATTTGTTTTGAAAAATCGTTCGCCAAAACCGCAATCATGGAAGCGCAAAACCGCAATAATGGAATTATGTTTTGACCGGGTCGCGAGACCAGAACCACGAGTCCGTAACAAGCGGACCAGCGTCGCGTTCATCTGACAATGAGGAAGAGAAGTTCGCCAGCTAGGCTGCTGCTGTGAACAGCTAAGTGTTATAAGCTAAATTATTCTTTTTCCCTGAAAATTGTAATCAAAAATGACTTTTGACCGATCGGTAAATTACAACTGTGCGGCGCACGAAGTCTGAAGTCCGTGCGCCGTGGTACACGGTTCGTGCGCCTCGTCCGGACCATGAACGCCCCCCCCCCCCGCTACTCTTCTGTAGCGAGGAGGGGGGGCCGCGGTGACCGCGGTGACTGTGCACCGCCGTCGCCACATCACCACATGACTATTCCGTCATGTAGCGATGGCCGATGTCCGTCCTCTGTAGCGGGGGGTGGGAGGGGTGGGAGTTGTTATCTTCTACATTACAAATATTTTAGAATAATTTTTAGTGCACTGTAGGTTATTTTTTGTTGTTAAAAAAAGCCACACATTTTTTACGTGGCATGCTTCTTTGTGTGTGGGGGCTTGTTTGTTCATTCATTCATGAATGAATGAATAAACAACCTCCCCCCACCCACACACACACAGCCCTGAGTGTCACCTTTCATTAGAGCCCAAGATCAAGCTTCTATATTGAATCATTCAAAAGTTACAGACGTTTTTCTAAACTGTGCCATTTGGCACAATTTGGCACAGTTCAAAAATGCCTGGGAACTACCTGAGAACAAAGCTGTGTAATATATTCATTTTTTGTGGTATTGTTACCAAATTCGGACCTCAGCTGGATAACACTTGGTTCTACATTTCTGTTGCATTTTCCAGCCCGGATCTGAAGCTGTGTGTTATTTGCAAGCATTTGTACCCAAAAAAACACCCAGGTGAAATTTATTTTCTTCAAGTTCAGTATGTTTAGATGACTGTTACTCAGTGGCCGGAGCACTTAGAGAGATTATGACTGTTTTGCCAAAAAATTCAAAGTGTTTTCTTTTAAATCAGACCAACCCCATGAAGATGCTACAAAGGGTTGAAGAACAGCTTTTGATTTACTTTGGGCACGTTATTTTTTGGCATTTTTAGGGAAATTGACCAGAGTGCAAGGGGTTAAATGAATAAATAAGGAAAATTGTAAATTGGAGTAAATAAATAAATGAATACAAAAATAAATGAATAAATAAAATAAAATAAAATGAATGAATGAATAAAATAAATAAATAGCTGTGGAGATGAACCTTGTGGAAGTGAGAGTTGGCAGAAAATGGAAAGGGAAATTTGTTTTTTGAGAAAATTGAAAACTGATGGAATGTTAAAATTTTGTTAGGACACAAGACAAAATATGGAGAAACGATTGGAGGAAGGAAAGAAAAAACATAAGAATAAGAGACTTATGCTGCAACGGTGAGAACAAATGCAAAATAATCAATAAACACCATAAAACGGAAAAGGACAAAAACACACTGTTTAACAACCTGTCTGTTTCCCTATTAATTTGAGATGATGTGTTGGCTGTGGACTATCCCTCCCCCAGTGACCTTGTGAGACCCCTCTCCAGGCCCCCTGGAGGCATCCACCCTCCTCCTCCCTCCGCAACAACAGTGCAAAGGGACATTGAAAGAATGGTCAAAGAGGAACAATTGAGCACATGTAAGTACAGTATTGTTGCTTTCCATAGCAGAGACGTGCCAAGACCACATACCCACAAACCACAAACGCCCATACCACATACCCACAAACCCAATACATGACCAATCTTCAAAAAGCCATACCCATGCCCCACCTAATTTGCCCTATCAGTATCAGCTGCAGGGCCACAGGAGGTCAGAGTTTTAATAACAGAGTCAGATACTTACTTCCTATGTCAGCAATTTGGCCACTGGGCTCAAACACCCACAATGGCACCCGGGGGGGTCCCCCAATTAGCAACAATTGGAGGACCCCTACCCCTACAGGATGTTGAAAAAGAACGGCTTTGATATTAAGCCGTTCTGTTTCAAAAGGGGGAGAGTGGGACAGGAACGGATAGAAAAGTACGAGGTCATTTAAGGTTTATTGTCTTGAAGTCTGAAGTTAGGCATTTTGTGAGTTGGCATCCTCTTTAACAAGTGGGACAGGAACGGATAAAAAAGTACAAGGTCATTTAAGGTTTGCTGTCTTGAAGTCTGAAGTTAGGCATTTTGTGAGTTGGCATCCTCTTTAACAAACAGGGAGTGAATCTAACAGTAAAACTAAGATAATTGATCACAATGTTCTCAAACTTATAGCTGAGAGGTCGGTGTGCTTTCTCATCTAAAATGCTACCATGTATGCAAACTATTGAGTAGCTACAGAAAGAGCGTATAAATATGAATGAATCTTTATTTTTTGGACAGATAAGATTAAAAGAAAGGAACAGAACAATATATCAAGGAAAAATACAACAAGGTTGAATTAAACATTAAACTCCCCTGAATGTACAATTCAACATAAGATCCGAAAAGGGTGATGGCTGAAGCCGCAGCTTAGATTGCCCACCCATGTTCCGCCCAAGGAAAAACCTAATAAAAAGAAGGCTTGCAATTAAGACCAAAATCTGGAAAATTCTCGAGGCTTGAAAGGTCATTTTTCCACAGAATATCAGGCAGTCTGACCTTTTGCTACAAGAAAACTAGCCACCTGCTGGCCAAGAGAAAGAATGCAGGTGTAGGGCTCATTTATACTCAAGGGTCAATACATATTTGGAGATTCCCAGACCCTCCTATCTGTAGTTTTTGCACATTTCGCAAAACTTTATGGATGTGAACTAAACTTATTAGCACATTTTCTGGTCTCAAAGACCACCACTAGTGCTGGCCCTCTATTCAAAGGGCCTATAGGAGAAAGAGGTCTGGGGACAATTTGGAACAACCAATTAACCAAATATGTGAGGGCAGTGCGGCCAAGAGTTCAAGAGAAGCTAGTGAAAAGTATTTCTTATGCCTTACAAATTTGTTGAAATCTCATTACATTGTTAAAGTAAGAGATTTGCAGTAGCCATTTTTTAACTACATAAAAATACATAAGGTATGAACATAGAAGGTAAATCAAGTACAAATTTGTAAGACGGAGGTGCAAAATATGATAAAAAATGCTGATTTACAATCACAACTTAAGACAAAGGTTGAAAATGTATGCAAAAAGGTATAAAAATAAAACTGTGCAAGTTTCAGAGAAAATTGCACACTTGAGGAAAAGTTGCAAATTTACAAAAATATTTTGGAAAGAGTCACAAATTTTTGAAAATTTTTTTTTTTACAAATTTACAAAGAAAAATCCAAAATTTGTTAGGAGAAAAATGACAATTTAGAGAAAGCTGTAAGTTTACATGAAAGTCACATTCTTTACACATTTCCTTACACTTGGTATGGGGATGGGTGATGGCAGCGTAACAAGGGTGAGGATTTTTGATAATCCAGTGATAAGTAAAAAGCGTTATAGAAGAAGATGAATTAAAACAAACATGACTAGAGTAGACTAGAGAAACAAGAAGATAATTTGAGGTCAAAGCAGCAAACACTCGGCCGAGTAGACTCAAGAATGAAGCATATACGTACATATAGCTGTGTGCGCACCGGCCTTATCCAAAGGGTATAGTTTTGTAGGCATGGTGTTAGCTCGTCTGGAGGCTATCTGTTCAGAAGAAAAAGACAGAAGACTCCACCACACCAAGATACAGATGACTCTGTTATACTTTAGTTTTCAGAGTAATCAGCAGACGTCTTATTTTAACCTCTTGCACTCCGGGATACCGCGGGCGGTCACGTCTGTGCATCCTAGTGCGCACTGAAAAAAAAAAGCTGCATTTCCATTCTTCCGCTACAGACACAGCCGCGAACAGAAAGCCAAAGGAGTGCTTTGATTGGTTTAGATTTGATTGACCTCTCATTCGACTAATAAGAGCCTTGAATTGGGTTTCTGAAACCTTGAAGAACCAAAGACTGAAAACCTAGCAAGAAGGACCCGCCTACCAACGGCTGCGAACACAGCGAGCCAATTGAAGCAGAGAAGTTCGACGATTGAAAGCGTGCGTCCCGTGCGTAAAATCTGTTTTGTGTAAGCCGCTGTGTGTAATGGTAGCGTTCGCCAGTCTTTTTTTATTACTATTGTTCTTATTTGTTTTGAAAAATCGTTTGCCAAAACCGCAATCATGGAAGCACAAAACCGCAATAATGGAATCATGGTTTGACCGGGTCGCGTGACCAGAACCACAAATCGTAACAAGCGGACCAGCGTCACGTTCGTCTGACAATGAGGAGCAGATGTTCGCCAGTGACACTGCTGTTGTGGACAGGTAAGTGTTATAAGCTAAATTATTCTTTATCACTGAAAATAGGAATAAAAGTGACTTTTGACCGATCGGTAAATTACAACTGTGCATCATCGCCACATGACGGACCGCGGCGCACGGACCGGACTGTGCGCCGCGGTCCTCTGTAGCGGGGGTTGGGGGGAGTTGTTATCCTCTACATTGCAGATATTTTAGTATAATTTTTATTGCACTGTAGGTTATTTTTTCTTGTAAAAAAAGCCACACATTTTTTTTGTGGCATGCTTCTTTGTGTGTGGGGGGCTTGTTTGTTCATTCATTCATTCATGAATGAATAAACAACCCCCCCAACACACACACACACAGCCCTAAGTGTCACCTTTCATTAGAGCCCAAGATCAAGCTTCTATATTGAATCATTCAAAAGTTACAGACGTTTTTCCAAACTGTGCCATTTGGCACAATTTGGCACAGTTCAAAAATGCCTGGGAACAACCTGAGAAGAAAGCTGTGTAATATATTCATTTTTTGTGGTATTGTTACAAAATTTTGACCTCAGCTGGATAACACTTGGTTCTACATTTCTGTTGCATTTTCCAGCTCGTATCTGACAGTTGTGTGTTATTTGCAAGCATTTGTATCTAAAAAAAACACCCAGGCGAACTTTATTTTCTTCAAGTTCAGTATGTTTAGATGACTGTTACTCAGTGGCAGGAGCACTTAGAGAGATTATGACTGTTTTGCCAAAAAATTCAAAGTGTTTTCTTTTAAATGAGACCAACCCCATGAAGATGCTGCAAAGGGTTGAAGAACAGTTTTTGATTTACTTTGGGTACATTATTTTTAGGCGTTTTTAGGGAAATTGACCAGAGTGCAAGGGGTTAATACATTCCTCGAAAGGCAGATGTTCAGACCCAGAAGCATTATTTAATTTCAAAACAAATTCGAAAGGTCAGTAATGGAAAAGCATCCAATGCCAGGGTAGAGATCAAGAGATGATGAGTTTTGTCACGAGACAGAATTTTGAAATGAGCCACGTTGGTTTATTATAAAGCTGACTTTTCAGAATGAACCCGATCACTTTTATGTGTAGGACCTTGCATGGAGCACTAGCTGTGGACAGTAGTCAGTAGTATGAACGACGAGACAGTGGATCATAAAGAAGACAAGCACGTGGTAACAGAATGTTGATGAAGGCTGAAGAGAACCGAGACCAGAAGAATGAAAGGAAGTTTTTAATACTGACAGAGCTTATAGATGTGAAATGTGCAGCTTCATCAGCTAGTCCAGGGAAAGGTGAAGTGTTGTACACAGATGAATAGTGGATGGTAAAAATCGGGTGTTTCTGATGGAAAAAGTAGGTAGGGGAAGAACGGTGGATTTAGCAAGTGTTTCTGATGTTGAGATGGAAATGGAAAAAGAAATGAAAGCAGAGTATGTGTAACCAAAAAAAAAAATAAAGATCCATGTAAGATTTGCAAATGTAGCTTTAAAAGTAAAATAATAATAATAATAATAATAATAATAATAAAATTTTGCTTAATCCTGAAGAATGTCAGGAAGAATGCACAAGCACGGGCAGCCATCTTAAATGTTTCCAAGTACTTAAAGCAGAAATGAGGCATTAGGTATCTAACTTTCAGTGCATTTCTTTTAGTTGTGAATATTAACATTAAGGTAATGAGCAAAGATTATAGCTTTACTGTATACTCAGTTATTTAAAGTCAATCTAACACCCCAGTTATGTTCCTCCCCAATAGAGGGTATGCATAGGATGTCACCGAACAGAACTCTTGGAAGACAAACACTGAGTGGCAAAAATGAGTAGCAGCATGGAGGTGTATGCAGTACAACACACAAAAAAATCCACCTAGCATTCAATTACAGTAGTACAAATAATAAATGTTGGCATGGTGGAGAGTTAATCTTATTATTCCATCTTGTATTAATTATCAAAAATTAAATAAAGGCTTTGAAGCAGTTCCTTTCTTGACTCAAGGTTGGAAATCTAAATAAGAAGGGGAAAATAAAATTTGGAGGAAAAACACACTTATTTATGGAATGGCTGACACAAGGGGAGCCCGAGGCACCCCAAGAATCTGTTTCTCTTATAAAAGGAGGCCAAAAGGAGGAAGGGGAGGACAGCAAGGAGGAGGAGGGAGCACGCCCCACAATGGCCGCCGCTGGCGGGAGGGAAGCGCTCACACCCACCACGGAAAAACTGGACTGCATGCTTAAAGACTAGAACAGATAAGTGGACTCACTTCTACACATATACAGAAAATTAGCAAAAATTAAATTATTGAAAAAAGGACAGACATCTTCCATTTACCTGACTCTGAGGTTTAAAGTACTTTGATTAAATTTGTATGGTGCAGATCCATGTAAAGTAGGAGCTCCGGGTAATGACACACAGGACTTTTCAAGGTCAGAAAAGTAACAAATTCTGCAAATGGCAAGCTACCAGTGGAACACCTATCAACATCTGTAAAAAGTAGCATTGTCCCACATGTACTATAGGCAATTGAACAGATCTTATCCAAATTATTAACAACCATTATTTGAAAATCCATCCTCCAGATTGGTCATAAAACTTGGACTGGTAAACAAGGAAATGTGTGGAAACAACCATTGTCCTAATTGAAGAGGATAAGAGACATTTCAACCTATGGGGGGTTCCACACATCCCGCTGGTTAGACCCAAACACATGGATTGGAAAATGTTGGATATTTTGTCACCTCTACTGCGGAAAAGAGCCATCCATGGAAAACCAATACCTGACCTTAACATAGAATATTCTCCCAAAATAAAGCCATAAGCATTGTCCCTTAGCTGGGTGACCACAGCACAGAGGGCTGTAGACATTGATACCCAGAAATCTCCTATATGACCAATCTTAACATTAACAAACGAGGGGATGAGGAAAATTTTAAGCAAATTCCAAATTGGTTATGGTAAAAAGATAACTAGATATAGATCTAATAAAAGGAGCAGAGTACGACACTATAGGCCATATATTCAGAAGCCCAGAAGGGCGTTAACAAATGCAATTTTCCACAGTGGGAGTCATCAGCAAGTCTTAGACCAATTGCTGGGTCGAGAGGAAGAGCTGAGGACCCCAAGACAGAGGATGATGACGAGGAAGACCATTCTGCCATCACAGATTATTTGTAAACACAGTGAGCTACTGATAATACATACTGTAAATCATGCATAGCTCACCACACATAGGTATGGTTGTGAGACTTATAGCACTCTTGCGTGTTTATTTCCATCATGCTAATTACGGTTAGGTAGTTAGGATAGTTGTGAAGGTTAGAAGCTCTATAAGCCTGAATACAACAAGCATGGATAAGGATGTCTCCTAATGTTAAACGATGTTGTCTACTACCTACCCACTGCTGAACATATAGGTCCCATCACCCAACACACTCATCACAACACAACCACCGCTTGCAGATTTCATAAACAATCACACACTCAAGGCTACTGGGAAATAACTTACAACAGCACATAGATAACTAGAAAAGCACTCGGAGAGTGCAGACCTCCACCAAGAGCAACAGTCCCCCCAGTATTGTGATTTATACCATAAATATTCTACACTAATTTTGTTATTGTTCTTTCCCTGTATCATGTGTTTCTGTATGTCATATGATTGGTCAAGAAAACAAAAAAAAAATGTTATTTGAACTACACAAATACAATTTATTTAATTTAATAAGAGATACAACATGTACAAGTCTTTAGTTGGAGAACACATTCATGAAATTTATTCCTAATAATAAGTTCTGGATATTGAAAAGCTACCATTAACATAATTTTTCTAACTTCGTTTCTTTCCAGGAAATTAAAAATATGTACATATACGTAGTGTAGAATAGAACAATATTAACTCCAATCTTCTTTTTTAAAAAAAACATAACCTCCTGGCGGGGGTAATAAGAAAAAATCAATAAAATAAAACTAAGCTCGACGAGCTTCAATAGCATCTGGGGATAGCCCCTCATCCTGTCTATGCTGCTGTGTACTGTCTCTGTCTTTAGCACGGCGAGAAGCAGCAGCCTGTGGGCTCTCATTCAGTCTATGCTGCATTTTAGCGGCTCTGTCATAAGCTCAACAAGCCTGTGGGCTCTCATTCAGTGTATGCTGCATTTTAGCGGCTCTGTCATAAGCTCAACTAGCCTGTGGGCTCTCATTCAGTGTATGCTGCATTTTAGCGGCTCTGTCACAAGCTCGACGAGCTTCAATATGTAGTTCAGTGCTTCCTGCTGGCGGAAGCACTGAACTACACATTACCTCCGGGCCCTATCTCACAATGTTAAAGAATCCTTTAAAAAATTCCTAGATCCAGACAGTGATCCGGATCATCCCCAAAATTTAATCAATTCTTCCTTGTACCATTTCCAACAACACCTGAAAGTTTCATCGAAATCCGTCCAAAACTTTTTGAGTTATCTTGCTAACCAACAGACAGACAGACAGACAAACGCCGGCAAAAACATAACCTCCTGGCCTGCGGCCTGGCGGAAGTAACTACAGATGTAGTGAATAAGGATAAAACGGTACAGGCTCCATACATTGTGATGGCAACCCCTCAGACCATTATTGGTCCTGCCCCGCCTGAGCCCTTTGTATTGGCACTCGAGCAAAGGTGTAGGGTACAGGGAAGAAGCATGCTGGAGGGCACCAGACCATCACGACGTGTGCCTGTGACATGGAAAAAGGTCGTAGGGCGAGTGACTGTACGACTTCAGTCCCTAGAAGAAGAATTGACTGGTACCCAAGCGCATCCACCGCACCTCTAGCATCCGGGGCGGAGCCAGGAGCTTGAGCCTTACCAACACCAGCATCTCCACCTCTGTCCAGCGACAGGGGGGTAGCATCCCTGGGACAGCATCACTGAACTGTTCACCAGCTGGACTGGATGTTACATACCCTCTGCTGCACCCATCAGACTGTCCTATAGACCTCATGGGACGAGATGTGCCTCTCAGAGCGTGGGCACACGGTTGTTTGGCTTCTAATTGTTCCGGTGTGTGTCAACGAGGTGGTACTACTCCACAGCTGCGGATACAGGAAGTAGACACAGAGGAAGGTCAAACCTCTGTCGCAACCGTGTGATGAATGCAGCCGAATGATGCGAGCCCTGGCAAGGGTCAACCGGTGGACAAAGGCTTCGTGGATTGACCCTGTTTGACCTTATAACCCCACATGGTCCACTTCACCAGACAAAGAACTATGATCAGGAGGAGACCTCGGTGGGGGTACAGGACTTGGTGACAGTTCATCTGGACAAGGCCCTCTTAGACATCGCTGCACCGCGCTAAGGTGCCCACAAGGGGGGAGGCAAGAGTAGCAGAACCAATGGTGCAAGCCTCTTGGGCTGACACACAATGTAGGGACCTGCCTTATTCACCATCTGTTAATTGCTAGCGTCTTTCACACCATGCATGGTTGACATGATAAAATCATGTCAAAGGGGGGGAGTGAAAGGGTTAATGGAAAGTTAGTCCCAAAATAATAATTCTGTAGGCAATCTCCCATTATGCTCGACACAGATTCCATACATATTCTGTTTGCATGCTTATGAACAAATACAGTGGGGTAAAAAAGTATTTAGTCAGCCACCAATTGTGCAAGTTCCCCCACTTAAAAGATGAGAGAGGTCTCCAATTTTCATCATAGGTATACCTCAACTATGAGAGACAAAATGAGAAAAAAAAAATTCAGAAAATCACATTGTCTGATTTTTAAAGAATTTATTTGCAAATTACGGTAGAAAATAAGTATTTGGTCAATAACAAAAGTTCATCTCAATACTTTGTTATATACCCTTTGTTGGCAATGACAGAGGTCAAATGTTTTCTGTAAGTCTTCACAAGGTTTTCACACACTGTTGCTGGTATTTTGGCCCATTCCTCCATGCAGATCTCCTCTAGAGCAGTGATGTTTTGGGGATGTCGCTGGGCAGCACGGACTTTCAACTCCCTCCAAAGAGTTTCTATGGGGTTGAGATCTGGAGACTGGCTAGGCCACTCCAGGACCTTGAAATGCTTCTTACGAAGCCACTCCTTCATTGCCCGGGCGGTGTGTTTGGGATCATTGTCATGCTGAAAGACCCAGCCACGTTTCATCTTCAATGCCCTTGCTGATGGAAGGAGGTTTTCACTCAATATTTCACGATACATGGCCCCATACATTCTTTCCTTTACACGGATCAGTCGTCCTGGTCCCTTTGCAGAAAAACAGCCCCAAAGTATGATGTTTCCACCCCCCATGCTTCACAGTAGGTATGGTGTTCTTTGGGTGCAACTCAGCATTCTTTCTCCTCCAAACACGACAAGTTGAGTTTTTACCAAAAAGATCTATTTTGGTTTCATCTGACCATATGACATTCTCCCAATCCTCTTCTGGATCATCCAAATGCTCTCTAGCAAACTTCAGACGGGCCTGGACATGTACTGGCTTAAGCAGGGGGACACGTCTGGCACTGCAGGATTTGAGTCCCTGACAGCGTAATGTGTTACTGATGGTAGCTTTTGTTACTTTGGTCCCAGCTCTCTGCAGGTCATTCACTAGGTCCCCCCGTGTGGTTCTGGGATTTTTGCTCACCGTTCTTGTGATCATTTTGACCCCACGGGGTGAGATCTTGCGTGGATCCCCAGATTGAGGGAGATTATCAGTGGTCTTGTATGTCTTCCATTTTCTAATAATTGCTCCCACAGTTGATTTCTTCACACCAAGCTGCTTACCTATTGCAGATTCAGTCTTGCCAGCCTGGTGCAGGTCTACAATTTTGTTTCTGGTGTCCTTTGACAGCTCTTTGGTCTTGGCCATAGTGGAGTTTGGAGTCTGACTGTTTGAGGTTGTGGTCAGGTGTCTTTTATACTGATAACGAGTTCAAACAGGTGCCATTAATACAAGTAACGAGTGGAGGACAGAGGAGCCTCGTAAAGAAGAAGTTACAGGTCTGTGAGAGCCAGAAATCTTGCTTGTTTGTAGGTGACCAAATACTTATCTTCCACCATAATTTGCAAATAAATTCTTTAAAAATCAGACAATGTGATTTTCTGGATTTTTTTTTTCTCATTTTGTCTCTCATAGTTGAGGTATACTTATGATGAAAATTGGAGACCTCTCTTATCTTTTAAGTGGGAGAACTTGCACAATTGGTGGCTGACTAAATACTTTTTTGCCCCACTGTATGTGGTGCTAAACTCTGGTAAACTGGAATTAGACAAAGCTATAGAGCGCTCTCTCTCGCTCTTCTCTCTCTCTCTCTCTCTCTCTTTTTAGTCAGGTCTTTCACATTAGTTACACACCCAAACCAACATTCTCACACACACTTTTGATATTACATTTTAGGAGATCGGTAATGTGAATAACGGATGGCCTGTTCACGTCAGAGTTAAACTGGCCAGTCAGACGGTCGCGTACAAGCCCATCCTAATGTACAGGGGGTTGGTCCAACTCGCCAACCCGAGAAGATAAATGTATGTCACACCTGGAAGTCGTGGTCAGTGTGGCAACGCTCCAGAGGGAACTGCGTCACGCTGCACCCAGCGCTGCTTGCTTTACTTGTGACCTCCAAATAGATGTTCCGTCTTTCAATTGAAGAAATCTCCAGCTTGTTCTTGGATCTTTCAATCAAAGAATCGGGTATTTTTCTAACACTCGCCTGCTTCCTTCCTCCACAAAAGTTCCTTTCTTCATTTTAGCATGAGAAATAGGATGCGTGGTATGAGAGAATGTGAAAGGATAAAGGAGAGCAAAGCAAGGCAAACCCTCCCCCAAAATTTTAGATGGGGAATTTTTTTCTAAGAGTTGTAATTAGCTGCAGTGCTCAGCCTCTGTTTCTGTTCCTCCTCCTAATCTAAAAATCAAATGTATTTTGTTAAATATTAGGTCTCTAACTCACAAGTCTCTATTAGTTCACAATCTGTTAATTGCTCATCAGACTGATTTACTGTTCCTTACAGAGACTTGGTTAGGGCAAGAGGATTATGTTAGTTTAAATGAACCTGTCATGATTGACTAACAAAATCAGCCCACGTGCAAGATGCCGCACCAGAGAACACACACAACACTGAGGGGCAAAGTTTAACACAATTTTATTGAAAAGAAAACAGCAAATGTAGCGGAAAAACACCTCACTCGCCAGTGGAGCACCCAGCCTGTAAATGAAGAGATGAGAGCAGGTTAGAGCAAGGGGGAGATAGGTAATAATAATTCTTAGGAATTCTTTAGAGTGAGAGCAGAGAGCCTGACGAGGAACCCAGGAAGGCCAGGATGAGTGGGAATAGATGCTGCAGACAAAACAGGCTGGTGAAAGTCTGACTGGGTGGAGCAGGCAATCAGGAATGGGGCCGATGATGATGAAGGAGCAGATGAGCACACAATGAATTCCTGGGGACACACCACAGAGATGGCAGCAACCTGAAAATAAGAGAGAAAAGATGGTAACTTGTCTGGGTTCCAATACACTGAATATTTCACTTACTTAATTTTTCGTTTGGCAGTATACCCAACGAGCCAGTGCTGGAGCGTTCACAGACTGGGCCTTTAAAGCGCTGGCAGTGAGGAAACAGCAGGTGCGTCCATTCACGCAGGTGTCTTCATTACCTGTGGAACCAGGAACCCTCCCACAGGACGGGAGGGGGAGTGCACTCACCCGAACATAACAGAACCAACTCCCTCTGGTTTTGTAAATTGTCAAAATCCGAGAAGAATTAACTGCGAAGGAGGACAATTTGCCATTCCAATTTATAAAGCAAAAAATGTATTATAATTCCTTTGAGGATCTGGTTCTATTGAGCATTTTCGCAATTTTAGGTTAAAACCAATTTTATTTGCTGTAGTTTATTGCCCTACTATCAATTACTCAGGGTTCTTTTCTGAACTCACAGAGTTTTTATCTCTAGTTGCCAATCTGGATTTGGGAGACAGACTTGATCTGTTTTTAAGAGTAGGATTAAAACATTCTTTTTTGACAAACCATATAGTTAGGGTTGGTTCAAGTGACCGTGAACCTTTCCTTAGAAGAAGAAGACATCTCTGTTGTCATTCAGTACAGTAGGACGAAATTATGTTTCTCCTATCTACAATGTTAATCACATGTAGAATCAGAGGGGATGCTGCCATGCAAGGTGCCGCCACAAACAACTTTGCTTTTCCCCCATTCAATTACACTCAGCACCAAGCTAGAAGGCGGGAAGTACCATTTTTATATGGTCTCTGGTATGACCTGGCCAGGACTTGAGCCCCCAACCTCCCAGTTGCGGGGCTGCTGCTCTATCAACTAGGCCAATACTCCGGTAGTTATGCTGCTAATAGGTTTAGACCTCCCACGATGCACTGGGCTTTCACTCATTTCTTTACTCTCAATGTAATATTTTTGCTGGTCATTAATATCTGTTTGTTCTCTTCCATAGATTGAGTTCCCATCGTGAGGTTTGCTCTCTATTTGTCTGTTCTTTTCTTCATCTTCATCCCACCTAGCAACAATGCTCTGCACTGTGTGTGTTTATATATTTACATATTTATTCCATCTAGCTACAATGCTCTGCACTGGGTGTGTTTATATTTATATATCTATATATTTATTCCATCTAGCTACAATGCTCAGCACTGGGTGTGTTTATATATCTATATATTTATTCCATCTAGCTACAATGCTCAGCACTGTGTTTTTATATATCTACATATTATTCCATCTAGCTACATTGCTCCGCACTGTGTGTGTTTATATACTTGCATATTTATTCCACCTAGCTGCAATGCTCCGTACTGTGGGTGTTTATATATTTACATATTTATTCCATCTAGCTACAATGCTCTGCACTGTGTGTTCATATATTCATATATTTATTCCATCCAGCTACAATGCTCTGCACTGTGTGTCTGTGTGTGTGTGTGTGTATATATATATTTTATAGTAATATGTACATATGTATATTAGCTGCTCTTGCTTGCTTGTTTTTTTTTTTTTTGCCTTCTGATTGTTGCTCTGAGTGTTGCTATCCCTGTGCTGTTGCAATCCTGGAATTTCCCCGTTGTGGGACTAATAAAGGCTTATCTTATCTTATCTTATCTTCTCCATCCCCTCACCCCCCTTGCCAGTCACAGCAGATGACTGCCCCTCCCTGAGCCTGGTTCTGCTGGAGGTTTCTTCCTATTAAAAGGGAGTTCTTCCTCTCCACCATTAAGTGCTTGCACAGGGATCACCTGATTGTTGAGGTCTTTCTGCAGTTGTGGGGTATTCCCCTACAGTTTGAAAATTCTATGACTGCTGTTGTGAAATGGTGCTGTATAAATAAAGTTGAGTTAAATTGAATTGAATATGATAGGGTGCCAAGAGAGGAAATGTGGTACTTTATGAGAAAGTCAAGAGTGGCAGAGAAGTATGCGAGGGTGGTGCAGGACATGTACTCTGTAGGAGCGGCAGATGGATTCAAGGTGGGGGTGGGATCACACCAGGAATCTGTTCTGAGACCTTTCTCGTTTGCCATGGTGATGAACAGGCTGATAGATGAGGTCCGGCAGGAATCTTTGTGGACCATGATGTTTGCAGATGATACTGAGCTGCAGTGAGAGTAGGGAGCAGGTGGAAGAGAACCTGGAGAGGTGGCGGTATGCACTGGAGATTAGAGGAATGAAAGTCAGTCGAAGAAAAACAGAATACATGTATGTGAATGAGAGGGAGGCAGGTGTAACGGTGAAGATGCAAGGAGTAGAGTTAGTGAAGGTAGATGAGCAATTGAGCAATTGAAAATGCACAAGAGAGGTGAAGTTCCAGCGCCACACAAGTAGGCTGCCTTTTTGCAACAGCGGATCAATTTCTTCCTATTTCTATTTACTATCTGGCTCTCTTGCTAATCTTTCTGATCCGGCGACACCTTTATCCATCACAGACACATACAGTAGATCACCCAAATGTCTCCTGAGCCTGCGGACGGAGCCACTGTTTCTTGCAGGAGGCAGTACAATAGAGACCAGCTGTTAGCACTTAACCGGCCCACGATGCTAACGCAAAAACTCAACATACCGGGAGAAATAAGATGGAAACGGCATGGATGTCGAGCTGGAGTAAGACGGCGGGCGAGAAATATAAGGTACAGACCCGTCCTTCCATCCGTTATTATGGGGAATGTACGATCGCTACTCAATAAGACTGACGAGCTAGCGGCTATCTTCCGCTACAAGAGCGTCTTCAGAGAGAGTAGCTTGATGTTGTTTACTGAGACGTGGCTAACAGAACTAGCAACAGATGCTAACATCGAACTGGAGGGCTTCCACGCAATACGGGCAGACCGGACACCAGACAGTGGGAAGGCAAGGGGCGGAGGAGTAATAATGTATGTCAATAACAGCTGGTGCAGACTGGGACATATCACGGTTAAACAACAACACTGCAACAAAGACATTGAGTTGCTAGCTGTTAGCATGCGGCCTACCTATCTCCCGAGGGAATACTCACACGTTGATCTGCATTGTTATTTATGCAAATCTGACAGCGAACGCGGGGACAGCGCGTGATGTCATTCACTCAGTAACTGGCAGGCTGCGGACAGAACACCCAGATGCTCTCCTCCTCATCTCAGGTGATTTCAACCATATTTTACTGTCCCCCATTCTGCCCACGTTCACCCAGTATGTCGTTGGGTCCTCGTCATTACCACTTCCATCCTCACCTGGGGTGCATGCGCACGCAGCGACCAGCAGCGGAAAGTTGGCGTCTCTGTCCGAGTCTTTTATGTCATTTTTTAATGTTGTTAAATGTTTTTATGTTAATCCAGTTACCATTTTGTGAGTGAGAGTACTCATCCAATGCTTTTCTGACATGGATCTTTTTTATCTGGCCCTGTTGGGATTTTTAATGCACTTTCTGTCGGTGGCCGATGTCAGCGGAGCTGTCATCCCACAGAGGACACGTCATGTTTATACTCATGACATGTTGTTGCAAATGAACACCCGAATGATGGACACTACACTACGAGGGCCAGCATGTATCCAGAGGGACCATGGCTTCTCCACCAGCGGCGTGAGGAAGAGAAGGAAAAGGGGGAGACGAGGAGGTATTAAACTGCGCCTAAGGAGACAGCGGCTCAGCAGGACTCCTCTGCCCTCCATCATCATGGCCAACGTCCAGTCCCTCAGGAACAAGAGTGATGAACTTCAGGGGAACGTTCGTTTCCAAAAAGATTTTAAGGAGTGCTGTGTCCTGGCGTTCACGGAAACGTGGCTTAGTGAGCAAGACCAGGACTCGGATCTGTTCCTGGATGGTTTTGGGACCTCGTACCAATTGGACCGCAACGCTGAGGTGACAGGGAAAACACAAGGGGGGGGGGGGGGTGTCTATGTGAACAGACGATACTGCAGCTCTGTCACTGTCAGAGAACAGATATGTGTGCCAGACGATGAACTCCTGTCTGTGTCTCTGCGCCCGTTTTATTTGCCCCGCGAGTTTCCTCAGATTTTTATAACAGTTGTATATATTCACCCCAAGGCAGAAGCCGCCTCCGCCTCCCGTACTATATATGAGGTTATACAGAAACTGCTGACCATCTCACCAGAGGCTCCCAACTTTGTACTGGGTGATTTTAACCATGTGTCACTGGAAAAGACCTAACCAACTTTTATCAATATGTCTCTTGTCCAACTAGACGTGGCAAGACACTTGACCGGTGTTATGGGTCTATTAAAGACGCTTTTAAATCACTCCCCCCACCCCCACCCCGGGCTCTGCAGATCACAACTGCGTGCATCTTCTCCCCACTTATAAGACTGTTTTAAAGAGGGAGAAAGTCCAAACCAAGGAGGTGAAAGTGTGGACAGATAATGCTGTGTGTTCTCTGCAGGAGTGTTTTGACTGCACGGACTGGGGAGTGTTTGAGGAATCATGTAAAGACTTGGACGAACTGACGGAGGTCGTCTGCTCATATTCAGCATTCTGAAGGGATTTGTTTATACCCAGTAAGAGGGTCAGAATATACCCTAATAATAAACCTTGGGTTAACAAGTCTGTTAAGTCCTCCATAAAGAAAAAGAAACAAGCTTTTCAACAAGGGGGGGCATTGGACTTACATATAGCCACTAAAGAACTGAAAATAGAGATTTTAAGGGCAAAACAGAGCTATAAAACCTTACTGGAGAACAAAATGGCTTCCAATAACTTGGGTTCAGCCTGGTCCAGTATGAAAATGATCACTGGTCTCCAGAACACTAGAACCAGTAGCTCTAGCATCACTTTAAATGGTTTTAGCTCAGATACTGAATTTGCTAATGCTCTTAATGGCTTTTATAATCGTTTTAACATGTTTGAGTTTAGCAGAGAAGTACAGGCGCTAAGCCTTGAATTGTGTGACAGCAGGCATTTCTCTGTGACACAGGAGGACGTTGAAAGATCCTTTCGTTCCACAAAAGTCAACAAAAGTCCAGGACCTGACAACATTTGTGGTCGGTTAATCAAAACCTGTGCAAAAGAACTGAGTCCAGTCTTTCATAAGATATTCATCAGATCCTTGGAAACGCAGCATGTCCCCAGGATTTGGAAGGATGCTGTCGTGGTCCTGGTTCCTAAATCTAGTCGACTAACTAACTAACCTGCACTTATATAGCGCTTTTCTAGTCACAAAGACCACTCAAAGCGCTTTCATTAATACTAACCCTCTATTCTAAGGGCCTATAGGAAACAGATATCTAGGGACAATTTAGAACAGCCAATTAACCTAACAAGCATGTTTTTGGCATGTGGGAGGAAACCGGAGAAATCCCGGAGTAAACCCACGCAACACGGGGAGAACATGCAAACTCCACACAGATCACTGTTGGTCGGGGGCTGGGATCGAACCCACGATCCCATGATCCCCACAATCCCCCGGCCAAGGGTAAACTGTGCTGCCGCAGTGCTAACCACTGCGCCACCGTGCAGACCGTGCAGTCGACCCACAACATTAAATGATTTTAGACCAGTGGCTCTGACTTCTATAATTATGAAAATCTTGGAAAAACTGGTTCGTTCAGAAATTCTTAAAAACACAGAGAATTTACTTGATCCTTTGCAGTTTGTCTATAGGCCTAAGAGGGGAGTAGAGGACGCGACTCTTGCTCTCCTTAACCTGCTTTTTAATACTCCCTACTTCAACCAAGTCACACACAAGGACACAAGCAGCCAGTCATCACAACCTCAGCTCAAACAAGGTCACCCTGTAACATGAAAGTCCACATGTGGCAAACAAAAATAAACATAATATAGAGAATAGTTTGATAGGGCCATGAGCTCTTCCAGTTCCTTACCTGCAGCACCAACATCAGCTCAATCAGAGCCAATTACTAGTGATGGGACAGCAGGCTCCGGAACTTCGAGGGTGCTCTGAGCTTGTCCAGGAAATATTTGGCAAAGCGTGTTTCGAGGCGTGTATTGCTGACATTGTACCACATGACTGGGTCAGGAAACTATTTATGATTTTGCACGCAACATGAAATAATGTGAGCAGCAATACACAATGGAAATCCCCGTCCCTCACGTTTTGTGTTGTCGATGTTTTACTGTGTAAGGGATTTGTCACAGCCAATTTTCAGATGGAGCCAGCACCAAAAACACGAACTTCTCCCATTTGGGAACAGTTTGATCTCATTGCTCCCATTAATACAGTTTCCACAACTAGCGGCTACTTGTTGTAACTGAAGTGATGGCCTAGCAGTAAAGCATCTGCCCTGCACCTGGGAGGCTGGTGTTCAAGTCCCAGCCAGGTCCTCTGTGTAATTTTATTTTTATTTGCAAGGTGAAGTGTCTGTTGTGTTTCAAAGAGCTTGGATGATTATGCTGATTATGCAAGGCACTATTGTGCCTTGCATAATAATAAGGACAGAGGTGAATGTACTGAGAGAGACAGAAACAGTGCATTTATTGAAATAGAAAAATACACATTAAACCAATAATGCCATTGTAAAAATCTGCATGTTGTATACGTTTTGTCCACTAGATGGCCTAGTAGAGAAAATTAAGTTTCACATGAGGCCTCGTCTATATGAGCCATTTTGATGAAAGGCCTCAAGTCCTCTAGAAAGCCTCATCTGGCCATCACTACTGTTGATAAATTGACTTGATTTCTCTGTCTCTTCCTCACACTACTTTATCTGCTTGCTTTACACGCTACACTGCAGAGATTAGGTTACACCCCATAATTCATTTGTTGAAATCAGTTAGAATCAGCTCTGTACACAGCTGAGCTGACACGTAAGTTTAAAATATGTTACAGATACAATGAGGTAAAAACCCCTCCCTCTTGCATGAGGGGGTGGTCAGGCTATAAAAACCATAGGGCTCCATTTTAGGGTGGCACACTCACTCCAGGAATTGCCTAAGTGGTGTGTCCCAGCACTGCTTGTAACCATATCTCACTTTCAGTAAAAAAAGGAAAATATACTTCATCTCTCAGCCTGGTTATTTGGCCGTCATATCAAAGAACTGGAGTTTAAGGTATTTTAGACTTAACCACTTGGTGTTTCCACTCGGTTACGAGGCTAAATTTTAGTTTTGTAAATGGTGTGAGGATTTTTTCTCTACAAACTGGCGGCCGCAACATGATAAGAGGTGAGCAGAAAACCTTTTTCAATAAATTTCTGCCTGTCCCTTCGGGGACAGCCCTTTCTGTAGAGATTAAATACTCATGCACGTGTGATTTTATTTGTGGAATGAAACTGAGATATGGTCTTGAATTCATGATATGAGAGCTTGGGTAATTGGTTTAAACCCCGCAGTGACAAGTATTTATTTATTTATTTATTTATTTGAGGGGCGGCAGTGGCTCAGGAGGTTGAGCAGGTCATCTAATAACCAGATGGTTGGTGGTTCAAATCCCGCTCTCCCCAGATATCCTGCCATTGTGTCCCTGGGCAAGACACTTCACCCGCATTGCCTCCAGTGTCCATAACACTGGGTATGAATATGTGTAAAAATGTTCGGTGGTGGCCGGAAAGGCCGTTGGCGCAGATTGGCTGCCACGTTTCCATCAGCCTGCCCCAGGACAGCTGTGGCTGCAGAAGTAGCTTGCCACTACCATTTTCTGTCTGGAGTGAATGAATAATGTACCTATTTGTAAAGCGTCTTTGAGTATATAAAGCGCTATATAAAATCGATGCATTATTATTATTATTTTATTTGAGGTCACTGGAAAGTAGAGTTACCCTGTTTGCGTTTGTTGCTTGGGTAATCGGTTTAAACCCTGCAGTGGCAAGTATTTATTGAGGTCACTGGAAAGTAGAGTTACCCATTGTTTGTCATTGTACAGTCCGGATTAAAGGTTCAAACCCCGGGGTGACTGATATAGGGTTACCGAAAAAGAGGTGTTATTCGGCTGGTACATAGCTTTGCCAAAAGGTTTAAACCCCTTGAGATCACCGATTGATCTCAAAAAGTAGAGTTGGTACCCCTAGCGTATTTAGCTCAGACCAAAAAGGTTGAAACTCCTTGAGAAAAACTGCAACGGGCGCATCTCTAAAAAATAGTTGGTCTTACCGCATTAGATAAGGATTTACTGTGTGTGAAATAAATGTATAAGTGGTGTGTGAGGCAATATTATTGTGAGGAAGTGGAAATAAATAAAATCATAATAATAACTTTATTCTATGTTATAAGATATTGATACTAGACTATAATACTTAAAGATGGTTGGATGAAATGGCGACAGAACCGGATAACGTTAAAATGGACAATGAGAAACACAGTTATTTTATTTATTTATTTTTTTTGTGTGTGTGTGTGTGTGTGAGTCTTAGATAGAGGCAGCTGCAGTTTGGTTGTTTTATCTTTCTGGTAAGTTTCCTACTTTGACCTTGTGGAGATTAGGAGAAAAGAAGCAATTCTGTGTTTGTGTGTGTGAGTGTTTTAGAAAAAAAGGGAAAAGCAGACTATGTGGGAGAGGAGTAATCTAAATATGGGTATTTTTACAAAGTTTTGGGGTTTTACTTTTTCAATCTAATTTTGCGGGTTTTAACTAATGTTGCGTACGTGATAAATTATTTACATATTTTTTAAAGTAATTTTTGACGTATTACTGACCTTTTTTCTTTGACTGAAGCATAATAGTGCACTTTACAGGAAGAAGGACTGACATGTGACAACATGACTACAGGCCGGCCCATAGGATATTAAGTTAAGTATAACTGTTTACATCTTAATCAATGGTACCAACATGACAATGATGAAATTAATTGAATATTACAATATTATGATGTCATTTAATAATGCCTAATCACTGAAGGCTTTATGTATACCCTATATCACATGATTTAAAGCATAGAGGTTCAAAAGAGATTGATAATTAATGTGTCTGTGCATATGATTTGCCAGAGGCTACAGATTATCAAACAAAGGTCTTGGTAAGTGTATGTTATATTGTTGCCTTGTTTAAATAATACTATACTCACCTTTTAATAAATGACATATGCAATCTTATTTACATTTTGACCTTAGGCCTGACTTTTTCCTCCTGGAGAAAATATGATGAGGATGAAGTTTTATTATTGGGAGATGGTAAATTTATGAACTGAAAAGACAGACATACCACAAGAAGACTGATTAGTGAGCTATGTCATTTTGACCTAGATAAGAATAGACAGAATCAGCCTTAAAAAATACAGGCCACAGACTGTGATTTTGTGTCATAAATTTTTGAAAACAGAGATTAGGTTTATATCTACAGTTATTCATTCTAAAATGCAGCATTGGTCTAAGGCTTTTAATATAGGCTATTGTTTTGTTTGAATATAATTTTAAACTAAGTGATTACCCATGTCAATTGGTAAAACCTTAATTGATTCATAGCATATTTAGTGAATACTTGTTGGGAGTAGCAAACTCACATTCAAATTGTGGAAGCTTTAGGTGTGATTTAAAGGTTTTTCTGCTATTCCTTATTCTTTGTTTTTCAAAAGGAAGGGGAAAAGCATTTATTCCTCAGACAGGATCCCTGACTTTATCTAAGCTAGACTAGCTGGAGCCATCTCTCCAAGATACTGCTTCTAATCTATGATCAGCACTGAACATTCTGCTGGTGACTTAGCTTGACCTGGTCAAGCTAAGTCACCCTAACCTCAGGCATTTGTATGATAAAACAATGAAACCTTCATCAAACAATATCATTTCAGAGGAACATGTATATTTCAAAAACCTTCAGTGAGCACTACCACCAAGCAACACTGTGTTTCAGTGCAAGGAGTCAGATTATGGAACGATTTTGGACCTGAATTAAAATCATGTACAACGCTTGGACAATTTAAACAAAAACTAAAGGAAGAAATACTCCAAACATATATACAAGATGACATGTAAAATCACATAAGGATTGTCATATCCAGTCTGCGTTGTGTTGTAGCTTAGTTTTTTGTCACATTTTGTCTTAGCTTTGTTCTGAATTGTAATCGCTCTTGTTTTGTTTTTCTTTTGAATTCTTGGATGGAATATGGTGGGCAATATAAGCTGCGGCTTCAGCCACACCCATTTCGGATAACTTATGTTGAACTGTATAATCAGAGGAGTTATTGTCTAATGACCTTGTTGGATTTTCTTTCCCCCTTTGTCATATTATTCAGTTTCTTTAAATCTGTACTTTTAATCTATCCGAAAATAAAAGATTCATTCATTCATTCATTCATTCATTTACAATCTTGTTCAACCTAATCTCACACTGAAAAACAGAGTCTTTTCAAGCTCTGAGACAATGGAAAAACACAATGAATCAGACATTGGTTTATTATATGCACCAGATACAATTATAATATAAAATAGAATAATACAGCATTAAAATCATATAGAATAATCAATGAAACTTGAAAATATCCTATCAATTACCTTTTAATTTAATAAATCTATGGTGACATATGCAATATGTAATAAAATAATAAAAATAACTGACATTGACATTGACTGACCACAGGAGAAAGGACTCCTGAATTGATAAGCATTTTTGAAGCTAAGTATGACTTTGTATGGCATTGTAAATGACATAAGGTATACTGATTTAGATGACTCTGACTTTACAAATGTAATGTTTATATGATTTTATATGATTTTGCACTGCAGGATACATTTGATGTTACCACATAATGGTGTGACAACATCATATTTCAGAAATGTGAGAGTAATGAGGAATGTGTTTTCCTGATTCAGCGGTGGCCAAGCTGGGTTAGGGGGAATTACATTCCACCCCATAATTTACCAAGGAATGTATAAAGTGAGGCATTCCTTGTACAAAATTAAACCAAATTCTAATTAGGCAAAATGTCCACCTTTCCATTGACTGAAAGAGTGTGACGCAATCTTTATTCATTTATTCAAATTCAACCTATCTGTGTTCAACTGGACAAACTGATCTTTTTTATCAATGCTGAAGCATATCAAAAATGCACAGATAGCTATTTTGTTTTTCTTAAATGGAATTTGTAAATTAGTTCAAGAGACATCACAAAAGAAGCCATGATTATTGAAATCTCATTTTGAAGGAGCTGTACTACCCACAAATTTTCATCTCAATTAAAAGTGGTAACACACTTCCTTTCAGTAAAAGAATTAAGCAAGTACCCTGTAACTTTGCTGCATGTGCGTCTCCATCCATCAAAAAAGGGGGGTATCGAAAAAATTAATTAGCAAAATAATTAGCAATCCTCAGAAAAATAGATAATACATAAAAATTATCAATAGATGATCAATAATGAATTCAATTCAATTCAGCTTTATTTATATAGCGCCATTTCATAACAACAGTCATCTCATAGCACTTTCAACTGTAGGGGGAACCCTACAAAAAAATTAAAGAATTTTAAACTTAATTCTAAACTTTATGGGAAGCCAATGAAGGGAGGCCAGAACCAGAGAGATATGATCTCTCTTTCAGGTACCTGTTAAAACTCTTGCTGCAGCATTTTGGATTAGCTGAAGACCTTTTAAAGATGTTATAGGACAACCTGATAAAGAATTACAATAATCTAATCTAGAGCTAACAAAAGCGTGGATCAGTTTCTCAGCATCACTCTGAGACAAGATGCTCCTAATCTTGGTAATGTTACGCAAAGAATAGAAGGCAGTCTTAGAAACAAATTTAATATGTGAATTGAAAGACAGATCTTGATCAAAACTAATTCCAAGGTTCCTTACAGAGCTATTAAGAGAGTAACTGCATCCAAACTGAAAGTTTGATTTGGAAAGGTATTTCTAAGGTTTTTTGGATCAACAAGAATGACTTCAGTCCTATCTGAATTTAATAGCAGGAGATTACAAGTCATCCAAGCTTTGATTTCCTTAAGACAGACTTCCTATTTCGCTAATTGATTACTATCATCTGGCTTCATTAACAGGTATAATTGTGTCATCTGTATAACAATGAAAATGTATACAGTGCTTTCTAATAATGTTGCCTAACAGAAGCATATATATATATATATATATATATATATATATATATATATGAACTAAAGAAAATTCATTATTGACATGAACAAACTGGAACCCATCAGATAAATAAGATCTAAACCACTGTAATGAAGTTCCATTAAGTCCAACATAGTGTTCTAATCTATCAAGTAACTGTTTCCCTGCAGGTGGTCAAATAATTGGATAGCAGCAACTCTTTCTAAGATTTTTGAAATGAAAGGGAGATTAGAGATTAGTCTATAGTTAGCTAAAGCTCCTGGATCTAGTGTTGGCTTTTTGAGTAAGGGTTTAATTACAGCCGTTTTAAAAGCCTGCGGTACATGGCCTAAAGTTAATGAAGAATTGATTATATGAAGAATAAAGCTACCAATAAGTGGGAAGATTTCTTTAAATAACCTAATAGGAATAGGGTGTAAAAGACAAGTTGAAGGCTTGGATGAGGAAACTATTTTGTCTAACCCTAAAAGGTCAATTGGAGTAAATTCATTAAGACAGATATCAGTTGAAGGAATTGTGGTAGTTACTGTATTTAAGTTAACGGTGGGAAGAATCTGATTGATTTTATCTTTGATAGATGAAATTTTATTATTGAAAAAGTTCATAAAGTCCTGACTAGTAAACTCTGGGGGAATGCTAGGATTGACAGAGTCCTGACTCTTTGTCAGCCTGGCTATAGTACTGAAAAGAAATCTGGGATTGTTTATGTTCTCTTCTATTAATGCAGAATAATAACTTGTTCTAGTTTTTCTAAGAGATTTTTGTAAATGAAGAGATGATTTCTCCAAGCTAAATAGATTTCATCTAAATCAGTGGAGCACCATTTTCTTTCTAATTGACGAGTTTCTGTTTTAAGCTAGGAGTTTCTGTGTTGAACTAAGGAGTTAGAAATCTCTGATTAGACTTTTTCTTTTTAAGGGGGCCACAAAGTCTGGAGTCTGATGTAGAGAAGCTGTAATACTATCTACCATGCTATCAATTACAGAAGGAGCAAGCTCTTTATAGCTTATTCCCGTTCTGTTGACACATGGCATAGAGGAAACAATCTGCATAAATTTGGTAACAACATCATCTGAGAGGCATCTACTGTAGTAATATTTTTCTTTAGGAGCTAAATAGTCAGAAATAGTAAAATTAAAGGTTAACAGACAATGGTCTGACAGTACAGGGTTATGAGGAGACACTACCAGATTTTTATTTCTATGCCATGTGTCAGAACAAGGTCCAACATATGGTGGAGATAATGACTAGAATTTCCTACTTTCTGAGAAAATCCATCGAGTCTAATATTGAATTAAATGCCAGATTAAGGCAATCACTACCTACATCTACATGTATATTAAAGTCCCCTACTATAATTATTTTTATCTGATTTCAGCACTAAATCAGCTAAGAATTCAGCAAATTTGGATAAAAATTCTGAGTAGGTTGATGGAGGATGATAAACTATGGCAAATAAAATTGGGTTTAGCCTAAAATTGCTAAAGTGCCCAATACTAAGGACCAGGCCCTCAAAGGAATTATAACATGTTTTTTGCTTTACATTAACTAGTAATTTGGAATGGTAAATTGTTGTTGCTCCTCCTCCACAAGCAGAATTTCTGGGATTTTGACAGTTTAAATAACCAGAGGGAGTTGATTTATTTAACCCAACATAACCCTCTTGCCCTAACCAAGTCTCTGTAAGGGATATTAAATCAATCTGATGATCAATTAACAGATCATGGACTAACAGAGACTTAGGAGTTAGAGACCTAATATTTAATAAACCACATTTAATTCTAAATTATGAGGAGGAAGAGAGGCCAAATCATTCATTTTAGAGGCTTTATGTTTAATTTGAGTTTTACCAGTTTTTGTTTAATCACTTTGAGATGCTTATACATTACATTTTTATTTAAGATGAGCTCCCCAAAATGAGCTCCAATTGTCAATGCAGCCTCCGTTGTTTGCAGGACACCATACAGACAATGATAATGAAGAGGAAAATACAAATGAAACCGTTTGGCAATGAATTCACAACATTCAATAGGAGAAGTTAAAAGTTACATCAATAAATTTCCAGATATTTAAGGAAATACCTGTAGATTATTGTAAAGGAAATATCATGTCTATGAGAAAAGTTCCAAATGTCTAAGGAAAAGTTCAACTTGCTGAATTTATGTTTACTGTGAGACTTGATTTAGAATCTACGATAAAGACAAAACAGATTTTTACATTTATTAAGATTGCTTTACAAAAAATTAAGTGGGTATTGGCACAAGTCCCACTATATCAAGTGCATAGTGCCTCTAGGAACTCGGACATTGGCAGAAGTCCATGAATTATTATTTTTGTAATGCTAAAATTCTAATCAGATGCAAAAAGACAGATAACATAAATATACACTTCATAAAATTTTTGAAAGGGCTCTCAGAAAATAGGGGAAAATACAGTCAACATGGACAAAGAAAAGTAAGGTAATGATTAGAGAAATGGAGGAATTAGATAAATTTAAACCTTAGTTCTGATGTACGAATAATAGTGCAATGGAGATTATGAGTAGAGATTTTTGTGTGCTTTTTTCTTTAGTGTTTCTTTTTTTTTTCCTTCCTTTTCCTTATTTAATAATGGATGTGTATTAGGGTAAATTGAAGCTGAAACCTTTGTCAGTACTGTACAGCAACCACAAGACATTTTAAGGAGATTTTGACCCAGACAATAATTATTTTAATCATATTAACAATAAGTGTGCTTATTATGATCAGCAATAAATGGAATTATGAATTTGGATCAGACAATGACAATAATGCAAACTTGGATAGTATTAAGGAGTTTTAAATCAATTTAACACCCCATTTAGGATTATTTCAATAAGTGAAATATGGATTAATGAAGAAAAAGATATAGATTTTGAATTATATGATATGAGATGTACACACAAAAATAGGAAATGTAAAAGTGGTGGTGGGGTCAAAAGTGGACACAACTGACACATTTTTTCAAAAATTTACAACCTCTGCCCCATTTGGCTGCTCCTCAGACAACATTTGTTGGCCATTGGGGGCAGACAAGAGGGGGAGGGGAGAGGAAAATATGCAAACATTGCCAGTGCATGCTATGAGTTTAAAGACATAACAGGCCTTTAAAGAATGTAAATCAGCCCACAGAGTTAGATTACCATACTGGAATGTTTGGAGTAATGAGAGAATCATATGAGGATGGAAATTTATCTTGGAACACAAAATATAATAGACACATTAAACAGCTCGTTGGAATAGTATGTTGGAGCGGTTCATATGTGGATGGGGATTGTAGTTATGTGTTGTAACACACCCACACACACACTTGTGGAATGTGTAATTTTAGCGGATAGATGCAGAGTAGTGTTGGATGGTGGAAGTGGTTGGAGATCGCGTCGGATGGATACAGGGTGGGATTGCAAAAAATATTGTAATGATAAATAAAATTAAGACAAATCACTTTATATCTCGTATTGCTCATTGATACTTCCATACTTGACCTATTGTATAGAGGCCTGGGGTAACAATTATAAAAGTATACTTAATTTATTGCTAACATTACAAAAAGGATTGTTCATGTTATACACAAAGTCAGGTATTTTGAACATACCAATTTATTGTTTACACATTAAAAGTTATTGAAATTGCAGGATCTGGTTGATTATCATATAGCACAATTAATGTTTTGAAAAAGAAAAAGAAAAAGAAAAACCTTTTGCATCTCTAGCTTAGATAATTGCATAATTAATCAATCAATTTACTAAAATAGTTATAAAATCCATAAGTTGCATATCTTTAAAATATAGCTTAAATTTTAGAAAAATGAAAATCTTTATAAGAGCTAAAGGCTCAATAAAGCTTAATCTGGCATTGATAATCTTGTAGGTAGTTGGGTTGATAATATATATTTGGCAAATGGGGAAAAATAATTCAAGGAGCCCTTATAAGTACAATTATTAGTTCATTGATCTTAGGTTTTGTGGATGTTGTTGTATTCCCATAATTAAAAGAATAAAATAAAATTAAAAAAATAAATCATCTCTAGACAGGGCCTAGAGAGTGGAACACACGCTGCCCCTCAATACCGAGACTGTGGATTAGCACTCCCTTTAGCCTCTTGTCACTAGCATTGTTTAGACCAGCAGCATTGATAAAAGCCTGGAATTTCTTGGGCCAGTGGGGCCAGGGAATTGGTGGCTCACCTGGTAGAGCAAAGAACGGTTCCATGTGTTGCACTATTGTCGTTTTTATACTCGTCGTCATTGTTGTGTCTAAGAATGAGGTGTTGACAACGGACCTGAACCGAACTCTTCTTTATTGAACATACAACTGACTATGTACAGAAGGGTGGCACCGCCCTGTGCCACGGCCAGTTTGCCACATGATGACGTCACCTACGGCACAAAGACAGGCTGACCACCTTTCCCACAATTCCTTGTGGTTTTTCCATCGGGTGACATCACATGCCCATTCTCTACTAGAGAATGCCCCTTTTCCATTTGCCTTTCATTGTCTATGCGGAAAGCTTTGTAGCACATTCTGGGCAGGTCGCGCACAATTTTTTTTCAGCTGTTGAACTGAGTCAACTAAAAACTTTTAAACAAGCAAATGTGTGTGTTATATAAAAACAGATTCAGCAACTCAATGATATATTTCTTGCTTCAAAATCACTTAAGCTGTATCATTTCACCATGTTGAATCCATCCATTGTTTACTTCCTGGTTCCTGCAGGCCAAGCAGGAGGAGACTTTTGTGAACGACTCATCCAATAAAAGCAGCTCCTTCTGGAGCTCCAGGTTTGCAAGGCTGTAATAGGCTGTAGAAGGCTGTGAGAGCTACCAGTCAATGATGTGTATGATTCGGAAGTGGAAGATGAAATGGCCGCTATTTCCTAAGCAATTCATTTAGTTACGGTAAGTGATTCAGTACAGTTCGTTCACCCAAAAGAACTACTACACTCGAACAAATCGTTCATGAATGCTACAGCTCTATTGTGCCGTGGATAACGTGCTGCCTCCTAGCAGATGCATGACCCCTGGTGGCTCATAAAAGACAAACATAGTTAAGTTGGTTTGTTAATTCCTTTTCACGGCATGTGGGACACCATATGGTGCATTGGGTCTGTGCCTATCTCTGTTTCGCTGACCCTAGGCCACACAGCTACTGTAAGTTGTGAAAGCTACAGTAGGGGGTCAGTCCTCTGGTAGCTCTGTGCGTTAACTTTCCTTTTCCCATTCTATTATGGTGAGCACCAAGCTAGAAGGTAGAAAGTACCATTTTTATGTGGTCGCTGGTATGACCTGGCCGGGGCGTGAACCCACAACCTCCCTAAAAAGACAAACATAGTGTAGAAGATTTGTTTGTCAATGGATTGAGTAATCCAAAAGCAGATATTTTGTGCTATGAATTTGTTCATATTGCTAGATAGCATTTGCGTATATTGCCCTGGAGAAAATGGTTATGCATATGCTAAATGCATTAAATCTGTGTCAGCTGCTACCTTCGGTAAGCAGGAGAAGGAGGACTCAGTTGCGCAGACAGTCCTCAAGAGAATCATATTTATTCACAAGGAATCAAAATAACTAACAGCACCGGAGCTGATCATAAAACAAAGCCAATATGGCTATTAAAATACGAGGGAAAACAGACTCACAAGGAACTTACTGACAACGGAGACCGGAGGGAAATACGGACTATGACACCACACCAGAACACAAACTCGGACAGACATATATGGGGTAACTAATAATTAATGGATGCAAGACAGCTGGGAAACAATCAGGGACTAAACAGCAACACACATGAGGGAAAGTGGCTATGGGTATGGAACACACAAGGGACTGAGAACAACAGGTAAACAAGTGCAGGGAATACACATGAGACTTGCACAGAAGACCAAGGGAGGACACAGAAGACAGCAACAACAGGGACTATGGGGACGACACAACAGACTAAGGACCAGGGAGCACAAAGGATAATCACAGAGGACCCAGGGGGAATGCAGAAGGCAAATAATGCAAAACAGTAATGACCAGGGAAAACACAATAACATCAAAATGAACATAAAGCGTGAACATGGACTAAAACCATGTCCAGAACTTGACAATCTGTAATAATTTAGAGGTGAAGTATGTTCATACATGAAAATATACATACTAAGTAAAAATTACTTAAATATTTCATAGAAAAATCCTAGAAAATTAACACTGAAAATAAATATTTAGTAATTATAACTATTATCTATTATAACTAAGGAGAACTGAATAAAATTTACTACCAAAGCATAAGTAAATCTACCTGAAAAATAAAGTTCTTAGTGAACTTTACTAGAATATATTTGTAAAATATACTTTTGGTGCTAAGTAAACTTAACTTAAGAAAAACCTGAGTAACTTTTATTAGAAATTCTAAGTGGAAAATATTTGACAAGGTTTTTTTTTTTTTTTTTTATAGTAAAGGCCACTACAACTTTTTTCAGTGTACCTCGGTTGTTTGTGCATTGGCCTAAAACATTTTTGGATGAGATTTGGTTCTGTATACATTTTCTGGATCATTTTTTTAGCATAAGATGTGATATTTTAAAATTAGATTTTTGCTAATGAAAATAACAGACTTAACTTGAACTCAGTTAACACCCACATTTTCATCAGATTTTTATTGATCACTATGCAGCCTTGGCAACAGTATGTGCTCTGAGTACCTGCTAGTTCCCTCTCACAAGAAGGTAATGTGATCAGGGTGGCTTGTTTGATTATCTCTCTGTTTGTTAGCAGGATTACACAAAATCTGCTGATGGACTGTGATAAAATTTTCATTAGAGGTGGCCCTTGTGGATGAGCCCATGAAGGTGGATTTATGCTCCACCTCTGCTCTCTGCATCAAGGATGCACCTATGCTTTGGACAAGACCAGTGCACACACGGCTGTATACATGCTTTTTTTTTTCTACTAGTCCAAGTGTTAGACGCATGTGCATACCCCCCCTTCCCCCAAGCACAGGCAGTAATTTAGACGTACTTTCAGCTAAATCAGGTCTGTCGGTCCAAGCCTTAATTTAGCCCACAACTAGATGTTGAAAATTGGGCTGTGTTTAGTCCATCTAATATGGACCATATTTAACCCAAAATAAACATTGAAAATTGGGTTGTGTTTAGTCCGTCGACTACAGGGGCGTCCAATCATGTGTCGTGGAGGGCCAAGACCCTGCAGGCTTTACCTCCAACCAGTGTCTTCAACAGCAGATTTCGCTGAACTTCTCACTGATTGCTGATCAGTGAAAACACCTACTGAAGAGACTGGATAGAAGAAAAAACCTGCAAGGTCTTGGCCCTCCATGGTACATGACTGGACACCCCTGATCTACTACAAACCATATTTAATCATAAAAAAAAGTTGTTGAAAATTGGGCAAACCATAGTCCAATAATCCGACTGTTTAGTCCACGGGATTTGGCCCTAGTTTATCCTCAAAGTAGTTTTTGGTGTTTAGTGATGGTGATGGGGGTCTGTATTTGAAAAGTCAAATATACTTTTACAACCACTGGGAGTCTTCCTTAAAAATGCTTTATAAAAATGCATATTTTTAATAGCTTTTTTAAAAGTTTGATATTTGGCATAATGCTTGTTACTTCATATCTGGAGCAATCTGAAACCAGTGTTAGTGCTATTGTGCTATACATGTTAATAAGGTTTACAATTTTCACTGTATATTGTATCGTTTTATTTATGTTTGCACCTTGGGCTCCAGGTGTACCCAGACACCCTTGGTCTTAGCTAAGCAGTATCTACTTTGGCTAGTACATGGATGGGAGGCTACCTAATACCAAGTGCTGTGATGGACTGGTGATCTGTCCAAGATAGACTGTGCCTCTTGCCTAAAGATGCTAGTATAGGTACACACACAACTTGAAAAGGATCAGACAATGAATGATGTTGATTACTACATGATTTTTTTTAAACAACTTTAAAAAGATGGCTTTTCATCTTCATTTTTCAACCAAATTTAGACCATACAGAGACATCTATATGAAGATGCCTTTTCAACAACCTGAAAAACATGGCTTTTCATCTTTCACTTTTCAAATCTGGACATTATTTTAGATGGTTGGCAATGCCATCTTTTCAACACTTTTTCAGTCAATTTGTGCTGGGAGGGTAACCATCATCTGCTGTTTCACCCCAGCCTGAGAGTCAGCAATTTGTTGCTACATAAATGCAACAACAACAGTGACTTCATAAAGCAGATAAAAGAAACTCCTATGGCAAGCTGTTTTAACATAGCTAGCCTGGAGGTATTGTAGATGTCAATAATTCATTTTTTCCTAGTAAAAATGAGCATTTCAGATATCCACAATGAAATTTTTCCTCTCCATAATGATCTTTTCTGATAACTACAGTTACATTCTTCCTACCTAGAATGAACATTCTGGATATCTGAAATAGAATTCTTACTAGGAGAAACTCTTATTTCAGATATCTACAATATATTTTTGATGTCCAAAATTATATTATAGGTATCTGGAATGTTTATTCAAAATGAAAATTATGACTAGTAACAATTGGATTGTACATATCTGAAATAAGAGATTCTCCTAGTAAGAATTCTATTTCAGATATCCAGAATGTTCATTCTAGATAGGAAGAATGTAATTGTAGATATCTGGAAGTGAAAACCCAATACAATACATATGAATGGGAAAAGTGACGTCTTTCTCCTAGGAAGAATGATGTCAGAGATATCTGAAAAGATCATTATGGAGAGGAAGAATTTCATTGTGGACATCTGTAATGTTCATTTTTACTAGGAAAAACTGCATTATTGATATCTATAATACATATCCAGGCTAGCTAATAAATGTTAAAACGGCTTGCCATAAACTTCTATGTTAACTACTTTTATGGCTAATTAGCTTTTTTTTCTTCTTCTATCTCTGGTCTTGTCACGTTTCTTTTTAATTTTTCATCTTCTTCCCCTTCGTCTTTGTATGCTGTGTCAGTAGCGCCACCATTTGAATGGGAGGTTGGATAGATAGATAGATAGATAGATTTGTTTATTTGACAGGGACAGTGCAATAAACATAGACAATTAATCAATGACAATCAATCTGATGTGTTGCACAGAGTGTATAGCTATTAGCTAATTTGCAACTCTTGTCCCTGGATGGGCTTTAGAAAGGAGAAACAAGTAAAAAGAAAAAAAGGAAAAAAAAGAAAAGAAAAAAAAGGAAAGAAAAGGAATACACAATAACCACATACATCAATGCAAAAAACATAAATACATTATAAATACACAATTATAAATATTATAAATACACAAATATAACAACCTGACACACATTTGCCTATTTCAGGCCTCCCTCCCTTCGTCACTCACTATAAACAAACACATTCATTCCTTCCCTTCATTCACTCTCACCCTGCAGACAATCATTTCATACATGGGTACATTCTTGTTTATTTTTCAGCCAGTTTTTAACCTTTTTAGTGAATGTTTTAAAGTCCGTTATTATTTTAATTTCATTTGGCATTGTGTTCCAGATGTGACTGCCCTTTATAGAGAAAGCTGTTTGTCCAAATGTGGTTCTGCGGTGGAATATTTTACAGTTATTGTTAACAGAACTCCTGGTGGCTCTGCTGCTGTCCTGTCTTTGGATGAAACCAGCAAGTGGCTCAGGTGCTGATTTATGGAAACATTTGAAAGTTAATTTCAGTAAACAGAGGTCAATGAAACTCTCAAAACTCAATAGGTTGTATTTTTTTTAAATATTACAGTGATGCCACCTAATGGGCTTTTTGTCCAAGATTTTTAGGGTTTGATTATATAATGAACCTATATGTCTTATTGTGGAAGGGGCTGCTTGAGCCCAGACTGTCAAACAGTATGATATATGAGAAAAAAACCATAGAATGCATATACAGTACAGCAGGTTCGTAAGGTATGTAATATCTAATTAATTTAAAGCAGTTCAGATTTTTTTTTACTGTTTTTGAAATTTTCTTTATATCTTGCACATGCATAGTTAACGTGCACAGGCAGCGTGGACACAAATTGGGTTGCACATGCTCAGCAGCGGAGGGGCCCCACGGAGCCTAGTGGACTGGAGACAACATAATTTATGTCACGCAAGCCTTGCCCTCAAGCAGATGCGCAAAGCAGAGGTGGAGCATAAATAAGCCTTAAGATTTGTTAGGTGATCTGAGAATGCACACCTCTGCCAAAGCCCTTATTTGTTTGTGTACAGCAAGATTAAGCAAAACTACTGGATGGATTTTGATTTAATTTTCACCAGAGGTGGCCTTTGGGCTACAGATGAATCCATTAGATCTTGGAGGTGATCCTAGAGTGCATAACTTCACCAAGACCCTATCTCACAGTGTCAAAGAAAGTGGAAAAAGTGATCCAGACTACGAATCCTGACCTGCATCACCCCCAAAACTGAATGAGTTGGTTTTACCTGAAAACTGAAAACAATCTTGCTGACTGATCACAACTATAACGTGAATATGAGGGTCTGTAAGGGGCTTTTTTTTTTAATACTATTTTATATTTGCTAGATGCAATTATACTGTAGTGGAAAAACAGAAAACAGATATGGACAGTGGTGGCCTAATCGTTAGGGAATGTGGACTGGTGAGTGGAGGGTCGTGGGTTTGATCCCTGGACCGGCAGGATTAGAGCTGGGTGGGACAGATAACATAGCAGTGTTTGCCCCACCCTCCTTAACCCCACTGTGGTGCCCTTGAACAAGGCCCTTAACCCCAGCTGCTCCAGTGGAGCTGCTCAGTGGCCACAGGTCAGTCTGTGGTTGTACTGGGCAGCTTCCAGGTGTGAATGTGTAACTGTGCAAGTGTGAACAGGACATCCTTGAAAAAGAGAGGTTGCCTCTCAATGGAACTACCATGTATAAATAAAGGTTAAAAAAAAAGATAAGTTGGAGCAAGTAGAGTAGAGCCAGTGGCCAAGTGTGTATTTCTAAGCATGTCAAAGAGAGCAGCTTTTTGTCAAATTTTCTACGTCTTCTTTTTCTAAGGACAGTTGAAAAAATAAAACTCTTTCTTCCCTCCCTCACAAGAATGTCACATGTGGCAGATGCTCCTCCCCTCTGCTCAGAGATGGGTGAGGGGAAAAAGGGGGTGAAGGGCCATGAGGGAGAGATGTAACTGAGGAGTGTATGGGAGAGTAGGAGGGGGGAGCAGGGGTGTGTGTTTCTCTGCTGTTGCTGCTGCTGAAAATCCACTCCAGACAGATGCACTTCCTCCACCACAAGACAGCCAGAAGGCTACTTTGAAACTTCAAGCTCTGCACATTTTCTCCCTCCTTGTCTGCCCATTCTTCATCACAGAGGAGGAAGTGCTCTAGACCTCTGCAGCTCATCCTTTTCTTCTCTCCAGACTCCATCCCTTTCATGTCATCGGAGACTTCTTAACGACCTCAAAGTCTGGTGAACCAAGGCATCTGACTCTCTGTATCTGCAGGTCAGATGTTGGTTACTGGAAGCTATTTTCTTACCACTAATGTGATTGTCAGAGCTGCTCTCGCACGGTATCTGTTGTTTCATTCTAACCCACAGTCTTATTGGAGAAATGAGGGTCGAGGTGCTAGTCATTGCAGTCGGTTTGACCCTCTGTTGCACCCTGGTCTACACTCAAGAAGATGTGAAGCAGGGCAAACTCTCCAGAGGTTCACCTCAGGTGAGAGAAGTTCGAGGACTGGTCAAGAATAGGAGACAGGAAGTGGAAGAGGGTGTAGAAATGTCAGATAAGCCGGCTGAAGCAGTGGAAGTGGAGAAGGCAAAACCAAAGAAGAAGAAGACACCTGAAGAAATTGAGGAAGGTAAGAAGGGAAAGGCTACAGAGACTCAAAATGCCATACATCAGTAATTGAAACTTTCAGAAATGTGCAAGATTTCTTTTCGACCTGTCTTGACTTTTTCTGCGTCACAGCTTTGCAGCCAAAACCAGAGTGTGCACAGACAGGAAAGACTGTAATCAGTTTTGGAGGAAGGAAAACTTTTGCTTTAAACAATAAGAAAAACTATCATTGTCTCCCTTGCTTCCAGTTCTATCTGTCCAAAGTTGCATAAAGTGCTTCTAGAAGAATTATGTGTTCCTTTTGCAGATTGTACTTGCAAAACTTCAGCACCAGAAACATATAGGATTTTGTTTTGATGAAAATACTCCAGTGATTCAGAGATGATGGGGCAGAAGCATGCAGTGATTCAGCTGGTGGTCTGACATTTTTTTTGGCAGTTTGACCACCTCACTGCTTACATGACCTGCTTTCTCTACCAGAACTGTCAGGTTTTGTTGTTTTTATTAAGCAATAAAAGTTTTAGGGGCTTGTTTTGCTCAGTATAGTGATTAGAAAATGAGACTTTAACATGAGAGTGGTGTCTGGGCTTTTAATTGCGTCTGCAAGAAAGCAAGGACATGTTCAAAATTAAATAAATAATGAGATTGGGCAACTGCAGAAATATTTCCACTATGATTTTTTCCAGCAGGATTTATGAGTGGCCTCTTTCAGTTAGTGTTTATGCAACAATGTTCTAAATCTTAACTTTCCGCTGCATGAAGCAAAACCACAGATGTAGGGGCCAGAGCTTTTCATGTGTGGCTGATTTAGGTTACACAAAAGGCTGTAATTACCAAAACCAGAAAGCCAAAGCAGCATTTCATCTTAAGATTTATTTATCAAGCAAGTGTCCTGCCGAAAAGGCAAAAGTCTTATCAACTAAATTATTATAGTATTTACTTTCACTTTCAAAGTTTGAGGGTAAATCCATTGCTCAAGAAAAATGCAACCTTTGCCCTTTTAAGGAGATGCTGATTTAAGCAGTAGATCTATATAGGGGCACAGACCCTAGATAAACCTCCCTGTCCTCAGCCGCCAAGCTCTGGTCTCCTTGAGGTGTCCCCAAACCAGTCCCTGGTTCTATGTATCGGTATCAAAGTCAGATGCTTTGATATGAAGAGGCAGTACCTTAGGTAACTAAGCCCGTCAGATTGTTTCCTGTAGCATCATCCTCACAACAGCAGAGTGGAATACATGTATAAATATAAACGCCAAATTATAGCTCTGTGTTAACCCTGTGTAGAGCCTGGTTGGCATGCCAACTAAGTGTATGCTGTTGTCAGCATTTATCCTTGTATGTGCTGGTAAGGCATGTAACGTGTTTAAGAAATAAATAAGATAAATAAATAAGACACTCATACTTTTTTGTCCCTGCTCTTTGTAGCCAGTCTTTTCCTGATTATTCTTCCCTTAAGGTTTTCCATTTTTTAAATGCACTCAATGGCGTCCAAACTGATGCTTGTGGAAATTTCTTTCTAAAAATTTGCAACCATTTGACACTAATGGGGTAAGAACGAGTCAGTGTCTCACTTATGGTAATAAAGCAACAGATAATTAAACAAATCTGCCTAAGACAGGTTGCCTACATCTATGACAGAGTATCCTTATTTAACGCTAGTAAAAAAAAAAATAATACAGAAATTCATCCTTAAAGGGGTCATTGACTGAAAAATGGTGTGTTTGTAAGTTTTAACTGTCTCAAATGTGTTAACTTGTCACATAATTAGCCAAAAAGCTTTAAAACAGTCAACAATCTGATAAAAGCACACTGCCGTTTTCTCGTTTTTGGGAGTAACTCCCGCCTTTGGGAGTAACTCCCGCCAACTGAGCCACCACTCCACCGGTGGTTGGTAGAGCATCCGCCTCACACCCGGGAGGCAGGGGTTCAAATCCCGGCCGGGTCATGCCAAAGACCATATAAAAGTGGAACTTCCTGCCGTCCAGCTTGGTGCTCAGCAATAATGGAATGGAGGAGGGAAATTTGTGGCGGCGCCTTGCATGGCAGCTGCCCTCTGATTCTACACTTGGGGTGTGTGTGATTAACACAGTAGATAGGTAAAACACAATCTCATTCTACTGTACATGATTGGTTGTACAGTTGAACGACAATAAGGGTGATTTAATTAATTAATTAATTAAAAACGGATTTTGGCTCTTCCAGGTAAGTTTCCTACGTCAAAGTCTTGAAAAAGCCCACCCACTGCCGTCCTAAAGACCCATCCACTGCTCGATTATTGGCCCACCTAGCTGTTGGTCATGTACAGTGGTGTGAAAAAGTATTTGCCCCCCTCCTGATTTCTCATTGTCTTGTATGTTTGTCACACTTAAATGTTTCAGATCATCAAACAAATTTAAATGTTAGACAGAGATAACACAAGTAAACACAAAATGCAGTTTTTAAATGAAGGTGTTTATTACTAAGGGGAAAAAAATCCAAACCTACATGGCCCTGTGTGAAAAAGTGATTGCCCCCAAACTTAATAACTGGTTGGGCCACCCTTAGCAGCAACAACTGCAATCAAGTGTTTGCGATAACTGGCAATGAGTCTTTTACTGTGCTGTGGAGGAATTTTGGCCCACTCATCTTTGCAGAATTGTTATAGTTCAGCCACATTGGAGGGTTTTCAAGCATGAACCGCCTTTTTAAGGTCATGCCACAGCATCTTAATCAGATTCAGGTCAGGACTTTGACTAGGCCACTCTAAAGCCTTCATTTTGTTTTTCTTAAGCCATTCAGAGGTGTACTTGCTGGTGTGTTTTGGATCATTGTCCTGCTGCAGAACCCAAGTGTGCTTCAACTTGAAGTCACAAACAGATGGCTGGACATTCTCCTTCAGGATTTTTTGGTAGACAGCAGAATTCATGGTTCTATTTACCACAGCAAGTCTTCCAGGTCAAGAAGCAGCAAAACAGCCCCAGACCATTACACTACCACCACCATATTTTACTGTGGGTATGATGTTCCTTTTCTAAAATGCTGTCTTACTTTTACGCCTGATGTAATGGGACACACACCTTCCAAAAAGTTCATCTTTTATCTCATCAGTCCACAGAGTATTTTCCCAAAAGTCTTGGGGATCATCAAGATGTTTTCTGGCAAAACTGAGACGAGCCTTTATGTTCTTTTAGCTTGGCAGTGGTTTCCGTCTTGGAACTCTGCCATGCAGGCCATTTTTGCCCCATTTATTTCTTATGGTGGAGTCATGAACACTGACCTTAACTGAGGCAAGTGAGGCCTGCAGTTCTTTGGATGTTGTTGTGGGGTCTTTTGTGACCTCTTGGATGAGTCGTTGCTATGCTCTTGGGGTAATTTTGGTTGGCCAGCCACTCCTGGGAAGGTTCACCACTGTTCCATGTTTTCGCCATTTGTGGATAATGGCTCTCACTGTGGTCCGCTGGAGTCCCAAAGCTTTAGAAATGGCTTTATAACCTTTTCCAGACTGATAGATCTCAATTACTTTGTTTCTCATTTGTTCCTGAATTTCTTTGGATCACAGCATGATGTCTAGCGTTTCAGGATCTTTTGGTCTACTTCACTTTGTCAGACAGGTCCTATTTAAGTGATTTCTTTATTGAGAACAGGTGTGGCAGTAATCAGGCCTGGGTATGGCTAGAGAAATTGAACTCCGCTTTCCAAAGATGTGATAAACCACAGTTAACTTATGTTTTAATGGGGAGGGGGATCACTTTTTCACACAGGGCCATGTAGGTTCGGAGTTTTTTACCCTTAATAATAAACACCTTAAAACTGCATTTTGTGTTTACTTGTTGCCTTTGTCTAATATTTAAATTTGTTTGATGATCTGAAACATTTAAGTGTGACAAACATACAAAAAAAATGAGAAATCAGGAAGGGGGCAAACACTTTCACACCACTGTAGCTCGAAGTGGTGGCTAAAGGTAGCCTATTAGCCCCTGAATACAGCACTTTGAGCTGCTACACTGTATGAAAAGTGCTTTATAAATAAAGTCTGATTGATTGATTGATTGATTGATTGATTGATTGATTGATATTAGCCCCTGAGCTATTAGGTCAGGAGCTAACACTGGTACCAGGATGCTGGCTGTAAGCGTGGCTTACATTGTTATTTTCTTCAGATCTTAGTCACCCTAATAGCCATCTCTGTTACCACCTGGTTCACTCTGGCCCATCTCCGAGTGGTTTCATCGTGATTCTGCGGCAGATCGCCCACTCTGGCACACCGGTCGCTTTTATGGCCCAGAACCAGTGCTACTGGCTGCTGTTATGCCGAGAATTCCGCCGGATTGGTAGGGGAGTTCTCAGCGTAACACCGATACATGTCATCTGCCATGGAATCAGGGCGAAATCGCTGAGAGATGGGCCACAGTGATGCGAGGCACACCGCCGAACCAGGTGATAACAGGGATGGCTATTAGGGTGACTAAGATCTGAAGAAAATAAGCCGCGCTTACAGCCAGTGTTCTGGTACCAGTGTTAGCTCATGGGCTAATAGCTCAGGGGCTAATAGGCTACCTTTAGCCTTTAGCTGGCCATGCAAGCCACAAGCCGGTACAGGCAATTGGCCGTGGAATCACAACGAAGCCTCTGGCTCCCTGCAATCAAAATGTCCTGGGACCAGATGCTGCTGGTTCTCACACCCAGCAACCCCACCGTCCTCCATGGATCCACTTAGCAGCGTAGTCACTCCAGCTTTCAGCTAGCTGTGAGAGCAGAGTGGAGTCCCACAGAGCCACACTGGCCTTTGAGATCCCTTGGCTTGGTAGCTCACCTCGGATTGTGACGATCATCCAGCACACGGTGCTAGCGATTTGTTGTGGAATCACGGCAAAATTATTGGGAGATAGACCGTATTGACGTGAGATACACCATCGACTGCAGATCAGTAAACCAGAGCACTGCTCAACCGAGCTGGGAAGCTCGAAGCTAGTCAACTATAATGGCTAACTAATGTCAGAGGGAGGGCAGAGTTGAAATGGTGAAGGATGGTTCTTAATGTGATAGGCTTTAAATCAGAGTGTTTAAAGAAAGCCAGGAAAAATAAAAAACAAATTTGCTTCAATAATTTAAAAAAATTACAGAAAATGTGAACAAAATACAGTGGGGCAAAAAAGTATTTAGTCAGCCACCAATTGTGCAAGTTCTCCCACTTAAAAGATGAGAGAGGTCTCCAATTTTCATCATAGGTATACCTCAACTATGAGAGACAAAATGAGAAAAAAAACCCCCAGAAAATCACGTTGAAGGATTTTAAATGAATTAATTGGTAAATTTCTTGGTAAAATAAGTATTTGGTCACCTACAAACAAGCAAGATTTCTGGCTGTCACAGACCTGTAACTTCTTCTTTACGAGGCTCCTCTGTCCTCCACTCGTTACCTGTATTAATGGCACCTGTTTGAATTCGTTATCAGTATAAAAGACACCTGTCCACAACCTCAAACAGTCAGACTCCAAACTCCACTATGGCCAAGACCAAAGAGCTGTCAAAGGACACCAGAAACAAAATTGTAGACTTGCACCAGGCTGGGAAGACTGAATCTGCAATAGGTAAGCAGCTTGGTGTGAAGAAATCAACTGTGGGAGCAATTATTAGAAAATGGAAGACATACAAGACCACTGATAATCTCCCTCGATCTGGGGCTCCACACAAGATCTCACCCCGTGGGGTCAAAATTATCATGAGAACGGTGAGCAAAAATCCCAGAACCACACAGGGGACCTAGTGAATGACCTGCAGAGAGGTGGGACCAAAGTAACAAAGGCTACCATCAGTAACACAGTACGCCGCCAGGGACTCAAATCCTGCAGTGCCAGACGTGTCCCCCTGCTTAAGCCAGTACATGTCCAGGCCCATCTGAAGTTTGCTAGAGAGCATTTGGATGATCCAGAAGAAGATTGGGAGAATGTCATATGGTCAGATGAAACCAAAATAGAACTTTATTGTAAAAACTCAACTTGTGTTTGGAGGAAAAAGAACACCATACCTTCTGTGAAGCATGGGAGTGGAAACATCATGCTTTGGGGCTGTTTTTCTGCAAAGGGACCTGGACGACTGACCCGTGTAAAGGAAAGAATGAATGGGGCCATGTATCGTGAGATTTTGAGTGAAAACCTCCTTCCATCAGCAAGAGCATTGAAGATGAAACGTGGCTGGGTCTTTCAGCATGACAATGATCCCAAACACACCGCCCGGGCAACGAAGGAGTGGCTTCGTAAGAAGCATTTCAAGGTCCTGGAGTGGCCTAGCCAGTCTCCAGATCTCAACCCCATAGAAAATCTTTGGAGGGAGTTGAAAGTCCGTGTTGCCCAGCGACAGCCCCAAAACATCACTGCTCTAGAGGAGATCTGCATGGAGGAATGGGCCAAAATACCAGCAACAGTGTGTGAAAACCTTGTGAAGACTTACAGAAAACATTTGACCTCTGTCATTGCCAACAAAGGGTATATAACAAAGTATTGAGATGAACTTTTGTTATTGACCAAAATACTTATTTTATTTTATGACAACCTTGGTTCCAAGGTTGTCATAGCCAGGAGCGGCACTGGGGTTAAGCTCCCAGTGCTTATAAAATGCTCCTTATGGCGTGCGTCTCGAAAAGCCTCTGACAACTAAGTCCAACTCCTAGCCTGCCCGTGTGGTTTAGTCTCTAAGCCCAGCGGAACTGCTTTTACTAATAGGAGAAGGGGCGAGGGCGGATCTCTGGCACCTTTAAACCAGATGCTTCGGGTAGATGGTGGCTCGTCAACCTGGGAAGGTAGCCCATCTAGGGGAAGGTAAACCCTGATTTCAAACCTCTGCTGCCTTGCGGCACACCCGGTCACAGGAAAGGCTTTGGGAGTCAACCCTGAGGAAAAATCTGGAGTCGGAGTCCCTAAGGCAGTTCTCTGTTGTGCTCAACATCGTTCTGGCAGCTCCTGCGACGGCGCTGGTGCCAAACTGTAGCAGCCCTGCTGTTCCTTTGGATTCATCAGTGATGTGGAGAGAGGGGACATGCTGCATGGGCAACATCTTATCCTCCATATCTTCCTGCCCAGGCTTGAATCCTACCAACGCCCAACGCTGGAAGGTAGAACACCGGATCACTGGAGAGGACACTCCAGCTTCGCCTTTGGCATAGACAAAACACGGGGAATGACAGTTACCGGTTATAAGCCACTGCTCAATTGGCGTAGAGCGCGGCGCCAGGGGTTGTTCCCGACGGTGGGAGAGATCATCGGATCTCACTGGACAGCTACTGCCCGCCTCAAGCTGGGCAGCCCCCAGCCAATAAGGTGTTGTCCCGCCACAGCCTGCTTTCCTCATTGGGTGCATGGGGATGAAGAGAAGTCTGAACGGCAGGCTGAGAACTTTCACACCAGGCAAGACAAAAAAACAAAAGAGACCAACTCTAAAACTGGGAACTTGGAACGTCCGCACTATGATGACAGGACTCCTCAAGGACATCAATGACACCAGGAAGACTGCCATCATCAATAATGAGCTGAAGAGACTGGAAGTGGATATCGCCACTCTCCAGGAAACACGGTTGGCTGACGCAGGCACACTGAGCGAGAAGGACTACACGTTCTACTGGCAGGGAAAGGGCAGTGACGAACACAGGGAATACGGAGTGGGCTTCGCAGTGAAGAACACCTTGCTGAAGATGGTGGAACCGGGCAGCAATGGCTCTGCACGACTCCTCACCCTCCACCTGAACAGCACTCAAGGCCCAGTCACCCTCGTCAGTGTGTATGCCCCAACACTGACAGCCACACCAGAGGCAAAAGACGAGTTCTACGAGAATCTCGCAACAACTGTCAGGATCATCCCCAACTCTGAACAACTCATTCTCATTGGAGACTTCAATGCCAGAGTGGGTGCTGACCACGACTCCTGGCCCTCCTGTCTTGGACCATTTGGCGCGGGCAGAATGAACGACAACGGACAGCGGCTGCTCGAGTTCTGCACATATCACGATCTGTGCATCACAAACTTGTTCTTCAAGACCAAGCCCCAACACAAGGTTTCCTGGCGACATCCGCGCTCAAAGCACTGGCACCAGCTGGACTTGATCCTTACCAGGCGCACCTCACTGAAGAACGTGCTAATCACCCGTTCGTTCCAGAGTGCAGATTGCGACACAGACCATTCATTGGTGTGTTGCAAGGTCAAGCTGCAGCTGAAGAGATTCCATCGTGCTAGACAGCCTGGAAAGGCACGGATTGACACCAGCAAGATGGCCCAACCAGAACTTGTTGAGCGGTTTGCCTCCACCTTTGAGAAGGAACTTGGTGTACCACAAGAAGGAGAATCAGCAAAGCAGAAGTGGAAGAGCTGCGAAACACCATCCACCGCACAGCCTTGGCTACCTTTGGGAGGAAGACCTCAAAGTCATAGGACTGGTTTGATGCCAAGCTGACCGAGATGACCCCCGTCATTGAAGCCAAGCGCTCAGCTCTTGCCGAGTACAAGAAGTACCCAAACGAGAAGAATCTCCAGATTCTCAGGGCTGCGAGAAGCAAAGTTCAGCAGACTGCTCGGCGCTGTGCCAACGAGTACTGGACTCAGCTCAGCCAAGACATTCAAACCGCTGCCATAACAGGGAACATCCATGGTATGTACGATGGCATCAAGAAAGCACTTGGTCCGGCTCAGAGCAAGACGGCCCCCCTCAAATCCTCCACTGGGGAGATGATCACAGAAAAGAACAAGCAGATGGAGAGATGGGTGGAACACTACTCCGACCTCTACTCCAGACAGAACACCGTGACACCGTCAGCCCTTGATGCCATCGATTGCCTGCCATCCATGGACGAACTTGACGCCGAGCCAACCATCGATGAACTCAGCAAGGCCATTGATAGCTTGGCCGCTGGCAAGGCACCCGGCAACGACGGCATACCCCCCCAACCTGATCAAGCACTGCAAGACCGCCCTACTGCTGCCATTGCATGACGTCCTCTGCCAGTGCTGGAAGGAAGGTGCCATACCACAGGACATGAGGGACGCCAAGATCATCACCCTCTACAAAAACAAAGGGGAGAGAAGCGACTGCAACAACTACAGGGGCATCTCCCTCCTTAGCGTTGTTGGCAAAGTCTACGCACGAGTTGTTCTCGTTCGTCTACAGAAGCTTGCCGAACGTGTTTACCCCGAGTCTCAGTGTGGCTTCTGCGCTGAGTGATCGACGGTAGACATGATATTCTCCATCCGCCAACTCCAGGAGAAACGCAGAGAACAGAACATGCCCCTGTACGTCGCCTTCATCGACCTCACCAAAGCGTTCGATCTGGTCAGCAGAGAGGGCCTTTTCAAGATCCTGCCAAAGATAGGATGCCCACCCAAGTTGCAAAGCCTCATCGAATCGTTTCACACCAACATGCAGGGGATAGTGCAGCACGACGGCAACGTCTCAGAGCCATTCAACATACGCAGCGGAGTGAAACAGGGCTGTGTACTTGTGCCAACCCTCTTTGGGATTTTCTTTGCTATGCTCCTGAGGCATGCCTTCAGCACAGCAACAGAGGGAATCTACCTGCATACAAGATCTGACGGCAGGCTTTTCAACCTCGCCCACCTGAAAGCCAGAACCAAAGTACACGAGGCTCTAATCAGAGACATGCTGTTCGCAGACGATGCTGCAGTCGCGACCCACACACAGCAGGAGCTTCAGACCCTGATGGACCGCTTCTCCCAGGCATGCAAGGACTTCAGGCTTACCATCAGCCTGAAGAAGACTAACGTCTTGGCGCAAGGCACGGAAGCACCACCAACCATCACCATCGACGACTACGAGCTGGAGGTCGTGAATCAGTTCACGTACCTGGGGTCCACGATCAGCAGCAACCTCTCCCTTGATACAGAGATCGACAAGAGGATTGGAAAATCAGCCTCCACACTCGCTCGCCTCACCACACGAGTGTGGGAGAATCCCAAACTCTCTGTCAAGACGAAGATGGCAGTGTACAATGCCTGCGTCATCAGCACACTGCTCTATGGGAGTGAGACGTGGACAACATACGCCCGGCAGGAAAAGAGACTGAACTCCTTCCACTTGCGCTGCATTCGCCGCATCCTGGACATATCCTGGCAGGACAAAGTGCCCAACACAGAAGTTCTGTCCCGCACCGGCTTTCCCTCCATGTTCACTCTACTCAGGCAGCGCAGGCTCCGCTGGCTAGGCCACATTCACCGTATGGAGGATGGCAGAATCCCCAAAGACGTCCTCTACGGAGAACTGGCGACTGGCAGGAGAGACGTTGGCCGCCCACAGCTGCGCTTTAGAGACGTGCAAGAGAGACATGAAGGCCCTGGAGATCAACACAGAGCGCTGGGAGGACCTTGCAATGGACCGCTCCAAATGGAGAGGCACCCTGACCAGACAGCTCAAGGCGGGTGAAGAGAGACTGACTGCTGCAGCAGATGAAAAAAGGACCCGCAGGAAGAACCGCCACAGCTCCAGCAGCACGGAGACCACCCACAAGTGCGACCTGTGTGACAGGGACTGCTATTCGCACATCGGCCTGTTCAGCCACAGGCGGTGCTGTTCCAGCAGAGTAGACGTTTAGGATTCTCTTCCATGGTCATCATAGACCGACGGAGGCCGACGACTTATTTTACTGAGGAATTTACCAATTAATTCATTAAAAATCCTTCAATGTGATTTTCTGGATTTTTTTTTCCTCATTTTGTCTCTCATAGTTGAGGTATACCTATGATGAAAATTGGAGACCTCTCTCATCTTTTAAGTGGGAGAACTTGCACAATTGGTGGCTGACTAAATACTTTTTTGCCCCACTGTATGTCAGAAACATTTCATTAAGACATGTGTGAGCTATTAAAATGTGGAAAAAGTGCAGTCAATGACCCCTTTAATGCATTTTGAGTAACTTGCTGATGAACAGATACAGTCAAACTCAACCAAGGACATTACATCCTTGGTGGAAGTAATTATTAAAATTACAAGATCCAAGATTGGTGTAGCCAGGTTTGGTCAAACTCATAATCAAGCTGATTATGCATCACCTCCACAGATGTCATTTAGTAAAGACCCTGTTTGCAGTGGAGAACTGTGTTGGGTGGTGGGAGTGGGGACAGAAAAAAATGGTTTGAGAACATATTTGGAACCACTTTTAATGAGTGCACTTGTCCCTGAGTGCTTTTACTGAAATGTGTTGAGGAGGTGACTGACGTAATAAAGAGTTGTCACCTTGTAAACAAAGTGTGAGTAATGGGCTGCCTGTGAGGGACTGTTGTGTGTAAGTTCCATTGGAACTTCTGGAAATCTGTATAGCAGAGGAAAACAAACAGCCCTCTGTGACTGCGTTGGTGTCTAATGGTTGTATAATGAGGGTGGATTAAAAACTTTGAATCCTGAAGAACTTTGAAGATCTCCCTCTCTGTAATATTCCACATACCCCAGCTTTAAACCATTGATTTTATACTTTCATGTTTATAAGAAGTTTGTTATCACACATTTGAGAAGGTGGAACTCTACGCTTCTGTATCACTGAGCTAATTTGAGTGTGGTGGTCTTGGGATTGCCCTGTCCATCTGTTGACATTCTAATCTTTAAACATAAAGTCAGGATTAAAAGACACTTGCTGTAGCATACATGGTAAAATAATGTGTTGTTTTCAACATTAAATAAGCTTACCAAAATGTCAGAATTATTTGATTTGTTTGCTAGGTACCAAAATGTAAAATTTAATATAATGAATTGACATTTTTCTATTTCCAAAAGTCATATTTCCAAAAACAAGTTTCTGAGGGTGGGTGATTACAGGGGCAGACTAGACCAGTAGACTGGAGTGGTGGCCTATTTGGTAGAGCATCCACCTCACAACCGGGAGGTCGTGGGTTCAAATCCCGGCTGGGTCATACCAAAGACTATGTAAAAATGGTATTTTCCGCCTTCTAGCTTGGTGCTCGGCAAAATAGAATGGGGAAAGGAAAGTTAAGATGCAGAACTACCAGAGGACTGACCTCCCCACTGTAGCTTTCACTACTTACAGTAGCTGTGTGACCTGGGGTCAGTGAAACAGAGATAGGTGCCTCCCCATACACCACATGGTGTCCCACATGCTGTGGAAGGGATTCACTTAACTAGACCAGTAGTACAGCCAACAGGACGAGAGGAGAACTGTCAGCAGGGCTAGTTGGCTTGTGATATGGCAAAAGCCCAAAAGTGCAATCCGCTCATTTCTGTGAGTGTGTATCTAAATAAAGACAGTGTGTCTGTTTCGGGGTTAACTATGGTCCATTTTAGATGGACTAAACATAACCCAATTTTCAACATCTATTTTTGGGTTAAAAACTGTATGGTCCATTTTTAGACAGACTAAACATAACCCAGTTTTCAATGTCTATTTTTGGGTTAAATATGGTCCGTATAAGACAGGATAAACACAGCCCAATTTTCTATGTCTATTTGCAGGCTAAACTAAGGCTTGGACTGACGGACCTGGTTTAGCCCAAAATAAAAAGTCTAAATTACGGCTTGTGCTGGGGTGGGGGGTTGCCTTTATACAACAGTTCCCAGTTCCACAAGCACAGTTTATTAAATATCAGCAATACAGGACAGCCGCTGGAGTGGTGGCTTAGAGGTAGAGCATCCACCCCACAACCTCCCGGTTGTGGGTTCAAGGCCGGGTCATACCAAAGACCATATAAAAATGGTACTTTCTGCATTCTAGCTTGGTGCTCAGCATAATAGAATGGGAAAAGGAAAGTCAACGCACAGAGCTACCAGAGGACTGACCACTCACTGTAGCTTTCACTTCTTACAGTAACTGTGTGGCCTAGGGTCAGCGAAAGGGAGATAGGCGCTGCCGCTTACACCATATGGTGTCCCACATGCTGTGGAAGGGCATTAATACAAGACAAAATATTATGATTTCTGTTTATTTAACCAGTCATTTTTCTCCACTGAGAAAATAGTCACTTCTGAATGTACCCATTAAATGTTGCTAAGCACCTCAAAGTTCAAGTTCAGGTGCAAGTTACTTTATTTATACCCGGAGGTAGATTTGTTTTGCAGTCACATAATGACATCCTTATAAACACTTATTTACAAAACACAATTACATGTGATATGAACACAACACACATGAAGCTGACTGTAGGATAAACACGATAAAAGTACTCAAGGCTCCACCAATCCGGACAAAGAAGAGAGAGAAAAGAGAGAAAAAAGAGAGAAGGGTCACAGTAAAAGAAGTAAAAAAAAAACAAAACAGGTAATAAAAGAAGTCTAAAAACCAATACAAATTTTAAAACCCAATAAAAATCAACATAAATACAGGATAAATTCATAAATAAATAAATTATGTGCAATACATTGCTACAACTTGTTCAACTCTGTGACCACAGGAGGAACAAAACTGTTTTTGTAGCACTGGGTTTTACATCTTGGGACAACAAACCTCCATCTGGATGGAAGAAGCTGAAAGTGGCAGTGCAAAGGGTGGAAGTCATCACTTAAAATGTCGGTAGCAATCCTCTGTACCTGCCTGGTGTACAGTGATGCTGGACTCAGCTGTGACTCACTAAGCAAACGACTGGACTATCTAACTACTTGGTCTAAGGATTTCCTGTGTTTCAGTTTTATCTGACCAAACCATGACACTAAAGAAAAGGATCAAACAGATTCAATAAGCATAATATAGAAAAGAATAGGAATATTGTCATTTCACAAACGTAAACAAAATTAAATATTGTCCAGTGCAGAAGTCAGTGTTGAAATACATACCACTCCACCTGTTGAGCAGGTTTTGTGGGTGACGTTGACTGGCCCCAGGTGGCTAGCTTGTTATCTTGTTAGTGATTTATAATAATAATAATAATAATAATAATAATAATAACAATAATAATAATAATAATGGATTAGATTTATATGGCGCTTTACATGTCAAGTGACATCTCAAAGCGATTTACCCTCGGTTTCGTTAGTTTCCACTCACTTTGCTCACTTTTTCTTGGCATTTTCAAATTAAACAAAGTGTCCATCACCACAAATGTATTATGGTTGGCTGTTTGAGACAATAAATCCAACTCTAGCTTGTTTATTTTGTTGTAAACAGGCATGAAATATCTATGGCTGGATGCTTGTAAGGGCGAGACTTCCAGGTCACGGAGGTCTGGATTTTTAGGACCGTCTCTTTTCAAATAGCACCTCACTATGGAAATTAAGATAACCAACAAAGTATTATAATTCTCACATATAAGAAGCCATTCAAACACAGCTGAAGCAGAGTGATACATATTCAGTAAATGTCCAAGTGTGATTATCGGGAAATATAGTAAGTCCTCATATCCCTATTGTCCATTCAGATTGCTCGGTCAGAACTAACTGCTGTATAAGGTGAGCTATTGCCATTTCCTTTTAGTTTGATGCTAAACTAATTTGTCCCTATTGTATCATTAATCTTTCTTTAAAGAAAGCTCTTTCATTTTCTTGCCCTCATGAATTTTTCTCAAACTCTGTTACATAACCGCAATGCAGAATGAATGATACTGACTGTTAGGGGAGCAGCTAACTATGGATACTATTAGTCATTGACAAGAGCCTCTGCTCTGAGTGATTTCTTGTTTGGTCTGGGGCCCAAACAAACATATAAGCTGAATGAATTCTCTGACAGAACCAGCCAAATCCAAACTATGAAACAACCAGCCTCTGGGTACAAACATGTTAAAAACACCTCATTTTTTCCCTCTGTGTTGAGTCTATTCTTCATCCGAGCTTTAAGTTAGGAGGCCCATCCTCTGGCAGTCCTTCCATCTAACAGGTTATAATGTATTTATGTTACAGCAGGGTATGTCTGCCTGAGTTTTAACAGGCTTTAGTGGTTCAGAATGATGGTTGCTGTAAAAACATCTGGACTGGCAAGCAACATCAGCAGACTATTAAAAAAACAATTGAGTTGGAACATTGGGTAATAAAGGGTTTATGTAGCATCACAATAAACCTGTTCAGAAGGATCAAGCTGTGTCTGACATGTGTTTGTCATGTACATGTTGCTATATTGAAAATACTTAAATGTATGCCATTCTGTTTAAAGCCAGGGCAAAGAAGGCAGCAGAGAAAGAGGCCAAGGCAAAGAAGCAGAAAGGCCCTAAGCCCTCCAAAAAGCCCAAACCTCCAAAACCCACAAAGAAACCCAAAGCACCAAAACCCACAAAGAAGCCAAAGGCACCCAAACCCACCAAGACACCAAAGGTGACCACCACCACAGCGCAGCTGGACATCACGAGTCCTTCTTTGAAGATGGAGGAGGAGACACTGCTGGTAAACGTGAGCGTGGACCCATGTATGTATATTTTAAAATAAGAGATCAAAAATGTACTATTAAACTTGATTATATTTTTTATTAACAAATTGTTTAGAATGGTGTTTGACTTTTGAAGTCATGGGCTACATCAACAAATGCAGACTCACCCATGTCAGCAAAATCCTTTTCGAAAAGGGAAATGTTGGTGGAAATGTTAAAGAAAAAACTGTATATTATGTATTATACGTAGACCATATACAAGAGATGAACCTTGTCACCATAATGAAACTCCAATCATGTTTTTCTATCTTTATTTTATTGTTTTAAAACTGCATATCTTAGGTATATCTTAGGGAGTATCTCGTGGTTGCAACCCCCAAACCAAGTGGTGAACACCAGTGGTGATGGGGGCCATCAAGCTGAAGGAGTCCTATAGGGCTGCACGGTGGCGCAGTGGTTAGCACTGCGGCAGCACAGTTTACCCTTGGCCGGGGGGATTGTGGGGATCGTGGGATCGTGGGTTCGATCCCAGCCCCCGACCAACAGTGATCTGTGTGGAGTTTGCATGTTCTCCCCGTGTTGCGTGGGTTTACTCCGGGATTTCTCCGGTTTCCTCCCACATGCCAAAAACATGCATGTTAGGTTAATTGGCTGTTCTAAATTGTCCCTAGATATCTGTTTCCTATAGGCCCTTAGAATAGAGGGTTAGTATTAATGAAAGCGCTTTGAGTGGTCTTTGTGACTAGAAAAGCGCTATATAAGTGCAGGTTAGTTAGTTAGTAGTTAGCTATAGAGCTTGGTTGGCTTGTGGGACTCGCAGAATGCAGCTCAAGTGGTTGCTGAAGCAAAAACTTGGGTGTGGGACGAGTTCAGTGAGGCCATGGAACAAGACTTCTGGTCAGCCTTGAAAAGATTCTGGCAAACTGTCTGGCAACTTAGGAGGGGGAAGCAGCTCCCTGAGCACACTGTGTATGGTGCAGATGGTGATGACTTCAACTGGGAATATCGTCGGGCGGTGGAAGGAATACTTGAAGGATCTCCTCAATCTAACTGACATGTCTTCCACAGACGAAGCAGAGCTTGGGGGACGAGGCAGACGACTCGCCCATCACAGGGGCTGGGGTTGCGCAAGTGGTTAAAAACTCTTTGGAGGCCAGGCCTCGGGGGGTGGATGAGATTAACCCTGAGTACCTCAACGCTCTTGATGTGTCATGGCTGACACGCCTCTGCAACATTGTGTGGAAGCCGGGGGCTGTACCTTTGGCATGGCAAACAAACCAGGGTGGTGGTTCTTCTCTTCAAGAAGGGGGACCGGAAGGTGTGTTTCAACTTTAGAGGGATCACACTCCTCAGCCTCCCTGGGAAGGTCTATGCTAGGGTACTAAAGAGGAGATCCTGCTCGCTGGTCAAACCTCGGTGGTTTTTGTCCTGGCTGTGGCACATCGGACCAACTCTTGACCCTCTCAAGAATCCTCGAGGGTTCGTGGGAGTTTGCCCAACCAGTCTAAATGTGTTTTGTGGACTTGGAGAAGGCATTCGACCATGTCCCTTGTGGGTTTTTTGTGGGGGGTACTTCAGGAGCATGGGGTATCAGGATTGTTACATTATTATATCTATTCCATTCAGCGTTTTTTTAGTACAGTGACTGAAATTTGGTGCATTAACTCACTCCAAAGTTCCTGGGTCCGCCAACCAGCCCTTCTTTGTTTCCACTTCTCATACTAATCCTAATAATCCAAATAATCCTCACTGTTTAGATCAGTCTTCAATTTATAACCCCATAGAGATTCTGTCTGTCTCCTGTTACCCAAAATATTATAACCCAAGACAAATACAAAATAACTTGATAAATACACACCTTTCTGCAGCTCCTCCTCATCCACCACCCCTCAACTTTGCCCCTGTCATCCCTCTTAGAGAACCTTTGTCTACTCCCTCAAAGTTAATAAAAATATCACGTATAAACATCCCAAAGTGATTAAACAAAATGTTGGTAAAATTCAAATTAAACATCAGGTCTCTACATTTAATAATTTGGCCTCTGTTCCTCCTCATAATTTAAAAATAAATGTGGTTTGTTAAATATTAGGTCTCTAACTCCCAAGTCTCTACTAGTTCATGATCTATTAATTGATCATCAGATTGATTTAATATCCCTTACAGAGACTTGGCTAGGGCAAGATGATTATGTTGGTTTAAATTAATCAACTCCCTCTGGTTATCTAAACTATCATAATCCCAGAAGTTCTGGTCATGAAGGTCGAGTAGCAGCAATTTTCCATTCTAAATTACTAGTTAATGTAAAGCAAAAATCATGTTTTAATTCCTTTGAGGGCCTGGTCCTCAGTATGGGGCATGTTAGCAATTTGAGCTTAAACCCAATTTTCTTTGCCATAGTTTACCGTCCTCCCTCAACCTACTCAGAGTTTTTATCCAAATTTGCCAAATTTTTAGCTGATTTAGTGCTGAAATCAGATAGAATAATTATAGTATGGGACTTTAATATACATGTTGATGTACTGTAGATAGTGACTGGCTTAATGAGGCATTCAATTCAATATTAGACTCAGTGGGGTTTTCCCAGAAAGTAGAAAATTCTACCCATTATCTCCACCACACATTGGACCTTATTCTGACTTATGGTATAGAAATAGAAAATCTGGTAGTGTCTCCTCATAATCCTGTACTGTCAGACCATTGTCTGTTAACCTGTGATTTCACTATTTCTGACTATTTGATTCCTAACGAAAAATATTACTACAGCAGATGTCTTTCAGATGACATTGTTACCAAATTTTTGCAGATTGTCTCCTCTATACCATGGGTCAACACAACGGAAATAAAAGATGGAGAGCCTGCTCCTTCCGTAATTGATAGCATGGTAGATAGTGTTACAGCCTCTCTGCATCAGACTCTAGACTTGGTGGCCCCTTTAAAAAAGAAAAAATCTAACCAGAGATTTCTAACCCCTTGGTTTAACACAGAAACTCGTAGCTTAAAACAGAAGACTCGTCAATAAGAAAGAAAATGGCGTTCCACTAATTTAGATGAATTCTATTTAGCGCGGAGAAATCATCTCCTAATTTATAAAAAATCTCTTAGAAAAGCTAGAACAAGTTATTACTCTGCATTAATAGAAGAGAATAAGAATAATCCCAGGTTTCTTTTCAGCACTGTAGCCAGGCTGACAAAGAGTCAGGACTCTGTCAATCCTCACATCCCCCTAGAGCTCTCTAGTCAGGACTTTTTGAACTTCTTCAATCATAAAATTTTATCTATTAGAGATAAAATCAGTCAGATTCTTCCCACCGTAAACTTAAGTACAGCAACTACTACAACTCCTTCAATTGATATCTGTTTAGATAAGTTTACTCCAATTGACCTTTTAGAGTTAGATAAAATAATCTCCTCATCCAAGCCTTCAACTTGTCTTTTAGACCCTATTCCTACCAGGTTATTTAAGAAAGTCTTCCCATTTATTGGTAGCCGTATTCTTCAAATAATCAATTCTTCTTTAACTTTAGGGAATGTACCACAGGCTTTTAAAATTGCTGTAATTAAACCCTTACTCAAAAAGCCAACGTTTGAGCCAGGAGTTTTGGCTAACTATCGACCAATCTCTAATCTGCCATTCATTTCAAAAATCTTAGAAAGAGTTGTTGCTATGCAATTATTTGACCACTTGCAGGGAAATGGTTTATTTGAAGAGTTTCAATCTGGGTTCAGAATTCATCACAGCACTGAAACAGCCTTAGTGAAGGCCACTAATGACCTCCTTATCGCATCTGATAATGGACTTGTTTCTGTACTTGTCCTTTTAGATCTTAGTGCAGCCTTTGATACTATCAATCATGATATTCTACTTGATAGATTAGAACACTATGTTGGACTAAATGGAACTTCACTGCAGTGGTTTAGATCTTATTTGTCTGATAGAATTCAGTTTGTTCATATCAATGAGTTTTCTCCCAACTCTAAGCTCAGTCATGGAGTTCCACAGGGATCTGTGTTAGGCCCTACTCTTTTTAGTTTATGTATGCTTCCGTTAGGCAACATCATTTGAAAGCACTGTATACATTTTCATTGTTACACAGATGACACACAATTATACCTGTCAACGAAGCCCGATTACTGTAATCAATTAGCCAAGTTAGAAGCCTGTCTTAAGGAAATCAAAGCTTGGATGACTTGTAATTTTCTGCTATTAAACCCAGATATCCCAACCAGATAAGACTGAAGTCATTCTTGTTGGTCCAAAAAACCTTAGAAATACCTAATTTCCAAATCAAACTCTTAATTTGGATGCCGCTACTCTTACTCTGAATAGATCTGTGAGGAACCTTGGAGTTATTTTTGATCAAGATCTGTTTTTTAATTCACATATTAAATTTGTTTCTAAGACTGCCTTCTATCATCTGCGCAATATTGCCAAGATTAGAAGCATCTTGTCTCTGAATGATGCTGAGAAACTGATCCACTCATTTGTTAGCTCTAGATTAGATTATTGTAACTTGTTATTATCAGGTTGTCCTAAAATATCTTTAAAAAGTCTTCAGTTGATCCAAAATGCTGCTGCAAGAGTTTTAACTGGTTCTAGAAAGAGAGATCATAGCTCTCCAGTTCTGGCCTCCCTTCATTGACTTCCCATAGAGTTTAGAATTAAGTTTTAAAAATCGTTCTTCTCACTTACAAAGCTCTTAATAATCAGGCCCCCTTTTATATAAAAGATCTGATATCACCCTATCATCCTAACAGAGCACTACACTCCCAAAATGCTGGATTACTTGGAATACTTAGAATCTCCAAAAGTACAAAAGGAGGCAGAGCCTTCTGCTATCAAGCTCCTTTTCTGTGGAACCAGTTACCAATCTGGGTTCGGGAGTCAGACTCGATCTCTGTTTTTAAGAATAGGGTAAAAACCTTCCTCTTCAATATAGCCTACGATTAGGGAGGGATCTTGTGTCTCTTAACCCCCCCCCCTTTGTTTTGCTGTTAATAAAGATTTAGACTGCCGGGTGACCTCCAATAATGTACTTGGTTTCTCTCCGTTAATGTTTGCTCTCTTTATCTGTTCTTTTCATCTTCTCTATCCCCTCACCCCCCAGCAAGTCGCAGCAGATGACTGCCCCTCCCTGAGCCTGGTTCTGCTAGAGGTTTCTTCCTGTTAAATGGGAGTTTTTCCTCTCCACCATCGCTAAGTGCTTGCTCACAGGGGATCGTCTGATTGCTGGGGTCTTTCTGCAGTTGTGGGGTTTTCCCTACTTTTGAAAGTGCTATGAAATGACTGTTGTTGTGATATGGCGCTATATAAATAAAGTTGAATTGAATTGAATTAAACTGAATTGCTGTTATGAGCTATCTGGTCTCTATACAACCGTTGTGAGAGTTTGGTTCGTATTGCCTCTCTCAGGTCAGACTCATTCCCAGTGAGAGTTGGACTCCGTTAGCGCTGCCTTTTGTCACCGATCCTGTTCATAATTTTTAAGGACAGGATTTCTCAGCACAGCCAAGGAACAGAGGGTGTCATGTTTGGTGATCACAGGATCTCATTACTGCTGTTTGCAGATAATGTTGTCTTGTTGGTTTCATCAAGCAATGAGCTGCAGGTCTTAGTAGTGCGGCGGCATGAAAAAATAAACAGCGATGCTGTGGTTTTAAGCAGGTTTTATTAATCATACCGCCGTCACAAGCTCCGCTCCCGGCGCCGTGCATGCGCACCGGGAGCGAGCTCAGCGGCTCTCTGAGAAGAAGGACACAAAGTCTGTGTCCTGCAGCAGCAGTTGCAGAATCAGAATGAGAGAGTTTGCGTTACAGAGTTGCAGCATATATACCCAACTACAACAATACATCAAAGACCAGATTCACAGCAGTTGGTACGATCAAAGGGACTACAGAACAGGCATGAGATATTTGCATTTGAAAGACCTACATAACAATAGGCAGATTTGCTAGCCTCTGCTCCAGGTGTAGGACAAAGAGGTTACAAGGCACATCTACATATTGATCTCAGCCTCTAGGTCACAGTAAGGACAGGACGCATGAACACTATACATGAATGGCACATTACATCACAATACATGAATGGCACATTACATCACAATACATGCATGGCACATTACATCACAATACATGAATGGCACATTACATCTCAGTAGTGCAGCGGGAAAAACCAAGAGAAGAGAGCTGACTGTCCTGTGTGTTGTGGGGGGTTGAATCAACCCGCCACACGCTCCCCCCCAGAGGGCACGGCAGGGGGCCGAGACCTCGATAATCCATCTATGGGAGCGAGCTGTGGGAGAAGCTCGCTGCAGGCGGAGGGGGAGGGAGGGGAGGGGTAGTAAGTGCCAGCAGGGGCGGTGAAATCGTCCGAGCCGCGCAAAAATTGCTTGCTGCTCCGCGACGTCGAGGGGCTGTCCCATTGCGCGTGCGGAGATCACAAGAAGAAAAATTTGTCTCTGACTCCTCTCGTGGCCATGAAGAAAAGCAGGAGCGGCTGTAAGAAAAAAAAAAATAAAAGCAGAGGGACTGGCGTGTTGACTTTAGGGCAGGCGCAACTCTAAAGCCTCGGGAACTGCAGACAGCTGAATTCCCCTTGTGTGCCGTGGCTAAGACCATAAAATCCAGTGAGCAAGCTGCGGGCCTCAGGTGTACAAGCAAGCCTGAAGGGCCAGTGTGCAGCAGAAGGAAGGCGGTCAGTGAAGCCGTTATTGTCCCGTGCGTGGTGTGCCGTCCTTGTAACTCCCCGGTGCGCGCGCGGGGGTTCCGTGCGTGGGTGGGCTGCTGGAGTGGCGAGTCAGGGTGCAGAATCTTGGTGGAGATCGGCGCGGACGGCGCGGATAAAATCCAGGTTTGAGCTGTGGCTGCAGCTTGGCCATGGTGCGTTGGAGCGGTGGGAGGAAATAGACGATCTTTGGCACCGCTCGGCCGTGGTGCGTTCAGGTCCACGTGTTGCGTTCTCCGCCGGCCTTGGAGGTTGCCGTCGTGGAGAAGGGACGAGGTGCCTGCGCTCTCGTGTGGAGGAGCTGCGAGCGCGGCCGGTCCAGCGTGGATGAGCAGATCTCAGACGTGCAGATCTCATCCTTTAGAACGGTTCACCAGTGCAGCTGTCCAGATCAGAAGGTTACTTTGCACAAAACATGTGCATGTTCGGGGAAACCAGTGAAGCGTTCACTGGCAGCGTGTTCTTTTCTGCCTTCAGGTCATGGTGCGTTGGGGCGGCGAGAGGGAGGAGACGTCTTGTGTCCCTCGGCCGGTTCAGCGTGGATGTCCAGACCAGAAGGCTGCGTCGCACAAAGCGTGTGCGTCTTCGGGGTCACCAGTGTGGCGGCATGAAAAAATATAAGCAGCGATGCTGTGGTTTTAAGCAGGTTTTATTAATCATACCGCCGTCACGAGCTCCGCTCCCGGCGCCGTGCATGCGCACCGGGAGCGAGCTCAGCGGCTCTCTGAGAAGAAGGACACAAAGTCTGTGTCCTGCAGCAGCAGTTGCAGAATCAGAATGAGAGAGTTTGCGTTACAGAGTTGCAGCATATATACCCAACTACAACAATACATCAAAGACCAGATTCACAGCAGTTGGTACGATCAAAGGGACTGCAGAACAGGCATGAGATATTTGCATTTGAAAGACCTACATAACAATAGGCAGATTTGCTAGCCTCTGCTCCAGGTGTAGGACAAAGAGGTTACAAGGCACATCTACATATTGATCTCAGCCTCTAGGTCACAGTAAAGACAGGACGCATGAACACTATACATGAATGGCACATTACATCACAATACATGAATGGCACATTACATCACAATACATGCATGACACATTACATCACAATACATGAATGGCACATTACATCTCAGTAGTGCAGCGGGAAAAACCAAGAGAAGAGAGCTGACTGTCCTGTGTGTTGTGGGGGGCTTGAATCAACCCGCCACACTAGGATGGTTTGCTGCTGCGTGTGAAGTGGCTGGGATGAGAATCAGTCCCTCCAAGTCCCAGTCCATGGTTCTCAGCCAGAAAAGGGTGGGCTACCCTCTCTGGATTGGGGATGAGCTCCTACCCCAAATGGGGGAGTTTAAGTATCTCGGGGTCTTATTCACAAGTGAGGGGAGAATGGAGCGGGAGATTGACAGACGGATTGCAGTAGCATCTGCAGTGATGCGGATGTTGTACTGGTCTGTTGTGGTGAAGAGGGAGCTGAGATCTAAGGCAAAGCTTTCAATTTACTGTTCAGTCTATGTTCCCACCTATGGTCATGAGCTTTGGGTAATGACTGAAAGAATGAGATCACGGATACAAGTGGCTGAAATGAGCTTTCTCTGCAGAATTGCTAGACTCACCCTTAGAGACAGGGTGAGGAGCTCAGTTATCCAGGAGAGGCTCAGAGAAGAACCACTGCTCCTCCACATCAAAAGAAGCCAGTTGAGGTGGTTTGGGCATCTGATCAGGTTGCCTCCTGGGCGCCTTCCACTTGAGGTGTTTCAGGCACGTACCACAGGGATGAGACCCCCGGGCAGACCCAGGACACGGGCATGGGAACATTTTGGCATCCTCTCAGAAGAGCTGGAACAGGTGGCTGGGGAGAGGGAAGTCTGGGCTTCTCTGCTTGAACTACTGCCTCTGCAACCCGGACCCCCGGAAAAGCAGTAGAGGATGGATGGATGGATAGCTTAGGGAAGAGGAGGGAAATTCATAGACAATCGTTTACCAACAACTTCCTAATCAGAAATAGTCAATTTTTTGCACTAACAGGGACCACAATGTACAAAGCCATAAGTTTCATTTGATAACATATCAAACTGCCCACTGAGTTCATAAAGTCCATCAAGAAAGTGCATTGGTGGATAAAAGCTGCTGTTTCTCTGAAGACTGACTTGTTTTGCAGCTGCAGGCGGTGACATCTGCTGTTTATTACAATGCAGCTGTAAGGCACTTTCCACATTCGCCTAATTTTTCAGACCAGAGAGAATGACTCCATTGTTAGTACTGTAGGTTTATAATTCGAGATTTCATAATATTATGCTTGAATAGACTCTATCAATAGTGGCATTTGAAGGCTGAAAAAGGGGGCTGAAAAGCTCAAAGTGGTCACATTTGACCAAATGTGGTTTATTTTTCAACATAGTCTCCCCTTTGATCCACACACTTTTTCCATCGGTGTTGCAGTGCTTGGATCCCTGCAGTTGAAAAATAAACCACATTTGGTCAAATTTGACCACTATGAACTTTTCAGCCTATGAACTTTTCAGCCCCTCCTCGTAGTTTTAATATTTAAGCTAATCCAACTTAAAAAAAACCCAACAAACTATTAAATATGGAGTGGACCACAATACTTTGACTTGATGGTTATGAACCATTCATTAGAACTGGTTTTATGAGATTTCAGGCTTTTATGTCCCACCCCCCTCCCACACACACACACACCTTATTTTTTTTTTTTTAATCTTTACAGTGATTCAGCCTTTGGCCCCTGTGGACCCCACCTGGGTAGAGCCTGTTGAACCAGACCTGGGTAAGACAGTCATGGACTACTAAAATGGTCAGAAGTACTGGTTGCTAAACAGTGTGGTAAGGGAACTAATCGAAAAATCTCAGTCTTATTTCCTTAAGCTGAATGAAGACAATGCATCATTTGAGCGGCATAAGCTATCTTTTAGAATACTGAATAACGTTTACAGATGTAATAACAGATACTGAAACTTTACAGTCATGTGAAAAAATTAGGACATCCCATTAAATATTCAGTTCTTTATTAAGAATTGTTCACATATCTATGTCTAACCTTGTTTTTTTAATTGCATTTTTTTTTACATTTATTTTAGCCATTTAACCCATTGCACTCTGGTCAATTTCCCTAAAAACGCCAAAAAATAACGTACCCAAAGTAAATCAAAAGCTGTTCTTCAACCCTTTGCATGGGGTTGGTCTCATTTAAAAGAAAACACTTTGAATTTTTTGGCAAAACAGTCATAATCTCTCTAAGTGCTCCGGCCACTGAGTAACAGTCATCTAAACATACTGAACTTGAAGAAAATAAATTTCGCCTGGGTGTTTTTTTGGATACAAATGCTTGCAAATAACACACAGCTTCAGATCCGGGCTGGAAAATGCAACAGAAATGTAGAACCAAGTGTTATCCAGCTGAGGTCAAAATTTTGTAACAATACCACAAAAAATGAATATATTACACAGCTTTATACTCAGGTTGTTCACAGGCGTTTTTGAACTGTGCCAAATGGCACAGTTTGGAAAAATGTCTGTAACTTTTGAATGATTCAATATAGAAGCTTCATCTCGGGCTCTAATGAAAGGTGAAGGGCTGTGTGTGTGTGTGGGGGGGGGGGTTGTTTATTCATTCATGAGTGAATGAATGAACAAACAAGCCCCCACACACAAAGAAGCATGCCACGTAAAAAATGTGTGGCTTTTTTTTACAAGAAAAAATAACCTACAGTGCACTAAAAATTATACTAGAATATCTGTAATGTAGAAGAAAACAACTCCCACCCCCCCCACCCCCGCTACAGAGGACAGACATCGCTACATGACGGAAAGCGGTGACGGTGCACCGCGGTCTAATACGCACAGTTGGACTAAAGTATCTGCAATATATCTGCAATTCGCTACAGAACAGTAGCGGGGGGGGGGGGCCTTCACGGTCCGGACGCGGCGCACGGACTGGACACGGTTCGTGCGCCGCGGTACACGCTCTGTGTGCCGTGGTCTAATACGCACAGTTGGACTAAAATATCTGCAATAATATCTGCAATCCGCTACAGAACAGTAGCGGGGGGGGGGCGTTCACGGTCCGGACACGGCGCACGAACTGTGTCCAGTCCGTGCGCCGCGGTACACGCTCTGTGTGCCGCGGTCTAATACGCACAGTTGGACTAAAATATCTGCAATATATCTGCAATCCGCTACAGAAGAGTAGCGGGGGGGGGCGTTCATAACATGACGGGGGGGGCCTTTCGCAACATGACGGACCCGGACCGGAGCGGGTCCGTCATGTAAATTACGTCATGTAAATTACAACGCACAGTTGTAATTTACCGATCGGTCAAAAGTCATTTGGATTACAATTTTCAGGGATAAAGAATAATTTAGCTTATAACACTTACCTGTCCACAACAGCAGCATAGCTGGCGAACTTCTGTTCCTCATTGTCAGACGAACATGAAGCTGGTCCGCTTGTTACGGATTTGTGGTTCTGGTCACGCGACCCGGTCAAACCATAATTCCATTATTGCGGTTTTGCTCTTCCATGATTGCGGTTTTGGCGAACGATTTTTCAAAACAAATAAAAACAGTAGTAAGAAAAAAAGACTGGCGAACGCCTATGTGTCACCCAGCCTTACACAAAACAGATTTCGAACTTCTGTGCTTCAATTGGCTGGCTGTATTCACAGCCATTGGTAGGCGGGTCCTTCTTGCTAGGTTTTCAGTCATTGGTTCTTCAAGGTTTCAGAAATCCAATTCAAGGCTCTTATTAGTCGAATGAGAGGTCAATCACATCTAAACCAATCAAAGTACTCCTTTGGCTTTCTGTTCGCAGCTGTGTCTGTAGTGGAAGAATGGAAATGCAGCTTTTTTTTTCTTCAGTGTGCCCTAGGACGCACAGTGTGCATACTAGGGCGCCCTCGTGCACTCTAGGACACAGAGACGTGCCCGCCCGCGGTACACCGAAGTGCAACAGGTTAAAGTGTGAATGAATGTGGAGGTGTCCTAAAAAAGATTTGGGGGGGGGGGGTCTTAATTTATTCCTCACTATTTGTTTAGAATTACATTTTACAGAAAATTTGAAAAAAGTCTTTCATTAATTTTTAATTGTTTAGTTGTATTACATGAATCTCCCACTACTTTTAACATTGATATTAAATATCCATATGTCCAAATATGTTAAAAAAAACAACACAGGCTTACACAGGGTGTCCTAATTTTTTCACGACTGTAGGTATACAGTTGGAACCAGGAGTTTACATACACTATATAAAAAGACATAACCCTTTGTTCTCTCATTTTGATATATACAGGTACATCTCAAAAAAATAGAATATCATGAAAAAGTTCAATATTTTTTGTCACTCATTTCAGAAAGTGAAACCTATATATTATATAGATTCATTACACAGAGAGTGATATATTTCAAGTGTTTATTTATTTTAATTTTGAGGATTATGGCTTACAGCTCATGAAAACCCCAAATTCAGTTTCTCAAAAAATTAGAATATTACATAAAATTAATTTTAAAAAAATAGTTTTTTAATAGAAATGTTGGCCGACTGAAAAGTATGTCCATGTACACACTCAATACTTGGTCGGGTCTCCTTTTGGATTAATTACTGTATCAGTGTGGCGTGGCATGGAGGTGATCAGCCCGGATCGTTCCAGTTCCGTAAGTTTCATGTTTGCCTTTCTCCCTGTGTCGACAGCAGCTCTGCAGCACTAGGCATTCCCTTCACCGGGCTGTAGAGCATCCGGGAGGCGTAGCCCCGGATCGCTCCAGTACTGTAAGTTTGATGTTTGCCTTTCTCCCTGTGCCGACAGTAGCTCTGCGGTACTAGGCATTCCCTTCGCCGGGGTGTAGAGCATCCGGCAGATGCCCTGCATGTCTGGTGGCCTTAATCGCATCATTTACAACTCTGTATTTTTGTGGTCAACTGGACTTGTTATTTTTGTTGTGGTTTATGTTAATAATGGCACCCAGCGATTGGGTTTTTCATTCCTTCCATCGTGCGCTGCGTAATGGCGCACGGGGAATAATGACAGAATGCTCCGACCATACAGAAAAAACCCAGCAGAGTAGAAGTGTGTTTTTTCTTTTTCTTTCCATGTTTTTTTTCCTTCCTCCCCGAGTGTCAACATGGTGGTTCGGATGGAGAGGGAGTCGGAGCGGGAGCTGTGCTCACTGTGCTCACTGTGCTTCTTGGAGGAGATCTTCTCGTGGACACAGAGGCCCTGTTCCTTCCCGACTGTTCGGCAGGATCGAGATACCACAAGGAGGGTTATGGAGCGAGATAGCCTCTGGGACCATCCCGAGGCAATGGAGATCCTCTGGGATATCTTTGCCGTGCCATGTGAGGAATCAGCTGATGATCTCCCAGTGCTCGAGCTCCGCACGGCCACTCCGCTTGTTTCTCCAGAAAATGCGGGGCTTCTCTGCATGGGTGACCTGCTGCCCAGCGCAGTGCTCCGCATCCTGGATTATCTGGTTCCCGAGTCGCCCATGAAGAGGAGGAGGAGGAGGAATCCCCATCGTAAGAAGTGTCCAGTCCCACCGACTACAGCTCTGCCTCCCCGCTCTGAGCCATGCTCTGCTCCGTCACGGGAGGAACTAGAGGAACATAGGTGGGCTCTTCTGGCTGAGACAGACCTCATCCCGGAGGTGAAGCCGTGGCTCCTCCCAGAAATGGCTGGGAGATTAAAGGAACTTTCTCCGAGGGAGGGGGCGCTGCAGCTCGATGAGGAACGCCAGGAGGGGAGAGAAGACTCTTCAGAGGCTGCGGGGGATGTCCAGTGCCAGGAGAACAGGCAAGTTTTTTCTCATTTAACTTTCATGGTTGATGAACAATTTTGCCTGCTTCCTGGCGAGGAGACTCGGGGTGTGCAGTCCCCTAAGTGCTCTACCCCAGCAGTAAATATTCTCGCACCTGACCTCACCTACTCCTTTATGTGTGCCCCTACGAGCCCACCGGTTCCGGATCCAGGTCACTCGAGGGGAGAGGAGCTGGGGGCCCAGGAAGGTCCAGTCCATGGGCCAGCAGAGAGGTCATCCGCGGCCACCACACCAGAGGAGCCGGAGGTGTGGAGGACGGCGCACAGGAATACCATGACTGCAACCACCATCGTGCCTGCTGCGGGGGCTGCCGCAGCAGAGTCATCCCCTGGACCAGACCTCCAGCCGACAGGTCCCTGACCATCATTGTCAGCATCGCCGGAGTCCTGGACGGCGGTAGAGCTTGAGCACAGGCAAGTAATCTCTCCTGTAGTTCATTTGTCAATGATTGAGAGATCTTGTCTGGCTCTTGGGGAGTCGGGTGCGGCTCTCGGCCGCATCTGGACTCCCCTCACCAGGCTTTGGCGCTGCTGGTAACCCTAACCAGTCCTCCTCTTCTATCACCTTGGAGCTCCTCCCTAGGGTCGCCGGAGAGGAGCTGTCACTACTTGGGTTGCCTATGGACGACGATGCGGGGCTCACGGTCCCAGAGGAGGTCGACGGGGGTACAGCACAGAGCAGATCGACAGTACCGATGCACCCTAAATTGCCGGAGTCCTGGACGGTGGTGGAGCCCGAGTTCAGGCAAGTGTGTTTCATTATGTCAGTCATGTTAATGTTAATGTCACACTGCCCAACTCATGGTGAGGAGGGCCCAGGGCAGCTCGAAGTAGCCCTCGGGGCCGCCTCACCAGGGTCTGCTGCTGCCAGCGACCCTGACCCGGTCTCTCTTTCTCTCCCTCTGGGCTCGGAGCCCCCCACCAGGGTCACCAGAGAGCAGCTGATCCTGCTGGAGGCCGCCGAGGATTGGGGTCCAGTGCCAACGGCCATGAGGAGCCTCACCTCCCTCGCTGGGGAGGACACCATGGGAGCAATGAAGTCCCCTATGGGGACCACCGCTGGTGTGGCGGAGCCCCAGCTGGAGCCCACCGTCGGCGCGGCGGAGCCCCAGCCGGGGTCCACCGTCAGCGCGGCAGAGCTCCAGCCGGGATCCACCGTCGGCGCGGCAGAGCTCCAGTCGGGGTCCACTGTCGGCGCAGCAGAGCTCCAGCCGGGGTCCGTCGCGGGTGCAGCCACGTCCCAGACTGGGACTGTCGCGGGTGCAGCCACATTCCAGACCGGGACCGTCACGGGTGCAGCCACGTCCCAGACTGGGACCGTCGCGGGTGCAGCCACGTCCCAGACCGGGACCCTCACGGGTGCTATGGTTCCCCTGCTCCAAGCTTCGGGTGGCAGGGGGGTTTCTGTCCCTCGGTTTGGCCACCGAGGCTCTCGAGTGTGTAGGCTGCTTTGGTTGTTCAAACTCAGTTCTGACTTGTTATTTCTTGCCCTATTTCCCGTCAGGCGTGTCAGGAAGCTGTTTGGGTCCTTTGCTCCCTGACAGCTCGGGCACACCCCCTCCTCCTGTCAAGTGCCATCAGCTGTGCTTCATTACGGTTGTTCACACATGCACACACGCTCCATTCATTCCCATTCACACACTCATACACGCTCTTTCACACATCATGTTCAATTATGTTCAACCCACGCTTCCTCACACCGGCAATCTCTTTCCTCGTTAGTATCAGGATTATTTATTCGCTGCGTTTGTGGAAAGAGATTGTCGGAGCTTTCACCTCCATACGCGGCAGCTAGTTCTCCACATTTGGGTTCTCACACCGACATGTTATTCAGCCAGTCACTTTAAGTTCGGTTAATCCCTTGGTGTTACAGCTGACTCTGCTTTTCTTCCTCATCCTCCAGACTGCATGGACAGCCCGGATGGCTCCAGTCCCTTAAGTTTCATGTTTGCCTTTCTCCCTGTGTCAACAGCAGCTCTGCGACACTAGGCATTCCCCTCACCGGGCTGTAGAGCATCCGGGAGGCGTAGACCCGGATCGCTCCAGTACTGTAAGTTTGATGTTTGCCTTTCAGTAGCGCTGAAAGTAGCACTGAAGTTGCCTTTCAGTAGCACTGCAGCACTAGGCATTCCCTTCGCCGGGCTGTAGAGCATCCGGCAGGTGTTCTGCATGTCTGGTGGCCTTAATCGCATCATTTACAACTCTCTGTATTTTTGTGATCAACTGGACTTGTTATTTTTGTTGTGGTTTATGTTAATAAATGGCACGTTCTACTCCAGCGACTGGGTTTTTCATTCCTTCCCTCGTGCGCCGTGTAATGGCACATGAGGAATAGTGACACAAAGACCTTAATTTTTGGAGACATGTCCTATGGTCTGACGAAATTGAAATTGAACTGTTTGGCCATACAGACCATCGTTACATTTGAAGGAAAACGTGTGAAGCTTGCAAGCCTGAGAACACCATACCAACTGTGAAGTACGGGTTGGCAGCATTATGTTGTGGGGAGGTTTTGCTGCAGGAGGGACTGATGGACTTCACAAAATACAGTGGATATGAAAAGTCTACACACGCCTGTTCAAATGCCAGGTTTTTGTGATGGAAAAAAATGAGACTGTGGAGAGAGGAATAAACAGGCCAAGCATTCAGAGCAGATGAACTTTATTCACTCTCTCACATCTCTCAGAATCAGAAAACATTGACCTCATGTCGCAGGGACTCTCTCTTATATTACAACATTCACACGTCTCTGCTGCCTGAGGTCTTGCATCACAATTCATTCTTGCATCACAACTCCTATTGTCCCCCAGCCCCTTAATCCTCATGCTCTTCCGTCAGAGGAATTTACTGCATCTCCCTTCCTTACAGTCTGAGATGAATACCACGGCATGGTTCCCCCATAAGACCAAGATAAATCATTTCAAAACTTTTTCCACCATTAATGTGACCTTTAACCTGTACAACCCAATTGAAAAACAAACTGAAATCTTTTAAGGGGGAAAATAAAAAAAAAACTTACAATAACCTGTTTGCAGAAATATGCACACCCTTAAACTAATACTTTGTTGCAACACCATTTATTACATTTTATTACAGCAATCAGTCTTTTTGGGTAGGAGTCTATCAGCGTGGCACATCTTGATGTGGCAATATTTGCCCACTGTTCTTTGCAAAAACGCTCCAAATCTGTCAGATTGCGAGGGCATCTCCTGTGCACAGCTCACTTCAGATCACCCCACAGATGTTTGATCGGATTCAGGTCTGGACTCTGGCTGGGCCATTCCAAAACCTTAATGTTCTTCTGGTGAAGCCATTTTTTTGTTGATTTGGATGTGTGCTTTGGGTCATTGTTGTGCTGAAAGATGAAGTTCCTCTTCATCTTCAGCTTTCTAGCAGAAGTCTGAAGGTTTTGTGCCAACACTGACTGGTATTTGGAACTGATCATAGTTCCCTCCACCTTGACTAAGGCCCCAGTTCCAGCTGACAAAAAACAGCCCCAAAGCATGATGGTGCCCCCACCATGCTTTACTGTAGGTATGGTGTTCTTTTGGTGATGAGCAGTGTTGTGTTTGCGCCAAATATACCTTTTTTTAATCAACAGAATTATGGCCAAAAAGTTCAACCTTGGTTTCATCGGACCATAACACATTTTCCCACATGCATTTGGGAGATTTCAAATGTGTTTTTGAAAAATGTAGCAAGGCTTGGATGATGTTCTTCTTAAGATAAGGCTTCTGTCTTGCCACCCTAGATGGGAGATTGTTGTCACATGTACTAAACAGACAGTATTTGCCAGAAATTCCTGCAGTTCCTTCAATGTTGCTGTCGGCCTTTTGGCAGCCCCCCTGACGAGTTTTCTTCTTGTCTTTTCATCAATTTTGGAGGGACGTCTGACATAAGTTCGGACCCAGGGAACACGCACACAGGCTCGAGTAAGATTCAACAGTTTTATTAAAGGAATAATGAGTGTGTGAGTGCATGTGAGCAGGATGTGATGTCTTGTAGGAGGACGGGGTGCGCCGAGGGCGAAGCAGTGTGCCGTGCAGCCAGGTAACCCTAAGGGCAGAGCAAACACAGGGATTAATCGCAGGTGTGACCCCAGCGGTATTGATATTCAGACTGGTGCTTACTTGCAGGTGGAATGGTGGCTGGCATTGGCTTAGCTGCAGGTCTCCGGCCTGGAAGACAGCGTTGCATTGCGTGCTCAGCGCGGTGAGGAAGATGATGGCATGGCAGAGAGAGGAATCTGCCGCCAGGGGATCCACCTGTGCATAGGGGAGAGAGACTGGAGAAAAGGTAAGTGCGATGATGGCTTAACTGCTTGGCATGGAAGGACTCAGAGGAGCGTAGGCTGAGAAGGAGTAGACGAGTGCTGGAATGCACGAGCATTGTTGAGCAGACGGCTCCAGACTGAGGCTCCAGGCGGAGTGGGCTAAACAGCCCGAGCTTGATGAGGCACAGGTGTGCGCGCAGCTGGAGCAGGAGACAGGCGAGAGCGAGTTGTGACAGTACCCCCCCCCCCCAGCAGCGCCTCCCGGCACTGGCTTACCTGGGTACGCCCGGTGAAACTCCGTGATGAGATATTTGTCCAGCACAAACGATGGGCGCACCCAGGATCTCCACTCAGGACCATACCCCTCCCAGTCCACCAGCTATTGTAGTCCGTGACCCCGGCGGCGGGAGTCTAGGATGGCGTTGACCCTCCACACCGGGTCGCCGTCGATCATCACGGGAGGGGGTGGGGCCCTAGGAGGAGGATAGAGAGGATGAGACACCAGGGGTTTTACCTGTGAGACGTGGAACGTCAGACAGACACGGAGGGAGGGGGGGGAGAGCCAGACGCACAGCCACCGGATTGATTACCTTAATGATGGGGTAAGGTCCAATGAATCGCTGGGCCAGCTTCCTCTTCTCGGCCTTCAAGTTGATATTCTGGGTAGATAACCACACCTGCTGGCCTACCTGATAGCAGGGGGCGGACTTCCTGCATCGATTAGCCGATCTGGAGTTGCGCGCTGCCGTGCGTAAAAGCGCTTGGCGCGTAGCGGTCCAAAAGTGCCAACAGTGCCTTAGATGAGTCCACACGGACTGTACTGCCACCTCCCCCTCCTCTTCGGGGAACAGCGGAGGGTTGTAGCCTAGCGACACCTGGAAAGGAGACATCCCAATGGCCAACGACAGGGTGGAGTTATGGGCATACTCTATCCAGGGCAGATGAGCGCTCCACGAGGAAGGAATGGAGGCGGTGACGCAGTGGAGCGCAGCTTCCAGCTCCTGATTCATACGCTCGCACTGCCTGTTGGATTGGGGGTGGTGACCGGAGGACAGGCTCACTGTGGCCCCCAAAGCATTGCAGAAACACTTCCAGACCCTAGACATGAACTGGGGCCCCCGGTCAGAGACGACATCCGCCGGGATCCCATTTAGCCTTACAACGTGTTGGACCAACAGATCCGCTGTCTCCCGCGCCGTAGGGAGGCCATGGAGCGGCACAAGGTGGGCGGCCTTCGAGAACCGGTCCACAATGGTCAGGATGGTGTTGAAGGAGTTGGACGTCGGGAGACCAATGACGAAATCCAGGGCTGCTTGGGACCAGGGCCTTCCGGGGACCGGCAGAGGATGGAGGAGCCCCGCAGGAGGAGAGGTCGAGGTTTTACTAGTAGCACATTGGGGGCAGGTGCGGACGTAATTGGAGACATCATCCTGGAGGCCCGGCCACCAGAAGGACCTTTGGAGGAGCTCAATCAGTCGGGAAACTCCAGGGTGACAGGCGAGCTTGGAGGTGTGAGCCCAATGGATGACGTTGCCCCGGACAGAAGAGGGCACAAACAATCTCCCAGCTGGACCGCTGCCAGGATCGGGTTCGGCCTCCTGTGTCCTCCGGACCTTGTCCCTGATGGCCCACAAGACAGCGCCAACGACACACGAGGCCGGCAGGATGGTGTGATCTGGTTCCATGGGGGCCCCTGAAGCGAACTGCCTGGACAGAGCGTCCGGCTTCCCGTTCTTGGAGCCGGGGGGGTAGGTGATAGTAAACCTGAAGCGGCCAAAGAACAGGGACCAATGCGCCTGGCAGGCATTCAGGCGCTTCACCGTCCTCAGGTACTGCAGGTTCTTGTGATCTGTCCAAACCACAAAAGGCTGCGCTGCCCCCTCCAGCCAGTGATGCCACTCCTGCAGTGCGAGCTTCACCACAAGGAGTTCTCTGTCGCCGACGTCATAATTCCTCTCTGCCGCAGCAAGGCGCCGGGAGAAGGCGGCGCAGGGGCGAACCACCCCTTCAACCGGAGAGCGCTGAGACAGCACCACCCCCACCCCTGTATCGGAGGCGTCCACCTCCATGAGGCACTGCAGCGCGGGGTCCACCTGAGTCAGGACCCGGGAGGAGGAAAACTCTGTCTTCAGAGCGGCAAAGGCAGCCGCGGCTTCCTCTGTCCACCGGAATGGCACCTTGGGGGAGGTGAGGCGGGTCAGGGGAGAAGTGATGGGAGCCAAAGCTGGGAACAAAGCGGCGGTGAAAGTCGGCGAACCCCAGGAATTGCTGGACCTGTTTCCTGGACGGGGGGGGGGGCATTCAACTACCGCCTTGACCTTGGCCGGATCGGGGATGATATGGTTGTGAGCCACGATGAAACCCAAGAAGGAGGTCTTGTCAGTGTAGAATTCACACTTCTCCGCCTTAACGTAGAGTCTGTTCTCTAAGAGACGTTGGAGGACCCGCCTCACGTGAATCCGATGCTCCTCCCGGGACCGGGAGAAGATCAGGATGTCGTCCAGGTAAATGAAAACGAACACACCCAGGAAGTCACGAAGGACGTCATTAATCAGTCGCTGGAAGACGGCCGGAGCGTTGGTGAGCCCAACCGGCATGACCAGATATTCAAATGGCTGCTGGGCGTCCGGAACCCCGTCTTCCATTCATCGCCCTCCCGGATCCGAATGAGGTGGTATGCGCTGCGGAGGTCCAACTTAGTAAACTAGGAAGCCCCCTGGAGAGAGTCGAAGGCAGAGTCCATCAACGGCAGCATATACTTGTCCTTAATTGTGATGTCATTCAAAGCCCGGAAGTCGATGCACGGCCGGAGGGACCCATCCTTCTTACCGACAAAAAAAAACCCCTGCTCTGACTGGGGAAGAGGAGGGACGGATGATGCCGGCGCTGAGCGACTCCTTAATGTAGACGTCCATAGCCTCACGCTCCAGTGCAGACAAGCTGTACAGGCGACTGGATGGTAATGGCGCCCCCGGGCGGAGGTTGATGGGGCAGTCACAGGGGCGGTGGGGAGGAAGAGACAGCTCTTTGGACTTACTAAATACGGACCCGAGATCGTGGAACTCCGGTGGTACCTTGGAGAGGTCCGGAGGAGGAGAGTCGGAAGAGGAAGGAGGAAGTGACGGGGCACAGGCAGCGGACTGGAGACAGGCGCCCAAGCAAAAGGTGCTCCAGGAGAGGACACTTCCAGATCGCCAGTCGAAGGTGGGGTTATGAAGACGCAGCCAGGGGTAACCCAGAATGACAGGGGCAGCAGAGGTGGGCAGCACGAACAGGCAGAGGTCCTCCCGATGATTTCCAGAGACAATGACTGGGACCAGGACCGTCCGGTGTGTAACCCTCTCCAGTGGGGACGCAGAGAGGGAGACAAGGCTGAGGGGAGCTGGCAGGGCTTGGCAAGGGATGCCCAGGCGGGTTACCAGGCTCTTAGAAATAAAGTTCTGCTCCGCCCCCGAGTCCACCAGTGCGTGAGTGAGGTGTTCAGTGGAATTGTGGCAGAACCTGATCGGTAAAAGGCACTTGGATAGGGAGTTAGATTGGGATGTGTCCGCGAGGCCCCCTATAGTGACTATAGTGACAATCCTCCATGAGGTGCTGGTCATCTCTGCAGTACATGCAGAGGCCCAGCTCCCTGCGGCGCCGTTTCTCCTCCAGCGGAAGCTTGGCCCGGCCAATCAGCATCGCCTCTGGCTCATTGGCGGACTCTGGCGCGGGCAACGCCAGGGGGCGAGATTGAGAGGTACGGGGAAACGCACCGCTTGAGCGGCTGGATGACCTCCGCTCGGTGGCCTATTCTCTCAACCTGTTATCGAGGCTGATTGTGAGGGAAATTAATTCGGAAAGTTGCTCACATGGTTTATTGGTTGATCTTGCTAACAGACGTCTGGTTAATGCACTCTCCTTTCACTCTATTCCCTGCACAGCTCGAGTGGCCCCGCCAACTGCACAAGCCAACGTCACAGCTGCAGGTGGTAAGTTCCACACACTCCTCACTCAGTTCCCAGCACTCACGGTCCCAACGTTTTCGGCGACAGTGGCTAAACATGGGGTGGAACATTTTCTTACTACCACCGGCCCACCCGTTTTTGTAAAAGCTCGGCGCTTGGACTCAGCTAAACTGACCATGGCGCGCGAGGAGTTTGCCAACCTGGAAAAACTGGGCATCATCAGGCGTTCGAAGAGCCCCTGGGCTTCACCACTGCACATGGTCAAAAAGGCTGATGGCTCGTGGCGACCTTGCGGTGATTTCCTCAGGTTGAATAACACCACAGCGCATGACCGCTACCCGATTCCGCATATCCAAGATTTTCTGGTTCATTTGGCGGGGGCGCGCATTTTTTCTAAAATAGACTTAGTAAGCGGTTACCACCAGGTTCCAGTGCGCGCTGAGGACATACCCAAAACAGCGGTAATAACTCCTTTCGGGCTTTTTGAGTTTTTGCGCATGCTGTTTGGGCTCAAGGGAGTGGCGCAGACGTTCCAACGCATGATGGACGCGGTCCTACGCGATCTCCCTTTCGTGTTCGTCTACTTGGATGACATTTTGGTAGCCAGCGCGTCCGAAGACGAACATGAAAGCCACCTCACAGCAGTTTTCCAGAGGTTGGCAGAGCACGGGTTAATAATTAACCCAGCGAAGTGTCAGTTCGTGGTGGCGCAGATTGATTTTTTGGGGCATCGCGTTTCGCCAGAAGGAGCAGTCCCTCTGCCCGATAAGGTGCGCGCAATAACAAATTTTCCCCAACCACAAACGGTCAAAGCGTTACAGGAGTTTTTGGGAATGGTTAATTTTTATAACCATTTCCTCCCCCGCGCAGCGCAGCTCATGCAACCATTGTACGCTGCACTAAAAAAACAAAAACCCACGAATAAAATCGAATGGTCTCCTGAGCGGGAACGCGCATTCTCTCAAGTCAAATCAGCCCTGGCAAACGCTGCGTTGTTGGCACACCCAGTCCCAACGGCCCGCATGGCGCTCACTACTGACGCGTCAGATGTGGCCATAGGGGCGGTCGTTGAACAGTACGTGGCTGGGGCCTGGCAACCGCTCGTGTTTTTCAGCAAAACCTTGCGCAATAGCGAGCGAAAATACAGCGCGTTCGACAGGAAGTTGTTAGCTCTACACTTGGCCATCCGCCACTTCCAGTTCTGGCTGGAAGGACACCGTTTTACCGCGTTTGTGGACCACAAATCGCTGACTTTCACGATGGCCAAGATTTCAGAACCTTGGTCGGGCCGGCAGCAGAGACAACTGGCCGCGATATCGGAGTTTACCACCAATATCCAGCATGTGGCAGGTAAATATAATGTAGTGGCAGACTGCCTCTCACGTGCTGTGGCGGCTCCAGGCCCCGTGGGGGCAGACTCTGCAGCCATGGCCGCAGACCAGGGTAGCGACGCGGAAGCGCACGCGGCCCCGGTCTGCGTAGGGATAGATTATGCAGCCATGGCCGCGGAGCAGGTTAGTGACGCGGACGTGCGCGCGCTCCAGTCTGGACCAACAGGGTTAAGGCTGGAGAACAGGGTGCTGCAAGATGGTATGCCCCCCCTAATCTGCGATGTCTCCACTGGACGACCACGTCCGGTTGTACCAGCCACGTGGCGCCGCCGCATTTTTGACTCGATCCATTCTCTGGCGCACCTGGGGGTGCATGCGTCGGTCAAAATGGTAGGAGAGAAATTTGTATGGCCGTGCCTGCGCAAGCAGGTCAAGGAGTGGGCGACAGCCTGCGTGGCTTGTCAGCGAGCCAAAATACACAAACACACTAGAGCTCCCTTGGAGCCTTTTCACATCCCGGCTAAGCGGTTCGATCATGTGCATGTCGACCTCGTAGGCCCCCTTCCGCCGTCACAGGGGTGCACACACCTTTTGACAATGGTGGACCGCACCACGCGTTGGCCGGAAGTGGTCCCACTGGCATCAACCACAGCCGAGGAGGTGGCGCGCGCATTTTTAACAGCATGGGTAGCACGTTTTGGAGTTCCGTCGGACATTACGTCCGACAGAGGTCCTCAATTTGTGTCCGAGCTCTGGTCAGCGATGGCCCGCAGCCTGGGGGTAATGATCCACCGCACTACCACGTACAACCCGCAGGCTAATGGTTTATGCGAACGTTTCCATAGGTCATTGAAAGCAGCCCTCAGAGCGTCGCTTACGGATACAAATTGGGTAGACAGGCTACCATGGGTTTTATTGGGGTTGCGTTCTGCACCTAAGGAGGATTTAAAAGCCTCCCCAGCTGAGTTAGTTTTTGCACAGCCACTCCGGCTTCCCGGGGAGTTTCTCCCGGATAATCCTGCGCCAGAGTGCCCCCCCGCTCAGCGGTTGCAGAGCGACACGGGATCGAGCACGCTTCCTGGCCCGGTTCATCACAGCTTCCCGCGCGTTTTTGTGCCCAAAGCTTTAAAAAAATGTGGAGTTTGTTTTTGTTAGACATGATGCCCATCGCCCAAACTTGCGTCTGCCTTATGATGAACCATTTAGAGTGCTGGAAACAGGAGAGAAGCATTTTTTGCTGGATTTGGGAGGCAGAAAGGAAGTAATTGGCATAAACAGGCTCAAACCCACTTTTGTGATGGCTGACGAAGCTGTGCATTTGGCGAGGGCCCCCCAACACGGCAGACCCCCTAGAGGGCATTCTCCGGAACATCCACAGAAATTGACTAACAGTTCTAATCCACAGGCAGCGGCCCCACAGCAGGAGGACTCTGCGGAGGCAGTAAAGCCGGCTTACAGCAAATACGGCAGAAGACTAAGGCCTAAGCGGCATGTGGATTGATATGTAGTGATTTTATTATGACATGTGTGGCGGTTCGTTTAACCCCCACAACAGATAAGGACACTCAGCCCTCTTGTCTCTGTTTTTCCTGCTGCACTACTGAGATGCAATGTGCCATTCATGTATTTGTGATGCAAATATGCATGTATTGTGATGTAATGCGCCATTCTGTATAGTGTTCATACGGCTTGTCCTTACTGTGACCTAGAGACTCAGATCAATATGTAGATGTGCCTGTTAGCCTCTTTGTCCTGCACCTGGAGCGAGGTCTAGCTAATCTGCCCATTGTGATGTATGTCTCACAAATGCAAATATCTCCTGCCTGTTCTGCAGTCCCTTTGATCAGACCACAGCTTTGATGTATTGTTTGAGTAGGGTATAAATACTGCACAGGTTCTGTAATCTCCCCCTCTCTCACACACACCTCTGCTGCAGGACACAGACTTTGTGTCCGTTTCTCCGAGAGCCTGAGGATCCCGCTCCGGGCTGCTCACACTACGCACCGGAGCGGGGATCCCGTGACGGCGGTATGATTAATAAAACCTGCTTAAAACCACAGCATCGCTGCTTATTTTTTCATGCCGCCGCACATGCATCTTTAGTTATGATTGTTCCATCTTAGACGTTTGGGGGGGGGGGTCATGTGGGACACATACACTACCGTTCAAAAGTTTGGGGTCACCCAGACAATTATTTTGTGTTTTCCATGAAAAGTCACACTTATTTACCACCATGAGTTGTAAAATGAATAGAAAATATAGTCAAGACATTGACAAGGTTAGAAATAATGATTTGTATTTGAAATAATAATTTTTTCCTTCAGACTTTGCTTTTGTCAAAGAATCCTCCATTTGCAGCAATTACAGCATTGCAGACCTAACATGATTGCACAAGGGTTTTCTAATCATCCATTAGCCTTCTGACGCAATGAGCAAACACACTGTACCATTAGAACACTGGAGTGATAGTTGCTGGAAATGGGCCTCTATACACCTATCTAGATATTGCACCAAAAACCAGACATTTGCAGCTCTAATAGTCATTTACCACATTAGCAATGTATAGAGTGTATTTCTGATTAGTTTAAAGTTATCTTCATTGAAAAAAAGTGCTTTTCTTTCAAAAATAAAAAAATTTCTAAGTGACCCCAAACTTTTGAACGGTAGTGTATGTTGGTTTCATATGCTCCACAAATAGATTACTGTATGTTTATTGTGTGCTGCACGTCTCAGGGGAACAAAGGGACTGAGCCTCCTAGAGGTAACGGGAGGGTGTGAGATTTGTTAGTAATTTGTTAGTAAAAGGGCACCCGACATGCATCATAAAAGGAAGCAGGGAGATATTTAAAAGCAGGGAGGTTTCTCCTCATGCTGATCTGAGCAAAAGTGAGCTTCCTGTTCAAAAACTCCGCCCCTTGGCCTTAATTGCCTTAATTTTTCTTTCATGCTGTGAGCTTAGTTGCTTTTTCCTAGGTTTTTTTTGGGCCTTGAATGCCTCATGGGTGTCTTATGCCTTAATTGCCTTAATTTCCCTTCATTTTGTGGGCTTAATTTGCTTTTTCCTAGGTGTCCTGAGCCTCAAGCTCCAACAGTGAAATACCATCCAGGGTATATTTAGGTTTAGGGCAGAGTAAAAGTTAAGTTGCTCGCTTGAGCTTAAAAAAAACATAAGGGAGGCACGGGCTAGTTAGGTGAGGGGAAATTTTGCCCCCACTCCTACAAGAAGTGGAGGAATGCACTGGCCATCCCATATGCCAAAAGAAAATCCCCAGATTCCCAGATTTGGCCTTTTGTTTCAAGGAGATGGCCTTGAGAGATTTCCTGACCACCGGAGACTAGGGGGTGGATGGTGTTGAGATCGGGGGAAGTTACATTGTGACTGGGATTAAGTACCATGTGACTGTATGTTTGATTAAACACCATGTGACTGTAGTTTTGATGTCCTGGGTATAAAAGGACAGATGTGAGAAGATTCATCCTCTTTCCTGCTTTGAAATTGTTGGAGTATGTGATTGTGAATAAAGCTGAATCTGAGGAATAAACTCAGTCTCATCCTTCAACACATTCTCCACATAAGGAGTATTTGGAATCATGCATATCCACTCTAGAAGAGTTCAATTAAACAAAAAACATGTAAGCATAACCACCTTTACAGAATGATTAATCAGCCCCTGCTAATATCTGGACAGAGATATTGTACATTTTCAGAAAGGAAACAGAAATTGTGGTATTTCAAATAATTCTCTCTAGATCTCTCTGCATGATTGATAAAGATTTTTTTAAAGACATTCAGTGTTGTACTTACACAGAGTCACAGGAAATGCTTGAAACAGCACATTGGTTTTCTCTAAATGAACGTACGGTGACCAAATGATATTGTTGCACATTCATTTTCCTTTTTATTTTAGTTACACAATTTAGATTTTCTGGCCAATAATTTCCCTTACTATGAAGAGAATAGATATATAGTCACCATTTACTGTTAGATACTGGTTGTGGTAAAGCTTGGAATGACAGGTTTCAGACTCTCTTCTGTGGATCGCGATTAAACAGTAATAGATGTTAGTGATTCATTTTTACTAAACTATATAATGCAGAGTAGACTGAATTGCTGTTTCTAGCTGTGGTGTTGACAGTGACTGGGGACGGACAACCTTGACAGTATTAATATCATATTGTGATAATTGTGTATAAGTAAGCAAAGTAGACTCTTTACTATTTCTATTTCCTGTTGCTTTTCGTCAGGGTGGTTAGTTGGTGGTGTTGCTAATCAGTTATCTAGCTGCCTCTGTCATGAGAAATAAAACACAGTTAAAGAGCAATTTGATAAATTATTGTTGTTATTATTTTAATTTTTCTCTAGGTATCATGATAATATTGTTACATGATGATGATGATGATGATAACCACACAGAATCATGACAGCCCTAATTTCAACTATGGGTTTTCTGTCCTTTTTAATGAAACTATTTCTGAATCGTTTTGCTAATGATACTGTGTTCTTCTTAGATGTGAATACCGGACATCCTGAGAGGAAGAAAGAAGTCACAACTACTGAGGTCATCATGTACATACCAGGTTCCCTTTAGTAATGTTTTTTGTTTGTTTGTATTTTTGTTTTTTCAAACTGTATCTAGAGCCCCTACACCAGAGGGCATTTTACAACAGGGAAATGTAGCTAACATTGGAACAGACTTGAAATTATTTTTATTATAACAAAGTTTCAGAATTAGAGTGAAAAGTGATTTATGGAAAAGGTTTCATGCATGCATCAGCTGACCTTGGATCCCACATCAGTCAGCATTTTTTGGTCTTCCTTAATCTTTAGTGTTTAAGTTTGTTTTGTGTCATGAATGGCCCTCCCCAAGGGCAAACAGGACGCCAAATGCAGACTGAGTTTTTGCAATTTTATTAACTAAAAGTAACTCAAGATACAAAACACAAACCAATAGAAAACACAACTCTGAAGCCGGAGCAAAAAATGCCAGATATAAACAAGAACGAGAGCAGGAATAGATAAATAATTACTTAACTTGTCAAGAAGTCCAAGGGTTGCCTGACAGGAGAGATTTGATGCCGCTGCGCCAGGGAAGTGGCACCAAAGGTTTAAATAGTCAACCCCCCTGAACCAACACCTGCGGGGTCATAAGTAGCGATCATTGCAGGCAGCCGTGACAGCCCACAAACAGAATCTGACAGCCGGAAGTGACACATGAGCTGTCACAGTGCCTGCAATGATCAAAAAAAATAAACCAAAAAGGAAATACAGAAACTAATCATAAACTAATCAAAATAGAACACAACAAAAAGGGGGAACAGAATAAAAAACAATCAGAAAAAGAAAACTAATCGGATAACTAGGCACGGCCCCCGCCTGTGCACCGGTTCATGACAGAACCCCCTCCTCAAGGGGTGGAACCCAGACACCCCAGAGTAACATCACAAAAAAAAAACCCTCCCCCCAACACACACACAGAAGACCCCCCCCCCCAACAAAAAAAAAACAACCCACCCCTGGGGGGAGGAGGGGCAACCCAGGCACAGAAGGACCACAACAAAATAAATAATACCAGAGCAGAGTAAACAGAAACAACCAGTAAAGAAATAACTATTAAATGGGTAAGAAACCAAAGAATACAGACTAAGATAACACAACCCCCACCAAACATAAATAATACCAAATACCCCAAAATAACACTATAAATAAACAGGACAATAAAGACACAACTACAAATCACACAACCACAAAACAAAAGAAAACCAAAAGAAAGCACTCATGACCCACAACACAAAATGACAGGTGGCAAAGACCCAAGGGCCACAGGAGAGAGACCGAGGTAGCTCGGGTGGCCTGCCTGAGTCCCAAGACCACCGGAGCGTACAGTCCAGAGCACCTGGTGGCTGCCCAGAGTTCCTCAGCCACCAACACAGATGGCCTGGCCCTTCAAGTGGCCGCCCACAGTCCCTGAGCCACCCCAAACCTAGGACCCCATTTGTCAGGCAGCCTCCCAGTATCCCTAAGCCTGCGGGCCACAAATATGTCCCCCCTGGGGGCGGCAGCTGGACCCAGTGCCCCTCACGGACCACAGGAGCCGGGAGGTGGCATCCTCCTGAAATGGGTAGCCGACCAGCGGGAATCTGCAGCGGTGCCCAATGACCCTTGACGAACTCCGACAAAAGACCCATGGTAACCTCAGGTGCAGCACCACCCGCGGCAGCCCCGGACTGGGACACAGCAGCACCTGATGAACAATAAACCAAAAAGGAAATACAGAAACTAATCATAAACTAATCAAAACCAGGAACCAAATACAACAAACAGGGTGAACAGAAGAAATAAACAGAAAAAGACAAAACTAATCAGATAACTAGGCACAGCACCCACCCATGCACCGGATCATGATAGTTTTGACTCTTTTGGTTTGGACTCATCCAGATTTTAATGGTTTACCTAGAGATACTAAGGCAGGGTGTTATGTAACTTTTGAATTATGAGTCATTTCATGTACTGTAAGTCAATCAAATGCTTCCTCCCCAATCTTTTCTGATTTCCCTGGAAAACATCCATAGGGTATACACATTTTTTTATGAACAAAGTGCCATATTTTACTAGATTCTACGTCTGCTCCGAGGTAAATCTGATTGTGTCCAACATATTTTAACAAAATGCATCTGACTTTATTGTGGTGGAGACACGGATATATCTCAGAGCTTTTATTTGTTTACAGCGTTAGCATCTTAGCAGTTGCGCTAACTAACGGAGCTACAGTCTGCCAGGCCACTTTTTAAGTTTAAGCATCTTAGCAGTTGCGCTAACTAAAGGAGCTACAGTCTGCCAGGCCACTTTTTAAGTTCATCTTCCCATCCCTCCATAGTCGTGGGATGTGGTATGATTATATTACTGTCTTTGAGGTGCAAAAGGCCACGTTCCCGCATTTTTGATGTCGAATTCATTGTTTTTTTAACAAGGAAAAGTGTCCCGTTTCAGTGACAACCACACATTCTAATCTAGGTACTGGAAGTTGCGCCCATAATTCACGGAAGGCATCATGGGGGCTAGGAATAAGGTGGATACTCAGGACAGTTCTAAAATGAAAACATGAACTTTTATTACTGCCTTTTCTGTGTATTTCATTAAGAGGTAATTCAATAAAAAACCTTACACTTGTTTTGTTAAAATTATTTATAAAATCCTATTTGTAAATCTGACCCTGAAAGCATCATAGCACAGAAATTAAACTCACAGCAAGTCACTGAAGCCAGCATTAATCACAGTTAGTTGCCGCCTAGTCAGTTGTGCTATGGAGGACAATGGGGGAGAAGAGATTATTGAACAATATGCAACTTTCGCATTACGAGTGCGCATGTGCGGACTACGTGAGTTCAAAGTTCACAACTACCAAACATTCCGGTAGCTGCCTTGATTTTGTATAGAGACAGTACTATCACACCTGAACAATTGCCGTTTAAAGTCTGCTTTAAGCTTTAAATCTCTGTTATGCCAGGTGCACATTGTGCCGTAGTGAAGTGTGGGAACGGCATGTATCATCTAGAGCTGTGGAAAACGCAAACTTGTAGCACACATGCGTGTAACTTCGGGACCAGCGTGTGCACATGTCGGCCGCCATTCACGTTATATACATTCCCCACGGAGCTGAAGGACTATATTATAACATAATTAAATAGTGTTGTGTATTGTTCAAGTTCTAGCCTAACTGACAGGAGTCTAAACCCTGACGTAGAAGGTACGGACAGGCAGGCCTGGATCTAGGATCTAGTTCTTTGTATATTGGTAATGAAGCTTGATCTACACACACATGTAATTAATGCCATTGATAAGTAGGCTGGTATAAAATAAAACTGCAAATCATTGAAAACGTGTGGTACTTAAATTATAGTAGTATCGACCTATAGATCTAAGTAAGCAGGCTATGCCGTAGTGAAATTTACTCAAAATGACAAAACCAAAGTTGAGCTGTCAAACCACTCGCTAACCTTCTTTGTAGTCATTTCAGAGTCTCGCAAGTAAGGGTGCTTGGTCCTTTGACAACAAAAAATCTGCTGTGTCAGCATACATACAGGGGGGCCATTTTGGCCAATTTCTGCAATGTGGCCATGAATGCAAGCGCAACTAGTTCATCCTTGTGTTTGCGGGTACAACCAGGAAGACCCCTACGCATACAATATGCTCGTAGATCAGGAACTTTCCATAAATTAAATGTATCGATAGAGCATGTTTGGTAGCCACGTTCCCATGATGCTTTGCGCAAGCCGAGATGCAAAAGTCGCTTATTGAGCAGAAAAATTGAGCTAAATTGCACGGATGCAGCACACAGACATAAATGGTTTGGAAACTTCAGCAAAGGAGGATGTTCCACTGAATAACTTTGTAAACCCACACACCGCTTTTTTTCCTCCGTGTAGTGAAAAACTTTCTGCTGTGTCTTCAGATAGTTCACATTTAACTGTCCTCATTTAACAGAAAACAATGACCGACTGTTTTTTTCTTTAACCGGGACAGGACAAGCACATGCACAAACACCATGACGAGATATGTATATGTGACAAAAGCCCATTATAGACAAATAAATAGGACCCTGAGTGTCTGTTAGTAACATATCCAACACCTGTGATGGTGTTCTGCCTCATTTTCCCCAAATCAGTGGTTGAAAAGGTCATATTTCTGTATACATAAATATGAATAATAGAGGGCTTGAATTCCACAAGGTACTTCTCATGCAATAAACTAGAAAAATGTAATGGTGCAATGGCTCATGTATCCTCCATACTGCACCATAAAGCTTTATGCCATTATTTAAGATTGCCATGTGTTCAGAGCAATCTTCAGAACCATTAAGAAGTTCATTAAAAAGTGTATACCCACCTCCCCCTGATATTTTTCAAGAAATCTGAGATAGTCAAGTGGGGAATCTTTCTTAAATTTGGTTGTTTGACATGGAATGACCCAGAACTGCCAGATGCTCTTGAACGCATAAAAGTTTAACATACTTTTATGCAGGAAAAAAAGCTTAGTACATGAAGCATTACCAGATTTGCTAATGTTATAACCCATGTAAATATTTGAAGACAGTGTCCTTGTTAGAGTTGCGTAAATGTTTTTGCTGTGTTTTCAGTTTAGTTTAAAATATATGTACAGTATTTTTCTAAATCAGTGCTTCCAGCTGTAATCCCATGTTTGAATCTGTTTCAGAGGAAACCACTGCTGTCCCATATGTTGGTCCCTGGTATGAAGATTATGAATACACTGACCGTACGTCTGTTTGCTGTCAATTAACAAAAGTGTAATATGTGGCATGCGCTGCAGGTCTTAACATAGTAGTGAGATGCTGAATTATGTTTGATTGTAATTCTTTTACTACAGTGGCAGCCAAAAGGCAAGAAGAAGAGGAGGAGAGAGCTCGGAAGGAAAAGGCAGAAAAAGGTACTGGCAGTAAAAGGGCAATACTGGTCATATATTGTTATTTTTCACAGTTGTTGTTTCACAGAGCAATCTGAGTCACGAGCTCCCCCACTACAAACAGTTTATTAAATGTCCAACCAGAGGAAATAACACGCTAGATCACTGTTATACTTCAGTAAAGGACGCTTATCGCGCTGTTCCCCGCGCTGCGCTGGGACTATCTGATCACGTGATGGTCCACCTCATCCCCACATACAGACAAAGACTGAAACTCACTAAACCTGTTGTGACCACCACAAAGAAATTGACCAGTGAAGCTGGAGAGAAACTGAACACATGCATGGAAATAACTGACTGGGGCATGTTTAAAAGAGCCACACATGATCTTAATGAGTACACAGACACTGTGAACTCGTATATCAACTTCTGTGAGGAGGGACATTCTCCCATCGCGCACCAGGGTAAGATATTCTAATGACAAGCCTTGGTTCACAGCTAAGCTCAGACGGATCAGGAAGGAGAAGGAAGCAGCGTTGAAAAGTGGAGACAGGGACTGCTACAGAGAGGTCAAATATCGGTTTAACAGAGAGCTGAGGAGAGCTAAATCTGTGTATTCTGAGAAACTCCAGCAGCAGTTCACTGCTAATGACTCGGCTTCTGTGTGGAGAGGACTGAGGCAAATCACCAACTATCGGCCTCAGGTTTCTAAAGGTCAGGATGACAAAGCCCTTTGTCAAAAAACTGTCCCAACATTACGCCCGTTTTGACACCTCGTCAGCTGTGTCCAACTCACCCACTCCACCCAGCTCCTCTGCCTCCTCAGCCCCTAATTCATCAAAAGCGGTCCCCCCCTCCTCCTCCTCCTCCCCCCCTCCCCTCGTCATCAGTGAGCAGGACGTGCACAGACAGTTCTCCAGACTGAACCCGCGCAAGGCCCCCGGGCCGGACGGTGTGTCTCCCTCCACCCTGAGACACTGTGCGAAAGAGCTGGCTCCTGTCTTCACAGACATTTTTAACACCTCCCTTAAGCAATGTCACGTGCCGACCTGCCTCAAATCCTCCACCATCATCCCTGTCCCCAAGATGCCACGGATTATTGGACTTAACGACTACAGACCTGTAGCGCTCACCTCTGTAGTCATGAAGTCCTTTGAGCGCCTGGTCCTGTCTCACCTCAAGTCCATCACCACACCCCTCCTAGACCCGCTGCAGTTTGCCTACCGTGCTAACAGGTCTGTGGACGACGCAGTCAACCTGGCCCTCCACTCCATCCTGCAGCACCTGGACTCCCCTGGAACCTACGCCAGGATTCTGTTTGTGGACTTCAGCTCCGCATTCAACACCATCCGCCCCGATCTGCTCCAGGACAAGCTGTCCCTGCTCAATGTGCCTGACTCCCTCTGCAGGTGGATCACCGACTTCCTGATGGACCGGAAACAGCATGTGCGGCTGGGGAAGTCTGTCTCAGACTCTGTTAGCATCAGCATTGGATCACCCCAGGGCTGTGTACTTTCCCCCCTACTCTTCTCCCTTTATACCAACTCCTGCACCTCCTCCCACCAGTCTGTTAAGCTGATTAAGTTTGCGGACGACACCATCCTCATCGGGCTCATCTCCAACAGCGACGAGTCCGCCTACAGGGAAGAGGTGGCCCAGCTGGTGTCCTGGTGCAAGCCACAACAAACCTGCAGCTGAATGCTCTGAAGACAGCGGAGATGATTGTGGACTTCAGGAAAGTCACATCCCCCCTGCCCCCCCCTCACCATCACAGGCTCTCCCATCACCATTGCAGATTCCTTCCGCTTCTTGGGCACCACCATCACCCGAGACCTCAAATGGGAGCCAACCATCAGCTCCCTCATCAAAAAGGCCCAGCAGAGGTTGTTCTTTCTGCGGCAGCTGAGGAAGCTCAAGCTACCCACCAAGATGTTAGTGCAGTTCTACACGGCCATCATCGAGTCCAACCTCACCTCCTCCATAATTGTGTGGTATGCAGGAGCCACTGCCAGGGACAGACCAAGGCTGCAGCGCGTCGTGCGCACTGCTGAGAAGGTGATAGGCTGCGAGCTCCCATCTCACCAGGACCTGTACATCTCCAGGACCCGGAGGCGTGCTGGGCGGATCACAGCCGATCTTCACATCCTGGTCACGTACTGTTTGCCCCCCTCCCCTCAGGTAGAAGGCTTCGGTCCATTCGGACTAAAACCTCCCGGCCACATGAACAGCTTTTTCCCCTCTGCCATCAGACTGGCTGAACATTAAGTGACTTTTTGACTCTCGTGCACTATGTACAGCAGCTCAACCAGACTCACGTCATTCATCACTGTTTTTCTGTTGCATTATCGACTGCACTATGTGGTACTTCACATTATCTGCTACTTGCTAATTTTTTAAAACTGCCTTGACTAGTACTACTCATTATTACTAGTATTATTATATTATTACTTATTATTACTTATTTTTCTATACTTATTGCACGTTTCTAGTCCTTTAGTTTTTTAGTTTATCCCTTTTTCTCATCATGTTTTTAATGTTGCAGTATGGCACCGAGACAAATTCCTAGTTTGTGTATACATGAACAATGGCAATAAATCTGATTCTGATTCTGATTCTGTTGTATGGAAACTCCTGCAATGTAACGTACATCTGCTTACATACCCCCCAGCCCCAAATACTAAATCCAGCTACTTTACTACTACACAAAGTTCTTAATAAATGGTACTACTGAGTACACCATCATCTTTATGTACCGATATTCTAAATATACATAGATAGTCTTGTCCCATGCCTTTAGATGGTGCATACCACTAAAAAAATATCATGATAACATCATATTCTAAACTATACCGACCTCTTTCAATTCAGTTCAGTCTTAAAATATTAATCATATGCACCAATTGTGAGATTTTGGGCCGATACCCATAGTTAAAATAATAAGTTGACTGATCCCCAATACAAACGCATAAGAGTTTGATATACCTTTATTACAGGTAAAATAGCTTAGTATTTGAAACGTTACCAGATTTGATATTAACTGTTTGTCTTGTTTTTCTTGTCATCTATTCCAACTTTAATGCAAGGGAAGCAAAGAAGTATGCTTTATAAAAGTTATAGTCTACTGTTTGTTTCAGGGAAAATCACTGGCACTCAATTGGGATAGGCCAGATAAATATCAGTCACTGATATGAATCTCATCTTAATGGCTGATAGGTCGATATCAGTTACAGGGTCAATATCTGCTGATACTGATGTTAAGAAGAATGAAATATGAAGGAAACCATCAAAATTGATAATAAGTAGTCTTTCTGAGTAAAAGTAGAAGTAAAATTAATTGGCTTTTAGCAGAGTTAAAGAACAGAGTCATGATCCTGAGCACAGTTGGACGCCGTGCTCATCCTCCTAGTTGTTATGTCATCTATTGCACTTCTGTATCCATTTATGTTGTATTGGTTATGGTTATCTTGGTTTTGTCATTATAGTCTATGTATTTGTGTATTATCTTGTTTCCTATTTATTTCCCTGCGTTAGTTCTTCTTTATGTAGTCTCAGTATTTACTTAGTTTGTATTATTAGCCTATTCCCCAGTTTTCTCCGTTGTTCTTGTATTTTCTTTCGTTCATCCTTGGTGCTTTTACTTTGATAGTCATTGTTTAGTTCCTCTGTCAAAGCCTGTTCGCGGGCTTGACAGCTGTCACCTATTTAGCCAATTATCTTCCTCACTCAGGACACCCACATCTGAACTCAGTTGTTCATTAGGCTGTGCCTATTTAACCTGTGCGGCAATGCAGATCATTGCAGCACACGTTCTCCTTCCTGATGCTTGTGCCTCTCTGCTATTAGCAGATGTGAGTAACCAGCATATTATTTAACTCACCGTTTGTTATTCAGCTTGGTGTTTTAGGTCTCTGTACTCCATGCCTTTTTCCCCCGTTATTTCTGCCTTTATATGTAGTGTTTTGTGTAGTTATGTGCTTTTGTTATTAAATGTGTAAACTTACAGCTGCGTTTGGTATATATCTATTCTGCCCCTGAAAGGGCAGATCCTGACAAGCACAAATACAGTCTATTGACAGACCCTGATACAGTATGTGGCTGTTTTCTTTTCATTGGAATTGATTAAAAATAAATGGAGAATGATAAAGACATACCTTACTCTGGCTGTAGCTTTATTAGCAAAATGAACCAGAATAGTATGAGGAGTAGAGGGACAGGAAGATGGGAAATAATTCCTAACAGCTGTTCTGTGTCACATGAGGGCTAGTTATATAAAAGTCAAAGAACTCTCCTGATTAAGAACCGAAAGGAAAAATGTGGTTAAAAACATAGTTATGACTGGCTGCTTTACAGCATTTGGTTGTATTTTAGAGTGAATCAAAGGTAATATTGTCCATTCACTTTTGACTAAATTGATCCATTATTTTGGGATAGAAAAAGTGTGATGGAAAGTAGAATAGAAACAAAGTTAAGTGCATCATACAAGCACATATGGAAATATTTTGTGTGGTAGTTGGCTGGAGAGCAAGGCCCATGTTTTGACACATACTGTTTTCCTCGTTATGATCTGAAAGCTGAGCGGCTGCAGAAGCAATGGGAGGAGGAGGAATAGCGGCTCAAGCAGATGTCTGTGCCTGCAGAACCAAAAGTAAGATAATTGCTGATCTTGATCCTTTATAATATAATCTGTATTTATCACTTTTGTAAGACCAAATATGAAACACACATCTTGGTGTTTAAGACTTTGTTGCAACATTTGTCTTTTGATACATTCCCTTCAGACTGCCCTCCTCTTGGCTTGGAGTCTCACAGGGTGGAAGATGATCAGCTTCTGGCTTCCTCCCAGTCTCACTATGGCTTTGCAGCCTCAGAGAGGACGCCTAAACATGCAGGTGAATACAGCATGTTTGTGTAAGCCTTTAAAACCACATTTCTAAGGCATTTCTGGAAGAAGAGTTGTTTAAGCATCTTGATGAAAGGAAAAAATTATTTTGCTACATATACAAACCACAATTCCAATGAAGTTGGGACATTGTAGTAAACACAAATTAAAAAAAAAAGACAATGATTTGCAAATCCTTTTCAAACTATATTCAACTGAATACACTACAAAGACGAGAGATACAGTAGGGAAAATAAGTATTGAAACACGTCAACATTTTTTCTCAAACCATATTTCTGATGGAGCCACTGACCTGAGGATTTTTGCCAGATATCAGTAACCCAAGTAATCCCATCTATACAAAGAAATCAGGGCAACTGTGTTCACAAAACAAGTTAATATTTAATAAAGTGGAATGACACAGGGAATAAGTATTGAACACACTTGGTGAAATTCATTTAATATTTAGTAGAAAAGCCTTTGTTGGTAATAACAGCTTCCAGGTGCCTCCTGTACGGCGAAACTAGGTGCATGCATTGCTCAGGAATGAATTTAGCCCATTCTTCCACACTAACTGTCTTCAAATCTTGAAGGTTCTGTGAATATCTTCTTTGAACTCTGATCATCAGTTCGTTCCATAGATTTTCAATTGGATTCAGGTCAGGTGACTGACTGGGCCATTCTAGCAGCTTTATTTTCCTTCTTTGGAGCCAGTTGAGAGTTTCCTTGGCTGTGTGTTTGGGATCGTTGTCTTGCTGAAATGTCCACTCTCGCTACATCTTCAGCATTTTGGCAGATGGCAACAGGTTCTTATCAAGGATGTCTCTGTACATTTGTCCATTCATCTTTCCTTCAATTATATGAAGTCTGCCTGTACCATGTGCTGAAAAACACCCCCACACCATGATGGGATGTGCGGTGCCATTTCTCCTCCAAACATGCTAGGTGTTGTGGCATCCAAAAAGTTCAATTTTGGTTTCATCTGACCAGATTATATTCTCCCAGTATTTTATTGGCTCACCCAAATGTTGTGCAGCAAACTTTAAAATGAGCTTCAAACATACGTTTTCTTCAGCAATGGAGTCTTGTGTCGGTTGAGTGCATTACTTATTGTTTTCTTTGAAACAGCAGTACCTGCCTACTCCAGGTCTTCTTGGAGCTCTCCACAAGTGGTCTTTAGCTGTTAGATAACTCTTCTGATAATTCTTTTGACTCCTCTGTCAGAAATCTTGTGAGGAACTCCTGGTCGTGGCTGGTTATGGTAAAATGTTCTTTCCACTTCCGAATGATGGCTCCAACAGTACTCACTGGAACATTCAGCCGTTTAGAAATGCACCTGTAACCAATGCCATCATTAGGTTTTGTAACAATAAAGTTGCAAAGGTCTAGAAAGAGCTCTTTGCTCCTACCCATCATGAGTCTTTTGTGGTGTGACAATCTGATATTCACAGATCTTTTTAAAGGCTATCAGTCAGGACTTAACCAGCTGAAATTAATTTGCACTGATGGGGGATGGAATGGCTTCCTAAATTCTGATGGATTTCAGCTGATTTATTGGATTTCTATGCCTTTTTGCATCTTTTTCATGTGTTCAATACTTATTCCCTATGTCATTCCACTTTATTAAATATAACTTGTTTTGTGAACACAGTTGCCTTGATTTCTTTGTATGAATGGATTAGAACTCAGAAAAGATTTATTGCCAAGTACATCAACAGTAAACAACTGATAACATACGAGGGATTTGACTTGACACAAAACGACCTGCATTTCCGGTGACGCAGCAGCGTCTGAAAAACGCGCCTGTCATCAGATGGGTACAGGATGCATAGGGAAGAAAAGGATAACACAATAGGAAAGAGCAAAAAACCATTGATTGTCAGAATACCGGTCATATATGATCAATATTATGATTACAAGAAAAAAAGCCCTCAATGCACAATTAGCAGACAAGAATGTACACAAAGGGAGCAGTGAGTGAATGATCTTTTTCATCAGTTTATTTGAGTCAGTGTGGGTGTAGTGTTGAGTGTAGGTGTTTGTATCAGTTAAGAACAACAAGGTCTCTTTGGCAGGAGATGTTTTGTCTTAGCGGCTGGCATTTGTCCTTGAGCCATGCAGCTGGCTGTCCGTAGAGTCAATGCAGCTCAAATGTTTTGGAAACAAAAAACTGCAGATAATCTGGAGGACTTGTGTGAGGGGGTCAGATTAGTCGAATAGTACTGATCCCAGAGAAAGAGACTTTATATTCTCTTACAGATTCAGTACTTTAATCCTTCAGTGCTGGACGTTGAATCCTTCATGGACGGCTCTCAGCGTGATCATGATGTAATCCATTTTCCTAGACAGTTCTCCACTTTGCCGCTGTCAGGAGTCCTCTCCATTTTTTCAATTTGATGGTTAAGCCTCGCCTGGCCAGCATTTTGATAGGCTATGTCCATCTTCATCAATTTACGGTACACCAGGATAATCCCAGATCCAATCAGAACGATCCCGATGACCATTGCTACGAAGACGTACAAATCTTCGACATCTTCGATAGAAAGATCAGACAGGCACAAGATTTTCCAATTACTTGTGTCCCTCAAATAGCCCGCAGCCGCAGTTCCTGCGGGGGCAAACTACCTCCCCCCGGGGCACTTTTCCTCGTTGAAAAAATAGTGTCAATTGCGTTCAAAGCCCAGCTTATTAAATCCCTAATTTCGTTCGATAATCAGCAGTAGAGACACGCAGACAGACGATAGCAAGCTGGGATCCAGTCAGTTAGGGGAGGAAGGAGATAAAAAGTCAGAGCTGGAGAGAAGGAAAAAGCGTCTGCTCTCTTTGGGAGGCGGAAGTGAAAGGTAAACTTGCCCAACACTGGTAAACTTGGGTTTACCAGTGTTGGGCAAGGTACTAAAAAATAGTAACTAGTTACAGTTACTAATTACTACTTTTCAAAAGTAGCTGAGTTACTTTTGAATTACTGCATGATTAAAGTAACTAGTTACTTGGAAAAGTGACTTTCATGTTACTTTTAAATGCATACTTAAATCATCTTGCACACACAGCAAGATCAAGGGCCCCTTATTCTCATCAGGAAAAAGAAGAAAAAGAAAACTGATGAGAAAAAGTCATCTTACAGAGAAAAAATGTCTCAGATTTACACAAACTATCGTCATCAGTAGAAAGTCAGAAATTTACTAGAAATAAAACTGAATTCACAGAGAAAACTTTGGACCCCCTGGTGGGCCGTTTTTGGCCCACAAGCCATATGTGGGCCAAGCCACCCCTGGACCAGCCCATTAAAAATGCAAATTTAAAGGATTTACTTCCATGAAATAGTTGTGTATCACAACAGCATGTAAATGAATGAGATAAAATAAAATCGAAAGCACAGATAAATGAAAGTTCACCGCTTACAAGAAGCTGTTCTTTACTGCAACAAATCAGTCACTTTTTCTCTGTGCGCAAGAAAACTTTAAATGCATTTAATGCAGACATTAAATGCGAGCTTCTTGCTCAAAAAATACTCATGTTTAACCACAGAGGTAGGAGCTGGTAGGGGCTACTCACTGCTCAGGTAACAGGTGATCAGGGCTGTCAATATGAGAAGTCTCCTCTGCCACGGCATTTCTTCACCGGGTTGTGATGTGAACTGGGACAGGACAGGAAACAAACCTGTGGAGGAGACTGTGTGACGACTGCGTCAGTTACGGTAGGGTCAGTTTATATTTATTTGCTTGCCTTTGGCATGACAACCTCCAGTGGCTTGAGACCACTGGTGGCGCTGGGGATGGCAGTCCCGCCCATAGCCACCAAAACTGTGTATTCATCCCCAGCTGACAGCTGATGAGGAGGGTGTCTAGCAACTGCAAGTTGTATGATCGTCTTTTTGTGCTAAAATATCTATCCATATTAATAAAACGAGGAATGCGAGTAACGCATCTGATCAAATTTCAGTAACTGTAACGCATTACTGAATTTTTAAACAGTAATTTCGTTACACAGCACGTTACTGCAAAAGTAGTGGTGTTACTTCCAACACTGGTTGTTACTAATATCTGGTGAAAATGACAGGTCAGTGGCTCCATCAGAAATATGTTTAATGAGAAAAATGTTGGTGTGTTAAATACTTATTTTCTCTGCTGTATCTAATGTTCAAACTGATTTTTTTTTTTTACAAATATTCACTCATTTTGAATTTGATGCATGAAACACATTCTAAACTAGAAAAGCACTCACAGAGCGCATACCAAGGCTCCTTCCGTCTCATGGATCACCTCCAAAATGTAATGGGTTTGTGTGTAGGCCTAGAGTCACTTGTAGTGAAAATTGCTTCAGAGCCTGTCTATTAGTTTTGGAGTATTGTTGCTAACACACTGAGAAGATAAAAGCATTGGCGGAAGTATGCATTCTCGGATCATCACCAAAATGTAATGGGTTCCTCTCTTGCCCAAGAACCAGTAGTTGTTGTGTAATCCTGCTGCACAAATACAAACAAAGCCCTTGGTGGAGGTATGCACTTAGATCATCACCAAAATCTAATCATCTGTTCCCCATGCTATTACACACCTTTCCTGAAAATTTCATCAAAATCCATTTATAACTTTTTGAGTTATATTGGTAACGAACCAACGCCACTGAAAACATGACCTCCTCCCTTGGTGGAGGTAATAATTTTGCTGTTTTTTTTATAGTGACTTTGCATTTTCGGCAGATGCTAGTAAAAAGACCTTGACAGAGTTGCCCAGGGAAACTTCTAAGGCTCATTTTCATTCTCAAAAAAAAAAAAAAAACACTTAAGCGAATCATGGGGGGTTTATGCAAATATCTCAAACCCAGTAGCTGATTTTAGTTAGTTTTAGTTTATTTTATTTATCCTGTAAGAAGAATTTACAATGACCACTTCTGCACTTACACATGCACAATCAAAGAATCCCTTTTAACAAAAGCACAATAAACGCTCATGTTAAAAGCTTCGTTTTAAGAAGTTTTATAGCAGTAGGTTCAAATGACCTCAGTTTCTCAACAGAGAAACGTCATGCTTGGGAGCTGTTCTTTTTCCCATCTCTGCCTAGATCTCCTCTGTTCATTAACATCTGTTTGCTCTCTTCCTTAGATTGAGTCGCCCTTTTGTTGTTCATTCTCTACATGTCTCCTCTCTTCATTCCTCTTCTTCTTCTTACCCCTCACCCTCATTTGCAGCAGATGACTGCCCCTCCCTGAGCCTGGTTCTGCTGGAGGTTTCTTCCTGTTAAAAGGGAGATTTTCCTCTCTGCCTTCGCCAAGTGCTTGTTCCAGGGGATCGCCTGATTGTTGGGGTCTTTCTGCAGTTGTGGGGTCTTTGCCCTACAGTTGAAAGTGCTATGAGATGACTGTTGTGAATATGTGCTATATAAATAAAGTTGAATTGAATCACTAATCCAACCACTCTTCTGAGTTGAGCTGAAAAAAATCAGTCACTTATAAATTCCGAGAACTTTAGATTCAGGGCAGAAAACACATCTCCATTCTCGATGTGGGGAAACAGAGAAACAGTGATCGAGCAAGCAAGAGTTTAAATGTAGAAAGAGAGCAACATTAGCGAGGAGTCACATGGCTAATATTAGGTACTGACAGCATCTGCCTCTTATTATAAAAGAGAAAACAACAAGTAATTTTTTGAATAGTTCTTAGAAAAGAATGAAGCCATAAGATCTGTCTCCTTCCAAGACCATAGAGACAGACGATTATTAAAAATATTTCTGAGATTATTTATATTGAGCATTATTGTCCTCAACTTTTCACTTTGTCCGTCCTTCAGAACCAACTCAGTATCATGCCATGCATGTTACTAACATGTTGGTCTGCTACAGGACAGCATGTCACTGTCAGGGTTTCTAACGCTAATGTGTAGCTCACCCAGTCTCTTCAGCAGGTGTTTTCACTGATTAGCAATCCTTGAAGCTGATCAGAGCATACACCTGCTGAAGAGACTGGGTGGAACAGAAAATCTGCAGTGAAATGGCCCTCACTGCCCACCCCTGCATTAAAAGTACAGTGGATACAAAAAGTCTACACACCCCTGTTCAAATGTCAGGTTTTTGTGATGTAAAAAATGAAACCAAGATAAATCATTTCAAAACTTTTTCCACCATTAATGTGACCTATAACCTGTACAACCCAATTGAAAAACAAAGAAATCTTTTAAGGGGAAAAATAAAATATAAAAAAAACTCACAATAACCTGCTTGCATAAATATGCACACCATGTTATAACTGGAGATGTACGTAGCTGTGTTCAGAATTAACCAATCACATTCAAGCTCATGCTAAATGGAAGTCAGCACACACCTGCTTCCATTTAAAGTGCCTCTGATTAACCCCAGATAAAGTTCAGCTGTTCTAGTAGGCTTTTCCTGACATTTTTGTAGCCTCATCTTATAGCGCAAGCCATGGTCTGCAGAGAGCTTCCAAAGAATCAGAGGGATCTCATTGTTCAAAGGTATCAGTCAGGAGAAGGGTACAAAAGAATTTCCAAGTCATTAAATATCATATTATAATGAAAGAAATCTTTCTCTGTGTGCCTGTCTGTCTGCGTGTTCCACACATATCTCCCGAACCGTTCGTCAGACTGGCCTCAGATTTTATCCATGCTTTGAGGTGACGAGGGTGTGCATCCCTGAATTTCAGCCTCTCCGGATATGTGGACGTTTAGGAGGGGAAATCTTTAAAGAAAGTCCATAGGGGAGCTATGGGCATTCATAGCTATGACATCAGACACACAGATGTTGCCATGGTTACTGTTGCCAGACAGACACATCAAAGATCAAAGGCAGGCATCACTGAACGAGTGGTAACATCAAAGATCAAAGGCAGGTTTCACCATGGTTACTCTTGCCATGGTAACAGTAACTTTCTATGGGTATGCACTAGTATAAACTAAAACAGTTATGATGACCGAACAATCCCCATTCCCCAAAGTGCAAGATACAACACTTATGAATATAAGTCATAAAAAAAAAAAATCACACAAAGTCTGACAAACAGATAAACAAGGGTCCTTAAACATTCGCTAATACTGGATGTCCCATTCATTTTCAATAATTCTGTAATTAATATTCACACAATCAAATAAATATTAGTGTTCAGTCCCTTTTATATTTGTCAAAGTCTAACATGTGTGATTGCCTACATATACACACGTGGACAAAATTGTTGGTACCCCTCTGTTAATGAAAGGAAAACCCCACAATAGTCACAGAAATCTGACAAAAGTGGTAATAAATAAAAATTCTATGAAAATTAACCAATGAAAATCAGACGATGCTTTTGAATTGTGGTTCAACAGAATTATTAAAAAAAAAAAAAAAAAAAACTCATGAAACAGGCATGGACAAAAATGATGGTACCCTTGACTAAATATTTTGTTGCACAACCTTTTGAGGCAATCAAACGATTTCTGTAACTGTCAATGAGACTTCTGCACCTCTCAGCAGGTATTCTGGCCCACTCCTCATGAACAAACTGCTCCAGTTTCAGCTCCAGATGTTCAATAGGATTTAGATCACGGCTCATAGAAGGCCACTTTAGAATAATCCAATGTTTGGCTCTTAGCCATTCTTGGGTGTTTTTAGCTGCGTGTTTTGGGTCATTATCCTGTTGCAAGACCCATGACCTGCGACTGAGACCAAGCTGTCTGACACTGGACAGCACATTTCTCTCTAGAATACCTTGATAGTCTTGAAATTTCATTGTACCCTGCACAGATTCAAGACACCCTGTGCCAGATGCAGCAAAGCAGCCCCAGAACATAACAGAACCTCCTCCATGTTTCACAGTAGGGACAGTGTTCTTTTCTTGGTATGCTTCATTTTTGCGTCTGAACATAGAGCTGATGTGCCTTGCCAGAAAGTTCCAGTTTTGTCTCGTCTGTCCATAGGACATTCTCCCAGAAGCTTTGTGGCTTGTTAGCATGCAGTTTGGCAAATTCCAGTCTGGCTTTTTTTATGATTTGTTTTCAACAGTGGTGTCCTCCTTGGTCATCTCCCATGAAGTCCACTTTGGCTCAAACAACAACGGATGGCGCAATCTGACACAGATGTTCCTTGACCTTGGAGTTCACCTTGAATGTGTTTAGAGGTTGTTCTGGGCTCTTTTGTTACCATTCGTATTATCCGTCTCCTCCCGCAGCCACGTCCAGGGAAGTTGGCTACAGTCCTGTGGATCTTAAATTTCTGAATAATAAGTGCAACTGTAGTCACAGGAACATCAAGCTGCTTGGAGATGGTCTTATAGCCTTTACCTTTAACATGCTTGTCTATAATTTTCTTTCTAATCTCCTGAGACAACCCTCTCCTTTGCCTCCTCTGGTCCATGTTTAGTGTGGTAAACACCATGTCACCAAACAGCACAGTGAGTACTTGTCACCCTCTAAATAGGCCGACTGACGGATTACAAGTTTGTAGACACCTGTGATGTTAATTAGAGGACACATCTTGGTTGAACATGTTGCTATGGTCACATTATTTTCAATCTTTTCTAGGAGTACCATCATTTTTGTCTAGGCCTGTTTCATGAGTTTGTTTTTTAAAGTAATTCTGTTGAACCACAATTCAAAAGCATTGTGTGATTTTCATTGGTTAATTTTCATAGAATTTTTATTTATTGCCACTTTTGTCAGATTCAAGTTATTTCTGTGACCATTGTGGGTTTTTCCTTTCATTAACAGAGGGGTACCAACAATTTTGTCCACGCCTGTAGGCTACACCTCTCTGTATTCCACTTTCAAACACAGTCTACATTTGGGCCTGTAAAGTCTAATTGGCTTACCCATTTTCAGACAATCCTTGATTTCCACGGATATGCACAAATATAAATTAAATTATAATGGTGACTGAACAGCTCCCATTCCCCAGCATAATAGTGCAAGATACACTATTATGACTAAGTCATAAAAGATCACACAAATAAGTATGAATGAATGAAAGTGTATGAATGAATCTTTATTTCGGATAGATTAAAAGTACAGATTAAAAGAAACTGAATAATATAACAAAGGGGGAAAGAAAATCCAACAAGGTCAAATTAGACAATAACTCCTGATTATACAGTTCAACATAAGTTATCCGAAATGGGTGATGGCTGAAGCCGCAGCTTATATTGCCCACCATATTCCATCCAAGAATTCAAAAGAAAAACAAAACAAGAGCGATTACAATTCAGAACAAAGCTAAGACAAAATGTGACAAAAAACTAAGCTACAAAACGCAGACTGGATATGACAATCCTTATGTGATTTTACATGTCATCTTGTATATATGTTTGGAGTATTTCTTCCTTTAGTTTTTGTTTAAATTGTCCAAGCGTTGTACATGATTTTAATTCAGGTCCAAAATCGTTCCATAATCTGACTCTTTGCACTGAAACAGTGTTGCTTGGTGGTAGTTCTCACTGAAGGTTTTTGAAATATACATGTTCCTCTGAAATGATATTGTTTCTCCCTTATTTGGAACAACTTTTGGATATTTGCGAGCAGTGATTGATTCTTCACTTTAAACATTATTACTGCAGTTTTAAAGTCAATCAGATCTTTCAACTTGAGAGCTTTTAATTTAAGAAAAAGTGGGTTTGTTGGTTCCCTGTAAGCAGCTTTGTTTATTATTCTAATAGCAGGGATGGCAACAGGAAATTCTGATTTCAGCTGAAATCTAATTTGGTCGATTGACTTATGGGGGGCCGGGGGGGGGGGCAGCCCCCCTGAAGCTGGGAGGTTTTCAGTAAAACAGAAGTAATTTAGACTGAAAAAAATGATTAAAAAAAAAAAGGAAATACTAGACTTGGATAAATCATTAAATTTAATGAAAATTTAACTTACTTTTTCTTCAATGTTGTCTCACTGTCTTTAGTCCAACATATTTAACAGTTCTATAAGAGTTTATTACACTATTTACACCATTTACACTGGTCACCAAGTCACTTCTAATGTGAAACTTTCTTCCTTTTGGCAGCAAGCTGTGTCAGTCTCTGAACTTTGAACTTCATCTCCTTTTCTGGTTTCTTCAGAAACTGTCCGAGTGTTTCTGTTACCTCGTCGAACTTTGAGCCAATTTTCACCTTTCCCGTCACTTTTCTCTCAAGCCAATTCCATCGGAACTTATTTTTGACACTTTTGTCTATTTCTAGCACTGATGACTCCTGATCCTTCGATAAAAATCTCAATTCCGCTGAAAACAATACCGAAAGCTCAGAATTCCAACATGAACCAGGGATGTGATTTGGGGTTGGGGAAATTATCTGAAAATTTAGCAGGGGGTCTGGGGGACATAGTCCCCCAGCGGGGTCCGGGGCAGAGCCCCATTGGGGGGGGGGGGGGGGGGGGCAAAGCCCCCCGAAGCTCCTGGGTTTTTATGATTTTTAAGTACCAGAACTGTGCTTAAATGACATAATACAAACAGCTGAATGCCACTTATTACTGTATAATATTGACTTATGTTCCAAGAAGATAGCATTCCTAAACTAGAAAAGCACTCATAGAGCGCATACCTCCACCAAGGCTCTTTCCGTTTGCCATGGATCACCTCCAAAATGTAATGGGTTTGTGTGTAGGTCAATAGCCACTTGTGGTGAAAATGGCATCAAAGTCTGTCCATCAGTGTTGGAGTATTGTTGCTAACACACTGTGAGAAGATAAGAGCCTTGGCTGAGGTATGCATTCTTAGATCATCACCAAAATATAATGGGTTCCTCTCTAGCCCAAGAACCACCTCTGGTGAAAATTTCATCCAAATCCATCCAGTAGTTTTTGTGTAATCCTGCTGCACAAATACAAACAAAGCCCTTGGTGGAGGTATGCACTCTCAGATCATCACCAAAATCTAATCATCTGTTCCCCGTGACATTACACACCTTTCCTGAAAATTTCATCAAAATCCGTCCATAACTTTTTGAGTTATCTTGCTAACAAACAGACAGACAGACAAGCCAACGCTGATGAAAACATAACCTCCTTGGCGGAGGTAAATATTCCAACAAGCATTATCCATCACATGCTTTAACACTTGATCAAATCAAAATCAGTTAATTTTTTCTATTCCATAATAGAAATAAAATTCCAACATACCATTACTTTTTATAATTTCAGCATTCATTAGTACATGCCTCCGAATGTACCTGTCTATTGGCAAGAGGTGTTAATGGAGCAGACTCGTTGTTTGGTTCAGCCAAAGTCCCCCAGTGTGTAACATCTTTGACTGCTTTATCCACTGTCTAAGATTGTTTCAAAAACGCCGATCCCAAAGAATAGTTGCTCCGCCGAATGGCAAGGTAATGGGCATGTCATGGCTGCACGGTGGCGCAGTGGTTTAGCACTGTGGCAGCACAGTTTTACCCTCGGCCGGGGGATCGCGGGGATCATGAGATCGTGAGTTCGATCCCAGCCCCCGACCAACAGTGAGCTGTGTGGAGTTTGCATGTTCTCCCCGTGTTGCGCGGGTTTACTCCGGGATTTCTCCGGTTTCCTCCCGCATACCAAAAAACATGTAGGTTTAGGGCGCTCGCGCACGCAGCGACCAGCAGCCAGTGGCTTGTCACCAGACTGCAAACCAAATCTACCTATGGGTACAAATAAGTAACAAAAAAAAAAAAAAAAAAAAAAAAAAAAAAAAAAAAGTTTCTTCACTTTTGACGCATGGTCTGACAGCGCCACACATCCACGCGATCCATAGTTAATCAACTCTTTACAATACACACAAAAAGCTTTTCCTGCCACGTCTGGTTTCTTCAGAAATTGTCCGTGTTTCTGTTACCTCGTCAAACTTTGAGCCAATTTTCACCTTTCCCGTCACTTTTCTCTCAAGCCAATTCCATCGGAACTTATTTTTGACACTTTTGTCTATTTCTAGCACTGACTCCTGATCCTTCGATAAAAATCTCATAATTCCGCTGAAAACATTACCGAAAGCTCAGAATTCCAACACGAACACACCGCCATGAATTTTTGACAAAGCATACAACGAGCCATTTGATTGGTCCAAATTTGCAATTATCCAATCGCAGGACCGTTTACACATAACATCCAGGTTATCGCGGGAGACTCACCCGGGGAAGCACCGAGCGCTGATGTAATTGTGTTGATTTTCGCTAAAATCGGTGACAATAAGGTACCTTACCCCCACCAAAATTCTCAACGGATTTAGACGATTCACAGGAATGATCAATTTGAAAATAAATTGGCGGAATTCCAACACGAACACACCGCTATGAATTTTTGACAAAGCAACAACGAGCCATTTGATTGGTCCAATCATTTGCAACTATCCAATCGCAGGGCCGTTTACAGCAGTAGCATGAGTACATAACATCCGGGTTATCGCGGGAAACTGTCACTCGGGGAAGCGCCGAGCGCTTATGTAATCGTGTTGATTTTTGCTAAAATCATAAATCAGTGGAAATCCGCGGATCGGCGGAAAATTGCCATCCCTGTAATAGCTCTCTTCTGAAGCATAAAGACTGGATATGTTTGTTTTATATGCATTTCCCCATACTTCAGTACAATATGTCATGTATGGGAGTATTAATGAATGATACAAGGTATATAGTGTGGGTTGATTCAGCAAATATTTCACTCTATGTAGTATTGCAATTGATTTGGATATTTTACCTTTAATATAATTAATATGTGACTTCCAACACAGTTTATCAATTATTGCTCCAAGAAATTTAGTTTCGGATACCATTTCAATCTCTACACCATTTACACTGAGTTTAGATACTAAGTTGTTGTGATGGTTGTTAAAAACTTTAAATTTTGTCTTACTTAAATTGAGCGTTAATTTGTTTGAATCAAACCACAGTTTAAGCTTTCCTAATTCCTTTCCGAGCGTATCCAAAAGTTGTTCCAAATTGCTTCCACTGCATAATAGATTAGTGTCATCGGCAAACAATATTAAGTCCATTTTTTCTGAAACTTTACATATATCATTTATATACATATTGAATAACAATGGCCCCAAAGCTGGACCCTGTGGGACTCCACAAGTAACCTTCAGTAGCTGAGTTTTTGTTACCAACACATACATACTGATATCTATTCTTTAAGTAACTACATAACCAGGACAGTGCTACCCCTCTAATACCACAATTTTGTAGTTTCTTTAATAATAAATTATGATCCACTGTATCAAATGCTTTTTTAAGATCCAGGAATACCCCAACTGAATACTCTATTTTCAATGGCAGTTATTTTTTCTATAAATTCCATTAGAGCAAATGCAGTTGTCCTCTTGTGTCTGAACCCATATTGCTGCTCACACAACAAATTATTCTTCAGTATGAAGTTGTCAATTCTCTCATAGAATATTTTTTCAAGTATCTTGGAAAATTGGGGCAATAGTGAAATTGGTCTATAGTTTGAGAATTTGAGAAAGTGATCTGACAAAAAAAAATAAACAAGTGGTTCTTTAACAGCAGCTAATATTGGATGTCCCAATCATTTTCAATTATTCTGTAATTAATATTCACACAATCAAATAAATCTCAGTTCAGTTCCTTTCATATTTGTCCAAGTCTAACATGTATTCCACTTTCAAACACAGCCTACATTTGTGCCTGTTAAGCCTGATTGGGCTACCTGTTTCAGACAGGAATACTTGCTTTCTACGGGCATGGACTAGTACCATGGAACACAGTTGAAGACAGTCATTATCAAGTGGAGAAAATATGGCACAACAGTGACTTTACCAAGAACTGAACGTCCCTCCAAAATTGCTGAAAAGACGAGAAGAAAATTGGTCAAGAAGGCTGCCAAGAGGCCGACAGCAACACTGAAGGAGCTGCAGGAATTTCTGGCAAGTACTGGCTGTTTAACACATGTGACAACAATCTCCCATCTAGGGTGGTGTGGTGTATGAAACAAGGGGACATTCGGAGTGGAACGCGGCCTGCAGCTGACGTCACCTCCACTATATATTAGGTGGTCCACCATCTCACTGGGAAGTAGTAGGTTGTTGTTCATGAGGGTTACCACTAAGTGTACATGTGTTTTACTACTCAGTCTTTGTAATAAAGTTCAATTCGACAACAGCATCCTCATCCATCTTCATTCCAGGTTTGTAGACATAACATCTGGTGATGAGAATTTCGAACCATAGAGGTGTGCATGAGGCCACCACGACCGTTTCTGGAAAAGCCCGGTGAGCCGCTAGTCCCGTGGACACGCTGGTTTGACGCTTTTACCACTTATCAGTGTTTGGCCTTGACAAGATGAACGAGGTATGGAAGTCAGCTCCACTGCATTGCTATCTGGGCGTGGAGGGCGCTCGTTTTTACGGTGCAATAAGACCACCAGTTTTGTGTGCCGAGGCAGTCGGGCTGCTAGCTAGCCGCCGGACTTCACCCTGCAATGACTACGACGTGTCTGTTGGTCTGCTAGCCAAACACTTCAATGTTCCAGAGTATATAATGGCCCGGAGGTCCATGTTCTACCAGCGCCGACAGTGGGAGGATGAGTCGTTTATACGGTATTAGTGCATACCCGTGCATGCCTGTAGAAACCAAGTATAAGCAAGTATTTCTGCATGCCTGTAGAAAGCAAGTGTAAGTAACCATTCCTGCATGCCCATAGAAAGTTACTGTTACCATGGCAATAGTAACTATGGTGATGCCTGCCTTTGATCTTTGACATGGTTACCATGGCAACAGTAACCATGGTGAAACCTGCCTTTGATCTTGACGTCTCCACTCATTCAGTGATGCCTGCCTTTGATCTTTGATGTGTCTGTCTGGCAACAGTAACCATGGCAACATCTGTGCAGCTATGACGCCATAGCTATGAACGCCCATAGCGCCCCTACGGACGTTCGTTAAAGATTTTTTTCTCCTAAACTTCCGCATATCTGGGGAGGCTGAAATTCGGGGATGCATACCTTCGTAACCTCAGCACAGCACGTAGAAAATCTTGGGCCAGTCTGAAATGGTTCAGGAGATATGCGCGGAACACACAGACAGACAGACACACAGAGATTTCTTGCATTATAATACGATGTAGACGCTCTTCGCTGTTTGACTAGCACGTGCGAGTTCGGGCATGTGGAGGACAGATTAATAATGCTGCAGTTGAAGTGGTTCACAGCGAGTTTGTAGACGTAGGCCATACTGGAGGATGAGCTGGACAACCAGACTGTGGCAGAGATGGTGAGGGTGCTGCAGAAGAACCTGCCGCTGGCGGTGTGCTTCTTACCAAGGTTGGAGGCACTGGACTTGGTGTTTCAGCTAGAGGTAACAGCCCAGGTGGCATTGCGGCTGGTGGGACAACACAGCACCATGGAGCTAATCCATGACATGCTAGCCGAAAAGCACGGCACAGAGAGTGGATACAGCACGGACAGTGACAATGACATGGTGAGAGACCAGCAACCAGATTCGCCTTCGTTCCTCGCTCAGTCGGAGCTGGAGGAGAGGGAGCCCAGGTCTATCGAGAATGACACAGACTAGGTAATTCTGAACAACACCGACAGAACACCATCCACCCCAGGCGCTCAGGAGGAGAGCTGCCCGGGAGGGGGGCAATAGCTGGACTCCCCTCCATTCCTCATTTTGCCAGAGCTGGAGGAGAGGGAGCCCGTGCATGCAGAAATCCCCTAAACACAGCAACAACAACCGGGCACAGACACTGCTCATGACGCGGCACAACAGAGCACATCGGACAGGAGAGAGGAGGGACCAGACTGCTTCTGTGCCCACACAACAACAACAAGCTACGGAGGTTATGACCGAGCCGATGGGTGAAGAGTCCACCTCAATGAGCAACACCAGAGAGACATCGGACACCTTCCATACCCACAGCAAGCTTCAGTCTACGGGAACGATGGTGACAAGGGGGTGAACAGTCTGCAACAAACATGGTCACAGCGGAACCGCCGCAACACGACGAGGTCCCAAGCCAGACGAGCACGCAGATCCACCGGGATCACAACGATGCATGAAACCAAGCAAGGCGCCGCTCCAGGTTATGGACTGGGTTCGCACCGGCGAGAGACCGGGATGGCGACTGACTGGGCCACAGCCGACGAAACAATGGGTGCCGCTGAGGATCGTGGAGAAACTGGGATCAGCATGCTTTCGACTGGCAAGCAGTTCGGTTCGGCACGCAAACCAACTACGGCGTGTCCAGGTGGCTGCTCCAGATGGTGAGGCTTCACGGGAATCAGCTGCCACAGTGTGGGGCCCGGGCCCAGCATCATGAAGACTGGCCCTGGCACCGGGGGTCCAACAACTCCAGGGATGCGTCCACCACGGGCCCAATACAAGGCCCCTCCAGCAGAACTGCTTTCCCCATGGAAGACTGTAAAAAAAAAAAATAAAAAAATAAAACAAAAAACAAACTGTTCAGGCAGGAGCACGGCTGAAATGGTGGCAGAGTAACCCACCCAGCCGCGTTGGATCCAGCAGTGGTCTACCCGCAGACCCTAGTTCCTAGTTTTGGTTCTATAAAAAAAAAAAAAAAAAAAAAGCCCTTTAAAGGAAAAAATAATTCTTTAAAAAAAATAATAAAAGATGTTAATTATCTTGAGTAAATAACAGTGTCAGGTATTTTGTCTAGATGATAATGTTGACTGTTTTGATATATACTAATGCTTAAGTGTGCATGTGTGTTTAGAAAACAGGAACTGTTGATAATATGGGAATATTGTTAAATTGCTAAATTGGGAAGGGATGATTTGCTAAATTTTTGAATATTGTGTTCTGCATTTTTGCAAGGGGGGAAGAATGTGGTGTATGAAACAAAGGGACATCAGGAGTGGAACGCGGCCTGTGGCTGACGTCACCTCCATTATATATTGGGCGGTACGCCATCTCACTGGGAGGTAGTAGTTGTCGTTCATGAGGGTTACCACTAAGTGTACATGTGTTTTACTACTCAGTTTTTGCAATAAAGCTCAATTTGACTACAGCATCCTTGTCCGTCTTCATTCCAAGTTTGTGGACATAACAGGTGGCAATACAGAAGCCTTATCTTATGAATAAAAACATCCAACCCCACCCACAATTTGCAAAAACACATTTGAAATCTCCCAAACGCATGTGGGAAAATGTGCTATGACCCAATGAAACCAAGGTTGAACTTTTTGGCCATAATTCCAAAAGGTATGTTTGGCGCAAACAACACTGCTCATCACCAAAAGAACATCATACCTACAGTAAAGCATGGTGGTGGCAGCATCATGCCTTGGGGCTGTTTTTCTTGAGCTGGAACTTCAGCTGGAATTCCCTCCACAATTATGAACAGTTCCAAATACTAGTCCGTGCTAGCACAAAACCTTCAGGCTTCTGCTAGAAAGCTGAAGACAAAGAGGAACTACATCTTTCAGCGCCACAATGACCCAAAGCACACATCCAAATCAACAAAAGAATGGCTTCACCAGAAGATTAAGGTTTTGGAATAGCCCAGACAAAGTCCAGACTTGAATCCAATTGAACATCTGTGGGGTGATCTGAAGACGGCTGTGCACAGGAGATGCCCTCGCAATCTGACAGATTTGGAGCATTTTTGCAAAGAAGAGTGGGCAAATATTGAAAATATCAAGATGTGCCTGCTGATAGACTCCTATCCAAAAAGTACTGTAATAAAAGCCAAAGGTGCTGCAACAAAGTAATTGTTTGAGTGTGCATATTTCTGCAAACAGGTTATTGTAAGTTTTTTATTTTTCCCCTTAAAAGATTTGTTTGTTTTTCAATTGGGTTGTACAGGATATAGGTCACATTAATGGTGAACAAAGTTTTGAAATGATTTATATTGGTCTCATTTTTTTTTACTTCACAAAAACCTGGCAATTGAACAGGGGTGTGTAGACTTTTTATGTCCACTGTATGTGGGCGGCTGTGGCGCAGGTGTAGTATGGTCAACTTCTTATCGGAGGGTTAGTGGTTCGATTCCCACTGTGTCTGCATGTCGAAGTGTCCCTGAGCAAGATACTGAACCCCAAGTTGTTCTTCTGCATGGCAGTGCCATCACCATCAGTGTGTGAATATGAATGGGTGTATAGCAGAATCTGTAAAGCACTTTGGTCATCCAGAGATGAGAAAAAGTGCTATATAAGTGAACGCCATTTTACCATTACACATGATGCGTTGTCTCTCCAGTCTTACTGCATGTGCTTATTTTCACAACCACTAGATGGCACTGTTTCTACTACTTTCCTACTATCAGGGTACCCCGTCACAACAGTTTGTAGGCATGGTGCACAAAAGTGGGTCCATTAAGTCTTTATGGAAACAATAATCCACCCTTGATGTGTCAACTCTCTGGTCATGTAAAGGGTTCTGATAAGGAGGATGATCTATATGGCGGTGCTTGGTGTGCAGAGCCAGAGGAGCGTGACCACTGGTTTCAGGTCGATGCTCGTCGAGAGGTGGAGTTCAGCGGAGTCATCACTCAGGGAAAAAATTCAGAGCAAGAGTGAGTCCTATAAAACCGTAAAACACTATAAAACCCAGACACTGATTCTGCCATGGTTCTTTATTGTGCAATGTTTTTGATGTGTCCTCTTCTGCATATTTATTGATGTTGGTGCTTGTAGCAGTGGGTTAGAATGTTATGCACTAATTTCTATTGCTTACATTTCAGTGAGGATTTCATATCATCCTACTTTGTGGCCTTCAGCAATGACAGCCGTGACTGGACTGTGATGCACGATGGCTACGCCGAGTGGGTGAGTGGAAAGAGGACAAAACTAATGATGGTCAGCTTTTTCTAAAAAAAAAAAAAAAAAGTATCAGTGATACCTGTGGGTGCCCTTCCTCTTACAGTTGTTCTATGGAAATGTGGACAAGGACACACCGGTCATGAGCCAGTTTTCTACACCCGTGGTTGCACGTTACATTCGTATCCTCCCTCAGAGCTGGAACGGTAGCCTGTGTCTCAGAGCAGAGATCCTGGCCTGTCAACTACCCAGTTAGTATCACAGAAACACGATCACTACACAAAAGAGGTCATTGATTTTTCTACATTTTAGCATCTCACACATGGCTCAATGAAATGTTTGTGACATTTTGTTCACATTTTCTTTAATTATTGCTGCAAATTTGTTTAGTTTTATTATTATTATTTTCCCAGCTTTTCTGAAAACAGCCTGTTTTGACTATATATACCTTTAAATCTACAGACTAATTCAATTTGGCCCTCCCACTTACATCATCTTGCTAACATTGACTGGCTAGCTCCTAGCCTTTAGTTTAAGTAGAGCAACTATAGTGGCTCTCCTCTGATACATCCTGAGCCAAATCTGGTCCGGCTCAGCCCTGGGAGCTTTCCTGGCATGGATGGAAAATTTCTGAACGCTCCTTACATTTCTTTAATCCCCCCTTCCACAGCATGTGGGACACCATGTGGTGTATGGGGCGGCGCCTATCTCCATTTCACTGACACTAGGTCACACAGCTACTGTGAGTAGTGAAAAGCTACAGTGTGTGTGTGTGGCGGGGGGGGGGGGGGGCGGGGTTCAGTCCTCTGGTAGCTCTGTGCGTTGACTTACATTTCTTGGTGACCAAGAAAAGTCTAACAGTTTTGCGGGGGTTCTCCGCTTGCACCACTGAAGATCCCAGAGCTGACTTGGGGGCCGACTTAGCCTGTTACCACTGAGCCAACTAACGTTCATCTTAAAAAAATGAATGAAATATTGCCTCACTGGTTGACAGGGGTGTGTGGTTTCAGCGGTTGACGGGATTATGACTGGTCCCTGGAGTACGAGAAGCACAGAAACACTTGCGACTGTGTGGCTTAACTGCTAGCTGACAGAATCAGAAAAACTTTATTGCCAAGCATGTTAGAAACACACGAGGAATTTGACTTGACATTGGCGCGCTATGTAAGCGTATCACAACGACACGGCAGCCATAACAAGGCGCCTAATCAAAAAGGTGGTTACTTTACATTTAGTGTACTTTTACATTAGTGGTTACTGGCAATAGCAGCTAAATGGCACGAACTAGCCACTAAAAATAACATCTAAGAATGACATATATGGTCAAGTGCTGGTTGATGAACAAGGATTCCAGAAGGGATGAATCAAATTTATAGAAAATAGCGATCAAAACCAACCAGATCTACAATTAAGCTAATGCTAGGTGGCTTGTCAGCCATGCGACCAATGCTGAAGAACTGCCTAGCCAAGTTAATGCTAACAGAGCTCAATGTAGCATCATGGCGAAAATGTCAAAAAAAATAAGCATGAATGGCACGAGCTATATTGACTGTGGATTAATGAAACAGGTAGAAACAGTGACGTCAATAAGGGTGACTGAAATCTAAAGAAGAATAAACCACTGCTTTGTAAGCTAACTTGTTATAGCTTACTTTTGACTACATCACTGACAGCTAGGCTGGCCAATAACAGAACAGTGGGTGGGTACCAAGGACGCGCTTCGCTGGGTTTACTGTAGAGAGCCTAAGTCACGCCCCCTCTACTTCCGCATATGGGTCCTTAAATCAAAAAAAAAATTCTCCACTGTAATGAATGGCGAGAGCGAAATTATTTTTTGATCTGATCAAATTTTGCCACGAGTTACACATGTTTGTCATTTTAAAAGATATTTTTCCATGTAATTAAAGTTGACAGCTGTTGTATAATAGAGTAATATTTAGTTTTTATTTCAATGATTAGTGGACAACAACTCCCATCACCCCACATCACTAAACACGACCATGGCGGAAGACTACTAAAACCTCACCTCCTGTTTCCTGACCGATGAAAAAAAGATCCAAAGAGTAGAAAAACAACACAAAGGTATTGTTTTGTATTGTGAGAGCTGTGGCTGATCCAGAGACTGTTAGTTATTTCACCCTGGGCGCACTTTGAAAAGATGTCATAAGTTCCATCCATCTATGTTTGCAATTTTTTAATTTACATATTTTCATAACCTTATACCTCAACAGTTAAACAACAACCTACACCGTTATTTATGTGGAAAATTCCACATAAATCCCACTTCCGATCGTCACTTCCTTGTGGTAACGTATCGTCACTTCCTGTTTTGCTGTCTGCCTGTGTGGTTTGCTCTCCAGCTCTCCAGCCACTAGCTATGGCTACTACCTCTCTTTCCTCTCCTCCTCTGGTGTGCTCTCTCTGTCAGATGTTTAGCTACACCTCTGCCTCCTTTAGTGATAACGGTAAATGTAATAAATGTTGTCTTTTTGAGGCGCTCGAGGCGAGGTTGTCTGATTTGGAATCCCGGCTCCGCTGCATTGAAACACCGTCTGCGCCAGTTAATCTCGACGGACGCCCATTAGCTGCAGCGGAGCTAGCTAGCTTAGGTCCCCCTGTCACCGGTTCCCCGGCTCTCCTCTGCAGCGAGGAGACTGGGTGGGTGACGGTGAGAAGGAAGCCTAGTCGCAAAGCCCCGGTTCACCACCAACCTGTTCACGTTTCTAATCGTTTTTCCCCGCTCAGCGACACACCCGCTGAGGAAAAAACTCTGATCATTGGCGACTCTGTAGTCAGAAACGTGAACCTAGAGACTCCATCGGCCATAGTCACATGCATTCCTGGGGCCAGAGCAGGCGACATCGAGCCAAATTTGAAAATGCTGGCTAAAAGTAACTGTAAATATTCCACAATTGTTATTCACGCCGGCATTAATGACATCCGTCTCCGACAGTCGGAAGTCACGAAACTTAATATAGAATCGGTGTGTGACTTTGCCAAAACGATGTCTGCCACTGTAGTATTCTCTGGGCCCCTCCCCAATCTGACCAGTGATGACATGTTTAGTCGCTCGTCATCCTTGAACCGCTGGCTGTCTGTGTGGTGTCCTAAAAATGATGTGGGCTACATTGACAATTGGAGCTCTTTTTGGGGAAAACCTGGTCTTATGAGACGAGACAGCATTCATCCCACTTTGGATGGTGATTCTCATTTATCTAACAATCTGGCATCTTTTTTATCCAAATTTCCAAAACCATGACTACTCAGAGTTGGGACCAGGAAGCAGAGTCGCAGTCTTACACGCCTCTCTGCAGCTCCTCTTCATCCGCCACCCCTCAGCTTAGCCCCTGACTTCCCCATCAGAGAATCGTTGTCTGCTCCCTCCAAAGTGAATAAAAATATAATGTATAAGCATCCCAAAGTGATAAAGCAAAATATTGGTAAAACTCAAATTAAACATAAAGCCTCTAAATTCAATGATTTGGCCTCTGTTCCTCCTCATAATTTAAAAATTAAATGTGGTTTATTAAATATTAGGTCTCTAACTCCCAAGTCTCTGTTAGTCCATGATCTGTTAATTGATCATCAGATTGATTTAATTTCCCTTACAGAGACTTGGTTAGGACAAGAGGATTATGTTGGTTTAAATGAATCAACTCCCTCTGGTTATTTAAACTGTCAAAATCCCAGAAGTTCTGGTCGTGGAGGAGGAGTAGCATCAATTTACCATTCCAAATTACTAGTTAATGTAAAGCAAAAAACATGTTATAATTCCTTTGAGGGCCTGGTCCTCAGTGTTGGGCACTTTAGCAATTCCAGGTTAAACCCAATTTTATTTGCCATAGTTTATCGTCCCCCATCAACCTATTCAGAATTTTTATCCGAATTTCCTGATTTCTTAGCTGATTTAGTGCTGAAATCTGATAGAATAATTATAGTAGGGGACTTTAATATACATGTGGATGTAGATAGTGACTGCCTTAATGTGGCTTTTAATTCAATATTAGACTTGATTGGGTTTTCTCAGAAAGTAGGAAATTCTACTCATTACCTCCACCATACATTGGACCTTGTTCTGACATATGGCATAGAAATAGAAAATCTGGTAGTGTCTCCTCATAACCCTGTACTGTCAGACCATTGTCTGTTAACCTTTGATTTTACTATTTCTGACTATTTGGCTCCTAAAGAAAAATATTATCACAGTAGATGCCTCTCAGATGATGCTGTTTCCAAATTTATGCAGATTGTTTCCTCTATGCCATGTGTGAACACAACGGAAATAAGCTATAGACAGCTTGCTCCTTCTGTAATTGATAACATGGTGGATAGTGTTTCAGCTTCTCTGCATCAGGCTCTAGACTTGGTGGCCCCCTTAAAAAAGAAAAAGTCTAATCAGAGATTTTTAACTCCTTGGTTCAACACAGAAACTCGTAGCTTAAAACAGAAGACTCGTCAATTAGAAAGAAAATGGCGCTCTACTAATTTAGATGAAATCTATTTAGCTTGGAGAAATCATCTTTTAATTTATAAAAAATCTCTTAGAAAAGCTAGAACGAGTTATTACTCTGCATTAATAGAAGAGAACAAGAATAATCCCAGGTTTCTTTTCAGTACTGTAGCCAGGTTGACAAAGAGTCAGGACTCTGTCAATCCTAGCATCCCCTTAGAGCTTACTAGTCAGGACTTTATGAACTTTTTCAATAATAAAATTTCATCCATCAGAGATAAAATCAATCAGATTCTTCCCACAGTTAACTTAAATACTGTAACTACTACAACTCCTTCTATTGATGTCTGTCTTGATGCGTTTACTCCAATCGACCTTTGTGAGTTAGACAAAATAGTTTCCTCATCCAAACCTTCAACTTGTCTTTTAGACCCTATTCCTACCAGGTTATTTAAAGAAGTCTTCCCACTTATTGGTAGCTTTATTCTTCATATAATCAATTCTTCATTAACTTTAGGCCATGTACCGCAGGCTTTTAAAACGGCTGTAATTAAACCCTTACTCAAAAAGCCAACGCTAGATCCAGGAGCTTTAGCTAACTATAGACCAATCTCTAATCTCCCTTTCATTTCAAAAATCTTAGAAAGAGTTGTTGCTACGCAATTATTTGACCACCTGCAGGGAAATGGTTTATTTGAGGAGTTTCAATCTGGGTTTAGAATCCATCATAGCACTGAAACAGCCTTAGCGAAGGTCACTAACGACCTCCTCATTGCATCTGATAATGGTCTAGTTTCTGTACTTGTCCTTTTAGATCTTAGTGCAGCTTTTGATACTATTGATCATAATATTCTACTTGATAGATTAGAACACTATGTTGGACTTAATGGAACTTCGTTGCAGTGGTTTAGATCTTATTTATCTGATAGGTTCCAGTTTGTTCATGTAAATGATGAGTTTTCTCTCAGCTCAAAGCTTAGTCATGGAGTTCCACAGGGATCTGTGCTTGGCCCTACTCTTTTTAGTTTATATATGCTTCCGTTAGACAACATTATTAGAAAGCACTGTATACCGTTTCACTGTTATGCAGATGACACACAATTATACCTGTCAATGAAGCCAGATGATACTAATCAATTAGCCAAGTTAGAAGCCTGTCTTAAGGAAATCAAAGTTTGGATGACTTGTAATTTCTTGCTATTAAATTCAGATAAGATTGAAGTCATTCTTGTTGGTCCAAAAAACCTTAGAAATTCCTTTCCAAATCAAACTTTCAGTTTGGATGCAGTTACTCTTTCTCTTAATAGCTCTGTGAGGAACCTTGGAGTTATTTTTGATCAGGATTTGTCCTTCAATTCACATATTAAATTTGTTTCTAAGACTGCCTTCTATCATTTGCGTAATATTGCCAAGATTAGGAGCATCTTGTCTCAGAGTGATGCTGAGAAGCTGATCCACGCTTTTGTTAGCTCGAGATTAGATTATTGTAATTCTTTATTATCAGGCTGTCCTAAAACATCTTTAAAAAGTCTTCAGCTGATCCAAAATGCTGCAGCAAGAGTTTTAACAGGTACTAGAAAGAGAGATCATATCTCTCCGGTTCTGGCCTCCCTTCATTGGCTTCCCATAGAGTTTAGAATTAAGTTTAAAATCCTTCTTCTTACTTACAAAGCTCTAAACAATCAGGCTCCTTTTTATTTAAAAGATCTGATACTACCGTATCATCCTAACAGAGCACTACGCTCCCAAAATGCAGGTTTACTTGTAATACCTAGAATCTCCAAAAGTACAATGGGAGGCAGAGCCTTCAGTTATCAAGCTCCTCTCCTGTGGAATCAGCTGCCAATCTGGATTCGGGAGTCAGACTCGATCTTTGTTTTTAAGAATAGGGCTAAAACCTACCTTTTTGATATAGCCTACAATTAGGGAGGGATCATGTGTTTCTGAACCCTCCCTTAGTTATGCTGCTAATAGGTTTAGTCAGCCGGGGGACCTCCAGTAATGCACTGGGCCTCACTCCTTTCCTCACTCTCTATGAAATATTTTTTTTTTTCTGGTCATTAACATTTGTTTGTTCTCTCCCATAGATTGAGTCCCCATCGTGCTGTTTGCTCTCTACATGTCTGTTCTTTTCTTCTTCTCTGTCCCCTCACCCCCCAGCCAGTCGCAGCAGATGACTGCCCCTCCCTGAGCCTGGTTCTGCTGGAGGTTTCTTCCTGTTAAAAGGGAGTTTTTCCTCTCCACCGTCGCCAAGTGCTTGCTCACAGGGGATCGCCTGATTGTTGGGGTCTTTCTGCAACTGTGGGGGTCCTCCCTACAGTTGATAGTGCTATGAGATGACTGTTGTTGTGAAATGGCGCTATATAAATAAAGTTGAATTGAATTGAATTGAATTGAATTATCTTTTAAAATGACAAACATATGTATAACTCGTGGCAAAACTCGATTGGGATCAAAAGATAATTTCGCTCTTTCCATTCATTTCAATGGAGTATTTTTCTGATTTAAGGTTCCATATGCGGAAGTAGAGGGGGCGTGACTCAGCCCGTCTATGGAAGTGACATCCCGTGGCAAATTCGGATGTCAGTTTTGCTTTTTGGAGTGAAAACAATACAAAGGCTTTGGGTTCGTTATGGCAGCAGATCCACTATCTGTGTCATTCTTTGAAGCATTCCGGGAAAGTAATGGACTCATGGAAAAAAAGGTCAAAAAATCTTTATCTCAAAAAAGTTTGAAATTCCAATATCCATGGTCGCCAACAAACAAAATATTCTAAACAGCTTCCAAACATTCCTTTACAATTAAGCTAACACGGTCAAAAAACTGTGAGCCGCCATGCTTCTCTCTAAAACTAATGCAATGTTTACTTTTTCCGGGGTCAAAGGTTCAGAAGCCTTCGGACTAGAACCAGCAGGTTTAGGAACAGTTTCTTTCCAACAGCTGTCACGTTATTGAACTTAGTTCCCCACTGACTCTCTTACAATCATCTTTTACCATCCTCACCTGTACATAACTGCATAACTACATAACTACATCTAACTTATTGCACATTATTTGCACATAACAGTACTTTTAACTTTCTGCGCTGCTGCATATATTTGCTTAAATTGCACATACTGTTAATTACCGTATATACTGCACTGCTGTCCTTTGCACTTCTGATTGGATGCTAAACTGTGTTTCGTTACCTTGTATTCATACATGTGTAATGACAATAAAGTTGAATCTAATCTAAATAGGTTTCAAAATAACAGTCTCTACTTTTCATGAATACAAATGTGGTGTCTGGCCAAATGAGCTCCAGACAAAACAAAATATATAAAGAGGTTCTTTATTCTGAATGACAAAAAACTGAGTTCTTTAAAACAGACAAATCTTAAAGGAAAACTGTTCACAAATTGAGTGAATTAACAACTGTAATGGCTTGTCTTCCTGTTTAGAGCAGAACACAAAACTCACATTAACAAAAAAAACGACAGTTATACTTATTAAACAATGAAATTCACATGATACTAACTTTTTGTGCATTGCTAAGGCCTACTCACAAATGCACATCTCAGCTCCCAACAGTTCTAAAACAACCAAAGAAAATACATCATCTTTATCTCAAGTCAGGGGTAACAATAAAACATGAAATAACCTAATTAAAATACACCATAAATACCGTCAATGATGAAGAAAACCCATGGCCCTCATCCCTTAGGCCTACAAGGTCACTTGGCCTTCCTCCACACCAACAAGCCTGTCAATATTGCACAAACACTTTTACCCCTTTAATAAAGACAATGCTTGGCAATCTATATCAACTCTTTAAAAACACATTCACATACAAATACATTTCACCTAAAAATCACTGGTTTGTTCCAAACCTTGGGTGTGGCCTTCTGCTCAAGCTGTCTGAGCAGAACAAAAGAACCTCCTGTTTCCTGTCAGGTATTTATAGTCTTCTCCCCACCTTCAGCTGCTGCCTACTAAAACCAGGAAAGAGGCTCACAAAATGCTACCGCCCCCTAGTGGAGAGGAGAACCCTCCCCCCCATTCTTCCACCTGGCTACACTCTCCCATGTTACAATAGCCATGTTTACATGGACACAAGTAACCGGATTAAAAGCCTGATCAGAATAAAAATGCTTCATGTAAACACGCCAATCTGAATATTCTAACCCGATCACGCTCATTCGGATCAAAATTTCATTCCGATTGAGAAGGGTGGGTTATGCCGATTGTTAATCCGAATGGTGCGCATGAAAACACTTATTCCGAACGTAGGGCAGAAAATGTTTACTGCACATGTCTATACACCAGCCGCACGTCGACGTGACGCATTTCCACCTTAGCAGCAGCTAGCGGAAAATATAGCGGGAGTAAAACAAAACTGGTCTGTATCGTCCTGTCGTCTCCCTCTGTTCGTCATATGCAGAAGTATGTACTTGTAGCTTCATTACGGAGACCAGCAGAAACAAAAGTACAGTCTGAATAACACAATACAGGTCAATTTCGACACGAAGCGGGGCTTGCGAACACCGGAAGCTGCTTCTTCTGCCATTTTCGGAATGTCGAAATGCCGACGTGTGCATGTCAAAATGATTTATTCCATTCAAATGTGTGACACATGGAAACGCACGTCCTAATCGGATCAGCTTTTTCAGGATCCATGTAAACAGTAAAATTCTGATCTGAATTGTAATCAGACTGAAGAAATTTTGCCCATGTAACCATGGCCATTGTCAATGTCCCCAGTGACTTAACTTAAATTTCTAACTTCACTGATGGCTTCCCTGAAGAAAACAGTACCCATACTGGTTAACAACTGGGACAGTAGATCAGGGCTGAGGGAAATTGAACTACAAACAGACCTAGGGAGATTAGGATTGGGATGAACCCCTATATTTGACCTTTGACTTCGACGTGGTGCTGGAGTTTGTACTGTCACCTCAACATTGTTTGGACTGTCACATGTGAGAGGAACTGCATCAGGTGTAGGCGAAACAGCTATTGTCTCAACCCCATCTTCAACCTCAGACACCGCAAATCCAACAGCCTGCTTCTCTTCTCCAGTGACAATCTCTCCCTCTCCATCTCTGGAATCCAGAGTGGGATATGAAGTCTCTTCAACAACAACATATTCTGGGTCTAAGCCTAGATGTTCAGTAGAAATAGTGGAATGGGAATGGTTTGCAGGTGATGGGGAAACGCTACCCCTTAATCTCCGGGTGCAGGAACAGGATGCACACAAGGCCCAAGATTAGTTCTATGGACCCTTTTAATGGGGCCACCCTCTACTGGCTCCACTGCATGTGTGCTACCCTTGACCTCAACTGCTCTGTACACAGTCGGTCCCCAAGCATCTTGAATTTTATTTCTGCCCTGAGGCCAATAGTGAAGGTAGACCAACTGACCCACCTCTACCGGAGGACAGTGTACTTTATCCCTGCATGCCTCAAGTCTCTCTGCAGCCTTCTGCTCGGCATATCGTTTTACTCTGGCATGAACATCATGAAGATGTTGCTGGTGTATGGCTAGCCAATCATGTTTCCTGTCAAATGTTTGTCCCGGCCCTAACAAAGCATCCACAGGAAGATGTGGGTGCATGCCAAACATAAGATAATAAGGTGAGTAGACTGTAGTAGCATGAGGAGTTACATTATATTCATAGACTAACTCTGGTAAATACTCAGGCCAACACTGTTTCTTTTCTGGAGGTAGTGTGCGCAAGAGCTCATGCAGGGTTCTATTAAAGCGCTCACATTGTGCATTACCTTGTGGATGATGAGGTGTAGTGTGAGTCTTCTTGACACCATACAGTTTGCACAACTCCTGGACAACTTCACTCTCAAAATTCCTACCCTGATTTGAATGTAGTCTCTCAGGCACTCCATATTTCATAAACCACTCCTTTAGAAGTATTTTAGCTGTGGTATCAGCTCTCTGGTCACACGCAGGAAATGCCTGTGTAAATTTAGTGAAAACATCAGTAACAATCAACACATTTTCCTGACCATCTAATGCAGGTTCCAACAAAGTAAAATCCACTGTAACAACCTCAAGCGGTCGAGTAGCTAGGCATGCATGCATAGGTGCTCTGATCTTTGGCTGTGGCATCTTAGTAAGTACACACCTCTGACATCCCTTAATCCACTTCTCCACATCCTCATACATCCCAACCCAAAAACATCTTTGTCTCAAGAGGTTCTGTGTACATTCTATACCTTGATGTCCCATATCATCATGAACACACTTGAGAACAACATCTTTCAAGCATGCAGGTAACAGAAGTTGCTTGCATTCACCCTCCTGCACATTTCCTATGACACGGTACAAAAGTTCATCAATTTTCCTAATCCTTGGCCAGTGTCTTAGTAAAGAAATCACTGACTTTGTCAATCCCTTTCTTTCATGATAAGTGGGCTTTTCCTGCTTGTCCCAAAACTGCTTAAAAGACTGAATGGTAGGATCGGCATTCTGGAGCTGACTAAGCTCCTCTTTTGAGTAACCTGCAAAGTGGGTGTATTACCTTGCAAACCATTATCAGCACTTGGCGCAGCTATCAAAGCCCGAACCTGCCTAACCTGGCAACATTTAACACCTGCGCCAACCAAGTCTGGATCCAAAACGGTCCCCCTCCAAATGACATTACAGATGGATATACAACCATCAAACTCCTGATCATCCCCATCTGACTGAGGCTCCCCTGCTAACGACTGCCTAGAAAGGGCATTAGCGGCATTGTTATTTTTACCAGGGCGGTACTGCACATCAAAATCAAATACAGCTAACTGTGCAACCCACCGTTGCTCAATTGCACCCAACCTGGCAGTGTTCAGATGACTTAAGGGATTGTTATCAGTCACAACTGTGAATCTGCATCCTAAAAGGTAACCTCTGAATTTTTCAGACACAGCCCACTTCAAAGCCAAAAGCTCAAGTGTCATACTGCTATAATTCCTGTCATTTTTTTCTGCATTTCTCAACTTCCTACTAGCATAGGCTATTACCTGTTTATTGCCTTCCTGAATGTGACAGAGAACAGACCCCAGCCCCAAGTAGCTAGCATCAGTTTCCACAACAAAAGGAAGGAAGAAATCAGCATAACCAAGCAAAGGGGCACTAATGAGCTTCTCCTTCAATAACTCGAAGGACTTCTGACACTCTGAGGTCCATAGGCTATCAAATAGTCCCTTTGACTGAACAGAATGATTTTCTTTAATACAGGCATTGACCAAGTCATGCAAAGGCCCTGCTAACTGAGAAAAACCTGGTATAAACCTCCTGTAATAACTACAGAAACCCAAAAACGTCCTCAGGTCTTTCACAGATTTTGGCACTGGCCACTGCTACACTGCAGACACCTTATCAGGGTCAGTACCTATGCCCTCAGCTGACACCTGATGACCAAGGAAACGAACGGTGGACTGAAGAAACTTGACACTTTTCCACTTTAGCCTTTAAACCTGTCTCTCTAAGCCTCTGCAAGACTATCTGGAGTCGACTTAAATGTTCTTCAAAGGTGTGGGAATAGACCAAGATGTCATCCAAGTAGACAAGCATAATTTGAAACACCAGATCACTCATAGTGACCTGCATGAGCCTTTGAAATGTTGCTGGACCATTACAAACCCCAAATGGCAGCCCGGTGTACTCAAACAACCCAAAAGGGGTTGTGAAGGCAGTTTTTTGCCTGTCCTTTTCATGAACTGCTACTTGATGGTACCCACTTGCAAGATCAATGGTGGAGAAAAACTTGGCACCATACAAAGCATCAAAACATTCATCTATTCGAGGCAAGGGAATGCATCACGCCTTGTCTTTGCGTTTAACTTCCTATAATCCACACACAACCTTAAGCTACCATCTGCCTTCCTCACAAGCACAATGGATGAAGCATAAGCAGTAGTGCTCTCCTTGATGACTCCCTTTTTGAGAAGTTGGGCTATATGTTCCCTAACCTCTTGGCCTTGGGTTGTAGGTATGCACCTATAGGGCTGTGTAATGGGAACATCATCTGTAAGGTTGATTTCATGCTTAACCTTGTCATGTTAACCTCATCCTGGAGTACAAAAACATCTGACAACTGAGACAAGAGGGTGCCTAATTTCGCCAGTTCCTCAGGGTAGGCTCCCACATTTAGATGCTCCAACAATGAATGCATCCTAGCCTCTGACGATTGAACCCTCTTTCCTTCAACTGACACCTCTTCATGATCTACAGAGATACGATTAAAACATACCTCAGTTGTCCCATCAACACATTCAACAACCTCCAGAATCCCCACCCTTGTTCTTGGTTGTAATCACAAATCTTGAGCAAAATTTACTACTTGGACTGGAAACAGACTTCTCAGCTTCAACCATGGTGGGAATTACAAGTAAGCCACTGGGCAGTGATGTATTAGTGGGCTCCAAAAGCATCAAAACCTGGTCACCTGAGGCTCGCTTTAGACCTTTGGCATGCACAGTAGCAACAGAAGCTGCTGGTGCATGCACTGTGGTTCTACCCACTATCCTAGCCACAGCAGTTTCCCCAACTATCTCACATACTTGCACTTTCTGGAAAGCATCTCTCCAGGCCAAACCCAATTCTGCCCCAAAATTTATATCAAAACTGGCTATTGCCAGTTCCCTATATCTCAATCACATTCATACCAAGGAGAATAGGACAGGATGTATCTGACTCAGACTCATTTGAAACTTGCTCCTGCTCTGACAATATAGGAGCAGGATCCTGGACTACCAAAAACCCACATTCAGGTATAGTTAACCCCAAAGTCTGTATATCCAACTCTAAGTATCCTATATAAGGAATTGGCAAAGAGTTAGCTGCTGTTAACTTCAGCCATTTAGTAGTTGAGGTCATGTTCTGATTCTCCTTTTGTAAATGTCTTTTAAAAAACCACTCAGAGATGGTACTAACCTGACTCCCAGTATCCAACAGAGTCTTGGCCCTAACTCCACCCACCTTTACTTCAACCTCTGGACATTTATCTACTGCTTTTTCAAGAAATCTCTCGCGTGTAAGGGTCTTTGAGCCTCTACCTTCTCCTCTAATTGTCCGGCTCTTGACAACTGGGGGAGCTAGTTTCCCAGATTGGGTGAGTCCCTAGATGCATTTCTTGTATCTGGCCTACCCCCTGACTGATGTTGCCTGCACTCCCTGGCAAAATGCCCCATTTCTTTACATCTAAAACATATGGGCAGTCCATCCTCAGTAAATTGTGGCCTTAGTCTGGACTTACTAGTCCCAGGTGGCTTCTCCCTGACAACCAGACTGTCTTTCACGATATTGGTCAACTCAATGATGGCTTTACCTTGCTCAGAAACAATTTTCAGGATATCATTTAATATAGAAGACTGATCTTGACAGTGTCCTACAGACACATTGTCACATATGATGTTCCTACTCCTAACAGCTCGTGTGCTAGTAGGTTGGTCTTCTTGAAACCAGACAACTGCCTCCTGTCGCACCTCAAACAATGTGCAGTGTGGTCTTTCTCTAACCATTTTGCGAAGCTCCCTTCGTAGGGCTGACTCTCTAACCCCTTCCACAAACTGGTCTCCAATTACTATTGCTGCATCAGTTACTGCATCGGGTCTTTGTCTTAAAGCTGTGCGAAGAATCTGTGATAATGCATGCAAAAACTCAAAGAAGTCTTCACCCTCAAGTTGGTAACAACCATAAAACTTCTGCAGCAATTGAGCTGTACTGCGTTTCTCACTGTATGCTTCTCGAAGAATGTTAAGTAACTCAGCAGCATTATCTACTTCACCATCAAAACGTCGCCTCACTTCTTCAAGTGCTGAACCTCTAAGGAGAGAAAGAATAAAATCAACTTTATCTTGGTTGTTTAAACCTCGAACGGTGCGGTTTACTTCATCAAGAAATTCATAAACAGAGCGACCATCAACATTAACATCGCCACTGAATGGAATTGGGTGCTCTCTAGGTAAATAGACATAAGACCTGTTCATTCCACCACTTAAAGCAGTAATTTCAGCCATAGCTTGATCGTGCTTTAAACTTAATTCAGATAACTTGGATTGCATGTCCGGAACATCAGTGTCCAGTTCCTCCTCTGGGACATATTCAATATGACTGTCTCTACCTGAAATGATGGAACGCCTTGGTGCTGTACCGAAAGTCCCAGGGCATCCCTCTACAGTCACTCCGGTTGAACTTGGCTGCTGCCATCCTTGTCCAAGATGACTTCTCTCACAACCTTGTCCAGAAGCTCCTCTCAGTCCCAGGCCTTCCCTCACCTTCGACTTCTTGGTTTGCGCTCCCTTGTCCATGATGGCCACCACAACAGCTATCAATGCACTCAATTTTGGCAGAACCCCACTCCTGGTACCAAAAATGCGGTGTCTGGTCAAATGAGCTCCAGACAAAACACAAAATATATAAAGAGGTTCTTTATTCTGAATGACAAAAAAATGAGTTCTTTAAAATAGACCAATCTTAAAGGAAAACTGTTCACAAATTGAGTGCATTAACAGCTGTAATGGCTCATCTTCCTGTTTAGAGTAGAACACAAAACTCACATTAACAAGAAACCAACAACAGTTCTACTTATTAAACAATGAAATTCACACGATACTAACTTTTTTTTTGCATTGCTAAGGCCTACTCACAAATGCACATCTCAGCTCCCAACAATTCTAAAACAACCAAAGAAAATACATTATCTTTATCTCAAGTCAGTGGTAACAATAAAACACGAAATAACCTAATTAAAATACACCATAAATACCATCAATGATGAAGAAACCCATGGCCCTCATCCCTTAGGCCTACAAGGTCACTTGGCCTTCCTCCACACCAACAAGCCTGTCAATATTGCACAAACACTTTTACCCCTTTAATAAAGACAATGCTTGGCAATCTATATCAACTCTTTAGAAACACATTCACATACAAATACATTTCACCTAAAAATCACTGGTTTGTTCCAAACCTTGGGTGTGGCCTTCTGCTCAAGCTGTCTGAGCAGAACAAAAGAACTTCCTGTTTCCTGTCAGGTATTTATAGTCCCCTCCCCCCCAGCGGCTGCCTACTAAAACCAGGAAAGTGGCTCACAAAATGCTACCGCCCCCTAGTGGAGAGGAGAAACATCTTGCCCCCATTTTCCACCTGGCTACACTAACTAAACTGACCTCATTTCTTTTCTATGTAATGATAAAGAAATATAGAAATAATGTCAATTCACAATAAAACAAATGTAAAATCTTATTTATGGCTCTTAACACCCCGGCCCCAAATTGTATAGGCAGGATACATGACAATTACAAACTTACAAATGGAGCCATACATATCAACTCAACATCTTTACAACATATTAACTTAAGAAATCTGTCTATCAAAGAGCTCTCTCTATGGCTACAGTCACACTGCAGGTTTTAATGCTCAATTCTGATTTTTCTGCACAAATATGACTCACATTTGATTTTTTAATGACAGTCTGAACAGCACATATCCGATTTTTTCACACCAGACCCAGGCCACTTTGGCTACGGTCACACTGCAGGTCTTAATGCTCAATTCCGATTTTTTGCTGAGATCCAATTTTTTTGTGTAGCTGTTCACATTACAATTTAAATGCAACCCCCATCAGACTCCAGTGTGAACGGTCTACAGCTATGAAGTGACTCGCATGCACAGAAGAAAACGTAACGTCAGACACAGCATTGTGTTTACGGAAGTAAATAAGAGCCCCGAACGATTGAGGGGGACAGAACTTCTTCACCTTGATGCAGCGCAGCAAAATAAAATGTAAAAAACATTCAGAAATGATTATGCACAAATAAGTGAGACCAGCTTCATTCCTCTACACGCCCGATGACCGCTGTGATCAGCTCTGCTTTAACAGAACTGATCGATTAAACAGCTGTCTTGGAAATGAGACCCTGTGTCTCAATGGGATTACCTGTTTAACCCCTTGGCGTTCCAGCCAATTTCCAGCCAATGTAAAACATTCCATGGGTGGAACATCAGGATTTTAAGAGGATAAATCAGAATCAGAATCAGAATCAGCTTTATTGCCAAGTATATTTACAAGTAAACATACGAGGAATTTAACTTGACATTGGACGCGCACGTTAGGCGCATCCAATGATGCGGTAGCCATGCAAGGCGCCTGTCATACAGTGGGGGTAAAGAGGGGAAGGGAGGGGGAGGAAAACACAATAGGAGAGAGAAAAAACACAGTTAATCAGAATAACGCTCGTATAAGCTCATATTAAAGCTCAAATGAGCCAAATTTTGACTACACAGAAAAAAAACCTCTATGCACAATTAGCAGACAATATAGATCACACAAACAAGAGTTGAGAGAGGCAGTGTATGTATGAGTCAGTATATATGTGTCAGTTCGTGTAATGTTGTATGCATTTGTGTAGTGTAGGTGTGACAGTTGCTAGTGAACAGCAGAGGGCACCTCCAGGCAGTGGATAGATGTTATAATCATGTGACTTATAAACAAGTCCGATCACCGTGGGCTGCACGGTGGCGCAGTGGTTTAGCACTGTGGCAGCACAGTTTTACCCTCGGCCGGGGGACCGCGGGGATCATGAGATCGTAGGTTCGATCCCAGCCCCCGACCAACAGTGAGCTGTGTGGAGTTTGCATGTTCTCCCCGTGTTGCACGGGTTTACTCCGGGATTTCTCCGGTTTCCTCCCGCACACCAAAAAACATGTAGGTTTAGGGCGCTCGCGCACGCAGCGACCAGCAGCCGGTGGCTTGTCACCAGACTGCAAACCAAGTCTACCTACGGGTACAAATAAGTAACAAAAAAAAAAAAAAAAGTCCAGAGTCTATCTCTTCGCTTGCAGATGAAGGCACATGGACTGTCCTTGAGAAGTTCATTCGCTGAGACAACAGCAGCTGTCTGTCGATTGTTTGGGCTAGCAGCCGCCACTTCTGCTTATCTCATCGAGGAGGAATGTAAACAGGGCATCAAAACAAGGTCAAATCTACACAGCTCAGAGCCCACGGAGAATCGAATTTTCCTCTCTCATGCGCTTGAGCTTCATAATTTTAATATTAATATACAGGCTTAAACAGGCATTCCATTCCATGGAGAGCACAGGGCTCCAGATGTATTCCTCCACTGAATCACTGTCATTCAGTTCACCGTTTGCCGCTACTCGTGCCCTCCCCAACTGGTCGAATTTGATGAAGGAGCTTGCCGGGTCCGCTTTGATCAGCTCTCTCACCTTCCTTCAATTTCTGATACATCAGGGAACTTCACAGCCAAAAATAGAAGTCCTGAGATCATAACCAATAATGTTTCCTGCCAAATCTCCACAGACTCATGAATTCCAATGTCCATGAGTCTCCTCACTGGGTTCCTCCTGACCCAATCTTCTTTTGAAGTGGTGACAATCACAGTTAAGCCGCTTTCCAGATCCATAATTTCCATTTAGATTAAGATTCAGCAGAAGAGCGACTAAACACAGACAAAAACGCAACATTGCAAGCTGGGATCAGAAAGGAAAAGAGAGGATTAGAAAAGCGTCTACTCTCTATCAGAGCCGGAAGTGAAGAGGATAAATAAGTAAATAAGGTTAGTAATAAATAATTCTAGCGATTACAATAGGGCTCTCGCCCACTGATGTTATCAGTGGCTCGCACCAGCAGTCCCACACAGGAAGGAGAAGCTGCCACAGACTCCCCTCTCCTGTATCCCTCTATCTGGCCATTCCGCTCCACAGTCATGCCAGTATTAACTTTACATTTTAGATATCACAGCGGCCAGGACTCATAGTGTGCTGTTTACAGGGAAAAGGGAATTTGCAGCGTCCAGTAAATTGTGCCGTTACTTTTTTTAATGTGCTGTTACTGTGAGCCTGCTTGCCTGACGGTTTCAGCCCTGAACCCCCCGAAATTTTGAAGTTGTTCGGAGCCAACAAAATTACAATCCAGTGAAAAAAGGAAGAAGATTGATTAAAAAGTGAGCACAAATCAGCTGTGTCTGCCATGCTTGCTGCATCCTCCACCGCAGAAGTGTCACATCTGTCTCACTTCAGATGAAATGCGACATGACCATTCAGACTGAGGTCGCTTTGGAAAATATCAGATACATATCCAAATTAGGACCACATATGAAAGTGGCCTGGGTCTGGTGTGAAAAAATCAGATTTGTGCCATTCAGACTGTCATTGTCACATTTGTGCAAAAAAATCGAATTGAACATTAAAACTTCAAGTGTGACCATGGCCTTTCATATGTGGTCCTAATTCAGATACGTATCTGATATTTTCCAAAGTGACCTCAGTCTGAATGGTCATGTCGCAATTCATCCGACTTTTTCCTCATTGAAGTGAGATAGACGCAGATGCGGTGGAGGATGCAGCAAGCATGGCAGACACAGCTGATTTGAGGTCTCTTTTTAATCTATCTTCTTCACTTAATCACCAGATTGTAATTTTGTCAGCTCCGACTGCACAATAACTTCAATTTTTATTTATTTTTTTTTGGGGGGGGGGGGGGGTCGGGGCTGAAACTGTCACACAACAGGCGCACAATAATGACACGTTTAAAAAAAGTAACGGCATATTTGGATGCTGCAAATTCCTTTTTCCCTGTAAACAGCACAGTCCTAGCCGCTGTAATATGTAAAGTTGATACCGACATGACTGTGGAGCGGAATGGCCAGACAGGGGGCTACGAAAACACACAGTCCAGGAGAGGGGAGTCTCTGGCAGCTTCTCCTTCCTGTGCAGGACCGGTGGTACGCCGCTAGTACAAGCCGTGTTGTTTATTAGGGCGAGAACCTATCCTATTGCTAGGATTATTTATTATTAACCTTATTTATACAGGTAATCCCATTGAGACACGCAGTCTCATTTTCAAAAAAGCCGTTTAATCAATCAGTTCTGTTAAAGCAGAGCTGATCACAGCAATCATCTGGCGTGTAGAGGAATGAACCTGGTCCCATTTATTTTGTGCATAGTCATTTCTGAATGTTTTTTACATTTTATTTTTGCTGCGCTGCGTCAAGGTGAAGAAGTTCTGTCCCCCCCAATCAGTTGGGGCTTATATTTACTTCTCTAAATACAACGTTGTGTCTGACATTACGTTTTCTTCTGCACATGCGGGTCACTTCATAGCTGTAGACCGTTCACACTGGAGTCTGATGGGGGTCACATTTAGATTATAATGTGAACGCCCACACAAAAAAATCAGCTCTTGGCAAAAAATCGGAATTGAGCATTAAGATCTGCAGTGTGACCGTAGCCTATAAGTCCAGATCCTCAGCAGTCATTTCTTGATTCATTCAACTTCTTGTAACAAAGTTTGTTAGTGGGTCTGTCCAATAGGCTGGACTGAGTCTGAACTTGAACCCGCTGGACAACTCCTCTTGAATCTGAAAAGCTCTTGATTCTTCCAGTCATCCACATGTTCCTTGGGGCAGAACTCTCCACTATCAGCACAAGTTCTGCCTCATCCAGATCTTGCACAGACAAAGCCTTCTCTTTTGCTGACTGTCTGTTTCCTCATTTCTTCTTGCATCTTCAAGTTAGACTTGTCTTTATCCATTTCTGTCTTAGCAACATTAACTTCACATTCCTTTCTTTTAACAGCAACGTGATGGAGCAAGTCTTTCAGGTGCAGCATTGACGCAACAGCCTTCTTCAGCCTGTGCCAGTCCGAGTAGTATTGCCCCAATTTCCTCATGACCTCAACCTGGACTGTGCTGAGGAGACTGACTAGTGCTGTCTTTCTGACTTCACCATCATCATCATCCATGGTGCTTGGTAGGTCAGGTCTTATAGACTAATCACACTCATTTTTGCAAAGGAAATGTGGACCCTGAATCCAACTGTCATTCTTATGAGGCTGGTAAACTTCACACCTCATGAGGCTATATTAGCTGGGTTGAGTGAACTATTCCCATATGTCTTCTGAGATGGTAAAGTAACTTCTCGGATGAATGAAACCCAATTGGCCACAAAAGTCTTAAATCGTGAAGCGTCATTCTCTATGTACCAAAGTACAATCAAACTCTCTGTCCAGAAAACAGACTCTTCCAGCTTGGTCTCCAATTCCTGTCTTAACAGTCTGTCCACTTTCACTGTGGCAGTCAGCTCCATCCTGCGAATTGTGACTTTTTTTTTAGAGGTGCTACTCTTGATTTGGCCATGAGCAATGTGCAGCACTTCTATCCATTTTTATTAGTAAGTATGATGTAGGAAGTCGTACCGTAACCATTCTCACTTGCATCTGAAAAATTTTGTATCTGAGCTGTCAAAGTGGCACTTAAGTTGTGCCTTGATGGCTTGATGTATTGCTTCACCTCAAAGCTGGACAGCTCCTGGAGCTCAGAAAGCGACTGAAACTATTTTCTTGAATGCCTGTTGCCAACATCTTCATCCCAGCTCAGTTTCTCTTGACACAGCTCTCTCAAAATCAGCTTCGCTGGGAGGATACCTGGAGCAAGTAGGCCCAGAGGATCATAGACTGAGCTCACCATTGACCCACCACACTCTTCGTGTGGTGGGTCTTTCAGGTACAATCACATTGAACTTCAAAGTGTCAGTTTCCAGGCACCACTGCACTTCTAAAGTTCTTCCTGTAGGCAGAGCGTCCTTGCTCAAGTCTAGGTTCTTCACCTCTGCAGCTCTCTCATCAGCAGGGACACATGACAGAACTCTTCTGCTATTACTGGCCCACTTAGTCAGGTTGAATCCACCTGTTAAGCACAGAGCTTTCAGAGACTGTGAAAGTGCTATTGCCTGTTCTTCAGAGGCTACAGCTGCCAAACAGCCATCCATGTAGAAATTTATCTCTATTGTCTTACCAGCTTCAGTTGTTGTCTCATTCTTCCTATCTTCTGCTGTCTTTCTCATGGAAAAACAAGCACAGCTTGGGGAAGAAGTAGCCCCAAAATTTGTACAGTGATTCTATACTCATTTAGTTCTCCTGTCAAGTCTCCTTCCAGCCACCAGAGGAAATGGAGGAAGTCGGAGTCCCTGGATGGTACCCTGACCTGATGAAACACTGCCTCTATGTCGGCCATCATAGCAATTGGCTCCTTTCTAAACCTTGTCAACACTCCAATCAAGGTATTTGTGAGATCTGGGCCCTGGAGCAACTGATTGTTCAGTGAAACTCCCTGATATGTCGCAGTGCAATCAAAGATGACCCTGATTTTGTTCTTTTTGAGATGGTACACCCCATAGTGTGGGACGCACCAAACCTCTCCCATCTTGCACTAACTTTCTACAGGCACCTTCTCTGCGTAGCTTTGCTATGATGTCATGAATGAAGCCCTTGCAGTCACTGTGGAATTCTGGGTTCTTGATGAGTTTCCTTTTGAGGTTGATTGCTCTCTGCTCTACCAGATGGTGATTATTGGGCATCTTCACAGACCTGTCTTTAAAAGGTAGACTGATACAATAATGTCCATCAATCAGTTGAGCAGACTGTTCCACATGTTGCATAAAATGTCGATCATCTTGCAATATCTCTGTCTTGTCTTCACAGCTGCGCTCTGAGATATCAGAGTTGAAGTGCTGTGTTAACAACTCTTCAATACTCGCCACAGATATCCTGTTTGCAGTGACACTCTGCAGTCCTTTACTGTTTTGAGGTTCATCCAAATTCTTGATGGGACCATTTACAATCCATCCAATCGCTGTTGTAACTGCATATGAACCATCATCTTCCTCTGTCAGCAGGCCTATCTCTACCTTGATACTTGGAAGGCATACCTCCTCAAGGTAACTCCACCTCCACACGTCTCTCTGTTCTGTTCTGTCTCTGTTCTCCTTCTTCGCAGGAATTTCAGGCTGTGTGAACACTGAAGGTAAGTTGATGTGCATTTCCTCTTCTAGGCCACTGACCTCCAGGTCTGACAGGATGTGACTATGGACAAACTTTTCCTGACCCATAGTTTGGAGCAAAATCTCTGTCTTCCTGCCTTTAAGGTTCAGCATTCTCATAACTGTCTCCATGCAAAAGGTCGCGAAACTGCCTTGGTCAATGAAGGCATATTTTTCCACTGTCTGTGTACCTTTCTTGGACTTGAGCCTCACAGGAACAATGGCCAAAACACATTCTCTGTTTCTGGCCCCGGTGTACCCACATGTCTCTTGTCCTACAGCATTGATGGTCTGAGTGTCACTTGTGCTTTTCTTAGCTTCCTTGACCTTTTCCTCTTTCTGCACATGCAGAAGGCTTGGATGTTTCAACGAACATACTTGATATGTCAGTCGCCTTAAGCAATCCTTACTTAAATGACCTTGTGTAAGGCAACCAAAGCAAAGTCCCTTGGATTTCAAAAATTCTATCTTGTCCTTGTGTATCTGGTTCCTGAGCTACTCACAGTTTCCCAGGACATGTTTCTTTTCACAATACACACATGCAACCTGAACTTTAACGTGCTCTATCTTTGCACCTTAGCTTATGCTTGCAGCAAAACTGCTACTCTTCATAGTGCTTCTTTTTGCATTCTTAGCAGTAAAGCCTTTTTCCTTTTGTTTGGCAGGTGCACTGTCTTCCTGTCCATCTTCCATCCATCTTCTTCCACTTAATCCTTTTTGGGTTGTGGGGGGGGGGGGGGTGCTGGAGCCTATCCCAGCATCTTTGGGCGAGAGGCAGGGTACACCCTGGACAGATCGCCAGTCCATCGCAGGGCCAACACAGAGAGACAGACAACCATTCATTCTCACCAATTAACCTAACTTGCATGTTTTTGGCATGTGGGAGGAAACCGGAGAAATCCCGGAGTAAACCCACGCAGACACGGGGAGAACATGCAAACTCCACACAGATCACTGCTGGCCAGGGGCTGGGCTCGAGCCCAGGATCCCCCGGCCAAGGGTGAGTTGCTGTGCTGCCGCAATGCTAACCACTCCGCCACCGCACTGCCCATAGTGTGTACATGGACATGCTTTTCCGTCAGTCCACATTTGTATTAAAAAACTATTTTTTTAAAATTAATTTTATGTAATATTCTAATTTTTTGAGAAAATGAATTTGGGGTTTTCATGGTCTGTAAGCCATAATCATCAAAATTAAAATAAACACACACTTGAAATACTGTATATCAGTCTCTGTGTAATGAATCTATACAATATGTATATGGGTTTCACTTTCTGAAATGAGTGACAAAAAATATTGAACTTTTTCATGATATTCTAATTTTTTGAGATGCACCTGTAAGTTTGTGAAAATATGTATATTAAGACTACAGACAGACTTACCTTAAGTTATGTCATCGCTTTCAAAGAGCGCCCAGGGTGAAGTAACAGTCCTCTGGATCAGCTGCAGCTCTCAAAATGCAAAACAAAACATTTGTGTTGTTTTTCTCCTCTTTCTTGTTTTTCTCCTTCTGTCATCGGTCAGAAAACATGATGTTGTGGAGGAACAAAATAAGTTCAGGCGTGACACGGCGAGCTGAAGGTTTCAGAGTTTTTATTCCTCCATCATCGTGAGACACACAGTAGCGCTGTGCGCTGTGCTGTGTGTGTGAGATCTGAAAGTGCTGTCGTGAGGCATGTAAAGTCAGCTCTTTTATACAGACAATAGAGAATGCATGGCACATTTACATATTGATATACATATCAGTCAATACATATCAATCGCGTGATTAACTGGTTGTTCCCCAAGGGGCTCTCTGTCCGTATGCAATCCCTGCTGAGCGTGAATATTATCTGTCTGCATTGTGCTGGGTGCCCACACCACTCCCCCCAGAATGGTCAGAAGGGGCTGTGACACACCCCCCACCCCCACCCCCGTCGTTTGGCTCCAGCTCCGATAGAACTGTCAGAGGGCATGTCAGCCCGTGGGGGGGATGGGGGAGGGGTGGAAAGGGCGGTGTGCTCCGCTCCAAGTTCCAGCACGCTGAACGGCCGTGGATCATGGGCGCATGGGCCGGTGTGTTTCGTGCGTAATGGAACAAGACGGCGATCGGTCGGCTTAGGGAGTGAGGTGCGGGAAAAGCTCTGTGCAGGAGGAGGGGGAAGGGGTGGGGGTGGGAGTAAGCGAGTGCCAGCCCAGGACGTCAAAGGTGTCTGGGCCGCGCAAAAATTGCATGTGGATCCGCGATGGTGAGGGACTTTCCCATTAAACGTGGCGGAGATCCACAGCGGCTGTGAAGAAAACATTTTATCTCTGACTTCTCTTGCGGCTCGATCCAGCGAGGGTGTGGGGAAAGCGAGCGGCCAAATTCCCTGAGGATGCGTAGCGGCTGTGATAAACTGAAGCTGTGTCAGGGACTCGGCAGTTTGGCTTTACGTGTGGGAAAGCAGCCCTAAAGCCATTGGGGAAAGCAATCGACTAAATTCCCCTTGTGCGCCTCGGCTGAGAAACCCATACAAGGTCCTGTGTGCGGGCTACACGTCTGCTTCAGGTGCGCGAGCAGCCCTGAAGATTCCAAGGGTGGCGATCGGCCGTTTTCTCGGGCATGTGCAGCGGCGGGGGATGTTGTTTCAGTCTGTGGAGCCGGTTTGTCCCTGGTGCGTGGCGCGCGCCTGGCGCAGTGACCACATAGCTGGCAGTTGTGCTGTCCTCGTAATCCTGCAGTGTGCGCGCATGGCTTCTGTGCGCAGAAGGTCTGTTGTTGAGAGGTGAGTCAGGGTCAGGGAGCTTGATGGAAATCAGCGCAGTCAGCGTCAATGATTGTCCCCGTTCAGGCTGCTTCCTTCATTCGCTCGTGTTGATCATGGTGCGTTCTGGTCCCAGCGCTTGCGCTCTCTGTCTGGCCCTGGAGGTCCCCATCATGGAGAGAGGACAAGGCGCGCGCGCTCCCGTGTGGGTGCGAAGGATGTAGGCGATTCCCAGTCTCTGGAATCCACAGTGCGGTGAGAGGGAGCAGACCGTCATTCTCCCTCATCAGGTCACCAGTGTGGAGGTAAAAGATCAGGCGAGGGTTGCACCATGACGCATGCTGAGGCTTCCCGTCAGGGTCATCTCCGGGGTGTTCGCCTCATGTTCCATTCTTCATCAAGGGTCACCAGTGTGGCGGAACAAAATAAGTTCAGGCGTGACACAGCGAGCTGAAGGTTTCAGAGTTTTTATTCCTCCATCATTGTGAGACACACAGTAGCGCTGTGCGCTGTGCTGTGTGTGTGAGCTCTGAGTGCGCTGTCGTGAGGCATGTAAAGTCAGCTCTTTTATACAGACAAGAGTGAATGCATGGCACATTTACATATTGATATACATATCAATCAATACATATCAATTGTGTGATTAACTGGCGCCGGAATTACTCTCCTTACTCCGGGGATGTATAACAATAGGACAAGAGAGAATGCATAGCACATTTACATATTGATATACATATCAATCAATACATATCAATCGCGTGATTAACTGGTTGTCCCCCAAGGGGCTCTCTGTCCGTATGCAATCCCTGCTGAGCATGAATATTATCTGTCTGCATTGTGCTGGGTGCCAACACATGTGCTGGGTGCCCACAATGTGAGCTTTGAGAGAGAACCTGCCATGATTGTGTTTGGTGACGTGGGATGATGGGACATGAAGTCCGCTAAACGTCATCACAAAAACTAAATATTACTCTTTCTATGACAGCCGACAACTTTAATGATGTGGGAAATTATATTTTAAATTGACAAACATATGTGTGTAACTCGTGGCAAAATTTGATTGGGATCGAAAGATAATTTCATTCTTGCCATTCATTTCAATGGAGATTTTTTTCTGATTTAAGGTCTCGTGCGGAAGGAGCGGTGGCGTGACTTAGGCTCTGTATTTGTGGCTGGTTTTGTTGGGAGCATGCAGGACTAAAATTGTTCAGCATTGTTTCTGTAAATCAGAATATGTTAGGGCCGACAAAAAGAATTGACTGTTGAGTGAGTGTCAGTAATTTTGCATTTACACATTTATGCTTAGAATTCACATGAAGTGGGGCTACTGTTGTCTATTTTTCAATAAGTGATAAGTCGGAGTGCATCACATACACTGTTCATAGCATACACTGTTATATTGATGTCAAATACTTGCCAGATCTGTTTTGGACTTTTTTACTTTAGTACTTCAAACAAGTCATGCAATGATGCTGTCTGTACTGAGGTTACAGTATGTACATTAGTACATACTTTGCAGCACTTTGCAACCTGCAACTTGTTCGGGCCATAGCTAAGTAAAATGGTATGTTTGGTAATAGTGTCTTATGCACTTAGTGTATATACGGTGGCTGCACGGTGGCGCAGTGGTTAGTACTGTAGCAGCACAGTTTTACCCTCGGCCGGGGGATCATGGGGACCGTGAGATTTTGGGTTCGATCCCTGCCCCCGGCCAACAGTGATCTGTGTGGAGTTTGTATGTTCTCCCCGTGTTTGCGTGGGTTTACTCCGGGATTTCTCCGGTTTCCTCCCACATGCCAAAAACATGCAGGTTAGGGAGTTAAGGGGCGCTTGCGCACGCAGCGACCGGCAGCTGGGGGTTTGTCACCAGACTGCAAAACAAATCTACCTACGGGTACAAAATAAGTAAAAAAAAAAAAAAATACAGTGTGTTTTAGACCTTGGCCTTAAAGTTAATAGTATGTTACTATTTTAAAAGTTTTACTGTATTAATACAATAAAAGGTAAAACATACTATATTTGAATCTGTGTTTTCCATTTTCCGCCAACTTAATATTTTAATTTATTGGAAAGTATTTGTATTGTATTTATTAAACTAAAATAACACCTCAATATTTCTGTCAAAACTGCTTTGCTTAAAGATGTATTTTTAGGTTGTTAAGGAGCAGTATTTTACTTGCAAGTAAAGTATACAATTGAGTTTGTTAAGACTAAAAGATTTAGTTTGGCTTGTCTTAAATTTTAAGTTGCATTAATGCAAACTGTTGACTTGAAAACAGCTAACTTAATAAACTCATCTGACTTAAATCATTTAAGTTGATCAAACTTAATTCAATTTCATGTTACTAGTTAAAACATTTTTTTTTAAGCTGAACCAACAAGTCTGGGCTTCTCTGCTTGAACTGCTGCCTCCGCAACCCGGACCTCTGGAAAAGCGGTAGAAGATGGATGGATGGATGGATGGAACCAACAATTCTTTTTTTTTCAGTGTGGGTTTTTGAGGACCATCATGTAAATCTCTATCCACAGACACCTGATGAGGAATATATGGACAAGGTGCACAACCAGCATTTCCAGTAGTCAAACCTCTTCCAGCACTGTCAGGAATATAATGACCGCCATCTTCCTCATCATCACCTGCCGGATCATGAGCTTCACTCACAAGGTTGACTCTGATAGCATCTACAGGTGATCCAGCATATCCACGTACAAGATGGGGTCTGTCAACATCTGTATGGAATCCTGTATATTCACGTCTGAGTACTCTTTCTCCAAGACTACATATATCTTTGCTCGGCAACTTGGACTGCACATAATCATTCATTGCATCACGAAGGCTATCATGCTCTGAGTACACCTTCAGTTTGACATCAGAGGCAGCTATTGCAGTTTCCAATTCCAACTGCTCCATCTCAGCTCTTAACTTTGCTTCTTGTAGCTGTATCACTTTCTTCTTTTTCAGTGATGCTGCTTGTGCCAGAAGAGCAGGTCATTTAGCTTCCTCTCTCATGCGTGCAAGAGACCTAGTACAAGACACACTGGAATGCCCACCAATGGAACCAATTTTACTTTTGTCTTTTCAGCTTTGCTCAGCTACCTCAGATACACTGTTTTGAGGACCAGTCTCATCCTCTTCTTCAACATGCATACTCTTGTTCTTTAATTCACATTTCTGTTCCAAGCACAAATCCCTTGATAGCAGATGACTTTGGCTCATACCAGTTTAACTGATCTTCATTCACTTCATCAGCTGGTAACAACTGCACGACACCATCATTAAGCATGATAAACTCTTCATACTGTTGTGTCCATAATCCTTCTAATAATAACCAGGCCAGAGGTGCAGTGAACATAGCTTTATTATAATAGCAAATATATACAGTCAGCTTACGGCGCTCCTACTGGCCAGAGGGTCGACAGCGAAAGAGAGATGGCTGCCTCCTGCCGTGCCCTTTATACCCTGGGTGACGCCACCACCGGAAAGGCGGGCCGTCACAACTCACTATTCCCCGGGAGCCCCGGCTGCCATCTTACTAATTATTTCCTATATATAACACCCCCACCCCCCCGCCGCAGAAAAACAGTAAATACACCGATTGAGCCCTCCCAAAATTTGTAACCTGACTCATGCACAAACAACAAAACCAAATGTACAGAAATAAACAAATAAACCTAGCCAATTCAGTTTATTTATATAGCGCCAAATCACAACACAGGTCATCTCAAGGCACTTTACAGAAAAGAGTGGGTTGAGGCCACACTCTTAATTTATAGAACCCAGCAGAGACCCCTAAGAGCAAGCACTGTGGTGACACAGGCGAGGAAAAACTTCCCTTTAACGGACAGAAATCTCAAGCGGAACCATAGCTCATAGAGGACAGCCATCCGCCTCGACCAGCTGGGTTGAGTAGCTACATTCAAAAACAAACATACAAATACAACATTCAAAGCCAAACAGTCGAGTACCAAGCCTGGCCAGGCTGCACATGCAAGCAAAGGCCTGGCAGGGGTAGCATTTCTAACTAAAGGCCTTATCAAAGAGAAAAGATCTCAACTTGCTCTTGAATAAAGACAGAGTGTCTGCCTTCCGAACTGAACTGGTAAGATGGTTCCACAGGAAGGGAGCTTGATAGCTGAAAGCTCTACCTCTCAATCTACTTCTAGATACCTTGGGGACCACTAGTAGTTTGGATTTTTGGGAGCGCAGAGCTCTGGTTGGATGATAAGGAACTAAGAGTTCTTACAGTTAAGAAGGAGCCATACCATTAAGAGCTTTATAGGTTAAGAGCAATATCTTGAATTCAATTCTATATTTTATTGGGAGCAAATGTAAAGAAGCTAAAACTGGAGTGATATGATCTCTTCTCCCTGTTCTCATAAGGATACGTGCAGCTGCATTCTGGATGAGTTAGAGAAACTTTATGGACTTATTTTGGCAACTTGATAAAAGTGAGTTACAATAGTCAAGTCTAGAGGTGATAAAGGCGTGGACAAGTTTCTCTGCATCTTTGAGACAGGATGGACCTAATTTTAGAAATATTATGCAGATGGAAGAAGGCGGTCTTAATGGTTTGCTGTATATGAGAGTTGAAAGACACATCTTGGTCAAAGACAACTCCAAGATTCCTAACAGAAGATGTAGAAGCCAGTGCAATGCCAGCTAGTGTTGTTATCTTGCTAAAAAGAGTACTTCTAGCATGTTTGGGGCCAAGAACGATGACTTCAGTTTTATCTGTATTCAGCAATAGAACGTTGTAGTTCATTCAGGTTTTGATATCCTTAAGACACTCCTGGAGTAAACCCAACTGGCTGGGATCATCTGGATTGATGGATAAATACAACTGAGTGTTGTCAGCGTAACAATGAAAATGAATAGAATGCTTCCTCATAATGTCTCCCAAAGGCAGCATGTATAATGTAAACAATACTGGTCCAAGTACTGATCCCTGCGGAATCCATAGCTAACCATGGTCTGAGTAGAGGACTTGTTATGGACATGAACAAACTGGGAACGATCTGACAGATAAGACTGGAACCATCTTAGCGTTGTTCCATTCAAGCCAATTTGCTGTTCAAGTCTCTCTAGCAGAATATGGTGGTTAATGGTATCAAAGGCAGCGCTGAGGTCCAATAAAACAAGGACAGAGACAAGTCCTTTGTCAAATCCCATAAGGATGTCATCAGTAACTTTCACTAAGGCTGTCTCTGTGCTGTGATGTTTCCTAAAACCTGACTGAAATTTCTCAAATATAGAATTTTTTTCTAAAAAGGTGCACAATTGATCGGCGACTACTTTTTCAAGGCTCTTGGAAAAGTAGCGGAGGTTAGATATTGGTCTATAATTGGCCAAAATCCCAGAATCAAGCGAAGGTTTTTTAAGTAGAAGTTTAATTACTGCCACTTTAAATGACTGCGGTACATGTCCTGTCAATAGGGACATATTAATTATGTTCAAATGAGATGGACTAATCAGAGATAGCGATTCCTTCACTTGTTTAGCAGGGATTGGATCTAAAAGACAGGTAGTTGATTTAGAGGCTGACACTATTAGGGCTAGATCAGAATGATTAATACGAGAAAATTTAGAAAAGTGGAGTTCTGAGCCTGTGGGCACAGCAGTGTTAGTTAGAGGCTTGGCATTTTTAGGGGGGCTATTTTTTGGAATGTTATTCCTAATACTGACAGTTTTATTCAAAAATTCAAAAAGTCATCAGCACTAAGAGTTGGAGGGATGTAGGGATCTATGGCATTTTGGCTCTTGGTTAGCTGAGCTACAGTGTTAAAGAGAAATCTGTGGTTGTTTTTATTTTCTTCTATCAAGGATGGATAGTACTGTCACCTAGCACTACGGAGAGATTTCTTATAGGTGGTAAGGCTGGCATTTCAGGCTGAACAAGATTCTGTCTTATTTGCACGCCAAAGCCTTTCACGGGATCTAACTTTCTGTTTTAACTTAGGGGTGTGGGAGGTGTACCATGGAGCTAGTCTCCTATTTTTAATAGTTTTCTTTTTAAGATGGGCTATGGAGTCAAGTGTTGACTGTAGTGAGGCTGCAGTACTACCAACTAAAAGGTCTAATTCTAATGGATTCAAGTAATCAGTGCTGTCTGCTATATTCAGGGATGAGAATGGGGTTTGGGAAAAAAAGAGGAAACTAAGCCGGGGGTCTTGGAGGACACAAGCTAACGAAATCTGGTGTTTTAGAATGCTCAAATGTGGTCTTATATTTAAAGTTAGAAGTAAATACAAATGCATTTATAGTTTACCTTTTTAATCTGCTGCTGCATCACATGTGTAATCATGTTCAATACTGTTTTGATTCAGTGTCACACTTTATTGAGAAACAGAAAATGTCACTTCCATAATTACATGCCTGTGCTACTACTCTATGAACTTATGTACAAGTCAACGTATTCTTCACATCTAATTGTGCAATTTTTTCTTCTTAAGGCTTTGGTAGCCAATTGCTATATTGAGACATGGTAATACAGTAAGTGCTGAAGGGATTAATTCTTTAAAGTGAGCCACGGTAGATAAGTATCTGGTAACTATATTTCTGCTTGATGCTGTGAAATCGGATAGCACAAATTTGAACGTTATCAAATAGTGGTCAGTCAGTGTGTGAGAATTTGGTGCAGCAAAGCGAGGCCAGAGCTTCAATTCCAATTTTCAATTTTATTTAATTAGCTTACAAGTAAATAGTTCCAATGAACATCCGACACGATTCTCACCAATCCACAATCGAACTCTATCGAACTCTATACTATCAATCAACACACCTGCTTTATACAACCGGAGATAATTAGGGCTAATTAGCCCCTACCATAATCCCAGGTAAAACAATCAATATTCCATTATTTTCCACATACCCACTGATCTCTAAAATACATAAATACTTCCCAACTATACAATATAAATAACATACAATAAATAACAATCAATAACAACAATCACAATATAAATAACTCAATAAATATCTCAATCCCCTATTTACAAACATTAAACCACCCCTCTAACTTACCATACATGTTTGCTTCCTGCTGGTGTCCTATATAAGGCCCTCAACCCCTAACGGAGTCTTTTGCCCGGACACCCACAGGAAGCATGTTGGCAAAGGTATGTGCAATAAATTATTATCAATTATTTACCAAATACTTAATCATAACCATTATCTCCCAAGGCACTCAAATTAAACAAAAGACAGATCCCAAAATACTGTGTGCACTTTCACAAATAATTACAATAACATTTACCACATTACAAATAATATAAACACACATATAATAAATCATGACAGTGGTGACACTCCATCGTCACATTTCCTCCCCCCTTTCCCGAGAGTACAGTACTCTACGAGTCATGTACTCTAGAAAGGCTATCTGCTACAAGGTTGGTTTTCCCTGCCACATACCGAACAGCAAAATTATATGGCTGAAGGGACACATACCACCCTGTGAGACGACTGTTCATATCCTTCATCCTGTCTAACCACTGTAGAGCCCGATGATCTGTCTCCAACAAAAAATGACGTCCTAATAAATAATATTTTAGAGACCCTATTGCCCATTTCATGGCAAGACATTCTTTTTCTACAGTAGAATATCTTGTCTCCCGGTCCAACAACTTACAGCTCAAGAACAGTACTGGGTGTCTCTCTCCCTTCTCCTCCTGGAGAAGTACTGCTCCAATGCCAACCCCTGAAGCATCAGTCTGTAAAATGAACGGGCGAGCAAAGTCTGGACTGTAGAGAACCTTCTCCCCAGAAATAGCCCTCTTCAGATCCTCAAACGCTCTGTCACACTCCTCTGTCCATTTTACCTTATTTGGTGCTGAAGCCTTAGTGAGGTCAGTCAACACTGCTGCTCTGTCAGCAAAGTGGGGGATGAACTTACTGTACCATCCTACCATTCCCATGAATGATCGTACTTTCTTTTTAGTGGTGGGTACAGGGTAGGTCCGGATGGCATCCACTTTACCTACTCGTGGTCTAATGACCCCCTGACCAACCACATGTCCCAAGTACTCCACCTGCTGCTGTCCGAACGCACATTTGCGCGGGTTGATTGTCAGTCCAGCCCTCTTAATTAACTGAAGGACCTGCCTAAGGTGTATCAAATGTTCTTCCCAGGTCTGACTATAAATGACCACGTCATCCAGATAGGCAGCCGCAAAGTTCGATACTCTCCTTAACACTTGGTCCATCAGCCGCTGAAAAGTTGAAAACAATTTGACCTGAATTTGACCTGAAGGCCAAGTGGCATGACCCTGAACTGAAAACTGCCATAAGGTGTTTTAAAGGCTGTAAGTTCCTTTGTTTCTGGTGCTAATGCCACCTGCCAATACCCCTTGCATAGGTCCAAAGTAGAAATAAATCTAGCCTTGCCCACTTTCTCTAACAATTTGTCAATCCGGGGCATGGGGTATGACTCAAATTTAGATACTGAGTTAAGGTATCTAAAGTCAATGCAGAATCTTAATGAGCCGTCCTTTTTGGGGACCAGCACAGTCGGGCTACACCACTCACTGACTGACTCCTCAATCACTCCCAGCTGCAACATCAAATCATTTTCATGCCTCATTTTTGGTACCAATCGTTCCGGGATCCTATATGATTTTCTACGTGGAACAGTTTCCTCTTTCAAATAAACCTTATGACGTACCAATGTGGTGAAACCAGGTCTCTCCTGAAACAATTCTGGATCCAATAGTGTCTCTAACTCTCTCCGCTGATCCACCTGCAAATGAGACACTTCAAATAAATAAGGCTCTGACACATTTGTGGGAAAGGACTGTTCTTTCTCCTCATCCACTTTCGTCGCACAAATGAGTAGCTGTGGTGTCTCCTGAAGAACAGGTTGCTGCTGCTGATGACCAGGCTGCTGAAACTCTTTCAATAAGTTAATATGGAAGGTCTGATATTTTACCTTTCTCTCAGGCATATATAGTGCATATGTCACTGAACTTAATCTCTTAGAAATTTCATATGGCCCCTGCCATCGAGCCAACAGCTTACTATCACACGAGGGCAGCAATAACAAAACTTGTTGTCCTGGGTGAAAAACCCTTTTTCTGGCCTTCTTGTCATACCAAGTTTTTTGTTTGGCCTGCGCCGTCCTCATGTGCTCCTGAGCCAAAGCAGTCATTCGATCCAGTTTCTCTCTCATCTTAATAACATAAGAGACCACATTGTCCTGATCACTCGGTGGACTCTCCCAATGCTCCTTTAATAAGTCCAGTGGGCCCCTCACCTGACGACCATACAGCAGTTCAAAAGGTGAGAACCCTGTTGAAGCCTGGGGCACCTCCCAATAAGCAAACAGTAAATAAGGTACCCATTGGTCCCAATCTGAGCCCGTTTCAGAAACAAATTTCCGCAGCATATTTTTAAGAGTCTGATTAAATCGCTCCACTAGTCCATCAGTCTGAGGGTGATATGGGGTGGTCTTAATACCCTTAATCCCCAACAGCTTATATACCTGCTGCAACAATTTGGACAAGAAATTTGTTCCACAGTCTGTCAGAACTTCTCTGGGTATGCCTACCCTTGAAAACAACTGGATAAGGCAGTTGGCAACCTGCCTAGCCTTGATAGATTTCAGGGGAAAGGTTTCTGGGTACCGAGTCGCATAGTCACATATTACCAACATGTATCTATTACCAGCAGAACTTCTCTCTAGGGGGCCAACTATATCCATCCCTATTCTGTCGAATGGTGTTCCAATAGTGTAGGATTTTGAGGGATGACAAGCAGCTCATCAATTTTTACACCGTAGGCCAAGACCAGGTCAAGGGTGTGATTATGATGATGGGTTGGTTTACTAACACACTGAGTAAAACCAGTTGAATTTAAGAAGGAGAGAAATGCTACACTATGACTATCATTATCAACATCTACATGAATATTAAAGTCACCAGCTACGATAATCTTGTTTGAACTAAGAACTAAGGTTGTTAAGAACTCAGAGAATTCAGACATAAATTCAGCAAAAGAAGCACTGGGAGGGCGATATACTGTGGTAAATAAAACAGGCTGCTCTGACCTCCAGGATGGATGTGTTAAGCTAAAAATTAAGCATTCAAAAGAGTTACAATTTGAGTTTAGTTTAGGCTGAGGATTCATTGGTAATGTGGACTCCTATATTACCCCGACACCACCACCTTGGCCAGTGTTTCTAGGAATATGAATATTACCATGGCTGGTGGTGGGGTGTCCTCATTGATACTAACAAAGTCATCGGGGCGTAGCCATGTTTCTGTGAGACAGAGTATATTTACATTGTAATCTGTGATCATATCATTAATTAAGGTCGCTTTATCTGACAGAGATCTTATATTTAGCAGTCTACATTTAATTATTTTATTTAACTGTGGTAAATTAGTGGTTTTAATCTTTATCAAGTTATGTTGTATTTGTCTTGGGTTATAATGTTTTGGGTAGCAGGAGACAGACACAATCTCTATGGGGTTATGAATTGAAGACTGATCTAAACAGCGAGAATTATTTGGATTAATAGGATTAATATGAGAAGTGGAAGCAAAGAAGGGCTGGTTGGCAGACCCAAGTACTTTGGGGTGAGTTAACACACCAGCTTTCAGTCACTGTACTAAAAAATGCTGAATGGAATAAAACAGATTGTCCCTTAGAACACGTGCACAGAGTCTATTTGGATGGATACCATCTGGCCTCATAAATGATGGGTGGTTCCAGAACAGGTTGAAATTGTCTATAAAACCAATGTTAAAAGTAGGACGTGTTGAACACAACCAGGTATTAAGGCTAAGAGTTCTGCTAAAATAATTGCAACCTCTTCTAAAAGGAGCAAGTGGCCCAGAAATAAACGCACGTCTGCCACAGTTCTTAAGAGTAGACAGAAGGTTCCTGAAGTCTCTCTTTAAGATTTCCGATGTTTCATCTGGGATGTTGTTGCATCCAACATGCACAATGACAGTTTTAGAGTGGGGGTATTCATTTAATAGGTCAGGGGTAAGAGCCTCAATGTCTGACACTTTAGCCCCAGGAAAAATTTTTGTAACACAGTACCTGCTTCTGACGTTCCTCATTATTGAATCACCATTTACCAGCGTCGTCTGGAGAGGCTTTGTCGGTAGCTTCTGAAATGGTGGATAATTTTGCCGTTGTTGCTGCAGTGGTGAGGTGCCGGTGCGGGGGTGATGCGGAGGGTTGCGCTCTCTTCTTTTTGGAGCTGGTGTAAAGTTTGGGACGCCTAAGGTAGTTTTGATCCAGGGCTTGCGGGTTTGGGCCGCTGCTGAAGGAGAAGGGGCGGCCATGGGAGGAAGATCAACGTTCAGGTGGGGGAAATCTTCCAGGGAAAGAATGTCGAATCTGTTTTCCAGCAAAAGCGGAAGGGAGGAGGCGCGGCCATGTCTGGTCAAGCCCCGATGTTTGCTATTGGGCCCAACCATGGTCCAGGGCACGCATTGAGGCTGTGAAGAACCACCCGGGGCTTTGGGTTTAGCTCTGAGCTGAAGCCATTGTTTGGTGCTGGAGTCCTGGACAGCTGAGGTGACCAGGGCAGGGGTGGAGGTGGATGGCGATATGCTAATTTCACCCAGGTAAGTAGCCGTCTCTGCTAGCTGTGAGTCCGTAGCTAGCGCCGATGTCCGTCCAAAAATGATAGTATCCAGATGGTTTTCAGCTTCCCGAATCTTATAGAGGTTAGAGAGTCTCAATTCCAACTCAGAAACCTTCTTAGAGAGGGAAACACAGCTGACACGGGTTGGGGATGGAGCCATGGCTTTCCAGGCCAGAAGTGGCTAGCTAGCTAGCTGAAACAGATGGGTTAGCCTAACCCGGTGAACAGCCCTGATCGGGGTCTGATTGACCTGTGAGCCAATACAGGCTGTTGTATTTACTGAGCTAACACTAAGTAAAAAAGTTATTATCAGTAAAAGAGAGAAAAAGAGAGAAAAATTTAAAACGGAGCTAATACAACAAACAAAAACAGACAAGATAACCAGTACGTGTAGAAGTGACCGAGTTTACAAACAGACGCCGACACATGTGCAGTGTAAAAAATGTAAAAAAAAAAAAAATCCACACACACAACACAAACTAGAGGGGCCAGGTAGACTGCTGGTGCCCCCTGCACGGTCCAGCTGGTTATTCTGCCACCTTAGATATCAGTCCAAAATTAAAAAATGACCGTTTACCTAAAACAAAAATAATTCCAGAACACTTAAATATATACAACACAAACAATATACACCCTCCACTGGCGGCCCCCACCCCACACTTGGGCACATCACCAAGTTCCAAAATAAACAGTGTTAGGTGTTACACATGACCATTCACAAATTTCTCCACAATTTCAATTCAAATCTCACAATTACAAAGTACTTTCTCTCTTTTTTTCCGTTTTTTTTTTTTTTAACAATTCAATCAATTCAGTTAATTATGCATTCTTTTCTCCGATTTCGACACACACACACACACACACACACTGGGAACAACCCAATAAGAACAGGTGGGGAATGGGGAACCTAACATTAGAACACTTTACATACACCCCAGTCACTTCACAAACCCCGTGGACCCCACCCCCCTCCCCCCGGATTACCATCTGGTGGTTCCCACCCGCAGTGCCTCGGTCTCTTGGTCTCCGGAGATGGGCTGCGCCGCCTTCTCTTCTTCACCACACGACGCAGCTCTCTGGGGTGCCCCACGATTCGTCAGACAAGCCCAAATACTGCAGCTGCCCCTGGTCATCACGCTGTTGCGAAGTCGGTGGGTCCCTCTCAGCCGAGCTTCAACCCTTGGGCGGACCTTGTCACCAATGCAAAGGGGAGCTCTGTTGTGCTTCTTCGGACCACCATGTTGTGAGCGGGCCTCCTTGTCAGAGCTGGTCGTTTTGCCAGCCCGGCCTGAAGCCCTCCTCGAAGGCCATCGTTTGGCGCATTTCAAAACTGCACCAGTCAGTCTTGCCCCAGATTCTTTCAGCGCTGGCACCTCAGTCCTACCTGCCGCCCCAGGGGCCCTGTCATGCCATCCAGTTCCCACGTCAAGGGCAACTTGGACCCTGGCATTGGGTCAGTCCTGGGATAGCGCATCGTGGTGTTTGGTTTGCACTCCTCCTGTGATACCAGACCAATCATTATCCCACACTGCATCGTCATCCACACACAGAGCAGGTTGGTCCCACAATCCGCAGCCCCATCACTCCTCTCCGTTGTCGCTGGCGATCGAAAAGCCCAAGCCATAAAACATGTTGCACTCCATGATGTTGGATCCCACAGCGGTCACCACCACCTGGACGTTCGTCATTATTCTTGACTTGTACATCACCGATAGTTCCACAGACCCCACCACAGCGAGCTTGTTCCTGCCATAGCCATAGTAGGGAGTGGACACTCTATATGCGGTGGCGGGGAAACAGACTCTTCACTGTCGCCAAATTTAGCACCGAAGCTACCGATCCTGTATCTACTAGTAGCGGCACTTCAGCATCATCCAGCGTAACTACAATAAATATGTCCATCCGTCTCTGTGGAAACTATATGGATCACTGTAGGAGTCTTCGCAGAGGAGCCCACTTCCTGTCTTTCGTCCCCTCGCTCAAAGTTTTTGCAGGGTCTGGCAAAGTGTTGCAGCAGGCCACATTTACCGCAGTACTTTCCTTTCACCGGATACTCTCTGGACTTATAGTGATGCCTAGAGGACCCACAGCCGTAACATCTCGGCGTACCGGGGACAGACCTAATCTTCGCAATGGAGGTATATTCCTCTTCATCTCCATTGTCTTCATTTTCGGGGTCCAATGTCAGCGCCTTAACCTAAGGCTCATCTTGTGATGGAGTGAACCTCCCACTGAGGTCCCTCGCTATTGTTTCCACCGCCTCGAACTGCTGTGCTACGTCGATAGCCGTGGCTAACGTCAGTCCGCCTGGATAAGTCAGGAGTCTTGACCAAGCCGCAGGACAGCGCATGTGCTCTGCCAGCTGGTCCCGGATCATTTCGTCCTGCAAGGCTCCAAATTGGCACTCACTCGCCAGCTGACGCAGTTCCGTGAAATAACGCTTCACTGACTCTCCCGTCTGCTGGTGGCGCTGCCGAAACTGGATGCGTTGGACAATGATGTTCTCAGGGGCACAAAAATAGTGCACCATTAGCGCCACCACTTCATCAAAACTATCAGCTCCTCCCAAAGTATTGAAGATACTTTGGCCCTCCATGCCTAAGTTATGGACCAAAATTGCCCTGGCACGCAGCTTCTCAAGTTTGCTGAAGTTAAGGGCCACCAGATAGTTGTTAAAAGCAGGGAACCACCTAGGCCAAGGCACAGGTGGTTTGCCCGAGGCCTCCAAAAATGGTCGGAAACTGGTGGCAGCTCGCTCCATTACCGTGTTCTCCTCATCGCCAAATGTTGTGTTGTGGAGTGTGTGAAATCACAGGCAGATTCATTTCAAATGATTTATTGCACACACACATCTCACGAGCACTGAACAGAATGACTCGTCACGTCACGAGCACAGAACAGACTGACTCTCCACATCAAGTTACACTTCACAAGATTCAAGGCACTTCCTAATAACAGCAGGACATCTACACCACACTTCATTCAACCCCCACTCCCACTGTTCTCCCATGTGTATTCATTGTCTTTGTATAAGGTGTGAAATAACCTGAGACCTGAGGCCCACACTGCCCCCCCCAACAACTTAGATAGAACAATAGCACATCAGTCCACACGCTGTTTCGGCTTCAGCCTCCTCCCATATCTGCTGCAACTGGGTTTTACCACCTCCGTGGCGCTGCTGTGCCGGTGGGAGGCTGCTGGAAGTGTGTCTGACTGCGGGTGAGCCGTGTAGAGGGGAGAGGGGGTTCACTCTGCCCGTGTGGCTGCTCTGATGAATCGTTTCCCTGGGGAGCTCTCCGTGGGGGTCTTCCACGCCGAGGGGCCCTAGCCAACAGCACTTGCTCGTCCGCCACAACGAAAGCGGGTTTGAGTCTGTCTATGCCAATTTTTTCCCTCCTACCCCCCAAGTCTAGCAAAAAATGCTTATCCCCTGTTTCCAGCACTCTGAACGGTCCATCATAGGGTGGGCGCAATGGAGGGCGGTGGGCGTCGTGTCTGACAAACACGAACTCTGCGTTCTTCAAAGTTTTAGGCACAAAAACACGCAGAAAACTGTGGTGGGCAGGTCCCGGCAGCGTGCCTGTGTTTGCGCTACGCTGCAAAAGCTGAGAAGGGGAGCTGCCGGGCGCGGGATTATCTGGCAGAAATTCCCCGGGCAGCCGTAGTGGCTGCGCAAAAACGAGCTCTGCCGGGGAAGCTTCCAGCTCCTCTTTCGGCGCGGAGCGCAACCCCAATAAAACCCACGGTAACTTGTCTACCCAATTTGCATCTGTCAATGAAGCCCTGAGTGCTGCTTTCAGTGATCTATGAAAACGCTCGCATAACCCATTGGCCTGTGGGTTGTACGCGGATGTGCGGTGAATTGTAACACCCAGGCTGTGGGCCTTCACGGACCAGAGTTCGGAAACAAATTGAGGGCCCCTGTCGGACGTAATGTCTGACGGGACTCCAAAACGTGCCACCCATGCTGTTAAAAAAACGCGCGCCACGTCTGCGGACGTGGTTGCCGCCAGCGGAACCGCTTCTGGCCAGCACGTAGTGCGGTCCACCATTGTCAGGAGGTGCATGCACCCCTGTGATGGCGGGAGGGGGCCCACGAGGTCCACGTGAACATGGTCGAACCTCTTAGCCGGAATGCAAAACGGCTCCAAGGGAGCTCTCGTGTGTCTGTGTACCTTGGCTCGTTGGCATGCCACACAGGCTGCAGCCCACTCTTTAACTTGTTTGCGTAGGCTTGGACACATAAACTTCTCTCCCACCATTTTGACGGACGCACGCACTCCTGGGTGCGCCAGAGTGTGAACTGACTCAAACACGCGGCGGCGCCACGCGGCCGGGACCACGGGACGCGGGCGACCCATGGAGACATCGCAGATTAGGGGGGGCATGCCGTCTTGCAGCACCCTGCTCTCCAGCCTTAACCCTGTTGGTCCAGACTGGAGCGCGCGCACGTCTGCATTGCTAATCTGCTCCACAGCCATGGCTGCGTAATCTATGCCCACGCAGACTGGGGCCACCACGGTGCGCGAGAGGCAGTCCGCCACTACATTCAGCTTGCCCGACACATGCTGAATATCTGTCGTAAACTCTGAGATCGCGGCCAGCTGTCTCTGCTGCCGGCCCGACCACGGTTCTGAAACCTTGGCCATCGTGAATGTTAGCGGCTTGTGGTCTACGAACGCGGTGAAGCTGCGCCCTTCCAGCCAGAACTGGAAGTGGCGAATGGCCAGGTGGAGAGCCAGCAACTCTCTGTCGAACGCGCTGTATTTACGTTCGCTGTCGCGCAAAGCTCTGCTGAAAAAGGCGAGCGGCTGCCAAGCCCCGGCAACGCGCTGCTCCACGACAGCCCCTATGGCCACGTCTGAAGCGTCGGTGGTGAGCGCTATGCGGGCCGTCGGGTCTGGATGTGCCAGCAGTGCAGCGTTTGCCAGAGCTGCTTTAACTTCCGAGAACGCCCGCTCTCGCTCTGGGGTCCATTCGACCCTATCCGCGGGTTTCTGTTTCTTGAGCGCGGCGTACAATGGTTGCATGAGCTGCGCGGCGCAGGGAAGGAAACGGTTATAAAAGTTCACCATTCCCAAAAATTCCTGCAGCGCCCTGACCGTCTGAGGCCGGGGAAAACCCGCCATGGCACGCACTTTGTTGGGCAGCGGGATCGCTCCTTCTGGAGAGACGCGGTGCCCCAAAAAATCAATCTCCGTTACGCCAAACTGGCATTTCGCCGGGTTGATTATTAACCCGTGCTCCTCCAACCTCCGGAAAACCGTTGTGAGGTGGGTTTCGTGTTTGTCTTCGGACGCGCTGGCTACCAGGATATCGTCCAGGTAGACGAACACGAACGGGAGATCGCGCAGCACTGCATCCATCATGCGCTGGAACATCTGTGCCACTCCTTTTAACCCGAATGGCATGCGCAGGAACTCGAATAGCACACTGGGACTTGGTGGTAACCGCGGACCAGGTCTATTTTGGAAAAAATGCGTGCCCCGGCGAGGTGAACGGAAAAATCCTGTATGTGGGGAATCGGGTAGCGGTCGTGCGCCGTGGCGTTGTTCAACCTGCGGAAATCACCGCACGGTCGCCACGATCCCTCAGCCTTAGGGACCATGTGTAGCGGGGATGCCCATGGGCTGTTCGAGCGCCTGATGATGCCCAACCTTTCCAGGTTGGCGAACTCCTCGCGTGCTATGGCCAGTTTAGCTGAGTCCAAGCGCCGAGGTCTTGCAAAAACGGGCGGCCCGGTGGTGGTGATAAAGTGCTCCACCCCGTGTTTAGCAATGGCCGCGGAAAACGTCGGGACCGTGAGTGCTGGGAACTGAGTGAGCAGTGTGTGGAACTTACCGCCTGTAGTTGTGACGTTGGCTTGTGCTGTTGGCTGGGTCACTCGAGCTATACAGGGGAGAGAGTCAAAAGACAGTGCACTAACCAGGCGCCTGTTAGCAACATCAACCAGTAAACCATGTGCACACAGAAAATCAGCCCCCAGTATATGGTAATTCAGTGCTGCTATGACAAAAGTCCACTCATATGTACGGCCGTGTAGAGATAAGAGCAGAGTCCTCTCACCAAAGGTCTTAATATCCGAGCCGTTTGCTGCCAACATCCCGAGGCCGCTAGATCCTGCCAGCCGGTCAGCGTAGGTCAGCCGGATGAAGCTCTTCTGGGCTCTGGTGTCCACGAGGAAACGCCTCCCCAAGCGTGCGTCCGTTAGATAGAGCAGCTTGTTCTCTTCACCGAGGGTCGCTGCTGCTACCGACCCCCAGCCTTGGCATTTTCCCGAGAGCTGGAATTGGCACGGTGGCGCACATCTGCGTGTGTTCTCTCCGAAGCGGCGGTGGTAGGAACAGAGCGTGTCTCTCTGGCGCTCCTTGGCCCCCGCTGCTGCTACCGTCGGTGGCTCCTCGCCTCCTCTGGTCGTCTCGCTGGGCTCCGCCGCTGCCGCGTTGACTGTGATCGCCTTGGTGGTGATGATGATCCGGTCTGCCTCCTGGGCTAGCGCACAGTAGTCTCGCACGGCCAGCCGCGGCGAATTGGCCAGAACCGCTCTTGCTACTGTCGGAAGGTTCCGGAGGAAGAGGTGGGCAAACAGAAAGTGCTCGTCGTCCGTGCCCCTTAACGCCAGCATCTTCTCCATCAGGTCTACGGCCAAACCATCTCCTAGCTCGGTCCGCGTCAGGAGCCTCTCCGCTCTCTCACAGTCCGAGAGCGTGTAGCGCTGGATGAGCGCCGCCTTGAGTGCCTCGTATCTGTTGCTGGCTGGTGGCTGATCGAGCAGGCTCACTACCTGTTGAGCTGTGCGGGCATCGAGCGCTGCAACCACATGGTAGAATCTGGTGTCATCTGCCGTTACTCCCCGGAGGGCAAACTGGGCCTCGGTGAGGTGGAACCAAGAGCGCGGGTTGTGCTGCCAGAAATCCGATAGCTTGACTGCAACCGCACACGCGTGGCTGGAGGTTCCAGTCCGGGCTGTCTGTGGGATGGCTGCCGCCTCGCTGTAGCTTCCTGACCGGGCCGGCTCTGGGGATCTTGCCTCGTGTTCCATAATACGTCTTGGGTCACCAGTGTGGAGTGTGTGAAATCACAGGCAGATTCATTTCAAATGATTTATTGCACACTCACATCTCACGAGCACTGAACAGAATGACTCGTCACATCACGAGCACAGAACAGACTGACTCTCCACATCAAGTTACACTTCACAAGATTCAAGGCACTTCCTAATAACAGCAGGACATCTACACCGCACTTCATTCAACCCCCACTCCCACTGTTCTCCCATGTGTATTCATTGTCTCTGTCTAAGGTGTGAAATAACCTGAGGCCTGAGGCCCACAGTGTCCATAATCCTTCTAATAATAACCAGGCCGGAGGTGCAGTGAACGTAGCTTTATTATAATAGCAAATATATACAGTCAGCTTACGGCGCTCCTACTGGCCAGAGGGTCGACAGTGAAAGAGACATGGCTGTCTCCTGCCATGCCCTTTATACCCTGGGTGACACCATACCTGCCAACTACTCCGGTTTTGCCGTAATGGTTCCGGTTTTCAAGACCCCATTCCGGGTTATGGCTTTATTAATCAAAATTACGGTTTTTCGCTAAAAATTCAGTCAAAAATTTTAAATCGTAAAAAAAAACACGAAAGCAAATTCCAAACACAAGATCGCTAGGAATCGTATCTAAATTTAGAACAGAGCAACACGTGATGGTGGCCGGGATAGTCACACTTTTTCAGTGCTGAGACAAAGTTGCTGATTTTGCCACTAAAATAACTAACAGCGAATATCGGGACTTCCGGTTATGGCTGCCACGTAGGACGGACGTGTCTCGCTCTGCTCTGCTCCTGGAGAAAAAAAATCGGCAAATAACTCTCTCATTTGGGACAGAACGTATCCCAGCATTTGGGCGAGGATATGTCGGCGAAGCCTAAGGCTGGAAAACCAGGAAAAGGAAAAAGCGAGCCGCCGAAACAGTCCAAATTAACGGACTTTCAGGTCTGTGACGCAGCAAACAAAACTCCATATATGGCGGAGGAGGCTGGCAACGGTGCGATGTCTGCGCGGGGAGGCGCAGATGCGCTGATGGCTGCCATGAGTTCAATGAGAGCGGACTTTTCCTCTAGATTTGATGGGATTATGACAGCGTTGGAAGGAATAAGAAAGGAATTGGGTGACTGTGTAGAACGAACGGCGCAGATGGAGCTCCGTCTCGCTAGTGCTGAAGATGACGTCACCCGTCTTCAATTAAAGGTGCGCACTTTGGAAAAAAAAAATAAATCTCTGGAAGATAATATTTTGGATTTGGAATCTCGGTCGAGACAGAATAATTTGAGGCTGGTGGGTCTTCCAGAGGAATCAGAAGGTCGGGACGTATGTTCCTTTCTGGAAAAGTGGATTCCGGAGGTGCTGGGCAGCGAGGAGTTGCAATCAGCAGTGGTTCTGGAAAAAGCACATCGTATTGGCCCACGGAGAGATAAGGGACCGCCGAGGACCTTAATTATGAAGTTTCTTAGCAACAGAGACAGGATGAAGATCTTCAACGCTGCACGTGCTAAAGGAGAGATTAAACACCAGGACCAGCAGGTGCGGTTCTACCCAGATTTGGCCACAGGAATCCAGCAATTGAGGAAGCAGTTTGATCCCGTACGTAAGGAGCTGCGCAACCTTGGGATTCGTCATGGTGTAATCTATCCTGCGAGACTGCTGACCACGTATGAGGGCAGAACCCACATCTTCAAGACCCCAGAGGAGGCGCAGGAGTTCATCAAGAAGATCAAAGAAGAAGAAGAGACTGGTGGGAGCTAAGCATGAACAAAATATAAGGTAGAATAATTAAGCATTTGCACAGGCATCTGACTGACTTGAAGTAAATAGTAAGTTTACAAAATATAGATTGTATTATATATTAAAAAAACAAAACAAAAACAAAACAAACAAAAAAAAAAAAACTATGATGTACAAAGTTGTTAAAAATTTTGGAGTTAAGTTGGAAAACTACAGAGGAGAGTTAATGTTACGTCATTAAAAGCAGTAGAGTTGGGGTGATTGGGAGGATGAAGAAGGAGTGGCTTAGGCTGTTCCCCGTGGGTGTGGAACGGTCGATGGCTATATCGGGAGACAGAATTTTTCTTTTGATTTTGGGGGGTTTGCCACAAGTGTGGGAAGGGGAAATTTGTTTGTGTGTAGTTTGTAGGATGAATGTTCAACCACTCATGTTTTTGCTTCTCTGTATGAGCATGTTTACACTGCAAGGTAATCCCAAACTCTCTATTGATCATGGACCAAAGTGTTAATCTTAATTTAACTTCATGGAATTGCAGAGGTCTACAAAATTTAAAAAAACTTAAACAAGTTATGAATAAAATAAAGGACATGGGTTCAAGAATTGTGTTTTTACAAGAAACTCATCTGATAGAGGAGGATGTTAAAAGAATTAGGAGTAGATGGCAGGGAAGTGTATTCACCTCTTCATTTTCATCCCGAGCCAGGGGAGTTATGACTCTCATACATAAATCAGTTCCTTTTCAAGTGAAAAATGTAATTGGAGACAAATTTGGAAGATATGTAATCATTCAAGGTTCTTTGCTATTAGAAAATATAAATCTTGTGAACTTATATGGTCCCAATATAGATGATCAGAAGTTCTTTGCTAATTTATTTCTCATATAATAGCAGGGGATTTTAATTGTACATTGAATCCAGGTGTGGATAGATCAACAGGACTGGATTGTACGCACATTGGATGTAGGATGACTATTAATCATTTTATGAAAGAATTGAGATTGTTAGATATATGGAGAGAAATGAAACCACAAGTTAAAGCCTATTCTTGTTATTCCAGTACCTACAAGACATTCTCACGTATTGATTATTTTTTGATTTCCACAGAATTAAGGTCCAAGATTCAAAACTGCTTTTATGATAACATCGTGATCTCTGATCATGCACCCTGTTGTCTAATATATGTAGATAAAAAATTGACAAAGGAATCAGGCAGATGGCAATTTCAGCATAAATGGCTTCAGGATGAGGAATTTGTCAAGTATATAGAAAAACAGATAGACGAGTTCTTTGACATCAATACTACACAAACATCAGCATGTGTAAAGTGGGAGGCTTTCAAAGCTTTTATTAGGGGACATATTATTAGTTATACAGGATCAAAATCTAAGAAGACTCGAGAGGAAAGAGCTAAATTGGAACATAAAATAAAAAGTCTTCAGGAAAAAGTGTATGCAGGAAGAGATCCAAGGTTGGAGAATGAATTACTGATTTTGAGAGCTGAATACGACAAAAAATCAGCGAATAGAGCTGCCTCGAGTCTTCTAAGATTGAAACAATCTTTTTATGAACAAGGTGAAAAATCAGGAAAATTATTAGCATGGCAGATTAAACAATTGGAAATTAAAACACCAATTACCAGTATTATAAGTAACGGACAGGTAGTTATAGATCCTTTAGAAATTAATAGAGCCTTTAGAGATTACTATGAAAAATTATATGATACCAAAAATGAACCTGATTTAACAAAACTAAATGGGTTTTTGAACAAACTATCTATACCGTGTATTCCAAATGAAAACAGGGAGATATTGGAGTCTAAAATTAGTCAAGAAGAAGTTGGGCTAGCCATTGATAATATGAAATCAGGAAAAAGTGCAGGACCAGATGGTCTTCCAGTTGACCTTTATAAAAAATTTAAGAATAAATTAATAAAACCTTTTTTGGAAATGGTTTTAGAAGCATTTCAAAATAATAATTTACCATCATACATAAATAATGCCTTAATTATACTGCTGCCAAAACCAGGTAAGCCCTCTAATAAATGTGAAAATATGAGACCAATAAGCCTATTAAACGCCGACCTTAAGATAATCTGTAAAATTTTAGCAAGACGAATACAAGAAATTTTACCAAATATTATTAATCGAGATCAGAATGGCTTTATAAAGGGTAGACAAGGCTTCCATAATGTAAGAAGACTATTTAATATTATTTATTTTAATAAAGAAGCACTGGATACAGCTCTCCTATCATTGGACGCCGAAAAGGCCTTTGATAGAGTTGAATGGCCCTTTCTTTTTGAAGTCCTACAAAGGTTTGGACTTGGAAATAATTTCATAAAATGGGTTCAAATAATATACAATAATGCTACAGCAGAAATCCTAACAAATAACAATATTTCAAAACCAATAAAAATCAATAGAGGATGTCGACAAGGCTGTCCACTTTCACCTTTACTGTTTACTATGGCAATTGAACCTTTAGCGATAGCGATACGTTTACATTCACAAATATATGGAATTAAAGTTGGACCAACAGAACATAAAATCTCCCTGTACGCCGATGATATAATTTTGTTTATGTCGAATCTAAAAAAATCAATTCCAACCTTGTTGAATTTAATAAAGAATTTTGGGGAAATATCAGGATATAAAATAAATAAAACTAAATCTTCAATATTAATGCTAAATGAGACCCAGAGAAATTATCCAGCCCCTGAGGTAAATCAATTTAATGTTGTAAATCAGTTTAAATATTTAGGAATCCAAATTGTGCCTAAGCTAGAATCAGTCGCCAGTGTCAACTATGAAGCCTTAATGTCAGATATCAATGAGTTAACTCAGAGATGGATGTCACTACCAATGTCGATGATCGGGAGAATCAATATACTTAAAAGTAATATTTTACCTAAAATACTTTATTTATTTCAATACATTCCCTTATCACCACCTTTAGATCTATTCTCAAGAATAAAAAAAAAGTTAGTGGAATTTATATGGAACAACAGGAGGGCTAGATTACGTTTGTCTTTATTATATTTACCATTTGATCGTGGAGGTCTGAAATGTCCAAATTTTATGTTGTATTATTGGTCGGCACAACTGAGGTCTATGACATATTATTTTTCATCAAATGATCTCCCTCACTGGACTGAAATGGAATCATACAATTTACCTTTACCTCTTCCCATATTCATATACTCAGATTCGGCAAAAAAATTACAAAAACAAGTTAAAAATCCATTTGTAAAGCACATGATCAAAATATGGTGTGAAGCTAAAAACTATTTAAAAGAACCACAGTTATTGTCACAATTTAGTCCAATATGGGGTAATCAATATTTTAAACCAGGGAGAGCGGACGCTGTATTTAAAGTATGGAATTTAAAAGGGATACAAAAGATTCAGGATTTATATTTGCCATGTGCAGACAACATAATGTCTTTTGAAGAGCTGAGGATCAAATTTAATCTCAGTAGAACACATTTTTTTAAATATCTTCAACTTAGAAACTTTATTCGATCAAATCAAAATAAAGCTCTCACTCGACCTATTTATTCATCCTTGGAAAAAATGATGATGAAAGATAGTAAAAGAAAGGGTATTATTTCAGAGTTTTATAACTCATTGACACTATCTTCAAGTGAAAATTCACTGAAAAGATTAAACTACTGGAAAGAAGATCTGCAAATTGAAATTTCAGAGGAACAATGGGAATTGGCTTGTACAGAAGCTCAAACCAAATCAATAAATGCACGCCTTAAATTGATACATTTCAAATGGTTAATGCAGATGTATGTTACACCGGAGGAGTTAAATAGATACAACAAAAATATACCAGATACATGCACAAAATGCATGGAAAGTAAAGGAACCCTATTTCATTGTTTATGGGAATGTAGATTAATAAGAATGTTTTGGGAAGAGGTGAGGGTAACAATTGAAAAAATAATCTCAAAACAAATCATATTGAATCCTAAACTGTTTTTGTTGGGTCTGTACCCAGAAAAGCATTATTTTAATAAAAGTGAAAGAACATTCATAGACCTCAGTTTGCTTAATGCCAAAAAATGTATTGCACTATTATGGAAAAAGACTCATAGACCAGATGTGACTCAGTGGTTAAGACAGATGTTAACAAACCTTCCATTAGAAAGAATAACATATATACTGAAATCAAAGGAAATTGTGTTTGAGAATATATGGAGACCTTTTATTGATTATGTAAAAAATTTAAACATAACTCTTGAAGAAGAAGGTGAATGATGTGTGTGGACCTTGTAAATTCCAAACTGGTGAACATAATATGTATACTTATGTATTGGATTGTCTAGACTAAACAGAGGAGCATTGTTGAAGACTTGATTTTGTTGGTGGTTGTTGGTGTTTTTAGTGCATTTTTTTTTTTTTGTAGTACTTTAGTGTTAGTGTTTGATTGTTTGTATCATGTTTGTTAAAAAAAAAAAAAAAAGGTTCAATAAAGATGTTGTGGAAAAAAAAAACAGCGAATATCGGATCAACATTTGTGACGCACACGCACAGGCTGAATTTCCACCTTGGTTGAACCAGCTTTTGAAGTAGAAATACCCCTTTATTCGCCTTTCACCGTGCTCTGTGAGTAAACTGAGTAGCGTTTCTTTTCGTGGTTCGCTGCTACGCTTTACCTGAAGCGTTTGCTAAGCTAACGCTATCGCTATTGAGGGTATTGAGGTTTCTATTCTCGCGCCAAATCCCGGAGAGGCGTGCGTACATGGCGAGATGTAAACACGATGTAAACTGCTGCAGACGTTCGCACGACTGCACTTCAAACCTGGCAAATGGACCATGGATTCGACATCTAAAGGGAGAATACATTTTATATAATGCCTAAGATTCTGACAAACATGTGCTGTGTAATTGCAAGCCTTGTCATGCTTGGTGTATCATGTAAACACATAAAATATCAGAGCGATTTTGCCGTCATTACGCACATGTCATACAGTGCTAGTCTACCCTGCTGATATTTCTAGTCTTCTAGTTACCTCCGCCAAAGAGGTTATGTGATCATCAGCATTGGTTTGTCTGTTTGTCTGTTTCTTTGTTAGCAAGATAACTCAAAAAGATATGGACGGATTTTCATGAAATTTTCACAGATTGTCAGAAATGGGGTGTCCTACAGATGATTAGATTTTGGTGGTGATCCGGATCACCGTCTGGATCAGGAATTTTTTAAAGGATTCTTTTTTTTTTTTTTTTTTTTTTTTTAATTTAACATTGCGAGATAGGGCCATTTTCAATATTTCATTTATGATGTTAAACACTGTATGGGGGGAACTGTGGCGCTTGGCGGAGGTCTGCGCTCTCCGAGTGCTTTTCTAGTATTCATAATACATCACATCTGGCCTATTCGAAGTTCTATGTAGTGTTAAGATAGTCTTTTGAATGCAAATTTAATGAATGAATGAATCTTTATTTCGGATAGATTAAAAGTAAAGATTAAAAAGAAACAGAATAATATAACAAAGGCGAAAAAATCCAACAAGGTCAAATTAAACAAGAACTCCTCTGATTATACAGTTCAACATAAGTTATCTGAAATGGGTGATGGCTGAAGCCGCAGCTTATATTGCCCACCCATATTCCATCCAAGAATTCAAAAGAAAAACAAAACAAGAGCGATTACAATTCAGAACAAAGCTAAGACAAAATGTGACAAAAAAAAAACTAAGTAACAACACAACACAGACTGGATATGACAGTCCTTATGTGATTTTACATGTCATCTTGTATATATGTTTGGAGTATTTCTTCCTTTAGTTTTTGTTTAAATTGTCCAAGCGTTGTACATGATTTTAATTCAAGTCCAAAATCGTTCCATAATCTGACTCCTTGCACTGAAACACAGTGTTGCTTGGTGGTAGTTCTCACTGAAGGTTTTTGAAATATACATATATACTGAAATGATATTGTTTCTCCCTTATTTGGAACAACTTTTGGATATTTGCGGGCAGTGATAGATTCTTAGCTTTAAACATTATTACTGCAGTTTTAAAGTCAACCAGATCTTTCAACTTGAGAGCTTTTAATTTAAGAAAAAGTGGATTTGTTGGTTCCCTGTAAGCAGCTTTGTTTATTATTCTAATAGCTCTCTTCTGAAGCATAAAGACTGGATATATGTTTGTTTTATATGTATTTCCCCATACTTCAGTACAATATGTCATGTATGGGAGTATTAGTGAATGATACAAAGTATATAATGTGGGTTGATTCAGCAAATATTTCACTCTGTGTAGTATTGCAATTGATTTAGATATTTTACCTTTAATATAATTAATATGTGACTTCTATGTCATATGCTAGTATTTGTTTGACACTGCGGCCCCTGGACCCCGGCTAGCTACTAGGCTTTTCAGATTTGAAAGTTGAAGAAATATGAGGTTGTTAGCTACATTCTAACTTGATTTAATGCTAATATTTGTTTGGCGTCGGGGGACTTCGCCCCCCTGAACCTCCCACCAGGACTTTGTCCTGGACCTACCGGGGCCTGCGGCCCCTGGACCCCGGCTAGCTACTAGGCTTTTCAGGTTTGAAAGTTGAAGAAATATGAGGTTGTTAGCTACATTTAACTAGATTTAATGCTAATATTTGTGTGGCAAATATTAGCATTATTATTATTAGCATTAGCATTATTAGCATTAGCATTAGCATCGGCCCCTGGACCCTGGCTAGCTACTAGGCTTTTCAGGTTTGAAAAGTTGGCAGGTATGTGACACCACCACCGGAAAGGCAGGCCGTCACCCCTCACTATTCTCGGGAGCCCCGGCTGCCATCTTACTACTTATTTCCTATATATTTAACACATACATCTTGCAAAATCTATGCAGTATTTCCTTTTCCACTTTTTCAGCATGCTGTCTATCATTCTTCATGTCTATTTTTCTCATTTTAGCCGTTATCTGAGCCATTTTAGACTTTGTCCAATAAGCTAACAAAGCTTCTCTTCAGTAGCCTTCTGTGTGAGCTTGGGCTCCCTCTTGTGGTTAATATCATGCACTGCATCAGGCAACCATTCATCGGCCATCCTAGAAACTTTCAGCAATGACGAAGCACTAATTCCAAATGAACTTTTAAACACTTGGAACAAGCTTCAATCACTGTCTGCTAAAAAAAAAAAAAAAAAAAACGACCTTTAGAAGTCTTCTCTAATGTCTTCAAAAATTAACCAGTGCTTGAATCAGCTTCCATAGGTTAATTAGGTGGTATGAAGTACAATCATTTTTGGCATTTTGCTCCTTTTTACAGCTCCATTAGCACTGTAGTACATGCAGGCTGGCTAACAACACACCATCCATCTTATGAGTTGCTCATATTTTCCTCACCCAGTCAATTTCATGCACATCTTTATTCCATTTGGATGTCTTTCCTTTCCATTTGGAGTAGTTTTTTGACTAACGTTATGGCACCAGATCCACTATCTGTGTCATTCTTTGAAGCATTTGGGGAAAGTACTGGACTTGTGCAAAACAAAGTTCAAAAAATATTTATCTTAAAGTCTGAAATTCCAGTATCCACGGTCACCAACAAACAGACAAGATTCTAAACGGCTTCCAAATGTTCCTTTACAATTAAGCTAACACAGTCAAAAAGCTGTGAGCTTCCATGCTTCGCTGCAAAACTAATGCCAAGCTTCCTTTTTCTGTGGTCGATTGGGTTTGAAAATAAGATTCTCTACTTTTCATAAATATAAACAAACTGACCTCATTTCTTTTTTATGTAATGATAAGAAAATACAGAAACTAGAAAAGCACTCATCAAGCGCATACCTCCACCAAGGCTCCTTCCGTTTCTCATGGATCACCTCCAAAATGTAATGGGTTTGTGTGTAGGCCTATAGCCACTTGTGGTGAAAATTGCATCAAAGTCTGTCCATCAGTTTTGGAATATTGTTGCAAACAGACTGTGAGAAGATAAGAGCCTTGGCTGAGGTATGCATTCTCAGATCATCACCAAAATATAATGGGTTCCTCTGCAGGCCAAGAACCACCTCTGGTGAAAATTTCATCCAAATCCATCCAGTAGTTTTTGTGTAATCCTGCTGCACAAATACAAAAAAGCCCTTGGTGGAGGCATGCAGTCTCAGATCATCACCAAAATCTAATCATCTGTTCCCTGTGCCATTACACACCTTTCCTGAAAATTTCATCAAAATCCGTTCATAACTTTTTGAGTTATGTTGGTAACAGACAGACAGACAAACAGACAAACGCAGGTAAAAACATTACCTCCTTGACGGAGGTATTAATGTCAATTCACAATAAAATAAATGTAAAATTTTATTTATGGGTCTAACAGTGTTTTTTTTTAAAGAAAAGTAAGTGATTTGACATTTTCTCAATAATCACATGATCAATGTGACCTTTTAGAAGGTTAAAACCTACAAAAAAAACATTTTTTCAGTAAATGACCCCTTTAAAGCAGCTTACATTTCAGTCATTTACATTGAATTACAGTAAGTGGATAATCCACTGACAGAAATTAAGTTTTACAAGAACACTCTAATGAAATGTTTTTTTAAAATGCATTTTATGAGTTTATCTATCATGTCACAAAATTGTCAAGACAAGTTTTATATATAAATCAGTGTCCTCTTCTCACTGCCTATGGTTGCTTTCCAGCTTACTGATAAAGAGCAAAATGACACATTATTTAATTGTCTGCATTTATGACCTTCAAGAGTATGAAAGCATCTACTTAAAAAGTTAGAAAGTGGTTCAACATTTGGTAATTGCCAACATTTCTCTTAAATTTGTGACTCTTCACTCATAAATGGGGGGAATGTGAATACATTTAGGAACTTGTTCTCCTGAATGTATGTATTTTTTTCACATGAATTTGTAATTTTTTCACATAAATTTACAACTTTTTCCTCATCTTTTTCCTCATAATTTTGTGGGAGTTTCTCATAAATCTGTGACTTTTTTCCTTGTACATTTGAGAGCTTTATTCTTATAGTGAAAGAGTTTTTTTATACATTTCTGCCATTTTCTTGATTTAAGTTTGTTACTTTTTCAGTTTTATTTATGGATATTGTGATAATATTGTCACACTGGTATTTTTCCACTATTATAAGTATGTTGTGAAAATCTGATGGCAAGATGATAATTTTAATTCGATTTTGGGAGCCATTTGAAGATTCCAGGCTCAGATAACTAAGCTACAGTGTTTTAGGTAAAAATAAATACATGACAACTCATTCTTTGGTAATCTTATCATCTGAAGAGTCAAGACGCTTTAAGCCAAGAGTTTTATGATTTTGTTAGTCACAGCATTCCAGACAGCAGTATGTCACTTTTAACGGGAAAAAAAAATAACTTGCCAAAACAAAATGTGAGAATGGTTTGACTCAGTCTGTTTTTTCATCATGAGCTTGATAGCTTGATTGTTGTAGTGTTTTCACTGAGCACCTCCACCAGCTTTAAATAAGTCTGAACATGTAAATATTCCAACGAGGGGGAGCTGAAAAGTTCATAATGGTCAAATTTGTCCAAATGTTTATTTTTCAGCATAGTCTCCCCTTCGGTCCACACACTTCTTCCATTGGTATTGCAGTGCTTGGATCCCCGCAGTTGAAAAATAAACCACATTTGGTCAAATTTGACCACTATGAACTTTTCACACACACCCTCGTATAGTGTCACATAACAACTGTGTAGATTATTTAAGTCAAGTTCAGTAAGTACTTTAGTGGCCCACTTAGTTTACAGAAAATATTGTTTTCAATCCTTTTTTGTTTTTTGACATTTTACAGTGGTGTGGTGGCCTAGTTGATAAAGCACCTGTCCCACAACTGGGAGGCTGGGGATTCAAGTCCTGGCTGGGTCATACCAAAGACCATATAAAAATGGTACTTCCCACCTAACTTTTTTTTCCCTTGTCCTGTCAGGCAGCTAGGCAAGCAGAACAGGGATCTGTCACCCTTACTGTGCCAAACCAGATTTACTTTGCCTAGAGGAGCTTATACAGTACCTAACTATGTATTGCATTTTGTTGTAAACTCCTCCTGTAATAACTTTTAATATTGTAACGTCGGGGCTGTGTTAAGGGGGCGGGGATTCTCCCAGCATGCTTGCGCCACGGAGGATTCAAAGAGTGTTATTATTTGTGTGTTCTAAGTGTTTTTTCTGTATCATTATAACTGCGTTATAATGACACAGCAGTGTTATAAGACCAGTTAGAGCAGTGATCGATCATGTGTTTGTGTCACCATAAGTGAGACAGGGGGGCTGTGTGAATGACCTCCCCTCCGTTCTGTGTTGAGGGGCGTGTATAAATAAAGCCTGTTCGTCACAGTCATCTCTCCTTTCTTGTGTGAACCCTCAACGTCACACTGGTGTCAGAAGTGGGATATGGAGCAGATGGAAGCCAGAATCAGAGCAGAGATTCAGCAGCTGGAGCGGTTCATCGCTCAGCTGGGAATGGACGGCAGAGTTGGTACACCGACCCCCGGAGTTGCTTGCCGGGATGAATGGAGCAGTGGACCCAACGGGACCAGCATACCCCGCCTTCTGCCCTTCTCAAGGCAGGGCGGGCTAAGCAGAGCAGATCAGCCCCACTTCCCGCCCTTTTCAGGGCAGGACAGGCTGCGATTCCACTGCGAACAGGGGCGGCAATCGACCAAGAGGCGACTGTCCCACCAATCTGCCAGTGGGCCAGACTTCCCCGCTTTAATGGCGACACCCTGCTGGACAACTATCTGGCCGAGGTCGAGCTGGCTGCTGCGTTGAATGGCTGGCCACCCGAAGATACCGCTGTGCAGGTCCCGCTGGCCCTGGAGGGAAAGGCTCTCCGCACGCTGTCCAACTTCCAGCCCGAGGAACGTCGCAGCTGGCCAGCGCTACAAGGAGCGCTCCGGAGGCGGTTTGGGAGAGCGGCCAACGTTGAGCATGCCCAAGAACAGCTGGCCAACTGCCGGCGAGGCAGCCGAGAGAGCCTGGGAGCCTACGCAGCGGACATACAGCTGCTAACACGGTGTGGCTACCCGGATTTCGAGCCAGGGGCAGCGGAGAAGCTTGCCCTCCAGAACTTCATCCGGGGGCTCCGCCCGGCCCAGCTACAGAGCCACATCCGGATTCACGCCGCGAGCAGCTGGGAGATGGCTGTGGCAGAAGCGGAGCGGGTGGGACCACTAATGGATTGTACAGCTGATGCGTCGGCACCGAGGCAGAGAGCCTTCCAGGCCACAGCTGAGAGTGAGGGGGAGGAGGAGGAACTGCACTGGACCACAGCGGCGCGGCCAAGGAGAAGACGGCCACGGCGGTGCGAGGAAGGGTGCTTCTGCTGCGGGGAGCCAGGACATATCGCGCGGTACTGCCCGGCACCCACACCCGCAACAAACCGGCCCCTCTCCAACGTTAAACTAGAGCGAGGTGGCATGGGTGGGGACCTGCCGCCTCCCACAGACATTTGCCCCAATGAACTGTCACCACGTGTGGGCTGAATTGGACACTCGCCAGGAATGTACCTACAGTGCAGCCTGGACAACACGCCGATCTGGGCCCTGATCGACACCAGTTCTACCATCTCCCTGGTCCGACCCGGGGTGCTGCCAGGTACAGACGAGGCAGAGCCGCAGGGGTGGGAACCCACCGGGCGCTGCGTCACCACAGCCACCGGTGAGCGCACCAGACTGGCAGGGCGGCGAGTTCTTGTGGTGGGGGTGGCCGGCCAGAACATAAACCACCCGTTCTAGCTGGCTGACATTCAAGACCCCTGCATTATTGGACTCGATCTGCTCGCAGCATGGGGCGCAAAAACTGACACCGCCAGATCGTCGCTCCTGCTGGGGGCTCAGACCATCACGCTCTGCAGCGGGGCCCAGAGGAGGAACCCAGGGGCCTGCGTGATCGAGGGGCCACCAGGACAGACCGAATCAGGCGGGTCACCGCAAGAACTGAACACAACGGCACCACCAGCACGAGCAGAGGGAGCGCAATCACCAATAGAGACAGCAAAGGGGAGGGCCACAGCAGAGCGGGTCAGTGTGTCAGCAGAAATGCAGCAGGCGGTCGAGGAATTGTTCCAGCAGAGCTGCAGCGGACTGGAATCGGGACAGAGACGCCAGCTGCGGGAGCTGTTGGAATGCTACATTGATGTCTTCGCTGCCAAGGATGAGGAGTGCACCTGAACCAGCTTGGTGCAGCACGGGATCGACACCGGTGAGACCAGGCCGATCCGGCTCCTCCCCCGCCGTCTGCCTTTTTCAAGGCGGGCGGCAGCAGAACAGAAAGTACGGGAAATGCTGGAGGCGGATGTTATTGAGCTCTCCAGCAGCCCCTGGGCAGCGCCAGTGGTTCTGGTTAGGAAGGACAGTTCGTGGCGGTTCTGTGTGGATTACCGGCGCCTGAATGACGTCACCCACAAGGATTCCTATCCCCTGCCCTGCATCGATGATGCACTGGATTACATCACCGGCTCCAGCTGGTTCAGCTCGCTGGACCTCCGCAGCAGCTATTGGCAGGTAGAGCTGTCACCTGAGGCCCGCCAGAAAACAGCGTTCTCCATCGGGCAGGGACTGTATCAGTTCAAGGTGATGCCGTTTGGACTTTGCAACACCCCGGCCACCTTTGAACGTCTGATGGAGCAAGTGTTGGCTCACGTGCCCCGGAGCCACTGCATCGTTTACCTGGATGACCTGCTGGTTCATGCAGCTGACTTCAATGGCGCCCTGTCCAGCCTCCGGGAGGTATTGGACACCATCCGACAGGCCGGGCTGCGGCTACACCCGCAGAAATGCCACTTATTCCGGCGGGAGACCACCTTCCTGGGCCACGTTGTCAGCACAGCGGGAGTCGCCACCGATCCAGAGAAAGTGGCAGCGGTGAAAAACTGGCCAGTGCCGTGGGATGTGGGAGAGCTACGGAGTTTTCTCGGACTGGCCTCCTATTATAGGAGATTTGTGAAAGACTTTGCCACCATCGCCAGCCCGCTGCATCAGCTGACACAGAAGGGCCGTGCGTTTCAGTGGAGTGAGAGCTGTGCTGCTGCTTTTTCCCAGCTTCGCTCAGCGCTCATCGGAGCCCCCATCCTGCAGTATCCCGACCCGAACCACCCTTTCATCGTGGACACGGATGCCAGCAACCAGGGCATTGGGGCGGTGTTATCCCAGGAGGGAGAACACAGAGCAGGCAGTTGCTTTTTTCAGCTGCACTCTCAGCAGAGCTGAAAGGAATTATTGTATTTGCAGAGAGCTGTTGGCTGTCATACAGGGGCTTCGCCATTTTCGCCGTATGTGTACAGGGGGAAGTTCCAGCTCAGGACGGATCATGCTTCCCTGACCTGGCTGCTGAACTTTAAAGAGCCGGATGGACAGTTGGCGAGATGGCTGGAGGCACTGCAGGATTATGATTTTCTGATTGTGCATCGGGCAGGCCGCCTCCATGCCAATGCTGATGCGCTGTCTCGGCGTCCTTGTGCTGCGGAGGACTGTCGGTACTGCCAGCGGGCAGAGGATCGAGACCAGGCCATCCCACGGGCTGCTGCTCTCCGGACCGCTATGATCAGGAATAACACAGCAGCGCACAGCACCTCCTCGGATAATCAGGCAGCTCTCCCCAGTGATGACATCACAGAGGCCCTCAGCGCGCAGCAGCTGCAGAGTGAGCAGGACAGAGATCCGGTCATCTCCCGGGTTCGGCAGTAGCTGGACACGGGCCAGCAGCCCGCCTGGGAGGCTGTGTCTGCGCTAGACCCAGAGACCAAGGCCCTAAACTCTCAGTCGGCTAATCTCCGCTGTCACGAGGGTGTTGTGTATCGGCAGTGGCAGACTCCAGCTGGGCAGCGTCACGTCTGACAGCTGCTGGTTCCCCGGCGGCTCTGGCCCAATGTACTCCAGCTGGTCCACGGGGCGGTAGGAGCGGGCCACTTCGGGGTGACAAAGATTCTGCAGCGTCTTCGGGCCCAATTCTACTGGCGCAGATGTCACCAGGATGTAGAGCTACATGTCCATCGCTGCAACACCTGCACGGCTCAAAGGGCCAAATCAGCAATCCCACGCCCCCTTGCAGCAGTACCAGGTGGGAGCACCGATGGAGTGGTATTCTGGGCCCTTTCCCGACCACGGACTGGGGGAACCGCTACGTGTTGGTCACAATGGATTACTTCACCAAATGGCCAGAGGCGTACGCGGTCCCTGATCAGAGCGCTGCCACCACAGCATCAAAACTGGTGGACGAGATGTTTTGTTGGTTTGGTGCACCGGAGGAGCTGCACAGCGATCAGGGACGGAACTTTGAGGCAGAGGTCTTCGGGGAGGTCTGCAGGCAGCTGGGCATCCGGAAGACCTGGACCACCCCACTGCATCCACAAAGCGACGGCCTGGTCGAACGGTTCAGCCGGACCCTTACCACCCAGCTCGCTGTCCTAGTGGACCAGCGACAGCAAGACTGGGACCTGCATCTGCCCTTTGTTCTGTGGGCGTATTGCACGGCAGCACAGGAATCCACCCGGTGCACTCCTGCAGCGCTGATGTTTGGAGGCGAGCTGCGCACACCGGTGGATTTGGTGTGTGTCCCCCCCCCCCCCCCCGGAGCCGGCAGTGGAGGGCAAACTGGGGTTGGATTATTTGTTTTGTTTGAAAGAATGTATCCACACGGTGCATAGACTGGCTTGGGGGGCCCTGGCGACGGCGGGAAGCCAGCAGAAGCAGGCATATGACTTCCGCTGCCAGGGGAGGGACTTTGCACCAGGAGATTGAGTCTGGGTTTACTGCCCGGAGTGAAAAAGGGGACTGTCACCAAAACTGGCGAGCCATTGCTCAGGACCGTGTGAGGTCCTACAGCGACTGTCGGATGTAGTGTACAGGGCGAGGCTGCAGAAAAGAGACCAGGTCGTGGTACTCCACCATGACTGGCTCGCCCCGTACCAGCCATCTGCCCCACGGGTGGTCGAGCCAGGGCCTTCATCCCGACCAGATACTCCGGCCGAGGCACAGATGGACACTAACGGGCCTGTACGTACTGGTCGCTGACAACGGTGGCCGCCCCGACACCTGGATGGATTCGTGTTGGACTTTTGAGCTGGGCTTTATTATTCTGGGGACAGAAACCAGTCCGGGGGGGACAGTGTAGCGTCGGGGCTGTGCTAAGGGGGCGAGGATTCTCCTGGCATGTTTGCGCCGCGGAGGAGTCAAAGAGTGTTATTATTTGTGTGTTCCAAGTAAGACCAGTTAGAGCAGTGATTGATCATGTGTTTGTGTCACCATAAGTGAGACGGGGGTCTGTGAGACTGACCTCCCCTCCGTTCTGTGTTGAGGGGCGTGTATAAATAAAGCCTGTTCGTCACAGTCATCTCTCCTTTCTTGTGTGAACCCTCACAACCTCACAATACTTTATTTTAATTATTTTACCCATGGAAGACCCAACAGGATGGGGAAGAGGGAAAAGAAGTGTGTGGAGGGGGAAAGAAAAGGGAGGGGAACAGACAAAAAAGACAAACCAACAACTAAAACAAACTAGAAAAGCACTCGGAGAGCGCAGACCTCCGCCAAGCGCCACAGTTCCCCCCATACAGTGTTTTACATCATAAATATTAATCCTACATTTATTGTGTGTACGTTTTCAGATTCCTTGACCATGAAAACATATAAGTAGCAATTGGATTCACAAGGATAGGATTCGTGGTTCAGTAGTTATTCAGGAAAATCGCATTTCGTATAATGGCGGTTTTCTTCTGGATGTAGCTCCATAGCTTTTAAAGATACAACAAATCGGTTGACACACTACAGATTCCACAGTGTCTTGGCTACATAATGGTGTTTGTTGAGTGATTTTAGCTTCATTTGTTCTCTTCCTATGAGGAAAATTCCAAAGGTCCCCTATTTTTTTTTTTTGATATTGTGGATCATAGTATCCGGAATAATTGCATTATCCGGATCAGTCTTCGATATATTATAGAACCTGTGGGCATGTTGTCCTGTATTTTTTTTGTTTTGCAAGTGTTCTGACGATTTTTGGCAGACTTACATGCACAAATATTGAAAATGGCCCTATCTCACAATGTTAAAGAGTCCTTTAAAAAATTCCTGGATCCAGACGGTGATCCAGATCAGCACCAAAATGTAATCATCTGTAGGATACCCCATTTCTGACAATCTGTGAAAATTTCATGAAAATCCGTCCATAACTTTTTGAGTTATCTTGCTAACAAACAGACAGACAGACAGACAAACCAACGCCGATGAAAACATAACCTCCTTGACGGAGGTAACAAAAGACAAACTGCTTCTTCCACCGAAGATGTCTCAACACCAGTCTGGTTTCCGCACCTGTTAAAGGAGAGACACTTGTGTGTGTACGTCTGCGTGCATATATATGTGAGTGCGTGCAAAATAAGTGTGTGCATGTGAGTGGTTTGTCAGGAAACATACGAAGCGGGGGGGCCAGTCGCAGCAGCTCTCCACCCGGGAACCCCGAGCAGGCAAGGCAGCACCACCAACCCCCACAGGGCACAAACGTCCGAGGTCAGCAAGCCCCAGGAAAGCCAGGCATCTGCCCCCGGAGGAACAATTGAGGGAAGCCAGGTTGCTCAGCGGCCGGCGCGGCAAGCCCACATCCCCGGACCCCCCCCCTCCCCCAAGCGGGGCCAATGCCTGCCCCAGGCACCAGGAAGCTAGCGACCGCACCTCCACACACCCCCCCCAGCACCACCACCGCACACTCTGGGGACCCCATGCCCAAAGAAGTCCCCCCGCTCAGGGGGAGCCCACACTGCCAAGAGGCACTACCCCCCTTAATCCAACACCTCCTAACTCGCAGACACACCCCTCCCCACACCTTCACACCCACATGCTCCCATGTGCACCCATATGCACTAACTCACTCTCACTCACCCGGACCAAACCATTCTCTCTCACTCCTGTACCCATTCAAACTCACCCGTCATTCACCCTTGTTTCATAAGGCGGCTGCGAATTAGATGCAGCGAGCCTGAACGCGCACCAGTGCCCGGCAGTGGCTGGGGAGACAGCCAGCGCAGGCCACAGAAGCAGACCCCCACCCCCGGTGCACACCCGAGCGACTGATCAGCAAGACCACTGCAGGCGCCCCGAGAGGCCACCCAACATGCAAAGCGCCGCACAAAACCGACCCACCATCACCATCTCCATTCATCACCCCTCACTCTCACTCTCACTTACTCTCATATTCAGTCTCGCTCACACTCCCTTGGTTGTATCTATACATTCAGTAGCACCCAGGGATTTTGATAACATGACAGATCCCAGGCTTCCCACCGGGCCCCCCACGCCCCCAGCAGGAGGAGGGCAACAAGGGTGGCCCCTCCCCCTGCACAAAACATGGTGGGTGTATGTCGGTTATATGATGTAATTATGTGTAAATGTGTGGACTACCAAAGTGCAATTAAAATTGGAGAATGGTGATTGGGGCACCGCTAGCCACTGCGATAGGCAGCGGGGCCCCCATCCCCCCAAGCCCTCAGTGTCTAAAATGCAATTAAGATTGAGGAGAGGGCAGCCCCACCACGCAGCAAAGGTATCCCCTTCATCGACACAGTGCGGCACACTCCCACCCCAAAGCCCTAAATGTATCCAAGAAGATGTATATTCCACCCAGAGTCAGGGGGAGGGGGAGGCTGGGAAGTAAGACTGGGAAGCAAGATGTCTAAAAGCGAGGCCGTCCACCCCCAGAAGTCAGTTTGCAAACTGGTTTATGAGGCCACCCACTGCCCCTACATCCCAACCCAGGGCAAGGGCCGCCAGTGCAAGCAGCCCAGGACCCACCAGTATCGCGCCCTGACGCTCCCAGCACCACAAACATGACGGAGCAGCCATACCCATTCCCACTCATCTTACACACACAAACATGGACCACAATAGTCACAACAGTGAACAATAGGCCTGACCCACACAGCGCCCCACATGCCAAGCGACACCCCCGAGTGCCCACGCAAGCCCACCGACCGAGCTTGATAGCTTGATTGTTGTAGTGTTTTCACTGAGCACCTCCACCAGCTTTAAATAAGTCTGAAAATGTAAATATTCCAACGAGGGGGGACTGAAAAGTTCATAGTGGTCAAATTTGTCCAAATGTGGTTTATTTTTCAACATAGTCTCCCCCTTCGGTCCACACACTTCTTCCATTGGTATTGCAGTGCTTGGATCCCCGCGGTTGAAAAATAAACCACATTTGGTCAAATATGACCACTATGAACTTTTCACACACACCCTCGTATAGTGTCACATAACAACTGTGTAGATTATAAGTCATGTTGAGTAAGTATTTTAATGGCCCACTTAGCTTACAGGAAATATCGTTTTCAATCCTTTTTTGTTTTTTGACATTTTACAGTGGTGTGGTGGCCTAGTTGATAAAGCATCCCTCCTACATCCGGGAGGTTGGGGGTTCAAGTCCTGGCCGGGTCATACCAAAGACCATATAAAATTGGTACTTCCCACCTTCTAGCTTGGTGCTCAGCATAACAGAACAGGGGAAGGAGAAGTTTGTGGCAGTGACCCCTCTGATTCTGCATGTGATTAACATTGTAGATAGGAGAAATGACATGACACATGACCAGGTCACAAATAAGCTGTATAAAACTATCCTCTCCACTCTAACCAGATACCATTTCAGGAGAACATTAAAATAGACATTATTGGATTATAAAAGTGTGACATTTCAATCTGGCAAATCTTCTGGTAATCTTTCTATTCTAGCACTGTGTCCTGCTTTGGACTCTTCACCTTTATTTTCAAAACTTATATGAGCAACTTGAAATTTGCTATCAAGTTGTAAAAGAAATTCCATCCACATCAGATGAGTTTTAACAAAGTATTAAAGAAGCTATGTGTAACTTTAAATTGAGTCCAATTATCAACAGTAGGTGGCAGCACTGTTCCCCCCAAAAGAATGTCCATGTGACAGTAAAGATGGGTTTATGCTGCTCCTCTGCCATCCATGTCCGCCTGTCTGTGAGGCTTGTGTGATGAAAATTACGTCGTCATCTCCAGTACGCTAACCTCCGTGGGGTCCCTCTGCATCTGACTGTGTGCAGCCCAAATTTTATGACCGCGTTGCCTTGTCGCGTTGATTACGCAACCTTCCATTCAAGAGGTGGCACTGCCAACACAGCATACAAAGTCAAAATAGACAAAGAAGATGAAGAGGAAGATGAGAATAAACATACAGTTGATATAAAAAGTCTACATACCCCTGTTCAAATGCTAGGTTCTTGTGATGTAAAAAGTAGTCACATCTTACAGCATAAGCCATGGTCCGCAGAGAGCTTCCAAAGCATCAGAGGGATCTCATTGTTCAAAGGTATTACTCAGGAGAAGGGTACAAAAGAATTTCCAAGGCATTAAATATACACATAGTGAACACAGTGAAAGACAGTCATCATCAAGTGGAGAAACTATGGCACAACAGTGACATTACCAAGAACTGGACGTCCCTCCAAAATTGATGAAAAGACGAAAAGAAAACTGGTCAGGGAGGCTGCCAGGAGGCTGCCAGCAACATTGAAGGAGCTGCAGGAATTTCTGGCAAGGGCTGGCTGTTTAGTACATGTGACAACAATCTCCCGTCTTCTTCATATGTCTGGCCTATGGGGTAAAGTGGCAAGATGGAAGTCTTCCTTATCTTATGAAGAAAAACATCCAGGTCCAGCTACATTTTGCAAAGACACATTTGAAATCTCCCAAACACGTGGGAAAATGTGTTATGGTCCGATGAAACCAAGGTTGAACTTTTCGGCCATAATTCCAAAAGGTATATTTGGCGCAAACACAACACTGCTCATCACCGAAAGAACACCATACCTACAGTGAAGCATGGTGTTGATAGCATCATGCTTTGGGGCTGTTTTTCAGCTGGAACTGGGGCCATAGTCAAGGTGGAGGGAATTATGAACAGTTCCAAATACGAGTCAGTGTTGGCACAAAATCTTCAGGCTTCAGCTGAAGATGAAGAGGAACTTCATCTTTCAGCATGACAATGAACCAAAGCACACATCCAAATCAATGAAAGAATGGCTTCACCAGAAGGAGATTAAGGTTTTGGAATGGCCCAGCCAGAGTCCAGACCTGAATTCGATTGAACATCTGTGGGATGATCTGAAGAGGGCTGTGCACAGGAGATGCCCTCACAATCTGACAGATTTGGAGCATTTTTGCAAAGAAGAGTAGGCAAATATTGCCACATCAAGATGTGCCACGCTGATAGACTCCTACCCAAAAAGATTAAGTGCTGTAATAAAAGCCAAAGGTGCTGCAACAAAGTATTTGTTTGTATTCCTACATCGTGTCTGTGACACGATGTAGGAACTATTGATCAATATTCAGTAAGAATTTATCTTCAACCATCCACATTGTTTTGTTGACTTTGAACGCTAAATAAGTGGAAAAATATTTTCTAAGTGAATTCAAATTTAGCGCCATGTTGCACTAATGTGATATCCTGAGACGCGCCTTGTTTCCGGATATGACGTCATGAGGTGAGTTTCCTCTTAGCTGATCCGTGTGCAATCAATGTAAACAAGCTGTTTAGCTTCTAGATCAGCAAAGAAATGTCGAAATGGTGCGTAGCGGCTGGATGTTCTAATTGCTCCAGTGAATGTATAAGCCTGTTCTCATTCCCAAAAGATCCAGATCTTCTTAAAAAATGGCCGAAGCAAGTACAGAGAACAAGGGACAAATGGCATCTTCTGTACTCTGTAGCGATCATTTCACTGCAGACAGTTTTGAGGAGGCACCTGCTATACAGGAATCTTTAGGCTTGAAAGTTCGTTAAAAACGGGTTCTAAAACTGACTGCCATACCTACAGTTTTCAAAACCCACAGCTCAAGATGATATCAATATATCAAAACAGTGATGAGAAGCAACAGTGTCAAAACTCGCCCGGAAAAGAGTTTGTGTAATTGATTTTTTTTTTTCCCCCACATAAGGCGATCGTGATTTTATTATATTTTTTCCGCCGAAAGTAAAATCCTCCCCTATGAATTTTGAAGCCGAGTGTTGACTTTACTCCAAATGGAACAACTTCGTGTTAAAAAACATTATATTACTTTGTTCAGTTTTCATTTTTATAAATCTCATTGCCTACCGAAACTGAATATCTGAGCATTTTTTTTAAATTTCCCCAACCACCAGATCGGGGAAATAAAAAAAAAAAAAAAACAAAAACTGAAGCTATAATTTCTGTAAACCAAACGATTAAATAACAATCGCCTTATGTAGAAAAAAAATCAATTACACAAACTCTTTTCCAAGCGAGTTTTGACATTGTTGCTTCTCTGCGCTGTTTTGATATGGGTGATCATCCGTACCTCTGCACAGCAATCGTCCGTATCTCTGTGCTGTTTTGATATGGGCGATCGTCCATATCAAAACAGTGCAGAGAAGTAACAGTGTCAAAACTCGCCTGGAAAAGAGTTTGTGTACTTGATTTTTTTTTCCACATAAGGCAATCGTGATTTTATTATATTTTTTCCACCGAAAGTAAAATCCTCCCCTATGAATTTTGAAGCCAAGTGTTGACTTTACTCCAAATGGAACGACTTTGTGTTAAAAAACGTTATATTACTTTTTTCATTTTTCATTTTTATAAATCTCATTGCCTACTGAAAGTGAATAGCTGAGCTTTTTTTTTTTTTATTTCCCCGACCACCCAATCGGGGAAATTTAGATCTATCTGTATATTACCATTCAGTGTTTTGGAGGCGACCGATGTCCATCTCTAACCCTTCACCGTCGGACCCTTCATCCTGTCAAACGTGCAAGTCATCGTCGCTTCCTGAATGATATGGTTCAAATAAATAGGATTGCAGTCCTTCGTTAGAACCAACTCGCCCTTCTTCATCACTCAATCCTGCTTTTCCTCAAAAACTATCAACAAATCGCTCAAATCTTCGCTGAAATCACTCACAACTTCCTCCGCTTCAGTGTACTCAGCCATGCTTGTTTACATCTTTGGTTCACCTCATTACATCACAAAATGGCGGCGGCGTTTGACCCAGTTTCAACAAACAAACATCGCAATCATCTGTATCACGATGTAATTTATGGTAGTATATGGAAATAAAATTGTATTGAATTTTTTTGTCTACACAGAATAAAAACACAGTAGTTCTTCTTTCTAATGATGTCTTGGTTGAATTATGTCACGGACTCTTTAAGGGTGTGCATATTTATGCAACCAGGTTATTGTAAGTTTTTTATTTTTCATTTTCCCCTTAAAAGATTTCAGTTTGTTTTTCAATTGGGTTGTACAGGTTATAGGTCACATTAGTGGTGGAAAAAGTTTTGAAATGATTAATGTTGGCCTCATTTTTTTATATCACAAAAACCTGGCATTTGAACAGGTGTGTGCAGACGTTTTATATCCACTGTACATGAATCAGCAGCAGCAGCTTGGTCAGAGAAGAGCACTGAAAAACAGTAATTACTCCTCTTCCTCAAAATGACACCATTGTTGTTGCTACAAAAAAATGTGCATCACTCTCGCCTTTCTTCACTTTTATATATAGCCAGTGAACAAACTGGAGTGTTAGTGCAATTGTGTTACCCATAGGGCTGGAGTGAAACTACAAATGATGGTTATGCACATGTGTCACATGCTTGGCCTAGACCAAAAAGTGAAGTATATACACAACTGTGTGCGCACTGGTCTCATCCAAAGTGGACACGCATCTCAGCGCACCAGAGTGGAGGTGTAGCATGAACAAGGCTTAATGGCTCAAGATTCACTGTGCTGGCAAAAAAAGTGGTATTGCAGGAACGAACAGCACACCCACGGAATTCTTTATGATCTCTGTACTATGGTAGCCCAGAGAGTTCACCAAAATGCAAAAGACAGAACACAAATATGAAAGCATGTTAATGTTAGTTTGGCTAACATTTTTAACATACATATTTAAAGGTCTTTAATGACATCTTCCTGACATCTGATTCTGGTGAGTTTGTGATTTTCATCCTGCTTGACCTAACCGCTGTCTTTGATACAGTGGACCATGACATTTTAATATATCGTCTACAGCATCTTGTGGGTATTTGTGGCACTGCTCTGGAATGGTTCAGGTCCTACTTGACAGATAGAACCAAGGCTTACACACATGCGCCCACGATCGTGCGCCCACGATCCACGGCCATTCAACGTGCTGGAACCCGGAGTGGAGCACACTGTTTTTTTCCACCCCTCCCCGTCACCCCACAGACTGACATGCCCTCCAACAGTTCTACCAGACTACCAGAGCTGGAGCTCAAATGATTGGGGGGGGGGGGGGTTGTCACAGCCCCTTTTGAGCGTTCTGGGGGGAGCTGTGTGGTGACCCAGCACAATGCAGATTGACTCTTATTCACGCTCAACAAGGGGGAAGGAAACAGAAGGCAATTTGCATACAGAGGACAATGCACAGACGGACAAAGAGCCAACCAATGTCATGCTAATCACGTGTATTGACTTATGCTAATGTACCATGCATTCTCTCTGTCTGTATAAAAGAGCTTACTATACATGCCTCAAGAACACACATGATACAGCACAGCACAGTAGCGCACAGCGCTACAAGTGCGTCTCATTATGATGGAGGAAAATAAAACTCTGCAACCTTCCAGCTCGTCGCATCTCACCTGAACTTATTTTTACTCCACACTCTTCTCCATCTGTTTCGTAGATATACTGTTGGTCTTCTTTCATGAACTCTCCTGGTGGAGGTTGAACAATGGTTGACTTCATAGTTAGGACATGGTTAGGTGTTAACAGTTCAGGGCCTGTTGGATCATTCAGATGTTCTACTGAGAGTGGCCTGCTGTTGGTAATCGCCATAACTTCGTACAACAAGGTTCTCAAAGGTGTACTGTCGAGTCTCTTTGCTGACTGGTCAAGGATAGCTGAAAGAACACTACGGATGGTCCTTATCTGCCTTTCCCACACTCCGCCCATGTGGCTTGCTGATGGGGGATTCATGAGAAATTCACATCCAAGTACTTTCACTTTCTCTTGATCCATATCTTTCATGAGATTTGTGAACTCTTTCTGGGCACCAACGAAATTGGTTCCTTTGTCACATCTTAGTTGACGAACATTCCCTCTGATTGCAATAAATGCTCGCAAAGCATTGAGGAATGCGTCTGTACTTAGGTAGTCTACTACTTTGATATGTATGGCTTGTGAACATAGACAGGTTACTATGAGTCCATATCTCTTGAGCTCCTTTCGTCCGTCTTTAACGTAAATCGGTCCAAAACAATCCATTCCGACATAAGTGAAGGGTGGAGTAGGTTCTGTCCGGTCTACTGGTAAATCTCCCATACTTTGGTTCTCTGTTTCCCTTCTGTACTTGTGACACTTGACACATTTGAAGATGTATGATGAAACTGCACGGCTGCTTCCAAGGATCCACCAACTGTTAGCTCGCAGTTCATTCATTGTCATTCCATGACCTTGGTGCTGAACTTTTGAATGAAAATGTCTGATTAGCAAAGTTGGAATATGACTGTCCCTGGGGAGTATTGCTGGATGCTTCACATGTGGGTGTAGCACAGCTTGACTCAAATGTCCGCCAACTCTGAGGATTCCTTCTTCATCCAGAAATGGACTTAGTTTGTACAGTTTACAGTCTTTGGGCTTGGAAACTGTTTTCTTTGATTTCAGACTCTTTATTTCTTCTGCGAAAGCTTTCTCTTGAACAAGTTTAATGACAAACAGCTCGGTTTCTTTTCTCTCTTCCAAACTCGTACTTTCTTTGGTCTTTTGTAGTTCACCCTTGTGTTCTTTGACCTTTCTTCTCAAGATTGCAAGTGCTCTTATCAATCTGGACCACTCTGAGAACTTCTCACATCTGTCGAGAACAGTACGCTCTTCCTTTATGTTGGTAGTACACACAAAGGCTTTGCGAAGTTCTGGATCATTTTCCTTGATCTCTCCCACCTTGACATCTCTATCAGGGAGGTATCATTCCCAAAGAAATGCTGGTCCTTTAAACCAGTCGGAGTACTTGAGGTTTTCTGCAATTAAGCCTCGAGAAGCGTTGTCCACAGGGTTCTGCTCTGACGCAACATACGCCCATTGTCCTGGTCTTGTGCTTGACTTGATTCTTTGTATGCGATTAGCTACAAACACTTGAAACCTTCTGGCGTCATTATTTATGAAGCCAAGAACGACAGTGGAGTCTGTCCAGAAAAACTCTTTTATGTTTGGGATTTCAAGCTCTGTTTTGAGTAGATCACTGACTCTAACTGCAACAACTGCTGCTGAGAGCTCGAGTCAAGGGATAGTCGTGACACTAGTAGGTGTGACTCTTGACTTGGCCATTACTAAGCAACAGTGAACTTGATCTGATTGGTAAATGACTCGCAGATAAGTACATGCGCCATATCCACTGACACTGGCGTCTGTGAAATGATGAAGCTCGTAGCTTTTGACTTGTCCAAAATCTGTAGGAACGAGGAACGAACTTTGTATCTGTACATCGGCTAAACTTGGAAGATCTTTGATCCAGGACTTCACTGAGGTCTTAAGTGCTCTGAAAGCTCTTGATCCCAATCAACTTTATCTCTGCACATTTGCTGGAGAATCTACTTGCTTAGGAGGACAAACGGTGTGATAAAGCCTAGGGGATCATAAACAGAGGCTACGGTGGAAAGTACACCTCTTCTTGTCAGTGGGTTTGACTTGACTTGAACTCTGAACTTGAAAGTGGCTGATGTGATGCACTATTCTACTCCAAGAGCTCTTTCAATGCGTGGTAAACTTAGAGACATGTCCAGGTCTTTCACTGTAGCACGCTCTTCTTCTGGAATAGTGGACATAACACTTTCACTATTAGACACAAACTTGTGGAGTCTTAACTTTCCTGTGGAGCAAAGCTCTCTTGAGTCTTTGATAAGCTGAATGGCTTCACTTTCAGTTTGAACGCTTGCCAAGCCATCATCGACATAAAAGTTTCTTCGTATGAAGCGTATTGCGTTCTCTTGGAATTGACCTTGTCCTTGAGCTGTGAGGTGTTTCAGGCCAAAGTTGGTGCAGCCTGGAGAAGACGCTGCGCCAAAAAGATGGACTTTCATTCGGTAGACTGATTGTATTGCTTCCAAATCTCCCTTCTCCCACCAAAGAAACTTTAAATAATCCTGATCTTCTTTCATGACATGGAATTGTTGAAACATTCGCTCTATATGAATGCGACAGAACTTTTGCGAAAACGACAAAGAACGCCCACCAATGTGTTCGTCAGGTCAGGACCAGTTAACAGATGATCGTTGAGAGAGGTATCTTGGTACTTAGCAGAGGCATCAAATACGACTCTGATCTTTCCTGGTTTGTGCAGGTGATAGACCCCATGGTGTGGGATATACCACGCAGAACTGTTGGCTAACTCTTCATCAGGGACCTTTTCTGCGTCACCTCTGGAGATTATGTCGTCCATGAAGTTTGTGTAATCATTGTAATATGTTTTGTCTTTCTTAAGTCTCCTTTCCAGACACTTCAGGCGATGCACTGCACATATTTTATTGTCTGGTAACTTGGGTCTTTCGTCACGAAATGGTAATGGCATCTCATAGTGTCCGCTTTCGTTTTGTTTGATGTTTTCTCTGAGTTTCGCTAGAAACTTCAAATCTTCTTGAGACACAGGATTGTCATCAATGGCCTTTTCAAAGAAGTCCACTTTGAGCGCTTTGACAATGTCTGAAGGAGTGACGTCTCTTACTTTCGTTCTGTTTACATAGTGGACCTTGTTCTGAAGCTTGACAGAGGGCTTGAACTCCGGAATGACTTTCTTGACAATAATGCGATGACTGATCCCAATCGCATCTCCATAGTTTAGACAGGGATTACTTTGTCCAACGATACTCCAACCAAGATCTGTGCGCTGAGCGTACGGTTCATCTTTGCCTGACACAATTTCTCTTGGGAGGAGAGCTTGTGAGCAGTTGTATCCGATCAACAATCCCACTTCACAATCTTGCATAGGTGCAATTTCTGATTGAAGGTGTTCCAAATGTGGCCAAGCTTTAGCTGTCTGATTAGTTGGAATGTGAGCTTTATTGGCTGGAATAAACTCTCGTGTGTATGTAGGAGGTAGAGTGATTCTCTTGCTTGAGTTAAAGCCATGAACTTGAAGATTTTGAAGTCTGTGAGACTGAACAATTGTAGTCTGGGAAGACATAGTAGACAGCTCTAGTTTGACAGGTTCTTGGTTTGTCTCTAGTGAGTCTGCAACTTCACTGAGAACAAAGGGAGTATCGCTTTGCGAGTCCAGTAAGGCATATACGAGGACTTCTTTGGGTTTAGCAGAAGATGAAAGCCACACAGGAATGATTGCAGCTGTTTGTGTGTGATTTTCTTGACTTACAACTCTGTCTGTTGTAGCTGTGGCTGTAATTTGTTCTTGAACTTGTTCGTTTTGACTTAGTCTTTCATTACTTGGGTTTGGCTTGTCTGGTGGTTGTCTTTGTTCTTCTTTGTCTTTAACTCTATCTTCATGAAGACAGGTAGGATGCTTTTTACTGCATTTTTCACAAATAACGCAGTTGGTACAGTTCTTTGAACTGTTCTGTTCACACTCCAACAGGCAGCGAAAAGTAAGCTAGGAGCAGGAAGACAAAAGAAGAAGAAAACAGCAGCCTTATGTGTAGCAGAAAGGAATGTATGCACTCTGTTGGACAGAACAACATCACAGCGTCCAGAAAGACAGACCGCGCTGGTGGCCCTGGAAATGAACAGGTACAATGTAGACATAGCTGCACTTAGTGAAACAAGATTGCCTGGATATGACAGCTTGGAAGACCATGGGTACATCTTCTTTGGGAGTGGGAGATCAACTCAAGAAAGGAGAGAAGCAGGAGTGGGCTTTGCAGTTAGAAAGGAGATAGCAGCAATGCTTGATGAGGAACCGGTGCCAATCAATGACAGGATAATGACTATGAGACTCCCACTACAGCAGAAGATGTATGCCACACTCATCAGTGTATATGCTCCAACAATGACCAACACAGAGGAGGTGAAGGAAGAGTTCTACAGTGATTTACGTGAGACTATCAGGCAAGTACCGACTGATGACAGGCTGATACTTGTTGGAGATTTTAATGCCAGAGTTGGTTCGGACAGTGAGAAATGGAAAGGAGTGCTAGGCAGTCATGGAGTAGGCAAGTGCAATGCTAATGGAGAACTTCTACTTGCATTATGTTCAGAGTACAACCTTGTGATAACCAATACTCTATTTAAGCACAAGGACACACACAAGAAGACATGGATGCACCCAAGATCCAAGCACTGGCACTTATTAGACTACATCATAGTCAGGCAGAGAGACATAAGGGATGTATTGGACACCAGAGCAATGAGAGGCGCGGACTGTGGTACTGATCATGTTATGCTGAGATCTAGATTAAGGATTTGCAGACGAAAACAGCACTGCAGGACGGGTGCGAAGCCACCATGGAAGCTAAACACTAGTGCACTGAAAGGCCAAAAGAAGCAGGAAGAACTTACACAGGAAATGGATGAAAACTTGAAAGACTGGGACAGCAACAACTCAGAGAATGACATAGAAGAGAAATGGGCAACACTGAAGGATACGGTGTATCAGACTGTGACTGATGTATTAGGCTACCCTGAGAGGAAACATCAAGATTGGCTTGATGAGCATGATGAACACCTGAAGAAACTACTAGAAGCAAGGAATACAGCTAGGCAGGAAAACCTACAGTGTAACACAAGGTCGAAGAAGAAGAAATACTCAAAGGCTCAGAGTGTGCTACAGAAGTACACCAGAGAGATGAAGTCCAACTGGTGGGATGAAAAAGCAGAGAAACTTCAAACTGCAGCAGACAGAAAGGACATGAAAACATTCTTCACAGGTTTGAGAGAAATCTACGGCCCTAAACCAAGAGGAGACCGTTTCACCATCCATAGCCAACTAAAGGCTATGGATGGTGAAACGGTTTTGCAGGAGAAAGACAAGATCCTGGACAGATTTGCAGACCACTTTGACCAACTACTAAACAACCCTGGAGATTTCACTGAAGAGGCTAAAGAAGCTCTAGTGCAGCAACCAGCTGTATCAAGTCTGGGTGAACAACCAAATTTTGATGAACTAATGGCAGCTATCAGGACAACGCAGGATGGTAAAGCTCCAGGAAGGGATGGAATTCCAGCAGACGTGTGGAAATTTGGTGGTGTTCAGCTGACCAACTGCCTGCACAAGCTCATCCAAGAGATATGGGATGCCCAGAAAGTACCTCAAGACTGGAAGGATGCAAGTATTGTGCCTTTGTTCAAGAAAGGTGACAGGAAAGATTGTGGAAATTACCGAGGTATATCACTGCTAGCCACTGTTGGTAAGATTCTCTCACGTGTACTACTTAACAGACTCAATGAACACATCTCACAGAATGTACTACCAGAAACCCAGTGCGGCTTTAGAAGTGGAAGAAGCACAATGGACATGATTTTCTGCTTAAAACAGGTTCAAGAAAAGTGTATCGAACAGAACATGCCGCTTTATGTAGTCTTCGTAGACTTCAGTAAAGCCTTTTTTTTTTTTTGTTACTTATTTGTACCCGTAGGTAGACTTGGTTTGCAGTCTGGTAACAAGCCACCGGCTGCTGGTCGCTGCGTGCGCGAGCGCCCTAAACCTACATGTTTTTGGTATGCGGGAGGAAACCGGAGAAATCCCGGAGTAAACCCACGCAACACGGGGAGAACATGCAAACTCCACACAGCTCACTGTTGGTCGGGGGCTGGGATCGAACCCACGACCTCATGATCCCCGCGATCCCCCGGCCAAGGGTAAAACTGTGCTGCCACAGTGCTAAACCACTGCGCCACCGTGCAGCCTTCGATATTGTTTTACGACAAGGACTTTGGCAGGTACTCAAGAAATATGGTTGTACAGAGAAGTCTGTCAGCTTCATCAAGGCACTCCATACAGGTATGCAAGCAAATGTGGCAATAAGTGGTTCAGTATCTAAAGACTTTTCAGTAAGCAACGGGGTGAAACAAGGGTGTGTGCTGGCACCTACACTCTTCTCGCTATATCTGGCAGCCATGCTTGAGGTGGCCTTCAAAGACACTTCAGAAGGAGTATACATTCAAACAAGGAAAGAAGCAGACTTGTTCAATGTGGCACAGTTTCAAGCCAAGAGTAAGACATTGATAAAGGTAGTAAGAGAAATGCTCTTTGCCGACGACAGTGCTCTAGTTGTACACAGCGTGGAAGATATGCAATCTTTAGTGGAGAAATTTGCAAGAGCAACTAGCCAATTCAGCCTCAAAATCAACATCAAGAAGACAGAGTGCCTTTATCAACCACCAAAGTTCCAGTTATCAACATCACTAACCAGAAGAGATCAGCATTGGTACAGAGCCACTAGTCAAGTGCAAGACTTTCAAGTATCTAGGGAGTACTGTTTCAGAGAATGCTAGGCTGGAGGATGAACTATCTCTCAGAATGGTTAGAGCAAGTGCTGTGTTTGGAAACTTGCGGGAGAGACTGTGGAACAATCGACATGTGTCTACCCGTGTGAAATGCAAAGTGTACAGAGCGACAGTACTGGCTACTCTATTGTACAGTGCTGAAACTTGGACTGTCTACAGAGTACAGGTGAAGAAACTCCACACGTACATGATGAGACACCTTCAAGCCATAATGAACATCTCATGGAAAGACAAGATAACCAACATAGAAGTGTTGAAACGAGCTGGGCTACCATCAATGGAGGACATGCTAATACAGATGAACCTGAGATGGCTCGGACATGTTGAGAGGATGGACCAGCAGCGTCTCCCTCGGCAGTTACTCTACTCAGTTATGCAAAGGCAAACGCAATAAGGGTAGACCAAGGCTCAGATTTAAAGACACTGTAAAAAGAAACTTGAAGAAGTTGGACATAGACAGGAGTTCCTGGCAGTGGAAGGCTAAGGACAGAGCTGTGTGGAGGAATCTGATCAGACCTAAATGAAACAGTCATTGTCGCCCACGACAGACTGCTATGATGATGACAGTTCTTCGAATGGTGACCTGGTTTGAGACAACCAAAACATAGCTTTTCTGACTGAATGAACTTGACTCTGTCTGCCACAGCTTTGTCCAGAAAACTTCTGCATTTGTGTAGACTGTGCTTGGGTTTCTTACAGAATATACACATTAGTTGTGTCTTTTCTTGTGAGGTTGTCGTCAGTGTTTTAGCTCCAATTTGTCTCTGTCTTGTAGGTTTCGATCTTTCTGATTTGTCTGGCTCACTTTGCTTTAGTGACTGTAGAGATGTAACAGGGTTACAGGTAATCTTTGCTTGCCTTGTTAGGAATGCAACAAACTGGCTGAAGGTGGGAAACTGATTCGTTTGTTCTTCGATTTCAATAACTTTGCAGTTCCAGCTAGCAGCAAGCCAGTCTGGTAACTTGGAAAGAATCTTTCTGTTCTCATTGCAGTTGTTAAGAATCTATAAAGACTTGATGTGAACCATTGCTGCTTCACAACTGCGCAAGAAATCTGCAGTCTCTTAGCTCAAAACTGTCCTTTGAGGTCATTTTGGGCCACGCTTGTCACTTGTCTCTGTAAGCTTTTGCGATTGTAAATGGGTTCCCATATCTTTCATCTACAATCTTCCATGCAGCAGCATATGCGGATTCAGTTCCAAGCAGGAAGTATCCTTCAAGTGCGCTCTTACCTTGTCCACTCACATATCTCCGAAGGTAGAATATTTTCTCATTATTCGGGATGTTCTTTTGGTCAATCAGTGTTTAAAATGAAAGTTTCCAGTCACTGTACCTTAAGGGATCCCCACTAAACACTGCAGGTTCAGGAACGGGGATATGACTAGCACTTGGTGCACTTGCTAGCACTTTAACAAGGTCTGATGTCCCATCACTTGGAGAGATGGCTGCAGCTTGGGGTAAAACTTGTTCCAACAGAGATGGGAAACTTATGTTTATCATGTTTAACTTCTGTGTTGATCTTTGTTACATCAACTTTGGGCTCCTCTGTTACACTCATCTGGTCATACACCTGCATCCTTGCTTGTGCTGCCTTGAGATCTTTGACCTTTTCCAGGTGCTGTACCTTTCTTTTCTTTTCATCGAGTTCTTTGCAGAGCTGCATACTCTTCTTCTTGTTGAGCTTTTAACTTGGCTTCATCAGCTTCTCTTTGCATTCTTAGTCTGATTTCCTCTGCAACCTTCTTTCTGACTTCAGTTTCAAGTATAGCAATTTCTTGTTGTTCCTTTTCTTGTTCTTGTAACACTATCAGAACAGCTTGACTTGCAGCTGCTTCTGCTGCAGCCTTTTGATGCTTTACAGAGGATCTATTTGAATGCTCACATGTGTTCTTAGTTGTATTAAAGGAGCTTAACTTACTGCTTGTTGTCTGAAAGAGGGAGCCTGCTTCTGGCCAATCTTGTTCCTCTTCCTCTTTTCCATCCAATCGATTGGTTACTCTTTTCACAATGAACCTTGAGATCTCCGTACATTGATCTACTCTGCGACGTGTCTCCTGGTCTGGTGGGGTGAGCTTGCGTAACTTATCATAAACTTTTGTGACATCTGCACAAAGACCTGCAACATCACTAATAATATCTTCAAGTAGGTCTTCACTTAAGGGGTCTGACTGAGAGAGGGGTTGCTTGGATGATTTGGCACGTGTTCTCCACTTTTCATAGTTATAGTTAAATCTTTGCTGGAGTCCTTTAATCCTTTCATCCTGCATTTCTCTTCCTTTCTCTGTCAGTGTTTTCACTCTTTGACTTCTTCTAGATTGTACTGGCTGCTCACTAGACTCAGGAACTCGTTCTTCTTTAGACTCCATCTGGGGGTCTGCACTAACTTCAATTCCAACTGTTAACTCACTTGGCTCAGTCATGTTAGCGTCTTGTCACTTAACTTGTCACTAAGAAGTGAAAATGTCTTATGTAAACAAAAGGTCACCTTTAAACTGTACTTGAATATACACACTTCTTATATGGTCTTGTCTTGTCACTTAACTTTTCCCTAAGAAGTGAAAAATGTCTTATGTAAACAAAAGTCTCCTTTCAACTGTACTTGAAAATACACACTTCTTATACTGTATAGTTTTGTAATCAAAGGCAGAATAAAATTAAAATGTAACTTGTCACCTTAATAAAGTAATACAAATGTAACTTAAATTGCTCTTAAATCAACTTTCCCAAAATGTATTCAAAACATTATTTATGTTTCAAACTGTTTAAATAAAATACAGTATTCACTTGACTGTTACAAATGTCTCAATATAAAATAAAATATACTGGTTCTTAAACTTGTGTGCCTTTAAGCTTATAAACTTGGGGTAGCTGTCACTTTATAAACAGAAAAACCTGGGATGGCCAAGGACTTTACCTTCATTCATAGTTTGATTAGTCAACCTTTAAGCCTTTCTTTTTTACTTGGACAAACTCTTAACTTGTGAGTGTTCAAGCTTCTTATGGCCTTATCTTGAAGCGTTGTGTTACGTATGGCTCTGGCGAGCCATAAATAAGAGCCAAGGGCCAACCGGTGAGTTTGCGTCGTTTATTGATAACAAGGGAAGGAACAAAGGAAAGAGCCTCATGGGGCAAAACACAAACAATACAAAGGTACACTTACAAATGATGATGAGGGACGAGAGGAGGGCTGGAGCCGGACGTAGGGACTCCAGCCTTATCCACACCGAGAGACGAGCATGGATATTATGTGAGGTCACAGCGCTGAGTAATCAGGGCTGCTCCCTTTTATAGTGGTTGACAGCGCCTCAGTTGATGAGAGGTAATTGGCCTCCAGCCGTCCCGTAGAGCTTGACAGCTGGAAGCCCGCTGAGACGCTGTCATAATAAGAGCTGGGCTGAGGAGGAATATGACCTGAGCGCAGATGACATCGGCGCACAGACCATTATGACAGGACCTCCCCCTCAAGGCCGGGCTCCAAACGGCTAGTAACACCCCCCCACCACCACCTAGGGTGGGCGGATTGGGCGCAGGCCAGGAGGGCGTGAATCAAGAAAAGGGGAGAGAGGAAAAAAACCACAACATTGGCAGGGAATAATGAAGCAATTACAGAGTACTGGAAAAAAAAACAATACTCCATAAAATGCTAACAATACGCAGACAGAGAGAAAAAACCCCCACAACATTGGCAGGGAACAAACGAAGCAATTACAGAATACAGGGGGAAAAAAAACAATACTCCATAAAATGCCACAAAATGCAAACAAGACCCAACAAAGAAAAACAACCACAGGAGACCTAAAAGGAAAACAAAGGCTCCTAAGGCGTAATCCAGCAAATACAGAGCATCCCTCGACAGGAGAGGGGGAAAAAAAGGCACGCTAACCGCGATAGGGCTACAAGAAATCATATTATACCTGCACACTCACACAATCACAAAGGACCAAAGGCACAGGAATAACAGAAGAAATAATACAGTTCGGGGGGTCTCCCCGCACCCAGCGTCCAAACCGCCAACAGGGGTGACGGGAAGCATTCAGGCGGCCTACCTGAATCCCAGGCCAGGAAAAACAGTACTTCGGGCGGCCGGACCAGACCGCCGAGTAGAGAGTCCAGTGGATCGGGTGGCCAGACCAAAGAGCCAAATGGCCGCAGCAGTCCTTCTGGCGGCCGACCCGCATCGCTCAGCCACCAGGACCGCAGGGGAGAGAAAGGCAACGGCTTCCCTGTGGAGGGGAATAGCGAGGACGAGCCGGGCCGACAGTGAGAGGTCCATATGGCACCTGGTGGAGAAGGCTTGGGGGGATGATGAGGGTGAAGATGATGACGACAGTGAAGATGGGGGAGAAGATGAGCCGGTCCAGTGTCCGGTGGCAGGGGATCTGCGGCTCCCTCACCAAACTTGGATACCGCTGGTGCTGCACCCTCGTCGGACCCCGATTGGGTCACGGTTGCTCCCGCGACGGACCCCGATTGGGTCTCGGTTGCACCCGCGACGGACCCCGACTGGGTCGGCGCCGCACCAGAACCGACCTCCAACCCCGAACCTGGAACCTCTGGTACAGCGGGCGCAAGCAGCTCCTCACCGGCGACCCTGGGAGAAGGCTCGGGAGAGAGAGAAGAACCGGGATCAGGATCACCGGCAGCGGCAGAACCCGGCGAGATAAGCTCGGACGCAGCAGCCGGCTGCACCAAGCTCGTCTCCCCAAGAGACAGGCTAAAATGCTCTAAGATGGAAAGGAGAAAGACAAAACAGAGCACTTGCCTGATCTCGGGTTCTGACGCCGTCCAGGACTGCGAAGATCCGGGCTCAGACGGCAGAAGGTCGTCATCTGGCTCCCACTCAGCTACGTCGGGCTCCGCGGTTGGCATGATGATGTCTGCAGCCTCTGGATCCTCCGGCACTGAAGTCCACGCCGACGGCCCGCACGGTGTGGTGGCAGGGGACCCTCGACCCGCTGGAGACCCGGGGACGCTTCCTCGTCAGCACAGGTTCCACGCTGCAGTCCGCTCTCCTCCTCCACCGACGATGTGGCTGCGGGCCCAGAACCAGGCTCTCCAGAACCGCAGGCCCCTTCCTCATCCAGCGACGTTGGCCTGGCGTCGAGGACCACTCAGTGGAGGGAGACACAGAGGATGCGGGATTAATCATTAAAACCCCAGCAGGTGGTGGGAGCTCGGGGGACTGCGAACCCCGAACTCCACCCCCAGGTGTCCGACAAGGCAAATCACAATGACAAGAATATGAAAGAACTGGGACTTGCCTGTCTCCTGGAGGTTGGATGGTGCCTGCTGCGGCGGAGGTTGCTCCTCCCTTTCCCCGCCGGACGGTGATAGCGGGCCTCCTGGGAGGACGAGGGGGAGCCGCTGGAGATGGTTCCGGGACGGGGCTCGCCAGGACAGGACTCCAGAGACTCACAGCGGCCAGGATAGGTGACGAGGAGGAGAGGGCAACAGCCGAGACGAGCCGGGCACGGAGCGCTGACGGAACAGCAGGAGAAGATGGCCCGGGGGGAGAGGCTGCGGGAATTCCCCTCTGACGAGGCGCAGGAGTGGCAGCTGTGTGGGGGATTGAGCCCTTGCGGCGACCCGGAACTGGATCCGGACGGGATTCAAGCCGAGGTTGACAGCCGGTGTGACGACGGTTTCTTGCAGGGGGCGAGGCGAAGGTGAGATCTGGGAATCGCCGTTCCTGTGCAGAAACAGAGGCGAGCAGGTCGGCAAACTCAGGGAACTCACGCAACTCTGGATTCCTCTCCACCAGTCTAACTGCCGCCGCCAGATGCTTCATGATTGCCGATGGATGCACAGCGGAGCAAGCAGCAGCCACTCAGTCCCAGACCTTGATTGCTGTCAGCTGCAGCTCCTCTGGGGGAATCCCGAGTGACAACATGCTTGATGGGGAAAGACCTCCGGATGATGCGAACTCCCGGGCCGGAACGGAGGCAGGAGCGGGATCCCGAAGCGATGGGCGACGTCTCCTCCTCTTCGGCTTCCTGCTGGGATTTCCCTCCAGCGCACAGAGTATCTCGCGCTGTGCAGCAATGTCATCTTTCCTCACGCTTACCTCCGGGTGATTGGCGAAGCGGGGAAGATGATTGAGGATGTCCTCAGCTTGGTCCAGGTACCGGTGCACGTTGCTGCTGAAGTCAAAGAGGGAGGCGGTGATAAGGATTTCGTCCACGCACTCGAGGGCGTCTGCGAGAACATCGCCCTGACTCAGCGTGCGGGACCTCCGCGACGGCATGCTTCCAGCACAGTACCCAGACAGGTAGGAGCAACAGTCCAATTAAAGCAAACTCACGGCAGCCGGCAACTCACTGGCTGTGACCTACTGTTACATATGGCTCTGGCGAGCCATAAATAAGAGCCAAGGGCCAACCGGTGAGTTTGCTTCGTTTATTGATAACAAGGGAAGGAACAAAGGAAAGAGCCTCGTGGGGCAAAACACAAACAATACAAAGGTACACTTACAAATGATGACGAGGGACGAGAGGAGGGCTGGAGCCGGACGTAGGGACTCCAGCCTTATCCACACCGAGAGACGAGCATGGATATTATGCGAGGTCACAGCGCTGAGTAATCAGGGCTGCTCCCTTTTATAGTGGTTGACAGCGCCTCAGCTGATGAGAGGTAATTGGCCTCCAGCCATCCCGTAGAGCTTGACAGCTGGAAGCCCGCTGAGACGCTGTCATAATAAGAGCTGGGCTGAGGAGGAATATGACCTGAGTGTGGATGACATCGGCACACAGACCATTATGACACGTTGCTCTTCAAACTGCATGCTTCTGGTCCTGTGCGTGCTCCCGGCTCAACTGTCCCTTCACAGTTCCGCTCCGTGCACGCGCTGATCATGCCCTGACAAGACCGCTGCTCCTTTGTTCATGCCGCCTCGCCATGTGCTCTCCACTCACGCAGATCAGCATACCTGTCAAGGCATACCTCATGCCTCCCTTATTGGGGGAGCTTTCACACCTGTAATGAGTACTTAAAAACTGTATTTATCGGCAGATGAAAGAAAACTGAAGCAAAAAAACCCAAACAAAAACCAAACAAACAACAACAATTGCAACATGAACTATTTCAAACATATTTATTCAAATGTACACTTACTTGCTGTCAGGAAACAATGTTGACACCAAATCACTGAAGTGATCTGCCACCGATGGGGGTAGATTGTGCTCTGCCACAAAATGACAAAACATCACTTCTGCTAGTGATGCATTGGATTTGGAAGGCATTGGTTCTCTCACTGGCTAAAAATGTTCATCCATCCATCGATACGTTTTCGATTTGGCTACACAGTTTTTGTGGCCCTGTGTAAGTGCAACTTCAGGTTGAAAATCCACGATGCAGTCACTTTTATGCTCTTCCTACATGGAACACAGAAGGAGTGTGTAGGGCCCTCTGAAGAAGCCTTTATCCACCCAGCGTATTTCCCCTTCTCGAAGCTCGGACTCTCCCATTCTTTTCGGTAACGTCCAGTCCCTCGATTTCCCTTTTCTTCAAGCTTTGTTTTCTTCGCCGGCGGCGCGCTGCATGAAGCCATTTTGAAAATCACAAAAAGACTGCTTAGGTGCGCTCAATTTCGCCAGGCATCGAATTACTGTTCAGTTGATTTTAGGTTCTCTCAATAATTTTTTTTTTCGCTATATATTTTTCTTTTTGGCGTACAGAAATGGCAATACGCCCGTATTTGCTAAAATTGCATTTTCCCCGTATTAAAATATGGCGAAACCGTATCACTTGACGGGTATGGATCAGTTCGAGTTTTCACTTGTGCAGATCAGTCCGAGTTTTCACTCGCACAGATCAGTCCGAGTTGTCACTGTAATTCCTCCAGGTACCGACAGACACAAGTGATTTCCTCTACTGATGTTTTATTCAGTCCATCTTGGTACAGACTTCTAAACACACCATGAAAACTCGTTGGCTGAGTACCGAGAGAGGAATTAGCCTTGGGTTTCTTCTTACTTCCTTTAATCTTCTTTTTCTTCTTAAACCTTTAGCTTAGAGTCCACGCTTTTAATCATGCTTCCTTCTTCTTACTAGAGATCGCTCCTTCTGACGCAATGAACCTCAAATCTGCATACAAAAGCCTACTCTTGCGCCACAGCGTCCTCTGGTGGTGCTCAACCATAATAACAACAAAATACACAAAAAATAGAAATGAAAATGTGGCAGTTACAAATATCAAACCAATGAGAAGCATTAGAAATTTTTTTGAATAAATCTCTTCGCTGCTAAAGTGTTCAGAAAGTACAATGTTCTTCTCATTTCTTGTAAATGTCACTTTTAGACATAGGTTTGCGCCTATAGCAATGCTATGTTTACCTTTATATTATGATAAATTTTGCTGTTAAAAGCAAATAAGCAAAAAAACAGCAGGTTCATTCAGTGAATATAGCTAACATGCCTATAGTGTCCCTGCAGTTAGCCAGAGCACTGATGTGAACAGTGTCTGTTGTGGGGGGCATAATCCTACTTGGACTCTGTAAACTGCTACACAATTTAGCGCACACACTCATCTCTACTTTGTACTTTGCTAGTTTGCTATTTTATCAATGTGTTTCTTCCATCAGGCAGCTACCAGAGTGAGAACGAAGTTACTCCGACAGATGATATGGATTTCAGGCACCACAACTACAAGGAGATGCGACAGGTAAAACTTCTTGTTGTTTGATTTTTGCTCTGGCTGACTGCTTTCACTTTTCAATTGTTAAATGCAAAAACTTGTCTTCCCTTTCTGTCCCATTCCTAGATGATGAAGGTGATAAATGAGGAGTGTCCCAACATCACCCGGATCTATAACATTGGCAAAAGTGCACAAGGATTGAAGATGTATGCCATGGAAATCTCAGACAACCCAGGAGAACATGAAACAGGTACAGATTTGTTTTTTTTTTCTATTTCTAGTTCCAGAGAGCAGTTTCTATATTTCAAATGAGTTACTTGTCATTTGATTGTAATTAAACATTTATTGTAAATCTATTGAAATGGCTCAGGGGTTAGCAAGTACTACCATCGACCAAGCCATGTAGAGCATTTTTTTTGTGAAACAGTGTGTGTGAACCTGTAAAACATATTTTGGGCCCTAAAATGAAAACAGACAGTCTTTACAAGTATGAACTGGCCTGTCAAAATTAGTAATAGAAAAGTCTACTCTTCTAGGGAAGGCTTGGGAATTTTTACCCTTTCACCCTGAAGAACATTTGTGTGATTAAACACTGATGTTGGTCCAGAGGGCCTGGCTGACAGTGTCAATTTTAGTTCATCCCAAAGTACAGCAGTTGGATGTGGTAAAGGTGTGGGGTCCAAGTTCCTTCACTCCAAGCTAACCAACCATGCCTTCATGACCTTGAAATTCTGCACTGTATGTGCTGTCATGTTGGAACAGAAAAGGGACTGTCCCAAACTGCTCCCACAAAGCAGGAAGAACAGAATTGTCCAAAATGTCTTCGTAAGCTGAAACATAAAGGCTTTGCTGGAATGAAACACCTAAATTCGATGAGCAAGACGCTTGGCCCTATACTTTTGTCAACATTGTATAGCTCCTAATTCCTGAACGAGAACGTTAAATTAACCACTAATATTTCTGCCAATAAATCTCTGTTGATATGGTGTATTAACTTTAGGTGAGCCAGAATTTCGTTACACAGCCGGTCTCCATGGAAATGAGGCACTTGGCCGGGAGCTTCTCCTGTTGCTGATGCAGTTTCTGTGCAAAGAGTACAATGACGATAACCCAAGAGTGCGCCGCCTGGTGGATGGTGTGAGAATTCATCTGGTGCCTTCACTGAACCCTGATGCTTACGAGCTCGCATATGAGATGGTATGACCAAGGTTGCTGCATGATTATTAAAATGACAATTTATATATAATACTTGACACCTAAATATTAGATTATGTTTTCCTCTATGCTTTGAAATGAAAACATACCATGTCATAGTTTAGATGTTCAGGTTTTATGATTTATTACATCAATAATGCCATACATCTATTTTGCATGGATTTAATATTAGCCAGCTAGCGAGGTAATCATTCATCCATCCATCCTCTACCGCTTATTCATAGGTCCAGGCCACAGGAGCAGTAGTCCAAACAATAGCCCAGACTACCGGCCATTCACATAGCACTATGATCGTCATGACCCCTCCTCCAGGTGGTAAGCCCACTGGAGAGTGGACCCATGTGGCTCTTTTAAATACGCTGGGTCTTTGATGTAACTTTTTCCATAGGGATCTACTGGACCACTCTTATGGCCCTTTTCCACTAGCACCTACTCAGCTCGACTCACCTCAGCTGTACTCGCCCCGACACGTTTTCAGTGGTTTTCCATTACAACTGAGCACTTCCTCAAAGTGGGTGTGTTCATGTGCAAGGCGGCCCGTTATTGACATGCTGACGTTTTGCTCTCAGAAGTGAATACTTGACACAGCAAGGGCAAAATACAAGCAGAGCACAGAGTTAGCATTGACGGCTAGCTAGCTAGCTAACTAGCTAGCTCATTGCCTGCATACAGGAGACAATTGCAATATCCTTGTTTGTTCAAAGTGAGCCTGCCACCAATGGGATAAATAATGTAAAAGATGCTTAAAATCACAAAACACTCACCATCCTCTGTCACAGATTCTTACAATGCCATGGCCGAGGTTTTCAACGATGCCATGGCCCAGTCGAGGCCACTCTCCCTCCCGTTGCTCGCCGGTCGGTGCCTGTAAATGGCATCCATTTGGTTGAACCATTTTCAGTCTTTTCTGTTTGACCAACTTCAACCATTGTAGTCCTTGATAGTCCAGTAATAAGCTTTCAATGTCCATTGGTACCCGTGAGTGGCCATCAGCTCGGAGACCTTCTGGTATATGTTTTCATTTCGGGTTGTTCCATCTAGCTCCCTCTTGATTCTCTCGTCAGCTGCCAAGCACAGAAAAGTCTGCACCTTGTTGTTGGACCATGGTGTTGGTTTGTCTGTAGCCATTAATCTTGCTGATTATCACAGAAATAATAAAAACTCACGCTCGCTGTTGCTGAATTTTACAAATGACTGGTTTGATTCTTGTGAAGATGTCACTCTCATGACTCATCCAGTGACGTTACACCCTGGACAATCAGTGACCTGCAATCTGTTGACTGTCGTATACTTTTAAAAAGTACTAGTGCGTTGCCCGTAGAAAGCAAGTATTCCTGTGTGAAACAGGTATCCCAATCAGGCTTTACAGGCCCAAATGTAGGCTGTGTTTGAAAGTGGAATACAGAGATGTTCCCTATATGTAGGCAATCACATGTTAGACTTTGACAAATATGAAAGGGACTGAACTGAGATTTATTTGATTGTGTGAATATTAATTACAGAATAACTGAAAATGAATGGGACATCCAATATTAGCCACTGTTTAAGAACCGCTTGTTTATTTTTTTGTCAGATCACTTATTTGTGTCATGTTTTATGACTTATATTCTTAAAAGTGTATCTTGCACTTTGAGGAATGGGAGTTTTTCAGTCACTATTATAATTATTTTATATGTGTAGTTTATAATAATAATAATTAATAATAATAATAATAATAATAATCGTCAATAAACTCATGTAGTACTATAACAGGGCACGTTTACAAATATTTGAGACCCACTGTAGTGCATCCTTTAATATTTTAGCAATATTATAAGTACAAAACACTAAACATTATTATTATTATTATTTTTTTGTATTTGTATCTTGTATACTTTATTGATCCCCAGAGGGAAATTCAGGGCATCCACATACGGCACCAATCCCTTCACCATTCTCTCTCTCTCTCTCTCTCTCTCTCTCTCTCTCTCTCTCTCTCTCTCTCTCTCTCTCTCTCTCTCTCTCTCTCTCTCTCTCTCTCTCTCTCTCTCTCTCTCTCACACACACACACACACACACACACACACACACACACACACAGAGTAGAATGAGCCGTTTGGCTGCAACTTATGCATCAGTATTGCCCATTTGTCTGTAAATATTTAAATAAAAATTATTTATTTTGTTATTTGGGCATTTTTGCATCTTGTTGTCGTTTAGTGAAAGCATGCATATGTGTCCGCATGCAATATGCAGTTGATCTGGTCATTCTGCTCCACAGTGAAGCAGCAGTCGGGACTGTTGTCTACCACTGACTGGGCAGGCTGAGCGTGCCTCCCCGCGAACAATAGTGGAGCGCCCAGTCAGACACTGGTGTTGCCAGGTTAACGGGAGTGTTGGCTGCTGCTTTACTGGTGTGCTAGTGATGTCCACTGGGGAACCACGGATCCCCGCCAGCCCCCGCCCCCCCTTCCCGCACCTGGTGTTCTCCATGTGGAATTATCCATTAGACTTACACAATCACAGCAACTTTATGGTATATATTTTAACTGAGCAACTCCATACTCGGGGATAGCACTTATAAAATCTTTGTTTGTGAAGTGCTGTGGTGACTGACAGATCATGATGCTGTGTGTTATCCAATCAGTGTGGTCGTGATGCTGCGCATTGTCCAATCAGCATGGCTGTGATGTGGCGTATTATCCAATGAGCACAGAGTTAATCCGAAACCCCGCCCACACTTCTTGAAGCCAGGACATGAAGACAGAGCAGTCACAGAGCGGTGACTAAACTTTTATTGATAAAAATTACATATTTTGACTGAGCGACTCCATATTTGGAGATGCACACCCTTGTAACCTCAGAAAAGCGCATTTAAAATCTTAGGCCAGTCTGACAAACGGTTTGAGAGATATGTGAAGAACACACACACAGACAGACACACACACAAACAGACAGAGATTTCTTGCATTTATAGATAGATATTTAAATGTGTGATTCACTTTGGGAAGAACTCCTTTATTCATCAAGCAACTCTAACGTCTGGTAACACTCCAACACATACACTACACTACCCATGATGCCTTGCCTCTCCCATAAGGCACTGTTACATAGTCTTACATACTCTCCATCAGTGTAACATAAAATTACCATATATCACATCTCCCCTTTCTGGGAAACCAAGAGTAGACTACCTTTGTCTCCATCGGACATTAAGAGGATTATTCTGTCTCTTGTGCTGGATGGTCCGTCCCAGACTCATCCTGTAGCAAAATGTTTAACTCAAATTAACATCAACAGTGTCATAGTTATCCTACACTACATTTAGCTTTAGAATTGTAGTGAAACTAAAACTTACACTTAAATCTCACTCATACCCTTTAAGTATGGGCTGCATCAGCATTGGATCACCCCAGGGCTGTGTACTTTCCCCCCTACTCTTCTCCCTTTATACCAACTCCTGCACCTCCTCCCACCAGTCTGTTAAGCTGATTAAGTTTGCGGACGACACCACCCTCATCGGGCTCATCTCCAACGGCGACGAGTCCGCCTACAGGGAAGAGGTGGCCCAGCTGGTGTCCTGGTGCAGCCACAACAACCTGCAGCTGAATGCTCTGAAGACAGCGGAGATGATTGTGGACTTCAGGAAAGTCACAACCCCCCTGCCCCCCCTCACCATCACAGGCTCTCCCATCACCATTGCAGATTCCTTCCGCTTCTTGGGCACCACCATCACCCGAGACCTCAAATGGGAGCCAACCATCAGCTCCCTCATCAAAAAGGCCCAGCAGAGGATGTTCTTTCTGCGGCAGCTGAGGAAGCTCAAGCTACCCACTAAGATGTTAGTGCAGTTCTACACGGCCATCATCGAGTCCATCCTCACCTCCTCCATAACTGTGTGGTATGCAGGAGCCACTGCCAGGGACAGACTAAGGCTGCAGCGCGTCGTGCGCACTGCTGAGAAGGTGATAGGCTGCGAGCTCCCATCTCTCCAGGACCTGTACATCTCCAGGACCCGGAGGCGTGCTGGCCGGATCATAGCCGATCCTTCACATCCTGGTCACGTACTGTTTGCTCCCCTCCCCTCAGGTAGAAGACTTCGGTCCATTCGGACTAAAACCTCCCGGCACATGAACAGCTTTTTCCCCTCTGCCATCAGACTGCTGAACATTAAGTGACTTTTTGACTCTCGTGCACTACGTACAGCAGCTCAACCAGACTCACGTCATTCATCACTGTTTTCTGTTGCATTATCGACTGCACTATGTGGTACTTCACATTATCTGCTACTTGCTAATTTTTTAAAACTGCCTTGACTAGTACTACTCATTATTACTAGTATTGTTATTATTATTATTATCATTATTACTTATTATTACTTATTTTTCTACACTTATTGCACGTTTTCAGTCCTTTAGTTTTTTAGTTTATCTCTTTTTCTCATCATGTTTTTAATGTTGCAGCATGGCATCGAGACAAATTCCTAGTTTGTGTACTACATGAACAATGGCAATAAATCTGATTCTGATTCTGATTCTTAAGTGCTCCGAACTCGTTATTTTTTTCACATTTCTTTTCACCTTTATAGTATTTATTTTAACACATCTTACTTTCAAAAGTAAACACAATTCCTTTTTTTTTTCATTACTCTTATTTCAGTTCACAAGCTCAGTCTAGTAGGTTTTACTATGACTCTCCCATATCTGCTTCTCTGTGTGGGAGTTCCAGAGGATGCAGCTGGGGGTATCAAAGCAGGTGCCTCTTGAGGTTGCTCAGAAGCTGGTTCTGCTTGCTGCTGCTCTGGAGATCCTCTTTTACCTCTTTGTGTCTTGTAAGGAATCAGGTGCTGGTGGTTGCGTCTCACCACGCCTTGGGGTAAATCCAATAAGTATGATCCTGGTGTAGAGTATTTCTGAAGCACAGTACCTGATGATCTGGCATCTGGAACCCATACCTCTTCTCCAAGTGACAGGATACTGAGAGGTACGGTACGACAACGTTTGTTGTAGTTTTCCACGTCTGATGTCATCCTCTCTTTCTCCTTCTTCTTGAAATTCTCACCATCTGGCAGTGCAGGGTTGAGCTGAGAAGGATGAACAGGTACAGTAGCACGGAGACATCGACCCATTAAGGGTTGAGCTGGGCTGTTGCCGCTCTGCAGAGGTGTTGCTCTGTAAGCCAGTAGGGCCAAATAAGGATCTGCAGCCTTTTTCAGGTTTTTCACTGTCTGCCCTGCTCTTTCAGCTTCTCCGTTGCTCTGTGGAAATCTTAGGCTGCTGGTGACACGTCTAAAGCCATACATGTCTGAGAAGGATGCAAAAACTTGGCCTGAAAACTGTGGTCCATTGTCTGACATTAGAACCTTTGGAATTCCATGTCGAGCGAAAATCAACTTCAGATGAGTAATAATGTCAGTGGATCGAGCTTGAGATAACAGTGCAATCTTTACACATCTTGAGTAGTAGTCAACTACTAGCAAATAGTTTTTGCTATTCAGAACAAATAAATCTGCTCCGAGTTTCTGCCATGGTCGTTCGGGTCGCTCAGATGACACCAATGGTTCTTTGTGATTTTGTCTCTCCTTTAAGCATGTTCTGCAGTTGAGAGCCATGTCATTTATTTGCTGGCTAAGTCCTGGCCACCATACAGACTGGTGAGCACGCTCTTTACACTTCACCACCCCCAGGTGTCCTTCGTGTATCTTAGCTAACACATTGTTCCTCAGTGCAGCTGGAAGGACAAGTTGTGTGTCTTAAAGAAGCAAGCCATTTTCTACAGTCAGTGTAGCTCACTCTATCCAGTAGCTTTTCAACACCGGTTCTTATCTTGCATGCATTAGCTAACCATCTGTGTACAGTTTCATCACCTGTGAGCAGACATTATCAGCTTTCAACTGTTCTCAAAAACTGTCCATAAAAGTCAAACTCGCAGGTAAGTTACAATACAGTCTGCATACACATTAATGCTTTCTAACAGCTCCTTGTTATCTTTGGTCATGCTCGATTTTGCAGGTGAACGTGAGAGTGTGTCAGCTGTCCAAAGTGTCTTACCTGGCACATGCACTATGTTGTATGCGTAACGCATCAGTCTCATCCTGAAGCGCTGAATTCTCGGTGGCAAAATGTCCAATGCTTGACATCCAAGTAAGCTTATGAGGGGTTTGTGGTCGGTTTCCAGGCAGAAGTTTTTCCCTAACAGAAAGTCTCTGAAGCGCTCACATGCCCATGTGAGTCCCAATGCCTCTTTTTCCACTTGTGCGTAGCGCTGTTCTGTGGGAGTAAGTGACCATGATGCATATGTGACTGGCTTCCATGTTTCCGCCCACCTCTGAAGGAGGTCAGCTCCCAAGCCATAAGATGATGCATCCGTCGATAATTTTGTCTCTCTGTTCGGGACATACACTGCTAGCACAGGTGGGAAAGACAGTGCTTCTTTCAGTGTCTTAAAAGCCTTTGCCTAGTCAACAGCCCATATCCAGCTGTTTTTCTTGGAAAGTAGATCACGTAGTGGCTTACCTTTTTCTGCCAGCTGTGGAATAAACTTTCCCAGCTGATTCACCGTTCCGAGAAAACTCCTTATTTCGCTGATGTTTGTGGGCTCTTTCATTTCTCTGACTGCCTCTGTTTTTCTGGGGTCAGGCTTGATGCCTGTGTCCGTGATGATGTGTCCCAAGAAGACCATCTCACTCTTAGAGAGGCAAGGCAAGGCAAGGCAAGTTTATTTGTATAGCACATTTTGTGTATTTTGAAGTCTATTCTTTGACAGACAGGAAGCCAATGTAAAGAATTGAGAACTGGAGTTTTATGATCTACTTTCATGGTCTTAGTGAGGACTCGAGCTGCAGCATTCTGAACCAACTGCAGCTGTCTGATGGACTTTTTAGGGAGACCTGTGAGGACAGCATTACAGTAGTCCAGTTTACTGAAGATAAATGCATGAACAAGTTTTTCTAAATCCTGCTGAGACATCAGACCTCTAATCCCCGCTATGTTCTTTAAGTTATAATAGGCTGACTTCACTACTGTCTTAATGTGGCTATTAAAATTCAGGTCTGAGTCCAGAACCACACCCAGATTTCTGGATTGGCTGTTGGTTTTTACCATCATTGATTGAAGCTGAGTACTAACTTTGAGTCTTTCTTCTTTGGCTCCAAAAACTATTATTTCAGTTTTGTCTTCGTTTAACTGAAGAAGATTCTGTCAAATCCACTCTTTAATTTGACCAATGCATTTGATCAGGGTTTTAATTGGACCATAGTCTCCTGGTGAGGCGGTTATGTAGATTTGTGTATCATCTGCATAATTATGGTAATATATTTTGTTGTTTTTTTATGATTTGAGCTAGTGGGAGCATATAGATGTTGAAAAGCAAAGGTCCCAAAATGGAACCTTGGGGAACTGCACAGGATATTTTTGTTCACTTGGATTTGTAGCCAACATCCAGCAATGACCTACAGCTCTTGCTGGGATGGTTTTCCGCTGAGAGTGAAGCGGCTGGGATGAGAATCAGCACCTCCAAGTCCAAGTCCATGGTCCTCAGCCGGAAAAAGGTGGATTGTCCTCTCTGGGTTGAGGACAGGCTCCTGCCCCAAGTGGAGGAGTTTAAGTATCTTGGGGTCTTGTTCACGAGTGAGGGGAAAATGGAGCGAGAGATTGACAGACGGATTGGAGCAGCATCTGCAGTGATGCGGACGTTGTACCGGTCTGTTGTGGTGAAGAGGGAGCTGAGTTCTAAGGCAAAGCTGTCGATTTACCAGTCAATCTACGTTCCTACTCTCACCTATGGTCACGAGCTTTGGGTAATGACCGAAAGAACGAGGTCGCGGATACAAGCGGCTGAAATGAGCTTTCTCCGTAGGATTGCTGGACTCACCCTCAGAGATAGGGTGAGGAGCTCAGTCATCCGGGAGAGGCTCAGAGTAGAACCGCTGCTCCTCCACATTGAAAGGAGTCAGTTGAGGTGGTATGGGCATCTGATTAGGATGCCTCCTGGAGACCTCCCACTTGAGGTGTTTCAGGCACGTCCCACTGGGAGGAGACCCCAGGCCAGACCCAGGACTCAGTGGAGAGACTATGTCTCCCAGCTGGTCTGGGAACTCCTTGGTATCCTCTCTGAAGAGCTGGAGCAGGTGGCGGGGGAGAGGGAAGTCTGGGCTTCTCTGCTTGAACTGCTGCCTCCGGGACCCGGACCTCCGGAAAAGCGGTAGAAGATGGATGGATGGATGGATGGATTTGTAGTTACCTATTGACACAAAATAGTCCCTGTTTTTTAAATAGGACTCAAACCAGCTAAGTGCTGTACCAGAAAGTGCCACCCAGTTTTTTAGCTGGTCTAGCAAGATGTTATGGTTGACCGTGTTGAATGCAGCACTGAGGTCCAGTAGAATCAAGACTGAAATGTTGCCATTATCTGTATTTGAGTGGATGTCATTAAGGACCTTAACTAGAGCTGTCTCAGTGCTGTGGTGAGGCAGAAAACCTGACTGGAAGACATCAAAACAGTTATTTCATGTCAGGAAGTTGTACAGTTGTTGAAAAACAGCTTTTTCTATTATTTTACTAAGAAAGGGGAGGTTTAATATGGGCCTGAGAGTTCACATTTGTTGCCACCTTTTTCCAACTTTTGGAGAACTGCATGTAGTCGAGTGTTGTGTTCTGTCTGGTCTCGCCCCCAGACTAACAGATCATCAATATGGCAAACCACACCTTCTAAACCTTCAGTGATCTCAGCCATCATGCACTGAAAATGTTTTGGCACAGAAGAAATGTCAAATGGTAAACAATTAAATTGAAACCACCCAAAAGGTGTGATAAAAGTCGTGTATTTGGCTGATTCCTTTGAGTGGAACCTGCCAGAATCCCATATTGGTGTCCAGTTTACCGAACACTTTAGCTCCTGCCAGTGACCCGAGACTCTGTTCTACTGAGGGAAGAATGTATTTTTCACGACATACATACTGCTTTAGTCCTGTTAGGTCCACACACAGTCATACTCTCTTGCCATCTGGTTTTGGCACCACCACCATGCCTGTGCACCAGTCAGTCGGTTCCTTCACTTCCGCACTCCAAAGAGAGCAGACGCCTTTTTCTTCTCTCCTGCTCTGACTTATCTCCTCCTCCCCTAACTAACTGGATCCCAGCTTGCTGTCGTCTGTCTGCGTCTTTACTGCTGATTATCGAAAGAAATTATGGAATTAATAAGCTGGGCTTTGAACGCAATTGACACTATCTTTTCAACGAGGAAAAGTGCCCCGGGGGAGGTTGTTTGCCCCGCAGGAACGGCTGCTGCGGGCTATTTACGGGAAACAAGTAATTGGAAACTCTTGTGCCTGACTGATCTTTCCATCGAAGATGTAGAAGATTTGTATGTCTTCGTAGTAATGGTGATTGGGATCGTTCTGATTGGATCTGGGATTGTCCTGGTGTACCGCAAATTGTTGAAGATGGACACAACCTATCAAAATGCTGGCCAGGCGAGGTGCAACCATCAAATTGAAAAAATGGAGAGGACTCTGATAGCGGCAAATGGAGAACTGTCTCGGAAGGTGGATTACATCATGATTACGCTTAGAGCCATTCATGAAGGATTCAACGCCCAGCAATGAAGGATTAAGTACTGAATCTGTAAGAGAATATAAAGTTTTTTTCTCTCTGTGATCAGTACTATTCGACGAAATCTGACTCCCTCACAAAAATCCTCCTGATCATCTGCAGCTTTTTGTTTTCAAAACATTGAGCTCACGGCCTTCGGACAGGCAGCTGCATGGCCCAAGGACAATGCCAGCAGCCAGACAAAACATCTCCGGCCAAAGAGTCCTTGTTGTTCTTAACTGATACAAACACCTACTTTCAACATTACACTCATACTGATTCACAAAACTGATGATAAAGATGATTCACTCACTGCTCTCTCTGTGTCCTTGTGAACTTTTTTTTTTTTTTGTCTGCTGACTGTGCATTGAGGGCTTTTTTTTTCTTGTAATCATAATATTGATCATATATGACCACTATTCTGAAATCAATGATTTTTTTGCTCCTTCCTATTGTATTATCCTTTCTTCCCATGCTTCCTGTACCCTTCTGTTGACAGGCGCGTTCACAGATGCAGCCGCGTCACCGGGAATGCAGGTCGTTTTCTGTGTCAAGTCAAATCCCTCGTATGTTATCAGTGATCTGTTATCAGTTATCTGTTAATGTACTTGGCAATAAATCTTTTCTGAGTTCTGAGTTCTGAGTTCTGAGTTCCTCTACTCTGCTAATGACTCCCATTTGTTCCATGCACTGGAGCTCCTCCTTCACCTTTCTTACTAAAGGCTGGGGAATCCTCTTGGAGGTCTTAATAGAAAAGGGAACAGCATTTGGTTTTAGTTTAATTGCATATGGTTGTTTTACTGAACCAAGTCCATTGCATAGCTGAGGGTAGCTTATTTTTAGAGTGTTAATATCCATGTCAACATTGTCACCACGGCTAACCAGGCCAAGGGCTACAATGGCTGGTAGTCCAAGCAAAGACCTACTGAACTCTCTTACCACATAGACCTTCTGCACAGTTTCCTTGCCTTTCACCTTAAACTGCAGATTGGTAAACTCCAACACGTTCAGCGGAGTCTTTCCTGGGCCATATAAAGGCTTCTCTGCTTTGTGGAGAAGTGCTGTGTACCAGAAAATATGATTTTAAAAACAGTTTGTGGTACAACAGTTACATCAGCTCCAGTATCTAGCTTGAAAACACGTCTTTTATTTCTACATTGACAGTCCATGGAACAGAATCAGATGTCACAGAGCCAACAAAGAAAAATTCCTCTTCTTTTCCTTGTCCTTCAATAGCATGCACAGTTTTGACAGCACAACACATGCGCTGGTAGTGACCTTTTTTCCACAGCCACGGCATTTTGCATCCTTTGCAGGATATTCTTGTTTAGGATGAGAGTTACCTCACCATTTATAACACTGTGTGCTTTTAGGGGTTTTGTTCTGTGTTTTACCTCCATACTTTTTTATTGTGCTGGACTGGGGCTTTCCTCTACTATCCATAGAGCAAGTGTCGACATGCTTTATACTGCTGATGTCACTTCTTAGTTCGCACTGTTGCTTTTTATTTACCTCTGTTTGTCGTGCCATATTTATGGCTCTTTCCAGAGTTAAGTCTTTTTCGAGTTGCATACGCTTCGAGAACCACATGTCTGCTATTCCGACGACAATTTTCTCTGATGAGCTCGTCATGCAACGTCCCGTAGTTATAGTGCTCAGCTAAAGCAAAAGTTTGGTAATAAAAGCATCAACAGTCTTGTTGGCTTCTTGCTTGCGCATATTAAATCTTGCCCGCTCGTAAACAGCGTTTTTCTGGACTATAAAGAATGACTGAAAGCTGTTCTTTACTTTCATGTACTACCGCTCTTCTCTTTCATTTAGCTTGAGGCTCCTCAAAACGTCATCTGCCTCATCCTGCATGCAGTAAATTAGAGTGTTCACCTGGTGGTCCTCCAAGTTGGCTGTTAAGTTGCTAGCTTGCTGAAATCTTTCAAACCTTTGGATCCACTTTGTCCACTCGTGTGGCTTCGAGAAGTCGAAGGGCTCTGGTGGCTGGATGCTGAAAGTGCCTCTGGCCGTATTAGCATTGTTGCTAGCTGGCGCCGGCATCGGCCCGGTAGATGACGGTTGAGCCTCCAAACTCACTAGAGCTTTGTCGATCTACTGGAGAGAAGGACGAACGGAAGGAGCCGTGGGATGTGCTAAGCTAATGCGCTAAGCTAATGCTATTGCTATAGTTAACGCCATAGCTAGTTGTAGCTAACACCGATACAAAGGAGCGACTCTGTCCCCGGTTCGTCTCACTGACCCGGCATCGGCCCGGTAGATGACAGCTGAGCCTCCTGCACAGATTCTTAGAATCTTGTGATTGGGGCTCGGAGGAGGAACTAACTGAGGCAACAGCTGGACAGGAGCCGGATTGGAGCTCAACTACAGCGGCAGTAGGAGACGGAGATCAGTGGAGGAGCAGCCGGGGCCCCAGCTGGATAGGAGCCGGATCAGAGCTCAATTACAGCGGCGGGGCTCGGCGGAGGAACTACTGAGGAAGACGGCGGTAGGCGGCGGGGCTTAGCGGAGGAGCTACTGGGACTCCAGCTGGACAGGAGCCGGATCAGGAGCTCAATTACAGCAGTGGTAAGCAGCGGGACTAGCAGCGGAGGGGGCTAGCTGAGGCCCCAGTTGGATTCGAGGTCAACTGGATCGGATACCGGCGACACCAGCAGAGATTGTTTTATTATTATTGGGTCAATAAAAATGCCACCAAAGAGGGAAGAAATGGAAGAGATTAAAAAATCTCTGAACTTCATGTCAGAAGAACTGACCAAAGTGGCCAATCAACAGTTTAAACTATTAGGGCTAATGGAGGAAGTCTGAGAATTGAAATTAACAATTAAGGAAAGAGACAAAAAAAACTGCAGACTTGGAGCGACGCATCGAGGATCTTGAACAATATTCTCGTATGGATGATTTAATTATTAGTGGACTAGACATTAAATACCAATCATATGCCAATGCTACAGCAAGAATGAGAGGTGAGGAGGCTCCCCTAAGTGAATCAGTCTCCCTGGAAAACCAGGTGCTTCAGTTCCTTGAAAGCAGAAATATAAAGGTTGAAGTAAATGCAATTTCAGCCAGTCATATTTTACCCAGAAAGGATAATAAAACAAAGAAATCAATTGTGATGCGCTTTGTGAACAGAAGGGTAAAGAATGACATACTGAGGCAGGCCAGAAAGCTACGGGGAACAGAAGTTTACCTAAATGAACATTTAACAAAGACTAATGCTGAAATAGCACGGCAAGCACGGATGCTGAAAAGACAAAACAAGATACAAGCAACATGGACAAGAAACTGTAGAGTTTGGATCAAACTAAATGGAACACCTGAGGAAGCAAAGGCCATAACAATAAGAGATCTCACTGACTTAAAGGCCAAATGTCACGTAACAGGGTACTTTAAATGTCTTGAAACTAGATATAAAAGGGAACCGATCCGTTCTGGTCTTGGTGCATATGCTTCAGTAACGCCGGAATATTCGTTAATTTAAAACTGCCGCGCTTGGCCTGACATTCCTACTCACGGCCCCTGGAATCGCCTGGGGAAGAAGGCGGAAGTGACGAAATAGATTGTACCCTAGTTTGATGCTTGGGGTATTTCGATTGATTGTTTATATGGAGACTGGAAGATTGAAGTGAGCAACAAGAAAGAAAAAATTGGATATTTCACCCATACCTTAAAACGGGACTATCAGGGACAGCTGGGTAATAAGGGACATTTCTCTGGGAAATGTTTTCATACCTGTCAAGTGAGACGTTTTCGCCGTATTTTAATACCGTAAAACGCGGCTATAAGGGACGGCGGAGTAATAAGGGACACTTTTCTGGGAAATGTTTTAAATGTAATTCGTGTTGTTATTGTCAAATATTTTAAGGATTCATGGATATTTGACAATAACAACACAACTCGGCGTCCGGCGCAAAATTAAAAAAAGCAGAATTCTGTATTTGTAAGGCGATTCCTCTCTGTTCCGCAGCCGCAGCACAGCTGAAAGTGTTAAACCATTATCCTAATGACTTCTCATTGTAGTGATAATAGCTCCCGCTGAGCGATCTGCCCGCCCCGACAATCAGACTAATGATTGAGTCCACACTTCTCAATGTAGTGATAATAGCTCCCGCTGAGCGATCTGCCCGCCGCGGCCATCAGACTAATGATTGAGTCCACACTTCTCAATGTAGTGCGAATAGCTCAGGCTGAGCCATCTGCCAGCACCCTAGCTGTGGGGGATCACACACACGACGTGCTCCTCAACACACTCAATTTTTTTTCCCGTATATTTTTCTTTTGGGCGTACAGAAATGGCAATACGCCCGTTTTTGCTAAAATTGCATTTTCCCCGTATTTTCCTTAAAATATTTGACAATAACAACACGAATTACATTTAAAACATTTCCCAGAAAAGTGTCCCTTATTACTCCGCCGTCCCTTATAGCCGCGTTTTACGGTATTAAAATACGGTGAAAACGTCTCACTTGACGGGTATGAAAACATTTCCCAGAGAAATGTCCATTATTACTCCGCCGTCCCTTATAGCCGCGTTTTACAGTATTAAAATACGGCGAAAACGTCTCACTTGACAGGTATGCGCCTCCATTTTCATATTGATCTGGTCAGTTTCTTGACAGCAGCGGCTCTCCTCCACTGTAATAATAATGGCTTCCGAAAAATCAATATTTATGGGGCGCCCTCGACAGACCCCCTTCGGCTTCCCAATTCTGGAGGCGATTAATGTCCAGTTCAATGACATTTTCCACTGGTTCTGCTCTCTGGTCATCGTCGGAACTGTTGTCATCAGACAAAGCATCTGATTCCGTCTCGGACGGCTCGAACCTGTAAGGTTCTATGCCTCTGTCACTGTCTGAACCACTGACAAAAAAAGACAAAAAAAAAAAGACAAAACTAAACTAATTTGTTCACAATCGCTGTCACTTTCCGTCATGATTGTCCAATGTTGATAAGTGTGAATGTGGATAGGCAGGGCAGCCAGGGTACAACTTGTGACGTCAAAAACATGGGCGTGGTCTGGACTGGCTGTCACAAGCCAGCGAGCAAGGTGGGACCTTCACCTGGTGTATTTTGTGCAATTATGTAAATACAGGTGGGTGATATGGTCTCCGGTATGAATATTTGGTTTAAGCTATGTGTATTTTATCTAAATTCGTTGTCATTTAGAAAAAAAAAATTACGTGACATTTGGCCTTTAAATAAATATAGACGAACACTGATTAAGAAAATTAAGAGACTATGATAATCCATATCCACACACGGCAAGAACAGTTCTTTTGTGACATACCATGTCAATGTACTTAAAAAAAAAATAAACAAAACAAAATACTTATGACTGACTTTAGTAGACATCAATCATCCCCAGTTGGAGGAAGTCATTTGACACAGAGTGAGAAAATTCAGACTCTGAAAATATGCCATTATGCTGAACATAAACTACAAGAGATGGAGAATGATATTGATCTTGATAACCACTTCTTCAATAATATTCATAATCACTGTGAATATTATACTGAAAAGCAATTCAAAAGTCAAATGCAATTAGATGGTAAACTATCAATAATGCACTTCAACAGCAGAAGTCTTAACAAAAACTTTCCACAGATTCATGACTATTTAAAACAGCTAGATAGAAAATTTACAGCTATCGCAGTCTCTGAAACTTGGTTTAATAAAGAGCAGGCTTCTCTGATAGCAATAGAGGGATATCAGATGTTTTATATTAATATATCTCAAATAAAGGGTGGTGGTGTTGCACTGTATATTGATGACCTGTATAGGTGTAAACTTGTAAATGGAATGTCCTTTGCACTACCAGGGATTCTGGAATGTGTTACTGTTGAGATTGACCAAGATAAAACAAAAAATCTAATTATAAGTTGTATATATAGAATGCCGGGAACTTGCGTTGAGACATTCAGAGATAAATTAGTCGAGCTGTACAATAATATAACTAGTAAGAAAATGGTTGTAGTCTGGGGAGATTTCAATATTGATTTACTAAATCCATTTCAACAAAATGTAATTACAGAGTTCATGAATTCTATGTACAGTATGAGTCTATATCCCACAATAACACATCCCAGTAGAATCACAGTTCACACTGCTACACTTATTGATAACCTGTTTAATATTATTGATAAGAAAATAGAAAGTGGATTATTGATAAATGACATAAGTGACCATTTGCCAGTCTTTGCACTTATCCATGGCCACACGGGGGCCAATACAGAAAAAAACTTTAAAATCTTTCAGATACAAATCACAAAATGTAATCAGTTCTTTTAAAGAAGACCTGCTGAAGCAAGACTGGACAAAAGTCTATGTAGCAGATGTAAACTAGAAAAGCACTCGGAGAGCGCAGACCTCCGCCAAGCGGCACAGTTCCCCCCATACAGTGTTTGTGTGTACGTTTTCAGATTCCCTGAGCATGAAAAGATATGACTAGCAATTGGATTCACAATGATTATTTGTTTATTTGACATGGACAGTGCAATAAACAGACAATTAATGAATGACAATCAATGTGATAGTGATAGGATTAGTGGTTCAGTAGTGTAAAACGGGGCTATAAGGGACGGCGGGTTGATAAGGGACACTTTTCTGGGAAATGTTTTAAATGTAATTGTGCTTTTTTTATTTTGAGCAGGACGCTGAGTTGTGTTTTTATTGTCAAATATCCATGAATCCTTCATCAAATGTAGGCGGAAGCAAAATTAAAAAAGCAGAATTACATTTAGAAAAGTGTCCCATATTACCCAGCCGTCCCTTATAGCCCCGTTTTACGGTTGTAAAAGCATTGCTTCCTTGGCAGAGGTAATAAACTGAAGTGTTGGTGTGTCCATCTCCTCCACTGACGGATGCAGATTGGTTAGACAGGTTGCCGTGGGTTTTATATTATATTGGGGTTGCGCTCGGCGGCAAAACAGAATTTAGAATCTTCCCCGGCAGAGAGGTCGTTTTTACGCAGCGCCTATAGCTGGGCGGGGAATTTGTGGCAAATAATCGGGCGGCGGACAGGTGGCCGTGTCAGGTTTTGCAGCGTCGCGGAAAAAGCGGGCACGCTGGCGGGCCCAGGCCAGCAGTGTTTTCCGCGTGCTTTTGTGCCTAAAACGTTGAAGAACGCGGAGTTTGTGTTGGTCAGACACGACAAGCAGCGCAATGTGCGCAGCGCCTATGGCTGGCGGGCCCAGGCTACCAGTGTTTTCCGCATGCTTTTGTGGCTAAAACGTTGAAGAAGGTGGAGTTTGTGTTGGTCAGACACGACGCCCAGCGCCGTCCATTGCACCTGCGCACATGTTGGAAATGGCCATATGTCACAGTGTGGAAAAATGCTTTAAAAAATTCCTGTATGCAGACGGTGATGCGGATCATCCCCAAAATGTAATCAGTTCTTCCTTGTACCATTTCCAACAACGCCTGAAAGTTTCATGGAAATGCGTCCAAGATTTTTTGAGTTATCTTGCTAACCAACAGACAGACAGACAGACAGACAGACAGACAGACAGACAAACAGACAAACAAACAGACAAACCCCGGCAAAAACATAACCTCCTCCTGGCCTTTTCGGCCTGGCGGAGGTAATGAAGCCTATGACACATTCATGAACATTGTAACCACTCTTTATGAAAAAAATTGTCCATTAGTAAAGAAAAAGCTTAAACAGAAATTTGTTGACAAGCCATGGTTAACCAAAGGATTACAAAAAGCGTGTAAAAAGAAAAATTCATTATATAAAGCTTTTTCAAAAGAAAAGGACAAAAGAAGCAGGGCAGCGGTATAAAACATACAAAAATAAGTTCATATATATATAATGAGATGTAGTAAAAGAGACTATTACAGTAAAGAACTGGAGAAAAACAGAGGTAATATCAAAAATACATGGACAATACTTAACAATATTCTTGGAAATAAAAACAGAAATTCAAGCTACCCAACCAATCTTTAAAAAAAAAAAAAAAAAAACGACTCAGAGTGTGAATGCAGTCTTAGCTGCAGATGAATTTAATAAATTTTTTGTTAACATTGGTCCTAATTTGGCTTGAGAAATACCCATTATGACATCTACAGGTGATACAATAAGCAAAAACATTGCTATAAAAGACTCCATTTTCGTAAAGAATACAGACAAGAGAGAGGTCATTGAAATTGTTAAATCGTTTAAAAGTAAAACATCTACGGATTGTGATGGTATTGACATGCTTTTAGTCAAAACTGTCATTGAATGCTTAGTGAAGCCACTGACATATATTTGTAACCTGTCTCTCCAAACAGGTATATTTCCCAATGCAATGAAAATAGCTAAAGTAATTCCGATATACAAGACGGGTGATAGAGGGGAATTTTCAAACTATAGACCTATTTCACTATTGCCACAATTTTCCAAGATACTTTAAAAAATATTCTGTGAGAGAATTGACAACTTCATAATGAAGAATAATTTATTGTGTGAGCAGCAATATGGGTTCAGACACAAGAGGACAACTGCATTTGCTCTAATGGAATTTATAGAAAAAATATCAACTGCCATTGAAAATAAAGAGTATTAAGTTGGGGCATTCCTGGATCTTAAAAAAGCATTTGATACATTCATTCATTCATTTTCTTCCGCTTAATCCTTTTCGGGTCGCGGAGCCTATCCCAGCATCTTTGGGCGAGAGGCAGGGTACACCCTGGACAGATTGCCAGTCTATCGCAGGGTCAACACAGAGAGACAGACAACCATTCACTCTCACAGTCATACCTAAGGACAATTTAGAATCCCCAGTTCTGATGCCAATTAACCTAACTTGCATGTTTTTGGCATGTGGGAGGAAACCGGAGAAATCCCGGAGTAAACCCACGCAGACACGGGGAGAACATGCAAACTCCTCACAGATCACTGTTGGTCGGGGACTGGGAACGAACCCAGGATCCCCTGGCCAAGGGTGAGTTGCTGTGCTGCCGCAGTGCTAACCACTCCACCACCACGCTGCCCATTTGATACAGTGGATCATAATTTATTATTAAAGAAACTACAAAATCATGGTATTGGGGGTAGCACTATCCTGGTTATGTAGTTACTTAAAGAACAGATATCAGTATGTATGTGCTGGTAGCAAAAACTCACAGTTACTGAAGGTTACTTGCGGAGTCCCACAGGGTTCAGTTTTGGGGCCATTGTTATTCAAAATGTATATAAATGATATATGTAAAGTTTTGGAAAAAATGGATTTAATATTGTTTGCAGATGACACTAATTTATTATGCAGTGGAAGCAATTTGGAACAAGTTTTGGATACACTAGGAAAGGAATTAGGAAAGTTTAAACTGTGGTTTGATTCAAACAAATTGACACTCAATTTAAGTAAGACAAAATTTGCAATTTTTAACAACCATCACAACAACTTAGTATCTAAACTCAGTGTAAATGGTGTAGAGATTGAAAGGGTATCCGAAATTAAATTTCTTGGAGTAATAATTGATAATAAACTGTGTTGGAAGTCACATATTAATTATATTAAAGGTAAAATATACAAATCAATTGCAATAATACACAGAGTGAAATATTTGCTGAACCAACCCACACTATATATTTTGTATCATTCATTAATACTCCCATACATGACATACTGTACTGAAGTATGGGGAAATACATATAAAACAAACATATATATCCAATCTTTATGCTTCAGAAGAGAGCTATTACAATAATAAATAAAGCTGCTTACAGGGAACCAACAAACCCACTTTTGTTATGGATGCCCCTTGCAGGGTCATCAGTGAGACGCTATAGGCAACCGATGAGTTTGCATTTTTATTAACACAAGACATGAATAATAAAGGATGACAAAATAATGAGCCACAAGGGGAAAAACACGCACATAACTCTGACACAAGAACTCTGACTCTGGAGATAGACTAGGGAAGGTAGCGAGGACGGAGCCTACGCTGAACAGTAAACACTTACGGGAGGATGAATAACAGAATCACAAGAGAGACTGGAGTTGGGCGTAGGAACTCCAGCCACGTACACGGTGTCGTTAGGTGTAGGTCGCAGCGAGGAGTAAGCCTCAGTTGCACCCTTAAATGGAAAACAAAACCCAATCAGGAAAAGGGGAAAGTAATTAATGACAATACCATACAGCTGTCCCGGAGTGGCTGGGCTTTGACAGCCGGAAGTCCGCCGAGACGCTGTCAAAATAAAAGCCTCGGAGGAGGCCATAAGACAAGACCCGGAATAAGAGAGAACCGGGGAAATACTGAACAACCCGAGCACGGACGGAATCGGCCACACAGAAAAACACACAGAAACACACAGAAAAACAGGGCAGAACATGCCACAACAATCCTCAAGCAAAGTTGAAAACAAAAAGAATCACATTCCGATAAACAAAAATACAGGAACATACAAAAACATACAGTACCCTATAACCACCAGGGGAAAAAAAACTCAAAGCTTCTGAACAGCAACACTACAAACAGAGTCCTACAGAATAACAGAGATAAAGGGAGTTGCAGTGCACTGGTTATACACATGTGAACAAAGGATCTTTCCCTGAAAAAGAACGAAAGGGGTACACAGAAACACACCAACTTAACAAAATACATTTGACAGCAAATTCGGTTTCCACAAGTCTTAGCTACAAGGCAGATATAGAAAACGCTAAATATAATATCGACCTAGAATAAGCGATGTCTTTAATCACAGTAGCATGGTCTCAGCAAAATATGTAAATAAGCACAAAACTAATGCTTAAAAAAATAAATCCAGACAAATTTCTTTTCCTTCTTGCAAACATCAGCGTGAAAAAGAAGAAAAATGCGTGTGAATGACTGCATGATTTATGTTGACCAAATGAGTCCATTATAGAAAACCGTTTCTGGGAAAAAAAAGTATTGCGCATAATGGCTCGAAGTTAACTTGCAACATAGATCACATTCAGGTTAAGTCCCAAGGCATGCCACATCACAGACAGTCAAGGTGACCAAGTCTCCCCAGCTACATATGCTACTGAGTGTCCTGTAAATACAAAACAGCCAAAGTGTTGTCACTGGGTCGACTGCATAAACACGTCAGTGTAAAGAAGGCAGACTCCATGTAAAGAGAGGCTAATTCAAAAGAGAGAAGGGGCACAAACTCAAAAAAGGCGATCCAATGCATCACATTACCATAAGTACATACGAAAAGGCATGTCAGCGTCTCCCTCCGGTGTTCAGCTCATGATGCACGTTTCTTGTACCATTTCAATGGATAATTCACATGTTCAAACTAAAAACTAAAGCACCCACTCAATTAATGAGCTACTAAAATACACAAATGGAGGAACTGCCATCTACTCCATTTAATTGGTATGGCAGAACGGACACTCCAGACCCTGACAACAATGCCCCCCTCATCAAAAATGCCCATGACGTCCAAACATCCAGTGCATAAGATTGAAGGTCAGCGGGTCCAAAGCAAAATGAATAAGCAGATTATTTGATAATAGACCTTGATGTACGATTAATATTCGCAGTAAAGCCTCAGAAATTTCAAGAACAATTCATTCCCACAAAAGAAACTTAATCCAGAAAATAAAGATCTACAGACGTTACAAGACTACAGCACCTCAAGTGAGAGTTCTCATGAGAACCCAAAGAACTGAATGAAGCATTTCCCACATACTGTATCTGACAAGACTACAGCTCTTCACTTGGGCGAAATCTCACAAGAATTGACAAAATACTGAACATTTCCCCAATACAAATACAGTTCAAGATCAACCACCCGACAGAACCAAAAAAAACAAAAAATCATCCCTCCAAAATACAGATAAAGAAAAAGACCCCCACAGGGACGTCGGCAGGTAGAGAGCGGAGGAGAAAAAAAAGAGAACAGTTCAGGTGGTCTACCCGCATCCCGATTCCACCTGACTGCAGGGAAAAAAGCAGTTCAGTTGGCCTACCCAAGTCCAGATTCCACCTGACAGAGAGAAAAACAAACAGTTCGGACAGCCTACCCAAGTCCCAGACTCGGGAAAACAGTACCTCAGGCGGCCAAACCAGCTCGCCGAACCAACAAGGCAGTTCTTCAGGCGGACGACCCAGAACGCAGAACCCACGAAGCAGTCTTTCAGGCGGCCGAACCAGGTCGCCGATCCAACAAGACGGTTCGGCAAACGTCCTCATACCACCAGGAGCAGAGGGAGAAACTCAGACACGGCTTCCCCACCGAGAGGGAGGGCGGGAGGGAGCCGACCCGAATGAGGGGAACCCCAATGGCACCCAGCAGGGAAAAATAGGAGGAAAGAGGAGGAACCAGCCCGACGTCCGGCGAAAAGGAATCCACAGCCCCCTCACCGGCCTCGAGCCGAACCGGTGCTGCACCCTCGATGGACCCCGATTGGGCCAGCGCTGCACCCACGATGGGCCCCAATTGGACCAGCGAAGCACCCACGATGGGCCCCGATTGGACTGGTGAAGCATCAGGGACGACCTCTGTGCACGAACCCAGAACCCCCATAATGACAACCGGAGCGGATTCGTCTCCAGTGACCCTAGGAAAAGGCTCAGAGAAACAAAAGGAACCGGGATCAGGATCACTGGCAGCGGCAGAGCCCGGCGAGACAAGCTCGGATGCAGTGGACAGCTGCACCCAGCTCGTCTCCCCGAGAGACAGGCAATAATGCTCCAGAATATAAAAGAGGAAAACAAAATAGAGCACTTGCCTGATCTCAGGTTCTACCGCCGCCCAGGACTTCGATGCTCCAGGTTCAACGCACTGAAGGTCCACTTCTGGTTCCCACTCGACTGCGGCGGGCTCCGCAGCCAGCATGATGATCTCCAAAGTCTGGGGATTCCCTGGCACTGACGTCCACGCCGAAGGCCCACACGGCATGGTGGCAGGGGATCCGTGGCCTGCTGGGCCGGATCGTTCCTCCGTGAAGACCCGAGGACGCTTGATCGTCGGCGCAGGCTCCAATCGGCAGTCCGCCCTCCTCCTCTGCCCGTGACGTGGCTGTGGGGCTGGAACCAGGCTCTGCAGGGCTGCAGGCTCCTTCCTCATCCGGCGGTGTAGTCCTGGCACCAGGGAATGCTCAGGGGAAGGAGACACAGAGGTTGCAGGTTCATAATTCATGACTGCAGCAGGTGGAGGGAGCTTGGGGGACTGCAAACCCCGAACTCCACCCCCAGGGATCAGACAGGCAATTCACCCAGTGAAGGAAAAGAATGAAACGACACTTGCCTGCTCCGTTGAGGACCGATGGAAACTGCTGCAGTGGGCTTGGTTTTCTCCTCTCCCCTTTGGATGGTGATGGAGGACCCCCCGGGAGGATGAAGAGGAGCCGCTTGCACCGGATCAAGAACGGGGACAACCGGAGTCAGACTTCTGGAGCTCACAGCAGCTAGGGAAAGCATCGAGGAGGAGGGAGGAACAGCCGAGGTGCTCCGGGGACGAGGAGCTGACAGAACAGCAGGAACACACAACCCGGAGGAGGCTGCTATCTTTCCCCTCTGATGTGATGCAGAAGAAACAGCTGGCTAGGAGAGAGAGTTCATGCAGCTACCCGGAACTGGATCAGGACGGGGTTCTCGCTGAGGCTTGTTTCGAGCATGGTGACGACGTTTACTGGCAGAGGGCGAGGCAAAAGTGAGGTCTGGAAACCGCCGCTGCTGCACGGACACAGAGGCTAACAGTTCGGCATACTCTGGATAGCCATAGAGTTCAGGACTGATCTCCACTAATCTGACTGCCGCCATCACATGCTCAATGATTTGGTTAGGATGGGAGGCAGAACGAGCCGCAGCCACACGATCCTGGATAATCACCGCTGTCCACTGCGTCTCCTCCGAGGGAATCCCGTCTGACGTCCTCCTCTGCTGTCAACAGGAACGACACTTGGGCGACGTGAACTCCTGGGGTGGACGGGCGACAGGAACTGGATCTCGAGGCGAGGAACGGGGGTGCCTCACCCTCGGCTTCCTGCCGGAGTTTCCCTCCAGTCCGCGGATATTCTCCCGAAGTGTCGAGATCTCGGCCATCCTCGTTGTGATTCCGGTGTGGTTAGAGTAGCGAGGATGGCGGTTAATAACTGTCTCTGCGAGGTCCAGTTACCGGCGTAAGCCACTGGGGGTGACGCTGCCACGAGCGCTCGAGAGGATTCCATCAATCTCGATGAGGGCTAAAATTAGCTCATAGCCCAGGCTCATGGCATAGCCCTGGGGTGGCGAAGCCATCTCCCAGCACACTGGTACGTGAAAAAAAAGGAAAAAAAAAACACAAGCCCAAATAAAGCAAACTCACGGTCACTGGCGTCTCGTTTTGGCTGCGACTTACTGTTATGGATGCCCCTTGCAGGGTCATCAGTGAGACGCTATAGGCAACCGATGAGTTTGCATTTTTATTAACACAAGACATGAATAACAAAGGATGACAAAATAATGAGCCACAAGGGGAAAAACACACATATAACTCTGATACAAGAACTCTGACTCTGGAGATAGACTAGGGAAGGCAGCGAGGACGGAGCCTACGCTGAACAGTAAACACTTACGGGAGGATGAATAACAGAATCACAAGAGAGACTGGAGTTGGGCGTAGGAACTCCAGCCACGTACACAGTGGTGCACGATGTTGTTAGGTGTAGGTCGCAGCGAGGAGTAAGCCTCAGCTGCACCCTTAAATGGAAAACAAAACCCAATCAGGAAAAGGGGAAAGTAATTAATGACAATACCATACAGCTGTCCCGGAGCAGCTCGGCTTTGACAGCCGGAAGTCCGCTGAGATGCTGTCAAAATAAAAGCCTTGGAGGAGGCCATAAGACAAGACCCGGAATAAGATAGAACCGGGGAAATACTGGACAACCCGAACACGGACGGAATCGGCGCTCAGACCATCACAACTTTTTCTTAAATTAAAAGCTCTCAAGTTGAAAGATGACATTCCACGTACCAAAAGCCAGTTTAGAAAGCTTGGGATCAGTTTGCCAAGGTCTCCGCCTTTGACCGCCACCTAATCCACATAGTACCGGACTCCCATGATCCCTCCTGCAGGTGGTGAGCCCACTGGAAGGCGGACCCATGTAACTCCTTCGGGCTGAGCCCAGCTGGGTCCCATGGGTGGAAACCCGGCCACCAGACGCTAGCCATGGAGCCCCTTCCCCAGGCCTGGCTCCAGGGTGGGGCCCCGGTAACCCCATACTGGGCGGGGTACACTGAATTCTTGATCTAGAATTTATCATGAGTCTGTTGGATCGTTCTTAGTCTGGCCCTTCACCCAGGACCAGTTTGTCTTGGGTGACCCTATTAGAGGCAAATTGCCCCGGACAACATAGCTCCTGGGATCACTGGGGCACGCAACCCCCCCCCCCCACCACGATAAGGTGACGATCCATGGGGGGGGGGCTACTGGGGGACTTCAATGCGCATGTGGGCAATGACAGCGAAACCTGGAGGGGAGTGATTGGGAGGAACGGCCTGCCCAATCTGAACCCGAGTGGTGTTGAGTTATTGGACTTCTGTGCTAAGCAGTTTGTCCATAACGAACACCATGTTCAAGCATAAGGGTGTCCATATGTGCACCTGGCACCAGGACACCCTAGGTAGCAGGTCAATGATCGATTGTGTTATCGTGTCATCAGACCTGCGACCGTATGTCTTGGACACTCGGGTAAAGAGAGGTGCAGAGCTGTCAACTGATCACCACCTGGTGGTGAGTTGGATCCGATGGCAGGGGAGGAAGCCATTCAGACCTGGCAGACCCAAATGTATAGTGAGGGTGTGCTGGGAATGTCTGGCTGAGGCCCCTGTCCGGGAGGTCTTCAACTCCCACCTCCGGAAGAACTTCAACCACATTCTGAGGGAGTCTGGAGACATGGAGTCTGAATGGGCCATGTTCTCCACCTCTGTTGTTGAAGCGGCGGCCCAGAGCTGCGGCCGCAAGGTGGTCGGTGCATCTTGTGGTGGCAACCCCTGAACCAAGTGGTGGACACCAGTGGTGAGAGGGGCCATTAAGCTAAAGAAGGAGTCCTATCAAGCTTGGTTGGCTTGTGGGACTCCCGAAGCAGCTGAAGTGTACCGGCGGCCAAGCTTAGTGCAGCTCGGGTGGTTGCTGAAGCAAAAACCCGGGTATGGGAGGAGTTCGGTGAGGCCATGGAACAAGACTTTCGGTCAGCCTCGAAGAGATTCTGGCAAACTGTCCGGTGGCTCAGGAGGGGAAAGCAGCTCCCTGTCCACACTGTGTATGGTGCGGATGGGGCGCTGTTGACTTCGACTGGGGATATCGTCGGGTGGTGGAAGGAATACTTCGAGGATCTCCTCAATCCCACTGATACGCCTTCCACAGAGGAAGCAGGGTTTGTGGACGAGGGGGATGACTCGCCTATCACAGGGGCTGAGGTCGCCAAGGTGGTTAAAAATCTTCTTGATGGCCGGGCCCCGGGGGTGGACGAGATTCGCCCTGAGTACCTCAAGGCCCTGGATGTTGTAGGGCTGTCATGGTTGACGCGCCTCTGCAACATTGTGTGGAGGTCGGGGGCAGTGCCTTTGGCGTGGCAAACCGGGGTGGTGGTTCCTCTCTTCAAAAAAGGGGACCGGAGGGTGTGCTCCAACTTTAGAGGGATCACACTCGTCAGCCTCCCTGGGAAGGTCTATGCCAAGGTACTGGAGAGGAGAGTCCAGCTGTTGGTCGAACCTCGGATTCAAGAGGAGCAATGTGGTTTTCGTCCTGGCTGTGGCATATCGGACCAGCTCTTTACCCTCTCGAGAATTCTCGAGGGTTCGTGGGAGTTTGCCCAACCAGTTTACATGTGTTTTGTGGACTTGGAGAAGGCATTTGACCGCATCCCTCGTGTTTTTTTGTGGGGGGTGCTTCGGAAGTATGGGGTATTGAGCTTGTTGTTACGAGCTATTCGGTCTCTGTACGACTGTTGTGAGAGTTTGGTTCGTATTGCCAACACTCAGTCGGACTCATTCCCAGTGAGAGTTGGACTCTGCCAGGGCTGCCCTGTGTCACTGATCCTGTTCATAATTCTCATGGACAGGATTTCTAGACGCAGCCAGGGAATGGAGGGCGTCATGCTTGGTGACCACAGGATCTCATCTCTGTTGTTTGCAGATAATGTTGTCCTGTTAGCTTCATCCAGCAATGACCTACAGCTCTTGCTGGGACGGTTTGCTGCTGAGTGTGAAGTGGCTGGGATGAGAATCGGCACCTCCAAGTCCGAGTCCATAGTCCTCAGCCGGAAAAAGGTGGATTGTCCTCTCTGGGTTGGGGACAGGCTCCTGCCCCAAGTGGAGGAGTTTAATTATCTTGGGGTCTTATTCACGAGTGAGGGGAAAATGGAGCGAGAGATTGACAGACGGATCAGAGCAGCATCTGCAGTGATGCGGACATTGTACCGGTCTGTTGTGGTGAAGAGGGAGCTGAGTTCTAAGGCAAAGCTGTCGATTTACCAGTCAATCTACGTTCCTACTCTCACCTATGGTCACGAGCTTTGGGTAATGACCGAAAGAACAAGATCGCGGATACAAGCAGATGAAATGAGCTTTCTCCGTAGGATTGCTGGGCTCACCCTCAGAGATAGGGTGAGGAGCTCAGTCATCCGGGAGAGGCTCAGAGTAGAACCGCGGCTCCTCCACATTGAAAGGAGTCAGTTGAGGTGGCTTTTTTTTTTTAATTTATCTTTTTTGTATACTTTATTGATCCCCAGAGGGGAAATTGAGGGCATCCACCTGGATGGATGAAGCAGCCATGGTACGGGGCTATCCCTTAACCATTCACACACACATTCACACCTACTGTAGGGCCACTTTAGAGTCTCCAATTAACCTAACCTGCATGTTTTTGGCCTGTGGGAGGAAACCAGACAAATCCCAGAGTAAACCCACGCAGATACGGGGAGAACATGCAAACTCCACACAGATCACTGTTGGTCAGGGGCTGGGATCGAACCAGGGATCCCATAGCCAAGGGTGAGTTGCTGTGCTGGTGCAGTGCTAACCACTACGCCACCGCACCGCCCAATGGTATGGGCATCTGATTAGGATGCCTCCTGGACGCCTCCCACTTGAGGTGTTTCGGGCACGTCCCACTGGGAGGAGACCCCGGGGCAGACCCAGGACTCGGTGGAGAGACTATGTCTCCCAGCTGGTCTGGGAACGCCTTGGTATCCTCTCTGAAGAGCTGGAGCAGGTGGCGGGGGAGAGGGAAGTCTGGGCTTCTCTGCTTGAACTGCTGCCTCCGCGACCCGGACCTCCGGAAAAGTGGTAGAAGATGGATGGATGGATGGATGGATGGAAACTGAAAGATCTGGTTGACTTTAAAACTGCAGTAATAATGTTTAAAGTGAAGAATCTATCACTGCCCACAAATATCCAAAAGTTGTTCCAAATAAGGGAGAAACAATATCACTTCAGACGAACATGTATATTTCAAAAACCTTCAGTGAGAACTACCACCAAGCAACACTGTGTCTCAGTGCAAGGAGTCAGATTGTGGAATGCTTCTGGACCTGAATTAAAATCATGTACAATGCTTGGACAATTTAAACAAAAACTAAAGGAAGAAATACTCCAAACATATATACAAGATGACATGTAAAATCACATAAGAATTATCATATTCAGTCTGTGTTGTGTTGTTGCTTAGTTTTTTGGGGGGGTTTTTTGGTCACGTTTTGTCTTAGCTATGTTCTGAATTGTAATCGCTCTTGTTTTGTTTTTCTTTTGAATTCTTGGATGGAATATGGGTGGGCAATATAAGCTGCGGCTTCAGCCATCACCCATTTCGGATAAGTTATGTTGAACTGTATAATCAGAGGAGTTATTGTTTAATTTGACCTTGTAAGATTTTCTTCCCCTTTGTTATATTATTCTGTTCCTTTCTTTTAATCTTTACTTTTAATCTATCTGAAATAAAGATTCATTCATTCATTCATTCATTCATTGCTAACTGGCTCCTCGCTCCATCAACTTGCTCACCAAAAGCTGTTCTTCTCTCCGTCCTGGCAGACCTTATCCGACTCCGTTCAGCCCAACAGCACTTCTGACATCATGTTGTATACTTTAAAGAAGTATATTTAAATACGGGATTCACTTTGGGAAGAACTCCTTTCTTCATCAACCAACTCTAGTATCCAGTAACACTCCAACACATACACTACACTATCCATGATGCCTTGCCTCTCATATAAGCCACTGTTACGTACCCTTACATACTCTCTATCAATGTAACATAAAATTACCGTATACTACATTGACGCCACATTTTCAGCTTGACTCTTGCTTGCTTGGATCCCCAGCTGAGTAGGTACTGAAAAGTTAAGGTACTACCACCTAGTGGAAAACAAACCGAGTTGAGTCAGGCTGTGTAGGTGCTAGTAGAAAAGGGTCATTAGTCTTGCTCTTCAACTAGGACCAGTTTGACTTGGGAGACGCACACAAACCCCTCCACCACAATAAAGTGGCGATCCACAGAGGGGAGAGATGATCAGGTGGTTCTTAACCTTTATATAGTGTTTCAACCCTAAACCTTCCAGTTGGCGGGTCAGCAATGATGGCCAAGTCACCGATCTGCTTCGCAAGGCTTCTTGTTAGCATCCTTTTGTGCTAGAAGCTCTTTCTGCTGCATCACCCATCCCTCTTAAGGCTATTTTTTCCTGTTGCCTCTGTCTCCTGTACTGGCTAAAAGGACTCTTGGTCATTTCCTATTAACCACTCTAACTACAAACCCCCATCTCCAATAATGCTTTATTTGGGCTTTTACATTATCACAGTCAGCCAATTTTGCATTAGTTAGCTCAGGCTGCGCGTACTACCAAAGCTAGTTAGCTGCTAGCTTAAAAATGGCACTGACAGCACCAACAACAGAAGTTTCAAATGACGAAACAGAGAGGGTCAAATGAACTGTGGCTCGGTTGTATTCAAATCAAAATTCCATAAAACAAGCCATTTTGAGGAAGCCTGGTCAATTAGCAGACAATGGTACTACAGTATTTAAACTCCAACTTTTTTATTTAGACCAAAACCTCTCACAGGCATTTTTTAACACCTCTGAAAACTGTCTACACCTGGAAAAATTGCATAATGGGGGCACTAAATTATTATCATTTGCCCTGGTTAAAAGCATGTCACTAGGCCCCACTCCTGATCTTAATAGATAATTTGCTTCACAAACCTCACATATGCCGTGGAATTATATACGGTACTATAACTAGTTATGTATAAGGAGAAGACAGTACCCAGCATATTTGAAGATTTGCTTAAACAAGTCTTAATTATTGTTATATAACTGTTTTTATCTTTTGTTGTATATGGAGTTGCTGCTTTTGTATGTGTTGCAAGATAAATCTGAATCATATGATGATGATATGGCAATAAAGTATTGAAACTTAAAACTTACTATGACACCCTCCTCCTGGCCTCCAGGGCTCAGAGATGGGGAACTGGGCACTGGGCCACTGGACTGAAGAAGGTTACGACATCTTCCAGAATTTCCCGGATCTCAATAGCATCCTGTGGGGAGCCGAGGACAGAGGCTGGGTTCCACGTGTAGTACCTAATCATCACATCCCACTTCCAGAAAACTTCCTCAATGGTTCTGTGGGTGTTGTTCCATTTAGTCACATGTTAATCACTTACAAATGTACTGGATTTAAACATGTGTTAAACATGTGTGTTCTTGCTATCTTAGTTTGCAGTTGAGACAAAAGCTATAATTTCCTGGATGGAGCGAAATCCATTTGTGCTGGGAGCTAATTTACAAGGAGGGGAAAAACTGGTCACATATCCTTTTGACATGCAGCGCCCACCAGTTTCTGTGAGACTTTTTTTTCTTAAATCAAACCATATAATTCAAAAATATTAGCAAAAGTGCACTGACATCCTTGTCCTAATGTTTAAGCTAACAGACAGACGGCGTTGGAGAGGTAACACAGATATGAATGAAGAGACTTGGGCTCGTATTCAGCGGCAGAACGAAGGAGCTCTGAGGGAGACCCCAGACGATGCCATGTTTCGGTGGTTGGCAATGTCGTATGCTCATAGCCATCTCACCATGACAGAGACCTACAGAGGCTCCTGCCATGGCGATGACCTCACTGCAGGACAAGGCATTACGAACAGAGCCAGCTGGAAGCCAGTAGTGGGCAGTAAGTGACAATATTGGGGTGAAGAGACCATGAAGCCCCATAAATGTTATGGTGTGGAGAGTGCAAATAAAGGAACCAGACTTACACAACAGACAAACTTTATTTCTCACTCTCACTTCATTCATACACAGAAAAAAGACTTCCTCACTACACCAGGGTCTCTCCTTTTAAACCACTCCATTCCTTCCCTGTTGCCTGAAATCTTGCATTACAATATGTTCACACATTCACCCCTTACTGTCCCCGCAGCTACTCCTTCCTGCTGCATTACCATCTTTTCCCATTACAATACGTACTGTCCTTCTCTGTTAAATCCCCCACGCTCTGCCGGTAGAGGGAATATTCCCCTCCCCTCTGCTTCCAGTCTGAGATGAATATCCCAGCGTGGGTTCCCTACACCCCCCCCCCCCCCAGAGTCTCAGACTGAGCTTCAACCCTCACGTCCTTTTGGCTTGTCTCCTCCCCATATCTGCTGTAACGAGGGTCCTTCGACTCCGCAGCGCTGCTGTGCCAGTGGGGGGCTCCTGGGGGTGTGTCTGTCTGCAGGTGGGCAATGGTGGGGGGGGGGGGACATTCTACTTGCCCGTGTGGCTGCTCTGATGAATCTTCTACCTGGGGAGTTCTCAGTGGGGGTCTTCCACGCCGAGGGGCCCGAGCCAGCATCACTTGCTCATCCGGCACCACAAAGGCGGGCTTAAGTCGGTCTATACATATTTTCTCCTGACGACCTCCCAAGTCTAACAAAAAATGTTTGTCCCCTGGTTCCAGCACTCTGAATGGGCCATCGTAGGGTGAGCGCAATGGGGGGCGGTGGGCATCGTGCCTGACAAACATGAACGCCGCGTTCTTCAAAGTTTTTGGCACAAAAGCACGTGGAAAACAGTGGTGGGCCGGGCCCGGTAGCGTGCCTGTATCTGCGCTATGCAGCGAACGCTGAGACAGACAGTTGTCCGGCGCGGGATTATCTGGTAAAGCTTCCCCAGGGAGCCACAGTGGCTGAGGAAAAACAAGCTCCGCCGGGGAAGCCTCCAAATCCTCTTTTGGTGTGGAACGCAACCCTAACAGAACCCACAGAAACTGGTCTACCCAATTTGCATCTGTAAGCGAAGCCCTGAGCGCTGCTTTCAGCGACCTATAGAAACGCTCACATAACCCATTGGCCTGTGGGTTGTACGCGATTGTGCGATGAATTGCTACACCCAGGCTACGGGCCATCGCGGACCAGAGGTCGGAAACAAACTGAGGGCCCCTATTGGACGTGATGTCCGACGGGATGCCAAAACGTGCCACCCATGTCGTCAAAAAGGCGCGCGCCACATCCGCGGATGTGGTTGCTGCTAGCGGGACTGCTTCTGGCCAGCGTGTGGTGCAGTCCGCCACTGTCAGAAGGTGCGTGAACCCCTGCGATGGCGGGAGGGGGCCCACGAGGTCCACGTGAACGTGGTCGAACCTCTTAGCCGGTATACGAAACGGCTCCAAAGGGGCCTTCGTGTGTCTGTGTACTTTGGCTCGTTGGCACGCTACGCAGGCTGCAGCCCACTCTTTCACTTGTTTGCGCAGGCCTGGCCATACGAACTTCGCTCCCACCATTTTGACTGATGCACGCACTCCTGGGTGCGCCAGAGCGTGAACTGACTCAAACACTCGGCAGCGCCAAGCAACTGGAACCACTGGGTGCGGGCGTCCCATGGAGACGTCACAGATTGGGAGGGGGGGGGGCTGCCGTTTTGCAGTACTCTGCTCTCCAGCCTTAACCCTGTTGGTCCAGACTGGAGCACGCACACGTCCGCATCGCCAGTCTGCTCTGCGGCCATGGCTGTATAATCTATCCCTACGCAGACTGGGGCCACTACTGCACGCGAGAGGCAGTCCGCCACCACATTCAGTTTACCTGCCACATGCTGAATATTGGTCATAAACTCCAAGATCGCGGCCAACTGTCTCTGCTGCCGGCCCGACCATGGTTCCGAAACCTTGGCCATCGCATACGTTAGCGGCTTGTGGTCCACGAATGCAGTGAAGCTGCACTCTTCCAGCCAGAGCTGGAAGTGGCGTATGGCCAGGTGGAGAGCCAGCAACTCTCTGTCGAACGCGCTGTATTTATGCTCACTGTCGCGCAAAGCCCTGCTGAAAAAAGCGAGCGGCTGCCAAGAACTGGCGACACGTTGCTCCACGGCGGCCCCTATGGCCACGTCCGAGGCGTCGGTAGTGAGCGCTATCCGGGCCGCCGGGTCCGGGTGCGCCAACAGTGCGGCGTTTGCCAGGGCTGTTTTAACCTCAGAGAATGCCTGCTCTCGCTCCAGAGTCCATTTGACTCTGTCCGCCGGCTTCCGTTTCTTGAGCACGGTGTACAATGACTGCATGAGCTGAGCTGCGCGGGGTAGGAACCGGTTATAAAAGTTAACCATCCCCAAAAACTCTTGCAGCGCCCTGACCGTCTGAGGCCGGGGAAAATTTGCCACGGCGCGCACCTTGTCGGGCAAGGGTATCGCTCCCTCCGGTGAGATGCGGTGCCCCAAAAAGTCAATGCCCGTCACGCCAAACTGGCATTTCACCGGGTTGATTATTAACCTGTGCTCTTCCAACCTTCGGAAAACTGTTCTCAGGTGGGTTACGTGTTCTTCCTTGGACGCGCTGGCCACCAGGATATCATCCAGGTAGACAAACACAAACGGCAGATCGCACAACACCGCATCCATCATGCGTTGGAATGTCTGTGCCGCGCCTTTTAATCCGAAGGGCACGCGTAAAAACTCAAACAAGCCAAACGGAGTTATTACCGCTGTTTTGGGTATGTCCTCCATGCGCACTGCGACCTGGTGGTAACCGTGGACCAGGTCTATTTTAGAAAAAATACACCCCGGCGAGGTGAACAGAAAAGTCCTGAATATGGGGAATTGGGTAGCAGTCATGCGAAAACGGGCGGCCCAGTGGTGGTGATAAAGTGTTCCACCCCGTGTTTAGTGATGGCCACTGAAAACGTCGGGACCGTGAGTGCTGGGAACTGAGTGAGCAGTGTGTGGAACTTACCGCCTGGAGCTGTGACGTTGACTAGTGCTGTTGGCCCGGCCCCTCGAGCTGTACAGGGGAGAGAATCAAAAGACATTGCATTAACCAGGCGTCTGTTGGCAACATCGACTAGCAACCCGTGTGCACACAGAAAATCAGCTCCCAAGATTGGGAAACTGCATGCCGCTATGATGAAAGTCCACTCGTACATACGGCCGTGTAGGGAAATCACCGAAGTCCTAATGTCCAAGCCGTTTGCGGCTATCAGCTCAGGGCCACTAGCTCCCGCTAGCCAGTCGGCATAGGACGGCAGGATGAGGCTCTTTTGGGAGCCGATGTCTACGAGGAACTGGCTCCCCGAGCGCGAGTCCGTCACGTAGAGCAGCTTGTTTTCTTCACCAGCAGTCGCAGCTGCTACTGACTGCCGGCCTTGGCGTTTCCTGAACGCTTGAATTGGCACGGTGGCACACATCTGCGTGCGTTCTCTCCAAAACGGCAGTGGTAGGAGCAGAGCGTGTCTCTCTGGCGCCTTCTGACCCCCGCTGCCGCTACCGTCGCCAGCTCCTCGCCTCTGCTGGTCGTCTCACTGGGTTCCTACGCCGCCGCGTTCACTGTGAGGGCTCTGGTGGTGAGGATGATCTGATCTGCCTCCTGGGCTAGCGCACGGTAGTCGCGTGCGGCCAGCAACGGCGAGTTGGCCAGGACCGCTCTTGCCTCTGTTGGGAGGTTCCAGAGAAAAAGGTGGACAAACAGAAAATGCCCATCGTCCATGCCCATCAACGCCAACATCTTCTCCATCAGTTCGACCGCCGATCCATCTCCTAACTCGGAACGCCTCAGGAGCCTCTCTGCTCTCTCACAGTCCGAGAGTGTGTAGCGCCAGGTCAGCGCGGCCTTGAGAGTCCCGTATTTATCGTGGGCTGGAGGCTGTTGGAGCAGGCTCGCTACTTGCTGAGTCATGCGAGTGTCCAGCGCTGCGATCACATAGTAATATCTGGTGTCATTTGCCGTTATTCCCCGGAGGGCGAACTGAGCCTTGGTGTGGAGGAACCAAGACTGCAGGTCGTGCAGCCAAAAGTCTGGTAGTTTGACCGAAACAGCGCACGCGTTGCTGGGGCTTTCCGTCTGGGCCGTCTCTGGGATGCTTGCTGAGTTGCTGGGGCTTCCTGTCCGGGCCGACTCCGGGGTTCTTGCCTCGTGTTCCATAATTCGTCAAGGGTCACCAGTGTGGAGAGTGCAAATAAAGGAACCAGACTTACACGACAGACGAACTTTAGACGAACTTTATTTCTCACTTTCACGTCATTCATACACAGAAAAAGACTTCCTCAATACACCAGGGTCTCTCCTTTTATACCAATCCATTCCTTCCCCCTGTTGCCTTAAATCTTGCATTACAATACGTTCACACATTCACCCCTTACTATCCCCGCAGCTACTCCTTCTTGCTGCATTACCATCTTTTCCCATTACAATACGTACTGTCCTTCTCCGTTAAATCCCCCACGCTCTGCCGGCAGAGGGAATATTCCCCTCCCCTCTGCTTCCAGTCTGAGATGAATATCCCAGCATGGGTTCCCTAAAATGGAACATAAACTTAAGTAGCACAGTATTACCCGGGAGGGAGAGTTGTATGAATGAATATAGCACAGCAGTGACTTGGTAATAGGTCTGATGTGCAGCGGAGGGCAGAAATCATTATCACAGTGCTATATTTATGATGCCACATGAGCACAAGTGTAGTATTGGTTTTACACAACAGTTGCACAAATGCAATTTAAAAATTGACAGTCATAAGTGACAACAGATTATTTGTTTGTTTGTTTGTTTGTTTTGCAAAGACTAGTATTGTGGAGGTAAAAGATCAGGTGAGATGCGATGAGCTGGAAGGTTGCAGGGTTTTATTTTCCTCCAACATAATGAGACGCACTTTGTAGCCCTGTGTGCTACTGTGCTATTGAGACATTTCACACAAGCTCTTTTATACAGTGATCAGGAAGACAGAATGCATGGCACATTAGCATATCAGTCAATACACATGATTAGCATGACCAGCTGGCGCCCGGACGTCCTCTCCCTAATCCGGGGATGTATAAACAACAGTCCATTGTTCTGGTTGTCCCCCAGGGGCTCTCTGTCCATATGTGAATGGTCCTCTGCTTCCTCCAGACCTGCCGAGTGTGAGGATTGTCCATGTAGAGTTTGGTGGGTCACCACAGTATATACAAAAACAAATAGTTCACACCTCCTAGTTGGCTCATTCCAACAAAGCCGAAAGGAGCTAATGCGATAGTACAGCATTTGCCATCTGTCCGTCCACATTTCATGGGAATTGCTACTCCTCCTAGGCAGTTGCCCTAATAGTCACCAAACTTTCACAAAATGATCATTTCTTCATCGAGGTTGTGCTCAAGGTCAGGCCAGAATGAGCTACTCCATCACTGACCATGTGGTTTTGAATTCTGCTAACATTTTTAATGATCCTGCAAAGAACTAACTTAACCACCTCCTCTAAAGCACCATTCCATCTTCTCTACTAGGTATGAATGACTTCAGCTACCTTCACACTAACTGCTTTGAGCTTTCCATCTTCCTGGGCTGTGATAAGTTTCCACATGAGAGTGACCTGCCTCTGGAGTGGGAGAACAACCGTGAGGCTCTGCTGTCCTTTATTGAACAAGTAAGATCTAGACACTTAACTATGTGTTGGCCACAGTGTCAAAGGTTTAAATACTTAGTGTTTTTCTATTCCTCAAACCTTCTACCACTACAAAAGTAGTTATTCCATGTACTTTTGATAGAATGGGTGTGTGTGTGTGGGGGGGGGGGATAATAAGCTGTATTTTCCTCTTACATCTGGCAAAGTTTAAAATTGATAGTCTATTCATTCAGGTTTCTCAACTTGAATGTTTCCAGATCTAGTGTTGTAGTGAAGACCACACCAAGACCAGACTGAGACCAGAGTAACCCAAGACCAAGGCATACTGTACATAGGTCTTAGTCTTGACTTGGTCTCAACCACTAAATGCCTTGATCTCTGTACCCTCTGGTCTTAGTCTGGTCTTGGAATGGTCTTTACTACAATACTAGTCAGAATGCATGTACAGTGTACTCTACACAACTGTGTGACCTATGATCAGGAGTCTTGAGAATAGCATGAGCTTATACTACATGACTGAGTGATGACAGGAAGTTACACACTTCATGATGTTTCACCCCAACTGGTCCATCAAGGTTAATAAACAATGTTCTGACAAGAAAAGATATGCAAAAAATGACATGAGAAATTACTGCAACAGGAAACAGGAGCTTTGGAATGGATGTCCAATGAAAACAAGAGATACTAGATGTTTGTGTTATGATTAGTTTAGGAAAAAAACACAAAAAAATAACTTCAGGTGCTCTTGCCAAAGCTCTGTTAAAGTTTGGTCAGCTACCAGCTCTGCTGTCTCTCTCACTTGGTTTCTGTCATGTCTTGTCGTCGACTGTGAGATTTCCATTTCTTCTTCCCATTTTGTCTGAAAAGTGGTTTAGAATTGCCATGATGTGCCCTTTTCCTGTGCAGGTCAATCGAGGAATAAAGGGTGTAGTGAGAGATGTAGATGGGACTCTACTTGCTAATGCTACCATATCTGTCGAGGGAATACGCCACGATGTCAAAACTGGTATAATACTTGAATATTTCAGAGAATGAGCTTCTTTGATGAAATTTATAAAGTTTTTACCGATTTTGATCCTAACCAGTGAGTTTTGCTTTTAATTTCAGCTGCTGGAGGCGATTACTGGCGGTTGCTGAATCCTGGAGAGTACAGGGTAATGGCCAAAGCCAATGGCTACACCCCTCAAACACGGCTCTGCATGGTGGGCTACGACTCTGGAGCCACCTTTTGCAGCTTCACCCTCATCAAATCCAACTGGGACCGCATCAAGAAAATCATGGCACTCCATGGGAAGAGGCCCATCCGACTGGTCACTAAAGCAAACATAAAGACAACTCCTGCAAGCACTACAGTGGCCCCCAATGCAATTGCAGAGACTGAACTCGATCACGCCACCGCTCAGAGAATAGAACGTCTTCGAAGATTGCGGCTCTTGCGTTTACGAAGGCTGCGTCTCTTGAGATTACGAGCTGGTCTTAGAACCACTCCTACTACGACAACAACAACTACAACAACAACCACCACCACCACTACAACACCACCACCTAAAACCGACAGAACCACATCCTGGTACGACTCCTGGTTTCCTGTTGACAGCTGGTCCACTGAGAACCCATTTGACAGCTTCATCTTTGACTCTGTTCCCACACAGGATTATCCATTTCAGTACACTATTGACTGAATCCTGAGGACATGACCTCACATCTTTATTATTCTAAGTCAATACTAACCACTTCCATCTGCTGCAAGCTCACAGCTTTGAATATAAAATACTAAGGATGAAGCACGACAGATCTTTGAGTTCCACAGAATAAATACTTCACAGAGCAATGACCAATAACAGAAAGTCTCTGTTGAGCAGAGACTAGGTGATAAAGTGGACATTTAATTGGCGGCCCAATTAAAACCTGTTTTGATGGCTTTACAGTGGTTGTTTCCTCAGTAAAAATGATTTAGTATTGCTCACTGCTTTCGATTAAAATGAAGTTATTTTCTACATTGACATAGTCAGTCTTCATTTATCCTTCAAATTACATTTGTGTGGGAAGGGGCTGAAGTGGGTCAAACAAGATTACCAAAGAACACCGGGACAATGTCAGTGCCATGAGGTTGGGGGGCAGGGGGGGGGGGGTTGCGGGTCATGCCCCTCCAAAGCTCCAGACTAAGCCTTTGGCTTAAAACTTTATTAATTAATGTGCATTTAAGAGAAGTCAGATTTCTGAAAGTCGGTAGTTTGACAGTGTAAGTGACAGCAGTGTAAGTGTGACAGCAGTGTAAGTGACAGCATCAGATTACAATCCCTCTTCCTTCCCCGACATCGCAGAAAGTGTGAGGGGTCAGGCTACCTGCAGCTCTTCTAAATGAAACCCACATGCTTAATTCACATTTGGATGTATGATTCCAACCTTGGCTTTTATGACTATTGGGCAAAACGTTGAATAATTTTGGGTCTGAATTTATTTTGTAAGAGTAGAGGATACATACCTGCTAACATTTAGGTTTCAAAATAGGAAAGGCTTTTACCAAGGGGTGGGGTGGGGGACGGAGCCATAAAAATTATTATAACTATATATAAGATAAACCAAACCTTTATTAGTTCCACAATGGGGAAATTATATTTATATATACACTTAACAAGAGCCACTGCATCTTTGGTCATTTTAATGAATTTTATTGAATTAAATTTTGTTTTATTCAGGTTTTATTTTTTCAGAATCAGAGTTTAACTCATCATTCTGTTGTGGCTCTGCAAATTAACATTCATATACAGTATAGGTGAAAAAAGTCACAATTTTATCAATCAAGAAAAAAACATAACTTCATTATCAGACATAAATTTAGGAGTAAACCCACAAATTGATGAGAACAAGTAAAGTTATCAGAAAACTGTCTGTACTTTTTTTTATACCTCACAAATCTATGAGAATGAAGTCTCAAAAGTACAACAGTCCTAAATTTAAAAGAGCAAAAGCACAAATAATGAGGAAAAAAGTCACAAATTGAAGTGGAAATAAACTTTCAAATTTACAAGGGAAAAGTAGCAAATCTATAAGGAAACTGTCAAAAAAGGATAAAAACCTCTCAAACTGTCAAGACTAAAATCACATCTCAAGTAACAGTTTAAGTAAATACTTCCTCACTCTTGCTTAACTAATTTTTGGGTCACTATTACGCTTTTACTTAAGTAAATAACATCATAAGGTAACACTACTTTTACTTGGCTACAATTTCTGATAACATTATCCAGCTCTGACTATATACTATATAGTTTAAGTGTGCGTGTGTAAATGAGAATGGCCAAGGGGGCTGTAATTTCTCAGAGAAATAAAACCTCCTTGGTTTAACTATTCATGTGTGGTTTTCTTACACTTACTTACCTTCTTCTTCTCATTCATCACATGGACATTCCCGCCTCTTTAATGAAGGCGGCAGTATGGTGCAGGTCCCCCAACCCGCCATAGAGCTTCTGGGCCACCGGGATTGTGGCAGGCCAGGCCCAGGTCCTCTCTCTGAGCGCTCCACTGGCAGGACTGTAGAAGATGTTCTGCCGTCTGGCTGCCTGTCTTGCAGGACACTGCTTTATGTTGACAATATGGAATTGTGTGTACAGATGATAGTTCAGGCGGTTGTGGCCGGTCCTGAGCCTGACTAAGGCTACTTGCTCACTCCAGGTCAGCAAGTAGTATGGATCTTCTCTGCTGCTTGGCCCTGATACTTTCAGCTTCTGCGCAGCTAGTAGAGCTGTCCACCTGTTCCCACATTGATCCCTCTTTTGCTAGGGAGTCAGCTGTCTCATTACCAAACACACCACAATGGGAGGGAATCCACTGCAAGGTGACTGTGTGGCTCAAACAGAGGGAGACAAGAGAGGAGGACAGGTCATTCAGATCAGTGTCTATTATATTGCAAGACCTGTAGGATAGACAGGGCATCAGTCAGGAGGACGACATTCTGACGGGTGTGGGGGCTGACCTCAGTGTGAGTTGCGGCTGTTTTCAGGGCTTTTGCTTCGGTTTTGTAGTTGGTGGAGTACAGACCGGTAGTGAGGCAGATCCTATCTTTGTTGCCTCCCGGATATTCGCAGCCATCTAAGTATTGTGGTCCACTCCATATTTAATTTTTTTTTTTAGTTGGTTTAGCTTAAATATTAAAACTACAAGGGGGGGCTGAAAAGTTCATAGTGGTCAAATTTGATCAAATGTGGTTTATTTTTCAACCGCAGGGATCCAAGCGCTGCAACACCAAAGAAAGAAGTGTGTGGATCGAAGGGGAGGCTATGTTGAAAAATAAACCACATTTGGTCAAATTTGACAACTATGAACTCTTCAGCCCCCCCCCCCCACCCCGACTCCTGTCCCTCCATTCTGAACTGCATCCTCTGCTGAGAGGTCTGTATATACAGTGGATATAAAAAGTCTACACACCCCTGTTCAAATGCTAGGTTTTTGTGATGTAAAAAATGAGACCTAAATAAATCATTTCAAAACTTTTTCCACCATTAATGTGACCTGTACAACCCAATTGAAAAACAAACCGAAATCTTTTAAGGGGAAAAATAAAAAAAACTTACAATAACCTGGTTGCATAAATATGCATACCCTTAAACTAATACTTTGTTGCAGCACCTTTGGCTTTTATTACAGCACTCAGTCTTTTTGGGTAGGAGTCTATCAGCGTGGCACATCTTGATGTGGCAATATTTGCCCACTGTTCTTTGCAAAAACACTCCAAACCTGTCAGATTGCGAGGGCATCTCCTGTGCACAGCCCTCTTCGGATCACCCCACAGATGTTTGATCAGATTCAGGTCTGGACTCTGGCTGGGCCATTCCAAAACCTTAATGTTCTTCTGGTGAAGCCATTCTTTTTTTGATTTGGACGTGTGCTTTGGGTCATTGTCATACTGAAAGATGAAGTTCCTCTTCATCTTCAGTTTTCTAGCAGAAGCCTGAAGGTTTTGTGCCAACACTGACTGGTATTTTGAACTGTTCATAATTCCCTCCACCTTAACTAAGGCCCCAGTTCCAACTGAAGATAAAAAGCCCCAAACCATGATGGTGCTTCACTGTAGGTATGGTGTTCTTTTGGTGATGAGCAGTGTTGTGTTTGCACCAAATATACCTTTTGTAATTATGGCGACAAAGTTCAACCTTGGTTTCATCGGACCATAACACATTTTCCCCACATGTATTTGGGAGATTTCAAATGTGTTTTTGCAAAATGTAGCCAGGCTTGGATGTTTTTCTTCGTAAGGCTTCCGTCTTGCCACCCTAGACGGGAGATTGTTGTCACATGTACTAAACACCCAGTACTTGCCAGAAATTCCTGCAGTGTCTTCAATGTTGCTGTTGGCCTCTTGGCAGCCTCCTTGACCAGTTTTCTTCTCGTCTTTTCATCAATTTTGGAGGGACATCCAGTTCTTGGTAATGTCACTGTTGTGCCATATTTTCTCCACTTGATGACTGTCTTCACTGTGTTTCATGGTATATTTAATGCCTTGGACATTCTTTTGTACCCTTCTTCTGAATGATACCTTTGAACAATGAGATCCCTCTGATGCTTTGGTACATGACTTATGCTGTAAGATGTGACTACAAAATGTCAGGAAAAGCCTACTAGAACAGCTGAACTTTATTTGGGGTTAATCAGAGGCACTTTAAATGGTGGCAGGTGCATGCTGACTCCCATTTAATGAGTTTGAATGTGATTGGTTAATTCTGAACACAGCTACATCCCCAGTTATAAGAGGATGTCCATATTTATCCAACCAGGTTATTGCAAGTTTTTTATTTTTCACCTTAAAACATCTGTTTGTTTGTCAATTGGGTTGTACAGGTTATAGGTCACATTAAAGGGGGAAAAAGGTTTTGAAATGACTTATGTTGGTCTCATTTCTTTTTACACCACAAAAAACCTGGCATTTGAACAAGGGTGTGTAGACTTTTTATATCCATTGTACATGAGTCCAAGACTCTTTGGGGTAGTAGGTGTGTAGGTATTCAAGGATGAGGGACTTTCTTACAGGGTCACTTTGGGGCCAACTCTGGGGATGCTGCATTGGATGAGGGGGAAAGTTCCCTCATTCCAGGAAGGTACCAGCAGACACGGATCATGATCAAGGAGATAGCAGTTCTGTTGCTCAAGTATTCTGCTCTGGCGCATGAAACTCCCTCTCTTCAGTCTTCCCTTTGTGGGCTGGGACAGTCTGTCTTCCATGGGGTGATCTTGCATCCTCCTGAACTTGGCAGCCTGGGTGAGGCGTTTAGCATCTCTGTGGTCCTCAAGAGGCTGCTTTCTCATTTGAGCACCGTCCTATCCTGACATTTTCACAACAGCTAACTGGCCTCCACAGACAGCAACTGAGCACCTCAGTTTGTGGATTGCTAGGTCAGATTGGTGGATACTGTGTGTGGTCTGTTGGCTGTGTTTAGGTTGTGTTTAATAGGTGATCCAACAACTTTGAATTATGGCAGTTTTTCTGGAGAAACCTCATACTAGCATGAATAAGAGGATGTTGTCTGAAATTATGTTCTAACGAAGCATGCCTTGAAACTAGAACTAAACTGGCTGTTTTGATGGCAAATGCATTGTCAAGCTTTTAAGGATCAACTTCCGGATGGCAGCTTGTGTTTGTGAGTCTGACGTCAGAAGACTTTAAAAGAATAAAAACAAAAACTTCTGTACTGACTTTGGGTCCTGTTAATATTTTATCAACATATTGCAAACATGAATACCCCTTACCATTCCAGCTAATGTAAAATGCCCCACGGGCGGAACACCGGAATGTTAAGAGGTTAAAACCAGTCTACTGTATAACAATTAAGCTTTTAGATCACAGGTGTCAATACCAAGTCCCAGGGGGCCAGATACAGCCCTCAGAATATTTTGTTCGGCCTGCTAATAAATCTGCAACTTGTCAATTTGTGACTGCTTTCTCTCAGACGCATAAGAAATTGTTCCACCCAGCTTAACAAATATGAAACATTCCCACTTTCCCAAATTTCTTTTATATTCTCATAAATTTGACCTTTTACTCCTCTCATAAACCTGCATCATTTTTCTGAATGCATGCTAGGCATTTCTAATCAACAAGTTTTTCCAATTAAAAAAAAAAGAGATAAGTACAACAAATGCCCAGTACCTGGCTTTCTTCATTACCCTCTTGTTGCCTTAGACTTAGACAATTTGATACCCATTTTATTTTACTTTCACCATCAATTGATTTAATAGACATGGCCAAGAACAATGGCACCCCTGCCTGCATTTCAAAACACCACTTTTCCCAGAACAATTGTTGCAACTACAAATGCTTTAGTGGTCCCATGTATAATTATTTTGTTTCTATTAGAATACCAAAAAAAAAGAGAGGAAAAAAGCCAAATCTGAGACAAAATGGCATGGACAGAAATGAAAAATCAAAGAAAAGCCGCATACCGGAAAGCTCCCATTAGTTATTTATTTGTTAGTAATCAATCAAATCACTCAAAGCTTTATTTATATAGCACTCGTCATACAAAAAGATGCAACGCAAAGTGCTTCACACATTGAAATAAAACACAATTTACCCCCCCCCCCCCCACACACACACACACATAGACAAACACACAAAGAAACTTTCATCAGACTTATGGCTTAAGGCTTATGGTTGGGCACCAAGGATCCAAGTGTGGAAGCACCATCACTTGGGAACCATCACCAGCAGGGAAGGTGCCAAGTTCATGGCTACAGGAACACCAACTCTGAGACCGCCCAAGTCCAACTCAAGGGATCGACGCTCCAAGCGCGACGCCACAGTGCATGACCCCCTCAGCTGGGCAGACCAAGACAGTCACAGGCCAGCACCCCGCAGCCAAAAAACAGGCACAACCCCCACGGGAGGGCCCCCCCATGAGGAAATGTTGGGAGCTTGGACAGGGTGATAAAAAGTCACTGATACATAATAAGATAGTTTGCTGCCACTTAAGTCACCATCTTAAATACTTTTTTCCGTGGGTATTTAAGCTGGCGACTATGCTTTTGCATGTTGATAGAAGTCTGAGGAAGGGCAGGTGGCCCAAAACATTACTAACAAATAAATAACTAATGGGAGCTTTTTGGTGTGCAGATCTTCTGATTTTTCTAAGCCTTTTTGGGGATCCAGCACCCGACCAGATGGACTATGTGATGTGCGTATCATCTTTATCACTTTTTTAATATGGACAGAATTGAAACCTTCAATTTATTATTTGGTAGCACCCCCTTTGGAAGAAATATCTGAAATCAGTGACTTCTGAGGGCGCATTCACATGGCACACTGTTTGGTCCAGACCAAAGGAACTCTGATCCGCTTCCACGGATAGTATGGTTCATTTGGTGCAGTCTGAATGTGCAAGCAAACTCTGGTGCGCACCAAACAAGCGAAGTCTGGTCCGCTGAAAACCAGGGGTCTCAATTCACTTGCAAGTGAACCCTGGTACGGTTCGCTTGCAGTGTGAATGCAAACGGACTATCCAGCAGACCAAAGGGCAGAAGTGTCCCTTGGTGTTTGTGTAACCATAGCAATCCGTAGTCTCAGAAGAGGAAGTGATGTTTACTGCATTGCATTTTTGGTAGAAAATAAAAGACAACCGCCCTAATCCGAGAAATCCTTTTACTGGAGAAAGCCGAAGAGAAGTTAAAAAATGTCTCGTGGATATCGTTTGTTTGTGGCAGACAAACAACTCAGCTGAAGGGAACGGATTTCCGTTTTTGGTTCTGGCCAATTGATGAGTAAGATTTTTCTTCTTTGCCGAGATCTTTTCTTCCTGGTCAGTGGTGGTTTCGGCTACAGCGCCCCAAACAAGCAGCTGTCGTAAGTGCGTGACGTTGCCCAGGCAGTTTGGTTCGCTCGAGTAAAATGCAGTGTGAATGTGAACCAAACCAAATGAAGGTGCAAAAAATTCTCGGCATTCCCGCCCAATTGAACCGAGACCCCCGGACTATCCTGGTGTGAATGCAGCCTTAATCACTGAGTTTCTTACACCTTTCTGCTGAAATTTTGGGCCACTCTTAATTGCACCAGGCCCTCTCAGATTTTAAGGGTTCCTTCTTCCTACTGTATGGTTTTGACATCTCTCCACAGATGCTCTATGGAATTTAGATCTGTAGTCATTGCTGCCTAATTCACCACTTTATAGTGCTTTGTCTTAAGCTGTTCTGGGTACTTTTTTTTTTAATTTAAGTTTTTGTAAAGGGTATACATGTCATTACAGCACTGCATTGTTTACATTTTCATCACATATTCCCCCCTTTTTTTTTTACAACATTGGAAAAAAAATTATTACAACACCCTCTTTTTAAGTGAAAGAAGAGAAAAATTAAAAAAAAAAACAAAAAAAACAAAAGAGCAGAAAAATAAAAGAGCATCTGAGTAGCGTTGGAACAGAGAGAGGTGCCATTATTGAAATGCTGTTTGTCAAAGATTAGATCTGATGGAAGACACACATGCGTTCCAGGGTTGCCAAAAGTTAAAGAACCCATCCATGTCCTGTCTCAGTGCAATTGTCAACTTTTCCATCAAATAAATGTCCTGAATCACGTTAATCCAATCTTCAGGTGCAGGACAGTCTTTCGCCATCCATTTTTTTGTTAGAGCTTTTTTACTTGCCAATATTAAAACAGTGAATAGGTATTTTTCTCCTCGTCTTTCCAGTGAGTTCTGGGTACTTTCTGAAGTCTCCTTTGGGTCATTGCTCTGCTGCGAGACCTCTGATGGAGACACACCTTTCTCACACTGGGTCCTACAGTGACTCCAGAATTCTTTGGTAGTCTTCTGATTTCAAATAGATGGAGGCACAAGAGAGAGCAATTGAACATTTACCTCACTTATGACTTCAGTTCTGCTGGTTGGTATGAACATATTTACTGTCACGTTAACAGAATTTCATTTTTGTAGGCAGGATGGAATTGGTTCAGGGGGTCTAATGATTGATTACAAGTTAAAACAATTAAATTTCAAACTGACTTTTCTCCAATTTGTTTGAATTTTGATAATTAGGGTAAAAAATCACAACTGTAGAAAAGTATTCTTTCAGAGGACTAAACAAGCATTTGGCACAGTTTACCCAGTATTAAAGAATACAATGTCTACTGTAAATGTTTTGGGGTTGTTTTTTTAAATTATTTTTTTAATAAATCGCCAAACAAACCAGAGACCTCAAACATTAACGCACCAGTGACTTTATAAAAGCTTTTTCTTCTTGTTGGTTTACGGTCAACACCTTTAATTGTCTCTTGAATCAGACAGCTAGAATGTCAAGTTTGGATGATCCAGTGTCCAAAAAAGGTCATTTCTGTCTCATCTGAGCCACACAAAGACCAAAGGAATCCTGATGGACTCCACCAGCTATGACTTCCCCGTGTTTCCTCTTCTGTTTTTCTTTCCTGTGTGCTGGAAGGTCTTCAGCGGGTTCTTTCCTGGCATGTTCTTGTAAAGGAGAGAAAAGATTTGGTTTTAGTTCAATTATAAAAGGTGTCAGTTCAATCAAAGAGTGCATTTTCTGGAGGGTTTCTGGTATAAAGGCATAAACTAATACCGATTTACTGATTAATAACAAACTGCATTCATTAGTTTAATGTTTGGTCTATAGGATGACAGTGGTGACCTCAGTGTCAACTAAACATGAGAAACTGTCACTGTGAAGCCAGTTTATTTCTCACAGAAAACATTTGAGACAAGAGCACTCTTGAGGCGAGTGCAATATCCCCCGCCTCCGTTTTCTTTGAAGATCCAAATACTTACTGATGGAAAGCAGTTTTCAATTTTTCAATATAATTACTGTGGCAGAATCAAATTACGATAAGCCCATCATCCACAAATATACAACAAAGTATACAACCCATAGTTGTAGGGTAGGATCCCGAGGTGAACCCATATAGCAAGGTTGGTGAACCGAGAGATTTACACATTCTATAGTAAGAGAGCATAGGGAGTGCCAACCTTGACCTTTGCCCTTTTAACCCCAAACCTGTAGTCAGAGGTCATGGTTTCAGAGTGAACCTGTGTACCAGGTTTGGTGACCCTAGTTTTCTTTGTTGTCGAAATATAATTTTGATGTTGACCTTTGACCTTGCAATCCCCAAACCTTAGACACACTTCAGGGTCACAGGGTGAACCTGTATACCAAGTTTGGTGACCCTAGCTCTACTCGTTGTACAGTAATAAGGCACAGGGAATGTTAACCTTGACCTTTGACCTCTTGCCCCAAACCCATAGTCTGAGGTCAGGATCCAAGCAACATGGATGCTGCTAACAACAACAAAAGCTCCTATTCGTCCTCGTCGTCATCATAATATTCACGTACCTCAATTGTCTCCACCATTTTCTAAAAAACCTCCACCACCGAGCTCTTCTTTTGTGTTTCGATTGCAGCTGTTCAAATGTTTGGAGGTTCTTGGCTGCTGCCAACAGTATAGGCACGTGAAGTGCAGATTATTTTAACTGCGGTGGCTCAAAAATAACTGAATGTTTCCGTGCACGCGAATGCAGTCTACAGAATGCAAACGTTTCCCCCTCTGAGGGACTCTGAACAGCCCTTAAGGAAGGAAAAAATGACTTGTATCGATAAGCTAGACAGAGAGATTGAGTTGGAAAGGATGTAAAACAGGTTAGGTTGATTAAGGACAAAAATGGTAATGGACTGACAAGTGACGAGAGTGTGTTGACAAGGTGGAAGGAGTACTTTGAGGAGCTGATGAATGAAGAAAATGAGAGAGAGCAGGGTGGATAAAGGAAAGATGGTGAACAAGGAAGTCTCGAGGATTAGCAAAGCGGAAGTGAGGTGGTGGACCTGAGGAGGTATGGAAATGTGGAGAAGAAGTGTTTTGGTACCAGTTTTCAAGAACAAGGGTGATGCTGAGAGCTGTAGTAACTACAGAGGCATAAAGCTGATCAGCCACTCTATGAAAATTTAGGAAAGAGTTGTTGAAGCCAGGTTAAGAAGAGAGGTGACAACCAGTGAGCAACAGTATGGTTTCATGCCAAGAAAGAGTTCTACAGATGCAATGTTTGCTCTAAAAGTGTTGATGGAGAAGTATAGAGAAGGTCAGAAGGAGTTGCACTGTATCTTTGTGGATCTAGAAAAAGCATATGATAGGGTGCCAAGAGAGGAAGTGTGGTACTGTATGAGGAAGTCAGGAGTGGCAGAGAAGTATGTGAGGGTGGTGCAGGACATGTATGAGGATGGCAAGATGGTGGTGAAGTGTACTGTAGGAGTGACAGATGGACTCAAGGTGCGGGTGGGGTTACATCAGAGATCAGCTAAGCCTTTTCTTGTTTGCCATAGTGATGGACAGGCTGACAGACGAGGTCAGGCAGGAGTCTCCGTGGACCATGATGTTTGCAGACAACATTGTGATCTGTAGTGAGTAGGGAGCAGGTGGAAGAGAACCTCGAGAGGTGGAGGTATGCTCTGGAGAGGAGGAATGAAAGTCAGTGTGAATGAGAGGGAGGCAGGTGCAAAGGTGAAGATGAAAGGAGTAAAGGTAGTGAAGGTTAGTTAGTTTAAATAACTGGGGTCAACCATCCAAAGCAATGGATGGAAAATGCCCAAGACAGATGAAGACCAGAGTGTAGGCAGGCTGGAGTGAGTAGAGACGAGTGTCAGGGTGATTTGTGACAGAAGGATAGCAGCTAGATAGATAGATGGATGTACTTTATTGATCCCAAACTGGGAAATTACAGTGTAACAGCAGCATGACAGTGGACGACCAAAACGACAGAAACTGAAGCTGCTAAGACAGGGTTTCCTCTGGTAACATTTCTCCGTGGCGGCCCGCCATGCCAGAAATTTTACCGCCACCCCAAGGCGATATGAATTTATTGAGAAAAATATATGAAGCAATGACTTTTCGCAAGCGCGCACACGAACAACGTGCGTGGCCGTCATCCACGCGGAGTATAGAAGCGCTCCGCTCACACGAGTTTTCCAGTCAGTCAGCAGTGTCTCGCTAAGTGTAACTGTCCGACAGAAACATGAGTTTATTAAAGTACTTTAAACGCAGAAAAAAATCATAAGAGGTAGCTAAGAGATGTGGTAAGAATTCATATGCAGCCGGCTTCATATGAAGGGAAAGGCAGTGGGGACTGATGAAATGCTGAAGGCATCACCAGTCACTACAATATTAAGTTATGTTCTGTACGAATTGCAGGAATGAAGAGACTGGCAATTTCTCTCTTTTCTCGCATGAGCAGGCGTGCCGTTTTTATTCTCCAGTGGCAGTGACAAAAAGCAACAGCTGAAAACGCTAGCTCTAAACTGAGGTCCTTCAGTGGCTGCCTAGAGAGGTGCCTGATGAGAAAGCCTGAGAGCACAACTATAACTGCCTAAACAGATCATTCTGTACATGAACACATATTGTGGTGAATTATGTCTTTAGAGTCCGCTACAGTTCCCTATTATGTACCTGGCAGGTTAAGATGACTGAAATTCACGAAGTCAGTGACTTTAATCTGTCAGCAACCTTCAGATAAACTAAACGTGCCAACACCTGATTTCAAAATAAGGGAGGTTTTTCCTGCTGTCTGGGTGGTGAGGAGATTTCTAAAAAAAAAACAAAACACAACTATAAATATAAAAGAAATATTATAACAGAAATAATGGCATCCTTGGTCATTTAAGTTAATTTATTTCATTAAATACAATTTTATTAATAATTTTTCTTTGTAATCAGTTAAATTATTGTTCTGTTCTGACTGCAAAATTATGGCCAAAAATGTAAATTGTTATAAGGAAAAAGTAAAAAAAATACCACAGTCTGTTTCAAATTTATCTTAAAAAAACAAAAAAAACAAAACAGTAATTTTATTTTAAAAAACAGACAAAAAATAGTCATAAAATAATCCACACATTTATAATAAAGTTTCAAATGTACAAGAAAAGTCAATTTTACAAGAGGAAATTACAAATTTGAGGAACATGGTTTCAACTTTAGATTTACAGAGAAAAGTAGAAAACTATAAGAAAATTGTTATAAATTTTTGAGGAAAAACCTCAAACCTTCAAGACTGAAGTCATTACTCAAGTTTTTAAGTGGGTGCTCTTTGTACCCTTAACTCAAGTAGGAATTTTGGGTTGTCTACTTTTAATTATTAATTTCAAAGTACTGCTTTTAAATGAGTAGGATTTCTGGTTACTATATCCACCTGATCATATAATTTAAGTATGCTTGAGTACATTACTAAATGTTTCTTTCTCAATAAAAAAAAAAACAAAAACACAAGAATAACTAGAAAAGCACTCGGAGAGCGCAGACCTCCGCCAAGCGCCACAGTTCCCCCCATACAGTGTTTGTGTGTACGTTGTCAGATTCCTTGACCATGAAAACATCTGAGTAGCAATTGGATTCACAATGATAGGATTAGTGGTTCAGTAGTAAAAGCATTACCTCCTTGGCGGAGGTAATAAACTGAAGTGTTGATGTTGTGTCCATGTCCTGCATCTGCAAACTCCCAGGCTGGGGGCGTTGCAATTGAATGAATGAATGAATTAATCTTTATTTCGAATAGATTAAGAGTACAGGTTAAAAGAAAGTGAATAATATAACAAAGGGGGTAATAAAATCCAACAAGGTCAAATTAGACAATAGCTTCTCTGATTATACAGTTCAACATAAGTTACCCGAAATATGTGATGGCTGAATCTGCAGCTTATATTGCCCACCCATGTTCCATCCAAGAATCCATCCATCCATCCATCCATCTTCTACCGCTTTTCCGGAGGTCCGGGTCGCGGAGGCAGCAGTTCAAGCAGAGAAGCCCAGACTTCCCTCTCCCCAGCCACCTGCTCCAGCTCTTCAGAGGGGATACCAAGGCGTTCCCAGACCAGCTGGGAGACATAGTCTCTCCACCGAGTCCTGGGTCTGCCCCGGGGTCTCCTCCCAGTGGGACGTGCCTGAAACACCTCAAGTGGGAGGCGTCCAGGAGGCATCCTAATCAGATGCCCATACCACCTCAACTGACTCCTTTCAATGTGGAGGAGCAGCGGTTCTACTCTGAGCCTCTCCCGGATGACTGAGCTCCTCACCCTATCTCTGAGGGTGAGTCCAGCAATCCTACGGAGAAAGCTCATTTCAGCCGCTTGTATCCGCGATCTCGTTCTTTCGGTCATTACCCAAAGCTCGTGACCATAGGTGAGAGTAGGAACGTAGATTGACTGGTAAATCGACAGCTTTGCCTTAGAACTAAGCTCCCTCTTCACCACAACAGACCGGTACAACGTCCGCATCACTGCAGATGCTGCTCCAATCCGTCTGTCGATCTCTCGCTCCATTTTCCCCTCACTCGTGAACAAGACCCCAAGATACTTAAACTCCTCCACTTGGGGCAGGAGCCTGTCCCCAACCCGGAGAGGACAATCCACCTTTTTCCGGCTGAGGACCATGGACTCGGACTTGGAGGTGCTGATTCTCATCCCAGCCGCTTCACACTCAGCGGCAAACCGTCCCAGCAAGAGCTGTAGGTCATTGCTGGATGAAGCCAACAGGACAACATCATCTGCAAACAACAGAGATGAGATCCTGTGGTCACCAAGCATGACACCCTCCATTCCCTGGCTGCGCCTAGAAATCCTGTCCATAAAAATTATGAACAGGACCGGTGACAAAGGGCAGCCCTGGCGGAGTCCAACTCTCACTGGGAATGACTCCGACCGAGTGTTGGCAATGCGAACTAAACTCTCACAACGGTCGTACAGAGACCGAATAGCTCGTAACAACAAGCCCGATACCCCATACTCCCGAAGCACCCCCCACAAAAATCCACGAGGGACGCGGTCAAATGCCTTCTCCAAGTCCACAAAACACATGTAAACTGGTTGGGCAAACTCCCACGAACCCTCAAGAATTCTCGAGAGGGTAAAGAGCTGGTCCGATGTGCCACGGCCAGGACGAAAACCACATTGCTCCTCCTGAATCCGAGGTTCGACCAACGGCCGGACTCTCCTCTCCAGTACCTTGGCATAGACCTTCCCAGGGAGGCTGAGGAGTGTGATCCCTCTAAAGTTGGAGCACACCCTCCGGTCCCCTTTTTTGAAGAGAGGAACCACCACCCCGGTTTGCCATGCCAAAGGCACTGCCCCCGACCTCCACGCAATGTTGCAGAGGCGTGTCAACCATGACAACCCAACAACATCCAGGGCCTTGAGGTACTCGGGGCGAATCTCGTCCACCCCCGGGGCCCGGCCACCAAGGAGATTTTTAACCACCTTGGCGACCTCAGCCCCTGTGATAGGCGAGTCATCCCCCTCGTCCCCAAACCCTGCTTCCTCTGTGGAAGGCGTATCAGTGGGATTGAGGAGATCCTCGAAGTATTCCTTCCACCGCCCGACGATATCCCCAGTTGAAGTCAACAGTGTCCCATCCGCACCATACACAGTGTGGACGGGGAGCTGCTTTCCCCTCCTGAGCCGCCGAACAGTTTGCCAGAATCTCTTTGAAGCCGACCGAAAGTCTTGTTCCATGGCCTCACCGAACTCCTCCCATACCCGGGTTTTTGCTTCAGCAACCACCCGAGCTGCACTCCGCTTGGCCTGCCGGTACACCTCAGCTGCTTCGGGAGTCCCACAAGCCAACCAAGCTTGATAGGACTCCTTCTTCAGCTTAATGGCCCCCCTCACCACTGGTGTCCACCACTTGGTTCGGGGGTTGCCACCACGAGATGCACCGACCACCAGTGTACCCCGCCCGGTATGGGGTTACCGGGGCCCCACCCTGGAGCCAGGCCTGGGGGAGGGGCTCGAAGGCTAGCGTCTGGTGGCCGGGTTTCCACCCATGGGACCCGGCCGGGCTCAGCCCGAAGGAGTTACATGGGTCCGCCCTCCAGTAGGTTCACCACCTGCAGGAGGGATCATGGAAGTCCGGTGCTATGTGGATTAGGTGGCAGTCAAAGGCGGAGACCTTGGCGGACTGATCCCATCCAAGAATTCAAAAGAAAAAACAAAAGAAGTCCTGACACAACTGCGTACAACCCACAGGCCAATGGGTTATGTGAGCGTTTTAGATCACTGAAAGCAGCACTGAGGGCTTCACTGACGGATGCCAATTAGGTAGACGGGTTGGCGTGGGTTTTATTCAAAAATCAAACGTTTATTTCAAACTCAGGGTTCATATTAAATGTAGAACTAAAAGGAGTAGAAAATAAATAAATAAAAGTATATACAGATCAGCAGACAGTCGGCAGTCTTGTAACAACAATAACATACAATATTGGACTCAGTATAAAATGGAACGCCACCACTTCCAAATGCTGGAGTGAAGTGTGAGTGACGAGTTGACAATTGCTGATATAAGATGATTGTTACATGGCAGCAACCTTCTCATCAAACTGTAAACATCGTTACGTATCAACTCGCCAAAAGACGGAATGTTCACAGACACAAACATCTTGCTTGCAGTCGACCTTCGTGGTACATGTAATCTTTATCTTTATTATTGGGGTTGCGCTCCGCGGCCAAAGATGATTTGGAAAATTCCCCGGCAGAGAGCTTCTTTTTGCGGAGCTACTATGGCTGACCGGGGAATTTCTGCCAAATAATCCGGCGGCGGACAGCTGGCTGTCTGAGCTTTTGCAGCGTTGCGCAAACACAGGCACACAGCACGCTGCCGAGCAGCTTGTTTTTGCGCAGCGCCTATGGCTGCCCGGGGAATTTCTGCCAAATAATCTGGCGGCGGACAGCTGCCCGTCTCAGCTTTTGCAGCGTCGCGCAAACACAGGCACGGTGTTTTCCGCGTGCTTTTGTGCCTAAAACATTGAAGAAGGCAGAGTTTATGTTGGTCAGACACGATGACCAGCGGCCTCCATTGCGCCTGCGCACATGTTGAAAATAGCCGTATGTCACAGTGTTAATAAAGAATGCTTTAAAAAATTCCTGTATCCAGACGGTGATCCGGATCATCCCCAAAATTTAATCAGTTCTTCCTTGTACCATTTCCAACAATGCCTGAAAGTTTCATGGAAATCCGTCCAAGTCTTTTTGAGTTATCTTGCTAACCAACAGACAAACAGACAGACAAACAAACACACAGACAAACCCCGGCAAAAACATAACCTCCTCCTGGCCTTTTCGGCCTGGCGGAGGTAAAAATACACATATTTTTGTCATTTATGTAAACCATGACAAAAAAATCCTGCAGGACAAAACATGACACTTGATATTTTCTAACCTGTTTGTATACCCCCATAGACAGAGAGAGAACCTGAATTAGACAGAACTCAGAGAGGGCAAGATGAGACAGAAGAGAGGAGCCAAGGAGAGGGAAGTGTTCAGGCAGAGGAAGGAGAGAAGGATAACACCACTAAAAAGTCTAAACACAGGATATCTGGGTGGGACCCCAACTGACCCAATATTCAAGCCTCAGTTGTACAATACTTCAAATGGTAAGTTCCATATGCAACATTACTGTGTAAAATTTTAAAAAGAAATAAATAGTATAAAATTAACATATTCTGGTACATTTAACCCCCCCCCCCCCCACCCATCTGGGGAAAAATATGTTGCCACCGTGCCAAAGTCTTTAAGCCTAAGGAAACACTGTAAGATTCTCATTGGAAGTGACTAGGAGAGCCCGGACTAGAAATGAGAATATCAGAGGGACAGCTCACATTGAGTGGTTTGGAGACAAAGTAAGAGAGGCAAGGCTGAGATGGTTTGGACATGTGCAGAGGAGGGATAGCGGATATACTGGACGAAGGATGTTGAAGATGGAGCTACCAGGCAGGAAGAAAAGAGGAAGACCACAGAGAAGATGCAAGGATGTAGTGAAGGAGGACATGGAGAGAGTTGGTGTTCCAGAGGAAGATGCAAGGGATAGGGTGAGGCAGATAATCCGCTGTGGTGACCCCTAAAGAGAGCAGCCAAAAGAAGAAGAGTTTTGATTTTGTGTAAGCAAACTGTCGTAACATGATAAACCCAGCCCAGTGCCATCCTTGATACCCGCCTGCTGCTCCATTACTAGCCAGCCTAGCTGTGTGTCATGAAGTTTGCACCAAGCAATATTGTTATTTTCTCTAGTTTTCACTCACCCTAAGTCATCTGTTTCCACCTGGTTCACTGATTCACAGCTGATAATATATCTCATGTCATTCTGGCTTATTTTGCTATATTTTTGCCCTGATGCTACAGTGGGGCAAAAAAGTATTTAGTCAGCCACCACTTGTGCAGGTTCTCCCACTTAAAAGATGAGAGAGGTCTCCAATTTTCATCATAGGTATACCTCAACTATGACTGACAAAATGAGAGGAAAAAAAATCCAGAAAATCGCATTGAAGGATTTTTAAAGAATTTATTTGCAAATTATGGTGGAAAATAAGTATTTGGTCACCTACAAACAAGCAAGATTTCTGGCTCTCACAGACCTGTAACTTCTTCTTTAAGAGGCTCCTCTGTCCTCAACTCATTACCTGTATTAATGGCACCTGTTTGAACTCGTTATCAGTATAAAAGACACCTGACCACAACCTCAAACAGTCAGACTCCAAACTCCACTATGGCCAAGACCAAAGAGCTGTCAAAGGGCACCAGAAATAAAATTGTAGACCTGCACCAGGCTGGGAAGACTGCAATAATCTGCAATAGGTAAGCAGCTTGGTGTGAAGAAATCAACTGTTGGAGCAATTATTAGAAAATGGAAGACATACAAGACCAATGATAATCTCCCTCGATCTGGGGATCCACGCAAGATCTCACCCCGTGGGGTCAAAATGATCACGAGAACGGTGAGCAAAAATCTCAGAACCACACGGGGGGACCTAGTGAATGACCTGCAGAGAGCTGGGACCAAAGTAACAAAGGCTACCATCAGTAACACACTACACCACCAGGGACTCAAATCCTGCAGCGCCAGACGTGTCCCCCTGCTTAAGCCAGTACATGTCCAGGCCCGTCTGAAGTTTGCTAGAGAGCATTTGGATGATCCAGAAGAGGATTGGGAGAATGTCATATGGTCAGATGAAACCAAAATAGAACTTTCTGGTAAAAACTCAACTTGTCGTATTTGAAGGAGAAAGAATGCTGAGTTGCATCCAAAGAACACCATACCTACTGTGAAGCATGGGGGTGGAAACATCATGCTTTGGGGCTGTTTTTCTGCAAAGGGACCAGGACAACTGATCTGTGTAAAGGAAAGAATGAATGGGGCCATGTATTGTGAGATTTTGAGTGAAAACCTCCTTCCATAAGCAAGGGCATTGAAAATGAAACGTGGCTGGGTCTTTCAGCATGACAATGATCCCAAACACACCACCTGGGCAACGAAGGAGTGCCTTCGTAAGAAGCATTTCAAGGTCCTGGAGTGGCCTAGCCAGTCTCCAGATCTCAACCCCATAGAAAATCTTTGGAGGGAGTTGAAAGTCTGTGTTGCCCAGCGACAGCCCCAAAACATCACTGCTCTAGAGATCTGCATGGAGGAATGGGCCAAAATACCAGCAACAGTGTGTGAAAACCTTGTGAAGACTTACAGAAAACGTTTGACCTCTGTCATTGCCAACAAAGGATATATAACAAAGTATTGAGATGAACTTTTGTTATTGACCATATACTTATTTTCCACCATAATTTGCAAATAAATTCTTTAAAAATCCTTCATTGTGATTTTCTGGATTTTTTTTTTCTCATTTTGTCTCTCATAGTTGAGGTATACCTATGATGAAAATTGGAGACCTCTCTCATCTTTTAAGTGGGAGAACCTGCACAATTGGTGGTTGACTAAATACTTTTTGCTCCACTGTATATGGAGCTGTTAGGAATAGCTTGGCTAAGCAGTTGGACCGGCTGCCTGGCGTTAGCTTAACTGTCGATCCAGCCAGTTTTGATCACCATTTTCTATAAATTCTATTCACCCCACTGAAATCCTTGTTCATTTACCAACATTTGACCATGTAGAGTGATGTGAAAAAGTGTTTGCCCCCTTCCTGATTTCTCATTTTTCATCAAACAAATCAGATCATCAAACAAATTTAAATATTAGACAAAGATAACACAAGTAAACACAAAATGTAGTTTTTAAATGAAGGTGTTTATTATTAAGGGAAAAAATCCAAACCTACATGGCCCTGTGCGGAAAAAGTGATTGCCCCCAAACCTACTAACTGGTTGGGCCACCCTTAGCAGCAACAACTGCAATCAAGTGTTTGCGATAACTGGCAATGAATCTTTTACATTGCTGTGGAGGAATTTTGGCCCACTCATCTTTGCAGAATTGTTGTAATTCAGCCACATTGGAGGGTTTTCGAGCATGAACCGCCTTTTTTAAGGTCATGCTACAGCATCTCAATCAGATTCAGGTCAGGACTTTGACTAGGCCACTCCAAAGTCTCCATTTTGTTTTTCTTAAGCCATTCAGAGGTGGACTTGTTGGTGTATTTTGGATTATTGTCCTGCTGCAGAACCCAAGTGTGCGTCAGCTTGAGGTCACGAGCAGATGGCTGGACATTCTCCTTCAGGATTTTTTGGTAGACAGCAGAATTCATGGTTCCATTTACCACAGTAAGTCTTCCAGGTCCTGAAGCAGCAAAACAGCTCCAGACCATCACACTACCTCCACCATATTTTACTGTTGGTATGATGTTCCTTTTCTGAAATGCTGTGTTACTTTTACGCCTGATGTAATGGGACACATACCTTCCAAACAACTTTTGTCTTGTCAGTTCACAGAGTATTTTCCCAAAAGTCTTGGCCATCATCAAGATGTTTCTGGCAAAACTGAGAGGAGCCTTTATGTTCTTTTTGCTTGGCAGTGGTTTTCGTCTTGGAACTCTGCCATGCAGGCCATTTTTGCCCAGTCTTTCTTATGGTGGAGTCATGAACACTGACCTTAACTGAGGCAAGTGAGGCCTGCAGTTCTTTGGATGTTGTTGTGGGGTCTTTTGTGACCTCTTGGATGAGTCGTTGCTGCGCTGTTGGGGTAATTTTGGTCAGCCGACCACTCCTGGGAAGGTTCACCACTGTTCCATGTTTTTGCCATTTGTGGATAATGGCTCTCACTGTGGTTCGCTGGAGTCCTAAAGCTTTAGAAATGGCTTTATAACCTTTTCCAGACTGACAGATCTCAATTACTTTGTTTCTCATTTGTTTTTGGATTTCTTTAGATCGCAGCATGATGTCTAGCTTTTGAGGATCTTTTTGTCTACTTCACGTTGTTAGGCAGGTCCTATTTAAGTGATTTCTTGATTAAGAACAGGTGTGGCAGTAATCAGGCCTGGGTATTGCTAGAGAAATTGAACTCAGCTTTCCAAAGATGTGATAAACCACAGTTAATTTATGTTTTAAATTAACTTAACGGGGGGGCCATGTAGGTTTGGATTTTTTTTACCCTTAATAATAAACACCTTCATTTAAAAACTGCATTTTGTGTTTATTTGTGTTATCTTTGTTTAATATTTAAATTTGTTTGATGATCTGAAACATTTACGTGTGACATACAAAAAAAAAGAGAAATCAGGAAGGGGGCAAACACATCTTCACACCAATGTTTGTCACTCTTAGACATTATTAGCTGCCTAGTGTCAGATAGGCGCTTCGGGCCACCATTCACTCATGTGTGAATGTTCTCTGCTTATTGTACTCCAAAGACCGGTAATATCCTATTGACCACTGAAACCACACACCCCCTGTCCACCAGTGATGCTTCATTTCAGTCATTCTTTAAGACAAATTTACTTTACTTGGCTCCGACTTGGTAGCCAGCCAAGATTAGCAATAGTGGCAAAAGAAGGAGGGTGGACTTGACAGTGAGGGCCAAGGTGGCATCAAGAGTCTCACTTATCCAACACCTAGCTGGTATTCCCTGGGGAGCATCCGCAAGGACTCTACAAATCTTCATGCAAATTCTTGTCTTCTCAGCAGCTGAATACTGTGCCCCAGCATGGTGTAGAAGCTGCCATCAACAACGCACTCAGGATTGTGTTATACACTAGGTGGCGCATGAACATGCAGCGGCCTACCTTCTCTCTTTGTGTATTGTGCCATTTAGTGTTGTTTAAATTACTCCTAAGTGTACATTCATGTGTTAAATGTACATATATGATGCTGCGCACAAGCTAGAGTCACAACAGCCTTCTGGAGATAAGGAATATGTCCAAACATTATGTCCTGGATCAGAGCGTTATAGAGGAACTCCGTGGCCTAGGTCTTCTCCACCAGACCTCCACACCGCCGGACTCAACTGCTGTGTCTCATCCCAAACGGAGACGCTGCAGACGGTGTGAGTGGCGACAAAACAGAGGTAAACGTGGAGGTATCCGAACAAAGCTAACCGCTAGCCCACACAAACTCCCGGTCCCCTCCCTCATTCTGGCCAACGTACGCTCACTTGACAACAAAACAGACCACATACAACTCCTGAGAACTATGCAACATGTGCAGAACTACTGTGTTTTTATCTTTACGGAAACGTGGTTAAATGACAATATACCGGATCTGCCATTCAGTTAGCAGGGCCAACACGTTACCGGGCTGAGTGTTCAAGGAAGGAGGGAAAACATGAGGCGGTTGAGTCTGTATCTACATCAGTGACACCTGGTGCCGTGATGCAACTGTTGTGCAGAAACACTATTCTCCATTGGTTGAGTTTATGATCAAGTGCCGACCCTTTTACATTCAGAGAGAATTTTCATCTGTCCTACTAGTCACAGTGTATGCCCTGCCCACTACCATCGGTGAGAGGAGCAAAGCACTAAAAAAACTCTTTCAGGCCATCAGTGAGACACAAATGGCGCATCCAGACGGCTTATTCATCACAGCAGGAGACTTCAACCATGCAGATTTAAAGGCCCCTCACCAAATCTACACCAACATGTAGACTTTCCAACAAGAGGAGACAATTTGTTGGACCTAGTGTACACAACTCACAAGAAAGCATACAGAGCCTCCCCCCTTCCCCACCTGGGTCTCTCTGATCACCATCACCATCTTGTTAAGGCCGGCATACACACAGTACATACAAACCCAGAGTGAATCAGACCAACAAAAAAGCAGGTACGTGTGTGGCCAAAAGAGGCCTCAGGTGCTCTGAAAGACTGCTTGAGCACTACAAAGTGGGACACTTTCAAGCACGCAGCCACTCACAATGGACACATAAACCTAGAGGAGTATCACTGTTCATGCCAACCAAAAGCCATGGATGACAGCAGAGGTCCACGGGCTCCTGAGGGCCTCCAGGGCTGGCGACACTGCAGAACTAATAACAGCTAGGGCCAACCTGTCCAGTGGCATCAAGGAGGCAAAACGACAGTACAGCAAGAAAATATCCGGCCACTTCAGCAACACCAGAGATGCACATTCCCTCTGGCGTGGCATACAGACCCTCACCAACTACAAACCTCCACCTCAGACCTGTGCGAGTGACATCACACTGCTTAAAAACCTAAATGACTTCTTCAGCCACTCTGAAGTAGAAAACAGCACATCAGCACAGAAGACCACTCCTCCTCCAGATGAGTAGGCCATAAGTCTGGATCCGTCTAGCGTGCAGAGGACCCTCTCTAGGATCAACCCATGCAAGGCAGCTGGACCAGACAATATACCGGGTTGCATTGTGCAGAGGAGCTCAAGCATGTCCTGGCTGACATCTTCAACATCTCCCCGAGTCAAGCTGTTGTTCCCACATGTTTCAAAACTGCTACCATAATACCGGTCCCAAAAACGCCCGTCCCATCCGGCTACAATGATTACCGGCCAGTAGCACTGACCTCCATCATAATGAAGTGCTTTGAGAAGCTGGTCATGCAGAACATCAAGTCCATCCTCCCTCTCTCCCACGACCCATCTCCGTTTGCATACAGGTCAAACAGATCCACAGAAGATGCCATCGCTGCCGCTCTCCATCTAGCCCTCACCCACCTGGACTCAAAGAACTCCTACGTGCAAATGCTGTTCTTGGACTTCAGTTCAGCATTCAACACAATCATCCCCAGCACCGAATACAAAAACTCAAGACACTTGGGACTCAAAACCTCTCTCTGTAACTGGGTGCTGGACTTTCTCACAGGGAGGCCATAGAATGTGCGGGTTGGCAGCAACACCTCCAAGACCATCACACTGAGCACAGGGGCCCCACAAGGGTGCGTGCTCAGCCTGCTCTTCATCCTGCTGACCCATGACTGTACCAGCCTACAGCACCAACAACATCATCAAGTTTGCGGAAGACACAAAGGTGGTGTGCCTCATCACCAACAACCAGGAGGCCAACTACAGAAATGAGGTGAGCCAACTGGTCCAGTGGTGTAAAGACAATAATTTCTTCCTGAATGTGGGAAAAACCAAGGAGATTGTGATCGACTTCAGGAGGGGGGACACACAGCATCCTGCTCTGATCATCAATGGTGGGGCTGTGGAGAGGGTGAGCAGCACCAAGTTCCTGGGGGTGAACATCTCTGAGGACCTCTCCTGGTCCAACAACACCACATCACTGGCCAAGAAGGCTCAAACTTGCCTCCACTTCCTCCGCAAACTGAGGGGCGCACAAGTCCCACCCCACCCCATCATGTGCTTATTCTACCGGGGCACCGTTGAGAGCATCCTCACCAGCTGCATCACGGTGTGGTATGGAAGCCTCCTGCCGGAAGACACTACAAATGGTAAACGGTAAATGGCATTCACTTATATAGCGCCTTTATTCTCATCTCTTGATGACCAAAGAGCTTTACAGATCCTGCTATCCACCCATTCACACACACACACACATTCACACACTACACTACAAAGCACAGTGAAGGCAGCCAGCAAGATCATCGGTGCCCCTATGCCCCCTCTCAGACATCTACCTCCCCCGCAGAGCCATCAACATTGCAAGCGACACCTCCCACCCCTCACACTCCCTCTTTAGCCCCCTGCCCTTGGGGAAAAGGTACCGGAGCCTCCGGGCCCACTCCACAAGACTGCTAAACAGCTTTGTTCATCAGGACCCTGAACTCTGTCCACCTGCCCCACCCCCCTCCCCCGGGACCATAACGCACTCACCTGCACAAAAACTACCTCAGCTGTTGGCACAGAAGGACTGGCACATCAACAGTAATACTGCTGCTGCTGCTGTGTGTCACTGAACTTTACTGCAACCATATGAACAAATGCCACATTTACTGATGGGTCTATCGTTTGTCACCAGCGCTACAGTACATAGACTGCTGTTGTTGTTTCTCCAGCCTTATTCCTTTTTCTTTTTTATATTGTGCAAACCACTGAAGCGGGAACGCTTTCAATGCGGCGAATGCTATCGTGGACTGTGTACACAGACAACTGGAACGCACTCCTGAAGCACCTTGTTTGATTTTAGGGGATTTTAATCACTGCAAACTGGATGCGGCACTGCCTGGCTTCAGCCAGTATGTGAACTGCAGTACACGGGGGAAAAATATTCTGGACAAATGCTATGGGAATGCCAAAAATGCCTATATAGCAAGGGTTAAGCCCCCCCTGGGGTCCTCAGACCATAATGCTGTTCATCTGATTCCTACTTACAAGTCTTTGCTTAAAAGCAGCAAACCACAGGCAAAGACGATCTTCATATGGGACAATGAAGGCATAGAAACTTTGAGAGGTTGTTTTTCTTGTACCGACTGGGGACTCTTCCATAACTTGGAGTTGGAGGAGGCCACAGATACCATAACTGAGTACATAAAATTCTGTAAAGAAAATGTTTTACCTCAGAAAGTAATCACTATGTACCCCAATAATAAGTCTTATATTTCCAAGGAATTAAAACGCATAGTACAGAAAAAGATTGCTTTTAAGAATGGGGACATGTTAGGTATGAAAAATATACAGAAAGAAATTAATTACAAACTAAGAACAGCTAGAGATGAGACGAGGAAGAAATTTGAATCTGAATGCCTAGGAAAAAGTTCTAGGAAACTGTGGGACTCAGTTAAAGTAATGACAAAGATGACTCCATCCAAAACCTGCATTAATGTAATGAATGAGGAAGAAAAGGCAAACGAGTTGAATAATTTCTTTTGCAGATTTGAGACTAGAGATTTTTCTCATGAGCTCTGCTCTGGACGCTATATCAGTATTAGGCTCCGAAAAAATTATAGTTGACCAGCATGTTGTGGAAAGGTTTTTCTCACGTATGTGCCCCAGGAAGGCATCTGGACCTGACGGGATCTCTGGGCGCTTACTGAAGTCATGTAGTGAGGAGCTAGCAGAAGTTTGGAGTCCCATCTACCAGAAGTCTTTAGATACGTGTTCTGTCCCAGTAATTTGGAAAAGCTCTATTATAATTCCTGTACTAAAAAAAGCAAGCTGTAAAGAGAATAATGACTATCGTCCTGTTGCACTGACCTCACTGGTAATGAAGTGCCTCGAGAAGATTGTCAATGACATTCTGAAAACTGATTTTGGAGGACTTTTGGATCCTCTGCAGTTTGCTTATAAAAATAATAGAAGTACAGAGGATGCCATTTTAACCTTAACTCATTCTGTGTTTAAACATTTGGAGGAGACAACCTCATATGCACGTCTTTTATTGGTTGATTTTAGTTCAGCTTTTAACACACTGCAGCCACACCTTCTAATTAAGAGGTTAAATGATTTTAAAGTGCATCCTGTCATTATTAAATGGTACCACTCACTTTTAACTTATCGTAAACAGCAAGTTAGTGTAAATGGAATTTTATCTAAATCCAGAACCCTCAGCACAGGAGCTCCCCAAGGCTGTGTTAGTTCACCATTTCTGTTCACCTTGTACATTGATGAGTGCAGAAGTGTCTATCCAGGCAATCAAATTATTAAATTTTCTGATGACACTGCTATTTTATCACTATTTCAAAAGACTCATGATCTGTCAAGCTATTTTATAGAAATTCAGAGGTTTGTCAATTGGTGTGATGACAGTCATCTCATTTTGAATACTGATAAAACAAAGGAGATGGTGTTTGACCCTCGGGGAGTTGGTGACCACAGGCCTGTGGTCATCCACAAATGCACTATAACACAGGTTAGTTCCTATAAATATTTGGGAGTATTTATTGACAATTCATTAACCTGGAGCACACATATTGATTACCTCTGCCGTAGACTACAACAGCGGCTGCATTTCTTGCGTAGATTAAGAATACATGGTGTTGATAAAAGGATTATGTTAATATTTTACCAGGCTGTGTTGGAGAGCTGTATTGGATACAGCATTACAGCTTGGTTTGGCAACCTCTCTGTGAAACTTAAGAACAGAGTGTTCCATTTAATTCATACAGCATGGAAAATTATTGGAGTTAAAGAGTATTTACCCACGCAGATCTTACACGACCAGGCAGCCTGTAGACAAGCTCAAAAAATAATCAGTGACATGAGCCATGTACTAAACAATGAATATGTGCGGCTGCCCTCAGGGAGAAGATACAGAGTCCCCAAGTGCAGGTTCAATAGATACAAGAACTCATTTATCCCGACGTCAGTAAAACTTTTAAACTCAGATAAATAGGTCAGGGACACTGATAACTCCTGCTCTTAATGACTGCTGTTATATATTTATGTATGTATGTACTTGTATTATTTATTGGGTTTTACAGGGATGGCAACAGGAAATTCTGATTTCAGCTTAAATCTAATTTGGTCGACTGACTTATGGGGGGGCCGGGGTGGCGCAGCCCCCCTGAAGCTGGGAGGTTTTCAGTAAAACAGAAGTAATTTAGACTGAAAAAAATGATTAAAAAAAAAAATGAAATACTAGACTTAGATAAATCATTAAATTTAATGAAAAGTTAACTTACTTTTTCTTCAATGTTGTCTCACTGTCTTTAGTCCAACATACTGTATTTAACAGTTCTATAAGAGTTTATTACACTATTTACACTGGTCACCAAGTCACTTCTAATGTGAAACTTTCTTCCTTTTGGCAGCAAGCTGTGTCAGTCTCTGAACTTTGAACTTCATCTCCTTTTCTGGTTTCTTCAGAAATTGTCCGAGTGTTTCCGTTACCTCGTCGAACTTTGAGCCAATTTTCACCTTTACCGTCACTTTTCTCTCAAGCCAATTCCATCGGAACTTATTTTTGACACTTTTGTCTATTTCTAGCACTGATGACTCCTGATCCTTCGATAAAAATCTCGTAATCCCGCTGCAAACAATACCGAAAGCTCAGAATTCCAACACGAACCAGGGATGTGATTTGGGGTTGGGGAAATTATCTGAAAATTCAGCAGGGGGTCTGGGGGACACAGTCCCCCAGCGGTGTCCGGGGCAGAGCCCCGGTGGGTGGGTGGGGGTGGGGGGCAAGGGGGGCAAAGCCCCCCGAAGCTCCTGGGTTTTTATGATTTTTAAGTACCAGAACTGTGCTTAAATGACATAAAACAAACAGCTGAATGCCACTTATTACTGTATAATATTGACTTATGTTCCAAGAAGATAGCATTCCTAAAATATTCCAACAAGTATTATCCATCACATGCTTTAACACTTGATCAAATCAAAATCAGTTAATTTTATCTATTCCATAATAGAAATAAAATTCCAACATACCATTACTTTTTATAATTTCAGCATTCATTTCAGATTACCAGTTTCAATCTCCATTGAGACTTGAGCAGTTCATTTTGCACAATCACTGATGTAGCCAAGTCTTAGAAATATTCAAAAGTTATGAGTCAATGTCCACTGCGCACTGTCAATTTCAAACTGTTTGGAATCATAAAAGGGGATGGTTAACTTTTATTACTGTTTCCTCCCCTGCGCAGACCAGCTCATACAACCGTTGTATGCCGCCAGTAACAGAGAGTTAATGGCTCTCCACCTGGCCATACGCCACTTCCAGTCCTGCCTGAAAGGGCGCACCTTCACTGCGTTCGTGGACCACAAGCCGCTAACGTACTTAACATACTTTATCTTCCTGGAAGATAAAATAAAGCGGAATTTGGCAAATTAGCAGAAAATCACATCCCTGAGAACACGCTGCCATGAATTTTTGAAAAAGCATACAACGAGCCATTTGATTGGTCCAATCGTTTGCAATTATCCAATCGCAGGGCTGTCAAGCTACTGCAATACAGCAGTAGCTTGAACACAACACATCCGGGCTATCGCGGGAGACGACTTCCGGGGAAGCGCCGAGCGCTTATGTAATCATGTTGATTTTCGCTAATATCGGTAACAATAAGGTACCTTACCCCCCCTAAAATTTTCTCAACGGATTTAGACGATTCACAGAAAAGATCAATTTGAAGAAAAAATCAGCGGAAATCCGCGGATCGGCGGAAAATTGCCATCCCTGGTATTTATTTGGTTTTATTATTTAATAGTCTGGTTGGTTATTCCTTTTCTTTCCTTTTTTTTTTATTTTTTTTTTTTAACTTGTTTCTCCTTTCTAAAGGGACAAGAGTTGCAAATTAGCTAATAGCTATACACTCTGTGCAACACATCAGATTGATTGTCATTGATTAATTGTCTATGTTTATTGCACTGTCCCTGTCAAATAAACAAATCTATCTATCTATTTCATTCATTATGTACTACATCCATTGTGTATGTGTGGATTGTGTGGTTGCAGCACGGGTGACAAGCCCAAGACAAATTTCCCCTTGAGGGACAATAAAGTTTATCTTATCTGAAGGGAGAGAGAAATGCCATTTCAATTCTCCTATATGTCCTGTACCTATAGTAGTATTGACAAATAAAATCTTTGAATCTTGAATCTTTAACAGGCTGCCTAAGATCCACCCCTGTCTGCTTCCTGCCAGTCCTCTCAGGAATCTCCCCACCTGGCCTCGGACGAAAGGCTGCTACCCTTGCCCTAGTAAAGAAAGCCGAGAAACATGACTGGCATATCCTGCACAATACCTCAACAACAGCTGTACCCCAAGCAGACTCAAGTCTCATAACCCGTACAACAGAGCAGCACAAGAGCTGCTCTTAGTCTTAATACTTGGCTGTGTTTTACTTGTCCTATTTTTAACATTGGTTTTGTAGACAATTTTAACTTATTTTGGAACCGCCCATCACTTATGAGGCCTAATGGCATCCACCCAAATAGACTTGGCGCATGTGTTTTAAGAGACAATCTGTTCTATTCCATTCAGCGTTTTTTGGTACAGTGACTGAAACTCGGTGTGTTTACTTACTCTGAAGCTTCTGGGTTTGCCAAACTGCCCTTTTTTGGTTCTGTTTCCACTTCTTGTATTAATCCCATGAATTTAAATAATCTTCACCGTTTGGATCAGCCTTTGATTTATAATCCTACAGAGATTGTGTCTGTCTCCCGTTGCCCTAAATACTGTAACCCAGGACAAATGCAACACAACTTGAAAAACACACGCACTTCTGCAGCTCCTCCTCATCCACCACCCTTCAACTTTGCCCCTGTCTTCTCCCTTAGAGAACCTTTCTCTGCTCCCTCCAAAGCTAATAAAAAAGTTAATAAAAATAGAATGCATAAACATCCCAAATTGATTAAACAAAATGTTGGTAAAATTCAAATCCAACCTCAAGTCCCTAAAATTAATAAATCGGCCTCTGTTCCTCCACAAAATTTAAAAATTAAATGTGGTTTATTAAATATTAGGTCTCTAACTCCTAAGTCTCTTCTGGTTCATGATCTATTAATCGATCATCAGATCGATTTACTATCCCTCACAGAGACCTGGCTTGGGCAAGGTGATTATGTTGGTCTGAATGAATCAACTCCCTCTGGGTATTTAAACTGTCATAACCCCACAAGTTCTGGTCATGGTGGTGGAGTGGCGGCAATTTTCCATTCTAAATTGGTTTGGTCCTCAGTGTGGGGCTTGTTGGCAATCTTGGCTTGAACCCAATTCTCTTTGCCATAGTTTATCATCCTCCCTCGGCCTATTCAGAGTTTCTATCCAAATTTGCCAAATTTTTAGCTGATTTAGTGCTGAAATCTGATAGAATAATTATTGTAGGGGACTTTAATATACATGCTGATGTAGAGTGACTGTCTTAATAAGGCATTCAATTCAATTTTAGACTCAATGGGATTTTCCCAGAAAGTAAAAAATTCTACCCATTATTTCCACCATACATTGGACCTTGTTTTGACTTAAGGTACAGATATAGAAAATCTGGTAGTGTCTCCTCACAATCCTGTACAGTCTGACCATTGTCTTGTTAATTTTTGATCTCATCATCTCTGATCACTTGTTTCCTAAAGAAAAATACTACTACAGCAGATGTCTTTCTAATGACGTTGCTACCAAATTTTTGCAGTTTGTCTCCTCTATACCATGGGTCAACACAACAGAAACAACAGAAATAAAAGATGGAGAGTCTGCTCCATTCGTAATTGATAGCATGGTTGATAGTGTTACAGCCTCTCTGCATCGGACTCTAGATTTGGTAGCCCCTTTAAAAAAGAAAAAGTCTAACCAGAGATTTCTAACCCCTTGGTTTAACTCAGAAACTCGTGGTTTAAAACAGAAAACTCGTCAATTGGAAAGGAAATGGCGTTCAACTAATTCAGATGAATTCTACTTAGCGTGGAGAAATCATTTCTTAATCTATAAAAAATCTCTTAGAAAAGCTAGATCAAGCTATTATTCTGCATTAATAGAAGCGAACAAGAATAACCCCAGGTTTCTCTTCAACACTATAGCCAGGCTTACAAAGAGCCAGGACTCAGTCAATCCTCGCATCCTCCCTGAGCTTTCTAGTCAGGACTTTCTGAACTTTTTCAATCTTAAAATTTTATCTACTAGAGATGAAATCAGTCAGATTCTTCCTACCGTAAACTCAAGTACATTAACTACTACAACTCCCTCAACTGATATCTGCTTAGATAAGTTTACTCCAATCAACCTCTTAGAGTTGCATAAAATAATTTCCTCATCTAAGTCTTCATCTTGCCTTTTGGACCCTATTCCTTCCAGGTTATTTAAAATTATCCTCCCAATTATTGGTAGCCGTATTCTTCTTATAATTAATTCTTCTTTAACTCTAGGTTATGCACCACTGGCTTTTAAAACTGCTGTAATTAAACCCTTACTCAAAAAACCGACGCTCAATCCAGGAGTTTTGGCCAATTATTGACCAATCTCTAATTTGCCTTTCATTTCAAAAATCTTGGAAAGAGTTGTTACTGCACAATTATTTGACCATTTGCAGGGAGTTGGTTTGTTTGATGTGTTTCAATCTGGGTTCAAAGTTCATCACAGCGCTGAAACTGCCTTAGTGAAGGTCACTAATGACCTCCTGATTGCATTTGATAATGGACTTGTCTCTGTTCTTGTTCTTTTAGATCTCAGTGTAGCCTTTGACACTATCGATCATGCCATTCTACTTGATAGATTAGAACACTATGTTGGACTAAATGGAACTCTGTTGCAGTGGTTTAGATCTTATTTGTCCGATAGATTTCAGTTTGTTCACATCAATGACAAATTTTCTTCCAACTCTAAGCTCAGTCATGGAGTTCCACAGGGATCTGTGTTAGGCCCTACTCTTTTTAGTTCATATATGCTTCCGTAAGGCAATATCATCAGAAAGCACTGAATACATTTTCACTGTTACACAGACGATACACAACTATACCTGTCAATGAAGCCCGATGATTGTTATCAATTAGCCAAGTTAGATGCCTGTCTTAAGGACATCAAAGCTTGGATGACTTGTAATTTTCTACTATTAAACTCAGATAAGACTGAAGTCATTCTTGTTGGCCCAAAACATCTTAGAAATTCCTTCTCAAATCACGCCCTTAATTTAGATGCCGCCAATCTCACTCTGAATAGTTCTGTGAGGAACCTTGGAGTTATTTTTGATCAAGATTTGTCCTTTAATTCACATATTAAATTTGTTTCTAAGACTGCCTTCTATCATCTGCGCAATATTGCCAAGATTAGGAGCATCTTGTCTCTGAATGATGCTGACTGAGAAACTGATTCACACCTTTGTCAGCTCTCGATTAGATTATTGTAATTCGTTATTATCTGGTTGTCCTAAAATATCCTTAAAAAATCTTCAGTTGATTCAAAATGCTGCTGCTAGAGTTTTAACTGGTTCTAGAAAAAGAGATCATATCTCCCCGGTTCTGTCCTCCCTTCATAGGCTTCCCATAGAATTTAGAATTAAGTTTAAAATCCTTCTTCTTACTTTCAAAGCTCTTAATAATCAGGCCCCCCTATATATAAAAGATCTGATATTACCTTACCATCCTAATAGAGAATTACGCTCCCAAAATGCTGGATTACCTGTGGTGCCCAGAATCTCCAAAAGTACATTGGGAGGCAGAGCCTTCTGCTACCAAGCTCCTTCTCTGTGGAACCAGTTACCACTCTGGGTCCGGGAGTCAGACTCGGTCTCTGTTTTTAAGAACAGGGTAAAATCCTTCCTTTTTAATATAGCTTACGTTTAAGGAGGGATTTTGTGTCTCTTAACCACACTTTTGTTCTGTTGTTATTTGATCCATACTGCTGGTTGACCTCCAGTAATGTACTCGGCATCTCACTGTTATGTTCTTTATGTCTGTCCTCTCCATCCTCTCTATCTCCTCACCCCCAGCCAGTCGCAGCAGATGACTGCCCCTCCCTGAGCCTGGTTCTGCTAGAGGTTTCTTCCTGCTAAATGGGAGTTTTTCCTCTCCATTGTCGCTAAGTGCTTGCTCACAGGGGATCGTCTGATTGCTGGGTTTTTCTGAGACTGTGGGGTTTTTTTCTGCACTGTGGCACCACGGAGACGGCTTCTGTTGTGATGCGGCGCTGTATAAATAAAGCTGAATTGAACTGAACTGAATTGAATTGTTCCATCCCTGAGAACCAGTCAAGAAGTGGCTGGCTGCCAGCATCCTGGAAGCATGAGTGGGAGTCATCTGGGTCCTCACATATTCACCACTACATCTGGGACCCGGGGGATGGCTGAGAAGGAATGGGTTTTCCTCGCTGTCAATGGACTCTGCTGAACTGCCTATGTCTGGGTGTCAGCTGCTTCAAATCAGCCATGAAGAAGTAGGGCCTGGCAAACAGTGTAGCATGCGAGTGTGGGGACCCTGAGTAGACTGCTGACCACATCAATACCACCTGCAGACTGTACAGACCACCTTCAGAGGCTGGCCTCTTTCAAGTGGACCCTGAAACAAGGGTGTGGCTTTACAGCTGAAGCTGAACACGAGAGAAGAATAAAGGTGCATTCAGACCAAACACAAACAGGCAAATTTTTTGCACGGTGTGATTACATTATAACTCAATGTAAACACGCGAATAGACATGAATTCACCATCTGAGTGAGTTGCACACAGGCGAAGTTGCCTTTATAATTTCTGCAGCTGTGTTCAACTTGCTGCTGAAATCCCCCAAATCACATCATGCTTATGTTTACATTATCTGACCGGGAGGGGGGGGGGGGGGGGTTGTCCTTCTGTCCAAAACTTTACAAGATGATGAGTATTTCCGTTGCTAGCTTGCTAGCCTTGTTAGCACATCCGTGGCAGGAATCCGTGGGTAAATAACTTTGGCATCCCGATTTAGCTGAAGACCTCCCGGTCCTCCTGTCTCCAGATGAATGGCAGTCTCATTTTCAAACTAGTTTACTCTCCAATAGTGATACTTTTACACCGGTGATGGCAGAATCTCAAAGCTAGCGATATTCCCTCGGACGTGAAAGTGCGAATGCACAATTTCGTGTGTGTTCGCCTCTTTCAATTGACTTTGTATGGATTTGCGCCACCCGTTTGCGTTTGGTCTGAACGCACCTTAAGACTTAACAACAGTTCTCGAGCATTTAAAGAGACATGCACTCAAATGGGTCGTTCTAAGGCTGCAAAAGATGATTCACAATTATACTGCAATAATTAAATAATGTTACAAACATTTCATTAAAGTAACAATCTGCCAAAAATTGAGGGGTTTTTTTCTCTTGTAAACATGTCTAACATGTTTATGACTTCCAAGACATATCAAGAGCGGAATCACTCAAATATGTCACCAAATGCCTCTATTTTTTTGCTGTGAAATTTCAGTTAAACTCTGCCCTCTGAAAAAGGTGAGTTTAGACCGAGCATTTTTGGTGACATAACTATATCAGGTCCGTAGAGTTGAGTCAATCACGACTCTTTGGCCTAACTGAAGTTAGCCTCCAGCCAATTAGCATTTTTGGGCAGCTGCTTTGAAAACTTGACCCAAATTAAGATGGGTTTTACCATTAAGCTGGACTGATGGAGTTTCAGTCATTATCCTGGGCATGTCCTTCAACCAGTAAGTCTTTTAATCACAGAACTTATTCTGATTAATGTAGCGCTAGCCACCATTCGCCTTGTGGGATGTGGGTGGGTCTAGTTACAGATCCTGGTGTTCGAATGAGGAAACGTGAAAAGATTTTGACACAAAACTGCAATGCAATAAAGGTTTATTTTTGTAGAAAAAAGGGCATAAAATACCATTTTAGACAATGACCATGTTAACATGTACACAAACCGGTTATGATTGGATTTCTGGAGTTATCTGATTATTCAAGTGGCCATGTAAAAAGAATAGTCCAATAAAGGCCATGTAACTGGGGTTATTAACGCAAATGGCTTACCCTCCAATAATCTGTTTATTCAATACATATAAACAGGACAAAACTAATTATTGCCATTATCCGTTTATTCCCAGTAACTGGTTTATTGTGACTATGTAACCGGGATCAGTGTAGATTTGTTTTAATAGGATATTTACACCGCATTCCAAATTATTATGCAAATAGGATTTTAGTGTCAAACATTCAAATTTTTGTTTTTCAACTAAACTCATGGATGGTATTGTGTCTCGGGCCTCTTTGGATCACTAATATCAATCTCAGACAACTGTCATAATTAGTTTGCCAGGTGAGCCCAATTAAAGGAAAACTACTTAAGGAGGATGCTCCACATTATTAAGCATGCCACAGGTTTCAAGCAATATGGGAAAGAAAATGGATTTCTCTGCTGCCAAAAAGTGTCAACTAGTGCAATGCCTTGGACAAGGTATGAAAACATTAGATATTTCACGAAAACGTAAGCGTGATCATCATACTGTGAAGAAATTTGTGGGACACAGATGAGTTTGTGCAGATAAGGGTATAATGAGGAAGGTTTCTGCCAGATAAATTCATCGAATTAAGAGAACAGTTGCTAAAACACCATTACAAAGCAGCAAACAGGTATTTGAAGCTGCTGGTGCCTCTGGAAACCCACGAACCTCAAGATGTAGGATCCTCCAAAGGCTTGCAGTTGTGCATAAACCTACTATTCGGCCACCCCTAACCAACACTCACAAGCAGAAATGGTTGCAGTGGGCCCAAAAATACATGAAGGCTAATTTTCAAACAGTCTTGTTTACTGATGAGTGCCATGCAACCCTGAATGGTCCACATGGATGGAGTAGTGGATGGTTGGTAGATGGTCACCATGTCCCAACAAGGCTGCAACGTCAGCAAGGAGGTGGTGGAGTCATGTTTTGGGCCGGAATCATGGGGAGAGAGCTGGTAGGCCCTTTTAGGGGCCCTGAGGGTGTGAACATGACCTCGGCAAAGTACATAGAGTTTCTGATTGACCACTTTCTTCCATGATACAAAAAGAAGAACTGTGCCTTTCGTAGCAAAATTATCTTCATGCATGACAATGCACCATCTCATGCTGCAAAGAATACCTCTGTGTCGTTGGCTGCTATGGGCATAAAAGGAGAGAAACTCATGGTGTAGCCCCCATCCTCCCCTGACCTTAACCCTACTGAGAACCTTTGGAGCATTCTCACGCAAAATATCTATGAGGGTGGGAGGCAGTTCACATTAAAACAGCAGCTGTGGGAGATAATTCTAACATCTTGCAAAGAAATTCAAGCAGAAACTCTTCAAAAACTCACAAGTTCAATGGATGCAAGAACTGTGAAGGTTATATCAAAGAAGGGGTCCTATGCTAACATGTAACTTGGCCTGTTAACCCTTTGAGTGTGAGATTCCGCGTGCCCCTAGTGGCAGAGCATGGCGCTGTGCCTGTCAACTGATTTTACTTTCCTAAACACTGTTCACCTTTACTGAGGATTTGTACTGATCATGCCAGTTCACTAGGTGGCAGGCACGCGTTGGAGGACTCATGGATGACACGCAATACACCAGAGCAGAAGAAAACCTCCTCCTTCTTCGTTGTCTTGGAGATCACAGCACAAGATGGACGCAGACCGTCATTGTGGACATTCGCGATCACCCATGGACGAGGAAATTCGGAGGATTTGGTCCCAAATTTGCCAACTATGATTCGAAAAAGAGATTATTTAGCTTATGAAGGTAGATATTTACATGTTCTTATAACACAGGGAGAGTGAGGCTCGTTGAATTCACTTGCCGGTACCCGGAGCAACATGTGACTGGAGGACAATCGCTGGTTGTATGTTGTCAATATAAGATAAATTACCGCGGAATAAAAGAGAAATTACAGTGGAATAATCAATAACAGTTTCTGGATGTAGGATAGAAAGCTAAAATGACCGGGAGAGGACAAAATAACCACTAGAATACCGCTAAAGGATGCCGCTTTGCCAGAGGTAAGTGACGAATGTCTTTGTTTGTTTGTATGCAAATTAGATGCATAAATTCACTCATATCTGAAACTCTGGATCATATTCTACGTCTTTCTAATTGACAGTAAACCATTATCTCTTACCACTTAAAATTTATAGCCTTGGAAAGTTCTGACATCTGATCTGACTAGTTTCTTGAAAAAAATCTTTACCACTGTTGACCACTAGGGGTTATGTCGCAGTTTGGTGACAGTCACACTGAAACAGTTAACTCTTTAACTGTCCACATTTCATGGACGGGTCGCGTGCCCCCACTGGCACAGCGCAGCAACTGCACCTGTCAACTCACTGACGTCCCCCGGCTATACTGAAAATTTGTACTGATCTGTACTGATCTGACAGTTCAGAAGGAGGCAGACACGCGTCGGAGGAATCATGGCTGACATGGAATACAGCAAAGAAGAAGAAATCCTCATTCTTCTTCCTTTTTCCGCTTTGAGCTCACACCAATGTGGCCGCCGCCACGATGGTCATGGCAGCGCTGATCCTGGCAGAAACTGCATCATACAGGAAAAATAGCCACGTAATACAAACAAAATTCAAGTGGGATAATCATAAGAATTTGTAGATGTGGTAGAGAGCGTAAATGACCGACCAAACGCAAAACGACGACCATGATGGGGGAAAACGTACCGTCACATGAGGGAGCGAGCCCCCACCCCCACCCCCACCACAGGTAAGTCACGAATTTTTATTTTTTTTTTTTACATTTTACTGATTTTCTGGTTCATATACTTTGAAGATTAGATAAAAACATTTCCCTACAGACAAAACGGTGTAAAAAAAAACAAACCCAAACCATTCTTTGTGTAAATGTGTCCAAAGTCCACCTTTGACTGAGTTATGTAATTTATATAGCTGCTGTGACATTATGCAAATTAGACACGTAAATTTATTCCTATCTGAAACTTTGGATCATATTCTACATCTTTCTAATTGACAGTAAGCCATTATCTCTTGCAACTTTCAAGTTATAGCCTTGGAAATCTGAACTATTTTATTGACTAAAAATTTTTTACCACTCTTGACCACTAGGGGCCTTGACCACCCTATAACCGTCACAGTCGCCATACGGCGACTGGGACAGCTAAAGAGTTAACATGTTTTTGATTGAAATAGCTTTTGATTTCAGTGAATATTACCTCCTAATGCTGCAAATTCAACAAATGACCATTTTCAGTTCTTTACAACCAATAAAATGTTTTGAAACTCTGCTGTGCATCATAATTTGGAACAGTGCATTTTGAGTTTTTTTTATTTTTGCAAAAAAAATAGTTATCATTGGGAGGTTTGTTCAATAAAATTTGAATTATGCTCTAACAATTGATAACTTGAAAATTATACTGACTGTCATTTGCATCAACTATTTAGGAAAATCAGAGAAATATCATTTGCATAACACAGGGTTACAAAAATAATTTTTTTGTAAGTTGTCTGTTTTGTCAACTGATTTAAGACAATTTTGCACTGCTGAATCTGAAAATGACATCAGTTTCTCTCGATCAGGTGCTAAGTAAAAACCTGTACTTACTTAGTACGTACTTAGTACTGTGCACGTACTTACCTTTATATAAAGGTAAGTACGTGTAAATTGAATGTTATGTATCATTGTTCAAAATTCAGAGAATTTCAAGACATAAAAAAGAATTTTGCATCATATAAAGCGAAAATACCCGTACATGTAAACAAAAATGTATAAAACAACATGTGGCCATAATTCAAAAAGTTGACCTGATTGAGCAAAACCAATGTGATTTTTGAATTCAGCACATCAAAATTGTCCTAAATCAGCTAAAAAAAACTTAAGACAATAAATTTGGTGTTGACCAGTGTAATAACTGGGAACGTGGTGTATATCCACCAGAATGCATCTTTAAGACGTGGGAGTTATCAACATGTGGGAAAAGGGCAGTCAGTGACCCCCTTAAGATAAAATCAAAAAAGAAACAAGAGCACGCTGAGGCGAGTGCAATATCCCCCACCTCCGTTTTCTTTGACGATCCCAATACTTACTGATGGAGAGTAGTTTTGAATTTTTCAATATAATTACTGTGGCAGAACCAAATTATGATAAGCCCATCATCCACGAATATATGACTTGTATATATATGACGAATATATGATTTGTAGGTCAGGATCCCAAAGTGAACCTGTGTAACAATAGTAAGAGATCACAGGGAGTGCCAACCTTAACCTTTTGACCCCAAACCTGTTGGCATAGGTTATGGCGTCAGAGTGAACCTGTGTAGCAAGTTTGGTGACCCTAGCTTTCTTTGTTGTTGAGATACAGTTTATAAGCCATTTTAATGTTGACCTCTGACCTTGGAATCCCAAAACCACTGTCACACTTCAGGGTCATAGGGTGAACCTGTGTGCCAAGTTTGGTGGCCCAAGCTTTACTCGTTTTATAATAATAGTAAATGTAGCATTGACGACAGTGCAACTGCAATGTTAACTTTGAACCTTTGACCCCTTGACCCCAAACCCATAGCTAGGTCCGGGTGTAAATCATCCAAGATGTGTTTTACAAACAATTACTGTATCGATTTGAAAAGCCTACATCATTTCTTTCAGTAGTTACTGTGTTTACAAGTTTTAGGGAAAAATCCGACCTGTCCTTTGACCTCAAGGTCATCCGATGAGAGTGAAATTGCAATATGCGCATCATCAGAGTATATCAAACCATGGTAACAAATTTCATAACAATTGGAACAAAACTGTAGAAGGAGTTGATTTCACAAAAGTGGGACGGACGGACCAACCCATAACATAATCCCCCTTCCATCTTCACCCAAAGGGCTTTCGAACCCCTTTGGGCTTCGACCAGCAGGGGATAAAAAGGAAAAATCAAAATGTCAAAATGTGGGGAAAACACATTTACGAGAAAGAAAATAAATTAAAAATCAATAAATAAATAATAAAGTAGTACATTTACACGTAGAAGTCATAAATTTACAAGAGAAGTCTGTTTGGGGTGAAAAAAGGTGCAAATTTTAACTGCCATAACAAAGTTCCAAATTTATAAGAAAAGTCCCAAATATCCAAACTGGATTCGTGCCAAATATTTACAGGCCCAAATTAAACACAGACAAAAAAAAATCAATCACAGGAATACCAATTTGGAAGTTAGGGTGCTTTCACACCTACAGGCTTTAGTTCGTTTCAATCAAACTCGAGTTTGTTTTCTCCGTTAGTGTGGTTCGTTTTGTCTGGTGAGAACACGATAATCGCACTCAGGTGCGCACCAAAGGAACCGTACCGAGACCTTCTGAAAGAGGTGGTCTCGATGCAAATCAAATGGCAAACTCTGGTGCGGTCCTGCAGGTGAGAAAGTGACCGCACTAAAACAGAACCAGCGACAAACAGTAAAACATTTTATGCCATTGTACATACACACGTGAACAAAATTGTTGGTACCCCTCTGTTAATGAAAGAAAAACCCACAATGGTCACAGAAATAACTTGAATCTGACAAAAGGTTGGCTACAGTCCTGTGGATCTTAAATTTCTGAATAATATGTGCAACTGTAGTCACAGGAACATCAAGCTGCTTGGAGATGGTCTTATAGCCTTTACCTTTAACATGCTTATCTATAATTTTCTTTCTAATCTTCTGAGACAACTCTCTTCTTTGCTTCCTCTGGTCCATGTTTAGTGTGGTACACACCATGTCACCAAACAGCACAGTGACTACTTGTCACCCTTTAAATAGGCCAACTGACTGATTACAAGTTTGTAGACACCTGTGATGTTAATTAGAGGACACATCTTGGTTGAACATGTCCCTATGGTCACATTATTTTCAATCTTTTCTAGGGGTACCATCATTTTTGTCCAGGCCTTTTTCATGAGTTTGTTTTTTAAAGTAATTCTGTTGAACCACAATTCAAAAGCACTGTCTGATTTTCACTGGTTAATTTTCATAGAATTTTTATTTATTACCACTTTTGTCAGATTCAAGTTATTTCTGTGACCACTGTGGGTTTTTCTTTCATTAACAGAGGGGTACCAACAATTTTGTCCACGGCTGTACCTGATACATCTTCGAAAATATCTGTGGCTGACCACATCACGGTTCTGGAGGATTAATGAACGTTAACATGTTATTTTCCATCTGTAGCCGCGCTTCATTTTCAAACTGTATGATTTGCTGAAAGTGGTATATGCACGTATGTAGTAAACAATAAGCAGGGCGACGAAAACCCCTTGTAGATTACACTACGATCTGTATTATTTTCTCCCCAGAAATGCATGAATACACAGTAGTCATCCTACTTCCTGTATTTATCTTTCCTGTTCTCGCGGCAAAAACATCTGACCAATAAGAACAGAGAACGTTCTGACGCAAGTCTCGCGGGATTTAACGTGACGCAGTTTGGTCTGCTTGAATTTTTGCCTGTGTGAAAGGGGACTGAACCAAGGACAAAATGATACAAAGTAACAAACTTGCTGAGGCCTGGGGGCTGGTGTTGGCCCTGCTGGGGGGGGGCAGGGATTGGCTGGTCTGGGGGCGTGGGCCGGCCACTTGGCAACCCACCTCCCTCAGCTGCCCCTCCTGGGGTGGATGCCTGGCTCTCCTGGGGCTTGTTGGCCTCAGGACATTTGTGCTCTGTGGGGGTTGGTGGTGTTGTCCTGCTTACTCAAGAGTTTCTGGGGGGGAGGGAGTTGCTGTGACTGGGTAACCTCTTCGTATGTTTCCTGACAAACCACTCACATGCACACACTTACTTTGCATGCGCTCTCATACACACGCACACATATATATGTCTCTTCTTTAACAGGTGCAGATACCAGAGTCGTGTTGAGACCTCTTCAGTGGAAGAAACAGTCTGTCTTCTGTTTATTTCAGTTGTTAGTTTGTCTTCTTTGTTTGTTCCTCTCCCTTTTCTTTCCCCATCCCCACACCTCCTTTTCCCATTCCCCCCCTGTTGGGTTCTTCATGGGTAAAACTAACTAACTAACTAACTAACTAACTAACCTGCACTTATATAGCGCTTTTCTAGTCACAAAGACCACTCAAAGCGCTTTCATTAATACTAACCCTCTATTCTAAGGGCCTATAGGAAACAGATATCTAGGGACAATTTAGAACAGCCAATTAACCTAACATGCATGTTTTCGGCATGTGGGAGGAAACCGGAGAAATCCCGGAGTAAACCCACGCAACACGGGGAGAACATGCAAACTCCACACAGATCACTGTTGGTCGGGGGCTGGGATCGAACCCACGATCCCCACAATCCCCCAATTTAGATAAAGTATTAAGTTATTACAGGAGGAGTTTATAACAATATACAGTACATATATACAGTATGTGCTGCATAAAACTCCTTTTGGCAAAATAAATCTGTTTGGCACAATAATGCCTGCTTCATGCTGCATTTCCCTTCGAGTCCGCGTACGCTTTGGATGAGCCCGGCACACATGCGGCACTGTACATGCTCACTTTTTTCATCTACCCAGGCCAAGCGGTTGATGCATGCGTACAACCATCATTTGTAGTTTCACTTCCGACTGATAGGTAGCGCCAAGGCGCTGACGTGCCAGGATTTTCACCAACAAAGAAACGGCGGACTTCTTCACAAAGTTTCTCTTCAAATATAGAGTCCATTTCTGCTGTTTGACTTCCTGGTTTTCACTCCTTTTCCACGAAGATGATGCTGCCGCTGTGAAAGAAAATATGTATGTATGATTCATGTATGTTTTTATTCTCGTTTTCCACCTCCTCATTGTCTTCTTCGTCTACTGATGTATGCTGTGTCGATATCGCCACCTTGTGAATGGGACGTTCAGTCTTGCGCATGCGCTTTTCAACGTGTTCAGGTCGTGGGCAGGCGGCGCAGTCACAAAATATGGACTGCACGCGGTCGTGCTCTCCGGACACTAGCAGAGTGGAGATGATGACGTAAATTTCGTCACACGAGGTTTCCGGTTACAGTACGCGGACAGCAGAGGTGTAGCATGAAGCAGGTTTAAGGGAGGCAGATTTCTGTTCTGCTCACCCAGCTGCCTGACAGGACAAGGGGAACAAAAAGTAACAAACTTGTCAACTGATTCGGACCAAATTAAACAAATTTAGGTGTGAAAGCACCCTTAAAGTAATTTGTTTCAGCACCTTTACTTGAACTCCTTTGTAAGAGGTAAATTACATTAAATAAGTTCAAATTTTCACTTATCACCCCATAATATTACCACAGTTACTGTCATTCTGTCAGTTTAATTAGCCTCACCTTGAAACTCCTCTTGATGACTCCTGATTTGAACATCTGCACCCTTCTTCTGCTCGAATGTGGGTGCAAAACGCCCCTTAGAGCTTCTGGAACTGTGAAGGGAAAATGATGGTCAGACTTTTCTCATTTCAAATGAGGCCAGAAATCTGTTTACACACATCTGACATTACATTCACTACTGTATCAAGGCTTATAAAAGCTGAGTGGAATCTGCTGAATTCCACAGTGATTTTTTTTCTCCAATTAGCAAAAACAACTGGACTGTTGAAGGTAAGATGAAGGCATCAGAAAATTTACTCAAGTAAAAGTAGCACTACAATACAGTATGATATTACTTATTCAAGTACAAATAAGAGTAGTCAGCAAAGAGTTAATTAACAGTAAGAGAGTATCAATAAAATAGTTGCTTGAGTGCTGAGCAACATTTTTCATGCTCTTTCCAGTTTGTGAGGTTTCTCTCTGAAATTTGACGGTTTTCTCAAAAGAAAAATTCAATTCAACTTTATTTATATAGCGCCATTTCACAACAACAGTCATCTCATAGCACTTTCAACTGTAGGGGAAACCCCCACAGTTGCAGAAAAACCCCAGCAATCAGGCGATCCCCTGTGAGCAAGTGCGTGGTGATGGTGGAGAGGAAAAACTCCCTTTAAACAGGAAGAAACCTCCAGCAGAACCAGGCTCAGGGAGGGGCAGTCATCTGCTGCGACTGGCTGGGGGGTGAGGGGATAGAGAAGATGAAAAGAACGGAAAAAAAAAAAAAGAAAAATACTATTTCCTTATAAAGTTAAAACTTAAAATTTCAGCTTTTTTATACAAAGTTGTGTTTTTTCCTCATAAATCTGAAATGTTTTCTCGTAAATTTGCCACGTTTTTCCTCAGAAATTTGCAACTTTCATAAATTTGCAAGTTTTGTGCATAAATTTTCAACTAACAATTAATCACATGTAGAATCAGAGGGGTCGCTGCCATGCAATGTGCCATCACAAACAACTTCTCCTTCCCCCAATCTATTATGCTGAGCACCAAGCTAGAAAGCGGGAAGTACCATTTTTATATGGTATTTGGTATGACCCAGCCAGAACTTGAACCCCCAGCCTTCCGGTTGTGGAGCAGATGCTCTATCAACTAGACCACTACTATGGTGGCCTAGTTGCCTGCCACCAAATTGGATTTTTTTTTCCTAAATGTTTTAGTCTGAGAAAAATAAACTTTCAACATTTACCTCCTAATATACTCCAAATCATAAAATTATAAATTCACTAAAATTACTAAGTATGTGGTAATTTTTGGTTATAATACTATAAAAAAGCACATTTCTGAACAGTTTTCTAACCAGCAAAATTAAAAGTTACTTAGAGTAAAACCAAATGGACTGTCGATAATGGCTACATTAGCCATGTGTTAGCTTGGTGTGTTAGCTAGTCCATAGCTAACACACCAACAAACAGAAAAATCAATTACAAATTCAAAAGATTTATTACAATGTAGATCTGTAATAAAATGAACCATGTAACTGCAAAGCGTTTAAACCAGGGGTGTCAAATTCATTCCATGGAGGGCCAAGACCCTGCAGGTTTTACTTCCACCCAGTCTCTTCAGCAGGTGTTTTCACTGATCAGCAATCAGTGGGAAGAAATTCAGAGAAATCACCTGTTGAAGACACTGGGTGGAGGTAAAACCTGCAGGGTTATGGCCCTCCATGGAATGAGTTTGACACCTGTGGTTTAAACAATCTACAATTCAAAGTGGGAAAAAGGAGAATAAAAATTATATCATAAAATGTGTGTGAATGTAAATATGTACTCCTGTGCATGCTGTGTTTGTGTATATGATTAGGCACTGCAGCTACATCCATCCATCCATCTTCTTCCGCTTAATCCTTTTCGGGTTGCGGGGGGGCGGGCTGGAGCCTATCCCAGCATCTTTGGGCGAGAGGCAGGGTACACCCTGGACAGATCGCCAGTGGATATAAAAAAAAAAATCTACACACCCCTGCTCAAATGCCAGGTTTTTGCGATGTAAAAAAAATAGACCAAGATAAATCATTTCAAAACTTTTTCCACCATTAATGTGACCTATAACCTGTACAACCCATTTGAAAAACAAACTGAAATCTTTTAAGGAGAAAAGTAAAAGATAAATTTCCAATAACCTGGCCGCATAAATATGCACACCTTGTTATAATTAGGGATGTGGCTGTGTTCAGAATTAACCAATCACATTCAAACTCATGTTAAATGGGAGTCAGTATACACCTGCCACCATTTAAAGTGCCTCTGATTAACCCCAAATAAAGTGCAGCTGTTCTAGTAGGCTTTTCCTGACATTTTTGTAGTCACATCTTACACCACAAGCTATGGCCGCAGAGAGCTTCCAAAGCATCAGAGGGATCTCTTTGTTCAAAGATATCAGTCAGGAGAAGGGTACAAAAGCATTTCCAAGGCATTAAATATACCATGGAACACAGTGAAGACATCCACATCATCAAGTGGAGAAAATATGGCACAATAGTGACATTACAAGAACTGGATGTCCCTCCAAAACTGATGAAAAGACAAGAAGAAAACTGGTCTCAAGGAGGCTGCCAAGAGACCGATACCAACATTGAAGGAGCTGTAGGAATTTCTGGCAAGTACTGGCTGTTTAGTACATGTGACAACAATGTCCCGTACAGGGTGGCAAGATGGAAGCCTTATGAAGAAAAATATTCAAGTCTGGCTACATTTTGCAAAAACACATTTGAAATCTCCCAAACGCATGTGGGAAAATGTGTTACGGTCTGATGAAACCAAGGTTGAACTTCTGGCCATAATTCCAAAAGGCATATTTGGCACAAACAGAACACTGCTCATCACCAAAAGAACACCATACCTACAGTGAAGCATGGTGGTGGCCAAGAGCGGTTCTAGGATCAGAGTATTAGGGGTGCTGAGCATCCAATGAGCTCCACCAGACACCCATTCTTTTCACACACACACACACACGTTATTTTGTTAGTTATCATCTTTCATACATCTCCTCCCTGGCTTCTAGTTAGTGAACATGGTTCATGATGATACATGAAAACAGTGACAGCTTGGCTTTAATATTTTGCTTGTATCAAAACGACAACAGCTTCTTTGTCTCAAATTCAAACAGTGCACAGTGGTTAATTGACAATGTAACCATTAAAGAAAAATGTCTTGCTACTAGCTGCCTTAGCCAGGGCTGGACTGGGACAAAAAAATTGTCCCTGGCATTTTTGGTCCAATTTGTTAAGTAGCAACATTCAACCATCACACTTAATGGTCTAACAGAGGAGACCAAAAGATCCTCAAAAGCGAGACATCATGCTGCAATCCAAAGAAATTCGGGAGCAAATGAGAAACAAAGTAATTGAGGTTATAAAGCCATTTCTAAAGCTTAGGGACTCCAGCGAACCAGTCAGAGCCATTATCCACAAATGGTGAAAACATGGAACAGTGGTGAACCTTCCCAGGAATGGCTGGACGACCAAAATTACCCCAAGAGCACAGCAACAACTCATCCAAGAGGTCACAAAAGACCCCACAACATCATCCAAAGAACTGCAGGCCTCACTTGCCTCAGTTTAGATCAGTGTTCATGACTCCACCATAAGAAACAGACTGGGCAAAAATGGCCTGCATGGAAGAGTTCCAAGACGAAAAACAATGCTGAACAAAAAAAACAAAGGCTCATCTCAGTTTTGCCAGAAAACATCTTGATGATCCCCAAGACTTTTGGGAAAATACTCTGTGGACTGACAAGACAAAAGTTGAACTTTTTGGAAGGTGTGTGTCCCATTACATATGGCGTAAAAGTAACACAGCATTTCAGAAAAGAAACATCATGCCAACAGTAAAATATGGTGGTGGTAGTGTGATGGTCTGGGGCTGATTTGCTGCTTCAGGACCTGGAAGACTTACTGCGGTAAATGGAACCATGAATTCTGCTGTCTACCAAAAAATCCTGAAGGAGAATGTCCAGCCATCTGTTTGTGACCTCAAGCTGAAGCGCACTTGGGTTCTGCAGCAGGATAATGATCCAAAACACACCAACAAGTATACCTCTGAATGGCTTAAGAAAAACAAAATGAAGACTTTGGAGTGGCCTAGTCAAAGTCCTAACCTGAATCTGACTGAGATGTTGTGGCATGACCTTAAAAAGGTGGTTCATGCTCAAAAACCCTCCAATGTGGCTGAATTACAACAATTCTGCAAAGATGAGTGGGCCAAAATTCCTCCACAGCACTTTAAAAGACTCATTGCCAGTTATCGCAAACACTTGATTGCAGTTGTTGCTGCTAAGGGTGGCCCAACCAGTTGATTAGGTTTAGGGGACAAACACTTTTTCACACAGGGTCATGTAGGTTTGGATTTTTTTTCCCCTTAATAATAAACACCTTCATTTAAAAACTGCATTTTGTGTTTACTTGTGTTATCTTTGTCTAATATTTAAATTTGTTTGATGATCTGAAACATTCAAGTGTGACAAACATACAAAAAAAATGAGAAATCAGGAAGGGGGCAAACATTTTTTCACACCACTGTATATACAATAAGAATGCATGTCCACCAAATGCGTTTTTTTTGTCGCCTGACTGCCCTGAATGTCTTTTTTTTCAGTGCTTGTGCACTGCGCGCGGGAAAAAAAGTTTCTGCCCTGTATCCCAGCAACAGCTTGTCACTCACAGCTCGGCACTTCTGCTTTTCCTATGGTCAGACTTTCTACTTACTTTTTAATAGCAGTCTCTAAATAACAATGGACACGAAACGTATTCTAGCATTGGTAGCAGTTCTGGATGCAAACTATGATAACACGGAAAACAGGAGTCTGAGTACAGATTGTACTGGTGTTCTATGTCCATCCATCCATCTTCTTCCGCTTAATCCTTTTCGGGTCGCGGAGGGGGGGGGGGGCGCTGGATGTCCTGCCCTTCCTTATTCTCATTGGCTGTTTAGAAAGGTCTGGCATTGACGAGCTCAGCTGTAGTCTGAAAAGTTGAAATTTTTTCAACTCTGAGTGCCACGACAAAAAGTGGCCACCGCTGAAAGCGTTTCAGCACCGAGGGCGCTCAGCGCTGCACACGCTGAACTACGTAGAGAATGAATAGAAAATAGTCACCCACAGCTGAAAAAACGCATTTGGTGGACATGCAGCCTAAAAGCTTCAAATTTACTACAATAACATAACAAATTTATAGGGATGAATGCCCATTTATTTAAAATATGTACTAAATTCATGAAAGCAAAAATCCAAAATTACAAGAAAAACAATCTTGAATTTAAAAGATAAAAGTTACAAATTCATGGCAAAAGTTGCAAATTTATGAGGAAAAAATTCACATCTGTACAACTGCGGTCATTGAGAATGTAAACACAGGAAGTTATTTAAAAGATTTAATAAATTCATTAAGAAAAAGAAAATTAATAAATTGTTGAGACAAAGATCAGAAAATCACAAAAGTAATGTAGCTCATTTGCAATAATTTAAAAAATTAAGGAAAAAAAAATCAATGGAAAGATGATGGAAAATTATTGAGGTAAAAATACAAAGGCGGAAGAATAAAAGATGCCAGTTTATGACGCAAAAGTCACAAATTCAAGAAAAAAATGTCAATCCATGAGCAAAAATTTTTCACAAAGTTTCAAATTTCATGAAGTTTTTCTTAAAAAGTCTATAATTAAAAAAGAATAAAAATAATCATAAGGAAAAAGTAGGTAATTTATGAGAACTCTCCAAATTCACATAAAAAATGTCCACATTTTCAATTAAAAAAAAATAATCTCTAATTTAGGTGTTAGAGTAGCCTGAAAACTGTATACAAGCAAATGTATTGTTATCTTTGTATATTATCACTCAAATATACATGAGTAGTTACCCCAAAATAGTTAAGAAATTATTGAGATGTGACTTGAGTCTGGACAGTTTGAGGTTTTTCTCCTAAATTTATGACAGTTTTATTCTAAATTTACTACTTTTTCCTTGTAAATTTGAAAGATTTTTTCCCACTTATATCAACTTTTTCCTCACAATGTGTTTAGTGCTAATTTAAGGTTTTTTTCTTGTACATTTGAGACTTTACTCTCATAAATTTGTGAGGTTTTCCCCATAAATTAGAAATTAAAAATGAAATGAGCAAAGATGCAGTATTTTCTGTTATATTATAGGCTATTTATAGCCTCTTGATAGCCTATTTTCCAACCCTCACCCCATGGTGAAAACCTCACGTATTGTGAAATCTAAATGTTTGTAGGTATGCATCATACTCTTACTGAATAAATTCAGACAGACCCAAAAACTATTGACAACATTGCAGAATATTCCAGCTGAGGCTGGCGTTATACATCATACTGAGTGTGTCACTTGTAGAAAAGCTGCAGCAGCCTCACGCTGTTGGCATAGGGAGGGACCTCTCTGCATGTGCGTGCCAGGGCTACAGCGCGGTGCAGGGAGTGAGGGAGGGAATGTGTGAGAGGAGGGATAATACCATCTGTGTGGTGGGGGTGTTTTGAAAAAGTTTAAATGACAAACTACTGAATATGTTTTGGATGTTATTTCAGCTTGTCAAAGACAAACTAAAATTTTATAATTACAACTTTTCTAACTCCAATTTTTAGGGGTGCTGAGTTTAAATTTATGGGTGCTACGACACCCCTAAAAAAGGTCTAACGCCACCCATGGTGGTGGCACCATCATGCTCTGAGGCCGTTTTTCTTCAGCTGGAACTGGGGCCTTAGTCAAAGTAGAGGGAATTATGAACAGTTCCAAATACCAGTCAGTGTTGGCACAAAACCTTCAGGTTTCTGCTAGAAAGCTGAAAGATGAAAAGGAACTTCATTTTTCAGCATGACAATGACCCAAAGCACACATCCAAATCAACAAAAGAATGGCTTCACCAGAAGAACATTAAGGTTTGGCCCAGCCAGAGTCCACACCTGAATCCAATCGAACATCTGTGAGGTGATCTGAAGAGGACTGTGCACAGGAGATGCCCTCACAATATGACAGATTTAGAGTGTTTTTGCAAAGAAGAGTGGGCAAATATTGTCACATCAGGAGGTGCTGCGCTGATAAGACTCCTACCCAAAAAGACTGAGTGCTGTAATAAAAGCCAAAGGTGCTGCAACAAAGTATTAGTTTAAGGGTGTGCATATTTATGCAAACAGATTATTGTATGCTTTTATTTTTCCCCTTAAAAAATTTCAGTTTGTTTTACAACTGGGTTGTACAGGTTTTAGGTCACATTAACGGTGAAAAAAGTTTTGAAATGATTTATCTTGGTCTCATTTTTTACATCACAAAAACCTGGCATTTCAACAGGGGTGTGTAGACTTTTTATAACAACTGTATTTCACATAGTTTTGCTTAAGACATTATTTAAGCCTTTTCATCATATTTAAAACCTCATATTCACAAATGAGCACATTCACTTTATCCAAGTATTTACCAGAACTGACATTACTCCACATTTTCTCCAAGCTCCTTCTCTCTGGAACCAGTTACCACTCTGGGTGGTAATCGTCACTTCCTTGTGGTAACGTATCGTCACTTCCTGTTTTGCTGTCTGCCTGTGTGGTTTGCTCTCCAGCTCTCGAGCCACTAGCTATGGCTACTAGCTCTCTTTCCTCTCCTCCTCTGGTGTGCTCTCTCTGTCAGATGTTTAGCTACACCTCTGCCTCTTTTAGTGATAACGGTAAATGTAATAAATGTTGTCTTTTTGAGGTGCTCGAGGCGAGGTTGTCTGATTTGGAATCCCGGCTCCGCTGCATTGAAACACCGTCTGCGCCAGTTAATCTCGACGGACGCCCCTTAGCTGCAGCGGAGCTAGCTAGCTTAGGTCCCCCTGTCACCGGTTCCCCGGCTCTCCTCTGCAGCGAGGAGACTGGGTGGGTGACGGTGAGAAGGAAGCCTAGTCGCAAAGCCCCGGTTCACCACCAACCTGTTCACGTTTCTAATCGTTTTTCCCCGCTCAGCGACACACCCGCTGAGGAAAAAACTCTGATCATTGGCGACTCTGTAGTCAGAAACGTGAACCTAGAGACTCCAGCGGCCATAGTCCAATGTATTCCTGGGGCCAGAGCAGGCGACATCGAGTCAAATTTGAAAATGCTGGCTAAAAGTAACTGTAAATATTCCACAATTGTTATTCACGCCGGCATTAATGACATCCGTCTCCGGCAGTCGGAAGTCACAAAACTTAATGTAGAATCGGTGTGTGACTTTGCAAAAACGATGTCAGCCACTGTAGTATTCTCTGGGCCCCTCCCCAATCTGACCAGTGATGACATGTTTAGTCGCTCGTCATCCTTGAACCGCTGGCTGTCTGTGTGGTGTCCTAAAAATGACGTGGGCTACATTGACAATTGGAGCTCTTTTTGGGGAAAACCTGGTCTTATGAGACGAGACAGCATTCATCCCACTTTGGATGGTGCTTCTCATTTATCTAACAATCTGGCATCTTTTTTATCCAAATTTCCAAAACCCTGACTACTCAGAGTTGGGACCAGGAAGCAGAGTCGCAGTCTTACACGCCTCTCTGCAGCTCCTCTTCATCCGCCACCCCTCAGCTTAGCCCCTGTCTTCCCCATCAGAGAATCGTTGTCTGCTCCCTCCAAAGTAAATAAAAATATAATGTATAAGCATCCCAAAGTGATAAAGCAAAATATTGGTAAAACTCAAATTAAACATAAAGCCTCTAAATTGAATGATTTGGCCTCTGTTCCTCCTCATAATTTAAAAATTAAATGTGGTTTATTAAATATTAGGTCTCTAACTCCCAAGTCTCTGTTAGTCCATGATCTGTTAATTGATCATCAGATTGATTTAATTTCCCTTACAGAGACTTGGTTAGGACAAGAGGATTATGTTGGTTTAAATGAATCAACTCCCTCTGGTTATTTAAACTGTCAAAATCCCAGAAGTTCTGGTCGTGGAGGAGGAGTAGCATCAATTTACCATTCCAAATTACTAGTTAATGTAAAGCAAAAAACATGTTATAATTCCTTTGAGGGCCTGGTCCTCAGCATTGGACACTTTAGCAATTCCAGGTTAAACCCAATTTTATTTGCCATAGTTTATCGTCCCCCATCAACCTATTCAGAATTTTTATCCGAATTTCCTGATTTCTTAGCTGATTTAGTGCTGAAATCTGATAGAATAATTATAGTAGGGGACTTTAATATACATGTGGATGTAGATAGTGACTGCCTTAATGTGGCTTTTAATTCAATATTAGACTCGATTGGGTTTTCTCAGAAAGTAGGAAATTCCACTCATTACCTCCACCATACATTGGACCTTGTTCTGACATATGGCATAGAAATAGAAAATCTGGTAGTGTTTCCTCATAACCCTGTACTGTCAGACCATTGTCTGTTAACCTTTGATTTTACTATTTCTGACTATTTGGCTCCTAAAGAAAAATATTATCACAGTAGATGCCTCTCAGATGATGCTGTTTCCAAATTTATGCAGATTGTTTCCTCTATGCCATGTGTCAACACAACGGAAATAAGCTATAGACAGCTTGCTCCTTCTGTAATTGATAACATGGTGGATAGTGTTTCAGCTTCTCTGCATCAGGCTCTAGACTTGGTGGCCCCCTTAAAAAAGAAAAAGTCTAATCAGAGATTTTTAACTCCTTGGTTCAACACAGAAACTCGTAGCTTAAAACAGAAGACTCGTCAATTAGAAAGAAAATGGCGCTCTACTAATTTAGATGAAATCTATTTAGCTTGGAGAAATCATCTTTTAATTTATAAAAAATCTCTTAGAAAAGCTAGAACGAGTTATTACTCTGCATTAATAGAAGAGAACAAGAATAATCCCAGGTTTCTTTTCAGTACTGTAGCCAGGTTGACATAGAGTCAGGACTCTGTCAATCCTAGCATCCCCTTAGAGCTTACTAGTCAGGACTTTATGAACTTTTTCAATAATAAAATTTCATCCATCAGAGATAAAATCAATCAGATTCTTCCCACAGTTAACTTAAATACTGTAACTACTACAACTCCTTCTATTGATGTCTGTCTTGATGAGTTTACTCCAATCGACCTTTGTGAGTTAGACAAAATAGTTTCCTCATCCAAACCTTCAACTTGTCTTTTAGACCCTATTCCTACCAGGTTATTTAAAGAAGTCTTCCCACTTATTGGTAGCTTTATTCTTCATATAATCAATTCTTCATTAACTTTAGGCCATGTACCGCAGGCTTTTAAAACGGCTGTAATTAAACCCTTACTCAAAAAGCCAACGCTAGATCCAGGAGCTTTAGCTAACTATAGACCAATCTCTAATCTCCCTTTCATTTCAAAAATCTTAGAAAGAGTTGTTGCTATGCAATTATTTGACCACCTGCAGGGAAATGGTTTATTTGAGGAGTTTCAATCTGGGTTTAGAATCCATCATAGCACTGAAACAGCCTTAGCGAAGGTCACTAACGACCTCCTCATTGCATCTGATAATGGACTAGTTTCTGTACTTGTCCTTTTAGATCTTAGTGCAGCTTTTGATACTATTGATCATAATATTCTACTTGATAGATTAGAACACTATGTTGGACTTAATGGAACTTCGTTGCAGTGGTTTAGATCTTATTTATCTGATAGGTTCCAGTTTGTTCATGTAAATGATGAGTTTTCTCTCAGCTCAAAGCTTAGTCATGGAGTTCCACAGGGATCTGTGCTTGGCCCTACTCTTTTTAGTTTATATATGCTTCCGTTAGGCAACATTATTAGAAAGCACTGTATACATTTTCACTGTTATGCAGATGACACACAATTATACCTGTCAATGAAGCCAGATGATACTAATCAATTAGCCAAGTTAGAAGCCTGTCTTAAGGAAATCAAAGTTTGGATGACTTGTAATTTCCTGCTATTAAATTCAGATAAGACTGAAGTCATTCTTGTTGGTCCAAAAAACCTTAGAAATTCCTTTCCAAATCAAACTTTCAGTTTGGATGCAGTTACTCTTTCTCTTAATAGCTCTGTGAGGAACCTTGGAGTTATTTTTGATCAGGATTTGTCCTTCAATTCACATATTAAATTTGTTTCTAAGACTGCCTTCTATCATTTGCGTAATATTGCCAAGATTAGGAGCATCTTGTCTCAGAGTGATGCTGAGAAGCTGATCCACGCTTTTGTTAGCTCGAGATTAGATTATTGTAATTCTTTATTATCAGGTTGTCCTAAAACATCTTTAAAAAGTCTTCAGCTGATCCAAAATGCTGCAGCAAGAGTTTTAACAGGTACTAGAAAGAGAGATCATATCTCTCCGGTTCTGGCCTCCCTTCATTGGCTTCCCATAGAGTTTAGAATTAAGTTTAAAATCCTTCTTCTTACTTACAAAGCTCTAAACAATCAGGCTCCTTTTTATTTAAAAGATCTGATACTACCGTATCATCCTAACAGAGCACTACGCTCCCAAAATGCAGGTTTACTTGTAATACCTAGAATCTCCAAAAGTACAATAGGAGGCAGAGGCTTTAGTTATCAAGCTCCTCTCCTGTGGAATCAGCTGCCAATCTGGATTCGGGAGTCAGACTCGATCTCTGTTTTTAAGAATAGGGCTAAAACCTACCTTTTTGATATAGCCTACAATTAGGGAGGGATCATGTGTTTTCTGAACCCTCCCTTAGTTATGCTGCTAATAGGTTTAGTCAGCCGGGGGACCTCCAGTAATGCACTGGGCCTCACTCCTTTCCTCACTCTCTATGAAATATTTTTTTTTTTGCTGGTCATTAACATTTGTTTGTTCTCTCCCATAGATTGAGTCTCCATCGTGCTGTTTGCTCTCTACATGTCTGTTCTTTTCTTCTTCACTATCCCCTCACCCCCCAGCCAGTCGCAGCAGATGACTGCCCCTCCCTGAGCCTGGTTCTGCTGGAGGTTTCTTCCTGTTAAAAGGGAGTTTTTCCTCTCCACCGTCGCCAAGTGCTTGCTCACAGGGGATCGCCTGATTGCTGGGGTCTTTCTGCAACTGTGGGGGTCCTCCCTACAGTTGATAGTGCTATGAGATGACTGTTGTTGTGAAATGGCGCTATATAAATAAAGTTGAATTGAATTGAATTGAATTGAATTTTGGGTTATCCACTTCAAACTAAAGTGGTTCTTGACCCAGATCAATTCTGACACTACATGATTAAGGTATTCAATAAAATACCCCAAACCAGCCTCTAAGGTCATAGCCAAAAGTCGCAACTTAATTGAAAAAAGTTAAAAACAAAGGAGAAATTCACAAATTCACAAGGAAAAAAACTTTAAATTTACAAGTAATTTTGCAAATGTAATATTTAAAAAAAGTAGCAAATTTAGAAGAAAAAGTTGCAAATTTGCAAAAAAAAAAAATGTTCACTGTGCAGTTTATTATATTCTCTTTCCTTGATCGTAAAATGCAAAAACAGTAAACAAATTTACAAACTTGAATATGAGAACTTCCCCCTTCAATGCAATGAACACATGCATCCCTTCTGTGCCATTTTTAAGACGCCTGAAAGGCAGATTCATGGATCAACTGTAATCTCTAAGAATAAATAAGGCCCAAATTGAGGATAACCAAATGTACAACTTTTTTAGGTGGACACTCAACCATCTGTGAATCTGGTCTTACTGAGATATTCGGGGACGTTCTTCAGGTGAGGTTTGACCACAGCAGGATGGAGGTCTGTGTCGTGTCTGAGCAGCTGCAGATCTCTGGGGTTGTCTTCAAAGTACGTCTGAGTAACAACGCAAACATAAAATGAGAACAAATTGCCCCAGCATCGTTTTCATCTCTACAGAGCACTGACCAACCCTCACCTTAAGCTTTTCTGAGTTGAGGAGCTCCTGTTTGATCTCCTTCAGTCTGGCCTCCTTCACCGCCTGCTTCGTCACTGAACGCATCGCGTCCTGCAAACACACACACACACACACACACACAAAGTCGAATCTCTGAAAGCATGAGATTTCTAACAGGACCTGTAGTCTAAACAGACGCACACAAAAGCAAAGGAACAATACATCCATGCTGGTTTAGACAAATCCCCACAGATGTGAGGATAATACTTACCCTGCATCGGTACCTGAACGGTTCAATCTCTTCCATCTTAAATTCATAAGGTTTCAGGGCAGAGTCAGCCTTATCTAAAACACAAACAAATTCAAACATTCAGATTAAAACTTCCTTAGTTCAAGCAACATCAGCAGAGTTAACTCCATCTAAAACTAGCAGAAAGAGAATTGAACTTTATAACCATTAATAATTAATTCAATTACAACCATAATACTTTTGGTTATTATATCATTTTTTTAAATGCAACAGTGGCTGAACTAACCACTTATGCACCTTTCATACTTTACAATCATGATAGGCCATGATTTGGTGGTGTAACAAAATTATATTTCAATTAAATTACATAAATCTCTTAATCATAAACAAAATAAACACCATTACAGCATTACACTTTAGTTCAGTAGTGTTTTATGTTGACTTTGTTATCTATGATTGTATTGGTGCTAATATTGTTTGCGCTGTTGCTGTCCTGCTGCTTGAACAGCTAGCAGCTGTGGTCAGACAGCTCATTATAGTATAACTTACCAGCAGTGTTGGGAGTAACGCCACTACTTTTGCAGTAATGTGCTGTGTAATGGAATTACTGTTTAAAAATTCAGTAACACGTTAGTTATTGAAATTTGATCAGATGCGTTACTCATTTTATTAATATAGATAGATATTTTTAGCGCAAATAAATGAATATACAAACTGACCCTACGTCGCTGACGCAGCCATCAGTCAACATGACCTGTTGCAGAGCGCGGAGTCTTCACTACTGAGCGGAGGAAGAGATGAAGCTACTTTGTTTTTGTGGAAATAAACAGATTATTTTTCCTTTGTCACGGTTAAAGACAAAAGCATATTGGTGGGTTGCAAACTAAGTGCCGGTTGAGACCTACGGCGATCTTCTATCTTGTGGTTTTAATTTGCCTTAATTTAACCGTTGTTTACTTGTTGACTTTAACATGAGTTAAAAGTCTTATTTAATCTGGTCATGGTCCTCTGTCTAGTCAAGATTCTCCAGTAAAAAGTAAAGAAAATACAATAAATAAAAAAGACAAAAATAAAGTTCCATCTCTTTCAAAAGTGTCAGCAAAAAAAAAACCTCAATTGATGCCGTCATGGTTGCTAAGCAACGAGGTAGTGCATGGTCACACAAACATAGGTACTTCAAAGACTAGACCGTCTCATTAAACAGACATAAATCAGTCTTTAGATGCAACCTACCCAACCCTCTTGTGTTCTGGCCTCCTGGGCCGCAGTCTACGAGGCTGCAACACCTTAACTGAGATACAGCCAGAGTTTAAATGGCATTTTAACCTTGACCTTTTGACCTCAAACCCATAGTTGTGGCTCGGGCTTCTAAGGTGAACCTGTGTACCAAGTTTGGTAACCCTAGATTTCTATAGTAATAGGGCATAGGGAACGCTAACCATGACCTTTGACCTTTTGACCCCAAACCCATAGTCACACGTCGGGGTTTAAGCCATCCAAGACTTGTCTTAAACATGATATATCGATCTGAAAAGGCTACATCATATCTTTGTGTAGTTATCGTATTACAAGATTTAGGGAAAACTGACCTCTGAGATCAGAGGTCACCCAAATTTGAACTCATCCAAGATTTTTCACAGATACACCCACGGTATCAATTTTACCCCTTCAGCATCTAACTAGATAACCTCGTTACCTCCAGTTATGGCCTCCTCCACCTCTGAGAGCAGGTCCAGCTCAGTGTGAGAGACGAAGGACAGGGCGGTGCCTGGATTGTCTGCTCTCGCTGTCCTGGAAGAAGTAAACAAGGGATTAGTTTCTATCCAGAACTGAATAATCAAATTGAGTCGGTTAAGCTGTGCTTACCTCCCAACTCGATGGATGTAGGATTCTATGGCTGTAGGAAAATCAAAGTTGATGACAGTGGAAACATTTTGGAAGTCAACACCCCTGGAGACTCCATACTCCTTATCTCTAGCCCTGAAAACAAGTCAGGACAGAAGCGTTGATTGACTGTGTCCCTGATGTCCATGTTTGTTTTAAATTGCAAATGCCATATTTTAGGGGGAATAATATTGGGAATCACTATTATAGACCAATAATCTGGACAGAATAAAAAACTATCTGCTGCCACTCTAGGGGGAGGCTCGTTGAAAAGGTGGAAGGAAACTGTTACAGGACCACGCATGTCTCCCGACTAGCTACCGCCTCTGTCTTCTGACTGCAACTTGTATAGCTCCGTTGGTGATAATCAAATTCTCAAATCCTCCTTCATCCTTTGAAATTGGGTGCCACAGTCTGCCCTAAAGAGCTAATTTGACAAACAAATCCAATTTACCAGCTGTTTGAACAAAGCTTTTGTACTGCCATCCTTTTAGTTACTTTCACTCTTCTGCTGATCTGTGCTGCTTTGTGGCATGTATCAAGAGTTGTCCTAGGTAGCATGTTCCTAGTCGGCTGCCAGAAGTTGCCATGCCCCCGAAGACAAATCTCTGACTGTAAGTCGAACAGTAAATATTGCAGTACCATTTTCCACACAGCTGAATGAGCCTTCCTCACAGCACACTGTTTTTGTGCATTTTGCTTTAAACACTAAGGAGTCAAAGTTCATCCCACCCTCCCTCTACCGTCATTACCTCCGCCAAAGAATTAATGCAATCTGGGTGGTTCATTTGTCGGTCTGTTTGTTAGCATGATTATGCAAAAACTACTGAACGACTCTGATGAAATTTTCATCAGAGCTGGCCCTTGGGCTACAGATGAACCCATTACATTCTGGAGATGATCCACGAGTGCATACCTCCACCAAGGCCCTATCTCGCAATGGATGACCAGACGGAAGGACAGATGGAGGTACAGAGGGATGGAGGGAGGGACAGTCAGACGGAGGGACTTCTAACTAACATGAAACTGGCTGACAGTGAAAATGTAACAGCCCAAATTAAGCATGGTTAGCGATAGGGCTGTGTGGTTTGACTGGTTGATCAACTATGACTCCATAGAGTTTTATAGAAAGCTTTAGTCATACCCCTCTACTTCTGCATCATAAGATAAGATAAGATAAGATAAGATAAGATAAGATAAGATAAGATAAGATAAGATAAGATAAGCCTTTATTAGTCCCACAATGGGGAAATTCCAGGATTGCAACAGCACAGGGATAGCAACACTCAGAGCAACAATTAGAAGGCAAGAAAAAAAAAGCAAGCAAGCAAGAGCAGCTAATATACATATGTACATATTACTATAAAATATATATATATATACACACACACAGACACACAGTGCAGAGCACTGTAGCTGGATGGAATAAATATATGAATATATAAACACACAGTGCGGAGCAATGTAGCTAGATGGGATGAAACAGCACAACCCTCTACTTAGTTATCCTACATGGTATGATTATGTGCCCATACATATTCTCACCCTCCATAGCGACCGGTATTTTCCTAGTTGTATGCCGGAGGGGACCATTGTGTAAGTCTATTGCATCTTTTGCATTCAAAAAACTATTAGTTTGTTACGTCTTTTTGCTATCTCTGCGAGCAGCCCTATACATATACTATATACTATATTGTTACATCATGGGGCCCAAGTTCAGAAAAAATACGTATTGGACTCACTGGCAAGAGAGAAATGAATTTCGCCATAAATTTAACATGATTTTTGGCCATTTTAAAGACAGTTTCTTTATATAAATAAAGTTGTAAGTTGTCACAAAATAAAAATACTTAGTTTTGTGTGAAATTGCTCAGTGAACGGTATGTACTTGTCTCGCGCTACACACATCACTAAACACAATCACGGCCATGACCCTGTTAAAACTGAGGACTGAGGACAAAGGTATCAAAAGAGGAAAAAACCACTACGAATGTGGCTCTGTCCTCAGCTGCAGCTACTCCAAAGTGCTGTTGGTCAGTTCCTCTTGGGCTCTTTTTGAAAACGGTGACGTAACTTACGTACGTGACATTTGACTTGTAGTCTATTTATATGCTCACAACTTTACACTTCGACTGTTAAAAGACAACCTACAACTTTGTTTATGTGGAACATTATCTTTAAAATTGACTAACATACAGTATGCGTAACTCATGGTAAAAGTCCATCGGAATCAAAAAATAATTTCTCTCTTGCCATTCACTACAATACAGATTTTTTTTTAAAGTTACAGTTAGGCCCAGAAATATTTGGACAGTGACACAATCTTCATGATTTGGGCTCTGCATGCCACCACATTGGATCTGAAATGAAACAACTACAACAGAATTGAAGTGCAGACTTTAAGGTTTAATTCAAGGGGTTGAACAAAAATATATGATTAAACATGTAGGAATTGTAGCTATTTTTATACAAACGCTCCTCATTTCAGGGGCTCAAAAGTAATTGGATAAATAAACATAACCCTAAGTAAAATGTTACTTTTCAATATTTTGTTGAGAATCCTTTGCAGGCAATGACTGCCTGAAGTCTGGAACTCATGGACATCACCAAACGCTGGGTTTCCTCCTTTGTGATGCTTTGCCAGGCCTTTACTGCAGCTGTTGCTTGTTTGTGGGTCTTTCTGCCTTAAAGCGAGGTAGCCAGATACCCAAAAGCCGATGGTGTATAGAACATGTATATTAAGATTTGTATGTGAAATTTCGGCATCAAAACTGCTCCCGTTTAGCTGTAATTAATATTCAAAAATGATATTTTTCGTGACGAAAGAATTCAAGCGTCCCTGCATTTATTAGCTTCTTGGGGCCGCTGCCAGAGAGCGAGCCGTGTGCAAAATGCGATCGTGTTGTTAATATAGCACATTTTCTGTGGAAATGTTACTATTATTAGTTGTGAAATGTGTTATAAAACGATTAGACGAAGATACTATGGCTCTTCCTGCTGTTCCCGTTTCACTGTTTTTTCCGGATGTAAAATACGGAATCCCTACGGCCCATCGGCGCACGAAGTATCCTGGCCGATGTAAACAGCCACGGACCAAAAAATGTACATTTGCTCGTGGAACAGGTCATTCACACTCGCAGACAATCGCGCTATATGTGTCTATAGGATTTTCTTTCCATGCACGCAAAAAAAATTTTTTTTCCCGGATCCGACTACCTCGCCTTAAGTTTTGTCTTGAGCAAGTGAAATGCATGCTCAATTGGGTTGAGATCTGGTGATTGACTCGGCCATTGCAGAATATTCCACTCCTTTGCTTTAAAAAACTCCTGGGGTTGCTTTTGCAGTACGTTTTGGATCATTGTCCATCTGTACTGTGAAGCACCGTCCAATCAACTCTGCTGCATTTGGCTGAATCTGAGTAGAAAGTATATCCCTATACACTTCAGAATTCATCCGGCTGCTTCTGTCTTTTGTCACATCATCAATAAACACAAGTGACCCAGTGCCATTGGAAGCCATGCATGCCCATGCCATCACACTGCCTCCACCATGTTTTACAGAAGATGTGGTGTGCTTTGGATCATGAGCTGTTCCAATTCTTCTCCAAACTTTCTTCTTCCCATCATTCTGGTACAGGTTGATCTTAGTCTCATCTGTCCAAAGAATGCTGTTCCAGAACTGGGCTGGCTTCTTCAGGTGTTTTTTGGCAAAGTCAATTCTGGCCTTTCTATTTTTGAGGCTGATTAATGGTTTGCACCTTGTGGTGAAACCTTTGTATTTACTCTCATGAAGTCTTCTCTTTATGGTAGACATAGATACTGATACACCTACTTCCTGGAGAGTGTTCTTCACTTGAGTGGATGTTGTGAAGGGGTTGTTCTTCACCATGGAAAGGATTCTGCGATCATCCACCACTGTTGTCTTCCGTGAACGTCCAGGCCTTTTTGAGTTCCCAAGCTCGCCAGTGCACTCTTTTTTTCTCAGAACGTACCAAACTGTTGATTTGGCCACTCCTAACATTTCTGCTATCTCTCTGATGGATTTCTTCTTTTTTTTCAGCCTCAGGATGGTCTGTTTCACCTCCATTGAGAGCTCCTTTGACCGCATGTTGTGTGTTCACAGCAACAGCTTCCAAATGCAAACGCCACACCTGGAATCAACTCCAGACCTTTTAACTGCTTAATTGATGACAGATTAACGAGGGAAGAGCCCATGCAGCCTTGTTATTTTATTTTTTTTTTTTTGCAGCCTTCTGAGTCAATTGTCCAATTACTTTTGGTCCCTTGAAAAAGAGGCGGCTACAAATTAAAGAGCTGTAATTCCTAAACCCTTGCTCCAATTTGGATGTGAATACTCTCAAATTACAGCTGAGAGTCTGCACTTTAAGCCCATATTAATTATATAATTGTATCCTGAATATGTTTTCGTAAACAGCTAAAATAACAAAACTTGTGTCACTGTCCAAATATTTTTGGGCCTAACTGTATGTCCCATAATGCAGAACTAGAGGAGTGGGACCAAGATTCTCCATAAGCACAGAAACAACCCTAAAAAAGTGAATGATTAACTCTGCTAACAGCAGATTCACTACTGTTGGTGGTGAATAATAAACTGTTGTATAAAATAAGCTACAATATTCTCTATGAATGAGATACAGTTGAAACCAGAAGCTGACATGCACTAAATAAAAAGACATAACCTTTTCCCACCCCTCACTGTCTGATATTAAAATCAGACTCAAGTTTTCCTCTTTTCGGTCAGATAGGGTTACCCAAATTATTTCTATTTGACAAATAATTTTTATATTTGCTTAACCTTTTTTTTAGAGAATTATTACTTTTTTCAAAGTCATAACTTTACATACATTAATATCAGAAAGAGAATTGTGGACCTGCACAGGTCTGGTTCATCCTTGGGTACAGTTTCCAGATGGCTGAAGGTGCCACGTTCATCTAGTCAAACAACTATACACAAGTATAAACACCATGGGAATGTCCAGCCATCATACCGCTCAATTTTGGTAATCCTAATTAATCTAAAAGAGTAAAAGTTTAGTATGATTTAATGCTAGACAGTGAGGAAAAAAAAGGTTATGTTTCTTTTTATACAGTGTATGTAAACATCTGGTTTCAACTGTACATGGTTAAGTGTTGGTAGATGATCTGGCTGGGATCATGGCTGTCCCACAGGGTGAGCAAATTATATAGAAATTTCCAAAATGATCGACTGCCATCAGCCAGCTACACTAATGCTAGTGGTCTTGTCTGCCATTCTACGCTGACAATTAGGATGCCTAGTTGGAAAACTGAGGATAATCCCAACATCTCATGAAAGCCTGGGAAATATGACCAATCAAATACATCAGCCACTAGGTCAGGGGTCACCATCTAAAAGTCACCATCTAAAAGTGCAAGAGGTCCGATAAGTCAGTCCTCCTGACGCAGGGCTGGAACTCTTTACGCCCAGTGATTCAGTTATGATTCAGGGTCTCTGATGTGATTCTAGAACGATTCTTGATGCATTTTTTTTCTGTTCAGGATTTCTTTCCTCCCACTGTGTGACAACTTGGTACTTTAAAGCAAAAATATTTGCACTGACCCATGAATTTCCTTCCAACAATTTTTAATCAAACAAATGAAAGAGAAATATGGTGAGTCACATGGACAAATTTATCTCAAAATGTGCTTTTAAGAACTACCATCCTTTCATGGACAGTCTTTCAGAAGTCCACAGCTGTCTGCAGGCAGGCCAATATCATTTGCTTTTGCACATTATTTTATTAAGCTGATGTTTTAGCTACTTTTAGTTCTGTATTTTTTTTAACAAAGTCAAATAAATTCTTTGCTCAATTTCAAACAAAACATGTACTAATTTAATCATAATAATACAGGGGAACACTTAATGTGTTTGTTGACTCCATTATGGCTCTAAAATTCTAAAACCTACAACTTAAATCCTGAAAATGTTAAGTTTTACAGGAGAACACAAACCAAATCACACACATTTAAAAAAGAATAATGTCTAAAAAAAAAAAAATAACAAAATCTCATAAAAAGTCCACCTCTATACTATATTTTTAGTATAGGAAAGAATGTTTTGAACTGTCGGTCTGAAAAAAAAAAAATATATATATATATATATATACAGTATATATATAATTTCACACAACAGAATTCTTCGGACAGCTTTTTTTTTTTTTTCCAAAAATGTTCTAATCTTTTTAACCTTGTCTGTGTCTGTTTGAGTAGCACAAGGGAGAGGGGAGATGTGTGGCACTTCTCCTGTTCAGGAACACACGGAGCAAATTATTGTTTTCATGATATCAGAGGGTCACGAAAAAGACCTCCATAACCGGTGTCATACGGGCCCAATAGGCAGTCCTGGGGAAAGCGACCAAAGCAAATTCCCCCTGCGTCCCAGCATGGACTACTCTCGGCAGAATCGCAGAGGTGCGGGGACCTTCCGTCAACAGACGTCTAGGTGGACACGTACCATAAAAGGCAGCCAGAGTGGTGGTAGATACAGTCAATTCCACAACAGCGCTTCATTCCATGGGCACACCGGAAACAAAGCGCGTCTCTCTGTGGTAGATGTCCCGGCTGTCCGCCTGTGTCACCCGCAGTGAACTGTGATTTTGTGTCCCACTGCATTCCCATTCTGCGGAGAGCGCCCAAGGTGTCGCAGTATAAACTGTCCGGGGGGCCGCCGATAAAAACATTTTAACATTTTTTTTTTTTTCATGCCATCAAAACAAAACGGTATCCTTTTTTCCCCAAAAATTGCATCAAAAAGCTTGGGGGTCTGGATGGGGGACTTTCAGGGTTGGGATCCAGACCAGAGTCTGTCAGCTGGTGACCCCCTGCACTAGGACATTATAGTGTGCAAGTCTCACAAGAAAGTCTTGCAGGCTAAAGTACACAACAACGACAACAGCAACAATAATAATAATGCATCATATTTATATAGCGCTTCTCATGGACACTGAAGATGCTTTACAATGGCTACATTATTCACTCACTCCACAGACACTGACAGTGGTAAGCTACTACTGCCGCCACAGCTGCCCTGGGGCAGACTGATGGAAACGTGGCTGCCAATCCGCACCAACGGCCTCTCCGACCACCACTGAACATTTAATGCACATTCATACCCAGCGTCATGGACACTGGAGACAGAGTGGATAAAGTGTCTTGCCCAAGGACACAATGACAGGATGGCTGCGGAGTACGGGATTCAAAGCACCAACCCTCCGGTTACTGGATGACCCGTTCTAACCTCCTGAGCCACTGCCGCCCCCACAAGACTTGGGCAAACATTTTTAATAGAATTGCTACAGAACACACAAACCTTTTTTTGAGCAACTGGATACTGAAGATGATAATTCATCACTGCATAATTGCAGACAAGTCAGAGAACATGGAAAAGCATGTCATGGGTCCTTGAAGGATTCAACATGACTATGCCCAGTATCACCAGATCAGCATTAAGTGGAAGCTCAAGTAAAGTGTACTTATTATTACCACTTTTAACAGCGTTAGAAATCTGATTTCAGGGGGTAGGCCATTCAACAACTTCTGAGACTGATTAAAAAAAAAAATCTAACCTAGGACAACTCCTGGAATGTTCTATGGTTTCACTTCTCTCATACACAGGAACTTGAAGGGCTGTGGGGCTTCCCCTCGCCTCCATGCCAGGTGACAGCAGAGAGGCTGCACAGTGAATCGACTAAAGTGGAGGGCCCGCATACAAGCAAGACGCAGTTCTATCGGAACCCACCCAAAGACAGACAACAAAATTCTCAGCCACAGCCAGGTCTAAGGTCTTTTGACTAGGGATGTTAATGATTAACTGACTTTCAATTAATTGTCAATAAGAATTTAGTTGACTAAATTAAATTAGTCATCAATTAATTGATAACTCAGGAGTCCTTTTCAATGGGAGCTTATTCTATGAAATGTAGTGGCGTCGCCATCCAGGCAGGGGCTCACACGGTCACCCACTATCGCATTTCAACCGAAAAAGAAGACACCAAGCCCCCCCAGAGCGCATGCACTGTGCAGAGTGAAAAAACTTGCCCTTCTGGGTTACGTCGGAGAGCCACAGCAGGTTCCAATGGCACACGAGCTTGAAGAGCCACCCGTCTGCTTCAAATCAACACAGCAGAGAAACAGAGCGAAGCAAGAAAAAAAAGACTACACAAACGCAAAAACCCATCCACGCTGCTTTCAATCCGCTGATAGATGGGTAAGCAGACTGGACTCAATTTACCACTGAGGTAACAGACAGCAGAGGCAGCCCATATCGAACTGGTTTGCCTGGATTGCCGGGGTACTGTGATAACCACTCCCTCCAGGATTTTTTTTTTGATTGTTGTGGTAAGTTGTGGGGCTCTCCCTGGGGATTTGTCTGAATCGCGCCTTGGCCCAGTGTCCACAGCAGAGATTCACAGCTTTAAAACTCAATGACAAGATGTAGCAGTGACTTTTACTTCTAAAGATGTATAAAATGTTACAACACTGGCTGTAGTATTAGATTCACTCGTTTGTTTGTGGTTTTACGGCATCTCTCCTCACACACGCTCACGAGACGGGGGTGCTTTCAGGCAGGTGGACATTTTTCAACACAAACCCGGCACTTCATACACACGGTCATTATGGAGACTCGAGGAGACGTTCACCAGCGGGCTGGGGGAGACGGAGGAAGGAACAATGTGGGAAAACTTGCAGGTGAGTGGGTTTTGTTAAAATCACACACTGTTTTTTGCTGATGTGTTCTGTATACACTCACTGTAAGCATGGAAGTGAGCACAGTGCAGTGCCAGATTTGATTGGTTAGAGTGATGACATACACGGACAAATTTGATTGGCGAAATTGGCAGAGGTTGATGACAACTGGCCAAAATTGCGGGAAAGTTCTGGTGATTGAACAAAATTCAAATTATACAGGACCTGCTGAATTTGGGGGAATTGGAACAATCGCAACATCACAAAATTCTGGAGGGACGGGATAATGTTTAACATTCAACAGATGAAGCAGCCCACAATTTATTCTCCTGTTAAAACAGTCTACTAGTGCATCACTGTAAATTTGAACGTGAAAGTTATTTTTTTGTAATATAACAAAAAAAAAAATTAAAATTCTATGATATTGGTAATAGTTCTTAAAATAAATTAAAAATCATGACATTTAGGGCTGTGCGATAAGACCAAAATTTCATATCACGATATACAGTAAGTAATCTTATTTGACGATAAAGATATATATCACGATATACATTTACTGTAAATTCTATAGTTTATACATGATAACCAATAAAAAGGACCACCTCTTTTTCTACATTTTAAATTACATACTGAAAAAAAAAAATCAATTGTTCCATTCATCTGTCATTAATTTTATGCATTTTTACCCCTGAGCTGGGTTCACACTATAACGTTTGGACTGACTTTTACTGATGTTTTGAAAAGTCAGAAAAATAAGTCCAAACGTTGGTGAAACTACTTTTACAAACTTTTGCTCGGATTTCCCAGCATTGCATTCAGCGTTATCAAACTTCTGCCAACTTAGGCTAGCGTATGTGTAGCAGTTGCCTACTTAGGTTAACTTAAGCTAAGAATACTTAGCACAGGTCAGCTGACATCAGTGTCAGGCGACACTCGTATAAAGATCAGCATTTGTCGAGGCTTCCTGCCATTCTGAACCTGCTTTTATGGGTGGATTCACAATACAATGTTTGGACCAAATTTTACTGACGTTTTGGCAAACGGCTGGCTCTGCTGGCAAAAGCTGATAAAAGTTAATGATAGTTGGTGTTTGCTGGCAAACGCTGGCAAAAGTTGTATTCATTGAGAATTTTCAGGATGCTGAAAATTTGCCGACGTTTGGAAATAAATGTTGGTGAAAGTTGTGCTCTGTAAAAGTTCCTGAGCACTGGGCAAAGTTTTGCAAAGTTCACCTAAGTCAGCCTAAGTCAACATTTGCTCCTTTGGCAAATGTTGACTGAAATGCTAGTAAAAACAGATGACATGCACAAAGGAAAGAGAAATAGAGAGAAGGGGGAATTTAAAAGCTTACATACAGTATATATTTTAAAAGAAAATATATATGTAAGAGGACAATGTACAGTATTTGTCTGGTGATAACAAGGTGGGTATATGGTTTTTTTTTTATTTTAATGTACGGGATAATATACTATATATTATGGGCATTTGATGATGTGATGGGTATGGTCTGGTGAGTGGTTTGGGGTTTTGTGTCTTTGCAGTGTTATTTTTCTACCACGAGGCTGTGCTGCTGCGCAAGTGTCTTTTGCCAGTACGGATTACTGGTTGCCTTGGAAACAACAGTGGAGACCGATCTTTTCTTTTTTTTTTGGCCATCTGAAAAAACATTTTCTTGGTACGTGGAATAAAGGTTTTTTTCATGAAATTTTCAGTCAGTCTGTCTCTACTTTCTGCCTGCTTCTCTCTCTCTCTCCCTCTCCCAAAAATGTGACAACCCGGGGGGGGGGGGGGGATCTCACTGAGAAATTTACTGTTCTTAATTTTCTGCTCCATGTGTAATCATTGTCCAGGATTTATTAGTTTGGATTCCATTGTGGGGAATCAAACAGCGGTGATGTGGTGTCAAAAAGTAAATGACATTTAACATAGGGATGTGATTTGAGGTTGGGGAAATTATCTGAAAATTTAGCAGGGGTTCTGGGGGACGGAGGCACAGCCCCGGTGGGGGGGCAAGGGGGGTGAAGCCCCCCGAAGCTCCTGGGTTTTTATGATTTTTAAGTACCAGAACTGTGCTTAAATGACATAAAACAAAAAGCTGAATGTCACTTATTACTGTATAATATTGACTTATGTTCCAAGAAGATAGCATTCCTAAAGTATTCAAACAAGCATTATCCAACACATGTGTGGCGTTAAAAATATTTTTTAAATAAAGTCCAAAACATCTTCAGCAGGCAAGATGAAGAAAAGTGAAAAGTGAACTCCTGTGGCAGATATAAGGCGTTTGATCGCCTCTAAGGCATTTGATCGTGTTAATCACAGGATATTGTTTAGGAAAATGATTGACGGGGGGGTTCCCAAGTACTTAGCACGTATCCTGATTTACTGGTACGCACATCAGAAGATGCTGGTGAAATGGGGGAAGAGTCATTCATCCCCATCTGGTGTGAGCAGTGGTGTCAGACAGGGCAGTATATTGTCCCCTATTCTATTTAATCTTTACATGGATGAGTTGTCAGAACAACTGAATGCCTGTAAAACTGGGTGTTTAATAGGGAATAAGTTAGTGAATCATTTTATGTATGCTGATGATCTAGTTATTCTCAGTCCAAGTAGTGCTGGTCTTTAGGAGTTATTAAGAGTGTGTAGTGCTTATGGAGAGGAAAATAAAATATAATACAAATAAGAGTTGTGTGCTGATCTGCCGCACTAGAGAAGATTTGTTAATGAAATTCCCTGAATTAATTGTCAGGGATAAAATTAAATATCTGGGACATTTTATTAATGATAGAATGACTGATGATGATGTATTTTCAGACAACGCTGCAAAATCTACATGCAAGCAAATATTCTTGCATGCAGGTTTGGCTTTTGTTCAGATGAGGTGAAACTGGTTCTTTTTAAAACCTATTGTACACCTTTATACACTGCTCATTTATGGATAAATTATAGGAAACAAAGTATGCAGAAATTACAGGTTGCTTACAATGATGCTTTAAAGCCTCGATGGTGCAGTGCTTCTGAGTTATTTGTCTCATCACGTGTAAATACACTGCATGCAGTAATAAGGAATCTTATGTATAAATTCATCTGTCGGCTTGATGTATCTAGAAATGAAATCATTCAAGTCTTGTCTAGCATTAAGCTCAGTTCTATTCGCTGTCAGTCACAGTTTAGAAGGCACTGGTACAGTTGTCTTTTTAAGTCTTTTTAAAGTCTGTACTGTCTTTGTACTTCTTTTAGTAGTTGTGTCTTATTGTTTTGTAACTTTTTGATTGTTTTTCTTATTATCTGTTTTCAACTGTCTTGTTTTATTTTATTTATTTTATTTTTGATGGACCATGAGTCTGGAATAAAGTCTTTGATTGATTGATTGATAGAAAGGTCTACATTTAACCATGAGAAACTCCAGGTTAGCTGAGCAGTGTCTCCCAACAGTGACAGAGTTCGTGCACCAAGCCTTGTTAATATAAATGCACACTCCCCCACCTCTGGTCTTACCGGAGTCATCAGCTGCTCTGTCTGCCCGGAGAGTGTGCCGTCCGGCCAGCTCGACAGCACCGTCAAGTAATTCAACTCAATTCAATTCAGCTTTATTTATAATGCGCCACATCATAACAAAAGCCGTCTCGTGGCGCCACACAAGTACTCCACTATGTAGCCATATTTCCGTGAAAATCATGATATTGCAGTTAATAAGTTTCTTATTGTTGGTGATCCGAAGCCGTAGCTCATCCATTCTGTTCGCCACTGACCGTACACTAGCGAGGAAAATGCTGGGTAGAGAAAGCCGGTGCGGTGTTAGCTTTAGCTTAGCTCTTAGCCCTCCGCGCTTCCCCCGCCTTTGTTTACGGTCTCTACGCTGCCTGCGGGCACTTCCGGTCGGCCGGGTAGCTTACCTAGCGTCGGGTGTTCTCCAGAGCTCAGGGATGAAACGTAGGTTGCTGATAAAAAGGTCGTTATTTTGTAATCCAATGTCCAAAAGTTCACTTCAGGTGTAGGATGTAAAAGCGAAGCTGTTCTGAACGAACAGACCAGAAATGAGCAGAAATATCGCTGCTAATCCACAAAATCTGAAGAGACGCTGAGCCTCGCGTTGTGCAAGCGCCACCATCTGGTCTGAAAATTTTTGGAAGATAAAAAAAGCGGAATTCCGCGAATTAGCGGAAAAATCCCATCCCTATTTAACAGGATTTTATGTTATTTTAATGGTGAGAGGTGTAATAGTCAAAATATAATCACTTGTCATTTTATTTATATGATGATTCACTAGTTTTTTTTACTCCATCCACATTCCCATTTTAATTGTGGACTTAGTGTTGGGAGTCTATAGCATTATTTTATTATTTTTTAGATGAATGAATGAACAAACGAACAGGGGTAAAGGGTATGCAGAAGTAATTACACAGGAATATAAAATGAAAATAAATACTGAAACATATGCCCAAAGGAGATGTGTTCACTCCAACAGCAGAACGGCAGGAAGCCTCCACAAACGCTGATCTTTATATGAGCGTTGCTTGACGCTGATGTCAGCTGACCTGCGCTGAGTATTTCTCTGATTTTTCAAAACGTCTGTAAAAGTCGGTCCAAACACTATAATGTGAACCCAGCTTTAAATTAGGCTGACTTAGGAAAGCTCTGCATAACAGCCCAGTGAACAAGAACTTTTACAAACTGAGCACAGTTTTCACCAACGTGTACTTCCAAACATCGATAAATTTTCAGCAGGCTGAAAATTTTCAAAAAACACAACTTTCGCCAGCGTTTGCCAACAAACACCAACTATCATTAACTCTTGCCAGCAGAGCCAGATGTTTGCCAAAACATCAGCAGTTGGTCCAAACGTTGTAGTGTGAATCGACCTTTAATTTTGCAGTATTGTTATAAAAATTGTTTTTTAATGTGCATTTGAAATGACTTCAACTTTATTCAGTTTATTCTTTATTTAGGCTACTTGCCTAATTAAAAATGAATAGAAATCAAGATAAATTAAGAGTGAGTTTGTTCCTCCAACACGTGTGGCCGCTGTCATGCACTTTTACAGCTTTAGTAATGTTTTTCAGGCAAAATTAAGAAACTCTGCAGTGATTTAAACCAGAACGATGGTCTGATACACTCCAAGTTAGCATCGTCATTTAGTATTTTTGCCGCTTTATAATTAGAGAGATGGTGTTAACGTTTCTTACCTCCAATTAAAACAAAGTTATTGGACGATCCTCTCTGATGCAGCACGATGGGGAAAAAGTCCCACACCCCTGGCACAGAAATAGCGGCTCCACAGAAGTAACGGCAAAACATTAGCTTGCTGTTAGCTGTTGTGGTGCACCTGGTGCACCGCTGGGGGAGAGGCGGGGCAGTGACAAGTAGAAACCGGTATGTCTTTTAAATCCGGATATAAACGATACAGTTTTATATGAAATGGTAAACATTTATCGCTTCACCGATATATATCGTCACATTGCACAGCCCTAATGACATCTGTAATTTACTGAGATATACCAGCACATAGTACACACTATACAGTAAAAAAATTTGTTAAACTACAAAAAATGCCATTGTCTGTTGTAAAAAAAATGCAAATGATACAATAAATCATTGAGGAATATGATGCTCATGTTTTATTCAGTATATCAAAAACAGTAATTAACTTTTTATATGTTAAAGACAGAAAGACCATATTGTACCAAGGGAAATTCAGATTCTCAGGAAAACTGCCACTTACCAATTAATCCTTAATCGATCAATGAGGTGAATCAACTGATGATTAATGAATTAATCGATAACTTGCATCCTTACTTTTGACATTCTCTTTAAAAAGTAGCTGTGAATTATCTTTATTTCATTATGTGAAGTAGGGCTGTGCGATATGACGATATATATCGGATGACGATATAAAAACGTCTATCGTTTCATAGAATACTCTATCATTTATATCGTATTTAAAATGCACATACCCCCATTTATTCAGTAAAGCTCCTACCTCAGCACTACTTGTCAGCGCCCCGTCTCTTCCCCGCAGTGTGCGACAGTGCACAGCCGAACAGGTGTGGTGGGTGGCTAGGCTTCAGTCCAATGGATGCTAATGCAAACTCCAAACTACCAGTTCAAATAGTTGCTACTCCTGTTTGCCAGGGATGTGGGACTGTTTTTCATCGTGCTGCGTCAGAGAGGATAGTTCGCTGACCTCGTTTAATAGCAGGAAAGTAACGTTAACAAATGCTAAATGACAATGCTAAGTTGTGCTAACTGGAAACCGTAGCAGACGATCGTTTCTTTTGGTTTAAATTACTGCTGAGTTTCTTAGTTTTGTCTGAATTTTTTTTTTATTAAAGCTGCAGAAGTGCATGATGGTGGTACATACATGCAAAATAAATAATAAATACATTAAAACGAGTCAGAGAAGCAAGTTGGCTCTTAATGTAATTTGATGTCTAATCATTTTAATTAGTCATGTATTGATAATGAATAGTTTAAGTCATCCCATGTATTTTATTACATTTCCTTTTGTGTCTGACTTTCAGATCATGGCCAATCTGAAATATTTTTACTAAGAAGCAAACGGGTTAAATCAGGCCAGAATGTTGTCAGGCTACATACAGGTTTACACTTAAATTTTCAATGATTTAAACTAACAACTAATTTATATCTGTAGATGGCAGCCATAGGTAATTTTCTAATTTTCAGACATTTTTTATGTTTTGGGTTTTTTTTTTTTTTTGCTATTCTCTTCTGGCTCAGGAAATATTTAACTTATTGATGTTTACTTTTTATTCATATATGATTTAGAAGAAAAACCTGAAATTTATGAGAAGTAGTGTATGAAGTAGACTGAAGAGGGGAGAAAGAAAACAGCTGAATAACCAAATCCCAAAAATCAAACAATTACTCGGACGACCACATAACCAACTACAGCCCTGCATATTTAAGCTCAACAGCCCACTTTCCCCTTCTATTTCCTGAGCTCATAACAGAAATGTGACTCATCTGACTCACTTCCCTCCTTTCTTTTGACTCCTTTTCTTCTTGTTTTTGCCTGCAGCCTGTGGAACGCTGGTGGGGTCAGCCAGACTCTGCTCATCTGTGGCGATGATGTAGTCGTAAAATCCCTGGTTAAACTGGGTGATGATGTGACACCTACAGCAGAGTGGTAGGAAACACAAACATGAACACAAGAAAAGAGTGAGAAGTTTGTGCTTTAATGATCATTTCTGTATTCGGTATTTCAGTGCTCTGATTCTACTGAACATCAAATATAGTAAATAACAAATCTGTGCATTAAACACCAAAAGAAATCGGCTGGGAGCCTGAAAAACTGGTTCTTAGCTGGACCTCAAAGAATTGTTGCTTTTTCTGTCCAAACCATGACATCATCAATGGGAATGTCATTGTGAAATAGAAAGGAGAAAATGATGAAAACAGGAAAAAAAAACATTGCAGAGGTCTGCAGAAAATAAATACTAGGTGAGGTTTTGGAGACAAAAATGTCTATAAATTATCAAAGCAAGCAGATGCCACCAGTTTGCCACAGTTGTGTCTACTTCTGAGTGCCTTGTGCACTGAGCAATCAATGGAACTTTGGGTCCCCAAAACTGGTATGAACATGGTGCTGGATCACCAGAACGGAACCAGAACCAAGAGTTCACCGAGCTCCGACTGTCACATGACCCATCTTCTCACCTCGACTGAACAGGGAGCTCAGAGTTGAGAACACAGGCGGGGATGCCGAACTGTTCAAGGAACAGTTTGAGTCTGTAGCATCGGTCCAAGTCCCCCACGAACAGCAGCGTTTTCCCCTGAATCAGCCGCAGCTTGAGCAACGTGTAAATGAGCAGGAACTTGTCCTCTTCCTCACATTTGATGACGAACTGCTGCAGCTGGCTGCTGTCCGGGAGCTGAGAACCCTGAAGCTTCAGGACCACCTGACAGGAAACGACAATGACAACAAAAAAACATAAAAAAAGAGATAAAGACAGCATCCTCACACTAAGCTACTGTTCCTTCTACAGTTTTCCACAAAATGTTGTTGATACACAACTTGTGCTTTTTGTTGTTGTTTTTTTAATATAAATTTTGCCTTTACTATACATTTCTATTTTTTCTTTACTGTACATACTGTATATAGTTGAGTAAAATATGGGAAACAGGGTTAAGAGCAGGGTGCAGACATCCAAGGAAGCTCATGCTGACTCGGAGCTGAACAAAAGACAATTGTGACTTGGCAACATGCTCAGGTGGTATCCACCATACCCGTTAGGCCAATGGACATCTGTAAATGTAAAAATCTACAGCTTTTCTTGTGGAAAAATATATAACAGGAAAGGAAAAAAATGCATAATTATACAAAAAAATCTAGCAAGTTTACAACTAAATATGGTACTAGTTTAATGCACTCTGGATCCATTTAACTCTGGGCAGAACCAAAAAATTATGTTTAACATCCCCTTAAAACAATGATCATGTGGCGGCAGTGGCTCAGGAGGTATAGCAGGCCATCCAATAACTGGAGGGGTTGGTGGTTCAAATCCCGCTCTCCCCAGCCATCCTGCCATTGTGTCTCTGGGCAAGACATTTTACCCACGTTGCCTCCAGTGTCCATGACACTGGGTTTGAATGTGTATAAATGTTTGGCAGTGGTCGGAGAGGCTGCTGGCGCGGATTGGCAGCCACGTTTCCGTTAGTCTGCCCCAGGGCAGCTGTGGCTACAGTAGTAGCTTACCACTACCATTGTCTGTGGCGTGAGTGAATAATGTATCTATTGTAAAGCATCTGAGTATCCATGAAAAGCGCTATATGAATCTGATGCTTTATTATTATTATTACTACATCATAAAACTTGGTATACAATATAGTTTACAATAGCTGTGCCTCAGTGTGTGATGCCAACTTAAAGCAAGGCAGACTGTGTGAAGAAAGCCTGACTATAAATATGGGCACCACAGCTGCCCTTATTTACAACATGAAAGAAATTTCACTTCAGCTTTCTAAGCCTTTATTATTATATTTGCAATATTTGTACTCTTTTACCACATCTTCTTTGCCATCACTTTTTCCCCCCCCTTTCTTTTCTTTAAAACCATCATTACCACAGCTGTGCCCTGGTCATACAGTCTGACTGGTGTCTTTCTGAGTGTGGCAGTGACATTACAGGGTTGTGCAGCAACAGCTCCTTTAAGGTCTGGACGTCCTCAGAGAATGTGGCCGACATCAGAAATGACTGGTAGATCTTTGGTAGATGGCTGTCAAAACACAAGCGGCACAACACATGGCACACTGATTAGATGTGTTAAATATTAAAGCCAAACCAACATAAGTCTAAGTAAAGTCGAAGTGAACACAACTCTGGTAAATGAAGATGCTCTGAAAGTCACAATTTACTGTAGCTTTGACAAGATAAACAGAAAAAAAAACCTCCATTCTGATTTATCACCATTATTTGGTCTAGGGTTATTCATCATCATCATAGCAGTCTGTCGGGGGCAACAATGACTGTTTCATTTAGGTCTGATCAGATTCCTCCACGCAGCTCTGTCCTTCGCCCTCCACTGCCAGGAACTCCTGGCCTTGTTAACCCGGGCGATGTCCGAACCGGTATGAGTTGCTTTCTGACTGACCATTTCATGAAACTGCTTGCAAAGTATTTGAGTACCGCTAGCTTTTGCTGGACTAGCGGCACATTCTTGGCAGATAGAGGCATTATCAGTGGCAAGGACAGGCCAAGACAAACTGACTCCAGTATCTGTTGCAGTGACTGACCAGATGATAGGTTTGTTTATCTCTGCTCTTTGTGTAGTGCATGTCACGATGCACCGACTGGCAAAAGTCCACCACAGACCTTGCAACAGACATGCTTATCTGCCAGGATGTCCAGTCTCACCCCGTACAATACAAAAAATAGCATTTGACATTTACTAATACTTAAACCAAACCAACGGTAATCACCCCAGAAGCAGAGTTACATGTAAGTAAGTAACTAACTAACTAACTAACCTGCACTTATATAGCGCTTTTCTAGTCAAAAGACCACTCAAAGCGCTTTCATTAATACTAACCCTCTATTCTAAGGGCCTATAGGAAACAAATATCTAGGGACAATTTAGAACAGCCAATTAACCTAACATGCATGTTTTTGGCATGTGGGAGGAAACCGGAGAAATCCCGGAGTAAACCCACGCAACACGGGGAGAACATGCAAACTCCACACAGATCACTGTTGGTCGGGGGCTGGGATCGAACCCACGATCCCACGATCCCCACAATCCCCCGGCCAAGGGTAAACTGTGCTGCCGCAGTGCTAACCACTGCGCCACCGTGCAGTAAAAGGAAAACAAATATTTAAAAAAAAAAAACAAAACCACAGGTCAACAATCTGAACTGTAGAACAAGACTCATTGAGCATTTCTGTTAAAGGGGTCATTGATTATACTTTTTTCCTACATTTTAACAGCTCACACGTCTTAATGAAATGTTTGTGATATATTTTGTTCAAATTTTCTTTAGTTGTTGCAGCAAATTTGTTTTTTATTTTTCCAGCCCGTCAGAGAACGCTGTGCTGTCACTTTAAAGAAATCCCTGACCGCATTTAACTCTCCCCCTTCTTCTTACATCACGATTGCTAACATTGACTGGCTAGCTCATAGCATTTGCTCGGATGTATCCTGAAGTGACTATGGGCTGGGTCGGCCCCAGAGTCTTTCATGGCACGGCTGGAGAATATCTGTAAAACTCCTTACATTTGTTGCTGACCGAGAAAAGCCTTTTTAACAGTTTTGCAGAGTTTCTCCACTTGTGCCGATGGGTACCCCAGGGCTAACTGGTCCCGTTACCCTGACGTTTGTCTTAAGACAAGGTAAGATAATCCTTTATTAGTCACGCAGTGGGGAAATTTACAAAAAAGAATGAATGAAATAATGCATCACTGGTTGACAGGGATGTGTAGGGCCAGTGGTTGATAGGTCCCTGGAGTACAATACACACAGAAACATTAGCAAATGAGTGGCTGAACTGCTAGCTTCAAGGCAGTTAGCAGACATTAACGGCTAGCTGACGTTAGTTTGCTGCTCAAAATAATGTCTAAGAATGACATATATGGTCAAGTGTTGGTCAATGAACAACGATTCAAGTGGAGATGAACAGAATTTATGGAAAACAGCAACCCCAACCAACCGGATCAAGAGTTCAAACTAACACTAGGCAGCCTGTTGGTCACATGACCAATACTGACCAACCACATAGACACGTTAATGCTAACAGGGCTCAATGTAGCATCACAGCTAAAATATCACAAAATAAGCCAAAATGGCACAAGATACATTATTGACTATGGATTAGTGAACCAGGTGGAAACAGTGATGTCTATTAGGGTGACTGAAATCTAAAGAAAATCCATCCAGCCATCTTCCACCGCTTATCCAAGGATCCGCGTTGTGGGGGCAACAGTCTAGGCAGAGAAGCCCAGACTTCCGCCCAGTTCACATAGCACCATGATTCCCATCATCCCTCCTGCAGGTGGTGAGCCCGCTGGAGGACAGACCCATATTCCTCCTTTGGGTACACTCGGTTCCTGATGTAACGCTTTTCATGGAGATCCACTGGACCACTCTTAGTCTGGCCCTTCACCCAGGACCAGTTTGCCTTGGGAGCTCATGGGATCATTCGAGCACTCAAACCCCTCCACCACGATAAGGTGGTGATCCACGGAGGGGAGAAATCTAAAGAAAATAATAAAATAAACCCCGCTTGGTAAGCTGACTCGTTAGCTTACTGCTGTCCACATGATTGAATGTTGTTGACAGGTGTTCAGTGTTGTGGGTGGGTATGAAGGACGCACTGGAATTTTTTGAATGGAAAAACTATATCAAGGCTGCGTGTTTTTTTAAATGAGCGTTTTGATGTTTTTTCAATAACCACATGACCAATAGACGCCTTTCAGAAGGTTAAAACCTACAAAAGCACTATTTTTCAGTCAGTGACCAGCTTAAAACAAAAAATAGCCCATCAATATTAGTAACAGGCAAGTTTTTTTTCCTCTACAACCTTTTTCTCATTTTATTTTTTTTTAATTTAACCTTTATTTATACAGGGTAGTTCCATTGAGAGGCAACCTCTCTTTTTCAAGGACGCCCCGTTCATTTAAACAGATACACATTCACACCAGGAAGCTGCCCAGTACAACCACAGACTGGATTGTGGCCACTGAGCAGCTCCATTGGAGCAGTTGGGGTTAAGGGCCTTGCTCAAAGGCACCACAGTGGCGTTAAGGAAAGTGGGGCAAGTACTGCTATGTTATCTGTCCCATCCATCCATCCATCCATCTTCTACCGCTTTTCCGGAGGTCCGGGTCGCGGAGGCAGCAGTTCAAGCAGAGAAGCCCAGACTTCCCTCTCCCCAGCCACCTGCTCCAGCTCTTCAGAGGGGATACCAAGGCGTTCCCAGACTAGCTGGGAGACATAGTCTCTCCACCGAGTCCTGGGTCTGCCCCGGGGTCTCCTCCCAGTGGGACGTGCCTGAAACACCTCAAGTGGGAGGCGTCCAGGAGGCATCCTAATCAGATGCCCGTACCACCTCAACTGACTCCTTTCAATGTGGAGGAGCAGCGGTTCTACTCTGAGCCTCTCCCGGATGACTGAGCTCCTCACCCTATCTCTGAGGGTGAGTCCAGCAATCCTACGGAGAAAGCTCATTTCAGCCGCTTGTATCCGCGATCTCGTTCTTTCGGTCATTACCCAAAGCTCATGACCATAGGTGAGAGTAGGAACGTAGATTGACTGGTAAATCGACAGCTTTGCCTTAGAACTAAGCTCCCTCTTCACCACAACAGACCGGTACAACGTCCGCATCACTGCAGATGCTGCTCCAATCCGTCTGTCGATCTCTCGCTCCATTTTCCCCTCACTCGTGAACAAGACCCCAAGATACTTAAACTCCTCCACTTGGGGCAGGAGCCTGTCCCCAACCCGGAGAGGACAATCCACCTTTTTCCGGCTGAGGACCATGGACTCGGACTTGGAGGTGCTGATTCTCATCCCAGCCGCTTCACACTCAGCGGCAAACCGTCCCAGCAAGAGCTGTAGGTCATTGCTGGATGAAGCCAACAGGACAACATCATCTGCAAACAACAGAGATGAGATCCTGTGGTCACCAAGCATGACACCCTCCATTCCCTGGCTGCGCCTAGAAATCCTGTCCATAAAAATTATGAACAGAAATTATCCCCTCGTGGATTTTTGTGGGGGGTGCTTCGGGAGTATGGGGTATCGGGCTTGTTGTTACGAGCTATTCGGTCTCTGTACGACCGTTGTGAGAGTTTAGTTCGCATTGCCAACACTCGGTCGGAGTCATTCCCAGTGAGAGTTGGACTCCGCCAGGGCTGCCCTTTGTCACCGGTCCTGTTATCTGTCCCACCCACATCTAATCCTGCCGGTCCAGGGATCGAACCCGCGACCCCCACTCACCAGTCCACATCCCTAACCATTAAGCCTTATTCATGTTGCATTTCCCTTCTGGTCCGCTTTGGTCAACATGCCCTTTGGGTGAGCCCAGCACACACTTGGAGTTGTACGTGCTCACTTTTTTTGTCTACCAGTCCAAGCAGTTGACGCATGTACACAACTGTTATTTGTAGCTTTGCCCCAGCCCTATGGGGAGCGCAAATGCGTTAACACGCCAGTTTGTTCATCGGCTATAAAACACGAGAGTGACATACTTTTTTTTTCGTAGCAACAACAGTGGCGTTGTTTCAAGGAAAAGGAGAATTTACTGTTTTCCAGTGCTCCTCTCTGCTCAAGCCGCTGCTGCTGCAAAAGGATTCATGTATGTTTATTCTTGTCTTCCGCCTCCTCGTTGTCTTCCTCATCTACTTTGTGTTTGTATGCTGTGTTGATAGCGCCATCTTGTGAATAGGATGTTCAGTCATACGCATGCTCTGCCAACGCGTTCAGATCGTGGGCAGGCCGCGCGGTCACAAAATTTGGGCTGCACGTGGTCGTCCGCATTATAGCCCTGTATACACTAGCGGAGTGAAGACGATGATGTAAATTTCGTCACACAAGGTTTCCGGTTGCACGTATGCGGACAGCGGAGGTGCAGCATGAATCCAGCTTAAGGCCACCACTGCCCACATTTCAATGGAGAATTTTTTTGATTTAAGGTCCCATATGGAGAAGTAGAGGGGGTGTGACTTAGGCTCTCTATTGTGTCACTTTTCTTGCAAATTTTGCTAGCTTTTCCATCCTAAACTCACTTTTTTTCTTATTAATTTAACCTTTGCTCTAAACCCTTTATTAAGGTGGGAAATTTTCTTTCAGGACTACTTGCATTATTAATTTGCTCTTTTCAAACAGCACCCCACTGTAGAAATTAGGGCAGACAACACATTACAGTTCTCAAATATTATAAGAATTAGTTTATAATATAGGTATTGTAAATCAAGCACAGTTGTTGCAGAGTGACACAAATCCAGTAAAATGTCTGATTGCTGTTATCAGGGAATATATTAACTCCTTTATGCTCAAATGGAACTGCATGGTGTATAGACATACTGTATTTATAACATCTAGAGAGAAAATTCTACGTGCTCTTACCACAGTAAGTTCTTCAGATCAGCCTCAAACCCAAAAGAGAAGATCAGATCGGCCTCATCCACCACCAGCATCTCTAGGGAGGAGTGAAGGACCAGATTCTGGGCGTTAAGGTGGGCTAGCACACGAGATGGAGTCCCGACGACCACATCAGGCTTCTCCATAAGGATGGGCCTGTCCAAACATGAGAGAACGTTTACTACAACATTTCACCAGGATATAAAGGAACGTTTTATTAACTGTCACTTACATTAACCAGTATAAAGAGACATGTTTAAAGAACTGTGCAAAATCGTTAAATACTTCAGATATATAGATTCTATCCAGCCCTTTAAAAAGAGTTTGATGCTCTTGAATCGGCCTTGAACTGTGGGGAAAAAGGCAAAAACTGACCTTTGAGATGACAGATCGGCCTTGCCGGAGATGTCAGCCACTCTGATGTCCCTGGAGCAGTAAGCTGTTAGCTGTCTTATCATAGTCTGAACCTGGTGGCCCAGTTCTTTGGTAGGAACCAGGATCAGAGCTCTCACATCCTGCTCACGAACACTCTGAACATGATAACACAGAGGCAGGCAGTCAGGAGGGTTAAAATGACTGACAAAGAACAGAGTTTTTGATTATATCAACAACACATCATGTTCCAGTATTAAAGAACCTTAGAAATGTCTTTTTCCACATCACCTGTTTGGAGTCCAGGATACGCTGGATGACGGGTAAGGCATACGCGGCAGTCTTCCCAGACCCGGTCCTGGCTCGAGCTAGAAGGTCCTTCCCCTCCAGAGCCAAAGGGATTGCCTTTTCCTGGATCAGAGTGGGCTTCGACCATCCCAGATCTGCAACTGCCTACAAAAATAAAATAAGATCTTATTAATGGGAATTTATTCTACCCCAAACTAATGTTGCAATTTAACAATTTCCAGTAGCAGCCTTCATTTCCTCTCACTACAGTGTTAACAACTGTAGTATAGCTTCTCCAAAAAAGATGGTTTATATTCAGTGTGTCAGCCACTCTTCTTGCTTTCAACTGGCCCAAAATGCTGAAGACCTGAACAAAACTCAATTTCCCCTCTGGGGATCAATAAAGTATACTAAATCTAAAAAAAAAAATAAATAAATAAAAAAAAAAGAATTACATGAGACTGTAAAAGAAAGAAGACACCGCCACCCACTGGCCTGGAATAGACACTACAACAGTTATGATTGCTTTAGCAGATCTGTGTGAACAAGGATATTTTCCTTTACTGCAGCTGTGTGAATAGGCCCTATACTACAGCTATATCAGCCTCCTTGCACGCTCCCATTTTTTTCCAGTGCTCTCCCATTTTTTTTACAACTTATTTTAAGATTTTATTGTTTATTTTAGATGCGTTAGCACCTCTGAACTTTCAACAGTACCAATATTGCTCAGTGAGTGTGTACAATACGATAACACAATGGGATAGAGCCTTGCATTACCAAAGATAAAAATCAACTAATTTGGACCATCTGCTATTATACTTAACTTGTGTGAATTAATTTTACACTTGTATTGCTAATTGCTAGTTTTCCTCCACTCAAAATTTAATGTGTCACTGACAGTTGCATTATTTTAAAAATTCTGACTTGTCTCAGTGTGATGAGCTCATTTATTGTATGTTTAGTGTCCTGGGGCCTCATGTACAAGGACTTGGGTGGATTTCCTACTGAAAGATGACGTACGTTTAAATCAAGAAAACAGCGTACACACAAAATCCACATGTATGAAACAGTGCGTATGCAGGAACCCAAGCACCTTTCCTTTGTACATCCCAAGCTACCTGGAATTGAGCACACATGAGGGAACGCCAGCCTCCTCCCTTGACACACCTCCATTTGAATATGTAAACTGACGTAAATATGCCCTGCATCTGAGATTCTCCTCACTGCAGGATCAGAAATCATGTCTACATGTGGGAAGAAGAGGAACTTCACAGTTGAAATGACTTCAATTGACATAAAAATGTAATTCTATCTTTATTGTATTCTTAATTTAGAAAGTTGAAAATATATACTGTAGCATTCTGGGGAGTGCAACCACAAGGGCTGATGGGAAATGATTAATATCTAGATATAAGCGTGTTCTATTTGCGCTAATTGTTTGAAAACAAGTTAAATGGCAAGTTACTGTCAAAGTTGCTCTGCTGAAATTTTCTTGTGTTGCATTTTTTCTGTCAGTGCCATCAGTGTGAGTGCTGTTGTGGGGAGAGAACTCTGTCAAAGATGGCTGCTGTAATAACAGTAATATAAGTAATATTAGTTTTATTCAACTAAACCTTTCTTGTGTAATTTGTTTATTGCAAACACCTGAAAATTTTGCCAATAAACCTAAATTGCAATGGGGGTTGAATAATTTTGATTGCAACGGTACTTGGGACAATGAAGTGAAGTGTCTAAAGCACAGGAGGATCTGGTTTTGCATTAACTACCATCTAAAGTTTAGATGGTAGTTAATGCAAAACCAGATCCTCCTGTGTTAGTGACTAACACATCCCCCTATGATGTTCCTATGATGTCTACATGACGCTCACATGACATCATATAAACCATACGACTGTAGTGCCAGAACAGGGCAAGTATGTAATTGAACTTGATGGAACACTAATGATTCCAGACGGCAAACTGGAAGACATTGTCAGTTGGGTGTATGCAGACATGACTGTTTGTGTGTGTGTCACCATCACAGCACTTGCTATGAGATCATCTAAGATCACAGGCAGGCATCACTGAACGAGTGGTGACGGCAAACACCAAAGGCAGGTTTCACCATGGTTACTGTTGCCAGACAGACACACCATCAAAGATCAAAGGCAGGCATCACTGAACAAATGACGACGTCAAAGATCAAAGCCAGGCATCAGCATGGTTGCTGTTGCCATGGTAACACTAACTTCCTATGGGCATGCAGAAATGCTTGCTGACACCTGCTTTCTATGGTCATGCAGAAATACTTGCTTATACTCGGTTTCTACGGGCATGCACGGGTATGTACTAGTAATATACAATTTCAAAATTCATTAAAGCTTGAGTAGGGAGAAAACTGAAAAGTTAAAAAAACAAAACAAAACAACTGCAGGATTCTTACAGCTCCCTCTTCTCTGTCCTAAGCCACTCCATACCCAAAATACACCTTTATGACACACATCGGATGTTGTCAAGCAGCCAATAGCAAAGCTGGCTGACAAGACCTGTCACTGGTCAAAGAAACTGTCATAGGTGTGAAACTTTCAATAGGCTGAACAGAGTGGTGATGGGAATAACGGTCCTTAGGAGACAAATCTTAAGGCTCTATTCCTTCCAAAGGGTGTTTTTTGTTTTTTTGTTTTTTTTAAAAAAGGCTAACCCTAACCACTAAAGGTATCAGAGAATGGCTCAGATAATAAGCCAGGGGTCACCAACTAAAAGTGCAAGAGGTCCGATAAGTCAGTCCTCCTCCCCAGCTGAGGTTCGAATTAGGGCTGGGGATCTTTAGGAGCCTCACAATACAATTATGATTCAGGGTCTCCAATTTGATTCTGAAACCCATTCTCGATGCATTTTTTGTTTGGTGGTTTGTTTTTTTTTCCAGGATTTTTTTTCCCTCTCACTGTCTATCAGCTTGTTACCTCTGCCAGGCCGCAGGGCAGGAGGTTATATTTTTGCCAGCATTTGTCTGTCTGTCTGTTTGTCTGTCTGTTGGTTAGCAAGATAACTCAAAAAGTTTTGGACGGATTTCGATGAAACTTTCAGGCATTGTTGGAAATGGTACAAGGAAGAACTGATTAAATTTTGGGGATGATCCGGATCACCGTCTGGATACAGGAATTTTTTAAAGGATTCTTTAACACTGTGAGATACGGCCATTTTCAACATGTGTGCAGGGGCAATGGAGGGCGCTGGTCGTTGTGTCTGACGAACACAAACTCCGCCTTCTTCAAAGTTTTAGGCACAAAAGCCCGTGGAAAACTGTGGTGGGCAGGGCCCGGCAGCGTGCCTGAGTTTGCGCTACGCTGCAAAAGCTGAGACGGGCAGCTGTCCGGCGCCGGATTATTTGGCAGAAATTCCCCGGGCAGCCATAGGGGCTGCGCAAAAACAAGCTCTCTGCCGGGGAAGCTTCCAAATCCTCTTTTGCCGTGGAGCGCAACCCCAATATAAAACCCACGGCAACCTGTCTACCCAATTTGCATCCGTCAGTGAAGCCCTCAGTGCTGCTTTCAGTGATCTATGAAAACGCTCGCAGCCTGGGACTTTGCAGATGGAGGAGATGGACACAACACCAACACTTCAGTTTATTACCTCCGCCAAGGAGGTAATGCTTTTACTACTGAACCACTAATCCTATCATTGTGAATCCAATTGCTAGTCATATCTTTTCATGGTCAAGGAATCTGAAAACGTACACACAAACACTGTATGGGGGGAACTGTGGCGCTTGGCGGAGGTCTGCGCTCTCCGAGTGCTTTTCTAGTTACTTTTAAAAACAAAGTGTTTGTAATGACCCATGGATTTACTTCAAACATCTTTTAATAAAATAAATGGAAGAGAAATATGACAAGCCACATGGACAAATTTATCTGAAAACATGCTTTTAAGAACTGTCATCTTTTCATGGACATTCTTTAAGACCACAGCTGTCTCCAGCAGGCCAATATAATTTGCTTTTACACATTATTTTATTAAGCTGATATTTTAGCTGTTTTTAATTCTGTATTTTTTGAACAAAAAAATTAATTCTTTGCTGAATTTCAAATAAAACAATCATAATAATACAGGGGAACACCAAATGTGTTGTTGACTCCAAATACGCAAATAGCTCTAAAATTCTAAAATCTACAACTTAAATTCTAAAAATGGAAAGTTTTACAGGAGAACACAAACTAAATTACATACATTTAAAAAGATTAATATTTAAAAAAAACAAAATCTCACTAAAGTCCACCTCTACTATATTTTCAGGATTAAAAAAGTTTCAAATTTTAAGCCTAAAAAGGGACAGAGAATATAATTAATTCCAGAGTACATAATTCCTTTGGAGGTTTTTTATGTCAAAGTTTTTATCTTTTTAACCTCGTCTGTGTCTGTTTGGGTAACACTCTGCCACTGGGAGAGAGGAGGTGGATGTGTGTGGAACTTTTCATGTTCAGTAAAACACAGAGCAAATTATTGTTTTGACATGATATCAGAGGGTCGCAGAAATTACCCCCATAAACAACGCCATGCAGCCCAATGGGGACGCTGTCCCAGGAAGGTGTGGAGGAGCCGCGGGGACCTTCCATCAACAAACCCCCGAGTGGACCCGTACCATCGCAGGCAGCCAGAGCGGTGGTGGACACAATTTCACAGCAACGTTTCATTCCGCGGGTTACAGCAAGAAGGAAGGCGTGGCTGTCCGCCCACGGAGAACGTCCAAGGTCCCACGCCATAAAATGTCCAGGCAGACGCCGCCAATACAGCACTTGAGTTCTGTTTTTCATTCGGTTAAAACAAAACAGTATAAATTTTCCCAAAACTATATTAAAAAGCTTCGGAGTCCGGACGGAGGACGGAGGACTCAGGACCCCATCTGGACCTGAGTCTGCCAGTTGGTGACCCCTGTAATAAGCTTTCCTTACATTTGGGCAAAACGGAGGTCATTTTATTTGGTTCTAAACATAGACTACATAAACAAAATACCATTCAGGTGCAATGTGCTGGTAACATACTGAAGTGTCAAAAACAAGTAAAATATCTTGGTGTCACAATCGATCAATCTTTATCTGGAGTAGGAATGGTTGAAAAAGTTATAAGCAAGTCAAATGCCAAATTGAAATTTCTCTACAGACATGCAAGGGATATCAATTTGAAAACCAAAAAACTACTTGTTTCTGCACTGATACAATGTTATTTTGATTATGCCAGTACATCCTGGTACACTGAGTTAACCAAGAAACAGACTAGGTTACACTGAACTCAGAACAAAGTTATCCAATATCTTTTAAATGCACCAGCCAGAAGTCATATTGGAGCTCAGGAATTTGAGTTGGTCCATATGTTACCTGTGGAATTGCATGTCAGCCAACTAAAACTCAGTCTGGTCAAAGGGCACTGCTCCAAATTGTCTTTCAGAACCATTTATTGTTGACAGGGGACTCCCATCAAATCAACACAAGATCCAGTACTGTGTCTCTCCATGTACCTCAAGTCAAGCGCCATGGTAAATCTTCGTTCTGTTATTCTAGTATATTAGAGTGGAATCAACTGCCCAGCCACATCCAAAGTGCCACGAGCAAGTCTCAGTTCAAAATTTTAGTCAAAAAATTTTTATTTCAAAGTTTTAATGATCAAGAGTCCAATCCTTTCATGCATTAGGTTTTATTGTCATTTCTTTATTTACCATTTTCTTTTGTTAATGTATTGAATATTGTACCCTTGTTGAACATGCATTTTTGTTTACTTTTTTACTGGACCACAATGGAAATAAGTGCTTGCACTTTTTTCTGTTATCCATTTGTTTTAATGATTATGCATATTTATACAACGTCATTTTAATGAAGAATAAATAGAGTAAACTAAAAAAGCCTCAAGTTCTCATCATTCATGACTAACTGCTTTTCTCCGCTCACGTCAAAGAGTTGGTCGATTACGGCAAATAAGAATACGGCAGAGACAGAAAAAAATGGCTCCCAATAGGCTGGAGCCTATCGCAGCATCTTTGGCCAAGAGGCAGGGGTATCCCCTGGACAGACCACCACTCCATCGCAGAGCCAACACAGAGATACAGGCAACCATTCACTCTCACACCTAAGGACAACATGCATGTCTTTGGACTATGGGAGGACACCGGAGTACTCCGTGAAAACCCACAGATACAAGAAGAACATGCAAACCCCACACTGAAAGGTCACCATTACAGTACCCGGTCAAGTCCCCCCATAACCAACTTGCCCAACAGCAAACTCGCCCCAGAAGCATACACATGTAGGCCGTGCACTACCTGAACTCTCATCATCATCAGCTGTGTCTCAGTTCAAGTTCTGCGTCCTCCAAGTGTGCATTTCTAGGCCAGATACGTCACTATTCGTTCACAGATTCAAACTTAGCGGCTCAACAACTCCTGAACAAAACATTGTTAAAACACAAACCACACACACTGGTAAAGTGGACAATGAGCTATGACCTCATTTTCATTAAAAAGAGCCGTCCTCCGAGCTCCAGCAGTTACATTGGTGTCCATGAGCTGCCTTCGGGGAAACAAATGTGAAGGGACCATCTGCAAATTGCAACTCCGAGAAAAAAAAAAAAAACTTAAAATTAAGTACTGTCATGATCATAAGGTGTAATGGCACCAGAATCAGTTCATACATCAATTATGTTGGTTTGGTCAAACTAAAATGCTTAGTTTGCATAAATTTTATTTTTCATAGTTTGGAGAAATATTTATTAAAAAAATACCCAGTAACTTGAAAATTACAAAGTGTGGCTTCACCAAAATCACCACACATGCAATCCATCTTCTTCTAGTCAGACTACAACACATAGCTGGATTAAAGAAATGTTTTCATAGCTTTTGGGAATATTTATTAGGATTACATTTCAGCATCATCAAGGTTAGAGCCACTAAATGCTGCCCAGCCACTAGGGTCTCCTGTTAGTAACACTTGTTACTTGGGCCCCCCCAAAATATCATAGGTTAGGGAAATATTTATTAGAGATGAAAGTTAAAAACTTCTAAACAACTGAGTGCAGCTTCACCAAAATTACCTCATACATCATCCATCATCTGATGGTCATATTACATCACTTAAGTTGGGTAAAAAACATTTTTTCATATTTTTGGTGAATATTTGGTTTAACCAAAACAACACAATTGACATATAAACTGATTCTGGTGACATTACACCTTATGATAGTAACAGTAATTTTAAGTTTGTTGTTTTTTGTTTTTTTTCTTGGAGTTGCAATTTGTACACACCCTGAGTACACACCCTCAAGGCTGTGTACTCAGTCCACTGTTGTTTACACTTCTAATACATGACTGTGTGTCCAAACACGAGAGGAACCAGATTATTAAGTTTGCAGATGACACCACGGTGGTGGGACTTATTCAGAGGGATGAGGAATCAATGTACAGGGAAGAAGTGAGAGACCTGGAAGGCTGGTGCAGGGAGAACAATCTGGTGCTCAACGTGGACAAAACGAAGGAGATGATTATCGACTTCCGGCGGTCACAGCCTGAGCACGTCCCTCTCAGCATCGGCGGCCGTTTAGTGGAGAGAGTAGAGAACATCAAGTTCCTCGGAGTGCAGATCTCGCAGGACCTGACCTGGAGCAAGAATTCCTTGGAGATCAGGAAGCGGGCTCAGCAGAGACTGCACTTCTTGAGGAAACTCAAACAGGCCTCTCTCCCCATCTGCATCCTCAGGACCTTCTACAGAGGTGTGGTGGAGAGTGTTCTGACGTACTGCATTGCTACATGGTACTCTAGCTGCAGTATGTCAGACAAAAAAGCCCTGCAGAGGATAGTCAAGGGGGCGGAGAGGGTAATTGGAGTCTCCCTCCCCTCTGTCCAAGAACTTTTTCAGAACCGCTGTAGGAGCAGGGCACTGAACATTGTCAAGGACTGTTCTCACCCTCTGCAAAAACACTTTGAACTTCTTCCATCTGGTAAACGATTCCGGAGCATCAGAGGCAGAACCACCAGACTGATCAACAGCTTCCTCCCACAAGCTGTCAGGATGCTGAACAGCTGACCCGGAATCTCTCATACACACTACTGCACCTATGGACATTTTGTATATTATAGTTAGTTATTCTTTTTCCCCCCAAGTATGTCTCAGGGATGTGTGAATGGATGGGGGGTGGAGCTATGTGGGAGTGTGTCTTAATCATGTTGCTTCTTATATGGATGCCGAGAGAAACGCAATTTCATCTTGCCTGCACTACAGTTGTATGTACAGCAATATGACAAAGTTTGATTTGATTTGATTTGATTTGTAGACCGTCCCTGCACACTGGTTTCCCCGACGACAGCTCATAGACGCTAAAGTAACTGCTGGAGCTCAGAGGACGGCTCTTTTTAATGAAAATGAGGTTGTAGCTCGTTGTCCACTTTACCAATGTATTAGATTGGTGTGGTTTGTGTTTTAACAGTGTTTTGTTCAGGAGTTATTGAGCCGCAAAGTCGGAATCTGTGAACATCTTGCCAACTTTACCAAAGTCTAAAAAAAACTTTGGAACACTCTGCTGTCACCGAGGCTGAAAAGTTCATACGGGGTCAAATTTGACCAAATGTGGTTATTTTTCAGCAGTCTCACCATCGGTGCACACAGTTCTTCCATTAGTGTTGCAGCGCTTGGATCCCTGCGCTTGAAAAATAAACTATGGTCACACTTGATGGGGTGATTTGAGGCGAGTTTGTTGTGGGGCGAGTTGGTTATGGGGCAGTTTTAACTGGCTGGGGCGAGTTGGTTATGGGGAGACTTGACCGTGAACCATCATTAATCAGGGATGGGATTGAACAGCACTGGTGGTTAGTGGAAATGATCCTGCCCATTACCTGTGTTGCATGCAAATTGTTAGAGGAGCTCTGTTTTGATTTGGATATGTAAACCACGTTGGTCAATTTTTGTTTATAAATTTGCCTATAAACAAATTTGTATTTTATGACATTACGAGGCTGCTAAGTGAACTGCAGCACCATTAGCTCTATACAAACTACTTTAAAAAGTATTTAACAAGGACAGTTTAAGGTTGACACCCTGACATCAGGTCGAACAATTTTAAGAAAGGGAGGAAGGGGCCACTGTGGCTATGCACAAAAAAAGTGTACATGTGGCGAAGTAGCCATAGAATTCAAATTCTGCCCAAGAATTCCAGTTTGGCGATGTATACTACCCAACTTCAAAAACAGAAAGAATAACATTTCCAAATTTTATCTTAACTGTGAAATGACCGATGCGGCGACTCCACTGTGCCTCTACACGTAAATGGTTACACGTGATTATTAGCATGATCGCTGTTGTTTCTGTGACGTTTCAAGTGTTTTCTACAGTTTCTAGGATGACGCCTACAGTTCGGTATGTTAGCCATTGTTAACATGAAGTTGACGAAAACGTTTCCATACCTTTAACAGGCGATCGTCTAAACCCATTTCATGAAACTCGACTTTATCTGTGGCCATCTCTGCCAATTGCCAAAAAATGTCGCACAATCTTGACGTCATAACCATGACGTCAAGAATGACGTCGAGATTGTGCGACATTAGTGATGTGCGGATCGATCGATGTGATCCGAGATCGCGGATACAAGCGGCTGAAATGAGCTTTCTCCATAGGATTGCTGGACTCACCCTCAGAGATGGGGTGAGGAGCTCAGTCATCCGGGAGAGGCTCAGAGTAGAACTGCTGCTCCTCCACATTGAAAGGAGTCAGTTGAGGTGGTTTGGGCATCTGATCAGGATGCCTCCTGGACGCCTCCCACTTGAGGTGTTTCAGGCACATCCCACTGGGAGGAGACCCCGGGGCAGACCCAGGACTCGGTGGAGAGATGTTTTTTTCTCTCGCCTACTGTGTCATCCTACCTCTTCCCTCTTTACCCCCTACTGTTCGACTGGCGCCTTCGGGCTGCCACGGCTCTGGGATGCGCTTATAGAGCGCGCCCAATGTCAAGTCAAATTTCAATTCTCCTGTATGTATTGCACGTATGGTAGTATTGACAATAAACCTTTTCATTCATTCATAAACCCGAACTCAGGGGTGTCCAATCATGTGCCATGGAGGGCCAAGACCCTGCAGGTTCTCTCTTCTACCCAGTCTCTTCAGTAGGTGTTTTCACTGATCAGCAGTCAGTGGAAGAAATTCAATGGAATCTGCTGTTGAAGACACTGTTTGGAGGTAAAGCCTGCAGGGTCTTGGCCCTCCATGGTACATGATTGGACACCCCTGCCCAAACCCATTATGATAAAGTACAGATGCTAATATGGCCCAGAATTCCTCCATACACTGGTACTATCACTAAAGTGTGCAGTGTCTTCTGCTGTGGCACATCCAGCAATACAGTCTTCAGTAAATAAAATAATTGTTTTGGTTACTTTTTTCTTAAAAATGAGCCATTATTTTCAAAGTCACCGATAAATGGTTTGTACTGTTGACTCTTTTCCCACCGGTGCCTTAACAGACAAAATAGAAAATCATGATGCAAACACATGTCACTAAATTGTTTATTACAATCAGCAGCAAATTCCAGATTATTCAGAATGTTGTGGAAGATGTGTTCAATGACGAGACATGAGTGCATTCCTCAGGTTCGGCTTTATTGCAGAACACAATCATCCAACATTCTCAAAAGCAAGAAGAGGCAGAATAGTGTTATAGCTCACTCTTATACCTCCGGGGGATTAAGAACTCAAGTCACATGGTGCTTCTGCAAACATTCAATCACAATGCAAGTGTCTGAAGATTCACCATTGTCTCTTATTCTCTGGTGTTCCGGGAAACCCCCCAGGGCCTCCTCTCTGAGACAAGGGCTCGACTTCACACCTCCTCGCCATCTCCTGTCAGCCCCCGTCGATCCAGACACTTGTTCCTCCAGACGTGAAGCCCCAATCCACATAAGTCATACATTTGTGGGAGATATGAACCATACATATGTGCCACATGACCCCCCCCCCAAACGTCTGCATGGGACAAACATACTCATAAATGCATAACATAAAAGACATCACCACATAACCAACAATCAATCCCCCAATCTCTTAGGTCTTAGCTTCCTGCCGAATCTGCTGTAGGCCAGCTTCGCTGCGTCTGCAGCGTCTCCTCGCACCTGGGGATTAGATTTGTTAGCACATCTCTGTGGGAGCTCTGGAGCATGCCTTCTTGGTGGCCTGCCCCAGCGGGGGGCTTTCGCCAACTGCACGCGTTCATCAGCCAGGACAAAAGCGGGCTTGAGTCTGTTTATGCAAATTAGCTCCCTTCTGCCCCCCAAATCTAGCAAAAAATGCTTCTCATTTTTTTCCAGCACCCTGAACGGTCCATCATAAGGCGGTCTCAGCCCTGGGCGTTGTGCATCATGTCTAACAAAAACAAACTTTGCGTTTTTCAAGGCCTCTGGCACAAAAACGTGTGGAAAACTGTGATGCACTGGGCCAGGCAGCGTGTTTGATCCTGTGCCGCTCTGCAACAGCTGAGCGGGGGGGGGCAATTGGGCGCAGGATTTTCCGGGAGAAATTCCCCCGGCAAACGGAGAGGTTGTGCGAACACTAACTCCGCTGGGGAGGCTTGTAAATCCTCCTTCGGTGCAGAACGCAACCCCAATAAAACCCATGGCAGTTTGTCCACCCAATTTGTATCTGTGAGCGATGCTCTGAGGGCTGCTTTCAATGACCTATGAAAGCGTTCACATAAACCGTTGGCCTGCGGGTTATACGCGGTAGTGCGGTGTACCTTCACCCCTAAGCTGCGGGCCATAGACGACCACAGTTCGGAAACAAATTGAGGGCCTCTGTCTGACGTTATATCCGACGGAACTCCAAAACGCGCGACCCAAGCTGTTAAAAACGCGCGCGCAACCTCTTCCGCCGTTGTTGACGACAGAGGTACCGCTTCTGGCCAACGTGTGGTGCGGTCCACCATCGTCAAAAGGTGTGTGTGCCCTTGAGACGAGGGAAGCGGGCCCACCAGATCAACATGCAGGTGATCGAACCGCTTAGCCGGGATGTGAAAAGGCTCCAAAGGGGCCCTCGTGTGCTTGTGTATCTTAGCCCTCTGGCACGCTACACAAGCCGCTGCCCATTCCTTGACCTGTTTGCGCAACCCCGGCCAGACAAATTTCTCCCTCACCATCTTGACCGATGCGCGTACCCCCGGGTGCGCTAGCGAATGGACCGAGTCAAAAACGCGGCGGCGCCACGCGGCTGGCACCACTGGACGAGGCCGACCCGTGGAGACATCGCATATTAAGGGGGGCATACCTATTTGCTGCACCCTGTGCGCCAGCCTTAACCCTGTTGGTCCAGACTGGAGCGCGCGCACATCCGCGTCACCAACCTGCTCCGCAGCCATGTCTGCATAATCCAAACCTACGTGGACCGGGGCTGCGCGTGCTCCCGCGTCACTGCCCTGGCCCACAGCCACCAAGTCTGCCCCCACGTGGCCTGGCGTTGCCACAGCACGTGAGAGACAGTCCGCCACTACATTGTGTTTGCCTGCTACATGCTGGATATCGGTGGTGAACTCCGATATTGCGGCTAGCTGTCTTTGTTGTCGGCCTGACCAAGGTTCTGAGATCTTGGCCATCGCAAAAGTTAACGCTTTGTGGTCCACGAAAGCGGTGAAACGATGCCCTTCCAGCCAGAACTGGAAATGGCGGATGGCCAAGTGTAGGGCTAAAAGCTCCCTGTCAAACGCGCTGTATTTACGCTCGTTATCGCACAAGGATTTGCTAAAGAACGCGAGAGGCTGCCAGGTCCCTGCCACACACTGTTCAATGACTGCCCCCACCGCTAGGTCCGAAGCGTCGGTGGTGAGCGCCAAACGGGCTGTTGGAACCGGGTGCGCTAACAAAACGGCGCTTGCAAGGGCTGATTTGACCTGGGAGAAAGCGCGCTCCCGCTCCGGAGACCATTCGACCTTATGAGTGAGTTTTTGTTTTTTTAGTGCCGCATACAGTGGCTGCATAAGCCGTGCTGCGCTCGGAAGAAACCGGTTGTAAAAATTAACCATTCCTAGAAACTCCTGCAGCGCTTTTATCGTTTGAGGTCGGGGGAAATCTGTTATCGCGCGCACCTTCTCAGGAAGGGGAGCCGCTCCCTGTGGCGAAACGCGGTGCCCCAAAAAATCGATTTGCGCCACCCTGAACTGGCACTTCGCTGGGTTAATTATCAACCCGTGCTCTGCCAGTCTCCGAAAAACCGCTGTGAGGTGGGTTTCATGTTCGTCCTCGGACGTGCTGGCTACCAATATGTCGTCTAAATAGACGAACACGAAAGGCAGGTCGCGTAAAACAGCATCCATCATGCATTGGAAAGTTTGCGCGGCGCCCTTTAACCCAAACGGCATGCGCAAAAAGTCAAAAAGCCCAAACGGAGTTATTACCGCGGTTTTGGGAATATCCTGCGCGCGCATGGGGACTTGGTGGTAGCCGCGCACCAAGTCCATTTTAGAAAAAATGCACGCCCCCGCCAAATGAACTGAGAAATCCTGGATGTGCGGAATCGGGTAGCGGTCATGTGCTGAGACGTTGTTCAACCTGCGGAAATCGCCACAAGGTCGCCACGAGCCATCAGCCTTTGGGACCATGTGTAACGGGGAAGCCCAGGGGCTGTTCGAGCGTCTAATTATGCCCAGTTTTTCCAGGTTGGCAAATTCCTCGCGCTATTGCCAGTTTAGCTGAGTCCAAGCGCCGGGCTTTTGCAAAAACGGGCGGCCCAGTGGTGGTGATAAAATGCTCCACCCCGTGTTTGGCCACTGTCGCCACTGACTCCGAGGATGGCGAATTTATTTTCGCCCACCTTTTCCTCCAGACTCTGCCACCAGCAGTGAGAGTGACCCTGGCAGACTCACCCCGATTGGCCAAGCGGGACTACCATGGCCTCGGCAAGGAGGCGCAGCAACTCGTCGACGCCCAGATGTCTCCCACAGTGCCGCTTCAAGCGTCAGGGAAACGCCAAGACCAGGGGTCGGTAGCAGCTGCGTCCCTCGGAGAAGAAAATAAGCTGCTTTACCTGACAGATGCACACTCGGGGAAATAATTCCTTGTGGACACGGGCTCCCAGCTGAGTTTCGTCACGCCTACCTACGCGGAATGGCTGATGCCGTCCAAAGCTCCCTGGGTGTCAGTATCAGCAGCGAATGGCTCAGCGATTAAGACCTTCTGTGAGAGGACCATGCGTCTGTCCTTACAGGGCCGTTCATTCGAGTGGACCTTTATTGTAGCAGCAGTCAGTTTTAACATGTTAGGGGCTGATTTTTTGTGCTCACATGGTTTATTGGTTGATCTTGCTAATAGACGTCTGGTTAATGCACTTTCTTTTCATTCTATTCCCTGCACAGCTCGGGTGGCTCCGCCGACTGCACACGCCAACGTCACAGCTGCGGGTGGTAAGTTTCATGCTCTGCTCACTCACTTTCCAGCACTCACAGTTCCAAAGTTTTCGGCGACAGTGGCCAAACACGGGGTGGAGCATTTTATCACCACAACCGGGCCGCCCGTTTTTGCAAAAGCCCGGCGCTTGGACTCAGCTAAACTGGCCATAGCGCGTGAGGAATTTGCCAACCTGGAGAAACTGGGCATAATTAGACGCTCGAACAGCCCCTGGGCTTCCCCGTTACACATGGTCCCAAAGGCTGATGGCTCGTGGCGACCTTGTGGCGATTTCCGCAGGTTGAACAACGTCTCGGCACACGACCGCTATCCGATTCCGCACATCCAGGATTTCTCAGTTCATTTGGCGGGGGCGTGCATTTTTTCTAAAATAGACTTGCTGCGCGGCTACCATCAAGTCCCCGTGCGCACGCAGGATATTCCCAAAACCGCGGTAATAACTCCGTTTGGGCTTTTTGAGTTTTTGCGCATGCCGTTTGGGTTAAAGGGTGCCGCGCAAACTTTCCAACGCATGATGGATGCTGTTTTACGCGACCTGCCTTTCGTGTTCGTCTATTTAGACGACATTTTGGTAGCCAGCACGTCCGAGGACGAACACGAAACCTACCTCACAGCGGTTTTTCGGAGACTGGCAGAGCATGGGTTGATAATTAACCCAGCGAAGTGCCAGTTCGGGGTGGCGCAGATCGATTTTTTGGGGCATCGCGTTTCGCCTGAAGGTGCGGTTCCTCTGGCGGAGAAGGTGCGCGCGATAACAGATTTCCCCCGACCTCAAACGATAAAAGCGCTGCAGGAGTTTCTAGGGATGGTTAATTTTTACAAGCGGTTTCTTCGGAGCGCAGCGCGGCTTATGCAGCCACTGTACGCGGCACTGAAAAAACAAAAACCCACGAATAAGGTCGAATGGTCTCCGGAGCGGGAGCGCCCTTTCTCCCAGGTCAAATCAGCCCTTGCAAGCGCCGTTTTGTTAGCGCACCCGGTCCCAACAGCCCGTTTGGCGCTCACCACCGGCGCTTCGGACCTAGCGGTGGGGGCAGTCATTGAACAGTGTGTGGCAGGGGCCTGGCAGCCTCTCGCTTTCTTTAGCAAATCCTTGCGCGATAACAAGCGTAAATACAGCACGTTTGACAGGGAGCTTTTAGCCCTACACTTGGCCATCCGCCATTTCCAGTTCTGGCTGGAAGGGCGCCGTTTCACCGCTTTTGTAGACCACAAACCGTTAACTTTTGCGATGGCCAAAATCTCAGAACCTTGGTCAGGCCGACAACAAAGACAGCTAGCCGCAATATCGGAGTTCACCACCGATATCCAGCATGTCGCAGGCAAACACAATGTAGTGGTGGACTGTCTCTCACGTGCGGTGGCAACGCCAGGCCACGTGGGGGCAGACTCGGTGGCTGTGGGCCAGGGCAGCAACGCGGGAGCACGCGCAGCCCCGGTCCACGTAGGTTTGGATTATGCAGACATGGCTGCGGAGCAGGTTGGTGACGCGGATGTGCACGCGCTCCAGTCTGGACCAACAGGGTTAAGGCTGGCGCACAGGGTGCAGCAAATAGGTATGCCCCCCTTAATATGCGATGTCTCCACGGGTCGGCCTCGTACAGTGGTGCCAGCCGCGTGGCGCCGCCGCGTTTTTGACTCGGTCCATTCGCTGGCACACCCGGGGGTGCGCGCATCGGTCAAGATGGTGGGGGAGAAATTTGTCTGGCCGGGGTTGCGCAAACAGGTCAAGGAATGGGCAGCGGCTTGTGTAGCGTGCCAGAGGGCTAAGATACACAAGCACACAAGGGCCCCTTTGGAGCCTTTTCACATCCCGGCTAAGCGGTTTGATCATGTGCATGTTGATCTGGTGGGCCCGCTTCCCTCGTCTCCAGGGCACACACACCTTTTGACGATGGTGGACCGCAACACACGTTGGCCAGAAGCGGTACCTCTGGCGTCAACAATGGCGGAAGAGGTTGCGCGCGCGTTTTTAACAGCTTGGGTCGCGCGTTTTGGAGTTCCGTTGGACATAACGTCAGACAGAGGCCCTCAATTTGTTTCCGAACTGTGGTCGTCTATGGCCCGCAGCTTAGGGGTGAAGGTACACCGCACTACCGCGTATAACCCGCAGGCCAACGGTTTATGTGAACGCTTTCATAGGTCATTGAAAGCAGCCCTCAGAGCATCGCTCACGGATACAAATTGGGTGGACAAACTGCCATGGGTTTTACTGGGTTTGCGTTCTGCACCGAAGGAGGATTTACAAGCCTCCCCAGCGGAGTTGGTGTTCGCACAACCTCTCCGTTTGCCGGGGGAATTTCTCCCGGAAAATCCTGCACCCAATTGCCCCCCCGCTCAGCTGTTGCAGAGCGGCACAGGATCAAACACGCTGCCGGGCCCAGTGCATCACAGTTTTCCACGCGTTTTTGTGCCAGAGGCTTTGAAAAACACAGAGTTTGTTTTTGTTAGACATGATGCACAACGCCCAGGGCTGAGACCGCCTTATGATGGACCGTTCAGGGTGCTGGAAAAAAAATGAGAAGCATTTTTTGCTAGATTTGGGGGGCAGAAGGGAGCTAATTTGCAAAAACAGACTCAAGCCTGCTTTTGTCCTGGCTGATGAACGAGTGCAGTTGGCGAAAGCCCCCCGCCGGGGCAGGCCGCCGAGAAGGCATGCTCCAGAGCTCCCACAGAGATGTGCTAACAAATCTAATCCCCAGGTGCGAGGAGACGCTGCAGACGCAGCGAAGCCGGCCTACAGCAGATTCGGCAGGAAGCTCAGACCTAAGAGATTGGGGGATTGATTGTTGGTTATGTGGTAATGTTTTTTATGTATGCATTTATGAGTGTTTGTCCCATGCAGACGTTTGGGGGGGGGGGTCATGTGGCACGTATGTCTGGTTCATATCTCCCACAAATGTATGGCTTATGTGGATTGTATGGCTTATGTGGATTGGGGCTTCACGTCTGGAGGAACAAGACAGGAGATGGCGAGGAGGTGTGAAGTCGGGCCCTCGTCTCAGAGAAGAGGACCTGGGGGGTTTCTCGGTACACCAGAGAATAAGAGACAATGGTGAATCTTCAGAGACTTGCATTGTGATTGAATGTTTGCAGAAGCACCATGTGACTTGAGTTCTTAATCCCCCGGAGGTATAAGAGTGAGCTGTAATATTATTCTGCCTCTTCTTGCTTTTTGAGAATGTTGGAAGATTGTGTTCTTCAATAAAGCTGAACCTGAGAAATACACTCAAGTCTCGTCATCGAACACATCTTCCACAGGTGGTTAATTAATGCAAGTTTGAAACATATTTGGGAAATACACTTGTTGCTAAAAGCCAGTGGTGGAATGTGACAAAAAAGTGCTTCACTGTTGTATTTAACCACAATTTTCATGGAGCTGCGCTTCAGTAGGTTTTACAAGGGCTGGGCTACATTTAAAATCAATTGTTACCTCCGCCAGGCCGCAGGCCAGGAGGTTATGTTTTTGCCGGCATTTGTCTGTCTGTCTGTCTGTCTGTTGGTTAGCAAGATAACTCAAAAAGGTTTGGACGGATTTCGATGAAACTTTCAGGCATTGTTGGAAATGGTACAAGGAAGAGCTGATTAAATTTTGGGGATGATCTGGATCACCGTCTGGATCCAGGAATTTTTTAAAGGATTCTTTAACATTGTGAGATAGGGCCCGGAGGTAATGTGTAGTTCAGTGCTTCCGCCAGCAGGAAGCACTGAACTACATATTGAAGCTCATCGAGCTTGTGACAGAGCCGCTAAAATGCAGCATACACTGAATGAGAGCCCACAGGCTGCTGCTTCTCGCCGTGCTAAAGACAGAGACAGTACACAGCAGCATAGACAGGATGAGGGGCTATCCCCGATGCTATTGAAGCTTGTCGAGCTTAGTTTTATTTTATTGATTTTTTCTTATTACCTCCGCCAGGAGGTAATGTTTTTTTTTTTTTTAAAGAAGATTAGAGTTAATATTGTTCTATTCTACACTACATATATGTACATATTTTTAATTTCCTGGAAAGAAACGAAGTTAGAAAAATTATGTTAATGGTAGCTTTTCAATATCCAGAACTTATTATTAGGAATAAATTTCATGAATGTGTTCTCCAACTAAAGACTTGTACATGTTGTATCTCTTGTTAAATTAAATAAATTGTATTTGTGTAGTTCAAATAACATTTTTTTTGTTTTCTTGACCAATCATATGACATACAGAAACACATGATACAGGGAAAGAACAATAACAAAATTAGTGTAGAATATTTATGGTATAAATCACATTACTGGGGGGGACTGTTGCTCTTGGCGGAGGTCTGCGCTCTCCGAGTGCTTTTCTAGTTTTTACTGTGGCCTCAGCAATCAGAATGAATTAATACATTCACTTGAATGGAATATAGTACTTTAACTGAGGGTGTGCATCACCAAGTATGGAGTTGCTCAGTCAAAATATGAAATTTTTATCAATAAAAGTTTAGCCACCGCTCTGTCACCACTGTGTCTCTTCTTGCCCTGGCTTCAAGTGTGGGCGGTGTTTTGTACTTGTATTGCTAAAATATAAAAGGAAGCACTACAATGGGTCTCAAATATTTGTAATGTGTCCTGCTATTATAATACTGCATTAGTTTATTGATGATAGACTATAAACTACACATATAAACTAAATTACATTGATGACTGAACAACTCCCATTCCCCAAAGTGCACCATAAAGTTATGAACATACAGTAACTCACAAAGGATCACACAAGTGATCTGACAAAAAAAAATAAATACATTAGCAAGCGGTTTGTTTTACAGTTGATGTGCCATTCATTTTCAATTATTCTGTAATTAATATTTACATAATCAAATAAATCTCAGTTAAGTCCCTTTCATATTAAGTGGAAATTGTGCTACTTTAGTTTTGGCACTTTACCTATAAAAGCAAAGGATTTCAGTACTTTCCACAGTGGCAAGGTCCGTTGTGGGGTGGCTGCTTTTCCTTTCCTCTTGCCTAGACGAATGACAGAAATGGATGGTGGTTAGTTCAAGCAAGTTCAAAACATATACAGGTACATCTCAAAAAATTAGAATGTCATGAAAAAGTTCAATATTTTTGTCACTCATTTCAGAAAGTGAAACCCATATATAGACTCATTACACGGACAGTGATATATTGCAAGTGTTTATTTATTTTAATTTTGATGATTATGGCTTACAGCCCATGAAAACTCCAAATTCAGTTTCTCAAAAAATGAGAATATTACATAAAATTAATTTTAAAAATCAAAACTGGGGATTCTAAATTGTCCTTAGGTATGACTGTGAGAGTGAATGGTTGTGTGTCTCTCTGTGTTGGCCCTGCGATGGACTGGCGATCTGTCCAGGGTGTACCCTGCCTCTCGCCCAAAGATGCTGGGATAGGCTCCAGCCCCCCGCGACCCGAAAAGGATTAAGTGGAAGAAGATGGATGGATGGATGGTTTTTAACCAACATTTCAACAGCCAACATTTTTATTTAAAAACTACTTTTTTAATTAATTTTATGTAATATTCTAATTTTTTGAGAAACTGAATTTGGGGTTTTCATGGGCTGTAATCCATAATCATCAAAATTAAAATAAATAAACGCTTGAAATATAACACTGTCTGCGTAATGAATTTGTATAACATATGGGTTTCACTTTCTGAAATGAGTGACAAAAAATATTGAACTTTTCAGGTTCAGGTTCAGGTTCAGGTTACTTTATTTGTACCCATTGGTAGATTTGTTTTGCAATCAGGTGACATCCATATTTACAAACCACAATTACATTCAACATAGACACAAAACACAGGCACACATGAAGCTGACTATAAATATGATAAAAATACTCAGCTCCATCAATCAGGACATAAGACAAAGAGATAAGAGAAAAAAAACCCCAAAGAGATAAGAGAGAAGGGTCATATTAAAAAGTTAAAAGACTAGTCAGAGAGGTTAAAAACTCAAAAGTCTAAAACCCAATAAAAGATTTAGAACCCAAATAAAAAACCTGCAAAAAATAAGTAAATATAAAATGAAATTAATAAATAGGTAACTAAATTATGTGCAATATATTGTTACAACTTGTTCAACTCTTTGACAGCAGCAGGAACAAAGCTGTTTTTGTAGCGCTGGGTTTTGCTTTTTGGGACAGCAAACCTCCGTCTGGAGGGAAGAAGCTGAAAGTGGCAGTGCAAAGGGTGGGAGTCATCATTTAAAATGGAGGTAGCCATCCTCTGTACTTGTCTGGTGTACAGGGATGTCAGGCTCAGCTGTGACTCACCAAGCAAACAACTGGACCATCTAACAACCTGATCCAAGGATTTCCTCTGTTTCAGTTTTATCTGACCAAACCATGAAACTAAAGAAAAGGATAAAACAGATTCAATAAAAGCCCGATAAAACATTGTCATTATGGTTCGGTCAATTTGGAAGCGTGCAAGTTTCCTTAAACAATGCAAATGTTGCTGACCCTTTTTGCACACCCTTTCACAGTTCTCTTCAAAGTTTAAATTACTATCAATAATCGTCCTGTGGCACATATGTTGGTTACATATTCCACACAAATGTGTTGCTGTATGTTTATTGTGTGCTTCACAGACTCAAACCCGCTTTTGTGTTGGCGGATGAGGAGGTGCAGTTGGCGCGAGTCCCCCGTCGCGGTAGACCCCCTAGAGGGCATTCTACAGGACTCCCACAGAGATCGACTAACAGTTCTAATCCACAGGTGCAGACAGCAGCAAAGCCGGCTTTCAGCAGATACGGCAGGACACTGAGAGTTAAGCAACGGGTGGATTGATGTGTAGTAATGTTATGATGTCATGTGTCTCTGGTTATGTTTGTCCCATTTAGACGTTTGGGGGGGGGGGTCTTGTGGCGCATATGTTGGTTACATATTCCACACAAATGTGTTGCTGTATGTTTGTGTGCTTCACGTCTCATGGAACAAAGAGGACTGAGACTCTGGGATTCAGCAGAGGAGTGTGAGATTCGGCCTTTGTTTCCGGGAGACGACCGGGGAAGATTTCCGGGCCACAGAGACTAGAGGACAATGGCGTGAGATCAAAGGGGTTACTTTGTGACTGTATGTTTGATTAAACACCATGTGACTGCTGTTTCGTGCCCGGTGTATAAAACCCCTGATGTGAGATGAAAACTTCCTCTTGATTTGCTTTGAGATTTGTTGGAGATGTGCTCTGTGAATAAAGCTGAATCTGAGGAACAAACGCAGCCTCATCCTTGAACACATTCTCCACCATGGTGACCTTATGACTCAGAATGAGCAGAAATAATTCTCCCGAGCGGGGCTCGGCAGAAGCCAGCCTGATGGCTGCCTCCACACTCCGGCTGCCTGACTTCTGGCAGCATAGCCCGCGCTCCTGGTTTAGCGCGGTCAAGGCGCAGTTCAACCTCCGGAGAATCTCGAAGGACGACACGAGATTCTACCATGTTGTGGCAAAGCTGGACAGCCACACAGTTCAGAGGGTGGAAGATCTGGTCAACCACCCACCGGACAGCGACAAATATGGCGCCTTGAAAACTGCGCTTATCAGTCATTTCACCCCCTCCGTGCAACAGCGAGCAGAGGGGCTCCTGGCGTTGGCGGAGTCGGAGAACGACAGACCCGTAGACCTGATGGTCAAAATGCTGAGGCTGAAAGACTCCGAGGACTGCGAATTTATCTTCACCCACCTTTTCCTCCGGACCCTGCCGCCAGCGGTGAGAGTTACCCTGGCAGATTCACCCCGGTTGGCCGAGCGAGACTACCACGGGCTGAGCAAGGAGGCGCAGTGACTCGTCGATGCCCACAAGCGGAGCGCAGTTTCGGCTGCAGCAGCGGAGCTAGGAGCAATGCCCGGAGACGGCATGGGGCCAGTGGTTGCAGCACCAGACGCGCCGACGACAGCAGCAGTCAGCACCAAGCGACACGGAGCGGGCAACGTCATGTGCTTCTATCATCGCCGTTTTGCAGAGAGGGCACACAAGTGCCTCCCGCCGTGCCACTTCAAGCGTTCGGGAAATGCCAAGACCGAGGGTCGGTAGCGGCTGTGGCCCTCGGGGAAGAGAACAAGCTGCTTTACCTGACGGATGCACGTTCGGGGAAACGATTCCTCGTGGACACAGGCTCCCAGATGAGCTTCATCATGCCTTCCTACGCGGACCGGCTGATGCCATCCAAAGTTCCCCGGGTGTAGTAGTAGTAGTAGATTAGTTTATTTGACAGGGACAGTGCAATAAACATAGACAATTAATCAAAGACAATCAATCTGATGTGTTGCACATAGAGTGTATAGCTATTAGCTAATTTGCAACTCTTGTCCCTGGATGGGCTTTAGAAAAAAGAATCAAGATAAAAAATATACACAATAACCACATACATCAATGCAGAAAAATTATAAATACACAATTATAAATATTATAAATATTATAAATACACAAATATAACAGCCTGACTCACATTTAACATAAATATTATAAATATTATAAATACACAAATATAACAGCCTGACTCACATTTAACACATATAACATAACTCACATTTGCCTATTTCAGGCCTTCCTCCCTCCGTCACTCACTATAAACAAACACATTTATTCCTTCCCTTCATTCACTCTCACTTTGCAGACAATTAATTCATACATGAGTACATTCTTGTTTATTTTTCAGCCAGTTTTTAACATTTTTAGTGAATGTTTTAAAGTCCGTTATTATTTTAATTTCATTTGGCATTGTGTTCCAGATGTGACTGCCCTTTATAGAGAAAGCTGTTTGTCCAAATGTGGTTCTGCGGTGGAATATTTTACAGTTATTGTTAACAGAACTCCTGGTGGCTCTGCTGCTGTCCTGTCTTTGGACAAAACCAGCAAGTGGCTCGGGTGCTGATTTATGGAAACATTTGAACGTTAATTTCAGAAGACAGAGGTCAATGAAACTCTCAAAACTCAATAGGTTGTATTTTTTTAAAACATTACAGTGATGCCACCTAATGGGCTTTTTGTCCAAGATTTTTAGGGTTTGATTATATAATGAACCTATATGTCTTATTGTGGAAGGGGCTGCTTGAGCCCAGACTGTCAAACAGTATGATATATGAGAAAAAACCATAGAATGCATATACAGTGCAGCTGCTTCGTAAGGTATGTAATATCTAATTAATTTAAAGCAGTTCAGATTTTTTTTTACTGTTTTTGAAATTTTCTTTATATGAAGATTAAATTTGAGTTGAGGATCTAGTACAATGCCAAGGTATTTGAATTCTGTAGCTAAACTGATGTCATGATCATGTATATTAACTTTAAAATGTTGCAGGTTACATTTTTTGATTGAAAAGCACATTGAGACTGTTTTCTGAAGGTTCAGCAATAGATGGTTCTTGAGGAGCCACTCTTGGACATCAACCATACTTGTAGACAGTACATCTGCAGCCTGTGCTGGAGTCTTGGCAGCTGTGTAAATAACTGCATCATCTGCATAAAGTTGGCATGTTGCAGCTGAGCAGTGTAACGGCAGGTCATTAATAAAAATGCTGAAAAGTAAAGGACCAAGAATGGACCCTTGTGGGATACCCATGCGGTTGTTTAAAAATGAGGATTTATCCTGGTGAACTTTTACACACTGTTCTCTATTCTGGAGATAAGATGCAAACCATTCTAATGTATTTGGGGAGAAGTTAAAAGATACCATTTTGGATAAAAGCAAACTGTGGTTTACAGTATCGAAAGCCTTTTTGAGATCTAGAAAAACAGCTCCTACCACATTACCCCTGTCCAAGGACTGTTTGACGTTTTCAATAAGGCAACAATTTGCTGTTTCTGTTGAGTATCCTGGTCTAAAACCAAATTGATGTGGATGAAGAAGTTGATTGTCTTGTAAGTAGTCTATCAGCTGTGTAGCTACAACTTTTTCAAGAACCTTAGATAGGACTGGTAAGATAGAGATTGGGCGGTAATTGCATATATCGTCTTTACTGCCTGATTTATGAACTGGTATGACGACAGCTTTTTTCCAGCCAGATGGAAATGTACTAGACCTAATGGAGAGATTAATGAGATGAGTCAGTGGTTTGATTAATATTTTGCTGTGCATTTTGAGAAAGGAGGTGCTCATATTGTAGATATCATTAGTTTTTGAGTTTGACAGTGTTTTAACAATACCAGCAATTAACTTCTCATTTACCTCATCGATGTGAAAAGTATCTGTTGGAAGTATGGAATTTGTGTTGTTGAGCACATTTGGCAGCACAAAAATTTTTGTTAAGTCTTCCACAGAGCCCACAAAGTGTGAATTAAATTCATTTGCCAAAGTAGCCTTGTCACTGACGGTCTTGCCATTGATTCTAAGTTCCTTTACCCCCTTCTGATCGTTTTTTTTATTAGTTAAGTTATTTAAATGCCTCCATAGGGAACTGTTGTTACCCTTTGCATGATCTATCAGTTTATTGTAATAAGATATTTTTGATTTTCGCAGCTCATGTACCACTTTATTTCTTAAACTTTTGTACACAAGGTGATCATTTTGTAGTTTGGAGGTTAGTGATGTTTTCAGTGCATAGTCTCGCCTCTTCATAAGTTTTCTTATTTCATTATTTAACCATGGTAGGCTAATCTTCTGTTGTCTACTTTTAATTTGCTTTGAAAATTTTTCTATAGACTTTGTGATTGTTGCAGTTATAAAATTACAACAATCATCTGCTTCACATGTTGACATGAGCTGCTCCCAATTTTGATTCTCTAAGTAATGTTCAAACTCCTCATTTTTTGATTTGGGGATAATAAAATTTGATTTGTCAATATCGACTCCCCCAAAATACTGTAGTCGCTTTTTAGTAAGTTTCCTGACAGCAAGAACCATGTTATGATCTGAGAGACCAGTTACAAGATTATAGGTTCTGGTTATTCGTTCTGGTTTATTAGTAAATACCATGTCAATAAGTGTTCTGGATTGTTTGGTTATCCTGGTGGGTCCTTTGATGATTTGCTGGTAATTAAATTTAGTCATGAGGCTTTTCAGTTTTTGTTTGTCTTTTTTATCAGACCAGTTGATATTAAAGTCACCATGAATTATTGTTTCTCTGTTCTTCTCAAGTTGTTTAACCAGATCACTTAATTCATTATAAAAGGAAGAGTTGTGTGACGGTGGGTTGTACACTACTGCAATGTTGAAATTCATTACCGGAGAGAGACATACATTAACAGCTAAACATTCAAGTGAAGTATTCAAATCAACCAGTTGACATTTATATTTGTCTTTGATGTAAATTAAAACACCTCCTCCCCTCCCTACCTGCCTGTCTTTTCTAAAACACTGGTAGCCCACAATATCGATCATATTAGTGTCTATGTTACTGTGTAGCCAGCTTTCTGAGAGACAAAAGTAGTCCAGATTTGAGTCCAACAGCAACACCGAAATCTCATCTCTTTTGGGGATTATGCTCCGTATGTTTAAATGTCCGCCGAGGATCCCCTTTGGTTTAGCCTTGGTGTCCCAAAGAACTCGTGCATGATTAACAGTTTGGAAAAATAAATGTTGTTTTTGCTTTTGTACAGCTCGGTTTTGTGCTAACCCAGTGGTCTGCTGTTTAATAGTGGCAGGTCCAGGGTTAAGGTGAATATCTCCTGCCAGAAGTAGCAGAACTAACAGAACTTTAATTGTATATCCTCTGCCATATTGTGATTTTTGCTTAACAGCCATGTTTGCCTTAATTTGGAAGTTTTTGCTCAGGGCTTTTAAAGACCACATAGAGTGTAGGGTGAGATGTCCAAGCCCAAATCCATACAGATAAAACTTTTTAACTTCACCTTTGGTTGAGTTTGTCGGAAAATCCTTCTTGTTGCAGGTCCAGACACACAAAGACAAAACGAAGAGGAAGTAGAGAAGTAGAGAAGGCTTATTAGTGGTGCCCATCAGCCCACTTTTTAAACCGGTGGCCGCCATCTTCAGTCTTTCTTGGAAAGAAGGAAAAAGAAAATCTGTGGATAGTAAAATAAATTCTGCTTATATCGCCAGAATCTGATCCGATCGTCCTCGAATCCAGCTGGGCCTCAGCTAGCCAACTAGCCCCTTCCGTTGCTGGTCTCGTTGCTCATAGTCGCCGTAACTGGTCTCCCGTCCCGCTCCTCCAACCGAGTCTCGTCACACACCGCCGCTGCCACAGAGCTCCGCTGAGGTCACGGTAAGTCCTCCGCTAGGCACCGCCACCTACCGTTGTCTGCCTGGGTGAAATCTCTGCTGAGCCCCGTCAACAAATAGCCGCTTGCCTGGTAGTATCTCCGCTGGGCCTCGCAGCTGGGCTTCGATTCAGGCTGGTGTAAGGTGGAATGACTGGCGCCAGCATTAAGCTAACTAGCGTTAGCTTAGCAATCGCTTTGGGTAGTCTCGTCGCACACCGCCGCTGCAGTCACGGTAAGTCCTCCGCTGGGCACCGCCGCCTACCGCCGTCAGCAGCGAACGGCTCAGCTATTAAGACCTTCGGTGAGAGGACTCTGCTTCTGTCTTTGCAGGGTCGTTCATTTGAGTGGACTTTTGTGGTAGCTGCAGTCAGTTTCAACATGTTAGGAGCTGATTTCTTGGGCTCACATGGTTTATTGGTTGATCTTGCTAATAGACGTCTAGTTAATGCACATGTCTTTTCACTCTATTCCCTGCACAGCACGAGTGGCACCGCCAACTGCACAAGCCAACGTCACTACTGCGGGTGGTAAGTTCCATGCAATCCTCACTCAGTTCCCAGCACTAACAGTCCCAACGTTTTCGGCGACAGTGGCCAAACATGGGGTGGAGCATTATATCACTACCACCGTGCCGCCCGTTTTTGCAAAAGCTCGGCACCTGGACTCAGCTAAACTGACCATAGCGCGCGAGGAGTTTGCCAACCTGGAAAAACTGGGCATCATCAGACGTTCGAAAAGCCCCTGGGCTTCACCATTGCACTTGGTCCCAAAGACTGATGGCTCGTGGCAACCTTGCGGTGATTTCCGCAGGTTGAATAACGCCACCGCACACAACCGCTACCCGATCCCACACATTCAAGATTTTTCGGTTCATTTGGCGGGAGCGCACATTTTTTCTAAAATAGATTTAGTGCGCGGCTACCATCAGGTTCCAGTGCGCGCCCAGGACATACCCAAAACAGCGGTAATAACTCCTTTCGGGCTTTTTGAGTTTTTGCGCATGCCTTTTGGACTCAAGGGGGCCGCGCAGACGTTCCAACGCATGATGGACGCGGTGCCGCGCGACCTCCCTTTCGTGTTCGTCTACTTGGATGACATTTTAGTAGCCAGCACGTCCGAAGACGAACACGAAAACCACCTCACGGCAGTTTTCCGGAGGCTGGCAGAGCACGGGTTAATAATTAACCCAGCGAAGTGCCAGTTTGGGGTAGCACAGATTGATTTTTTGGGGCATCGCGTTTCGCCAGAAGGAGCGGTCCCTCTCCCCGATAAAGTGCACGCAATAACAAATTTTCCCCAACCTCAAACGGTCAAAGCGTTACAGGAGTTTTTGGGAATGGTTAATTTTTATAACCGTTTCCTCCCATGTGCAGCGCGGCTCATGCAACTATTGTACATGGCACTAAAAAAGCAAAAACCCACAAATAAAATCGAATGGTCTCCTGAGCGGGAGCGCGCATTCTCTCAAGTCAAAACAGCGCTGGCAAACGCGGCTTTGTTGGCACACCCAGTTCCAACAGCCCGCATGGCCCTCACCACGGACGCGTCCGATTTAGCGGTAGGGGCGGTCGTTGAACAGTTGGTAGCGGGGACCTGGCAACCGCTAGCGTTTTTCAGCAAAACCTTGCGCGATAGCGAGCAAAAACACAGCGCGTTCAACAGTGAGTTGTTGGCCCTACACTTAGCCATCTGCCATTTCCAGTTCTGGCTGGAAGGGCGCCGTTTCACCGCGTTTGTGGACCACAAACCGCTGACTTTTGCGATGGCCAAGATTTCTGAACCTTGGTCGGGCCAGCAGCAAAGACAGCTGGCCGCGATATCAGAGTTCACCACCGATATCCAGCATGTCGCAGGTAAACATAATGTAGTGGCAGACTGCCTCTCGCGTGCTGTGCCGGCGCCAGACCACGTGAGGGCAGACTCTGCAGCCATGGCCGCGGGCCAGGGTAGCGACGCGGGAGCGTGCGCGGCCCCGGTCCGTGTGGGGTTAGATTATGCAGCCATGGCCGCGGAGCAGGTTAGCGATGCGGACGTGGGCGCGCTCCAGTCTGGACCAACAGGGTTAAGGCTGGAGCACAGGGTGCTGCAAATGGGTATGCCTCCCCTAATCCGCGATGTCTCCACGGGATGGCCGCGCCCCGTGGTACCAGCTGTACCAGCTGTGTGGCGCCGCCGCGTTTTTGACTTGATCCATTCTCTGGCGCACCCGGGGGTGCGCGCATCGGTCAAAATGGTGGGGGAGAAATTTGTATGGCCGGGGTTGCGCAGACAGGTCAAGGAATAGGCGACAGCCTGCGTAGCGTGTCAGCGAGCCAAAATACACAAACACACTAGAGCTCCTTTGGAGCCTTTTCACATTCCTGCTAAGCGTTTTGATCATGTGCATGTCGACTTGGTAGGCCCTCTTCCGTCGTCACAGCGGTACACACATCTTTTGACGATGGTGGATCGCACCACACGTTGGCCGGAAGCGGTCCCTCTGGCGTCAACCACAGCGGAGGAAGTGTCGCGTGCGTTTTTAATGGCTTGGGTAGCGCGTTTTGGAGTTCCGTCGGACATAACGTCAGACAGGGGTCCTCAATTTGTTTCCGAACTCTGGTCGTCGATGGCCGGCAGCCTAGGGGTAAAGATCCACCACACCACCGCGTACAACCCCCAGGCTAACGGTTTATGCGAGCATTTTCACAGGTCATTGAAAGCGGCCCTCAGAGCGTCACTTACGGATACAAATTGGGTTGACAAGTTACCATGGGTCTTATTGGGGTTGCGTTCTGCACCTAAGGAGGATTTGCAAGCCTCTCCAGCGGAATTAGTTTTTGCACAGCCTCTCCGTTTGCCAGGGGAATTTCTCCCCAATAATCCTGCCCCAAATTGCCCCCCCGCTCAGCTGTTGCAGAGCGGCACAGGATCAAACACGCTTCCTGGCCCGGTTCATCACAGTTTCTCACGCGTTTTTGTGCCGAAGGCTTTAAAAAATGCGGAGTTTGTTTTTGTGAGACATGATGCTTGTCGCCCCAGCCTGCGTCCGCCTTACGATGGGCCGTACAAGGTGCTGGAAACAGGAGAGAAGCATTTTTTGCTAGATTTGGGAGGCAGAAAAGAACTGATTTGTATTAACAGACTCAAACCCGCTTTTGTGTTGGCAGATGAGGAGGTGCAGTTGGCGAGAGCCCCCCGTCGCGGTAGACCCCCTAGAGGGCATTCTACAGGACTCCCACAGAGATCGACTAACAGTTCTAATCCACAGGTGCAGACAGCAGCAAAGCCGGCTTTCAGCAGATACGGCAGGACACTGAGAGTTAAGCAACGGGTGGATTGATGTGTAGTAATGTTATGATGTCATGTGTCTCTGGTTATGTTTGTCCCATTTAGACGTTTGGGGGGGGGGGGGTCTTGTGGCGCATATGTTGGTTACATATTCCACACAAATGTGTTGCTGTATGTTTGTGTGCTTCACGTCTCATGGAACAAAGAGGACTGAGACTCTGGGATTCAGCAGAGGAGTGTGAGATTCGGCCTTTGTTTCCGGGAGACGACCGGGGAAGATTTCCAGGCCACAGAGACTAGAGGACAATGGCGTGAGATCAAAGGGGTTACTTTGTGACTGTATGTTTGATTAAACACCATGTGACTGCTGTTTCGTGCCTGGGGTATAAAACCCCTGATGTTCGATGAAAACTTCCTCTTGATTTGCTTTGAGATTTGTTGGAGATGTGCTCTGTGAATAAAGCTGAATCTGAGGAACAAACTCAGCCTTATCCTTGAACACATTCTCCACAGTCCCAAGATATTTGTAGGATTGTACACATTCAGTGGTCTGGCCTTTTAGTACAGTGACGCCCCCGAGGACACAGTCCGAGGACAGAAAATTTTTTCACATATGAGGAGTTGTTCAGAGCTCCTTATACAAACTCCTTGTACAAAGATATTGTAACTTCGGGGCCGTGTTAAGGGGGGCAGGAATTTCCCAGCATGCTTTGCCATCTGAAAACGTTACTGTGTGTGTGTGTTATTACTGAGTTATAATACTGCTGTGTCATTATAACTGCGTTATAATGACCCAGCAGTGTTTACAGGCAGGATTAGGGCAAGATGTATCATCTGTTGTATAACCATGATTGAAACGGAGGTCTGGGAGAATGACCTCCCCTCCTGTCTGTGCTCAGGGGTGTTGGGGTTGGGTGTGTATGAATAAAGCCTGTTCATTGCTACCATCTGCTCCTCTTCTTTGTGTGAACCTCGCCAACGTCACACTGGTGTCAGGAGTGGGGATGGAGCAAGATGGTGGCCAGGACCCAGGCGGAGGTCCAGCGGCCAGGGTGGTTCATTGTTCGGCTGGGAACGGAGCGCAGAGCTGACACGCCGACCCCCGGAGTGGCTCGCCGCAGTGGACGGACCAGCATACCCCGCCTTCCACCTTTTTCAAGGCAGAGCGGGCCAAGCAGAGCAAACCAGCCCCGCTTACGGGCTGGCGATTCCAGGGCGATCAGGAGCGGCGATCGACTGGGAGGCGACCGTCCCATCCATCCGGCAGCGGGCCAAGATTCTCCGCTACAACGGCGAGAACCTGTTGGATGACCACCTGGCCCAGGTCGAGTTGGCTGCCGTGCTGAACGACTGGTCACCGGAGGAAACCGCCGTGCTGACAGCGAGGGGGAGGAGGAGGAGTTACGGCAGACCACGGCGGCGTGTCCACAGAGGAGACGGCCGTGGTGACGCGAGGAAAGGTGCTTCCGCTGCGGAAAGCCAGGGCACATCGCACGGTACTGCCCCGCGCCCACCCCGCGAGAAACTGGCCCCTCGCCAATGTTAAATTAGAGCGAGGTGGCATGGACGGGGAAAGGCCGCCTCTCGCAGATGCTTCCCCCGGTGGTGACGTCACAGAGGCCCTCGGCGCTCAGCAGCAGCGGAGCGAGCAGGACAGATCCGGTCTTTTCCCGGGCTTGGCAGGGGCTGGACACTTGGACGCTGGCCAGCGGCCGCCTGGGAGGTCCTGGCAGCGGTGGGAGTCGTGACTCCCGCTGCCAGGGGAGGGACTGTGCATAGTCCTACTGAAGCTGTTGGATGTGCTGGTTGTTGGCATCAAAGCCGCCCCCAACACCTGGATTGATTCGTGTTGGACTTCTGGGTTGGACTTTGATTTTTCTGGGGACAGAAACCAGTCCAGAGGGGAGCAGTGTAACGTTGGGGCCGTGTTAAGGGGGGTAGGGATTTCCCAGCATGCTTTGCCATCTGAAAACGTTACTGTGTGTGTATTATTACTGAGTTATTATACTGCTGTGTCATTATAACTGCGTTATAATGACCCAGCAGTGTTTATAGGCAGGATTAGGGCAAGATGTATCATCTGTTGTATAACCATGATTGAAACGGAGGTCTGGGAGAATGACCTCCCCTCCTGTCTGTGCTCAGGGGTGTTGGGGTTGGGTGTGTATGAATAAAGCCTGTTCATCGCTACCATCTGCTCCTCTTCTTTGTGTGAACCTCACCAACGTCACAATATAGAGTGATGATAATCAAGCCAGTGGCGGTAATGCACCTGTAAGCTGGTTGCCAACTGCCAATCAAATCTAAAAGAAGAAGAAGAAGAATAGAAGGACTACAGCTCCTGACCAGATAGAGTGATGATATAGAGTAAAGTACGTGACGGTAAAGCACCTGTAAGCTGGTTGCCAACCGCCAATCAAATCTAAAAGAAGAAGAAGACGAGGGCTTCCTCTTGCCCTGGATGACTTCACCATGGTGTGTCATGTGCTGTGTGCTCTTGTTATATAATAAAGCAGTGTTCAGTGCTACCTCTCTGTCAGCCTCCTTTATTACCAGGTTTGTGGACATAACATTTGGAGATTGAGGATTAACGTATGAATGCATGCGTTACACCACTCCGGCCCTTCCCAGAGTTTCCCAGCGAGCCGCTGGTGCCATGGCCTCACTGGTTAGAAGCTTTCCAGACGTACGTCGCAGCGCTGGACCTCTGGAAGCTAGACAAGGTGAGGATAAGTGCACTCCTTGTCCACAACCTGGGTATTGAAGGCCAGAGGATTCTGCGGACGCTCGGTGTGACAGACTTGTACAAGGACGTCGTGGAGCTGCTTGCTAACCATTTCACCACTCCTCACAGCGTGACGGTTCGGAGAATTCGGTTTTGTCAGAGATGCCAGAGGGTCAGCGAGCCAATTCACCAGTACGTTGCTGCCCTTAGGCAGCTAGCTAGCCAGTGCCGTTTTGGGCCACTGGAAAACGAGATGGTGCGGGACCAACTGGCTGAGCACACGTGCAACGCTGGGCTACGTGCTAGGCTATTAATGGCATTTAATGACTTGACGTTGGCTAGGGCTGTCGAACTAGCTCTCCAGTTGGAGGTCGCTGATAAGCTAGCTTCGGAGATAAACTGGCACCAGTCACAGAAGCCGCCGGAAACACCCGCATCAGTGAACGCGTCAGTGAACAAAGACAGCATGGATGAAGAGTATAAGGCTAATGCAACGAGCCAAAGTTCTGCCCCGAGAGACCTCGTTTGCCGGGGTTGTGGGTCCCCGACGCACCGTTTCAAACGACAGTTTGCCCAGCAAGAGGGAAACGATGCAGCAAGTGTGGGCGCTCAGAGTCAGGACTCTGTCAGTCCTAGCATTCCCTTAGATCTTACTAGTCAGGACTTTATGAGCTTTTTCAATAATAAAATTTCATCTATCAGAGATAAAATCAGTCAGACTCTTCCTACCGTTAACCTAAATACAGTAACTACTACAACTCCTTCAACTGATATCTGTTGGATAAGTTTACTCCAATTGACCTTTTAGAGTTAGATAAAATAATTTCCTCATCCAAGCCTTCAACTTGTCTTTTAGACTCTACTCCTACCAGGTTATTTAAAGAAGTCTTCCTATTTATTGGTAGCTCTATTCTTCAAATAATCAGTTCCTCATTAACATCAGGCCATGTACCGTAGGCTTTTTAAACTGCTGTAATTAAACCCTTACTTAAAAAGCCAACACTGGATCCAGGAGTTTTTTGCTAACTATAGACCAATCTCTAATCTGCCTTTCATTTCAAAAATCATAGAAAGAGTTGTTGCTACGCAATTATTTGACCACTTGCAGGGAAACGTGTCGTGTATCAGATATGATACATTTGTTATTGAGTGTACTATGGGTGGCGGTTCCACCTTTCTGGTTCTGCCACCACCCTGGTGAATGCAGAAGAGGCACGGTCTCTTTACGACCGGACCTCTGCCTTGTACGAGAGTGCCTGTATTAGAGTGTGACTTCCTAAATAAACCTTCATTCTACTGCACCTCTGGCCTGGTTATTGAAGTATGAGTTATGGACATAGCATTTGGCGACGAGGATAAAAGTACGTATAGGGGAGTTTCTAGTATTCTGCCATTTTTGGAGCTCCCGGGCGAACCGCCAGTTCCCTGGGCAAGGTGGTATGCGGCCTTCCAAAACTACTTGGAGTCTTTGAACCTTGGTGAATTGTAGAAACTGTGTGCACAAGTGATTTTGGTCCATAATCTCAGCATGGAGGGACAACGAATTCTCAGCACACTGGGTGAGAGTGATAGTTATGACAACGTGGTCTGATTAATGGCGCGCTACTTTCATGCTCCGGAAAATGTCATAGTCCGAAGGATTCAGCTTCAGCAGTGCCACCAGTGGACTGGAGAGTTGGTGCAGCGATACGTCGCAGACCTGCGTCAGCTGGCTGAGGGATGCCAGTTTGGTGCTTTGGAGGAAGAAATAGTCCGTGATCAGCTGGCGGAGCACATGCTATGTTCAGCTGCATGGTCAAGGCTCCTTACATACTCCGGTGAACTGATGTTAACCATGGCAGTTGAGATAGCTCTGCAGTTTCAAGCAGCGAAAAAACTGTCCAAAGACCTCGGTGAGAGAACTACGTTGAGGCATACAGAACCACAACTGGCAGCGCAGGCTGTGGACCCGGATAGTGACGACAATGTGGATGATGAAGAAGAAGAAGCTACAGCTATCAATATTAGGTCCACCCCGGGATCGCCAAAGTGTTCTGGCTGTGGGTCCACCAAGCACCAATATAAGGCGAGAGATTGTCCAGCGAGGGACAAACACTGTGGCAAGTGTGGACTCCTACACCATTTCGCCAGGGCCTGTAACAATTTTGAGTGAGAGGACCATCGACATGAAGCGAGTTCTCCCGCCATGACTCTTACGGTTATTCACACCATCTCCCCGAGCACAGATGGGCGGATTTATTGCAACGTAATGCTGGACGGTGTGGAAGTGCCGTTGTTGGTGGGCATGGGAGCAGTGGCTTCGGTGTTGAACTGGCCTACTGTGAGGAGTTTGTTCCCGCATTACCGTGTGAGAGGACTGTCGATGCCATATTCGGGCTACGGAGGTAATAAGTTAGCCATCATGGGTTCGCTGGAGTTGATGGCGAGATACAAGTTGGCGGTGATGTCCAACGTCCAATTCGTGGTAACCATCAGAGGGTCAAACATGATGGGCTGCAACATGTTCTACGGCCTGGGCTTCGCGATCACCAGCAGCGTCGAAGAAGAGTGGTTGGGCTGTGGTTTGTGGGACCTACCGGTTCTGTGTGTGGTGGACAATGTGGTATGGGACAAAGACTGGCCTAGTATTTTGGGTGATGATCAGGTCCAATACCATCCAGAGCCATCGTGGGAGGGTTCCGGTGCCAGAGTCCAAGTCGCCCTGGACGTGGGAAATGGGCGGCACGGTGGAACGCCCGTGATGGCAGACAGAGCCAAAAGAATAGCTCCCGCTGCTTTCAGAAGTCAGCCTGGAAATACTGAGAAGCAAGGGGCTACAATGGCTTTGCCAGCGTTCAAAATGCAAGAGAGTGGAGCAGGACCGGCTGGCACGGTGGACAGATGTGCCACACAGCAATACTGGAGGCCGAGTCGGGCATTGTATGGGGTCGGTGGAGCAGTTCGACCCAGAGAGGAAGCACAGTCTAAGCGTCGTGGACATTTGAAGCCGAATCGAGCTCCTCTACGGGTCGCTGACGAGGTTTGGCCCAGGGGGGAGGCTCGGCTAAGGGGGGCCCTCGACAAGAGGAAACAACGTGATGAACAGGGGCAGCTGTGAATGATGGCCGTTTGGGAGGACGGCTATCTCCAGTTGTCCGATGACTCATGGAGACATCCCAACAAGCTGCGGCGTATCAGCGATGGGAAGGAGGTGTTGATACTCTGACGTGGCTCATCCCCAGAAGCAAAGAGACGAAGATGCGCTGGGCGGGACCCGCCAGACAGGCCTCCGGGGACTGACTTTTCCATTGGAACTGTATGGTAGCTAAGGGGGCGATGTGTTAAAGGGTATATGGTGTTGTGTATTGCCTGAGCTACGTAGTCGATATGTTCCTTATTCTGAGTGCTATAAATTACCCATGTTAAAAAAAAAAAAAATCCTAAGTGATGTACATACTACTGTGTGGTTTGCCCGGGTTATGGGGTGGTTTTTGCTGGGTGTGTGGATAGCACTGTGTGGACATAAATGTTGACTGTTTGTCGGTGAAATAGGAATTTATCCATTTGTACATAAATTCATGGGATTATTTTCTTATACATTAGGAACACGGCAGCTTCTTTTCTGTATGGACTATATTTATGTGGGAAAGATAGCAGAATAATCCGTCTAGCCGTGTGGAGGTGGGACAGTAGTCCACCTGTCCCCCTCTAGTTTTAGTTGTTTTGTGTGCATGGATAGGCCTGTATATACACATATTCTGTTCATTGTTAGTGCGTGAGTCGGGTTACAAATTTGGAAGGGCCTAATTAGTGTGTTTTGGACTTTTCTACAGGGGGGAAGATGTAGTGTATCAAATATGATACATTTGTTATTGAGTGTACTATGGGTGGCGGATCCACCTTTCCAGTTCCGCCGTCACTCTGGGTAGAAAAAGGTGACTGCGGAAGAGGCACAGTCTCTTTACGACCAGACCTCTGCCTTGTACGAGAGCACCTGTATTAGAGTCATCGTCGGCCTCCGTCGGTCTATGATGACCATGGAAGAGAATCCTAAACGTCTACTCTGCTGGAACAGCACCGCCTGTGGCTGAACAGGCCGATGCACGAATGGCAGTCCCTGTCACACAGGTCGCACTTGTGGGTGGTCTCCATGCTGCTGGGTCTGTGGCAGTTCTTCCTGCGGGTCCTTTTTTCATCTGCTGCAGCAGTCAGTCTCTCTTCACCCACCTTGAGCTGTCTGGTCAGGGTGCCTCTCCATTTGGAGCGGTCCGTTGCAAGGTCCTCCCAGCGCTCTGTGTTGATCTCCAGGGCCTTCATGTCTCTCTTGCAGACGTCTCTAAAGCGCAGCTGTGGGCGGCCAACGTCTCTCCTGCCAGTTGCCAGTTCTCCATAGAGGACGTCTTTTGGGATTCTGCCATCCTCCATACGGTGAACGTGGCCTAGCCAGCGGAGCCTGCACTGCCTGAGTAGAGTGAACATGGAGGGAAGGCCGGCGCGGGACAGAACTTCTGTGTTGGGCACTTTGTCCTGCCAGGATATGTCCAGGATGTGGCGAATGCAGCGCAAGTGGAAGGAGTTCAGTCTCTTTTCCTGCCGGGCGTATGTTGTCCACGTCTCACTCCCATAGAGCAGTGTGCTGATGACGCAGGCGTTGTACACTGCCATCTTCGTCTTGACAGAGAGTTTGGGATTCTCCCACACTCGTGTGGTGAGGCGAGCGAGTGTGAAGGCTGATTTTCCAATCCTCTTGTTGATCTCTGTATCAAGGGAGAGGTTGTTGCTGATCGTGGACCCCAGGTACGTGAAATGATTCACGACCTCCAGCTATGGTGATGGTTGGTGGTGCTTCCGTGCCTTGCGCCAAGACGTTAGTCTTCTTCAGGCTGATGGTAAGCCCGAAGTCCTTGCATGCCTGGGAGATGCGGTCCATCAGGGTCTGAAGCTCCTGCTGTGTGTGGGTTGCAACTGCAGCGTCGTCTGCAAACAGCATGTCTCTGATGAGAGCCTCGCGTACTTTGGTTCTGGCTTTCAGGCGGGCGAGGTTGAAAAGCCTGCCTTCAGATCTTGTGTGCAGGTAGATTCCCTCTGTTGCTGTGCTGCAGGCATGCCTCAGGAGCATAGCAAAGAAAATCCCAAAGAGGGTTGGTGCAAGTACACAGCCCTGTTTCACTCCGCTGCGTATGTTGAATGGCTCTGAGACGTTGCCATCGTGCTGCACTATCCCCTGCATGTTGGTGTGAAACGATTCGATGAGGCTTTGCAACTTTGGTGGGCATCCTATCTTTGGCAGGATCTTGAAAAGGCCCTCTCTGCTGACCAAATCGAACGCTTTGGTGAGGTCGATGAAGGCGACGTAAAGGGGCATGTTCTGTTCTCTGCATTTCTCCTGGAGTTGGCGGATGGAGAATATCATGTCTACCGTTGATCGCGCAGCGCGGAAGCCACACTGAGACTCGGGGTAGACACATTTGGCAAGCTTCTGTAGATGAACGAGAACAACTCCTGCGTAGACTTTGCCAACAACGCTGAGGAGGGAGATGCCCCTGTAGTTGTTGCAGTCGCTTCTCTCCCCTTTGTTTTTGTAGAGGGTGATGATCTTGGCGTCCCTCATGTCCTGTGGTACGGCACCTTCCTTCCAACACTGGCAGAGGACGTCATGCAATGGCAGCAGTAGGGCGGTCTTGCAGTGCTTGATCAGGTCAGGGGGTATGCCGTCGTTGCCGGGTGCCTTGCCAGCGGCCAAGCTATCAATGGCCTTGCTGAGTTCGTCGATGGTTGGCTCGGCGTCAAGTTCGTCCATGGATGGCAGGCAGTCGATGGCATCAAGGGCTGACGGTGTCACTGTGTTCTCTCTGGAGTAGAGGTCGGAGTAGTGTTCCACCCATCTCTCCATCTGCTTGTTCTTTTCTGTGATCATCACCCCAGTGGAGGATTTGAGGGGGGCCGTCTTGCTCTGAGCCGGACCAAGTGCTTTCTTGATGCCATCGTACATACCACGGATGTTCCCTGTTATGGCAGCGGTTTGAATGTCTTGGCTGAGCTGAGTCCAGTACTCGTTGGCACAGCGCCGAGCAGTCTGCTGAACTTTGCTTCTCGCAGCCCTGAGAATCTGGAGATTCTTCTCGTTTGGGTACTTCTTGTACTCAGCAAGTGCTGAGCGCTTGGCTTCAATGACGGGGGTCATCTCGGTCAACTTGGCATCAAACCAGTCCTGTGACTTTGAGGTCTTCCTCCCAAAGGTAGCCAAGGCTGTGCGGTGGATGGTGTTTTGCAGCACTTCCCACTTCTGCTTTGCAGATTCTCCTTCTTGTGGTACACCAAGTTCCTTCTCAAAGGTGGAGGCAAACTGCTCAACAAGTTCTGGTTGAGCCATCTTGCTGGTGTCAATCCGTGCCTTTCCAGGCTGTCTAGCACGATGGAATTTCTTCAGCTGCAGCTTGACCTTGCAACACACCAATGAATGGTCTGTGTCCCAATCTGCACTCTGGAACGAACAGGTGATTAGCACGTTCTTCAGTGAGGTGCGCCTGGTCAGGATCAAGTCCAGCTGGTGCCAGTGCTTTGAGCGTGGATGTTGCCAGGAAACCTTGTGTTGGGGCTTGGTCTTGAAGAACGAGTTTGTGATGCACAGATCGTGATATGTGCAGAACTCGAGCAGCCACTGTCCGTTGTTGTTCATTCTGCCCACGCCAAAAGGTCCAAGACAGGAGGGCCAGGAGTCGTGGTCAGCACCCACTCTGGCATTGAAGTCTCCAAGGAGAATGAGTTGTTCAGAGTTGGGGATGGTCCTGACACTTGTTGTAAGATTCTCGTAGAACTCGTCTTTTGCCTCTGGTGTGGCTGTCTGTGTTGGGGCATACACAGTGACGAGGGTGACTGGGCCTTGAGTGGTGTTCAGGCGGAGGGTGAGGAGTTGTGCAGAGCCAGTGCTGCCCGGTTCCACCATCTTCAGCAAGGTGTTCTTCACTGCGAAGCCCACTCCGTGTTCCCTGTGTTCATCGCTGCCCTTTCCCTGCCAGTAGAACGTGTAGTCCTTCTCTCTCAGTGTGCCTGCGTCAGCCAACCGTGTTTCCTGGAGAGTGACGATATCCACTCCCAGTCTCTTCAGCTCATTATTGATGATGGCAGTCTTCCTGGTGTCGTTGATGTCCTTGAGGTTAGCAGCGAGTCCTGTCATCATAGTGCGGACGTTCCAAGTTCCCAGTTTTAGAGTTGGTCTCTTTTGTTTTATTGTCTTGCCTGGTGCGAAGGTTCTCAGCCTGCTGTTCGGACTTCTCCTCATCCCCATGCACCCAATGAGGAAAGCAAGCTGTGGCGGGACAACACCTTATTGGCTGGGGGCTGCCCAGCTTGAGGCGGGCGGTAGCTGTCCAGTGAGAGCCGATGATCCCTCCCACAGTCGGGAACAACCCCTGGCGCCGCGCTCTACGCCAATTGAGCGGTGGCTTATAACCGGTAACTGTCATTCCCCATGTTTTTTCTATGCCAAAGGCGAAGCTGGAGTGTCCTCTCCAGTGATCCGGTGTTCTACCTTCCAGCGTTGGCGTTGGTAGGATTCAAGCCTGGGCAGGAAGATATGGAGGACAAAATGTTGCCCATGCAGCATGTCCCCCCTCTCCACGTCACTGATGAATCCAAAGGAACAGCAGGGCTGCTACAGTTTGGCACCAGCGCCGTTGCAGGAGCTGCCAGAACGATGTTGAGCACAACATAGAACTGCCTTAGGGGCTCCGACTCCGGATTTTTCCTCAGGGTTGACTCCCGAAGCCTTTCCCGTGACCAGGTATGCCGCAAGGCAGCGGAGGTTTGAAATCAGGGTTTACCTTCCACTAGATGGGCTACCTTCCCAGGTTGACGAGCCACCATCTACCCGAAGCATCTGGTTTTAAGGCGCCAGAGATCCGCCCTCGCCCCTTCTCCTATTAGTAAAAGCAGTTCCGCCGGGCTTAGAGACTAAACCACACGGGCAGGCTAGGAGTTAGACTTAGTTGTCAGAGGCTTTTCGAGACGCACGCCATAAGGAGCATTTTATGAGCACTGGGAGCTTAACCCCAGTGCCGCTCCTGGCTATGACAACCTTGGAACCTGTATTAGAGTATGAGTTCCTAAATAAACCGTTCTACTGCACCTCTGGCCTGGTTATTGAAGTACGAGTTATGGACATAACAAAATGGTTTATCTGAAGAGTTTCAATCTGGGTTTAGAATTCATCATAGTACTGAAACAGCTTTAGTGAAGGTCACAAATGACCTCCTTATTGCATCTGATAATGGACTTGTTTCTGTATTTGTCCTTTTAGACCTTAGCGCAGCTTTTGATACTATCGATCACAATATTTTACTTGATAGATTAGAACACCATGTTGGACTTAATGGAACTTCATTGCAGTGGTTTAGATCTTATTTATCTGATAGGTTCCAGTTTGCTCATGTCAATAATGAGTTTTCTTCCAACTCAAAGCTCAGTCATTGCGTTCCACAGGGATCTGTGCTAGGCCCTATTCTTTTTCATTTAAATATGCTTCTGCTAGGCAACATTGTTAGAAAGCACTGCATACATTTTCATTGTTATGCAGATGACACACAATTATACCTGTCAATGAAGCCAGATGATAGTAATCATTTAGCCAAGTTAGAGGCCTGTCTTAAGGAAATCAAAGCTTGGATGACTTGTAAATTCCTGCTGTTAAATTCAGATAAGACTGAAGTCATTCTAGTTGCACAAAAAAAAAACCTTAGAAATACCTTTCCAAATCAAACTCTTAGTTTGGATGCAGTTACTCTTTCTATTAATAGTTCTATGAGTAACCTTGGAGTTGTTTTTGATCAAGATCTGTTTTTTAATTCACATATTAAACTTGTTTCTAAAACTGCCTTCTATCATTTGCATAATATTGCCAAGATTAGGAGCATCTTGTCTCAGAGTGATGCTGAGAAACTAATCCATGCTTGTGTTAGCTCTAGATTAGATTATTGTAACTCTTTATTATCAGGTTGTCCTAATGCATCTTTAAAAAGTCTTCAGCTGATCCAAAATGCTGCAGCAAGAGTTTTAACAGGTACTAGAAAGAGAGCTCATATCTCTCCGGTTCTGGCCTCCCTTCATTGGCTTCCCATAGAAGAATTAAGTCCCATCACTTAGAATTAAGTTTAAAATCCTTCTTATTATTTACAAAGCTCTAAGTAATCAAGCCCCTTTTAATTTAAAAGATCTGATACTATCTTATTATCCTAACAGGGCACTACACTCCCAAAATGCAGGATTACTTGTAATACATAGAATCTTTTAGAATTTTTTCTAAAAAAATACGTGTGGAGTTTGCATGTTCTCCCCGTGTTTGCGTGGGTTTACTCTGGGATTTCTCCGGTTTCCTCCCACATGCCAAAAACATGCAGGTTAGGTTAATTGGAGACTCTAAAGTGGCCCTAGGTGTGAATGTGTGTGTGAATGGTTAAGGGATAGCGCTGTATCGTGGCTGCTTCATCCATCCAGGTGGTGGATGCCCTCAATTTCCCCTTTGGGGATCAATAAAGTATACTAAATCTAAAAAAAAAAATCATCAGTCATGAGACTGAACGCGGTTATTCACCGGGCTCAGGCTCTTAATTTATTTCTGATTATTTTCTGTATGTGTCTGGCCTTGTGTGGATTTTTGTGTATTGAGTTCTAAGGTCTCCCTTGGTGGTTTATCGTTCTGTTTGTTATTTATGTCTTCAGTATCATTATTATCTTGTCAGCTCCTGTTGGTTAGGATAATGTTTTGCTTTTCATTTGACACGACCACATTTCCTCCCCTTCCAGACACTCCCACCTTATCATCTGCTCACTAGTCGTCTCAGCTGTGAGTAATTGTACTATCAGGTCAGGTCACCTGCTTGCTCATGCTCCCCGCACCTGCTGCCTATTTGCGCCGCTACTATTTAAAGACTGCCTTATTGTTACCTCACTGCAGCAGTATTACATTGATACATGGATGAGACTTGTATGGACTTTATTCCTCTGTTTCCTCCTCATCTCCTCCAGAGCATAACTGGCTCTGGAGTGTCACTTTTGTAAGTTACCCCTGTTTGTATTTTTTGTATTGTCTGCACTATTTTGGGATTTTTTGTTCTCTTTTGTTATTAAATGTCACAGCTACAGTTCAGCGTGTGGGTTTGTCTTTCTGCCTCGGAGGGGAGCTCATGACAGGCAGAGCCTTCAGTTATCAAGCTCCTCTCCTGTGGAACCAGCTGCCAATCTGGATTCGGGAGTCAGACTCGATCTCTGTTTTTAAGAATAGGGTTAAAACCTTCCATTTTGATATAGCCTATAATTAGGGAGGGACCATGTGCCCCTGAACCCTCCCTTAGTTATGCTGCTAATAGATTTAGACAGCCGGGGGACCTCCAACAATGCACTGGACTTCACTCCTTTCTTCACTCTCAATGAAATATTTTTGCTGGTCATTAACATCTGTTTGTTTTCTCCCATAGATTGAGTCCCCGTTGTGTTGTTTGCTCTCTACATGTCTGTTCTTTTCTTCTTCTTCTCTATCCCCTCACCCCCAAGCCAGTCGCAGCAGATGACTGCCCCTCCCTGAGCCTGGTTCTGCTGGACGGTTCTTCCTGTTAAAAGGGAGTTTTTCCTCTCCACCGTTGCTAAGTCCTTGCTCACAGGGGATCGCCTGATTACTGGGGTCTTTCTGCAATTGTGGGGGTTTCCCCAACAGTTAACAGTGCTATGAGATGACTGTTGTTGTGAAATGGTGTTATATAAATAAAGTTGAATTGAATAGAATAGAATAGAAGTGAATTGAAATGAAATTTTTTTATTTTTTTTATTTATTTTTTTTTTTTATGCAGATGGCGGCCGGGATGGTCACACTTTTTCAGTGCTGAGACAAAGTTGCTGATTTTGCCACTAAAATAACTAACCAACAGCGAATATAGATAGATAGATAGATAGATAGATAGTTTATTTCGAACACAAAAAATATAACAAAAAACAAGCAAATAGCAAATGCAATAAAGTTACAGTATACACTGTTCGAAAGGGAGAAGGAAGAAGTGAACACTTATTAATTCCAACTCCTCTTTTCCATCGATACACCCATGTGAATTTTATACAAATTACTACCTTTAATACCCCAAGTAAACAATTTACTGTATTTTTTACAGATCAACATTAACACCTGTCCATTCTAACATACAATGAAGTCTATATTTCAAAACCAGTCTCAAACGACACAGATACACACAGTGCTGTCCCACCCACCATTCCATAGTGTCCCATAATGTCCCAGAGTGAACATAATGAATCGTACATATAAATTCTACCCTTCTAACATATATCCTTTCAACAAATGGTGCTTATACCTCTTTTTAAATTGATTTCTGTTTGTACATAGTTTCAGTTCCGGCTCCAGACTGTTCCACAAATCCACCCCACAGACAGATATGCACATACTTTTCTTGGTTGTACGTATCTTGGGTTTTGTAAAGTTTAAGTCTCCTCTCAAATTATGATCATTGTCTCTTTTTTTAAATATTTTTTGTATATTAGTTGGGAGTTGATTGTTAATTGCCCTGTACATTACTTGTGCTGTCTTAAATTTAACTAAATCGATGAACTTTATGACATGTGACTTCAAGAACAACGAATTGGTATGGTCTCTATATCCTGCATTGTTTATTATCCTTATAGCTCTTTTTTGTAATGTGCATATTGCTTGTAGGTTGGTCTTGTAGGTGTTTCCCCAGACTTCTACACAGTAGTTAAGATAAGGTAAAAACAGTGAATTGTACAATAAGACCAATGATTTATAGTCCACGATGTGTCTTGTCTTCCCCAGTATGCCTATACATTTTGCTAATTTAGCCCGGATGTGACTGATGTGAGGTTTCCAGCAGATTTTACTGTCTAGCGTCACCCCCAGAAACTTATTTTCCTGTACTGTTTGTATTCTGGTATCATCTATCGTTATCATTATTTCATGATTTATTTTATAATTTCCAAACAACATAATCTTTGTTTTTTTCAGATTTAGAGATAATTTATTTTTGTTGAACCACTGCGTTAATTTTTCCATTTCAGTTGTGACCACCTCTAAAACCTGCTGCAAATTCTCACCAGTGCAAAGGATATTTGTGTCATCCGCAAACAAAATAAATTTCAGAATTTTTGATACTTGGCATATGTCATTTATATACAAGATAAAGAGTTTGGGTCCCAAAACTGACCCCTGGGGCACACCACAAGTGATGTCCATGCAGGGTGATTTGTGCTCTCCAATTTGTACAAATTGTTGTCTGTTACTTAAATAACTTTCCACCCAACTCAGTCCTACCCCTCTTATCCCATACCTTTCCAGTTTCCTTAGAAGTATTCTGTGGTCAATGGTGTCAAAAGCTTTCTTTAAGTCTATAAATACTCCTACAGCAACCTTTTTTTTGTCTATACAACTAGTAATTTCTTCTATAAGTTCGATCAGTGCCAAAGATGTAGATTTATCTGCTCTAAAACCATACTGGCTATCTGTAAGGAGGTTGTGTTTTTCAATGAAATCATCCAGTCTCTTAGTGAATATTTTTTCAAGTATTTTGGAGAATTGTGAGAGTAAAGAGACTGGCCTGTAATTTGTGAAACAATGACTGTCTCCTGTTTTGTAAAGAGGTGTTACTTTTGCTATTTTCATTTTGTCTGGAAATGTACCAGTTTGAAATGACAGGTTACAGATGTGGGTGAGTGGCTTAACAATTCCCTCAATTACTTTTTTCACTATTGTCATGTCAATTTCATTCCAGTCCGTTGATTTTTTGTTCTTAAATTTACTCACAGTCTCGATAATTTCCTTTTCAGTAACTGCACCCAAAAAGATTGTGTTTGGGTTTCTATCCTCTATTTCATTCACAGACCCACTGAGGTTTGTTTCTGGAGTCACTAATGATTTTGCTAATTCAGGACCAACGTTTACAAAAAATTTATTGAAACCACTGACCACATCTTCCATATTATTAATCAAACTGTCGTTTTCGATAAAATATTCTGGATAATTTGCATACTTAGGACGATTACTAATAATCCCCTTGAGTACTTGCCATATTCCTCTTATGTTATTTTTGTTATCCTCTAGTATTCTGTTGTAATATTCTTTCTTACAGGTCCTCATTATAGTGGTAAGCTTATTTTTATATCTTTTATATTTGATCTCAGCTTCCACCATTCTGCATTTAATGAATTGTTTATATAATGTATTCTTCTTTTTACATGCATTTATTAACCCCTTGGTGATCCAAGGAATATTTTTTTGTTGTTGTCTGTCACTGTATTGTTTTATAGGACAGTATTTATTGTACAATGATTGAAATATTTGTAAAAATTTATCATATGCTCCATTTATGTCATTTTCATCATAAACTATCTTCCAATCTTGTATTAATAATTCCTTTGTCAGTAAATACATTGATTCTTCGGTTCTTATTCTTTTATATTTAATATTTTTGGTATACTTTTTCTTCCTATAATCACATTGATAGACAACAAAAATCGGCAGGTGGTCGCTGATATCATTCAATAAAAGCCCACTCCTGATATTATTTTCCATAATGTTTGTGAATATGTTATCTATTAGTGTGGCACTGTGCGACATGATTCTGCTAGGTCCTGTAATTGTTGGATGTAAGCCCATACTGTACATTGTGTTGATAAATTCTTCTGTCAAACTATGTTGTTTTGAGTTCATCAGATCTATATTTAAATCACCACAGATGAACATAACTTTATGAGTTAGTTTTGCGTACATTTTTCCATCCAGTCCTTAAATAAGTCAATGTTTGATCCAGGTGTTCTATATACACAGCTCACTACTACATTCTTCACATTGTCCAGACAGATTTCTATTGTAATACATTCAAATAAATCATCCACAGTTACTGACAGATTTTCAACAACCTTGTATTGCAAGCTCTTGTCAACATAAATTGCAACTCCTCCTCCTTTTTTCACTTTTCTATTTATATAATTTAATTCATAGCCATCCATGGTAAAATTCACTCCTTTCTCTTCACTGAGCCACGTCTCTGATATTGCCACAATATTGAATGGCTCTTTAAACTGATTTAAATAATCTTTAATGTTATTAAAGTTTGCATAGAGACTTCTGCTGTTGAAGTGGATCATAGAAATATTGAAATATTGAAATCAGATGTGACCATTGTGTTAAACTGTTCATCTGTGTAATAATTACAGTCATTATTGATTGAGTTAAAAAGATTATTATCAGGGTCTATGTCATATTCTACGTCCTGTGGGTTGTGCTCTGTGTATTCAAAAACTTTCAGTTCTTGTTGTTCCTGTTTGTTGATTTTTTTGATTCATACTGTAGAATGTTTTGTTGCAGATGAGTAAAATCCTTCAGTGTCCTATATTTGTCTGAATTGTTGCTGTGCCTCCAGATCGTATTTGTCCTGAATATCTGATCAACATTTGTGATGCACATGCACAGGCTGAATTTCCACCTTGGTTGAGCCAGCTTTTGAAGTAGAAACACCCCTTTATTCGCCTTTCACCGGGCTCTGTGAGTAAACTGATTAGCGTTTCTTTTCGTGGTTCGCTGCTACGCTTTACCTGAAACGTTTGCTAAGCTAACGCTATCGCTATAGCTAACGCCATAGCTAGTCGTAGCACCTAACACCAACACAAAGAAGCGACTCTGTCCCCAGTGATTGGTGCTTGCCGGAGGAACTAACCGAGGCAACAGTTGGACGGGAGCCGGATCAGAGCTCAAGTACAGCGGTGGTAGGAGACGGGGACCAGTGGAGGACCACCGGGGCCCCAGCCGGATAAGAGCCGGAATCGGAGCCCAGTTACAGCGGCGGGGCTTGGCGGAGGAACTACTGAGGAAGACGCTGGTAGGTGGCGGGGCTCAGCGGAGGAATTAGCGGGACCCCAGCTGGACAAGAGCAGGATTGGAGCTCAACTACAGCGGTGGTAGGCGGGGCGGCGGGACTCGGTGGAGGAGCTGCCGGTACCCCAGCTGGACAGGGGCTCAATTGCAGCAGGACTAGCTGCAGAGGGGGCTAACTGAGGCCCAGCTGAATTTGAGGTCGGTCGGATCGGATACCGGCGACACCAGCAGATTGTTTTACTATCAACAGGTCAGTAAAAATGCCACCAAAGAAGGAGGAAATGGAAGAGATCAAAAAATCTCTGAACTTCATGTCAGAAGAACTGACCAAAGTGGCTAGTCAGCAGGCTAAACTATTAGGGCTAATGGAAGAAGTCCGAGAATTAAAATGACCAATTAAGGAAAAAGACAAAAAAATTGCAGACTTGGAGCAACGCGTCGAGGATCTTGAACAATATTCTCGTATGGATGATCTAATTATAAGTGGACTAGACATTAAATATCAATCATATGCTCATGCAACAGCAGGAATGAGAGGTGAGGAGGCTCCCCTGAGTGAATCAGTTTCCCTGGAAAACCAGGTGCTTCAGTTCCTTGATAGTAGAAATATAAAGGTTGAAGCAAATGCAATTTCAGCCTGTCATGCTTTACCCAGAAAGGATAATAAAACAAAGAAATCAATTGTGATGCGTTTTGTGAACAGAAGGGTAAAGAATGACATACTGAGGCAGGCCAGAAAGCTACGGGGAACAGAAGTTTACCTAAATGAACATCTAACAAAAACTAATGCTGAAATAGCACGGCAAGCATGGATGCTGAAAAGACAAAATAAGATACAGGCAACATGGACAAGAAATTGTAGAGTTTGGATCAAACTAAATGCAACACCTGAGGAAGCAAAGAGTATAATAATCAGAGATCTTACTGACTTAAATAAATATAGATGAACACTGATTAAGAAAATTAAGAGACCATGATAATCCATATCCACACACAGCAAGAATAGTTCTTTTGACATACCATGTCAATGTACTTTAAAAAAAAAAATAAACAAAACAAACAAAAAAACTTGTGACTGACTTGAGTAGACATCAATTATACCCAGTCGGAAGAAGTCATTTGACACAGAGTGAGGAAATTCAAACTCTGAAAATATGCCATTATGCTGAACATAAACTACAAGAGATGGAGTATGGGGTAACCCCCACAACAGCCACGGACAGAGAGCCCAGCTGGGGCAATTAGCAGAGCAATGAGATGTGGGTGTTGAGATCAATAGGCAGCCTCTCCGTGTCTAGTTCAGGCGCCAGTATCCTGCTGTTATGTATGACTTCCTGCTCTGTACTCAAATGTAAATGTCCCATGCCTGAATGCAGTTTCTTTGATCATAACATGCCTTTCATGTATTGTCTGAACTGAGTATAAATACCGCACATGTTCTGTAACTCATCCTCTTTCTTCTTCTGACTACTGCTCATGAGAGCCTGAGAGTGATCCCCAGCATGCATATACAGCAGCTGGGGTGAGCTCCGTGATGGCGATGATTTGATCAATAAACTTCCTTAAAACTCCAGACGCCGTGCCTTTATTTTAACATCGCCACACTGGTGACCCGACGCTGAAAAGAACACGCTGCCAGCGAACGCAGCACCCGGTGGTCATTCTCCGACGACAAGCGAACGCGGCAGCCCGACTGATCTGCCCTTCCTTTCTGCTTCAGGGAGACTTTGACGCTCTTCGGAGACCACCCACGACCGGGAAAGCTGAGGAAATTTCATGGTGAGGTCTGCATGCCAAGATCGGCACATCCACGCTGGACCGGCCGCTCTCACGGCTCCTGACACACGATTCTGTGTCTCCACACGAGAGCGCACGCACCTTGCCCTCTCTCCACGACGGCGGCCCATGGCCGACGGAGAACGCGTGGACCTGAACGCACCATGACCCGGCACGAGCGACGACCAACAGCCCGAACGGGGCAGACCATCGGCGCCGACTGCGCAGATCTCCATCAAGCCCCCCTGACCCTGCTTCACCTCGCGACAGCGGACCGGCCATGCACAGAAGCCTTGCATCTGAACAGCGCAGCTGGAAGGTACGCAGCCGCAGCGCGTGCCGCGCACCAGAGACAAGCTGGCTCTGCAGACCCCCACCCTCCTGCACCGCTGCACACTGGCCCTTCAGGGTTGCTCATTCACCTGAGGCATGCATGCAGCTGGCGCACAGGATTTTCTTATGGTCTCAGCCACGGCGCACAACGGGGATCCAGCCGTCAGCTGTCTCCGAGGGCTTTAGGTCCGTGAACGCACCTGAAGCCAACACGCCAAGTCCCTCACACAGCTTCAGCTCCTGTTTTTCTTCATTGCCGGACTGAATCGCGAGAGGAATCAGAGACTAATTTTTCTTCCCACAGCCACGGACATCCCCCGCCACTTGCTACCCCCACCCTCCTCCCTTTCCCGGCACAGACCTTCCCCGCAGCTCACCACCAAAGCGGGACTATCGAGGTCTCAGCTCCCCGCTAAGCCCTCTGGGGGGGGGGGGTGTATGGGGTAACCCCCACAACAGCCACGGACAAACAGAGAGCCCAGCTGGGGCAATTAGCAGAGCAATGAGATGTGGGTGTTGAGATCAATAGGCAGCCTCTCCGTGTCTAGTTCAGGCGCCAGTATCCTGCTGTTGTGTATGACTTCCTGCTCTGTACTCAAATGTAAATGTCCCATGCCTGAATGCAATTTCTTTGATCATAACATGCCTTTCATGTATTGTCTGAAATGAGTATAAATACCGCACGTTCTGTAACTCATCCTCTTTCTCCTTCTGACTACTGCTCATGAGAGCCTGAGAGTGATCCCCAGCATGCATATACAGCAGCTGGGGTGAGCTCCGTGATGGTGATGATTTGATCAATAAACTTCCTTAAAACTCCAGACGCCGTGCCTTTATTTTAACATCGCCACAGGAGAATGATATTGATCCTGATAACCACTTTTTCAATAATATTCATAATCATTGTGAATATTACGCTGAAAAGCAATTCAAAAGTCAAGTGCAACTAGATGGTAAACTATCAATAATACACTTCAAAAGCAGAAGTCTTAACAAAAACTTTCCACAGATTCAGGACTATTCAAAACGGCTAGACAGAACATTTACAGCTATCGCAGTCTCTGAAACTTGGCTTAATGAAGAGCAGGCTCCTCTGATGCCAATAGAGGGATATCAGATGTTTCATATTAACAGATCTCAAAAAAGGGTGGTGGTGTTGCACTGTATATTGATGACCTGTATATGTATAAGCTTGTAAATGGAATGTCCTTTGCACTACCAGGGATTTTATAATGTGTTACTGTTGAGATTGACCAAGATAAAACAAAAAATCTAATTATAAGTTTTCATATATAAAACCCCGGGAACTTGCATTGAGACATTCAGAAATAAATTAGTCGAGCTGTACAATAATATTACTAGTAAGAAAATGGTAGTAATTTGTGGAGATTTCAATATTGATTTACGAAATCCATATCAACAAAATGTAATTACAGAGTTCATGAATTCTATGTACAGTATGAGTCTATATCCCACAATAACACATCCCAGTAGAATCACAGCTCACACTGCTACACTTATTGACAACCCGTTTGTTAATATTATTGATAAGAAAATAGAAAGTGGATTATTGATAAATGATATAATGTAGCCACACATGTGACTTACTTTTTGCCTCACATCTTAGATAAGAACAAAAGGCACAGTTTCCTTGGAGATAACAGGAAGCTGTGAAAGTGTAATCCTTGTTATGCAAGAGATGGCCTTGGGGGGATTCTTTGTAGGCCAAGGACTGTGAGGGAGATGCCTAGGGATTAAAGAGAAAAGGCATTGTTACTTGTGATTTGAATGGAATGTGATTTGTGAGCTGTGAGAGTCCTGGATATATAAAGGACGAGTTTTTTCTGAGACATCCTCTTTTCTGCCATGCTCTTATGTGAGAATGTGTAATAAACTGTCTGAGACCAACTTGCCTCATTATTCACACATTCTACGCTGGTGACCCAAGACGAAGCATGCAACACGCAGAGAATTCCCCAGGGCCAGCCTCATCGGGAGCCCCCAGCCAAGCGTATGCTGTTACGGTCCAGCTACCGGACTTTTGGCAGAACAACCCGTGCTCCTGGTTCCACTTGGTTGAGGCACAGTTCACCCTCCGGGGGATATCGGTAGATGACACGAAATTCTACCATGTGGTTGCAAAGCTCGATAACCACACGGCTCAACATGTGGAGAGCCTTCTGGAGCAGCCATCAGCCAGCGACAAATACGGCACGTTGAAGGCTGCACTCATCCAGCACTTCACTCTCTCGGTCGAGGAGAGGGCAGAGAGACTCCTGGCGCTGACTGAGTTGGGAGATAGCACGCCCATTGACCTGATGGAGAAGATGCTGAGGTTGAAAGGCTCGGACGATGACCACTTCATCTTCACCCACATTTTCCTCAGGACCCTACCGTCAGCCACGAGGGCGGCCCTGGCCAGTTCGCCGTTGTTGGCCCAGCGGGACTTCTGCGCGCTGGCCCGAGAGGCGCATCGGATTGTCAACGCCAGCAGACAGCGCGCGGCCACGGCGGCAGCGACGGAGCTCGGCGCGACGGCCGGAGATGGCAGGGGGCCAGGGACGGCGTTAGCAGAACCACTGACGACGGCGGCGGCGGGGGCCAAGGAACGCGGAGGAGACACCCTTTGTTTCTACCATCGCCGCTTTGCAGAGAAGGCACGCAAATGTATACCACCGTGTCAGTTCAAGCGCTCGGGAAACACCAAAGACCGGGGGTCGGTAGCAGCTACGACCCTCGGGGAGGAGAACAAGCTGCTCTACTTGACGGACGCACGCTCGGGGAGGCATTTTCTCGTGGACACAGGCGCCCAGTTGAGTTTCATCACGCCTTCCTCTGCTGACCGGCTGGCAGGTTCCAGCGGTCCCGAGATGGCAGCAGTGAACGGCCCGGGGATTAAAACCTTTGGTGAGAGGACTCTGTTTCTGTCTCTGCACGGCCGTACATTTGAGTGGACTTTTGTCATAGCGGCATTGAATTTCAATATATTGGGGGCTGATTTTTTGTGCTCACATGGTTTGTTGGTTGATGTCGCTAACAGGCGTCTGGTTAATGCTCTATTCCCTGTACAGCGAGAGCGGCCCGGCCAACAGTACAAGCCAACGTCACAGCTGCAAGCGGTAAGTTCCACACACTGCTCACTCAGTTCCCAGCACTCACGGTCCCCACATTTTCGGCAGCCGTCGCTAAACACGGGGTGGAACATTTTATTACTACCACCGGACCGCCCATTTTTGCAAAAGCTCGGCGCTTGGACGCAGCTAAACTGGCCATAGCACGCGAGGAGTTTGCCAACCTGGAGAGGTTGGGCATCATCAGGCGTTCGAACAGTCCATGGGCTTCCCTGCTACACATGGTCCCGAAAGCTGACGGCTCTTGGCGACCTTGCGGGGATTTCCGTAGGTTGAACAACGCCACAGCGCATGACCGCTACCCAATCCCTCATATCCAAGACTTTTCCGTTCATTTGGCAGGGGCGCGCGTTTTTTCTAAGATAGACTTGGTCCGTGGTTACCACCAAGTCCCAGTGCGCGCTGAGAACATACCCAAAACAGCAGTAATAACTCCGTTTGGTCTATTCGAGTTTTTGCGCATGCCATTCGGGCTTAAAGGGGCTGCACAGACGTTCCAACGTATGATGGACGCGGTGCTGTGCGATCTCCCTTTCGTATTCGTCTACCTGGATGATATTTTGGTAGCCAGCGCGTCCGAAGACGAACACGAAAACCACCTCACGGCGGTTTTCCGGAGATTGGGAGAGCACGGTTTAATAATCAACCCAGCGAAGTGTCAGTTCAGGGTGATGCAGATTGATTTTTTGGGGCATCGCGTCTCTCCTGAAGGAGCGGTCCCGCTGCCTGATAAAGTGCGCGTGGTAGCGGATTTTCCCCGGCCACAAACGGTCAGGGCGTTACAGGAGTTTTTGGGAATGGCGAATTTTTATAACCGTTTCCTCCCTCGCACAGCGCAGCTCATGCAACCACTGTACGCCGCGCTCAAAAAACAAAAACCCGCGAATAAAATCGAATGGTCCCCGGAGCGAGAGCGAGCGTTCTCGGAAGTCAAGGCAGCCCTGGCAAATGCTGCGTTGTTGGCGCATCCAGACCCAACGGCCCGCATAGCGCTCACTACTGACGCGTCAGATGTGGCCATAGGGGCGGTCGTGGAGCAGCATGTAGCCGGGGCTTGGCAGCCGCTCGCCTTTTTCAGCAGAACTTTGCGCGATAGTGAACGCAAATACAGCGTGTTCAACAGGGAGTTGCTGGCTCTCCACTTGGCCATTCGCCACTTCCAGTTCTGGCTGGAAGGACGCTGTTTCACCGCGTTCGTTGACCGCAAGCCACTAACATTCGCGATGGCCAAGGTTTCAGAACCGTGGTCAGGCTGGCAACAGAGACAGCTGGCCGCGATCTCAGAGTTTACTACCGATATTCAGCATGTGGCAGGTAAACTGAATGTAGTGGCAGACTGCCTCTCACGCGCCGTGGTGGCCCCAGTCCGCGTGGGGATAGATTACGCAGCCATGGCCGTGGAGCAGATTAGTGACACGGATGTGCACGCGCTCCAGTCTGGACCAACAGGGTTAAGGCTGGAGAACAGGGTGCTGCAAGACGGTATGCCCCCCCCAATCTACGATGTCCCCACTGGGCGACCGCGGCCGGTACGCCGCCGCATTTTTGACTCGATTCATTCTTTGGCGCACCCGGGAGTGCGCGCGTCGGTCAAACTGGTAGGAGAGAAATTTGTGTGGCCGAGCCTTCGCAAACAAGTTAAGGAGTGGGCAGCAACCTGCATGGCGTGTCAACGAGCCAAGGTACACAGACACACGAGAGCTCCCTTGGAGCCGTTTCACATCCCGGCTAAGAGGTTCGACCATGTTCATGTGGACCTCGTGGGCCCCCTCCCGCCGTCACAGGGGTGCACACACTTTCTGATGATGGTGGACCACACCACGCGCTGGCCGGAAGTGGTTCCACTGGCGTCAACCACAGCCGAGGAGGTGGCGCGTGCGTTTTTAACAGCATGGGTGGCGCGTTTTGGAGTCCCGTCGGACATTACGTCCAACAGAGGCCCTCAATTTGTTTCCGAACTTTGGTCAACAATGGCCCGCAGCCTGGGTGTCACAATTCACCGCACAACCGCGTACAATCCGCAGGCTAATGGGTTATGCGAACATTTTCATAGGTCATTGAAAGCGGCTCTCAGGGCGTTTCTGACGGATGTAAATTGAGTAGACAAGCTACCGTGGGTTTTATTGGGGTTACGTTCTGCGCCTAAAGAGGACTTAGAAGCCTCCCCAGCTGAGCTCGTTTTTGCACAGCCACTTCGGCTGCCCGGGGAGTTTCTCCCAGATAATCCTGCGCCGGACAGCTCCCAGTCTCAACTGTTGCAGCGTAACATAGAATCCAGCATGCTACCCGGCCCCGTTCACCACAGTTTTCTGTGCGTTTTTGTGCCTAAAACTTTGAAAAACGCGGAGTTTGTTTTTGTCAGACACGATGCACATCGACCCCCACTTCGACCACCTTATGATGGACCGTTCAGAGTGTTGGAAACAGGGGACAAGCATTTTTTGCTAGATTTGGGGGGTAGGAGGGAAAAGGTTGGCATAAACAGACTCAAACCCGCTTTTGTGGTGGCGGACGAGCAAGTGCTGTTGGCAAGGGCCCCTCGGCGTGGTAGACCCCCACGGGGAGATTCCCCAGAACACCCGCAGGGACTGACAAAAGGTTTTCACCCCCAGACAGCAGCCCCCCAGCATGACAGCGCCGCGGAGGCGGTGACTCCTGGTTACAGCAGATACGGGAGAAGACTAAAGCCCAAGCAGCAGGGGGACTGATGTGTAATGATTCTATCACGAAATGCAGACTGTTATTCTGTTGTTTGATCTAAAATGTTTGGGAGGGGGGGTCGTGTAGCCACACATGTGACTTACTTTTTGCCTCACATCTTAGATAAGAACAAAAGGCACAGTTTCCTTGGAGATAACAGGAAGCTGTGAAAGTGTAATCCTTGTTATGCAAGAGATGGCCTTGGGGGGATTCTTTGTAGCCAAGGACTGTGGGGGAGATGCCTAGGGATTAAAGAGAAAAGGCATTGTTACTTGTGATTTGAATGGAATGTGATTTGTGAGCTGTGAGAGTCCTGGATATATAAAGGACGAGTTTTTTCTGAGACGTCCTCTTTTCTGCCATGCTCTTATGTGAGAATGTGTAATAAACTGTCTGAGACCAACTTGCCTAATTATTCACACATTCTACAATAAGTGACCATTTGCCAACCTTTGCACTTATCCATGGCCACACGGGGGCTAATACAGAAATTTTTTTTAAAATCGTTCAGATACAAATCACAAAATGCAATCAGTTCTTTTAAAGAAGACTTGCTGAAGCAAGACAGGACAAAAGTCTATGTATCAGATGTAAATGAAGCCTATGACACATTTATGAACATTGTAACCACTCTTTATGAAAAAAATTGTCCATTAGTAAAGAAAAAGCTTAAACTGTGGGAAACATATGTTGGTTACATATGCTCCACGAATATATTGCTGTGTGTTTATTGTATTGTGTGCTGCCTGTCTCAAGGAACAAAGGGACTGAGCCTCCGAGAGGTAACGGGAGAGTGTGAAGTTTGGCCTTTGTTTCAAGGAGATGACCTGGAGAGATTTCCGGACCACCGGAGACTAAGGGACGATGGTGTGAAGATCAGGGGAGTTACATTGTGGCTGGGATTAAGTATCATGTGACTGTATGTTTGATTAAACACCATGTGACTGCAGTTTTGATGTCTGGGGGTATAAAAGACAGATGTGCGATAATTCATCCTTTTTTCCTGCTTTGAAATTGTTGGAGTATGTGTTTGTGAATAAAGCTGAACCTGAGGAATAAACTCAGTCTCATCCTTCTGCACATTCTCCACAAAACATAAATTTTTCAATAAGCCATGATTAACCAAAGGATTACAAAAGGCGTGTAAAAAGAAAAATTTATTATATAAAGCTTTCCTAAAGAAAAGGACAAAAGAAGCAGAGCAGCAGCATAAAACATACAAAAATAAGTTAACATATATAATAAGGTGTAGTAAAAGAGACTATTGTAGCCACTCGTGTGACTTATTTAATGCTTTGCATAAGGCCTCACATAAGCCTGTTTTCCACTAGCCCAGCACACCTCGGTACGGCTCGATTCACTTCAGTACGGCTCGGAATGCTTCTGTCTCCATTAGCACGTGTTGTGCTTGTGCTGTGATGGTTTGTGTTAGGAGGTTTTAGAAGCGAGGCGGCGCCAGATTCCCAGCGAGGCGGGGCCACACTCCCGTGACGTTACGCACCCGACTGAGTCCTTATTTACACGAGACAAAAAATGGGAGGATCCAAGGATTATTGCCTTGCTCGCTCTGTGGTTTTATCTCACAATTAATTTTATCTCATAATTAAGCTGCAACAACACAAGTCACTTTTGTTTTGAATTAACTGCCAAATGACCTAGAAATAATGAGTTGAAACTTGTTTTTATTCGTATTAAATAATGAGACAGTGGCACACTGGCCAACACCAAATTGTATTATTTTTTACATCCTAGGGCATTTTGGATGTACTGAATAAAAAAAAATTCATGTTTTTCACCTTCAGGTCAACGTTTGGAACAACAGTATTATTATTTTCCGTTTAGATGATGCTACACTCCTTCTAAAGTATTGTAATTCTCTGAATTTGGAATGCCGATAAGATAAGATAAGATAAGATAAGATAAGCCTTTATTAGTCCCACAACGGGGAAATTCCAGGATTGCAACAGCACAGGGATAGCAACACTCAGAGCAACAATCAGAAGGCAAGAAAAAAAAACAAAAACAAAAAAACAAGCAAGCAAGAGCAGCTAATATACATATGTACATATTACTATAAAATATATATATACACACACACACACACAGACACACAGTGCAGAGCATTGTAGCTGGATGGAATAAATATATGAATATATGAACACACAGTGCAGAGCATTGTAGCTAGATGGAATAAATATGTAAATATATAAACACCCACAGTACGGAGCATTGCAGCTAGGTGGAATAAATATGCAAGTATATAAACACACACAGTGCGGAGCAATGTAGCTAGATGGAATAATATGTAGATATATAAAAACACAGTGCGGAGCATTGTAGCTAGATGGAATAAATATATAGATATATAAATGTAAACACACCCAGTGCTGAGCATTGTAGCTAGATGGAATAAATATATAGATATATAAATATAAACACACCCAGTGCAGAGCATTGTAGCTAGATGGAATAAATATGCCAGTTTAGAAAGCTTGGGATCAGTCCGCCAAGGTCTCCGCCTTTGACTGCCACCTAATCCACATAGCACCGGACTTCCATGATCCCTCCTGCAGGTGTGCTCCAACTTTAGAGGGATCACACTCCTCAGCCTCCCTGGGAAGGTCTATGCCAAGGTACTGGAGAGGAGAGTCCGGCCGTTGGTCGAACCTCGGATTCAGGAGGAGCAATGTGGTTTTCGTCCTGGCCGTGGCACATCGGACCAGCTCTTTACCCTCTCGAGAATTCTTGAGGGTTCGTGGGAGTTTGCCCAACCAGTTTACATGTGTTTTGTGGACTTGGAGAAGGCATTTGACCGCGTCCCTCGTGGATTTTTGTGGGGGGTGCTTCGGGAGTATGGGGTATCGGGCTTGTTGTTACGAGCTATTCGGTCTCTGTACGACCGTTGTGAGAGTTTAGTTTGTATTGCCAACACTCGGTCGGAGTCATTCCCAGTGAGAGTTGGACTCCGCCAGGGCTGCCCTTTGTCACCGGTCCTGTTCATAATTTTTATGGACAGGATTTCTAGGCGCAGCCAGGGAATGGAGGGTGTCATGCTTGGTGACCACAGGATCTCATCTCTGTTGTTTGCAGATGATGTTGTCCTGTTAGCTTCATCCAGCAATGACCTACAGCTCTTGCTGGGACGGTTTGCCGCTGAGTGTGAAGCGGCTGGGATGAGAATCAGCACCTCCAAGTCCGAGTCCATGGTCCTCAGCCGGAAAAAGGTGGATTGTCCTCTCCGGGTTGGGGACAGGCTCCTGCCCCAAGTGGAGGAGTTTAAGTATCTTGGGGTCTTGTTCACGAGTGAGGGGAAAATGGAGCGAGAGATCGACAGACGGATTGGAGCAGCATCTGCAGTGATGCGGACGTTGTACCGGTCTGTTGTGGTGAAGAGGGAGCTTAGTTCTAAGGCAAAGCTGTCGATTTACCAGTCAATCTACGTTCCTACTCTCACCTATGGTCACGAGCTTTGGGTAATGACCGAAAGAACGAGATCGCGGATACAAGCGGCTGAAATGAGCTTTCTCCGTAGGACTGCTGGACTCACCCTCAGAGATAGGGTGAGGAGCTCAGTCATCCGGGAGAGGCTCAGAGTAGAACCGCTGCTCCTCCACATTGAAAGGAGTCAGTTGAGGTGGTATGGGCATCTGATTAGGATGCCTCCTGGACGTCTCCCACTTGAGGTGTTTCAGGCACGTCCCACTGGGAGGAGACCCCGGGGCAGACCCAGGACTCGGTGGAGAGACTATGTCTCCCAGCTAGTCTGGGAACGCCTTGGTATCCCCTCTGAAGAGCTGGAGCAGGTGGCTGGGGAGAGGGAAGTCTGGGCTTCTCTGCTTGAACTGCTGCCTCCGCGACCCGGACCTCCGGAAAAGCGGTAGAAGATGGATGGATGGATGGATGGATGGATGGAATAAATATGTAAATATATAAACACACACAGTGCAGAGCATTGTTGCTAGGTGGGATGAAACAGCATAACCGTCTATTTAGTTATCCTACATGGTATGATTATGTGCCCATACATATTCTCACCCTCCATAGCGACCGGTATGTTCCTAGTTGTATGCCGGAGAGGACCATTGTGTAAGTCTATTGCATCTTTTGCATTCAAAAAAAACTATTAGTTTGTTACGTCGTTACGATAGAACATTCAATTTACATATACTTGTACCTACTTTGACTTGGTGCTAATTTTTGATGATATTTCAATAAAAAGAACAGAAAGCTTACAAAAACATTTGCTTTTTGGTCTAGTTAAAAATTACATTACCTTTACAATGGTTGACCCCTGACAGGATGATCAGCATCATTTTCATCAGACTAGGCAATGGAATGTTTTATAATTCAGTGTTATAACAGACAAACCACACTTTCCAAAACAATTCCATTTTATTATATACAAAATATTAAAATTTTTAAAAAAAACTTTGCAACACAACATGAAGGTTAATCGACATTTTATACACGCCGACCACTGAGTGCCTCTACACCAGCTTCCCAAACTGGTTCAGGAAGGCTCGGTTGAATGAATCCAGGCGGGCTGGCGCGGCGGACGCGTGGGATGATTCTACAAGGAAAATGCACACAATAAAATACAGCACGAAAGTGCAAGATATACAGAAAAGACAATAGTTTTTAACAAGATTATATAAGCTTATTTCAGCGTATTGTTCAAATGAATAATTAAAATAAAAGCTTTAGTCCGCAGTGTGCTGCAATAAAGCAGCGATCATCATCCACAAATGAACAGCTTTTTTATTGCATAAATAAACTGAGCGTCTTACCGAATATATTTGCGAAAAAACGCACAATAAAAAAAAATTAAAACTCACCGTTAAAGGACTCCGATGTTGAGACCTCCCGGTATATTTTTTCATTCCAGGCGGCTCCGTCTAACTCGCGCTGGATACATTCGTCTGACAATGCAGTGAGCAGACACTGCAGCTCCTTATTGGTCCATGGAACACCCTTATTACGCGAAGCCATTTTTGATAGAGAATAAATGAAAATAGCACAGCAATACACTGAAAATAAATCGCCAACAGTGGTTGCGTGCTGAGTAATGGCGGTCGTGAAGATTCTTTTTTTTTTTTTTTTTTTCAAAAACTTTATTGAGAAGGTCGTGAAGATTCGGTAGAAGAGGAGGAGGAGAGGGGCGGTTACAACCTGACCAATCAGCGCCGGTTACGACCTGACCAATCAGCGGCGACCAGTCTGTTAACGTCACAACACGGCACAGCTCAGCACTGCTGTACCCTACCCTGGAACGGGGCTGAGAATAGCGGCTGTTAAACCGTGTTGGGGCTTGTGGAAAAGCGTACAAAGCGTGCTGAGCCGTCCCGTGTCGCGCTAAAGCGTGCTAGTGGAAAAGGGCCTATATTAGATAAGAACAAAGACAGAGTTTCCTTGGAGATAACAGGATACTGGGAAAGGGTAACTTTTGGTATGCAGAGATTGTGAGGGGGATGCTATGGGATTTAAGAGGAAAGGCATTGTTACTTGTTATTATAATGCAATGTGACTTGTGAGCTGTGAGAGTTGTTACTTGTGATTATAATGCAATGTGACTTGTGAGCTGTGAGAGTCCTGGGTATATATGGGACGAGGTTTTTCTGTGATGTTCTCTTTTCTACTTTGCTCATGTTGGAACGTGTAATAAACTGCCTTGAGATGAAATTTGCCTCATTATTACACTCTCCACACTGGTGACCCAAGACGTAGCATGCAGCAAGAAGAGAATTCCCCGGAGCCAGCCTCTTTGGGAGCCCCCAGCCAAGCATACGCCGTTACGGTCCAGCTACCGGACTTTTGGCAGCACAACCCACGCTCCTGGTTCCACTTGGTTGAGGCACAGTTTGCCCTTCGGGGAATAGCGGTAGATGACACGAAATTCTACCATGTGATCGCAAAGCTCGATAACCACACGGCGCAACACGTGGAGAGCCTTCTGGAGCAGCCACCAGCCAGCGACAAATACGGCGTGTTGAAGGCTGCACTCATCCAACACTACACCATCTCGGTCGAGGAGAGAGCAGAGAGACTCCTGGCGCTGACCGAGTTGGGAGATGGCATGCCCATTGACCTGATGGAGAAGATGCTGAGGTTGAAAGGCTCGGACGATGACCACTTCATCTTTACCCACATTTTCCTCAGGACCCTACCGTCAGTGACGAGGGCGACCCTGGCCAGTTCGCCATTGTTGGCCCAGTGGGACTTTCGCGCGCTGGCCCGGGAGGCGCATCGGATTCTCAACGCCAGCAGGCAGCGCATGGCCATGGCGGCAGCGACGGAGCTCGACGCGACAGCCGGAGATAGCAGGGAGCCAAGGACAGCGGCAGCAGAGCCACCGACGACAGCGGCGGCGGGGGCCAAGGAACGCGGAGGAGACACCCTTTGTTTCTACCATCGCCGTTTTGCAGAGGAGGCACGCAAATGTATACCACCGTGCCAGTTCAAGCGCTCGGGAAACGCCAAGACCGGGGGGTCAGTAGCAGCTGCGACTCTCGGGGAGGAGAACAAGCTGCTCTACTTGACGCACGCACGCTCGGGAAGACATTTCCTCGTGGACACCGGTGCCCAGTTGAGTTTCATCACGCCTTCCTCCGCTGACCGGCTGGCGGGTTCCAGCGGTCCCGAGATGGCAGCAGCGAACAGCTCGAGAATTAAGACCTTTGGTGAGAGGACTCTGCTTCTGTCTCTACATGGCTGTACTTCTGAGTGGACTTTTGTCATAGCAACATTGAATTTCAGTATTTTAGGGGCTGATTTTTTGTGCTCACATGGTTTGTTAGTTGATGTCGCTAACAGGCGCCTGGTTAATGCACTTTCTTTTGATTCTATCCCCTGTGCAGCTAGAGCGGCCCGGCCAACAGCACAAGCCAACGTCACAGCTGCAAGCGGTAAGTTCCACACACTGCTCACTCAGTTCCCAGCTCTCACAGTCCCCACGTTTTCGGCATCGGTCGCTAAGCACGGGGTGGAGCATTTTATTACCACAACCGGACCGCCTGCTTTTGCAAAAGCTCGGCGCTTGGACGCAGCTAAACTGGCCATAGCGTGCGAGGAGTTCGCCAACCTGGAAAGGTTAGGCATCGTCAGGCGTTCGAACAGCCCATGGGCTTCCCCGCTTCACATGGTCCCGAAAGCTGACGGCTCATGGCGACCGTGCGGGGATTTCCGCAGGTTGAACAATGCTACAGCCCATGACCGCTACCCAATCCCGCATATCTAGGATTTTTCCGTTCATTTGGCAGGGGCGCGCGTTTTTTCTAAAATAGACTTGGTCCGCGGTTACCACCAAGTCCCAGTGCGTGCTGAGGACGTACCCAAAACAGCGGTGATAACTCCATTTGGCCTGTTCGAGTTTTTGTGCATGCCATTCGGGCTTAAAGAGGCTGCACAGATGTTTCAACGCATGATGGACGCAGTGCTGCGCGATCTCCCTTTCGTGTTCATCTACTTGGACGATATTTTGGTAGCCAGCGCGTCCGAAGACGAACACGAAAACCACCTCGTGGCAGTTTTCCGGAGGTTGGGAGAGCACGGGTTAATAATCAACCCAGCGAAATGTCAGTTCGGGGTGGCGCAGATCGATTTTTTAGGACACCGAGTTTCCCCCGAAGGAGCGGTTCTGCTGCCTGACAAAGTGCGTGCGGTGGCGGATTTTCCCCAGCCGCAGACAGTCAGGGCGTTACAGGAGTTTTTGGGAATGGTGAATTTTTATAACCGTTTCCTTCCCGGTGCAGCGCAACTCATGCAACCGCTTTACGCCGCACTCAAAAAACAGAATCCTGCAAATAAGATCAAGTGGTCCCCAGAGCGGGAGTGAGCGTTCTCGGAAGTCAAAACAGCCCTGGCAAACGCTGCGTTGTTGACACATCCGGACCCAACGGCCCGCATAGCGCTCACCACTGACGCGTCTGACGTTGCCATAGGGGCGGTCGTGGAGCAGCAGGTAGCCGGAGCTTGGCAACCGATCACCTTTTTCAGCAGGACCTTGCGCGATAGTGAGCGTAAATACAACGCGTTTGACAGGGAGTTGCTGGCTCTCCATTTGGCCATTCGCCACTTCCAGTTCTGGCTAGAAGGGCGCTGTTTTACCGCGTTCGTTGACCACAAGCCGCTAACATTCGCGATGGCCAAAGTTTCAGAGCCGTGGTCGGGCCGGCAACAGAGGCAGTTAGCCGCGATCTCAGAGTTTACTACAGATATTCAGCACGTGTCGGGTAAACTGAACGTAGTGGCAGACTGCCTCTCGCGCGCCGTGGCTGCCCCCGTCCGCGTGGGGATAGATTACACAACCATGGCCGCAGAGCAAGGTAGTGACGCGGATGTGCGCGCGCTCCAGTCTGGACCAACAGGGTTAAGGCTGGAGAGTAAGGTGCTGCAAGACGGTATGCCCCCTTAATCTGTGATGTCTCCACAGGACGACTGCGTCCCATGGTGCCGGCAGCGTGGCGCCGCCGCGTTTTCGACTCGATTCATGCTTTGGCGCACCCGGGGGTTCGCGCGCCGGTCAAAATGGTAGCGGAAAAATTCGTGTGGCCCGGCCTTCGCAAACAAGTTAAAGAGTGGGCGGCAGCCTGCATGGCGTGCCAACGGGCCAAGGTACACAGACACACGAAGGCTCCATTGGAGCCATTTCTCATTCCTGCCAAGAGGTTCGACCACGTTCACGTGGACCTCGTGGGCCCCGTCTCGCCATCACAGGGGTACACACACCTTCTGACAATGGTGGACTGCACCACGCGCTGGCCGGAGGCGGTCCCTTTGGCGTCAACCACAGCCAAGGAGGTGGCGCGCGCGTTTGTAGCGACATGGGTGGCGCGTTTTGGAGTCCCGTCGGACATTATATCTGGCAGAGGCCCGCAATTTGTTTCCGAACTTTGGTCAACAATGGCCCGCAGCCTAGGTGTCACGATTCACCGTACAACCGCGTATAATCCGCAGGCTAATGGGTTGTGCGAACGTTTTCACAGGTCATTGAAAGCAGCTCTTAGAGCGTCACTGACGGATGCAAATTGGGTGGACAAGCTTCCATGGGTTTTATTAGGGTTGCGTTCTGTGCCTAAAGAAGACTTAGAGGCTTCCCCAGCTGAACTCGTTTTTGCGCAGCCACTGCGGCTGCCCGGGGAGTTTCTCCCGGATAATCCTGCGCCAGGCAGCTCCCCGTCCCAGCTGTTGCAGAGTAGCATTGACACAGCTACGCTGCCGGGCCCTGCCCACCACAGTTTTCCGCACGTTTTTGTGCCTAAAACTTTGAAGAACGCGGAGTTTGTTTTTGTCAGACATGATGCTCATCGCCCCCCGCTGCAACCGCCTTATGATGGACCGTTCAGAGTGTTGGAAACAGGGGACAAGCATTTTTTGCTAGATTTGGGGGGTAGGAGGGAAAAGGTTGGCATAAACAGACTCAAACCCGCTTTTGTGGTGGCGGATGAGCAAGTGCTGTTGGCAAGGGCCACTCGGCGCGGCGGGCCTTCACGGGGTGCTTCCCAGAGTAATATTCCCCCAGAACACCCGCAGGGACTGACAAAAGGTTTTCGCCCCCAGACAACAGCCCCCCAGCATGACAGCGCCGCTGAGGAGGTGAATCCTGGTTACAGCAGATACGGGAGGAGACTGAAGCCCAAGCAGCATGTGGACTGATATTTAATGATTCTATCATTGCATGTAGACTGTTATCCTTTTGTTCAGTCTACATGTTTGGGGGGGTGGTGTAGCCACTCGTGTGACTTATTTAATGCTTTGCATAAGGCCTCACATATTAGATAAGAACAAACACAGAGTTTCCTTGGAGATAACAGGATACTGGGAAAGGGTAACCTTTGGTATGCAGAGACCGTGAGGGGGATGCTATGGGATTTAAGAGGAAAGGCATTGTTACTTGTTATTATAATGCAATGTGACTTGTGAGCTGTGAGAGCTGTTACTTGTGATTATAATGCAATGTGACTTGTGAGCTGTGAGAGTCCTGGGTATATAAGGGACGAGGTTTTTCTGTGATGTTCTCTTTTCTACTTTGCTCATGTTGGAGCGTGTAATAAACTGCCTTGAGATGAAACTTGCCTCATTATTACACTCTCCACACTATTACAGTAAAGAACTGGAGAAAAACAGAGACAATATTAAAAATACATGGACAATACTTAACAATATTATTGGAAATAAAAAGAGAAATACAAGCTACCCAACCAATTTTTCAAAAAATAATAAAACAACTCAGAGTGTGAATGCAGCTTCACCTGCAGATGAATTTAATAACTTTTTTGTTAACATTGGTCCTAATTTGGCTCGAGAAATACCCATTACGGCACCCACAAGTGATACAATAAGCAAAAACACTGCTATAAAAGACTCCATTTTCATAAAGAACACAGATGAGAGAGAGGTCACTAAAATTGTTAAATCCTTTAAAAGTAAAACATCAACGGACTGTGATGGTATCGACATGCTCTTAGTCAAAACTATTATTGAATGCTTAGTGAAACCACTAACGTATATCTGTAACCTTTCTCTCCAAACAGGTATATTTCCCAATGCAATGAAAATAGCTAAAGTAATTCCGATATACAAGACGGGTGACAGAGGGGAACTTTCAAACTATAGACCAATTTCACTATTGCCGCAATTTTCCAAGATACTTGAAAAAATATTCTATGAGAGAACTGACAACTTCATACTGAAGAATAATTTATTGTGTGAGCGGCAATATGGGTTCAGACACAAGAGGACAACTGCATTTGCTCTAATGGAAATTATAGAAAAAATATCAACTGCCGTTGAAAATAAAGAGTATTCAGTTGGGGTATTCCTGGATCTTAAAAAAGCATTTGATACAGTGGATCATAATTTATTATTAAAGAAACTACAAAATTGTGGTATTAGGGGGGTAGCACTGTCCTGGTTATGTAGTTACTTAAAGAATAGATATCAGTATGTATGTGTTGGTAACAAAACTCTCAGTTACTGAAGGTTACTTGTGGAGTCCCACAGGGTTCAGTTTTGGGGCCATTGTTATTCAATATGTATATAAATGATATATGTAAAGTTTCGGAAAAAAATGGATTTAATATTGTTTGCCGATGACACTAATTTATTATGCAGTGGAAGCAATTTGGAACAACTTTTGGATACACTCGGAAAGGAATTAGGAAAGCTTAAACTGTGGTTTGTTTCAAACAAATTAATGCTCAATTTAAGTAAGACAAAATTTATAGTTTTTAACAACCATCACAACAACTTAGTATCTAAACTCAGTGTAAATGGTGTAGAGATTGAAAGGGTATCCGAAACTAAATTTCTTGGAGTAATAATTGATAATAAACTGTGCTGGAAGTCACATATTAATTATATTAAAGGTAAAATATCTAAATCAATTGCAATACTACACAGAGTGAAATATTTGCTGAATCAACCCACATTATATACTTTTTATCATTCATTAATACTCCCATACACAACATATTGTACTGAAGTATGGGGAAATACATATAGAACAAACATATATCCAATCTTTATGCTTCAGAAGAGAGCTATTAGAATAATAAACAAAGCTGCTCACAGGGAACCAATAAACCCACTTTTTCTTAAATTAAAAGCTCTCAAGTTGAAAGATCTGGTTGATTTTAAAACTGCAGTAATAATGTTTAAAGTGAAGAATCTATCACTGCCCGCAAATATCCAAAAGTTGTTCCAAATAAGGGAGAAACAATATCATTTCAGAGGAACATGTATATTTCAAAAACCTTCAATGAGAACTACCACCAAGCAACACTGTGTTTCGGTGCAAGGAGTCAGATTATGGAACGCTTTTGGACCTGAATTAAAATCATGTACAACGCTTGGACAATTTAAACAAAAACTAAAGGAAGAAATACTCCAAACATATATACAAGATGACATGTAAAATCACATAAGGACTGTCATATCCAGTCTGTGTTGTGTTGTAGCTTAGTTTTTTTTTGTCACATTTTGTCTTAGCTTTGTTCTGAATTGTAATTGCTCTTGTTTGTTTTTCTTTTGAATTCTTGGATGGAATATAGGTGGGCAATATAAGCTGCGGCTTCAGCCATCACCCATTTCGGATAACTTATGTTGAACTGTATAATCAGAGGAGTTATTGTCTAATTTGACCTTGTTGGATTTTCTTTCCCCCTTTGTTATATTATTCTGTTTCTTTTTTAATCTTAATTTTTAATCTATCCGAAAATAAAGATTCATTCATTCAAATGCCAGTAAGCTGGGTTTTTGTTACCCTGAACTCAGGCTGACAGGCTGCCTGCAGGGCTTCATATTCGTTCCTTTCTTCCGGTTTGGCTGCAGCTCTTCTTCTCCACACTTACACTGCAGACACAGAACTTCACATGGATGGAGCTGGACTGTAACGGCTACTACTGACCTATTTCTTTTCCTTTCTGTGTGCCTCTGAGTTTGCCGTGAGTGAATGACAACTGCACCCGCCATTAATTATGACCCACAATCCAGCATCAGACAACATTAGAGATGTGGGTCTCAGAGCTCTGGAGGCGGAGATGGTACCTGTTGGTGATGGATTTTGACTGTTTTTGTGATTAATACACTAATTGAGGAATTGACTGTTAAAACTTAAGTGGTGCAGAGAGATATTGCCTTACAGTTTTTCTTGCTTTTTCTGGGCTCTCTGACAGTGACATACAGGCCTTTTTATTTGTGTTCAGGTTGAACTTGTTTGTCAGCCTGCCTTTTTAGTTATTTTAGTACTGAGTAAAAGAAATTTGTGTTTTGTTTTATCCAGTCAGGAACATTAGTTATGTAGAGCTGGAGATGTTGAATGCTGGATTAATTTAGTAGAAAATTTATCGTTTTTAATACCTTTTATTTGGCTCTACTCTGGAGTTTTATTCATTTTACCAATTTCTTAATTGAGTTTGCTGTTTCTTTTCATTTTGCTTTTTAATCGTTGGTTTGCTGCATGATTTTGTTGTTGCCTGTTTTATTGTGGTGTTTTGTTAATTTTCTAATCGAGCAATTGTGACTATAACTCCACTCTTGTCCAGCTCACTGACTGTGATTTGAATTAAACTTTTTGAAAAGTTATTCTCTGTTTTACTCTTTGCTGAAGTGGATCACCCAAACAATGAGGTCAGTTTTTAGGGAGCTTTTGCCCTGGTCAGTAACATTCTGAGATTATACCAGCCTTTCTCTTTGGCCATGAACCCCAAGACCACAATTTGGGGTTTTTGTTATGTAGATAACTGTGGACAAAATCTACAGGTGTCCAACTCTGCTAATTTTCCTGATTATGTGTGTTTTCTGAAACATGGAACTTATCACACCCGATTTCTGACCACAGCTGGGCACAACCATGTAAGGAATTATACCCAATATCTGAGTTAATACAGCGATTCAATGTTGCAGACATTTTCATGAGTCTGTGATTTTTTAAGTGTTGTTGTTGATTTCCTACTAATATTACATTGTGCATCCTGATCTGGTCAAGGGAATGAGAGAGATGACGGGGGAAAGGAAAATCACCAGTTTTTCTGCACCAGATAGCAAAAAGAAGCAAATAGCTTATGGTTAGAGGAAAAATGAATGGGACACAAAAGCGCTCAAATAATAGTCATTGTCAGAACTGTCAGCTGTCATTTATTCATTTCATTCCAACATCATACCGTTTATTTTAGATATTTGTGCACGCACACACAAGCAGGGTACAGGGGACAACAACCTTTATTAGATTTGAACACAAGAGCAAAGTAGAGCAGTCAGAAAACATCTGGCCATCAGAATGAAGGCAAGGCTGTCTCTACATGCACACAAAATGTGAGCCAAGTGAACATAAACATTTCAGCAGCATCAATTAACTAAAACAGAAACGGATTTAAAAAAAAAATCTTATAAATCCAGAAAAACATCTTTTTATTTATTTCTTTGAATTGAATGCAAAACTTAAATATTTCTACCTCTGTGGATAAACTTGATTACTTGATAATATTAAGCAAGGGGGGAAAAAGATATGCATTTTCATCAGTTACATATTGTTGTGAAGAACTGTCTGTGATGTGGGATTTAATTTGAATTGACAGTGGAGCTATTTCATAAGAGAAATAGCATGTAAGTTACACCAAACTTTAAGGAAAATTCACCAAATTTTTGATTTCTGCTTTCATCACCATCCAACCAGTGATCCTGAGGGACAAGCTGCTGTGTGTAGGGGTGGACCAGCACCTGTCATTGTGGATCCTGGACTACCTCACAGACCAACCACAGTTTGTGAGAACCCAGGACTGTGTGTCTGACACCATCATCTGCAGTACGGGGCCCCCCCAGGGAACAGTTCTAGCTCCCTTCCTGCTCACCCTCTACACTGCTGACTTTTCATACAACACACTACACTGCCATCTACAGAAGTTCTCTGATGACTCTGCGATTGTCGGCCTCATCTCCGATGGGGACGATGCGGAGTACAGAGGACTTATCCAGGACTTTGTGGACTGGTGCCTGTGGAACTGCCTCCAGATCAATGTGAGGAAAACCAAGGAACTGGTAGTCAACTGCTGCAGGCGAGGACAACTCCCACAGCACCGGTAAACATCCAGGGAACAGACATTGAGATGATGACATCGTACAAGTAGCTGGGTGTTCACCTGAACAATAAACTGGACTGGTCAGACAACACCATCACGCTCTACAAGAAGGGGCAGCGCAGGCTGTTCCTCCTGAGGAGACTCAGGTCTTTTGGAGTGCGGGGAGCACTCCTGAAGACCTACTACAATTCGGTGGTGGCATCAGCCATCACATTTGGAGTGGTCTGCTGGGGCAGTGGCATCACAGCAGCCAACAGGAAGAGACTGAACAGGCTGATTAAAAAAGCTAGTTCTGTTCTGGGGCGACGCCTCAACCCAGTGGAGGAGACAGGAGAGAGGAGGATGGTGGGTCTAATGTATTTTAGTGTGTTTTTAAGGAGAGCAAGTGGAATAAACAGACAGGACAGCGAGGTCTTCAGTAACGTCAACAACAACCGTTTTTTACTCTCTTTCTTAATCTGCATACACTTAACAGCACCCCTAGTGGCAGACCACATTACTACATTACATCTCCCTTCTTTAGAAGCAGAATATCATACTATATTGTTACAGAAAAACAATAAATCCTAATATGACTCACAAGTTAAAAGTATGGTTTTAACCTGAACAACTGCTTTTCTTTTCATTACAGGGCTAACATCCGTTAAGATACACTTAAACATTTCTTTATGTTGTTTCACATTGTATAACGTTGTGTGGGTTTAATCAGTCTGCCAAAGCGTGAAGTTTTCCTTGGCTCTTCAGTAACTGCTTTGGAATTCTCAGTTTCCTTTACAGGAGAATGAACAGGTGCTTGCTCCGATGAGATGGTCTCTGTTGGCTCACAAGCAGGGGTCGGGAAATCCTCCTGATCAGTGTTTGTGGTTTTAGGAACACTTTCTTCTCTGCACTTCAGTAGATGGCGCCTGTTTCTCCTGAATTTACATCCCCCAGGGGTCTGAATCACAAATGATCTTGGTGTGTTGTGGCTCTTTACCACAATAGCTGGTTGCCATGTATTCTCAGCTCTGAATCTAACTGTCTCTCCCTCTTGTAGAGCAGGTAAGGCTCTGGCTCCACGGTCAAAGTAATGTTTCTGTCTCATCTGTCTCTCCTTCAGTTGTTTTTGCTTATTCTTGTTCAGCTGTGGCATTAACAGCTGACCTGATGTTGACAATTTTGTTTTCAGTCTCCGATTCATCAACAATTGTGCTGGAGACAATTTGACTCCATCCAAGGGCGAATTTCTGTATTCAAGAAGAGCAATATAAGGATCTCCTTGGCTCTCTTGTGCCTTCTTCAGTAGGTTTTTTATTGTTTGAATTGCACGTTCACTTTGCCCATTTGATTGTGGGTATCCCGGGCTCGATGTGGTGTGTTTAAACTCCCACGTTTCTGCAAACTGTCTGAACTCTGCACTTGAAAACTGCGGTCCATTGTCTGACATGAGCTCGTCTGGAATTCCATGTCTGGCAAACATAGATTTAAGAGCTACAATGACATGTTTGCTTGTTGTTTGTGGCAATTTGGCAATTTCAGGATATTTTGAGTAATAATCTACACACAGTAGATAATCACCTTGGTCAAAATGGAAAAGATCAACACCAACTTTTGCCCAAGCTCTGCTGGGAATGTCATGACTCTGAAGTAGTAGTAGATTAGTTTATTTGACAGGGACAGTGCAATAAACATAGACAATTAATCAAAGACAATCAATCTGATGTGTTGCACATAGAGTGTATAGCTATTAGCTAATTTGCAACTCTTGTCCCTGGATGGGCTTTAGAAAAAAGAATCAAGATAAAAAATATACACAATAACCACATACATCAATGCAGAAAAATTATAAATACACAATTATAAATATTATAAATATTATAAATACACAAATATAACAGCCTGACTCACATTTATAAATATTATAAATACACAAATATAACAGCCTGACTCACATTTAACACATATAACATAACTCACATTTGCCTATTTCAGGCCTTCCTCCCTCCGTCACTCACTATAAACAAACACATTTATTCCTTCCCTTCATTCACTCTCACTTTGCAGACAATTAATTCATACATGAGTACATTCTTGTTTATTTTTCAGCCAGTTTTTAACATTTTTAGTGAATGTTTTAAAGTCCGTTATTATTTTAATTTCATTTGGCATTGTGTTCCAGATGTGACTGCCCTTTATAGAGAAAGCTGTTTGTCCAAATGTGGTTCTGCGGTGGAATATTTTACAGTTATTGTTAACAGAACTCCTGGTGGCTCTGCTGCTGTCCTGTCTTTGGACAAAACCAGCAAGTGGCTCGGGTGCTGATTTATGAAAACATTTGAACGTTAATTTCAGAAGACAGAGGTCAATGAAGCTCTCAAAACTCAATAGGTTGTATTTTTTTAAAACATTACAGTGATGCCACCTAATGGGCTTTTAGTGGTTCTTTGACATTGTTCCTCTTGTGTGTGTTACAGATAGAACACCTTAGCACTGTTTCTTCTATTTGTTTAGACATACTGGGCCAAAACAAAACATATCTTGCTCTTTCTTTGCATTTAACAACGCCAAGATGTGCTTCATGGATTTTCTGAAGCATTTCCTTTCTCAGAGGCACCACAAGTCTGGAGTTCTTGAATATTAGCCCTTCTGAGCATGTGAGTTCCTCTCTGAATGTCCAATACTTCCTTATCTCAGCTGGAACTTGACTGACTTGTGCTGGCCATCCTGACTGAACTGCTTTCATTAACATTTGCAGTTCCTCATCTGCTGCTGTTGCTTTCTGGAATAACTTCAGCTTTTCCTCTGAGACAGGTAGGTGTGCTGTAAGGAGATTAACTTCAAGTTCCTCCTCCAATAGTTTTTCTGTCTGCTCTTTAAGAAAAGCTCTGCTCAGAGTGTCTGCAATGTACAAGTCTTTGCCTGGTTTATATGTAACCTGCAGGTTGAAAGGCTGCAGACTCATCAGCATACGTTTTAGTCTGGGTGGTGCTTTATGCAACCCTTTTTTAAACACAGCTTCCAGTGGTTTATGGTCTGACTCAACCTGTACTGGTCTTCCATACAGATACTGCTTGAATTTCTCACAGCCATACACAATAGCCAAAAGTTCCTTTTCAATTTGTGCATATCTTTTCTGTGTGTCTGTTAGCGATCTTGAACCATAAGCCACTGGCTGACCCTCTTGCAATATCACAGCTCCCAATCCTTCTGAGCTTGCATCCACAGACAATGTAACTGGTTTATTTATGTCATAAAATCTCAGCACAGGGGTTTCACTGACAAGTGACTTCAGCTGTTCAAAGCTCTTTTGTTGCTGTGACTCCCAGTGCCATGCAACTTCTCCTTCCAGAAGTTTTCTGAGTGGTGCACTTACCTCTGACAGGTTTGGTATGAACTTTGCAAGGTACTGCACCATACCGAGAAATCTTCTGAGTGCAGCCACATCTTCTGGTTGAGGCATGTTAACTATTGCTCTGACTTTTTCTTGGTCTGGCTTCAGGCCTTCTGCACTCAAAATGTGTCCAATATATCGTATTTCAGTCATGCCAGTCTTACATTTGTCCTCGTTCAGTTTCAGATTAATGCTTTTCACTCTTTCCAGTAGTTGTCTCAGCCTTTTGTCATGTTGTTCTTTATTTACACCCCACACCAGGATGTCATCCATAACATTCTCAACTCCTTCCAGGTCCTCCAGTCTCTGGGCGATGTACTTTTGGAAGACTTCTGGGGCTGATGACACACCAAAGGGAAGCCTCTTAAATCGGTATCTACCAAATGGTGTGTTAAAGGTACATAACTTGGAGCTTTCTTCATCAAGTTGTATTTGCCAGAAGCCATGGTTTGCGTCTAGCACTGAAAACACCTTTGCATTCGGCATTTCTGCAACGACTTCTTCCACTGTTCGTAGGGGATAGTGCTCTCTTTTTATAGCTTTGTTAAGATCTTGAGGATCTATGCATATTCTTATTCTTTTATTTGCTTTCTTGACAATGACCATGCTGTTGACCCAATCAGTGGGCTCTGTTTGCTTCTCAATCACACCCAGGGTCTCCATTCTTTCTAGTTCTTTTTTTATATCATCCTTCAGTGCTAAAGGCACCTTTCTGGGTGGGTGAATCACTGGAGTTACAGCTGGGTCAACCTGAATGTGATGTAGTCCCGGTACACACCCCAGTCCTGTAAACACATCTTTGTATTCTGTCAGAATGTCAGTTTCCTCTTCTCTATCCACCTTGTGGATTCTGGTTATCAGTCCCAGTTGTTCACAGGAATCCCCTCCGAGGATCGCTGGCAAATCAGCTTTTATAACTTGAAATTCAAGCTCCTGTTCTTGAGTTTTGTATTCACATTTCAGCTTTGCCATGCCCACTGGTTCCATCTTGTGGCGAGAATATGATACTAACTTTGTTCTGGATTCAAACAGTAGCATATCTCCTTTTGTCACTTTCTTTAAGATTTTGAGAGGTAGCACATTGCAACATGCACCCATATCTAATCTGAAGACGACCTGTTCACCATTCATTGTCAGAACTTCTGTCCATCTTGATTTTTCAGCTTCTTCGATATTCATTGTATCAACATGAGCTGGCTTTTTATTTTCTCTTCTCTTTGACTCAAGGGTTCCAATAAACATTTCTTTTTCCTTTTGTTCTATCTCATTCACATTTTTCTCCTGTCTGTGTGAACTTTCTCTGCTTTCTTTGTGCATCCTTGTGTGGCACATGCGAGCAAAATGTTTTTTTTTCGTGAGCAGACTTTACATGTTTGCCCATAAGCAGGACACTTGCGAGGCTCATGTTTATACCCACATTTATTGCATTCTCTTTTTGCGTGGACGTCACTTTCTTTAGACCTCTTAGTTAGCTTTATTTTGCTTAGCTTGTTTACTGAAACTTCTGTTTCTTCTTGTAAAGCTTTCATATGGCTTTGTGTGGCTTCATTAGCTCTGCATATAAATTAAAAATTAAAAAGTGCAATTCAAAAGAATTCAAGTCTCAAAATTGACTTTTCTTCTGATTGTTTTTTCAGTATTTACCTACTGATAAGGTTATGTGCTTTGAAGAAAATGAAGGAACACTCACTAAAACCTGTAACAGTGACATCATAGACCTGAGTCTGGAGGAATTAATGGGAGAACTGGGGGTGTTTTTTGCTCTTGACAAGAGTCTCAATGTCTGGAGTTATATTAGACAAAGCGACTCTGAGGTCATGCTCAATGTGCAGTCTGTTTCTCTGTTTTGTCTTCAACTGAACCAGAGCTGAGAAGTCACACTCACAGAGATAGGTAGTGCTGAAAGGTAGGAGGGTTTTTACTGCTCGAATGGCAAGAGAAGGATACTCGCTCATCACAGTGCTGCACCAGAACTGCGAGAGGCTTACCTCCGTGAACCTCTTTTTCAGCGTGCGGTCACATGATAGCTCCACCAGCTGACTCTCTTCACAAAACCTCGCTGCACCTCGCTGCACAAAACACACTGAGGTTTCTGTACTCCTTTGTCCTCAATATAAAAAAATCCATATCTCATATAGTCCGTGTCGTATCTGTGTTTCGCCATGCTCAATTAGCATATACAAACAAACGTTGCGAGTCTTCTTCTATGGTGCGAAATATGGTGTCTCCCGCCACCTACTGCCATCTACTGTTAAGGAGTGTGAATCGATGACACTATGTTGATTTATTTCTTGATATTTTATTTGCCCAGGCAAAGGCCCGCGACCCACTTTTGGGTCACGACCCACCAGTTGAGAATCACTGCTCTAAGCAATCTTGCTCTCACCTGGTCATTGGTGACTCCACACACAATACGATCTCTTATGAGTGAATCAGTTAACAGTCCAAACTCACAGTCTTTGGCCTTGTTTTTCAGGTCTGTCACATATGCATCGATAGGTTCACTCTTGCCTTGTACTCTTGTGAAAAATATGTGCCTCAGGTAGATTATATTTTTTCTTGGCTCACAATATTGCCTAAATCTTTCTTTTAGGATGTCAAAATCATCCACATCATCATCATCAAAGTCCATGGTATTAAATACCTTAATAGCTTCGTCACCTGCCACATGAAGAAATGTAGCACATTTCATTTGCTCTGATTTTTCAGCTATGCCGCTAGCAATCAGGTACAGCTCAAACTTCTGGATCCACGAACGCCAGTTTTCTGCGAGGTTTCCTTCCAGTGACAGACTGTTCGGCGGTTTTAGTTGGTCCATCTTCATATGAGTGACACTTCTGACACCATGTAATGTATTTTAGTGTGTTTTTAAGGAAAGCAAGTGGAATAAACAGACAGGACAGCGAGGTCTTCAGTAACGTCAACAACAACCGTTTTTTACTCTCTTTCTTAATCTGCATACAACACTTAACAGCGCCCCTAGTGGCAGACCACATTACTACATTACAGTGGCTAAGCTGTCATCTCTGCTGGAGTCCAAGTCCCACCCCATGCAGGACACGCTGAATGCACTGAGGATCTCATTTAGCGGTAGGCTGTGCCATCCTGAGGGCTTGAGGGAGAGGTTCCGCAGGTCCTCCCTACCTGTGGCTGTCAGACTTTATAACCTAACCAGTGCTGCTCGGAGAGATCGTATTAAACGTAGCAAATGTCACAACTTTGTACAATAGAGCTCGTCCCCTCCAATACACAACTAAGACAAATACAATTATTATTGAGGGTGGCAACAACACTGTTCATAAATGTGAAATATACTGTCTGGGTCTATATTTATATTCTGCTAGTAATTTAATAAACTACTAGAAAAGCACTCGGAGAGCGCAGACCTCCGCCAAGCGCCACAGTTCCCCCCATACAGTTTTCAGATTCCTTGACCATGAAAACATATGACAAGCAGTGGTTCAGTAGTTATTCACGAAAATGGCATTTTCCGTAATGGCGGCCACAGTTCCCCCCATACAGTGTTTGTGTGTACGTTTTCAGATTCCTTGACCATGAAAACATATGACTAGCAATGGATTGACAATGATAGGATTAGTGGTTCAGTAGTTATTGACGAAAATGGCATTTTCCGTAATGGCGGTTTAGCACCACAGTTCCCCCATACAGTGTTTGTGTGTACGTTTTCAGATTCCTTGACCATGAAAACATATGACTAGCAATTGGATTGACAATGATAGGATTAGTGGTTCAATAGTTATTCTTGAAAATGACATTTTCCGTAATGGCGGCCACACTTCCCCCCATACAGTGTTTGTGTGTACGTTTTCAGATTCCTTGACCATGAAAACATATGACAAGCAATTGGATTCACAATGATAGGATTAGTGGTTCAGTAGTTATTGACGAAAATGGCATTTTCCGTAATGGCGATTTAGCGCCAGAGTTCCCCCCATACAGTGTTTGTGTGTACGTTTTCAGATTTCTTGACCGTGGAAACATATGACTAGCAATTGGATTCACAACAATTGGATTGACAATGATAGGATTAGTGGTTTAGTAGTTATTCACGAAAATGACATTTTGCGTAATGGCGGTTTTCTTGTGGACGGTGATCCGGATCACCACCAAAATCTAATCATCTGTAGGATACTCCATTTCTGACAATCTGTGAAAATTTCATGAAAATCCGTCCATAACGTTTTGAGTTATCTTGCTAACAAACAAACAAACAAACAGACAAACAAACAGACAAACCAACGCCGATGATCACATAACCTCCCCCTTTGGCGGAGGTAATAATGCTGTTGATACCATCTAGCTGCAATGCTCCTGCACTGTAAACTGTGTACATACTGCTTTAACTAACCAATTCTGATCTTATATACTATTGTGAGTGCTGTAAGGTAAGGAAATACAGTATTTGTTTTTCCAAGTAACTAATGAAGGAACAATAGAATTACATAGAGACTTCACTTGTTACCTCCGCCAGGCCAAAAGGCCAGGAGGAGGTTATGTTTTTGCCGGGGTTTGTCTGTTTGTCTGTCTGTCTGTCTGTCTGTCTGTCTGTTGGTTAGCAAAATGATCAAAGGACCCACCAGGATAACCAAACAATCCAGAACACTTATTGACATGGTATTTACTAATAAACCAGAACGAATAACCAAAACCTATAATCTTGTAACTGGTCTCTCAGATCATAACATGGTTCTTGCTGTCAGGAAACTTACTAAAAAGCGACTACAGTATTTTGGGGGAGTCGATATTGACAAATCAAATTTTATTATCCCCAAATCAAAAAATGAGGAGTTTGAACATTACTTAGAGAATCAAAATTGGGAGCAGCTCATGTCAACATGTGAAGTAGATGATTGTTGTAATTTTATAACTGCAACAATCACAAAGTCTATAGAAAAATTTTCAAAGCAAATTAAAAGTAGACAACAGAAGATTAGCCTACCATGGTTAAATAATGAAATAAGAAAACTTATGAAGAGGCGAGACTATGCACTGAAAACATCACTAACCTCCAAACTACAAAATGATCACCTTGTGTACAAAAGTTTAAGAAATAAAGTGGTACATGAGCTGCGAAAATCAAAAATATCTTATTACAATAAACTGATAGATCATGCAAAGGGTAACAACAGTTCCCTATGGAGGCATTTAAATAACTTAACTAATAAAAAAAACGATCAGAAGGGGGTAAAGGAACTTAGAATCAATGGCAAGACCGTCAGTGACAAGGCTACTTTGGCAAATGAATTTAATTCACACTTTGTGGGCTCTGTGGAAGACTTAACAAAAATTTTTGTGCTGCCAAATGTGCTCAACAACACAAATTCCATACTTCCAACAGACACTTTTCACATCGATGAGGTAAATGAGAAGTTAATTGCTGGTATTGTTAAAACACTGTCAAACTCAAAAACTAATGATATCTACAATATGAGCACCTCCTTTCTCAAAATGCACAGCAAAATATTAATCAAACCACTGACTCATCTCATTAATCTCTCCATTAGGTCTAGTACATTTCCATCTGGCTGGAAAAAAGCTGTCGTCATACCAGTTCATAAATCAGGCAGTAAAGACGATATATGCAATTACCGCCCAATCTCTATCTTACCAGTCCTATCTAAGGTTCTTGAAAAAGTTGTAGCTACACAGCTGATAGACTACTTACAAGACAGTCAACTTCTTCATCCACATCAATTTGGTTTTAGACCAGGATACTCAACAGAAACAGCAAATTGTTGCCTTATTGAAAACGTCAAACAGTCCTTGGACAGGGGTAATGTGGTAGGAGCTGTTTTTCTAGATCTCAAAAAGGCTTTCGATACTGTAAACCACAGTTTGCTTTTATCCAAAATGGTATCTTTTAACTTCTCCCCAAATACATTAGAATGGTTTGCATCTTATCTCCAGAATAGAGAACAGTGTGTAAAAGTTCACCAGGATAAATCCTCATTTTTAAACAACCGCATGGGTATCCCACAAGGGTCCATTCTTGGTCCTTTACTTTTCAGCATTTTTATTAATGACCTGCCGTTACACTGCTCAGCTGCAACATGCCAACTTTATGCAGATGATGCAGTTATTTACACAGCTGCCAAGACTCCAGCACAGGCTGCAGATGTACTGTCTACAAGTATGGTTGATGTCCAAGAGTGGCTCCTCAAGAACCATCTATTGCTGAACCTTCAGAAAACAGTCTCAATGTGCTTTTCAATCAAAAAATGTAACCTGCAACATTTTAAAGTTAATATACATGATCATGACATCAGTTTAGCTACAGAATTCAAATACCTTGGCATTGTACTAGATCCTCAACTCAAATTTAATCTTCATATAAAGAAAATTTCAAAAACAGTAAAAAAAAATCTGAACTGCTTTAAATTAATTAGATATTACATACCTTACGAAGCAGCTGCACTGTATATGCATTCTATGGTTTTTTCTCATATATCATACTGTTTGACAGTCTGGGCTCAAGCAGCCCCTTCCACAATAAGACATATAGGTTCATTATATAATCAAACCCTAAAAATCTTGGACAAAAAGCCCATTAGGTGGCATCACTGTAATGTTTTAAAAAAATACAACCTATTGAGTTTTGAGAGCTTCATTGACCTCTGTCTTCTGAAATTAACGTTCAAATGTTTCCATAAATCAGCACCCGAGCCACTTGCTGGTTTCGTCCAAAGACAGGACAGCAGCAGAGCCACCAGGAGTTCTGTTAACAATAACTGTAAAATATTCCACCGCAGAACCACATTTGGACAAACAGCTTTCTCTATAAAGGGCAGTCACATCTGGAACACAATGCCAAATGAAATTAAAATAATAACGGACTTTAAAACATTCACTAAAAATGTTAAAAACTGGCTGAAAAATAAACAAGAATGTACTCATGTATGAATTAATTGTCTGCAAAGTGAGAGTGAATGAAGGGAAGGAATAAATGTGTTTGTTTATAGTGAGTGACGGAGGGAGGAAGGCCTGAAATAGGCAAATGTGAGTTATGTTATATGTGTTAAATGTGAGTCAGGCTGTTATATTTGTGTATTTATAATATTTATAATATTTATGTTAAATGTGAGTCAGGCTGTTATATTTGTGTATTTATAATATTTATAATTGTGTATTTATAATTTTTCTGCATTGATGTATGTGGTTATTGTGTATATTTTTTATCTTGATTCTTTTTTCTAAAGCCCATCCAGGGACAAGAGTTGCAAATTAGCTAATAGCTATACACTCTATGTGCAACACATCAGATTGATTGTCTTTGATTAATTGTCTATGTTTATTGCACTGTCCCTGTCAAATAAACTAATCTACTACTAAAAAAAGATAACTCAAAAAATCTTGGACGGATTTCCATGAAACTTTCAGGCGTTGTTGGAAATGGTACAAGGAAGAACTGATTAAATTTTGGGGGTGATCCGGTTCACGGTCTGGATACAGGAATTTTTTAAAGCATTTTTCATTCAACACTGTGACATACAGCCATTTTCAACATGTGCGCAGGCGCAATGGAGGGCGCTGGTCGTCGTGTCTGCAACACAAACTCTGCGTTCTTCAATGTTTTAGGCACAAAAGGACACGGAAAACACTGCTGGCCTGGGCCCGCCAGCGTGCAACTGCAAAACCTCACACGGGCAGCTGTCCGCCGACGGATTCTTTGGCAGAAATTCCCCGGCCAGCCATAGGAGCTGCGCATCTGGCAGAAATTCACCGGCCAGCCATAGGCGCTGCGCAAAAACGAGCTCTCTGCCGGCGAAGCTTCTAAATTGTCGTTTGCCGCGGAGCGCAACCCCCAAAACAATAATATTGTAGCGAACTCAATATGAGCACCCTATTTGGCTTGCCAAGTGGGTTGACCCTATTGGCGACACAGGTAGAGTGCGGGACTCCGGAGCGGGAGGCGTGAGTTCGAACCTCCCGGTGGGACGTCGCCATGTCAAGCAACACGTTACAATATAATATAAAACCCACGGCAACCTGTCTACCCAATTTGCATCCGTCAGTGGAGGAGATGGACACAACAGCAACACTTCAGTTTATTACCTCCGCCAAGGAGGCAATGCTTTTACTACTGAACCACTAATCCTATCACTATCACATTGATTGTCATTGATTAATTGTGTGTTTATTGCACTGTCCCTGTCAAATAAACGAATAACCATTGTGAATTCAATTGCTAGTCATATGTTTACATGCTCAAGGAATGTGAAAACGTACACACAAACACTGTATGGGGGGAATTGTGGCGCTTGGCGGAGGTCTGTGCTTTCCGAGTGCTTTTCTAGTTCCTGTCTGTAATCAAATAAAACGGTATTGATTGCCTGACTCAGTCCATTAGATAGAGAGATAGAGAGATAGATAGATGTACTTTATTGATCCCAAACTGGGAAATTATAACAGCAGCATGACAGTAGACAGCCAAACGACAGAAACACACGCATGACAGACAAAGGGATTACGCATGGAAAGTAAAACTAACACCAGTATAAAAACCTATATACACTAACGTTCAAAAGTTTGTGGTCACTTAGAAATTTCCTTATTTTTGAAAGAAAAGCACTTTTTTTCAATGAAGATAACTTTAAACTAATCAGAAATACACTCTACACATTGCTAATGTGGTAAATGACTATTCTAGCTGCAAATGTCTGGTCTTTGGTGCAATATCTAGATAGGTGTATAGAGGCCCATTTCCAGCAACTATCACTCCAGTGTTCTAATGGTACAATGTGTTTGCTCATTGCGTCAGAAGGCTAATGGATGATTAGAAAACCCTTGTGCAATCATGTTAGGTCTGCAATGCTGTAATTGCTGCAAATGGAGGATCCATCCATCCAGCCACTAGGGCCCGCCACCTTCTACTGATGAAGTCTCTCCAGTTGTTTCTTAACCTGGTCTGTAGTCACAGTGATGTGAGGGAGGGTCCAGGTGTCCCCAGAGTAGGGTGAGCAGGGAGATGGAGAGAGGTGCTGCACAGGAGGGTGGGTGGGGAGGGGTGTGTGGGGGTCTGGCTGTGTTGTTGGGGTGACAGACTGTGAGTTGAACCTATTAAAAAAACAGATTCAGTTCATCAGCTCTCTCTTGGCTCCCAGATGTCTGCTTGACTCTCTCCTTGCACCGTTATTTGTTTCATTCCCATCCATACATCTTTAGCATTGTTTTGCCTGAGTTTATTCTCCAACTTCCTCCATGAACAGACTGCGCATGTGTCGGCCTCTGCTTGTGTCGGCGTCTGAAAACTTGGTCACCTCTACACGTACTGGTTGTCTTTTCTATTTTTGTTTATTGTATTAACTCCATTTTAAATGTTTATCTCTTTTATTGATATTAACTTTTTTGCTTAGTGTTAGCTCAGTATATACAGCAGCCTGTATTGGCTCACAGGTGAATCAGACCCCGATCAGGGCTGTTCACTGGGTTAGGCTAACCTATCTGTTTTAGTTAGCCACTCCTGGCCTGGGAAGCCATGGCTCCTTCTCTGACCTGTGTCAGCTGTGTTCCCCTCTCTAAGAAGGTGTCTGGGTTGGAACTGAGACTCTCTAACCTCTATAAGATTCGGGAGGCTGAAAATCATCTAGATACGATCATTTTTGGACGGACATCGGCACCAGTGACGGACTTGCAGCTAGTAGAGACGGCTACTTACCTGGGTGAAATTAGCATATCACCATCCACCTCCACCCCTGCTCCGGTCACCTCAGCTGTCCAGGACTCCAGCACCAAACACTGGCTTCAGCTCGGATCTAAACCCAATAGGAAACGTCGGGGATTGACCAGACATGGCCACGCCTCCTCTCTTTCCCTTTTGCTGGAAAACAGATTTGACATCCTTTCCCTGGAAGATTTCCCCCACCTGGATGTTGCTCTTCCTCCCATGGCCGCCCCTCCTCCTTCAGCAGCGGCCCAAACCCACAAGCTCCTGATCAAAACTGTCTTAGGTGTGCCAAACTTTACACCAGCTCCAAAAAGAAGAGAGCACAACACCCCGCATCACCCCCGCACCGGCACCTCGCCGCCGCAGCAGCAACAACAACGGCAAAACTATCCACCATTTCAGAAGCCGGCGACAAAGTCCCCCCAGACGATGCTGGTAGTTGGTGATTCAATAATGAGGAACGTCAGAAGCAGGTACTGTGTTACAAATTTTTTTTGCTGGGGCTAAAGTGTCAGACATTGAGGCTGTTACCCCTGACCTATTAAATGAATACCCCCATGCTAAAACTGTTACTGTGCATGTTGGATGCAACAACATCCCAGATGAAGCATCTGAGATCTTAAAGAGAGACTTCAGGAGCCTTCTGTCCATTCTTAAGAACTGTGGCAGACGTGTGTTTATTTCTGGACCACTTGCTCCATTTAGAAGAGGTTGCAATTATTTTAGCAGAACTCTTAATACCTGGTTGTGTTCAACGTGTCCTACTTTTAATATTGGTTTTATAGACAATTTCAACCTGTTCTGGAATCGCCCATCATTTCTGAGGCCAGATGGCATTCATCCAAATAGACTTGGTGCACGTGTTCTAAGGGACAATCTGTTTTATTCCATTCAGTTTTTTTAGTACAGTGACTGAAAGCTGGTGTGTTAACTCACCCCAAAGTACCTGGGTCTGTCAACCAGCCCTTCTTTGCTTCCACTTCTCATACTAATCCTATTAATCCAAATAATTCTGGCTGTTTAGATCAGTCTTCAATTCATAACTCCATACAGATTGTGTCTGTCTCTCGTTACCCAAAACACCCAAGACAAATACAACATAATTTAATAAAGATTAAAACCACTAATTTATCACAGTTAAATAAAATAATTAAATGTGGACTGCTGAATATAAGATGTCTGTCAGATAAAGTGACCTTAATTAATGATATGATCACGGATTACAATATAAATATATTCTGTCTCACAGAAACATGGCTACGCCCCAATGATTTTGTTAGTATCAATGAGCCCCCCCAGCTATGGTAATATTCATTGTGATATCCTACCGTGTAGCAATGATCACACTTGAGTTATTTCTTTGGCTAACTCTGCCATTTATTCTGCAACACACATAATATGACTGAACATGGATTCTGCGCGGGGTTTTCACACTCTTGTTCTAATATATCCCCTTAATAGTAGTGCTGAACAATACAGGTAGTTCCCCCTAGAGGCATGTGCCAGTAATGTTTTGAATTAGACTTGCAGTCTACCACATCCCTCCCCTCTAGATTAAACTACTTTTAATTACACTAGCCAATTATGCTAGACATCCTGGAACTCCCATTTAACCCTAAACAATCACAGTTACTTTTAACTTCTTAAACACATGTGCCATACACATAATTTCTTTCTCTCTCTTTTTTTTTTTTACATGTATAACACACATAACAGTCTAACTGGGGATTTGGTTTGACTACCGCATCCCAGTGAGGTTCCAGGACGCATTCTTGTCCTGTGGCTGGGGAACTCACTACTGACTAAGTATAGTCCTTCAAGTAGTCTGGAGCTTTCCTAGCTCGCTGAGATCTTCTCACGGCGGGTGAGCCAACTGCAGGTGAAGACTCAGACTGCTCCACTGTTTCGGCTGCTGCAGTGCTGCCCGTAGAATCTGCAGAGACGGTTACCTCAGGTTTCACCTGAAGTGGTGGTTCATTGATGCTCTCCTCAGGATGGGTGTCAGACAACACCTCGGGTGCCATCGGCAGGGGAATGGAGCTCCTACCACGAACTTGGTCGATGTGTCGCCTCACCACTTGTCCATGACCTAATGTCACCTTGAATGACACAGGGCCTGTCTTTTCTGTTATTTCTCCTGGTACCCAGGCTGGTCCTGAGCCAAAGTTGCGGGTGTAGACCACGTCTCCTTCTCTCAGTATTCTCTCTCTAGCATGCATGTCATGATAACCTTTTTGTTTCTCTTGTTTATCATGCACTTTGTTTCTGAAGTCTGGATGTATTAAGTCAAATGTTGACCTCAACTTCCTTCCACACAACAGCTCAGCTGGTGACTTGCCAGTTGTAGATTGGGGTGTTATTCGATAGCTGAACAGAGCTCTCGACATTCGGGTTTCAATAGAGTCTCCTGTCATCTTTGTCATGAGTGACTTGAACGTCTGCACGGCCCTCTCGGCTAAGCCGTTAGAAGAAGGATGGTATGGCGCAGTCGTGATGTGACGTATGCCATTCTTTTCAGAAAACTCTTGGAACTGTTCACTCGTAAAACATGTACCGTTATCTGATACTATGATTTCAGGTAGCCCATGTTGGCTGAAACTCTTTCTAAGACATTCAATGGTAACAGTAGAAGTAGAGCTACTCACAGAATATGCATCGATCCACTTTGAGTATGCGTCAACTATGATCAGGAACATTCTTCCCATCCATGGACCTGCGTAGTCAATGTGAATTCTTCTCCATGGTTTATCTGGAACTTCCCAGGGATGTAGTGGGGCTGCTGGAGGACTGTTCCTGTTCTCCTGGCATGCCGCACATGACTTCACAAGCGCCTCCACCTCTGCATCCATGTTGGGCCACCACATGTAACTCCTCGCCAACGCTTTCATGCGAGTGATGCCAGGGTGTGCTTGGTGTAGTTGTTGCAGTAAGGCATTCCTACCAGGTGGTGGAACAACCACGCGTCCTCCCCACAGGATACAACCTTCCTGGGTGCTGAGCTCATCCTGTCGTCGGGCATAGGGAATGAACTCAGGACTGTTCATCTTCGGCCATCCTCTCAAGATGTATTCTCGCACTCTTGCTAGAACAGGGTCTTTGTCTGTCCACTTCTTTATTTGTTGTGCGTTCACCAGGGGCACGCCGATATCTTCAAACAATAGCACTCTCTCCTCCTCCTCAGGCGTGCTGTCTCTTCCTCCATCCAAGGGTAGCCTACTCATCGCGTCAGCATTCGTATGGTCCCGTCCGGCTTTGTAAACGATGGTGTACTCATACGCTGCTAATGTAACGGCCCATCTCTGAATTCTCTGAGATGTCATCTGGGGTATGGCTCTCATTTCACTGAACAGTGAAATTAGTGGCTTGTGGTCAGTCACTATAGCGAACTGTCTCCCGTACAGGTATTTGTGGAATTTTTTTACACCAAATACTACTGCAAGGCCCTCCTTGTCTAGCTGGGAGTAGTTTTTCTCAGCTGCACTAAGAGTTCTTGAGACGAACCCTATGGGTCTCTCTGAGCCATCCTCCATACGATGAGAGAGTACAGCACCCACACCGTAGGGTGATGCGTCACACGCCAGGATGAGTGGTTTGTTTGAATCATAATGCACTAACACACTACAGGACTGAAGTAGCGCTTTGGACTCTTCAAACGCCTTCTGCTGCTTGACCCCCCATGACCATTTTTCTTCCTTCTTAAGTAAGGTATGTAGTGGTGCCAGCAGCGTGGAGAGCTTTGGGAGGAACCTATGGTAATAGTTCAACAAGCCCAGGTAGGCTTTTAACTCAGTAACATTTTGTGGCTCAGGTGCCTCCGCAATGGCTTCCACTTTGTCTGTTAGAGGGTGTAGACCACTGGCGTTGATCTTGTGGCCTAGGAACACCACCTCTTTTCCCATGAACTCACACTTGCTTCTTTTCAACCTCAGACCGCTTTTCTCCAACCGTTGAAGCACTTCCTCCAGCGTTTTCAGATGTTCTTGTTCATTTGGTCCTGTACAAAGGATGTCATCCAAATAAATGGCAACATTCGGAATTCCACCTAGGATGCCCTCCATAGTTCTCTGGAATATAGCAGGACTGGAAGCTACTCCAAATGGTAAGCGTGTGTAGGTATATAAGCCTTTGTGTGTATTGATGGTTACATACTTTCTTGATTCTTCTTCCAAGACTACTTGTTGGTAGGCGTGACTCATGTCTAATTTCGTGAAGTGTCGGCCGCCATTCAGCTGTGCGAAGAGGTCCTCCACTTTAGGAATTGGATACTGATCCACCCGTGATGCTCGATTGACAGTGAGTTTGTAATCTCCACATATTCTAATGGAGCCATCCGGCTTTCTCACTGGGACTATGGGCGCCGCCCATTCTGCAACCTGCACTGGCTCAATGATCTTGTCATCCAGCAGCCTCTGTAGCTCGCTTTCAACCAGTGGCTTGACTGCATAGGGTACCGGTCGGGGTTTGCAGAATCGTGGTTGGGCCTCCTTGTCCACATTAATCTTTGCAGTGACACCTTTTAGCTGTCCTACGCCTTCTTTGAACACCTCAGCGTGTCTTTCGAGGATCTCCTCCAGCTGCAATTTGGGCTGAGATTCCACTTTATTCACCAACTGATCAATCATGGCCAGTTCTTGTAGCCAACTTCGCCCTAGTAGATTTGGTCCTTCGCTCCCAACTACTACTACAGGTAAGTCCTTTTCTTTGTTTTCGTGTTGCACCTTCACTTGTGCCATGCCTAGCACGTCTAGCTTCTCTCCTGTGTATGTTTTTAATTTTAATGAACAGGGATTTAATTCTGCTGTGTCTGTTTTCTTCCACAGTTGTGTATATTGCTGTTTACTTAATATGGTTACTCCACAGCCTGTATCAACTTCAAATGTTACTTTCATTCCATTAACATTCATGGTACGCGTGATGGGCGCTACCTTGGTCAGCTCCTCTGACGTGTTGTAAATTGTGTGAAAACCCATGTCTTCTGTATCACTTTCTCCCTCCCCTCTCAGTTGATTCGCTCGCTGTTCCTTTCCTGGGCCCTTGTTTTCATACTTTTGCCCTTTTACTGTTGCTTTCAGCACCTGTGCGCTGTCCACCTTTATTCTACATGCTTTCTTAATGTGCCCTCGCTTGCCACAATTATGACACAGCTCAGTGGCAAATTTGCACTCGGCGGCATTGTGCTGGCCTTTGCAGCGATAACAACTGGGGAATTTGTGCTGAGTTTTGTCAGTCAACACTTTGTGGACACCTACTTGGGTCTTAGGCACACGAACATGCGTTGCTGTGTCCTCTGTTAGCTTCCCTTGCATCTCTCTCACATCTTTAGCTGCTGTTTCCATCGCTTGGCATAATTCCAAAGCCTTTGCAAAAGTGAGTTTTGTTTCAAATAAAAGTTGCCGTTGCATACGGTCATCATTCACTCCACACACAAGTCTGTCTCTTAACATTTCTTCCAATGAGTCTTTGTAATCACAGTGCAGTGTTAATTTCCTCAATTCTGCCACATACTCTGCTATGGACTCAGTGTTCCTCCTTATGCGTGAATTAAATTTGAATCGTTGTACGATTTCACTCGGTTTGGGGCTGAAGTGCTTCTGAAGCTCAGCAGTAAGCTGGTCGTACGTTTTATCTTTCGGTAATGCAGGGCTTATTAAATTTCTCAACAAGCTGTAAGTAGTTGCACCAACTCCACTCAACAGTACAGCCTTCCTTTTGTCTGGCTCCTCAATGTCATTAGCTTGGAAGAAAAAGTCCAACATTTCACTATATTCTTCCCATGACTGAGTCGAGTTATCAAAAGGGGTTACCGTTCCGATTACAGCCGCCATTGCTCGTCGTGGTGGGGAAACCTCGTTTTTCCTCCTCTGAACTTGCACTCGAACTACTGGAGTCACTTGAGTTCGCCACACTTGCAATGTTCTCTGTTTCTCGCCGCTGATTTTTTTTTTTTTTTTTAATCCTCGTCGCCAATTGTGTGATATCCTACCGTGTAGCAATGATCACACTTGAGTTATTTCTTTGGCTAACTCTGCCATTTATTCTGCAACACACATAATATGACTGAACATGGATTCTGCGCGGGGTTTTCACACTCTTGTTCTAATATATCCCCTTAATAGTAGTGCTGAACAATACAGGTAGTTCCCCCTAGAGGCATGTGCCAGTAATGTTTTGAATTAGACTTGCAGTCTACCACATTCATATTCCTAGAAACACTGGCCGAGGTGGTGGTGTCGGGGTAATATATGAATCCACATTACCAATGAACCCTCAGCCTAAGCAAAACTCAAATTGTAACTCTTTTGAATGCTTAATTTTTAGCTTAGCACATCCATCCTGGAGGTCAGAGCAGCCTATTTTATTTACCACAGTATGTCGCCCTCCCAGTGCTTCTTTTGCTGAATTTATGTCTGAATTCTCTGAGTTCTTAACAACCTTAGTTCTTAGTTCAGACAAGATTATCATAGCCAGTGATTTTCATATTCATATAGATGTTGATAATGATAGTCATAGTGTAGCATTTCTCTCCCTCTTAAATTCAACTGGTTTTTCTCAGTGTGTTAGTAAACCAACCCATCATCATAATCACACCCTTGACTTGGTCTTGGCCTACGGTGTAGAAATTGATGAGCTGCTTGTCATCCCTCAAAATCCTACACTGACTGACCACTATTTGATAACGTTCAAATTTGTGCTATCTCATTTCACAGCTTCAAGCAGAAATATAGTTACCAGATACTTATCTGATAGTGCCATGGCTTGCTTTAAGGAATTAATCCCTTCAGCACTTACTCTATTACCATGTCTTAATATAGCAGACAGCACTGATTACTTGAATCCATTAGAATTAGACCTTTTAGCTGGTAGTACTGCAGCCGTACTGCAGTCAACACTTGACTCCATAGCCCCTCTTAAAAAGAAAACTATTAAAAATAGGAGACTAGCTCCATGGTACAACTCCCATACCCGTAAGTTAAAACAGAAAGTTAGAGCCTGTGAAAGGCTTTGGCATGCAAATAAGACAGAAGAATCTTGTTCAGCCTGGAATGCCAGCCATACCACCTATAAGAAATCTCTCCATAGTGCTAGGCGACAGTACTATTCATCCTTGATAGAAGAAAATAAAAACAATCACAGATTTCTCTTTAACACTGTGGCTCAGCTAACCAAGAGCCAAAATGCCATAGATCCCTACATCCCTCCAACTCTTAGTGCTGACGACTTTTTGAATTTTTTTTAATGATAAAATTGTCAGTATTAGGAATAATATTCAAAAAAATAGCCCCCCTAAAAATATCAAGCCTCTACCTAAAACTGCTGTGTCCACAGGCTCAGAACTCCACTTTTCTAAATTTTCTCGTATTAATCATTCTGATCTAGCCCTAACAGTGTCAGCCTCTAAACCAATTACCTGTCTTTTAGACCCAATCCCCGCTCGACTAGTGAAGGAATCGCTATCTCTGATTAGTCCATCTCTTTTGAACATAATTGATATGTCTCTATTGACAGGACATATACCGCAGTCATTTAAAGTGGCAGTAATTAAACCTCTATTTAAAAAAAACCTGGACTTCCGGTCTGGATACCATGGTGATAGCAGCTTAACACTGAAGCTCCCAGACCCAATTCAGGAAAATATCTTGAAAATCAGATTTAACGGATTTTTGGAAGAGTGAAAATCAAAAGACAAAGTCATCATGCCTAAAGGAAAACAGAAGAAATCGACATTTTCCAGGCCAGGACACGCATCGGCCGAAGAATCTGATCCGGAGGATTTCCATTCAGAAGACGAGGAGCTGAATGTAGCTAACAAGAAGGTTAGCTTGAAAACATTATTTGAAGAATTAAGACGATTTCGCCAAGAGGTTTGGGCCGAATTTCGTGAATTCAGAGAAGAATTAAAAAGGACAAACAGCGGAGTGGACCAGGCTGAGAACTGAATCTTGGAAGCAGAAGAAAGAATAAAAGGGCTTGAAGATTCCGTGCTGGATCTACACAAAAGGCAGTCAAGACTAGAGGCTAAGCTAACCGACCAAGAAGGAAGACTGAGAAGAGACAACATAAGAATTCATGGTCTAAAAGAAGGAGTCGAGGATGGTTTCAACACAATGGCGGAATGCGTGGAATCCTTACTGAGAGAGAAGTTGGATATTCCCCAAACCACCGACTTGAAGATAGAAAGGGCCCACCGTACATTAGCCCCTAGGCCGGCGGCGGAAGCGCCACCGTGATCGGTGGTGGTGAGATTCTCCAATTTCAAAATAAAACAAGAGGTTGTAGGACTGGCTTGGCAGAAAAAAGGATTTATGCACCAAGACAGAAAAGTCTTCGTGGAACACGATTACGCCCCGGAGGTTCTTAAAAAGCGCTGGGAATACAACGACGTTAAAAAGGTGCTACGAGAGAAAAAACTGCGTTTTCAGACGCCATTTCCTGCGAAGTTAAGGGTCTTCTACGGTGAAGAGACATGTCTATAATTCGGCGGAAGAAGCAACAGCTGACATGGCGAGAAGAGGGCTCCCGGTAACGGTGTTTAAACCCGCAGCAGACCCGAGCGATAGAATCAAGGCTCAAACGTGGTCCACACAGAGACCTTCAAAATCCACGGGCCAGCAGCGGGAAACCCAGCGCCAGAGCTACAAGGATAAACTGGCCGTTTACAGGAGGGAATAGCGACCTTTTTTTTAGTCAATCTGCACATCCAACCCCCCTCCTACAAGGTAACAAACATTAAAGGAGATGCAGAATCAGCATGTGGTAAAACATTTCATGGAACAGCCATAATATTAGAAACAAATAAGTCTTTTTAATTAAAAAAAAAAAAAAAAAAAAAACTTGTTAAAATAGAAATGTGACAATGATCCACATGTTCTCCCCACACTAACAAATACTGTATTAGCGTGAATGTTTGCTGTGATGGTGGTGGGAGGGTGCACACAATTTCATAGGGTATAGGCATAAAAAAAAAAAAATCATTACAAGTTCGGATTGGGATCTGAAATTCACGTTAAAAACATGGGACAACTTACAGGGGTAAGAGAGGGCCCTCAACACGTAACAGAGTTTGAGGAATTTCCCTCAGAGCCTACACTCCATCAAGGCTCTTCCAGGGTCTTTAAAAAGACCTCAGCTCAGGAAATTCTTTTGACAGTTTTTTGTTTTAAAGTTTTATGCACTATGTTCTTAATGTTTTTTATGTTCTTAATGTTCTTTCAGTTTCTGAGTAGCATAAAAGAGGGCCACCACACTGTTATACTAAATAAGACAATACAATGGAGAAACAGGGTGTAACCAAAATAATCTCATATAATGTAAAAGGGATCCTGAATCCAGTTAAAAGATCCAAGATTCTAGGCAAAATGAAAAAAGACAAAGCAGGAATAATAATTTTACAAGAAACCCACCTAACAAACGTGGAGCACACTAAACTCAATAGACAAGGGTTTAAAATGATCACTTCATCTTCATATAAGTCAGGGAGGAGGAGGGGAGTAGCGACATTGATATCAACCAAAATTACATTTGAAAAAAAAATCAGAACACAAAGATAAAGAAGGGAGATACAGTTTGGTAATTGGGCGGCTAGAGGGAGAAGATATCACGCTGCTGAATGTATATGCACCTCCAGGGGCTAACTGGAAATTTTACAAAAATGTATTTGACCTAATGATAACTAAAGCCCAAGGTTTAGTGATATGTGGTGGAGACTTCAATCTAAGGCTGAATCCATGCTGGGATGCATCAGGTAATTCTCCACATCAAAATAACACTCAAAGTAGGAAAACTCGGATACTACTAAAAGAAATGGGAATCTGTGATGTGTGGAGGGAATTCAACCCCAGTGTAAAAGATTATACATTTTACTCAGCACCACATTCATCTTACTCAAGGACTGACTATTTTTTTTATGTTTAATAGAGACATTGGAAGAGTAAAAACATGTAAAATAGGACTGATGGATCTCTCTGACCACAGTCCGATCTATATGATAAGATAAGATAAGATAAGATAAGATAAGATAAGATAAGATAAGATAAGATAAGCCTTTATTAGTCCCACAATGGGGAAATTCCAGGATTGCAACAGCACAGGGATAGCAACACTCAGAGCAACAATCAGAAGGCAAGAAAAAAAAACAAGCAAGCAAGAGCAGCTAATATACATATGTATGGCTGTGTTGTGAGACATGTATATGTTGGACACTGCATATGTGATTTAACCACGATGAAGGAGAGCCAGCCCCCTGCGGTGCGGAGCCACAGAGCCTGGACCCCCTGCGGAGGACAGGGGACAGAAGACTTCCTGACCACTGAGGCTCGGGAAGAGAGAAGGGGGAGTTATGTAAATAAAAGGCTAATGAATGTGAATAAAGAGACTTTGATATAGATGTGTGATTTCCCCCGCGAGGGAAATGGTTTGATGTGAGAAGGTTTAAATGAGAGAACTTTGGTGTGTTCACTCTCTTTGTTCGCTGCTCAAGAATAAGAGCAGACAGTGGAATGATTTCTTGAATAAACTGAAATGAAAGACAATTCGGTTTCGTTATTCAAGTCTCCCCACATTGGTGACTGACGACGTTGAGAATGAACGAAGAAATTCTCAGGGTCCCGGACTCACAGCGCTCAGAGCTGGCGAGCGCAGTGGCCGTTAAGCTGCCTGATTTCTGGCAGGATAACCCACGGTCGTGGTTTCTGCAAGCAGAGTCGCAGTTCGCGCTCGCAGGAGTAACGGTGGATGACACTAAGTTCCACCATGTCATCGCTAAACTGGACAACAGCACAGCTCGGTGCGTGCAAAGCCTGGTGGAGCAGCCACCCGCGACCGACAGGTACGGCAAGCTGAAATCCACCCTCATCAAGTTTTTCACCCCCTCGGCTGAAGTGAGGGCGAGGAGGATCCTGTCTTTGCTAGACCAAGGTGGACACAGGCCGAGCGCCCTGATGGAGGAGATGATACAGCTGAGAGGGTTGGACAACGATGATTTCATTTTTCAGTTCATCTTCCTCTCCAACCTCCCGGCGCATGCGAGAAGCACGCTGGCCGGCAAAAAGTGTCACACCCTGGAGGAGTTCCGGGAGCTGGCCCAGGAGGCAGACGGGATCCTGGACGCCTGCGGCGGGCAAGCAACCACAGCAGCGACCCGAGACAGCGGGGAGCCAGAGGCGGCAGAACCAGACTGGCCGACGATGGCGGCAACACGGCCGCGACGAGGGGGAGCCAATAGCCCGGCGACAGAGGCGCGGGCACGACACAGCGGAGGAGAAGATCTCTGCTTTTACCATCGGAGGTTCGCAGAGAAGGCACGCAGGTGTGTGCCGCCCTGCATCTTCAGGAGTTCGGGAAACGGCAAGACCGGGGGTCGCTAGCAGCTTCGACCCTCGGAGAACGCAACAAGCTGCTCTACATCACGGATGCGCGCTCCGGACGAGTGTTCCTCATTGACACCGGAGCACAAGTGAGCTTCATCACCCCAACATACGCGGACCGGGTAGCTGGACCCCACGGTGACGGAGCTACAGCGGCAAATGGCTCGAACATCAACACCTACGGGAGAAGGACCTTGCCTTTATGCTTACATGGCCGCACATATGAATGGACTTTTGTAGTAGCGGCGGTGAGTTTCAACATGTTGGGCGCGGATTTTTTGTGTTCACACAATCTGTTAGTTGATCTTGCTAATAGACGGCTGGTAAATGCACTCTCTTTTTACTCTCTCCCCTGTTCAGCTCGAGTGTCCCCGCCACCAGTACAGACCCACGTCGCTACAGCAGGTGGTAAGTTTCACACACTCCTCACCCAATTTCCAGCGCTCACTGTGCCCACTTTTTCAGCGACGGTCGCGAAGCACGGGGTGAAACACTTCATCCCCACTTCTGGTCCTCCCGTGTTTGCAAAAGCTCGGCGCTTGGATGCAGTTAAGCTCGCCATTGCGCGCGAGGAGTTCGCCAGCCTGGAGAGGCTGGGCATCGTTCGTAGGTCGAAGAGCCCGTGGGCTTCGCCGCTGCACATGGTACCGAAAGCCGATGGCTCCTGGAGACCGTGCGGGGATTACCGCAGGCTAAACAACGCTACGGCACACGATCGTTATCCCATCCCGCACATTCAGGATTTTTCGGTGCACCTGGCGGGGGCGCGCATTTTTTCAAAGATTGATCTAGTTCGCGGCTATCACCAAGTCCCGGTCCAACCGGAGGACATTCCTAAAACAGTGGTAATAACCCCGTTCGGACTTTTCGAATTTTTACGCATGCCGTTTGGTCTCAAAGGGGCGGCGCAAACATTTCAGCGGATGATGGATGCCGTGTTACGCGATCTCCCTTTCGTGTTTGTGTACCTCGACGACATTTTGGTCGCGAGTACTTCAGAGGACGACCACGAAACGCACCTCACAGCAGTTTTTAGGAGGCTGGGAGAGCACGGCTTAATAGTTAACCCAGCCAAGTGCCAGTTCGGCGTTGAGCGGATTGATTTTTTGGGTCACCGCGTCTCCCCGGAGGGAGCGGTTCCGTTACCAGAGAAAGTACGCGCGGTAGCGGATTTTCCACGTCCACAAACGGTCAAATCACTACAGGAATTCTTGGGGATGGTGAATTTTTATAACCGGTTCCTGCCCCACGCAGCTCAAATCATGCAACCGTTATATGCCGCGCTCAAAAAACAAAAGCCGACCCAGGCGGTCGAATGGTCCCCGGAGCGGGAGCGCGCGTTCACAGAGGTTAAAAAAGCCTTGGCTGACGCTGCGCTCCTGGCCCACCCAGACCCTGCAGCACGTATCGCGCTGACGACAGACGCTTCAGATTTAGCCATAGGGGCCGTTATTGAGCAACAGGTAGCCGGAGTTTGGCAGCCTTTGGCTTTCTTTAGCAAATCTTTAAGCGCGGCTGAGCGAAAATACAGCGCGTTTGACAGAGAACTGTTGGCGCTGCATTTGGCTATTCGTCATTTCCAGTTCTGGCTGGAAGGACGGTGCTTCACCGCTTATGTGGACCACAAGCCGCTCACATACGCCATGGCCAAAATTTCAGATCCGTGGTCCGGCAGGCAGCAGAGGCAGCTGGCCGCAATCTCGGAATTTACCACTGACATTAGGCACGTCGCGGGCAAATTCAATGTAGTAGCGGATTGTCTCTCACGCGCGTTCACGACCCCGACACGCGCAGAGGCAGAACGGGCCACCGTGACCGCGCCGCAGGAGAGCGGCACGGTGGCGCGCGCAGCCCCGGTGCACGTGGGTATAGATTACGCAGCCATGGCAGCGGACCAGGGGGCGGACGCAGACGTGCGCGCGCTCCAGTCTGGACCAACAGGGTTGAGGCTGGAGAGCAAGTGTTTACAAACCGGTATGCCCCCCCTGATCTGCGACATGTCGACGGGGCGCCCGCGTCCGGTGGTTCCGGCCACGTGGCGCCGCCGTGTTTTTGACTCGGTCCACTCACTGGCGCACCCGGGGGTGCGCGCGTCGGTGAAACTAGTGGCGGAAAAGTTTGTTTGGCCGTGCCTGCGCAAGCACGTGAAGGAATGGGCAAAAACCTGCATTTCCTGTCAACGGGCCAAAATTCACAGGCACACAAGAGCCCCGTTAGAACCGTTCCACATTCCGGCCAGAAGGTTCGACCATGTGCACGTCGACCTTGTGGGCCCCCTACCGGCATCACAGGGGTTCACGTATCTTTTGACAATGGTGGACCGCACCACACGTTGGCCGGAAGTGGTTCCACTTGCGACGACCACGGCCGCGGAGGTGGCTCGCGTTTTTTTAACGGCTTGGGTGGCGCGCTTCGGGGTTCCGTCGGACATTACGTCCGATAGAGGACCGCAATTCATCTCTGAGCTGTGGTCAGCGATGGCCAACGGCTTAGGAGCCAAAATTCACCGCACTACGGCTTACCACCCTCAGGCTAATGGTTTATGCGAGCGTTTTCATAGGTCTTTGAAGGCAGCACTCAGAGCGTCGCTCACGGATGCAGATTGGGTAAATAAACTCCCATGGGTTTTATTAGGGTTGCGTTCTGCGCCTAAAGAGGACTTAGACGCCTCCCCAGCGGAGCTGGTATTCGCACAAACTCTGAGGCTGCCGGGCGAGTTTTTACCAGAGCACCCAGAGCCCCCACCTCTCTCTGCTCTGGGACCGTTAGTTGGCACGGGGGCAGACACGCTCCCGGGTCCGGTTCATCACGCTTTTCCACGAGTTTTCGTCCCCAAGGCTTTGAAAAATGCCGATTTCGTTTTTGTCAGGCGCGAAGCCCTTAAAGCAACGCTCAAACCACCTTACGAAGGGCCATTTCGAGTGCTGGAGGCAGGTGATAAGCAATTTGTGCTAGATTTTGGGGACAGAAAAGAGACAGTCAGTATTGACAGACTAAAACCTGCTTTTGTCATGAAGGACGTGTCTGTACCGGTCGCGGTGGCGCCTCGACGAGGCAGGCCCCCGCAGAGGGCAATTAACCACTCTCTTCCTCAGTCAACAGACCCGAAGCAGAACAGCACCGCAGGCAAGGCGGGGCCAACGCACAGCAGATTCGGCAGACGGCTGAAGCCCAAGCGGCGCACAGACTGAATGTTGGTGTTGATTATTCAGTAGTGAGTAAGGTGATATTAAATTTTGGGAATTAGTCTGTTCTTCATCGTTTGGGGGGGGGTTATATGGCTGTGTTGTGAGACATGTATATGTTGGACACTGCATATGTGATTTAACCACGATGAAGGAGAGCCAGCCCCCTGCGGTGCGGAGCCACAGAGCCTGGACCCCCTGCGGAGGACAGGGGACAGAAGACTTCCTGACCACTGAGGCTCGGGAAGAGAGAAGGGGGAGTTATGTAAATAAAAGGCTAATGAATGTGAATAAAGAGACTTTGATATAGATGTGTGATTTCCCCCGCGAGGGAAATGGTTTGATGTGAGAAGGTTTAAATGAGAGAACTTTGGTGTGTTCACTCTCTTTGTTCGCTGCTCAAGAATAAGAGCAGACAGTGGAATGATTTCTTGAATAAACTGAAATGAAAGACAATTCGGTTTTGTTATTCAAGTCTCCCCACAATATGTACATATTACTATAAAATATATATATACACACACACAGACACACAGTGCAGAGCATTGTTGCTGGATGGAATAAATATATGAATATGTAAACACACAGTGCGGAGCAATGTAGCTAGATGGAATAATATGTAGATATATAAACACACAGTGCGGAGCATTGTAGCTAGATGGAATAAATATATAGATATATAAACATAAACACACCCAGTGCGGAGCATTGTAGCTAGATGGAATAAATATGTAAATATATAAACACACACAGTGCAGAGCATTGTTGCTAGATGGGATGAAACAGCACAACCGTCTACTTAGTTATCCTACATGGTATGATTATGTGCCCATACATATTCTCACTCTCCATAGCGACCGGTATTTTCCTAGTTGTATGCCGGAGGGGACCATTGTGTAAGTCTATTGCATCTTTTGCATTCGAAAAAACTATTAGTTTGTTACGTCTTTTTGCTATCTCTGCGAGCAGCCCTGCTTAGGTTGTACAGTCTGACAGCCGTTGGTAGGAAGGACCTGCGAAACCTCTCGGTTGTGCACCTGGGATGATGTAGTCTGCTGCTAAATGAGCTCCTCAGTGCATTCAGTATGTCCTGCATAGGGTGGAACTCGGACTCCAGCAGAGATGACAGTTTAGCCACCGTCCTTCTCTCTCCTATCTCCTCCACCGGATCAAGGTGCTGCCCCAGGACAGAGCTAGCTTTCTTGATCAGTTTGTTCAGTCTCTTCCTATCGGCTGCAGTAATGCCACTGCCCCAGCAGACCACTCCAAAAGTGATGGCTGATGCCACCACCGTGTCATAGAATGTCTTCAGCAGCGCGCCTTGTACACCAAAAGACCTGAGTCTCCTCAGCAGGAACAGCCTGCGCTGTCCCTTCTTGTAGAGTGCATCAGTATTGTGTGACCAGTCTAGTTTATTGTTCAGATGAACACCCAGGTACTTATAGGCTGTCACCATCTCGATGTCTGTTCCCTGTATATTTACTGGTGCTGTGAGGGGTTGTCCTTGCCTGCGGCAGTCCACCACCAGCTCCTTAGTTTTTCTCGCGTTGATCTGGAGGCAGTTCCGATGGCACCAGTCCACGAAGTCCTGGATAAGCCCTCTGTACTCAGCTTCATCTCCATTGGAGATGAGGCCAACGATCGCAGAATCATCAGAGAACTTCTGTAGATGGCAGTGTGTTGTGTTGTGTGAGAAGTCCGCAGTATAAAGAGTGAACAGGAAGGGAGCCAGCACCGTTCCCTGGGGGGCCCCCGTGCTACTGATGATCGTGTCGGACACACAGTCCCGGGTTCTCACAAACTGAGGCCGGTTTGTGAGGTAGTCCAGGATCCATGATGACAGGTGCTGGTCCACCCCTGCGCGCAGCAGCTTGTCCTTCAGGATCATCGGTTGGATGGTGTTGAAAGCACTGGAGAAGTCAAAGAACATGATCCTCACCATATTCCCGGGCTTCTCCAGGTGGGACAGAGAACGGTGAAGGAGGAAGATCACCGTATCCTCCACCCCAATGCCATGCTGGTAGGCGAACTGGAGTGGATCCATCGCTGGTTCCACCAGGGGGCGGAGGTGAGCAAAGAGCAGTCTCTCCAGGGTCTTCATCAAGTGGGACGTCAAGGCCACCGGTCTGTAGCTGTTCAGGTCTTTGGGGTGGGAAGTTTTTGGTACAGGTACCACACAAGATGTTTTCCACAGCTGTGGTACCCTCCCCAGTTTCAGGCTCAGGTTGAAGATATACGTCACAATCCCACACAGCTGGTCTGCACAGGACTTGAGGAGCTTTGTGCTGATGCCGTCCGGTCCCGACGCCTTCCTCGCCTTGATCTTCCTCAGCTCCGTCCTCACCTCACCAACGATGCAGTCAACCTGGCCCTCCACTCCATCCTGCAGCACCTGGACTCCCCGGGAACCTACGCCAGGATCCTGTTTGTGGACTTCAGCTCCGCATTCAACACCATCCGCCCCGCTCTGCTCCGGGACAAGCTGTCCCTGCTCAACGTGCCTGACTCCCTCTGCAGGTGGATCATCGACTTCCTGACAGACCGGAGGCAGCATGTGCGGCTGGGAAAGACTGTCTCAGACTATACTAGCATCAGCACCGGATCACCCCAGGGCTGTGTACTTTCCCCCCTACTCTTCTCCCTTTACACCAACTCCTGCACCTCCAGCCACCAGTCTGTCAAGTTGATCAAGTTTGCGGACGACACCACCCTCATCGGGCTCATCTCCAACGGCGACGAGTCCGCCTACAGGAGAGAGGTGGCCCAGCTGGCGTCCTGGTGCAGCAATAACAACCTGCAGCTGAACGCTCTGAAGACAGTGGAGATGATTGTAGACTTCAGGAAAGTCACTACTCCTCTGCCCCCCCTCACCCTCTCAGGCTCTCCCATCACCACTGCTGATTCCTTCCGCTTCCTAGGCACTACCATCACCAGGGACCTCAAATGGGAGCTGACCATCAGCTCACTCATCAAAAAAGCCCAGCAGAGGATGTTCTTCCTGCGGCAGCTGAGGAAGCTCAAGCTACCCACCAAGATGTTAGTGCAGTTCTACACAGCCATCATCGAGTCCATCCTCACCACCTCCATAACCGTGTGGTACGCAGGAGCCACTGCCAGGGACAGACTAAGGCTGCAGCGCGTCGTGCGCACTGCTGAGAAGGTGATCGGCTGCAAGCTCCCATCTCTCCAGGATCTGTACATCTCCAGGACCCGGAGGCGTGCTGGCCGGATCATAGCCGATCCCTCACACCCTGGTCACGTACTGTTTGCCCCCCTCCCCTCTGGTAGAAGACTTCGGTCCATCCAGACTAAAACCTCCCGTCACATGAACAGCTTCTTCCCCTCTGCCATTAGACTGCTGAACACTAAGTGACTTATTGACTCTCGTGCACCATGTACAGCAGCTCAACCAGACTCATGTCAATCATCACTGTTTTCTTCCTGCATTACCGACTGCACTATATAGTTCTCCACAGTATCTGCTGCTGGCTAATATATATTTTAACTGTTGACCAGTATCACTTAATCTTATCCTACACTTTATTACATGTATAGTTTATTTCTCTTATCCTATCATGTTTAATGTTGCAGCATTGTACCGAGACAAATTCCTAGTTTGTGTACTACATGAACAATGGCAATAAACCTGATTCTGATTCTGATTCTGACCTGGGTCCTGGTCAGGGTCAGGATGGGGGGCTGTGTGTTGGGAGTGGGGGGGTGTTGGTGGAGTGGGGAGTGGGCAGCAGGACTTGATTTCTTTAGAGGCAGCAGTGGTTGTTGTGCAGACAGGGGGGAGGGCGGTTGGTCAAACCTATTGAAAAACAGATTCAGGTTGTTCGCCCACTCCCTGCCCCCCGTGGCCTGGGGAGAGGTATTCTGGAGCCCCGAGATGGTTTTGAGGTTTCTCCAGACCCCGCTGATGTTGCTCTGAACTATGGACTTAAGTATCCAAAAATACACAAATAATACATTTTCTTGGAGGTTGAATTCAAATGTCCTGAAAGGACCACTGAAAGATGAATTGGAATCAGATATTCTCAGATATTTGGAAGAAAACAATAATGGAGAAGTATCCCCTTTAATACTGTGGGATGCATGCAAAGCTGTAATAAGGGGAAAGATTATTGCAAAACTGGCAATCCAAAAGAAACTGAGACAAGAAAAACTAATCACATTAGAGTCAGAACTTAAGAACCTAGAAAAAGAACACAAAGGCAACACTCATTCTAATGACTCGCTCAAAATTAAGGAAATTAAAAATCAAATAAATGAGATCTACACAATAGAAATCCAGAAGAAACTTACATTTCTGAAACAAAAATACTATGAAGCAGGCAGCAAATCGGCAAAATTACTAGCCTATAAATTGAGGAAACAACAAACAGAAAGAGCAATCCACAAAATCAGAGACCCAGTATCAAAGGAAATAAAATTCAGAATTCAGGATATTCTTAAAAGCTTCGAGAACTACTATAAGAACTTATACTCCCTCAAAAAAAATAAAAATGCATCCGAAGCATTCCTAAACACATTAAACCTTCCCCAACTTACTGAGTCTCAAATTAAAACACTACTGTCAGAAATACAACCTAAAGAGTTGGAAAAAGCAATTATGAAACTTAAAGCTAACAAATCCCCAGGAGCAGATAGCTATACAGCAGAGTGGTACAAAACCTTTAAACAGCAACTATCTCCTCTCCTCCTGAAAACATTTAACTATGTCCTCCACACAGGGGAAATCCCCCCCTCCTGGAGAGAAGGGGTCATTGCAGTCATACCTAAACCTGAAAAGGATAAACTAGAATGCTCCAACTACAGACCAATCAGTGTATTAAATCAGGAGTATAAGCTTTTTACCACTATCCTTGCCAAAAGGTTAGAAAATATACTGACAGACTTAATTCATTTAGACCAAACAGGTTTTATAAGACAAAGACAGACACAAGACAGCATTAGATGCACTTTACACATAATTCATCATATAAAAAAATATAACTTATATGCAGTCATATTGGGATTAGATGCTGAAAAAGCATTCGATTCGGTTGACTGGTCTTTCCTATATAGAATCTTATCCAGTTTCAATTTTCATAACAACTTCATTAGAACTATCCAGGCATTATATAAAAAACCAACAGTTAAAATAAGGATTAACGGTAATTTATCATCTTTTGAGCTGGAAAGAGGATGTCGTCAGGGCTGCCCCTTGTCTCCACTGCTCTTTGCAATCTTCATAGAACCTCTGAGCCAATGGATAAGACAGAATCAAAAAACTCAAGGTATCACACTTGGTCAGAAGGAACATAAAATAGCACTCTTTGCTGATGACATTTTAATATACCTGGGGCAGCCGGACACCTCTTTACCAGAACTAATCTCAGTTTTTTCAGAGTATGGAGATTTATCAGGGTACAAATTAAACATGCATAAAACCCAAGTTTTAACATTCAACTATGACCCAAATCATTATTCACTAAGCAAACTCAAAACTAACTGGGAGATGGAATCTATGAAATATCTGGGGGTCAATATCCCGAAACAACTCAACAAAATTATAACACTAAACTATGATCCACTGGTGGCAAAAATAAAATCTGACCTAGCAAGATGGAATATGATACCATTCTTGGGTACTGCACAAAGAATTGAAGCAGTCAAAATGAATATACTTCCACGTCTTCTATACCTTTCCCAAACAATACCGGTACAACCTCCCAAAAAAACATGGCAGGAGCTGGACAGAAGGATCTCAAGATTCATATGGCAGGGCAAGAGACCTAGAATCAGATATAGAACCCTACAGCTAAACAAAGACAAAGGTGGGCTTGCGCTGCCAAATATCAGGGACTATTTTAAAGCCGCACAAATTAAAACTTTAGTAGAGATATGTAACCCAGTCTACACTGCACAATGGAAGGAGATGGAATGCCAAATGACAAGTGACATCCCCCTACAGGCGATAATAGGGAACAATGCCTTACCTAAACTTTAGAATAACACTAACCCATGGATAGAGACCCCGCTAAAAATTTGGTTTAAGATAGTCAGAGAGAATCAAACTAAAGAGCCCTATCGACTTCTGCAATGGATTGCCTATGATCAAGACTTTACTCCTAATAAAACAGACACTAGATTTAAAAAGTGGAAAGAGAACGGACTGATAAAATATTACGATTTTTTTAAGGGGCAAATTTTAAGAAGTTTTGAAGATTTGAAAAAACAAGGTCTAATAAATCAAGACCTTTACAGGTTCTTTCAGCTTAGACACCACATAAACAATATACTTAAAAAGGAGGATTTGGAAAGGGCCCAGTCAGGTGTTCTGAAAGTCTTCTTAATGGCATATAAAGGGATCCCAGGGATCAGATACATTTCTAAAATATACCAAGGTCTTCAAGACTTAAAAGGAGACAACACATCATATATAAAAGAGAGATGAGAAAAAGAGGGGAATTTCACTTTACAACTGGAAATATGGGAAAAGCTAAATAAACAGCAATGGAAAACTACCTCATCCCTGCAGTGGAGAGAATTTGGATGGAAAAATTTGGTAAGATTTTTCAGAACACCTGCACAAAACAAATTTACTCATAAGGGGTTGAATTGTTGGCGCTTGTGTGGTGAAGAGACTGCAAATCATTTTCATGTGTTTTGGTCATGCCCAGTTATCCACCAATATTGGACCAATGTACAGACAATATTGGGGAAAATATTCAAAATAACAGTCCCCTTTTCTTTTGTAACTTTGTATTTGGGTTTACTACCGGACTCACTGGAAAGACGAGGAGAAAAATACTTATTCACTGTTTTAATATTGGCAAGTAAAAAAGCCCTAACTAAAAAATGGATGTTGAAGGACTGTCCTACACCTGAAGATTGGATTAACGTGATCCAAGACATTTACTCGATGGAAAAGTTGACATTCGCACTGAGACAGGACATGGATGGGTTCTTGAACTTTTGGCAACCCTGGATCGCATATGTGTCTTCCATTAGATCTAATCTTTGACAAATACCATTTCAATAATGGCACCGCTCTTTGTTCCAACGCTACTGAGATGCTCTTTTATTTTTAATTATTTATTTTTATTTTTTGTTTGTTTATTTGGTTTTTTTGCTCTTTTGTTTTGTTTGTTTTTTAATTCTCTTTAATTTCACTTTTTCTTTCACTTTAAAAAAAAGGGGTGTTGTAATAATTATTCTTCCAATGATGTCAAATAGCAAAAAATAAGGGAACATGTGATGAAAATGTAAACAATGCAATGCTGTAATGACCTGTATACCCTTTACAAAAACTTAAAAAAAAAAAAAAAAAAAAAAAACTTCACTTGATTCTGGGATTTTGGCCAATTATAGACCAATATCTAACCTCCCCTACTTTTCCAAGATCCTCAAAAAAGTAGTTGCCAATCAACTGTGCACCTTTTTAGAATAAAAATTCTATATTTGAGAAATTTCAGTCAGGTTTTAGGAAACATCACAGCACAGAGACAGCCTTAGTGAAAGTTACTGATGACATCCTTATGGCATTTGACAAAGGACTTGTCTCCGTCCTTGTTTTATTGGACCTCAGCGCTGCCTTTGATACCATTTACCACCATATTCTGCTAGAGAGACTTGAACAGCAAATTGGCTTGAATGGAACAACGCTAAGATGGTTCCTGTAGGGAGCGTGAAATGAAGAGGCTGAATTATTTCTCAATTCAGATTTATTACAACTTCACATCCCTAGCCCGCTCTCTCTGACAGGAACAAGAGAGTGAGCTGCAGTAAACCCCCACATTTATACCAGACACATCTGTATTGATATGTGAAGTTCATATAGAGTCACCACAAGAGGGCAGTATGACCCTGGCCATGACCTGAGTATAAAAGGAGTTGTACTTGAGCCACTGTGTGGTTAGTTGTTGGTTGAAGTTGCAGTGACAAGTAAAAGTTCTGACTGACACCCGGTGTGTGTGCGCCTCGTCATTACATGGTACCAGGATAAAACTACGAACCGACGGCGAAGATGAACGCTCTTCGACAGCCGGACGAGTTAAAGTTGACCGGTAACGTCAACGAGAACTGGAAAGCATTCAAACAAAGTTTTGAACTTTATTCGCTAGCTATCGGTCTCCGTGACGAGGAGAGGAAGATAGCATTACTGCTAACAGTAGCAGGGCGAGCGGCGCTAGATGTGTTCAACACATTCATCTTCACGGAAGAAGAAAAAGGCAAATTCGACGTCGTAATGAAGAAGTTCGACGATTATTGCACACCGAGAAAGAATGAAACGTACGAGAGGTATGTGTTCAGAAAAAGGCTTCAGAAAGAGTCAGAGTCCATCGAGCTGTATGTCACAGACCTACGGTTGAAATGTCAGTCATGCAACTTTGGAACATTGAGTGAGTCAATGATACGGGACCAAATTGTAATTGGGGTCCAAGACAACAAATTGCGGATGCAATTACTTAAAGAGACTAACTTAACGCTGGAGAAAGCGACACAGATTTGCCAAGCGTCTGAGAGTACAAAGGCACAATTAAAGACTTTTAGCAGCAAGGAAAGAGAGACTGCTGAAGTCGATGTAGTGCAGCGTGCAAAGCCGAAAGGAACGTTGTATGCAAGGAAAAGAGATGCAAAGCGCGCGCGCGGGAACTGTGAGCGGTGTGGAATGCAACATGCGCCGAAGCAGTGTCCAGCATTCGGGAAGGAATGTCGCAAGTGTGGCGGAAAAAATCACTTTGCAAAGACCTGCTTCTCGAAGAAGAGGGTGCAACTCGTGGAGAAAAAGAGCGACAGCGAAGAGGATCAGTTTTACGTGGACACCATCGAGGGAGAGACGAGCGCTGACGAATGGATAGTGTGCTTGGAGATGAATGGCACGGACATGTCACTGAAGCTCGACACAGGTGCGCAGGTAAACATCCTGCCAATGAAAGATTTTAAAAGACTGAAAAACAAACCGAAAATAAGAGATAAAAAGATTAATCTGAGAACATATGACGATAAGCCAATACCCACTAAAGGAATGTGCAGGGTTACACTGTCAAACAAAGATAAGACAGTGAATGCATTGTTTGTACTTGTTGATGGAAATAGACAAGCAATTTTGGGTTTAAAAACATGCGATCAGCTAGGTCTGATCAAGAGGGTGAATGTCATTGATACAGGCAAGGTGACAGCACGAGAAAATACAGAGGCTACAACAAGTAGGCACAAACACACTGACTGGGTGAAAGAATACAAAGAGGTGTTCAAAGGAATAGGCCGCCTACCAGGCAAACAAAAAATTAGGCTGAAAGAGAATGCAGAGCCAGTCATACATCCAGCAAGAAAAGTGCCAATAGCTCATAAAAAGAGGCTGAGAGAAACACTAGACTCACTGATAGCAGACGGAGTGGTCAGAAAAATAGAAGAACCAACCAAATGGGTTAACTCCCTAGTTATAGTGGAGAAGCCAAATGGAGATTTGAGATTGTGCATAGATCCGAAAGATCTAAATAAAGTAATACAGCGGGAGCATTACAGGCTACCAACAAAATCTGACATAACCAGCACAATGAGTGGAGCAAGTTACTTCACAAAATTAGATGCCAAATCTGGGTTTTACCAAATAGTGCTCGATGAGGAAAGCGCTAAATTGTGCACATTTAATACGCCATTCGGAAGGCATTGCTTTCTACGAATGCCGTTCGGGATTAGCTCAGCCCCTGAAATTTTCCATAGAACTGTGCAGCAATTGTTTGACGGAATAGAAGGGGTGGGAGTTTTTCTTGATGATGTGGTAGTCTGGGGAAAAACAAAAGAGGAGCACGACGAAAGGTTGGCAAGAGTTCTCACACAGGCGCAAAAGTCAGGTATGAAACTGAATAAGAGTAAGTGCCAATTTGGGGTACAGGAGATTACATACCTGGGAGAGAAGTTATCTGGGGCAGGCGTGCAACCAGATCCGGAAAAAGTGCGGGCCATAGCAGAGCTGCCAGTACCGCAGGACAAAATTGACTTGCAAAGAGCCTTAGGGCTAGTCAATTACATGGGGAAATTTATCCCAAATTTATCAGCTAACACAATAGCTCTTAGAAGCTTGTTAGAGACCAATACAATGTGGCAGTGGATGGCAGAGCATGCCAGAGAATGGGAGTGGCTCAAAAGCAGTCTAATACAGGAGCCAGTGTTAAAATTCTATGATCAGGACAAACTGCTAAAAGTGTCCACAGATGCGTCCAAAGCCGGCCTAGGAGCTGTGCTATTGCAAAAACATGACACAGAGTGGTATCCAGTCGCATACGCATCGCGCACCATGACAAGCGCAGAAAGAAATTACGCGCAAATAGAGAAAGAGACTCTAGGTGCAGTGTTTGTATGTGAGAAGTTTCACGAATATGTGTATGGACGGTCAGTAATACTAGAAACAGACCACAAACCACTGATTGCGATCTCACAGAAGCCACTGGGTGACGCACCGCCGCGCATCCAGCGTCTAATGTTAAGATTACAGAAATATGACTTGAAATTTGAGTTTACACCAGGCAAGCAACTAATTGTAGCCGATGCGCTGAGTAGGGCTAGCTTGAGCAACACCAGCAGCACAACAGAGGAAGCTGTGCAAATACATGTAGACTCTATTAAGGCACACATGCCAGTGTCAGATGCAAAATGGACGAAGATAGTGAAAGAAACACAAAAGGATGAGAAACTAAAAAGAGTAATGGAACAGATACATCAACCAGGACAGGTTATGATTGACAAGCCTTACCAACACTTTAAAGGTGAACTGTCTGTGTTAGATGGGGTTCTGTTAAAGGGTACAAGGATAGTCATACCTACCTCCATGAGATCAGAAATGGTTAAATTAGTGCATGAGGGGCATTTGGGTATTGAAAAGTGCAAAAGACGTGCACGTGATGTTTTGTATTGGCCCAACATGCACAAGGACATTGAGGCATATGTGCAGCGCTGTGAGACTTGCCAGCGCCACAGGTATCAACAGCCAAAGGAGCCTATGAGGCCCCATGAGAAGCCTCAAGGGCCATGGAGAAAAGTGGGCATGGATCTATTTCAGCTTAAGGGCAAGGACTATCTGTTAGTCATGGACTATCATTCCACCTACCCAGAGTTTGCAGGGTTGAGTGACACAACAGCAGAAAGAGTGATTGCACATACAAAGACAATGTTCGCACGCCATGGAATTCCAATGACTGTTGTAAGCGATAACGGACCACAATTCACGAGTCAGTGCTTCAAAGACTTTGCAGACACATATGGGTTCAAGCACGTGACCTCAAGCCCTTTGTACCCACAGTCGAATGGGTTAGCAGAGAAAGGGGTGCAAATAGTGAAGCGCATACTGAAAAAGGCTGCAGACAATGCAGAAGACCCACATCTGGCGATCCTGAATTACCGAGCATCACCACTAGAGAATGGACTTTCCCCAGCAGAAATGCTCATGAACCGGAAACTCAGAACGCGACTTCCATCAGCATCTCAGGTGATGGAAAAGAGAGATGTGAGGCGTGATGAGAGGCAAACTGAACTGTACAACAGAACAGCACGACCTCTGAGACCACTTGCACATGAGGACATTGTGCGAGTGAGATGTGATGGAGAATGGGGACCGCTGGCAAAAGTGGTCAAAGAAACAACTCCCAGATCATATGAAGTCATCACAGAGCATGGGAAAACAATGAGGCGAAACCGACGTCACTTACTGAAAGTGCCTCAGACCAAATTGAGAGTCACAGACAGTGAAACAAGCGACATGCCAATTCCCAGCCAAACCGAACAACCAGAAATGGCTGAGAACCAGAACATAGAGACAGACACTAACGAACAGACTGAGGTGACACAAAGGAGATGCTCACAAAGGCAAATTGTGAAACCGAAAAGATTGATTGAGGAAATGTAAGGAGTACTGAGATGAATGAAAAAAAAAAATGTGTTGATGTTGAGTTGTAAACAGAGAAAATGTTAAAGTTGTGATTCAGAGTACAAGGTTGACAAATATGTAAAAAGAAATGGAGTTTATTTGGGTTATTGAAATTTGAGAAAAAGTTTATAGTTGGACATGACCTTACTTGAAAAAAAAGGGAGATGTATTGATATGTGAAGTTCATATAGAGTCACCACAAGAGGGCAGTATGACCCTGGCCATGACCTGAGTATAAAAGGAGTTGTACTTGAGCCACTGTGTGGTTAGTTGTTGGTTGAAGTTGCAGTGACAAGTAAAAGTTCTGACTGACACCCGGTGTGTGTGCGCCTCGTCATTACAACATCAAAGTCAGAATCACACCATCAAGTCAAATCCCCCTATTGACAATAAATCTCTTCCGAGTCTTTTTGCCGTCCTGTCTGACCCCATGAGGTCAGGAAGCCCTCTCAGGATCTCACCCCCGGTCTTCTGTCCTCTTTCCATGTCCATAGGGGGTCCAGACGCATTGTCCATCTGAGGCGTGAGGTCAATCCACACATGTAAGGTTAAACATCCTTCTTGTGCTTAAACATATGCAGTTACAAATATGTGAGCTACAGTTCCAGTCTTATCTATCAGACCGTTCCCAGTTTGTTCATGTCCATAACAAGTTGAGGTGTCTGAGGGGGACAGAGTGGGGAGCGAATAGAACAGCTTTGAAAAGGTATACTGTATGTTAGTTTTATCAGACCTGTCTTGGACTATGGTAACATTATACAGTGGGGCAAAAAAGTATTTAGTCAGCCACCAATTGTGCAAGTTCTCCCACTTAAAAGATGAGAGAGGTCTCCAATTTTCATCATAGGTATATCTCAACTATGAGAGACAAAATGAGAAAAAAAAATCCAGAAAATCACATTGAAGGATTTTTAATGAATTAATTGGTAAATTCCTCAGTAAAATAAGTATTTGGTCACCTACAAACAAGCAAGATTTCTGGCTCTCACAGATCTGTAACTGCTTCTTTAAGAGGCTCTTCTGTCCTCCACTCGTTACCTGTATTAATGGCACCTGTTTGAAGTCCTTATCAGTATAAAAGACACCCGTCCACAACCTCAAACAGTCAGACTCCAAACTCCACTATGGCCAAGACCAAAGAGCTGTCAAAGGACACCAGAAACAAAATTATAGACCTGCATCAGGCTGGGAAGACTGAATCTGCAATAGGTAAGCAGCTTGGTGTGAAGAAATCAACTGTGGGAGCAATTATTAGAAAATGGAAGACATACAAGACCACTGATAATCTCCCTCTATCTGGGGCTCCACGCAAGGTCTCACCCCATGGGGTCAAAATTATCACGAGAACGGTGAGCAAAAATCCCAGAACCACATGGGGGGACCTAGTGAATGACCTGCAAAGAGCTGGGACCAAAGTAACAAAGGCTACATCAGAAACACACTACGCCGCCAGGGACTCAAATCCTGCAGTGCCAGACGTGTCCCCCTGCTTAAGCCAGTACATGTCCAGGCCCGTCTGAAGTTTGCTAGAGAGCATTTGGATGATCCAGAAGAGGATCGGGAGGATGTCATATGGTCAGATGAAACCAAAATAGAACTTTTTGGTAAAAACTCAACTTGTCGTGTTTGGATTAAAAGAACACCATACCTACTGTGAAGCATGGGGGTGGAAACATCATACTTTGTGGCTGTTTTTTTGCAAAGGGACCAGGACGACTGATCCGTGTAAAGGAAAGAATGAATGGGGCCACGTATCGTGAGATTTTGAGTGAAAACCTCCTTCCACCAGCAAGGGCATTGAAGATGAAATGTGGCTGGGTCTTTCAGCATGACAATGATCCCAAACACACCGCCCGGGCAACGAAGGAGTGGCTTCGTACGAAGCATTTCAAGGTCCTGGAGTGGCCTAGCCAGTCTCCAGATCTCAACCCCATAGAAAATCTTTGGAGGGAGTTGAAAGTCTGTGTTGCCCAGCGACAGCCCCAAAACATCACTTCTCTAGAGGAGATCTGCATGGAGGAATGGGCCAAAATACCAGCAACAGTGTGTGAAAACCTTGTGAAGACTTACAGAAAATGTTTGACCTCTGTCATTGCCAACAAAGGGTATATAACAAAGTACTGAGATGAACTTTTGTTATTGACCAAATACTTATTTTACCGAGGAATTTACCAATTAATTCATTAAAAATCCTTCAATGTGAATTTCTGGATTTTTTTTTTCTTATTTTGTCTCTCATAGTTGAGGTATACCTATGATGAAAATTGGAGACCTCTCTCATCTTTTAAGTGGGAGAACTTGCACTATTGGTGGCTGACTAAATACTTTTTTACCCCACTGTATATGAGTCAGCATCTAAATCTTGACTTAAAATACTTGATGTAGTTCAATACCAGGCCTTAAGGCTGTGCTGTGGAGCAATGAAAACCACACCAGTGTCGGCATTGTAGGTGGAGATGGGTGAAATGCCACTGGAATTAAGAAGGAAACAACTTTTCGTTAGTATACTGGACTAATTTAAAAGGACATGACATCAGTCATCCTGGGCAGAACATCATCACACCGAGTAAAGAGATAATTGAGGGGAAAGCGGAGCGTTTTGGGTGGACAATAAATAACAGGGTCAGAGAAGTAGGTTTAGTTGGCAAAGAAATCAGCCCCTCGGTGCCGCTTTCTATGGTTCCACCATGGATGCTGGAAGGGGTTAAAATAGATCTAAAACTATTACAGGGGGAAAAGGGGAAAAATCTAACTAGGAATATAGTCAATAAGTATATTGTAATAAATTACTCAGAGCATATTAAAATTTACACAGACTAGTGCTTACCTGTACATGCCCATGCATAGCTGTGCATGCCCATACAAAGCAAGTGTAAGCAAGCATTTCTGCATGCCCATAGAAAGTTACTGTTACCATGACAACAGTAACCATGGGGAAACCTGCCTTTGATCTTTGATGTCACCACTCATTCAGTGATGACTGCCTTTGATCTGTGAGGCTGCCTTTGATCTTTGATGATGGCATAGCAAGTCCTATGATCATGAGTGATGCCTGCCATTGATCTTTGAAGATGTCATAGTGAGTCCTATGTGTTGTGATCCGAGCGCTGGACTCATCCGCGCTCGGGTTACTCAGTATTTTCCCTTTTTTCTCCCAGATTATTTTGGATTGGTTATTATTGTTCTCCCAGGGCTTTTATCGTGACAGCGTTGCAGCCGAACTTCCGGCTGTCAAAGCCAAGCCGGCGCTGTCACAGCTAATCTTGATTTCGTTAATTACGTTCCCCCTTTCCTGTTTGGTTCTGTTTCTTTTGTTGTCAGTATTTAAGGAAGCAGCTGAGGCTCACTCCTCGTGGCGACCTACATCCATGTACCAGGACTGGAGTCCCAAACCCCGGTTTCAGTCTTTCCTCTGTGTTTGATCCGTCTTCGCTCCAGCATGTGTACAGTTAGGCCCAGAAATATTTGGACAGTGACACAGTCTTCATGATTTGGGTTCTGCATGCCACCACATTGGATTTGAAATGAAACAACTACAACGGAATTGAAGTGCAGACTTTAAGGTTTAATTCAAGGGGTTGAACAAAAATATATGATTAAACATGTAGGAATTGTAGCTATTTTTATACAAATGCTCCTCATTTCAGGGGCTCAAAAGTAATTGGACAAATAAACATAACCCTAAGTAAAATGTTACTTTTCAATATTTTGTTGAGAATCCTTTGCAGGCAATGACTGCCTGAAGTCTGGAACCCATGGACATCACCAAACGCTGGGTTTCCTCCTTTGTGATGCTTTGCCAGGCCTTTACTACAGCTGTCTTCAGTTGTTGCTTGTTTGTGGGTCTTTCTGCCTTAAGTTTTGTCTTGAGCAAGTGAAATGCATGCTCGATTGGGTTGAGATCTGGTGATTGACTTGGCCATTGCAGAATATTCCACTTCGGTGCTTTAAAAAACTCCTGGGTTGCTTTTGTAGTATGTTTTGGATCATTGGTGAAGCGCCGTCCAATCAATTTTGCTGCATTTGGCTGAATCTGAGCAGAAAGTATATCCCTATACACTTCAGAATTCATCCGGCTACTTCTGTCTTTTGTCACATCATCAATAAACACAAGTGACCCAGTGCCATTTGAAACCATGCATGCCCATGCCATCACACTGCCTCCACCATGTTTTACAGAAGATGTAGTGCTTTCGATCATGAGCTGTTCCAATTCTTCTCCAAACTTTCTTCTTCCCATCATTCTGGTACAGGTTGATCTTAGTCTCATCTGTCCAAAGAATGCTGTTCCAGAACTGGGCTGGCTTCTTCAGCTGTTTTTTGGCAACGTCAATTCTGGCCTTTCTATTTTTGAGGCTGATTCATGGTTTGCACCTTGTGGTGAATCCTTTGTATTTACTCTCATGAAGTCTTCTCTTTATGGTAGACTTAGATACTGATACACCTACTTCCTGGAGAGTGTTCTTCACTTGAGTGGATGTTGTGAAGGGGTTGTTCTTCGCCATGGAAAGGATTCTGTGATCATCCACCACTGTTGTCTTCCGTGGACGTTCAGGCCTTTTTGAGTTCCCAAGCTCACCAGTGCACTCTTTTTTTCTCACAATGTACCAAACTGTTGATTTGGCCACTCCTAACATTTCTGCTATCTCTCTGATGGATTTCTTCTTTTTTTTCAGCCTCAGGATGGTCTATTTCACCTCCATTGAGAGCTCGTTTGATCGCATGTTGTGTGTTCACAGCAACAGCTTCCAAATGCAAATGCCACACCTGGGATCAACTCCACACCTTTTAACTGCTTAATTGATGACAGGTTAACGAGGGAAGAGCCCATGCAGCCTTGTTATTTTTTTTTGCAGCCTTCTAAGTCAATTGTCCAATTACTTTTTTGTCCCTTGAAAAAGAGGCGGCTACGTATTAAAGAGCTGTAATTCCTAAACCCTTGCTCCAATTTGGATGTGAATACTCTCAAATTACAGCTGAGAGTCTGCACTTTAAGCCCATATTGATTATATAATTGTATCTTGAATATGTTTTCGTAAACAGCTAAAATAACAAAACTTGTGTCACTGTCCAAATATTTTTGGGCCTAACTGTAAGTGTGTATTCTTTAGCGTCAGGTTCCGCCCTCGCTACACTCTTACAATTGATGTCAGAGTTCTTTATTTTGTATCCTAGTTTAAAGTATGTGTTTTGCCCCATGTGGCTCTTTACTTTGTTACTTTGTCCTTTCTTTAATAAACAAGCAAACTGTTGGCATCTGGCGCCTCATTAATGTCCTGAAAGGGGCATACTGTGGCACATATATTGAGTTCATATTTCCCCACAAATGTATGGCTGTATGTGTATTGGGGGCTTCACATCTTGCGGGACAAAGAAGGTCTGGGTCTGCAGAGATCTACAGGAGATGACGAGGAGGTGCGAGTTTTGGCCTTTGTCTCAGAGAGGATGCCCCAGAAGGATTCCCGGAACATCGAGGGATAAGAGACAGACATCAAAGAGTTGCATTGTGACTGGGAATTAAATGCCATGTGATTGTATGTTTGCTGAAGCATCATGTGACTTAGGCAGTATAAGAGTGTGGTATTTCTTTGCTCGGTCTCTTTTTCTTGTTGAGAGATTGCTAGAGATGTGTTCTCTTAATAAAGCCGAACCTGAGAAATAAACTCAGCCTCATCTTTGAACGCATTCTCTACACTGGTGACCCGACGACAAATTATGGCCGGGGACGATCTTCCCGCACCGGACTCATCAGGAGCCAGCCAGGCTAACGCAGCTACCGCAGTCCAGCTGCCTGATTTCTGGCAGCATAGCCTGCACTCTTGGTTCAACACGGTCGAGGCGCAGTTCCATCTTCGGGGAATTTCGGCGGATGCAACGAAGTTCTACCATGTAGTCGCAAAGCTGGACAGCCTTACAGCCCAGCGGGTGGAGAGCCTGACTAACCACCCACCGAATGACGACAAGTACGGCGTGTTGAAAGCCGCTCTCACCCGTGCTTTCACCCCCTCGCTGGGAGAGCGATCAGAGAAGCTCCTGGCGTTGACTGAAGGCGAGGCAGACAGGCCGGCAGACCTGATGGCGAGGATGCTGAGCCTGAGAGGCGATGATGATGACAGCTTTATCTTCACCCACCTTTTCCTCAGGACACTACCGTCAGCGGTGAGAGTCACCCTGGCCGGTTCACAGCTGCTGACCAGCCGAGATTACCACGAGCTGGGCCAGGAGGCACAGCGACTCGTCGACGCCCATAGACGCCACACGGCCACGACAGCGGCAGCAGAGCTGAGCGCAACGCCCGGAGACGACAGGAGGCCAGAGGCTGCAGCACCAGATTTGCTGATGTCAGCAGCAGCGGAGGCCAGGAGACACAGAGCGGGCAACGTCCTCTGCTTTTATCACCGACGTTTCGCCGAGAGGGCACGCAGGTGCATTCCACCGTGCCAGTTCAAGCGCTCGGGAAACGCCAAGACCGGGAGCCGGTAGCAGCCGTGGCTCTCGGCGCGAAAAACAGGCTGCTCTACCTGACGGACACGAAATCGGGGAGACAGTTCCTGGTGGACACAGGCTCCCAGCTGAGTTTCATCACACCGTCCAATGCTGACCGGCTGGCGCCTTCCAGCGGACCCCTGGTGTTGGCGGTGAACGGCTCGACGATCAAGACCTTCGGGGAGAAGACCCTCCCCCTGTCTTTCCACGGTCGGACATTTGAGTGGACTTTCGTCGTAGGGGCAGTCAGTCATAACATGTTAGGTGCTGATTTTTTGTGCTTGAATGGTTTATTGGTTGATCTTGCTAATAGACGTCTGGTCTTTCCACTCTATTTCCTGTACAGCCCGGGTGGTCCCGCCGACTGCACAGCCCAACGTCACAGCTGCGGGTGGTAAGTTCCAAGTACTACTCACTCAGTTTCCAACACTCACAGTCCCAACGTTTTCGGCGTCAGTGGCTAAGCACGGGGTGGAACGTTTTATAACTACCACCGGGCCCCCCGTTTTTGCAAAAGCTCGGCGCTTAGACTCAGCTAAGCTAGCCATAGCGTGCGAGGAATTTGCCAACCTGGAAAAGCTGGGCATCATTAGACGATCTAACAGCCCCTGGGCTTCACCGCTGCATATGGTCCCCAAGGCTGATGGCTCGTGGCGGCCTTGTGGTGATTTCCGCAGGTTAATAACGCTTCAGCACATGACCGCTACTCGATTCCGCACATCCAGGATTTTTCGGTGCATTTAGCGGGGGCGCCCATTTTTTCTAAAATAGATTTGGTGCGCGGGTACCATCAAGTCCCAGTCCGCGCTCAGGACATACCCAAAACAGCGGTTATAACTCCTTTTGGGCTTTTTGAGTTTTTGCGTATGCCATTTGGGCTCAAGGGGGCTGCGCAGACCTTCCAGCGCATGATGGATGCAGTTTTACGCGGCCTCCCTTTCGTGTTCGTCTACTTGGATGATATTTTGGTAGCCAGCGCGTCCGAAGACGAACACGAAACCCACCTCACAGTGGTTTTTCGAAGGCTGGCAGAGCACGGGTTAATAATTAACCCAGCGAAGTGCCAGTTTGGGGTGGCGCAAATCGATTTTTTGGGGCACCGCGTTTCGCCAGAAGGAGCGGTCCCGCTGCCCGATAAAGTACGCGCAATAACAGATTTTCCCCAACCTCAGACGGTTAAAGCGTTGCAGGAGTTTTTGGGAATGGTTAATTCTTATAACCGTTTCCTCCCAAGCGCAGCGCAGCTCATGCAACCATTGTACGCGGCACTTAAAAAACAAAAACCTGCGAATAAGATCGAATGGTCCCTGGAGCGGGAGCGCGCATTCTCCCAAGTCAAATCAGCCCTGGCGAATGCCGTTTTGTTGGCACACCTGGTGCCAACGGCCCGCATGGCACTCACCATGGACGCTTCCGATTTAGCGGTGGGGGCGGTCGTTGAACAGTTTGTGGCAGGGAGCTGGCAGCCGCTCGCATTTTTCAGTAAAACCTTGCGCGATAACGAGCGGAAATACAGCTCGTTCGACAGGGAGCTGTTGGCCCTGCATTTGGCCATCCGCCATTTCCAGTTCTGGCTGGAGGGGTGCCGTTTCACCGCGTTTGTGGACCACAAGCCGCTAACATTCGCGATGGCCAAGATTTCAGAGCCTTGGTCAGGCCGGCAGCAAAGACAGCTGGCCGCGATATTGGAGTTCACCACCGATATTCAGCATGTCATGGGCAAACATAATGTAGTGGCAGACTGTCTTTCGCACGCGGTAGCAGCGCCAGGCCCCGTGGGGGCAGACTCGGCAGCCGTGGCTGCGGGCCAAGTTTGTGGAGCGGAAGCACTCGCAGCCCCGGTCCACGTAGGTTTGGATTACGCAGCCATGGCCGCGGAGCAGGCTAACGACGCAGATGTGCGCACGCTCCAGTCTGGACCAACAGGGTTAAGGTTGGAGCACAGGGTGCAGCAAATAGGTATGCCCCCTCTAATCTGCGATGTCTCCACGGGGCGGCCTCGCTCTGTGGTCCCAGCTGCGTGGCGCCGCTGCGTTTTTGACTTAATCCATTCCCTGGCGCACCCGGGGGTGCGCGCGTCGATTAAAATGGTGGGGGAGAAATTTGTTTGGCCGGGGTTGCGTAAACAGGTCAAGGAGTGGGCAGCAGCCTGCGTGGCGTGTCAGCGAGCCAAGATACACAAGCACACTAGAGCCCCTTTGGAGCCTTTTCACATCCCGGCTAAGCGTTTTGATCATGTGCATGTTGACTTGGTGGGCCCCCTTCCGTTGTCGCAGGGGTGTACACACCTTTTGACGATGGTAGATCGCACCACGCGTTGGCCAGAAGTGGTCCCTTTGGCGTCAACTGTAGCGGCAGACGTTGCACGTGCGTTTTTAACAGCTTGGGTCGCGCGTTTTGGAGTTCCGTCGGACATAACGTCCGACAGAGGTCCCCAATTTGTTTCCGAACTCTGGTCATCGATGGCCCACAGCCTAGGGGTGAAGATTCACCGCACTACCGCGTATAACCCCCAGGCTAACGGTTTGTGCGAACGCTTTCATAGGTCATTGAAAGCAGCCCTCAGAGTGTCTCTTACGGATACAAATTGGGTGGATAAACTTCCATGGGTTTTATTGGGGTTGCGTTCCGCACCTAAGGAGGATTTGCAGGCTTCTCCGGCTGAATTAGTTTTTGCACAACCCCTCCGTTTGCCAGGGGAATTTCTTCCCGACAACCCTGCGCCAAATTGCCCCCCCACTCAGCTGTTGCAGAGCGGCACAGGATCAAATACCCTTCCTGGCCCAGTTTATCACAGTTTTCCACGCGTTTTTGTGCCAAAGGCTTTAAAAAATGCGGAGTTTGTTTTTGTTAGACATGATGCCTAACGCCCAGGCTTGCGACCACTTTACGACAGGCCTTTCAGAGTGTTGGAAACAGGAGAGAAACATTTTTTGCTTGATTTAGGAGGCAGAAAAGAGTTGATTTGCATTAACAGACTCAAACCCGCCTTTGTTCTAGCTGATGAACACGTGCAGTTGGCTAGGGCCCCCCACCGTGGCAGGCCGCCGAGAAGGCATTCTTCGCAACCCTCACAGAGATGTGCTAATGATTCTGATCCACAGATGCAGCAAGCCGGGGCAGAAGGAACCAAGCCGGCTTACAGCAGATATGGAAGGAGGTTAAAACCCAAGCATTCGGCGGACTGATTTGTGATATGCAGTGATGTTTTTTGTCATGCATCTCTGATTATGTTTTGTCCCTTAATAGACGTTTGGGGGGGGGGGTTATGTGGCACATATATTGAGTTCATATTTCCCCACAAATGTATGGCTGTATGTGTATTGGGGGCTTCACGTCTCGCGGGACAAAGGTCTGGGTCTGCAGAGATCTACAGGAGATGACGAGGAGGTGCGAGTTTTGGCCTTTGTCTCAGAGGATGCCCCAGAAGGATTCCTGGAACATCGAGGGAAAAGAGACGGACATCAGAGAGTTGCATTGTGACTGGGAATTAAATGCCATGTGATTGTATGTTTGCTGAAGCACCATGTGACTTAGGCAGTATAAGAGTGTGGTATTTCTTTGCTCGGTCTCTTTTTCTTGTTGAGAGATTGCTAGAGATGTGTTCTCTTAATAAAGCCGAACCTGAGAAATAAACTCAGCCTCATCTTTGAACGCATTCTCTACAATACATGTTGTTTTTTTTTTTTAGATTTTAGTATACTTTATTGATCCCCAGAGGGGAAATTGAGGGTCATCCACCACCTGGATGGATGAAGCAGCCACAATACGGCGCTATCCCTTAACCATTCACACACACATTCACACCTAGGGCCACTTTAGAGTCTCCAATTAACCTAACCTGCATGTTTTTGGCATGTGGGAGGAAACCGGAGAAATCCCGGGGTAAACCCACACATACACGGGGAGAACATGCAAACTCCACACAGATCACTGTTGGTCGGGGGCTGGGATCGAACCCACAATCCCACGATCCCCACGATCGCCCGGCCAAGGGTAAACTGTGCTGCCGCAGTGCTAACCACTGCACCACCGTGCATGACACTATGATCGTGAGTGATGCCTGCCTGTGATCTTTGATGATGTCATAGTAAATCCTATGATCTTTTAGCGAGTCCTATGATAGTGAGTGATGCCTGCCTTTGATCTCATAGTGAGTCCTATGATCTATATGACATCATATAGACATCATGTGGAGATCATAGGAACATCATAGGCAATCCTATGATCTTTTAGTGAATCCTATGGTCATGACAGACAGACAGACTTTCATGTCACCACTCGCTCAGTGATGACTGCCTTTGATCTGTGATGGCTGCCTTTGATCTTTGATGATGTCATAGCAAGTCATATGATCATGAGTGATGCCTGCCATTGATGTTTGAAGATGTCATAGCAAGTCCTATGATTGTAAGTGATGCCTGACTGTGATCTTTGATGTCATAGCGAGTCCTATGATCTTTTAGCAAGTCCTATGATCTATATGGTGTCATATAGACATCATGTAGAGATCATAGGCGATCCTATGATCTTTTAGCAAATCTTATGGTCGTGACAGACACACAGACAGACAGACTTTAATGTCACCACACTCGCTCGGTGACGACTTCCTTTGATCTGTGATGGCTGCCTTTGATCTTTGATGATGTTATAGTGAGTCCTATGATCATGAGTGATGCCTGCTGTTGAACTTTGAAGATGTCATAGCGAGTCCTATGATCGTGAGTGATGCCTGCCTGTGATCTTTGATGATGTCATAACAAGTCCCATGATCTTTTAGCAAGTCCTATGATAGTGATTCCTGCCTTTGATCTCATAGCGAGTCCTATGATCTTTTAGCGAGTCCTATGATCTATAGGACATCATATAGACATCATGTAGAGATCATGGGAACACCATAGGCGATCCTATGATCTTTTAGCGAGTCCTATGGTCATGACAGACACACAGAGATTTCTTGAATTACTGGCTGGTTGGCCGGCTGGCTGGCTGGCACAGCTATTGACGCCCCCGAGGACACAGTCCAAGGACGGATAATTTTTTCACACATAAGGAGTTGTTCAGAACTCCTTATAAGAACTCCTTATACAAACATATAGAGTGATGATAATCAAGTCAGTGGTGGTAATGTAGCCTACCTGTAAGCTGGTTGCCAACTGCCAATCAAATCTAAAAGAAGAAGAAGACATATAGAACTAGTGCATACCTGTGCATGCCCGTTCATACCCGTGCATGCCCGTAGAAACCAAGTATAAGCAAGTATTTCTGCATGTCCATAGAAAGCAAATGTAAGCAAGCAGGTCACCACTCGTTCAGTGATGCCTGCCTTTGATCTTTGATGCTGTCATTGGGAGTCCTATGATCTTTGATGATATCATAGTGAGTCCTATGATCTTTGAGCCTCCCTTTGATCTTTGAAGGTGTCATAGTGAGTCCTATCATCTTTGATGATGTCATCATATAGACGCCATAGGCTGATGGCATTGTGAGTCCTATGATGCCTGCATGTGATGTTCGATGTCATAGCAAGTCATGTGATCTTTGATGATGTCATAGCGAGTCCTATGATCGTGACTGATGCCTGCATTTGATCTTTGATGTCCTATGACCGTGAGTGAGCATGAGTGATGCCTGCCTTTGATATTTGATGTCATATGATCGTGAGTGATGCCTGCCTTTGATTCCACAGACACAGATTTTCATGAATCACTCTATACTATCATGTCTATTTGACGTCATATAGACATCATGTAAGAGATCATAGGAACATCATAGGTGGTCCTATGGTCTTTTAGCTAGTCCTATGATCATGACACACAGACACACAGACATCATGTAGACATCATAGGAACATTATAGGACATCATGTAGACATCATAGGAACATCATAGGCAATTCTATGATCTTTTTAAGCGAGTCTTATGATCGTGACAGATGCACGCATAGGTGGTCCTATGATTTTTGACATCATAGGAACATCATAGGACATCATGTAGACATCAGAGGGACATCATTGGCGGTCCTATGATCTTATACAGAGACACACAGAGATTTCTTGTAATATACTGTATTTGGAGTGATGATGCGTCAAACTCACCATTCCAGATTGGCCTGGGTGGCCGACATGGCCAAGATGTGTAAAGTGATGATATAGAGTGAAGTGATGATATAGAGTAAAGTACAAGGAGACGAAGAAGAGTGATGTCTGAAGATAAAGTTGAGGTTCAATTGGACACAGCAATGATGATAGAAGGACTACAGCTCCTGACCAGATAGAGTGATGATATAGAGTGAAGTACGAGGAGACAAAGAAGAGTGATGATGATTTCCATCATGTAGCTATGGAAATCTCACTATTAGAAGAAGAAGAAGAAGAAGAAGAAGAAGAAAATTGTTCAGAACTCCTTATAAGAACTCCTTATACAAAGATATAGAGTGAAGAAGACAAAGAAGAGGTTGCCATCCGAGAATAATTCTGACTTTTGATACATAGTGATGTTTACTGAGAGAAATACGTGGCAGTAAGGACTACAGCTCCTGACCAGATAGAGTGATAATATAGAGTGAAGTGTATGGCGGTAATGCACCTGTAAGTTGGTTGCCAACCGCCAATCAGTCAGGAGATGTAGTCCTTCTATCATCGTTGCTGTGTCCAATCGAACCTCAACTCTATCTTCAGATATCACTCTTCTTCGTCTCCTCACTTCACTCTATATCATCACTCTACAGGTGCATTACCGCCGCACACACTATCTATATGGTCATCACTTCTTCTTCTTCTTCTTCTTCTTCTCTCGGGTCATCACTCTACTACTTCTTCCAATCACTCTGGTCATTATGTCTCATGTTATTTAAGCTCTGCCTTCCCACTTGTGTTTTCTGGATTATTGTATTGTCCACTGCATAGTCACCTGTATTGTCCTCAGCTTTGTCTCTGTTCTGCAGGGACTGTTTACTTGGATTAACTCAGACCGCTCCAGCCCTGTGAGTATTATCTTGTTCCCCTCACTTACCAGTTACGTCTGGAAGCGCATTGAGTCTTCTCTTTTGCTTCCCCCCGCTATCAGTCATGTCTGAAGCGCCTTGGGTCCTTATCTCCGTGTTGTACTCACCTGTGAGCTGTAGAGCGTCTGAGAGTCATCCCTGTTTGTCTTGTGCTATTTGTCTGTTTGTTTGTTTGGACTGTTATATCACGTTTTGTTCAATAAATACACACAACATCCTCCTGCGTTTGGGTTTCAGTCTCTCCTACCTCAGAAAGGCAGGAAATCACGACAGAATAATCCAGCCAAAAAATAGAAACCCAGTGGTGTTGTGTGTGTGTGTTTTTAATCTTTTTTGTTTTCCATCTACCTGTGTTTGAGCAGTTCACCATGGACTTGTATGTTTTTGGACTGAGCCCAGAGGAGTGTGCAGTGGCCGAGCGAGCGGTGGCCTTCGCTTCCAGGGTTCGTGCCACCCACTCTCCGGAAATTAATTTTTGTTTATTGGACATCGCTGTTGGGGTGGTTCAGACATGTCCCAGCCTGTGGAGATACCCGGGGCTGGTGTTGCTGCTCACCCAAATATGCGAGTTATGGCAGCGTTTTGAGGAAGTGGTGAGAGGGTCCCCCGCAGTGCAACCTCAGCAACCAAAGAAGCGCTCGCAGAGGCCGAGAGCCCGCAATCCACCTCCTGAGTCAGTGTCTTCTTCTCCCCGGCAGATGTCCCATCCTAATCCTGGGGAGACGGAGCATGACACCGAGACATTAGCTGACATCATCACCTGTCAGGAATTCAGGCAAGTTCTTTTCCATTCTCTTGCTCTTTCTCCTGAAGTGGTTACCCTGATTCCTGCGGAGGAGCTCCAGATTTTGCAGTCCTCTGGGGCTCCCCTATCAGCTGCTGTCACCGCTCCTCCACCTTTTTTCTCTGTCTCCCCTAATTCTCCGCTGGTCCCAGGAGGAAGTAGCCGGACACAGAAGGAGCCAGAGGTCTTGAAGGAGCCAACCACGTGGTGTAAGAGTCATCCTGCATCGGAATGCCAAAGGAAGCCCTCCTCCTCATCGGCAGCCGATACCCAGACGTCATGTCCGATTACTCCTGTGGCAAAGCCTCTCTCCGTGTCAGCTGTCTCGCCAGTCTGCGCCCTCTCTGCTTCAGCTGCAACTCTCGTCGCCGAGACGTTCCCTCCAGCTGCCGAGAGGTTATCCAGGGTAGTCCCTGACACGCCCACTCCCGCGCCATCTGAGCCGGTTCCTCCACTGTCCACTGAGGGGTCCAGAGCAGCGGTGATGTGGAGGAGGATGATAGTTCACCAGCAGCAGCAGCCAACATCCAGGCTCGGGAGGTCAGGCAAGTGTTTTTTCATTCTACTTCCTCTTATAAAGATGAACCTTGTCTGTCTCCTGGGAGAGAGTCTCAGTCTAAGCAGTGACTTGCTCTCCCCCTGCTGCTACTGTGAAAAATTCACCTATTCCCTCTGTGTCTCCCTCACCTGCTCCTGAGTGTCCATCGGTCCCTGAACTCAACCACCAGATGATGGAGGAACCCGCGGTGCTGGAGGACTCCACCCCAGCCCCGCTGAGTCTCGATGGACAGGGGGAGGGCGCTGACACCGACACAAAGCCTGCGCCGACGGAGGAGCGTCCCCTGGCTTCAGTTTCCTGGGCTCCAGTGCCACTAGGGACTGCACCTCCAGAACCCATGCCGGGAGAATCACCTGCGTGGGAGACCTCACTGGAGGCGACCAGGACTGCCAAGACCATCATGCCTGCTGTGGAGGCCACCGCAGCAGAGTCAGCATCAGAGCTGGCTCTCCACCTGGCCGAGCCCGAGATGTTGCCACCTACCGGATCGTCGGAGTCCTGGATGCCGGTGGAGCTCAAGCTCAGGCAAGTGCTCTCTGTTGTTTTTCTCTCCTCTGTGTTGGAGCAAACTTGCCTGGCTCTTGGAGAGGAGAGCCGGGTGCAGCTACCCGCTGCGCCCGAGCTTGCCTTGCCGGGCTCCGCTGCTGCGGCGACCCTGACACCTCTACCTTCTGTGCTGTCTCTGAGCTTTCTCCCAGGGTCGCCGGAGAGCACTGCCAGAGGCCTCCGAAGATCTGGGTGCGCCGCTTGAGGTTCCAGCTGCCCCCGCTGTCAAGGCCGACGTGGGTCCACCCCCGTCATCCCCGCCTGGGTTCCTGTTAGTGAACTGCTTCCGTGGCCTGCTGCCCTCACCGGTCAGCTACTCTACCGAGAATGCGGCTCTGCCCCAGTCCGGAGTCACCGAGGGTGCAGTGTTGCTCCGTTCCAGAGCCACCAAGGGTGCTGGAAAGCTCCAGCCCGGAGCCGCCGGGGGTGCAGCCTTGGCCCAGTCGGAGCCCACCGTGGGTGCAACACTGGCCCAGTCGGGGCCCACCATGGGTGCAACACTGGCCCAGCCGGGGTCCACCATGAGTGTAACGCTGGCCCAGCCAGGGTCCACCATGGGTGCTGCATTGGCCCACCCGAGGTCCACCATGGGTGCGGCCGAGCTCCAGTCCGGGGTCCGTGCTGGTGCTGCTAAGTCCCAAGCTGGGACCACTGCAGGTGCAGCCCTGTCCCAAGCTGGGACCACCGCAGGTGTAGCCCTGTCCCAAGCTGGGCCCACTGCGGGTGCAGCCTTGTCCCAGGCTGGGACCACCGGGGGTGCAGCCATGTCCCCGGCCGGGACCGTCATGGGTGCAGCTGCCCGCTAGTTCCTTACCACTGTGAGCATAGTGGTTTCCACCCCGTCACTGTCTAACTCCGGGGCTCCCTCTCTTCGGCTCCCCTCTTCAGTTTTGGGTCTCCCTGTGGGGGAAGTGCCACCCGGTCCACCTCGTCCAAGCTGGTGGTTGAAGAATCCAGGCCGGCAGCCCGATGTACTGTGCCGTTGGGTTGGGTGGCCAAATTTCCCTGGCAGGCCACCCGACTCGTTCCTCCTAACTGTTCGGCCAGCCTGGGATGCTGGTAGGCCACCTGATTGGCCTCATCATTCAGACCGTGGGGCCTGGGACTTTGGGCGGCCCCCCAAGCCTCTTGCTCCTGAACTTGGGGAGGGGAGGGGGTGATTTTGTGTTCTGTTTGTGATGGATCTTGAGCTGAGTTGTTTTTTGTTCCCTCCTAGCCTGTTCCCCCCACCACCTGTCCTGGGTAGTTGGGGTAGTTCCTAATGGGAAGGGGCAGGTTTCTTTTCTTTTTTTTTTTTTGATAGTATGCTGGGTGTCTGGAATCCACACCTTGGGGAGGGGGGGGGCTCTGTCCTGAACTGGGCTTGAGATTCTCCAGAGCTCAGCTTCATGGCATTTGTTTGTTTGTCTTTGATCTATGCTTTCTGTTACCTTTTGAGCTCCATATTGTGTTTCATTGTTTAGCCATGTTCTGTTGTATTTTTGGTGACCGTGGGCCCCTCCTCTAATGTCAGTTTCTGACAGGTGATTCCAATCTGTTATTGCCTGCTCAAGTTCACACACCCATTCTCACACACACACATGCACGCACACATTCACTCACACCTGCACTCACTCAACTCAACACACACCCACTCATTCCTACACACTTGCACACACCCACCTACACCGACAATCACTCTGGTCTTCTTTTAAATTTGATTGGCAGTTGGTCTCATGTTATTAAAGCTCTGCCTTCTCACCTGTGTTTTCCGGATTATTGCATTGTCCACTGCATAGTCACCTGTATTGTCCTCAGCTTTGTCTCTGTTCTGCAGGGACGGTTTACTTGGATTTTACTCGGACCGCTCCAGCCCTGTGAGTATTATCTTGTTCCCCCCGCTTACCAGTTACGTCTGGAAGCGCATTGAGTCTTCTCTTTTGCTTCCCCCCGCTATCAGTCACATCTGAAGTGCCTTGGGTCCTTATCTCCATGTTGTACTCACCTGCGAGCTGTAGAGCATCCTAGAGTCATCCCTGTTTGTCTTGTGCTACTCGTCTGTTTGTTTGGACTGTTATATCACATTTTGTTCAATAAATACACACAACATCCTCCTGCGTTTGGGTTTCAGTCTCTCCTGTCTCAGAAAGGCAGGAAATCACAACAACTAATAAGTATTCAGAACATCCAATCAGATTCGAGACAGGACATAATATTCGAAATAGTACAAACATTATACAGAATTCAGAGGACAGGAGTAACAGTCCAGGCACTATGGGTTCGAGCACATATTTGTATAGAAGGTAATGAATTGGCAGATAAATATGCAAAAGGAGCTACTCTTAAGGCAGAAATAAGTATGGAGGTAAAATATAGTAAGGCTGAGTTTAAAAGCATAGTCAAGTTCTTCTTGTTTTAGATTTGATTGGCGGTTGGCAACGAGCTTACAGGTGCATCACTGCCACCTACTCTATCTTCTTCTTCTTTTAGATTTGATTGGCGGCTGGCAACGAGCTTACAGGTGCATTACTGCCACTGACTTGATTATCATCACTCTAGACCTTCTTCTTCTTCTTTTAGATTTGATTGGCAGTTGGCAACCAGCCCACAGGTGCATCACCGCCACATACTCCACATCATCACTGTGTCTGGTCAAGAATCACTCTTTATATCATCACTCTATAGCTATGTATCAGGAGTTCTTTGTGTAAGGAGTTCTTATAAGGAGTTCTGAACAACTTATGTGTGAAAAAATTATCCATCCTTGGACGAAGCGTCTTCTTCTTTTAAGATTTGATTGGTGGTTGGCAACCAGCACACAGGTGCATTACCGCTGCTGACACCGCCATACACTCTATATATGTCTGTCTGTCTGTGTGTCTGTTTTTCCTCATAACTTTGTGACGTTTTCCTCATAGCTTTGTGATGTTTTCCTCATAGCTTTGTTCAGACATCACTCTATATATAATTCAAGTGACTGTAGTTCACATCATCACTCTATATAACTTCCGCTGATGGATGGACTTCTTATCAAATTGAATAAAATGGGCATTGGTGGTAGGATATATAATTGGATAATGGGTTTTTTTTTTAACACACAGGACAATCACTTCACTCTATTAAAGAAAGAAATCTCTGCGTGTGTGTCTGTCACGTTTACAGGACATCATAGGACGTCCTATGAACTCAGGCATCATAGGACTCATGATGCCGTCATAAAGATATGATGACTATATGACGGCACATAGACAAATGTGTCTTTATGATGTCATATAGACCATCACTCACAATGCCTGGACTAATGTGTCTTTATGATGTCTTATGGCTCATAGACAAATGTGTCTTTATGATGTCATATAGACCATGACTCACGATGCCTAGACTAATGTGTCTTTATGATGTCATATGGCTCAAAATTGACAAGGTGAATAACTCACAGGGCCAGTCTTTACAACGCGTTTGTGTTTTCTGCACAACAGATTTCTGCAGCCATGGCCAATTCTACGTTCCCACGAGCAGAGTTGCCAGATCAAGCAGTCTTCGTATTGTTGCTCAAGATGAAGAAACTAAGCAAAAGCATCGTTTTCTCAGCAATGTCGTTTTTAAAGAGGTGCTGACACAGTAAAAATGTGTAACCTTGAAGAATGCCAGTCTACACTACAAATGTGTAAAATGCCAAGCAAAGCGGTGATTTTCTCCGGGTGCTCCGGTTTCTTGGTTTCTATGGGCATGCACGGGCCTTCCTGAACAGGGTCAAAAGCCACTTTTTGCTCAAATCTATTTTCATGATCCTGCCCATGAACTGGAATTACAACACACCTATCCCTCAGCCAGTGGTCTGAACAAAGAAGAAGAAGACCACCAGATGGAGAGCAATAGAATGAGGAGAACTGCTGCACGTCAGAAAAGATGCCATGAACATGAAGCACCTCAGGTTCCAGGAGTATGCCGCAGGCATGACTGTGAACAACACAGCCGTCTGAGACAGGAGGAGACCCTTCAGCAACGGGCATGCAGAAATACTTGCTTATACTTGGTTTCTACAGGCATGGACAAGTATGCACTGGTATGTACTAGTTAGGGTTAAAGTAGGATCAGAAGTTTCTAATGACTTTGAAATAGAAAATGGTGTTCCTCAGGGGAGTGTGATAAGCCCAGTTTTATTCAACATAATGATGACATGTTTGGGGATCAAGAGGGATCCATCAAAACAGCACTATATGCAGATGATGGAGCCATATGGACGAGGGGAAGAAATGAGAAATTTGTGTTCAAAAACATCAGGAAAGCAATGGAGAAAGTGGAAAAGTGGTCATATGAGTGGTGACTTAAATTTTCAAACAGTAAAACCTGCTATATGATTTTCCCAAAAAAACACAGAACTGGTACAGAACCATTAACATTATATAATCAACCAACAGAGAAAGTGAGTGAGTTCAAATATGTATCTAGGATTGTGGTTTGATAGTGCATACACATGGAGAGTTCATGTTGAAAATCTGGAGACAAAGTGCAAAAAAGTCATTAATCTCATAAAAGCTGTACCTGGACATGAATTGGGTGCAGATAAACAGGCATTAATTGACATTTACTGACCACTAATGAGATCAACAATAGACTATGGATGCATGATTTATGGAGCAGCAGCAAAGATGACTCTGGGAAAAAATAGACAGAATGCAGCATAGAGCACATTGGAGCCATCAAAACAACACCAAACAATGCAATTGTAATAGAAGCAGGAGAAATGCCAATGGATTTGAGAAGAGATAAACTCGCATTATCATACTGGGTCAAGCTGAAAGGAAGTGAGGAAGTGAATATTTCAAAAACAACACTACAAGACTGCTGGGAATATTCTAACTTCTAGGGACACAGATTTGGGTGGACAATTGAAAGAAAAGCCAGAATGTATGGACTAGACACTATTGATACAGCTAACACCAGTCCAGTGAGTAATGTTCCCCCTTGGCTGTTTCTGGGAAAAGAAATAGACATCAGTCTCCTAATGAGGAAAAGGGATTGGCATATGAGTGAAGTTGGTGTTAAAACAACCATTTACCTGAGGAATAATTACAATAACTACTTACAGCTCTATATTGACGGTTCAAAGAACAAAGGACTCTGTTGTAGTTGGAGTATACATTCCAGAGTTTAGATTTTTTTTTTTTTAGATTTAGTATACTTTATTGATCCCCAGAGGGGAAATTGAGGGTCATCCACCACCTAGATGGATGAAGCAGCCACGATATGGCGCTATCCCTTAACCATTCACACACACACATTCACACCTAGGGCCACTTTAGAGTCTCCAATTAACCTAACCTGCATGTTTTTGGCATGTGGGAGGAAACCGGAGAAATCCCGGGGTAAACCCACGCATACACGGGGAGAACATGCAAACTCCACACAGATCACTGTTGGTCGGGGGCTGGGATCGAACCCATGATCCCACGATCCCCCGGCCAAGGGTAAACTGTGCTGCCGCAGTGCCAACCACTGCGCCTGCACGGTTTTAATCCGGCTTTAAAGCCGGCTTTAAAGTGACCACCTCAAAAAGACTCTCCAACAATACATCTGTGTTTACAGCAGAGATGGGAGCAATAACTATTGGTTTGCAGTGGGTGGAGGAGGTCAGACCGGACTGGGTTGTGGTGTGCACAGACTCACTTGCAGCTTTAAAAACCATACAGACACTGAAATCTACAAGGGAAGACTTGATGATTGAGCTATATCAGTTTATTTAGGGTACACAGGGGTGGTGGAGAAGTTCAGTTTTGTTGGGTTCCTGCACACGAAGGGTTGAAAGGGAAGGACTGTGCAGACAAATTAGCAACAAGTGTAGTTGGGAAATAACTATACCATTGTCTCTTGGAAAAGGTGAAGGGAAAGCATCCATCCATCCACCCATCCATCTTCTACCGCTTTTCCGGAGGTCTGGGTCGCAGAGGCAGCAGTTCAAACAGAGAAGCCCAGACTTCCCTCTCCCCCACCACCTGCTCCAGCTCTTCAGAGAGGATACCAAGGCGTTCCCAGACCAGCTGGGAGACATAGTCTCTCCACCGAGTCCTGGGTCTGCCCCAGGGTCTCCTCCCAATGGGAAGTACCCGAAACACCTCAAGTGGGAGGCGTCCAGGAGGCATCCTAATCAGATGCCCATACAACCTCAACTGACTCCTTTCAATGTGGAGGAGCAGCGGTTCTACTCTGAGCCTCTTCCGGATGACTGAGCTCCTCACCCTATCTCTGAGGGTGAGTCCAGCAATCCTATGGAGAAAGCTCATTTCAGCCGCTTATATCCGCGATCTTGTTCTTTCGGTCATTACTCAAAGCTCGTGACCATAGGTGAGAGTAGGAACATAGGTTGACTGGTAAATCAACAGCTTTGCCTTAGGACTAAGCTCCCTCTTCACCACACAGACCGGTACAACGTCCACATCACTGCAGATGCTGCTCCAATCCGTCTGTCAATCTCTCGCTCCATTTTCCCCTCACTCGTGAATAAGATCCCAAGATCCTTAAACTCCTCCACTTAGGGCAGGAGCCTGTCCCCAACCCAGAGAGGACAATCCACCTTTTGCCGGCTGAGGACCACGGACTCGGACTTGGAAGTGCTGATTCTCATCCCAGCCGCTTCACACTCAGCGGCAAACCGTCCCAGCAAGAGCTGTAGGTCATTGCTGGATGAAGCCAACAGGACAACATCATCTGCAAACAACAGAGATGAGATCCTGTGGTCACCAAGCATGACACCCTCCATTCCCTGGCTGCGCCTAGAAATCCTGTCCATAAAAATTATGAACAGGATCGGTGACAAAGGGCAGCCCTGGCAGAGTCCAACTCTCACTGGGAATGAGTTCAACCCAGTGTTGGCAATACGAACCAAACTCTCACAACAGTCATACAGAGACCGAATAGCTCGTAACAACAAGCCCGATACCCCATACTCCCGAAGCACCCCCCACAAAAATCCACGGGGGATGTGGTCAAATGCCTTCTCCAAGTCCACAAAACACATGTAAACTTTGGGCAAACTCCCACAAACCCTCGAAAGAGCTGGTCCGATGTGCCACGGCCAGGACAAAAACCACATTGCTCCTCCTGAATCCGAGGTTCGACCAACAGCCGGACTCTCCTCTCCAATACCTTGGCATAGACCTTCCCAGGGAGGCTGAGGAGTGTGATCCCTCTAAAGTTGGAGCACACCCTCCGGTCCCCTTTTTTGAAGAGAGGAACCACCACCCCAGTTTGCCATGCCAAAGGCACTGCCCCCGACCTCCACGCAATGTTACAGAGGCATGTCAACCATGACAGCCCTACAACAACCGGGGCCTTGAGGTACTCAGGGCAAATCTCGTCCACCCCTGGGGCCAGGCCACCAAGGAGATTTTTAACCACCTTGGCGACCTCAGCCCCTGTGATAGGCGAGTCATCCCCCTCGTCCACAAACCCTGCTTCCTCTGTGGAAGGCGTATCAGTGGGATTGAGGAGATCCTCGAAGTATTCCTTCCACTGCCCGACGATATCCCCAGTCGAAGTCAACAGTGCCCCATCCGCACCATACACAGTGTGGACAGGAAGCTGCTTTCCCCTCCTGAGCCGCCGGACAGTTTGCCAGAATCTCTTCAAGGCCGACCAAAAGTCTTGTTCCATGGCCTCACCGAACTCCTCCCATACCCGGGTTTTTGCTTCAGCTACCACCCAAGCTGCACTCCACTTGGCCTGCCGGTACACTTCAGCTGCTTCGGGAGTCCCACAAGCCAACCAAGCTTGATAGGACTCCTTCTTCAGCTTAATGGCCCCCCTTACCACTGGTGTCCACCGCTTGGTTCGGGGGTTGCCACCACGAGATGCACCGACCACCTTGCGGCCGCAGCTCTGGGCCGCCGCTTCAACAACTGAGGTGGAGAACATGGCCCATTCAGACTCCATGTCTCCAGACTCCCTCGGAATGTGGTTGAAGTTCTTCCAGAGGTGGGAGTTGAAGACCTCCCGGACAGGGGCCTCAGCCAGACATTCCCAGCACACCCTCACTAAACGTTTGGGTCTACCAGGTCTGAATGGCTTCCTCCCCTGCCATCGGATCCAACTCACCACCAGATGGTGATCAGTTGACAGCTCTGCACCTCTCTTTACCCAAGTGTCCAAGACATACGGTTGCAGGTCTGATGACACGATAACAAAATCGATCATTGATCTGCGACCTAGGGTGTCCTGGTGCCAGGTGCACATATGAACACCCTTATGCTTGAACATGGTGTTCGTTATGGACAAACTGTGGTTAGCACAGAAGTTCAATAACTCAACACCACTCGGGTTCAGATCGGGCAGGCCATTCCTCCCAATCACTCCCCTCCAGGTTTCACTGTCGTTGCCCACGTGCGCATTGAAGTCCCCCAGAAGGACAATGGAGTCTCCAAGAGGAGCACCCTCCAGCACCCCAGTCACAGACTCCAAAAAGGGTGGGCACTCTGAAATATCATTTGGGGCATAGGCAGAAATGAAAACTCTTGCTGCAGCATTTTGGATCAGCTGAAGACTTTTTAAAGATGTTTTAGGACAGCCTGATAATAAAGAATTACAATAATCTAATCTCGAGCTAACAAAAGCGTGGATCAGTTTCTCAGCATCACTCTGAGACAAGATGCTCCTAATCTTGGCAATATTACGCAAATGATAGAAGGCAGTCTTAGAAACAAATTTAATATGTGAATTGAAGGACAAATCCTGATCAAAAATAACTCCAAGGTTCCTCACAGAGCTATTAAGAGAAAGAGTAACCGCATCCAAACTGAAAGTTTGATTTGGAAAGGAATTTCTAAGGTTTTTTGGACCAACAAGAATGACTTCAGTCTTATCTGAATTTAATAGCAGGAAATTACAAGTCATCCAAGCTTTGATTTCCTTAAGACAGGCTTCTAACTTGGCTAAATGATTACTATCATCTGGCTTCATTGACAGGTATAATTGTGTGTCATCTGCATAACAATGAAAATGTATACAGTGCTTTCTAATAATGTTGCCTAACGGAAGCATATATAAACTAAAAAGAGTAGGGCCTAGCACAGATCCCTGTGGAACTCCATGACTAAGCTTTGAGTTGAAAGAAAACTCATTATTTACATGAACAAACTGGAACCTATCAGATAAATAAGATCTAAACCACTGCAACGAAGTTCCATTAAGTCCAACATAGTGTTCTAATCTATCAAGTAGAATATTATGATCGATAGTATCAAAAGCTGCACTAAGGTCTAAAAGGACAAGTACAGAAACTAGTCCATTATCAGATGCAATGAGGAGGTCGTTAGTGACCGCTAAGGCTGTTTCAGTACTATGATGGATTCTAAACCCAGATTGAAACTCTTCAAGTAAACCATTTCCCTGCAGGTGGTCAAATAATTGCGTAGCAACAACTCTTTCTAAGATTTTTGAAATGAAAGGGAGATTAGAGATTGGTCTATAGTTAGCTAAAGCTCCTGGATCTAGCGTTGGCTTTTTGAGTCAGGGTTTAATTACAGCCGTTTTAAAAGCCTGCGGTACATGGCCTAAAGTTAATGAAGAATTGATTATATGAAGAATAAAGCTACCAATAAGTGGGAAGACGTCTTTAAATAACCTGGTAGGAATAGGGTCTAAAAGACAAGTTGAAGGTTTGGATGAGGAAACTATTTTGTCTAACTCACAAAGGTCGATTGGAGTAAACTCATCAAGACAGACATCAATAGAAGGAGTTGTAGTAGTTACAGTATTTAAGTTAACTGTGGGAAGAATCTGATTGATTTTATCTCTGATGGATGAAATTTTATTATTGAAAAAATTCATAAAGTCCTGACTAGTAAGCTCTAAGGGAATGCTAGGATTGACAGAGTCCTGACTCTTTGTCAACCTGGCTACAGTACTGAAAAGAAACCTGGGATTATTCTTGTTCTCTTCTATTAATGCAGAGTAATAACTCGTTCTAGCTTTTCTAAGAGATTTTTTATAAATTAAAAGATGATTTCTCCAAGCTAAATAGATTTCATCTAAATTAGTGGAGCGCCATTTTCTTTCTAATTGACGAGTCTTCTGTTTTAAGCTACGAGTTTCTGTGTTGAACCAAGGAGTTAGAAATCTCTGATTAGACTTTTTCTTTTTTAAGGGGGCCACCAAGTCTAGAGTCTGATGCAGAGAAGCTGAAACACTATCCACCATGTTATCAATTACAGAAGGAGCAAGCTGTCTATAGCTTATTTCCGTTGTGCTGACACATGGCATAGAGGAAACAATCTGCATAAATTTGGTAACAGCATCATCTGAGAGGCATCTACTGTAATAATATTTTTCTTTAGGAGCCAAATAGTCAGAAATAGTAAAATCAAAGGTTAACAGACAATGGTCTGACAGTACAGGGTTATGAGGAGACACTACAAGATTTTCTATTTCTATGCCATATGTCAGAACAAGGTCCAATGTATGGTGGAGGTAATGAGTAGAATTTCCTACTTTCTGAGAAAACCCAATCGAGTCTAATATTGAATTAAATGCCACATTAAGGCAGTCACTATCTACATCCACATGTATATTAAAGTCCCCTACTATAATTATTCTATCAGATTTCAGCACTAAGTCAGCTAAGAAATCAGCAAATTCGGATAAAAATTCTGAGTAGGTTGATGGGGGATGATAAACTGTGGCAAATAAAATTGGGTTTAACCTAAAATTGCTAAAGTGCCCAATACTGAGGACCAGGCCCTCAAAGGAATTATAACATGTTTTTTGCTTTACATTAACTAGTAATTTGGAATGGTAAATTGTTGCTACTCCTCCTCCACGACCAGAACTTCTGGGATTTTGACAGTTTAAATAACCAGAGGGAGTTGATTCATTTAAACCAACATAATCCTCTTGCCCTAACCAAGTCTCTGTAAGGGAAATTAAATCAATCTGATGATCAATTAACAGATCATGGACTAACAGAGACTTGGGAGTTAGAGACCTAATATTTAATAAACCACATTTAATTTTTAAATTATGAGGAGGAACAGAGGCCAAATCATTCAATTTAGAGGCTTTATGTTTAATTTGAGTTTTACCAATATTTTTCTTTTTCACTTTGGGATGCTTATACATTACGTACATTTTTATTTACTTTGGAGGGAGCAGACAACGATTCCCTGATGGGGAAGACAGGGGCTAAGTTGAGAGGTGGCGGATGAAGAGGAGCTGAGAGAGGCGTGTAAGACTGCGACTCTGCTTCCTGGTCCCAACTCTGAGTAGTCAGGGTTTTGGAAATTTGGATAAAAAAGATGCCAGATTGTTAGATAAATGAGAAGCACCATCCAAAGTGGGATGAATGCTGTCTCGTCTCATAAGACCAGGTTTTCCCCAAAAAGAGCTCCAATTGTCAATGTAGCCCATGAAGCGGCATGATAAAATAAAGGCAGCGATGGAGTTTTTAGTTGGTTTATTGAATCATACTGCCTTCATCGGAACACCTCCCCAGCCCTCGTGCTGCGGGCTGAGGTGATGTCCTCAGGCTCTCAGAGAAGAGGAGACACACAGTGCGTGTGTCCAGCAGCAGTTGAAGAGTGAGTGGAGAGGATGAGCATGGTTACAATGCAGTATATATACCCAACTACAACAATACATCAAAGACATTCACAGCAGTCGATCTGGGCATTTGCATATCAGAGGTACAGACAGGATGCATGAACACAATGCATGGATGACACTTTAACCTCACAGCTGTAAACGCAGCATGCAGCGGAAAAAACCCAGGAGTAACGAGCTGACTGTCTCTGTGTGTTGTGGGGGGTTGAATCAACCCGCTACACCCACATCATTTTTAGGACACCACACAGACAGCCAGCGGTTCAAGGATGCATTTGTGGATCTCTGCGTACTTGTGGAACTGTGCATGCATTTGTGGAACTGTGCGCACATTTGTGAAATTGTGCATGCATTTGTGGAACTGCACGCATTTGTGGATCTGTGCGTACTTATGGAACTGTGCACGCATTTGTAGATTTGTGCATGTATTTGTGGATCTGTGCATGCATTTGTGGAACTAATCACACATTTGTGGATCTGTGCATACGTTTACAAATAGTTTTGCAACAATAATAGCTCCATACGTCTGTCACGTCGGGATCCGCAAATGTGTAGACAGATCTACAGATGCCAGTAAGCTGGGTTTTTGTGAACCTGAGCTCAGATTGACAGGCTGCCTGCAGGGCTTTGTTCCTTTCTGCCTGATGCTGTGTCCACTGGTCAGGATTTTTTGGAAAGGAATCCAGATACCGCAACCTGTGAAGGGTGTGTAGCGGATAGGTGGAGTCGAGCAATGCGGGAGAAAATACTGTTATAGTCATTAACCATGACCAGATTGTTTTTAATAATGCTGGTACCGTATCTCACAAAAGTGAGTACACCCCTCACATGTTTGGAAATATTTTAACTTTTCATGGGACAACACTGAAGATATGACACTTTTGATACAACTAGTGCATACCTGGGCATGCCCGTGCATATCTGTGCATGCCCGTAGAAACCAAGTCTAAGCAAGTATTTCTGCATGCCTGTAGTAAACAGGGGTAAGCAAGCACGTCACCACTCTTCTTCTTCTTCTTTTAGATTTGATTGCCGGTTGGCAGCCAGCTTACAGATGCATTGCCGACACCTACCAGGTTGGACTGTGGACAAGAGAATGGCAGGGAAAAGAAAAAAAAAAACTCCATCTATCCATCCATCTTCTACCGCTTTTCCGGAGGTCCGGGTCGCAGAGGCAGCAGTTCAAGCAGAGAAGCCCAGACTTCCCTCTCCCCAGCCACCTGCTCCAGCTCTTCAGAGGGGATACCAAGGTGTTCCCAGACCAGCTGGGAGACATAGTCTCTCCACCGAGTCCTGGGTCTGCCCCGGGGTCTCCTCCCAGTGGGACGTGCCTGAAACACCTCAAGTGGGAGGCATCCAGGAGGCATCCTAATCAGATGCCCATACCACCTCAACTGACTCCTTTCAATGTGGAGGAGCAGCGGTTCTACTCTGAGCCTCTCCCGGATGACTGAGCTCCTCACCCTATCTCTGAGGGTGAGTCCAGCAATCCTACAGAGAAAGCTCATTTCAGCCGCTTGTATCCGCGATCTCGTTCTTTCGGTCATTACCCAAAGCTCGTGACCATAGGTGAGAGTAGGAACATAGATTGACTGGTAAATCGACAGCTTTGCCTTAGAACTAAGCTCCCTCTTCACCACAACAGACCGGTACAACGTCCGCATCACTGCAGATGCTGCTCCAATCTGTCTGTCGATCTCTCGCTCCATTTTCCCCTCACTCGTGAATAAGACCCCAAGATACTTAAACTCCTCCACTTGGGGCAGGACCCTGTCCCCAACCCGGAGAGGACAATCCACCTTTTTCCGGCTGAGGACCATGGAGTCGGACTTGGAGGTGCTGATTCTCATCCCAGCCGCTTCACACTCAGCGGCAAACTGTCCCAGCAAGAGCTGTAGGTCATTGCTGGATGAAGCCAACAGGACAACATCATCTGCAAACAACAGAGATGAGATCCTGTGGTCACCAAGCATGACACCCTCCATTCCCTGGCTGCACCTAGAAATCCTGTCCATAAAAATTATGAACAGGATCAGTGACAAAGGGCAGCCCTGGCGGAGTCCAACTCTCACTGGGAATGACTCCGACCGAGTGTTGGCAATACGAACCAAACTCTCACAATGGTCGTACAGAGACCGAATAGCTCGTAACAACAAGCCCGATACCCCATACTCCCGAAGCACCCCCCACAAAAATCCATGAGGGACGTGGTCAAATGCCTTCTCCAAGTCCACAAAACACATGTAAACTGGTTGGGCAAACTCCCACGAACCCTCAAGAATTCTCGAGAGGGTAAAGAGCTGGTCTGATGTGCCACGGCCAAGACAAAAACCACATTGCTCCTCCTGAATCCGAGGTTCGACCAACGGCCGGACTCTCCTCTCCAGTACCTTGGCATAGACCTTCCCAGGGAGGCTGAGGAGTGTGATCCCTCTAAAGTTGGAGCACACCCTCCGGTCCCCTTTTTTGAAGAGAGAAACCACCACCCCAGTTTACCATGCCAAAGGCACTGCCCCCGACCTCCACGCAATGTTGCAGAGGCATGTCAACCATGACAACCCAACAACATCCAGGGCCTTGAGGTACTCAGGGCGAATCTCGTCCACCCCCGGGGCCCGGCCACCAAGGAGATTTTTAACCACCTTGGCGACCTCAGCCCCTGTGATAGGCGGGTCATCCCCCTCGTCCCCAAACCCTGCTTCCTCTGTGGAAGGCGTATCAGTGGGATTGAGGAGATCCTCGAAGTATTCCTTCCACCGCCCGACGATATCCCCAGTCGAAGTCAACAGTGTCCCATCCGCACCATACACAGTGTGGACGGGGAGCTGCTTTCCCCTCCTGAGCCGCCAAACAGTTTGCCAGAATCTCTTTGAGGCTGACCAAATGTCTTGTTCCATGGCCTCACCGAGCTCCTCCCATACCCGGGTTTTTGCTTCAGCAACCACCCGAGCTGCACTCCGCTTAGCCTGCCGATACACCTCAGCTGCTTCGGGAGTCCCACAAGCCAACCAAGCTTGATAGGACTCCTTCTTCAGCTTAATGGCCCCCCTCACCACTGGTGTCCACCACTTGGTTCGGGGGTTGCCACCACGAGATGCACCGACCACCTTGCGGCCGCAGCTCTGGGCCGCCGCTTCAACAACTGAGGTGGAGAACATGGCCCATTCAGACTCCATGTCTCCAGACTCCCTCGGAATGTGGTTGAAGTTCTTCCAGAGGTGGGAGTTGAAGACCTCCCGGACAGGGGCCTCAGCCAGACATTCCCAGCACACCCTCACTAAACGTTTGGGTCTACCAGGTCTGAATGGCTTCCTCCTCTGCCATCGGATCCAACTCACCACCAGGTGGTGATCAGTTGACAGCTCTGCACCTCTCTTTACTCGGGTGTCCAAGACATACGGTCGCAGGTCTGATGATACGATAACAAAATCGATCATCGACCTGCGACCTAGGGTGTCCTGGTGCCAGGTGCACATATGGACACCCTTATGCTTGAACATGGTGTTCGTTATGGACAGACTGTGGTTAGCACAGAAGTCCAATAACTGAACACCACTCGGGTTCAGATCGGGCAGGCCGTTCCTCCCAGTCACCCCCCTCCAGGTTTCACTGTCGTTGGCCACGTGCGCATTGAAGTCCCCCAGTAGGACAATGGAGTCTCCAAGAGGAGCACCCTCCAGCACCCCAGTCACAGACTCCAAAAAGGGTGGGTACTCTGAAACATCATTTGGTGCATAGGCACAAATGATGGTCAGGACCCATTTCCCAACCCGAAGGCGCAGGGAAGCAGCCCTTTCGTCCACCGGGGAAAACTCCAATATAGAGGCAGCAAGGTGGGGCGATACAAGAATACCCACCCCTGTTCGTCGCCTCTCACCCGGGGCAACTCCAGAAAAAACCAAGGTCCAGCCCCTCTCCAGGAGACTGGTTCCGGAACCGGAGCTGTGTGTTGAGGTGAGGCCGGCTATATCTAGCCGGTATCTCTCAACCTCGTACACCAGCTCAGGCTCCTTCCCCACCAGAGAGGTGACATTCCACATACCAAAAGCCAGTTTAGAAAGCTCGGGATCAGTCCGCCAAGGTCTCCGCCTTTGACCGCCACCTAATCCACATAGCACCGGACCCCCATGATCCCTCCTGCAGGTGGTGAGCCCACTGGAGGGCGGACCCATGTAACTCCTTCGGGCTGAGCCCAGCCGGGTCCCATGGGTGGAAACCCGGCCACCAGACGCTAGCCTTCGAGCCCTTCCCCCAGGCCTGGCTCCAGGGTGGGGCCCCGGTAACCCCATACCGGGCGGGGTACACTGAATCCTTGATATAGAATTTATCATGAGAGTCTGTTGGATCGTTCTTAGTCTGGCCCTTCACCCAGGACCAGTTTGTCTTGGGAGACCCTATCAGAGGCAAATTGCCCCAGACAACATAGCTCTTGGGATCAGTGGGGCACGCAAACCCCCCCACCACGATAAGGTGACGATCCATGAGGGGGAATCCCTGTTCATGACAGAAACCATTTGTAAAAAAAAAAAAAAAAACAACTAAAAAATAAAAAATTAATTCTTTTAATTAATCCAGTTGCACTTAAATATCTAAATAGACCTACATATATTTCTTTGACTGAAGTTCCTAACACGTTTTCCAAAACAAAACTTAAATTAGCCCCTTCCATTACTGCAATCAGATGTTTCCTTTTTTCCTGGTATCCCTGACATTCCAACAAAACGTGCTGAACTGTTTCCAGAGAACCACAATGTGCACAGCTGCCAGTTGGGTGTTTACCTATTCTATGTAGTGTCTGGTTTAAAGTACTGTGTCCTATTCTTAATCGGGTGATGAGTATCTCCTCTCCCCTGCCTCAGCCAACTTCCACCCCAGAACCCACCCACCCCTGAACGCCATAAAGATGTCCCCCTTGCATCCACCGAGCCCCAACACTCCCGCCACTCCCCCACCACACAACCTCCAATTATTGATTTGCCCTCCACCCCACCGAGTGAGACCTCCAGTCCCACCACCCTGAATCCCAACGATTGCCCAGCTAACAAATCCACATCCTGACCACTCTCCACTCCAACGTGGGCCGGAGCCCAAAGAAAGTCCACCGATCGACCCCCACTGCAGAGGCCGCAAACCAAGGAGCAGACCTCCATAACCAGTTCCCGCCTACACGACTGCAGCAACCGAACACCCCCGAGAGCCACCCAACCACCCAAAGCAACGACTGCACCACTCCCACAATTCACCTCCAACCACTGCAAAGCCAATACAATGGCAAACAGCCCAACCATGCACACCGACAAGTGACCACTGGTCCCTCCACCGATAGACACTTCACACTGAGGAATGCACACCGCAGCTCCACCACGACCAGCCACAGGACCTCCAGAACCATCGGCAAACGCCACCAGCCCGCCTCCGAAGCCCCGCTCAACACATTCATGCACCACACAATCCACTGCCGACCGCCAACGCCGCCTCCCCAGCTGCTGTGCCTCAGAATCCACCAGTGTCATCCCAAACAGCCATGGAGAAACAACAAACCACAGGACCGCCGGGCCAAAATCCATGCACTCCAATCCTGCCCGATCAGCAACGGTACCACCCACCCACCCACCCAAAGCTACCAATGCCAGACCCACTATGTCCCCAACAACCACCAGGAACAGCTCCCACAGGACGCAACCTCCCATGCCACCCCCAGGTTGATCCAGCACGCCAGCACCAACCTGGCTCCTTCCAATCCCAAGGGCACCCTGCCCATCTCCACCCGGATCGCTGACACTGGAGAAGCCCCAAACGCACCACAACACACCCCAAGGGCCCCCGTCTGTTCCACGTCCAGCCGGCCCAGGCAACAACCAGCAGCTGACATGAACGCAACACATCCACAGTCCAGTGCAGCTCCCACCAGTCCCCGACACGCTCCCAACAGAGAGGCCCTAGAGGTCCCCTAGCCCCGCCCGGCCAGACATCCCAAAATACCATCCACTTCCCCACATTTTCCTTCAGTTCTCTCAGTGCGCCGCCTCCAAGCCAGTCCCCCATCAAACAACACACCCAAACACAGAACCATCTCCACCCGCTCCATCCCCCAGCCACAAAGATCCAAAGAAACTTCCTTGCAACCTCCAGAGAAGCAAATCACCTGTGTCCCCAAGACCAACAATTCAAAAGCCCACCGGTCTGCCCAAATCTAATAGAAGAAGACGACGACGAAGGTTCTTGTGTAGGTTCATGCACTACACAAAGAGCAAGGATAAACAAACCTGCCTAGGTTAACAAGGTCAGGAGTTCCTGGCAGCAGAAGGCAAAGGACAGAGCTGCGTGGAGGAATCTGATCAGCCCTAAATGAAACAGTCATTGTCACCCCCGACAGACTGCTATGATGATGATGATGAGGTGTGTGGATTTTAATGCACATAACACACTGTGGGGTAGCAGGAATATAGATATAAATGGCACAGTATCTGAGGATTTTTTAGAGGACAGGGACTTAATATGCATGAATGAAGGGAAAGGTACTAGATTTAGCAGTAATCTAGTAACAGAAAGTGTGTTAGACCTAACTATGGCTTCAAATGCGATTGCAGGAATCTTCTTCTTCTTCTTTTAGATTTGATTGTCAGTTGGCAACCATCTTACAGGTGCATTACCGCCATGTACTTCACTCTTTATCATCACTCTATCTGGTCAGGAGCTGTAGTCCTTCTATCATCATTGCTGTGTCCAATCCAACTGCCACGGCCAAGATGTGTATACCGCCACACACTCTATATATGTCTGTCTTTCCGTGTGTCTGTTTTTCCTCATAACATTGTGACATTTTCCTCATAGCTTTGTGACATTTTCCTCATAGCTTTGTGATGTTCTTCTTTTTTAATCTCGTATCTGCGTCTCATCTCATTATTCTTTTTCTAGCTGTAGTCCGTATCTGCGTCTCATCTCATTATTATTATTATTCTTTTAAACTTGATTGGCAGTTGATCCACCAGCTGATGATGTCTTTGAACTTAAAGGTCCCCCACTTAAGTCCGCAACTGCTTCCCAATGTAGCCCCTTAATGTCAAAATATTTTTCTGCTGCTTTCACAATGATTTTGATTTTTTCTGTTTTCTTGGAAGTCTGCGCAGTGCAATTTATCACATCTACCACAAATAAGACAAAATTATTTTCCTTCAAAACCAGAGTATCTTCCTTAATTCTACTGCATGCACTGCAAGTTTGCACACTTTCCCTATTCGAGTCCACTCCCACTTTTTTAGCTGGCACCTTTTTCGCAGCCTCTGCATATGTTAGTCCCTGGGAAACTTTTATCTGCTGAATTTCTGCTGCTGTTTTGCTGGCTTCACAACCTCGATATGTAGAGCTATGTTCACCACCGCAGTTACAGTACTTTAATTTGGCTCCTCTCTTTCACACTTTCCATATTCATGTTCACCGGAGCATCTACATTTTTTCCCTCCATCTGAGTGACTCTGATTACTTTTCCTTGTTGAACACTATCTTTACATGTAACCAGCAACGAACCACTACGAAGAACCCTTGCATTTAAAACTTCTCCAAGTAACCCATTAATTGCATTTGTGAGCTTAACTGGGTTCCACTCACGAAACGATAACTCCGCCATTGCCTGGTCCCAAGCCTAGGATGCAAAAGGAAGAGGGTTGTGCGTTGGGTTAGCAGCCCACCACGTAAAAAACACTTGCTACAGAAATGCCAACAAGATCAACAAAAAGTCATCAAACCTTGGGAGACGAGCTGAGGACTGAGGCAGCAATGTCTTATATGAAGAGCAGGGATGAAAGCCGAAAGGAAGTTTCTGTTCCGATGGAGTCCTTGGCGAAACCCAAACAACGAGTGAGAGTGGGAGCATGGAATGTTCGAATGATGTACGAAACTGGAAAAACAGCACAGGTTGTGAAAGAGATGAAGAGATACAACATCAACATTCTTGGAATCAGTGAAATGAGATGGACAGACTCGGGAAACATGACCCTGAACACAGGAGAGACAGTGTACTACTCAGGAAGAACAGACGGCCAACACCAGGAAGGAGTGGGCATCATTTTAGACAAGAATGCCAAGAAGAGCTTCCTGGGCTGGGAGCCGGTCAATGCTTGGATCATTAGAGCGAGGTTTTTCTCAAAGTACGTGAAGACCACCATCATCCAGTGCTATGCACCAACAGAACCATCATCAGATGAAGAGAAGGACCTTTTCTATACAAACCTCCAAGAGCAAATAGACAAGACACCACGGCATGATATCCTCATTGTGATGGGGGACTTTAATGCCCAGGTTGGTGCAGGAAATGTGGGATACGAATCATGCATGGGAACCCAAGGAACAGGTGTGAGAAACGACAACGGTCAGAGATTTGTGGACTTGTGCCTGGAGAATGGGCTAGTGATAGGAGGCACCATATTCTCAGGCAAGACAATTCACAAACTGACATGGGTGTCACCGGATGGGAGAACCAGGAACCAAATAGACCACATAGCCATCAACCAGAAGTGGAGAGGGTCTGCGACTGATGTCAGAGCACTAAGAGGGGCCGACGCCGGCAGTGACCACCTCCTTGTTCTGTGCAAGCTACAGCTGAAGCTGAAGAGGACCAACAAGAAGACTAGTGAACAGCTCTTTGACTCAAGCAGACTGAAGGATCCTATAGTGAAGACTCAGTTTGTACTCGAGCTGTCCAACAGATTCCAGGTCCTGGAAGACACACCAGCAGACGACATCAACACCTTGAGCAACACTGTCCAGAAGCTGTTTCTCGACACAAGCAAAGAGGTGCTGGGCCACAGGAAAAGAGAGAGGAAAGAATGGATCTCTGAAAACACCTGGCAACTCATCGAGGAGAGAAGGGCAACAAAATAGCGCGTGCTAGGGGGAAGCATGGAAGAGAGGGAAGCAGCTGCTGAAGCATACAGACAGAAGAACAATGATGTCAAGAAGAGTGTCCGCAAAGACAAGACAGAGTACGCGGACAGCTTGGCTCAGGAGGCACAGTCAGCAGCAGAAAGGCGAGACACAAGAACGGTCTACAAAATCACCAAAACCCTCACAGGAGGTTTCACCAGCAAGTCAACGGTGGTTAAGGACAAAGATGGGAAAGTTCTCATGAAGGAAGAGGACCAACTTAGTAGATGGGCGGAGCACTTCAGAGAGACTTTGAATAGACCAGACCCTGAGGAAGAAGCAGTGATAGAAGACACAGGATTTCACATAGAAATGAAGTGGGAGCGCATCACCCAACAGGAGATAGAACAGGCCATTAAGCAGACAAAAGGAAACAGGGCACCTGGCGAAGACAGGATTACTGCAGACATGCTAAAAGCAGATCCAAAGGCAAGTGCAAAAGCTCTGACAGAACTTTTCAACAAAGTGTGGGAAGAAGAAAAAGTCCCTGTTACTTGGAAGAAAGGCATCATAGTCAAGCTGCCAAAGAAAGGCGACCTGTCAGCATGCAGGAACTGGAGAGGCATCAACCTTCTGTCTGCGCCTGGGAAAATCTTCTGCAGAGTTCTGTTGATGCGGGTGAGGCAAGCCATAGAGAGGGTCCTGAGGGAGGAACAGGCAGGATTCAGAAGTGGTAGGGGCTGCATAGATCAAATCTTTGTCCTGCGTACCATAGTCGAACAATCACTGGAATGGAACTCCTCACTGTACATAAACTTTGAAAAGGCCTTTGACAGTATCCACCACCCATACCCTCTGGAAGATTCTGACAGCTTATGGATTTCCAACAAAAGTAGTCAACATCCCAAAAGACATGTATGCTGACAATCAGTGCTGTGTACGCCACAGTGGCCAGGAGAGCGAGTGGTTCCATGTGAAAGCCGGGGTCAGACAAGGCTGCATGATCTCACCGATCCTCTTCCTGGTCGTCATTGACTGGTTGATGAGGAGACCCACAGGAAACCGACCTAGGGGACTTGTCTGGGGACTAACGGCCAGACTGGAAGACTGCGACTTTGCAGACGACATCGCTCTGCTATCACATACACAGAGAGACATCCAGGAAAAGACAGACAGAGTTGACCAGATAACAAGAACTATTGGGCTCAAGATTCACCCCAACAAAACGAAAGTGATGAAACTGAAAAACAAGAGCACACAGAAAACAAAGGTACAGGGCGAAGATCTTGAGGAAGTACAGGACTTCAAATAACAGGGAAGCTACAGTACATCTCAGCTGACAGCAACATCGAGAGAGAGATCTCCACAAGAATCGGTCTTGCGGCACAGGCTTTCAACAGACTGCAAAATGTATGGAAATTGTCAGTCCTGCAGAACAGTGCCAAACTGAAGATCTACAAATCAAACGTTCGCTCAGTCCTCCTATATGCCTCAGAGACTTGGAGAACAAACAAGAAAATTGTAAGCCCCCTCAGAGGTTTCGAAGTAAGTAAGTAAGTAAGTGAATCGCCTGCTTCTTCAGCAGAGAGTTGCCTCCTCTTCATGCTGTGGCTACTCCCTCCATCTCCCGTAAAGTGCCTACCTCCTTATCACTCTATCATGCTATAAATTCCTACAGGTGCAACTTCTTCTTCTTCTTCTTTTAGATTTGATTGGTGGTTAGCAACCAGCTTACAGGTGCATTACTGCCACTGACGATAATCAAGTCAGTACTTGATTATCGTCACTACTCTGAGCCCGACCCCTATATAATTCAAGAAAGAAAAAAAGTCTGCTGTATCTTTGTTTAAGTGATGCCTGCCTTTGGTCTTTGACGATGTTATAGTGAGTCCTATGATCTTTGATGATGTCATAGCGAGTTCCATGATCATGAGTGATGCCTGCCTTTGATCTTTGACGATCTCTTAGCGAGTCCTATGATCTTTTACCAAGTCCTTTGATTGTGCCATAGCGAGTCCTATGATCATCAGTAGCAAGTCCTTTGATCTTTGATGATGTCATAGTGAGTCCTATGATCGTTTAGCAAGCGAGTCCTATGATCTCTGATGATGTCACAGCGAGTCCTATGATCGTGAGTGATGCCTCCCTTTGATCTTTGATGATGTCATAGCGAGTCCTATGATCTTTTAGCGAGTCCTATGATCATGACAGACACACAGACAGAGATTTCTTGAATTATATATAGAGTGAAGTGATGATGCATCCCCTCTATTCCACATCACGAAATTGCCCAACTGATCAGTCGTTTGCAAGATATATAGAGTGATGATATAGAGTGAAGCACGTGGCGGTAATGCACCTGTAAACTGGTTGCCAACTGCCAATCAAATCTAAAAGAAGAAGAAGACGACTGAATATATGTATATAGAACGTTTTTGGTGATTGCAGTGTCGAGTGATCTAGTTTAATAAAATCGTCTGACCAGGACAAAGACACCCCAAACCAGATTGCCTCTTTAAAACGTGTCATGGACCCAGATACACTCGAAGATGCCAGATTTGCCGCTATGATTAACAGTACCATAAGACATCAGGAAAAAAAACTTTTGATGAAGGAGGTGGAAACTCTCAAAATGGCGTGCAGACACTGGCAAAAAGAACTGGAGAGCGAGAGAGCCATGAATGCGAAACTTCAACAAAAAATCATAAGTTTGCAAGTGTCTGATGCCAGCAATCAAGACAAGAGTTGCCAACTTGGACAAAAACGTGAATCATTGTTGCTTGAAAACGAGAGAGCCATGAATACAAAACTCCGCCAAAAAATCGAAAATTTGCACAAGTCTGAGGCCAGAAATCAAGAAATAATTCGCCAACTTAGAATGAGAGTTAACCCTTGCAGCCATGAGAATGACAGAGCCATCAATGCAAAACTTCGCCAAGAAATCGCAAGTTTGCGCAAATCTGAGGCCAAAAATCAAGAAATGATTTACCAACTTGAACAAAAAGGTGAACCTTTGTTGCTTGAAAATGAGAGAGCCATGAATGCAAGACTCCGCCAAGAAATTGCAAGTTTGCGCAAGTCTGAGGCCAGAAATCAAGAAATAATTTCCCAACTTAGAAAGAGTGTTAGCCCTTACAGCCAAAAAAATGACAGAGCCATCAAAGAAAAACTTCGCCAAGAAATCACAAGTTTGCGCAAGTCTGAGGCCAGAAATCAAGAAACGATTCGTCAACTTAGACAAAAATGTGACCGTTGCGGCCATGAAGATGAGAGAGCCCTGAAGAAAGAACAACAAATTTATACTGAGCTCAGAAAAACCAGAGATGAAGAAATATCTGAGCTCAAACGAAAACATTTGCAGAAAGAAGCAGAACTGACTGAAAACATAAGATCTTTGCAGAAAAAACTGAGTGAACAGATGGATTTTAAGGATTCTGCCTGTTCCCAGATCTCTGAGGGAGAAAAGGTAACAAAACCTTTACTCGACCAGTTAGAAATGTTGCAAACTGAGTTGCATGATGTCCAAAGAGAGAAAAACACTTTGGACAAATATTTCAACATGGAGAAGCAACAGAATTATGGTTTGCAGTCTGAGATTGAGTTGCTGAATCACAGAATTGCTTCTTTGAAGGAAGAACTCACTGAGGCATGTGACACCAGGGACAAGTTGACTTCCAGACTCGCAGAAGCTAAAAATGCCACAAAATCTCTAGAAGAGGCAACAAAATCTTTACTTGACCAGTTAAAAATATTGCAAACTGAGCTTGAGGATGTCAAAACAGAGAAAAACACTTTGAATGAAAACTTCAACGTGGAGAAGCAACAGAATCATGGTCTGCAATCTGAGATTGAGTTGCTGAATCAGAGAATTGCTTCTTTGAAGGCAGAACTCATTAAAGCATGTGGTACCAGCGATGAGTTGACTTCCAGACTCGCAGAAGCGGAAAATGCCACAAAATCTCTCCAGGATCAGTTGGACGTTTCACAGCTGGAAGTAGAGCAACTCAAATCTCAGACCAGTAATATGAAAATCGATCTTGTCAAGAAAAGAGACTTAATTGAAGATCTTACCGCTAAGGTTAGTTCTCTGAGTGAGAAAATATCTGCCATTACTGCAGAACTTAAAGAGGAAATTGCCCATAATGACAGACTTGATTACTGGCTCAAAGATTCGCTGAGTCATAATGAGACTTTGCAAGAACAGCTTAGGACTTTACAGGAAGAGATGGTGGAAATGAAAGCGCACAAAGGCAACCTAAAACAAGATCTGTCCTCGAAACTGAAGAAATTTCAACTAAAGGCGGATGAAGATAAACGGGAAATGGAGAACCACAAACGAGCCGAGGGTGAGTGTTCTGTTGAATTCAATTTACCGGGTCAAGTGACAAGTCATAGTGAGTCTGCACCCAATGGAGAAAGACGCCGCCCAGACAAGGAAGACAGGCTGAAGACCCCATTAAAACAGCAAAAGTCCAAAACTAAAGACCCGAGTGCACAACCAGAACAGCGGATGAATCCAAAGTCCATCACCCAGCCCACAGATCACACAGAGCAAAGACCTAAAACCAAGTCATGCTGGACACGCATATGTGACTTTCTGAAAAAATGAAGAAGACTGGCCCAGAATTGTAAGAGTGACTCAAAAGAAATCTCAAAATTTCTATATTAACCTCTTAAAATTTGTGTGTCCTGCCCGCAGGACATTTTAAATTTTCTACTGCCACTCAGTGAAGAAAGAATTTGGTTTACTTTACCTGTGTTTTAGACATTTTGAGGAAAATTGGCTGGAATGCTAAGGGGGTTGGTACATGTTTATTCGGAGATTTTCCTGGAAGTTCCAGTTTCCTCCTTAAAAAATGGTGGGGCATGGGACAGGGTGGGGGAAGGGTCTGAGGTTTTCCTGGATGTTTCAGTTTCCTCCTTAATAATGGTGAGGCATGGAACGGGGTGGGGGGGGGGTCGGTGGTTTTCCTGGGTTGTGTTCAAATTGTTCACTCATTCCCCATATAGTGTACTATATAGTGAATCAGCCATTTTGTAATGCTGTTCGAAATCTTAACTGAAAATTTCATTCACTATATAGTACACTCAAAATATCCCATAATGCATTCTGAAAAGTAGTGCACAACGGATGGTCACTACGTTTGGCCATTTCGACCATAATGCATTGCGGCCTGACGTCATCAGCGATGGAGCCAGCAGAGAGACAGGAGATGACCTTACAAGTGTAAGTAGTATTTTAGATTTATTTATACTGAAATAACGTTTGTACCAAAAGCCAGTTTAGAAAGCTTGGGATCAGCTGTCCTTGGATCACCTGTCCCAAGTGGAGGAGTTTTAAGTATCTTGGGGTCTTATTCACGAGTGAGGGGAGAATGGAGCGAGAGATCGACAGACGGATTGGAGCAGCATCTGCAGTGATGCAGACGTACCGGTCTGTTGTGGTGAAGAGGGAGCTTAGTTCTAAGGCAAAGCTGTCGATTTACCAGTCAATCTACGTTCCTACTCTCACCTATGGTCACGAGCTTTGGGTAATGACCGAAAGAACAAGATCGCGGATACAAGCGGCTGAAATGAGCTTTCTCTGTAGGATTGCTGGACTCACCCTCAGAGATAGGGTGAGGAGCTCAGTCATCCGGGAGAGGCTCAGAGTAGAACCGCTGCTCCTCCACATTGAAAGGAGTCAGTTGAGGTGGTATGGGCATCTGATTAGGATGCCTCCTGGACACCTCCCACTTGAGGTGTTTCAGGCACGTCCAATGGGAGGAGACCCCGGGGCAGACCCAGGACTCAGTGGAGAGACTATGTCTCCCAGCTGGTCTGAGAACGCCTTGGTATCCCCTCTGAAGAGCTGGAGCAGGTGGCTGGGGAGAGGGAAGTCTGGGCTTCTCTGCTTGAACTGCTGCCTCCGCGACCTGGACCTCCGGAAAAGCAGTAGAAGATGGATGGATGGATGGATGGAAATAACGTTTGTAGCTTGGTAGAACTTGATCAAGCGAAACCATCAACCACTCATGTCTTCTTTGTTCTTTACAAGCAGTTTTATTGTTGTAGTGTAGACACTGGGTTAATCATCTCAGACTGGATGCAGAGAGTAAACAGAGGAGGACAATAGGTATTGAGATGAGAGAGATTATGGTGAGGTAGCAGGAAGAGGTAGCTGGGGGAGAAGGGTTGAATGTATTGTGATGCGAGATGTAATGCAGATGTGAGATGGGCGAATGATATAAAAGGAGAGACCCTGGTGTATTGAGGGAATGCTTTTTCTGTGTATGACTGATGTGAGAGTGAATAAAGTCGTCTGCTGCACGAGCCTGCCTCCGTTATTTGCACTCTCCACACTGGTGACCCTTGACGAATTATGGAACACGAGGCAAGAACCCCGGTGTCGGCCCGGACGGGAACCCTCAGCAGTGCAACAAGCATCCCAGAGGCGGCCCGGATGGAAAGCCCCAGCAACACGTGCGCTGTTTTGGTCAAACTACCGGACTTTTGGCTGCACGACCCACGGTCTTGGTTCCACCACACTGAGGCTCAGTTCGCCCTCTGGGGAATAACGGCAGACGACACCAGATATTACTATGTGGTCGCAGTGCTGGACGCTCGCACATCTCAGCAAGTAGCGAGCCTGCTCCAACAGCCTCCAGCCCACAACAAATACGGGGCTCTCAAGGCCGCGCTGACCCGGCGCTACACACTCTCGGACTGAGAGAGAGCAGAGAGGCTCCTCAGGCACTCCGAGTTAGGAGATGGGTCGGTGGTCGAACTGATGGAGAAGATGTTGGCGTTGATGGGCACAGACGACGGGCATTTTCTGTTTGCCCACCTTTTCCTCCGGAACCTCCCAACAGAGGCAAGAGCGGTCCTTGCCAATTCACCGTTGCAGGTTGCGCGTGACTACCGTGCACTAGCCCAGGAGGCAGATCGGATCATCCTCACCACCAGAGCCCTCACAGTGAACGCGGCGGCATCAGAACCCAGTGAGACGACCAGCGGAGGCGAGGAGCCGGCGACGGTAGCGGCAGCGGGGGCCAGGAAGCGCCAGAGAGACACGCTCTGCTTCTACCACCGCCGCTTTGGAGAGAACGCAAGCAGATGTGTGCCACCGTGCCAATTCAAGCGTTTGGGAAACGCCAAGGCCGGCATTTGGTAGCAGCTGCGACTGCCGATGAAGAGAACAAGCTGCTCTACGTGATGGATTCGCGCTCGGGGAGACGGTTCCTCATTGACACCGGCTCCCAAAAGAGCCTCATCCTGCCGTCCTATGCCGACCGGCTAGCGGGAGCTAGCGGCCCCCAGCTGGTAGCCGTAAACGGCTCGGACATTAAAACTTTTGGTGAGAGAACACTGACTTTATCCCTACACGGCCGTATGTACGAGTGGACTTTTGTCATAGCGGCATTGAGTTTCCCAATCCTGGGAGCTGATTTTCTGTGGGCACACAAGTTGCTAGTCGATGTTGCTAACAGATGCCTGGTTAATGCAATGTCTTTTGATTCTCTCCCCTGTACAGCTCGAGGGGCCAGGCCAATAACACAAGCCTACATCACAGCTCCAGGCGGTAAGTTCTGCACACTGCTTACTCAGTTCCCAGCACTCACGGTCCCGACGTTTTCGGTGGCCAGCACTAAACACGGGGTGGAACACTTTATCACCACCACTGGGCCGCCCGTTTTCGCACGACCTCGGCGCCTGGACGCAGCTAAACTGGCCATAGCCCGCGAGGAGTTTGCCAACTTGGAAAGGTTGGGCATCATCAGGCGCTCAAACAGCCCATGGGCATCCCCACTACACATGGTCCCCAAGGCCGAGGGATCGTGGTGACCGTGCAGAGATTTCCGCAGGTTGAATAACGCCACAGCACACGACCGCTGCCCGATTCCCCATATTCAGGATTTTTCAGTTCACCTCGCTGGGGCACGCATTTTTTCTAAAATAGACCTGGTCCATGGTTACCACCAGGTCCCAGTGCACGCGGAGAACATACCCAAAACAGCGGTAATAACTCTGTTTGGCTTGTTTGAGTTTTTATGCATGCCCTTCGGATTAAAAGTCGCGGCACAGACATTCCAACGCATGATGGATGTGGTGTTACGTGATCTGCCGTTTGTGTTTGTCTACCTGGATGATATCCTGGTAGCCAGTGCGTCCGAGGACGAACACGTAACCCACCTCAGGACGGTTTTCCGGAGGTTGGAAGAGCACGGGTTAATAATCAACCCAGCGAAATGCCAGTTTGGCGTGACGGGGATTGACTTTTTGGGGCACCGCGTCTCACCGGAGGGAGCGATACCCTTGCCCGACAAGGTGCGCGCTGTGGCGAATTTTTCCCGGCCTCAGACGGTCAGGGCACTGCAAGAGTTTTTGGGGATGGTTAACTTTTATAACCAGTTCCTCCCCCGCTCAGCTCAGCTCATGCAGTCATTGTATGCCAGGCTCAAGAAACGGAAACCGGCGGACAGAGTTGAATGGACTCCGGAGCGGGAGCAGGCATTCTCTGAGGTTAAAACAGCCCTGGCAAATGCCGCACTGTTGGCGCACCCGGACCCGGCGGCCCGGATAGCGCTCACTACCGACGCCTCGGACGTGGCCATAGGGGCCGTCATGGAGCAACGCGTCGCCGGTTCTTGGCAGCCGCTCGCTTTTTTCAGCAGGGCTTTGCGCAACAGTGAGCGTAAATACAGCGCGTTCAATAGGGAGTTGCTGGCTCTCCACCTGGCCATACACCACTTCCAGCTCTGGTTGGAAGGGCGCAGCTTCACCGCGTTTGTGGACCACAAGCCACTAACGTTTGCGATGGCCAAGGTTTCGGAACCATGGTCGGGGTGGCAGCAGAGACAGCTGGCCGCGATCTTGGGGTTTATGACCGATATTCAGCATGTGTCGGGTAAACTGAATGTGGTGGCGGACTGCCTCTTGCGCGCAGTAGTGGCCCCGGTCTGCATAGGGATAGATTATACAGCCATGGCCGCAGAGCAGATTGGCGATGCGGACGTGTGCGCGCTCCAGTCTGGACCAACGGGGTTAAGGCCGGAGAGCAGAGTACTGCAAGGCGGCAGCACCCCCCCAATCTGCAACGTCTCCACGGGATGCCCGCGCCCGGTGGTCCCAGTTGCTTGGCGCCGCCGAGTGTTTGAGTCAGTTCACACTCTGGCGCACCCAGGAGTGCGCGCGTCAGTCAAAATAGTGGGAGCAAAGTTCGTTTGGCCAGGCCTGCGCAAACAAGTGAAAGAGTGGACGGCAGCCTGCGTAGCGTGCCACCGAGCCAAAGTACACAGACACACAAAGGCTCCTTTGGAGCCATTTCGTATACCGACTAAGAGGTTCGACCATGTTCACGTGGACCTCGTGGGCCCCCTCCCGCCATCACAGGGGTGCATGCACCTTCTGACAGTGGTGGACCGCACCACACGCTGGCCAGAAGCAGTCCCGCTGGTGACAACTGTGTCCACGGGCGTGGCGCACGCTTTTTTGATGACATGGGTGGCACGTTTTGGCATCCAGTCGGACATAACGTCTGATAGGCGCCCGCAGTTTGTTTCCGACCTCTGGTCCGCGATGGCCCGTAGCCTAGGTGTTGCAATTCATCACACAACCGCGTACAACCAGCAGGCCAATGGGTTATGCAAGCGTTTTAATTTGTCACTGAAAGCAGCGCTCAGGGCTTCACTGACGGATGCAAGACCGGTTGCCGTGGGTTTTGTTGGGGTTGCGTTCCGCACCAAAAGAGGATTTGGAGGCTTCCCCGGCAGAGCTTGTTTTTTCTCAGCCACTGCGGCTCCCTGCGGAATTTTTGCCAGATAATTCCACGTTGGACAACTGTCCGTCTCAGCGTTTGCAGCATAGCGCAGACACAGGCACGCTGCCGGGCCTAGCCCACCACTGTTTTCCACGCGCTTTTGTGCCAAAAACTTTGAAGAACGTGGCATTCGTGTTTGTCAGGCACGATGCCCACTGCCCCCCATGGCGCCCACCCTACGATGGCCCGTTCAGAGTGCTGGAACCAGGGGACAAACATTTTTTGTTAGACTTGAGGGGTTGTAGGGAGAAAATATGTATAGACAGACTTAAGCCCGCCTTTGTGGTGGTGGACAAGCAAGTGATGTTGGCTCGGGCCCCTCGGCGTGGAAGACCCCCACGGAGAACTCCCCAGGTAAACGATTCATCAGAGCAGCCACATGGGCAAGTCGAAGTCCCCCCCCCCGCCATTGCCCACCCGCAGACAGACACACCCCAAGGAGTCCCCCACAGGCACAGCAGCGCCGTGGAGGCTGAGGACCCCCGTTACAGCAGATACGGGAGGAGACTGAAGCCAAAAGGATGTGAGGACTGAAACTCTGTCTGAGATTCGGGGGGGGGGGGGTGTAGACATTGGGTTAATCATCTCAAACTGGATGCAGAAGGTAAACAGAGGAGGAAAATAGGTATTGAGATGAAAGAGATTATGATGAGGTAGCAGGAAGAGGTAGCTGGGGGACAGTGGGGGGAGAAGGGTTGAATGTATTGTGATGCGAGATGTCATGCAGATGTGAGATGGGCAGATGATATAAAAGGAGAGACCCTGGTGTATTGAGGGAATGCTTTTTCTGTATATGACTGATGTGAGAGTGAATAAAGTCGTCTGCTGCACGAGCCTGCCTCCGTTATTTGCACTCTCCACAGTAGTACGGTGATGTTAGCATGTTAACATTAGCTTGCTAACAGCTATGTTAACAATAGGCTAATCAGATATTTTGAAAAATGGCAATTAAATCAAAGAATACAAATTACTAAATCAAAATATTATTCCAATCCAATTAAATATTTTTAAAAAATGCTATTCCTCTTATTGGGCATACATTATCGTGTTCCTTTTTTTCCCCTCCACTCCTTGGCTGACATACAGCATTACAGAATATTTGTAAACTTCGGAACAAGAGTGAACATAAATGCATTTCTCAAGCATAATCTCAGTAACTGATAATCTACTAGTGCATACCTGTGCATTCCCGTGCATACTCATGCATGCCCGTAGAAGCCAAGTATAAGCATGTATTTCTGCATGCCCGAAGAAAGCACGTGTAAGCAAGCACGTCAGCACCTGTTCAGTGATGCCTGCCTTTGGTTTTTGATGGTGTTGTAGTGAGTCCTGTGATCTTCGATGATGTCATAGTCCTATGACCGTGAGTGATGACAGCCTATGATCTTTGATGTCATAGCGAGTCCTATGATCTTTGATGATGTCATAGCAAATCTTATGATCGTGAGTGATGCCTGCCTTTGATCTTTGATGATGTCATAGCAATATGACATCGACTAGCGGACTAACTAGCGGACTAGCGACTATAGCGACTACCCCAGTGGTGGCTCAGTTGGTAGAGCATCCGCCCCACACCCGGGAGGCAGGGGTTCAAATCCCGGCCGGGTCATGCCGAAGACCATATAAAAGTGGAACTTCCTGCCGTCCAGCTTGGTGCTCAGCAATAAATGGAATGGAGGAGGGAACTCTGTGGCGGCGCCTTGCATGGCAGCGGCCCTCTGATTCTGCACTTGGGGTGTGTGTGATTTACACTGTAGATAGGTAAAGCACAATCTCGTTCTGCTGTACATGATTGGTTGTACGGTTGAATGACAATAAGGGTGATTTAATTTAATTTAATTTAATATGATGATGAGGCAGAGATCATAGGCCGTCCTATGATGTTCTAGAAACGTGCTTTAAAGTCTGTCGTACCCTATGCTGGTGAAGGGTGTCCTGTCTCAGACGGGTGCAATGTACTGCTGGAACTTAAGGTGTTTCATCTTCATGGCATCTTTTCTGACGTGCAGCAGTTGTCGTCATTCTATTGCTCTCCATCTGGTGGGTCTTCTTCTTCTTCTTCTTCTTCGTTGAGACCACTGGTTGAGGGATAGGTGTGTTGTAATTCCAGGATCATGAAAATAGATCTGAGCAAAAAGAGGCTATGACATCATAAAGACATGAAGGCAGGCTTGATGCATATGACATCATAAAGACACATTTGTCTATGTGCCTTGGGCTTGATGTATATGACATCATAAAGACACATTTGTCTGTGCCGTCATATAGGCATCGCGAGTCGTCCTATGATGCCTGAGTTCATAGGACGTCTTATGATGTTCAGGCAGAGTTCATAGGCCGTCCTATGATGTCTTATGAACGTGACACAGAGATTTCTTGCTTTTATAGAGTGGTGATGACATAGCAAGTCCTATGATCTTTTAGCGAGTCCTATGATCATGACATCGTGACAGAGATTTCTGGAATTATATACAGTATACAGTATATACTAGTACATACTCATGCATACCCATCCATGCCCGTAGAAACCAAGTATAAGCAAGTATTTCTGCATGCTTAGAAGAACTCCTTATACAAAGATATAGAGTGATGATAATCAAGTCAGTGGCGGTAATGCACCTGTAAGCTGGTTGCCAACTGCCAATCAAATCTAGAAGAAGAAGATGCCCGTTGCTGAAGGGTCTCCTCCTGTCTCAGACACACAGAGATTTTTTGAATTATATATAGATTCACTCTATAATTCAAGAAATCTTTGTGTGTCAGTGTGTCACGATCATAGGACTCGCTAAAAAATCATAGAACCGCCTATGATGTTCGATGTTCCTATGATGTTGACGATCATAGGACTCGCTGAAAGATCATAGGACCGCCTATGATGGTCCTATGATGTCGCCGATCATAGGACTCACTAAAAGATCATAGGACCACCTATGATGTTCCTATGATGTCTACATGTCTATATGACATCATATAGTCACCATGAAAATCTGTGTGTCATAGTGTCTATGACTATGTACCTATGATCTCTACATGATGTCTATATGACATCATATAGACTCCATTAAAATCTGTGTGTATGACTATGGTATACATCCATCCATCCATCCATCTTCTTCCACTTAATCCTTTTCGGGTCACGGGGGGGCTGGAGCCATGACACCATCAAAGATCAAAAGCAGGCATCACTTACACCCTTGCTTACACAATTCAAGAAAATCTCTGTGTGTGTGTGTGTGTGTGTGTGTGTGTGTGTGTGTGTGTGTGTGTGTGTGTGTGTGTGTGTGTGTGTGTGTGTGTTTCACAATCATAGGACTCGCTATGACATCAGCAAAGATCAATGGCAGGCATCACTCACGATCATAGGACTTGTTATGACATTATCTAAGACCATAGGACTCGTTATGACATCATCAAAGATCAAAGGCAGCCATCACTCACGATCATAGGCCTCACTATGACATCATCAAAGATCATAGGACTCGCTTTGACATCATCAAAGATCCAAGGCAGGCATCACTGAACAAGTGGTGACATCAAAGATCAACGGCAGGCATCAGTCCTATGGCATCATCAAAGATCAAAGCCAGGCATCACTGAATGAGTGGTGACATCAAAGATCAAAGGCAGGTTTCACCATTGTTACTATTGCCATGGGAACCATGTCAAAGATCAAAGGCAGGCAGGCAGCAAAAATACTTGCTTATACTTGGTTTGTACGGGCATGCACAGCTACCAAAGATCAAAGGCAGGCATCACCATGGTTACTGTTGCCATAGTAACAGTAACTGTACGGGCATGCAGAAATACTTGATTGTACTTGGTTTCTATGGGCATGCACGTGTATGCACAGGCATGCACAGGTATGCACTAGTCACTCTAGTCACTCTATAACTCTTGTACCTTCTACAGAGGTGTGGTGGAGAGTGTTCTGACATACTGCATTGTTACATGGTACTCCAGCTGCAGTATGTCAGACAAAAAACCCCTGCAGAGGATAGTTAAGGGAGCTGAGAGGGTAATTGGGAGTCTCCCTCCCCTCTGTCCAAGAACTTTTTCAGAACCGTTGTAAGAGCAGGGCACTCAACATTGTCAAGGACCGTTCCCACCCTCTGCATAAACACTTTGAACTTCTGCCATCTGGCAAACGATTCCGGCACATCAGAGGCAGAACCACCAGACTGATTAACAGCTTCTTTCCACAAGCTGTTAGGATGCTGAACAGTTGATCCGGAATCTCTCATACATACTACTGCACCTACGGACATTATGTATATTATTTGTATATTATAGTTCTGGTTAGTTTTTTTTTTTTTTTTCAAGTAATGTCTCAGGGATGGGTGAATGGCTGTAGTGGGGTGGGGGTGAGGATATGTGTGAGTGTGTCTTAAATCATGTTCTTTTACTTATATATGGATGCCGAGAGAAACGCAATTTCAGCTTGCCTGCACTACAGTTGTATGTACAGCAATATGACAATAAAGGTTGATTTGATTTGATTTGATAATTCAAGAAATCTCTGTGTTGTGTCATGGCCATGGGACTTGCTGAAAGATCATAGGACCGACCGCCTATGATGTTCCGATGAGCTCTACATGATGTCCTATGATGTTCCTATGTATAACGACTCCTTATGTGTGAAATGTCCTGTGATGTTCCTATGTATAACAACTCATGTGAGAATCATAGGAACATCATAGGCGATCCTATGATCTCTACATGAAGTCTACATGACATCATTGCCTATGATGTTCCTATGATGTCTACATCACTCTACATCACTCTGTACTATGGTGTCTATAGGACGACGTCCTATAGACACCATAGTACAGAGTGATTCATGAAAATCTGTGTGGTTCACAGTGTCTGTGACTATGGTGTCTATATGATGTCATATAGACATCATAGGCACATCATAGGCTCAGCGATCCATCAAAACTTTGCTAAACAAGCAAAACAAGTGTGTGTGTCTCAAAAGCCACTTTTTGCTCAGATCTATTTTCATGATCTCGAAGACTTTTTGCTGAAGGCACAACAAGAACCACAAGATGGAGAGCAATAGAGTGAGGAGAACTGCTGCACGTCAGGAAAGATGCCGTGAAGATGAAACAGCTGAAGTTTGAGCAGTACGTCGCTGGCATGACTGTGTTGCACGTCAGAAAAGATGCCATGAAGATGAAACACCTGAGGTTCGAGCAGTACGTTGCCAGCATGACTGTGAACAACAGCCGTCTGAGACAGGACCAACAGCAACATAGGGTACGACAGACAAGGGATGCAGAGAGACAGGAAATGTGAGGCAGCACGCCATGCACGTGCTGAGTCAGTTGAAGCCCGAAATGCCAGCCAAGTAAGCGACGCTGCACGCCAGGCAAGGCACAGAGAAGCTGAGACCGAGGAGATGCAGAAAAGTTGGCTGGCCACCAGCGTGTTGCCATTCACCTTGATAATGTAAACAGTCTCCAGTAAGACCCTGCTTTGCCAAGACTGTGAATATGTCACACAGCCAGTCTTTACACCACGTTGGTGTTTTCTGCACAAGAGATTTCTTCAGCCATGGCCAATTCTACGTTGCCACAAGCAGAGTTAGCAGATCAAGCAGTCTTTGTTGTCATATCCGGCTCTAGGGAGCCGGGCAATCAGAGCCAGGGACAAGCCAGTGAGTCGAGATGGTTTATTTTAGGTAAGGGATAAGGGATGAGGAGAGCACAGATACTCATGCAGAGGTACACTCACAGGTTGCACAGCGCAGAGGTAAGCAGCTCGTACCGGACGTGGGGGTAGCAAGACGTACATCCTCACAGCGGGATACAAACACAGGAATGCTGCAAGGGGAGTTGAGGCTGACACCAGACGAAGGGGCTTCAGCCTAGCAGTGCTTATGTCGCAGCCCCGAGTCATCGAGGCTGCTCCTATTTATCCTCATTGGCAGCGCCCCAGCTGATGAAGACTAATTGGCCCCAGCCGTCCATAATGCTGCCAGCTGGGGGCCAGCTGAGACGCCGCTCAATGGGAGGCAGGGATGAGGGAAAACATGGGCTCAGTGCCGAGACGGCATCTCAACCCATGGTGACAGAGCCCCTCCCTCAAGGTCGGGCTCCTGAACGACCAGGAACATCCCAGCCCCCCCCCCCCCCACCACCTAGGGTGGGAGGAAGGGAGGCGGACCGGAGGGGAAGAAGCCAAGGGAAGGACAACACCAATGGGGCAATGTAGGGTAGCGGGAAAGAAAAACCCAAATACAATACTGACAAAACTGAATAATTAACCCAGGTACAGATGGGGAGAAGAACTGGGTCAACACGCCGGTTACATACTACCCAGAGAGTACCAACCATGCGTGACCCAGAGCAAGAAAAAAAAAAAGAACCACCAAAAAGGTACAGGGCAAAAAATGCTGAGTATGGTCAAATAAAGGGAAAACACAATACACAGCACCAATATAAGTACATACACACAGTCACCAAGAAAAGTGACTGGAACAAATGGACAATTACAGAGCATGGTGTTACGGAAAACAAGGCACATGACTCTATAATGAACCAACAGGGCATAAAAAAGAAATACTGAGTGCAGGCAAAGAAAAACCCACACACATGAATATATAAATACCCACAGTCACCTAAAGAAATGAAAGTGACTGGAATGAATGGGCAACTGCAGAGTATGGTCTGAAAGGGAACAAAACATAACTCTACAATGCAAAAACGAGACTAAAAACATGGTACAAAAAATAAAATGCTGGGTACGAGGGAAGGAAAACACACAGCACTATAAATACACATCCACCAACAGGACAGACATTACACCCAAGTGACCTTAATAACGATAAAAGAAAAAGTGACACCCGAGGTGTATGGCAGGCAGAGTCCAAAAATAGCCGAGATGGCTCCGGAGATCTCCCCGCCCATTGTCCAGCTGGCGAATCAGGGGAAGAAGTGTTCGGACGGCGAACTCTGGACCCAGATCCCAGGAATCCAGTCCACCGGCAGCCGAACCAGGCTGCCCAGAGGGAAACATAGACCAGTGGGGGGAACCAGATCACCGAACCGAAAGTTTTGCGGGTCGGGTCGTCGACCCGCATCACTCAACCACCAGGACCGTTGAGACGGACGAAGGGTCAGAGCGGATCCCGGTGGAAGAGGCTCAGGGGAGAGCCGATGACGAGGGCGGCGGGCCTCAGGGAAACGGCCACCTCCTCACCGGACCTGGACAATACTGGGGCAGCACCCACGTCGGACCCCGATCGGGCCTCAGGCGAACCCACGTTGGACCCCGACTGGGTCTCGGGCGATCCCACGTTGACTACTGCACCAGAACCGACCTCCAACGTTGAACCCGGACCCTCCAGCACCACGAGGAACAGCAACTCCTTGCCGGTGACCCTGGAAGAAGGCTCAGAAGAGAAAACAGAACCGGGATCAGGATCACCGGCAGCGCCAGAACCCGGCGAGACGAGCTCAGACGCAGCGGACGGCTGCACCCGGCTCGTCTCCCCTGGAGATAGGCTGAAGTGCTCGGGGATAAAAAGAGAGAAAAGAAAGGAGAGCACTCGCCTGATCTCGGGTTCTGACGCCGTCCAGGACTGCGAAGATCCAGGATCCGTCGTCAGGAGGTCGTTGTCAGGCTCCCATCTAGCCGCGTCGGGCCCCGCAGCCAGCACGATGGTCAGCGCAGCTTGAGATCCCTCCAGCTCAGGTAACCCCGCCGACGATCCACTCGGCGTGAAGCCAGAAGAATCTCGTCCCGCTGGACCGAACCGCTCCTCCGTGGAGACCCAGGGACGCTCAGTCGTCAGCGTAGACTCCACGCAGCAGTCAGTCCCCCTCCTCCGTCCGCAATGTAGCTGCGGAACCACAGGCCCTCTCCATATCCCACCACGTTGACCCGGAGCCGGGGACCGCTCGGCGGAGAGAGACACAGAGGATGCGGGATTAGGAATACAGGTTACAGCAGGTGGGGAGAGTTCAGGGAGCTGCGAACCCTGAACTTCTCCTCCAGGGATGTGACAGAGCAAATCATTAAGCAGGTGTGAAAAAACAATGACTTGCCTGCCCCCTGGAGGTTGAGTATCGCCTGCTGTAGTGGAATCTGCTTCTTCCTCTCCCCGCCCGGCGATAACGGAGGACCCCCCGGGAATTCGTCTGAGGATCGCTCGCGTTGTCTCCAGCAGAGAGCTCACCAGGCCGGGATTCCAGGCACACACAGCGGTCAGGAAGCGCGTCGAGGAGGAGGGGGAAACAGCCGGGGTGAGCCAGCCCGAATGTCCAGGAATGACAGCGGGGGAACGAGGCTCAGGGGACGAGGCTGTAGGATCTCCACACTGACGAGGCGAAGGGATGACAGCTGCGTGGGAGGAACGGTCCTGACGATGACCCAGAACTGGATCCGGACGAGGTTCGTGCAGAGGTGACTCGGCGATGTGATGACGACTACTCCCAGGGGACGAAGCGAGGGGGAAACCCAGGATTCGCCGCTCCAGATCGGAGATCGAGACGAGGAAGGCGTCGAGCACGGGAAAGCTTCGTAGCCCTGAAGTCCTCACCATCAATCTCACTGCCGCCGCCACATGCCTGAAGGTGGTGACAGGAAACACAGTAGAGCTCGCGACAGCCACTCGACCCCGGACATAACTGCTGTCAGCTGCGGCTCCTTGAAGGGAATCCCGAGTGACGTAGCGCAGGTCGGGGGAAGTCCTCTGGTTGGCGCGAACTCCCGGACTGGAATGGCGGCAGGAACGGGACTCCGAAGCGGGGAAAGACGTCGCCCACTTCGACTCCCTGCCGGGATTTCCATCCACCCCGTGGAGCTTCTCTTGCTGTGTACCTGCAGCGTCTATCCTGGCACTGTCCTCCAGATGGTACAGAGAGTGAGGGTGACAGTCCAGGAGTTCCTCAGCACGGCCCGGATGCCAGCGTCTCGCGTTGGAGGCGTCGTGCAGGGTGAAGAACGTCCCGTCGACAGCCTCCGAGATGGACCTTAGCTCGTCGTCCTGGCGCCGGAAGTGACTCCTGGGAAACGGCATGCTAGCAGCGCTGACACTCGGACAGAAAGGTACATTTCCACAGCGACTCACGGCCGCCGGCAACTCTTCTGGCTGCGACATACTGTCATATCCGGCTCTAGGGAGCCGGGCAATCAGAGCCAGGGACAAGCCAGTGAGTCGAGATGGTTTATTTTGGGTAAGGGATAAGGGATGAGGAGAGCACAGATACTCATGCAGAGGTACACTCACAGGTTGCACAGCGCAGAGGTAAGCAGCTCGTACCGGACGTGGGGGTAGCAAGACGTACATCCTCACAGCGGGATACAAACACAGGAATGCTGCAAGGGGAGTTGAGGCTGACACCAGACGAAGGGGCTTCAGCCTAGCAGTGCTTATGTCGCAGCCCCGAGTCATCGAGGCTGCTCCTATTTATCCTCATTGGCAGCGCCCCAGCTGATGAAGACTAATTGGCCCCAGCCGTCCATAATGCTGCCAGCTGGGGGCCAGCTGAGACGCCGCTCAATGGGAGGCAGGGATGAGGGAAAACATGGGCTCAGTGCCGAGACGGCATCTCAACCCATGGTGACATTTGTATTCTTGCTCAAGATGAAGAAACAAAGCAAAAGCGTCGCTTCAGCATCATCATCATCATCATCACTGTGTCTGTCTGTCTGTCACGATCATAGGACATTTTAGGATGGCCTATGATGTCTGCCTGATGGCTTATGATGATCCTATGATCTCAGGCTACATAGGACTCGTGATGCCGTCATATAGGCAAATGCCTCCTTGGATCTCTTTATGATGTCATATAGACCATCACAGGCGATGCCGTCATATAGACAATAGGAATGGCTACCTATGATGTAGTGTCCTATGATGCCGGCCTTGATGTCTATATGATGTCATCTAGACCATCACTCACAATGCCTGCCTACCTATGATGGAGTGTCCTATGATGCCTGCCACAGGAACAGACCAGCATAGGGTACGACAGACAAGGGATGCACAGACAGACAGGAAATGTGTGGCAGCGTGCCATGCACGTGCTGAGTCACTTGAAGCCCGAAATGTCCGCAAAGCAAGCAACGCTGCACGCCAGGCAAGGCACAGAAAGGCTGAGACCCAGGAAATGCGGAAGTCGGCTAGCCGCCAACACTGCACGCCAGGCAAGGCACAGAGAAGCTGAGACCAAATAGGACACACTACTTTAAACCGCACCCATTCCAAGCAGTAAATCTGGAAATCTCACTCAGTAAGGCAGAAGGCACTCTATAAATTCAAGAAATCTCTGTCAGTGTGTCAGTCTGTCACCCCATTAAGAATAGGACACCCTACTTTAAACCACACCCATTCGAAGCAGTACCCATGAAGAATGGCACTCTACAATACAAATGTGTAAAATGCCAAGCAAAGCGCTGATTTTCTCTGGGTGCTCCAGTTTCTGGGTTTTGATGGGCATGCACGGGTCTTCCTGAACAGGGTCGAAAGCCACTTTTTGCTCATATCTATTTGCCTGATCCTGTCCATGAACTGGAATTACAATGCACCTATCCCTCAACCGGTTCCAAGGTTGTCATAGCCAGGAGCGGCACTGGGGTTAAGCTTCCAGTGCTCATAAAATGCTCCTTATGGCGTGCGTCTCGAAAAGCCTCTGACAACTAAGTCCAACTCCTAGCCTGCCCGTGTGGTTTAGTCTCTAAGCCCGGCGGAACTGCTTTTACTAATAGGAGAAGGGGCGAGGGCGGATCTCTGGCGCCTTAAAACCAGATGCTTCGGGTAGATGGTGGCTCGTCAACCTGGGAAGGTAGCCCATCTAGGGGAAGGTAAACCCTGATTTCAAACCTCCGCTGCCTTGCGGCACACCCGGTCACAGGAAAGGCTTCGGGAGTCAACCCTGAGGACAAATCCGGAGTCGGAGCCCCTAAGGCAGTTCTATGTTGTGCTCAACATCGTTCTGGCAGCTCCTGCAATGGCGCTGGTGCCAAACTGTAGCAGCCCTGCTGTTCCTTTGGATTCATCAGTGATGTGGAGAGGGGGGACATGCTGCATGGGCAACATCTTGTCCTCCATATCTTCCTGCCCCGGCTTGAATCCTACCAACGCCCAACGCTGGAAGGTAGAACACTGGATCACTGGAGAGGACACTCCAGCTTCGCCTTTGGCGTAGACAAAACACGGGGAATGACAGTTACCGGTTATAAGCCACCGCTCAATTGGCGTAGAGCGCGGCGCCAGGGGTTGTTCCCGACAGTGGGAGGGATCACCGGATCTCACTGGACAGCTACCGCCCGCCTCAAGCTGGGCAGCCCCCAGCCAATAAGGTGTTGTCCCGCCACAGCTTGCTTTCCTCATTGGGTGCATGGCGATGAGGAGAAGTCCGAACAGCAAGCTGAGAACCTTCGCACCAGGCAAGACAATAAAACAAAAGAGACCAACTCTAAAACTGGGAACTTGGAACGTCCGCACTATGATGACAGGACTCGCTGCTAACCTCAAGGACATCAACGACACCAGGAAGACTGCCAACATCAATAATGAGCTGAAGAGACTGGGAGTGGATATCGCCACTCTCCAGGAAACACGGCTGGCTGACGCAGGCACACTGAGAGAGAAGGACTACACGTTCTACTGGCAGGGAAAGGGCAGTGACGAACATAGGGAACACGGAGTGGGCTTTGCAGTGAAGAACACCTTGCTGAAGATGGTGGAACCGGGCAGCACTGGCTCTGCATGACTCCTCACCCTCCGCCTGAACACCACTCAAGGCCCAGTCACCCTCGTCAGTGTGTATGCCCCAACACAGACAGCCACACCAGAGGCAAAAGACGAGTTCTACGAGAATCTCGCAACAACTGTCAGGATCATCCCCAACTCTGAACAACTCATTCTCCTTGGAGACTTCAATGCCAGAGTTGGTGCTGACCACGACTCCTGGCCCTCCTGTCTTGGACCTTTTGGCGTGGGCAGAATGAACGACAACGGACAGCGGCTGCTTGAGTTCTGCACATATCACAATCTGTGCATCACAAACTCGTTCTTCAAGACCAAGCCCCAACACAAGGTTTCCTGGCAACATCCGCACTCAAAGCACTGGCACCAGCTGGACTTGATCCTGACCAGGCGCACCTCACTGAAGAACGTGCTAATCACCTGTTTGTTCCAGAGTGCAGATTGCGACACAGACCATTCATTGGTGTGTTGCAAGGTCAAGCTGCAGCTGAAGAAATTCCATCGTGCTAGACAGCCTGGAAAGGCACGGATTGACACCAGCAAGATGGCTCAACCAGAACTTGTTGAGCAGTTTGCCTCCACCTTTGAGAAGGAACTTGGTGTACCACAAGAAGGAGAATCTGCAAAGCAGAAGTGGGAAGAGCTGCGAAACACCATCCACCGCACAGCCTTGGCTACCTTTGGGAGGAAGACCTCGAAATCACAGGACTGGTTTGATGCCAAGTTGACCGAGATGACCCCCGTCATTGAAGCCAAGTGCTCAGCACTTGCTGAGTACAAGAAGTACCCAAACGAGAAGAATCTCCAGATTCTCAGGGCTGCGAGAAGCAAAGTTCAGCAGACTGCTCGGCGCTGTGCCAACGAGTACTGGACTCAGCTCAGCCAAGACATTCAAACCGCTGCCATAACAGGGAACATCCGTGGTATATACGATGGCATCAAGAAAGCACTTGGTCTGGCTCAGAGCAAGACGGCCCCCCTCAAATCCTCCACTGGGGAGATGATCATAGAAAAGAACTAGCAGATGGAGAGATGGGTAGAACACTACTCCGACCTCTACTCCAGACAGAACACCGTGACACCGTCAGCCCTTGATGCCATCGACTGCCTGCCATCCATGGACGAACTTGACGCCGAGCCAACCATCAACGAACTCAGCAAGGCCATTGATAGCTTGGCCGCTGGCAAGGCACCCGGCAACCACGGCATACCCCCTGACCTGATCAAGCACTGCAAGACCGCCCTACTGCTGCCATTGCATGACGTCCTCTGCCAGTGTTGGAAGGAAGGTGCCGTACCACAGGACATGAGGGATGCCAAGATCATCACCCTCTACAAAAACAAAGGGGAGAGAAGCGACTGCAACAACTACAGGGGCATCTCCCTCCTCGGCGTTGTTGGCAAAGTCTACGCACGAGTTGTTCTCGTTCGTCTACAGAAGCTTGCCGAACGTGTCTACCCCGAGTCTCAGTGTGGCTTCCGCGCTGAGCGATCGACGGTAGACATGATATTCTCCATCCGCCAACTCCAGGAGAAATGCAGAGAACAGAACATGCCCCTGTACGTCGCCTTCATTGACCTCACCAAAACTTTCAATCTGGTCAGCAGAGAGGGCCTTTTCAAGATCCTGCCAAAGATAGGATGCCCACCAAAGTTGCAAAGCCTCATCGAATCGTTTCACACCAACATGCAGGGGATAGTGCAGCACGATGGCAACGTCTCAGAGCCATTCAACATACACAGCGGAGTGAAACAGGGCTGTGTACTTGCGCCAACCCTCTTTGGGATTTTCTTTGCTATGCTCCTGAGGCATGCCTTCAGCACAGCAACAGAGGGAATCTACCTGCACACAAGATCTGACGGCAGGCTTTTCAACCTCGCCCGCCTGAAAGCCAGAACCAAAGTACGCGAGGCTCTAATCAGAGACATGCTGTTCGCAGACTACGCTGCAGTCGCAACCCACACACATCAGGAAGAGATCTGCCAACTTAGACAAAATTGTAAACCTTGCAGCCATGAGAACCAGAGAGTAGAGTAGATAACTGATAAAAACTCAGAGAACTCATTAATAAAAACAGGCAGTATTTGGGTGATCTGTAAACTGTGACGGATAAAATTGCGGGGCTGCTAAAGACAAAAGCGTGGTGATCAAATGCGGTATATTGATCACGTAACATTTGCTTTACTGCAAGTGAGGAGGGAAAAACAGAAGCAGTACCCCCACCCTCCCTGCCCTTTCTGATGGAAAAAACTGAACTAAAATTTGGTGGGGAGGCCTCAGTGAGAACCGCTGGTGCATCCGTGCCAAGCCACGTCTCTGTTAAAAATAAACAGTCAATCGTATTATCTAAAATCAGGTCATTGATGATAAAAATCTTGTTAGCAAGTGACCATATATTTCGTCGTCGTCGGCCTCCGTCGGTCTATAATGACCATGGAAGAGAATCCTAAACGTCTACTCTGCTGGAACAGCACCGCCTGTGGCTGAACAGGCCGATGCGCACCGGTGTTCTACCTTCCAGCGTTGGGCGTTGGTAGGATTCAAGCCTGGGCAGGAAGATATGGAGGACAAGATGTTACCCATGCAGCATGTCCCCCCTCTCCACGTCACTGATGAATCCAAAGGAACAGCAGGGCTGCTATAGTTTGGCACCAGCGCCGTCGCAGGAGCTGCCAGAACGATGTTGAGCACAACAGAGAACTGCCTTAGGGGCTCCGACTCCGGATTTTTCCTCAGGGTTGACTCCCGAAGCCTTTCCCGTGACCGGGTGTGCTGCAAGGCAGCGGAGGTTTGAAATCAGGGTTTACCTTCCCCTAGATGGGCTACCTTCTCAGGTTGACGAGCCACCATCTACCCGAAGCATCTGGTTTTAAGGCGCCAGAGATCCGCCCTCGCCCCTTCTCCTATTAGTAAAAGCAGTTCCGCCGGGCTTAGAGACTAAACCACACGGGCAGGCTAGGAGTTGGACTTAGTTGTCAGAGGCTTTTCGAGACGCATGCCGTAAGGAGCATTTTATGGGCACTGGGAACTTAACCCCAGTGCCGCTCCTGGCTATGACAAGTTGTCATAGGTTGTCAAGGTTGTCAACCAAGGACCATATATTTAAAAGAGCCATATTTAGGGTAGGTGGTGAGTTATTTATGTATGAATAATTTGTTTTCTGTAGATTATTGTTAGGAGACTGATCCACAGAATGTAAGCAGCGTGGGCGTGAGTTCTTATGAACTAAATGTTTTATGGATGGAGGTCTGTCTGTGATCAATGTCCTAATGGGGAAGGTGGGCAGTGAATGAATTTCCAGACCAGACGGTGGAGGCTGACAAAAACGGGACTGGTGCTGGATGGTCTTCCTGGGGGTCAGAGATGTGAGTGGATCCAGAGGAGAGGGGTCGTGGGATGTAACCAGTCAATTGCATGTTGTGGTTTGAATGATATGCATCAGGTTTGCTGTGAAAAGCTGGCTACCTGATGCATTTAAATGTATGCCGTTGTGGCGATGCCAGCACACTGTAGACGGACATTATTTCTCACCCAGAAACAGACAGAGTGGCTGAATAATGGACTGGGGGGGATAGCACCCCACAGGGGTAATTACACCAGACTATGACACCTCCGCCTCCTGCTGCTTTAGACTACAGCAAAGGGAGGCGAATGTATGGTAGGAAGGCAACAGGTGTTATGTTAATAGTACCACATAGTGCTTTTGTATATAACGTGTTATTATAATCTTGTCACTCATGGCCTTTGTCAGACCTAATGAATATGCGCCAGTCTCAGTTCCTACACACAGGTCAATAAAGCTATATAAGAGAGCGCAGAGGAACTGAGGCAAAAAGGTTTTCCAAACTAGGCTCTTCACGGCCCCAGCGCCCACGCTGGGGTCCCAGGCTGTACATATGATAGAGGGTTCAATAAAGAGATCTGTGTCGACCTACGCTCATGCCTCGCCTCCACATCCTTTCCCTTTTACCCTCTACACCGTCAGATTTATAGAGTGTGGCAGCCCCAAAACAAGTTAAAATTGTCAATAAAATTAATATTGTTGCTGCTGCAGACGGACTTGAGCTAAGTTGAGAGGGCAAGAACACGGCTAAAACGGTCTGATCCATGGTGCAGTGTGGGAATGTGGGAAAACTTCTTGAATTCTTGCCCATTTGATATTAAACTCCTGGCATTCCATTGCAAAATCGTGATTACCATTATGACCCACTAGCCCATGATGTCTGTGAACTTAAAGATCCCCCACTTAACAAGTCCTCAACTGCTTCCCAATGCAGCCCCTTAATGCCAAGATATTTTTTTGCTGCTTTCACAGTGATTTTGATTTTTTTTTCTGTTTTCTTGGAAGTCTGCGCAGTGCAGTTTATCACATCTACCACAAATAAGACAAAATTATTTTCCTTCATAACCAGAGTATCGTCCTTAATTCTACTACATGCACTGCAAGCCTGCACACTTTCCCTGTTAGAGTCCACTCCCAGTTTTTTAGCTGGCACCTTTTTCGCAGTTTCTGCATATGTAATCCATGGAAGACTTTTACCTGCTGAATTTCTGCTGCTCTTTTGCTGGCTTCACAACCTCAATATGCAGAACTATGTTCACCACCGCAGTTACAGCACTTTAATTTGGCTCCTCTTCCACCCTTGCCATATTCATGCTCACCGGAGCATCTGGCACATCGTTATCTACCTTTGCATATTGCTGCTACATGACCAAACTTTTGACATTTGAAACATCTGAGTGGAGGAGGAACATAAAGTCTGACTTCATAGCTCATGTAGCCAATATACACCTTACTTGGCAGTCTTGTTTCATCAAATTTTAACATTACCAAAAGACTATCACATTTTTCACCATTTCTATTAGTCTTCAATCTTTGCACCTCTGTCACTTTTGCTCCAGTTAAATTTTCCATTATTTCATCAGTTGAGACAGCCGTTGAAATGCCCAATATCACTCCTCCCATTGCCTATATTTCCTTCCAATATTGAACACTGCACATTTTTCCCCTCCATCTTATTGACTCTGATTGCTTTTTCTTGTTGAACACTATCTTTACATGGAACTAGTAACGAACCACTATGAAGAATTCTTGCATTTAAAACGTCTCTAAGTAACTTGTTAATTGCTTTTGTGAGCTTAGTTGGGTTCCACTCATGAAATGATGCCCCTTCCTGAGAAAGTTTAATGATTACACACCTTCTGTTTATTCCAGGATCATTCATCTTCTGATTCATCAGCACTTGAGAACACTCTTGATTATTTTTCTTTACGTTTACATTTGCTTCTTTTAGACTCCACCGAACTCCAAACTTCCTCATTCCCGCTTCCTACCTCCATTCCTCCTACTTCACTCCCTGTTTCATCACCTTCCGCTGCCTGCTCTGCCATCTCCTGTCCATTCACAACCCGGTTGTGCCACACCGGTTCGAAGTTCCAGCCTCTCATTTAATAAATGTGAGGAATGTCTGTCTTTTTGTCTGTCTGTGATGTGTGCTGTATATCTTCTTCTTCTTCTTTTAGATTTGATCAGTGGTTGGCAACCAGCTTACAGGTGCGTTACCGCCACCTACTCTATCTTCAGACATCACTCTATTCAGTTTGTTCTTCTTCTTCTTCTTCTTTTAGATTTGATTGGCGGTTGGCAACCAGCTTACAGGTGCATTACCACCACGTACTTCACTCTAGTCTATATCATCACTCTATCTGGTCAGGAGTTGTAGTCCTTACCACCACGTACTTCACTCTGTAAACATCCTTTATGTATCAAAAGTCAGATTTCTTCTCGGTTGGCAACCTCTTCTTCATCTTGTTCACTCTATATCTTTTTCTTCTTCTTCTCTCGGGTACTGGCGGATAGCAAACAACTGAAAGGTGCATACTGCCACCTACTGTACAAGAGTGTGCAACATTGTGTTATTTGAGCCCAACCCCTAAATTCTATGACTTAATCCTGTGTTATTTAACCTGTTGAACTCTGTGACTTCCGCGGGCAGTCACGTCTCTGCGTCTTAGTGCGTCTCAGTGCGCACTGAAAAAAAAAAGCTGTATTTCCGGTCTTCCAGTACAGACACAGCCTTGTTACAACCTGAGAAAAAAGCTGTGTAATATATTGATTTTTTATGGTATTTTTACAAAATTTTGACCTGAGCTTGAAAACACTTTGTTCTACATTTTCTGTTGTGTTTTCCAGCCAGTATCTGACAGCTGTATGTTATTTGCAAGCATTTGTATCTAAAAAAAACACCCAGGCAAACTTTCTTGTTACTCAGTGGCAGGAGCACTTAGAGAGATTATGACTGTTTTGCCAAAAAAATCAGAGTGTTTTCTTTTAAATGAGACCAACCCCATGAAGATGCTGCAAAGGGTTGAAGAACAGCTTTTGATTTACTTTGGGCATGTTATTTTTAGGCGTTTTTAGGGAAGTTGAACAGAGTTCAACAGGTTAAAAAAGAGAAAAGAGCCCTTGTCAGTCTTAGTGCATCTCCATGTCCATCTGTTCCCAGAATGCCAGTTAAATCCCATTCCCTACCGGCCTCTCGAACTTCATTTTTCAGTCTCTCTCTTTCATTTCCATACCTGTGACAGTGTAATAAGATGTGCTAGACATTTTCTTTTACTCCACATTCTCTACATTTGCCACTTTTGCTTTTCCCCATGGTGAATATAGTGCTGTTTAAACCTGTATGATCCAGTCTGAGTCTTGCCATAATGATGTCTTCCCTTCTGTTTGTTGTTTTATAATTATTTATTGCAATAGATTTTTGTATTATGTAATACGATCTACCTTTATGATCTTCATCCCATCTTTTTGCCATAGCTCAATTCCTTTTTTCGTGATTACTGTTTTCCCTTCACCTTTTCCAAGAGACAATGGTATAGTTATTTCTTTCCCAAGTGCAGTCATTCCCTTTCAACCCTTCGTGTGCAGGAACCCAAAAAAACTGAACTTCTCCACCACCCCGTGTACCCTAAATAAACTGTGATATAACACTGATCTTTTCTGTGTACCTGTCACGATGTTTTTTATCTAGTAGTTGCACAACATCGGACAAAGCTGGCACATCTGATTGAGCGGACGCACAGAATTACACGGGTAAGGACAAATTCTATTCTCTGAGTGCACTGTGCTGATTTGATTTGACCTTGTTTGCCCCGTGTTTACATTCCTCCTGATTGAGATAAACGGAAGGACTGGCTCTTATGTCTACCCAAACAATCGACAATCAGTTGTTGTCGTATCAGCAGATTAGACCCTCAAGGACAATGCCCATGTGCCTTCTGCAAGCAAGAGAGATAGACTCTGGACTTGTTTATAAGTCACATGATTATAACATCTATCCACTGCCAGGAGGCGCCCTCTGCTGCTCACTAACAACTGTTACATTTACACTACACAATGCATACAACATTACATGCATACAATACACTGCCTCTCAACTTTTGTGTGTGATCTCCTGCTAAGTGTCTGCTAAATGTGCATTGAGGTTTTTTTTGCCTGCAATCAAAATTTCGCTCACTTGCCGAACGTCATTCTGATAAAACATGTTTTTTTCTCTCGCCTACTGTGTCATATCCATTCTCTTTTTCTTTTTTTCCTTTCTTCTTTATGACTGGTGCCTAGCGGCTGCCCCGGCCTTGGATGCGCTCTGCAGAGCATGCCCAAATGCCAAGTCACGTTTCGTTACCTTGTATTCATACATGTGTAATGACAATAAAGTTGAATCTCATCTCAATCTCATCTCATCTCATATAGCGCAATCACCAACATAAGGAGTTCTTCTAAGGAGTTCTGAACAATCTTCTTTTTCTTCTTCTTCTTCTTCAAACAGTGAGATTTCCATGTCTACATGATGTCTGTAACACTCTATCTGGTCATTACTCTATAAGGAGTTCTTATAAGGAAGTCTGAACAATCTTCTTCTTCTTTTAGATTTGATTGCTGGTTGACAACAGCTTCCAGGTGCATTACCATCACGTACTTCTTCTTTTAGATTTGATTGGCGATTGGCAACCAGCTTATAGGTGCATTACTAGATTATCATCACTCTGTATCTTATGTGCGAAAAAATTATCCTTCCCTGGACTGTGTCCTGGACTGGTCCTACTGCCACTGCCACGTACTTGTGCTGTACATCACTCTACATCATCATTACTCTATAAATTCAAGAAATGTGTGTGTGTCTGTGTGTGTGTGTCACGTTTATAGGACATCATAGGATGGCCTATGATGCAGCCTATGATGTCTTTCCTGATGTCCTATGATGCTCCTATGATCTCAGGCATCATAGGACTCGCAATCCCATCATAAAGATCACTCTATAAATTCAAGAAATGTCTGTGTGTGTGTATGTCTGTCATGTTTATAGGACATCATAGGACGGCCTATGATGTGGGCTATGATGTCTGCCTGGGGTAGTAGTAGTAGTAGATTAGTTTCCTATGATGCTCCTATGATCTCAGGCATCATAGGACTCTAGATGCCATCATAAAGATATGATGTCTATTAACCTTTTGCCAGTGATGTCCCGCGTCACGTGATTTTTGTTGATACCGCCACATTGTACGGCAACTCGGGCGCTGTGTGAATGCGTTTCAGCATGGCGTCCGCTCAGTCAGATGTGCCAGCTTTGTCCGATGTTGTGCAACTACTAGATAAAAAACATTGTGACAGGTACACGGAAAAGATCAGTGTTATCGGCATGGACCCTTACAACTTGTCGCTTGAAAAATTCACCAGTTTCAGAGATTTTTGCCCCAAACCTGACGTACACTATATGGATATCTACAACTACCTGGTCAACACACTGTCTAGGTACACTGGAGAGTCTCTGAAAGCCTACAAAAGTTTGGACGCTTATAGTTATTTTGTTGCTGGGCTTGTGAGAAATGTGCTGATATCCCCAGTCATCACTTCAATGGTCCACTATGTCGTGAAGGCCCTACTGTATAGATTTGTCATGTTATATAGAATCTATTAAGTGATAAATTATTAAAATTTTATAAAATATTCAATTATTATTATTAGCAGCATATATAATATCTCAATTAAATTAATTAAAAAATAATTAAATATTTTTATAGATCTATATATTCTGTAAAAGGATTTATAAATATTTGTCGTATCAATAGAATACTGGATAAACAACTCCCAACACTATTAGATATATTACAAATTTTATTGTCCAGTCTATACAAGAAAGGCTTATATCCAGATAAAAAGTCATCATACCCACATATTAATTTTAAGAATATTTATCCACTACAGGTACATCACTCCCAGAAGATGTCGGACCCCCCACTGAAACCCTGGGTGATCAGGAAGCAAGATGGTGTCATATTGTCTTCACACTTTCTGTTTTGACCAAAAATTAAACGCCAAATCAGTTTAATTGAAAGGCACAACAGAATCATTTACATTTATCAATGCACAACAAACTCCAGAAGACATTTCGACGAGTACACTGGCAGCAAGTGAGCGATCCAAGTTCTCTCTGTCTTTTTTCCTTGCTTGTGTTTTAATGTACCGATGGAAGCTGGCGTTGTTTCTGTCTTTCGTTGGAGTAGACGTGAAGGTGAAGACTGATGGTATGTAATCTGGGGAAAGAGGGTCACTGCTCTTCTCACCTGGAATATGGAGTAGGTAGAATATATAGTTTATACAGTTTGAGAAGCAATATAACGATTTATCATGTTTATATCATTCTTTTAATCCATGTAGACCTATTTATGTGGTACATTGAAGTACAAAGTAAACAATGGTGGGAGGTTTAACTATCGGTGAATGTGAATTATTGTAAAAATACTCCTTTTTTTGGTAAATTTAATAAATTTTTTATTCATTGCAAAATAAACTCAGCCATATTGATCAACACATTAAATTTCAAACAGGAGCATGCATTCATGATCATTATCTTGTCATCTAGCAGTTGTCTAGTGCTAGGTCACAGATGGTAGGCCTTGGTGGTGCACACAGGGAGGGACATACCCATTTACCAGTGTTTACAATAATATAACATTACATCTATAGACACTGATACATCAGACATACCCGATATAAAATGTTGATTGCATAGCCGCGAGTAAGGCGGCGGGGACCAATCTTTCCTCTTCAGCGCTGCCACCCACCTCCTGCGCCTGTCTTCGTCAACTGGGAACCGGTAAAACTTCAAGTTGGATCCCTTTTTCTGGCGATTTGTACACCCAAAGGCACAGCAGTGAAACACCATAGTCTAATCCAATGCCAACATAAAATAAAACAAAGATGTAGGTTGAAATCAGGTAAATATATCGAGATCTGGTACACCACTGAACAGCTGCTGAATGCGCCGTCCACTCGCTTCTGCCGTCCAATATGGCGGCGTAAACAAAAGGATGTGACGTCACAGCAAATGGTCAATATGACGGCACACAGACAGACCTGCAGGACTCGCTAAAAGACACTCTATCACTCTGTGTGTCTGTCTGTGTGTGTGTCACGCTTCATAGGACATCATAGGACGGCCTATGATCTCTGCCTGAACATCATAGGACGTCCTATGAACTCAGGCATCATAGGATGACAAATGTGTCTTTATGATGTCACACAAAGATTTGTCTATGTGTCTATGTGCATAGGACATGTGTCTTTATGATGTCATATGATCACTGCCTAAACATCATAGGACGTCCTATACCATGTGTCTTTATGATTTTCATGATCCTGTCCATGAACTGGAATTATGACGCACCTATCCCTCAACCAGTGGTCTCACGACAACTGCTGCACATCAAAAAAGATGCCATGAAGATGAAACACCTGAGGTTCCAGCAGTACATCACACTGGTCTGAGACAGGAGGACACCCTTCACCAGCATAGGGTATGACAGACTTTAAAGCACGTTTCTAGGACATCATAGGATGGCCTATGATCTCTGCCTCATCATCATAGCGCATCCTACGAACTCAGGCATCACAGGACAACTCGCCATGCCTACATGACGGCAAATGTGTAACCTTGAATGCCAGTCTACACTACAAATGTGTAAAATGCTAAGCAAAGCACTGATTTTCTCCGGGTGCTCCGGTTTCTTGGTTTCTACGGGCATGCATGGGCCTTCCTGAACAGGGTTGAAAGCCACTTTTTCAGGATCGTGCCCATGAACTGGATTTATGACACACCTATCCCTCATTCCGGCTCAGACATTGCCTGGGTTAACAAGGTTCGGAGTTCCTGGCAGCGGAAGGCGAATTACAGAGCTGTGTGGAGCAATCTAAATGAAGACCTAAATGAAACAGTCATTGTCACCCCCAACAGACTGCTATGATGATGATGATGATGATGATGATGATCCCTCAACCTGTGATCTGAACGAAGAAGAAGACCCACCAGATGATGTCTATATGACGGCACGTAGACAGAGCACATGACTCCCTACAAGACATATACTGTATATAGACACAGGCAAGCAACATAACACAGAACAATGACAGGCAGGAGAAGAAGTGGCAAACAGCCCCAGATGGCAGGGCATTTTTTTTTTTCAAATCTAAAAGAAAAGAAGAAAGAAGATCACTGAACAAGTGGTGACGTGCTTGCTTACACCTGCTTTCTACGGGCATGCAGAAATACTTGCTTATACTTGGTTTCTACGGGCATGCACGGGTATGCACTAGTATATTGCAATGCACAACACTGAGTAAAAAAATTGTTACAACAAGAAGATGAAGTAAACAGAATAAATGAAGTATAATGTAAATTGCTTTTAACAAGGTTAAGGTAATTAGTAATTATAGTATAGTAAGTATACAAGTGAGGCTTTTATAATAGTGTTTTAAGACCTTTATACAGTTTTATTTTGTTCAAGACAGCATCAAAAATTGGACTAATTTAAAGCAACTACATTTGACGGCCATATCTTATATGGTCCAATAAAGTTGGAGAAGTTTGTCAGAAACTTTGTGAAATTACAGGAAAAAAGAGATGTTCTCCTTTCTCAATGATGGAATTACAGAATGTACAGGCATTTCTTTTTTTTTTCCACAATATCTTTATTGAACCTTTTTTTTTTTAACAAACATGATACAAACAATCAAACACTAACACTAAAGTACTACAAAAAAAAAAAAAATACCCTAAAAACACCAACAACCACCAACAAAATCAAGTCTTCAACAATGCTCCTCTGTTTAGTCTAGACAATCCAATACATTAGTATACATATTATGTTCACCAGTTTGGAATTTACAAGGTCCACACACATCATTCACCTTCTTCTTCAAGAGTTATGTTTAAATTTTTTACATAATCAATAAAAGGTCTCCATATATTCTCAAACACAATTTCCTTTGATTTCAGTATATATGTTATTCTTTCTAATGGAAGGTTTGTTAACATCTGTCTTAACCACTGAGTCACATCTGGTCTATGAGTCTTTTTCCATAATAGTGCAATACATTTTTTGGCATTAAGCAAACTGAGGTCTATGAATGTTCTTTCACTTTTATTGAAATTATGCTTTTCTGGGTACAGACCCAACAAAAACAGTTTAGGATTCAATATGATTTGTTTTGAGATTATTTTTTCAATTGTTACCCTCACCTCCTCCCAAAACATTCTTATTAATCTACATTCCCATAAACAATGAAATAGGGTTCCTTTACTTTCCATGCATTTTGTGCATGTATCTGGTATATTTTTGTTATATCTATTTAACTCCTCCGGTGTAACATACATCCGCATTAACCATTTGAAATGTATCAATTTAAGGCGTGCATTTATTGATTTGGTTTGAGCTTCTGTACAAGCCAATTCCCATTGTTCCTCTGAAATTTCAATTTGCAGATCTTCTTTCCAGTAGTTTAATCTTTTCAGTGAATTTTCACTTGAAGATAGTGTCAATGAGTTATAAAACTCTGAAATAATACCCTTTCTTTTACTATCTTTCATCATCATTTTTTCCAAGGATGAATAAATAGGTCGAGTGAGAGCTTTATTTTGATTTGATCGAATAAAGTTTCTAAGTTGAAGATATTTAAAAAAATGTGTTCTATTGAGATTAAATTTGATCCTCAGCTCTTCAAAAGACATTATGTTGTCTGCACATGGCAAATATAAATCCTGAATCTTTTGTATCCCTTTTAAATTCCATACTTTAAATACAGCGTCCGCTCTCCCTGGTTTAAAATATTGATTACCCCATATTGGACTAAATTGTGACAATAACTGTGGTTCTTTTAAATAGTTTTTAGCTTCACACCATATTTTGATCATATGCTTTACAAATGGATTTTTAACTTGTTTTTGTAATTTTTTTGCCGAATCTGAGTATATGAATATGGGAAGAGGTAAAGGTAAATTGTATGATTCCATTTCAGTCCAGTGAGGGAGATCATTTGATGAAAAATAATATGTCATAGACCTCAGTTGTGCCGACCAATAATACAACATAAAATTTGGACATTTCAGACCTCCACGATCAAATGGTAAATATAATAAAGACAAACGTAATCTAGCCCTCCTGTTGTTCCATATAAATTCCACTAACTTTTTTTTTATTCTTGAGAATAGATCTAAAGGTGGTGATAAGGGAATGTATTGAAATAAATAAAGTATTTTAGGTAAAATATTACTTTTAAGTATATTGATTCTCCCGATCATCGACATTGGTAGTGACATCCATCTCTGAGTTAACTCATTGATATCTGACATTAAGGCTTCATAGTTGACACTGGCGACTGATTCTAGCTTAGGCATAATTTGGATTCCTAAATATTTAAACTGATTTACAACATTGAATTGATTTGCCTCAGGGGCTGGGTAATTTCTCTGGGTCTCATTTAGCATTAATATTGAAGATTTAGTTTTATTTATTTTATATCCTGATATTTCCCCAAAATTCTTTATTAAATTCAACAAGGTTGGAATTGATTTTTTTAGATTCGACATAAACAAAATTATATCATCAGCGTACAGGGAGATTTTATGTTCTGTTGGTCCAACTTTAATTCCATATATTTGTGAATGTAAACGTATCGCTATCGCTAAAGGTTCAATTGCCATAGTAAACAGTAAAGGTGAAAGTGGACAGCCTTGTCGACATCCTCTATTGATTTTTATTGGTTTTGAAATATTGTTATTTGTTAGGATTTCTGCTGTAGCATTATTGTATATTATTTGAACCCATTTTATGAAATTATTTCCAAGTCCAAACCTTTGTAGGACTTCAAAAAGAAAGGGCCATTCAACTCTATCAAAGGCCTTTTCGGCGTCCAATGATAGGAGAGCTGTATCCGGTGCTTCTTTATTAAAATAAATAATATTAAATAGTCTTCTTACATTATGGAAGCCTTGTCTACCCTTTATAAAGCCATTCTGATCTCGATTAATAATATTTGGTAAAATTTCTTGTATTCGTCTTGCTAAAATTTTACAGATTATCTTAAGGTCGGCGTTTAATAGGCTTATTGGTCTCATATTTTCACATTTATTAGAGGGCTTACCTGGTTTTGGCAACAGTATAATTAAGGCATTATTTATGTATGATGGTAAATTATTATTTTGAAATGCTTCTAAAACCATTTCCAAAAATGGTTTTATTAATTTATTCTTAAATTTTTTATAAAGGTCAACTGGAAGACCATCTGGTCCTGCACTTTTTCCTGATTTCATATTATCAATGGCTAGCCCAACTTCTTCTTGACTAATTTTAGACTCCAATATCTCCCTGTTTTCATTTGGTATACACGGTATAGATAGTTCGTTCAAAAACCCATTTAGTTTTGTTAAATCAGGTTCATTTTTGGTATCATATAATTTTTCATAGTAATCTCTAAAGGCTCTATTAATTTCTAAAGGATCTATAACTACCTGTCCATTACTTATAATACTGGTAATTGGTGTTTTAATTTCCAATTGTTTAATCTGCCATGCTAATAATTTTCCTGATTTTTCACCTTGTTCATAAAAAGATTGTTTCAATCTTAGAAGACTCGAGGCAGCTCTATTCGCTGATTTTTTGTCGTATTCAGCTCTCAAAATCAGTAATTCATTCTCCAACCTTGGGTCACTTCCTGCATACACTTTTTCCTGAAGACTTTTTATTTTATGTTCCAATTTAGCTCTCTCCTCTCGAGTCTTCTTAGATTTTGATCCTGTATAACTAATAATATGTCCCCTAATAAAAGCTTTGAAAGCCTCCCACTTTACACCTGCTGATGTTTGTGTAGTATTGATGTCAAAGAACTCGTCTATCTGTTTTTCTATATACTTGACAAATTCCTCATCCTGAAGCCATTTATGCTGAAATTGCCATCTACCTGATTCCTTTGTCAATTTTTTATCTACATATATTAGACAACAGGGTGCATGATCAGAAATCACAATGTTATCATAAAAGCAGTTTTGAATCTTGGACCTTAATTCTGTGGAAATCAAAAAATAATCAATACGTGAGAATGTCTTGTAGGTACTGGAATAACAAGAATAGGCTTTAACTTGTGGTTTCATTTCTCTCCATATATCTAACAATCTCAATTCTTTCATAAAATGATTAATAGTCATCCTACATCCAATGTGCGTACAATCCAGTCCTGTTGATCTATCCACACCTGGATTCAATGTACAATTAAAATCCCCTGCTATTATATGTTGCCCTGTAAGTGATGATAAGATGAGAAATAAATTAGCAAAGAACTTCTGATCATCTATATTGGGACCATATAAGTTCACAAGATTTATATTTTCTAATAGCAAAGAACCTTGAATGATTACATATCTTCCAAATTTGTCTCCAATTACATTTTTCACCTGAAAAGGAACTGATTTATGTATGAGAGTCATAACTCCCCTGGCTCGGGATGAAAATGAAGAGGTGAATACACTTCCCTGCCATCTACTCCTAATTCTTTTAACATCCTCCTCTATCAGATGAGTTTCTTGTAAAAACACAATTCTTGAACCCATGTCCTTTATTTTATTCATAACTTGTTTAAGTTTTTTTAAATTTTGTAGACCTCTGCAATTCCATGAAGTTAAATTAAGATTAACACTTTGGTCCATGATCAATAGAGAGTTTGGGATTACCTTGCAGTGTAAACATGCTCATACAGAGAAGCAAAAACATGAGTGGTTGAACATTCATCCTACAAACTACACACAAACAAATTTCCCCTTCCCACACTTGTGGCAAACCCCCCAAAATCAAAAGAAAAATTCTGTCTCCCGATATAGCCATCGACCGTTCCACACCCACGGGGAACAGCCTAAGCCACTCCTTCTTCATCCTCCCAATCACCCTAACTCTACTGCTTTTAATGACGTAACATTAACTCTCCTCTGTAGTTTTCCAACTTAACTCCAAAATTTTTAACAACTTTGTACATCATAGTTTTTTTTTTGTTTGTTTTGTTTTTGTTTTGTTTTTTTAATATATAATACAATCTATATTTTGTAAACTTACTATTTACTTCAAGTCAGTCAGATGCCTGTGCAAATGCTTAATTATTCTACCTTATATTTTGTTCATGCTTAGCTCCCACCAGTCTCTTCTTCTTCTTTGATCTTCTTGATGAACTCCTGCGCCTCCTCTGGGGTCTTGAAGATGTGGGTTCTGCCCTCATACGTGGTCAGCAGTCTCGCAGGATAGATTACACCATGACGAATCCCAAGGTTGCGCAGCTCCTTACGTACGGGATCAAACTGCTTCCTCAATTGCTGGATTCCTGTGGCCAAATCTGGGTAGAACCGCACCTGCTGGTCCTGGTGTTTAATCTCTCCTTTTTTAGCTCGTGCAGCGTTGAAGATCTTCATCCTGTCTCTGTTGTTAAGAAACTTCATAATTAAGGTCCTCGGCGGTCCCTTATCTCTCCGTGGGCCAATGCGATGTGCTTTTTCCAGAACCACTGCTGATTGCAACTCCTCGCTGCCCAGCACCTCCGGAATCCACTTTTCCAGAAAGGAACATACGTCCCGACCTTCTGATTCCTCTGGAAGACCCACCAGCCTCAAATTATTCTGTCTCGACCGAGATTCCAAATCCAAAATATTATCTTCCAGAGATTTATTTTTTTTTTCCAAAGTGCGCACCTTTAATTGAAGACGGGTGACGTCATCTTCAGCACTAGCGAGACGGAGCTCCATCTGCGCCGTTCGTTCTACACAGTCACCCAATTCCTTTCTTATTCCTTCCAACGCTGTCATAATCCCATCAAATCTAGAGGAAAAGTCCGCTCTCATTGAACTCATGGCAGCCATCAGCGCATCTGCGCCATTCCCCGCAAACATCGCACCGCCGCCAGCTTCCTCCGCCATATATGGAGTTTTGTTTGCTGCGTCACAGACCTGAAAGTCCGTTAATCTGGACTGTTTCGGCGGCTCGCTTTTTCCTTTTCCTGGTTTTCCAGCCTTAGGCTTCGCCGACATATCCTCGCCCAAATGCTGGGATACGTTCTGTCCCAAATGAGAGAGTTATTTGCCGATTTTTTTTCTCCAGGAGCAGAGCAGAGCGAGACACGTCCGTCCTACGTGGCAGCCATAACCGGAAGTCGTACAGGCATTTCTATTAATATTAACCTTTTGATTTAAAAATGTCTATTCTCAAGAATACATTTTTTAAGAATCTTAAAATGGACTTGCTTCTTACTCATGTTGCTGTTGTTGATGCTGCTTTTTGATGTGCTTTTGAATCAAATAATACAAAGAAAATAAGTTTATGTTCATTCTTAAACACTAAAATACTTAAGTTTTAACTTAGGAAGAACTCAAATCTGTATTTGTGAAATAGGTCTGTTTTTCATTCACAGCTGAGCATTCATGCATCTGTGACCATGTTTAGATGATCACCTGATCAGTGCCTCCTTAAGTAGATCGAGGTGTTCTTGTATGTACATGTTCTCAGAAATCATACTGAAGTGTTTGGGGCAGTCACTTACACTTTTTAATGGTTGCTGTAGGATTTGTTTGATTTTATTGTAAATGGGTTAAAAAGTTGAATATTTATACTCCATAATGTGACCAACTGTTGTTCTTTCCCTGTTTAACACCAGTGTTGCATTGGTTTGATCTGTGGAAAGACAGGCATACTTGATAGGCATACATGCACAAAATGCAGTTTTTACATGAAGGTGTTTATTATTAAGGGGAAAAAAATCCAAACCTACATGGCCCTGTGTGAAAAAGTGACCCCCCCCACCCCAAAAAAACCCAAACAAAACCATAAATTAACTGTGGTTTTTCACATCTTTGGAAAGCTGAGTTCAATTTCTCTAGCCACACTGTTTCATACATCGGAATTTGTTTGTGCGTTCCCCGTTTGCTTGATTTAAACTACGCCATTTTTCAGGAGGACACTCAAGTCTTTATACATGAGGCCCCTGGGCCCTCACAAGGTCTGCAAAACAACTGCAAAATCAGAGTCATGAAAAAGGCGCCAAAATGATCAAAAATAACTTGAACAAAAGGTAAAGTGACAGTAGAGCCCCAAGCAATAGGCAAAAGAGCCTCACATTTATTTATTTATTTATTTATTATCCAGCGCCCACCTTTCTTTTGACCACCAGATGGAGACAAACAGCAGCCTGACTGAACCAGAGCCCGCCATTAAATATAGATAAAATAATAAGCGCCATCATTTCAAGAAAGGACCAAACCACTGATAAAGAAAAGCAGAGAGGCTCTTTGTCCTGTATGAGTGGGCATCGCCACGACCTTCGCTGTGAAACAGGAGCCATGTCAGTGCTGTGCAGACACCGTTAGGAGGAGGAGGAGCTGGCAGGAGGTGATGCTGGAGGTGAAGATGTCTGCTGGACGCTGAGGAGCAGGAACAACAGCTGCCTCATCCACATCCACCCTCCGCCCGCGAATGCGTGGTCAACATGGCCGTTATACCCAGCCGCTGAGAAACGGGGGGAAAACAAGACACAGGTGTGTAAACAATTATGGCCATGTCACTGTTTGTAGCTTCTGGTTCAGAGAAACCCAGCCCACATTTTTGCCACCAGAAAACTGCAAGTGAATCTGTCTGCATAATAAAAGCGCAGCGTAGGTGTCTGTCTGGAGCATCAATTAAAGGCTATTTTAGAGCCACTGCAGTGTTCATGTTTAGAATGGACAAAGAATGTGAATTTCGGTGTTATTAATACCGAAAACTGGAAGATTCAGTCACTTATTGTTGCTGAGAAATCACTTATTTGTGTTTTTGGAGGCTGGGGCTGCTGTTGTCAAGCAGGCCATTTAGAAAGCCATACAAGAGTGTAGAAAAGTGTATATTAACAACTGGCAGACAGCGTGCAAGCAGTGTGAAAGCTACACTAAGAGCATGAAAACAGCAAAGAAACACACGAAGAGAATACAAAAAAACAACTTCTACCGAAAACAAGCTGTTGAGAAGCTCCACAGCCTACATTTTACAGTTTTAACTTCATTAATGAAAGAAATAATTACGACAACATGACACAGCATAGAAGAGTGAATATAGTCAGGCAGCTATAATCTCAACCGAAACTGGAAGATGCTGAGATCTCACTATTATTAGCTGTTTGGCCAGTTGCCACAGTTTGAATTTTTTTAGATTGTTTATGTGTGGCCCATGCATTGCTGTCAGGAGGGTTTACACTGTTGAAACTCTTTCCGAGTGTTGTCTTCCCTTTAAAGCAAGCCTGTACTACAGAGCAGGTTCAACATACTCAAGGTATATTTCAGTTGTCTTACTTCACTAACCCAAGCTTTCTGAATCAGGATTTGTACTACAAAAGTGGTTACCAACTTGGTAAGTGGACCCTCAGTTAATTTATCTTCTTCTTCTTTTAGATTTGATTGGCGGTTGGCAACCAGCTTACAGGTGCATTACCGCCACCGACTTGATTATCATCACTCTATATCTTTGTATAAGGAGTTCTCAGCAACTCCTTATGTGTAAAACAATTATCCGTCCTTGAACTGCGTCCGAGGTGCGGCCGATACTTGCAGTGCTTGTGTTTACATAAAAAGGGCTGTGATCTCAGCAGGTGACCAATAGGAGATTGAACAGGCAGCAAAAAGGAGTATATGTCAATGATGAAGAACAAAGTGTCATATTGAAGCGGATGATAAAATAGGCAGCGAACTGAGGGTTTTAAGTAGGTTTATTAAATCATACCGCCATCATAGGAACTCGCTCCAGCCCTTGTGCGAGCAGGCTGGAGCGGGTCCTCAGGCTCTCAGCAGCAGTAGTAGAAGCAGTCGTCAGAGTGAGAGAATGAGTTACAGAGCGATGCAGCTTATATACCCAACTACAGACAATACATGAAAGGCATGGGACATTTACATCACAGTAAGAGCAGGAAGCATGAACACAATGCATGAATGGCACATTAACATCACAGTACTGAGGAGGAAAAAGCTAGATGAAGCAAGGCTGCCTGTTGACATTAATGCACACATTTCACTGTAATGTTAATCGCTCCAGATGCGCGCTCTGATTGTCCCAGTCTGTTGTGGGTGTTAACCACACTACTCCCCCCTAGAGGGCTCAGCAGGCGGCTGAGGCCTCAATAGTCCGGCTTTGGCAGCGAGCAGGGAAAGCTCTGTGCAGGCGGAGGTGGGGGTGGGGGGGGTAGGGTAGCAAGTGCCGGCCCAGGAGGGTGAAATCGTCTGGGCCGCGCAAAAATTGCTTGTGGATCCGCGATGTTGAAGGGCTGTCCCGTTGAACGTGCAGAGATCCACAGCGGCTGTAAGAGAAAAAAAAAATTAGTCACTGACTCCTCTCGCGATTAGGTCCTGCGAGGATTAATAGCGGCCATGAAGAAAAACAGGAGCGGCGAGGCTGCGTAGCGGCTGTAAGAAAAAAACCAAAAGCAGAGGGACTTGGCGTGTTGACTTTAGGTGCGGGCGCAACCCTAAAGCCCTCGGGAACCGCAGACTGCTGAATTCCCGTTGTGCGCCGTGGCTAAGACCATTAGAAAATCCTGTGAGCAAGCTGCGTGCGTGCCTCAGGTGTACGAGCAGCCCTGAAGGTTCTGTGTGCAGCGGTGAAGGACGATGGCGGTCTGTGGAGCCGTATTTGTCCCGTGCGTGGTGCGCCGTCCTCGTAACCCCCCGGTGCGTGTGCAGGGGTTCCGTACGTGGGTAGGCCCGCTGGAGAGGAGAGTCAGGGTCAGGGAGCTTGCTGGAGATCAGCGTAGTTGGCGCCGATAATCATCCCTGTTGTCTGTTGCGTCGTTCGCTCGTGGTGCGTTGGAGCGGTGAAAGGAAGTAGACGATCTTTGTCCCTCGGGCTCGTGCAGATGCGTTGGAGCGATGAGAGGGAGGAGACGATCTTTGTCATTCGTTCGGCCATGGTGCGTTCAGGTCCACGCGCTGCGTTCTCCGTCGGCCCTGGAGGTCGCCGTCATGGAGAGAGGACGAGGTGCGTGCGTTCTCGTGTGGAGGAGCTGTGAGAGTGGCCGGTCCCAGCGTGGATGTGCAGATCTCAGGCCATGAAGCTTTCTGCAGCTTTCCCGGTCGTGGGTGATCTCCGGAGAGTTTCGCCTGGTAGTGGCTCTGCGTCGAGGTCTCCCTGTAGCAAAAGGGAGGGCAGATCATTTGCGCCAGGCTGCTGCGTTCGCTTGTCGTCGGAGAATCACCGCCCGGTGCTGCGTTCGTTGTCATCAGGTCACCAGCGTGGCTGTCCAGACCAGAAGGTTGCGTTGCACAAAGCGTGTGCATTCTCGGGGTCACCAATGAAGCGGATGATAAAATAGGCAGCGAACTGAGGGTTTTAAGTAGGTTTATTAAATCATACCGCCATCATAGGAACTCACTCCAGCCCTTGTGCGAGCAGGCTGGAGCGGGTCCTCAGGCTCTCAGCAGCAGTAGTAGAAGCAGTCATCAGAGTGAGAGAATGAGTTACAGAGCGATGCAGCTTATATACCCAACTACAGACAATACATGAAAGGCATGGGACATTTACATCACAGTAAGAGCAGGAAGCATGAACACAATGCATGAATGGCACGTTAACATCACAGTACTGAGGAGGAAAAAGCTAGACGAAGCGAGGCTGCCTGTTGACATTAATACACACATTTCACTGTAATGTTAATCGCTCCAGATACGCGCTCTGATTGTCCCAGTCTGTTGTGGGGTTTAACCACAATATCACTCTATAAATCACTCTATGAATTCAAGAAATCTCTTGTCAGTTTGTCAGTGTGTGTAAACCCTAAGGCTGATGTTCCTATGATCTTGGAAGGATGTCTATATGACGTCATACTGTGGTGATCCCGAGTACGGACAGACCCGCGCTCGAGTCATTTATTATTTTTCCTTTTTTCTGTCAGTTTAGTCTTGTTTGTTAGGGGATTGACTTTGGGCTTTTATTTTGACAGCACCGCAGCAGCACTTCCTCCTGTCAGGCTGCTGGCAGAGTATCACACCTGCAGCTCTTAATCCCTTGTTATTTGTCTCACCTGTTTGTGGTTTGGTGTATGCACTATTTAACCCTTTAATTGCGCCTGGGGAAACACCTGGGGAAACGCAAGGCCCCTAGTGGTCAAGAGTGGTAAAAACTTTTTGTCAGTAAAATAGTTCAGATTTCCAAGGCTATAACTTGAAAGTTACAAGAGATAATGGCTTACTGTCAATTAGAAAGTTGTAGAATATGATCCAAAGTTTCAGATAGGAATATTACGCATCTAATTTGCATAATGTTGCGGCAGCTATATAAATTACATAACTCAGTCAAAAGTGGACTTTGGACACATTTACACAAAGGATGGTCCTTTTTTTTACGCCGATTTGTCTACAGGGGTACCGGTATGTTTTTATCTAATCTTCAAAGTATATGAACCAGAAAATCAATAAAATGTAAAAAAAAAAAAAAAAAAAAGCCATATATTTCTCTTACCTGTTGCCGGGTGGAGGGGCTCGCTCGCCCATGTGACCAGTCTGTTTTCGTCCATTGTTGCCTATGTTTCACGTTTACTTAGTAATTTACACCCACTTACGCATCATCACATCAACACATTGTCCCACATGAATTTCGTTTGTATTACGCAGCTATTTTTTCTGTTTGGTGCATTTTTCCTGTGGGAATCCAGTTGGTCGTGGGCGCCACCATCTTGGTAATGGGAGCTCAGTTTTTTGTCTATTGTGGCCGATGTTTCACGTTTACTTAGTAATTTACATCCGCTTCCACATCTACAAACTCTTATGATTATCCCACGTGAATTTCGTTTGTATCACGTGGCTATTTTCCCCATTTAAGATAAGATAAGATAGATAAACTTTATTGTCCCTCAAGGGGAAATTTGTCTTGGGCTTGACACCCGTGCTGCAACCACACAATCCACACATACACAATGGATGTAGTACATAATAAATGAAATAAAACCCAATAAATAATACAAGTACATACAGTGGGGTAAAAAAGTATTTAGTCAGCCACCAATTGTGCAAGTTCTCCCACTTAAAAGATGAGAGAGGTCTCCAGTTTTCATCATAGGTATACCTCAACTATGAGAGACAAAATAAGAAAAAAAAAATCCAGAAAATCACATTGAAGGATTTTTAATGAATTAATTGGTAAATTCCTCGGTAAAATAAGTATTTGGTCAATAACAAAAGTTCATCTCAATACTTTGTTATATACCCTTTGTTGGCAATGACAGAGGTCAAACGTTTTCTGTAAGTTTTCACAAGGTTTTCACACGCTGTTGCTGGTATTTTGGCCCATTCCTCCATGCAGATCTCCTCTAGAGCAGTGATGTTTTGGGGCTGTCGCTGGGCAACACAGACTTTCAACTCCCTCCAAAGATTTTCTGTGGGGTTGAGATCTGGAGACTGGCTAGGCCACTCCAGGACCTTGAAATGCTTCTTACGAAACCACTCCTTCGTTGCCCGGGCGATGTGTTTGGGATCATTGTCATGCTGAAAGACCCAGCCACATTTCATCTTCAATGCCGTTGCTGGTGGAAGGAGGTTTTCACTCAAAATCTCACGATACATGGCCCCATTCATTTTTCCTTTACACAGATCAGTCGTCCTGGTCCCTTTGCAGAAAAACAGCCCCAAAGTATGATGTTTCCATCCTCATGCTTCACAGTAGGTATGGTGTTCTTTCTCCTCCAAACACGACAAGTTGAGTTTTTACCAAAAAGTTCTCTTTTGGTTTTATCTGACCATATGACATTCTCCCAATCCTCTTCTGGATCATCCAAATGCTCTCTAGCAAACTTCAGACGGGCCTGGACATGTACTGGCTTAAGCAGGGGGAACGTTTGGCACTGCAGGATTTGAGTCCCTGGCGGCATAGTGTGTTTCTGATGTAGCCTTTGTTACTTTGGTCCCAGCTCTCTGCAGGTCATTCACTAGGTCCCCCCATGTGGTTCTGGGATTTTTGCTCACCGTTCTGATGATAATTTTGACCCCACGGGGTGAGATCTTGCGTGGTGCCCCAGATCGAGGGAGATTATCAGTGGTCTTGTATGTCTTCCATTTTCTAATAATTGCTCCCACAGTTGATTTCTTCACACCAAGGTGCTTACCTATTGCAGATTCAGTCTTCCCAGCCTGGTGCAGGTCTACAATTTTGTTTCTGGTGTCCTTTGACAGCTGTTTGGTCTTGGCCATAGTGGAGTTTGGAGTCTGACTGTTTGAGGTTGTGGACAGGTGTCTTTTATACTGATAACGAGTTCAAACAGGTGCCATTAATACAGGTAACGAGTGGAGGACAGAGGAGCCTCTTAAAGAAGAAGTTACAGGTCTGTGAGAGCCAGAAATCTTGCTTGTTTGTAGGTTACCAAATACTTATTTTACTGAGGAATTTACCAATTAATTCATTAAAAATCCTTCAATGTGATTTTCTGGATTTTTTTTTTCTCATTTTGTCTCCCATAATTGAGGTATACCTATGATGAAAATTGGAGACCTCTCTCATCTTTTAAGTGGGAGAACTTGCACAATTGGTGGCTGACTAAATACTTTTTTGCCCCACTGTACATACATAAATATATAACAGCAGTCATTAAGAACAGGAGTTATAAGTGTCCCTGACCTATTTATCTGAGTTTAAAAGTTTTACTGACGTTGGGATAAATGAGTTCTTGGATCTATTGAACCTGCACTTGGGGACTCTGTATCTCCTCCCTGAGGGCAGCCGCACATATTCATTGTTTAGTACATGGCTCATGTCACTGATTATTTTTTTGAGCTTGTCTACAGGCTGCCTGGTCGTGTAAGATCTGCATGGGTAAATACTCTTTAACTCCAATAATTTTCCATGCTGTATGAATTAAACGCAACACTCTGTTCTTAAGTTTCACAGAGAGGTTGCCAAACCAAGCTGTAATGCTGTATCTAATACAGCTCTCCAACACAGCCTGGTAAAATATTAGTTTAATTCTTTTATCAACGCCATGTATTCTTAATCTACGCAAGAAATGCAGCCGCTGTTGTAGTCTACTACAGAGGTAATCAATATGTGTGCTCCAGGTTAATGAGGTTCCAAGGTTGTCATAGCCAGGAGCGGCACTGGGGTTAAGCTCCCAGTGCTCATAAAATGCTCCTTACGGCGTGCGTTTCGAAAAGCCTCTGACAACTAAGTCCAACTCCTAGCCTGCCCGTGTGGTTTAGTCTCTAAGCCCGGCGGAACTGCTTTTACTAATAGGAGAAGGGGCGAAGGTGGATCTCTGGTGCTTTAAAACCAGATGCTTCGGGTAGATGGTGGCTCGTCAACCTGGGAAGGTAGCCCATCTAGAGGAATGTAAACCCTGATTTCAAACCTCCGCTGCCTTGCGGCACACCTTTCACGGGAAAGGCTTCGGGAGTCAACCCTGAGGAAAAATCCGGAGTCGGAGCCCCTAAGGCAGTTCTCTGTTGTGCTCAACATCGTTCTGGCAGCTCCTGCGACGGCGCTGGTGCCAAACTATAGCAGCCCTGCTGTTCCTTTGGATTCATCAGTGACGTGGAGAGGGGGGACATGCTGCATGGGTAACATCTTGTTCTCCATATCTTCCTGCCCAGGCTTGAATGCTGGAAGGTAGAACACCGGTGCGCATCGGCCTGTTCAGCCACAGGCGGTGCTGTTGCAGCAGAGTAGACGTTTAGGATTCTCTTCCATGGTCATCATAGACCGACGGAGGCCGACAAAGGTTAATGAATTGTCAATAAATACTCCCAAATATTTATAGGAACTAACCTGTGTTATAGTGTGGTTGTGGATGATATGTGGTTGTGGATGTGGTTGTGGCCTGTGGTCACCAACTCCCCGAGGGTCAAACACCATCTCCTTTGTTTTATCAGTATTCAAAATGAGATGACTGTCATCACACCAATTGACAAATCTCTGAATTTCTATAAAATAGCTTGACAGATCATGAGTCTTTTGAAGTAGTGATAAAATAGCAGTGTCATCAGAAAATTTAATAATTTGATTGCTTGGATAGACACTTCTGCACTCAGTGTACAAGGTGAACAAAAATGGTGAACTAACACAGCCTTGGGGAGCTCCTGTGTTGAGGGTTCTGGATTTAGAAAAAGTTCCATTTACACTAACTTGCTGTTTACGATAAGTTAAAAATGAGTAGTACCATTTAATAACGACAGGATGCACTTTAAAATCATTTAACCTCTTAATTAAAAGGTGTGGCTGCAGTGTGTTTAAAGCTGAACTAAAATCAACCAATAAAAGACGTGCATATGAGGTTGTCTCCTCCAAATGTTTAAACACAGAATGAGTTAAGGTTAAAATGGCATCCTCTGTACTTCTATTATTTTTTATAAGCAAACTGCAGAGGATCCAAAAGTCCTCCAAAATCAGTTTTCAGAATGTCAATGACAATCTTCTCGAGGCACTTCATTACCAGTGAGGTCAGTGCAACAGGACGATAGTCATTATTCTCTTTGCAGCTTGCTTTTTTTGGTACAGGAATTATAATAGAGCTTTTCCAAATTACTGGGACAGAACATGTATCTAAAGACTTCTGGTAGATGGGACTCCAGGCTTCTGCTAGCTCCTCACTACATGACTTCAGTAAGCGCCCAGAGATCCCGTCTGGTCCAGATGCCTTCCTGGGGCACATACGTGAGAAAAATCTTTCCACAACATGCTGGTCAACTATAATTTTTGCAGTTTCAGTCATCATCGCTGCCGCGATGACCAAACATGGCGGCATCCACATTGGTGTGTGAACTCAAAGCGGAAAAAGGAAGAATAATAATGAGGATTTCTTCTTCTTTGCTATATTCCATGGTAGCCATGATTCCTTCGGCACGTCTCTGCCATCTTCTAAACTGTCAGATCAATACAGATTAGTACAAATTCTCAGTATAGCTAGGGAACGTCAATAATCGGCTTGATGTATCTAGAAATGAAATCATTCAAGTCATGTCTAGCATTAAGCTCAGTTCTATTCGCTGTCAGTCACAGTTTAGAAGGCACTGGTACAGTTGTCTTTTTAAGTCTTTTTAAAGTCTGTACTGTCTGTGTACTTCTTTAAGCAGTTATGTCTTAGTGTTTCTTGTAACTTTTTGATTCATCTGTCTTGTTTTTTTACTTTTTTTACTTGTTTACTTTTCTCTTGATGGACCTTGAGTCTGGAATAAAGTCTTTGATTGATTGATTGATTGATTGATTGATTGATTGAATAAGTTGACACGTGCAGTTGCTGCTCTGTGCCACTGGGGGCGTGTGACCTGTCTATAAAATGTGGACAGTTAAAGGGTTAAGATCGCAGTGGAGATTGATTCTTGGCTGCGATCTCACACCGATTCAGGCTGGAGTCCCCACGTCCGGCTCCAGTCTCAGCGTGAGGTTCTACCCTGGCTGTTTAAAGTGTAAGTGTCTCTTTGACTCTTTGTATTTGTTTAGTTATTTTGACCCTTCGTGGTCAAGTGTCATAATTCATATGTTTTGCCTCTCGAGGCTCTTTATTTTGTACTTGGTAATAAAAACAACAAAACTCACTGTTGGCATTTGGCGTCTCATCTTTGCCCTGCAAAAGGCAAATCATGACAGTAGGTCGCAGCCAAACGAGGTGCTAGCCTCAGTGAGTTTTTGGGGGGTTTTAGCTCTGAATTTTTCCCTTACCGGGTGCCAGCGCTTCTTGTTTTCGGGGGGAGGTTATGGCATCTTTCAGGACATGGTATCCTATGAGCCTGGGTTTTGAGGTCGTCCAGGTTCTGATGGGAATTGACGACCTCCTGGCCAACACACACCCATATTCGACTCCCCAAGCACGCATTATGGTACCTGGACCTCGCGGAGGCTGCTGTTAAACGTCATCCTCGTCTTGCCGAGCACGCTGAGGGCAGGGAGAGGATGGCTGAACTTGCAGCGCTTCAGCAGAAACATTGTGAGCTGGTGAAGAGTTCCAGCAGGAGGCCGAAGACAGAGCAGACGATGAAGCACTCCCGTTCCGCGCCCTGGGATCAGGTTCCTACTACGATTCCAGCCCCTGTTTCTGCTTCACCGAAGAGCCGTCTTCCAGCGCAGTGGAAGAGGAGGGCAGCCGGGGGTCGCAGCGAAGATGAGCAGTGGGCAGCTGAACTCACCAGGGGCCGTGTGGCTGAAGCTTGCTCTTCCTGCTAACCCAGTGAAGAGCGTGGTGGCAGCTGTTAGACTGGTAGAGGCAAATCCTGGATTGAATAATTATCCTGAGTATGCCGAGCTGCTGGCCTCAGTTTCAATGCAGCAGCAGCGTTTCCCCAATTTGAATTTAGCTTTGCCTCCAGCCAGAAGACATCGCTGCTCTGCATAGAACTCATCTCCTCCCTGGGACACAGCCGTTCTGAAGGGGAAGGAGTATAATGACCAGGTCAATTCTCCATGGGGTTCCCGTTTGGGTCCAGCTACAGGCCGCCAGAGAAACTCCTCTGTCTCCCAGCCAAGCTGTTCTTCCTTCACCACAGCAGAGAGGTGTGACAGCAGCTTCAGCCTCTGGGTCTTTGTTTCCAGCTGTTTCGCCAGCTCCCCTACCCTGGACTGCCTCAGCTGCTCCTCCCTCTTCTGTGGTGCTTCCTCCAGCTGCTGTGAACCAAGGGACTTCTTCTCCGGCTGCCTTCGTCGCCGATCCACCAGGAGTGGCTCCTCCTCGTCTTCCCGGGGGGTCCGCCTGCATCCCTGGAATGTGAGAGGGAAGAACAGAGCCTGCTGCAGCAGTGATCACCGTACCCCAGGATGACAGGCAAGTGGTTTTTCATTCTCAGTCTTTAACTGATGAATTACCTTGTCTGATTCCTGGGGGTGAGACTCAGGTTTTGCAGTCCCCTGAGCTCTCACCACCTGCTGCAGCCATAAATATGCAACCTGCTACCTTTGTGTCTCCTCCTATATCCCCCGAGTGTCCGCCGGTGCCAGGACTAAACCGCCGGAGGGAGGAGGGGCCTGCGGCCCTGGAGAACCTGTTTCCAGCTCCGCAGCCACGTTATGGACAGAGGAGGAGGGCAGCCAGCCAGTGGGAATCTGTGCCGACGACGAAGCGTCCCTGGATCTCCACTGAGCAGAATCCTGTCCCAGTTGGGAGTGGATCTCCGGTTACCACACAGAGCGAGCCATCTGCATGGGCTGCAGCACCGGGGGGTTCCAGAGACTGCTGAGACCATCATGCCTGCTGCTGAGGCCACCGCAGTAGAGTTGGAGTTGGACCTTCAGGAGGCCGGGCCAAGAGGACCACCATCCGGATCGACGGAGTCATGGATGGCAGTGGAACTTGAGCTCAGGCAAGTGTTCTCCTTTGTTTTCATTATTTCTGTTTTGGAGAGATCTTGTCTGGCTCTTGGGGAGGAGAGCCGGGTGCTGCCGTCAGCAGCATCTGAGCTCGCCTCACCAGGTTCCACTGCTGCCTGACTGTGTTTCTGTGTTCCCTGTTTCCGAGCCTTTTCTCAGGATCACCGAGGTGCTTCCTGCCACGGTAGAGGTCTCCGTGGGTTCCGGTCCGCTGCCCGAGGTCATCATGGGTCCAGCTCCTCATGCCAAAGTCACCATGGTTCCAGCTCCTCAAGCGGGGGCCATTGCGGGTGCTGCTATGCCTCAAGCGGGGGCTATCGTGGGTGCTGCTACGCCTCAGGCCAAGTCCATCGCGGGTGTGGCGCTGGAGTTGAAGGTTGCTGTGATTCGGTTTCAAGTTTTTGGTTCCTTCATGGGTCGTTCCTTGCCAAGTGCTGGCGGGGGTTACCCGCCTCTTCTGCCTTCTGGGGGAGGTGAGCAGGGCTCTGTGGTCTGCTGGCCCAGCGATGTCGGGAGGCCACCGGAGGGACCTTTTCGCCTGACTTTGTGGTGCTGGAGGTCTGGTAGGCCACCCAACCTTTTTCTTGTGACGGTTGGGTGAAGCTGGGACTGTGGGAGGCCTCCAGAACAATGCATTCATGTGACTGGTAATACGTGATTCTTAGTGTGTCTCCTTTTTGTAAACATGTATTGTCCAGTTATCTTGTCCCACTACAACAGATACTGGAGTCAGTTTGACTTGGCCTGTCCTTGCCACTGATAATATCTATCTGCCAAGAATGTGTCGCTAGTCCAGCAAAAGCTAGCGGTACTCAAATACCGGTACTTTGCAAGCAGTTTCATGAAATGGTCAGTCAGAAAGCAACTCATCCAGCTAGGACGTCACCCGGGTGAACAAGGTCAGGAGTTCCTGGCAGCGGAAGGTGAAGGACAGAGCTGCGTGGAGGAATCTGATCAGGCCTAAATGAAACAGTCATTGTCGCCCCCGACAGACTGCTATGATGATGATGATGATGATGATGATGTCCAGAGTTCTTTTTTGGTTTAAATTTTCTGAGGGAGAAGTTATTCTCCTTTGAACTTGGAAGTTTGGGAATTTGCTTTATTCTTAGTGTTTCTCTATTTTTATTTATTTGTTGTTGTTTTTTTTGTGTGTGTAGGCATGTATTATCCAGTATCTTAGTTTGGATATCTTTCTGGTTTAACTTTTCTGGGAGAGAAGTTATTCTTGTTTGAACTTAAAGTTTGTGAATTTGATATTTTGGTATAAATTTTTACGTTGACATTCCAAAAAAATGGGGAAAAAGAAGAGAGAAGTTCTTACTTCAAGCCTGTGTGTTGCAATTTGTTATATTTTTGGGTTCTAGTTCATTGCTAATTTCTTGCATGGACTTTTCTAAAGAAAAGGTAGAGTAAATTAATTTATTTTTGCCTACCATATAAAATCTGTCTTTTGACAGAAAGTTATAGGAATAAAAATTGTGGGGAAATGGGAATTCCCATTTGCAGTTTATGGGGATATTTTGGTGTTTAGCATATGTCTTAGTATCTTGCTGTTTAGTATTTTGAGTTCATTTTTCTTTCCCTCCAGGCCAGGATTCCCCCTCCACTCTCCCGAGGCTGGTTTTGATAGTTCTCCTGGTTGGGGGGGGGGGGGGGGGGTGTCCTCTTTCTTAGATGTTACGATTGGGATGTCTGGAATCCATCCCTTAAAGCGGGGGCACTGTGGTGATCCTGAGCGCGGGTCTGTCCACGCTCGAGTCATTTATTGTTTTTCCTTTTTTCTGTCAGTTTAGTCTTGTTTGTTAGGGGATTGACTTTGGGCTTTTGTTTTGACAGCGCTGCGGCAGCACTTCCTCCTGTCAGGCAGCTCACGGACTGTCACACTTGCGGGCTCTTAATCCCTTATTATTTGTCTCACCTGTTTGTGGTTTGGTGTATGCACTATTTAAGATCGCAGTGGAGACTGATTCTTCGCTGCGATCTCACACCGATTCAGGCTGGAGTCCCCACGTCCAGCTCCAGTCTCAGTGTGAGGTTCCGCCCTGGCTGTTTAAAGTGTTTCTCCGACTCTTTGTATTTGTTTAGTTATTTTGACCCTTCGTGGTCGAGTGTCATAGTTCATGTGTTTTGCCCCTCGAGGCTCTTTATTTTAAGTACTTGGTAATAAAAAAAACAAAGCTCACTGTTGGCATTTGGCGTCTCATCTTTGCCCTGCACAGGGCAAATCATGACACATACAGACCACAGGACTCGCTAAAAGACATATATATAGATGCAGATAGATAGTTGCCTGCTGGCCGGCTGGCTTGCCGGCTGACTGGCTGGCACAGCTATTGATGCCCTCAAAGACACAGTCCAAGGACGGATAATTTTTTCACACATAAGGAGTTGTTCAGAACTCCTTATAAGAACTCCTTATACAAAGATATAGAGTGATGATAATCAAGTCAGTGGCGGTAATGCACCTGTAGGCTGGTTGCCACCTGCCAATCAAATCTAAAAAAAAAAGAAGTCGCCAAGATGTCGCCGAGGACACAGTCCAAGGACAGATAGTTTTTTCACACAGAAGGAGTTGCTCAGAACTCCTTATACAAAGGTATAGAGTGATGATAATCAAGTCAGTGGCGGTAATGCACCTGTAAGCTGGTTGCCAACCACCAATCAAATCTAAAAGAAGAAGAAGAAGAAGCACTTGTAGGCAGACATATATGGAGTGTGTGGCGGTAATGCACCCGTGGGCTGGTTGCCGGCCGCCGATCGAGTCTAAAAGAAGAGGAAGAAGTACGTGGCAGTGAGACAAAGGGGAGTGATGTCTGAAGATAGAGTTGAAATTCGACTGGACACAGCAATGATGATAGAAGGACTGCAGCTCCTGACCGGATGGAGTGATGATATAGAGTGAAGTATGTGGCGGTAATGCACCCGTAAGCTGGTTGCCAACCGCCAATCAAATCTAAAAGAAGAAGAAGTCGCCGAGATGAAGTCCCAGCTCCTGGACACAGTCCAAGGACGAATAATTTTTTCACACATAAGTTGTTCAGACCTCCTTATAAGAACTTATGCAAAGATATAGAGTGATAATAATCAAGTGGCAGTAATACATCTGTAAACTGGTTGCCAACTGCCAATCATGTCTAAAAGAAGAAGAACATATCATAGGGTGAAGTACGAGGAGACGAAGAAGAGTGATGTCTGAAGATAGAGTTGAGGTTCGATTGGACACAGCAATAATGATAGAAGGACTACAGCTCCTGACCAGATAGTGATGATATAGAGTGAAGTACGTGGCAGAAATACACCTGTAAGCTGGCTGCCAACTGCCAATTAAAACTAAAACAAGAAGAAGTCAAGTACGAGGAGACGAAGAAGAGTGCTGTATGAAGATAGAGTTGAGGTTTGATTGACACAGCAATGATGATAGAAGGACTACAGCTCCTGACCAGAGGGAGTGATGATATAGAGTGAAGTACATGGCAGTAATTCACCTGTAAGCTGGTTGCCAACCACCAATCAAATCTAAAAGAAGAAGAACATAACACAAAACAGTAACAAGCAGGAGAAGAAGTAACAAGCCCAGGGGCAAACAGAGACGGCAGGGCATGGTTACAGAAAACGGCATGGCTGGGGCTGCACAGATAATCACACACAGGGGACCAGAGGGGAGACAAGACCAAGGCAATAATGATAATGACAATAATAGTAATAATAATGCTGATAAACTTAAACTAAGAGGAGACCAATGAGGAAATAAATATGCAAGACAGAATCACTCTATAAATTTAAGAAATCTGTGTCTGTCATCATCATAGGACATCATAGGACGGCCTGTGATGTCTTGCTTGATGTCCTATGATGTTCCTATGGTGTCGGCAATCATAGGACCGTCTACATGATGTCTATATGACGTCACATAAACCGTAGTCTATATGATGTCAGATAAACTGTGAGGCTGCTGTTCCTATGATCTCAGAAGGTGTCTATATGACATCATACAGACCGCAGGACTTGCTATGACATACACATAGACACAGGTAAGCAACATAACACAGAACAGTAATAAGCAGGAGAAGAAGTAACAAGCAGGGGCAAACAGAGACAGCAGGGCATGGTTACAGAAAACAGCATGGCTGGGGCAGCACAGATAATCACACACAGGGGACCAGAGGGCAGACGAGACCAAGGCAATAATGATATTGATGATGATGACAATAATAATATGGGCTGGGATCCATGCCCTGGAGACGAGGAATATCACTTCACTTCACTCTATATATAATTCAAGAAATCTGTGTCATGATGTCATGGGGAGACAAGACCAAGGCAATAATGAGAATGACAATGTGGTTAGCACTGTGGCAGCACAGCAACTCACCCTTGGCCGGGGGATCCTGGGTTCAATCCCAGCCCCTGACCAACAGTGATCTGTGTGGAGTTTGCATGTTCTCCCCATGTCTGCATGGGTTTACTCCGGGATTTCTCCGGTTTCCTCCCACACGCCAAAAACATGCAAGTTAGGTTAATTGGCATCAAAACTGGGGATTCTAAATTGTTCTTAGGTATGACTGTGAGAGTGAATGGTTTTCTGTCTCTTTGTGTTGGCCCTGCAATGGACTGGCAATCTGTCCAGGGTGTACCCTGCTTCTCGCCCAAAGATGCTGGGATAGGCTCCAGCCCCCCCGCGACTCGAAAAGGATTAAGCGGAAGAAAATGGATGGATGGATGGATGCTGATAAACAGAGAGGAAGACAAGAAATCTCTGTCAGTTTGTGTGTCTTGTCTGTCTGTGTGTCACGATCATAGGACATCAGAGGACGGCCTATGGTGTCTGCATATGATCCATCCATCCATCCATCTTCTTCCGCTTAATCCTTTTCGGGTCGCGGGGGGGCTGGAGCCTATCCCAGCATCCTTGGGCGAGAGGCAGGGTACACCCTGGACAGATCGCCAGTCCATCACAGGGCCAACACAGAGAGACAGACAACCATTCACTCTCATGATCCTATGATATCAGGCAACATAGGACTCGCCATGCCGTCATATAGACAATAGGACTGGCTACCTATGATTTCATATACACAATAGGACTACCTACCTATGATGTAGGCATGATGTCCTGTGATGCCTGCCTTGATGTCTTTATGATGTCATATAGACCATCACTCATGATGCCTGCCTTGATGTCTTTATGATGTCATATAGACCATCACTCACCAAAGAAAAGATACTCATCACCCGATTACAAATAGGACACAGCACTTTAAACCACACCCATTCGAAGCAGTAAATCTGGAAATCTTACTCGTCACCCGATTAACAGGAGGACACACTACATTAAACCACAACCATTCGAAGCAGTACATTTGACTAACAAAACAGACATTGCAGTTGCTCAAGATACATCATTGAACAAATACAGTCTCACCTGTTGGTTGCAACATCTGTGATTGGTGTCAATGCTGGATGCACTCTCCTGATTCCACGAATCACTCTCACACCATCTGACAACATGTTTGCATTCACCTTGCAACGTAAACAGTTTCCAGTAAGATCCTGCTTTGCCATGACTGTGAATAAGTCACAGGGCCAGTCTTTACGGCATGTTGGTGTTTTCTGCACAAGAGATTTCTTAAGCCATGGCCAATTCTATGTTGCCGCAAACAGAGTTGGCAGATCAGTCTTCGTATTCTTGCTCAAGATGAAGAAGCTAAGCAAAAGCCTTGCTTTCTGAGCAATGATGTTTTTAAAGAGGAGCTGACACAGTAAAAATGTGTAACCTTGAAGAATGGCAGTCTACAAATGTGTAAAATGCCAAGCAAAGCGCTGATTTTCTCCAGATGCTCCAGTTTCTTGGTTTCTACGGGCATGCATGGGTCTTCCTGAACAGGGTCGAAAGCCACTTTTTGCCCAGATTGATTTTCGTGATCCTGTCCATGAACTGGAATTACGACGCACCTATCCCTCAACCAGTGGTCTGAACGAAGCAGAAGCAGAAGAAGAAGAAGAAGAAGAAGAGCTGCGTGTCCGAAAAGATGCCGTGAAGATGAAACATCTCAGGTTTGAGCAGTATGCCGCAGGTATGACTGTGAACAACACAGCCGTCTGAGACAGGTGGTGACCCTCCAGCAATAGACATGCAGAAATACTTGCGTAGACTTGGTTTCTACGGGCATGGACAGGTATGTACGGGTATGTACTAGTAATATAATGAAAGATCAAATGCAGCCATTACTCACGATCATAGGACTTGCTATGCCATCCTCAAAGATCATAGGGCTCACTATGACATCATCAAAGATCAAAGGCAGTCATCACTCACGATCATAGGACTCGCTATGCCATCATCAAAGATCATAGGGCTCACTATGACATCATCAAAGATCAAAGGCAGTCATCACTCACGATCATAGGACTCGCTATGACATCAAAGATCAAAGAACTCGCTATGACACCATCAAAGATCAAAGGCAGGCATCACTGAAAGAGTGCTGACGTGCTTGCTTACACCCTTGCTTACACCTGCTTTCTACGGGCATGCAGAAATACTTGCTTATACTTGGTTTCTATGGGCATGCACAGGTATTCAAGGGCATGCACAGGTATGCACTAGTTTATTTAATTTAAACCCTCGGAAAACACATTGGGGGAAACCTTCAGTTTCAATGGTGCTGAGGTAAAAAAAAACAAAAAAACATGAAATAACCTGCAAGAAAGTAGGATGTAATATAATTCTGAGTAATAAGCCTTCCAAATATTCCTTTACCAGTGAAAGAAGTACAGTTGGGGAAAAGAAGCATCGGATCAAGGACTATTCAACTGTTAAGCTGCTGTCTTTTATAGTCTGGATTTTTTTCCCCACAGTAACCAGACTGCTTGACCAGAGAATGTAAAGTGCTTATAACACTGTTTTGTTTTTTAATTCTTTTAATGTCCGTTTTTCCACTACAAGTGGGTTGGACAGCACTACGGCAGACGTCAATGTATCTGCCACAGTCTTATAGTTATTGAAGCAGAGTTTTTACACCGGATGCCCTTCCTGATGCAACCTTGTCCATTTATCCGGGCTTGGGACCGGCGCGGTGAGTACACTTGACTTGTGCACCCACTGTGGCTGGGCAACCAACACTTCCCACCTCCATTCCATTATTGCTGAGCACCAAATTGGATGGCAGGAAGTTCCACTTTTATATGGTCTTCGGGTGCTCTACCAACTAGGCCACCACTGCTGTTCTTCTGATTATATTTTACCTTAGTGTTATTTTAGCTTATTTATTAGTGCACTTATTTATGAAATTATTATTTTGTAGTCTTTTCTCCTGTACTGAACTACTGACTGGTAGGTATGTGAAATAAGTTTTTTTTAATGTTGAGCATTCAGTCAGTCTGTCAGTCAGTATTCCGGCAAGCCGGTGACTTGAAATATCCATTTCCAGGCCTGCCGGTCTAGCATGGCCGCCCTAAAGTTTCCAGCTGGTTTCCCAGTGGCTCTCTCTAGGACCATTTTTAGGGTGGTATGGGGTCTCCCAAGTTTACGTCTTGCCTCAAGTTCCCAGAGCAGTACTTGGGTAGCTGGCTGGTCATGGTGGAGGACATGACTGCACAGCGCCATCCGACACTTGACTATGACGTTCGAGAGCCTTGGGAGGGAGCCGTAAAGTAGATCATTTGACCAGTGGTCCTGCCAGCTGATGTTAACCCTTCTTAGCATTCTGGTATACTAGTGCATACCTGTGCATGCCCGTAGAAACCAAGTATAAGCAAGTATTTCTGCATGCCCATAGAAAAAAGGTGTATGCAAGGGTGTAAGCAAGCACGTCAGCGCTCGTTCAGTGATGCCTGCCTTTGATCTTTGATGGTGTCATAGCGAGTCCTATGATCTTTGATGTCATAGCGAGTCCTATGATAATGAGTGATGACTGCCTTTGATCTTTGATGATGTCATAGTGAGTCCTATTATCTTTGATGATGTCATAGCGAGTCCTATGATCATGAGTGATGCCTGCCTTTGATCACACACAGACACACACAGATTTTCTTGAATCACTCTATACTATGGTCTATATGACGTCATATAGACATCATGTAGAGATCACAGGCACATCATCGGCAATCCTGTGATCTTTTAACGAGTGCTGTGGTTGTGACAGACACAGACAGACAGACAGACAGACAGATTTCTTGAATTATACATATAGAGTGAAGTGAAGTGATGATGTGTTGTTCAAGGACTGCGCCTGCGTTTTGCTCAATGACCAAGGTCAGATCCATAGATAAGGATGGATTCAACAGACACTTTAAACACCTTTATTTTTGTGTCTTTGGAGAGGGGAGCAGCCCAGATTTTGGAGAGGGCATTGAGAGCTCCCCAGGCCTTAGCCTTTCTGCATTCGATCTCGTGCAGTATTTATTCAGCTATCAAGATATTGGAAGTTGTCTACTCTCTCGATAACAGAGCTGTCAAGTGTATGCAGGTCCTGGACAGACGTCTGGTTTAAGTGCATCCATTTCATTTTGCTTGCGTTCAACTGAAGGCTGATGGACTTGGCAGCAAGCTCAATGCGATATAGAAGGGCCTCAGCAGAGGTGACAGTGTCCTCAAGAACAATATCATAAGCAAAATAGAGATCTGGTAGATGGACAGCAGGATGGTGTGAGCTACGTCGGCGCATAAGTGTGAGACCACCATCTGCATGTGGAGCATTGATGTAACAAATAAATCTTGAATTTAAAGTAGAATATTGTGTAGGGGATGTATTGTTCTGTCTGTGCTGAGATAATACTGACATTCTGAGAAATACACAGTAAAATGTGTTTCATGTTGGCTGCAGCACAAAAAAAAACATCTAAAGAAAACCTGGACCCCCATCGCTGGATCTGACCCCGGCGGAGGTTCTTACTTTAATGGTGGGACTCCTGTTAATGGAGGCGAGGGGGTTGCCTCCGCTCAAACCTCGGAGGGTGGATGTCATTTTCCAAAGTTTTCATTGGCTGGAGAGCAGTGCTTATACACCCACTGAGCTCTGATCTGGGCTCACCCTGCCTCGGAGCAGGTTAGCTTCAGAACATAAGTTGCCATGGTGACCTACATAGCTTAGTACTACAGAAAACCCAGGGTTAAACCATGTTAAGACTAATTCCGGTTTCGTAGTACAGGCCTCAGGTGATGCAGCTTGAGCGACCTGCATGTCCTGCCACAGCGCTGTGTAACTTTCCTGTTCCTGGTAGTAACACTGAAAAGACAACTGCCACCACCACTAACCAACTCACAAAGCACGCTGTGATTGGTTATTGAGACTCAGGTTGTAAGTGACAGTATTATACTTGATAGCCACTCCAAAAACCCAAATAGATGCACAAAAAACACTAAAAAAGTGAAGTGAAATTTTCATCATAAAATCACTTTATATAGTTTTCCTCATTACATTAGATTTGTTATCATGCGGCTTTAGCTTCATTTTCTACTTTGTTTTCCTTGGCATTAGATGGCGTTCATGTCCCGGTTCTCACGGTCCAGAAGCAGCTCCAGATCTCCAAGCCGGAAGGAATCAGATCGCGCCTCCCCGATCCCAAGTGTGTCTGAACTGGAGAGGCTACTGTACACAGGAAAGACAGCCTGCAACCATGCTGATGAAGTGTGGCCCCGACTCTACATCGGAGACCAGTGAGTTTTTAAAAAGTCATGCAAGGACAAGACTGGATTCATTTGTAATAGAATGGGCCCACAACCTGCTGGTCTTCTGCTTGTATGCATTAGCTCCTGGTGGTTTTGGCAAAAAAGAAGAAAAGTTCTTCTTATAGATTTGATTGATGGTTGGCAACCAACTTACAGGTGCATTACTGCCACGTACTTCACTCTATATCATCACTCTAGCTGATCAGGAGCCAGCTGATGACAGATCCAAGAAGAAGGGTTTTCTTCTTCTTCTTTTAGATTTGATTGGCGGTTGGCAACCAGCTTACAGGTGCATTACCACTACATAAGGAGTTCTTCTTCTTTCTGTAGATTTGATTGGCAGTCGGCAACCAGACCACAGGTGCATTACTGACATGCACCTCACTCCACATCATCACTCTTCTTCTTCTTCTCTCGGTTACTGGCAGATAGCAAACAACTGAAAGATGCATACCACCACCTACTGTACAAGTATGTGTAACATTATGCCATTTGAGCCCAACCCCTAAATTCTATGACTTAATCCTGTGTTATTTAAAAAAGAGAAAAAAGCTCTTGTCAGTCTTAGTGCCTCTCCATGTCCATCTGTTCCCAGAATGCCAGTTAAATCCCATTCCCTACCGGCCTCTCAAACTTCATTTTTCAATCTCTCTCTTTCATTTCCATACTTGTGACAGTGTAATAAGATGTGCTTGACATTTTCTTTTACTCCACATTCTCTACATTTGTCACTTTTGCTTTTCCCCATGGTGAATAAAGTTCCATTTAAATCTGTATGATCCAGTCTGAGTCTTGCCATAATGATGTCTTCTCTCCTGTTTGTTGTCTTATATAATTCTTTATTGCAATAGATTTTTGTATTTTGTAATACGATCTACCTTTATGATCTTCATCCCATCTTTTTTGCCATAGCTCAGTTCCTTTTTTCTTGATTACTGCTTTCCCTTCACCTTTTCCAAAAGACTATGGTATAGTTATTTCTTTCTCAAGTGCACTTTTTGCTAATTTGTCTGCACAGTCATTCCCTTTCAACCCTTCGTGAGCAGGAACCCAACAAAACTGAACTTCTCCACCACCCCTGTGTACCCTAAATAAACTGTGATATAGCTCAATCATCAAGCCTTGTAGATTTTAGTGTCTGTGTGGTTTTTAAAGCTGCAAGTGAATCTCTGCACACCACCACCCATTCCGGTCTGACCTCCTCCACCCACTGCAAACCAATAATTATTGCCACCATCTCTGCTGTAAACACGGATGTATTGTTGGAGAGTCTTTTTGAGATGGTCACTTTAAACTCTGGAATGTATACTCCAACAGAGCCCTCTTTGTTCTTTGAACCGTGAGTATAGAGCTGTAAGTAGTTATAGTAATTGTTCCTGAGGTAAGTGCTTGTTTTAACACCAACTTCACTCATTTTACAATCCTTTTTCCTCATTAGCAGACTAATGTCTACTTCTTTTCCCGGAAACAGCCAAGGGGGAACATTACTCACTGGACTGGTGTTAGCTATGTTTGTGTTGCTAACCACATGCTAACTACTTGAAACCCGCCGAGGACACAGTCCAAGGACGGATATTTTTTTCACACACAGGAAGTTGTTCAGAACTCCTTATAAGAACTCCTGATACAAAGATATACAGAGATGTTATAGAGTGAAGTATGTGGCGGTAATGCACCTGTAAGCTGGTTGCCAACTGCCAATCAAATCTAAAAGAAGAAAAGAAGCTATATCAATAGTGTGTAGTCCATACATTCTGGCTTTTCTTTCAGTTGTCCACCCAAACCCGTGTCCCTGGAAGTTAGAATATTCCCAGCAGTCTTGTAGCATTGTTTTTGAAATATTTGCTTCCTCACTTCCTTTCAGCTTGACCCAGTATGATAATGCGAGTTTATCTCTTCTCAAATCCATTGGCATTTCTCCTGCTTCTATTAAAACTGCATTGTTTGGTGTTGTTTTGACGGCTCCAATGCACAGGCAAAGCGCTCTATTCTGCATTCTGTTTTTTCCAGTCTTTGCTGCTGCTCCATAAATCATGCATCCATAGTCTATTGTCGATCTCAATAGTGCTTTGTAGACAGTCCGACTGTCTACCGATGACGTCATATAGACAACAGGACTGGCTACCTAGGATGTAAGCATGATGTCCTGTGATGCCTGCCTTGATGTCTTTATGATGTCATATAGACCATCACTCACCAAAGAAGAGATACTCATCACCGGAATACGAATAGGACATTCATTCATTCATTGGCTCCATCGATCTCGAAAGAGCATGGGGGAGTTTTGTGCCTTGGGTCATCATTCAGGGAGCTGCACCGTCGGGCGTGGCTGTAGAGGCCGATACGGGATCTGCAGGTCCTGCCGCAGCCGCTGCAGATAAATTCTTCACAGTGTAGTGGGGGTCTCGACAGTCTCCTCTGTCTACGGAGTCTCTTCTCCCCCCAGCGAGTGTCTCTTCTCTCCTCTGCTGTTCAGATGACATCCTGGGTGGTGGTCCGCCAGTTGGAGCGGACGGAGGCGGCTGACTCCAGGTCGGAGGGGTTGAAGCCTCCAGCCTTGAGGTCGCGTTTGCAAACATCCTTGAATCTGAGAATTGGGCATCCCTTTGATCTAGTTCCAGTAGCCAGCTCCCCATACAGTAAGTCTTTGGGGATGCGGCCATCCTCCATTCGGTTGACATGGCCAAGCCATCGCAAGCGTCTCTTTGTCAGGATGGCAAACATACTGGGCACATCTGCTCTGGCCAGGACGTCGATGTTGGAGACACGGTCCTGCCAAGTGATGTGCAGCAGTCTGCGAAGGCAGCGTTGGTGGAAGGCATTCAGCCGGCGTTCCTGGCAGGAGTAGAGGGTCCATGCTTCACTGCCGTATAGGAGAGTACTCAGTACACAGGCCATGTAGACTCTTATCTTGGTGTTGGTGGTTAGCATAGAGTTGTCCCAGACTCGCTTCACCAGACGGGCCATCACCGTCGATGCCTTGCCGATACGGGCGCTCAGTTCGGCGTCTAGGGAGAGATTGCTGGAGATGATCGACCCGAGGTAGGTGAACTTGTCCACCACCACAAGTGTGTGGTCGCCGATGTTGATACTGGGAGCACTGCTGACATCCTGGCCCATGACCTCGGTTTATTATTAATATTATTATTATTTTATTATTTTTGATCTGAGGCGTGCCATGTTGAAGAGGCCTCCGTCGCTCCTGGTGTGGAGGAAGACACCGTCTTCAGAGTCCCGGAAGGCGTAGCACAGGAGCAGGGAGAAAAAGATGCCAAATAGGGTAGGGGCCAGAACACAACCCTGCTTCACACCGTTCTTGATCGGGAAAGGGTCTGAGGATAATCTATCAAACTGGACAATGCCGTTCATGTCCTGGTGGAATGACTTGATCATGCTCAAAAGCTTGGGGGGACATCCAATCCGTTGGAGGAGGGCAAACAGTCCATCCCTGCTGACCAAGTCAAAAGCCTTGGTCAGGTCGATGAAGGCCAAAAAGAGGGGTTGTCTCTGCTCCCGGCACTTTTCTTTGCAGCTGCCTCATAGAGAAGACCATATCTATGGTTGACCTGGTTGCTCTGAATCCACACTGCGCCTCTGGATACACACGTTCGGCAAGTAGTTGTAGTCCGTTGAGGACAACACGGGCAAAGGCTTTGCCAACTATGCTTAGGAGTGAGATACCACAATAGTTGTTACAATCGCTCCGCTCCCCCTTGTTCTTGTAGAGAGTGATGATTTTGACATCACGCATATCTTGGGGCACAGCCCCTTCCTCCCAGCACTGCAGCAGGAGCTCATGAAGGTGTTTCAAGAGCGAGCTCTCCTTTGTGGTTTTGACGATTTCAGGGGGGATGTTGTCACTGCCTGGAGCCTTGCCGTTTGAGATGGAGTCTATCGCCTTGCTGAGCTCCTCGATGGTGGGTGGAGCGTCAAGCTCATCCATGACTGACAGTAGAGGGGTGTTCTCAAGGGCCGTGTTCGAGACGGTGGTTACTCTCGAGTAGAGCTCTTGGTAGTGCTCAGCCCATCTCTCCATTTGTTTACCGCGATCCTTGATGACATCTCCTGCAGCTGATTTAAGTGGGGCGGTCTTGATGACACTGGGACCGAAAGCCTTCTTCATGCCTTCGTACATTTTGTGCACGTTTCCGTGATCTGCAGAAAGCTGTATGTCCTGGCAGAGGTTAAGCCAGTAGTCGTTGGCACATCGCCTTGCGATCTTTTGTGCATTGTTCCTTGCAGCGCGCAGTGCAGCAAGCATCCGCACAGAGGGCTCCTTCTTGTGGGCAATTAGGGCTGCACGTTTGGCGGCAATTGCAGGTTCCATCTCAGCAGCTCCAGCTTCAAACCAATCTGCACTCTTCCCCACCTTTTTCCCAAAGGTACCTATGGCGGTCTCAAACACAGCCTCACGGATGTGGTTCCACCTTGCAGAAGCACAGTCGGTGGGACAGTCCGCCAGGGCTTCATTTATGACTTTAGCATAGTGCTCCCGCAGTTTAGGTACTGTAATCATAGCTGTGTTGATGCGGGGTCGGGGTTTCTGCTTGGAACGGTTGACACGTCTGAGGCAGAGACGTACCTTGGTGGCGACCAGGGAATGGTCAGTGTCACAGTCAGCGCTGTGGAAACTGCGCGTGACCAGCACTCGGTTCAGCAGGGATCTCCTGGTGATGACGAAGTCCAGCTGATGCCAGTGGCGAGACCTTGGATGTCTCCAGGACACTCGGTGACAGAGCTTGGTGGAGAAGAATGTGTTGGTCAGACAGAGATCATGAAAGGAGCAGAGTTCAAGAAGGCGTTGACCGTTCTCGTTGAGCTTGCCGATGCCGAAGCGGCCAATGCAGCGGGGCCAGGAGTCATGATCTGCCCCTATCCGTGCATTAAAGTCACCGAGCAGAAACAGGTGCCCCTTGGCAGGGATCTGCTGGATCCTAGTTTCGAGCGCCTCATAGAATGCATCTTTCACCTCAGTTGAAGAGCAGAGCGTCGGAGCATAGGCGCTAAAGATATTAGCTGGTCCAGAGGAGGTTATGAGACGGAGAGAGAGGACTCGTGGAGTGCCTGAAGATGGTGGTTCAATAGAGGACAGAAGGGAGTTTCGAACAGCTAATCCAACACCGTACAGGCGATGCTCATCAGGCTCCTGTCCCTGCCAGAAAAACGTATAGTTCTTCTCCTTCAAGCTGCCGCTGCCCGGGAGTCGCGTCTCTTGCAGTGCTGCAATGTCAATATTGAGCCTCCTCAACTTGCGGTCGATGATAGCAGTTTTCCTGGCGTCATTGATTTGCTGGAGGTCGTCAGAGAGGCCTGGACACATTGTTCTGACGTTCCAGGTTGCCAGACTCAGCGCTGGCGGCTTTGGTTTCTTGATATTAACTGGTGCAGTGATTACAGTCCGTGATTCAGCTTTTGGCCTACATTTCAAGCACCCTTTGAAGTAAGCGGACCGTGACGGGCCAGCACCTTACTGACTAGGGGCTGCCCAGCTAAAGGCGGGCGGTAGCCGGCCAGTGGGACACGACGATCCATCCCACTGTCGGAAGACAGCCCTAGGCGCCCGAGCTTACACCAATTTGCTCTGGACTTTTAACCAGTAACTGCGTCTCCCTGTTTTGAGCTGCCGCAGAAGGCGGCACTGGAGTGACCTCTCCAGGGCACAAGCCAGGGCAAAGTTGTGGAGAAACTGAGATGCCCAGTTGACAGATCCTCCTTCTCGGCCTTGCTGGTAGTGTCCAATGGAAAGGGACTAGCCGATACAGTTGGTACCAACTTGGCTACAGGAGTTGCCGGGAGGTCCCGCTACACGAAGACCAACCACCTTCGGGGCTCCACTCCGGATTTTCTGTAGGGGTTGTCTCCCTTAGCCTTTGTCACTCCCGTGACAACCACAAGGCAGTGGTGCTATTTGCCCATAGCTGGGGGTTGTTTTGTGTGGCACCAGGGCGTGTCCACGCGCCAGTGGGCCTGCGTGCCTCACATTTGGGCCCAGCCCAAGGGGGACACACCTCCTCCCTTAATGCGACAGGTTGTACTGGGCTACATCTTACCAGTAGAGGAGAGAGAAAACTTCCTCTCCCACCTGACAATAGAATAGGACACAGCACTTTAAACCACACCCATTCGAAGCAGTAAATCTGGAAATCTTACTCATCACCTGATTAACAATAGGACACACTACTTTAAACCACATCCATTCAAAGCAGTATATTTGACCAACAAAACAGACATTGCAATGGCTCAGGATACATCATTGAACAAATACAGCCTCACCTGTTGGTTGCAACATCTGTGATTGGTGTCAATGCTGGACGCACTCTCCTGATTCCACGAATCACAGTCACACCATCTGACATGTTTCCATTCACCTTGCTATGTAAACAGTTTCCAGTAAGACCCTGCTTTGCCATGACTGTGAATGAGTCACAGGGCCAGTCTTTACAGCGCGTTGGTGTTTTCTGCACAAGAGATGGCCATGGCTGAAGAAATCTTCAGCCATGGCCAATTCTACATTGCCGCAAGCAGAGTTAGCAGATCAAGCAGTCTTCGTAAAAGCCTCGCTTTCTGAGCAATGTTGTTTTTAAAGAGGTGCTGACACAGTAAAAATGTGTAACTTTGAAGAATGGCAGTCTACACTACAAATGTGTAAAATGCCAAGCAAAGTGCTGATTTTCTCCGGGTGCTCCAGTTTCTTGGTTTCTACGAGCATGCACGGGTCTTTCTGAACAGGGTCGAAAGCCACTTTTTGCTCAGGGCAATTTTCATGATCCTGTCCATGAACTGGAGTTACGACGCACCTATCCCTCAACCAGTGGTCTGAACGAAGAAGAAGAAGAGGACCCACCAGATGGAGAGCAATAGAGTGAGAACTGCTGCATGTCTGAAAAGATGCCGTGAATATGAAACACCTCAGGGTTGAGCAGTACGCCGCAGGCATGACTGTGACCAACACAGCCGTCAGAGACAGGAGGAGACCCTTCAGCAACGGGCATACAGAAATACTTGCTTATACTTGGCTTCTACGGGCATGGACGGGTATGCACGGGTATGTACTAGTCTATTAAATTTTCACTATTCATATTCTTCTTCAGCTCTCTGAATGCCTTGTTTCACTCCTTTACTGCAATACTGCATTCTTCCTTCCACCAGGGTACAACCTTCTTCTTATCCTGTGTTGTTTTCTTAGGTATATTTGCTATTGCAGCATTCAGAATATGATTGGTTACCTGACTTGAAAACTCTTCTATGCCACCTTCTAATGTTACCAAATGACATGATTGTACACAGTATTGCCTAAATTTTCCCCAATCTGCCTTGCCAAAACACTATCTTGTAAAACATCTTCCCTCTTGTATACATACAGTACTTCAGTTTTTTTCATTCATTCATTCATCTTCTATTGACTTTAAGTATTGGGAAGTGATGACTTCCCATACAGTAGTTGTACTGTTCATAACCATCCATTCACTAAAGAATCAGATACCAGAGTCAGGTCAATACATGATGATGTGCCCCTATGCACATCCACCCTGGTACCTTCACCAGTGTTGAGACAAATTAACGATCTTTCATCTAACATGTCTTCCGCAACATTTCCATTGTTATCTGTATGTGTGCTTCCCCACAAGCTATTATGGATATTAAAGTCTCCACACCATACCTCTTTCATATGCCCTTCCCCTGCCATAACACTGAAAGTATCTGCTGTTAACTTCCTACATGGGTTGTAATAATTAATCAGCTTAATATTTCCTTGTCCATTTGGCCTGTATATTTCAATAATATTACACTCTATATTCTCAGGGGAGGGAATCACCCTATAAGCCAGGCAATCTTTAATGAAAGTGGCACATCCTCCTCCATTTACAGTGTTAATTCTATCCTGTCTGATTGAACTATATCCTAGAATAACAAAATCTTAGTGAGGTTGAAGCCATGTCTCCTGTACACACACTACCTCTGGAACAACTTGTAGTTCATAAGGCTACTTCTTGAGTTCTTGTCCATTTACTGTAAGACTCCTCACATTCCACTGTAGTATGTGTAGTACCATAATTCAGATATTAAGTTTCAACATGTGCATGGTACAGTGTCAGCTGTCAGTAAAACATGTACATATCTGGTCGGCTTTGATCTCTTTCACCTCCAGGAATCTTCCTGCTGCTTCCACAATGGTTTTGATTCTGTCACTTTTCTTCTTTAGCTGTGCTGCAACATTAATGGTGTGGCAGATAAAAGCTACAAAGTTTGTCCTCTTAACTATCAATGTGTCATCGTCCATTTTGCATTTGTGAACACAAAAATTCCTTGCAGCGGCATGATCATGTGCTTGTGTGGGATTTGTTGATGGCTGTGCTTCCCTTTGAGCTGAACTTCTTTGAGGAAGGCCTGTTATGTTTCTAACCATTCCTGCCTCTCTAACTGTCTTTAGAGCTTCCGCATATGAGATTCTCTTACTTATTCTGATTTCCTGGGCTTGTCTAACTTCCCTCTGCACAACACATCCTCCATATGCAGCACTGTGCTCACCCCCACAGTTGCAACACTTTACTTTGGCGTCCTTTTCACATTTACTATATTCGTGCTCGCCTCCACATCTAGCACATCTTAACTTTCCCTTACATTGCTGAGCAGTGTGACCCATCCTTTGACATTTGTAGCACCTGAGTGGCTTTGGGACGTATTCGCTGGCACTGTAATACAGGTATCCTGTTTGGACTGATTTAGGGAGTGTTTCCTCAAACTAGATCATTACAGACAGTGTATCCGTCAGTGAACCTTCTCTTTTACTCTTAAGCCTTTTCACATCCTTCACCTTTCCTCCTTGGATCTTGTTTTTCACTTCTTCCATAGACATACTCAAAGGGACACCTGATATAACTCCCCTCAAGTTTGCTGTTGCGCCCGGAACATGCGCCTTCATTTGTTCTCCGTTTAGACATGTCATTGCCAGTATTTTCTCTTGCTATTGTTTACTTGATGCATGAATTAACAGCCGGTTATTATTCAAGAACTTTGCAAACTTAACTCTCCCAATTTCTTTCTCAGTTGCTTTTGTTAGCTTAACAGGGTGATATTTCCCCCCTCCCCGCCCTGATTGAACTCAGTGACAACCTTCCACTCATTCCCTACATCATCAAACTGCCATCCATGTTGGCTAGTTCATGTTTTCTTCGCATTGTTACTTCCTCCCACGTCACTCTCATCTGACCCACTTCTAGCTCTTAGTGCCCCCCCCCCCCCAGCTACTCTTTTCTACCTCCCAGACCTTGGTAGCATTCACTCCATGTCATTTTTATCGAGCCCGTCAAAGCTAGATGCCATAATGTTACAGTCAGTACAGTTTATGCTATCCACCGCAAACAAATCACTACTACCGCCAGCCGAACACAGACGTAAATGCCGTCTCAACCTTCCACCTGTCGAAATCCCATACCTGCCAACTACTCCGGTTTTGCCGTAATGGTTCCGGTTTTCAAGACCCCATTCCGGGTTACGGCTTTATTAATGAAAATTACTGTTTTTCACTAAAAATTCAGTCAAAAATTTTCAATCGTAAAAAAAACACGAAAGCAATTCCAAACACGAGATCGCTAGGAATCGTATCTAAATTTAGAACAAAGGCAATCGGCACTGCTTCCTGTAGGTGTATTGCGCATGTGCGAGAGGTCTGAGCCTAAGGTGCGCCCTTTCAGCCAGAAGAAGTGGCGTCTCTGTCGAACACGCTGTATTTACGCTCACTGTAGTGCAAAAACCTGCTAAAAAGGTGAGCGGCTGCCAAGAACCGGCGACGCATTGCTCCACGACGGCCGCTATGCTCATGTCCGAGGTGTCAGTAGTGAGCGCTATCCGAGCCACCGGGTCTGGGTGCGCCAGTAGTGCAGCGTTTGCCAGAGCTGTTTTAACCTCAGAGAACGCCTGCTCCCGCTCAGGAGTCCAGTTGACTCTGTTCGCCGGTTTCCATTTCTTGAGTGCGGCGTACAACGGCTGTATGAGCTGGGCTGCGTGGGGGAGGGAATGGTTATAAAAGTTAATCATCCCCAAAAACTCCTGCAGCGCCCTGACATTGATGTTGAGGAGAAAAAAATAGCAAAACAATTTAGTTAGATTACTTTTATGATTCCAAACAGTTTGAAATTGACAGTGCACAGTAGACATTGACTCATAACTTTTGAATATTTGTAAGACTTGGCTACATCAGTTATTGTGCAAAATGAACAGCTCAAGACTCAATGGAGATTGAAACTGGTGATCTGAAATGAATGCTGGAATTATAAAAAGTAATGGTATGTTGAGAATTTTATTTCTATTATGGAATAGATAAAATTAACTGATTTTGATTTGATCAGGTGTTAAAGCATGTGATGGATAATGCTTGTTGGAATATTTTAGGAATGCTATCTTCTGGGAACATACTGTAAGTCAATATTATACAGTAATAAAGTGGCATTCAGCTGTTTGTTTTATGTCATTTAAGCACAGTTCTGGTACTTAAAAATCATAAAAACCCAGGAGCTTCGGGGGGCTTTGCCCCCCCCCCCGACCACACTGGGGGACTACGTCCCCCAGACCCCCTGCTAAATTTTCAGATAATTTCCCCAACCCCAAATCACATCCCTGGAGCCATTGTTTCCATTTGGAATTGCGAAGGAATTAGGTCAGCATTGTATACGTTTTCATCATGGAATCTGCCGGAGAAAAATCACAAATGAGTGTGAAAAACAAACGAAAATTACAGTCTTTTCACAAGGAATACTCCAAAGCATTTCCAGGAATTGTTATTCGCTCAAGAAAGGGTGAAAATTACCCCAACTGCACTTTGTGTAGACAAGACTTTTTGATCAGACAGGGAGGAATCAGCGATCTGAAAGACCACGTGGGAACGAAAAAACACAAGTCGAATGCCAATGCCAGTGACACCAGCGGCAAACTTTCTACGTTCTTCGTAAGAAAAATAGAAACACGATTACTGAAGAAATATGAGGTATCCACATTTTAACTTGATTTAATGCTAATATTTGTTTGCCGTCTGGGGGCTTCGCCCCCCTGAACCCCCCACCAGGATTTTGTCCTGGATCTACTGGGGCCTGCGGCCCCTGGACCCCGGCTAGCTACTAGGCTTTTCAGGTTTTAAAAGTTGGCAGGTATGAAATCCCATGCAGCGTCTTCTCTCCTTTCACGTCAGCACTCTCCTCAACTTGTGTCCTTAAAAGTCCACATCATCACTCTATCTGGTCAGGAGCTGTAGTCCGGCCTTGACTCCCAATCACTTCCCACTCTATATCTTGGCCATTATCACTTCATTTCTTCTTCTTCTTCTTCTTTTAGATTTGATTGGTGGTTGGCAACCAGCTTACATGTGCATTACCACCACTGACTTCATTATCATCACTCTATATCCTTGTATAAGGAGTTCTGAACAACTCCCCATGTGTTTAAAAATTATCCTTCCCTGGACTGTGTCCGAGGTGTTGGTGAAGTCGACCAGCTCTTCTTCTTCTTCTTCTTTTAGATTTGATTGGCAGTTGGCAACCAGCTTACAGGTGCATTACCACCATTGACTTGATTATCATCACTCTATATCTTTTGTATAAGGAGTTACAACTCCTTATGTGTGGAAAAAATTATCCGTCTTGGCCGTGGCCAGATATCTGGTTGTTCCTGCAGCAGGCAGGGGTATATCACTCCAGTTCTTCTTCTTCTTCTTTTAGGTTTGATTGTCGGTTGGCAACTACCCTACAGGTGCATTACCGCCACGCACTTCACTCCACATCATCACGCTATCTCCATAAGGAGTTCTGAACATTATCTTCTTCTTCTTCTTCTTTTAGATTTGATTGGTGGTTGGCAACCAGGTACAGGTGCATTACCGCTATGTTGTATAAGGAGTTCTGAACAACTTCTTATGTGTGAAAAAATTATCCATCCTTGGACTGTGTCCGAGGCGCGGCTGAGATATCACCTACATCACTCTATAAATTCACAAAATCTCTTGTCTGTCTGTCTGTGTGTCAGTGTCTGTCATGGCCAAAGTTCATAGGACCGCCTATGATGTTCCTGTGTTGTCTGCATGATGTCCTATGATGTTCCTATGTATAACGACTCCTTATATGTGAAATGTCCTATGATGTTCCTATGTAAGAAAGGCAGGCATCACTCACGTTCATAGGACTCGCTATGATATCAGCAAAGATCATAGGACTCGCTATGACATCATCAAAGATCAAATGCAGGGATCTTGGGCGTTGCTATGACATCATCAAAGATCATAGGCCTTGCTATGACATCATCAAACATCATAGGCAGTCGTCACTCTCGGTCATAGGATTCGCTATGACATCTTCAAAGATCATAGGACTCGCTATGACACAATCAAAGATCAAAGCTTACACCCTTGCTTACAACTGCTTTCTACAGGCATGCAGAAATACTTGCCTATGACATCATCAAAGATCAAAGGCAGTCATCACTCACTCGAGCACATCTTATTACACTGTCACAAATACGGAAATGAAAGACAGATAATGGAAAATGAAATTCGAGAAGCCGGTAGGGAATGGGATTTAACTGGGATTCTGGGAAGAGATGGAGATGGAGAGGCAATAAGAATCACGAGGAGGGCTCTTTTCTCTTTTTTAAATAACACAGGATTGTCATAGAATTTAGGGGTCAGGCTCAGATGACATAATGTTACACACTCTTGTACAGTAGGTGGCGGTATGCACCTTTCAGTTGTTTGCTATCCACCAGTAACCGAGAGAAGAAGAATAATAAGACGAAGATCATAGGACTGGCAATGACATCATCAAAGGTCATAGGACTCGCTTTGCCACAATCAAAGATCAAAGCTTACACCCTTACTTACACCTGCTTTCTACAGGCATACAGAAATACTTGCTTACACTTGGTTTCTACGGGCATGCACAGGTACGCACAGGTATGCACTAGTATAATTCAAGAAATCTCTTCTTCTTTTAGATTTGATTGGCGTATGGCAACCAGCCTACAGGTGCATTACCGCCACACACTCCATATATGTCTGTCTTTCTGGGTGTCTGTTTTTCCTAACTTTGTGACGTTTTCCTCATAGCTTTGTGACATTTTCCTCATAGCTTTGTGATGTTTTCCTCATAGCTTTATGACGTTTTCTCATATAAGGAGTTCTTATAATGAGTTCCGAACAACTCCCCATGTGCGAAAAAAACATCCGTCCCCGGACTGCGTCCTGTGACGTTTTCCTCATAGCTTTATGACTTCAAGAAGTCTCTGTCTGTCTGTGTCTCTGTCACAACCATAGGACTTGCTAAAAGATCATAGGATCGCCTATGATGTTCCTATGATCTCTACATGATGTCTATATGATGTTATATAGATACTGTTATGACCAAAGGACTCGCAAAAAGATCATAGAATCGCCTATGATGTTCCTATGATCGCTACATGATGTCTATATGATGCCATATAGACACCATAGTATAGACTGATTCAAGAAAGTCTGTGTGTGTGTGTGATCAAAGGCAGGCATCGCTCACGATCATAGGACATCAACGATCAAAGGGAGGCATCACTCACAATCATAGGACTTGCTATGACATCATCAAAGATCAAAGGCAGGCATCACTCATGATCATATGACTCGCTGTGACATCATCGGAGATCATAGGACTTACTGTAATATCAAAGATCAAAGGCAGTCATCACTCGCGATCATAGGACTCACTATGACATCATCAAAGATCATAGGACTCCCTTTGACACCATCAAAGATCAAAGGCAGGTATCATTGAACGAGTACTGACATGCTTGCTTACACCCTTGCTTACACCTGCTTTCTATGGGCATGCAGAAATACTTGCTTATACTTGGTTTCTGACGTGTAACTAAATTGTGTGGAATTTAATCAAAATGAATAATCTGCATTGAATGATCAACCTTTGCCTCATGTAGACTAGTGGAACTGAGTTTGACAGGCTGAACTGTAAAAACTCCTCTTCTGCAGAGACATCGCATCAGATCGGCGTGAGCTGGCAAAACTCGGCATCACACACATCCTCAACTGTGCGCAGAGCAAGTGGCGCGGTGGAGCCGAGTATTATGCTGGGATGAACATTACCTATCAAGGCATCGAGGCCCACGACTCCCCGAATTTTGACATGAGTGTCAACTTCTATCCTGCTGCTGAATTCATCCACAAAGCCCTCACAAGTGGAGGTTAGTCAAAATATATGAATTTGTGACAAGGATTAGAAAAGGTCAAATTACCTCAAAATAAGTTTTAGAACATGGTCAGTCTGCTTGTCATGACAATCAGCCTTGACCATACCTTGACAGTGCTGCCTTGAAAGCTCTTATTGTGTAAAAATAAGAAGGAAGTCAACAGGATATTGGCATTATGCAGTGTTTAACCTTGATGATACTACAACAGTGATATGAATGACCTGCTGACCAACCTCTTGCTCCTCCCAGAGCTCAGCTGGGCTGTACTGAATATATAGCTTATGTTGATCTGATGTGCACATCTCTAGAGACGATCGTACAACTTGCAGTTGCTCAACACCCTCCTCATCAGGATGAATACACAGACAGCACCCTACCTGTAATAATGTCAGCATTACATAATGTCATATGTAATATTTATAAAGGCTAGAGTTTGGCGATGTTTCCAAATGTTGGTAATGCATTGTTTAATGTAGCATTCAAAGAGGGTTATTGCTTCACTATTCCTACATTCTCAAGGGTATGTAAAGCATTAAACATGTATTAATAGGCTTTAAACACATAATTGACATTTACCTCATTAATTAATGTATCTTAATTAATGTATGTGACCCATCAGTGTGGAGTTTGCATGTTCTCCCCATGTCTGTGTGGGTTTACCCCGGGTACTCCGATTTCCTCCACAGGCCAAAAACATGCAAGTTAGGTTAACTGGAGACTCTAAAGTGGCCCTAGGTGTGAATGTGTGTGTGAATGATGAAGGGCTTGGCACTGCATCGTGGCTGCCTCATCCTTCCAGGTGGATGCCCTGAATTTCCCTCTGGGGATTAACCACTTGCACTCCGGGCAATTTTCCTAAAAATGCCAAAAAAAAACGTGCCCAAAGTAAATCGAAAGCTGTTATTCAACCCTTTGCAGCATCTTCATGGGGTTGGTCTCATTTAAAAGAAAACACTTTGAATTTTTTGGCAAAAAAAACATAATCTCTCTACGTGCTCCGGCCACTGAGTTACAGTCATCTAAACATACTGAACTTGAAGAAAAAAAATTTGGACACGGTGTTTTTTTGGATACAAATGCTTGTAAATAACACACAGCTGTCCGATCCGGCTGGAAAATGCAACAGAAATGTAGAACCAAGTGTTATCCAGCTGAGATCCAAATTTGGTAACAATACCACAAAAAATGAATATTTTACACATCTTTGTTCTCAGGCTGTTCCCAGGCGTTTTGGAACTGTGCCAAATTGTGCCAAATGGCACAGTTTGGAAAAACGTCTGTAACTTTTGAATAATTCAATGTAGAAGCTTCATTTTAGGCTCAAAGGAAAGGTTACACTCAGGGCTGTGTCTGTGTGTGTGTGGGGGGGGGGTCGTCCCCCCCCCCCGCTACCAAGGACAGAGTTCGGCCCTCGCTACATGAGATTACACTCGTTGCATGTTTCTACAGCAACGCTGTCACAGCGGCCCCCCCCCCTCGCTACTGTGTGTGTGTGTGGGGGGGGGTTCTCTCCCCCCCTCGCTGCAGAAGAATAGCGGGGGTGGGGGGGCGTTCACAGCCTGTACACTGCAAGCAACCCCTTGTACCGCGGCGCACGAACTTCAGACTTCGTGAACCGCACAGCTGTAATTTACTGATCGGTCAAAAGTCATTTTGGATTACAATTTTCAGGGATAGAGAATAATTTAGCTTATAACACCTTACCTCTTCACAGCGGAGTCTGGGCGAACTTCTCTTCCTCATTGTGAGACGAACGCGACGCTGGTCCGCTCTGGTTCTGGTCTCGCGACTCGATCAAAACATAATTCCATTATTGCGGTTTTGTGCTTCCATGATTGCGGTTTTTGGCGAACGATTTTTCAAAACAAATAACAGTAGTAATTAAAAAAAGACTGGCGAAGGTGTGTGTGTCACTTAGCCTTCGTCGTCAGCCTCCGTCGGTCTATGATCACCATGGAAGAAATCATAACGTCTACTCTGCTGGAACCAATACAAAATAAGCACCGCCTGTGGCCTTACATGCCGATCCACGAATGGCACTCCCTGTCACACAGGTTGCATTTGTGGATGGTCTCCATGCTGCTGGGTCTGTGGAGCTCTTCCTGTGTCCTTTTTTGATCCGCTGCAGCAGCCAGTCTTCACCCAGCCTTAAAAAAAAAAACAGCTCACGAACTTCTCTGCTTCAATTGGCTCACTGCATTCAAAGCGTTGGGAGGCGGGTCCTCCTTCCTAGATTTTCATTCATTGGTTCTTCAAGGTTTCAGAAACCCAATTCAAGGCTCTTATTAGTCGAATGAGAGGTCAATCAGATGAACTAATCTGTTCGCGGCTGTGTTTGCAGATTTTTTTTTCAGTGGCGCTTGGAGGGCACACCACCTACACCACCACCATCAATATCCTTATCATGCGTCATGCGCACGAGGGCGCACGAGCGCGCTCTCGTGCGCCCTCGTGCGTCGTAGGACACAGAGACTTGCCCGCCCGCGGAACAACGGAGCGCAAGTGGTTAATAAAATATACAAAATACAAAAAATATATTTAAAAAACAATTACTTTATTCTTCAGTCATGATATAGTGTTTTACTCTTATTGTAGTGGTTCTGGACAGGTCTGCAGCCCTTTTCCACGCTTTATGTTCCTTTTTGACTCATTTATCATGTTTGATGTGTATTTCCTCTGTGTTTGTGCAGCCCCGCCTGTCCAGTCAGCTGTTTTCCTCATGTGTCCATCATTTATCATGATTGCTGTCCCCACCTATGATGTATTGCCGTGATTATCCTTCTGTCTATATATGTGCTTTTTAAGTCTGTGTTCTTTGCTGCGTCGTTATGTTAGCGCCGTGTATTTGCACCACACTGCTTGGAATTATTTATTTCTCTACACTGTTTGGATTATTATTTCATTTCGCATCTGCCCTTGCGCAGTGTTATTTTCTGATCATTAATAAATCATGGTTTACCAGATTTGCCTGGTGAGTGGGTCCTATCCGTCTTTGCCCCAGTGGAGCAAACGCTTGTTTGACACTTGTATGTCCTTTCATTTTTTTTTTTTTCCACAATATCTTTATTGAACCTTTTTTTTTTTTTTAACAAACATGATACAAACAATCAAACACTAACACTAAAGTACTACAAAAAAAAAAAAAAAATGCCCTAAAAACACCAACAACCACCAACAAAATCAAGTCTTCAACAATGCTCCTCTGTTTAGTCTAGACAATCCAATACATTAGTATACATATTATGTTCACCAGTTTGGAATTTACAAGGTCCACACACATCATTCACCTTCTTCTTCAAGAGTTATGTTTAAATTTTTTACATAATCAATAAAAGGTCTCCATATATTCTCAAACACAATTTCCTTTGATTTCAGTATATATGTTATTCTTTCTAATGGAAGGTTTGTTAACATCTGTCTTAACCACTGAGTCACATCTGGTCTATGAGTCTTTTTCCATAATAGTGCAATACATTTTTTGGCATTAAGCAAACTGAGGTCTATGAATGTTCTTTCACTTTTATTGAAATTATGCTTTTCTGGGTACAGACCCAACAAAAACAGTTTAGGATTCAATATGATTTGTTTTGAGATTATTTTTTCAATTGTTACCCTCACCTCCTCCCAAAACATTCTTATTAATCTACATTCCCATAAACAATGAAATAGGGTTCCTTTACTTTCCATGCATTTTGTGCATGTATCTGGTATATTTTTGTTATATCTATTTAACTCCTCCGGTGTAACATACATCCGCATTAACCATTTGAAATGTATCAATTTAAGGCGTGCATTTATTGATTTGGTTTGAGCTTCTGTACAAGCCAATTCCCATTGTTCCTCTGAAATTTCAATTTGCAGATCTTCTTTCCAGTAGTTTAATCTTTTCAGTGAATTTTCACTTGAAGATAGTGTCAATGAGTTATAAAACTCTGAAATAATACCCTTTCTTTTACTATCTTTCATCATCATTTTTTCCAAGGATGAATAAATAGGTCGAGTGAGAGCTTTATTTTGATTTGATCGAATAAAGTTTCTAAGTTGAAGATATTTAAAAAAATGTGTTCTATTGAGATTAAATTTGATCCTCAGCTCTTCAAAAGACATTATGTTGTCTGCACATGGCAAATATAAATCCTGAATCTTTTGTATCCCTTTTAAATTCCATACTTTAAATACAGCGTCCGCTCTCCCTGGTTTAAAATATTGATTACCCCATATTGGACTAAATTGTGACAATAACTGTGGTTCTTTTAAGTAGTTTTTAGCTTCACACCATATTTTGATCATATGCTTTACAAATGGATTTTTAACTTGTTTTTGTAATTTTTTTGCCGAATCTGAGTATATGAATATGGGAAGAGGTAAAGGTAAATTGTATGATTCCATTTCAGTCCAGTGAGGGAGATCATTTGATGAAAAATAATATGTCATAGACCTCAGTTGTGCCGACCAATAATACAACATAAAATTTGGACATTTCAGACCTCCACGATCAAATGGTAAATATAATAAAGACAAACGTAATCTAGCCCTCCTGTTGTTCCATATAAATTCCACTAACTTTTTTTTTATTCTTGAGAATAGATCTAAAGGTGGTGATAAGGGAATGTATTGAAATAAATAAAGTATTTTAGGTAAAATATTACTTTTAAGTATATTGATTCTCCCGATCATCGACATTGGTAGTGACATCCATCTCTGAGTTAACTCATTGATATCTGACATTAAGGCTTCATAGTTGACACTGGCGACTGATTCTAGCTTAGGCATAATTTGGATTCCTAAATATTTAAACTGATTTACAACATTGAATTGATTTACCTCAGGGGCTGGGTAATTTCTCTGGGTCTCATTTAGCATTAATATTGAAGATTTAGTTTTATTTATTTTATATCCTGATATTTCCCCAAAATTCTTTATTAAATTCAACAAGGTTGGAATTGATTTTTTTAGATTCGACATAAACAAAATTATATCATCGGCGTACAGGGAGATTTTATGTTCTGTTGGTCCAACTTTAATTCCATATATTTGTGAATGTAAACGTATCGCTATCGCTAAAGGTTCAATTGCCATAGTAAACAGTAAAGGTGAAAGTGGACAGCCTTGTCGACATCCTCTATTGATTTTTATTGGTTTTGAAATATTGTTATTTGTTAGGATTTCTGCTGTAGCATTATTGTATATTATTTGAACCCATTTTATGAAATTATTTCCAAGTCCAAACCTTTGTAGGACTTCAAAAAGAAAGGGCCATTCAACTCTATCAAAGGCCTTTTCGGCGTCCAATGATAGGAGAGCTGTATCCGGTGCTTCTTTATTAAAATAAATAATATTAAATAGTCTTCTTACATTATGGAAGCCTTGTCTACCCTTTATAAAGCCATTCTGATCTCGATTAATAATATTTGGTAAAATTTCTTGTATTCGTCTTGCTAAAATTTTACAGATTATCTTAAGGTCGGCGTTTAATAGGCTTATTGGTCTCATATTTTCACATTTATTAGAGGGCTTACCTGGTTTTGGCAGCAGTATAATTAAGGCATTATTTATGTATGATGGTAAATTATTATTTTGAAATGCTTCTAAAACCATTTCCAAAAAAGGTTTTATTAATTTATTCTTAAATTTTTTATAAAGGTCAACTGGAAGACCATCTGGTCCTGCACTTTTTCCTGATTTCATATTATCAATGGCTAGCCCAACTTCTTCTTGACTAATTTTAGACTCCAATATCTCCCTGTTTTCATTTGGAATACACGGTATAGATAGTTCGTTCAAAAACCCATTTAGTTTTGTTAAATCAGGTTCATTTTTGGTATCATATAATTTTTCATAGTAATCTCTAAAGGCTCTATTAATTTCTAAAGGATCTATAACTACCTGTCCCTTACTTATAATACTGGTAATTGGTGTTTTAATTTCCAATTGTTTAATCTGCCATGCTAATAATTTTCCTGATTTTTCACCTTGTTCATAAAAAGATTGTTTCAATCTTAGAAGACTCGAGGCAGCTCTATTCGCTGATTTTTTGTCGTATTCAGCTCTCAAAATCAGTAATTCATTCTCCAACCTTGGGTCACTTTCTGCATACACTTTTTCCTGAAGACTTTTTATTTTATGTTCCAATTTAGCTCTCTCCTCTCGAGTCTTCTTAGATTTTGATCCTGTATAACTAATAATATGTCCCCTAATAAAAGCTTTGAAAGCCTCCCACTTTACACATGCTGATGTTTGTGTAGTATTGATGTCAAAGAACTCGTCTATCTGTTTTTCTATATACTTGACAAATTCCTCATCCTGAAGCCATTTATGCTGAAATTGCCATCTACCTGATTCCTTTGTCAATTTTTTATCTACATATATTAGACAACAGGGTGCATGATCAGAAATCACGATGTTATCATAAAAGCAGTTTTGAATCTTGGACCTTAATTCTGTGGAAATCAAAAAATAATCAGTACGTGAGAATGTCTTATAGGTACTGGAATAACAAGAATAGGCTTTAACTTGTGGTTTCATTTCTCTCCATATATCTAACAATCTCAATTCTTTCATAAAATGATTAATAGTCATCCTACATCCAATGTGCGTACAATCCAGTCCTGTTGATCTATCCACACCTGGATTCAATGTACAATTAAAATCCCCTGCTATTATATGTTGCCCTGTAAGTGATGATAAGATGAGAAATAAATTAGCAAAGAACTTCTGATCATCTATATTGGGACCATATAAGTTCACAAGATTTATATTTTCTAATAGCAAAGAACCTTGAATGATTACATATCTTCCAAATTTGTCTCCAATTACATTTTTCACCTGAAAAGGAACTGATTTATGTATGAGAGTCATAACTCCCCTGGCTCGGGATGAAAATGAAGAGGTGAATACACTTCCCTGCCATCTACTCCTAATTCTTTTAACATCCTCCTCTATCAGATGAGTTTCTTGTAAAAACACAATTCTTGAACCCATGTCCTTTATTTTATTCATAACTTGTTTAAGTTTTTTTAAATTTTGTAGACCTCTGCAATTCCATGAAGTTAAATTAAGATTAACACTTTGGTCCATGATCAATAGAGAGTTTAGGATTACCTTGCAGTGTAAACATGCTCATACAGAGAAGCAAAAACATGAGTGGTTGAACATTCATCCTACAAACTACACACAAACAAATTTCCCCTTCCCACACTTGTGGCAAACCCCCCAAAATCAAAAGAAAAATTCTGTCTCCCGATATAGCCATCGACCGTTCCACACCCACGGGGAACAGCCTAAGCCACTCCTTCTTCATCCTCCCAATCACCCTAACTCTACTGCTTTTAATGACGTAACTTTAACTCTCCTCTGTAGTTTTCCAACTTAACTCCAAAATTTTTTACAACTTTGTACATCATAGTTTTTTTTTTGTTTGTTTGTTTTGTTTTTGTTTTGTTTTTTTAATATATAATACAATCTATATTTTGTAAACTTACTATTTACTTCAAGTCAGTCAGATGCCTGTGCAAATGCTTAATTATTCTACCTTATATTTTGTTCATGCTTAGCTCCCACCAGTCTCTTCTTCTTCTTTGATCTTCTTGATGAACTCCTGCGCCTCCTCTGGGGTCTTGAAGATGTGGGTTCTGCCCTCATACGTGGTCAGCAGTCTCGCAGGATAGATTACACCATGACGAATCCCAAGGTTGCGCAGCTCCTTACGTATGGGATCAAACTGCTTCCTCAATTGCTGGATTCCTGTGGCCAAATCTGGGTAGAACCGCACCTGCTGGTCCTGGTGTTTAATCTCTCCTTTAGCACGTGCAGCGTTGAAGATCTTCATCCTGTCTCTGTTGCTAAGAAACTTCATAATTAAGGTCCTCGGCGGTCCCTTATCTCTCCGTGGGCCAATACGATGTGCTTTTTCCAGAACCACTGCTGATTGCAACTCCTCGCTGCCCAGCACCTCCGGAATCCACTTTTCCAGAAAGGAACATACGTCCCGACCTTCTGATTCCTCTGGAAGACCCACCAGCCTCAAATTATTCTGTCTCGACCGAGATTCCAAATCCAAAATATTATCTTCCAGAGATTTTTTTTTTTTCCAAAGTGCGCACCTTTAATTGAAGACGGGTGACGTCATCTTCAGCACTAGCGAGACGGAGCTCCATCTGCGCCGTTCGTTCTACACAGTCACCCAATTCCTTTCTTATTCCTTCCAACGCTGTCATAATCCCATCAAATCTAGAGGAAAAGTCCGCTCTCATTGAACTCATGGCAGCCATCAGCGCATCTGCGCCTCCCCCCGCAGACATCGCACCGCCGCCAGCCTCCTCCGCCATATATGGAGTTTTGTTTGCTGCGTCACAGACCTGAAAGTCCGTTAATTTGGACTGTTTCGGCGGCTCGCTTTTTCCTTTTCCTGGTTTTCCAGCCTTAGGCTTCACCGACATATCCTCGCCCAAATGCTGGGATACGTTCTGTCCCAAATGAGAGAGTTATTTGCCGATTTTTTTTCTCCAGGAGCAGAGCAGAGCGAGACACGTCCGTCCTACGTGGCAGCCATAACCGGAAGTCATGTCCTTTCATTTTTACTACTGTTTCACTTTAGTGAAATTAATTTATTTTCTGAAATTTGCTACTTGTTTCTTGTAAATTTGCTGCTTTTGTCTAATGTGACCTTTTTTCCCACTTAAATTTGTCTCATAAATTTGCAATTTTTTTTCACAAATTTGACTTTTTCTTGTAAATTTGCAATTTTTCTTATAGAGTTCTTCTCTATAAGAGTTACTTATGAGTTCTTCTCATAAACTTACATTTTTTTTCTCAAATTAGCTTTTTTTAATAAATTAAAAACCTCAAATTTACCAATTTTTGTCCTCATAAATGTGTTACTTTTTTCTTGTAAATTTGCAATGTTCATAGGGATGCTGGTTAAATTTTTGTTTTCTGCAATGCTTTATTTTTTCTGCTGATCTGGACAATGATCCAATTTTATTTTTCAATGTTTTTCTTGAAGTGAGGGCAGCTTTGAAGAGGATGAAAAATGGAAAGGCGGTTGGTCCAGATGACATACCTGTGGAGGTATGAAGATGTTTATGTCACGAGGTGAGCCGGCTTGGTTTCCCCGGCTCGGTGCTGACCTCCCTGTGAGTTTAGATGCCGCTGTATATGTGTTTACTATGTATTTCAGTGTGCTTCTATATCCCTTGCCACTGCTCTTGGGCCGGCAGCTGTGAGGCAGTCCTCTTTGGCTCTCTCTAGCATTACTCTGGCTGACAGTCTGCCGGTCCGATCACGCCCCCCTCTCTCATTACTGTCAGCTGATTCCCACTCCCGCTAATCATCTTTCCCGGTTCTCGCCCAGGTGCTCCTCATTTTACCATCACCAACAATGTGTGTACTTAAGCAGCTTTTTGCCAGTCACGCATTGCTGGTCCATTGCATTGTCTGCCACGTTGTCAGTTAGTAATTATTGTCAGCACTATTACGATGTGTTTGCCACTCCACATAGCCGTGGTTCTGATGCGCCCTTGAAGCGATGTCAGCTCTGGGGCACAACCATGGTTAACACGTTTCTCCTCAGGCGTTCGCCAGGTGATGTCGGCCCCCAAACACCAATAGTAAGTGTTTTCTTGTGTTTTTGTAAGTCTTCACCTGTTTGGGAACTGTTTGTCATCAGTCTTTACGTTAATAAATGTGTTGTGGTGTTACCCTTCTCGTAGATCCTCATCATTTTCTCACCTCTCCGTGCGCTGCGTAAAAGCGCACGGAGAGTCATAACAGAATGAACCAGCCAGAAAAAAGGATCTCGCAGGTTACACCCTCACATCATTTTTTCCTTTTCGAACTGTGTTTTTGACTCAACCTGTGTTGGAGTTGGCGATGGATTCGGCGGGCCGGAGTTACCCTCTGAGCTTGGGATGGGAATGCTGCCGAGCACTAATGGACATCGATGGGCTCATCACATTGGCCCACCTCGGAGGATGTACTTTGGTACATAGGTCTGGCGGAGGCAGAGGTCTGGCGGTGCCCTGAGCTCACTCGGCATGCTGAGGGAATGGAGAGAATCACCTGGTTGGCAGTGCTGCAGCGTGGGTGCGGTGAAGGGGTAAGGAAATCCCCTAAGAAGACCGAGCTCGCACCAAGGGGGATGCGCTCCCAGGGCTCCATTCTTCCTGATTCCCGCCAGAGCGAGATGCCCGCTCCCGTCCCGGCTCATCCAGCTCCAGCATCCAGCCTTCAACGTTGTCCCGCGAGGAAACGACAGTAGAAGCCCTCTTCGTTCTCGGCGGCCATCATCCCTCCAGCTGCTGTGAGGGCTGACAGAGCCATCCTGGGAACGCCCACCTCCGTCACCAGGAAGACGGCTTTTCCAGTTTCAACGGAGAGGGGCGGAAATCAGCCTGCTGCAGCTGTGCACAACAAACTCCGGGAGAACAGGCAAGTGTTTTTTCATTCCATTCAATTAAATTATGAAGGACCTTGTCTGTCTCCCAAGGGGGAGGCCCAGCCTCCGCAGTCCACTGGGTCCTCTGCTCTGGCTGCAGTTGATTATTCATCCCCTATTTCCTCTGTGTCTTCTACAATTTTTCCTGAGTGTCTGCCAGCCCTGGAGCCTAGCCATCAGACGGTGGAGGAGCTGGGGGCTTCGGAGGATTCTGCCCCAAAGCCAGCACGGAGAAGTTCCCCTGCAGCCACACTGGAGGAATCCCCAGCATTGGAGCCACTGCAGGAGGACAGTAGGACTGCTATGACCGTCTCGCCTGCTGTGGAGGCTGCTGCAGCGGCGTGGGAGCCGGAGCTGGACCTCCTCGAGGCCGGACCCAGGCTGTCATCGTCAGGTTCGACGGAGTCCTGGATGGTGGTGGAGTTCCAGCTCAGGCAAGTTCTCTCCCTTGTATTCCTTATGTCTGTACTTGAGAGATCTTGCCTGGCTCTTGGGGAGGAGAGTCTGAACTCACTTTGCCGGGCTCCGCCGCTGCCAGCGACCCTAACCACCTTTCTTCTCCTGCTGCCTCTGAGCCTTTGTTTAGGGTCGCTGGAGAGAGTGTGCCATTGCCGGAGGTCGCCGAGGGTTTGGTCCAATTGGAGGAGGATGCCACCGTCTCAGCTCCTCTGGTCAAGGTCGTCAGGGTTCCCCCCATCAACCGCCTCCTCAGCCTGGTGCTTCTGCAGGTTGGCCCGCTCGCTGTGAGGGCAGCAGGGGTCCAACCGGGCTCCACCGCGGGTGCAGCAGGGACTCAACCGGGTTCCACCTCGGGTGCAGCTCTGGTCAAGTCGGGCCCCGCTGTGGGTGCTACGAGGCCCCAGGTTGGGACCACCGCAGGCACTACTCTCTCCCGGATCAACGTCATCGGGGGCACGACCGGCCAGCTTGAGGACGCCGGGGCCTACACCCCTCCGCCAGACGCCATCTTGGCTCTCGTATCTTTCTGGTCTTGGTGGCTTTACGGCGTGGGCAGGCCGCCAGAAGGACTGACTCTTCGGGTCAGGTGGCCCATGTTTTCCAGCAGGCTGCCGGACTCCGTCCGCCTGACCTTCTGCTGGGCCTGGGACTCTAGGCGGCCTCCCGAGCCTCCTGGCCTTTGGACTTGGGGGGGTTATTTGTGGGCCCTGGGCGGGGTATGGTGTTCCCTCCTTTCCTGTTCCCCCTACCTCCCACCCGAGTTTGTGTTGTGTGTTTCTTCTGGGAAGGGGGGGGGTTCTCAGGATGTTACCTTGGGCGTCTGGGTATCCACCCCTTGAGGGGGGGGGGGGGCTCTGTCAGGAGCTTCTGTATCCCTTGCCACTGCCACTTGCCACTGCCACTACCACTTCAGTATCCCTTGCCACTGCTCTCGGGCCGGCAGCTGTGAGGCAGTCCTCTTTGGCTCTCTCTAGCATTACTCTGGCTGACAGTCTGCCGGTCCGACCACGCCCCCTCTCTCTCATTACTGTCAGCTGATTCCCACTCCCACTAATCATCTTTCCCGGTCCTTGACCAGGTGCTCCTCATTTCACCATCACCAGCAATGTATGTACTTAAGCAGCTTTTTGCCAGTCACACATTGCTGGTTCATTGCATTGTCTGCCATGTTGTCAGTTAGTAATTATTGTCAGCACTATCACGATGTGTTAGCCACTCCACATAGCCGTGGTTCTGATGCGCCCTTGAAGCGATGTCAGCTCTGGGACACAACCATGGTTAACACGTTTCTCCTCATGCGTTCGCCGGGCGATGTCGGCCCCCGAACGTCAACAGTAAGTGTTTTCTTGTGTTTTTGTAAGTCTTCACTTGTTTGGGAACTGTTTGTCATCAGTCTTTACGTTAATAAATGTGTTGTGATGTAACCCCTGCTCGTAGATCAGCATCACCTTTGGTTTCAAGGTTGTCATAGCCAGGAGCGGCACTGGGGTTAAGCTCCCAGTGCTCATAAAATGCTCCTTACGGCGTGCGTCTCGAAAAGCCTCTGACAACTAAGTCCAACTCCTAGCCTGCCCGTGTGGTTTAGTCTCTAAGCCCGGCGGAACTGCTTTTACTAATAGGAGAAGGGGCGAGGGCGGATCTCTGGCGCCTTAAAACCAGATGCTTCGGGTAGATGGTGGCTCGTCAACCTGGGAAGGTAGCCCATCTAGGGGAAGGTAAACCCTGATTTCAAACCTCCGCTGCCTTGCGGCACACCCGGTCACGGGAAAAGCTTCGGGAGTCAACCCTGAGGAAAAATCCGGAGTCGGAGCCCCTAAGGCAGTTCTCTGTTGTGCTCAACATCATTCTGGCAGCTCCTGCGACGGAGCTGGTGCCAAACTATAGCAGCCCTGCTGTTCCTTTGGATTCATCAGTGACGTGGAGAGGGGGGACATGCTGCATGGGTAACATCTTGTCCTCCATATCTTCCTGCCCAGGCTTGAATCCTACCAATGCCCAACGCTGGAAGGTAGAACACCGGTGCGCATCGGCCTGTTCAGCCACAGGCGGTGCTGTTCCAGCAGAGTAGACGTTTAGGATTCTCTTCCATGGTCATCATAGACCGACGGAGGCCGCCGCGCCGAGATCAGCATCATTTTTTACCCTCTCCGTGCGCTGCGTAAAAGCGCACGGAGAGTCATAACAGTTTAGGAGAGATGGCAGTGGACTTTTTAACCAGATTGTTTAACACAATCTTGGAGAGTGAGAGGATGCCTGAGGAATGGAGAAGAAGTGTTTTGGTACCAGTTTTCAAGAACGAGGGCTCAGAGCGGTAGTAACTACAGAGGCATAACGTTGATCAACCACACTATGAAGATATGGGAAAGAGTTGTTGAAGCCAACAAAAGAATCTTCATTGGTGGGATGATAATTGTAATAAAGCTATTAAAAACAGAAATAGGACATTCAGACAAGTGAAAAAGCATCATCCTTTGGAAGCAGCAATTGAGAACAAATGGTGTCAGGCAATCGTCAGGAAAACAATTAAAACAGCTAAGCTGTAGGGGGTACAAAGGAAAGGATGTGGAGGCGAGGCACGAGCATAGGTCAGCACAGATTCTTTATTTACCCTCTAACATGAATACAGCCTGTTGGCCCCAGCGTGGCTGCTGGGGCCTGGTTGAGTAGTGATGAGAGTAGAAGTGAGAGTGAAGAGAAAGAGATGAGGGAGAGCAGCTCTTTTATACTGTTATCCATACAGAGAGAATGAATGGCACATTAGCATATCAATTGTCATCTACTACCATTGGTCAATACACATGATTAGCAAGACATTGGCTGGCACAAAGATTTATGCATTCAGTCCCGTCTGACTGTCTCCTGTGGTTCTTTTGGTCGTGTGTCAATTGTCCTCTGCTTCTTCCGAGCCCCTGCTGGGTGACTGCTGGGTGTGAGGAATGCTTCAGAGAAATGTCCCAGAGGAATGTCTCCCCGCTGTGTTTAGTGTCACCACACCAGCCCCCCCCCCGAACACCCAGAAAGGGCTGTGACCCCCCTTGTTGTTTGGGGTCAAGTCGACACCAGTAGAGGCTGTAGCGGGGGGGGGGGGGGTGTCTGCTCTGGTCAAACTGTCTGCTGGTGAGGAGAGTTGGAGGGCCCGTAAGTCTGTGGGGGGAAAGGGGAAGAGGTGGAAAAGCCGGTGGTTGTGAAAAAAAAAAGAAAACTTATGTCTCTGACTCCTCTCGTGGCTCGTCCTGCGAGGATGTGGGGAAGGCGGGCGGCCAAATTCCCTGAGAATGCGTAGCGGCTGTGAAACAACTGTAGCTGTGTGAGGGACTTGGCGGTGTGGCCGTAGATGCGGAAGGGACAGCAATCGGCTAAATCCCTGTTGTGTGCCGTGGCTGAGAAACCCCATGCAAAGTCCTGTGTGCGAGCTGCACAGCTGCTTTAAGTGCAAGGGCAGCCCTAAAGGTTCCGAGGATGGCGATCGACCGTGGACCCCGGGGTGTGCAGCGGCGGAAGAGGATGTATAAGTCAATGGAGCTGGTTTGTACCTGGTGCATAGCGCGCGCTGCGGCCACGTAGCTTCCAGTTGCATTGTCCTCATAATCCTGCAGTGTGCGCGCGTGGCTTCTGTGTGCAGAAGGTCCGTTGCCAAGAGGTGAGTCAGGGTCAGGGAGCTTGATGGAAATCAATGCAGTCGGCGCCGATGGTCTTCCCTGTTCAGGCTGTTTCTATGCGTTGCTCATGTCGCTGATCCTCGTGCGTCTTGGTCCCAGCGCCGCGCTCTCCATCCGGCCCTGGAGGTCACCATCGCGTAGAGAGGACAAGGCACGCACGCTCCCGTGTGGATGCGAAGGATGTAGGCGATCCCCTGGTACTCCGAGAGTAGAGTGTAAGAGCAAAGAGAAAAAGATGAGTGAGAGCAGCTCTTTTATACTGTCATACATACAGAGAGAATGCATGGCACATATGCATATCAATTGTCATCTACTACCATTGGTCAATACACATGATTAGCATGACAATGGTTGATACAAAGACGCATGCATTCAGTCCCGTCTGACTGTCTCCTGTGGTTCTTTTGGTCGTGTGTCAGTTGTCCTCTGCTTCCTCCAAGCCCCTGCTGGGTGACTGCTGGGTGTGAGAAAAACTCCAGAAGAATGTCCCAGAGGAATGTCTCCCTGCTGTGTTTAGTGTCACCACACCAGCCCCCCCCCCCCCCGAACACCCAGAAAGGGCTGTGACCCCCCCCCCTTGTTGTTTGACTCCAGCTCCGGATTCCAGCACGTTGAACAGCCGTGGATCGTGGGCGCACGGGCCGGTGCGTTTCATGCATAATGGAACAAGAAGGTGATCGGCCGGCTTTAGGGAGTGAGGGGCGGGAAGAGCGCTGTGGAGGAGGAGGGGGCAGGGTTGGAAAAGTTGGTGGTTGTGGAAAAAAAGAAAACTTACGTCTCTGCGTGTGGTGCGCGCTTGGCGCAGTGACCACATAGCTGGCAGTTGCGCTGTCGTAATCCTGCGGTGTGCGTGCGGGGCTTCTGTGCACGGGAGGTCCACTTGTCGCAAGCTGAGTCAGGGTCAGGGAGCTTGGTGGAAATCAACGCAGTCGGCGTCAATGTTTTCCCCGTTCAGGCTGCTTCTGTGCGTTGCTCGTGTCGCTGATCCTCGTGCGTCTCGATCCCAGCACTGCGCTCTCCGTCCTGCCCTGGAGGTCGCCATCGTGGAGAGAGGACAAGACGCGCGCGCTCCCGTGTGGGTGCGAAGGATGTAGGCGATCCCCGGTCTCTGGAATCCACAGCGCGGTGAGAGGGAGAGATAATCCATTTCACGTTAGGTCACCAATGTAGAGGGTGCTGTTAGAAAAATACTCGATTCTTTGATTGAAAGATCCAAGAACAAGCCAGAGATTTCTTCAGTTTAAAGATGGAACATTTATTTAGAAGTCACAAGTAAAGCAAGCAGCGCTTGGTGCAGCGTGACGCAGCTCCCTCTGGAGCGTTGCCACACTGACCACGACTTCCGGGTGCGTGTTAGTTATCTTCTGGGGTTGGTTGGGCCAACCCCCATACAATAGGATGGGCTTGTACGCGACTGTCTGATTGGCCAGTTTAACTCTAATGTGAACAGGCCATCCGCTGATCACGCCGCTGTTCTAGAATGTGCAGTCAACAGTGTACTTGAATGTTGGCTCCGGATGTGTATCTAATGTGAAAGACCTGACTAAAAAGAAAGAGAGAGAGGAGAGAGAGAGCTCTATAGCTTTGCCTCATTCTTGTTTATCAGTTTACCATAACATATTTGTTCATAAGAATGCAAACAGAATATGTATAGAATCTGTGTAGAGCATAATGGGAGATTACCTACAGAATTATTATTTTGACACTAACTTTCCATTAACCCTTTCACTCCCCCCTTTGACATGATTTTATCATGTCAACCATGCATGGTGTGAGAGACGCGAGCAATTAACAAATGGTGAATAAGGCAGGTCCCTGGATTGTGTGTCAACCCAAGAGGCTTGCACCATTGGTTCTGCTACCCTTGCCTCCCCCCTTGTGGACACCTTAGCGCGGTGCAGCGATGTCTAAGAGATGAACTGTCACCAGATCCTGTACCCCCACCGAGGTCTCCTCCTGATCATAGTTCTTTGTCCGGTGGAGTGGACCATGTGGGGGTCATAGGGTCGAATAGGGTCAATCCACGAGGCCCACGAAACCTTTGTCCACCAGTTGACCCTTGCCAGGGCTCGCATCATTCGGTTGCATTCATCACACGGTTGCGACAGAGGTTTGACCTTCCTCTGTGTCTACTTCCTGTATCCACAGCTGTGGAGTATAGTCCCACCTCGCTGACACACACTGGTACCGTTTGAAACAACTGTGTGCCCACGCTCTCAGAGGCACACCTCGTCCCATGAGGTCTATAGGACAGTCTGGTGGGTGCAGCAGAGGACAGATGACATCCAGTCCAGCCAGTGAACAGTTCAGTGATGTTGTCCCAGGGATGCTACCCCCCTGTCGCTGGACAGAGGTAGAGATGCTGGTGTTGGTAAGGCTCGAGCTCCTGGCTCCACCCCAGATGCTGGAGGTGCAATGGATGCGCTTGGGTACCAGTCCATTCTTCTTCTAGGGACTGAAGTCGTACAGTCACTCGCCCTACAACTTTTTCTACGTTGCAGGCACATGTCGTGATGATCTGGTGCCCTCCGACATGCATCTTCCCTGTACCCTACACCTTTAATCGAGTGCCGATACAAAGGTGCTCGGCCAGGGCAGGACCAATAATGGCCTGAGGGGTTGGCATCACAATGGCTGGAGCCCGTAACGTTTTATCCTTATTCACTACATCTGTAGTTATCTATGTGCTGTTGTAAGTTATCTCCCATTAGCCTTGAGTGTGTGATTGTTGACCATATGAAATCTGCAAGCAGTGGTTGTGTTGTGATGAGTGTGTTATGATGAATGAGCTGGATGATGAGACCTATGTGTTGTGCTGCGAGTAGGTGGCAGACAAAATTGTTCAAAGTCAGGAGACATCCTTATCCATACTTAATGTATTCAGGCTTATAGAGCTTCTAACCTTCACCCTTATCCAGACTACCTAACTGTAATTAGCTTGCTTGCTTGTTTTTTTCTTGCCTTCTGATTGTTGCTCTGAGTGTTGCTATCCCTGTGCTGTTGCAATCCTGGAATTTCCCCGTTGTGGGACTAATAAAGGCTTATCTTATCTTATCTTATCTTATCTTATGATGGGAATAAATAACGCAGGAATGCTATAAGTCTCACACCCGTACCTATGTGTGGTGAGCTATGTATGATTTATGTATTATCAGTAGCAAACTGTGTTTACAAATAACCTGTGATGGCAGAATGGTCTTCCTCATCGTCATCCTCCATCTTGGGGTCCTCAGCTCTTCCTCTCGACCCAGCAATTGGTCTAAGACTTGCTGATGACTCCCACTGTGGAAAATTGCATTTGTTGATGCCCTTCTGGGCTTCTGAATATATGGCCTATAGTGTTGTACTCTGCTCCTTTTATTAGATCTACATCTAGTTATCCTTTTACCATAACCAGTTTGGAATTTGCTTCAAATTTTCTGTCATCCTCTTGTTTGTTAATGTTAAGGAGATTTCTGGTCGTCAATGTGCACCGCCTTTTGTGCTGTGGTTACCCAGTTAAGAGACAATGCGTTTGGTTTTATTTTGGGAGAATATTCTATGTTAAGGTCAGGTATTGGTTTTCCATGGATGGCTCTATTCCACAGTATTGGTGTCAAAATGTCCAACATTTTCTAATCCATGTGTTTGGGTCTAACCAGCGGGATGTGTGGAACCCCCCATAGGTTGAAATGTCTCTTATCCTCTTCAATTAGGGCAATGGATGCTTCCACACATTTCCTTGTTCACCAGTCCAATTTTATGACCAATCTGGAGGATGGATTTGCAAATAATGGTTGTTAATAATTTGGATCAGATCTGTTCAATCACCTATAGTACATGGGGTACAATGATACTTTTACAGATGTTGATAGGTGTTCTACTGGTAGCTTGCCATTTGCAGAATTTAAGTTGCAGAAGTTACTTTTCTGACCCTTGAAAAGTCCTGTGCGTCATTACCCAGAGTTCCTACTTTACATGCAATAATTTAATTTTTGCTAATTTTCTGCATACATGTAGAAGTGAGTCCACTTATCTGTTCTTGTCTTTAAGTATGCAGTCCAGTTTTTCCGTGGTGGGTGTGGGCGCCTCCCTCCCGCCAGCAGCGGCCATTGTGGGGCCTGCTCCTCCTCCTCCTCTGCTGTCCTCCCCCTCCTCCTTTTGGCCTCCTTTTATAAGAGAAACAGATTCATGGGGAGCCTCTGGCTCCCCTTGTGTCAGCAATTCCATAAATAAGTGTGTGTTTTTCCTTCAAATTTTATTTTCCCCTTCTTATTCAGATTTCCAACCTTGAGTCAAGAAAAGAACTGCTTCAAAGCCTTTATTTAATTTTAGCTAATTGATACAAGCTGGAATAATAAGATTTACTCTCCACCATGCCAAGAGACATTATTTGTACTACTGTAATTGAATGTTGTGTGGATTTTTGTTTATGTACTGCATATACCTTCATGTTGCTATTCATTTTTGCCATTCAGTGTTTTTATCTTCCAAGAGTTCTGTTCGGTGACATCCTATGCATACCCTCTATTGGGGAGGAACATAACTGGGATGTTAGATTGACTTTAAATAACTGAGTATATCGTAAAGCTGTAATCTTTGCTGTGAGTGTTTGCTCATTAATGCTAATATTCACAATTAAAAGAAATGCACTGAAAGAATGGAAACCTAATGCCTCATTGCTGCTTTAAGTACTTGGAAACATTTAAGATGGCTGCCTACATTTGTGCCTTCTTCCTGACACTCTTAAGCAAAATTTAATTTATTTATTGTTGGTTTTCTGTTTGTTTGGTTTTTAATGCTACAGCTGCAAATCTTACATGGATTTTTAGTTTTCTTTGTAACACATACTCTGCTTTCATTTCTTTTTCCATTTCCATCTCAACATCAGAAATATTTTCTACACTTGCTAAATCCACTGTTCTTCTCACTTCACCGACGTACTTTTTCCATCAGAAACACTCACTCAATCTTTTCCATCCACTATCCATCTGTGTACAAGATTTCACCTGTCCCTGGACTAGCTGATGAAGCTGCACATCTCACATCTATAATCTTTCAATATTAAAACTTCCTTTCATTCGTCTGGTCTCGGTTCTCTTCAGCCTTCATCAATATTCTGTTACCACCTGCTTTTCTTCTTCATGATTCACTGTCCCGTCGTTCATACTACTGACCTTTCGATTTGTTTTGGTATTAAATAATGCCTCTGGGTTTGAACATCTGCCTTTCGAAGAATATATAAAAATAACACGTCTGCTGATTGCTCTGAAAACTAAAGTATAACAGAGTCATCTGTATCTTGGTGTGGTGGAGTTTTCTGTCTTTTTCTTCTGAACCGATACCCTCCGGACGAGCTAACACCATGCCTACAAAACTATAACAATTTTTAGATACAAAAATGTAAAACTTTCATTAGCCCCCAAAAACAATTCTAAAAATATTTAAATCAAGGCTCAACAACCACGTGACATGCGGACCATCTGTGTGTGAACCGCTGGTTTGTTTATCAAGCTACACTGGTTGTCTTGTGTGTGTCAGAGCTGCAGATCTATGTGCACAGGACATTAAAGCCTTGTTTATGCTCCACCTCCGCTCTGTGCATGCGTCTATGATGCTTGTACCCTTTGGATAAGGCCGGTGTGCACACAGCTATATGTATGTATATGCTTCATTCTTGAGTCTACTCGGCCGAGTGTTTGCTTCTTTTACCTCAAATTATCTTCTTGTTTCTCTAGTCTACTCTAGTCATGTTTGTTTTAATTCATCTTCTTCTGTAACGCTTTTTACTCATCACTGGATGATCAAAAACCATCACCCTTGTTACGCTGCCATCTCTCATCCCCATACAAAGTTTAAGGAAATGTGTAAAGAATGTAACTTTCATGTAAGCTTACAGCTTTTCCCTAAATTGTCATTTTTCTCCTAACAAATTTTGGATTTTTTTCTTTGTAAATTTGCAAGGTTTTTTTTTTCAGAAATTTGTGACTCTTTCCAAAATATTTTTGTAAATTTGCAACTTTTCCTCAAATGTGCAATTTTCTCTGAAACTTGCACAGTTTTACCTTTATAACTTTTTGCATAAATTTTCAACCTTTGTCTTAAATTGTGATTGTAAATCAGCATTTTTATCATATTTTGCACCTCCATCTTACAAACTTGTACCCGATCTACCCTCACACATTCATACCCCATGTCGAGTTAAAAAATGCCTACTGCAAATCTCTTACTTTAACAATGTGATTAGATTTCAACAAATTTGTAAAGCATAAGCAATACTTTTCTCTAGCTTTTCTTGAACTCTTGGCTGCACTGCCCTCACATGTTTGGTTAATTGGTTGTTCCAAATTGTCCCCAGACCTCTTTCTCCTATAGGCCCTTAGAATAGAGGGCTAGTACTAGTGGTGGTCTTTGAGACTAGAAAATGTGCTAATAAGTTTAGTTCATATCCATAAAGTTTTGGGAAATGCACAAAAAATACAGATAGGAGGGTCTGGGAATCTCCAAATATGTATTGACCCTTGAGTATAAAGGAGCCCTAAACCTGCATCCTTCCTCTTGGCCAGCAGGTGGCTAGTTTTCTTGTAGTAAAAGGTCAGACTGCCTGATATTCTGTGGAAAAATGACCTTTCAAGCCTCAAGAATTTTCCAGATTTTGGTCTAAATTGCAAGCCTTCTTTTTATTAGATGTTTCTTAGGCGGAACATGGGTGGGCAATATAAGCTGCGGCTTCAGCCATCACCCTTTTCGGATAACTTATGTTGAATTGTACAATCAGGGGAGTTTAATGTTTAATTCGACCTTGTTGGATTTTTCCTTGATATATTGTTCTGTTCCTTTCTTTTAATCTTTTAATCTAAATCTGTCCAAAAAATAAAGATTCATTCATATTTATATGCTCTTTCTCTAGCTACTCAATAGTTTGCATACATGGTAGCATTTTAGATGAGAAAACACACCGACCTCTCAGCTATAAGGCTGAGAACATTATGATCAATTATCTTAGTTTTACTGTTAGATTCACTCCTTGCTTGTTAAAAAGGATACCAACTTGCAAAATGCCTAATTTAAGACTTCAAGACAGCAAACCTTAAATGACGTCATACTTTTCTATCCGTTCCTGTCCCACTCTCCCCCTTTGAAACAGAACGGCTTAATATCAAAGCTGTTCTTTTTCAACATCCTGTAGGGAAGGATACACATTGTGTTGCTAATTGGGGGACCCCCCGGGTGCCCTTGTGGGTGTTTGAGCCCAGTGGCCAAATTGCTGACATAGGAAGTAAGTCCCATGGGGGCCTCTGACTGTATTATTCAAACTCTGACCTCCTGTGGCCCTGCAGCTGATACTGATAGGGCAAATTAGGTGGGGCATGAGTATGACTTTTTTGAAGATTGGTCATGTATTGTGTCTGCTCAGTATGTGGTCTTGGCATGTCTCTGCTATGGAAAGCAAGAATACTGTACTTACATGTGCTCAGTTGTTCCTCTTTAACCATTCTTTCGATGTCCCTTTGTACTGTTGCTGCGGAGGGAGGAGGGGGTCACTAGGCGGTGGCGGAGGTGGAGGGTGGATGCCTCCAGGGGGCCTGAAGAGGGTCTCACAAGGTCACTGGGGAAGGGATGGTCCACAGCCAACACATCGTCTCAAATTAATAGGGAAACAGACAGGTTGTTAAACAGCGTGTTTTTGTCCTTTTCCGTTTTGTGGTGTTGATTATTTTGCGCTTGTTCTCACCATTGCAACATAAGCCTCTTATTCTTATGTTTTTTTTTTCTTTCCTTCCTCCAATCGTTTCTCCATATTTTGTCTTGCGTCCTGCACAAAACTTTAACATTTCATGTTTTCAAATTTTCTCAAAAAACAAATTTCCCTTTCCATTTTCTGCCCACTCTCACTTCCACAAGGTTAATCTCTACAACAAAAAACTCCTATTTATTTATTTATTTATAATTTAATTCATTTATATATTTACTTATCTGTTCCAATCTGCAATTTCCCATTTTTCATTTAAATTCTCTCACCTTTATATAGTGTCCACCTAGGATTTCCTACAGTTTTATTGAGGAATAAATCTCCCTTTTCTCCAGTTTTATTGTATATGTAGGAATAGTTATTATTCTTATACCTCCCTCTGCCTATTTTAAAGTTGAGCCTTTTCTCTCCAAGCTGAGTGGGCATGCTTTTGCCTCACTACAAACAAAACCCACATAGGCGGGCGTGGGAGGACTTTATCATGCCGTGCACAGACTTAAAGCTTTCCTTTCAGCCAGAGAGATAAGGTTCCAAATTTATTATTAAGATTTAAGTTCTTAATGGCAGTAATTTTGTGAAATAGTGCACTTACTATTTTTGGCCACACGAAGGAGGCACTGTGGCGCAGCTTGAAGGTGGTTCAAGATGGCGTTCTCATGCATATGCGCAGTGAATGCAACAGCACAAGATGGCTCCTGAGCCTATTGTTCACAAACCACGTCGTCTTTTTTTTTTTAAGGAAATGGAGTGCTTCCTCCCTAACCCCAGCTGTACACATGCCAGAATAACCTTATAACTTTAATTCAGCACTTCATTTTAATACTGTTACCTTAAATAATTCTCCTCTCAGTAACCTAATTTACAATCTCACCTCCACTCGGTGAGGGGGGCGTATTACCTCTCTCCTTTGTTCTGGCCACGCAGTCCGGAGCGCGCCATTAGTTAAATCATACTATGTGGAAAGTTTAATAGATATTTCCAACTCCCGGTATTTCTCAAACCACACTTTTATCCCCTAAAGAGACAGAATTTCACAGACATTCACGACCAGGCTAACCCTAGTTCCCATATTTGAGGAGACGAACACGGTTGATTCCGCTGTTCACTAAGTCTCAGTCCTAAAGCCGAAAGCAAACAGCCCCAAGAGCACTTTGTGGTAGGATCTGCCCTTCGCATATTACAACTAAACGTTGAAGGCCTATCTGCAGCCAAGCGAAGCCTTATCGAAGTCCTCGCCTTCCAACATTCGATTGATGTAATCTGCCTCCAAGAGACTCATATTGGCACAGAGGAAGCTGGCCGCTTCACCATCAAAGGCTTTGACCTCCTGTGCTATGTTCTACATGCTAAACATGGACGTGCCACCTATGTGCGTTCTGACATAGTTGAAGCAAATCACCTGATAACAACACATTTCTCAGACACCATAATCATTGGTGGCTTCCATATTGTCAATGTGTACAAGCCCCCTAATGCCAACTGGGATCTGCAGGTCTTACCCACCCTACCCCACCCTGCCATCTATGTGGGGGACTTTAACAGCCATCACCCTGACTGGGGGTACCCAGCAGTGGACAGTGATGGGGAGGCACTTTCAGACTGGGCATCCAGAAATGACCTCGCTTTGATATACGACCCCAAACAAAGAGGAACCTTCCACTCTGCTAGGTGGAAGAAGGACTATTCTCCTGACCTGTGTTGGGTCAGCTCTTTGAATGGGGAGCCATATCCTACACAGATCCTCATTCTTGATGATTTTCCACACAGCCAACACCGGCCCCTGCTTGTACACATTGGCCTACAACTTCCAGTCATATACAGCCCAAGGAAGATGCGCTGGAACTTCCGCAAAGCCAACTGGAAGAAATTCAGTGAAACTCTGGACCGGAGCATTGTTACCATCCCACTCCACACCATCACTGTAGATGAAGTATACAACCGCTTCTGCAGCGCAATCTTCAAGGCTGCCCATACTGCAATCCCACGAGGCTACCGACCCCTCTATGTCCCATGTTTGGACGGAGAAAGTGCTGCCCTCCTACAATCCTATCAAACATCAGGGGACCCAGAGATAGCAGACCATCTCATTGAATCGCTAAATACAGCCCGGCGAAAGAAATGGGAGGAGACAGTTGCTGACCGGAGCTTTACCCACTCTAGCAGGAAATGTTGGAGCCTCATCCGTCGCCTAGGAGCTGCACAGAAGCCCCCTAGCCAAAGCCGAGCATCCGTCACACCCAACCAAGTTGCATCCCACCTACTGACTATCGCCAAAGCACCCCAAGACAAAGACACCAGAAGAGCAGTTACAACTGAGCTAAAAAAACACCAAAAAATGCCTGTAGAGGAAACGAACCCTGAACCCTTCGAGGCTGCTGAACTGGAGAAAGTCCTACAGGGCCTGAAATGTGGAAAGGCAGCAGGATACGATAACATCTTCCCAGAATTCATGAAGAATCTTGGCCCCCGAGCCCTAACCTGGTTGACACAATTCTACACAAGGATCACACAAACGAACTCGATCCCAAAGAAATGGCGGACAGCAAAGGTCATTGCCATCCCAAAACCTGGCAAAGACCACAAACTACCAGCAAGCTACCGCCCAATCTCCCTACTCAGCGTTCCTTACAAAATCATGGAGCGCCTAATACTGCAACGCATTTCCCCAGAAATAGAGGATATTCTAAGTGTGGATCAAGCAGGTTTCCGCAAGGACCGCAGTACAGGAGAACAAGTACTGGCCCTAACCACCTTCATTGAAAATGGCTTCGAGAGCAGACTGAAGACAGGGGCTGTGTTTCTCGATCTTACAGCCGCCTATGATACGGTCTGGCACAAAGGCCTCCTCCTGAAACTTATAAAGGCGATCCCTGCTTGGGCAACAGCAATTATAAAAACCCTGCTGACCAACCGAAGGTTCAGAGTCCACCTCAGTCAGAACACAAGTGCATGGAGAATGCAGAAAAACGGACTCCCACAAGGCTCAGTTCTAGCTCCAACTCTGTTCAACCTCTACATAAACGACCTGCCTACTACAAAATCCCGCAAATTCATCTATGCAGACGACATCTGTTTGGCATTCCAAGCACCAGACTTTGAACCACTGGAACGGGTGCTCACGGAAGATCTTGCTAAACTGGACCAGTTCTGCAAAATCTGGCGCCTAAAACCAAGCCCAGCAAAAACCGTCTCCAGTGTATTTCATCTCCACAATGCAAAAGCTTCCAGAGAACTAAACATCCACCTGAGCGGACTCAAGCTTAAGCATGCCCCAGATCCAACTTATCTTGGAGTGACCCTTGATAGGACCTTATCCTTCAAGGAACATCTAAAGGGGACGGCTGCTAAGGTGAAAGTACGAAACAACCTGCTCTGCAAGCTCGCTGGTGCAAAATGGGGGGCGGCAGTCTCCACCCTGCGCACCTCAGCACTGGCCCTTTCATACTCTGTAGCAGAATATTGTGCCCCTGTCTGGTCCAGGTCATCTTACACACACCATGTAGACACCCAGCTCAACTCAACCATGAGAACTATAACTGGAACAATCCGCTCAACACCACTCCCCTGGCTCTCTGTACTGTCAAACATAGCCCCTCCACACATCCGGCGAGCAGCATTAACTCAAAGGATGCTCCAAAAAGTTAAAGATTTTCCTCACTTACCAATCCATGCAGATATCTACACCCCACCCACTGCCCGACTTTCATCCAGACGGCCGATTTGGAAAAACCCTCCCCCAGCTGACTTTACCATCCAGACAGCTTGGCAAGAGGAATGGGAAACCAAGGAGGTCCCAAACAAACAGCTGGTGATAAACCCCAACCAACAGGTCCCGGGCACCAACCTCCCAAGGAGACAGTGGTCTACACTCAATCGCTTCAGGACTGGACATGGCCCCTGCTTGGCCAGCCTTCACAGATGGGGCAGTAGCCCTAGCCCACTGTGCGCATGTGGAGAGGAGCAAACTATGGAACACATCATAGAGGCTTGCCCGCTCCAAAGACTGGAAGGAGGATTACACACCCTCCATACAGCAAACCAGGAGGCAACTGCTTGGCTTAAGGACTTTGCATTCGCTAAATAAATAAATAACTAAGTCTCATTATTCCGGCACAGACTGCAACCGAAATTTGCGGGACCAGGCTAACCCTAGTTCCCATATTTGAGGAGACGAACACGGTTGATTCCGCTGTTCACTAAGTCTCGTTATTCCGGCACAGACTGCAACCGAAATTTGCAGGACCAGGCTAACCCTAGTTCCCATATTTGAGGAGACAAACACGGTTGATTCCGCTGTTCCCTAAGTCTCTTATTTTGGCACAGACTGCATCCGAAATACTTCACCTACATGGTATTGTTCCTTAACAGCATCAGGTTCTAATCCTTACTATTTTCATTTGAGAAGACTGGCACGGCCGTTGCCCCTAAGTCTTATTAAGTTTTGGATACAAACTGCATCCCAAAACCTCACCGATCCGTTTAATCTTTTGTTAGATATAGGACACTTTCGCTGAGACCTCGGCAGGTCCCCCACGCACAAGCGGTGCCGTGACTAACTCTGATACACAGAGGACACTTTCACTGGGGGTCTTCTTTCAGCCCCGAGTACAAGCAGTGCCTTGTGTCCAGCAGATTAACCGGTCGTGGCCTTGCTCCACAGCAGCATTGGGTCGAACACTTTCAATGGCTCCCCCTGGCATCAGATTACTAAAACCTGGCTCTTTTCATTTGAGGAGACGTACCTGGGTGATTATTAGTCACCCTGGCTCCTAAGTCTCGTCATTTTGGTTCAGACTGACTCCAAAATGTTTTATTTGACAGACCATACACCCGTGAATTGTATGTCTATGATCGCGACCGTTCTACCTCAGACTGAAAATAGAACATGTGCTCTTTCCTTTTAACTTTTCAAACTATTTGACTATTTGTTTAGACTTTACGTTTGACTCCCAACCAAATGATAAAATTTGGGGATCGGATATATCCCTTTATCAGACAACTGTAAATTTAGAATGGCCAAACTGCAGAAATTTGTGTAAAAAAGGTTTTCTGCTTACCTTTTTTTTTTTGTTCAGGCGCCACCGCTGTCTGCAAAAGGGTCCTTCCGATTTGTTGCGTTCAGGCTCGCCTCAGAATATTTCCTCCGGGTCACCGGCACCAATTTGTTAGAAAAAATACCCGATTCTTTAATTGAAAGATCCAAGAACAAGCCGGAGATTTCTTCAGTTTAAAGATGGAACATTTATTTAGAAGTCACAAGTAAAGCAAGCAGCGCTGGGTGCAGCGTGAAGCAGCTCCCTCTGGAGCGTTGCCACACTGACCACAACTTCCGGGTGCGTGTTACAGTTATCTTCTCGGGTTGGTTGGGCCAACCCCCGTACAATAGGATGGGCTTGTACGTGACTGTCTGATTGGCCAATTTAACTCTGATGTGAACAGGCCATCCGCTGATCACGCTGCTGTTCTAGAATGTGCAATCAACAGTGTACTTGAATTTTGGATCCGGATGTGTACCTAATGTGAAAGACCTGACTAAAAAGAGAGAGAGAGAGGAGACAGAGTGCTCTATAGCTTTGCCTCATTCTTGTTTATCAGTTTACCATGACATATTTGTTCATAAGAATGCAAACAGAGTATGTATAGAATCTGTGTAGAACATAATGGGGGATTACCTACAGAATTATTATTTTGGCACTAACTTTCCAATAACCCTTTCAGTGCGAAGGAAAAGATGTGGAGGCGAGGCACGAGCGTAGGTCAGCACAGATTCTTTATTTACCCTCTAACATGAATACAGCCTGTTGGCCCCAGCGTGGCCGCTGGGGCCCGGTTGAGTAGTAATGAGAGTAGAAGTGAGAGTGAAGAGAAAGAGATGAGGGAGAGCAGCTCTTTTATACTGTTGTCCATACAGAGAGAATGCATGGCACATTAGCATATCAATTGTCATCTACAACCATTGGTCAATACACATGATTAGCATGACATTGGTTGGCACAAAGATGCATGCATTCAGTCCCGTCTGACTGTCTCCTGTGGTTCTTTTGGTCGTGTGTCAGTTGTCCTCTGCTTCCTCCGAGCTCCTGCTGGGTGACTGCTGGGTGTGAGGAATGCTTCAAAGAAATGTCCCAGAGGAATGTCTCCCCACTGTGTTTAGTGTCACCACAAAGCATTTATTTTGGAGACAGTATTGTAATACTATAGGAAGAGAAACACAGCTATCAGATATTTGGGGAATGACTAAGAAAATGAGTGGTATTAGAAGAGAGTACAAAATACCAGTGTTAGACAGGAATGGGGAAATAGCTATTACTAATATAGACAAAGCAGAACTTTTGGCACAAACTTTAGTGAAGATTCACAGTTCAGAAAACCTACCAAACACAATTAGACAAAGCAGGGAAAGTACTTTATCCAAACACCCACATGTAAACATAAAGAGGAATACTTCAATGGACACGATAGATTTGCCATTCACTCTGTCGGAATTGAAAAGGGCTATTCTGGAATTTAAGCAGTCTTCACCAGGGAAGGATGGCTTATGTTATAGGATGTTATTGCACATGGAGGAGAGTGTACTTCAAACAATATTAAAGCTATTTAATAAAGTTTGGGAAACTGGGAAGATTCCAAGGGCTTGGAAACAATCAGTTATAGTACCAGTCTTAAAGCCAGGGAAAGATTCATCAGATCCCAATAATTATAGGTCGATAGCTCTTACCTCACAGTTAGGGAAAACATTGGAACAAATGGTGACTGAAAGGCTGAATTACATTTTGGAAGGGAGGGAATGTCTTTCTCCTTTTCAAAGTGGGTTCCAAAAAGGGAGAAATACTATGGATTCCATTTTGCTCCTAGAATCTGAAATTAGGAAAGCCCAGGTAAATAGAGAAAATGTGATAGCTGTGTTCTTTAATGTAGAAAAAGCGTATGACATGCTGTGGAAGGAAGGGTTGCTGATTAAATTAAATCAATTTGGTATTAAAGGTAATCTCTACAATTGGGTATTAGATTTCCTTGATGATAGAACCATTGAGGTAAGAGCTGGTACAGAGTACTCCAAAATATATCAAGTTGAAAATGGTACCCCCCAAGGCAGCATGTGTAGCCCTGTTTTGTTTAACCCGTTGCACTCTGGTCAATTTCCCTAAAAACGCCAAAAAATAACGTACCCAAAGTAAATCAAAAGCTGTTCTTCAACCCTTTGCAGCATCTTCATGGGGTTGGTCTCATTTAAAAGAAAACACTTTGAATTTTTTGGCAAAACAGTCATAATCTCTCTAAGTGCTCCAGCCACTGAGTAACAGTCATCTAAACATACTGAACTTGAAGAAAATAAATTTCTCCTGGGTGTTTTTTTGGATGCAAATGCTTGCAAATAACACACAGCTTCAGATCCGGGCTGGAAAATGCAACAGAAATGTAGAACCAAGTGTTATCCAGCTGAGGTCAAAATTTTGTAACAATAACACAAAAAATGAATATATTACACAGCTTTTTTTCTTAGGTTGTTCCCAGGTGTTTTTGAACTGTGCCAAATGGCACAGTTTGGAAAAACGTCTATAACTTTTGAATGATTCAATATAGAAGCTTCATTTTGGGCTCTAATGAAAGGTGACACTCAGGGCTGTGTGTGTGTGTGGGGGGGGGGGGTTGTCCCCCCCCACCCCCCCGCTACAGAGGACGGACATCGCCCGGTGCGCCGCGGTCTACTACGCACAGTTGTAATTTACGATCGGTCAAAAGTCATTTTTGATGACAATTTTCAGGGATAAAGAATAATTTAGCTTATAACACTTACCTGTTCACAACAGCAGCGTAGCTGGCGAACTTCTCTTCCTCATTGTCAGACGAACATGAAGCTGGTCCGCTTGTTACAGACTCATGGTTCTGGTCACACGACCCGGTCAAAGCATAATTCCATTATTGCGGTTTTGTGCTTCCATGATTGCGGTTTTGGCAAACGATTTTTCAAAACAAATAAGAACAGTAATAAGAAAAAAAGACTGGCGAACGCCTGTGTGTCACCCAGCCTTACACAAAACAGCTTTCGAACTACTGTGCTTCAATTGGCTGGTTGTATTCACAGCCGTTGGTAGGCGGGTCCTTCTTGCTAGGTTTTCAGTCATTGGTTCTTCAAGGTTTCAGAAACCCAATTCAAGGCTCTTATTAGTCGAATGAGAGGTCAATCACATCTAAACCAATCAAAGCACTCCTTTGGCTTTCTGTTCGCGGCTGTGTCTGTAGTGGAAGAACGGAAATGCAGGTGGTTTTTCTTTTCAGTGCCTCCTAGGACGCACAGTGTGCGTACTAGGACGCCCTCGTGCGTCCTAGGACGCAGAGACGTGCCCGCCCGCGGTACACCAAAGTGCAACAGGTTAATATTATGAATAATGATATTTTTGAAGGAATCAACAGTGGAGTAGGGAAGGCCTTGTATGCAGATGATGGGGCCTTATGGATAAGGGGACGTAATCTTGTGTACATTCAGAGGAAAGTGCAGGCAGCAATAGACCAGGTTGAACAATGGGCAAACCGGTGGGCTTTTAAATTATCGGTCTCAATGACACAAGTAATTTGCTTCTCTAAAAGTCACAAAGAAATTTCTTTAAATCTTTATGGCCAAAAGTTAGAGCAAGTAAAGGTAGTTCGGTATTTAGGTGTGTTATTTGATGAAAAACTAACTTGGAAGCAGCATATTGAAAAAAACTAAAGGAAAATGTAAGAAAATAAATAATATTTCGAGATGTCTGGTAGGACGAGACTGGGGGGCTTCTAGGGTCTCTGTGTTGAGGGTGTATCAAGGACTAATGAGAGCTACACTAGACTATGGATGTGTTGCGTTCATGTCGGCTGCTGATTGTCACCTGAACGAACTGGACATAGAGCAGACAATGGCTCTTAGGATATGTCGTGGTGCATTTAAAACTTCTCCAGTATCAGTTATCCAAGTGGAGACAGGCGAAATGCCCTTAAGATTAAGAAGAACCAAATTAATGCTGGCATACTGGATCAACTTGAAAGGGCATAAGAGGTCACATCCTGCAAAAGCTATTCCTAATGATTGCTGGGAACACAGTGAGTCCAACATTGATAGCTTTGGATGGATAAGTGATGCCATTGTGGAGCAGGCAGGATTAAAATACATAGATTTTAGCCCAACAGTCCTGTGGTCTGTTATTCCTCCATGGCTGTTTAAGATGCCACTGGTAGATTTTGATATACAACAACTGAGGAGGCAACATAAGCAATCAGCAACAGATTATATAGTGCATAAATACATGAACAGGACTTCAGAAACAGGCTGATAGCATTTACCGATGATTCCAAGGATCCTACAACTGGTGGTGGTGGAGCTGCGGTATACATTCCTCACTATAAAATATCTATCAATAAAAGAACCAGCTGTGATGACTCACCTGCAGTATCTGGTGGACTGGGAGGGGTATGGGCCGGAGTGGCGCTCCTGGGTGCTTCCATCCTTCGTGTTGGATAGTCAACTCATCAGGGATTTCCATCGGACGCACCCAGGTAGGTTGGATCAGGTGCCAGGAGGCACCTCTCGGTGGGGGGGGGGGGGGGTGTACTGTGATGACTCGCTCTCTGCCACAGCTGCACGCACACCAGTTCCTCATCGCTCACGGGCTATATAACCTGCTCTGCCTGCAAGACCGGCACAGAGCCGTCTGTCTCCCTGGCTATGTGAAGCTCTGCGCTCTTCATTCAGCCAAACATTCAGCCCTCGTCATCCCTGCCGTTTCGGCCTCTACCTGGAAGGATTCTCCTCAACTCCAAGTAAGCTCATCATTCTACTGACCTGTTCTGCGTTATCCCCTGTGCACAGGCGGAACTCCCAGGCGGCGGAATCCTTTCCTCCAGGCGGCGGACTACGCCTACCTCTCTCCTTCACACCGTCTTTTGTTAGCAGTGCTGGGTGGCAGACGCTGTCCTTCGGGATTGCCTCCGGGCCAACCTTCATTCACCACCACAGCTGTAACAGTAAGCCTCAGTTACTCCATCAATACACTCCAGTGTTGAACTGTGCTAATACCGTGCCTCTGCTCTGTTCTTAGGGTTGCCAGATTGCACGGCGCTCTGCTCGCTCCCAGCTGTTACGAGTCTACGGATCCACACACTCACATCCATATTCATTACACACACACGCACCCACACACAAACCCTATCACAATAAAGATAATTGAACCTACTCTTGAGCTTGTGTCTGTTCCCTGGGTCAGCCAATTATGTCAGTACGGCTCCGTCAGAACAACCCAGCGAACAGCGCGCTAACACGCCAAATAAACAACTTAGAAGCTCGAGTAGATCAAATAGCTTACCAGCAGCAAGTAATTCTTAATCAGCTGGTCCAAATTAATAGCCGACTGGATCGCCTGGCCGGACAGCAGACGTCTCCTCCAGCTTCAAGTAGCGCTCCGGCACCCATTAGCTCCCCACCTAGCCAGGCTAGTCAGGTTCCCTTGGCCCGACTCACACCGGTTCCCACACCCACTCGGTTTAATGGTAACCTAGGGGAGGCCCGGGGTTTTCTTCTCCAGTGTGTGATAGATTTTCAGCGGATTCCTGGGGATTTCCCAACAGATCACAGCCGTATTGGCTATGTAGCTAATTTACTGGAGGGGTGGGTTCTTGCGTGGGCTTATGCAGTTATGGCTAGACCTAGCTACGCTAACCTTACCTATACCCAGTTTGTTAGCGAGTTTATCGAGGTGTTTGACCACTCCGACTGGGATAATGTGCTCACCACCCGGCTGCTAAATCTTCAACGGGGGGCAGGTCCGTGGCGGACTATGCTGTCGATTTCCTGGTGGTAGCGGTGGAGGTGGGGTGGGAAGATGCCTCGTTATGCAGCATCTTTACTAGGAGTCTGAGCCCAAGTCTGCGGGATGAGCTAGCCCGCTTAGAGAAGCCGGAGAGGCTAACGGAGCTAATTTCCTTAGCTATTAGTTTAGACAACAGGCTGTGGGAGCGGGCAGCCGAGCGGAAGACATCCAGACGCTCGGACGCCCAGTTTCGCCGCTCTTCTCAGTCCCCTTAACTGGCCTTGCCATCGGTAGAGTCAGCTGAGGAATCAGAGCCTATGGTAATAGGACAAACGAAATTACCTTTGGCAGAAAGACAACGCCGTAGAGAGATTGGCCTGTGTATGTGCTGTGGTAATGAGGAACGTCACATTACATCCTTCCCCGTTCGGCCAAAAGGGGGAGCCTGTGCGTCACAGTAGGGGGTCTCATGGGCTCACCTCAGTTAAATCCCCTCTGTAAGTGTCTTTTACCCATTAGGTTCATGCACAATCGTACAGAATATTGCACACACGCCTTGGTGGACTTGGGAACTGAGCAGAGTTTCAACTCGGGGGAACTGGCAACCCGGTTGGGGCTTCCCTGCCGTTCTCTGGAGACACCCCTGAGGCTCATTGCTCTATCTAAAGCCCCGTTGATGGTGGTGTCCAAGCAAACTGCTCCTACCCCTGTCATCATTTCCGGGAACCATCGGGAGGACCTGAGCCTTTTTGTCCTGCCGGTTGCAGCCTCCCCAGTTATTCTGGGTTATCCCTGGCTCCGGCTCCATAACTCCTCCATCGATTGGCACACCGGTAAGATAGATGCCTGGAGCCCTTTTTGTTTAAGTGTGTGTCTGCAGTCCTCTGCATGTTCACCCTCCAAGCCCTTGGCTACTCTCGTCACCTCCCCTCCCGATCTCACTGGGGTCCCCTCTGAATATCATGATCTGGGGGCGGTGTTCAGTAAATCTCAGGCATTGTCTCTCCCCCCTCATCGGCCCTATGACTGCGCCATCAATCTCCGGGCTGGAGCCCCGCAGCCGGCGAGCCGCCTCTACAGCCTGTCTGCCCCGGAACGGGAGGCTATGGATGCATACATTAAGGAGTCCCTCAGCTCTGGCATCATCCGGCCGTCATCTTCGGCGGTGGGGGCGGGAGGTTTTTTCGTCGGGAAGAAGGATGGCTCCCTGAGGCCGTGCATCGATTTCCGTGCCCTAAATGACATCACCATCAAGGATAAGTACACCCTCCTTCTGATGGACACGGCTTTTGATTCCCTCCAGGGGGCCTCCTACTTTACCAAGCTGGACCTCCGCAATGCGTACCATCTGGTGCGGATCAGAGAGGGGGATGAATGGAAGACGGGTTTCCGGACCCCAAGCGGTCACTTTGAGTATTTGGTGATGCCGTTTGGACTGACCAACGCTCCGGCCGTCTTCCAATGCCTGATTAACGACGTTCTACATGATTTCCTGGGGTCATTCGTCTTCGTGTATCCCGACGACATCCTGATCTTCTCCCCATCATTGGAGGAGCATCACGTACACGTGAGGCGGGTTCTGCAACAACTCCTGGAGAATAAACTGTATGTGAAGGCCGAGAAATGTGAGTTTCACACTTCTAAAACATCATTTCTCGGTTTCATCTTTTCTCACAACCAGATCATCCCGGATCCCGGCAAGGTGAAGGCATTGGTGGATTGCCCCCCCCTTCTAGGAAACAGCTCCAACAGTTCCTGGGGTTTGCTAATTTCTACCGACGCTTCATCAACAACTACAGCATTATTGCTCTCCCCCGACCCGCTTCACCTCCCCCAAGACGGTTTTCCGGTGGACTGAGGAGGCCGCTGCTGCGTTCACTACCCTTAAGGAGCGGTTCTCATCCGCCCCCATCCTGACCCAGATGGACCCCGCTCTTCAGTGTCTGGTGGAAGTGGATGCTTCGGACTCAGGGGTGGGGGCTGTGCTTTCCCAGCATTCCCCGGTGGATGGGGTGGTCCGGCCTTGTGCGTTCTTTTCTCGCCGGTTGTCACCGGCAGAGAGGAACTATGATATCGGCGACAGAGAGCTTCTGGCAGTGAAACTCACGCTGGAGGAGTGGCGCCACTGGTTGGAGGGGGGCCACCCAGCCGTTTGTCGTCTGGACAGACCATAAGAACTTGGAGTACCTGAGGACGGCCAGACGCCTTAATGCCCGACAGGCCCGCTGGTCCCTGTTCTTCGGGCGCTTTAACTTTACCATCACCTACCAGCCTGGGTTGAAGAACACCAAACCAGACACCCTTTCCAGACAGTTCGCTCCGGACACAACGGAGGTGCCCAAGCAGTCCATTCTCCCGTCACCTTGCATCATGGGCATCGTGGGACGTGAAGGAAAAGCTCTTGAGGGCGCAGGAGGCCGAACTGGACCCGGGCGGGGGCCCAGCAGGTAAATTATATGTTCCCTCTCCTGTTCGGGGTGAGGTGATTCACTGGGCTCATTCCTCCAGGCATACTTGTCACTCGGGGGGGGGGGGGGGTCCCGCACGATCAGGATTCTTCAGAGGTTGTTTTGGTGGCCATCCCTCCGGAAGGACGTCACCAACTACGTCCGCGCCTGTCCTCAGTGCGCTACGGGTAAGACACCATCCTCTCCTCCTGCAGGGTTGCTCCACCCCCTTCCTACTCCCGGCAGACCCTGGTCACACATTGCACTTGACTTTGTTACTGGTCTTCCTCCATCTAACCATTACACTGTTGTTCTCACTATAGTGGACCGTTTCTCCAAGGCCGCCCACGGCAAAGGATACAGCGGATGTGCTTGTACATCACGTGATGAGGCTACATGGGATTCCCTCAGACATCGTCTCCAACCAAGGTCCCCAGTTGTTGTCTCAAGTGTGGAAATCATTCTGTAATTTCCTGAGATTGATGTTTATCAATCTTTTTTTTATTGATGTTTATTTTTTGGAAATCACAGATTCCTGTGATTTCCTCAGTCAGTTCGGGTTGGAAACAACATCTCCAACTCTGTCACGCTGAGTACCGGAACCCCTCAAGGCTGTGTACTCAGTCCACTGTTGTTTACACTTCTAACACATGACTGTGTATCCAAACACGAGGGGAACCAGATTATTAAGTTTGCAGATGACACCACGGTGGTGGGACTTATTCAGAGGGATGAGGAATCAATGTACAGGGAAGAAGTGAGAGACCTGGAGGGCTGGTGCAGGGAGAACAATCTGGTGCTCAACGTGGACAAAACGAAGGAGATGATTATCGACTTCCGACGGTCACAGCCTGAGCACGTCCCCCTCAGCATCGGCGGCCGTTTAGTGGAGAGAGTAGAGAACATCAAGTTCCTCGGAGTGCAGATCTCACAGGACCTGACCTGGAGCAAGAATTCCTTGGAGATCAGGAAGCGGGCTCAGTAGAGACTACACTTCTTGAGGAAACTCAAACAGGCCTCTCTCCCCATCTGCATCCTCAGGACCTTCTACAGAGGTGTGGTGGAGAGTGTTCTGACGTACTGCATTGCTACATGGTACTCCAGCTGCAGTATGTCAGACAAAAAAGCCCTGCAGAGGATAGTCAAGGGGGCAGAGAGGGTAATTGGAGTCTCCCTCCCCTCTGTCCAAGAACTTTTTCAGAACCGTTGTAGGAGCAGGGCACTGAACATTGTCAAGGACCATTCTCACCCTCTGCATAAACACTTTGAACTTCTTCCATCTGGTAAACAATTCCAGAGCATCAGAGGCAGAACCACCAGACTGATCAACAGCTTCCTCCCACAAGCTGTCAGGATGCTGAACAGCTGACCCGGAATCTCTCATACACACTACTGCACCTATGGACATTTTGTATATTATAGTTAGTTATTCTTTTTCCCCAAGTATGTCTCAGGGATGTGTGAATGGATGGGGGGGTGGGGGTGGGGGGTGGAGCTATGTGGGAGTGTGTCTTAGTCATGCTGCTTCTTATATGGATGCTGAGAGAAACGCAATTTCATCTTGCCTGCACTACAGTTGTATGTACAGCAATATGACAGTAAAGTTTGATTTGATTTGATAATGCTCTGGGAGCCACGGTGAGCCTATCCTCTGGCTACCACCCACAGAGCAATGGACAGTGTGAGAGAGCCAACCAAGATCTGGAGGCTGCGCTGCGCTGCGCTGCGCTGCGCTGCACTGCGTCATCTCCTCCAACCCTGCATCATGGAGCACGCACCTCCCATGGATCGAGTACGCCCACAACTCCACAGTATCATCAGCGATTGGCATGTTGCCTTTTGAAGCCTCCTTGGGTTACAATCCCCCGCTTTTTCCCAAGGAGAAGGGAGACATTGCCGTACCATCTGTCCGGGTCCATCTAAGACGCTGTCGACGGATTTGGAGGACGGTCTGGGCGGCGCTCCAACGCACGGCGGAGCGCAACTCCAGGGTGGATAATCGCCGCAGGAGACCGGCCCCACCCTACCATGTGGGTCAACAGGTTTGGCTTTCTATGCAGCATATTAACCTCAAGGCTGAGAATAGGAAGCTATCTCAGCGTTTCATTGGGCCTTTTCCTATTGAGCGGATTATTAATCCAGTGGCTGTGCGCCTGACTCTCCCCCCCTCCCTCCGCATCTGTCCTACGTTTCATGTGTCACAGGTCAAACCTTTTTTCTCCAGCCCTCTCTGTTCCCCTCCCAGGTCTCCACCTCCACCAGTGGTGATCGACGGCGACCCAGTGTGGAGGGTCAACTCCATCCTGGACGTCCGCCGCTGGGGTTGCGGCCTGCAGTATCTGGTGGACTGGGAGGGGTATGGGCCCGAGTGGTGCTCCTGGGTGCGTCCATCCTTCGTGTTGGGATAGTCAACTCATCAGGGATTTCCATCGGATGCACCCAGGTAGGTTGGATCAGGTGCCAGGAGGCACCTCTCGGGGGGGGGAGGGGGGGAGTACTGTGATGACTCGCTCTCTGCCGTTAGCTGCCACAGCTGCGCGCACACCTGTTCCCTATCGCTCACGGGCTATATAACCTGCTCTGCCTGCAAGACCGGCACAGAGCCGTCTGTCTCCCTGGCTACGTGAAGCTCTGTGCTCTTCGTTCAACCAAACATTCAGCCCTCGTCATCCCTGCCGTTTCGGCCTCTACCTGGAAGGATTCTCCTCAACTCCAAGTAAGCTCATCATTCTACTGACCTGTTCTGCGTTATCCCCTGTGCACAGGCGGAACTCCCAGGCGGCGGAATCCTTTCCTCCAGGCGGCGGACTACACCTACCTCTCTCCTTCACACCGTCTCTCGTCAGCAGCACTGGGTGGCAGACGCTGTCCTTTGGGATTGCCTCCAGGCCAACCTTCATTCACCACCACAGCTGTAACAGTAAGCCTCAGTTACTCCATCAATACACTCCAGTGTTGAACTGTGCTAATACCGTGCCTCTGCTCTGTTCTTAGGGTTGCCAGATTGCACGGCGCTCTGCTCGCTCCCAGCTGTTACGAGTCTACGGATCCATGCACTCACATCCACATTCATTACACACACACGCACCCACACACAAACACTATCACAATAAAGATAATTGAACCTACTCTTGAGCTTGTGTCTGTTCCCTGGGTCAGCCAGTTATGTCACCAGTCATCACTTATCAGTATACACAGTTGAGCTAGTTGCCATTATATTAGCTTTACAGTGGTTGGAGATAAATTGTAGGAATAATGCAGTCATTGCTTCAGATAGGTGGGCAGCTCTCAAGAGTGTTCAGTCACTGCAGTCGTGTAGGCAGGACCTAACTGTAGAAATCCACTCCTTAATTTACAACCTCTACAGTAAAGGTCAGTCAATAAACATTCTTTGGGTTCCAGCCCACATTGGGATAGAGGGTAATGAGGATGTGGATTTATTAGCAAAACAATGATTAAAATTTGAAACAATAAATCTGGAAATCTCACTCAGTAAAATTATATAGTAGAAAAGTGGCAAGAATATTGGGACTCAATAGATACAGGAAGACATCTTTATGACATTCAAAAGCGGGTGGACTCTGGAATGGGAGTTGGCAGAAAAAGGAAAGAGAAGATACTCATCACCCAATTAAGAATAGGACATACTACTTTGAACCAGATGCTACATAGATAGGTAAACACCCAACTGGCAGCTGTGCACATTGTGGTTCTCCGGAAACAGTTCAGCATGTTTTGTTGGAATGTCAGGGATACCAGGAACAAAGGAAACATCTGATTGCAGTAATGGAAAGGGCTAATTTAAGTTTTGTTTTGGAAAACACGTTAGGAACTTGAGTCAAAGAAATATATGTAGGTCTATTTAGATATTTAAGTGCAACTGGATTAATTAAAACAATTTAGTTTTTATTTTCCCTACCATTCTCTTGTCTACACTCCAACCTGGTGGGTGGCGGTGGTGCACCTGTGAGCTGGTTGCCAGCCGGCAATCAGATCAAGAAGAAGAAGAGTGATATAAAGTGAAGTATGTGGCAGTAATGCACCTGTAAACTGGTTGCCAACCACCAATCAAATCTAAAAGAAGAACAGTTAGTTCCGACCGAGCAATTTGATTGGACAATAGGGATTCCAGGAGTGCTCCCCAGCATAATAGTGCAAGATACACTATTATAAATATAAGTCATAAAAGATCACACAAATAGTGATCTGACAAAAAAATAAACAAGCGGCTCTTAAGTGGTGGCTAATATTGGATGTCCCATTCATTTTCAATTATTCTGTAATTAATATTCACACAATCAAATAAATGTCAGTTCAGTCCCTTTCATATTTGTCAAAGCCTAACATGTGTGATTACCGACATATAGGTTACACCTCTGTATCCATCCATCCATCCATCTTCTACTGCTTTTCCGGAGGTCCGGGTCGCGGAGGCAGCAGTTCAAGCAGAGAAGCCCAGACTTCCCTCTACCCAGCCACCTCTGTATTCCACTTTCAAATACAGCCTACATTTGGACCTGTAAAGCCTGATTGGGCTACCTGTTTTAGACAGGAATACTTGCTTTCTATGGGCATGCACTAGTGAGTGTGAATGAGAGGGAGGCAGGTGTAACGGTGAAGATGGAAAGAGTAGAGGTAGTGAAAGTAGATGAGTTTAAATACCTGAGGTCAACCATCCAAAGCAATAGAAAATGCACAAGAGAGATGAGGAACAGAGTGCAGGCAGGGTGGAGTGGTTGGAGACAAGTGTCAAGGGTGATTTGTGACAGAAGGATAGCAGCTAGAGGAAAAGGGAAGATTACAAGATGGTAGTGAGACCTGCTATGATGTATGGTTTGGAGATGGTGGCACTGACAAAAAGACAGGAGATGGAGTTGGAGGTGGCAGAGTTAAAGATGCTAAGATTTTCATTGGGAGTGACTAGGAGGGACAGGATGAGAAATTAATATATCAGAGGGACAGCTCAGGTTGAGCGGTTTGGAGACAAAATAAAGGAGGCAAGGCTGAGATGGTTTGGACACGTGCAGAGGAGGGACAGTGAAGATACTGGACAAAGGATGTTGAAGAGGGAGCTGCCAAGCAGGAGGAAAAGAGGAAGACCACAGAGACGATTCATGGATGTAGTGAAGGAGGACATGGAGAGGGTTGGTGTTACAGAGGAAGATGCAAGGAATAGGGTGAGATGGAGGCACATGATCTGCTGTGGCAACCCCTAAAGGGAGCAGCCAGAAGAAGAAAAATAAGAAGAATGCTTTTATTGAAAGGGAAGTTTTTTTGGTCAATTTTAAAGGTTTTGGTGGAGAGATGGCTGACTCTTCATCAAAAGACATCTTCCTAGCTGTTTTTACAGACATTTTAAATCCATAATTCTTATTATTCTTATTATTCTTTTAGATTTGATTGGCAGTTGACAACCAGCTTACAGGTTCATTACCGCCACGTACCTCACTCCATATCATCACTCTATCTAGTCAGGAGCTGTAGTCCTTATGAGGTTCTTTTCCTTCTTCTTCTTCTTTTAGATTTGATTGGTGGCTGGCAACCAGCTTACAGGTGCATTACCGCCACATACTTCACTCCATATCATCACCCTATAAATCTTCGTCTCAGGTTCTTTTCCCGTCATGGATCGTCACCTTATCGTGGTGGTGGTGGTGGTGGTGGGGGGGGGGGGGGGTTGCGTGCCCTAGTGATCCCAGGAGCTATGTTGTCCGAGGCAATTTGCCTCTGGTAGGGTCACCCAAGACAAACTGGTCTTGGGTGAAGGGCCAGACTAAGAACGATCCAACAGACTCTCATGATAAATACTAGAACAAGGATTCAGTGTACCCCACCCGGTATGGGGTTACCAGGGCCCCACTCTGGAGCCAGGCCTGGGGGAGGGGCTCGATGGGTAGCATCTGGATGCTAGCCATCGAGCCATCGATGCTAGCCATCCAGGGTCTTGAGTACCTCAAGACCCTGGATGTTGTAGGGCTGTCATGGTTGACACGCCTCTGCAACATTGAGTGGAGGTCGGGGGCAGTGCCTTTGGCATGGCAAACCAGGGTGGTGGTTCCTCTCTTCAAAAAAGGGGACCGGAGGGTGTGCTCCAACTTTAGAGGGATCACACTCCTCAGCCTCCCTGGGAAGGTCTATGTCAAGGTACTGGAGAGGAGAATCCGGCTGTCGGTCGAACCTCGGATTCAGGAGGAGCAATGTGGTTTTCTTCCTGGCTATGGCACATCGGACCAGCTCTTTATCCTCTCGAGAATCCTCGCGGGTTCGTGGGAGTTTGCCCAACCAGTTTACATGTGTTTTATGGACTTGGAGAAGGCATTCGACCGCGTCTCTTGTGGATTTTTGTGGGGGGTGCTTCGGGAGTATGGGGTATTGGGCTTGTTGCTATGAGCTACTCGGTCTCTGTACGACCGTTGTGAGAGTTTGGTTCGTATTGCCAACACTCGATCGGACTCATTCCCAGTGAGAGTTGGACTCCACCAGGGCTGCCCTTTGTCACCGATCCTGTTGATAATTTTTATGGATAGGATTTCTAGGCACAGCCACGGAATGGAGGATGTCATGCTTGGTGACCACAGGATTTCATCTCTGTTGTTTGCAGATGACGTTGTCCTGCTGGCTTCATCCAGCAGTGACCTACAGTTCTTACTGGGACGGTTCTATCCTCCTATCCTGGGACCTATCAATCCTCCTACATGTGCCAAAGGCAGTACACAACAGAATGACCCAGCAGGCACGGATTTTTGGAGTATGGGGTCTGGATGCGGATGAGGTGTGCAGTTTTTCCTCTGGCTTAAAGACCTTGGCGCGGTGGCAGCATTTTTTTCCGGGGGGGGAGGGGCAGAAAATACATATGTATGAATATATTAATTTTATACTATTTATTTCTTTTTTTAAATTTTGCATAAAATAATGCATCAAATTTATATAGTGCTTTATCATAGACACTCAATGACGCTTTTTACAGATACATTATTCATTCACTCCAGACAGACAATGGTAGTGGCAAGCTACTACTGTAGCCACAGCTGCCCTGGGGCAGGCTGATGGAAACGTGTCTGCCAATCCAGGCCAACGGCCTCTCCAGCCACCACCGAACATTTATGCACATTCATACCCAGTGTTATGGACACTGGAGGCAAGGTGGGTAAAGCGTCTTGCCCAGGGACACAACAGCAGGATATCTGGGGAGAGCGGGATTCGAACCGCCAACCATTCGGCTATTGGACGACCCGCTCTACCTCCTCAGCCACTGCCGTGCATATGGAACTTACAATTTGAAGTATTGTACAACCAAGGCTTGAATGTTGGAATATTGGGCCATTTGGAGTCCCACCCAGACGTCCTGTATTTGGACTTTTTACTGGTGTCATCCTTCTCTTCTTCCTCTGTTCTCACCTCTCCTGGACCCTCTGCCTGGACACTTTCCTCTCCTTGGCTCCTCTCTTCTGTCTAATCTTGCCCTCTCTGAGCTCTTTCTAATTCAGGTTCTCTCTCTGTCTATGGTGGTATACAAACAGGTTAGAAAATATCAAGTGCCATGTAAATTAAAGGAGACAACCAAAAATTTCTAGTTAAGGGTACAAAGCGCACCCACTTAAAACTTGAGTAATGACTTCAGTCTTGAAGGTTTGAGGTTTTTATCCAAAATTTATAACAATTTTCTTATAGTTTTCTACTTTTCTCTGTAAATGTATCTAAATTTGAAACCATTTTCCTCAAATTTGTAATTTCCTCTTGTAAAATTGACTTTTCTTGTACATTTAAAACTTTATTATAAATTTGTGGATTATTTTATGGCTTATTTTTGTCTGTTTTTTAAAATAGAATTACTGTTTTTTAAATAAATTTGAAACAGACTGTGGTATTTTTGTTTTTTTACTTTTTCCTTATAACAATTTATATTTTTGACCATAACTTTGCAGTCAGAACAGAACAATACTTTAACTTCCATTACAAAGAAAAAAATTAATAAAATTGTATTTAATGATTTAAATTAACTTAAATGACCAAGGATGCCATTATTTCTGTTATATTTCTATATATTTATAGTTTTTTTTTTTAGAAATCTCCTCACTGCCAAGAAAAACTTCCCTTATTTTGAAATCCAAATGTTGGCACGTTTAGTTTGTCTTAAGGCTGCTGACAGATTAAAGTCATTGACTTCGAGAATTTTGGTCATCTTAACTTGCCAGGTACATAATTGGGAACAACTTAATATTATAGTGGCTGGTGAAATATATCCTCAGTAATTCAGTAGTCCCCCTTGCCTTTCCCTTCATATGAAGCCGGCTGCATCTGAATTCTAACCACATCTCTTAGCTAAGCGACTCTTCCGTTGTTGCTCCTGTTTCCAGCAGGTTAAAACCATGATAAATGTCTCCAGTGCTTACATACCTCTTCTGATTTTTTTCCGCTTTTAAAGTACTTTAATAAACTCATGTTTCTGTCGGACAGTCAAGCTTTATTCATGCTGCATTTCGCCTCTAGTCCGCTTTGGTCCGTGTACTCTTTGGACGAGCCTGGCACGCACGCGGCGCTGTTCATGCTCAATATTTTCATCTACCTGGGCCATGCAGTTGACGCATGCACACAACCATCATTTGTAGTTTCACTCCCGCCTGATAGGTAGCGCCAAGGCGCTGATACACCAGGATTTTGACCAACAAAGAAACAGCGAACTTCTTCACAAAGTTTCTCTTCAAATAGAGTCCATTTCTGCTGTTTGACTTCCTGGTTTTCACTCCTTTTCTATGAAGATGCTGCTGCTGCTAGCGAGACACTACCTGCTGACTGACTGGAAAGCTCGCATGGGCGGGGTGCTTCTAAACTCCGCATGGATGACGGCCACACACATTGTTTGTGTGTGCGCTTGCGGAAAGTCATTGCTTTATATATTTTTCTTAAATTCACATCTCCTTATTGGCGTGGCGGTAAATTTTCTGGCGAGGTGGGCTGCCACCCAGAAATGTTACCAGAGGAAACCCTGGGTGTGGGTAGCACAAACTGTAGAGGACATCATCTCGGATACCCACACCTCCCACATGCCGGAGGCAGCCCTGGGGTATCTGGACATTGCAGCCGCAGTAATTAAAACTATCCCCAGCCTGTGGAGCTACCCTGACCTGCTTGGGCTGCTGATGTCCATCCAGAACCTCCAGTGCATGTACCGTGTGATGGTGAGAGACATACCTGCTACCCGTAAGCCTGTGCCAACGAAGAAGTGTCCCCTGGTTCCAGTGTCTCTCCCACCACACCGGGCTCCAACTCCAACGCCAGCCTCACCAGCCCCACAGCCAGTCCACAGGCTGGAGAGAAGCTCACCATCTGCGCCGCAGCCTAAGCCAATGAGAAAATGTCCTCTGGTTCCAGCGCCTCCCTCACCAAGCAGTGCTCTTGCCTCCACGCTTCTTTGCTTCACTCCAGCCCTGCGGAGCCCTGCAACATTGGCTCCTATGGCAGCTGCCACGCCTTCTCCCATGGCAGCTGCAACACCAGTCTCCTTGGCAGTTGCTCCACTAACAGTAGAGTTATTAGGGTCCCTGCCCGCGGAGGAGCAAGAGTCGAGGCAAATCCTTTTTTTGTCTTTGTAACATCTTTAATTAAGAGGACTTGTCTTGCTCCTGGTGGGGAGGCTTGATTGAAGTCCCCATCTGCATCTGAGCTCTCCCCGTCGAGCTCTTCTGCTGGTAGGGGTGGTATGGACTTGACACCTACCCCTCTTTCTTCTTCCCTGTCCAAGGTGGTTACAGCAGGGATGGAGGAGGACCCCACAGCTCCAGCCATCCCCAAGGTGCTCACTATGGTTTCAGCTGTCCCCGTGGTACATTCCCCAGCTCCAGTCCTTTTTGAGGTGCACATAGCAGCTCCAGCAGTCTCCAAGGTGCACGATTCTGCTCCAGCTGTCCCCAAGGTTCACACTTCAGCTCCTGTCCTCTCCCAGGTGCACGCCACAGCTCCAGCTGACTCCGAGGTGCACGCCACAGCTCTGCCATCGTCCAAGCTGCGTGCGCCAGCTTCACCATTGTCTGAGCTGCATCCTCCACCTGTCGTTTCAGAGGCTGGGGTGCCTCCACCTGTCATTCCAGAGGCCAGCGCCCCTACACCTGCCGTTCCAGTGGCCGGTGTTCCTCTGCCTGTCATTCCAGAGGCCGGTGTGCCTCTGCCTGCCGTTCCAGAGGCTGGTGCACCTCCGCCTGCCGTTCCAGAGGCCGGTACACCTCCGCCTGCCATTCCAGAGGCCAGTGCACCTCCGCCTGTCCTTCCAGAGGCCAGTGTGCCTCTGCCTGCCATTCCAAAGGCTGGCGCGCCTCCACTTGCCATTCTAGAGGCAGGTGCACCTCCGCCTGTCGTCCCAGAGGCCGGTGCGCATCCGCCTGTTATCCCAGAGGCCGGTACGCTTCCGCCTGTCATTCCAGAGGCTGGTGCCCCTCTGCCTATTGTCCCAGAGGCTGGTGCTCCTCCGCCTGATGTCCCAGAGGCCAGCACGCCTCCACCTGCCATTCCAGAGACCGGTGCGCCCATCCTGCTCACCGGTCTAGTGGCCCAGGGACCTTGTGAGGCCACCAGACTTGTCAGCTCCAGTCTTCTCCCAGGTGTCCGCCACAGCTCCAGCTGTCTCTGAGGTGCATGCCACAGCTCCAGCTGTCTCCAAGGTGCAAGCCACACCTCTGCCATCATCTGAGCCGCGTGCTCCGCCTTCGCCATCTTCCGAGCTGCATGCGCCACCTGTCATTCCAGAGGCCGGTATGCCTCCACCTGTTCCAGAGGCCGGTGTTCTTCCACCTGTTGTTCCAGAGGCCGGTGTACCTCCACCTGTTGTTTCAGAGGCCAATGTGCCTCCACCTGTTGTTTCAGAGGCCAGTGCGCCTCTACCCATCATTCCAGAGGCCGGCGCACCTCCACCTGCCGTTCCAGAGGCCAGTGTGCCTCCACCTGTTGTTTCAGAGGCTGGTGCACTCCACCTGTTGTCCTAGAGGCCGGTGTGCCTCCACCTGTTGTCCCAGAGGCCGATGCGCCTCTGCCTTCCATTCCAGGGGCTGGTGAGCCTCCGCCGTGTGTTCCAGAGACTCCTGAGCTCAACACTCCTATGGCGCTGTGTTTTCGTCCATCTGGTGGCCCTTGGACTTTGGTGGGCCACCCATCGCGTCATGGTTATCTGCCAGTTGGCCCAGGGACTGTGTTAGGCCACTGGACTTTTCATGTTTTCTGGTCTGGGGGCCTGTGGACTCTGGTCGGCCTCCAGACCCATCCTGCTCACTGGTCTGGTGGCCCAGGGACCTTATGAGGCCACCAGACCCGGCATAGTTTTTGACCTGGGGGTCCTGGGACTCTGGTCGGTCTCCGAGGTTGTCATGTTTTCCAGGACGGTGGCCTTGGGACTCCAGCCAACCATCTGATGGACACTTTTCTTTCTCCTTGTGAATTTTTGTTGGTGTTGTCCTAAGATGCCTTGTCCCCCTCCCCCCACACGTTTTGATGTGTTTTTTGTGTGTCTCAAGGAGCATCTGGAATCCGCCCCTTAGAAGGGGAGTACTGTTATGGTCTGGACATGGTCCTTAGACCATGCCCACGCTTTAAGTTGTTTTGATGTCTTTGTGGTTTTCCCATTTACTGTCTTCTTTGTTTAGTTTTGGTGATTATTATTATTATTATTATTATTATTTTAGTCTCAAAAACCACTCAAAGCGCTTCACTAGTACTAACCCTCTATTCTAAGGGCCTATAGGAGACAGATATCTAGGGATAATTTAGAACAACCAATTAACCTAACATGCATGTCTTTGGATTGTGGGAGGAAACTGGAGCCCCCGGAGTAAACCCACGCAGCACAGGGGGAACATGCAAACTCCACACAGAAAGGTTCCTACCCCTGCCTGCCTGGGGATTCGAACCTGGAGCCTTCTAGCTGTAAGGCAACAGTGCTAACCACTGCACCACCGTGCTGCCCAATGTCATTGGGTGGCTACCCAATTCCTCAATGACTTTCAAAGCTCTTCATAGCACAGAGACAGCCTTGTTAAGGGCTTTTAATGACATCCTCTTAGCATGTGATTCAGGTGAATATGCTGTTCTTGTGTTGCTTGATTTAACTACTGCCTGTGGTCCACACTGGGGGGGGGGGGGTGGCTGGAGCCTATCCCAGCATCTTTGGGCAAGAGGCAGGGTACACCCTGGACAGATCACCAGTCCATCGCAGGGCCAACACAGAAAGACAACCATTCACTCTCACAGTCATGACTAAGGACAATTTAGAATCCCCAGTTTGATGCCAATTGACCTAACTTGCATGTTTTTGGCATGTGGGAGGAAACTGGAGAACCATCACATTTTAATTTCCCATTTGCAGCACCTAATGGGCATTTGTGGTACTGCTCTCAACTGGTTAAGTCCTGTCTGGCAGATAGGAGTTTTAAAGTTAGCATCTTTGGGTTTGAATTCTCTTCTGCTCCTCTGCCATACAGTTGTCCCACACAGCCCATGCTTTTTTCTCTGTACATACTTCCACTGGGTTCCATTTTTAAAAAGCATGGTATCTCCTTCCACCTGCACACTGATGATTGCCAGATATACAGTATGTCCCTTTAAAACAAAAAGATGCCTCATCAGTAAACCCACTTCTATCGTGCATTAAAGACATCAAGTCTTGGTGGATGGCCCTTAACTTTTTAAATTTTAATGATAAGAAGACAGAAGTGATGGTGTTTGGATCTAGTGGCCCCTGTGAGTCCCTCCTGTAAACTTGGGCCCCCTCACACCTTATGTGAAACCCACAGTCCGGAACCTTGGTTTTATCCTGGACAGTGATTTTAAATTAGACACTCAGATCCTTTCTGTGGTAAAATCCAGCTTCTTTCATCTAAGGTGTTTAGCAAAAGTAAAACCCATTCTTTCTAGACCACACCTGGAAACAGTAATCCATGCTTTTATTTCATCTCAGCTGGATTACTGTAACCCACTTAACACCAGTGTCAGCCAGTCATCTCTTTCACATCTGCAGCTTGTTCAAACCGCCACTGCTCATCTTTTAACAGGTACACATACTGTAAAAGAGATCACATCACACCCATTTTAGCTGTCATGAACCTCCTCGTGCGTTTTTACGTAGCGCATGGAGGAGGAGAAGGAAGAATGGACTTACTCGCAGGTAACACCTAACACACATTTATTGACACAAAATAGACAGACCCAAAATAACATAGACAGTTCGGGTAAAACTTAAGAGTCCTCCAGGATGTTTGGCTGGCATGGGAGAAGAAGCTGGGCAACAGTGCCTAAGCGTAGCAGTTATGCCGCAAGAGGAAACAACTGCAAACAGAAACGCTAACAGCTCTTACTCACCGTGCAGGAACAGTCCGAGTCATCCAAGTCTGCCAGCGAGCACACACGCAAACAATCCTTCCCCGGCGAGACTGTCACACGGCGAATTATGACCGTGTGTGTGATCGAGTACAATGGTCCAGCAGTGTTTGACTGGCAAAGGGCTGCCTAAGTACAAACACCGCTGGCGAGACAAATTGGAAACACTTGGGCAAGGCGCGGGACAGATAATTACCGGGGCGAACAGCTGACTGTCAAGAGAGAGAGGGGGCGTGGTCGGACCGGCGAATGTTAGACAGCGCCCACCAGGAAGTGGGTCAAACGGCTGCCCAACAACCGCCGGCCAGAGCAGCGGCTACAGGCATGGAAAAGAAACAGCACACAGACATGAAAACAACAAGAAATCAAAAGATAACAAAGCATAATAAACCCAATGCCTGAGCCACCAAAAACGGTCAGAACTGAGCCTACGGGACACATGGGCTTAGTTCGTGACAGAGCCCCTCCTTCTAGGGGTGGATACCAGACACGCATGGTAACATCAAAAGGAGAGAAAACCCCTGCCCCCCACCACCACCACCACTACCACCAACCCCAGCAGGAACAACAACACAAACCCGGGTGGGAGGTAGGGGGAACAGGAAAGGAGGGAACACAATACCCCACCCAGGGTCCAAAATTAACCCCCCCAAGTCTAAAGACATGGAGGCTCGGGAGGCTGCCCAGAGTCCCAGGCCCAGCAGGCAGTTCGGCGAACAGAGTCTGATGGTCTGCCGGAAAACACGGGCCATCTGGCCCAGAGAGTCAGTCCCTCAGGTGGTCTGCCAACGCTGTCAAGCCACCAGGGCCAGCGGGATGAAGCAGGAGGCGGCCTGCCCACCGGAAGGCCCACTGGTGGGTGACTGAACCGTAGGGAGGGAACCCCCATGCCATAGGACAGGAAGGAGAAGGGGACCATGGCGTCCTCAGGCTGATCTGCAGCACCCTCGGTGGTCCTGGCTTGGGACACAGCTGTATCCGCGGTGGACCCCAACCGGGCCAACGCTACCTCCGCGGTGACCTCCGGCTGAGGCTCAGCACCATCCTCAGTGACCTCAGGCTGAGGCTCTGCAGCACCCGCAGTAGCCTCTGGCTGAGGCTCTGCAGCACCCGTGGTGGACCCTGATTGGGACAAAGCTGCACCCACAGTGAGCGGGCCAACCCGCAGGAGCACCAGGTTGAAGAGGTGGTCGATAGGGGGAGCCCTGGCGACCCCGGCAGGAGGAGCAGGAGCTACGGCATCCTCCGCTGGTCGGACCGGAACCATGATGACCTCCGGCAACCCTAGACGAAGGCTCAGAGACAACAGGAGAAAAAGGGTGAATAGGGTCGCCGGCACTCACCCGACTCTCCTCACCCAGAGCCAGGCAAGATCTCTCAAACACTGACATAAGAAAAACGAGAGAGAAAACTTGCCTGAGCTGGAGCTCCACCGCCGTCCAGGACTCCGTTGAACTTGATGATGACGGGCTGGATCCGGCCTCGAGGAGGTCCATCTCCGTCTCCCACTCCGCTGCAGCAGCCTCCACAGCAGGCGAGATGGTCGTAGCAGTCCTATTGTCCACTTGCAGCGGCTCCAACACTGGGGATTCCTCCGGCGTGGCTGCAGGGGAACCTCTTCATGTTGGCTCCGGGACAAGAGTCCTCCAAGACCACTGACTCCTCCACCGTCTGGCGGCCCTGACCTTGGGCCAACAGACCCTCAGGGAGAATTGGAGGAGACACGGAGAGGGGAAAAAAAGAATTAATATTTGCAGCTGGAAGAGAGGACCCAGCGGACTGCTGAAACTGGGCCTCTTCCTCAGAAGACAGGCAAGATTCAATACTATTAGATAGAATAGAAAGAAAAAATACTTGCCTGTCATCCCGGTCATTGGTGTTGGCAGCTGTGGGCAGCAGACAGTCATCCCTCTCCGTGTCAGCAGTGACGTGGGCCCCTCTGAAGACTTGTGGAGGAGCCGTCTCCACGACGACGGAGGTGGGCGTAGCCGGGGTGAGCTCAGCGGACCTCACAGCAGCAGGAGGGAAGAGGGCTGCCGGAGGCGAGGAGGGACTCTTCCCAGTGTCTCCTAGCTGGATGACACTGCTGTGGTGGAGCTGGGGTAACTGGAGCAGGAGCGGAGGGAATGGAGCTGTTCCTCCGTGGAGTGCGCCTTCGTGCACGCTGTGGTCCAGTGAGCAATGACTCCATCTTCAGCCCGGGGGATGAGCGCTGAAGCATGGTGACTGTAGCCAGCAGTTCCGCGTACTGAGGATACCTCCAGAGGCCAGGATGCGCCTCCGGGATCCCCACCGCTCCACCAATCCCTCTCGGGTCCGCAGGCGGCGAGAAACTCATCCACATAACTCTGGATGAAGTCTGCTGCCCACTCCTCCTCCAGGCTTGGAGACCTCGCTGCCAATCCTCCTTTCCTTAGACGAGATCGACGAGCCGGGGACATAATGCGCTCCAAACACAGATGGATAGGAAAAAGAAAAACAGTTCAAAAGGAAAAAGGCAAATGTGTGGGTGACTCTGCAGACCAGCCCGGACTTAGCTCCTCCTCGTGCGTTTTTATGTAGCGCACGGAGGAGGAGAAGGAAGAATGGACTTACTTGCTAACACCTAACACACATTTATTGACACAAAATAGACAGGCCCAAAATAACATAGACAGCTCGGGTAAAACTTAGAGTCCTCTGGGACCCTCGGCTGGCATGGGAGAAGAAGCTGGGCAACAGTGCCTAAGCATAGCAGTTGTGCCGCAAGGGGGAATGCTACAGACAAGTGTAGCAGCACAACTGCAAACAGAAACGTTAACAGCTCTTACTCACCGTGCAGGAATAGTCCGGGTCATCCAAGTCTGCCAGCGAGCACACACACAAACAATCCTTCCCCGACGAGACTGTCACACGGCGAATTACGACCGTATGATCAAGTACAATGGTCCAGCGGTGTTTGACTGGCAAAGGGCTGCCTAAGTACAAACACCACTGGCGAGACAAATTGGAAACACCTGGGCGAGGCACGGGACAGATAATTACGGGGGCGAACAGCTGACTGTCAGAGAGAGAGGGGGCGTGGTTGGACCGGCGAATGTTAGACAGCGCCCACCAGGAAGTGGGTCAAACCGCTGCCCAGCAACCGCCGGCCAGAGCGGCGGCTACAGGCATGGAAAAGAAACAGCACACAGACATGAAAACAACAAGAAATCAAAAGACAACAAAGCATAATAAACCCAATGCCTGAGCCACTAAGAACGGTCAGAACCAAGCCTACAGGACACACAGGCTCGGTTCGTGACATTAGCTTCACTCCACTGGTTGCCCATGCATTTTAGATGTCATTTTAAAATTATTTTATTTGTTTTTAAATCTTTGAACGGTCTTGTTCTGCCTTATCTCTCTGAGCTTCTGCATCCCTACACTCCCACCCGGTCCCTCAGGTCAGCTGAACAGCTGCTCCTGGGGGTGCCAAAGGCAAAGTGGAAGCTCAGAGGGGACAGAGCCTTTTCGATCACGGCACCCGGGTTATGGAACGATTTACCCCTGAACATCAGACCTTCACTGTCCATTTTTAAAACCCGTCTTAAAATGCACTTTTACTCCCTGGCCTTCGACCCAGTGTGAGACATTGATTTTATTGAATGAAATGGATTTTTATTTATTTACTTCTTTTACCTTTTATTTTATTGTTTCTATTAACTGTGGTTTTATATTGGTTTTGTGTTAGTGTCATGCTTCTTGCTTTTATGTTCCCATGTGCGTTCTTGCTATACAGGACTTTGTGTAGTGAAAGTGCTTTATAATTAAAGTTGATTGATTTGTTTCCTATTGACTGTCCTTTGTGTTCCCCAGTCTGTAGCCATATTGTGTCAACCCTGTAGTGCCATTTTTGTTGTCGTCTGTGTTTCCCCTGGTCCGCTGTGCTCATCCCGTTTGTCTCTATTGTCATTATTCTAGGTCTTGTGTGCATATTTGTTAACCTGTTGTTCCCAATTCCTCATGTTTTCCATACCTGTAGACACATTCCCTCATGTGTGTTACCGTTTAGCCCTTGATTGTTTGCCCAGCTGTCCTACGTCTGTAATCACTAATCTTCCTGTATATGTTAGTCTGTGATTGTGCTCTGTGTTGGGTCATTGTCTTCCTCCTGTCATGCTCACAGTGCATCCTGATAGTTTCCTCCATGAGTTTAGTTTCCTGTATGTTTTCCAGTGATTTCCAGCCCCCGTGCTTCACCTTTGTTTTGTTCCTTTGAGTTCTTTCTTAATAAATAATCTTTTGCACTGAAGTCCTGCCTGCGCTCTGGGTCCTGTCTATCCCTGCCAAAGGCAGTGCACGACAAAATGCACAAAAGTTGACAGTAACTTCCCATAAATTCCCATACTTTCTCCATCTTAAATTAATATACAGTTAGCATTTCCTTTTTTAAAATCTTTATGACATAATGTACGAGGGGGGGCTGAAAAGTTCATAGGCTGACCATGATGCAGTGGTCAGATTTGACCAAATGTGGTTTATTGTAGCCATACTCTTGGCAGTTCTCTCACACTCAGCTCTGCTCTGCCCTTTTGTTCCTCGGCCACTGAAGCACAAATTCAACTGGCTCAGCACCTACGAGCATAACTCCTTCTTAGTCAGCCTATGAACTATTCAGTCCCCCTCGTAAAATAATTTTGAAACTACGTTTTTGCATTTTTGGTGAGCACTTACAGTATGTTTCTGTATCATCTGCTTTTCATGATTGCATTGATTTTCACATGTATTTCACACATCTGATTTCCTACCCAAAGTAAACATTTAATCTGGAGCAGATGAAAATGTATTCTGATATATGCTATATTTGCAGGCAAGGTGCTGGTCCACTGCACTGTGGGTGTGAGCCGCTCAGCCACACTGGTGCTGGCCTATCTGATGATCAAACAAAACCTAACACTGGTGGAGGCCATCAAAACAGTCAAAGACCACCGAGGTGTCATCCCAAATCGAGGATTCCTTCGACAACTCAATGGCCTGGACAGCATTCTGAGGGAGAGCAGGAAAATGTCACCCCAGAGCTGAAATGACCCTCACTAAAAATTCATGCTGAAGTAGCAGCCAATTACAACAGGATCTGATCAAGGGGCCAAGTGAGCGGCAGCCTGTGGGTATCTAACTCTGTAGCTCTATGTGGCACTGATTCAAGTATGTTCACACTCTGTTTATCTTTTCTGTCCTTTTGTCTTCAAAACAGTAAGAACACAAGATTGTAAAACACTCCAGTGACATACTCATTGAGATACTTAGGAGGGTGTCCTACATGCACTAAAATGAAAATTCACAAATTTATACCTAAAGGACAATGAGGGAAGTGGAACCTTTTGAAGCTTATTTTGTCACATTTATTTAACTGCCGTTATTGGAGTACAATTTTTTTTTGTTTGTCATTTGCTTTTTTCCAAGGCTTATTCCTAAGGTACTGAGATGTTCTTCACACTTCCTGAACTTTCAACTGCTAGAAAATGGTCATGTCAGCATTGTTCTTAAGGCAATGAGCCGTACAGTTTCTAGCTTCCACTGTATAATCCGTTGTTAATAGAGTTCAGTTAATAACAACATGGCCCCACAACAGGGTCTCAGCATCAATCTAAACAACCAAGTTGATTCATTTTTAGAAGAGGAAGAAAAAAAAGTAACATTTCTGATGCTCAAACTTTTGTTCTGTTGCTTAAGTATTACACATAGACCTTTAGGTGCAAGCACCGACTATTTTGGCTGAGGTTCTTATTCTTCCCACACGCTGTAAGGCTGTGACTATCACTTTTTAGGGCAAAATTTCTGGAAAAAAAAACCTGGACCTGCAGCCCCAATTCCATAAAGGCTGATACTGTGTCATGCAATACAATTATTTGTAAGTTTCATAAACCACTATTTTATTCACAGCAGAACATGGAAAACATCCCAAATTTTGAAAGTAAGACCTTTTATTATTTCATTAATAACATTAGTTTATCTGAATTTGATGGCAGCAACATGTCCCAAGAGTTGGGATGAGACACCAAAAGCCTGGAAAAGTAAGTGGTGTAGAGAAAGGATGCAGGCAAGGCAATGAGCTAGACGACACAGACTTTATTCTTTTTCTAACAACATATACACAAACAACTATAAGCCTCCAGCGCCGCAGCACAGAGGCTGAAAAAGCCTCTCAGGTCCCTGTGCACTCTCCTTTTATAACTTTATTACCATGCACGGAGACCTGGAATTTCCAGCCCTCATACATTATGTATAGGACCAAACCTGTGAGGCACATTAACATGACATTCAGACTGCCAGACATGCACACCATTAACATGACACTGAAATACACGTTACAGAGCATGTCTTGCTACAATACAATCACACCCCCTGCATCTTCAGGTGCCAGCCTGGCGTGGCAGGTGGTGAAAGGCACATCTTTGTTTGATTGGCTCCATTCAGCTTTCCCAGGGGGGTACATAGTCCTTACTGTACAGTCGGATGCCCCGGTGACCTCCTCACTCGGTCCATTGTTCTCCTGTTTCCTCCTGGCTCCCTTTGGGTGTAAGAAAACGCTTACACACTGTGCCCCCACAGTGGTACCAAAAACAAACAGCTGAAGGAACATGTTGCAACTAATTAAGTTAATAAGCAACAGTCCAGTAAAATGACTGGGTACAGAAGAGCACCTTAGATCACTGTTTTTCAACTTTTTGAGCCACAGTACATTTTTTACATTGAAATGCCACCAACCAAAAATGTTACAAGATGACACATTGTAGCCTATTACAGCATATGTAGTGACGATTTAGTCTTGTAATTTGTTTATAGTCACTCATCCATCTTGTCGCTGCCATCTTTCTGGCTCATCTGCTTGAGTATGAGGCAGCCAAAATTAGTGTTGACTATTTGTGCTGACTACACATGCGCAAAGTTCCAACCTCCCACTCAAAAGGTGGCACCACTGACAGAGCATAAAAAGACAAAGATGTCACTCTCATTCAGTGGTCACACATTATACTTTCTCCTCTTTTTTTTAAATTTTCTTCTTCCGCCAAAAGTAGTAAACACAGGCGCTCTTCTTCTTGCCTGTGTACATTCGCCATTGTCGTTGCTAAAATGCACATGGCTCTTGCTTTTCCTCTGTTTTGTATAGCTGATGAGCACACTGGTGCATCAGCACATTTGCAGTACCTATCAAGCTGGGTTGCAACTGCAGATGATGGTTATATGCATGCATCAAATGCTTTGTCGAACAATAGATGTAAATGAAGCATAAATAATAATATTTCTGGACCAATTAAGTGAATGTAGACAGGCACACCTGTCAATCTCTCACGGCACACTGTGGCACAGTTATTGAAAATCACTGCCTTAGAGAATCAGTCTCTCAAAAAAGTAAAGATAGGCAGAGGTTCGGCAATCTGTAAAAAACGGTGTCTACAAATCATAGAGCAATTTCAGAACAATGTTTAAAATTGTGAAGAATTTGAATATTCTATCATCTACAGAATAAAATACAATCAAAAGATTTTGGAAATCTCCAGGCATCTCTCTGTGCAAGGACATGTCTGAAAATCAGTACTGGATGCCTGTGATCTTTGGGCCCTCAGGCGACACTGCATTAAAAAGGGGTGATTCTGTCTGTAGTGGTGAAGAGGGAGCTGAGCTCTAAGGCAAAGCTGTCGATTTACCGGTCTGTCTACGTTCCTACCCTCACCTATGGTCATGAGCTGTGGGTAATGACTGAAAGAATGAGATTGCGGATACAAGTGGCTGAAATGAGCTTTCCATAGGATTGCTGGACTCACCCTTAGAGATAAGGTGAGGAGCTCAGTCATCCAGGAGAGACTCATAGTAGAACCACTGCTCCTCCACATTGAAAGGAGTCAGTTGAGGTGGTTTGGGCATCTGATCAGGATGCCTCCTGGACACCTCCTACTTGAGGTGTTTCAGGCACGTCCCACTGGGAGGAGACCCCGAGGCAGACCCAGGATTTTCTAGAGAAACCATGTCTCCCAGCTGGTTTGGGAACACCTTGGTACCTGTTGTGTTGTAGTTTGGGACCTTTATTTGTGAGACACGGGTGATGGCTCCACCTTTCTGGTTCCGCCACCACCCAGGGTATAAGAGAGCAGTGAGTGGGAGGGGCGGTCTCTTGGCCACCCCTCTGCCTGGCGGGTACCCTGGTGTATTGTGTAGTGTCTATAAATAAACCTGTGTTTAGCTCAACACCTGGCCTCGTCCTTGGTTCCTACCACCGACATAACATTTGGCAAAGACGATAAACGGTATGTACGCATGTGTAACATCCATCCGGCCATTCCTGGAGCTTCCCGGTGAGCCACCCGTCTCTTGGACGAGATGGACCGCCGCGTTTCAGACATACTTGGTGGCACTGGACCTTGGGAGGCTGGAGAAGTTGAGGGCACGTGCACTTTTGGTTCATAATTTGGGTATGGAAGGACAGCGTATTTTGAGTACTTTGGGCGAATGTGATAGCTTTGAGAAAGTAGTGGAGCTAATGGCGTGACATTTTCACGCCCCGGAAAACGTCATCGTTTGCAGGATTCAGTTTCGACAGCGTCGCCAGCGGGTCGGCGAGTCGGTGCAGCGGTTTGTGGCAGACCTGTGTCAACTGGCCAGGTACTGTGAGTTTGGATCATTGGAGGAGGAGATGGTTCGCGACCAGCTGGCGGAATATACGATCTGCCCTGCTACAAGGTCAAAGCTGCTTACGTTTTTGGGTGAACTGATGTTATAAACGGCCATCGATTTAGCCCAGCAGTTGGAGGCGGCAGGCAAGCTATCACGGGAGCTCAATGAGAGTGTGTTACACTGACAATCTGTTCCACAATCAACGGCGCAGGCAGTGGACCCGGACAGCGACGACAGCGTGGAGGGTGATGGAAGCTACGCTAATGCTGTAAAGATGAGGTCCGCCCTGGGAACGCTCATGTGTTTCGGTTGTGGGTCCATGAAGCACCACTATAAGGCCAGGGAGTGTCCGGTGAGAGGGAAACGCTGTGACAAGTGCAGACTCTTGCATCATTTCGCCAGGGCATGCCACAAGTTCGAGTGAAGGAGTCCAAAACACAAGGAAGATTCTTCTGCTCCCACGGTTATTCATGCTGTGTCCCAGAGTACCAACGGACGCTCCTACTGTATGGTGGAGCTGGATGGGCTATCAGTGCCATTGCTGATCGACACGGGAGCAGTGGGCTCCATGTTAAATTGGGCAACCGTGAGGGACTTTTTCTAACATTATAGGATTGGAGGTGATCCGGCGCCTCTCTGTGGTTATGATGGCGGGAGATTGGCCATGGTGGGAACGGTGAGGCTGACGGCTCAGTACAAGTCGATGGAAGTATGTAACCTGAAGTTCACCGTGACTGCCCGTGGAGAGAATATTATGGGATGTGATTCATTTTATGGCCTGGGTTTCGCCATCAAGAGTGGTACTGGAGAGGAGTGGTCGGACTGCAGTTTGTGGGACTGACCAATCCCAAGAACAGTGGAGTTGTGTGGGACAAAAACTTGCCTGACACCCTGCAGAGTGAGCGGAACCAACCCCACCCAGGGCCATCGCAGGAGGGTTCCTGTGCAAGAGCCCAAGTAGCACTAGATGAGGGAACTGGGCGGCACGGCAGGACACCTGTGACGGCGGGTGGCGTTGAGTGGCTGGCTCCATTTGTTCCCGGATGTTGGCTGGAAGGGACTGGAGAACATGGAGTCACAACAGCGAGGGCGGCAGCGGAAATGAAAGCGGTCGGGGCAGGACCGGCTGGCATGGTGAAATGACGTGCCAAACAGAAACACTGTAAGCCGAGTAGGGCTTCTCTGGGGGTCACAGGTGTGGTCCGGGCCCGGGAGGAGGCACGTTCGTGGAGGGTTTGGGCCAAGTGTCGGATGGAAGAACACCAGGGGTGGCTGCATGTGGTGACAGTACGGGAGGATGCCTATCTTCAGCTATCAGACGGCTCATTGAGGCATCCAAATGAGCTGCTGCGCGCCCAGGAGGAGATTGGTGGGCTTGAGCCTCGACAAGGGATGTCCCTGGTGGTGGTGAAGAGGAGGCGCACCAGGGTCGGATCAGCCATCGGTGACCTGGTGGGTGGTCCTTCCCCTGGGGCAGACTGATGGTTGGACAGTTCGCAGAGGAAAGAGAAGGGGGACCAGGGATATATTTTTTGTTGTTTACTTTGTTGTAAGTTATTAGAAAAAAACACTCTCAAATTTATTGGTTGCCTATGTTCGGGGGATTTATTTCATGTAATGTTTAGACTAAGGCATGGCAGTATTTTGTGTTGTATGGTTTACTGTGGTATATAAGTGGCAGAATAATCTGCTTCGCCGTGAGGGGGGAGAAGGCAGTCTACCCGTCTCCCCCTAGTGTAGTTTTGTTATGTTACTGTCCATAGGGTGTATTTCGGGTTCCAAATTAGGATGGGTTCATATTGTGTGTGTGGCCTTACGGCTTTTGTGGGGGTGGGGGGAGTGTTGTGTTGTAGTTTGGGACCTTTATTTGTGAGACACGGGTGGTGGCTCCACCCTTCTGGTTCCGCCACCACCCGCGGTGTAAGAGAACAGTGAGTGGGAGGGGCGGTCTCTTGGCCACCTCTCTGCCTGGCGGGTACGCTGGTGTATTGTGTAGTGTCTATAAATAAACCTGTGTTTAGCTCAACACCTCAGGGGCATAGCCGGGGGGGGGGGGGGGGGGGTTGAAGGGGAAAATGGTAAGAAATCTGTTGTTGACAAGGGGCTGTAGTTGACAGGGGGCTGAAGCTAAAGCTTTGCCCCGGGCAAATGCCCCAGGCTTTCAGAATGGTGGTGGTGGTTGGGGTTCAGCCCCCCTCCTGGCTACGCCACTGCGCCAGGCCTCATCCTTGGCTCCTACCACTGACATAGCAGTATACCTCTCTTAAGAGCTGGAGCAGGTGGCTGGGGAGAAGGAAGTCTGGGCTTGTCTGCTTGAACTGCTGCCTCCATGACCTGGACCTCCAGAAAAGCGGTAGAAGATGGATGGATGGATGATTCTGTCACAGAATCACTACATGGGTCCAGGAACACTTCCAGAAATCATTGTGTGTAAACACAGTTTGACATGCCATTCAACCTTTATGGAATTGGGGTTGTATTTTACAGTAGTTTGCTTAAAACAGAGTAAATACAGGTGTTGACAATCCCATTAAAGAAAATTCTGTTCTGTTAATGTGAGTGGCCCACAGCTTCTATGGGAAGAGCCATTTTGGCAAAAAAAAAAAAAAAAAAAAATCAAACAAAAACCTATCAATACATATTTGAGCATTAAGTCAAGGGAAAAGATGAATTATAAGTATAACCTGGCCAGCCAACTAACTGTTTTTAGCTCTGAAATTTGCAGTATCTTTTTTGTATATTTAGTACTTATTAATTTGCTTTTTTCATTAAATGTGTTAGGTTATCTCCATCCATCCATCCATCCATCCATTCATCCATCTTCTACTGCTTTTCCGGAGGTCCGGGTCGCGGAGGCAGCAGTTCAAGCAGAGAAGCATAGACTTCCCTCTCCCCAACCACCTGCTCCAGCTCTTCAGAGGGGATACCAAGGAGTTCCCAGACCAGCCGGGAGACATAGTCTCTCTTCACTGAGTCCTGGATCTGCCCTGGGGTCTCCTCCCAGTGGGACGTGCCCGAAACACCTCAAGTGGGAGGCGTCCAGGAGGCATCCTGATCAGATGCCCATACCACCTCAACCGGCTCCTTTCAATATGGAATCAGAATCAGAATCAGAATCAGATTTATTGCCATTGTTCATGTAGTACACAAACTAGGAATTTGTCTCGGTGCAATGCTGCAACATTAAACATGATAAAATAGAGAAAATAAAAAAAACTATACGTGCAATAAAGTGTAGAATAAGAATGAGTAATACTAGTCAAAGCAGTTTTAAATATATTAGCGAGCAGCAGATATTGTGGAGTACCACATAGTGCAGTCGGTAATGCAAAAAGAAAACAGTGATGATTGACATGAGTCTGGTTGAGCTGCTGTACGTAGTGCACGAGAGTCAATAAGTCACTTAGTGTTCAGCAGTCTGATGGCAGAGGGGAAGAAGCTGTTCATGTGACGGGAGGTTTTAGTCTGAATGGACCGAAGTCTTCTACCTGAGGGGAGGGGGGCAAACAGTACGTGACCAGGGTGTGAAGGATCGGCTATGATCCGGCCAGCACGCCTCCGGGTCCTGGAGATGTACAGATCCTGGAGAGATGGGAGCTTGCAGCCAATCACCGTCTCAGCAGTGCGCACGACGCGCTGCAGCCTTAGTCTGTCCCTGGCAGTGGCTCCTGCGTACCACACGGTTATGGAGGTGGTGAGGATGGACTCGATGATGGCTGTATAGAACTGCACTAACATCTTGGTGGGTAGCTTGAGCTTCCTCAGCTGCCGCAGGAAGAACATCCTCTGCTAGGCCTTTTTGATGAGGGAGCTGATGGTCGGCTCCCACTTGAGGTCCCTGGTGATGGTGGTACCTAGGAAGCGGAAGGAATCTGCAGTGGTGATGGGAGAGCCTGTGAGGGTGAGGGGGGGCAGAGGGGTTGTGACTTTCCTGAAGTCCACAATCATCTCCACTGTCTTCAGAGCGTTCAGCTGCAGGTTGTTGTTGTTGCACCAGGACGCCAGCTGGGCCACCTCTTTCCTGTAGACGGACTCGTCGCCGTTGGAGATGAGCCCGATGAGGGTGGTGTCGTCCGCAAACTTGATCACCTTGACAGACTGGTGGCTGGAGGTGCAGGAGTTGGTATAAAGGGAGAAGAGTAGGGGGGAAAGTAGACAGCCCTGGGGTGATCCGGTGCTGATGCTAACAGAGTCTGAGACAGACTTTCCCAGCCGCACATGCTGTCTCCGGTCCGTCAGGAAGTCGGTGATCCACCTGCAGAGGGAGTCAGGCACGTTGAGCAGGGACAGCTTGTCCCGGAGCGGAGCGGGGCGGATGGTGTTGAATGCAGAGCTGAAGTCCACAAACAGGATCCTGGCGTAGGTTCCCGGGGAGTCCAGGTGCTGCAGGATGGAGTGGAGGGCCAGGTTGACTGCGTCATCTACAGACCTGTTGGCTCGGTAGGCAAACTGCAGTGGGTCCCGGAGGGGTGTGGTGATGGACTTGAGGTGGGGCAGGACCAGGCGCTCAAAGGACTTCATGACTACAGAGGTGAGCGCTACAGGTCTGTAGTTGTTAAGTCCAGTGATCCGTGGCTTCTTGGGGACAGGGATGATGGTGGAGGATTTGAGGCAGGTCGGCACGTGGCATAGCTTAAGGGAGGTGTTAAAAATGTCAGTGAAGACAGGAGCCAGCTCTTTCGCACAGTGTCTCAGGGTGGATGGAGACACGCCGTCCGGACCGGGGGCCTTGCCCGGGTTCAGTCTGGAGAAGTGTCTGAGCACGTCCTGCTCACTGATGACAAGGGCAGGGGGGGAGGAGGGGGGCCCGCCTTTGATGAAGTAGGGACCGTGGAGGCTGTGGAGCTGGAAGGAGGGGGGGAGTTGGACACAGCTGACGAGGTGTCAAAACGGGCATAGTGTTGGGACAGTCTTTGACAAAGGGCTTTGTCATCCTGACTCTTAGGAGCCTGAGGCCGATAGTTGGTGATTTGCCTCAGTCCTCTCCACACAGAAGCAGAGTCGTTAGTCGTGAACTGCTGCTGGAGTCTCTCAGAATACACAGATTTAGCTCTCCTCAGCTCTCTGTTAAACCGATATTTAACCTCCCTGTAGCAGTCCCTGTCTCCACTTTTCAACGCTGCTTCCTTCTCCTTCCTGATCTGTCTGAGCTTAGCAGTGAACCAGGGCTTGTCATTTGAGTATCTCACCCTGGTGCGCGATGGAAGAATGCTCTCCTCACAAAAGTGGATATATGAGTTCACAGTGTCCGTGTACTCATCCAGATCATGCGTGGCTCCTTTAAACATGCCCCAGTCAGTTATTTCCATGCACGTTTCCAGCTTCTCCTCAGCTTCACTGGTCCATTTCTTCGTAGTGCTCACAACAGGTTTAGTGAGCTTTAGTCTCTGTCTGTATGTGGGAATGAGGTGGACCATCACGTGATCAGATAGTCCGAGCGCAGCGCGGGGAACAGTGCGATACGCGTCCTTCACTGCAGTGTAACAGTGATCCAGCGTGTTCTTTCCTCTGGTGGGGCATTTAATAAACTGTTTGTAACGGGGAAGATCGTGGCTCAGATTGCTCTGGTTAAAGTCGCCAACCACAATAACCAGAGAGTCCGGGAAAGACCGCTCCGTATGTTGAATGTGATCTGCGAGCGCGTGCTGAGCTTCGCGCACGTCCGCGCCGGGAGGGATGTAAACAGCGGCCAGGATGAATGAAGCGAACTCCCGCGGGGAATAAAATGGCTTGCAGTTGATAAAAAGAAATTCCAGGGCGGGAGAACAGTGTTTGGAAATTACCGTTACATCAGAGCACCAGCTGCTGTTGATGTAAAAGCAGACTCCTCCTCCTGAGGATTTACCGGAGAGCTCTGTGTCACGATCAGCACGAAACAGCTGAAAACCCTCAAGGAGCAGAGCGCTGTCTGGTGTATTTTCCCTGAGCCAGGTCTCAGTAAAACAGAGGGCAGCCAAGGAAGAGAGGTCCTTAAAACGCATCAGCAGTCTTAGTTCATCTACCTTGCTAGAGAGAGAATTGGCGTTGGAGAGAAATATGCCAGGCAACGCCGTGCGCGTGCCTCTCCTGCTGAGCCGTACGAGAGCGCCCGCACGCCTTCCTCTTTTTCGCCGTCTCATTTTTCGAGCCAAACAATGAACCAGATCAGCGGCAGGAGCTAAAAAAACTGGGAGTAGGTCCGTGGGAGTGAAAGTCCTGATATTTAGAAGCTCTTCACGGGTATAAGAGCAGGCAGACACACAATTGACAAACAAAAACAAACAAAGGGCGCAGCGAAGCACCATGGCGACCACTGTGGGCGCCAGCGGAAGAGCAGCTGTTCTACTCTGAGCCTCTCCCGGATGACTGAGATCCTCACCCTATCTCTAAGGGTGAGTCCAGCAATCCTACGGAGAAAGCTCATTTCAGCCGCTTATATCCGCGATCTTGTTCTTTCGGTCATTACCCAAAGCTCGTGACCATAGGTGAGAGTAGGAACGTAGATTGACTGGTAAATCGACAGCTCTGCCTTAGAGCTCAGCTCCCTCCTCACCACAACAGATCGGTACAACGTCCGCATCACTGCAGATGCTGCTCCGATTCGTCTGTCAATCTCTCGCTCCATTCTCCCCTCATTCGTGAATTAGACCCCAAGATACTTAAACTCCTCCACTTGGGGCAGGAGCCTGTCCCCAACTCAGACAGGACATCCACCTTTTTCCGGCTGAGGACCATGGACTCGGCCTTGGAGGTGCTGATTCTCATCCTCAGCGGCAAATCATCCTAGCAAGAACTGTAGGTCATTGCTGGATGAAGCCAGTAGGACATCATCATCTGCAAACAACAGAGATGAGATCCTGTGGTCACCAAGCATGACACCCTCTGTTCCCTGGCTGCATCTAAAAATCCTGTCCATAAAAATTATGAACAGGATCGGTGACAAAGGGCAGCCTTGGTGGAGTCCAACTCTCATTGGGAATGAGTCTGATCAAGTGTTGGCAAGATAAACCAAACTCTGACAACAGTCGTACAGAGACCGAATAGCTCATGACAACAAGCCCAATACCCCATACTCCCGAAGCACCTCCCGCAAAAAACCACGAGGGACGTGGTCGAATGCCTTCTCCAAGTTCACAAAACACATGTAAACTGGTTGGGCAAACTCCCACGAACTCTCGAGGATTCTCGAGGGGGTAAAGAGCTGGTCCGATGTGCCACGGCAAGGATGAAAACCACATTGCTCCTCCTGAATCCAAGTTTCGACCAACAGCCAGACTCTCCTCTCCAGTACCTTGGCATAGACCTTCCCAGGGAGGCTGAGGAGTGTGATCCCTCTAAAGTTGGCGCACACCCTGCGGTCCCCTTTTTTGAAGAGAGGAACCACCACCCTGGTTTGCCATGCCAAAGGCACTGCCCCCGACCTCCACGCAATGTTGCAGAGGCGTGTCAACTACTAACTAACTAACTAACTAACCTGCACTTATATAGCGCTTTTCTAGTCACAAAGACCACTCAAAGCGCTTTCACTAGTACTAACCCTCTATTCTAAGGGCCTATAGGAAACAGATATCTAGGGACAATTTAGAACAACCAATTAACTTAACATGCATGTCTTTGGATTGTGGGAGGAAACCGGAGCCCCCGGAGTAAACCCACACAGCACAGGGAGAACATGCAAACTCCATACAGAAAGGTTCCAACCCCTGCCAGCCTGGGGATTCGAACCAGGAACCTTCTAGCTGTAAGGCAACAGTGCTAACCACTGCACCACCGTGCTGCCAACCATGACAGCCCTACAACATCCAGGGCCTTGAGGTACTCAGGGCGAATCTCATCCACCCCCGGGGCCCGGCCACCAAAGAGATTTTTAAGCACCTTGGCGACCTCAGCCCTTATGATAGGCGAGTCATCCCCCTCGTCCACAAGCCCTGCTTCCTCTGTGGAAGGCATATCAGTGGGATTGAGAAGATCCTCATAGTATTCCTTCCACTGCCCAATGATATCCCCAGTCAAAGTCAACAGCGCCCCATCCACACCATCCACAGTGTGGACAGGGAGCTGCTTCCCCCTCCTGAGCCGCTGGACAGTTTGCCAGAATCTCTTCGAGGCCGACCAAAAGTCTTGTTCCATGGCCTCACCGAACTCCTCCCACACCCGAGTTTTTGCTTCAGCAACCACCCGAGCTGCACTCCGCTTGGCCTGCCGGTACACCTCAGCTGCTTTGGGAGTCCCACAAGCCAACCAAGCTTGATAGGACTCCTTCTTCAGCTTAATGGCCCCCCTCACTACTGGTGTCCACCACATGGTTCGGGGGTTGCCACCAAAAGATGCCCCAACGATCTTGCGGCCACAGCTCTGGGCCACTGCTTCAACTATAGAGGTGGAGAACATGGCCCATTCAGACTCCATGTCTCCAGACTCCCTCGGAATGTGGTTGAAGTTCTTCTGAAGGTGGGAGTTGAAGACCTCCCGGACAGGGGCCTCAGCCAGACGTTCCCAGCACACCCTCACTATATGTTTGGGTCTGCCAGTTCTGAATGGCATCCTCCCCTGCCATCGGATCCAACTCACCAATAGATGGTGATCAGTTGACAGCCCTCCACCTCTCTTTACCCGAGTGTCCAAGACATATGGTCGCAGGTCTGATGACACGGTAACAAAATAGATCATCGACCTGTGACCTAGGGTGTCCTGGTGCCAGGTGCACCTTTAGGTTATCTCCTAAATTTGCAATTTCCATGTAAACTTGCAAAATTGTTTGCTACATTTCCAACATTTTTATGTTTTAGCTTTTAACAGAGATACAGGGAGGCAATGGTTGTGGGCAAAAGAGCTGTGGAGCCACAGGTTGCAGACTACGATTAGTAACACCTGTGTTTACCAACTATGTTTTTATCAATCTGGGAAAAAGGCTAGTGTGAATTTAGGCAAATCTTTAAAAAAATACATTATTATTATTATCATTATTATTATTATTGTTGTTGTAAGTTGCTTATTGGATGCACCTTTGGCTTCCTCTGCCGGATTCAGACTCTGAACCTTGGGATGAGGAGCAGTATTTTTATTGAGAGGGTGCGTCTGAGGATGTGTGCTGTGCCCAGCAGACCATTACTAATATTATTATTATATAGTATTATTATTATTATGTCGCATTATTATTATTATTATTATTATTATTATTATTATTATAACATGACATGAACATCTGTATTTCACACTTCAGTCTCTATTCTCAGTGTCCTAAACACAAATATTTAGCGCTAGAGAACAGTCTCTTAACCTTAACCTTAATTTTTGGTCTTAAGCTAATAACCCTTTTTGACAGTCAAATAATAATAATAGTAATGCATAGATCTTGTGTTGTGGGTGATGTGATCTCAGAAGCTCTTAGTTACACTTTTGTCTATTTTTGGTTACTTCCTATGTGAGTGCATTACTATCAGCAGTTTTGGTATTTGGTACGTACAGTAACTGTTATTATTTTATTATATTACTTACCAGTGCTGCTATCTTCACATTAACCAGCCATAGCATGGCAGCTAGAATACCTTCACTAACTTTCTAACCATCCAAATCCTCACTGCTATTTATGTAGTTTTACCGCTGTAAATCAAAGGTCAACAGCTGTGCTGTTTTCTTAAATAACAATAGTGTGGTATAGCATGTTCAGATGTTAACAAGCCAGGTATCTGATTTCTACATTGTAACTCCTCTTAACCTCAAATTCTTTTTCTAACAACTTGGGAGCAGCTGCACTTTATTAGAATTCAGATAATTTGACTGTATTTAACTCAGTTTGGTCTCAGTTTTTGGAAACTGAAGGAGCATTTTAACCTTGAAATGGCTACAGTATCTGTTTCAGTGGACTAGATATGTAAGGTGGGAGCAGCTGTTGAGGGCACACCTTAATCATCATCATCATCATCATCATGGCAGTCTGTCGAGTGCGACAGTGACTGTTTCATTTAGGTCACAGAGCAAAATATACTCTACATGTATTCTCAATAACAAGAAATCCAGTGTGACAGTTTTCACAGGTTAAACTGAATAACCTTAATTGTCTAGTCTCAGTTTAAAAAAGAGCTTGTGCAGACTTCAAAACGTCCCAGTTATAGAAAATAATAATAAAATATAAAATACCTAGTGTCACTGGATGGAACATTTTCATTTTATAAATTTTATATTCTTTTATATTAAATGCCAAGCCCCATGTATTAATCTTTTTAATCAACAAACTTCAAACCATTCCATGAGAACTTACCAGGAGATGAAACTTTTTTATTTCCACTTCATCCAGATCTACTTGAAAAGAACAGAAACTGTAAAAAACAATTAGATACATCTGCATTAGGGAGGCACCAATTTTGATATATTGGGCTGATAATGTTTGTTTGAACTAATAAGTTGGCTGATAGCCAATGCTGATTCTTTTGTTTTTGATTTAATTTCCATCCTCGATGGATGGATGGATGGATAGATAGATAGATTGATTTTATTATCTATCTAGGAGACAAAGAAGTGTGGATCATAAAAAATAACTGAATTGAAGTACTTTCCAATGGTTCAGTCCTGGATGTTTTCTGAATTTCCAGCTGTATGGTACTGCTGTCCATTTAAGGGCAGCATCAATGGTACACAACTTGGACATACAGGACAGATATCCGATATTTGAGAATCTTATTTGCCAGTAGGCTACTGTAATCCCTAATGTTTCGTATAATGTGGCATTTCCTCTACCTCCGAGTCAGATTTGGGGCAGTTCCAAGAATTACAGTACGTCCAGTCCATGAAATCGGTTTTCACTAATGAAGTAGGACAAACTTGGGCAGGACCAATGTCAGAATTCAAGATGGCTGCACCCAAATGCCATGCATCAATAATTGTAAAAAAAAAAAAAAAAGTATTATTTATTAGCACCTCCATTTTTTATGTCTCATTCACACATAGTACTGCCCAATTTCTATTAAGGAACATGACAATGCAGTGTTTTTATACATAAATTCGCTGCTCACTGCATTGTTTTAACATAATGTTACTAAGAGCAGCTATAGAGTCAGGGTTTTCCAAACACAGCAGATTTAGATGTGATGTCTTTTGATGTCTGGTTTCCAACCTGAGACTGGAGAAGGAAGGCACCACAGGTTGGATACATTTTTAGGCAATATTATCACTGCCACTTGTTGCCCCTAGTAAAAGTGAGACAGTATTGTTGGAGACAGCAGTTAAAGATGGCTGTCATTATTGGCTAATTTGATCATTATTTCTGCAGTTGCGACTTAAAATTAGTTTGTTTCTCTGTAATCTAGTGTTCCTGGAGCCTGTGTGAATCAACTATTTCAAATAGATCAACTCAAATAGGTCAGAGCTGTGATTCAGTTGATTTTGATTTTGGAGGAAACGGTGGCGGAGTGGTTAGCACTGTGGCAGCACAGCAACTCACCCTTGGCCAGGGGATCCTGGGTTCGATCCCAGCCCCCGACCAACAGTAATCTGTGTGGCGTTTGCAAGTTCTCCCCGTGTCTGTGTGGGTTTACTCCGGGATTTCTCCGGTTTCCTCCCACATGCCAAAAACATGCAAGTTAGGTTAATTGGCATAAAAAAGGGGGGTTCTAAATTGTCCTTAGGTATGACTGAAAGTGAATGGTTGTCTGTTTCGCTGTGTTGGCCCTGCGATGGACTGGCGATCTGTCCAGGGTGTACCCTGCCTCTCCCCCAAAGATGCTGGGATAGGCTCCAGCCCCCCCGCGACCCGAAAAGGATTAAGTGGTAGAAGATGGATGGATGGAAGGAAACCCATAAACCCCTGAAGATTATTTCCCACAGTTTCAGTTGTCACAGGTCTTCCCTCAACCTATTATTAAAGTGCTCTGAACAGCTCATACTATAATTGTAGCCCAAGGCTAAACCAACACAGTGATGTAGCCTAAATTGTTAGACTCTAGTATAATGGTATTGACGCATTCGTTTTGTGAACATGGTGTAAGCTATAGTTTTTGCTTTGGTTGTGTGCTCAATAAGTGACATTTTTCCACTACAGTGCATTTTAGAAATTCCACTTTTATGATAAATTGTCTACAATTGTACCCATGGAATTCATCCAGTAGACTTTCGGCTCAAAATCGTGCTCTACAAAACATCCTCCACTCTGGTGTGTGTTACCTCAACTTTACAGTGACTGTTAGCTGTCCAGAGTAGTGCTCTTAAAGATGATTTAATATGCCAGCACAAGTATTTAGAGTAAACCGCAGTGGGAAACGATACCACAAATGTGCCATTGCAATAGCTACTAACTGCCTGGGTGATAGGAGAGTGCACAGTGTTTTAGTGCTGTGTGCGTGTCGTGAAAAGTCCACTTTTGTCCTGGTGTTTGTTATCAGAGGCTGGTGTTCTCTTGCGCATGAAAAAAAAAAATTAGATGATCCTGTGCTGAAGTTTAAACCAGCTATCTAAATATGTATAACAGATAATTACCTCAAGTATCATGTCTGAAACACTTGTCTGTGACTTGTGGTCTTTGTCCTGTTCCACCATCATAGATTTAAAGGGAAAAAGATGAGAAAATGTACATTAAAAAGTGGGATTTGTGTATGTAAAGAATTAAAGGTTTGGCTTGATTTACTTTGAAAAAAATGTTAATTTTCTATGTTATCATCTGGATGATAGCATTGGCGACATTTTATAGTTTGGAGCTGGGAGTCAATCAGAACAGTTTAGTATAAAGAGTGGAACCAGAGAGAATTTTCCAAAGTTGGCTTTGATTTTTAAATGGAGTGTTTAAACAGGTTTGTAGTACATCTGATCATACCTCTGTTTTGTCACACTTGCTGCTCATTAATAATATTTATAACTACTGTAATTCTCTCTACACTGAAAACATCAAACGGTTACATTTTAATACAAAATTGTAATATTCTACCTAGGACTGTAATGATGATAAATTTAGTTTGATGATAAACTCTCCCAGAAGTTATCATGATTTAAAGATACTGTTGACATCGTGAACACCATCTATGCCACAGTATCATAAAATCAATGTACATCCTTTCAAAAGATCAGTGAACTTTTATCTATCAAAATATTCAACATTGGAATTGAAATATGGAAAGATGTTTGCTGTTCATATACCCACACAGTACATAGCAGTGATAAACCACCAAATTGATTTAACCACCAGGACTCAAACAAAACAAGGAGGAAGAACATGAACACAGTTCATTTCAGTATTAATAATATACAGTACAATAAGTATAAAAATAAACTTGATAGATCATTCTTACATGATAAGTCGATATTGTAATTAATGTGGCAGGCCTAGCTAGACTCAAATATTGGATTAAACCGATTCATTCATTCTTTACATTGACACTTGGTTTTCAAATTTGATTTGGGGGTATTTATCCCCCTAATTTTTGGATTTACCTAATTTAGCTTTATGAGATTACCCCCCCCCCCCCAAAAAAAAGATAAATTCAGACAAATATGGGGGGGGGGGGTAGCAACTTGATGTCTCCAAAGTCTCAGAAATTTACCAGAAAATGTCACAAATTTATATGTATGAATTTGCAAATATGTAGGAAAAAGATGCAAATTTTCATGTCAAATTGCAAACTCAAACAAAATGCTAAATATATAAGAAATGATGCAAATTTAGGGGATACAATTAAATGTACAAAGCAAAATGCATATTATCTGAAAAATGTAGTAATGAGGAAAAAAATTCTGAAAATACAAGAAAAGCTGCAAATTTATGACAAAAACATTGCAAAATTACATGAAAAAATAGAGCCCCAAAACGCTATTTGAGGACTTCGTTCTGACTTTAAATGTCATTCATGGTCATTTTTCCTATGGGATGGCAATTTAATTATTCCAGCACCACATATACAGTATACTCTATTAAAATAAGCCAAACATGGTACTTTTTCTGTTTGCAGTCTTTCCCAAACAAATAACCTTCCAGTTCCATAAGTACAGCACAAAGCATGGAATAGGAATGGTTTTCACTCATTGAAGAAAGCAAACCTGTTTCACTTAAAAAAAAAAAGTGCTTGACTTCCTTTTTTCTTTCCTTTTGTTACTGTGGCCATGAAAAGTGAGTCAGAGCAGCAAACAGTTCAGACTATACTGTAACGTGCTGCTCGACATGGCGACGTCCCACCGGGAGATTCGAACTCACGCCTCCCGCTCCGGAGTCCCGCACCCTACCTGTGTCGCCAATAGGGTCAACCCACTTGGCAAGCCAAGTAGGGTGCTCATATTGAGTTCGCTACACTACTCCCCTCTGGTTCTCGATATCGTCCCGATGTCAGCGCCCCATTACTGCTTTGGACAGGAGATCCCACTTCTGACACCAATGTAACGTGCTGCTTGACATGGCGACGTCCCACCGGGAGATTCGAACTCACGCCTCCCGCTCCGGAGTCCCGCACCTTACCTGTGTCGCCAATAGGGTCAACCCACTTGGCAAGCCAAGTAGGGTGCTCATATTGAGTTCGCTACAATACTATTACGAGTGTTAAGTGACATTTGTTTGCGTTATCTGTGAAAGTGGTGTATACATCATAGCTGGCTACTTAGTGACCAATAAAACCCACATCTGACTCCTGCAGTATCCTAATATTGAAAGTTGTGTGTTTACTTCCTGCCAAAGTACCAAAGTGAAGCCTAAAATGCTGAGAAAATCACAGTTCCACTTCCTGTTAATCCCACTAAAGAAAAAATTGTTGCAGCTCTGTCCTGGTGACAGCAGAGGGAGTTAAATTGAAAGTCCTCAATGACAGGAAAAACCTGGACTTCAGATAGCTCAGTGATTGTGTTCTTAGAAAACAAATGTGTTGAGAAAACTGCAAGGGTCCAACAGGTTTGAGTTTGTCTCAACATCTCATGACGGGGGCTAAGTCTATACGTCAACCAGCCAACAGTGACTGATGTATCTTCATTGGTAGGGAGCTGTGATGTTCTATATCATTGGACAGAGTAATAAACGTACACATAAACTGACACATAATGGGTCTGAATTGTTAAGGGATGAAGTTTCTTTGGAGTCCAATGTCATTACTTCCACATTCCTCACAGCTACACATTTTGTGTCAGAAAAAGGAGAAATGCATCACGATGTCCTGTTGACAGCAGAGTCTGCCTATAGGAACCTTTCCTCAATCTACTTAGTTAGCGCAGAGGAAATACTTATAAATAACGGACTCTCCATGGGTACATTCAGGACATTGTCTACATGTGTGACCTGTACCTTTGCTGTATTGGATCTGTATGTTTTGTATTTCTGGCTCTATTGTGCCGTGGTTGGTTGTCAAAGTCTTGATTCTTGTTTATATTCCTGTAATCCATTTGTTTTCTTACTCAGACCTTTCTATAGGAAAACTTGATTTTTTTTTAAGTTTATTTTTGTATCACTCTCTGAGGTTAATTGAAGGACAAAATAGCAAATGAGATGTTGATGCCTTAATCTGTGTAGTTCAGATTGCTCTTTTCTGTCTATCTTCTTATTGGAAATAACACTGATACTTTGTTTTGATAAATTCTGTACTTGATGTAATAAAAAAATCTCTTGAATATCTTTGTTTTGTGAAGAACTCATTCAGAGTCTTTAATTATCTATTTATTTAATTTTTTGCCAATTAATCAAGATATAATGATAAGATTAGCTCTCCACAATACAAGCTGGTACTTTGTTGTACTGCTGTGACTGAATATTGTGTGTATTTTTTGTGTTTTAGTGCATACACCCTATTGTGATGGACTGGTGATCTATCCAGGGTGTACCCTGCCTCTCGCCCAAAGATGCTGGGATGGGCTCCAGCCCTCCTACGACCCAAGAAGGATTAAGCGGAAGAAGGTTCAGGTTCAGGTTCAGGTTACTTTATTTGTACCCGTAGGTAGATTTGTTTTGCAGTCTGGTGACATCCATATTTACAAGCCACTAATTACATTCAACATAGACACAAACACAGGCACACATCATACAAAATAAGTAAATATAAAATATGTACAATATATTTTTATAGCTTGTTCAACTCTTTGACAGCAGCAGGGACAAAGCTGTTTTTGTAGCGCTGGGTTTTGCTTTTTGGGACAGCAAACCTCCGTCTGGAGGGAAGAAGCTGAAAGTTGCAGTGCAAAGGGTGGGAGTCATCATTTAAAATCGAGTCAGCCATCCTCTGTACTTGTCTGGTGTACAGGGATGTCAGGCTCAGCTGTGACTCACCAAGCAAACGACTGGACCATCTAACTACCTGATCCAAGGATTTCCTCTGTTTCAGTTTTATCTGACCAAACCATGACATTAAAGAAAAGGATAAAACAGATTCAATAAAAGCCCGATAAAACATAGTCATTATGGTTCGGTCAGTTTGGAAGCGTGCCAGTTTCCTCAAACAATGCAAATTTTGCTGACCCTTTTTGCACACCCTTTCACAGTTCATTTCAAAGTTTAATTTACTATCAATAATCGTCCCAAGATATTTGTACGATTGTACACATTCGGTGGTCTGGCCTTTTAGTATGGTGACTTTGTGCCTGGGGGTTTTCCTCCTAAAGTCAATAATCATATCTTTCGTTTTTGTTGTATTCAGCTGCAGGTAGGAATCCTCACACCAGTGAACAAAGTCATCAACTACTGGGCCGTGGCCACTCTCACCATCCTGGAGGAGACTGACAATGACTGAGTCATCAGCATACTTTATAATGTGTCTGTTGTCATGTCTGCTCCGACACATGTTTGTGTACAGGATGAAGAGTAGTGGTGACAACACACACCCCTGAGGAGAGCCAGTAGAAGAGCACTTTAGGTCAGACAATGTGCCATTGACCCTTACTCTCTGCGTCCTGTTGGTTAAGAAATCCAGAATCCAACCCACCAGATTATTGCTCAAATCAAATTGTTGCAGGAGCCTTTCAACTAAAATATGAGGTTGGATTGTATTAAAGGCAGAAGAAAAGTCCACAAATAAAAGCCTGGCATGTGTCCCATTAAAATCCAGATGTTTAAAAAGCATGTTAAACATAGTGACAGTGGCATCCTCCACTCCTCTGTGAGGCCTATAGGCAAACTGCAGGGGATCCAATGCATGTTCAGTCTGCCTTAGGACCTCACATCTGACCAGTTTTTCAAAAATTTTCATTAAAATTGAAGTCAAAGCAACTGGTCTAAAGTCATCTACCGTTTTAGGACAGCTGGATTTTGGAACGGGAACAACCACGGCATCTTTCCAGATCTTAGGCACATGTTGTGTCTGTAAGGACTTACTGAAAATGTAATGAAATATAGGACTCAGTTCATGTGCACAGGACTTTACCAGGCGCCCACATATATTATCAGGGCCCTGACTTCTGTTCACTTTTACAGCGCAGAACTCCCTTTTAACATCCTGCATCTCAATATTAAAGTGCTGATTGTCTTTGAGTTTCTGTTTCAAATCTTGGATTTCTGTGCTGAAATCAAAGGAGTCAAAACGACCATAAAAACAATTAAGAGCATTAGCCAGCTCTGTGTCTGAATTAAAACCATCTAAAAACACACGATTACTGCGCTCTGTGCTCTGAAGGCCTGCAATAGTTTTCATACTGGCCCAGGCCGAACCAAGTTTATTTGCTGTCATCTTGCTTTCCAACTCTGATTTATAATTCTGTTTTGCTCTTAAAATTTCGGCCTTCAGCTCCTTAGTGGCAGCCTGTAGCTCAGAAACAGACCCCTGTTTAAAGGCAAGTGCTTTCCTCTGTAAGCAGGATTTAACTGATTTAGTAACCCATGGTTTGTTGTTGGGATATATTTTGACACGTTTACGTGGAACAATCTTATTTTGACAGTAAGCCATGTATGAGCATGTGAGCTCAGCCAGAGAGTCCAAATCATCCCCGCAGGCCATTATGAACATCTCCCAGTCTGTACAGTCAAAGCATTCCTGGAGGCTGTGCTCTGAATCTTCTGTCCACACATCAATGTCTCTCATCTCCATCTTGCCTCTTCTAAGAGCAGTTGGAAGATGGATGGATGGATGCATACATCCTAATGCTGCCACATAGTGTTTTTTAACTAATATGAGTTCCATTTAGTGACATCATATGCATTCCCTCTAATCTTAATTCTGAATTTTAGTGCAGCACAAAATCTTAACCTTGTTTTCAGGTTAAAAAGATATATTTTTCTAAAAATGGTAAAGCTGAAAATGAAATAAGACCCAATTTGATCCCCTTTATTTCAATAAGAAAATATTACAATTATAAATGTAGATTGGCATATGAAGGTGATAATATAAAACAGAATTGGGTTTTTATTTTAAGAAGTTACACAAAATCTTCTTAAGACCCTGGAAACATACAGCCTTGAACTTTCAGGAGCATTTTCTTTTTGTCAGGGCGTGGGCTGAATCTCATGCCCTCATCCTAATTTATAATTTGTGTTATCTTGTCTTCAGGGCGTGAGCCCCAGCCCTCGTCCTCGCTTTAAGTTGCATTCAGGATTTTCTGTACTTCACCTTCATTATTACCATTATCCTGGGTTGCCATCATTGCGATTATTTATTAATCTGTCCTGTACATTAATTTCTCTGTTGCCTCTTTGTCTAATGTATTAGTACAATTTTTATTATCTTATTTGCCATGGTCCTGTCTCCCCTCTGATCCTCTGTTCATGTTTTTGTGCATCCTCTGTCTGTGTTCATCTGCGTGGGTTTACTCCAGGATTTCTCCGGGTTCCTCCCACATGCCAAAAACATGCATGTTAGGTTAATTGGCTGTTCTAAATTGTCCCTAGATATCTGTTTCCTATAGGCCCTTAGAATAGAGGGTTAGTATTAATGAAAGCGCTTTGAGTGGTCTTTGTGACTAGAAAAGCGCTATATAAGTGCAGGTTAGTTCGTTAGTTAGTAATCTGTGCAGCCCTGCACATCCTGTGTCGGTGATCATGCCCTGCTGTCTCTGTTTGCCCCTGATTGTGCCCACCTGTTTGTTGTTGTGTTGATTTTCCCGTGTCTATATATTGTCAGTAATACACGTCCTGTATCCTGCCTGTATCCTGCCTGTATCCTGCCGTGACTTTGAGTTTTTTCTTACAACTTCCGAGCTGTAAGTTATTTTGTGTTTGCACCATCAAGCTGCGCCCATTTGGCCAGCTCTTAATAAATCACCGTTGAACTTTGAATATTGCATTTGGGTCCTGTTCTTCAAACCGTGACAGTAGGACCCAGCATATTTAAAATTTGGGTAGATGGGCGTTGATAAGAAAGAAGCTTGGGAAGCGACCAACATTGAGGCCTACATCGAGAATGCCTGCACTTCCCGCACAGCGAAGGAAGCCCTCCTCTGCCTCAAATGTGCCGAGGAGTTGAGTGAGGTGCTTCCATCCCTACGACGGTTCCCTCAGATCGCCCGTCTGCATGAGCAGAGAGTAAATATGCAGATCATCATCCAGGGGCTGATGGAATCGTTCCCGGTGGCGGGAGAGGTGCCGATGGAGGATGGACCGCATCTCTCCGGGGGAAGATGTGGTCGTTGCTGGTGCCATATGACACAGCGACCTAGGTTCTCATCCCGGCGAGGGCGCCCCAGACCTCCGTTTCCTCCTCCTTCGGTCCACGGCCAGTGCAACACCATTGGGCAGACTCACTGCGTCAGATGAGTTCCAGCTGCTCCCGGGAGGACTCACCTGACGTGTCAGCAGCAGCAGAGCGGGAATACAAGCAAGTACCCGTTCATTTTTTAACATTTATAAATGAAGGGACTTGTCTGGTTCATGGTGGGGAGACTCAGCAGTGGCCGCCTTCTGCTGCTGAGTTCTCTCCACCTTACTCTGCAATTAACTCAGCTGCCCTATCTATCCACCCATTCTCTCCTGCTTCTCCTGTGTCCACCTTTGTATTGTATGAGAGACCGGCTATACTGGGTGGCAATCTACTGGTCTGGGATGAGCCAGCTGCCCCTGAAACCCCTCCAGCTGCAGCTACCTCCAAGAGTGGGTTCCAAGCAGCTGTAGCCACCAGGCCTGATGTCCCACTGGTTGCTGTTTCTGTGTCTGGGCTGCGTGAGGATCGTCCAGTACCGGCTCCACGTCACTCCCTAGCTCCAGTACCAACTCCACGTCGCTTCCCAGCACCACCACCAGCTCCGGCTCTTCTCCAAACTGCTCCAGCTGCTCGTGAGGTGCGCATCACAGCTCCAGCCATCCCCAAGGTGCACACAAAAGCTCCAGTCGTCCCCGAGGTGCACACAATGGCTCCAGCCATGTTCAAGGTGCACACAACGGCTCCCGCTGTCCCTGAAGTGCACGCCACAGCTCCAGCTGTTCCCACAGTGCACACTCCAGTTCCTGCTCTACCCGAGGGGTATGCTCCAGCTCCTGCAGCTCATCCTGAGGAGGTCACCCTAGCAGCAGAGGACCAGGAGCTCAGGCAAGTACTCTTCTTTACTTTTATAAAATCTATATTAGTTAAGACTTGCCTAGCTCCTGGTGATTTCAGTGATGCCTCACTCTGCCCTTCTCCCCCATGCGAGGTGACTGCAGTGGGGGTGGCTCTCTAGGCGTCAGGGCTGGACACTCCTGTATCATCCATTATGGGGATCGGGTGACCTCCAGCCATCGTTCCAGAGGTTGGGGAACCTCCACCCATCCCTCCAGAGGTGAGGGAACCTCCACCCATCATACCAGAGGTCGGGCAGCCTGCTCCACCCGGTCCATCTGTGCAGCCTGCTCCACCTGGGCCATCCAAGCAGGCTGCTCCAACTGTAGCCCAGAGGCTGGCATGGCTCCAACTGCAGCCCAAGAGGCTGGCATGCCTCCACCCATAGCCCAAGAGGCTTGCGTGCCTCCACCCGTAGCCCAAGAGGCTGGCGTGCCTCCACCCATAGCCCAAGAGGCTGGCGTGCCTCCACCCGTAGCCCAAGAGGCCGGCGTGCCTCCACCTTTTGTCCCAGAGGCCGGGGTCAGTGTGCAGCAGTCATCGGTCACAGAGCATAGGGCTCCTATGTGTTTGTTTGGTGAGCTGTGTTCCTGCGGCTGCTGCTCCACCTTGTTCTCTGGTTTGGCGGCCTATGGACATTGGCAGGATGCCAAACTGGCCCTGCATTCCACTCCGGGGGTCCATGGACTGGGGCAGGCCCCCCGACCCACATTGTTCTCCGGTCCAAGGGCCTATGGACTTTGGTAGACCCTCTGACCCATTGTTTGTTGCAATCCGGTGGCCCATGGACTTGGGTAGACCACCTGACCCACATTGTTTTGGGGCCTTGGACTTTATTTGGCCCTCGAACTGTGTTTGTTTTAGACATTGCTGTGTGTGTGTGGGGGGGGGGTGGTTACAGTTGGTTTTGGCCCACCTGGCCCTGTACCCCCACCACCCACCCTGTGAGGGTTTTTTTTTTTTCCTTTGTTGATGTTACTCTTGGGGTTATCTGGAAGCCGCCCCTTTAGAGGGAGTGCTGTCAGGGCATGGGCTGGGTCTCATGCCCTCATCCTAATTTGTAATTTGTGCTATCTTGTCTTCAGGACATGGGCCCCAGGCCTCGTTCTTGCTTTAAGTTGCATTTGAGATTTTCTGCACGTCACCTTCATTATTATCATTATCCTGGGTTGCCATTATTGCTCTTATTTATTATTCTGTCCTGTACATTCATTTCTCTGTTGCCCCTTTGTCTAATTTATGAGTATGATTATTATCACCCCCATGGATCGCCACCTTATATTGTGGTGGGAGGTTTGCTTGCCCTAGTGATCCCAGGGGCTATGTTGTCTTGGCCAATTTGTCTCTGGTACGATGTCCCAAGACAAACAGGACCAGACTAAGAGTGGCCCAATAGACTCCCATTATGAACAAAAAAATCAAGGATTCAGTGTACCCCACCCACAGTGGGGTTACCAGAGCCCCCCCCCCCCTCCCGGAGCCAAGCCTGGGGGAGGGGCTCTATGGCTAGCACCTGGTGGCCAGGTTGCTGCCCATGGGACCCGGCCAGGCTCTGCCCGAAGGAGTTAGATGGGCCTGCCCTCCAGTGGGCTCACCACCTGCAGGAGGAACCATGGGGGTCTGGTGTTATGCAGATCAGGTGGCAGGCGAAGGCAGAGACCTTCGCGGTCTGATCCCCGGCTTTCGAAACTGGCTTTTGGGACATGGAACGCCACCTCTCTGGTGGGGAAGGAGCTGGAGCTGGAGCTGGCGCATGAGGTTGAGAGATACCTGCTAGATATGGCTGGCTCACCTCAACGCACAGCTCCGGTTCTGGAACCAGTTTCCTGCAGGGGCGTAAATCCCGGGGGTGGGGGTGCAGGGGTCATGTCCCCCCCTTCCATAAAGCTGTCCCTCCCAAAAATCACACTGTAAACACAAACATATTTTATTTGAACGGCATAGTAATGTTCGTTGAAGGCACAGTACAAGTGGTGCGACTTGTAAACACATTGTTTGACATTTATAACTACTGAAAGATTAGAACCCCCCCAATCCTCACAGTGGTTTAGTCGAGTCTGTTTCTCCCCTGTGGGCAGGGCTGCTGCGGCTCCTTTATACACACGCTGACAGAGAGGCAGAGAGCAGTACCGGCATGTTTTACATAAACTCTTCTTCTTTTAGATTTGATTGGTGGTTGACAACCAGCCTACAGGTGCATTACCACCACTGACTTGATTATCATCACTCTATATCTCCGTATAAGGTGTTCCGAACAACTCTCCATGTGTGAAAAAATTATCACTAATGCATTTTTGTCTATATTTGTTTATCAAAGACAATCCGGAACGATGACGATGATGATGGAGCAGGTGAGCGCACAACAACCCCCGGGGACACACTGCAGAGATGACAGCAACCTGAGAAGGTGGAAGAGAAAAAGAGATTAATGTCTGGGTTCCTTGTTGGAGTGAAATTAAAGGGTTTTATAGGTAATTTAATGTTGGTACTGTGGAGTGTGTGAAATCAGAGGCAGATTCATTTCAGACGATTTATTACACACTCACATCTCTCAAGCAAAGAACAGACTGAACATTTAAGCAGAAACTCGCCTCTTAAGTTTCATGGCATTTACATCACACACAACATGACATTTGCATCACACTGCATTCAACCCCCTTCATCCTTGACTCCTTCCTGCTATCTCACCAGGAACCTCCTGCTCTTTGTTCTCCCATGCTCATCCACTGTCTCCTGTCTGAGATGCTAGATAATCTGGCTCCCCCAAGGTGCTACAGTACACATAGTGTAAATATGAACGTGAATAGGAATGAAGATTTACTTTCATCACACAGTTCCTCGTTAGGGCACCATCCACGTTTTATAGAGGTGGAAACTCTTATGCACTAAGAATTTAGCAATTGGTAAGTTACGCCTTAGTTAATAATCCTATTGAAAATATTTGATCAGTCTCATAATAAACCCTTGTGTGAGTTCTTGTCTCTGATGATCAAGAAGATGGACATGAAATCAAACAATAACTCCCATATGTCTTTCAATGATTTAATAAGAAATGTCAGAATAGGTTAACATATTTGTATAACTTTAAAACAGAGAATTTAAATGTATCATGGGCATCATAGACTGTTACTGAGTTACTTTTGAATCAAGCATTTGTGGAACCACATGAAGCATAGTTTAATTTGTCAGTATACTGGAAATTGGAAAACCATAAAATAGCATTGGTTGAGAAAAGTGGATGTGATTTTATGAAGAAAATGATAATTAACTTTATAAAAAAAATTAGAAAATTTGTTTTACTCTGAAAAAAGAACGTAGATTAATGAAAGACAACATGTACTTTGAGATTCTGATGGGTGTTTGCATAAAATTAGGTTCAAAGAACTCATATCAGGAATATTCTGAAGACAAGTGTAAATTACATAACACACCATCAGCCGCAGAAACTTTGCGTCCCAATGGGTAGCAGGCGGGTCCACTGGATTCTGTTTCACTGGACCAGCATGGGTCTGTGGGGAGACTTCTTACCACTGTTATGGCCTCCTCCCGGGATCACAAAGGCTGGTCTCCAGCAGGTGGGGTGAGGTCTTCTCTGATGCATTGAAGAAGGAATTAGTTTACTGTGCAAAGTCTCATCAGAAAATCAAATTACATCACAAACTCATTTCTTCTGATGTTGGTGGTTTAAATGAGTTGGCTTAAGCTTTAAAAAAAATTAAAATCTTCTTGCACGATGATTTAAAGAAAAAGAATAAAATAAGAAAAATGAATTTTAAAGAAAAGAAACAGGATTTACACAGAGCATGACAGGCTCTGGGCCCTTTTTTAAAAAGACAGGAGAAAAATTGGAGAAGCAGAGAAAGCTGCTCACAGCTTTGGCCAACCATACCCGAGCAGACTCTGAACAAAGAGCAATAAAACTGAAGTTTTCTCTAGTGCTGCAGGGTGGTCCCAAAACTTCATGAGACCTGAGGTGGCCCAATTATATTTGAGCTTCTTCCAACAAGGATCATAAACTGGACCTAAAAAGGGAAATGTAATGAAGCTTTGAACTCTATTGGTCAGTTAAAGTGCAGCTATGGTCTGCTGAAGAATGAGAAGGGGAAGAGACATTTGATCTGAGAAGTGAGACCCCCTTTTAAGATACATGTTGCTGAAAAAAGCATAAATTCCTTAAACTTTAGTGACTAAGATATTTTACTCAATAAAGGAGCATAAAATGCATCTACATCTACTGTAATTGTGATAATAAGCATGCAAACATTAATTTCTTCCTGAAAATAGCAGAACATATCACAATCATAACAAATAGAATCATATCAATAAAAGCATTTGAAACCCATTGTCCGTCCCAGAGTTCAATCAGGTCTTTGTTGGCAGATACTGTCTTAAGAGAAAGAATATGAGTTAGTTCATAGTCCATAAGGCATAAATTCCACTGCAAAGGAAAAAGTTAAATGTTCCTAATTCGTCCACCAGATGGCACAGTGAAACGGGTTGTTTACTGGAGAGTCTTGGCTTCCAAAGTCTTGACTATGTCGATCATACAACTGTCAATTAGAACATTCCTTTACCAAAGAGTCTTGGAGAAAGGTATTAACTTCCACTTTATGGCCGATGGATAGGGTTACAGCTCTAGTTCTTGGGTGAGAAGCAGTCTCAAAAGTCAGACTTTTGAGTTGAAAAAAAAATCTTCAGCAAAGAATAATTTTATAAATTGGAACTCAAGGTCACGCTACACTGTTAACTTAAACTTCACTTACTTTTATCTTCAATTGGCTGTATACCCAATGAGCTAGCGCTGGAGCGTTCACAAACTGGTCCTTTTAAGCGCTGGCATGGAAGAGACAGCAGGTGCATCCACTCACACAGGTGTACTGATTACCTGCGGAGCCGGGGACTAGATGAGGAACCTCCCACAGGAAGGGAGGGGGAGCACGCTCACCTGATCATAACACCTTGGTTTTTACCCACACATCACTACAGTCAAGTGAATGGTGTGGTATTAATATCTAAAGTTAAAAAAAAAAGTACTCTGTGTGGGTGACACACATGTTGGGCCCACATTTCCACAGAGATAGGACTGCATGTGTATTGGGGGTTTCACGTCTGGAAGGACAAAGGACTCGGATCTGCAGAAGATAACGAGGAGGTGTGAGATTTGCCTTTTTGTCCCACAGAAGATGCCCCGGAGGGATTTCCGGTTCATCAGTGAATGAGAGACAATGGTGAAGGTTCAAAGGGATGCCTTGTGACTATATGTTTACTGAAGCACCATGTGACTTGAGTTCTGATGCTGGAAACATATAAAAGGGTGAGGTGATATGATTCTTTCTCTTCTTCCTGCTTTGAGAATGCTAGACGATGTGTTCTGTCAATAAAGCTGAACCTGAGAAATAAACTCAGCCTCATCATTCGAGCACATCCTCTACACTCTGTGCACTGCTGTGACTAAATATTTTGCGTTTTTAATGTTTTACTGCATACAAAATAAAGCTGTCACATGTGATTGCCACCCAGTGCTGTTGCTATGGTAACTGTTCTGTAACTGCCAATAATTGTGTTCCAATGCATCCCCTCTTTAGCAAAAAAATTCACATACTGTACCTTTAAGTTAGCATCATGTGGATGGGAAGTTTACTAACTAGATCATTATGTAGTCACCGAGTCAGGAGGACAAAGGTTGAGAGTTACTGCTCTACAAAAAGGAAGTACATCAGGTACTAAACCAGAGCAATAAACCTGCCATAAATACACAATGGGAGAAAGCATGTTTTATATAAACAGTCTTGCAGGATATACGTAATTGTCCACTATTATCTGTCATTAGAAATATTTCCAAGATCTGTTTCTGTTTCATATAATGGTGTCACTTTGCCCGAAAGTTAGATGAGAGGTGAACAACTAGTATGGAAATAAGACATTCTGCAGCACATTCTGATGTTGGTGCATTTGGGCTGAAGTGGAATGTTTTTCAAATGTTCCCCAACTTTCTGAATGAAATGCATTATTTGGAGGGGTTTTAGTTGTGGTAAAGGAGAGAATTTGTCACCCAAAAGGAAGTTGAAGGTCTAACATTATTACTAATATAGTCAACTTTCCTCTTGCAACAGAACAATAACTCAAAGCTCTAAATTATGCAGTCATTGTTCAAAAAAAGCAGAATCCTTACGGAGTGACCAGGAGAGCCACTGTATCTCATCTTTACTGAGCTGTTGTGGGAATAAAAATGTAAGGTGAGGAAAATCTCCATCAAACCATGTGGTACCAGCATCAGGAACAATGGATCTAACATTCTCCAGGTTGTAAATGGGAAGTGATTGTAAGTTATTGATTGCTGCAAATAAGTCAAAACAGGCAACTTTTGAGGTGTTTAAAACTCTAGGCTGTTCTGTAAAGCTATTTGATTTTAGAATCACATCATTTGGATAGTTTCACAAGACTACAGAAACCATAGGATTGCAGTCTCATCCCCCTCTCTCCCTCCAGCAGTATAACAAAGAGTTAATTTGCATCACTAAAGGAGATATTGTGGCGGATGAAATAAGGGTCACCAGTGTGGAGGCAGGGAATAAGTGCAGGCAGGACACGGCCAACTGAAGTTTAAAAGGGTGTTTTATTCATCCTCCATCACGAGAGTTCACCCCAGCGCTGTGGGAGCGTGCTGGAGCGAGCCCCGTGTCTCTAGTCAGCAAACAGGCAATGCAAGTGGTCAAAAAGAGGGAGAGCAAGCGATATGCAGTTGGCTTATATACCCAGCTACAGACAATACATGCACAGCAGTAAAGCATGGACATTTGCATTAGAGTCACACATATCAATAGCAGGATTACTGGCGCCGGGATTAGGCAAAGAGAGGCTGCCTATTGATATCAGTCCATACATCTCACTGTTCTGCTAATTGCTCCAGCTGAGCGTTCTGCTTGTCCGTAGGCTGTGGGGGTCGCCCACAATATGTTGCCACAGCTCATTAACAAAAAGAAGTCATAGTAGGACATAGGACTACAGGAGCCTTTGGGAACAAAAGAACAATTTTCCTCAATAAATAGTGTGTGCTGTTTTGTTGGAATACACTGGGCTGATATCCAAGCATCCAAGCATATCTAAGCATCCAAGCATATCCATTTATCAAGGTTTGTAAAACATCCTTGCCTTTACAGTGAGCAAACTGCGACCCATTAAGATTGAAAGCAGATAGATGAGCACACTAAAAAATCTTCTTTGGCGTTTTGGACACCTATAAAGGTAGTATCTCACTGGGCTGTGACAGATGGAGATTAAAAAAAACTTGCAACAAACATGAATTAGTGACAATTTTTGCTTTTAATCACACTGAATTGGCACATTTACGTATGTCGCGCAAGTATTGCATGATTGTCACACAAACTCCTGGTAAAATTTACCGGGAGATCGCATACAGCGGGGAAAATAAGTATTAAATATGTCAACATTTTTCTCATTAAACATCACTCTATTCACTCTATTAAAGCAAGAAATACAGTATGTGTGTGTATGTGTGTGTGTGTCACGTTTATAGCACATCATAGGGCGGCCTATGATCTCTGCCTGATCATCATAGGACGTCCTATGAACTCAGGCATCATAGGACTCGCGATGCCTATATGACGGCACATAGACAAATGTGTCTTTATGATGTCATATAGGACTTTCATGCGATGCCTATATGACAGCACATAGACAAATGTGTACTTTATGATGTCATATAGGACTCTGATAGAATAATTTTGAGCATAATTATTCTGTCAAAGATCAGGCAGAATATTGGATTTAAGTATATTTATTATAACAAATAGAAGAAAAGAATACCCCATGGTCATTTGAGGGAGAGATTACAGAGCGTGGCCTTCAGCACATACACACCGAATCTCTGAACACACATTTTATAAGCCTGGTACTTGTAGCTGCTCTTCAGGATAGATAAACAGAGGGGGAGATGCCAGAGACATATCGGGGACAGACAGAGTGTCTCTAATCTATACAAACTAAAAGTTTTGCACATTCCTCGGACACAGAAACTTAGCAGGGCATGTCAAAGGGATTATCAGTGCAGCTTAGGTCATCTTTTACACTTGTACTGACCTACAGCCTCAGCACTCGCACGCACATCCCCTGAAGGCCACAGTTAGTCAATAATTACTCACAGACATGAAAGAATAATATAAAGGAGTATATGAACTTATTCTACATGGAATGCACATATAAACATCAGACATGAAATAGGAAAGGCATGGTACAAAATAAGAATAATAATATAATAATAATAATGTGGATAATATGGAATTTTTCTATCAGACTCTCATGTCTTTATGATGTCATATACAGTGAGTCCATGCCCGAAAGCCTCTTTTTGCTCAGATCTATTTTCATGATCCTGTCCATGAACTAGAATTATGACGCATCTATCCCTCAACCAGTGGTCTCAACGAACAAGAAGAAGAAGAAGAAGACCCACCAGATGGACAGCAATAGAACGAGGAGAACTGCTGCACATCAGAAAAGATGCCATGAAGATGAAACACCTGAGGTTCCAGCAGTACATCACACCCGTCTGAGACAGGAGGAGACCCTTCACCAGCATAGGGTACGACAGACAAGGGATGCACAAACAGACAGGAAACATGTAGCAGTGTGCCATGCATGTGCTGAGTCACTTGAAGCCCGAAATGCTCGCAAAGCAAGCAACACTGCAAGTCAGGCAAGGCACAGACAAGCTCAGACCGAGGAGATGCGGAATAGTCGGCTAGCCAGGGACAGTGAATTCCATGCAAGGCACAGAGAAGCTGAGACCGAGGAGATGCGGAATAGTCAGCTGGCTGCCAACACTGCATGCCAGGCAACACAGAGAAGCTGAGACCATGGAGATGTGGAATAGTTGGCTGGCCACCAACGCTGGAATTACGACACACCTATCCCTCAACCAGTGGTCTGAACGAAGAAGAAGAAGACCCGCCAGATGGAGAGCAATAGAATGAGGAAAACTGCTGCACATCAGAAAAGATGCCGTGAACATGAAACACCTCAGGTTCCAGCAGTACGCCACAGGCATGACTGTGAACAACACAGCCATCTGAGACAGGGGAGACCCTTCAGCCACGGGCATGCACAAATACTTGCTTATACTTATATATATATATATATTTATTCCATCCAGCTACAATGCTCTGCACTGTGTGTCTGTGTGTGTGTGTGTGTGTATATATATATTTTATAGTAATATGTACATATGTATATTAGCTGCTCTTGCTTGCTTGTTTTTTCTTGCCTTCTGATTGTTGCTCTGAGTGTTGCTATCCCTGTGCTGTTGCAATCCTGGAATTTCCCCTTTGTGGGACTAATAAAGGCTTATCTTATCTTATCTTATCTTATCTTACTTGGTTTCTATGGGCATGGACAGGTATGCATGGGTATGTACTAGTATTTCTAATGGAGCCATTTACCTGAGATTTTCACCAGATATCAGTAACAACTCAAGTAATCCATACATACAAAGAAATCAAGGCAACCGTGTCCACAAAACAAGTTATAATTAATAAAGTGGAATAACACAGGGAATAAGTATTGAACACATGAAGAAAAAGAAGTGCAAAAAGGCACAGAAAGCCAAGAAACCAGCTGAAAGCCATCAGAATTTAGGAAGCCATCCCATCCCCCATCAGTGGAAATTAATTTCAGCTGGTTAAGTCCTGAGTGATAATCTTTAAAAAGATCTGTGAATATCACACCACAAAGACCTCATGATGGGTAGAAGCAAAGTGTCATGATCCAGTGCACGGGTGGGGCCATGCTTAGTTATTGGATTTACAGTGCATCCGGAAAGTATTCACAGCACTTCACTTTTTCCACATTTTGTTATGTTACAGTCTTATTCCAAAAGGGATTAAATTCTTTTTTTTTTTTTCCTCAAAATTCTACACACAATACCCTATAATGACGATGTGAAAAAAGTTTGGGTTTTTTTTGAATTTTTGTGAATTTTTTAAAAATAAAAAACTAAGAAATCACATGTACATAAATATTCACAGCCTTTGCTCAATACTTTGCTGATGCAACTTTGGCAGCAATTACAGCCTCGTCTTTTTGAATATGATGATATGGGGACGGCAGTGGCTCAGGAGGTAGAGCAGGTTGTCCAATAGCCATATGGTTGGCGGTTCGAATACCACTCTCCCCAGATATCCTGCCGCTGTGTCCCTGGGCAAGACACTTCACCCCAATTGCTCCTGGTGGGTCTGGAAGCGCCATGTTAGGCAGCATGCCACCATCAGTGTGCGAATGTGTTTGTGAATGGGTGGATAGCAGGATCTGTAAAGTGCTTTGGTCATCAAGAGATGAGAATAAAAGCGCTGTATAAGTGAGTGCCATTTACCATTTACCATGATGCCACAAGCTTGCCACACCTGTCTTTGGGCAGTTTCGCCCATTTCTCTTTGCAGCACCTCTCAAGCTCCATCAGGTTGGATGGGAAGTGTTGATGCACAGCCATTTTCAGATCTCTCCAGAGATGTTCAATTGGATTCAAGTCTGGGCTCTGGCTGGGCCACTCAAGGACATTCACAGAGTTGTCCTGAAGCCACTCCTTTGATATATTGGCTGTGTGCTTAGGATCATTGTCCTGCTGAAAGATGAACCATTGCCCCAATCTGAGGTCAAGAGCGCTCTGGAGCAGATGTTCACCCTGGATGTCTCTGTACATTGATGCATTCATATTTTCCTCTATCCTGCCCAGTCTCCTAATTCCTGCTGCTGAAAAACATCCCCACAGCATGATGCTGCTACCAACATTGGCATGGTTATGAACGGTGCCTGGTTTCCTCCAAACATGACACCTGGCATTCACATCAAAGAATTCAATCTTTGTCTCATCAGACCAGAGAATTTTGTTTCTCATGGTCTGAGAGTCCTTCAGGTGCCTTTTGGCAAACTCCAGGCGGGCTGCCATTTACTTTTTACTAAGGACTGGCTTCCCTCTGGCCACTCTACTATACAGGCCTGATTGGTGGATTGCTGCAGAGATGGTTGTCCTTCTGGAAGGTTCTCCTCTCTTCACAGAGCAACGCTGGAGCTCTGACAAAGTGACCATCGGGTTCTTGGTCACCTTCCTGAATAAGGCCCTTCTCTCCCGATCGCTCAGTTTAGATGGCCAGCCAGCTCTAGGAAGTGTCCTGGTGGTTCCAAACTTCTTCTATTTGTGAATGATGGAGGCCACTGTGCTCATTGTGACCTTCAAAGCAGCAGAAATGTTTCTGTACCCTTCCCTTATTTGTGTCTCGAGACAATCCTACCTCGGAGGTCAACAAACAGTTCTTTTGACTTCATGCTTGGTTTGTGCTCTGACATGCACTGTCAACTGTGGGACCTTATATAGACAGGTGTGTGCCTTTCCAAATCATGTCCAATAAATTGAATTTACCACAGGTGGACTCCAGTTACACTGTAGAAACATCTCAAGGATGATCAGTGGAAAGAGGATACACCTGAGCTCAATTTTGAGCTTCATGGTAAAGGCTGTGTGTCATGATTTCCTGCCTTTCAGAGGCAGGAGAGACTGAAACCCAAATGCAGGAGGATGTCGTGTGCATTTATTGAACAAAATGTGATATAACAGTCCAAACAAACAAACAGGCGATCATGAATTATGAGGAATTACTGGGATTAGGCACCGGACGCCCCTCAGCTCCAGGTGAGTACATAGAGAGAAGGCCCAGGGCGCTGCAGATGTGACTGCTAGCAGGGAAAGGCAAAAAAAAGCCCCTTTTCCACTAGCCCCACATGGCCCTACACAGTACGCCTCGGCCCGCTTTTGTAGCCTTTTCCATTATACCCAGCACTGGTTAACAGGTCCTATTTTCGTACCTATTCGAGGCCAGGGTACAACCGTGCTGAGTCGAACCGAGATGTGACGTCAACAGACTGCGAGCCACTGATTGGTAAGCGTCCGTCTTCTGTGGAATCTACACAACCGGGTCTACGGCTGCTCGGGGCCCCTCAATAGATGGTGGAGGAACTGGCCTGGGTGATGCGGGAGTAGGCGTGTCCAGGGACACCCTGGAGATCCTCTCAGCGACGGAAGGGGACGTCTCAGCGACAGGGGCTGCAGTAGAAGCGGAAAGGGCGCAGACTGGCGTGACAGCTGGCTCAGGGAAAGGCTTTGCTGCATGAGTTGTAAGGCATGACGCCACAGAAACGGCCACCCATGAGGTGAAGGGCTTCTTTAGGCACTCCGACATAGGATGACTCACTCGCCATGGTGTAGACTCCTGAACGACCTCTGGCTCCTTCAGCATCCAGCTACTCCCTCCCGGGACCAGCAGAGATTTAGGGGAGACAGAGAAAGAAGGTTGAGGAGCGGGGACAGAAGCTGATTGGGGAGCCCCAGGGGATTGTAAAATCTGGAGCTCCTTCGCAAGAAACAGGCTAACTACCTCAGGAGAGAGAGCAAGAGAGTGGAGAAGGACTTGCCTGAATTCCTGACAGGTGATGACGTCAGCTGCTGTCTCAGTGTCACGCTCCGTCTACCCGGGAGTAGGACGGGATGTCTGGCGGGGAGAAGAGGACACCAGCTCAGGAAGTGGATTGTGGGTTCTCGACCTCCGGGAGTGCCTCTTAGATCGCCGTGGTTGCGCTGCAAAGGACCCTCTCGCCACTTCCTCGAAACGCTGTTGTGACTCGCAGATTTGGGTGAGCAGCGGCATCAGCCCCGGGTATCTCCACAGGCTGGGGCACATCTGGGTCACCCCGACAGCAATGTCCAATAAACAAAAATTAATTTCCGGAGAGTGGGTGGCACGAGCCCTGGAAGCGAAGTCCACTGCTCGCTTGGCCGCTGCGTACTCCTCTGGGCTTAGTCCAAAAACAGAAAAATCCATGGTGCACTGCTCAGAAAAACTGGTGGAAACACAAAAGGTGAAAAAAAACACACACAACACCTCTACTGGGTTTCTATTTGTGGCCGGATTATTCTGTCACGATTTCCTGCCTTTCAGAGGCAGGAGAGACTGAAACCCAAACGCAGGAGGATGTCATGTGCATTTATTGAACAAAACGTGATATAAAAGTCCAAACAAACAAACAGGCGATCATGAATTATGAGGAATTACTGGGATTACGCGCCAGATGCCCCTCAGCTCCAGGTGAGTACATAGAGAGAATGCCCAGGGCGCTGCAGATGTGACTGCCAGTGGGGGAAACAAAACCGTACTCACCGAGCCGGGAACAAAGCAGTCCGTGGTGGTAATCCCAGAAAAACAACACAGGAGGACTGAGCAGGTGACAAAACAATAATCCGGCAAACATGACTGGGCAGACAGAGCTTAAATAAACCAAGACATGATGAGTAGTGATTGCCAGTGTGAGTGTGTGTGTGTGTGTGTGTGTGTGTGCGTGAGAGTGGTTGCGTGGACCTGAGCAGGGAGAGAAGTAGACAGTGACAGATTGGAATCACCTGTCAGTAGTAGACAGGAGAGGGGGGCGTGGCCGCAAGATACCAAAATAAATAAACACAAAACCAAACACAGACTAAGGAATAACTACAAACAACTCACAAAATAATCAAAGGGCAAAGAGCAAGTAATAAGCACCAAAAATACAACAGAACATGACTAGACAATGAAACACAATATGGAACTCAAAAGGTAACATAAAGCACAGATAAGTGAGGAACAGAAAACAGCCATGAAACCGAGCTCGGGAGGATCCCCAGCTCGGTACGTGACACTGTGAATACTTATGTACATGTGATTTCTTAGTTTTTAAATTTTTAATAAATTTGCAAAAACTTCAAAAATACTTTTTTCACGCTGTCATTATGGGGCATTGTGTGTAGAATTTTGAGGAAAAAAATGAATTTAATCCATTTTGGAATAAGGCTGTAACATAACAAAATGTGAAAAAAAGTGAATCGCTGTGAATACTTTCCGGATGCACTGTATTTTGTCTTTTTCTGTTGGTTTATGTTTCTATTTGACTGTATTTGGTTTCTGTTTATTAGAGTCTGTATTTCCTTCTTTAGTTTTTGTTTTGATTGTTGCTGGCGTGGTGACAGCTCGCACGTCACTTCCTGCTGTCAAACTCTGTTCATGCTCTGTCACAGCTGCCAGCAATAATTCCCACTCAGGACCCCACAGGTGCTTGTGATCAGGGGCGGCCTATTTAAGCTGTGAGCACCAATTCCCTGGTGCAGCGGCGTCAACAATCATTCACGTCTGAACCCCCTGGTCATCCTGTCTAAGTTAAGTCTTTGTTTATCCTGTTTTTTTGCTCACTTCCTTATTTTTGCATGTATCGCTCCAGCCACCGCGCCATTTTTCGTCGGGTTATGTTCTGCTTTTTGTGTTCCCTTGTTAATAAAACTGAAAACTCACAGCCTGTGTTTGGTCTCCTGTTTGCCCACGGGGAGAGCCGGTTTATGACAGAACACCACTGCCAGACGGACACCAGCAGACTGTGAGATTTATTTTGTTTCCCTCCCATATTTTTCTTTAGTGTGCATTCCCCCCCCCCCCACTGCTGCCATTGCAGTATTACAGGACTTTAGTCAGGTAGGGCTTGACGAGGAGGAGTGTTGGGTGGCAGAGGGGTTGCTGGATATTATATCAGACACTCGCCTCACCCACACTCCCGAGGAGGAGCTCCTGGTATCTGACTGCGCGGCACAGGTTACTGAGGGGTTCCCCAGCCTGGGAGTGTCTCAGAACTCACAGACCTTCTCACCTCTGTTTTTCATGCTCAACACCAGCTTCACAGGCTGGGGAGAGCCCCTCTGCCACCTGAACCTGTAAGAAACGGTCCCGGGGACAGAAACCCCGAGCTCGGGGCCGCTACCCAGCTGCGGTCCCGCCTCCCTTGCTTGGATCGAGTCCAGAGGCTGGCTGCATAGGGTATGCAGCCTTCACGTCTCCTGACAGACTCAGCGTGGAGAAGCTGGAGGAGCACCAGTGGGTGACTGCAGCTGAAATGGAGCTCCTCGTCAACTACAAGCCGCGGCTCCTTCCAGAGTTGCTGCCACCACTGGAGAGAGTGTCCCCAGCCCAGACCGAGCCTGAGTGGACGGCGGAGTATTCTCCGACTACAGTGCTCTGCCCACCGTGCCTGACGACCTCCACAGCCCCTGGGGAGATGTCGCCAGGCCTGACGGCAGCCACCACCAAGTCCCAGGAGTTAAGGCAAGTGTCCTTTCATTTTTTAACAACCCTTGATGAAATGCCTTGCCTTATTCCTGGTGGGGAAGGTCAACCACAGCAGCCCAGCTTGGCTGAGCTTTTTCCACTAGCTGCTGTGACTTTTACCTCTCCCGCTCCTCCTCTTTCATCCCCGGAGGGTCCGCTGGTCCTGGGAGGGAGCCGGTGTGTGGTGGAGAGGCCTGCAGCATTGAAGAGTTCAGCTCCAACCGTCCAGCTGGAGGTCCGGATCGCCACGGTGGAGTAGTCAGAGTCCTGGACAGCGGTGGAGCTCGAGCGCAGGCAAGTTTCCTTTTGTAGCCCTGAAAAATCTTGCCTGGCTCTTGGTGGGGAGAACCAAGTGCAGCTCTCAGCCGCACTTGAGTTTTCCCCGCCGGGCTCCACTGCTGTCGGTGACCCTGATCTGGTGTGTGCTCCTGTCTGTGTTCCCTTGTCCAAACCACCATCTAGGGTCAACGAGGTCTCTGTGGGTGCTGCTCCCCCTTCATCTGAGATCTCCGTGGATGCTGCTCCCCCTCCCTCTGAGATCCCCGTAGATGTTGCTTCCCCTACGTCTGAGATCCCCGTGGGTGCTGCTCAGTCTCCACCCGAGGCCACCGTGGGTGCGACGCCTCAGCCCGAGGCCACCGTGGGTGCTGTCTTCTCGCCGTCCATGGTCCCCGAGGGTGCTGCTGTCCAGCGGTCAACGGCCTCCAAGGGTGCTGCTGTCCCACTGTTTTGGGTCTCCGAGGGCACTGCTGCCCCACTGTCTAGGATCTCTGAGGGTGTCACTGACTTGTCACCTGAGGCCGCTGCAGGTGTAGCGATTCTCCAGTCCGGGGCTGCTGCGGGTGCAGCACTACTGTCCAAGGTCCCGCTAGTTGACCATCTCCTGTGCCTGGTTTTCGCACGGGTCAACCTGACGTTCATGGGGACCTTGCTCCGGTCCAGAGCCGCCGCGGGTGCTGCTATGCCCCAGCCCGGGGCCACTATGTGTGCATCTTGGGAGGTTCCCGCTGGTTGGCCGCTGATCGTAGGTAAATGCCGCCTCCCAGCTCCTGCGCTCTGGGGGGGCCGTTTTGCCCGGCTGCCGCCCCGTGTTGTGTGCTGCGGCTCGCTGGCTTAGGGATGCCGGGAGGCCACCCGATGGTCTGCCCTTCCTGCTCAGGTGGTTCTGGGTCTCAGAGAGGCCACCCGACGTGTTCCAGCATAGACGCCGGCAATCCTGGGACTTTGGTAGACCGCCCGAGCTGCCTCTGTTTCTCCTCTGAGGCCCTTGAACGTTTACCATCTGTTGTTCTGGGTTGGGGGTCTTGAGTGGTTTCTTTAGTGCTCTGTTGTTTTTTGGGTTGTTTGCTTTTGGTTGTGGTCCCCCCCCCCCCCCCCTGGGGTGAGTTGTTTTTTTTGGTCATTTCATGTTATATTTCTCTGTTAATGCAATGTTTTTTTCTGGGTCCTTTTTCTGTTTATGCTTAGTTTTTATCTAGACATATAGACATGTTATGCTGAGATCTAGATTAAGGATTTGGAGATGAAAACAGCACTGCAGGACGGGTGCGAAGCCACCACAGAAGCTAAACACTAGTGCACTGAAAGGCCAAAAGAAGCAGGAAGAACTTACACAGGAAATGGATGAAAACTCGAAAGACTGGGACAGCAACAACTCAGAGAATGACATAGAAGAGAAATGGGCAACACTGAAGGATACGGTGTATCAGACTGCGGGTGATGTATTAGGCCACCCTGAGAGGAAACATCAAGATTGGTTTGATGAGCGTGATGAACACCTGAAGAAACTACTAGAAGCGAGGAATACAGCTAGGCAGGAGAACCTACAGTGTAACACAAGGTCGAAGAGGAAGAAATACTCAAAGGCTCAGAGTGAGCTACAGAAGTACACCAGAGAGATGAAGTCCAACTGGTGGGATGAAAAAGTGGAGGAACTTCAAACTGCTGCAGACAGGAAAGCCATGAAAACATTCTTCACAGGTTTGAGAGAAATCTATGGCCCTAAACCAAGAGGACTGATCCAACTAAAGGCTATGGATGGTGAAACGGTTTTGCAGGAGAAAGACAAGATCCTGGACAGATTTGCAGACCACTTGGACCAACTATTAAACAACCCTGGAGATCTCACTGAAGAGGCTAAAGAAACTCTAGTACAGCAACCAGCTGTATCAAGTCTGGATGAACCACCAAATTTTGATGAACTAATGGCAGCTATCGGGACAACACAGGATGGTAAAGCTCCAGGAAGGGATGGAATTCCAGCAGAAGTGTGGAAATTTGGTGGTGTTCAGCTGACCAACTGCCTGCACAAGCTCATCCAAGAGATATGGGATGCCCAGAAAGTACCTCAAGACTGGAAGGATGCAAGTATTGTGCCTTTATTCAAGAAAGGTGACAGGAAAGATTGTGGAAATTACCGAGGTATATCACTGCTAGCCACTGTTGGTAAGATTCTCTCACGTGTACTACTGAACAGACTTAATGAACACATTACGCAGAATGTACTACCGGAAACCCGGTGTGGCTTTAAAAGTGTAAGAAACACAATGGACATGATTTTCTGCTTGAAACAGGTTCAAGAAAAGTGTATCAAACAGAACATGCCGCTTTATGTAGTCTTCATAGACTTCAGTAAAGCCTTCGATACTGTTTCGCGACAAGGACTTTGGCAGGTACTCAAGAAATATGGCTGTACAGAGAAGTTTGTCAGCCTGATTGAGGCACTCCATACAGGTATGCAAGCAAATGTGGCAATGAGTGGTTCAGTATCTAAAGACTTTTCAGTATGTAACGGGGTGAAACAAGGGTGTGTGCTGGTGCCTACACTCTTCTCACTATATCTGGCAGCCATGCTTGAGGTGGCCTTCAAAGACACTTCAGACGGAGTATACATTCAAACAAGGAAAGAAGCAGACTTGTTCAATGTAGCACAGTTTAAAGCCAAGAGTAAGACATTGATAAAGGTAATAAGAGAAATGCTCTTTGCCGACGACAGTGCTCTAGTTGCACACAGTGTGGAAGATATGCAAACTTTAGTGGAGAAATTTGCAAGAGCAGCTAGGCAATTCAGCCTCCAAATCAACATCAAGAAGACAGAGTGCCTTTATCAACCACCAAAGTTCCAATTATCAACATCACTACCAGAAGAGATCAGCACTGGTACAGAGCCACTAGTCGAGTGCAAGACTTTCAAGTATCTAGGGAGTACTGTTTCAGAGAATGATAGGCTGGAGGACGAACTATCTCTCAGAATGAGAAGAGCGAGCACTGTGTTTGGAAACTTGAGGGAGAGACTGTGGAACAATCGTCATGTGTCTATCCGTGTGAAATGCAAAGTGTACAGAGCGACAGTACTGGCTACTCTATTGTACGGTGCTGAAACTTGGACTGTCTACAGAGTGCAGGTGAAGAAACTCCACGCGTACATGATGAGACACCTTCGAGCCATAATGAACATCTCATGGAAAGACAAGATAACCAACATAGAAGTGTTGAAACGAGCTGGTCTACCATCAGTGGAGGACATGCTAATACAGATGAACCTGAGATGGCTCGGACATGTTGAGAGGATGGACCACCAGCGTCTCCCTTGGCAGTTACTCTACTCACAGTTATGCGAGGGCAACCGCAATCAGGGTAGACCAAGGCTCAGATTTAAAGACACTGTAAAAAGAAACTTGAAGAAGTTGGACATAGACAGGAGTTCCTGGCAGCGGAAGGCTAAGGACAGAGCTGTGTGGAGGAATCTGATCAGACCTAAATGAAACAGTCATTGTCAGAATCAGAATCAGAATCAGAATCAGCTTTATTGCCAAGTATATTTACAAGTAAACATACGAGGAATTTGACTTGACATTGGACGCGCACGTTAGGCGCATCCAATGACGCGGCGCCATGCAAGGCGCCTGTCATACAGTTGAGGTAAAGAGGGGAAGGGAGGGGGAGGAAAACACAATAGGAGAGAGAAAAAACATAGTTAATCAGAATAACGCTCGTATAAGCTCATATAAACAAACAACAAACCCTGGATCAACCCTGAGATAAAAACACTTCTGAGAGAGAAGAAGAGGATCTTCAGGTCGGGGAACAGGGAGATGCTGAAGTCCGTACAGAGGGAGCTGAGGAGAAAGATCAGAGAAGGCAAGGACAGCTTCAGGAAGAAGATGGAGGACAAGCTGCAACAGAGCAACATCAGCGGGGTCTGGAGAAACCTCAAAACCATCTCGGGGCTCCAGAATACCTCCCCCCAGGCCACGGGGGGCAGGGAGTGGGCGAACAACCTGAATCTGTTTTTCAATAGATTTGACCAACCGCCCTCCCCCCTGTCTGCACAACAACCACTGCTGCCTCTAAGAAATCAAGTCCTGCTACCCACTCCCCACTCCACCGACACCCCCCCCACTCCCAACACACAGCCCCCCATCCTGACCCTGACCAAGACCCAGGTGAGGACGGAGCTGAGGAAGATCAAGGCGAGGAAGGCGTCGGGACCGGACGGCATCAGCGCAAAGCTCCTCAAGTCCTGTGCAGACCAGCTGTGTGGGATTGTGACGTATATCTTCAACATGAGCCTGAAACTGGGGAGGGTACCACAGCTGTGGAAAACATCTTGTGTGGTACCTGTACCAAAAACTTCCCACCCCAAAGACCTGAACAGCTTCAGACCGGTGGCCTTGACGTCCCACTTGATGAAGACCCTGGAGAGACTGCTCCTTGCTCATCTCCGCCCCCTGGTGGAACCAGCGATGGATCCACTCCAGTTCGCCTACCAGCATGGCATTGGGGTGGAGGATGCGGTGATCTTCCTCCTTCACCGTTCTCTGTCCCACCTGGAGAAGCCCGGGAATATGGTGAGGATCATGTTCTTTGACTTCTCCAGTGCTTTCAACACCATCCAACCGATGATCCTGAAGGACAAGCTGCTGCGCGCAGGGGTGGACCAGCACCTGTCATCATGGATCCTGGACTACCTCACGAACCGGCCTCAGTTTGTGAGAACCCGGGACTGTGTTTCCGACACGATCATCAGTAGCACGGGGGCCCCCCAGGGAACGGTGCTGGCTCCCTTCCTGTTCACTCTTTATACTGCGGACTTCTCACACAACACAACACATTGCCATCTACAGAAGTTCTCTGATGACTCTGCGATCGTTGGTCTCATCTCCAGCGGAGATGAAGCTGAGTACAGAGGGCTTATCCAGGACTTTGTGGACTGGTGCCATCGGAACTGCCTCCAGATCAACGCGAGGAAAACTAAGGAGCTGGTGGTGGACTGCCGCAGGCATGGGCAGCCCCTCACAGCACCAGTAAATATACAGGGAACAGACATCGAGATGGTGACATCCTACAAGTACCTGGGTATTCATCTGAACAATAAACTAGACTGGTCACACAATACTGACGCACTCTACAAGAAGGGACAGCGCAGGCTGTTCCTGCTGAGGAGACTCAGGTCTTTTGGTGTACAAGGGGCGCTGCTGAAGTCATTCTATGACACGGTGGTGGCATCAGCCATCACTTTTGGAGTGGTCTGCTGGGGCAGTGGCATTACTGCAGCCGATAGGAAGAGACTGAACAAACTGATTAAGAAAGCTAGCTCTGTCCTGGGGCAACGCCTTGATCCGATGGAGGAGATAGGAGAGAGAAGGACGGTGGCTAAACTGTCATCTCTGCTGGAGTCCGAGTTCCACCCTATGCAGGACATACTGGATGCACTGAGGAGCTCATTTAGCAGCAGACTACATCATCCCAGGTGCACAACCGAGAGGTTTCGTAGGTCCTTCCTACCAAGGGCTGTCAGACTGTACAACCTAAGCAGGGCTGCTCGCAGAGATAGCAAAAAGACATAACAAACTAATAGTTTTTTTTGAATGCAAAAGATGCAATAGACTTACACAATGGTCCTCTCCGGCATACAACTAGGAACATACCGGTCGTTATGGAGGGTGAGAATATGTATGGGCACATAATCATACCATGTAGGATAACTAAATAGACGGTTATGCTGTTTCATCCCACCTAGCAACAATGCTCTGCACTGTGTGTGTTTATATATTTACATATTTATTCCATCTAGCTACAATGCTCTGCACTGGGTGTGTTTATATTTATATATCTATATATTTATTCCATCTAGCTACAATGCTCAGCACTGGGTGTGTTTATATTTATATATCTATATATTTATTCCATCTAGCTACAATGCTCCGCACTGTGTTTTTATATATCTACATATTATTCCATCTAGCTACATTGCTCCGCACTGTGTGTGTTTATATACTTGCATATTTATTCCACCTAGCTGCAATGCTCCGTACTGTGGGTGTTTATATATTTACATATTTATTCCATCAAGCTACAATGCTCTGCACTGTGTGTTCATATATTCATATATTTATTCCATCCAGCTACAGTGCTCTGCACTGTGTGTCTGTGTGTGTGTGTGTGTGTGTATACAGTATATATTTTATAGTAATATGTATATTAGCTGCTCTTGCTTGCTTGTTTTTTTTTTCTTGCCTTCTGATTGTTGCTCTGAGTGTTGCTATCCCTGTGCTGTTGCAATCCTGGAATTTCCCCGTTGTGGGACTAATAAAGGCTTATCTTATCTTATCTTATAAAGCTCAAATGAGCCAAATTTTGACTACACAGAAAAAAACCCTCTATGCACAATTAGCAGACACTATAGATCACACAAACAAGAGTTCAGAGAGGCAGTGTATGTATGAGTCAGTATATATGTATCAGTTCGTGTAATATTGTGTGCATTTGTGTAGTGTAGGTGTGACAGTTGCTAGTGAACAGCAGAGGGCGCCTCTAGGCAGTAGATAGATGTTATAGTCATGTGACTTATAAACAAGTCCGGAGTCTGTCTCTTCGCTTGCAGATAAAGGCACATGGACTGTCCTTGAGAAGTTCATCTACTGAAGACAGCAGCTGTCTGTCGATTGTTTGGGTTAGCAGCCACTACTACTGCTTATCTCATCAAGGAGGAATGTAAACAGGGCATCAAAACAAGGTCAAATCTACACAGCTCAGAGCCCACGGAGAATAGAAATTTCCTCTCTTCATGCGCTTGTGCTTCATAATTTTAATATTACAGGCTTAAACAGGCATTCCATTCCATGGAGAGCACGGGGCTCCAGATGTATTCCTTCACTGAATCACTGTCATTCAGTTCACCGTTTGCCGCTACTCGTGCCCTCCCCAACTGGTCAAATTTGATGAAGGAGCTTGCTGGGTTCGCTTTGATCAGCTCTCTCACCTTCCTTCAATTTCTGATACATCAGGGAACTTCACAGCCAAAAATAGAAGTCCTGAGATCATATCCAATAATGTTTCCTGCCAAATCTCCACAGCCGCATGACTTCCAATGTCCATGAGTCTCCTCTTGGGTTCCTCCTGACCCGATCTTCTTTTGAAGTGGTGACAATCACAGTTAAGCCGCTTTCCAGATCCATAATTTCCATTTAGATTAAGATTCAGCAGAAGAGCGACTAAACACAGACAAAAACACAACATTGCAAGCTGGGATCAGAAGGGAAAGAGAGAGGATTAGAAAAGGCGTCTGCTCTCTCTCAGAAGCGGAAGTAAAGACTGTCTGTCATCCATGACAGACTGCTATGATGATGATGATGATGATTCTTGGATCTTACAGTCAAAGAATCGGGATTTTAACATAAGTAAATGCTGGTACTTACCTCCTGGAGCTACAGTGGGGAAAAAAAGTATTTAGTCAGCCACCAATTGTGCAAGTTCTCCCACTTAAAAGATAAGAGAGGTCTCCAATTTTCATCATCGGTATACCTCAACTATGAGAGACAAAATGAGAAAAAAAAATCCAGAAAATCACATTGAAGGATTTTTAATGAATTAATTGGTAAATTCCTCGGTAAAATAAGTATTTGGTCAATAACAAAAGTTCATCTCAGTACTTTGCTATATACCCTTTGTTGGCAATGACAGAGGTCAAACGTTTTCTGTAAGTCTTCACAAGGTTTTCACACACTGTTGCTGGTATTTTGGCCCATTCCTCCATGCAGATCTCCTCTACAGCAGTGATGTTTTGGGGCTGATGCTGGGCAGCATGGACTTTCAACTCCCTCCAAAGATTTTCTATGGGGTTGAGATCTGGAGACTGGCTAGGCCATTCCAGGACCTTGAAATGCTTCTTACGAAGCCACTCCTTCGTTGCCCGAGCAGTGTGTTTGGGATCATTGTCATGCTGAAAGACCCAGCCACGTTTCATCTTCAATACCCTTGCTGATGGAAGGAGGTTTTCACTCAAAATCTCACAATACATGGCCCCATTCATTCTTTCCTTTACACGGATCAGTCGTCCTGGTCCCTTTGCAGAAAAACAGCCCCAAAGTATAATGTTTTCACCCCCATGCTTCACAGTAGGTATGGTGTTCTTTCTCCTCCAAACACGACAAGTTGAGTTTTTACCAAAAAGTTCTATTTTGGTTTCATCTGACCATATGACATTCTCCCAATCCTCTTCTGGATCATCCAAATGCTCTCTAGCAAACTTCAGACGGGCCTGGACATGTACTGGCTTAAGCAGGGGGACACGTCTGACACCGCAGGATTTGAGTCCCTGGCGGCGTAGTGTGTTACTGATGTAGCCTTTGTTACTTTAGTCCCAGCTCTCTGCAGGTCATTCACTAGGTCCCCCCGTGTGGCTCTGGGATTTTTGCTCACCGTTCTCGTGATCATTTTGACCTCACGGGGTGAGATCTTGCGTGGAGCCCCAGATCGAGGGAGATTATCAGTGGTCTTGTATGTCTTCCATTTTCTAATAATTACTCCCACAGTTGATTTCTTCACACCAAGCTGCTTACCTATTGCAGATTCAGTCTTCCCAGCCTGGTGCAGGTCTACAATTTTGTTTCTGGTGTCCTTTGACAGCTCTTTGGTCTTGGCCATAGTGGAGTTTGGAGTCTGACCGTTTGAGGTTGTGGACAGGTGTCTTTTATACTGATAATGAGTTCAAACAGGTGCCATTAATACAGGTAACGAGTGGAGGACAGAGGAGCCTCTTAAAGAGGAAGTTACAGGTCTGTGAGAGCCAGAAATCTTGCTTGTTTGTAGGTGACCAAATACTTATTTTACCAAGGAATTTACCAATTAATTCATTAAAAATCCTTCAATGTGATTTTCTGGATTTTTTTTTCTCATTTTGTCTCTCATAGTTGAGGTATACCTATGATGAAAATTGGAGACCTCTCTCATCTTTTAAGTGGGAGAACTTGCACAATTGGTGGCTGACTAAATACTTTTTTGCCCCACTGTATAATGCCAGCCTGTGTTGTTGGCCCAACTCCCCGAGCTGTGCAGGGAGGTAAAAGAGACAGCATCCACTAAACGTCTGTTTGCAACATTGACTAACAACCCATAAGCAAATAAAAAAATCTGTGCCTAAAATGGGGACAGAACATGCCGCTACCGCAAAGTCCCATTGGTAATTGCGTCCATGTAAGCACACCATCAACGTCCATTCGGCAAACATCCTGATGTTGGATCCGTTGGCGGCCGTGAGCTCGGAACCACTGCCTCCTGCCGATCTGTCTGTGCTGACCGGCAGAATGAGGCTCTTCTGGGAGCCGGAGTCCACTAAGAAACGTCTCCCCGAACGTGTGTCTGTGATGAACAGCAGCTTGTTGATGTCGCCAGCTGATGACTGCTGGCTGTGCCATTTCCCTGGCTTCTTGAATTGGCACGGTGGCAGACAGCGTGGGGCATTCGAGCCAAAGCAGCAGTGATAGACACAGAGCGTCCCGTTCGTGTGTCTCTTGGCGCCCGTCCCAGCCACCAACAACAGCTCCTCGACCCCACTGGAGTCCTTCCCAGATGCCAATGTCATTGCGTGCACGCTGAGAGTTCTGGTTGCTAGGATGATGCGGTCCGCTTCCTGCGCCAGAGCACCGTAGTTTTTGGTTACCGGGCAGTGGCGAGTTGGCCAGGATCGACCTCGTTGTAGATGGTAGGTTCCTGAGGAAGAGGTGGGCAAACAGGAAGGATTCGTCATCCTTCCTCATCAATGCTAACATGCTCTTCATCAGCTCCACAGCTGATCTGTCACCTTGAGCGCGTCATATTTCCCCTGGGCTGGCAGTTCGTGGAGCAGGTTCATCACTTGCTGCGAGGCACGCATATCCAGTGCAGCGACCACATGATAATATTTGGTGTCATCCGTTGTGATCCCGCAGAGTGCGAATTGGGCTGCCACATGTAGGAACCAAGCAGTCAGATTGTGAAGCCAGAAGTCTGGGAGCTTTACTGTGACAGCGCATGCCGCACTGGTGTTCTCCCTTTGGGCAGTGCTCGGCTTGTTCTCCATTGCACCTCCTACGGTCACCAATGTGGAAGATGAAAGCAGACGAGGCAGCGAGCTAGACGAGACATGAACTTTATTCCTCTTCCAACATAAAACACAGAAACTCCCCCTCTGAGTGTCTGCGCGAACTCTTTTATACACTTCTATTCCCGCCTCTGGCACACAGGGTAAACACATTAACATACAGACATGAAAGACATGTACACACATTAACATGACATTGACACACGTCACAGAGCAGGTCTTGCTTCCATACATTCGCACCCCTGCATCCTCAGGTGTGAACCTGGCATGGCAGGGGGCGAAAGGCACATCTTTTGTTTGTTTAACTCCTCTCACTTTTCCCCATTAGCATCTCTAACTATCTTCTCCCCACCAACCCTGTTGTCCTGGGTGGAGTGCCATGCGTACTCACAAGGCCACCACTCAGGTACTTAATGTTCATAAGACATTCATAATTCTTACATTATGCATGCAACTTTACATTATGTATTGCACAGCAGTTTCACCGGTACTTGCCATTTTCCAGAGGAAAGGTTTTCTTGGGAGGAAAGAATGTTGCAGTTCTCGAAAAATGAACAAACCAGTTTATTAGTTTCTGTGGTGACGTCACCACCAGCGTAACTGCGTCGCTAAGCCCCCGCGCGCACGCACACATACTCGCACACACACTCGGAGCTCGTGCTCAGTACTGTTGAGCGTGCTCTTCATTTACAACCGGGACTCCGGGGAAGAAGTTGCACGAGCTCTACCTGAAAGGTAACTTACCTTGTAGATTAAAAAATGAATAATCATAAAAAGGCAATACGTTTTAGCTCACAGATAACTGTTGAGAGAAAATGTTGCTATGTTTACTTTTTTTAAAATTAGAAATTAATTATTTGTTCGCATGTTAGTTTTTTATATGGTTTGCGCTCGAGCGCTTGCTGGGTTGACTGCATAAATGTGCATTTAGATGTGAGCGGTCCACGGCTTTTGTTTCACTTCATTTGTTTACTAAGGAAAGTTCTGAAAACGGAGAGAGGTTCCATCAGTGGAGCAGGCTGGGGGATGGAGTTTTTCCACATTTTTGTCATGAAATCCCACTAATAACATTCAACAACGGATACTTGCAGAAAGTAGTTTATTATTTTGTGCATTTTAGTTAAGTTTTGCCTCTGTAATTCATCTCCGTTGTTCAAACGGTAGTGTAGGCTTACCTTTATTTCAGACAGTATTAGCAAAGAATGACAATATGTACTCAATTTGCATGTAAATAGAGCAAATCGGGGCGGCGCGGTGGCGGAGTGGTTAGCACTGCGGCAGCACGGCAACTCATCCTTGGCCGGGGGATCCTGGGTTCGATCCCAGCCCCCGACCAACAGTGATCTGTGTGGAGTTTGCATGTTCTCCCCGTGTCTGCGTGGGTTTACTCCGGGATTTCTCCGGTTTCCTCCCACATGCCAAAAACATGCAAGTTAGGTTAACTGGCATCAAACTGGGGATTCTAAATTGTCCTTAGGTATGAATGTGAGGGTGAATGGTTGTCTGTCTCTCTGTGTTGGCCCTGTGATGGACTGGCGATCTGTCCAGGGTGTACCCTGCCTCTCGCCCAAAGATGCTGGGATAGGCTCCAGCCACCCCCCCCCCCCGTGACCCGAAAAGGATTAAGCAGAAGATAAGATAAGCCTTTATTAGTCCCACAGTGGGGAAATTCCAGGATTGCAACAGCACAGGGATAGCAACACTCAGAGCAACAATCAGAAGGCAAGAAAAAAAAATGAATAGAATAGAATGAATGAATAGAGCAAATCACCCCCCATAAAAAAGGAGGTAGCCCATAGGCCAAAGATAGTTTGATAAAAACTGTTAAACTATGAATGACAATATAGGACAAGAGTTTCCTGTAGATATTAAAGTCAGTTCTTCTGAGGATGCTTGAAATCCTTATATACTGTATGTATGTATGTCTGCAGCACTACTGCAGTTTTTGACATTTGTAAGATTAGCTTAAAACTATCCAAATCACTCTTTTTAAAAGTGAAACTCTTTATTTAGTCACTTAAGATTTGCACTCATCTTGTCTGCTTAAGCTTGTTTTTTGATAGACTTTGTTTGATTTTCGACCCTGCAGGATCCAGAAGAGCCGCTGAAGGAGAAAAGGAAGCCGGACCTGTGTGAGACCATCCCCTCTGGAGAGGAGAGAAGCCGCGGCCGAGGAGCCTGGAGAGCTGCTCTGGTGGGGCTGTGCTACATTTCTTTCCTGGGAGGAGAGCGGCGTGAGGAGCCGTGGCTCATCTGTATCCATGCACCACTTAAGGACTACATTTGTGAGGTTTTGGCCTCTAACTGCTGCACAGACAGTCCGTAGCCAATCACAGCACAGACCACTGGCGGTCGGTAGGGACTTGAGGACGTTTCGGCCAATGAGGCACCTCAGCACACCTGTGGCTGCTGAGCCCTTTCTTAACGGCACCAGTTTGAACTATGTGGAAGAGATGTACTATGGATGGCTGGAGAATCCAAAGAGTGTGCACAAGGTACTGTAAGAGTGTGCATAAGTTATCTGCTTTAGTTTAAAAAAAAAGTTTACTGACAGATGTATTCATTCGTAATGACAGTCAGTAAAATAAAACAAATACCTTCTTTCAAACATAGTACTACTTAAAGTAACATTGGATAATCCTGAAAACTTTTTAAAATGGTACTGCAGTTCAAATTCAAAGCAGTGGAGAAGGTTGGCCTTCCACCTTTTCCAGCTACAGTCATGCAGTTTACCTAGTAGGGCTGGGCGATATGAAAAAATTCCAGTCACGATAAATTTTTTCCATATTGATCGATATAGTATATTGCGGTATGAATCAAATTACTATTTCTGTCAAGCTTAAAGCTTCCTTTTTACTCCTAAGTGAGATGTGAAGCTATAGCAAGATTAATTTTAAATATTTATTTTCTGTCAGAAGTTGAACTTGACAAATGTAGTGTAGAACATTATACAACTGTATTTCAAATTATTATAAAACATAATAATTATGAAATATAAATAGTGTCCGGAGAGCACGACCGGGGATGACCACGTGCAGCCCAAATTTTGTGACCGCGTCACCTGCCCACGACCTGAATGCGTTGAAAAGTGCATGTGCAAGACTGAACGTCCCATTCACGAGGTGGCGATATCGACACAGCATGCATCAGTAGACGAAGAAGATGAAGAGGCAGAAAACGAGAGTGAAAACATGCATGGATCATACATACATACATACTTTCTTTCACAGCGGAAGCAGCATCTTTGTGGAAAAGGAGTAAAAACCAGCAAGTCAAACAGCAGAAATGGACTCTATATTTGAAGAGAAACTTTGTGAAGAAGTCCGTCGTTTCTTTGTTGGTGAAAATCCTGGCACGTCAGCAACTGGGCTGCACGGTGGCGCAGTGGTTAGCACCGCAGCAGCACAGTTTTACCCTCGACCGGGGGATCGCGGGGATCATGAGATCGTGGGTTCGATCCCTGCCCCCGGCCAACAGTGATCTGTGTGGAGTTTGCATGTTCTCCCCATGTTTGCGTGGGTTTACTCCGGGATTTCTCCAGTTTCCTCCCACATGCCAAAACATGCAGGTTAGGGAGTTAAGGGGCGCTTGCGCACGCAGCGACCGGCAGCTGGTGGCTTGTCACCGGACTGCAGAACAAATCTACCTACGGGTACAAAATAAGTCCAAAAAAAAAACAAAAACAAAAAAAAACTTGGCGCTACCTATCGGGTGGGAGTGAAACTACAAATGATGGCTGTGTGCATGTGGGTAGATGAAAAAAGGGAGTATGTACAGCGCCGCGTGCGTACAGACTCGTCCAAAGTGTACGCAGACCAAGGCGGACTAGAGGGGAAATGCAGCATGAAGCAGGCTTAAGTAGTCATAAGTAGGCTTATGACTTCACCTGTATGGTCTTCAGGAAAGTTTGAAGACATTTGCTTTTCAAATTCCAATCTTGATCAGTGAAGTGGGCAGTGAGGCTCATATATGGTTCATATGTGCAACTTGACCACAAATCTGACGTAGTGATGAAGTATGGCACACTTTGCAGCCCCTTTTCAACCATTTCTGTACATTCATTGTACAGCTGGGAAAGTGCCATCTGGGAGAAATATTTATGGCCAGGGAGTTGGTAATGAGGGTCAATTACTTATCTGCCTTGAGTTTGATATAGGCAACAAAATTCAGAGACTTTAAAAATGCCAGTGTCTCTCTCTGATCAGTAGCGGTCAGTATCCCCAGCTTCCAGGCTGCCCAGCACTTGTATGTGACATCAGCAGTGTGAGGACATGAAACTTGATAACACCAGAGAAATGCACTGTTATCTGCAGGAGATCAGACCTGTGTCTCCTTGAAGTTTGAAAAAGCCATTGAGGGTTGTTGAGGTGTTAATTTATGCTAATGGCACCCACAGCTGTGACTTGCCAATTGCAGTTTGAAAGTGGCTTTTTTTTTTTTTTTTTTTTTCCCTCAGACAAGTTTCCCCTTTTCTTATCTGGCATTGCAGGGGGTCAAGACATGATTGTCAGAAAATCTGCCTTCCAGGCAGAAGAGGATTAAAGGTTGAAAGGTAGGACTCAGGCGCAGACAGGATCAGGCGCAACATTGATGTTAATTTATTAAACAAAACTCAAGACAAAAACAAAAGGCAGCACGTGGGCTGAAAATAAAACTAAACTAGGCAGGGCAAAAAAACAAGCTAGGCAAGGTACAGATAACTCACATGGAATTTGGGAACACAGACATGGATTGCGGCAAGAACATTAATGACACCACAAGGGACTAAGACTGACACAGACAATAAATAGAGTAACCAATAATCACAGACGCAGGACAGCTGGGAGAACAATCAATTGCCAAATGGCAACACACATGGGGGAAGTGTCCACAGGTATGGAAACATGAGGGACTGGAGACAATAGGCAGACATATATACACACAAGACCCAGAACCAGACAAAGGACAAAAACAAGTGCAGTAGGAACACAGAAGACCACAATAATGACAATAAGACAAACAGTGGATGACAAAACATGACCAAAGACACAAAGGGCAATCAACACTACCAATAATAATACTATTAATGACAGAGGGGAAACAAGGAGCTCAAAATGACCATAAAGCGTGGGCATGGTACCAAACCATGCCCAGACCATGACAACGACAGTCTCTGGTTCTAGGAAATCAATACAAAAACAAACCTTTCTGGTATATATTGTGAACTTTACAAATAGGAATACTGTATCTGGGCTGTAATTGGTGTTTGAGATGCCAGTTTTTCAACTTAAAGGTTTAATTTATCTCTGGTGACACCTCGTAATTTTTACTTTTTTCTTACAGATATCTCATTTAATCAAAACTCAAGTAGAAAAATAAAAGTAAATTTTACAGTTAACACAAAACAGAAGTAATAAGTGGTAAATGAATGAATTTCATAAATAAATATTTTGAATTATCTTCCTTGCCCTCCCATGTCATCAGTGTTAATCACTGTTAATTACAACACAACTTTTATTTCTTTTGCTTTATAAATTTTTGCTCAAACCAATTTTGGTGCAGTATACAGTATAATTTCTTAAAATTGCTGTATGATATTATAGCAGCATACTATTAGCTACCCATTTTCCTTAAATTTGTACTGAAGTCACATCTTCTCCAAAGACATCACACCATGAACTCTGGAGAATATGTGACACCTTTCAACCAGAGTGCATTTGTTGGGAAAATGCACTAAATCAAAGGCCAACGTGAGAGAATATAAATATAAAATAATAATATACATGAAAGAATATAACATGACTGCTCACTATACTACTTGAAAGGAAGCAAGCACGTCTTATGTGGTTGTGAATCCATTACACGTCAGGCCGGAGTTGCGTATTGTCTTTCCCAAAACTTTTTTGTTGATTTTAGACTCTAATGACCCTTCACCTTCTTTTTGAAAGGACTGAATGGATCCAATTGACTTGTCACTGTCCAACATTTAGAAGGGTTAAGGTTATACAACTAGACACTTTTTTAATATATTTTTTGTTTGTCTTGGTATTTGAATACCCAACAAACACAGGATGAACATACAAACTGTACAAAGTAGGGTTAGATTCAAACATCTGGCCCTCATACTGTGATTTAAATGTGCTCAGTACTGAACACTGTGCTACTGAAGCCTGTGTGCTGCCCTCAGAGTTCTAGAGTAAAAGTCAGGTTGCCAAGTTTTTTTGCTGTTAGAGTGCCAAGTAGAACAACCTCAGATTTGTAGTCTGTAATCTCATAAACGTTAAGTGGATAAACCTGGAATCCTTGGATACAGACTTTGGGGCAAATCTTAAAATTGTCAACCAAACCTGATTTTTTAGAACCAGATTAAACACAAGTATTCATAGTCAGAGCAGTAATTAGCTTATTAGCTTTTCAGAGCTCCACATCCCATGGAAAGTCTCCTCTGTCTTCGACCGCAGTTTCCAGCAATAGGCAAAGTGTGCTGTTTTGACACATAAACCATTTGACTTCCATCTTGCAATTTATCCTTAGAACAGAATAACTGGAAATATGAGGTAAGATGTAGTGGCTACTGCTACGTATCAAACCCATTTGCGTGACATGAGAACAGATTACCACTACACCAAACTGAATGCAGCACAACATTGGGAATGTTGTCCATGTGCACTGAAACTAAAGTAATTTCAGCTTGGGTGGAGTGTCTCTGTGACACTATTCGATGTGCCCGTTTGGAGGGAGTCTGTAAGATCACTTGGACATGCCTAAACTCTCCTAACTTCAAGCTTGTCCTCAGGACATATTGAACTCACCTCCTTTTTCTGCTACACGTCTTCTCCTCTTACTCAGTGAAATTAATGTAAGGGCTTTCCTTGTGCAACAAGACATGTCTGGGATCTAAGTCTGCAGCTGGAAAATGCAGTAGCTACTTCCTGGATAAGTTATGAGGCAAAATGAAAGCGATTGGCATGTGTGCACCCTCCACCCATGCTCTGAGCCCTACCGATATAGGAGTGCAGTGCACACCGCGTTCTATCTGAAAGCAGCCCTTGTCATAAACCCTCCCCATGCGCCCTTCCATTGCGCACAGTGGGAAAAAGGAAGAATGAGGATTTAAACGCTAGAGTTCACCACACACACATTTATTGACAGCCAGTGTACAGATACAGACGAACACGTGAATAGTGATACAATATGGCTGCGCTCGGGAGAGCGGGGAAGACAGCAGGTAGCTCAACAGACTTGGGGGGGGAATGTAAACTGGGCACAGCCTAAGCGTAGCAGTTGAGCTGCGGAGGGGAAACGCTGCCAGAAGCGAAGCGGAATACCCCTGAGGAAGAAACGCTTCTGGTACAGCGTAGCGGCAACCACAAAAGAAACGTTAACAATTTACTCACAAGATGGAGCAGTCCCAAAAAGTCCAGTTCTCCAGGCGAGCGCAAATAATAGTCCTTCCTGACGCGACGATCACCCCGTGAAGAGCAGGAGTGACTCGTTCAATGACCCAACGGCATTTGTCTAGCGAAGAGCTGCTTAAATCCAAACGCCGCTGGTCACACAAATTGGGAACACCTGAGGCGCGGGAAAGATAATTACTGGGGCTGGGGCAGCTGGTGAATATGGAGAGCGAGGGGGCGTGGTAGGACCAACAGACTGTCAGCAGCGTGGGAAAAAGATCGGAGGCTGACTAACAGTTGCCGGTCAGGCAGTGGCTAAAATTATGGAAAGAATACACAAAATGCACATAAACAGTAAAGCCAAAACCCACAAAGAGATCAGGGCTGAGCCGGGGAAAACCAAGCCGGCTCGGCTCATGACAGCCCTTGTGTGAGTAAACCAGAGAAAGGGGAGAAACTACTGTGGCTGCACCTGTAAACCTATTAAAAACAAGTTATGCTATTTTCTCTTGTTCCTATTCTGTATTTTTTTTCATGCTGATCCAGTTGAGAATACATTTTTTTCAGTCAACTTTTATGTTGCCTCACAGATAATCCTAGTCATAGAAGTAGACTTGAATTCAGTTGACTCTAAGACTGGTCGGTTATCTGTATTAATTTTGGAACTGAAAAAAAAAAATAAAAGAAGGGAGTTTTTTGTGATCCGGGAATGAAGTGTGTTCAGAATTTAATTTTATTTGTGCATGAACATCTAGAACCATAGTCCCATCCAGGGTTGGATGTTAGCACAGTTCTAAGAGTTACCAACTAGGCTAAAATATTTTTGAGTAAACTTTTATTTCTTCTTTCCTCTGCAGTCCTGGGATATATTTTTCCGTAATGCAAATGCTGGAGCTCCACCAGGTGCGGCCTACCAGAGTCCTCCACCCATCAGTGGGACGGGTGAAAGACTGGCCCAGGTCCAGGCACTGCTGGGGGCTTCACCCAACATGGAGAAGCTGGTGGAGGACCATCTGGCGGTGCACTCACTTATTCGACAATACCAGGTAAACTAAAACACATTTGTGCTGTAAATGCTATAAACAGAATGCTTACTGCACCATTATTGTAGGTTTAGGCTCTATGCTGTTTTTTATCAGTTGGGTTTATTATATTTTTGGATGCAAAAATAAAATGTTTTGCTGCCGCTTGGACCAGTGTTTTTCAACCAGGGTGCCCTGGTATATTCAGGTTTCTGTGGGAAATTTTCCAATTTCACTTGTTAATTGGTCAGAAAATTGCAAATAATTTATTGTGCATGGGCTGTGTAGGTATTCATGCTCCCATGCAAAACAATGGCAAATTTTTTGCCTTTTTTTTTTTTTTTTTGACCAATCAAAAATTTGAATGTACTAGGGTGCCCTTGTTGAAAAGCCCTGGCTTGGACAGTACCATAACAGTGAATTTAGATTCAGTAATCTGATATCCTATGGTAAAATGGAGACTTTCCAGTTCAATGCTGGAAAAAATAAAGATTTTTCCTGCCGTGTCACAGCTTATAACTGCTGACCAACTCCTCTAATAGATTCATAAATGAAACCTGTCCAAGGCCATGGTTGTCATGGTTTGGGGATGATCATAGGGTCATGTCCACTCTGAGTTTATTTCTGTGTTTCTTTGTCTTTATTGTTATTTGTATGTTGGGTTTATTATTCCTGTCATCGTTGGTTTGGGATTTAATTTGACAATGTTTTCTGTTCCAGTTGTGGGTTTATTTTGTATTATATATCCCCGCTTTGTCCTTAGTCCTGTTGTCATGTTCTGTGTATCCTCCAATTGTGTGTGTGTGTGTGTGTGTGTGTAGCCCCGCCCGTCCTGTCATCTCAGTTTTCCTCATGTGTCAGCCGTTGTCATGATTGCTCTCCCCACCTGTGCTGTATTGCCATGATTATCCCTTCTGTCTATATATACCAGTGTCAGTCTGTGTCCTGCATGGCATCATTAATGTCTTCATGTCAGTCTGGTTCGTGAGTATTCACACGTCAGTGTATATTCTAGTCAAGTCCTTTTTAGCTGGTCTGTTTGGGTTTTGGTTTGGTTTTTGTTTCTTTTCAGCCCACGTGTTGCCATTTGTTTGTTTCAGTTTTTATTTAATAAATCATTGTTTTGCACCATATCCTGCCTGTGCCTGAGTCCTCTCCACCACCATCCCTTGACAAACCACTTTACTGTAAGTGGTTGTTTGATAGAATTATGCATGCAAAAGAAAAGGATAAATCTCTTCACACTTGGTACACAGGTTAGGTGCTCATAAAAGCTGTGGAAGAATTGTTACAACACTGAACACTGAACACAATAGCAAATGCAGCAAAAAAACAACCAAACTGGAATTTCCCCATTGTTGGACTAATAAAGGCTTATCTTATATTTACACAGATTACATTTACTACAGATTACACAGATTAATGGGGACATAGGCTGCACGGTGGCGCAGTGGTTTAGCACTGTGGCAGCACAGTTTTACCCTCGGCCGGGGGATCGCGGGGATCATGAGATCGTGGGTTCGATTCCAGCCCCCGACCAACAGTGAGCTGTGTGGAGTTTGCATGTTCTCCCCGTGTTGCGTGGGTTTACTCCGGGATTTCTCCGGTTTCCTCCCACATACCAAAAAAACATGTAGGTTTAGGGCGCTCGCGCACGCAGCGACCGGCAGCCAGTGGCTTGTCACCAGACTGCAAACCAAATCTACCTACGGGTACAAATAAGTAACAAAAAAAAAAAAAAAAAAAAAAAAAAAAAATAGTGTCAGTGCCGTGTCTAATGATGACAGTCTTGGCCTGAAATATTTCATATAAGGTGCATTACAACTGTTATTTACACTGAAACAACATAGTTTTAAGTGTAAATATGGAATTCTGTATATATTTATACAACATTGTATTTCATGTCTCATTAAAATAACTCTGTGTATAGGTACGAGGCCATCACAGAGCAAAACTGGATCCCTTGGGCATCAGCTGTGTAGACTTTGATGATGCCCCGTGTACCATTGGTATCCAGAATGTTGGTGAGAAAAAAATCCTTCATATTGTTTATATTTTGTCTTTTTTCTTATTCTGTATTTAATCCGTTTGACATGTTGCACGAAAACCCAAATGCAGACACAGACTCAATTATAAATCACAATGATCTTTATTAATAAAGTGTATAAATGCGTGAGTGAGTGGATGTGAATGAATGGAGGTGAGACAGAGTGGGAGGGAACTGGCAACCTTGCGGGAAGAGAGGAGAAAGGGAATTAATAGTTCAACTGCTGAGGGTAAATGAGTTGAATAGTAAATAATCTTACAGAGCTCAGGACTATTTTTTTTTTATTTGAACATTCAGACAAAAAGAAAAAAAGAATTTAAAACAAAAATCAAAATCAAAAAAATAAAATGTTCAAAAGGAGTGGGAAGAAGCCAGTGCTTATATAGTCCCACCCCTTTCCATACCCAACAAATTACAACATCACTAGTCATCATTCATCCCACAACCACATTCACCATACAACACCATAATACATAATACACCCCATAATCAAATTATGCAACAGAAATGATACAACAGTGACAGTCCATATTGACAACAGTACCAACATCCAACAATAATTGTAACAATAATAAATAAATACTTCTGGTATGTTCAGTACAATCATAGACAACACCATCATCATCACAATCACCTTATTTAGATTTTTTGATTTTGTATACTTTATTGATCCCCAGAGGGGAAATTGAGGGCATCCACCTGGATGGATGAAGCAGCCACGGTACGGCGCTATCCCTTTACCATTCACACCTAGGGCCACTTTTAGAGTCTCCAATTAACCTAACCTGCATGTTTTTGGCCTGTGGGAGGAAACCGGAGAAATCCCGGAGTAAACCCACACAGATACGTTGCATACCATATGTTGCATACCAACATGCAAACTCCACACAAATCACTGTTGGTCAGGGGCTGGGATCGAACCAGGGATCCCATGGCCAAGGGTGAGTTGCTGTGCTGGTGCAGTGCTAACCACTGCGCCACCGCACCGCCCGGTCATGGGCCCGGTCATGGGCCCGGTCATGGGCGACAATGACTGTTTCATTTAGGTCTGATCAGATTCCTCCACACAGCTCTGTCTGTAGCTGACCGCAAGGCGCTGCAGCGGGTGGTGAAAACCGCCCAACGCATCACAGGGACTCCACTTCCAGCTATAGAGGACGTCTACGGGAAAAGATGTCTGCGCCGGGCACGCAGCATTCTTAGGGACTCCAACCATCCTGCTCATGGACTGTTCCAGCTTCTCCCCTCCAGAAGACATTTCAGAAGCCTTCGGACTAGAACCAGCAGGTTTAGGAACAGTTTCTTTCCAACAGCTGTCACGTTATTGAACTTAGTTCCCCGCTGACTCTCTTACAATCATCTTTTACCATCCTCACCTGTACATAACTGCATAACTACAAAACTACATCTAACTTATTGCACATTATTTGCACATAACAGTACTTTTAACTTTCTGCACTGCTGCATATATTTGCATATATTTGCTTAAATTGCACATACTGTTAATTACCGTATATACTGCACTGCTGTCCTTTGCACTTCTGATTGGATGCTAAACTGTGTTTCGTTACCTTGTATTCATACATGTGTAATGACAATAAAGTTGAATCTAATCTAATCTAATCTAATCTTAGCCTTCTGCTGCCAGGAACTCCTGTCTATGTCCAACTTCTTCAAGTTTCTTTTTACAGTGTCTTTAAATCTGAGCCTTGGTCTACCCTGATTGCGTTTGCCCTCGCATAACTGTGAGTAGAGTAACTGCCCAGGGAGACGCTGGTGGTCCATCCTCTCAACATGTCCGAGCCATCTCAGGTTCATCTGTATTAGCATGTCCTCCACTGATGGTAGACCAGCTCGTTTCAACACTTCTGTGTTGGTTATCTTGTCTTTCCATGAGATGTTCATTATGGTTCGAAGGTGTCTCATCACATACAGTGGGGCAAAAAAGTATTTAGTCAGCCACCAATTGTGCAAGTTCTCCCACTTAAAAGATGAGAGAGGTCTCCAATTTTCATCATAGGTATACCTCAACTATGAGAGACAAAATGAGAAAAAAAAATCCAGAAAATCACATTGTCTGATTTTTAAAGAATTTATTTGCAAATTATGGTGGAAAATAAGTATTTGGTCACCTACAAACAAGCAAGATTTCTGGCTCTCACAGACCTGTAACTTCTTCTTTAAGAGGCTCCTCTGTCCTCCACTCGTTACCTGTATTAATGGCACCTGTTTGAAGTCATTATCAGTATAAAAGACACCTGTCCACAACCTCGAACAGTCAGACTCCAAACTCCACTATGGCCAAGACCAAAGAGCTGTCAAAGGACACCAGAAACAAAATTGTAGACCTGCACCAGGCTGGGAAGACTGAATCTGCAATAGGTAAGCAGCTTGGTGTGAAAAAATCAACTGTAGGAGCAATTATTAGAAAATGGAAGACATACAAGACCACTGATAATCTCCATCGATCTGGGGCTCCACGCAAGATCTCACCCCGTGGGGTCAAAATGATCATGAGAACGGTGAGCAAAAATCCCAGAACCACACGGGGGGACCTAGTGAATGACCTGCAGAGAGCTGGGACCAAAGTAACAAAGGCTACCATCAGTAACACACTATGCCGCCAAAAACTCAAATCCTGCAGTGCCTGACGTGTCCCCCTGCTTAAGCCAGTACATGTCGAGGCCCGTCTGAAGTTTGCTAGAGAGCATTTGGATGATCCAGAAGAGGATTGGGAAAATGTCATATGGTCAGATGAAACCAAAATAGAACTTTTTGGTAAAAACTCAACTTGTTGTGTTTGGAGGAGAAAGAACACCATACCTACTGTGAAGCATGGGGGTGGAAACATCGTGCTTTGGGGCTGTTTTTCTGCAAAGGGACCAGAACGACTGATCCGTGTAAAGGAAAGAATGAATGGGGCCATGTATCGTGAGATTTTGAGTGAAAACCTCCTTCCATCAGCAAGGGCATTGAAGATAAAACGTGGCTGGGTCTTTCAGCATGACAATGATCCCAAACACACTGCCTAGGGAACGAAGGAGTGGCTTCATAAGAAGCATTTCAAGGTCCTGGAGTGGCCTAGCCAGTCTCCAGATCTCAACCCCATAGACAATCTTTGGAGGGAGTTGAAAGTCCGTGTTGCCCAGCGACAGCCCCAAAACATCACTGCTGTAGAGGAGATCTGCATGGAGGAATGGGCCAAAATACCAGCAACAGTGTGTGAAAACCTTGTGAAGACTTACAGAAAACGTTTGACCTCTGTCATTGTCAACAAAGGGTATATAACAAAGTATTGAGATGAACTTTTGTTATTGACCAAATACTTATTTTTCACCATAATTTGCAAATAAATTCTTTAAAAATCAGACAATGTGATTTTCTGGATTTTTTTTTCTCATTTTGTCTCTCATAGTTGAGGTATACCTATGATGAAAATTGGAGACCTCTCTCATCTTTTAAGTGGGAGAACGTGCACAATTGGTGGCTGACTAAATACTTTTTTACCCCACTGTACGCGTGGAGTTTCTTCACCTGCACTCTATAGACAGTCCAAGTTTCAGCACCGTACAATAGAGTAGCCAGTACTGTCGCTCTGTACACTTTGCATTTCACACGGATAGACACATGTCGATTGTTCCACAGTCTCTCCCTCAAGTTTCCAAACACAGCGCTCGCTCTTCCCATTCTGAGAGATAGTTCATCCTCCAGCCTAGCATTCTCTGAAACAGTACTCCCTAGGTACTGCCACCTTCCAGCTAACCATATAATAATAATAATAACCATAATAATAGGTAGCCATATGGTAGTTACAACAACAACAACAATAATAATAATACCAACTGGCCTATACAATACTCCAAACAACTCCATCCCAGCAATAATCCTAACACTATAATTCTAGTAATAATGATATCAATAATAATAGTACTCAGCATATACAGTTGTGTTCAAAATAATAGCAGTGTGTTAAAAAATGTGAATAAACGTCAAAATTCTTCAAATAAATTGTATTTTAATGAACACAAATGCATTGGGGACACTGCACATTCTATTTCAAAGCAAGAAAATTGGAAAAAGTAATTGAATTTGATAATATTTTTACAGAAAGTCAAGAAGTATAATGTTCAAAAAATAGCAGTGTTGACATCTGTCTTTAGTGTGTTTGGGGTCATTGTCTTGTTGAAACACCCATTTCAAAGGCATTTCCTCTTCAGCATACGGCAACATGACTTCTTCCAGTATTCTGATGTACTCAAACTGATCCATGATCCCTGGTATGCGATAAATAGGACCAACACCATAGTACGAGAAACATCCCCATATCATACTTGCACCACCATGCTTCACCGTCTTCACTGTGTACTGTGGCTTGAATTCAGTGTTTGCAGGACGTCTGACAAACTGTCTGTGGCCTTTAGACCCAAAAAAGAACAATCTTACTCTCATCAGTCCACAAAATATTACGCCATTTCTTTTTAGGCCAGTCAATGCAAATTGTAACCGCTTCAGCACGTCTTTTTTTTAAAGATGGGACTTTGCGGGGGCTTCTTGCTGGTAGCTTGGCTTCACATAGACGTCGTCTGATTGTTACAGTACTCACAGGCAACCTTAGATCTTCTTTGATCCTCCTGGAGCTGATCATTGGCTGAGCCTTTGCCAGTTTGGTTATTCTCCGATCCATTCGAATAGTTGTTTTTCTTTTTTTTTCCTCGCCTTTCTGGTTTTGGCTGCCATTTTAAAGCGTTTGATATCATTTTAGCTGAACAGCCTATCATTTTCTGCACTTCTTTATAGGTTTTCCCCTCTTTTATTGATTTCTTAATCAAAGAACGCTCTTCTTCTGAACAGTGTCTTGAACGACCCATTTTACTCTGTTTTTCAAGGACAAATGCACAGCCAGCATATGCAGCGTCAGTTGCCTTAATCCTTAAATAAGGGCCACCTGTTTAACACCTATTTTTTTCACAGAATCAATGACCTCACTAAGTGAACTCAGCATTGCTATTTTTTTGAACACGCCCCTTTCAGTTAATGATTCAGTTTCACAGAATCAGCAGCATGCACGTCATGCCTGTTGGTTTTCTATACCTTTACTAAACCTTCTAGAAACTTACTTTCAGTGTAGAAGTTGAAATTCTAACAAAAACAGTGATTTATCTTGCTAGTGATGTGGGACTGCTATTATTTTCAACACAACTGTATATTCACAATAACAACCTTTCTTCATTGAAGACACATTGTAATGTTACTGTCCTTTATTTTTATATTGCTCAAAAATCATTTCTTTATATGTTGATTTAAATATATGGATGTTTGGACATTGCCTGTGTTTCTCCCCCACCCCATTCCACAATTTTACCCCACACACAGACATGCAAAAACCTTTCCTAGTCGATCTTACTAGGTGCATTTTAAATTTTGTGTTCCCCCGTAAATTATATTTCCCTTCTCTCTCACTGAAATGATTTTGTATATTGTGTGGCAAAAGGTTTTTACTGACTTTAAACATTAATTGTGCTGTATAATAATCAACCAGATCCCGTAATTTCAATAACTTTGAATGTAAAAACAATAAATTAGTACTGTATGTTCAAGATACCCAACTTTGTGTATAACACGGACTGCCCTTTTTTGTAATATTAGCAATGAATTAAGTGTACTTTTATAATTGTTACCCCAGACCTCTATACAATAGGTCAAGTATGGAAGTACTAATGAGCAATGCAAGCTATGAAGTGATTTGTAATCTAGGACCTGCTTATTTTTATTTATAATTGCAATATTTTTTGCAACTTTGTTTTGTATGTATCTGACGTGTGGTTTCCAACTAATTTTATCATCTAGTATTACACCCAAAAATTTGATCTCCTTAACATTTTCAGTAATTACATTATCTATATGAATACAGTATGTATATCTTCTTTATTTTTACAATTACCAAATATCTTTACCTTAGTTTTATCTATATTTAGTGATAATTAATTACAATCCATCCATTTTTTAAGCTTATTTAATTCATTATTTAGAGTATGAATTAGTTGATTATAATTATTTCCAGAATAAAATATATTGGTATCATCAGCAAATATTATTTTTAATAACTTAGAAACTTGGAATATATCATTTATACACATGTGGACAAAATTGTTGGTACCTTATTCAAAAGCATTGTCTGATTTTCATTGGCTAATTTTCATAGAATTTTTATTTATTACCACTTTTGTCAGATTCAAGTTATTTCTGTGACCGTTGTGGGTTTTTCTTTTATTAACAAAGGGGTACCAACAATTTTGTCCACGGCTGTATATATGTTATAATTATAATTATAATGTTATAATTGAAGCGCCGAAGAGTAACTCAGTCTGCTCCAGGTGACCAGAGTCCCACTCAGGAGGTGCAGTGTCTGTGATGAGGGAGAAGGAGCAGGTGCAGCCACGGCTGAGGGATGAGAGGGAGAGTGAATCCGATGAGTGGAGGCATTTACTGAGCGGGGGAATGGAAGTGGCCTCCAGCTCGAGAGAGAATCCTGTACGCCGCCTGGAACAGAGGTGAGTCCGCAGCCAAGATGGAGATCCACCTGTGCACAGGGGAGAGAGGAAGAGAGAAGCAGGAGTAAAAAGTGAAGATTCCAGTGGGAATAATCTTATGGTAGTGTTGGGGAGGCAAAGCTCCCAGATGAACAGGTGCAGGGTCGATGCGAGGAAGGGAGGCGTAACTCCCAGCAGTAGAGAAGGGCAAGTCGAAACGAGAAAGACTTCACCCAAGGAGCGTTGACGTCTCCGTGCAGGAGTGCAGGAATCCACTTCTGATAAAGGCTGCCTAATTGGGGGGTGCAGATGTGAGAGCAAGCGCAGCTGAGAATAATGATTAGTAAGCAGAGGCACATGATGTGGATCACTACAGTACCCCCCCCCCAAAAAAAAAAAAAGGGACGCCTCCTGGCGGCCCACTCAACCTGCCAGGGTGAGTCCGATGGAAGTTCCTGATGAGCTGTCTATCGGTGATGAGGGATGACCAAACCCAGGACCTCTCCTCCGGACCATACCCAGCCCAGTCCACCAGGTACTGGAGACCCCGGCCCCGGCGTTGTACGTCCAAGAGGCGATTGACCTTGTGGGCAAGGCCCCCCTTGATCATAACTGGAGGGGGCAGCGGCTTGGGTGGAGGACAGAGAGGACTTGAAGAGACCGGCTTCACCTGGGAGACATGAAAGGTAGGACAAATACGCATGGTAGGGGGGAGAGACAGGCGTACAGCAACTGGGTTAATAATTTGAGAGAAGGGGAAAAGGACCAATAAAATGGGGAGAAAGCTTCTTGGACTCTGCTTTTAAGTTGATGTTTTAGTAGACAGCCATACCTTTTGTCCGACCTGGTAGGGCGGAGCCGGGGTCCTCCGACGGTTGGCAATTTCAGAATTGCGCCCAGCGGTGTGTTGAAGAGCGGCCTTGGCAGACCTCCAAACCCGGCGACATTGTTTGATGTGGGCTTGCACAGATGGGACTGCGATCTCCTCCTCTTCTTCCGGGAACAGCGGAGGGTTGTAGCCCAATGACACCTCAAAAGGGGAGAAGCCCATCGCCATAGAAATGGCAGTGTTATGACCATACTCGATCCAAGGCAAGTGTGAACTCCACGAAGCAGGGTTAGAGGCCGTAACACACCTCAGGGCTGCCTCCAACTCTTGATTAGCACGCTCACACTGGCCATTGCTCTGCGGATGATAGCCTGAAGACAAGCTTACCATTGCCCCAATGGCCCTGCAGAAGGACCGCCAAACCTGAGACACAAACTGGGGCCCCCGGTCCGACACGATGTCCAATGGAATCCCGTGTAGGCGTATCACATGCAGGACCAATAAGTTGGCTCTCCCCTTGGCCAAAGGGAGCTTGAGAAGAGGGACGAAGTGAGCTGCCTTCGAAAATCTGGACTCAATTGTGAGAATAGCAGTGTGACCTAGGGAGGGAGGAAAACCAGTCACAAAATCCATGGCAACGTGGGACCAAGGTCTGCTGGGGATGGGGTGCAACAGTCCTGAAGGGGAAGAGGAGGACGAATTCCGGGTGGCACACTGGGGGCAGGACCGAATGAAGTTGTTGACGTCCTTCCTCATAGATGGCCACCAGAAGGTCCTCTGAATCTGGGACAAGCTGTGAGCCATCCCGGGGTGACACATGACCTTGGAAGAATGCATCCAGTCAATGACCTCACCACGCACCATGGAAGGGACTTAGAGCCACCCCGCTGGACCCCTGCCCGGGTCAGGTTCAGCTACCAGCGCTCTCTTAACCTTCTCCTTGATCTCCCAAGAAAGTGCACTGACAACGCACAAGGGGGAGACAATGGGGTGCAGCTCCGACGTGGCAGTATCAGTGGAGAACTGCCTGGAGAGTGAATCAGGTTTAGTGTTCTTGGAACCTGGGCGATGCGTGATGGTAAAATTGAATCTACTGAAGAACAGAGACCAGCGGGCTCACCTACAATTCAGCCGCTTGGCCGTTCTGAGGTATTCCAGGTTCTTGTGGTCGGTCCAAACCACAAATGGCAGCGAAGCCCCCTCCAGCCAATGGCGCCACTCCTCCAAGGCTAGCTTGATGGCCAGTAATTCCCGATCCCCCACGTCATAGTTCCTCTCAGCCGGGGACAGGCGTCTGGAGAAGAAGGCGCAAGGATGGATCTTGTTGTCCGAAGGAGAGCGCTGAGACAACACTGCCCTAACTCCGAAATCCAAGGCATCCACCTCCACCAGGAATTGTGGGGATGGATCTACCTGGGCCAGGATCGGGGGAGAAGAGAAAGCAGTTTTCAGTTTAGAAAACGCCGCCTCCGCCTCATCGGACTAACGAAAAGGGACCTTAGTGGAGGTGAGGTGGGTGAGTGGCAAGGCCTTCAAACTATAGTCATGGATGAAGCGACGGTAAAAATTGGCAAAACCCAGGAACTGCTGTAGCTGCTTACGGGAAGAGGTGACTGGCCACTTTAAGCTTATCCAGATCCGCTCGGATCCCTTTGTAGCCAATGACAAATCCCAGGAAGGTGGTAGACGCTGTATGGAACTCACACTTTTCCGCCTTGACGTATAGCTGATTCTCCAGCAGCCGCTGAAGGACCCTTCTAACATGTACTCGATGCTCCTCGGGAGAACGAGAAAAAAATGAGGATGCCATCTAAGTAAACAAAGACAAACAAACCCAGGAAGTCCCTCAGCACGTCGTTAATAAGCCGCTGGAATACAGACGACGCATTGGTGAGTCCAAACGGCATCACAAGATACTCAAAATGGCCGCTCGGAGTCCTGAAGGCCGTCTTCCACTCGTCCCCCTCCTTAATCCGAACCAGATGGTAGGCATTGCGTAGGTCAAGCTTCGTGACGACTGTAGACCCCTGGAGAGAATCAAAAGCAGAATTAATAAGGGGCAGAGTGTACTTGTCCTTCACAGTGATGTTGTTAAGCTCCCTAAAATCAATGCAGGGTCGGAGGGAGCCGTCCTTTTTGCCAACAAAAAAAAAAAAAAATCCTGCCCCCACCGCTGATGAAGAAGGCCTAATAATGCCCGAGCTTAAGGATTCCTTAATGTACTTATCATTGCTTCACGTTCTGGGGCAGAAAGGCTATAAAGACAGCTGGAGGGCAAAAGGGCACCCAGCAGGAAGTTAGTGGAGCAGTCATAAGGGCAGTGAGTGTGTGTGTGGGGGGTGGGGGCAGAGAGAGAGCTTTAGTCTTGCTGAACACTGGAGCGAGGTCATGGTACTCTGGGGGAACCAGGGCGAGATTGGGCATGTGTGTGGATGGAGCAGAAATGGGCACCGAGGGAGAGCAGGCTACAGACTGTAGCCATGTATTCAGACAAAAAGTACTCCATGAAATGATGTTGCCTGTCTGACAATCAATAACAGGGTTATGGAGCCTGAGCCAGGGGTAACCCAAAATAACAGGGAGGCAGAGACTGGTAACGCAAAAAAAACCTGAAGTGCTCCCGATGATTACCTGAGACCAAGATCGAGACAGGGGCAGTCTGCTTGGAGACAGTCGTGAGGGGCACATCAGAAAGTGAAATCAGCTTCAAAGGTGTCTTGAGTTTGTGACAGGGGAGTTTAAGTCGGGTTGCCAGGCTCTCAGAAATAAAGCCCTGCTCTGCGCCCGAATCAGTGAGAACCTTTGCAGTGATTTCAGTGTGGTTATGTTGAAAGTGAATGGGTAAGATCAGTCGAGTAAGGGATTTAGTTGTTATCGTGTCCGTTAGTCTCCCTACTGCAATGAACGGACCCCCCCTTTTGGCAGATTCGGACAAGAGGTGATCTCATGCTCAACACTGGCACAATAACTGCATAGTCCGAGGGTCTGGCGGCGTTGTTGCGCCGCAAGAGGTAACTTGGAGTGACCCACCAGCATAGGCTCCTCGGGCTCCTCGGATTCCAGGGGAGGGAGGGCAAGGAGTGGAGACTGAGAGGGAGGGCGAGACTGCGAGTCCGAGTGATTAGCACCACGGCGGTCGCTAGCACACTCCCTTAGGCGGTTATCAATGCTAATAGCCAAGGAAATTAAATCGTGTAAAGAGGAAGGTTTTTCTAAACGGGCCAGTTCATCTCTGAGACTTGGGCTGAGGCTACATGTAAAAATGCTACAAAGAGAGGCATCCTCCCACCCCACCTCCGCAGCAACAACCTGGAAGTCAACCAAGTAGTCAGCAGCAGACCTGGCCCCCTGCTGGAGGTTAAGGAGACGGGAGGTCAAAACACTATCCCGGTCAGAATGATCAAAAACCTCAGAAAATTCAGAAATAAATCGATCATATGTGTAAGTGGCATAATCGGGGCGGGCCATCACGGCCGAAGCCCAGGCAAGTGCCCGTCCCTCCAATAAATTAACAAGATAACTGATCTGGCTGTGATTAGTGGGAAAATCCTCTGGTACCCGCTGAAACACCAGATTGCACTGAAGCAGAAACTCAAGAGCCTCTCCCAGCTTACCGTTGAAACGAGTAGGTGTGGGAACTGGTGTGAGTCGTGTGGCCTGTGCAGGAGGAGGGGTGGAATGCGATGGCCCAGCCAACCCCCTGGGCTTGGAGTGAGAGGACCGTGCCAGGGTAAGCTGGTTGAGCCGGGAATTAATCTGTGTCAATTGATTAAGGATCACCTGCTGCTGATAAGTGAGCTGATCTAATCGAGCCTCCATGTTGTTTAGGCGTTGTGCAAAAGCATTGTCTGCTGGGTTTTCAACACGGAGACGTACTGACATGTTGCATGAAAACCCAAATGCAGACACAGACTTGATTATAAATCACAATGATCTTTATTAATAAAGTTTATAAGTGCGTGAGTGAGTGGATGTGAATGAATGGAGGTGAGAGCAGAGCGGGAGGGAACTGGCAACCCTGCTGGAAGAGAGGAGATAGGGAATTAATAGCAGTTCAACCGCTGAGGGTAAATGAGTTGAATAGTAAATAATCTTACGGAGCTCAGGAGTAATTGAAGCGCCGCAGAGTAACTCAGTCCACTCCAGGTGACCAGAGTCCTGCTCAGGAGGTGCAGTGTCTGTGATGAGGGAGAAGGACAGATGCAGCCATGGCTGAGGGATGAGAGGGAGAGTGAGTCCGATGAGTGGAGGCACTTACTGAGCGGAGGGGATGGAAGCAGCCTCCAAGCGCAGCTGAGAATAATGATTAGTAAACAGAGGCACACGGTGCAGATCACTACACCAGATGGTTTATTTTGTCATATGTTATATCACTTAGTCCACAAACTTCATCTACAGTACTGTGTGTATTTGCCTCCTTCCTGATTTCTTATATTTTTGCATATTTGTCACAGTTACAGTAAATGTTTCAGATCATAAAGTAAACTGTAATATTAGACAAAGATAACCCGAGTAAATACAAAATGCAATTTTTAAATTATTGATTTTTATTCATTAAGGGAAAAAAGCTATCCAAACCTACCTGGCCCGATGTGGAAAAATTTGCAATGTCTTGACCGTCCACGGCACATAGTTGCCCATCTCTACTTTTAAGTAATCCCCTCAGTGTTATGGCCTACTTTTGTCTCATGCAGAGTATCCGTATATCCAGGGTCATCACTGTGAAACTTTTTTCCCCAAATTTGTGAGTTTTTCCTTTCATGAATTTGCTAAAATTTTCTACTCTCTTAAATGACTCTTTTTGTACATTTGTTACATTTTTCTTACATTTATGAAATGCTATTTATTAATTTAAAGGCAAGAGCCAACAGATTAAAGCTGGTCTTGCAGAGTGACTCTCACCAGAAAGGCTGCTGGGATAGGTTTCTAAAAAAATACGCAATATAATAGAAGATGTGTTAACGATTAACTAATATTAATTAGTGCCAATGGTATTACTCATTAGGTAAGGAAAATAATAAGTCATGAGTTTTGACTTTCTAAGAAGTTATAACAAAACAGGACACGGGTACACTGTAAAATCCCAGTAGTTAACCTTACTTAGAAAAAAGTATGCAAACCAATGGTCTAAGTAAACTGGAATAGAAACTGTTCATTGTACAAAACATGCTTATTCATAACATAGAACTTCTATTCCCCTTTAGTTTGTTTCTCAGGACAGTCGGTTGTGCATACTTTTTCTACATAAGATTAAGTAATTGAATTTTACAGTGTAGTTAAGGTGTGAAAACACCAGCTTTTATCATCTACAGTATGTGTAGATTTTATGGTCTCAGTGGTTTTATTAACCCCTTGCACTCCGGTCAATTTCCCTAAAAATGCCAAAAATTAACGTGCCCAAATTAAATCAAAAGCTGTTCTTCAACCCTTTGCAGCATCTTCATGGGGTTGGTCTCATTTAAAAGAAAACACTGAATTTTTTGGCAAAACAGTCATAATCTCTGTAAGTGCTCCGGCCACTGAGTTACAGTCATCTAAACATAGTGAACTTGAAGAAAATAAATTTGGCCTGGGTGTTTTTTTGGATACAAATGCTTGCAAATAACACACAGCTTCAGATCCGGGCTGGAAAATGCAACAGAAATGTAGAACCAAGTGTTATCCAGCTGAGGTCCAAATTTTGTAACAATACCACAAAAAATGAATATATTACACAGCTTTGTTCTCAGGTAGTTCCCAGGCGTTTTGGAACTGTGCCAAATTGTGCCAACTGGCACAGTTTGGAAGAACGTCTGTAACTTTTGAATGCTTCAATGTAGAAGCTTCATTTTGGGCTCTAATGAAAGGTCACACTCAGGGCTGTGTCTGTGTGTGTGTTTGTTGGTGGGGGGGGTTGTCCCCCCCCTCGCTGCAGAGGATGGATATTGGCCATCGCTACACAACGGATTAGCCTCATGTGGCGATGTTGGACAGCAGCGCAGTCACCACGGCTTTCCCCCCCCTCGCTACAGAAGAATAGCGGGGGTGGGGGGGGCGGCGTTCACGGTCTGGACGCGGCGAACGATCCCTTGTACCGCGGCGCACGAACTTCAGACTTCCTGCGCCGCACAGTTGTAATTTACCGATTGGTCAAAAGTCATTTTGGATTACAATTTTCAGGAATAAAGAATAATTTAGCTTATAACACCTTACCTCTTCACAGCAGTGTCCTGGCGAACTTCTCTTCCCCATTGTCAGACGAACACGACGCTGGTCCGCTCGTGGTTCTGGTCTCGCGACCCGATCAAAACATAATTCCATTATTGCGGTTTTGTGCTTCCATGATTGCGGTTTTTGGCGAATGATTTTTCAAAACAAATAACAGTAGTAATTAAAAAAAGACTGGCGAAGGCGTGTGTGTCACTCAGCCTTCGTCGTCAGCCTCCGTTGGTCTATGACCATGGAAGAAATCATAACGTCTACTCTGCTGGAACCAAAACAAAATAAGCACCGCCTGTGGCCGAACATGCCGATGCGCGAATGGCACTCCCTGTCACACAGGTTGCATTTGTGGATGGTCTCCGTGCTGCTGGGTCTGTGGGGTTCTTCCTGCGGGTCCTTTTTTTTTGATCCGCTGCAGCAGTCAGTCTTCACCCAGCCTTAAAAAAAACAGCTCGCAAACTTCTCTTCTTCAATTGGCTCACTGCATTCACAGCGTTGGTAGGCAGGTCCTTCTTGCTAGGTTTAGGTTTTCAGTCATTGGTTCTTCAAGGTTTCAGAAACCCAATTCAAGGCTCTTATTAGTCGAATGAGAGGTCAATCAGATGAACTAATCTGTTCGTGGCTGTGTCTGCAGCTTTTATTTTCAGTGCGCGCTTGGATGCCATACACCACCTACACCACCTACATCACAATCTCCATACACGAGGGCGCACGAGAGCGCCTTCGTGCGCTCTAGGACGCAGAGACTTGCCCGTCCGCGATACAACGGAGTGCAAGAGGTTAATGAATGTTTTTCATGAATTATATTTCTAGCTCATCTTGTTTTTCAAAACATACTGTATCTGAAGGATGTAACAGCAGTTACAGTCATGTGAAAATATTAGGACACCCTGTATAAGCCTGTGTGTTTTTTTTAACATATTTCGACATATGGATCTGGAGAAGCACCCAGATGCATTTATGGCCATCACGGGTGATTTTAATCATGTCTCAGTGGGAAAAACACTACCAAACTTTCACCAGTTTGTTGACTGTCCCACCAGAGAAAACAAAACACTGGATTTACTGTATGCCAATGTCAGAGATGCATATAGTGCCACAGCTCTACCCCCCATTGGCAAATCAGATCACTGCATGGTCATGTTAACACCCAAGTATGTTCCCCTTGTGCAAAGGCAACCTGCTTATACACGGACTGTGAGGAGGTGGACACAGGAGGCTGCTGATGCACTACAGGACTGCTTCGAGACGACAGAATGGAGCGTACTCTGTGAACCACATGGGGTGGACATAGACAATCACAGAATACATTAGATTCTGTGAAGACATGACCATGTCAGCTCAGACTGTACACTGCTTCTCCAACAACAGACCATGGGTCACAAGCAACCTGAAAGCACTTGTGAACAAAAAGAAGAGAGCTTTTAGGGCTGGAGTGCAGCATGAGCTGAGAGAGATGCTGACGAGGTGCAAGGACAATTATAGGAGGAAGTTGGAAGATAAACTCAGACAAAACAATGCTAAAGATGTGTGGGAGGGAATGAAACAAATAACTGGGTGCAAGGGGAGAGTCAGGCAGCCATCTGGGAGCCAGGAGAAAGCTGAGGAACTGAATCTGTTTTTTAATAGGTTCAACTCACAGTCTGTCACCCCAGCAACACAACCAGAACCCCACCCACCCTCCTGTGCAGAACCTCTCTCCATCTCCCCCCCTCCTCCTCCTCAAGGGGCACCAGGACCCTCCCTCACTTCACGGTGACTACAGACCAGGTGGAGAAACAGCTGGAGAGACTCTTATCAGTGGAAGGCGGCAGGCCCTGATGGCATCTCCGCCAGGACCCTGAGGACCTGTGCCAGCCAACTAGCTCCGGTACTGAAACACCTGTATAACCTGAGCCTGAGTCTGGAGAGAGTACCGGTGCTGTGGAAGACATCCTGCCTGGTTCCTGTCCCCAAGAAGTCATCTCCATCGGACCTGAACGACTATCGACCAGTTGCCCTCACATCTCATGTGATAAGGTCCTGGAGAGGCTAGTCTTAGCCCTCCTGAGGCCACAGGTGAAGACGTGGCTGGACCCTCTGCAGTTTGCATATCAGCCCCATTTAAGAGTTGAAGATGCTGTCATCTACTTGCTGCAATGAGCCCATCTGCACCTGGATGGTGGAGGAGATACTGTGAGAATCACTTTTTTTGATTTCTCCAGTGCCTTTAACACCATCCAGCCACTGCTGCTGGGTGAGAAGCTGCGGGTGATGGGGGTTGACAGCTCTGTGATCTCCTGGATTACTGACTACCTGACAGGCAGACCATAGTTTGTCCGGCAGGGCAATGTCTTGTCTGGAGTGGTGACTAGTGATACGGGAGCTCCACAGGGGACTGTGCTCTCTCCATTTCTCTTTACCTTATACACCACTGACTTTCAGTACAACACAGAGTCATGCCACCTGCAGAAATTCTCTGACGACTCATCTGTGGTGGGGTGTGTAAGAGGAGGAGAGGAGGGGGAGTACAGGGCACTGGTAGACAGATTTGTGGAGTGGACAGAGCAGAATCACCTGAGGTTGAATGTCAGCAAGACCAGAGAGATGGTGATTCACTTCAGGAAGAGGAAGACACCCTCTCAGCCACTGCAGATTAGGGGGGAGGATGTGGGAGTGGTTGAGGACTACAAATATCTGGGTGTCAGATCAGCAGCAGGCTGGACTGGCGATCCAGCACCGATGCTGCGCACAAGAAGGGGATGAGCAGACTCTTACTTCCTGAGGAAGCTGAGATCCTTCGTGTGCAGCAGGATGCTGGAGCTTTTCTACCAGACCGTTGTCACCAGCGCCATCTTCTTTACTGCTGTCTGTTGGGGTAGCAGTATCAGGGCCAGAGACACCAACAGACTTGACGAGATTATCAAGAGGGCTGGCTCTGTAATTGGTCTCAGACCGGAGACCTTTGAGACAGTGGTGGAGAGAACACTAAACGAAACTGTGATCCATCATGGACAATCCTGATCATCCCCTCCGCCACACACTAGACAGACAGCGAAGCACTTTCTCCAGTAGACTACTACAGCTTTGCTGTCGAACGGCCAGGTACAGGAAATCTTTCCTGCCACATGCAATAACTCACTATGATGTTGTATTCTGGTCATAACAATGCTGCCACTCTGCACCTTACAGACTAACTGGTACCTCATATTTCACTCTGCTCCTGATAGTCCTTCTTTGTGCAATGGGATGATTCATGTGTTTATACGGACCATCATATATTAAGCTATGATGTACAGTATATAGGTTTTATAGTCGTGTTAGTTTTACTTTCCATGGGTAATCCCTTTGTCTGTCATGTGTGTGTTTCTGTTGTTTGGTTGTCTACTGTCATGCTGCTGTTACACTGTAATTTCCCAGTTTAGGATCAATAAAGTCTATCTATCTATCTATCTATCTATCTATCTATTAAGAATGAATTAACGACTTTTTTCAAATTTTCTGTAAAATGTAATTCTAAACAAATAGTGAGGAATAAATTAGGACACCCCCATCTTTTTTAGGACACCCTCACATTCATTCCCACTAAAAATGGCTAAAATAAATGTAAAATGCAAATAAAAACAAAAAACAAGGTTAGACATAGATATGTGAACATTTATTAATAAAGAACTGAATATTTAAAGGGGTGTCCAGATTTTTTCACATGACTGTATGCCTTCTAGTTTTACAGCTGTTGTGGGTGTCTATAGGTCAAAAGATTAGAATGAAAAGCCTGTTTATCATGTTTATCCTGTCATTTATAACAAGTTACTGTTTCTATGGAAACAAGATAAGACACCCTGCTTTATCATGGGCAACACTTGATCACCGTCTTATCCCTAAATGTGAGGTGGTCAGTTTTATCAGAGTACAGTAAAAAGTTTAAACAAATTACAGGGATGGCAATTTTCCGCCGATCCGCAGATTTCCGCCGATTTATTTTCAAATTGGTCTAAATCCGTTGAGAAAATTTTAGGGGGGGTAAGGTACCTTATTGTTACCGATTTTAACGAAAATCAACACGATTACATAAGCGCTCGGCGCTTCCCCGGGCCATGTCTCCCGCGATAACCCGGATGTTTTGTACTCAAGCTACTGCTGTATTGTAAACAGCCCTGCGATTGGATAGTTGCAAACGATTGGACCAATCAAATGGTTCGTTGTATGCTTTGTCAAAAACTCATGGCGGCGTGTTCGTGTTGGAATTCTGAGCTTTTGGTATCATTTTCAGCGGAATTATGAGATTTTTATCGAAGGATCAGGAGTCATCATTGCTAGAAATAGACAAAAGTGTCAAAAATAAGTTCCAATGGATTTGGCTTGAGAGAAAAGTGACAGTAAAGGTGAAAATTGGCTCAAAGTTCGACGAGGTAACAGAAACACTCGGACAATTTCTGAAGAAACCAGAAAAGGAGATGAAGTTCAAAGTTCAGAGACTGACACAGCTTGTGCCAAAAGGAAGAAAGTTTCACATTAGAAGTGACTTGGTGACCAGTGTAAATAGTGTAATAAACTCTTATAGAACTGTTAAATATGTTGGACTAAAGACAGTGAGACAACATTGAAGAAAAAGTAAGTTAACTTTTCATTAAATTTAATGATTTATCTAAGTCTAGTATTTCTTTTTTTTTTTTTAATCATTTTTTTCAGTCTAAATTACTTCTGTTTTACTGAAAACCACTCAGCTTCAGGGGGGCTGAGCCCCCCCCAGCCCCCCCATAAGTCAATCGACCAAATTAGATTTCAGCTGAAATCAGAATTTCCTGTTGCCATCCCTGAAATTAGAAAGTTTGCACCTGTTTGTTTTTGCTCTGCTGTGTTATGACGCAAACTGTCATTGTGCCCTTTTGAAAAGGTTCAGAGTTGAAAAACCAGTGATTGTTGTGACATGTAAGAGGTAGTTTCTACTGTTAAGTGTTGTGTTGTTTAGTTGTGCTTTGTCTCAGTGGCATTCAGGGTCAGGGAGGTCAAACAGGGCCAAAATCAGCATAAAAGAATAGTTGAGAATGTGCATTCATTTCTCTTTGTCGGCACCTGACATGTGTAACCTCTGTGATGGCAATGACAGAGACTGTGAAGCTCTTGTTATTAGCTTATGAAGTAACAGGCAAGGTAGTATCTCTCCAAATGCTCAAGGTTCTCAGTTTCCTTTTGTGAGTTGCAGGAATTTTGAACATGTCACGAATTGCAGGTGTTTCAACATTCTCTTGAACTGGTCTTGAACTCTTCTCAATTTAGTTTCCATGAGACAGAAAGTGTGAGACTAGCTAGACAGCTTCGACCCCGGGGGTTGGGGACCTACAACAGTAAACTGGCTGATTATTAGAAACAGGCATGAATGGCCCAGTCATTTTCTAGCACAGCGAGGACTCTGAGGCATCCTCCTCATCCACTTTCTGTACTTCTTCTCTGTGATCGATCCCACTTGATGTCCATCCATCCATCCATCCATCCATCTTCTACCGCTTTTCCGGAGGTCCGAGTCATGGAGGCAGCAGTTCAAGCAGAGAAGCCCAGACTTCCCTCTCCCCAGCCACCTGCTCCAGCTCTTCAGAGAGGATACCAAGGTGTTCCCAGACCAGCTGGGAGACATAGTCTCTCCACCGAGTCCTGGGTCTGCCCCGGGGTCTCCTCTCAGTGGGACGTGCCCGAAACACCTCAAGTGGGAGGCGTTCAGGATCGTCACCTTATCGTGGTGGTGGGGGGGGGGGTTGCGTGCCCCAGTGATCCCAGGAGCTATGTTGTCCGGGGCAATTTGCCTCTGATAGGGTCACCCAAGACAAACTGGTCCTGGGTGAAGGGCCAGACTAAGAACGATCCAACAGACTCTCATGATAAATTCTAGATCAAGGATTCAGTGTACCCCACCCGGTATGGGGTCACCGGGGCCCCACCCTGGAGCCAGGCCTGGGGGAGGGGCTCGATGGCTAGCATCTGGTGGCCGGGTTTCCACCCATGGGACCCGGCCGGGCTCAGCCCGAAGGAGTTACATGGGTCCGCCCTCCAGTGGGCTCACCACCTGCAGGAGGGATCATGGGGGTCTGGTGCTATGTGGATTAGGTGGCGGTCCAAGGCGGAGACCTTGGCGGACTGATCCCACTTGATGTCTGATGATAAAATGACTGCTGGAATGGGGAGATATGGTCCTGATTTGGCAGTTGTCATGGATAACTGTCATGCAAGTGTTGCACAAGATTTGCATGCCATGTATGCAAACTCCCAGCAAATTTTGGGCCAAAATTTGCCTGGAGTTTGTGTGACATTCATGCAATATTTGTGCAACATACACAAATGTGCCAATTCAGTGTGATTCCAAGTGAAAATTGTCGCTAATTTGCATATTTTTTTTTATCCCCAACCAGTCACGAGCTGTCACAGCCCAGTGAGATGCTACCTTTATAATGCATCAACAGGCAGTGGGTTTAGAGCAGGGGTGTCCAATCATGTGCCATGGAGGGCCAAGACCCTGCAGGTTTTCTCTTCTACCCAGTCTCTTCAGCAGGTGTTTTCACTGATCAGCAATCAGTGGGAAGAAGTTCAGTGAAATCTGCTGTTGAAGACACTGGTTGGAGGTAAAGCCTGCAGGGTCTTGGCCCTCCATGGCACATAATTGGACACCCCTGGTTTAGAAGAACGGGCCAAACACCCACCTGAGCATGGTGGGAGATTAGTTTTTCCATACAGTTTCTTTCATACTCTGCTAGTCTAGTCTAGTTATTATTTCTGCTCTAGTTCTGTGTTCAGCCAGTGAGTTTGGTTTTCAGCCCATTCGCTGCCATTTGTTTTATGTGAGTTTTGTTAATAAATTATCGTTCTGCACCGTACTCTACCTGCATTTAAGTCCTGTCCGCCACCACACCATGACAAGTGACCCTCATTAGAAATACACTGAACAAAAAGAAAGGCACATTCAGTATTTATTTCCTCCACTGTATGTACTGGTGAGGTGGGATGTTCCTACATAGAACAAAGGTGTGTCTTTGTGTTTGTTGGTTCTTGACGACCTTTACTCAGTAGTCTGTGGGGTCAAAGTGGACTTTTGCAGGCTTATCTGTACTCGCTTCATTATAATGTAGCTGTGATTAGATTGCTGGCTGACATTATTTGATTATGTTGCAGCATCAAAAGAAAACCAGGTTTGTATTTTTCTGAGCAAAAGTCTAAAGATCACTTGTGTAACACACAGAGCTGATATTGGTGTATTGGATTAAATTCACCCCGTCCTCAGTGCAGTGGCCTACACTCATTTGCTGATGCAGACACACAAGCATACATAGATACAACCCCACCTCTTTCCTGGAGCATACTGCCTTATCTCTGCTCGGTGCAGGATATCGCACGCTGCAGATAAACACTCGCTGCTCTATAATGGTTCAGACTGTTCGTCCTCAACCTGCTGACACACCTTTTTGGCAGTAAAACTGACCCATGAGTTTGTTGTTTGCATCAGCTGAATTAAACTGCATTTACAGTGGGGTCTGTTTTAAGGATAAAGCTATGAACTCATACAGAGCCAAAGAAAGTTGAATAAAAAGTCCTTTTTGTGAAAAATAATTGGCAAAAATGTTATGAACTGAAAGGTAACATCTCAGTAGGTTATATTCTTCTCATGTACTTTGGCCATGTATGTATTAGGCATGTAATACAATATTATGGTATGCAAAGTAAGTTAAATGTGACTAAATAATTTAAATACTAGTGCATTTCAGAAAATTAGAATATTGTGATTCATATTTTAATTCATAAAATTATAAAACATATCCATCACAATTAAATCAAAAAGCTTAAAATTTTTCACTTCATCTGTATGAAATACAGAATATATAAAACTTTACATTTTTGTGGGCTTTGGCTCTTATTTGTTTTTTATGTTTTGCTGCATACAAACTAAAGGTGACACTCATTTTTGCCACTCAGTCCTGCATAACTATTCTGACACATCATGTGCATACCCTCTGTATGTCATAATCTGCCCTCCTGGCAGATGAAGGTTTGTGGACAGGACTCATTGCGCAGGCAGGATCAGGTGCAATGATTATTTATTCAACAGAAATCAACTAAGCAAACTAGGCAAAACAAACTCACAGAGAAACTCAGGGCACAAGAACTCACAGGAATGATGAAAATTGATCATGGCAGGAACACAGCAGGATGACCTCTCCCAGAACAGAGCACAGAGACAGCAGTAATGCACCTGTAAGCTGGTTGCCAACTGTCAATCAAATCTAAAAGAAGAAGAAGAAGACACACATATATGGGGCGGGAACAATTAACAAGACGCACGACAGCTGGGAGAGTAATCAGGGACTGAACAATGCACACATGAAGAAGAGTGGCTATGGATACGGAAACATGAGGAGCTGAGGTCACTAGGCAAACAAATATGCACACAAGACTAAAATGATGACAGACAGGGGATGACACAACATGACTAAAGACACAAAGACAATAATACTAAACAGTAAAAATAAACCAAGATCATAGAATATAACCAAATACAAAAGACAACCAAAAGACACAGACAACAGGGGATGACATGACATGACAGACAATGATCAGGGAACATAGGGGCACATAATCATAATAATGATGATCAGAATCAGAATAATAATAATAATGATACTGTGAAAAAGGCAAAGACTAAAGTGAACATAAAGTGTGGGCAGGGTCCCTGGCCGTGCCCCAATTATGACAATATATAAACCTAACAGCTCAACTGTTTTGTATCACATCAATACTGGATAAATCTAATCATCATTTTTGTGGTATATTGAATAAGGACTGAGACATAGCGTTGCGTTTCACATTGCCTCTACTTTGCCATCTTTTTTACTCAGACAGTTACTGCGCATGCGTGACTTAAATAAGTATTACCCCTTAAAGTGTGACTCACCATATCACTAATGGACTTCAATAGTGTGCTAATCAATACTTAACTGTAACTGTTGCTTAGTCAGTCATGAGAAACAAGATTACTTTATCTTAAACCTTTTTTTCTGTTCTAACATGCATGTGTAACTAGAAAAGCACTCGGAGAGCGCAGACCTCCGCCAAGCGGCGCAGTTCCCCCCATACAGTCTTCAGATTCCTTGATCATGAAAACATATGACAAGCAGTGGTTCAGTAGTTATTCACGAAAATGGCATTTTCCGTAATGGTGGCCACAGTTCCTCCCATAGAGTGTTTGTGTGTACGTTTTCAGATTCCTTGACCATGAAAAGATATGACTAGCAATTGGATTGACAATGATAGGATTAGTGGTTCAGTAGTTATTCACGAAAATGGCCTTTTCCGTAATGGCGGCCACAGTTCCTCCCATACAGTGTTTGTGTATACGTTTTGAGATTCCTTGACCATGAAAATATATGACTAGCAATTGGATTGACAATGATAGGATTAGTGGTTCAGTAGTTATTCACGAGAATGGCATTTTCCATAATGGCGGCCACAGTTCCTCCCATACAGTGTTTGTGTGTACGTTTTGAGATTCCTTGACCATGAAAACATATGACTAGCAATTGGATTGACAATGATAGGATTAGTGGTTCAGTAGTTATTCACGAAAATGGCATTTTCCGTAATGGCGGGCACAGTTCCCCCCATAGAGTGTTTGTGTGTACGTTTTCAGATTCCTTGACCATGAAAACATATGACAAGCAATTGGATTGACAATGATAGGAGTAGTGATTCAGTAGTTATTGACGAAAATGGCATTTTCCGTAATGGCGGTTTAGCGCCACAGTTCCCCCCATACAGTATTTGTGTGTACATTTTCAGATTCCTTGACCATGAAAACATATGACAAGCAATTGGATTCACAATGATAGGATGAGTGGTTCAGTAGTTATTCTTGAAAATGGCCTTTTCCATAATGGCGGCCACAGTTCCCCCCACAGTTTGTGTGTACGTTTTCAGATTCCTTGACCATGAAAATATATGACTAGCAATTGGATTGACAATGATAGGATTAGTGGTTCAGTAGTTATTGAGGAAAATGGCATTTTTCGTAATGGCGGTTTAGCGCCACAGTTCGCCCCATACAGTGTTTGTGTGTACGCTTTCAGATTCCTTGACCGTGAAAACATATGACTAGCAATTGGATTCACAACAATTGGACTGACAATGATAGGATTAGTGGTTTAGTAGTTATTCACGAAAATGGCATTTTGCGTAATGGCGGTTTTCTTGTGGACGGTGATCCGGATCACCACCAAAATGTAATCATCTGTAGGATACCCCATTTCTGGCAATCTGTGAAAATTTCACGAAAATCCGTCCATAACTTTTTGAGTTATCTTGCTAACAGACAAACAAACAGACAAACAAACAAACAAACAGACAAACCAACGCCGATGATCACATAACCTCCCCCTTTGGCGGAGGTAATAAATGCACTTCAAACTGTTAAGTGACAACATTATCAATGAAATACACATTCTCATTGCATAAATCGTTTAGGTGGTCTATATACTCATGTTGAGCGCCTTAAATGCCACAGGATCAGGCTGAAAGGGCTCTGATTTCTGCTGAGTAGGATCAACAATTTCTTGAGAGCTGCTGCAGTTCTCAGGATCAGACTGTTTAACCTGTAGATCAGTACCCCTGTATCAGGTTCAGCAGTGGCTCTCGATCGCAGCTGGTCTCCATGGCGTCTGTGCACTGTCTCTGAGTTGTGTTCTCTGACTTCATATGACACTAGGCCAGTCTGTCTCACCACCAGTCCTGGAATCCATTTATGGGATCCTCCTCCAGTGTTTTGCAGATACACCTCGTCATCCACGTTGAAAAAGCGGTCTGCCGCCCTGTGGTCATGGTGCTTCTTTTCTCAATACTGTTTCTTGCACACGGTTTCTTGAGTGCATGGCTTTAGGGAATCCAGCCTTGTCTTGATGTGTCTGTGGAGAAACAGATCTTCTAGAGACTGTCCTGTTGTGCAGTTGGGTGTAGTGCAATACTGCAGCAGGAACAATGAAATCTTGTCCTCAATATTCAAATTAGTATTAGCCAGTTTTTTCATTCCAGCTTTGAATGTTTGAACAAATCTCAAGACCTAATGGTCCATCAAGCTCCCTGACCCTGACTCACCTCTTGACAGTGGACCTGCCATGCACAGAAGCCCCGCATGCACACCGTGGGGTTATGAGAACAGCGCAGCTGGAAGGTACGTGGCCGCAGCGCGTGCCACGCACCAGAGACAAACCGGCTCTACAGACTTATACATCGTTCCCCGCTGCTGCGCATGCCCGAGAACACGGCCGATCGTCACCCTCGGAACCTTCAGGGCTGCTCACGCACCTGGAGCAGACACGCAGCCTGCACACAGGACTTTGTGTGGGTCTCAGCCACGGCGCACATGGGAATTCAGCCGTCTGCGGTCCCCGAAGACTTTAGGGCTGCGCCAGCATCTAAAGCCAACCCGCCAAGTCCCTGACACAGCTCCAGCTTCTTTTTTTTTTTTCTTTTCACAGTCGCTACTCATCCTCGCAGGACGGAGCCGCGAGAGGAGTCAGAGACAATCTACTCCTCTAGAGAGTCTACCTACGGGTATTAATAGTCACCTTGAACCTTGAACAATTTTTTTCTTCTCACAGCCGCTATGGATCGCCACCAAGTTTAACGGGAAAGTCCCTCAACATCGCGGATCCACAGGCAATTTTTGCGCGGCCCGGACAACTTTGCTGTCCCAGGCCGGCACTTTCTACCCCCACCCCCCCCTCCACCTCCTCCTGCACAGAGCTTCTCCCGCACCTCGCTTCCAAAGCCGGCCGATCGTCGCCTCGTTCCCCTGCTGAGCGCTCTGGGGGGAGCGGTGTGGGTGACCCACCACAATCTACGGGACAGGCAGAGCACTCAGCTTGAGCAATTAACAGAACAATGAGATGTATGGACTGATATCAATATGTAGATGTGCCTTGCAGCCTCTTTTGTTCTATAGCCCCGGAGCAGAGAGGAATTCCGGCGCCAGTAATCCTGCTATTGATATGTGTGACTCTCATGTAAATGTCCATGCATTCCTGCTTGACTGTTATGCTAATATGCCATGCATGCACTGTCTGTAGCTCAGTATAAAAGAGCTGACTGTATACCTCATTCTCTCACTCTCACTCGCATTCTGACACTCTAGAGACGCAGGGCTCACACCAGCGCGCTGCCACAGCGCTGGGTGAGCCTCATGATGGAGGAAGAATAAAGCACCCTTTTAAACTTCAGTTTGCCGTGTCCGCCTGCACTTAATTTATCCACCACACTGGTGACCCTTATTTCGTTCCTTCACACTGAGGAACGAAATAAGTGCAGGCGGACACGACAAGCTGCAGGTTAAATGTGTGTTATTCCTCCATCACGAGACTCACTCAGCGCTCTGTCTGTGCGCTGTGAGTGAGCCCTGAGTGCGTTTTCAGTGCATTGCCTAAGAGTGTTAACAGTGAGCTTTGAGTGAGGACACTTATACCGGCAAGAGAGAATGCATGGGACATTTACATAACAGTCAAGAAAGAATGCATGGCAACTGTACATAAGAGTCACACGTATCAATTGCCTGATTATTGGTGCCAGAATTCTTCTCTTTGCTCCGGGGCTGTAGGACAAAAGAGAATGCAAGGCACGTTTACATATTTAGGGATGAGAATCTTCCTCGGATCCGAGGAATTCCTCGGATTTGATCATGTCTAGGGTTATTCTTGTGAATCGTCTAAATTCGAGGAGAAAATTTTAGGGGGGGGGGGTCTGGCGGCGAGTCGTATTTTCGATAGGCTGTGAAAATCCACCGCGCAAAATGCGCTACCCAGCAAGATCAGTAATGTAATGTAACAAGGCCACTGATAGACTGATACTTATTGAAGCAACCAATCGGCGATTTGGTTAGATTTCTTTTGTCATATCCGGATAACACGCGGAGCGAAATGCAAGTGGCGGGCAGTTCAATCAACTGCGTTTTCCCGATTTCGTCAAAATGGTGAACCTAAAACTCACGAAAGAGAACAAAGCAAGAATTTTAGAAATCGACAAAGGGATAAAGAACAAGTTTCGTTGGGAATGGCTTGAAAAAACCGTGTCAATGACGGTAAAGATCGGTAAAAATACTGAAGTTGTGGTTGAAAAAATGGCCGACTTCATAGCGAAATGCGAAGTACCAGGGAAAGCCCAGTGTGTTTATTGCAACGATTTCTTGAGTTATGGATCTCGTGGTTATGTTGCCTTTGTTGAGCACTGTTCAAAACAGAAACATCTCAAAATTGTGGCTACAAGGAGATCGAACTACTCACTCGGTGCTGCGTTCAAAACGATCGATGGACACGGTTAAACTCAGATGCCAGTCAGTCAAAGTTCATCACAGCCGGCTCCGATTACAGCAATTAGTGATCGGAAGACACATTCCGAGGTAAGATTTTTTTTTTCTTGTTTAAGTAATGTACTTGAGAATTTTCGCGTAATGAATTTGTTATGAAATAGCATGTGTAAGTTGTGATGGCATGCCATCACAACTTACTGCATCACAGCATTACACAATGCTGTTCTTCAACCCTTTGCAGCATCTTCATGGGGTTGGTCTCATTTAAAAGAAAATACTCTGAATTTTTTGGCAAAACAGTCATAATCTCTCTAAGTGCTCCTGCCACTGAGTAACAGGAAAGTTCACCTGGGTGTTTTTTAGATACAGATGCTTGCAAATAACATACAGCTGTTAGATACTGGCTGGAAAACAACAGAAATGTAGAACCAAGTGTTTTCAAGCTTAGGTCAAAATTTTGTAAAAATACCACAAAAAATGAATATATATTACACAGCTTTTTTCTGAGGTTGTAAAAAGGCTGTGTCTGTACTGGAAGACCGGAAATACAGCTTTTTTTTTTTTTCAGTGCGCACTGAGATGCAGAGACGTGACCGCCCGCTGAATTCACAAGAGTTCAAGGGGTTAAAATATACTGATATGCAACTTTTTTATATTCCTAGTAACACTAACAAATGCACACATTAATAAATCAAAATGTTTGCAGAATGTCAGTATATTTTAAAATAAATCTCAAGACCTAATGGTCCATCAAGCTCCCTGACCCTGACTCACCTCTTGACAGTGGACCTGCCATGCACAGAAGCCCCGCATGCACACCGTGGGGTTATGAGAACAGCGCAGCTGGAAGGTACGTGGCCGCAGCGCGTGCCACGCACCAGAGACAAACCGGCTCTACAGACTTATACATCGTTCCCCGCTGCTGCGCATGCCCGAGAACACGGCCGATCGTCACCCTCGGAACCTTCAGGGCTGCTCACGCACCTGGAGCAGACACGCAGCCTGCACACAGGACTTTGTGTGGGTCTCAGCCACGGCGCACATGGGAATTCAGCCGTCTGCGGTCCCCGAAGACTTTAGGGCTGCGCCAGCATCTAAAGCCAACCCGCCAAGTCCCTGACACAGCTCCAGCTTCTTTTTTTTTTTTCTTTTCACAGTCGCTACTCATCCTCGCAGGACGGAGCCGCGAGAGGAGTCAGAGACAATCTACTCCTCTAGAGAGTCTACCTACGGGTATTAATAGTCACCTTGAACCTTGAACAATTTTTTTCTTCTCACAGCCGCTATGGATCGCCACCAAGTTTAACGGGAAAGTCCCTCAACATCGCGGATCCACAGGCAATTTTTGCGCGGCCCGGACAACTTTGCTGTCCCAGGCCGGCACTTTCTACCCCCACCCCCCCTCCACCTCCTCCTGCACAGAGCTTCTCCCGCACCTCGCTTCCAAAGCCGGCCGATCGTCGCCTCGTTCCCCTGCTGAGCGCTCTGGGGGGAGCGGTGTGGGTGACCCACCACAATCTACGGGACAGGCAGAGCACTCAGCTTGAGCAATTAACAGAACAATGAGATGTATGGACTGATATCAATATGTAGATGTGCCTTGCAGCCTCTTTTGTTCTACAGCCCCGGAGCAGAGAGGAATTCCGGCGCCAGTAATCCTGCTATTGATATGTGTGACTCTCATGTAAATGTCCATGCATTCCTGCTTGACTGTTATGCTAATATGCCATGCATGCACTGTCTGTAGCTCAGTATAAAAGAGCTGACTGTATACCTCATTCTCTCACTCTCACTCGCATTCTGACACTCTAGAGACGCAGGGCTCACACCAGCGCGCTGCCACAGCGCTGGGTGAGCCTCATGATGGAGGAAGAATAAAGCACCCTTTTAAACTTCAGTTTGCCGTGTCCGCCTGCACTTAATTTATCCACCACACTGGTGACCCTTATTTCGTTCCTTCACACTGAGGAACGAAATAAGTGCAGGCGGACACGACAAGCTGCAGGTTAAATGTGTGTTATTCCTCCATCACGAGACTCACTCAGCGCTCTGTCTGTGCGCTGTGAGTGAGCCCTGAGTGCGTTTTCAGTGCATTGCCTTAGAGTGTTAACAGTGAGCTTTGAGTGAGGACACTTATACCGGCAAGAGAGAATGCATGGGACATTTACATAACAGTCAAGAAAGAATGCATGGCAACTGTACATAAGAGTCACACGTATCAATTGCCTGATTATTGGTGCCAGAATTCTTCTCTTTGCTCCGGGGCTGTAGGACAAAAGAGAATGCAAGGCACGTTTACATATTTAGGGATGAGAATCTTCCTCGGATCCGAGGAATTCCTCGGATTTGATCATGTCTAGGGTTATTCTTGTGAATCGTCTAAATTCGAGGAGAAAATTTTAGGGGGGGGGGGGGTCTGGCGGCGAGTCGTATTTTCGATAGGCTGTGAAAATCCACCGCGCAAAATGCGCTACCCAGCAAGATCAGTAATGTAATGTAACAAGGCCACTGATAGACTGATACTTATTGAAGCAACCAATCGGCGATTTGGTTAGATTTCTTTTGTCATATCCGGATAACACGCGGAGCGAAATGCAAGTGGCGGGCAGTTCAATCAACTGCGTTTTCCCGATTTCGTCAAAATGGTGAACCTAAAACTCACGAAAGAGAACAAAGCAAGAATTTTAGAAATCGACAAAGGGATAAAGAACAAGTTTCGTTGGGAATGGCTTGAAAAAACCGTGTCAATGACGGTAAAGATCGGTAAAAATACTGAAGTTGTGGTTGAAAAAATGGCCGACTTCATAGCGAAATGCGAAGTACCAGGGAAAGCCCAGTGTGTTTATTGCAACGATTTCTTGAGTTATGGATCTCGTGGTTATGTTGCCTTTGTTGAGCACTGTTCAAAACAGAAACATCTCAAAATTGTGGCTACAAGGAGATCGAACTACTCACTCGGTGCTGCGTTCAAAACGATCGATGGACACGGTTAAACTCAGATGCCAGTCAGTCAAAGTTCATCACAGCCGGCTCCGATTACAGCAATTAGTGATCGGAAGACACATTCCGAGGTAAGATTTTTTTTTTCTTGTTTAAGTAATGTACTTGAGAATTTTCGCGTAATGAATTTGTTATGAAATAGCATGTGTAAGTTGTGATGGCATGCCATCACAACTTACTGCATCACAGCATTACACAATGCTGTTCTTCAACCCTTTGCAGCATCTTCATGGGGTTGGTCTCATTTAAAAGAAAATACTCTGAATTTTTTGGCAAAACAGTCATAATCTCTCTAAGTGCTCCTGCCACTGAGTAACAGGAAAGTTCACCTGGGTGTTTTTTAGATACAGATGCTTGCAAATAACATACAGCTGTTAGATACTGGCTGGAAAACAACAGAAATGTAGAACCAAGTGTTTTCAAGCTTAGGTCAAAATTTTGTAAAAATACCACAAAAAATGAATATATATTACACAGCTTTTTTCTGAGGTTGTAAAAAGGCTGTGTCTGTACTGGAAGACCGGAAATACAGCTTTTTTTTTTTTCAGTGCGCACTGAGATGCAGAGACGTGACCGCCCGCTGAATTCACAAGAGTTCAAGGGGTTAAAATATACTGATATGCAACTTTTTTATATTCCTAGTAACACTAACAAATGCACACATTAATAAATCAAAATGTTTGCAGAATGTCAGTATATTTTAATAAATGGGTGATGGACTTGGTGATGGAATTTTATTAATATTTATAATTTATTTTACTTGGTTAAATTATTTTGTCTGTTCTAGAACTATGTAAATGTAATTCTGTGTCAGTTCTAAACATATTAGATAGTAGTAAAATATAATTTAGTATTATTACATCAACATACTATTCAGATATCATAAATTTAATACATATTTTTTTTTTTTTTTTTTTTTGTTACTTATTTGTACCCGTAGGTAGATTTGGTTTGCAGTCTGGTGACAAGCCACCGGCTGCTGGTCGCTGCGTGCGCGAGCGCCCTAAACCTACATGTTTTTGGTATGCGGGAGGAAACTGGAGAAATCCCGGAGTAAACCCACGCAACACGGGGAGAACATGCAAACTCCACACAGCTCACTGTTGGTCGGGGGCTGGGACCGAACCCACGATCTCATGATCCCCGCGATCCCCCGGCCGAGGGTAAAACTGTGCTGCCACAGTGCTAAACCACTGCGCCACGGTGCAGCCCTATGTACTGTGTTTCACTTTATTTTGTGGTTGAAAAAATGGCCGACTTCATAGCGAAATGCAAAGTACCAGGGAAAGTGACACTGAATCAAAACAGTATTGAACATGTGATTTATTTTTTTTTGTTTTTTTTTTTTTGTTACTTATTCGTACCCGTAGGTAGACTTGGTTTGCAGTCTGGTGACAAGCCATTGGCTGCTGGTCGCTGCGTGCGCGAGCGCCCTAAACCTACATGTTTTTGGTATGCGGGAGGAAACCGGAGAAATCCCGGAGTAAACCCGCGCAACACGGGGAGAACATGCAAACTCCACACAGCTCACTGTTGGTCGGGGGCTGGGATCGAACCCACGATCTCATGATCCCCGCGATCCCCCGGCCGAGGGTAAAACTGTGCTGCCACAGTGCTAAACCACTGCGCCACCGTGCAGCCATGTGATGCAGCAGCAGATTGAAAAGGTAAACTATAAATGCATTTGTACTTACTTCTAACTTTAAATATAAGACCACATTTGAGCATTCTAAAACACCAGATTTTGCTAGCTTCTGGGGGGCGTTGCCCCCCCGAGACCCCCCACCAAGGCTCCGCCTTGGATCCAGCATGGGGGCCTGCATCCCCCAAAACCCCCGGCTAAGTTTCCTCTTTTTTTCCAAAATCCCATTCTCATCCCTGCATATTGATATCAGCCCATACATATCATTGTTCTGTTTCTTGCTCAAGCTGAGTGCTCTGACTGTCCAAGTGGATTGTGGTGGGTCACCCCACACCGCTCCCCCCCAGAGCGCTCAGCAGGGGAACGAGACGGCGACTGGCCGGCTTTGGAAGCAAGGTGTGGGAAAAGCTCTGTGCAGGAGGAGGTGGAGGGGGTTGGGGGTAAGCAAGTGCCGGCCCGGGACGGCAAAGTTGTCCGGGCCGCGCAAAAATTGCATGTGGATCTGCGATGGTGAGGGACTTTCCCGTTAAACGTGGCGGAGATCCACAGCGGCTGTGGGAAGAAGAAAAAATTTGTTCAAGAGATTTGTTAGCAAGACCATTAGGTGCAGGATGTCCCGGTGCACTTGTCATATGCAGGATTCCATTTTGTATGACAAAAGTTCGAAACTCCTCCGATGTAAAAGTGGTTGCATTGTCCGTCACAATTTGTTCAGCCAAACCATAAGATGCAAACAGTCTCTTTAATCTTGTAATGTAGGGATGTGATTTTTCCGCTAATTCGCGGAATTCCGCTTTTTTTTTATCTTCCAAAAATTTTCAGACCAGATGGCGGCGCGTGCACAACGCGAGGCTCAGCGTCTCTTCAGATTTTGTGGATTAGCAGCGATATTTCTGCTCATTTCGGGTCTGTTCGTTCAGAACAGCTTCGCTTTTACATCCTACACCCGAAATGAACTTTTGGACATTGGATTACAAAATAACAACTTTTTTTATCATCAACCTACGTTTCATCCCTGAGCTCTGGAGAACACCCAATGCTAGGTAAGCTACCCGGACGACCGGAAGTGCTCGCAGGCGGCGTAGAGACCGTAAACAAAGGCGGGGGAAGCACGGAGGGCTAAGAGCTAAGCTAAAGCTAACACCGCACCGGCTTTCTCTACCCAGCATTTTCCTTGCTAATGTACGGTCAGTGGCAAACAGAATGGATGAGCTACGGCTTCGGATCACCAACAATAAGAAACTAATGAACTGCAATATCATGATTTTCACGGAAACATGGCTACATAGTGGAGTACTTGATGGTGCTGTCGAGCTGGCCGGACGGCACACTGTCCGGGCAGACAGAGCAGCTGATGACTCCGGTAAGACCAGAGGTGGGGGAGTATGCATTTATATTAATTCAAATTCAAATTCAAATGTTTATTTCAAACTCAGGGTTCATATTAAGAACAAAACTAAAACGAGTAGAAAATAGATAAATAAATAAAAGTATATACAGATCAGCAGACACTCGGTGCTCTTATAACAACAATAACATACAATAATGGGCTCAGTATAAAATGGAACGCCACCACTTCCAAATGCTGGAATGAAGTGTGAGTGACGAGTTGACAATTGCTGATATAAGATGATTGTTACATGCCAGCAACCTTCTCATAAAACTGTAAACATTCTTACGTAACAATTCGCCAAAAGACGGAATGTTCACAGACACAAACATCTTGCTTGCACTCGACCTTCGTGGTACATCTAACAACCTTCTTAGGGAGTTATTATATGCAATGCGGATTTTGTTCCTAACAGCAACATTGCTATTAAACCATAAAGGCGAGCAGTACATTGAGGTACAGAAGGTCTTGAACAACATACATTTGACATCAGGAGAACATCTATGGAAATTTCTCAACAGTAAATTTGTTTGAGCATACAGTTTCCTGAGATGCCTGTTACAATCAACATTGGTCTTATCAGATTCAATCCACACACCTAGGTATTTGACTTTTTCAACAAAGTTCAAGCTATTACCACAAAGTGGCATAACAGGATTCGACGTATTGACACCCTTTGGTTTGAAAGCCATACACATAGATTTAGTACAGTTGAACAAGATGTCATTTTTTTCGCCAAATTTTTCACATACCGAAAGGAGATGTTGCATCGCTGCAGTAGACAAACTTAACAAACAGAGGTCATCAGCGTAGAAAATGTGATTTAACAGTGCACCGTTAAAGGAGCCGCCCACATTAGTATTGTTCAACAGTACACTGAGATCATCAACATAGACATTAAACAACAAGGGTGACAGTATACCACCTTGTTTAACACCGTTGGTCACATGAAATTTGGATGAGGTGACATTGCCCCATCTAACAACCATAGACTGCCTTCTGTACCAGTATAACAGGATGCTAACAATGTAAATAGGAATACCTCGATCGATCAATTTTCTGAACAAACACCAGTGGTTAATCCTGTCAAAAGCTTTGCTAGCATCTAGGAACGTAGCATAGACACTAGTGGAATGGCTTCTGAAGTAGTCAACAAATTCATGGAGTAGGTAAACAGCCTTGTCAGTTGAAAGAGCTGATTTGAAACCAAACTGATTGTCGTTTGTCCACAGATAATCCTCAATTCTGTTCAGGAGTAAACCCTCTAACAGTTTAGATATAACATTTGCAATAGCTATAGGTCTGTAGTTGTTCATATCAGAAAGACTGGCACACTTGTTTTTCACCAAAGGAATAATAACAGAGTCCATCAGCATATCTGGCATGTAACCATGAACAAACATACAGTTAAAACACAGTGACAACAGAATACACAAATTGAAATCAGCGTTGATGAGGCATTCACTGGTGAGACAGTCAGGGCCAGCTGATTTGCCTTTCTTGAGAACTTTGATCAGTGAATCAACTTCAACAGGAGTAACAGCAGAAATATCAGAGGCATCAAACATGTCGTTATACAGACGAATATCGTGCATAACAGAATCCTTCATTGAAACATTCTTGACTGAGTTGAAAATAGCTTCATATTGACATTTCCACTTTTCAGCAATGTTAACGTCACCAGTCACACCATCAATAGTGTTTGATGTGACAGACCGGTGGGAGCTCATAGCCTTCATTTGTTTCCAGAATTCTACCATGTTCAGATCACTCATGTGATTAGCTAGCTGGTCACATTTGATACTTTCTTCATTGCGCCTGCATGCTCGTAGAGCATATTTGAACCTAGCCCTGCAATTTTTCATGTTTTCAAATATTGGACCAGAACGTGGTTTGCTATTACTCCTCCACCACAAAAAAGCATCCCGAGCAGCTGTGTGAGCCTTGCTAACGACATCATTCCAGCCTGGGACGTTATATTGGGTGGCCACACTGTGACTAGGAATGCATTCACTCACACAGTAATTTAAAGCATCAATAATATCACTGTAGAACCTGTCGATATCGTCCCTGTGTGCCGCACAATTGCGGTCGTGACACCTGATGGCGTCCATAGGAGCACGGATGTTACAGAGTTTCCTACGACTAAGTTTCTTATATCTGGACAGGTCTGACGCTGTGGCATCACGCCATTTGTATGATCTACTGCCCGTTGTGGCTGAGGGAGCTTCCCGGAGGTCACTTACAGCACTAGATAACCTCAATATCTATAGATAAGGGTACATGATCAGAACTCACATAGTCATACAGAACTTTGATATTGGACACATTATCGTGGCCCGAGGATGTAGTCACACAGTGATCAAGCCATGATGTAGAGCCATGAGCCATGCTAACATGAGTAAAGGTATCACCTGGTAAGATAATCCTGTCCGAGATGTGTAAGGAGTAACTCTCACAAAAAGACACCAGTTCGTCTCCAAAACAACTTGAGCGTGCTGTGTTGGCGTTGAAGTCACCAATTGTGAACACATATGGAGTGGGAAAATCCTCAGTGATACGTTTAACAAGACTCAGGCAGTGAAGGTATTCATCCAAGTTTTCAACGTTGTCGCTGGGGAAATACACACACAATATAAGACAGTGAAAGTCATCCAGGTTGACTTCAATACCTGTAATTCTTACGCACTCGTAGGTTTTCACAACTGTTCGCAAGAGACTTCTGCCATAGGATACCGACGCCACCATAGGGGCGACCTAAGATTACACGTTCTTCCGTGTCCATAAAAGAGACGCCTTGTCCTATAAAGTCATCATGTAATCTGCTCAGAATAGATAATTCGTTTTCGAACAGCCAGTGTTCCTGCAACAACACAATGTCATGGTTATTACATAAACTGGAGATCTCATTAGTTGAAGTTTTTGCATTCTGGCAGTTGAATGAACATATTCTAAGGTTGGTCATACTACTGAATGAGTAAATGACAAACACAATAGTAACAAATTACATGCAGATCATTTCCTCTCAAAGAACTGTCGAAGGTATAGACCAGATGGCCACACATTTTTTTCAAGCAACTTCTTGCTGCAGCTGGCAGGACATGTAATCTTGAAGGAGGCATAACCATCATACTTGGTTTCTAGTTGCTCAATCTTGAGGTCGTCTTTTTTTTGTCCACAATATCTTTATTGAACCTTTTTTTTTTTTTAACAAACATGATACAAACAATCAAACACTAACACTAAAGTACTACAAAAAAAAAAAAAAAAAATGCCCTAAAAACACCAACAACCACCAACAAAATCAAGTCTTCAACAATGCTCCTCTGTTTAGTCTAGACAATCCAATACATTAGTATACATATTATGTTCACCAGTTTGGAATTTACAAGGTCCACACACATCATTCACCTTCTTCTTCAAGAGTTATGTTTAAATTTTTTACATAATCAATAAAAGGTCTCCATATATTCTCAAACACAATTTCCTTTGATTTCAGTATATATGTTATTCTTTCTAATGGAAGGTTTGTTAACATCTGTCTTAACCACTGAGTCACATCTGGTCTATGAGTCTTTTTCCATAATAGTGCAATACATTTTTTGGCATTAAGCAAACTGAGGTCTATGAATGTTCTTTCACTTTTATTGAAATTATGCTTTTCTGGGTACAGACCCAACAAAAACAGTTTAGGATTCAATATGATTTGTTTTGAGATTATTTTTTCAATTGTTACCCTCACCTCCTCCCAAAACATTCTTATTAATCTACATTCCCATAAACAATGAAATAGGGTTCCTTTACTTTCCATGCATTTTGTGCATGTATCTGGTATATTTTTGTTATATCTATTTAACTCCTCCGGTGTAACATACATCCGCATTAACCATTTGAAATGTATCAATTTAAGGCGTGCATTTATTGATTTGGTTTGAGCTTCTGTACAAGCCAATTCCCATTGTTCCTCTGAAATTTCAATTTGCAGATCTTCTTTCCAGTAGTTTAATCTTTTCAGTGAATTTTCACTTGAAGATAGTGTCAATGAGTTATAAAACTCTGAAATAATACCCTTTCTTTTACTATCTTTCATCATCATTTTTTCCAAGGATGAATAAATAGGTCGAGTGAGAGCTTTATTTTGATTTGATCGAATAAAGTTTCTAAGTTGAAGATATTTAAAAAAATGTGTTCTATTGAGATTAAATTTGATCCTCAGCTCTTCAAAAGACATTATGTTGTCTGCACATGGCAAATATAAATCCTGAATCTTTTGTATCCCTTTTAAATTCCATACTTTAAATACAGCGTCCGCTCTCCCTGGTTTAAAATATTGATTACCCCATATTGGACTAAATTGTGACAATAACTGTGGTTCTTTTAAATAGTTTTTAGCTTCACACCATATTTTGATCATATGCTTTACAAATGGATTTTTAACTTGTTTTTGTAATTTTTTTGCCGAATCTGAGTATATGAATATGGGAAGAGGTAAAGGTAAATTGTATGATTCCATTTCAGTCCAGTGAGGGAGATCATTTGATGAAAAATAATATGTCATAGACCTCAGTTGTGCCGACCAATAATACAACATAAAATTTGGACATTTCAGACCTCCACGATCAAATGGTAAATATAATAAAGACAAACGTAATCTAGCCCTCCTGTTGTTCCATATAAATTCCACTAACTTTTTTTTTATTCTTGAGAATAGATCTAAAGGTGGTGATAAGGGAATGTATTGAAATAAATAAAGTATTTTAGGTAAAATATTACTTTTAAGTATATTGATTCTCCCGATCATCGACATTGGTAGTGACATCCATCTCTGAGTTAACTCATTGATATCTGACATTAAGGCTTCATAGTTGACACTGGCGACTGATTCTAGCTTAGGCATAATTTGGATTCCTAAATATTTAAACTGATTTACAACATTGAATTGATTTACCTCAGGGGCTGGGTAATTTCTCTGGGTCTCATTTAGCATTAATATTGAAGATTTAGTTTTATTTATTTTATATCCTGATATTTCCCCAAAATTCTTTATTAAATTCAACAAGGTTGGAATTGATTTTTTTAGATTCGACATAAACAAAATTATATCATCGGCGTACAGGGAGATTTTATGTTCTGTTGGTCCAACTTTAATTCCATATATTTGTGAATGTAAACGTATCGCTATCGCTAAAGGTTCAATTGCCATAGTAAACAGTAAAGGTGAAAGTGGACAGCCTTGTCGACATCCTCTATTGATTTTTATTGGTTTTGAAATATTGTTATTTGTTAGGATTTCTGCTGTAGCATTATTGTATATTATTTGAACCCATTTTATGAAATTATTTCCAAGTCCAAACCTTTGTAGGACTTCAAAAAGAAAGGGCCATTCAACTCTATCAAAGGCCTTTTCGGCGTCCAATGATAGGAGAGCTGTATCCGGTGCTTCTTTATTAAAATAAATAATATTAAATAGTCTTCTTACATTATGGAAGCCTTGTCTACCCTTTATAAAGCCATTCTGATCTCGATTAATAATATTTGGTAAAATTTCTTGTATTCGTCTTGCTAAAATTTTACAGATTATCTTAAGGTCGGCGTTTAATAGGCTTATTGGTCTCATATTTTCACATTTATTAGAGGGCTTACCTGGTTTTGGCAGCAGTATAATTAAGGCATTATTTATGTATGATGGTAAATTATTATTTTGAAATGCTTCTAAAACCATTTCCAAAAAAGGTTTTATTAATTTATTCTTAAATTTTTTATAAAGGTCAACTGGAAGACCATCTGGTCCTGCACTTTTTCCTGATTTCATATTATCAATGGCTAGCCTTGAGGTCGTCTTTTAGTTTAACGTGAGTATTGATATGGGAGCGAACATGGTGGGGTCTGGTGGTGGGGTCGAGTCGACTGATGAAGACGTGGTGCTTCTTCTGACCTTGACCTTGACCCTGAAGGCCGCCAGCCCTCCTACCAGACTTCGGTACTACGCGTAACTGTGAGTGGGGGCGTGACTTGTAGACGACCTGTAACTGGTTAGCAGCCTGCTTGGTGGTCGGTTGTTTGTCCGATGATTGGAGTGCATCGGTGTAGGACCTCCTCATCTTCTTCATCTTCTTGGTACGGCGACTCTCAACTTCCTTGAACTCCAACTCACGTTCTTCAGCATCTGTGTTAGCTTTGGCAACCCCAGAAGGGCTGCTGCCGACAGCGTCATCAGAACAGGCCTCTGTGGGGATGATGGCCACGAGCGCATTCACACCGTCGGCCGTGACAGTAGGAGGAGAACCACGGGCTACATTGGAGACCGAGACGTGGTCGACAACTGGTACCACGGTTTCATCTTCGTTGGAGGTGTTGACATCACTCTGAGTACTGCCGGCCTCTTTCTCACCTTCCTCGTCCTCGCCTTCCTCGACCAGGACGACAGCTGGAGGGGGTGTGTTGCCGTGTTTGGACAATATTGCCGCCACGTCGATCTGGATAGCAGATATCGTTTTGAACACGGTGACTAAGCTCTCTCCAAGGGACATCACACGGTGCACATCGTTAGACAGCTTGGCAAGGTCAAACGACTCCAACGAAGCTGGTGGCAAAACCTTGAGATTCTGGGCAACGTATTGTGGCGCCTGCTGACCAGCCTCATTCAGCTTGTTGTAGATGTCGGAGATGTTGCCTTTCTTCCGGTTTGGGCCGGACCTCTTTATCATCCGCGATGATCCCTCAGGGCACTGCTCGAACAGCAGCTTCTTTGCACTTTCAACCTGGTTGTCGTCGTAGAAGTCGCCAACCCATTTCGCAAGATAGTCCATCGAGGCATTACCCATGTAGTTCTGCATAAAGCACAGCAGCTCACAGACGGGCATCTGACGTGGGAGTGCTGTAGTTGGCCCATGAAGGGGATGGTCGTCACCATGGTTGACTACAGCCCTGTCTGACTTTAGTCTATTTCGTCTCTTTCGTCCAGGAGACATTTCTGACAGTTATCTGACAGGATACTAACTTGTATAAAGCGCACCAACTTAAGTTTATCAAGATAGCTTTGAAACCCAACAGGAGAGTCGTTCAACGAGGCTGATCGTTAGGATGGCGGGGCTAGCGTTAGCTAGCGTTAGTTAGGGCTAGCGTTAGCTTAGCTTAGCATTAGCGTTAGCGTGATATAGACTGTAATTGCACTCATATGTGAATTAATACACGTGCGCCAATGGTTCCACCTTACTGCGGATCAGTTCGCCCTCCGGGGAATAACGGTAGACGACACCAGATTTTACTTCATCTCGTGCAGGTGACCATTTGCCAGACCTCGTGATTACCTTCTCACTGCCGCTGTATCTCTGGGGTAGCAGCAGGGGCAAGGATCAGTCTTTAAAAGTCGGAAACGGGGCGAAACGGGGCCAGAGCTGCCAGAACCATCACCGGGTCAGCACTGGGTCCCAAGAGTATTCCCCACATTTGTTGGTGGCCAACAAAAGTCCTTATTTTTGAAGGTTTTGCTTAAAATTCTCGGCTCGTAACAGTCATTGCAACTTCACCGGAAGCGTGAAAACTGAGAGATGTTTTCACGCTTTCACGATATTAACAAGGCTTGGTGCACGAACTCTGTCACTGTTGGGAGACACTGCTCAGCTAACCTGGAGTTTCTCATGGTTAAATGTAGACCTTTCCATCTGCCACAGGAGTTCACTTTTCACTTTTCTTCATCTTGCCTGCTGAAGATGTTTTGGACTTTATTTAAAAAATATTTTTAACGCCACACATGTGATGGATAATGCTTGTTGGAATATTTTAGGAATGCTATCTTCTTGGAACATAAGTCAATATTATACAGTAATAAGTGACATTCAGCTGTTTGTTTTATGTCATTTAAGCACAGTTCTGGTGCTTAAAAATCATAAAAACCCAGGAGCTTCAGGGGGCCTTGCCCCCCCACCGGGGCTCTGCCCCGAACCCCGCTGGGAGACTGCGTCCCCCAGACTCCCTGCTAAATTTTCAGATAATTTCCCCAACCCCAAATCACATCCCTAGTAATGGTAGCTTGTGATGTTATTTGTGACATGCAGAACACTTCCAGCCATTTAGTGTATGCATCAACAACAATCATGAACATGTTATTCAGAAATGGCCCAGCAAAGTCTATATGCAGTCTTTTCCAGGCTTCACCTGGGAACTCCCAAGGGTGCAGTGGAACGTGCTGAGGCATTTTTTGTTCTAGCTGGCATGTCTCACATTCTTTGCAACATTGCTCCACGTCCGAGTCTATGTTTGGCCACCATACATATTTGCGAGTGTAATGCTTGTTCCGCTTTACCGCTATGAACAGCACCCAAGTTCGTGTACTTACACTCTAATTTGCATGCAGGCGCAATGAAGAAAGTATCAAATGTGACCAGCTAGCTAATCACATGAGTGAACTGAACATGGTAGAATTCTGGAAACAAATGAAGGCTATGAGCTCCCACCGGTCTGTCAGATCAAACACTATTGATGGTGTGACTGGTGACGTTAATATTGCTGAAAAGTGGAAATCTCAATATGAAGCTATTTTCAACTCAGTCAAGAATGTTTCAATGAAGGATTCTGTTATGCACGATATTCGTCTGTATAACGACATGTTTGATGCCTCTGATATTTCTGCTGTTACTCCTGTTGAAGTTGATTCACTGATCAAAGTTCTCAAGAAAGGCAAATCAGCTGGCCCTGACTGTCTCACCAGTGAATGCCTCATCAACGCTGATTTCACTTTGTGTATTCTGTTGTCATTGTGTTTTAACTGTATGTTTGTTCATGGTTACATGCCAGATATGCTGATGGACTCTGTTATTATTCCTTTGGTGAAAAACAAGTGTGCCAGTCTTTCTGATATGAACAACTACAGACCTATAGCTATTGCAAATGTTATATCTAAACTGTTAGAGGGTTTACTCCTGAACAGAATTGAGGATTATCTGTGGACAAACGACAATCAGTTTGGTTTCAAATCAGCTCTTTCAACTGACAAGGCTGTTTACCTACTCCATGAATTTGTTGACTACTTCAGAAGCCATTCCACTAGTGTCTATGCTACGTTCCTAGATGCTAGCAAAGTTTTTGACAGGATTAACCACTGGTGTTTGTTCAGAAAATTGATCGATCGAGGTATTCCTATTTACATTGTTAGCATCCTGTTATACTGGTACAGAAGGCAGTCTATGGTTGTTAGATGGGGCAATGTCACCTCATCCAAATTTCATGTGACCAACGGTGTTAAACAAGGTGGTATACTGTCACCCTTGTTGTTTAATGTCTATGTTGATGATCTCAGTGTACTGTTGAACAATACTAATGTGGGCGGCTCCTTTAACGGTGCACTGTTAAATCACATTTTCTACGCTGATGACCTCTGTTTGTTAAGTTTGTCTACTGCAGCGATGCAACATCTCCTTTCGGTATGTGAAAAATTTGGCGAAAAAAATGACATCTTGTTCAACTGTACTAAATCTATGTGTATGGCTTTCAAACCAAAGGGTGTCAATACGTCGAATCCTGTTATGCCACTTTGTGGTAATAGCTTGAACTTTGTTGAAAAAGTCAAATACCTAGGTGTGTGGATTGAATCTGATAAGACCAATGTTGATTGTAACAGGCATCTCAGGAAACTGTATGCTCAAACAAATTTACTGTTGCGAAATTTCCATAGATGTTCTCCTGATGTCAAATGTATGTTGTTCAAGACCTTCTGTACCTCAATGTACTGCTCGCCTTTATGGTTTAATAGCAATGTTGCTGTTAGGAACAAAATCCGCATTGCATATAATAACTCCCTAAGAAGGTTGTTAGATGTACCACGAAGGTCGAGTGCAAGCAAGATGTTTGTGTCTGTGAACATTCCGTCTTTTGGCGAATTGATACGTAAGAATGTTTACAGCTTTATGAGAAGGTTGCTGGCATGTAACAATCATCTTATATCAGCAATTGTCAACTCGTCACTCACACTTCATTCCAGCATTTGGAAGTGGTGGCGTTCCATTTTATACTGAGCCCATTATTGTATGTTATTGTTATTACAAGAGCGCCGAGTGTCTGCTGATCTGTATATACTTTTATTTATTTATCTATTTTCTACTCGTTTTAGTTTTGCTCTTAATATGAACCCTGAGTTTGAAATAAACGTTTGAATTTGAATTTGAATTTGAATTTAATTTGTAGACTAGGCCAACTAAACCAGTGTAAATACAAATAACTAGCCTACAGAATAAGCAGAGAACGTGAAAGGCTACTTTAATCAAGAGTATGTCGTGTGTGAAAATGGTGAAGGGTAGCTTTAAAACTTTAGGGTGTATGGTGTAAACCTTCCTTAAAATAAGCAAATAATTTGATATATTTCTAAAAAGCCAAAATTTATTTGCCAACTGGTCAGCAGAAGGAACCAGGGCAATGGAAACAGTTTCAAACATATAACACAAAACCATTAAATAACTGTTGGGTAAGCAACATGCACTTAGAAAGAAAGAAAACAAAAAAAAAAGAAGAAAAAAGAATAGCATACGCTCAAAGAGGGAAAAAGGCAATAAATCACAAATGAGGATTCACAAACAAACAGAATTCTTAATAAATCTAAGCCGGCATATCCTATTAATTTGTAGGTCTATAAAGGTCCCTACTCGGTACCGAGTGATAATAAAAAGGTCTCTGACGTTGCAGGCCTATTCTAATATTAAAACGCCACTCCAACGGCTAATACCAAATGGTGGGCGCCATTAATAACCTTGTGGGGTGAAGTGGGGTACTCATCCATACCAGAGTTACCGTCTGTAATGGTGGACAGCAGAGAGCAGTCTCAGGGGACGAAGAATGTGGCGCAAAACGACAAAGTGGCTCAGGAAAAATCCAGCAACGTCCTCAATGAGAGAAAGAAAGAAGGAGAGAAAAGAAAAAACCCCAAAACATCCAGCGATGTCCTCAGCGGGTTGAGTAGTCAGGGAAAATCCAGCGCTGTCCTCAGCGTTGGCGGAGATCCTCCGTTGCAGGGAATCTGGCCAAACCCAAACCCCAGCCACGACTCCAGCGGGACATTGGTTCGGTGGGAACACAGTACCCACTGAACAGTTCTCAAAGCAGAGGGCACAGACGAGCAGCCCTCCTTAACCAGGCGCTTTAAACGGCAGCCAAAAGCCAAAAGAATCTCTGCGGTAAAACCAAAGGTCTGGGAAAAAAGCTTTAGTTAGCTTAGTGGGTCCAACGGTCAACGTCCACGGGCAGCAATAGACACAGCCTACTCCAGGAGCGGCCGCTAGCCAACTACTAAGGAAAAAAGATAAGATAAGATAAGATAAGATAAGCCTTTATTAGTCCCACAATGGGGAAATTCCAGGATTGCAACAGCACAGGGATAGCAACACTCAGAGCCACAATCAAGAAGACAAGAAAAACAAGAGCAGCGAATATACATATGTACATATAAATATATAAATATATAAACACACAGTGCGGAGCATTGTAGCTAGATGGAATAAATATATAAATATATATACACACAGTGCGGAGCATTGTAGCTAGATGGAATAAACAGCATAACCGTCTGCTTAGTTATCCTACATAGTATGAATATGTACCCATACATATTGTCACCCTCCGTAGCGACCGATATTGTCCTAGTTGTATACTGGAGGGGACCATTGTGTAAGTCTATTGCGTCTTTTGCATTCAATACTATTAGGTCGTCACGTTTTCTTGCTATCTCTGCGAGCAGCCCTGCTTAGGTTATACAGTCTGACAGCCGTAGGTAGGAAGGACCTGCGTAACCTCTCGGTTGCGCACCTAGGATGATGTAGTCTGCTGCTAAATGAGCTCCTCGGTGCGTTCAGTATGTCCTGCATAGGGTGGGACTCGGACTTCAGCAGAGATGACAGTTTAGCCACCATCCTTCTCTCTCGTATCTCCTCCACTGGGTCAAGGCACTGTCCTAGGACAGAGCTAGCTTTCTTGATCAGTTTGTTCAGTCTCTTCCTATCGGCTGCTGTAATGCCACTGCCCCAGCAGACCACTCCAAAAGTGATGGCTGATGCCACCACCGTGTCGTCGAGTGTCTTCAGCAGCGCCCCTTGTACACCAAAAGACCTGAGCCTCCTCAGTAGGAACAGCCTGTGCTGTCCCTTCTTGTAGAGTGTGTCGGTATTGTGTGACCAGTCTAGTTTATTGTTCAGATGAACACCCAGGTACTTGTAGGAAGTCACCATCTCGATGTCTGTTCCCTGTATGTTTACTGGTGCTGTGAGGGGTTGTCCTTGCCTGCGGCAGTCCACCACCAGCTCCTTAGTTTTCCTCGCGTTAATCTGGAGGCAGTTCCGATGGCACCAGTCCACAAAGTCCTGGATAAGTCCGCTGTACTCAGCTTCATCTCCGTTGGAGATGAGGCCGACGATTGCAGAGTCATCAGAGAACTTCTGTAGATGGCAGTGTGTTGTGTTGTGTGAGAAGTCCGCATTATAAAGGGTGAACAGGAAGGGAGCCAAAACTGTTCCCTGGGGGGCCCACATGCTACCGATGATCGTATCGGACACACAGTCCCGGGTTCTCACAAACTGGCCGGTTAGTGAGGTAGTCCAGGATCCATGATGACAGGTGCTGGTCCACCCCTGTGCACAGCAGCTTGTCCTTCAGGATCATCAGTTGGATGGTGTTGAAAGCACTGGAGAAGTCAAAGAACATGATCCTCACCGCATTCCCGGGCTTCTCCAGGTGGGACAGAGAACGGTGAAGGAGGAAGATCACTGCATCCTCCACCCCAATGCCAGGCTGGTAGGCGAACTGGAGTGGATCCATCGCTGGTCCCTCCAGGGGGCGGAGGTGAGCAAGAAGCAGTCTCTCCAGGGTCTTCATCATGTGGGACGTCAGGGCCACTGGTCTGTAGCTGTTCAGGTCTTTGGGGTGGGAGGTCTTTGGTACAGGTACCACACAAGATGTTTTCCACAACTGTGGTACCCTCCCCAGCTTCAGGCTCAGGTTGAAGATGAGCTCCACAATCCCACACAGCTGGTCTGCACAGGACTTGAGGAGCTTTGCGCTGATGCCTTCCGGTCCCGACGCCTTCCTCGCCTTGATCTTCCTCAGCTCCGTCCTCACCTGGGTCTTAGTGAGGGTCATGTTGGGGGGCTGTGTGTTGGGAGTGGGGGGGGTGTTTGTGGAGTGGGGTGTGGGCAGCAGGACTCGATGTCTTTAGAGGCAGCAGTGGTTGTTGTGCAGTCGGGGGGGAGGGCGGTTGGTCAAACCTATTAAAAAACAGGTTCAGATTGTTCGCCCACTCCCTGCCCCCCGTAGCCTGGGGGGAGGTATTCTGGAGCCCAGAGATGGTTTTAAGGTTTCTCCAGACCCCACCGATGTCGCTCTGTTGCAGCTTGTCCTCCATCTTCTTCCTGAAGCTGTCCTTGCCTTCTCTGATCTTCCTCCTCAGCTCCCTCTGTACGGACTTCAGTATCTCCCTGTTCCCCGACCTGAAGGTCCTCTTCTTCTCTCTCAGAAGTGTTTTTATCTCAGGGTTGATCCAGGGTTTGTTGTTCGAGCAACACCGTATGGTCTTGGTGGGTACGGTATTGTCCACACAGAAGCTGATGTAGTACGTGATGGTGTGAGTGAGGCCATCGATGTCCTCACCATGTGGATCGCAGAGCTGCTCCCAGGCAGTGGTTTCAAAACAGTATAATTTCATGTCTCTGGCTATCCTCCCAGCATAAAATGCAAAACTCTCCTTTTTGACCCTTTCCCCTTCCCAACAAGGCATCAAAACTCTTAACTGTAGGATGTTTATCTTGAGTGTGCCCTTGCAGAATGACCCAGTAGTTCACCATCACCTTTTTACGCCTGACATATAATGGCATTTCCCCCATTTCCACCTGAAGAGCAGCAACAGGAGTTGTTTTAAGTGCACCACAGCAGATCCTCAATGTTTGGGCCTGGATGACATCTAATTTGTTCAACATGGTTTTGGAAGCAGATCCATATACAGTACACCCATAGTCCAATACAGTCCTAATTAATGCAACATAAATGTTTTTCATAGCCGCTCTACTAGCACCCCACTCTGTCCCTATCAAGCACCTCATTACATTCAGTAGTACCTTTTTGCATTTTACTGACATATTTTGAATATGTTCCCTCCAAGTTAGATTAACATCAAACCAGACACCCAAAAATCTGAAAACTTTGACTTGCTGTATTTCCTGAGCATACATTGTTAACTGGGCATCAGCTACCCTTCTCCTCGTGAGTACAACAACCTTTGTTTTCTCAACAGAAAATTTAAATCCCCAAGAGTATGACCACCCTTCCACTGCACGTATTGCCTCTTGTATTTTCCCTCTTATATAATTAAAATTACTCCCTCTTTTCCATAATGCCCCATCATCAGCAAATAAAGAGCGGCCAATGTCATTCTTCACATCAGAAAAAACATCATTTATCATAATAGAAAAAAGTACTGTGCCGTTTTCCACCAAGTACCTATCTGACAAGGCTCTGCCCACTCTAACTTGAATGTACTGTACCTATTAAACAAAAAGTCTTTGATCCAGTTGAGTGTTCTCCCAGAAATTTCTATCATACTTAGCTTAATCATTAACCCCTCCTTCCACAACATGTCATATGCCTTTTCCACGTCAAAGAACACTGCAATTACGGACTCTCTATTAACTTGAGCCTTCCGTATCTCTGTCTTCAAACACACAACAGGATCCATAGTTCCTCTTCCTTTTCTAAATCCGCTCTGATGTGGTGACAAAATTCCTCTACTTTCGAGATAAAAGGCAATTCTGTCTGTAATCATTACTTTTCCCAAATGTGACATTAGAGCTATAGGTCTGTAGTTCGCTGGGTCTGAGAGATCCTTTCCCAGTTTCCTTACAGGAACAATCACTGCCTCTTTCCATGCAGTTGGGAGCTTTCCCTTTTCCCACACTTTGTTGTAAACTTCCAATAGCTTCCTCATAGCCAAAGCCCCAAAATGTTTCACCATGATGTAACAGACATTGTCTTTCCCAGGGGATGTTAATCCTGATTTGTTTATTGCTCTTTCCAATTCATCTAGAGTGAAAGGAGAGTCCAAAGAACTACTAAAATCAAACCTTTCCTCCAGAGCCCCAGGGTGTGCTAAACTCGTCCTACTTCTTCCTCTTTTACCTTCTTCAGTCAAATTGCTTGAGCTATGAATTTGAGTCAGACTCTTTGCTATCATTGTTGCTTTTTCCTCATCAGTTATTGCAATCACTCCCCCACTTTTTAGTATTGGATACTGCCATTCCCTCCTTACTCCTCTCATAGCGTTGATCATACTCCACACATCCCCCACGGCTGTTGATCTCCCTACAGTGTGTCACGACCTGAACGCTATCTTTTCTCTGCGTTCAGGTTGTCCAGTGTCGCTCCTGCTCCGGGGTAGTCCGTGCCGGGTCTTCCATGGCCCGCTCTTTGACAGCGCCCAGCTGATTGCCAGCTGTCTAGTTCAGCTGCGCTGGGACAGCTGTCTCCTATTCCCAATCATCTCCCCATTTAAGCGAGCAGCCGGGAGTTACTCGTTGCTGCGACCTCGCTATGGGAAGACGTTCCTTGTGTTTCCCACGACTGTTAGCTCCTACGACTAGCTTCAGTTCGCCGTTACCTCGGCGCTTCACCCAAAGTAAGTGTTGCGACTCGGCGTGTGTTTTTCCCTCGCCGCCTCTCTAGCCTTTCTCCCTGGGTGGTATGTTACCCTTAGTTCTGTGTGTGTTTTAGCCCCACGTGGCTCTTTACTTTGCTGTCCGTTATTTAGTGTAGTGTGTGTCTTGTGTTAATAAATTACGCTAATTCACTGGTCGCCCTCGTATCTCCTTTCTGGCTTGTGAGAGCCAGAGTTATGACAGTAGGTCGCAGCCATAGTGAGACGGCCGCGACCGTGAGTTGGCTGTAAGGACTCGACGCCTTTTTTTCCCCTTCCTCTGGGTGCGGACGAGCCAGTATCATGTCTCCCTCCAAGAGACTCATGCGGCACCCAGGCCACGATCTCTCGGAGGCTCTGGACCTTGTGGACGGAACGTTGTTCACCACGGACCTCTACGATGCCCCCAGCGAGATACGCTGGCGCCTGGAGCTCGCCGAGGGTATGCTTAACCGCTTTTCTCGCTACTTCCTTCTCCCCGAGGTTAAGGCGAGGAGGGCAGACATCTCTGTGGCCTGGGAGAGGCTCCGTAGGCTGGAGGAGAACTCCGGCAGGAAGCCGAGGACAGGACGCCATCGCTCCTCGCTTCGGAATCCCGCTCCTGCCACCGATCCAGTCCAGGAGTTCGCCTCACCCAGGGGTGATCCCCAGGATAGAGTGACGTCAACCGGGTTTCCCCCGGAGAAGATGAGAGTGACAGCGATGTGCATTGCGGATCGAGTGGCAGTCGCTTCTTCCGCCGCCGTTCCCCCCGTAGCCATGAAGAACGTGATTGCGGCGGTCAGGCTGGTCGAGAAGAACCCGGAGCTGAACGATTATCCGGAATACGCTGACCTGTTGGCTTCGCTCATCGCACAGGAGCGGCATTTCCCCGACCTCACGTTCAGAAGACGTCGCTCCCAAATTCCCCACTCATCTCAGCGAGAGCCCCGTCCGGATCCCGCTCCAGGAAACCACACGAATTCCGCCTCCCAGCCTGCTGTTGCTCCCGTGTCTCGCCGAAGAAGTGAATCAGCTGCTCCCGCTCCTGGGCCCGCTCTCCCCGCTGTCCCGTCAGCTTTGGGCCCCCAGCTCTCCTCAGCTGTTTCACCCCCCTCTTCGTCATTCACTCCGGCCGCTGGGAGAAGCGCAAATTCATCTCCAGGTGTTCCAGGTCCCGATCCGGTGCGGGTAGCACCGCCTCATCTGTCCGGGGGGTTCCCCACTTCTATCCGGTTGGGAGAAGAGAGACTCAAGTCCCTTGTAGCGGGTTCCACCGGCCCTCCGGGAATCAGGCAAGTGTCCTTTCATTCTCCTCCCATTATGAGTGAATTGCCTTGTTTGATTCCTGGGGGAGGAGTTCAGGGTTCACAGTCCCCTGAGCTCTCTCCTCCCGCTGCAGAAACTGAATATGAACCTGCGTCCTCTGTGTCTCTTCCCCTTGAGTGTGCCCCGGTGCCAGGTGTACACCGCTGCGCGAGGAGGAGGCGGCCTGCGGCCCTGGAGGGTTTTGCCCCAGCCCCGCAGCCACGTTATGGGCAGAGGAGAAGGTCGAACTGCCTGTTGGAGCCAGCGCCGACGGTTAAGCGTCCCCGGGTCTCCACGGAGGAATGGTTCGGCCCAGCAGAGTCCAGATCTCCTGCCTCCACGCCAGGTGGGCTGTCGACGCGGTCTTCGGCGTTTGGAGGTCGTCTGACTGTGGAAACCATCATGCCGGCTGCGGAGCCATTCGCAGTCGAGTTGGAGCCGGAGGACGGAGTCCTGCACGCTGAGCCCGGAGCATCGAAGTCCTGGATGGCGGTAGAACCCGAGATCAGGCAAGTGCTCTATTTTGTTTTTCTCTTCTCTATTCTGGAGCATTATTGCCTGTCTCTCTGGGGGGCGGGCCGGGTGCAGCCGTCTGCTGCGCTCGAGCCTGTTCCGCCGGGCTCTGCCGCTGCCGGTGATCCTGATCCCGGTTCCTTTTGTCCCTCTGAGCCTCTCCCCAGGGCCACCGGGAGTGCTGTCTCGGTCCAGCTGGAGTCCACCGGGAGTGTTTCGCCGGTCCAGCTGGAGTCCACCGGGGGTGCTGCGCCGGCCTGATCGGGGTCCACCAGGGGTGCTGCGCCGGCCCGATCGGGGTCCACCGGGGGTGCTGCGCCGGTCCGGGTAAGAGTTAGTGTGGGAGCTGGAGGATTGTGTTCGCCTGACGTCAGGCTGACTTCGTCCCTTGCCTCCATCATTTCTCCTCCTGCCGCTGTTGGGGTTCCTCTCACCCGGGCCAGTTTCCCCCTACCCTTGTTGCCATTAGATGGCAGGCTAACTTTGCCCCTGGCCTCCATCTCTTCTCCCCCTACTACTGTGGGGGTTTTTCTCACCTGTGTCAGTTTCCTCCTGCCTTTTCCCTCAGGGAGGAAGCTGCACCAAGACTTCTCCCTCAGCTCTCCGTGGTCTGAGGTCACGGGACGACCGCCTGGGAAGCCATCTGGCTGGTTCGGTGGTCTGGGTCAGCCTCCGGAGAAACTGTGTCTCCTAGCCTGGGACTCGGGTAGGCCACCCGAACTGGTGTTGTGGTTCCTGGCCTGGTGGAGTTCAGGCCGCCCGCCGGACAAGCTGTCATCGCCTGCCTCACTCCACCTGCTGTCATTCCTGACAGACTGACTAACTGTTCATAGCCTTGTGTTTTGTATGCCTCCATTATTTAATTTCATTCAGGACATCAAGGAACTTTCTGTGTTAGAGTCCTTATTGGGATGTCATTTCTACCGAGAATTTTTCTTTAGACAATTTTCTGTGTTTTACGATCCCTGTATGGATCCCTATTCTAATTTCTCCCTTAAGTAGCATTTGCTTCACATTGCCTGGCCTCATTCCGAGTAGTCTTGTTTTTCTGTATTTATATCCTCCTCCAGACTGTTTAGTGACACTTTTTGTGCTAATACGTGTTTGAGGAGTTGTTCCTTTTGTATTTTTATGCCCGGACTGCCTCCTTTGTATATTATTCTGTTCTGGCCGGGGTTACATGTGTAAGTCTATTTAAACCATATGTTCAGAGTTTTGTAGTTTTTGGCCTTCGGGACATGAGTTTTTTTTTTTTTTTTATTGTCCTCACCCTAAGTTATTGTGAACTTTTTCCATGACTATGTCGCTATGTTTCTGCATTTTGGTTCTTGTCGTTTCTCCTCACCTCCTGTGGTCACCTGCACAGACCGTCTGGCCTCTGCAGAGGAGGGGGTGATGGTTTTTTTGGGGGGGGGTTTAAGATTATTATGGTATCTGACCCTATACTGTATCTAGGTTTTTTTTCTTCCCTGCCTCCTTTTTCTGGTCCCTCCCTTTCTCCCAGATCTGGCCCCCACCGCCCTCCCTGGTCTTCCCTCGGGGGGGGGGGGGTTTAGGCCGCTCCAGGAGGCGCGGCTCGGGGGAGGAGTACTGTCACGACCTGAACGCTATCTTTTCTCTGCGTTCAGGTTGTCCAGTGTCGCTCCTGCTCCGGGGTAGTCCGTGCCGGGTCTTCCATGGCCCGCTCTTTGACAGCGCCCAGCTGATTGCCAGCTGTCTAGTTCAGCTGCGCTGGGACAGCTGTCTCCTATTCCCAATCATCTCCCCATTTAAGCGAGCAGCCGGGAGTTACTCGTTGCTGCGACCTCGCTATGGGAAGACGTTCCTTGTGTTTCCCACGACTGTTAGCTCCTACGACTAGCTTCAGTTCGCCGTTACCTCGGCGCTTCACCCAAAGTAAGTGTTGCGACTTGGCGTGTGTTTTTCCCTCGCCGCCTCTCTAGCCTTTCTCCCTGGGTGGTATGTTACCCTTAGTTCTGTGTGTGTTTTAGCCCCACGTGGCTCTTTACTTTGCTGTCCGTTATTTAGTGTAGTGTGTGTCTTGTGTTAATAAATTACGCTAATTCACTGGTCGCCCTCGTATCTCCTTTCTGGCTCGTGAGAGCCAGAGTTATGACACAGTGCTACAGTATCTCTGCCAGCTTTCTCTCTTAGCCCTCCGGATAGTTTTCCTGGCTTTTGCTAGTGCCCCCTTATAATTGAGCAAGTTTTGCCAATTATGAGTTCTTCTGAAGACCTTAAGTGTCTTATAGCTTTAGCGCACTCATCTGTCCACTAAGGCACTGCTTTCTTTAATCTTTTACCTTTACTTTCAGAGATTGACTGATTGGCTGCTTCAAGAAAAATAGTTTTAATCTTTTTCTCCATACTCTCAATGTCTTCACTGACCTCTGCTAGGGGAAGGTCTCTCTCACAGATAAACTTAAATAGCTTCCAATTAGCAGTGCTAAAAACCCATCTCCCTTTTTTATGACCACTTACCCTATTCACTGAAATGAAAATATTACAATACACTGGGAAATGGTCACTTCCCACTGAGGACTCCTCTAAAACCTCCCACTCACACACACTTGCAATATTACTAGTCACCAAAGTTAAGTCAAGAACTGAACCACTCCCCGTATGTACATCAATTCTAGTTGCTCTACCATCATTTAAGCATACTAGATTCTTCTCTTCCAAAAGTTCTTCAATAGTCTCACCATTTATGTCTTTATGATTTGCCCCCATAATACATTATGGGCATTAAAGTCCCCACAAATTACCACCCTGCTCCCATCTATCCCCTCCATCTGAGATAATTGATTCAATATCAACCTCTTACAAGGATTATTCAAATTAACAACTACTAATTCCCCCTCTTTTGTCCAAATTTCAACTACCACATACTCCAGTTCAGTCCCTTTACCTATCTCTCTGAACTGAATTCCCTCCCTCACAAATGTTGCACATCCATCTCCCATTCCCTCCCTTCTATCATTCCGAATAGAGACATATCCCACTATTTTAAAATCCAGATTGGGTTTCAACCATGTCTCCTGGACACAGATAACATCTGGTTTGTCTGAAAGTTCCTCAACATACCTTTTGAATTCCTGTCCATTTGCCAGCAAGCTTCTTGCATTCCATTGAACCAAAATGACCATTAGCACAATTCCTATCCAGTCGACGCTTGATCCTGACTTGTCTGACTACTAAGCCCATTCCTCACCTCCTCCCAAGTTAAACCACTGAAACCAAGCTGATTAGCTGCTGCTTTCACTATAATTTGAATTCTCTCAGTTTTAGACTTGACTTCCATTGTGGCATTCACAACTCCTGCTATAAAAATAACCAGTTTCTTCAGATCAACCTGGATTTCCCCATTCCGTCCCAGTTCTCTTTCCCTTACAAGCAGCCTCCCCCCAGTCCTTTGCCCATTCCCTCCTCTCTGGTTATCCTTTTCACTGCTTTGGCATAGGAGATTTTATCCTGTACTATGACTTGGTGAATTTCCCTTTCTTTCATCATTCTTTCACAGCCTCTGTAGGCCACACTATGACTACCGCCACAATTACAACATTTTGGCATTTCTTGGTCACATTCTCCATACTGATGGTTGCCCCCACACCATCAGTGTGGGGGCAACCAGGGGGACACCTTCTTCTCCATCTACATGTTTTAGCTGTGTGTCCAAATCTTTGGCAATTATAACACCGGACTGGATTAGGAATAAATTCCCTTACCCCGTAACTCAAAAAACCCAAATTTACACTTTTGGGGAGCACTTCTCCTTCAAACTCAGTCACCACACCCTCAGTGTCTCTCCTCTGTCCTTCCCGAGTGGCCTGTAGTCTATGAGCTGCTTTTACTACCCCCCCTTTTAAATTAGCTTTAACTTCTTCCATTGAGACTCCTATTGGCACCCCCCAAATTACACCCTTGTTCCACTTAGATCCGTTATCAATAAAGCTTGTACTTTTCACTCTGAACCGCCCAATCTCCCTCATTTTGTCAGCTCTTTCCCTTTGCTCCTCATTTCTACATACAATCAGTAGATTTCCATCCCTCAGCACCTTTGCCATGAGTATTTCTCCAACCTGGTTTTTCAATATTGTTGTCAATTTAACTGGGCTCATTGTAGATATCCCCTTTTCTTCCTCGAACCTTACAATAATTTTGAATTCAGCTCCTTCCTGCCCTCCTCCCTCCGCACCACCACCACTTCCACTACTTCTGGCCTTCTTTGCATTATTTTCAGGAAAGTTATTCTCCCTTTTTTCTCTCCCTTTCCCGCTTCCCTGCCCAGTATCCATACTGTCTTCACTATCCCAGACATCAGAATCTCCCCAGTCTGGCCCATTCACAATGCTGTTGAGCCGACCCACCACACCTTCCTTGATCACGTTTCTCCTCCTCATTCTTCCATGCTTGTTAACTCCGGTCACGTCATCTGACTTCTTTGCAAAACCGTCTGACAAATTCCTCTGGCCTTCTTTCAGAGATCTAACCATCCGATAGACACCGCAGCAGCCTGGCACTTCTCCACAACCAAATGTCCCACTCCTGACAAAAAAGAACTTCTTGTTTCCTGTCAGGTATTTGTAGTCTTCTCCCCCCCTTCAGCTGCTGCCTACTAAAACCAGGAAAGAGGCTCACAAAATGCTGCCGCCCCCTAGTGAAGAGGAGAAACATCCCCCCCCCCCCCCCATTCTTCCACCTGGCTACAGATGCTTTAATGTCCTTTAGTGTCCCCAACTCCTCAGTGAAAACATCAGAGTATTTTTCCAATACTTCTGTGAGTGAACAGTTATCTATTTCTTTCAGGGCTTTAATCTGCAGCCAGTTCAACTTTAGCTTCCTTAGCCAATTTCTGCCACACAAGGTTGAACCATCGGCCCTTACAATCAATAGTGGTAGATTTTCAGTTTGCCCCTTATAGACTACTTTGGCTGTAATCTGTCCTAAAACAGGGATTCTGCCTCCATTATAAGCTTTAAGCTTAACCTTAGCACTCTCTAGTGGCAGATGTGAGAATTTCTTTCTGTATGTTGCCCATGATATTACACTCCTTCCTGCTCCTGTGTCAATTCCCATCTCCAAATCAACATCAGCTACAGAGAATGTTTCCTTATACAGGTCTTCATCCTCGCTCGTGACTGTCAGAATGGTAAACATCCCCAGTTCTCTGTCCTCTTCAGCTTTCACATACCTAGTGTGTTTACTGAGCTGTTCTCTGCTCTGTGAATTTTTTGCACTTTCAGTTTGTGACTTAGAACGACAGGTCTTTTTAATGTGTCCAGTTTTCCCCACAGTTATGGCATTTGGTCTTTTTTAAAATGACATTCACTTGCATGGTGATTCTTCCCTTTGCACCTGTAGCAATTTTTAGTTGTCTGTGGCTTTACTTTGTGAACACTTTCAGTGCTGGTTTTTTCACCTTCCATTCCTCTCAGCTGCCATGTGTCTCTGTCGGCTGTTTTTATGTTGAGGGCTATCTCAAAAGCTTTGGCAAAAGTGAGATCATTTTCTGTCAATAATCTCCTCTGGCATTCTTTGTTTTTTATTCCGCTAACAAATCGGTCTCGTAATGATGAATCCAAGTTGGCGCCAAACTCACAGTTAGCCACACATGGCTTTAACACAGCTATGTACTGTGCTACTGTCTGGCCTTGTTTTTGGTTGCACTGATTAAAGCGGAATCTTTCTGCCACCAATAACGGCTTAGGCTCAAAGTGTCCTTTCAGAATGGTCACTATTTCAGCAATTTTCAGCATTTTGTCTTTCGGCTTACTGGGCTGCACCAAATTTCTCAAGAGTCCAGTGTAGCTGTGCCCATAACGCTTAGCAGTGTGGCTACTTGCTTGTCTTCGGCTATGCTGTTAGCTACAAAGAACTGCTCCACACGCTCAATATACGCAGACCATTGCTCATTTTCTGGCTTGAACTCATCAATTCTACCAAACAGGGCCATTGTACTCACTAGTACCGACACCGTGTGTCTCTTTTCCCCCACAATTTATCTTCGTCGCCAGTTTCTGTGGTGTGTTGAATAAGGGCCGAGACTTAGCGTTGCGTTTCGTGTTGCCTTTACTTCGCCATCTTTTTTACTCAGACAGACAGTTACTGCGCATGTGTGACTTGTGGCTCAAACTGTACAGCATGTGCCAAGGTTCAAACACATTGTTGACCTTATAAACATTATGGTCAATACACTACAATTTTGTTGTTTGTACTACATCTTAGAATCACATTAGGATAATGAATAAAGCTTTGGATGACCAAAACAATGTGACTGATGGCTTCAGAGTGCCAAATGTTAACAATATCCCTTTTTCTTTTGACATTTTCACTTTCTTTTAAAAAAATAAGCAGTTTAAAGGCAATAAATTAGTTTTATTTGAAGCTGTTAAACTGTTAAAAGTGCTTTACTGAAATTTTAAAAACTAAATATTTCACAGATTCAGAATTTGTTTCCTTTTCTTGTTTTATAGAGTAAATCCATTTTCACGTCTACCAAAGATTTGACTTTATGTAAAAATTATAAAAAGAGGTTGTATGTTGTTGTTTTTTTTAAATTCTGAATCTGTTGGACTAATGCACATGTAGATTTTGTTTTATAAGTAACAAAATGGCCCTGACAGTCTTTTCAATTGAAGAAGAATTTCAGACACATTTAAAGGATGACAAGAAGCTTGTTTTCTTTGGACTAAATTAGCATCACTGTTTCCCCACAGATCGAAAGGTCTTACTTAGGCTGTGTCATGTTTTGGCTAATCAAGAATTAATCTTAAAAAAAAACCTGAATTAGCACTAGAAAATAAATTGCAAAGTAAGTAAAAAAAAATCAAATTTAATAAAAGTTAAATCAATAAAAAGTTTACTTTCTTCTGACTGTGATATAATCTTACACTTTTATTAAGAATGTAGTTGTTGCATTTTGTTGTTTCCTCTGCCACATTAACAGGTACACACAATGATGAAATACAGAATTCTCCTTTATGTCTGTGGGCACACTTCTACCTTTCCTCATGGCAATTTGCTCCTTTCAGGGTTTTATGGGCTGGCTGAAAGTGACTTGGACAAGGTGTTCCGGCTCCCCACCACCACCTACATTGGTGGCAACGATAGTGCTCTCCCTCTTAGAGAGATTATACAACGGCTCGAGGTAAAGCATATTCAAAGGAAACATTCCTTTGAGTGTGCTCATATGAATACCTTTCTGAGTTAGCTCACCATTGTCAAGAATTTTTCTTATCAAACATTTGGAAGGCAGATATTTTGGAAGCATCTTCAAGTGGCTGCCAGAGAAACTGAAAGTTGTTTTGCTGCTTGATTTACCAAATGGTACAGTTCAGTTCAGCTCAGTACTGTATGGTCTGGTTTGGCCTGTGTTGTGTTTCCACCTCTGGGCCAGATGGCAATAGCTGTGTTAGCTATTTAAATAGTACAACAGAGTACAGCCTGCTGATAAATTCAATAAAGAAGAAGAACTCAGAAGAAAGTCTTTTACTTTTTAATACTTATTCTGCAACTTGTCCAAACTAATGGAGGTCATGCTCCACAGATATGGAAAATCTATTGGAAAACTTTATAAGTGGACAGTATTTATTGTTAAAAATAATTTTAAAATTATGTTAATTTAGTTTGGTATGCTGCTTTTCAACTATAATTATATAACAGTGCACTTTTCGGTGTGTCAAGTTTCATGTCCTCACATCGCTGATGTCACACAAACACACCGGTCAGCCTGGAAGCTGGTGATGCTGTGCGTGGTCACTAGCTACTGATCTGTATTACAATATAATTAAGTGTGATCAGCATTTTTACTGTATTTTTAATTTTGTCGCTCTGCCAAACTCAGCACAAATCAGTCATTGACTGAAATACACGCTATACAGGGTCTTTATCCTCTGTCATTTTATGTAATTACCATTATTTTTTCATATCACTCTGAAAAGCTTTCATATGTAGATTTTCATTTTAAAAAATAATTAATTTTAATTAATAGAGGATAAGCATATAGTTTATGCAATGAATTAATTTTTTCAATGAGCAGATGAAGTGTGTACATACAGTACCTGTATGTGTATGTGTTCCCACTTGTACTAAACTTATTTGGTGGGTGCGTGCGTTGCTTTTCGTGTCTAACACACAAAGCAGGACATGTTTCCTTGATTTTCGGAGGGGGCTGACACACACACAAAAAAAAACAGGAGTGGAGGATCACAGGGTGCACATTAATGCGGGATGAACCATGATTCACGAATGTGTATGGAGTGGAGAATTGCACTGTGTAGGTGTGTGGGCTGAACAGGGAGATTGTCCCGAGCTGAACCAATGTGTCTCCCACAGCTTTTGTTCCAGGACGGGCTGGTCTCAGCTTGGCAACAGCTGGTGACGGTCAGATCCCTTTCCACTCTCTGTCACTGTGCTGTGACGTGATGATGGTGACACCTATTTCATCACACGTTTATCTGCGTTTCCCATTTAAATGTCAGCTGTGCTGAGGTGAGGGGGCAACGACCCATGTCACTCACGGGGTTAATTAGCCCAGGTCAAGTAGCCAGGGTAACCCTATTCAGACAACAGAGGCAACCCAGATCTTACTGGGGGGGGGGGGAGAGTAGGAGCCATCTTTTTAGACTTACGTAAAGCCTTTGATATAGTCAATCACTCAGTTCTTCTTTCTAAACTTTCAAGATATAAACTGTCCATGAATGCCCTTAGCTGGTTAAACTCTTATCTATCTGGTTGCTCCCAATGTGTGTGCATAAACAGTACTGTATCCCAATCAAAGGCATGCACCATGGGAGTACCACAAGGTTCAATTTTAGGCCCACTGCTGTTTACTTTGTATATTAATGATTTGCCATCAGTATGTGAAAATGACATAAAAATTCAGATGTATGCAGATGACAGTCATCTACACACATGGGAAGGATGCCAGACAAGTGGCTGACAAGTTAATGATAGCAACGGAGAAAGTTTCAAAATGGCTTAATCAATCATGTCTCACTCTGAACATAGGGAAAACAGCTATCGAGTACAACTGTAAATGGAGCAAATATAGAAAATGTAACAGAGTTTAAGTATTTGGGCGTCACATTAGATCCCACGCTCAGCTTTAAAAAGCACATAAAATGGATGAGCCACACTCTGAAATATAACCTTGCAAACTTTCAATGCATCAGAAATTCACTTACTCTAAAAGGATCAAAAACCTTTCTGAATACCATGATTTTGACACATTTCTCCTATTGCATCTCATGCTGGTCACAAGCCAATAGTGTGACTCTTAAACTCTTGGAATTCCTGTATAAACAATCCATCAAAATTCTGGATAAGAAGACATGACGGAATCACCATTGTGGTATACTCGCCACACACAAGATGTTAAGGTTTGAAAATATTATCATGTATGCAAATACATGGTTGGTTTTTAAAATTATCCATGGTTCTGCACCCCCACCTCTTAAGACTTTTGTGAACCTAACTTCTGAACAAGATACTAGAATAACAAAGACTTCCTCTAGGTGGCATTGTTGCATCCCCCTACGTAAAACTACTTTTGGACAATCAGCTTTCTCATACAAAGCTATAACGGAATGGAACAAGTTGCCCACTACTTTGAAGACAAGAACAAATTACAGAAACTTTTCCAGAGACTAAAAAATGGATTTCAAGTAATCAGGCCGCCAGCATTGACTCTCTCCCTTAAATGGGATATGAAATTATACTCTTAAATTGTTTATTTTTATACAAACAATAAACAGTTGTTTATTGTTTATGAAAAGAAAAATTGTTTGCCGTTTCTCTTATCATTTTACCTTTTAAACTTACTCCCTGCTTGTTTCAGGGTCAACAGTTTCTGAAACCTGACCTGAATTGCTTTCTATATGGCTGTTTTTCTTTTAATATGCCAAAAACATGCAAGCTAGGTTAATTGGCATCAAAACTGGGGATTCTAAATTGTCCTTAGGTATGATTGTGAGAGTGAATGGTTGTCTGTCTCTGTGTTGGCCCTGCGATGGACTGGCGATCTGTCCAGGGTGTACCCTGCCTCTTGCCCAAAGATGCTGGGATAGGCTCCAGCCCCCCGCGACCCAAAAAGGATTAAGCGGTAGAAGATGAATGAATGAATCTTCCTGCCTGCCTCAGGAACTATAGATGGAAATTAGTGAGAACACTATAATCTGGTACAGAGCGTCTTTACTCTGTGTTTAATGTTTTTTCTGTACATGGTCCCTGACAAATAAACCAATAAACTATCCATCCATCCATCTTCTACCGCTTTTCCGAAGGTCCAGGTCATGGAGGCAGCAGTTCAAGCAGAGAAGCCCAGACTTCCCTCTCCCCAGTCACCTGCTCCAGCTCTTCAGAGAGGATACCAAGGCATTCTCAGACCAGCTGGGAGACATAGTCTGTCCAGCAAGTCCTGGGTCTGCCTCGGGGTCTCCTCCCAGAGGGACGTGCCCGAAACACCTCAAGTGGGAGGCGTCCAGGAGGCATCCTGATCACATGCCAATACCACCTCAGCTGGCTCCTTTCAATGTGGAGGAGCAGCGGTTCTACTCTGAGCCTCTTCCACATGACTGAGCTCCTCACCCTATCTCTGAGGGTGAGTCCAGCTATCCTATGAAGAAAGCTCATTTCAGCCGCTTGTATCCACAATCTCATTCTTTCAGTCATTACCCAAAGCTCATGACCATAGGTGAGGGTAGGAACGTAGATTGACTGATAAATTGACAGCTTTGCCTTAGAGCTCAGCTCCCCCTTCACCACAACAGACGGTACTGATTCTCATCCCAGCCGCTTCACACTCAGCTGCAAACCGTCCCAGTAAGAACTGTAGGTCATTGCTGGATGAAGCCAGCCGGACAACATCATCTGCAAACAACAGAGATGAGATCCTGTGGTCACCAAGCATGACACCCTCTGTTCCCTGGCTGCGCCTAGAAATCCTGTCCATAAAAATTATCAACAGGATCGGTGACAAAGGGCAGCCCTGGCGGAGTCCAACTCTCACTGGGAATGAGTACGATCGAGTGTTTGCAGTACGAACCAAACTCTCACAACGGTCATACAGAGACTGAATAGCTCATAACAACAAGCCCGATACCCCATACTCCCGAAGCACCCCCCACAAAAAACCATGAGGGACACAGTCGAATGCCTTCTCCAAGTCCACAAAACCCATGTAAGCTGGTTGGGCAAACTCCCACAAACCCTCGAGGATTCTCGAGAGGGTAAAGAGCTGATCCAGTGTGCCACGGCCAGGACAAAAACCACATTGCTCCTCCTGAATCCGAGGTTCGACCAACGGCCAGACTCTCCTCTCCAGTACCTTGGCATAGACCTTCCCAGGGAGGCTGAGGAATGTGATCCCTCTAAAGTTGGAGCACACCCTGCGGTCCCCTTTTTTGAAGAGAGGAACCACCACCCCGGTTTGCCATGCCAAAGGCCCTGCCCCTGACCTCCACACAATGTTGCAGAGGCGTAGGGTTTATTACAGCTGCCTACTTGGACATTCAGAGCACTCAGCTTGAGCTGGAAGCAGAACAATTGGCATACGGGCAGAGAGCCCCTCGGGGGACAACCAGTTAGTCATGCGATTGATATGTATGGACTGATATCAATATGTAAATGTGTCTTGCATTCTCTTTTGTCCTATTGTTATACATCCCTGGAGCAAAGAGAGGAATTCCGGCGTCAGTAATCAAGCAATTGGTATGTGTTGACTGTTATGTAAATGTGCCATGCATTCTTTCTTGTCTGTATAAATGTGCTCAATCGAAACGCACTGAGAACGCACTCAGAGCTCACTCACAGCGCACTGACACAGCGCTGAGTGTGTCTCGTGATGGAGGAATAAAACACCTTTAACCTTCAGCTTGCTGTGTCCGCCTGCACTTATTTTGTTCCTCCACACTGGTAGGCGTATCAGTGGGATTCAGGAGATCCTCAAAGTATTCTGTTATATCAAAAATGAATTGATTGAGACTGAATCAATAATCAATAGGCAGTTTCCAAGTTCTGAGCCATTTATTCTCTTTCTGATCAGAAAGGAGGTTATCGGTCACAGCATAACATGCCTCAGAGCTTGCTCACACCAACTCCCTAACATGTGTTCAAGGATGTTGCTTCTTATACCCCAGGCAGGGTCCCTGACCTTATCTAAGCTAAAGACTGGCTGGAGCCATCTTTCCCCGAGACTGCTTCTAATCTATGGACAGCACTGAACATTCTGCCATGATCTTTACATGACCTGGTCAAGCTAAGTCATCCTAACTTCAGGCGTGCAGTACAGAACAGCTTGGTATGACAAAGCAATAAAACCTTCGTCATTATTTACAATCTTGCTCAACCTAATCTTACACTGAGAAACAGACATTCTTTTCAAGCTCTGAGACAATGGAAAAACACAATGAATCAGACATTGGCTCATTATATGCACCAGATACAATTATAAAATAGAATAAATACTACAGCATTAAAATCATATAGAATAATCAATGAAACCTGAAACTATCGTATCATTTCCCCCTTTGATGCTTAAAAAGCATCAGAGATGAAACACTATGGCTTCTAAAACCTCATTGGGCAGCTCGCTATGTTCCGGTGCATTTTATGCTAAAGAATTTTATTGCAAAAGATCCTAACTCGCTTTTTAATGAGGAAAGTCCGCCATCAGCCCTGCTGCCACTCCCGAGTGCCGCTGGAATGTTTCATTTCTTGGGGAGCATGTGAGGATAATACCTTTTATTTCAAAAAAGAAATCAATCATCTGATTAAGTCATAAAAGAGAAAAATCGGTCCAGTGACGGTGATTAACCATAAATTGAGATGAAATAGTGTATGTATTTGTCGTTCTATGTGTCAGTAGATTAGCAGTGATTTAATAAAAAGTTAATACTTATGTAAATGTAACTTCAATGAAGAACAATAAAAACGACCAAAAACGATTATATGTGTAAAAGACTTATGTGTATGTTTGTATTAGAGATCTATGTGTGCTAGCATCCTAACCTATGTGTATTAGTACCTTAATGTGAAAATGCAACAAGGTATCAACAATCAAACAACAATCAATACAGTAAAACTATATACTGGCTAAATAGTGATTATTAACGTAGTGGTTTCAAATACAACATATGTTAAAACAGAACATAAACAGGATAAAGTGAAAAATCTCAAATAAGGATAACACAACTTCTGTGAACTTCAAGTTCAAGACATATTTGATTACTCTTGCAACTCAGTACATTTCAAATTCACATCATGAACATATATCTCCTTTCGGTTTTCTGCATGTCAGTCATACTTTTACTCTGTACTCATAAAACATTAAGCTGGTGTTGTTTCCCCATCATCTCCAGTGGTGGCCTCATGATATAACACTAAATTCACATGAACAAGTTTCAGCATCATATCACAGATGCAAGGAATGAAACATGAAAAGATCAAAAGTATCACTACAATGGTCTTCCGGTTATGGCTGCCACGTAGGACGGACGTGTCTCGCTCTGCTCTGCTCCTGGAAAAAAAAAAATCGGCAAATAACTCTCTCATTTGGGACAGAACGTATCCCAGCATTTGGGCGAGGATATGTCGGCGAAGCCTAAGGCTGGAAAACCAGGAAAAGGAAAAAGCGAGCCGCCGAAACAGTCCAAATTAACGGACTTTCAGGTCTGTGACGCAGCAAACAAAACTCCATATATGGCGGAGGAGGCTGGCAACGGTGCGATATTTGCGGGGAATGGCGCAGATGTGCTGATGGCTGCCATGAGTTCAATGAGAGCGGACTTTTCCTCTAGATTTGATGGGATTATGACAGCGTTGGAAGGAATAAGAAAGGAATTGGGTGACTGTGTAGAACGAACGGCGCAGATGGAGCTCCGTCTCGCTAGTGCTGAAGATGACGTCACCCGTCTTCAATTAAAGGTGCGCACTTTGGAAAAAAAAAAAAAATCTCTGGAAGATAATATTTTGGATTTGGAATCTCGGTCGAGACAGAATAATTTGAGGCTGGTGGGTCTTCCAGAGGAATCAGAAGGTCGGGACGTATGCTCCTTTCTGGAAAAGTGGATTCCGGAGGTGCTGGGCAGCGAGGAGTTGCAATCAGCAGTGATTCTGGAAAAAGCACATCGTATTGGCCCACGGAGAGATAAGGGACCGCCGAGGACCTTAATTATGAAGTTTCTTAGCAACAGAGACAGGATGAAGATCTTCAACGCTGCACGAGCTAAAAAAGGAGAGATTAAACACCAGGACCAGCAGGTGCGGTTCTACCCAGATTTGGCCACAGGAATCCAGCAATTGAGGAAGCAGTTTGATCCCGTACGTAAGGAGCTGCGCAACCTTGGGATTCGTCATGGTGTAATCTATCCTGCGAGACTGCTGACCACGTATGAGGGCAGAACCCACATCTTCAAGACCCCAGAGGAGGCGCAGGAGTTCATCAAGAAGATCAAAGAAGAAGAAGAGACTGGTGGGAGCTAAGCATGAACAAAATATAAGGTAGAATAATTAAGCATTTGCACAGGCATCTGACTGACTTGAAGTAAATAGTAAGTTTACAAAATATAGATTGTATTATATATTAAAAAAACAAAACAAAAACAAAACAAACAAAAAAAAAACTATGATGTACAAAGTTGTTAAAAATTTTGGAGTTAAGTTGGAAAACTACAGAGGAGAGTTAATGTTACGTCATTAAAAGCAGTAGAGTTAGGGTGATTGGGAGGATGAAGAAGGAGTGGCTTAGGCTGTTCCCCGTGGGTGTGGAACGGTCGATGGCTATATCGGGAGACAGAATTTTTCTTTTGATTTTGGGGGGTTTGCCACAAGTGTGGGAAGGGGAAATTTGTTTGTGTGTAGTTTGTAGGATGAATGTTCAACCACTCATGTTTTTGCTTCTCTGTATGAGCATGTTTACACTGCAAGGTAATCCCAAACTCTCTATTGATCATGGACCAAAGTGTTAATCTTAATTTAACTTCATGGAATTGCAGAGGTCTACAAAATTTAAAAAAACTTAAACAAGTTATGAATAAAATAAAGGACATGGGTTCAAGAATTGTGTTTTTACAAGAAACTCATCTGATAGAGGAGGATGTTAAAAGAATTAGGAGTAGATGGCAGGGAAGTGTATTCACCTCTTCATTTTCATCCCGAGCCAGGGGAGTTATGACTCTCATACATAAATCAGTTCCTTTTCAAGTGAAAAATGTAATTGGAGACAAATTTGGAAGATATGTAATCATTCAAGGTTCTTTGCTATTAGAAAATATAAATCTTGTGAACTTATATGGTCCCAATATAGATGATCAGAAGTTCTTTGCTAATTTATTTCTCATCTTATCATCACTTACAGGGCAACATATAATAGCAGGGGATTTTAATTGTACATTGAATCCAGGTGTGGATAGATCAACAGGACTGGATTGTACGCACATTGGATGTAGGATGACTATTAATCATTTTATGAAAGAATTGAGATTGTTAGATATATGGAGAGAAATGAAACCACAAGTTAAAGCCTATTCTTGTTATTCCAGTACCTACAAGACATTCTCACGTATTGATTATTTTTTGATTTCCACAGAATTAAGGTCCAAGATTCAAAACTGCTTTTATGATAACATCGTGATCTCTGATCATGCACCCTGTTGTCTAATATATGTAGATAAAAAATTGACAAAGGAATCAGGTAGATGGCAATTTCAGCATAAATGGCTTCAGGATGAGGAATTTGTCAAGTATATAGAAAAACAGATAGACGAGTTCTTTGACATCAATACTACACAAACATCAGCATGTGTAAAGTGGAAGGCTTTCAAAGCTTTTATTAGGGGACATATTATTAGTTATACAGGATCAAAATCTAAGAAGACTCGAGAGGAGAGAGCTAAATTGGAACATAAAATAAAAAGTCTTCAGGAAAAAGTGTATGCAGGAAGTGACCCAAGGTTGGAGAATGAATTACTGATTTTGAGAGCTGAATACGACAAAAAATCAGCGAATAGAGCTGCCTCGAGTCTTCTAAGATTGAAACAATCTTTTTATGAACAAGGTGAAAAATCAGGAAAATTATTAGCATGGCAGATTAAACAATTGGAAATTAAAACACCAATTACCAGTATTATAAGTAACGGACAGGTAGTTATAGATCCTTTAGAAATTAATAGAGCCTTTAGAGATTACTATGAAAAATTATATGATACCAAAAATGAACCTGATTTAACAAAACTAAATGGGTTTTTGAACGAACTATCTATACCGTGTATTCCAAATGAAAACAGGGAGATATTGGAGTCTAAAATTAGTCAAGAAGAAGTTGGGCTAGCCATTGATAATATGAAATCAGGAAAAAGTGCAGGACCAGATGGTCTTCCAGTTGACCTTTATAAAAAATTTAAGAATAAATTAATAAAACCTTTTTTGGAAATGGTTTTAGAAGCATTTCAAAATAATAATTTACCATCATACATAAATAATGCCTTAATTATACTGCTGCCAAAACCAGGTAAGCCCTCTAATAAATGTGAAAATATGAGACCAATAAGCCTATTAAACGCCGACCTTAAGATGATCTGTAAAATTTTAGCAAGACGAATACAAGAAATTTTACCAAATATTATTAATCGAGATCAGAATGGCTTTATAAAGGGTAGACAAGGCTTCCATAATGTAAGAAGACTATTTAATATTATTTATTTTAATAAAGAAGCGCCGGATACAGCTCTCCTATCATTGGACGCCGAAAAGGCCTTTGATAGAGTTGAATGGCCCTTTCTTTTTGAAGTCCTACAAAGGTTTGGACTTGGAAATAATTTCATAAAATGGGTTCAAATAATATACAATAATGCTACAGCAGAAATCCTAACAAATAACAATATTTCAAAACCAATAAAAATCAATAGAGGATGTCGACAAGGCTGTCCACTTTCACCTTTACTGTTTACTATGGCAATTGAACCTTTAGCGATAGCGATACGTTTACATTCACAAATATATGGAATTAAAGTTGGACCAACAGAACATAAAATCTCCCTGTACGCCGATGATACAATTTTGTTTATGTCGAATCTAAAAAAATCAATTCCAACCTTGTTGAATTTAATAAAGAATTTTGGGGAAATATCAGGATATAAAATAAATAAAACTAAATCTTCAATATTAATGCTAAATGAGACCCAGAGAAATTACCCAGCCCCTGAGGTAAATCAATTCAATGTTGTAAATCAGTTTAAATATTTAGGAATCCAAATTATGCCTAAGCTAGAATCAGTCGCCAGCGTCAACTATGAAGCCTTAATGTCAGATATCAATGAGTTAACTCAGAGATGGATGTCACTACCAATGTCGATGATCGGGAGAATCAATATACTTAAAAGTAATATTTTACCTAAAATACTTTATTTATTTCAATACATTCCCTTATCACCACCTTTAGATCTATTCTCAAGAATAAAAAAAAAGTTAGTGGAATTTATATGGAACAACAGGAGGGCTAGATTACGTTTGTCTTTATTATATTTACCATTTGATCGTGGAGGTCTGAAATGTCCAAATTTTATGTTGTATTATTGGTCGGCACAACTGAGGTCTATGACATATTATTTTTCATCAAATGATCTCCCTCACTGGACTGAAATGGAATCATACAATTTACCTTTACCTCTTCCCATATTCATATACTCAGATTCGGCAAAAAAATTACAAAAACAAGTTAAAAATCCATTTGTAAAGCATATGATCAAAATATGGTGTGAAGCTAAAAACTATTTAAAAGAACCACAGTTATTGTCACAATTTAGTCCAATATGGGGTAATCAATATTTTAAACCAGGGAGAGCGGACGCTGTATTTAAAGTATGGAATTTAAAAGGGATACAAAAGATTCAGGATTTATATTTGCCATGTGCAGACAACATAATGTCTTTTGAAGAGCTGAGGATCAAATTTAATCTCAATAGAACACATTTTTTTAAATATCTTCAACTTAGAAACTTTATTCGATCAAATCAAAATAAAGCTCTCACTCGACCTATTTATTCATCCTTGGAAAAAATGATGATGAAAGATAGTAAAAGAAAGGGTATTATTTCAGAGTTTTATAACTCATTGACACTATCTTCAAGTGAAAATTCACTGAAAAGATTAAACTACTGGAAAGAAGATCTGCAAATTGAAATTTCAGAGGAACAATGGGAATTGGCTTGTACAGAAGCTCAAACCAAATCAATAAATGCACGCCTTAAATTGATACATTTCAAATGGTTAATGCGGATGTATGTTACACCGGAGGAGTTAAATAGATATAACAAAAATATACCAGATACATGCACAAAATGCATGGAAAGTAAAGGAACCCTATTTCATTGTTTATGGGAATGTAGATTAATAAGAATGTTTTGGGAAGAGGTGAGGGTAACAATTGAAAAAATAATCTCAAAACAAATCATACTGAATCCTAAACTGTTTTTGTTGGGTCTGTACCCAGAAAAGCATAATTTTAATAAAAGTGAAAGAACATTCATAGACCTCAGTTTGCTTAATGCCAAAAAATGTATTGCACTATTATGGAAAAAGACTCATAGACCAGATGTGACTCAGTGGTTAAGACAGATGTTAACAAACCTTCCATTAGAAAGAATAACATATATACTGAAATCAAAGGAAAATGTGTTTGAGAATATATGGAGACCTTTTATTGATTATGTAAAAAATTTAAACATAACTCTTGAAGAAGAAGGTGAATGATGTGTGTGGACCTTGTAAATTCCAAACTGGTGAACATAATATGTATACTTATGTATTGGATTGTCTAGACTAAACAGAGGAGCATTGTTGAAGACTTGATTTTGTTGGTGGTTGTTGGTGTTTTTAGTGCATTTTTTTTTTTTGTAGTACTTTAGTGTTAGTGTTTGATTGCTTGTATCATGTTTGTTAAAAAAAAAAAAAAAGGTTCAATAAAGATATTGTGGAAAAAAAAAAGTATCACTACAATAATCACCACCAAGTTTATGACAAGACTCCTCCATGAAGAAAACAACCAGTTTATCCAGTGTGATGAGTCATTAACATTATCCTTAGCTCCAGCAGTCTGCAAAGCAGTCAGATTACGTATGGCTGAAGCAATGACACCTCCATCTGCATCATGTGCAGGTATAAAGGTGCAACAGTACTGACCTACAATTGCGTACACACCCCCACGGGCGGCAGTCAACTGATTAAGTACCATTCTATTCTGTGTTGCTACAAGTCTTATAGCAGTCATTTCCTCCCTTTCACCTTTCCAGGCAGCTAAGGAAAAAATCACAAAAGACTGTAGTCTATAATTAAGAGTCTCAATCCACAAGGTGTTTTTCGCCACTCCCACCCAAGGGAATAGCGACTGTACTACCTTTTGACATGTAGTAAGTATCTTAAACTGCTCTGGCACGTCCGTACCCCAGATGGAATCATGTGGTGTGAAAATGGCATCCTGTGACAGGTCTCTCTTCCCTCTGCTCGCCTGACCCGCTGACATAATCAGGGTGTTGTCAGTCACAAAGACGGGGGCACAGGTTCCTGCCCAATTCATAGGCAGATGGGAATACGCCTTATGACCACACAGCCACCAACCACCCGTCACCATATGTGCGCCATACATATGAAAGTTGCAGATAGCAGCACTGCAGAGCTCCAGCATGGTGATAGGTCCGTAATAACAACGGTTAGCCTGTGGACACCACCTGCCCATCCGATTGGTCAGGGTATTAGCATCACAGGTGTGGTGTATACTGTAAACTGCCTCATACCAAGAAAGGGGTAGGTCGCCCAGAGGGTTGTTACCACTTCCCTTCAGACAAAAAGAAAAAGTCCCTGACGAAACTAACCTTGCCCTTACAGAGTAAGGGGTACCATAAGTTCTCTGATTGGTAGAGTGACAAAAGATTTCACAAGAGTGATTCAAAATAATCTTTTTTGTATAGTCCCTTTTCATAGCCTTCTGTAAAAATCAGAGAGCTTTTGCTGGTTCCATCATTTTAGCTGCAGCAGCAGTCTGTCCAGCTGATGTTGGCACTAAAGAGCAAACATAACAATTGGAACGATTAGCTGCCCTGGCCGTATAATTAGCATACCTCCACCACGTATTGGCAGCATATTCATGATCATGATGCTCATGTAGCTCTAGCCAATTATGCTGAATATGTGCAAGGTCCCTAGCACTACGATGTATGGTTTGTGGTGCAGCTAAAAGAAACCAAAGTAATAACGTCACCCCTAGGATGATGATGTAAAGGAAACAACTACAACGAACGTCTTTCTTGCGCTTCTCGTCTCTCCATGATGATCAACCACTTGCTTCCCTATCCCAAGCCAATACCGGATACCTCACAGGGCGTCGTCAGTCGACACTTGTATAGGGAAACAATTAAAAAAGTCTCTTGCTGAAAGTCTTTAATGGAATGAAGTTGAAAATATTTATTCAGTAGTCCCTAGCTGTGAGTTCAGAGTAGGGGAAAGTTTACAGTGTGTTAAATGCACCCAAGAGTCCCGTCTTTCAACTTTCACCGCTGTTGGCGTTGACAAAACAACTTTATGTGGTCCTTGCCAGGGTGAATCAGTCCAATTCTTCTTTTTGATGGCTTTGATGAGGACGAGGTCTCCTGGCTTGGCCAAGATGGGTGCAGTTTCCTCGTGAACCGTCCTGGGGAGAGTAGCAGCGATATCATCTCTGTTAGTCAACATCCTTCTCATGTAATCTGCTGAACACACTTCTTCATCATTACCAGGATTGAATGGTCTCAAAGGTGGCAGCAAGTGTGGTTTGCCATACATGATTTCAAATGGAGACAACCCCCCTTTGGTTGGGATTATCCTCATGTAAAACAAAACTAATGGGAGGCAATAAATCCAATTTTGCCCTGTTTCTGCCATTGTTTTTCTGAGTCTTTCTTTAATAGTTCTGTTTGTGCGTTCCACCAATCCTGCAGATTGTGGGTGGTAAGCTGAATGATTCTTCAAACTGATGTTCAGTGTTGTGCCTAAATGTGATATAACTTGATTTACAAAATGTGTACCATTATCTGAGTAAATTTTCTCAGCTATTCCAAACCTAGGTACAATTTCGGCAAGCAATTTCTTTGCCACTGTGATTGCATTTGGATGTGTGCAAGGAAAAGCTTCTGTCCATTTAGAAAACATCACAAATGACCAAACAATATTTCTTTCCTTCACATTTATTCAGTTCAATAAAATCCATGCAAATGTTCTGAAATGGATAAGTAGAGGCTGGAAGAGTGCCTCTCTCAGGTTTGAAATTTCCCTGTGCAGTTTTTTGCACAGATCAGACATTTTTTACAAAACTGTGTGGCAAACTGGCTAAAACCATAGGTAGTAAAAGTTTTATTCAATGTAGATACCATCCCCCCTCTTGCTACATGCGAAACGCCATGGAGCAAGGTAGAGACTTGGTGAAACAGTTTGCGTGGTAGAACAGGCTTGCTTGCCTTACATTTGTAGAGCTTTGAAGTGTCATCAAAAATAGCTCCCTTCTTTATCCATTTGTAAATTTCAGCCTGTGGTGCTGTTTTTTGAGCCTCAACAAGAATATCATGTGATAGCTCTTCAGTCAGTGTCAGAACAGAATGAAATGTGCTTTGTCCAGGTTGCAAGCCTTGTGCAACCGCCTTTGCAGTTTGATGCGTAAAATGATTACCTTTAGAAACCGGATCATTGCCATTTTCTCTCCAGCGAGTCCTGGGTCTGCCCTGGGGTCTCCTCCCAGAGGGACGTGCCCGAAACACCTCAAGTGGGAGGCATCCAGGAGGCATCCGGATCAGATGCCCATACCACCTCAACTGGCTCCTTTCAATGTGGAGGAGCAGCGGTTCTACTCTGAGCCTCTCCCGGATGACTGAGCTCCTCACCCTATCTCTAAGGATGAGTCCAGCAATCCTCCGAAGAAAGCTCATTTCAGCTGCTTGTATCCGCGATCTCATTCTTTTGGTCATTACCCAAAGCTCATGACCATAGGTGAGGGTAGGAATGTAGATTGACTGGTAAATCGACAGCTTTGCCTTAGAGCTCACCTCTCTCTTCACCACAACAGACCGTTAACAATGTCCGCATCACTGCAGATGTTGCTCCGATTCGTCTGTCAATCTCTCGTTCCATTCTCCCCTCACTCATGAATAAGACCCCAAGATACTTAAACTCCTCCACTTGGGGCAGGAGCCTGTCCCCAACTCAGATAGGACATCCACCTTTTTCTGGCTGAGGACCATTGACTCGGACTTGGAGGTACTCATTGTCATCCCAGCTGTTTCACACTCAGCGGCAAACCGTCCCAGTAAGAACTGTAGGTCATTGCTGGATGAAGCCAGCAGGACAACATCATCTGCAAACAACGGAGATGAGATCCTGTGGTCACCAAGCATGACACCCTCCGATCCCTGGCTGCGCCTAGAAATCCTGTCCATAAAAATTATGAACAGGATCGGTGACAAAGGGCAGCCCTGGCGGAGTCCAACTCTCACTGGGAATGAGTCCGATCGAGTGTTGGCAGTACGAACCAAGCTCTCACAACGGTCGTACAGAGACCGAATAGCTCGTAACAACAAGCGCGATACCCCATACTTCCAAAGCACTCCCCACAAAAAACCACGGGGGACACGGTCGGATGCCTTCTCCAAGTCCACAAAACGCATGTAAACTGGTTGGGCAAACTCCCACGAACCCTTGAGGATTCTTGAGAGGGTAAAGAGCTGCATACCTTCCAACTACTCCAGTTTTGCCGTAATGGTTACAGTTTTCAAGACCCCATTCCGGGTTACGGCTTTATTAATCAAAATTACGGGTTTTCACTAAAAATTCAGTCAAAAATTTTAAATCGTAAAAAAAACACGAAAGCAATTCCAAACACGAGATCGCTAGGAATCGTATCTAAATTTAGAACATAGCAACACGTGATGGCGGTCGGGATGGTCATATTTACCTCCGCCAGGCCGAAAAGGCCAGGAGGAGGTTATGTTTTTGCCGAGGTTTGTCTGTGTGTTTGTCTGTTTGTCTGTCTGTCTGTCTGTTGGTTAGCAATATAACTCAAAAAGTCTTGGACGGATTTCCATGAAACTTTCAGGCGTTGTTGGAAATGGTACAAGGAAGAACTGATTAAATTTTGGGGGTGATCCGGTTCACCGTCTGGATACAGGAATTTTTTAAAGCATTTTTCAACACTGTGACATAGGGCCATTTTCAACATGTGCGCAGGCGCAATGGAGGGCGCTGGTCGTCGTGTCTGCAACACAAACTCTGCGTTCTTCAACGTTTTAGGCACAAAAGCACGTGGAAAACACTGCTGGCCTGGGCCCGCCAGCGTGCCTGTGTTTGCGCGCAACTGCAAAACCTCACACGGGCAGCTGTCTGCCGACGGATTCTTTGGCAGAAATTCCCCGGCCAGCCATAGGAGCTGCGCATTTGGCAGAAATTCACCGGCCAGCCATAGGCGCTGCGCAAAAACGAGCTCTCTGCCGGCGAAGCTTCTAAATTCTCGTTTGCCGCGGAGCGCAACCCCAAAAAAATAATATAATATAAAACCCACGGCAACCTGTCTACCCAATTTGCATCCGTCAGTGGAGGAGATGGACACAACAGCAACACTTCAGTTTATTACCTCCACCAAGGAGGCAATGCTTTTACTACTGAACCACTAATCCTATCACTATCAGATTGATTGTCATTGATTAATTGTGTGTTTATTGCACTGTCCCTGTCAAATAAACAAATAATCATTGTGAATCCAATTGCTAGTCATATGTTTACATGCTCAAGGAATCTGAAAACGTACACACAAACACTGTATGGGGGGAATTGTGGCGCTTGGCGGAGGTCTGCGCTCTCCGAGTGCTTTTCTAGTTTTTCAGTGCTGAGACAAAGTTGCTGATTTTGCCACTAAAATAACTAACCAACAGCGAATATCGGATCAACATTTGTGACGCACATGCACAGGCTGAATTTCCACCTTGGTTGAACCAGCTTTTGAAGTAGCAATACCCCTTTATTCGCCTTTCACCGGGCTCTGTGAGTAAACTGAGTAGCGTTTCTGTTCGTGGTTCGCTGCTTACACTTTCCGGAACCAGAGCTGTGTGTTGAGGTGAGGCCGACTATATCTAGCCGGTATCTCTCAACCTCATGCACCAGCTCAGGCTCCTTCCCCACCAGAGAGGTGACATTCCATGTCCCAAAAGCCAGTTTAGGATCAGACCGCCAAGGTCTCCGCCTTTGACCGCCACCTGATCCACATAGCACTGGACCCCCATGATCCCTCCTGCAGGTGGTGAGCCCACTGGAGGGCGGACCCATGTAACTCCTTCGGGCTGACCTGGCTGGGTCCCATGGGCGGAAACCTGGCCACCAGACGCTAACCATCGAGCCCCTCCCCAGGCCTGGCTCCAGGGTGGGGCTCCAGTAACCCCATACTGGGTGGGGTACACTGAATTCTTGATCTAGTATTTATCATGAGAGTACCAATAAACTAAACTAAACTAAACTACTGGGTTTGCCTGGATTGCTGAGGTAGTTTGAAAGGGGCTGGTAGACAGAATTTTGTCAATATCAAAATCTGTTTGTTTTTTTTTTCCCACAATTTTGATTTTGCTAATTGGGAGCACTGAACCTGGTGGTAGCTTATATGTAGCATATGCCAAGAGTATGGGTTGCTGGGGGGGACACAAAGGGTTAGTCGTGGTGTTATTTAAGATATGAGCAAAAAGCCTGAACAAAAAGAGAAAGCATCTCATACTTGAAGGTACCCTACTGAATTTTTGATCATTTGTTTTTTCAATCATTTTTTGATGCCTTGTGATATCGAAATGAATTGCATCCCCATTTACTTTTTTCCTTTCTGAGAAGAACTATAGGTCAGAGTACTAGTTTGTAACAACATAATTAGTGGGGCTGCAGTCCACTTTATGACCACAATATGGTACTTACTGTAATTGTGAGTTTCACACAGTGCCTTCAATAAAAGCATTTTGTTTCATTTTTGAAAGTTAAAAATACTTCAAAATCACATTTTCTGTATAAATGAAATAGTTTAATTTAGATAGAAAAAAATAACCTAACCTCTTTGTTGCCTTCTAGTTGGCTTACTGTCAGCACATCGGGGTTGAGTTTATGTTTATTAACGACATAGAGCAGTGTCAGTGGATCAGACAGAAGTTTGAGACTCCAGGAATCATGCAGTTCACAGCAGAAGAGAAGAGGATCTTGTTGGCTAGAATGGTCCAGTCCACCAGGTCTGACTGTATTCCTATATTTTACCAGCCATCTCTTTGTAAGAAGAGAAGACAAAAGAAACTTGTTTGAACCTGATGTTTTGAGCAGTGCCATTAACTACTTACAGGTTTGAGGAGTTTCTCCAGAGGAAATGGTCTTCAGAGAAGCGCTTCGGCCTGGAAGGCTGCGAATCACTAATTCCAGCCCTCAAGACCATCATTGATACCTCAAGTCAGAGTGGAGTGGAGAGTGTGATCATGGGGATGCCTCACAGGTGATGCTTCATCTGCATCTTTTCAGTTATCAAATTACGCCATAATGATAATGTGCAATGTATGCAGTATATGGTTCTGATTGTGCATGTTTTACTTTTTTTCTTAGCCTATGAACAATTAGCAGATTGTGAATCAGTCTCTGCAGACTAAAATAATGTTTCTCCTCTTCTTCCCTGTCTTCTCTCTTCAGAGGGAGGCTCAATGTGCTGGCAAATGTCATCCGGAAAGAGTTGGAACAAATTTTCTGCCAGTTTGACTCAAAGTTAGAGGCTGCAGATGAGGTGTGTAGAGATTAAAGTAGTTTTTTCCTAATTAAATGCTAGTGTTGTGAGGCTCTACAAATCATATTGTACAAAAAAAGCAGAAAAATTATTTGTACACATTTGAAATGAAGCTTTTTCACGCTAAAGAGCCATTCTGCCGAATCAGTGTATTTTACGTCCTCAGGAGAACAAGCATGAAAAACAAATGTACAGTGCATTTTATTACTGAGCAAAATGTACTGTACATTGACCTAATTACATATTTAAGATACAGTAATTTAAAAAATTGATTCGAACTGCCCAGAATACTGACAAAATACCATTTGTTATTTGTCCCTGCTCTTAAATACTACACTTAACCTTCAGAAAAGGTGTTAGTTTTGGATTGTTGTGGTACCCCCTCACCCCAACTATGCTTTAAATATTTTTTTTTTTCAAAATAAATCCATAAGTTTGTATGTAAAATACACCTTTTAGTTGTGTCCCCAGGTTTTCACTCAGTCCTGTTACCTTAACATATGTTCCCTTATGAAAAAATAATAACATTCCACAAGCAACATGTTCTGCAGAAAATTACATCATTTACTGCTTCTTAAGGTCATGGAAAGGCCAAAAGTAAGTTAACCCCTTTTTTCTTCTTTATATTTCTGAGATTATATTTGTTTATTTTACAAATACTATCCATCCATCTTCTTCCGCTTAATCCTTTTTGGGTTGGGGGGGGGGCGGCTGGAGCCTATCCCAGCATCTTTGGGCGAGAGGCAGGGTACACCCTGGACAGATCACCAGTCCATCACAGGGCCAACACAGAGAGACAGACAACCATTCACTCTCACAATCATACCTAAGGACAATTTAGAATCTCCAGTTTGATGCCAGTTAACCTAACTTGCATGTTTTTTGGTAAATAACTACAATGGGCTCAGTACTGCCATGTTATTTAGCATGGATGCCATCTGGTTGCATTTTGAGTATTTGCTAATGTTATGCTAAAAAACTTAGTCCTGTTACTTTCAGTCCTGTTACTCAAACTACAAAAATGCAACTACCTTCTGCAACGATCATCTTATAAAACATAAAGCTGCCAGAGATTGACTAATACACTTTTTGAGTATTTAAATATATGTCTTATTGTAGTCAGTACTTTCAAAATATGAAAAAAAAAAGTTGAATTTTTAAGAGTTACAACATGCACATGGCACCCATTCAGCAGAATGGCCCGAAAGCTAACGCTACAGAAGTTAACCAGGTAGCTTTGCTCAGCAGCTTTTAGCATAAAAACTAGTGACTGAGAAACACCCTGGCTCTGTGCAAAGCTCAAATTATATCACTTAATATGTCCGATCTCAGTAATTATTACCTCATATCTATTTTCTGTATGTCTCTATAAACATACAGTGCATCCGGAAAGTATTCGCAGCGCTTCACTTTTTCCACATTTTGTTATGTTACAGCCTTATTCCAGAAGGGATTAAATTCATTTGTTTCCTCAGAATTCTATACACAACACCCCATAATGACAATGTGGAAAAAAGTTTTTCTGAAATTTTTGCAAATTTATTAAAAATAAAAAACTAGGAAATCACATGTACTCACAGCCTTACTCACGGTATTCACAGCCTTTGCTCAGTATGTTGTTGATGCACCTTTGGCAGTAATTACAACCTCAAGTCTTTTTGAATATGATGCTACAAGCTTGGCACACCTATCTTTGGGCAGTTTCGCCCATTCCTCTTTGCAGCACCTCTCAAGCTCCATCAGGTTGGATGGGAAGCATCAGTGCACAGCCATTTTCAGATCTCTCCAGAGATGTTCAATTGGATTCAAATCTGGGCTCTGGCTGGGCCACTCCTTTTTTTTTTTTTTTTTTGTTACTTATTTGTACCCGTAGGTAGACTTGGTTTGCAGTCTGGTGACAAGCCACTGGCTGCTGGTCGCTGCGTGCGCGAGCGCCCTAAACCTACATGTTTTGGTATGCGGGAGGAAACCGGAGAAATCCCGGAGTAAACCCGCGCAACACGGGGAGAACATGCAAACTCCACACAGCTCACTGTTGGTCGGGGGCTGGGATCGAACCCACGATCTCATGATCCCCGCGGTCCCCCGGCCGAGGGTAAAACTGTGCTGCCACAGTGCTAAACCACTGCGCCACTGTGCAGCCCAGAAGCCCCTTTGATATCTTGGCTGTGTACTTACGGTCGTTGTCCTGCTGAAAGATGAACCGTTGCCCCAGTCTGAGGTCAAGAGCACTATGGAGCAGTTTTTTATCCAGGATGTCTCTGTACATTGCTGCATTCACCTTTCCCTCTATCCTGACTTGTCTCCCAGTTCCTGTTGCTGAAAAACATCCCCACAGCATGATGCTGCTACCAACATTGGCATTGGTATGAGTGGTGCCAGGTTTCCTCCAAACATGACACCTGGCATTCACGCCAGAGAGTTCAATCTTTGTCTCATCAGTCCAGAGAATTTTGTTTCTCATGGTCTGAGAGTCCTTCAGGTGCCTTTTGGCAAACTCCAGGCAGGCTGCCATGTGCCTTTTACTAAGGAGTGGCTTCCTTATGGCCACTCTACCATGCAGGCCTGATTGGTGGATTGCTACAGAGATGGTTGTCCTTCCGGAAGGTTCTCCTCTGTTCACAGGGCAACGCTGGAGCTCTGACAGAGTGACCATCGGGTCCTTGGTCACCTCCCTGACTAAAGGCCCTTCTTCCCTGATCACTCAGTTTAGACGGCCGGCCAGCTCTAGGAAGAGTCCTGGTGGTTCCAAACTTCTTCCATTTATGGATGATGGAGGCCACTGTGCTCATTGGGACCTTCAAAGCAGCAGAAATTTTTCTGTACCCTTCCCCAGATTTGTGCCTTGAGACAATCCTGTCTCGGCGGTCTACAGACAATTCCTTTGACTTCATGCTTGGTTTGTGCTCTGACATGCACTGTCAACTGTGGGACCTTATATAGACAGGTGTATGCCTTTCCAAATCATGTCCAATCAACTGAATTTACCACAGGTGGACTCCACTTAAGCTGTAGAAACATCTCAAGGACGATCAGTGGAAACAGGATGCACCTGAGCTCAATTTTGAGCCTCATGGCAAAGGCTGTGAACACTTAGGTACAGTGGGGCAAAAAAGTATTTAGTCAGCCACCAATTGTGCAAGTTCTCCCACTTAAAAGATGAGAGAGGTCTGCAATTTTCATCATAGGTATACCTCAACTATGAGAGACAAAATGAGAAAAAAAAATCCTGAAAATCATATTGAAGGATTTTTAATGAATTAATTGGTAAATTCCTCGGTAAAATAAGTATTTGGTCAATAACAAAAGTTCATCTCAATACTTTGTTATATACCCTTTGTTGGCAATGACAGAGGTCAAACGTTTTCTGTAAGTCTTCACAAGGTTTTCACACACTGTTGCTGGTATTTTGGCCCATTCCTCCATGCAGATCTCCTCTAGAGCAGTGATGTTTTGGGGCTGTCGCTGGGCAACATGGACTTTCAACTCCCTCCAAAGATTTTCTATGGGGTTGAGATCTGGAGACTGGCTAGGCCACTCCAGGACCTTGAAATGCTTCTTACAAAGCCACTCCTTCGTTGCCCGGGCAGTGTGTTTGGGATCATTGAAAGACCCAGCCACGTTTCATCTTCAATGCCCTTGCTGATGGAAGGAGGTTTTCACTCAAAATCTCACGATACATGGCCCCATTCATTCTTTCCTTTACACGGATCAGTCATCCTGGTCCCTTTGCAGAAAAACAGCCCCAAAGCATGATGTTTCCACCCGCATGCTTCACAGTAGGTATGGTGTTCTTTCTCCTCCAAACACGACAAGTTGAGTTTTTACCAGAAAGTTCTATTTTGGTTTCATGTGACCATATGACATTCTCCCAGTCCTCTTCTGGATCATCCAAATGCTCTCTAGCAAACTTCAGACGGGCCTGGACATGTACTGGCTTAAGCAGGGGGACACGTCAGGCACTGCAGGATTTGAGTCCCTGGCAGCATAGTGTGTTACTGATGGTAGCCTTTGTTACTTTGGTCCCAGCTCTCTGCAGGTCATTCACTAGGTCCCCCCATGTGGTTCTGGGATTTTTGCTCACCGTTCTCGTGATCATTTTGACCCCACGGGGTGAGATCTTGCGTGGAGCCCCAGATCGAGGGAGATTATCAGTGGTCTTGTATGTCTTCCATTTTCTAATAATTGCTCCCGCAGTTGATTTCTTCACACCAAGGTGCTTACCTATTGCAGATTCAGTCTTCCCAGCCTGGTGCAGGTCTACAATTTTGTTTCTGGTGTCCTTTGACAGCTCTTTGGTCTTGGCCATAGTGGAATTTGGAGTCTGACTGTTTGAGGTTGTGGACAGGTGTCTTTTATACTGATAACGAGTTCAAACAGGTGCCATTAATACAGGTAACAAGTGGAGGACAGAGGAGCCTCTTAAAGAAGAAGTTACAGGTCTGTGAGAGCCAGAAATCTTGCTTGTTTGTAGGTGACCAAATACTTATTTTACCAAGGAATTTACCAATTAATTCATTAAAAATCCTTCAATGTGATTTTCTGGATTTTTTTTCCCTCATTTTGTCTCTCATAGTTGAGGTATACCTATGATGAAAATTGGAGACCTCTCTCATCTTTTAAGTGGGAGAACTTGCACAATTGGTGGCTGACTAAATACTTTTTTGCCCCACTGTACATGTGATTTCTTAGTTTTTTGTTTTTAATAAATTTGCAAAAATCTCAAAAAAATGTTTTTTTTTCACATTGTCATTATGGGGTATTGTGTGTAGAATTTTGAGGAAAAAAATGAATTTAATCCCTTTTGGAATAAGGCTGTAGCATAACAAAATGTGGAAAAAGTGAAGTGCTGTGAGTACTTTTCGGATGCACTGTAAAATGAACAATATCCTAGTGCCCAGCCCAGAGACACTGATAATTCTAGTATAGTTATGCATGCACACTTAGTTTGCTACTCATAATTTACGCTTTATATCCCATGAGACATATAAAGGAATTTTAACACTGTAGGCATCTTAGTAACATAATATAAAAAAAAAAGAATCTGTGGCATCAATCAGATCTTATGTAAACGTCCTGAAACGTCATGCAGCTTCATATTTGCCATAAAGACATCCAGTGTGTTTCAGAACACTTTCATTAGTTCACTTACTCAAAAGTATCTGCAATATGTGAATTTCAACAGGGTTGTACTTACTCATGATGAAATATAAAACAAACACCTTTTCCTTTCTGACATGCCAAAATGAAAAATTAAGACATTTAAGCCGACAAGTAAGGAATGATGACTATTGTAAATTGTTGCATTTTGTCACAACCTGGCTCAGGGCCATGACAAAACGGACAAACGCCAAGCCAAAATAGCAGCAACAGTTTATTAAACTTTGTGAAAAATGGATTTGTGTAGTTTGTAGTATCAGTGGCGTAAGTGTGAATGGGTGAGCATGTACTGTGTGTCAGGTGCAAAGTGGGCAGAGCAGCACGCAGTAGCACAGACCAGAAGCAGTCCTTATATAGGTGTAGCACGGGGCCCAAGCACTCCAGCCAAGCAGGAACACTTGCAACCTGAAATAAAACAAACTGTTACAGCTGCTGCAAATTCCCCCAAACTGAATCCACCATGGCAGGGCCGTCACACCCACACCCACACCCATAAAGTCAGTGATTCTGCCCTAACAGAATCACAACCTACTACAAATGATACAAACTATTAAAACAATACCACCTGTAGGCACCATCATCATCCACCGTCTGTTACCATCCACTCTCAGCAACCCTGGTACCTGAGAAGCAAATTTAAGAGAACAGGCAGGTTTAACAGCAGATAACAGGTAACCATACAGGGTGGACTAAAACAGTACAGGGTTGTAATCAACTCTCGTGAAGTACAGATGCCCGTGACAGTTCATCTGCTATAATGTTTTCTGACCCTTTAATATACAGGACATCTAAATCATAGGCCTGAAAACAGGGACCACCTCAGCAGTCTCTGATTCGGTGACCTCAAGGAATGTAAAAACGTAAGGGGACTGTGGTCAGTGTAACCAACTAGGAGTGCTACACCTCTGACATACACTTCAAAGTGTTGCAGGGCCCAGATCAAAGGGCCTCCTTCTCTGTAACCAAATAGTTGTACTGGTGACAGTTAAACTTTTTAGAGAAGAAGCAAACAGGCCTCAATACACCCTCATCCCCCTGGAGCAGGACAGCACCAGCCCCAACTTGGCTAGCATCCACCTGGAGCATGAACGGCTTATCAAATTGTGGAGCAACCAAGACAGGAAAAGAACAAAGCAAAGAGTTTACATTGTCAAATGCTTGTTGGCAATCAGCAGACCATACAAACTTGGCCTTGGCCTTTGGCAGTTTGGTCAAAGGAAAAGTAATGGTTGAAAAGTTTTTACAGAAAGCTCTGTAATAACCCACAAATCCTAAAAACCGCTGAAGTGAGATGAGAGAGAGATACTTTATTTCGAACAAAAAAAGCAAAAAACAAAATAAATGGCAAGTGCAATAAAAGTGATCGTGTAGAGTGATCGAAAGGGAGAAGGAAGAAGTTAACACTTATTTACTCCAACTCCTCTTTTCCCTAAATACAACCCATGTGAAATATATACATATTACCTCAATTAAGAACCCCAAGTAGACAGTTAATTATATTTTATACATAACAACATTGACACCCATCCATTCCTACATACAGTATCTCACAAAAGTGAGTACACCCCTCACATTTTTGTAAATATTTTATTATATCTTTTCATGGGACAACACTGAAGATATGACACTTTGATACAATGTAAAGTAGTCAGGGTACAGCTTGTATAACAGTGTGAATTTGCTGTCCCCTCAAAATAACTCAGCACACAGCCATTAATGGCTAAATCGCTGGCAAAAAAAGTGAGTACACCCGTAAGTGAAAATGTCCAAATTGTGCCCAATTAGCCATTTTCCCTCCCCGGTGTCATGTGACTCATTAGTGTTAAAAGGTCTCGGGTGTGAATGGGGAGCAGGTGTGTTAAATTTGGTGTTATCGCTCTCACACTCTCTCATACTGGTCACTGGAAGTTCAACATGGCACCTCATGGCAAAGAACTCTCTGAGGATCTGAAAAAAAAAACAAAAACTGTTGCTCTATATAAAGATGGGCTAGGCTGTAAGAAGATTGCCAACACCCTGAAACTGAACTGCAGTATGGTACCCAAGACCATACAGTGGTTTAAAAGGACAGGTTCCACTCAGAACAGGCCTTGCCATGGTCAACCAACGAAGTTGAGTGCATGTTCTCTGCATCATATCCAGAGGTTTTCTTTCGAAAACAGACGTATGAGTGCTGCCGACACTGCTGCAGAGGTTGAAGGGGTGGGGGGTCAGCCTGTCATCGCTCAGACAATGTGCCGCACACTGCATCAAATCTGTGTGCATGGCTGTCGTCCCAGAAGGAAGCCCCTTTTAAAGATGATGCACAAGAAAGCCCGCAAACAGTTTGCTGAAGACAAGCAGACTAAGGACATGGATTGCTGGAACCATGTCCTGTGATCTGATGAAACCAAGAGAAATTTATTTGGTTCAGATGGTGTCAAGCGTGTGTGGCCGCAACCAGGTGAGGAGTACAAAGACAAGTGTGTCTTGCCTACAGTCAAGCATGGTGGTGGGAGTGTCATGGTTTGGGGCTGCATGAGTGCTGCCGGCAGTGGGGAGCTACAGTTCATTGAGGGAGCCATGAATGCCAACATGTACTGTGACATATTGATCCCCTCCCATCAGAAACTGGGCTGCAGGGCAGTATTCCAACATGATAACCACCCCAAACACACCTCCAAGACGACCACTGCCTTGCTAAAGTAACTGAGGGTAAAGGTGATGGACTGGCCAAGCATGTCCCCAGACCTAAACCCTATTGAGCATCTGTGGGGCATCCTCAAACTGAAGGTGGAGGAGTGCAAGGTCTCTAACACCACAATGTCGTCATGGAGGAGTGGAAGAGGATTCCAGTGGTAACCTGTGAAGCTCTAGTGAACTCCATGCCCAAGAGAATTAAGGCAGTGCTGGAAAATAATGGTGGCCACACAAAATATTGACACTTCGGGCACAATTTGGACATTTTCACTTAGGGGTGTACTCACTTTTGTTGCCAGCGGTTTAGACATTAATGGCTGTGTGTTGAGTTATTTTGAAGGGGCAGCAAATTTGCACTGTTATACAAGCTGTACACTGACTACTTTACATTGTATCAAAGTGTCATATCGTCAGTGTTGTCCTGAGAAAAGCTATAATAAAATATTTCCAAAAATGTGAGGGGTGTACTCACTTTTGTGAGATACTGTACATACCGTCCATACATCTATACCCAGCCCCAAACAACACGGATATACACAGTACCGTTCCACCTACCATACCATAGTGTCCCAGAGTGAGTTTAGTGCATCTTATATATTAATACTACACCTCTAACATATATCCTTTTAGCAAATAATGCTTATACCTCTTTTTGAATTGACTGGTTGATTGGTTTGTACATAGTTTCAGTTCCAGCTCAACTGTTCCACAAATCCACCCCACCGACAGATATGCACATACTTTTCTTTGTTGTTTCATCCCTTAGGCTTTGTGAAGTTTAAGTCTCCTCTCAAATTATAATCATTGTCTCTTTTTTGAATATTTTTTTGTATATTAGTTGGGAGTTGATTATTAGTTGTCCTGTACATTACTTGTGCTGTCTTATCCATCCATCCATCCATCTTCTACCGCTTTTCCGGAGGTCCGGGTCGCGGAGGCAGCAGTTCAAGCAGAGAAGCCCAGACTTCCCTCTCCCCAGCCACCTGCTCCAGCTCTTCAGAGGGGACACCAAGGCGTTCCCAGACTAGCTGGGAGACATAGTCTCTCCACCGAGTCCTGGGTCTGCCCCGGGGTCTCCTCCCAGTGGGACGTGCCTGAAACACCTCAAGTGGGAGGCGTCCAGGAGGCATCCTAATCAGATGCCCATACCACCTCAACTGACTCCTTTCAATGTGGAGGAGCAGCGGTTCTACTCTGAGCCTCTCCCGGATGACTGAGCTCCTCACCCTATCTCTGAGGGTGAGTCCAGCAATCCTACGGAGAAAGCTCATTTCAGCCGCTTGTATCCGCGATCTCGTTCTTTCGGTCATTACCCAAAGCTCGTGACCATAGGTGAGAGTAGGAACGTAGATTGACTGGTAAATTGACAGCTTTGCCTTAGAACTAAGCTCCCTCTTCACCACAACAGACCGGTACAACGTCCGCATCACTGCAGATCCCTCATGGATCGTCACCTTATCGTGGTGGGGGGGTTTGCGTGCCCCAGTGATCCCAGGAGCTATGTTGTCCGGGGCAATTTGCCTCTGATAGGGTCTCCCAAGACAAACTGGTCCTGGGTGAAGGGCCAGACTAAGAACGATCCAACAGACTCTCATGAATTGTATATCAAGGATTCAGTGTACCCCGCCCGGTATGGGGTTACCGGGGCCCCACCCTGGAGCCAGGCCTGGGGGAGGGGCTCGAAGGCTAGCGTCTGGTGGCCGGGTTTCCACCCATGGGACCCGGCCGGGCTCAGCCCGAAGGAGTTACATGGGTCCGCCCTCCAGTAGGTTCACCACCTGCAGGAGGGATCATGGAAGTCCGGTGCTATGTGGATTAGGTGGCAGTCAAAGGCGGAGACCTTGGCGGACTGATCCCAAGCTTTCTAAACTGGCTTTGTGCTGTCTTAAATTTAACTAAATCCATGAACTTTATGGCTTGTGACTTTAAAAACAACGAGTTGGTATGGTCTCTATATCCTACACCATTTATTATCATTATAGCTTTTTTTTGTAATGTGCATTTTGGCTGTAGGTTGGTCTTGTAGGTGTTTCCCCAGACCTCTGCACAGTAGTTAAGATATGGTAAAAATAGTGAATTGTACAGTAAGAATAATGATTTATAGTCCAAAATGTGTCTTGTCTCCCCCAGTATCCCTATACATTTTGCCAGTGTTGCAGGTCCGGTCTAGGGTGCCGTAACAGTTAAATTCCTGTATAAACAGGAGAAAAGATAAGGCAGGAGGCCGTTAGCTGCGGTTTAGTGCAGTTTCGCACGTTAGAATTTATTGATAAATTGTCACAAAACCATGCATTCTGCTTTCAGATACAATTTCTCAAACTCATGCACCTCCAGATCCAAAATACTGTACATAACAATATTGCCTTTTTTCAAAGCCATATCCACTAAAATGTTATAAACAAAAGCCTCATTGCTTCAAAAGGAATATATTAACCTTACATTTATATTAAATTGTTCACTAGTAAATTGCCAGTTTTGATCTGCTGTTAACTGAACAAAATACATTCAATAAATGTCTGTGTATCGGTACACTGTAATAGGTGAGTAACGAAACTAATATTTTACCTGTACAGTCAATCAGGAAATACCTAAGCTACAGATCTGCACTTTTTTTTTTTTTTATTTAAGTTTTTGTAAAAGGTATACAGGTCATTACAGCATTGCATTGTTTACATTTTCATCACATGTTCCCTTATTTTTTGCTATTTGACAACATTGGTAGGATAATTATTACAACACCCCCTTTTTTTTTAAAGTGAAAGAAAAAGTGAAATTAAAGAGAATAAAATAAAAAAACCAAACAAACAAACAAACAGAACAGCAAAAAACAAACAAACAGAAAATTAAGTAATTAAAAGTAAAAGAGCATCTGAGTAGTGTTGGAACAAAGAGCGGGACCATTATTGAAATGGTATTTGTCAAAGATTAGATCTAATGGAAGACACATATGCGATCCAGGGTTGCCAAAAGTTCATGAACCCATCCATGTCCTGTCTCAGTGCGAATGTCAACTTTTCCATCGAGTAAATGTCTTGAATCACGTTAATCCAATCTTCAGGTGTAGGACAGTCCTTCAGCATCGATTTTTTAGTTAGGGCTTTTTTACTTGCCAATATTAAAACACTGAATAAGTATTTATCTCCTCGTCTTTCCAGTGAGTCCGGTAGTAAACCCAAATACAAAGTTACAAAAGAAAAGGGAACTGTTATTTTGAATATTTTCCCCAATATTGTCTGTGCATTGGTCCAATATTGGTGGATAACTGGGCATGACCAAAACACATGAAAATGATTTGCAGTCTTTTCACCACACAAGCGCCAACAGTTCAACCCCTTATGGGTAAATTTGTTTTGTGCAGGTGTTCTGAAAAATCTTACCAAATTTTTCCATCCAAATTCTCTCCACTGCAGGGATGAGGTACTTTTCCATTGCTGTTTATTTAGCTTTTCCCATATTTCCAATTGTAAAGTGAAATTTCCCTCTTTTTCCCATCTCTCTTTTATATATGATGTGTTGTCTCCTTTTAAGTCTTGAAGACCTTGGTATATTTTAGAAATGTATCTGATCCCTGGGATCCCTTTATATGCCATTAAGAAGACCTTCAGAACACCTGACTGGGCCCTTTCCAAATCCTCCTTTTTAAGTATATTGTTTATGTGGTGTCTAAGCTGAAAGAACCTGTAAAGATCTTGATTTATTAGACCTTGTTTTTTCAAATCTTCAAAACTTCTTAAAGTTTGCCCCTTAAAAAAATCGTAATATTTTATCAGCCCTTTCTCTTTCCACTCTTTAAATCTAGTGTCTGTTTTATTGGGGGTAGTCTTGATCATAGGCAATCCATTGCAGAAGTCGATAGGGCTCTTTAGCTTGATTCTCTCTGACTATCTTAAACCAAATTTTTAGCGGGGTCTCTATCCATGGGTTAGTGTTATTCAAGAGTTTAGGTAAGGCATTGTTCCCTATTATCGCCTGTAGGGGGATGTCACTTGTTATTTGGCATTCTATCTCCTTCCATTGTGCAGTGTAGACTGGGTTACATACCTCTATTAAGATAAGATAAGATAAGATAAGCCTTTATTAGTCCCACAATGGGGAAATTCCAGGATTGCAACAGCACAGGGATAGCAACACTCAGAGCAACAATCAGAAGGCAAGAAAAAAAACAACAAGCAAGCAAGAGCAATTATTATTATAATTAATTAATTATAATTAATATAATTATTATTATTATAATTATTAAAGTTTTAATTTGTGCGGCTTTAAAATAGTCCCTGATATTTGACAGCGTGAGCCCACCTTTGTCTTTGTTTAGCTGTAAGGTTCTATATCTGATTCTAGGTCTCTTGCCCTGCCATATGAATCTTGAGATCCTTCTGACCAGCTCCTGCCATGTTTTTTTGGGAGGTTCTACCGGTATTGTTTGGAAAAGGTATAGAAGACGTGGAAGTATATTCATTTTGACTGCTTCAGTTCTTTGTGCAGTACCTAAGAATGGTATCATATTCCATCTTGCTAGGTCAGATTTTATTTTTGTCACCAGTGGATCATAGTTTAGTGTTATAATTTTGTTGAGTTGTTTCGGGATATTGACCCCCAGATATTTCATAGATTCCAACTCCCAGTTAGTTTTGAGTTCACTTAGTGAATAATGATTTGGGTCATAGTTGAATGTTAAAACTTGGGTTTTATGCATGTTTAATTTGTACCCCGATAAATCTCCATAGTCTGAAAAAACTGAGATTAGTTCTGGTAAAGAAGTGTCTGGCTGCCCTAGGTATATTAAAATGTCATCAGCAAAGAGTGCTATTTTATGTTCCTTCTGACCAAGTGTAATACCTTGAATTTCTTGATTTTGTCTTATCCATTGGCTCAGAGGTTCTATGAAGATTGCAAAGAGCAGTGGAGACAGGGGGCAGCCTTGACAACATCCTCTTTCCAGCTCAAAAGATGATGATAAATTATCGTTAATCCTTATTTTAGCTGTTGGTTTTTTATATAATGCCTGTATAGTTCTAATGAAGTTGTTATGAAAATTGAAACTGGATAAGATTCTATATAGGAAAGACCAGTCAACCGAATCGAATGCTTTTTCAGCATCTAATCCCAATACGACTGCATTTAAGTTATATTTTTTTATATGATGAATTATGTGTAAAGTGCGTCGAATGTTGTCTTGTGTCTGTCTTTGTCTTATAAAACCTGTTTGGTCTAAGTGAATTCAGTCTGTCAGTATGTTTTCTAACCTTTTGGCAAGGATAATGGTAAAAAGCTTATAGTCCTGATTTAATACACTGATTGGTCTGTAGTTGGAGCATTCTAGTTTATCCTTTTCAGGTTTAGGTATAACTGCAATGACCCCTTCTCTCCAGGAGGGGGGGATTTCCCCTGTGTGGAGGACATAGTTAAATGTTTTCAGGAGGAGAGGAGATAGTTGCTGTTTAAAGGTTTTGTACCATTCTGCTGTATAGCCATCTGCTCCTGGGGATTTGTTAGCTTTAAGTTTCATAATTGCTTTTTCCAATTCTTTAGGTTGTATTTCTGACAGTAGTGTTTTATTTTGTGATTCCGTAAGTTGGGGAAGGTTTAATGTGTTGAGGAATGTCTCGGATGCGTTTTTGTTTTTTGTGGGAGTATAAGTTCTTATAGTAATTCTCGAAGCTTTTAAGAATATCCTGAATTCTGAATTTTATTTCCTTTGATACTGGGTCTCTGATTTTGTAGATTGCTCTTTCTGTTTGTTGTTTCCTCAATTTATAGGCTAGTAATTTTGCCGATTTACTGCCTGCTTCATAGTGTTTTTGTTTCAGAAATGTAAGTTTCTTCTGGATTTCTATTGTGTAGATCTCATTTATTTGATTTTTAATTTCTTTAATCTTGAGCGAGCCATTAGAATGAGTGTTGTCTTTGTGTTCTTTTTCTAGGTTCTTGAGTTCTGACTCTAGTGTGATTAGTTTTTCTTGTCTCAGTTTCTTTTGGGTTGCCAGTTTTGCAATAATTTTTCCCCTTATTACAGCTTTGCACGCATCCCACAGTATTAAAGGGGATACTTCTCCATTATCGTTTTCTTCCAAATATCTGAGAATATCTGATTCCAATTCATCTTTCAGTGGTCCTTTCAGGACATTTGAATTCAACCTCCAGGAAAATGTATTATTTGTGTATTTTTGGATGTTTAAGTCCATATAGATCGGACTGTGGTCAGAGAGATCCATCAGTCCTATTTTACATGTTTTTACTCTTCCAATGTCTCTATTAAACATAAAAAAGTAATCAATCCTTGAGTAAGATGAATGTGGCGTTGAATAAAAAGTATAATCTTTTACATTGGGGTTGAATTCCCTCCATACGTCACAGATTCCCATTTCTTTTAATAGCATCCGAGTTTTCCTACTTTGAGTGTTATTTTGATGTGAAGAATTACCTGTTGCATCCCAGTATGGATTCAGTCTTAGATTGAAGTCTCCACCACATATCACTAAACCTTGGGCTTTAGTTATCATTAGGTCGAATACATTTTTATAAAATTTCCATTTAACCCCTGGTGGTGCATATACATTCAGCAGGGTGATATCTTCTCCCTCTAGCCGCCCAATTACCAAACTGTACCTCCCTTCTTTATCTTTGTGTTCTGATTTTTTTTCAAATGTAATTTTGGTTGATATCAATGTCGCTACTCCCCTCCTCCTCCCTGACTTATATGAAGATGAAGAGATCATTTTAAACCCTTGTCTATTGAGTTTAGTGTGTTCCACGTCTGTTAGGTGGGTTTCTTGTAAAAATATTATTTCTGCTTTGTCTTTTTTCATTTTGCGTAGAATCTTGGATCTTTTAACTGGATTCAGGATCCCTTTTACATTATATGAGGCTATTTTGGTTACACCCCGTTTCTCCATTGTATTTTCTTATTTAGTATAACAGTGTGGTGGCCCTCTTTTTTGCTACTCAGAAACTGAAAGAACATTAAGAACCTAAAAAACATTAAGAACATAGTGTACGAAACTTTAAAACAAAAAACTGTCAAAAGAACTTCCTGAGCTGAGGTCTTTTTAAAGACCCTGGAAGAGCCTTGATGGAGTGTAGGCTCTGAGGGAAATTCCTCAAACTCTGTTACGTGTTGAGGGCCCTCTCTTACCCCTGTAAGTTGTAATGATTTTTTTTTTTTTTTTTTTTTTTAATGCCTATACCCTATGAGATTGTGTGCACCTTCCCACCCCCATCACAGCAAACATTCACTCTTATACAGTATTTATTAGTGTAGGGAGAACATGTGGGTCATTGTTACATTTCTATTTTAACAAGTTTTTTTTTTTTCCCCTTTAAATTAGGAAGACATTTGTTTCTAATGCTATAACTGCTTCGTGAAAGGTTTTACCACATGCTGATTCTGCATCTCCTTTAATGTTTGTTACCTTGTAGGAGGGGGGATGGAAGTGCAGAATGACTGAAAAGACAAAAAAACAAAAAGGTCGCTGTTCCTTCCTGGAACTGGAAAGCTTATCTTTGTAGCTCTGGGGCTGGGTTTCCCGCTGCTGGCCCGTGGATTTTGAAGGTCTCTGAGTGGACCACGTTTGAGCTCTGATCCTCTGGCTCAGGTCCGCTGCGGGTTTAAACACCGATACGGGGAGCCCTCTTCTCGCCATGTCAATTGTTGCTTCTTCCGCTGAATTATAGAGACATGACTCTTCACCGTAAAAGACCCTTAACTTCGCAGGAAATGGCGTCTGAAAGCGTAGATTCTGTTCTCGTAGAACCTTTTTGGCGTCGTTATATTCCCGTCGCTTTTTAAGAACCTCCGGGGCGTAATCATGCTCCACGAAGACTTTTCTCTCTTGGTGCATAAATCCTTTTTTCTGCCAAGCCCGTCTTACAACCTCTTGTTTTATTTTGAAATCGGAGAATCTTACCACCACCGAACGTGGGGGCGCTTCTGCCGCTGGCTTTGCGGCTAATGTACGATGGGCCTTTTCTATCTTCAAATCGGTGGTTTGTGGAATATCCAACTTCTCTCTCAATAAGGATTCCACGCATTCCGCCATTGTGTTGAAACTATCTTCAGCTCCTTCTTTCAGACCGTGAATTCTGATGTTGTCTCATCTTTGTCTTCCTTCTTGGTCGGTTAGCTTAGCCTCCAGCCTTGACTGTTTTTTGTGTAAATCCAGCATAGAATCTTCAAGCACTTTTATTCTTTCTTCAGCTTCCAAGATTCGGTTTTCGGCCTGGTCCATTCTGCTGTTCGTCCTTTTTAATTCCTCTCTGAATTCATGAAATTCGGCTCGAAATCGTCGTAATTCATCAAATAGCGATTTCAAGCTAACCTTTTTGTTAGCTAGGTTCAGCTCCTCGTCTTCTGAACGGAGGTCCTCCGATTCAGATTCTGCGCTGGACATTCCCCAGGTCAGGACACTGCGCGTCCTGACCTGGGGAATGTCAGTTTCTTCTGTTTTTGGTTAGGCATGGTGTTTTTGTCTTTTGATTTTTATTCTTCCAAAAATCCGTTAAGTCTGATTTTGAAGATGTTTTCCTTGGATTGGGTCTGGGAGCTTCAGCGTTAAGTTGCTATCACCATGGCGTCCAGACCGGAAGTCCTCTGCACTTTTTTTTAATATTAAAACATTCCCAATGTACCAAAACACAATTACAAACACTTTAAACAATAATACGTACAAAAGTACACCAAAAAGTAAAACAAAGGATCTAAATGTGAAGGAGCCGTCTTTAGAAACAGGCTTCATCACACCAAATCTATTTTCAATATGTTAACCCTTGCAAAACATCCTCAGCATTCACTGACATTAGTAGCGGCAAACGTATGAAGTCATGTGGGTTTCCAATGTGTTTTAACATTTTACTAACCTGTATAAACACGAGAAAAGATAACACAGGAGGCCGTTAGCTGTGGTTTAGTGCGGTTTCACACGGTAGAATGAGGAAATCGTGCGAGAGTTTGTTTACAGGGAGTTCCTCCCTGAAGAAAGAAGAGAGGCACAGTCCACACTGCCACCTTGTGGCGGAACACTTGAATGCAAAATTATTCACAAAATAATGAATTGGCCCTTATTTCTTAACTGTTAGTGTCATTTAGAGAAACATATTAGCATAAAGTGCCATGAGCAATTTAAATGCACTCATAAAATGTGACCACACATTTTGTGGGCGTCACACCAACTTCGCCCATATGTGAGTGATGTGAGGTTTCCAGCAGATTTTATTGTCTCGCGTCACCCCCAGAAACTTATTTTCCTGTACTATTTCAATTCTTGTATCATCTATCATTACCATTACTTCATGATTTATTTTATAATTTCCAAACAACTTAATCTTTGGTTTTTTTCTTTTTCAGATTTACAGATTATTTATTTTTGTTGAACCACTGCGTTAACCTTTTCATTTCTGTTGTGACCACCTCTAAAATCTGCTGAAAATTCTCACCAGTGCACAGAGGGCTGGTGGAAAATGGCTTCACCTGAGAAACATGGAAAGTAGGACAGATGCAGAGAGCAGGGGGAAGAGACAGGCGGACAGCAACTGGATTGATTATGTGCGAGATGGGGTAAGGACCAATGAAGCGAGGAGTGAGCTTCTTGGACTCAGTTTTAAGGGTGATGTGTTTCATGGATAACCATACCTTCTGCCCAACCCAGTAAGGAGGGGCCAGGGTCCTCCGGCGGTTGGCGATCTCAGAGTTGCGCCCCACAGTGCAGCGGAGTGCAGCCCTGGTGGTCCTCCAAATCCGGTGACAGTGCTGGATGTGAGACTGGACCAGTGGAACAGCGATCCCTACCTCCCCCTCTGGGAACAGGGGGGGAGGTTGTAACCCAAGGACACCTTGAAGGGGAGAGACCTGTAGCCGCAGAAGTGGCGGAGTTGTGTGCATGCTCAATCCAAGGTAGGTACGTACTCCAGGGTGCAGGATGGGAGGCCGTTACACACCTCAGGGCTGCCTCCAGTTCTTGATTGGCACATTCGCACTGGCCATTACTCTGAGGGTGGTATCCCAAGGACAAGCTGACCGTTGCCCCAATGGCCTTGCAAAAGGATCACCACACCTGGGAGACAAACTGAGGACCTCGGTTCAAGACTACGTCCACCGAGATCCCATGAAGGCAGACAACATGCAGCACGAACAGGTCAGCTGTCTCCTTGGCAGACAGGAGCTTATTTAGGGGGATGAAATGATCTGCCTTTGAAAACCTGTCCACGATGGTGAGAATGACTGTATGTCCAGCAGAGGGGGGAAGCCCAGTCACAAAATCCAAAGCCACATGGGACCATGGTCTGCTGGGGATGGGTAGGGGGTGCAGCAGTCCCGAGGGGGAAGAAGAGGATGATTTCCCAGTGGCGCACTGGGGACAAGACCAGATGAACTCTGTGATGTCCCTCCTCATTGATGGCCACCAGAAGGTCCTTTGCAGCTGAGACAAGATGCGAGATACGCCGGAATGACACATGACCTTAGAAGAGTGCAACCAATCAATGACCTCACCACGGACCAAGGAAGAAACATAAACCCGTCCCACTGGGCCCCCACCCAGGTTGGGCTTCACGTCCTGCACTCTCTTGACCCTCTCCTTGATCTCCCAGGAGAGCATGCTGACCACACACGAGGGAGACACAATAAGATGTGGCTCAGGCAACGGCGTGTCAGGGGAGAACTGTATCGAGAGAGCATCAGGCTTGGTGTTTTTGGACCCCAGGCAGTAGGTGATGGTAAAATTAAACCTGCCAAAGAACAGGGACCAGCGGGCTTGTCTCGAGTTCAGCCGTTTAGCCGTTCTGAGGTACTCCAAGTTCTTATCAAATCAAATCAAAATCAAATCAAATCATACTTTATTGTCATATTGCTGTACATACAACTGTAGTGCAGGCAAGATGAAATTGCGTTTCTCTCGGCATCCATATAAGAAGCAGCATGATTAAGACACATTCCCACATAGCCCCCCCCACCCCCACCCCCCCATCCATTCACACATCCCTGAGACATACTTGGGGAAAAAAAAAAAAAAGAAGAAGAACTAACTAACTAACTACTAACTAACCTGCACTTATATAGCGCTTTTCTAGTCACAAAGACCACTCAAAGCGCTTTCATTAATACTAACCCTCTATTCTAAGGGCCTATAGGAAACAAATATCTAGGGACAATTTAGAACAGCCAATTAACCTAACATGCATGTTTTTGGCATGTGGGAGGAAACCGGAGAAATCCCGGAGTAAACCCACGCAACACGGGGAGAACATGCAAACTCCACACAGATCACTGTTGGTCGGGGGCTGGGATCGAACCCACGATCCCCACAATCCCCCGGCCAAGGGTAAACTGTGCTGCCGCAGTGCTAACCACTGCGCCACCGTGCAGCCCTAACTATAATATACAAAATGTCCGTAGGTGCAGTAGTGTGTATGAGAGATTCTGGGTCAACTGTTCAGCATCCTGACAGCTTGTGGAAGGAAGCTGCTAATCAGTCTGGAGGTTCTGCCTCTGATGCTCCGGAATCGTTTACCAGATGGGAGAAGTTCAAAGTGTTTATGCAGAGGGTGAGAACGGTCCTTGACAATGTTCAGTGCCCTGCTCCTACAACGGTTCTGAAAAAGTTCTTGGACAGAGGGGAGGGAGACTCCAATTACCCTCTCCGCCCCCTTGACTATCCTCTGCAGGGCTTTTTTGTCTGACATACTGCAACTGGAATACCATGTAGCAATGCAGTACGTCAGAACACTCTCCACCACACCTCTGTAGAAGGTCCTGAGGATGCAGATGGGGAGAGAGGCCTGTTTGAGTTTCCTCAAGAAGTGCAGTCTCTGCTGAGCCCGCTTCCTGATCTCCAAGGAATTCTTGGTCAGTCCAAACCACGAACAGGAGCATGGCTCCCTCCAATCAGTGGTGCCACTCCTCCAAGGCCAATTTGACTGCCAGCAACTCCCGATTCCCCACATCGTAGTTCCTTTAGGCTGGAGACAGATGTCAGGAGAAGTAGGCGCAGGGGTGGACCTTATTGTTGGAGATCGAGCACTGAGACAGGACCGCCCCCACTCCGGAGTCCGAGGCATCCACCTCCACCAGGAACTGCAAGCGAGGATCCACCTGGGCAAGGATAGGGGGAGAGGAGAAGCCAGACTTTAATTCAGAGAACACCACATCAGCCTCTTCGGGCCACCTAAAAGGGACCACCTAAAAGGGAGGTGAGGTGGGTGAGAGGCAGGGCAACCACGCTGTAGTCGCGGATAAAGCACCGGTAAAAAATTGGTGAATCCCAGGAACTGCTGCAGCTGCCTATGGGAAGAAGGATCAGGCCACTCCACCATTGCCTTCACCTTACCTGGGTCAGCCCGGATCTCTTTATGGGCAATGACAAACCCCAGGAAGGTGGTAGAGGATGTATGGAACTCACACTTCTCAGCCTTGACATAGAGTTGATTCTCCAGCAGCTGCTGAAGGACTGCACTCGATGTGCATGTGCACCCGATGCTCCTCTAAAGAACAAGAAAAAATGAGAATGTCATCCAGGTACACAAACACAAAGGAATCCAGGAAGTCCCTCAGCACGTTGTTGATGAGCAGTTGGAACACTGCTGGCACGTTCGTCAACCCAAACGGCCCCCTGAAGTGAGTCAAAGGCAGAGTTAATGAGCGGCAGAGTGTGCTTGTCTTTCACAGTGATGTTATTAAGTTCCCTAAAATCAATGCAGGGTTGAAGGGAGCCGTCCTTTTTACCCACAAAAAAAAATCCCGCCCCCACTGTTGATGAAGAAGGCCTGATGATGCCTGAGCTTAATGACTCCTTAATGTATTTATCCATCGCCTCCCGCTCCGGGGCAGAGAGACTATAAAGCCTACTGGATGGCAACGGGGCTCCCGGAAGGAGGTTAATGGCGCAGTCATAAGGGTGGTGGAGGGGTAGAGAAAGTGCCTTGGCTTTACTGAAAACTGGAGCGAGGTAATGGTATTCAGGGGGAACCAAGGTGAGTTCGGCCATGTGGGTTGGTGGGGAAGTAGACAGAGGGAGAACAGGCTGCAGACTGTAAACAGGCGGCTAAGCAAAAAGTGCTCCATGAAATAACCCTCCCTGCCTGCCAATCAATAACTGGGTTGTGGAGTCTTAACCAGAGATACCCTAAAATGACAGGGGAGGTAGAGATGGGCAAAACAAAAAAAAACTCAAGTGCTCCCGATGGTTACCTGAAACCAAAATTGAAATGGGGGCAGTTTTCTTAGTGACTCTGGTGAGTGGCTCTCTGGAAACAGCAACCAAATTCAGTGGTTTCCAGATTTTGACAAGGGCACTTCAGCCGGGTTGCTAGACTCTCCGAAATGAAGCTCTTTTCTGCGCATGAATCAGTGAGAGCAGTAGTGGAAAAATCAGTGTGACAGTGCTGAAAGCGAATGGGCAAAACCAGTTGTGTAAGGGTTCTAGACTTTCCCACGTCCGTTAGCCCCCTACTGTCACAGATCCCCCCCCACCCCAGGCTGGTTGGGACAGGAAGCGACCTCGTATCGGCACTATTGCAATACATGCAGAACCCGAGATCGCAGCAGCGCTGTCGTTCAGCGGGAGGCAACCTAGACCGGCCCAACAACATGGGCTGCAGGATGGCGCAGTGGTTAGCACCGCGGCAGCACAGTTTACTCTCGGCCGGGGGATCGCGGGGATCATGAGATCGTGGGTTCGATCCCTGCCCCTGGCCAACAGTGATCTGTGTGGAGTTTGCATGTTCTCCCCGTGTTTGCGTGGGTTTACTCCGGGATTTCTCCGGTTTCCTCCTACATGCCAAAAACATGCAGGTTAGGGAGTTAAGGGGTGCTTGCGCACGCAGCAACCGGCAGCTGGTGGCTTGTCACCAGACTGCAGAACAAATCTACCTATGGGTACAAAATAAGTCAAAAAAAAAAAATAGGTTCCCCGGTGTCAGAGGGTTCGGAGGGGGGAGGGCAGGGAGAAGAGACTGAGAGGGAGAACGCGGCTGAGAGCCCGAGCGATTAGTAAGACGGCACTCGTTGGCCCGCTCCCTTAAACGGTTATCTATATTGATGGCAAGGGAGATTAACTTGTGTAATGAGGAGGGTTTATCTAAATGAGCCAACTCATCCCGAAGGCTAGGGCTAAGGCTGCGAGTGAAAATACTGCAAAGGTAAGCATCCTCCCATCCCACTTTAGCCGCCACAACCCGGAAATCAACGGAGTAATCGGCCATGGACCTGGCCCCCTGCTGGAGATTAAGAAGGCATGTGGTGAGGACATTATCCCGGTCAGAATGATCAAAAACTTGAGTGAATTCGGATCCAAATCGGTCATATGTGTAGTTGAGATAATCGGGGCAATCCATTATAGCATAAGCCCAGGCTAACGCCTGCCCCTCCAGCTGGTTCACCACATAGCTAATTTGGGTATGGTTTGTGAGGAAATCCTCTGGCACCCACTGAAAAACAAGGCTACACTGAAGGAGGAACCCTTGGGCCTTGCCCAGCCTGCTGCTAAAACGAGTTGGTGTGGGAACTGGCGTTAATCGAGGATGCTGCACTGAAGGGGAGGATGGAGGCAGCAGAACGGCTGATACCCCAGAAGCAGGCTGAGAGGGCAGTGCTGTAGAAGCTGATTGAGCCGTGAATTTATTGTGAGTTAATTGAGTTAATTGATTCAGGGTGACTTGTTGCTGGTATGTGAGTTGGTCTAAACGAGCCTCCATGATGTTAAGTCTCTGTACGGTAGCACCGTCTGCTGGGTCTGACTGGCGGAGACGTACTGACATGATTTGATACTTAGACCCAGGAGCAGACAACAAACTCAATTAGAATAACAATAATTTTATTGAAAGTGAGTGTGAGTGCGTGCAGAGTGGGAGGAGTCTGGCAACCCTGCAGAGAGGAGAGCGAAGGAGACATGAGTACTATTGCAGCACACAGATGAATATAGTGGAATAAATAATAGCCTTACGGAGCTGGGAATGGTTGGAGTGAAACAACTTGCAGCCACGTTCTCTCCCGGTTACCGTAGTCCTGTGAAGGTGAGGAAGTGCCGGTGCAGATATGTACAGTGCCCAGTGCGGAGTATTCCTTAGATGAGAAGGGAAGGGAAAAAGTCCAGTCTAGTGCTGAGGCACTTACAAGATGTCGATGAGGAAGAGGAGCCTCCAACTCCTGGAATGGGTCCTGGTCCGCCACCCGGAGTTGGGTTGGTCCGCCAGGGGGAAGGTTGACCTGTGCACAGGTAACAAGGACAACAGAGGAGGATGCAGGAGATGATAGCAGGTTAGGAGGTTGCTTACAATTGTAGAAGGGGAGGCGAAACTCCCAGCTGACGAGGAGAAGAGTCGACGATTGTAGAAAGGGAGTCGAAGCTCCCAGCTGACGAGGAGAAGAGTTGACAGACGTCTAGGAGCACTTTAGCGGTGCAGGAGCATTGACGTCTCCGTGCAGGAGTGGAGGGCTCCACTCCTTATAAAGGCTTATAAAGATTATAATTATTATTTTTTATTATTATTATTTATTATTATTATTATTATTATTATTATATACTCCTTATAAAGATTAGGGAGTGCGGGTGTGAGTGAAACCGCAGCTGTGAAACATAATTAGTGAGAGAGGGAAAAACAACACACAGCTTGGATCACCACACAAGGCGAAAATTACAAACACAGATACACGCAAGCCACATTCACATTACAAATTACACCTAAATTAAATTTAACTAATGCAAAATTGGCTACAAACCTACACAGTCCAAAGGTGGACAAGCCCCCACTTTGTCACAACCTAGCTCAGGGCCATGACAAAACGGACAAACGCCAAGCCAAAACACCAGCAACAGTTTATTAAACTTAGTGATTTATGTAGTTTGTAGTATCAGTGGTGTAAGTGTGAATGGGTGAGCATGTACTGTGTGAGTGTCAGGTGCAAAGTGGGCAGAGCAGCACACACCAGCACAGGCCAGAGGTGGAGCACGGGGCCCAAGCACTCCAGCCAAGCAGGCACATCGGCAACCTGAAATGAAACAAACTGTTACAGCTGTTGTACGTTCCCCCAAACTGAACCCACCACAGCAGGGCCATCACAATTTAAATTTACAGTGTTGAAATGAGCAAGAGTTGAAACTTCAATTGTTTTTCTACTGATATTCAGTCAAATAACTGCTAACCAACTACTCAGCTGCCAAAAATGAACTGCTGGCACAAAAATTTGTAAGCTTTAACTCTTTATTTTCTGCTCTCAGGGCTCTGGTGATGTAAAATATCACTTGGGTATGCATCACAGGAGGGTGAACCGGGTCAGTGACAAGTACATCACGCTTTCTCTTGTGGCGAATCCATCCCACCTAGAAGCTGTGGACCCAGTGGTGCAGGGGAAGACCAAAGCTGAGCAGTTCTACTGCGGTGACACTGAAGGGAAGAAGGTATGCTAACTTTTTATGCCTTCTTCTTTTGGAGTGTATGTGGAAGGTTGTTTACGAGATGAATCATTTTGCAGGTGATGTCTATTCTGCTACATGGCGATGCTGCCTTTGCAGGTCAGGGTATTGTTTATGAGACGTTTCATCTGTCTGACCTGCCATCTTACACCACCCACGGTACCATACATGTGGTGGTCAACAATCAGGTATGCATTTTTAGGCTCAGACTTAGAGGTACTACTATATATTGTGTCCATATTTGTTTCAGCTCTCAGATTTATCTACATTAACTGAGTAAAATTATCTTTCAATAAAACATGTGCAGCTACTTCACTTCAGGCACTAAAATAACAACTTGGACAGTATGATACCATAATTGGCAGTTCTGCTCATTTCCCATGACTTTGGGCTTGTGTTTTTGAGAAGTTGTTTGTAAATATGAACAGTCAGACTAAGTTTTTTGGGGCGTATGTTAGTACATACGTTTGGACTTCTTTCCTGATAAATGTTATAGGGCTAACCAGGGCTGGCCCTTGCTATCTTGGCACCCTAGGCGAGATTAGGATAAGCTCCCCCTTAATCCTTGCTATGTTCTTTTAAGTGATAGTTGTCACGCCGCGCCATTCATCAGCGGCGCCACCTGCTCACGCACCTGACAATCATCAGCGGCGAGGGATAAAGGCCGTCTCGCCCGGAGGCTCGGCCTGAAGCCGTCAGACTTCGTCCCTCACCGTTGTGAGCATACTTCCCTTCAGCGTAACCATTGTTGTAAGAAGATCACTTACCTCTTCTCTTCAGTCTTCTCCCCTGTGCACAGGTGGATTTCCCAGCGGCGGACATCTCCTCTCCATCGCCCAATCCTCGCTGCTGCACGGAGCTCCCCAGGTGGCTGTCTTCCGGGCCTCACCCCCTTGTTGTGCCAGCTGTCCTGACCCACCAAGTAAGTCCTTCTCTCGCCATAAATTCCTCCTGTGTTGGTGTATGCCCGTCACTCTCTCCCTGTGCTCTCTCCATAGGGTTGCTCGGCTGTACGGTCACCTGCCTCTGTGCCTGGAGCTGACACCATCACCAACACATTTACATCCCGCAGACACGCACTCATTCTCCCCTGCTGTTAATAAACTCTTTGAACTACTCTAAGCCTGTGTGTGTGCGTCTCCTGAGCCGTGCGTTATGTCAGTACGGCTTCAGCCGAGCGGCTCGGCGGACGGCGGGCTCGCACACCGGCTTACCACTCTCGAGGCTAGAGTGGATCAAATTGCTTATCAACAGCAGGTCATCCTAAATCAGTTAGTAATTATCACTGGCCGATTGGACCGCCTGGACCCCCAGCAGCCGTTCCCCCCGGCTCCTCAGGGTGGCGCAGCTCCTGCTGTTCCAGTGGCCGTCCAGCCAGCTCCAGTGGCACCGGCCCGACTCACACCTATTCCGACCCCCGCTCGCTTTAGCGGAAAGCTCGGCGGAGCGCGGGGGTTTGTGATGCAGTGTGAGTCCGTGTTTGACCGTGTGCCCGGAGACTTTCCCTCAGATCACAGTCGAATCGGCTACATAGGGAACCTCCTGGAGGGGCGCGCTCTAACTTGGGCCTACGCTATCATGGCGAGACCCAGTTATGCCACCCTCACCTATGCCGAGTTCGTGAGGCGCTTCCTGGAGGTGTTCGATCATTCTCGTTCCGAGGCGGTCCAGGTCGATCGGCTTCTCGCTCTCCAGCAGGGAAACCGGTCGGCCGCGGATTATGCCATCGAGTACCGGGTAGCGGCGGAGGAATTGGGCTGGGAGGAGCGCTCCCTCTGCGGCCTGTTTCTCCGCAGCCTCAATAGTGATCTGAGGGATGAACTGGCTGGACGGGATATCCCCGGAACGTTAGCGGAGCTAACCTCACTGGCTATCAGCTTGGACAACAGGCTGCGCGAGCGCTCCTCAGGACGGAAGCCGTCTGCTTCTCGCCCTCGGGGAGTCCCGCTACGCCTGCCCCAAGCTCGCCCCCTGGCGACGCCGCCACCATCGTGCCCCGAGGAGTCGGAGCCGATGGTGACGGGCTGGGCAAAGCTCTCCTCGGCAGAGAGACAGCGCCGCCGTGAGTTGGGTCTCTGCATGTATTGCGGAGACAGTCAACACACGATAGAGCTTTGCCCACAAAGGCCAAACGGCGGGGTCCGCGAGTCACTGTAGGGGGCCTCGCGGACGTCAATCGGCAAAGTCCCCTCACTCAATTAAAGCTGCCCATCCGTTTTTGCCACAACCCCACTGGGCACCTCACCCACGCACTGGTGGATTCGGGCGCAGAGGGCAGCTTCATTTCACAAGGCCTGGCAACCCGATTGGGCATCCGCTGTCGGGCATTAAAACATCCCATCTCCCTGGTCCATCTCTCCCGTGCCTCCCTTGGGAGAGTTACTCACCAAACCCTGCCCGTCCCAGTCATCATCTCAGGGAACCACCGGGAGGAGATGGTATTTTACGTCCTGCCCAACTCTGTGTCGCCCGTCATCCTGGGGTATCCCTGGCTACGCCTCCACAACCCTGTCCTGGACTGGAGGTCCGCTGGGGTATCGGCATGGAGTACCTTCTGCATGGGCACCTGCCTTCAGTCCGCTGCCTGCTCCCCATCCGCGGCTCCCCCTGTGGCGGATACAGCACCTCCGGACCTGTCACTGGTGCCTCCAGAATTTCACGACCTGGGTATGGTATTTAGCAAATCGAAAGCTATGTCTCTTCCCCCGCATCGACCATATGACTGTGCCATCAACCTCCGCCAGGGGGCTCCCCTGCCATCTGGTCGGCTCTACAGCCTGTCGGCGCCGGAGAAGGAGACCATGAATACATACCTGAAGGAATCTCTGAGCGCTGGGATTATTCGCCCATCGTCGTCACCCGTGGGGGCAGGGTTTTTCTTTGTCGGGAAAAAGGACGGATCCCTCCGCCCCTGCATAGACTACCGAGCGCTGAATGACATCACTGAGAGGGACCGTTACACCCTGCCCCTCATGGACACTGCCTTTCACTCCCTCCAGGGGGCGACCTGGTTTACCAAGCTGGATTTACGCAGCGCTTACCACCTCGTCCGGATCCGGGAGGGAGATGAATGGAAGACAGCCTTCCGTACCCCGAACGGCCACTTTGAGTATCTCGTCATGCCGTTCGGGCTGACCAACGCTCCTGCCGTCTTTCAGCGCCTCATTAATGACGTCCTCCGGGATTTCATCGGCCTTTTTGTGTTCGTCTACCTGGATGACATCCTTATCTTCTCCAGGTCCAGGGACGAGCACCAGGTCCATGTGAGGCGGGTCCTCCAAAGACTGCTGGAGAATCGTCTGTACGTGAAGGCTGAGAAATGCGAATTCTACGCTAGGACCACATCCTTCCTGGGATTCATCATCGCTCAAGATCAGGTGCTCCCAGACCCAGAGAAGGTGAAGGCGGTGGTGGAGTGGCCTACTCCCGCATCCCGGAAGCAGGTGCAACAGTTTGTTGGCTTCGCCAATTTTTACCGCCGCTTTGTCCCAAATTTCAGCTCGATCGTCGGACCGCTGACCCGCCTCACGTCCCCGAAGGTCCCGTTCCGGTGGACTGAAGAGGTCGCTGCTGCCTTTAGGGCGCTGAAGGCGGAGTTCTCCTCCTCCCGGGTCCTTCGCCAGGTCGACCCCGCGCTGCAGTGCATTGTGGAGGTGGACGCATCGGACACGGGAGTGGGAGCAGTGTTATCCCAGCGGTCACCTGACGATGGCACCAAACGACCGTGCGCCTTCTTCTCCCGGCGCCTGTCCCCGGCGGAGAGGAACTACGATGTGGGGGACAGAGAGCTCCTGGCCATTAAACTCGCCTTACAGGAGTGGCGCCACTGGCTAGAGGGGGCGGACCTGCCGTTTGTGGTCCTGACGGACCACAAGAACTTAGAGTATTTACGATCTGCCAAGCGCCTGAATGCCCGCCAGGCGCGCTGGTCTTTGTTCTTCGCCAGGTTCCGCTTCTCGATCACCTTCAGGCCGGGCTCCAAAAACGGCCTGCCTGACGCCCTCTCTAGGCAGTTCACCCCCGTGGAGGCTGAGGAGACGCCCCACACTATCCTGCCCAGGTCGTGCGTCCTCGGTGCCATCTCTTGGGACATTGAAGACAAGATCCGGAAGGCGCAGGAGGTGGAACCTGATCCTGGCGGCGGACCGGAGGGAAGACTGTTCGTCCCATCTGCGGTCCGAGGAGAGGTCATCCACTGGCTCCACACCTCCCGGCTCACCTGTCATCCCGGCACCTCTCGGATGATCAGCCTCCTCCAGCGGTCCTTTTGGTGGCCAGGCCTGCGGAGGGATGCAGCCCGCTACGCCCGGGCTTGCCCAATCTGTGCCACCAGCAAGTCGGGAAATGCCCCCCCAGCGGGTCTGCTCCAGCCTCTGCCCGTCCCCGGCAGGCCCTGGTCGCACATCGCACTGGACTTTGTCACCGGACTCCCCGTTTCCAACTCCTTTGACACCGTCCTGACCATTGTGGACCGTTTCTCCAAGGCGGCGCACTTCATTCCCCTGCGAGGTCTCCCTACTGCCCTGGAGACGGCGGGCCTCCTCGTCCAACACGTGGTCAGGCTGCACGGGATTCCGGTGGACGTGGTCTCGGACCGGGGCCCCCAATTTTCGTCCGAGGTTTGGAGATCATTTTGTAACGCCATCGGAGCCAAGGTGAGCCTCTCCTCTGGCCATCACCCCCAGTCTAACGGGCAGTGTGAGAGGACCAATCAGGAGCTGGAGGCTGCGCTCCGCTGTGTTACCAGATCCAAGCCGACGTCCTGGAGCAACCATCTCGCCTGGGTGGAGTATGCCCACAACACCGCCCGCTCTTCTGCAACGGGGATGTCCCCCTTCAAGGCGTCCCTGGGTTACGACCCCCCGCTGTTTCCAGCGCAGGAGAACGGGGTGACTGTCCCCTCCGTTAGGGCGCACCTTAGGCAGTTCCGCTCCACCTGGGCTGCCGCGCGTCATGCGCTTTTACGCACAGCGGAGCGCAACAGGACCGTGGCGGACCGGCACAGAAGACCTGCCCCGGCGTACAGAGTTGGGCAACTCGTGTATGTGTCTACCCAGGACGTCACGTTGAAAGGCGAGAGGAGGAAGCTGGCACAGCGTTTCATGGGTCCCTTTCCCATCACCCGGATCATCAACCCGGTGGCTGTGCGGGTGGCTATTCCCCCCTCCCTCCGCATCCATTCCACTTTCCATGTGTCGAAGGTGAAACTGGCAGTCATTGACCCCCTTTGCCCTCCTCCTGCAGCGCAACCCGCGCCCCGGATGATTGGTGGCCATCCGGCCTGGTCCGTCTCCTCCATCCTGGACTCCCGGCGCCGGGGTCGTGGGTTGCAATACTTGGTGGACTGGGAGGGCTATGGGCCCGAGCATCGACAATGGGTGCCCCCGTCGTTTGTGTTGGACCCATCGCTCATCGCGGACTTCCACCGAGCGCACCCGGATAAGCCATCGCCAGGAGGCGCTGCTAGAGGGGGGAGTACTGTCACGCCGCGCCATTCATCAGCGGCGCCACCTGCTCACGCACCTGACAATCATCAGCGGCGAGGGATAAAGGCCGTCTCGCCCGGAGGCTCGGCCTGAAGCCGTCAGACTTCGTCCCTCACCGTTGTGAGCATACTTCCCTTCAGCGTAACCATTGTTGTAAGAAGATCACTTACCTCTTCTCTTCAGTCTTCTCCCCTGTGCACAGGTGGATTTCCCAGCGGCGGACATCTCCTCTCCATCGCCCAATCCTCGCTGCTGCACGGAGCTCCCCAGGTGGCTGTCTTCCGGGCCTCACCCCCTTGTTGTGCCAGCTGTCCTGACCCACCAAGTAAGTCCTTCTCTCGCCATAAATTCCTCCTGTGTTGGTGTATGCCCGTCACTCTCTCCCTGTGCTCTCTCCATAGGGTTGCTCGGCTGTACGGTCACCTGCCTCTGTGCCTGGAGCTGACACCATCACCAACACATTTACATCCCGCAGACACGCACTCATTCTCCCCTGCTGTTAATAAACTCTTTGAACTACTCTAAGCCTGTGTGTGTGCGTCTCCTGAGCCGTGCGTTATGTCAATAGTAGGCTGATTTCACTACTGTCCTCTTCTAGAGAATTCAATCAGATCACACACGTGTTGTTTGTAGTAACAAATTCACAGCAGTGGTACTACAGATAATTACAGGAAATAATCAGAATTGTTTTAGTGCAGAAAATCACATACAGTAGTTGCACATGCTCAATAGCTAAATTCTTCAAATCCAAGCAAGTCTGCATTTCTTTAACTAAACAATGAATACACAGACTTATACAAAGTTATAAGATTGTATATTTTTATGAGGAGTTGGATTTCCATTCGGCAATATGAATATATTAGTAACGTTACCTGTATGTTGCTCTTGTCCACACAGATTGGTTTCACCACTGATCCCCGGATGGCTCGTTCATCTCCATACCCAACTGATGTTGCACGGGTGGTAAATGCACCCATCTTCCACGTTAACGCTGATGACCCCGAGGCTGTGATGTATGTGTGCAAAGTTGCTGCTGAGTGGAGGAACACATTCCATAAAGATGTTGTTATAGACTTGGTAAATATATCAGAGCTTTTTTTATTGATTACCAAAAGATGATACTGACTCTAGGACATGTTATCTTCTTAAAGCTGGATTCATGCTGCACCTCTGCTATCTGCATACGTGTAACCGGAAACCTCGTGTGACGAAATTTACATCATCGTCTCCCCTCCACTAGTGTCCACAAGTGCTTGACCGTGGACGACTGCGTGCAGCCCAAATTTTGTGACTGCGCCGCCTGCCCATGACCTCAACGCGTTGAAAAGCACATGCGCAAGACTTAACATCCCATTCACGAGGTGGCGATATCGGCACAGCATACCAAGACAAAATAGACGAAGAAGACAACGAGGAAGCAGAAGATGAAAATAAACATACATGAATCATACATAAATACTTCAACAGCAGCAGCAGCATCTTCGTGGAAAAAGAGTGAAACCCGGAAAGTCAAGCAGCAGAAAGCAAGCACCGTTTCTTCGTTGGTGCAGGGATGGCAATTTTCTGCCGATCCGCGGATTTCCGCCAATTTATTTTCAAATTGATCATTTCTGTGAATCGTCTAAATTAGTTGAGAAAATTTTAGGGGGGGTAAGGTACCTTATTGTTACCGATTTTAGCAAAAATCAACACGATTACATAAGCGCTCGGCGCTTCCCTGGGTCAAGTCTCCCGCGATAACCCGGATGTTTTGTACTCAAGCTACTGCTGTATTGTAAACAGCCCTGCGATTGGATAGTTGCAAACGATTGGACCAATCAAATGGCTCGTTGTATGCTTTGTCAAAAATTCATGGCGGCGTGTTCGTGTTGCAATTCTGAGCTTTCGGTATCGTTTTCAGCGGAATTATGAGATTTTTATCGAAGGACAGGGATGTGATTTTTCTGCTAATTCGCGGAATTCCACTTTTTTTTTTTATCTTCCAGGAAGATAAAGTACGTTAAGTACGTTAAGTACGTTAGCGGCTTGTGGTCCACGAACGCAGTGAAGGTGCGCCCTTTCAGCCAGAACTGGAAGTGGCGTATGGCCAGGTGGAGAGCCAGTAACTCTCTGTCGAACACCCTGTATTTACGCTCACTGTCGTGCAAAGACCTGCTAAAAAAGGTGAGCGGCTGCCAAGAACCGGCAACGCATTGCTCCACGACGGCCGCTATGCCCATGTCCGAGGCATCGGTAGTGAGCGCTATCCGAGCCACCGGGTCTGGGTGCGCCAGTAGTGCAGCGTTCGCCAGAGCTGTTTTAACCTCAGAACGCCTGCTCCTGCTCAGGAGTCCAGTCGACTCTGTCCGCCGGTTTCTGTTTCTTGAGTGCGGCGTACAACGGCTGTAATGAGCTGGGCTGCGCGGAGGAGGAAATGGTAATAAAAGTTAACCATTCCCCAAAACTCCCGCAGCGCCCTGACATTGATGTTGAGGAGAAAAAATAGCAAAACAATTTAGTTAGATTACTTTTATGATTCCAAACAGTTTGAAATTGACAGTGCACAGTGGACATTGACTCATAACTTTTGAATATTTCTAAGACTTGGCTACATCAGTGATTGTGCAAAATGAACTGCTCAAGACTCAATGGAGATTGAAACTGGTGATCTGAAATGAATGCTGAAATTATAAAAAGTAATGGTATGTTGGAATTTTATTTCTATTATGGAATAGATAAAATTAACTGATTTGATTTGATCAAGTGTTAAAGCATGTGATGGATAATGCTTGTTGGAATATTTTAGGAATGCTATCTTCTTGGAACATAAGTCAATATTATACAGTAATAAGTGGCATTCAGCTGTTTTATGTCATTTAAGCACAGCTCTGGTACTGGCTTTGCCCCCCGAAGCTCCTGGGTTTTTTCCAGATAATTTTCTGATAATTTTCAGATAATTTCGCCGACCCCAAATCACATCCCTGGAAGGATCAGGAGTCATCAGTGCTAGAAATAGACAAAAGTGTCAAAAATAAGTTCCGATGGAATTGGCTTGAGAGAAAAGTGACGGTAAAGGTGAAAATTGGCTCAGAGTTTGACAAGGTAACAGAAACACTCAGACAATTTCTGAAGAAACCAGAAAAGGAAATGAAGTTCAAAGTTCAGAGACTGACAGCTTGCTGCCAAAAGGAAGAAAGTTTCACATTAGAAGTGACTTGGTGACCAGTGTAAGATAAGATAAGATAAGATAAGATAAGCGTTTATTAGTCCCACAACGGGGAAATTCCAGGATTGCAACAGCACAGGGATAGCAACACTCAGAGCAACAATCAGAAGGCAAGAAAAAAAAAAAAACAAGCAAGCAAGAGCAGCTAATATACATATGTACGTATTACTATAAAATATATATATACACACACACACACACAGACACACAGTGCAGAGCATTGTAGCTGGATGGAATAAATATATGAATATATGAACACACAGTGCAGAGCATTGTAGCTAGATGGAATAAATATGTAAATATATAAACACCCACAGTACGGAGCATTGCAGCTAGGTGGAATAAATATGCAAGTATATAAACACACACAGTGCGGAGCAATGTAGCTAGATGGAATAATATGTAGATATATAAATATATAAACACACCCAGTGCTGAGCATTGTAGCTAGATGGAATAAATATGTAAATATATAAACACACACAGTGCAGAGCATTGTTGCTAGATGGAATGAAACAGCATAACCGTCTACTTAGTTATCCTACATGGTATGATTATGTGCCCATACATATTCTCACCCTCCATAGCGACCGGTAAGTTCCTAGTTGTATGCCGGAGGTAAATAGTGTAATAAACTCTTATAGAACTGTTAAATATGTTGGACTAAAGACAGTGAGACAACATTGAAGAAAAAGTAAGTTAACTTTTCATTAAATTTAATGATTTATCTAAGTCTAGTATTTCATTTTTTTTTATCATTTTTTTCAGTCTAAATTACTTCTGTTTTACTGAAAACCTCTCAGCTTCAGGGGGGCACAGCCCCCCTGAAGTTGGTGAAAATCCTGGTGTGTCAGCGCATTGGCACTACCTGTCGGGCGGGAGTGAAACTACAGATGATGGTTGTGCTCATGCGTCAACCGCTTGGCCTGGGTAGATGAAAAAAGTGAGCATGAACAGTGCCGCATGCATGCCGGGCTCGCCCAAAGTGCACGCGGACCAAAGCGGACTAGAGGGGAAATGCAGCATGAATAAGGCTTGAGATGGGGAAATCTGTTGACGCTTATTCAGTGTTTCTCCTAGGTTTACAGCCTTGGGATGGGGGGCAGTGTCAAGGTCAACAACGACAAACTCTTAAAGGAATCATGGTGTTCTGGTACTATATAGAAAAGTAAATATAGAAAATTACAGACTAGCTAATTATTGAAAACAAATGGGACATACAAAAAAAGCGACTGTTTCAGAACTCTTGTTTATTTGTTTGTCAGATCACTTGGTTGTGTGATCTTTTATGACTTATTTCATAATTGTGTATCTTGCATGCTGGGGAATGGATCCCAGCATTTTTAGCGTTTTCCTTATGAGGATCAGGCCAAATGTCCTCACAAGGAAAAATGTCCTCACAAAAAGGTGGTTTGTCAAGGGCCAGTTCACACAAGAATAGAAAGACACGAATACACACACATGCATACTGGTTTTCATGTTTAATGGGACCAATTTTCTGATCATCATTTGTGGGGACTGCTCTTTCTACACAGATTCCTTGCATTTAGATAGAAGATTAACTTGACACTCTAGGGGAGGTGGGGGGTCTGTTGGGGGGGGCTCCCATCCCCCCCCCGATATAATGGTAGGGGAAACACTGTTATTTTAGTATGGGAACATTAGTAGCAAAAATTAATTTATCAGACAAAAAGGTAGAAGATGCTTGTTTTTTACCTTAACATGTTTCGACTGACACCTGCAGTCATCTTTAGAAGTGTTGGCTGATCGCTGTGATGTGTCATTTATCAGCTGTTTTCCTTAGGCGTGGCCAGTCTGATAGACCTAACAGATCCACGCCAGCCACGCCTCCCATCACCAGGTGGTCTTTGGAAGATGGAATCCCAGGTGTAGGAGAGCATGAATGCTCCCTCATCCCAGTTCATGGTGTCCTTTGCATGTTTTCTGATTTCTATGGCTTTCTTGATCCAGCGTTTGTGTTTATTATCCTCCGATTCAATGATTCTTGTGTTGTGTCAGTCCATGATGTGATTGTTCCTTTTGCAGTGATCCGATATTTGCAGCAATATCACCTTGTGGTGTCTAAATAAATTGCAGTCCCATTCATAGAGTTTTTCCAAAGCATTTTTATTGTCTTACTTTAAATTTTTGATAAATTCCCAGCATAAATGATCATCGCAGCATGAAATTTCAAATGTTTTCATACAAGCAAACTTAAGCTTTTTCTTCTTCTTTTTAGGTGTGTTACAGACGTAACGGCCATAATGAGATGGATGAGCCCATGTTCACACAGCCACTCATGTACAAAAGGATCAAGAAACAGAAAAATGTCCTGCAGAAGTTTGCTGAAAAACTCACTGCAGATGGAGTTGTCACATCACAAGAATATGAGGTAAAGCATCCTGGACATGTGTAGACAACTCTATGAAGCATGAAACCTTTCTACAAATACTGTAGGTATCAACTTTTCTTATACTGTATATTTCTTATATTTTCTTATATCACACACATTGACCTGACCTGTAAATTAATCTAGACTTCACGGATCTTCCACATCTGTATAGGATGCAAAAAATTAAATCACATTAAAATTGTTAAGACAGACCCCTTCATAGTCATGCTGTTATTGAGATATTCAATCCCTTTTAGGAGGAAGTGGCCCGGTATGACAGAATCTGTGAGGAAGCTTACGCTCGCTCCAAAGATGAGAAAATCCTTCACATCAAACACTGGCTGGACTCACCCTGGCCTGGTAAGAGCTCTATTTACAGACCAAATTGATAACAGTGGAGAAGGTTGTCCCTCCTCCTCTCCTGAGTCGGGTCATGCAGGTTGTGAAGTTGAGGACAGGACAAATGGAAGTTATATCACAATCTACAGCTACAATCACTCCTACACAGTAGGTTGTACTTTTTAGCTTATAGAAATGATCTCTGGCCCCATTCTCTTGCTAGTCTCCATGACTGTACCACACTACAGCAGAAGTTTGCCTGTCTCTTATCTAGCATCACAGAAGACTGAAAAGTGATTGGCTGTGGTTCTAGGAGGTAGTCTAGCCCAATATTTCTCAACCTTTTTTGAGCCACGGCACCCTTTTTACATTGAAAAAAATCTGCGGCACACCACAAACCAACGGTATTATAAAATGACACATTTTAGCCTATTACGGCATATGTAATAACAATTTAGTCTTGTAATTTGTTTGTACTTAGTGTGAAATGTGACGCGATTACATACGACGTCAATAGAAAATGTGAACACACTCACATTTGCTCCTGGTGACATTTCTTCTTTCTCTTTCGGCTGCTCCCTTTCAGGGTTGTCACAGTGTATCATCACCTGATCTGCATGTCGATTTGGCAAGTATTTTTACACCAGATGGCCTTTCCGACGCAACCCTGCCCATTTATCCAGGCTTGGGACTGGCACACTAAGTAACCCCATGGCTGGGTAACAGGTTCCGGGTGACATTAATACATGCAAATTTACATTCCAGGCAAATTAGATTTTGGTCACCTCAGGGAAAAGATGTATTTGATGCTTGGTCACGATAGGCAAGAAGAAGAACAAGAAGAAAGAATGTGTTCATACTGCCACCCACTGACATGGAAGAGCCACTACAGGCACAATGCACAACAGCAGAAAATTATTTATAATTTTATAAATTTTATAAATTATTTATAATTTTTTTGACCAATTAAGTGAAAATAAACAATTTCCCGCGGCACGCTCATTTCTCTCGTGGCACCCTAGGGTGCCACAGCATGCCTGTTGAAGGGTGCTGGTCTAGCAAGCTCAAAGCAAAAACAAACCTTTCTGTGATGGACTGTAAGCTTTACAAATAGGAATATCCAGGCTGCAAGATTGTTATTGGAGAAGCCAGTTTTTCACATTAAACATTTCATTAATATCTGGTGGCACCTCATGGTTATTTTTATGTTTTTTTGCATAAATTATCTTAGGAATATACCTTTAATAAGTAGTCAGTAAGCTTATAGTAACTGAAAATATAACAGTTAGTTTTTGGGTGATTTTGTATGTTTCACTTTATCCTATTTGACATTAAACTGGAGGTTTGGAGATAATCTTCAGTTGCAGTCTGAACATGCACATGTGTAATCGTGTTGATTTGTGTCACAAGCCGAGCCGGCTTGGCTTTCCCCAGCTTGGCCTCGATCTCTCTGTGGGTTTTGGTTTTACTGGTTATGTGCATTTTTGTGTTTTCTGGTACTGATTTCCATACCCTTAGCCACTGCCTGACCGGCAGCTGTTAGCCAGCATCAGTGACCTACTTTCTTTCACGCTACAGACAGTCTGTTGGTCCAGCCACGCCCCCTCACTCTCTCTCTGTATTCCATCAGCTGTTTCCAGCACCCGGTAATTATCCTTCCCGCGCCTCGCCCAGGTGTTCCCAATTTGCCACGCCAGTGGCGTTTGTTCATAAGCAGCTCTTTGCGAAACAAATGCCGCTGGACCATTATACGCGTTAGATGGTTGTTTTCCATTGTCTAACCGTCACGTCTCCAAAGGACTGTTTTTGTGTGTGCTTGCTGGGAAACTGGAATTACTCGGACTGCCCCTATACTGTGAGTAAACTGTCTGCGTTTCTGTGCATAGTTGTGCTGCTACGCTTTCTGTAGCATTTCCCCCTGTGCGGCACAACTACTACGCTTTGGCTGTCGCCCAGTTGTATCCCTCCGTGTTTGTTGGGCGTCCTGGAGGACTCTCAGTTTAACCCGAGCTGTCTTTTCTCCTGTGTATTCACCCTTGTGTTAATAAACCAACAGGTCCCGGGCACCAACCTCCCAAGGAGACAGTGGTCTACACTCAATCGCTTCAGGACTGGACATGGCCCCTGCTTGGCCAGCCTTCACAGATAGGGCAGTAGCCCTAGCCCACTGTGCGCATGTGGAGAGGAGCAAACTATGGAACACATCATAGAGGCTTGCCCGCTCCAAAGACTGGAAGGAGGATTACACACCCTCCATACAGCAAACCAGGAGGCAACTGCTTGGCTTAAGGACTTTGCATTCGCTAAATAAATAAATGTGTTAATAAATGTGTGTTTGGTGTTAACCCAGCGCGTAAATCCATTTGTCCTTTTCTCCTCCTCCGTGTGCTATTGAAAAGTGCACGGAGAGTTTATGACAGCATGGTCCAGCCCGTAAAAAAGATTTAGCGGGTTCACCCACACATCACTTTTTCCTTAGCGAACTGTCTTTTTCACCCACCTGTTGTTGGAGCGCATGATGCCCTGGGCTTGTCGACCTCGTTGCCGCAAGGGAGGAACGGCAGCTGGCATCCCCACGCTGGAAGAAGAGTGGGCAGCAGATTTTATTCAGGACTTTGTGGAGGAGGCTCTCGCATCCCGTGGTCCCAAGAAGAAATAGGAGTGTTTGCTCGGGGCTATGGGCATCCTAGAAGCGCATTCCGGCCTCTGGAGGTGCCCACAATACACTGAGCTGCTGTCCATGGTCTGCGTGCTCAAGCGCTTATTCCCCGGATTATCTGCGAGGACACTTCCCGCCGAGCTGAAGCGGAGTTGTTCCCCTCGTCAGTCATCCGCTTCCTCTCCAGCTCAGCCCGAAGTGCCAGCCTCAGCCCATGCATCTCCAGCTCCACCACGGCAGCGTCATCCCACGTCGAAGCGCCGGGAGAGGCCCTCTCCTCCGTCAGCTGCCATCATCCCTCCGGCAGCTGTGAGGCCCGCTGAGGTCATCCTGGAAATGCCCACCTCCATTGCCATAGAAACGGCTTCTCCTCCACCCGTAGAAGAGGACCGAATCACCGTGGACACAGAGAGGAATGACAGCCTGCCAGCTGCAGCAGTTAACATCAAAGGCCAGGATGACAGGCAAGTGTGTTTTCTTTCAACTCATCTTGACAATAATACATCTTGTCTGTCTCCCGGGAAAGGGGCCCAGTTACAGCAGTCCGCTGGGCTCCCCCTACCGGCTGTAGCTAAAAAATCTTTTTCTAGCCTCTCTGTGTCTCCCCTTTTAATTCCTGAGTGCCTGCCGGTTCAAGAACCGAGCCGCCAGATGGTGGAGGAGCCAGTGGTTTTGGACGATCCCTTCCCGAAGCCAGCACGGAGAGGTCCCCCTGCAACCACGCCGGAGGAATTCCCGGCGTTGAAGCCGCTGCAGGAGGACAATGGGACTGCAATCATGATCTTGCCAGCTGCGGAGGCGTCTGCAGCGGATTGGGAGCCTGAGCTGGACCTCTTGGAGGCCGGGCCCGAGTATTCATCACCAGGATCGAAGGAGTCCTGGACAGCGATAGAGCTCAAGCTCAGGCAAGTACTCTCTCTGGTTTTTCTGATCACAGTGTTCGAGAGATCTTGTCTGACTCTAGGTGGGGAGAGTCAGGCACAGCACACAGACGCGTCTGAACTTCCCTTGCCGTGCTCTGCCGCTGCCGGCGACCCTAACAACCCTGTTTCTTCTCCCGCTCCTGAGCCATTTTTTAGGGTCGCCGGAGAGGAACAACCATCTCCAGGGGTCCACATGGAGCCGGTTTCAGCGCCTGATGACATCACGGGTCCAGCTCCCCTGAGGTCTGAGGTCATTGTGCGGTCTCCTCTGCAGGCTGTGGCGCCGTGGGTCCAGCAGGCTGGCTTTGGACCCACGTGGGGGTTGCGCCCCAGGATTAGCCCGACATGGGTGCTGTGCTCCTGCCCAGACCCATCATGGACACCACGCTCTGGGTCGGGGTCCACCGTGGGTGCAGCTGAGCCTCAGCAGGAGGTCACCGTGGGTGCAGCTGAGCCTCAGCTGGAGGTCACCGCGGGTGCTGCAGAGCCTCAGCCGGGGTTACCGCGGGTGCAGCAAGGCTCCCGCTGGAGTCCATCGTGGGTGCAGTGGAGCTGGCCCGGTCGGGGGCCACCGAGGACGCTGCGGATCACCATGAGGACGCCGTGGTACCCTTCTCCTCCCAGTCCTACACCATGGGGGTTCCCTCCCTTCGGTCCGGTCAACCACCAGTGAGCTTCCCGGTAGGCAGGCCACCTCCTGCCTCACCCCGTTGGCCCTGGTGGATCAACAACACTGGCTGACCGTCTGAGGGACTGAGTCTCTGGGCCAGATGGCCCATGTTCTCCGGCAGGCCACCAGACTGGGTTTGCCGAACTGCCTGCTGGGCCTGGGACTCAGGGCGGCCTCCTGAGCCGCTACGGCTTTGGACTTGGGGGGGTTAATTGTGGACCCTGGGCGGGGTATTGTATTCCCTCCTTCCTGTTCCCCCTACCTCCCACCCGGGTTTGTGTTGTTTGTTGTTGTTGCTCCTGTTGGGGGGGAGGGGGGGTTCGTCTTAATGTTACCTTGGGTGTCTGGGAATCCATCCCTTAAAGGGGGGGGGGGGCTCTCTCACGAGCCGAGCCGGCTTGGCTTTCCCCAGCTTGGCCTCAATCTCTCTGTGGGTTTTGGTTTTACTGGTTATGTGCATTTTTGTGTTTTCTGGTACTGAGTTCCATATCCTTAGCCACTGCCTGACTGGCAGCTGTTAGCCAGCATCAGTGATCTACTTTCTCTCATGCTACTGACAGTCTGCCGGTCCAGCCACGCCCCCTCGCTCTCCCTCTGTATTCCATCAAGCTGTTTCCAATACCCAGTAATTATCCTTCCTGCGCCTCGCCCAGGTGTTCACAATTTGCTACGCCAGCGGCGTTTGCTCATAAGCAGCTCTTTGTGAGACAAACGCCGCTGGACCATTATACTGTACGCGTTAGATGGTTGTTTCCCGCCGTCTAACATCACATCTCCAAAGGACTGTTTTTGTGTGTGCTCGCTGGGAGACTGGGATTACTCGGACTGCCCCGACACTGTGAGTAAACTGTCTGTGTTTCTGTGCGTAGTTGTGCTGCTACGCTTTCCATAGCGTTTCCCCCTGTGCGGCACAACCACTACGCTTTGGCTGTCGCCCAGTTGTATCCCTCCGTGTTTGTTGGGCGTCCTGGAGGACTCTCAGTTTAACCCGAGCTGTCTTGTCTCCTGTGAATTCACCCTTGTGTTAATAAATGTGTGTTTGGTGTTAACCCAGCGCGTAAATCCATTTGTCCTTTTCTCCTCCTCCATGCGCTATTGAAAAGCGCACAGAGAGTTTATGACAGATTTGCATGCCTGTGTATTCAGGTTTTTTCACAATGGAGGGTCAGCCTCGGAGCATGAACTGCCCTTCAACCGGCATCAGCGAGGAGGATCTCAACCACATCGGACACATCGCTGCATCCGTCCCAGAGGAAAGTTTCACCATACACGGAGGTGATCTCCTCATCTCTCTGTAATATAACTGCTCTGAACATGCTGTCAGATCTGAACATTTCTGACTGTGGGGTCTTGTTTTAGGCTTAAGTCGTATCCTAAAGGGCCGCGCAAACATGGTGAGCCAGCGAGTGTGTGACTGGGCTCTTGGGGAGTATATGGCCTTTGGTTCTCTGCTCAAAGAAGGGATCCATGTTCGTCTGAGTGGGCAGGATGTGGAGAGGGGAACGTTCAGGTAACACAACAGCAAAAGGGAAAAGTGGCTGAATACTGCTGAAAATGTAATTAAGAGTGTGACAGTCTAATCTGAAGATCTTTAAACAGTCAATAAATTTTTTCTTGAAATTAAAAAAAATTTCAGTAGGTAAAAGTGCAGTGTTTGTGTCTTATATTTAAATGTTCAGATGGGCCAAGCACTAGTGTGTTCTGAGTTGAACTTTGTGCAGGTTTTTGCTGTACAGACCTCCGTGCTACTCTCCTGAGCTGGTCCACTAAACCCCTGATCCCAAATCTCCCAGAGACCATAACAATAATTATAACAACCATCAACAGCTGCAGCCCAAGCTGGTGGAGATAGTTTGTACCGTCACAGGATAAGAGATTTACAGAGAAGGCATTAGAGTGACATTTGGGACCACCACAGCAGCACCTGCAAAACAAGCAGCAGCAGCAACTAATCTTTCAAAATAAAATAGTTTATATTAATAGAACATTTAACTGAGTGTTTTGGAGCTGCTTTCTTGAAAGTTAGACACTGATTTTAATCTGTAAATGCTTAGATTTCTTGGCATGTATATTCTGACAACTGGAGTTGACCATGGTAAGAGCCTTTCGGAGCAGTATTTGGCTGAAAAAAACCATATAAATGTACAACCTTAAAATAAAGGTAAAACAATCTAGTCAATTCCAGTAATACTGTTTGCATTTTTTTCCATTTTAAATGTTTCATAAATTTAAAGCTTTTTCTGTAAATGTGTAACTTTTTACCCATAAATCTGTGTTTTTTTCCCCTCTTAAAATTGTGAAAATTATCTCTTTAGTTGAGTAGTGGCCTAGTTGTAGAGCATCTGCCCCGTGAGTCAAACCCCCGGCTGGGTCAAACAAAAGGCCATGTAAAAATGGTACTTCCTGCCTTCTAGCTTGGTGCTCAGCATAATGACGGAAGGAAAGTTTAAGCCGGGGGTGGGGGGGGGGGTTGCACAATTCAGTGTACTCTCTGTGCTGGACCCAAGCCCTGATAAATGCGGAGGGTTCCATCAGGAAGGGCATCCAGTGTAAAAATTTTTGCCAAATCAATATCCAGATCATCACACTATCAGGTGATGATACACTGTGGTGACCCTGAAAGGGAGCAGCTGAAAGAAGAGAGAGAGTTCTCTTGAATTTACAACTTTTTTTCTTGTAAATTCACTAATTTTACTTTTATACTAAGAAGGTAATGTGATCACTGGTGTATGTCTGTCTGTTTATCAATTAGCAGGATTATGTGGAAACTACTGGACAGATTTTGAAGAAATTATAATCGGAACAAGGAGCTTTTAACGGTTTCTGTTATGTTCGCCACAAGTGTGAAATTTCACACCTGCATATAAGAGAGAAGCACTTTGATGTGCACATGCACATGGAGTCCTGCAGCAGGACGTCCACACCAGCCCTGTTTTCATTACCAGGAACCAGTTTAGCAGGAACTTTCCCCCTGTGCGAGTTTCCATTACCAGGAAACTCCCCATAAGGAGGAGTTTTCAGGAACCTTTAGCGGCTGAAATAAGGCCCTGGTCAGGAGTAGGCACTTCAGAGAGGTCCTGAAAACTGCTGGGTGGGGTCTAGGATTTACTCACTGCTGATTGGATAAAACTTAGCCAGCTCGCTTTGCTGCTTGGGCTGGCTTTGTGAACATAGCACACCAAAATGAATAGCAGCAAATTTGACCATCAAAAGATAGCGGTGATGATTAATGCTTAAAAATTATAATATAATGCTGCTGTGATTGCAGAGTTCTAAATGACACAGACCATTACTCATACAACTCCGCTTCTGTCCACACCACCAATGGGAAACGGGAGTCCCGGTTGGCTTCTCCCTGTGTGCTCGTGTGGCATTATAGCCTAATGCCTAAAAATGTAAACATTAATACCGCTGTAATTGCGGAGAGGAATGGTGAAATACTGTATATGTGGCCACAGGTGCATCAGGTTAGCAGCAATACAGCAGAGAGGCAGCTCACAGGATGACGGCTCGGGCTGTTTGTAGCTGGAGAGTGAGTCCACACCGTCGGCCAGCCGCAAGTGGAATTGCCGCTGGTACTAGTCACTGTTTAATCGATCAGTTCTGTTAAAGCAGAGTTTGGTCTGGTGTGTAGAGGAATAAGCAAAGCTGGACTCGCTTCTTTCTTTAACTAACCGTCATATTTATTTAATTTATTTTACAAATCTCAACAAGTTGCTCGACACAGTTATTAGACAACAGCAGTGGCAAGTTGGTCCCATGCACTCCATTTTTTATTTATTTTGTGCATAATTGTTTCTGTATGATTTCAACATATTTTTTATTTTGCTGCACTGTGTCAAGTTGAACTTGTTAGACGATTACATCACCCACAAATCCTAATGGTTCCTACCCCCATAATAAATGGAATCAGGTGAGGGGGCCAAATACAGGAATAGCCCTCAAGAAGTTCCTGGCCCCCTCAGTTGATTCCTGCTTCCTGGTTTGACCACAAACACCAGAAACCAGGTAGACAAAATTCATAAATCTGTCCTTCATCCACAAGGTGTTGCTCTGTTGTATTAATTCTTTTTCTACTTTTTAACTACAGAAAAGATCCTCTTATTGATTTTCAGTACTGTTACCTCACAAATCTCATTTTCTTTTCTGTGATATCATCCACAGCCATCGCCACCATGTTCTTCATGACCAGAACGTTGATAAGAAGACCTGTATCCCAATGAACTTCATCTCCCCTGATCAGGCTCCTTACACTGTGTGTAACAGCTCTCTGTCTGAGTATGGAGTACTAGGTGAGTCAGAGTGGATGACTCTGTGGCCCACGAATGTATAGCAAGTACTGCCACATTCTGCATTTATCTCTTCTATCAGTCTGAGGCTTCCTGTAGTGCTCTTCTGTCATCTTGAACCCATTTCCCTTTTCCCCCCATTCTTCTCTTCTTGGTGCAGGTTTTGAACTGGGATTTGCCATGGCCAGTCCCAGCGCACTGGTCCTGTGGGAGGCCCAGTTCGGAGACTTCCATAACACGGCTCAGTGCATCATCGATCAGTTCATCAGCTCGGGGCAGGCCAAATGGGTCAGACAGAACGGCATCGTGCTGCTGCTTCCTCATGGCATGGAGGGAATGGTAGAAACCAAAAACTAGACCTGCCACATTTCTGTTTTTTTCTTGTAATCAGCAGTTTCCACTGCAGCTGAATTTCCTCTGTGCCCCTTAGATCTTTCTGAGAGGAATAGTCGAAACATCAAAAACAGCGGATAGTTTTTTTTCCCCATATGTGTATTTGGTCATTTTCTTAAACCCCATTTACACAGGGGTGGAGATTGTTGAGAGATCACTGAGTGATGACAAAATGGCCAGATCTCATCTTTCAATGATCTCTCAGAGATCTTCAATGATTTCCACACTCCTCAAAGTTTTGACTCAGTCCAAAACAATCTCTCAACGATCACCAAAGGGAAGTGATTTCTCAACGAGCTTTCAACAATCTCACAATGAGTGTTCAACATTCTCATTGAGCTCCCAATGATCTCGGTGATCTTTCAATGAACAATGTTTAATAATAATGATTATTAATAATATTATTAATGTTTCCCCCCCCCATTTCTCATAACCAGTTAAGTATTGTAAATGATGAGCTTTATATACAAATCTTTGAAGAATTCTTGCACTAAGCCAGTCCAGAAGAGGGGCCTTCTTGTAGCTTTCACAAAAGAAAAAAAAATTTAATTGCCACAAATAAAGTTGAAAGTTTACAAGGAAAAAAAATGCAAATGTACCAAAAACCTCTCGCAAACTTATGAGAAAAAAATTACAAATTTAATAGAAAAAGTCACTTTTTTTAATATAAAAATGTCCTCAATTTAGAAGAAAAACAAAGCAAATTTCACATTTAAAACAAAAAAATTCCCATTACTAATGATGCTTTGTCAAGTTTATTCTTATACCTCCATGTTTTACCTTTATTTTAATTTTAAAATATGCCTTGTGGCTCCAAGCAGATTTTCCAGGTCAAATATATTTTATATTACAAACTGTAGATGACCCTCCTTTCACTGAGGGCACCAGGTAGTTAGCTCCACTCTCACCTCCAGTCTGCCAACAATAAGCGATCTGTTAAAAGTGTGTGTGTTGCCAGTTCTTAATTTTCGTCTGCTTTCTTTCTCTCAGGGTCCTGAACACTCGTCTGCTCGCCCTGAAAGGTTTCTGCAAATGTGCAACGATGATCCGGATGTTTTCCCTGTGAGTTTGTGTCCTAGTGTCATAAGGAAGTACATTATTCATTTGTAAACTGTTGAATAAGTCAAAAACAACATTCTTGTTTTTGCAGAAATATATACTGTATATCTTCATCTTAATTTAGCAATATTACATGGTAGGGAGCGCGGTATCATGATGGAGTGGTGATATAGTCATGATGCCTCCAGTGTAACATTGCTTTTGTAAAAGAGTTCCACCAATTTATAATTTGACATTAATAAATGACAGCATATTAGAATGTGTTTAATGTTATACTGTTCTGCCAAGACTAGTATCAATACACAAAAACAAGTTGTACCCAACTGCTACTTTTGAATGTTAATACTAACACTGAGCATACATTCAAAGAAATGTGCTACTGCCCGCCACTCATTGTTTATATACATAGTGTTATGTCTGGAAATAGGACAGCAGAGGCAGGAGCTGTACTGAACGATAACTTGATTATACACAGACACAGGTGGTACACGTGTCTGGGGTAGCTATAGGCTAGCACTAAAGTGATACAGGCTGTGGTTGGCTTGGAGGCAAGGCACCAAAGGGGACGACTCCCGTTGTCAGACTCCTAATATAGGCAGGCATGGCATGATGACATCACATTGTGCGTACGTCCCCACATCCATGCTCCCTATTATTAACATGTCAATATCTTACAGGTTCAAAATCTAAGAAGACTCGAGAGGAGAGAGTCCAATTGGAACATAAAATAAAAATTCTTCAAGAAAGAGTATATGCAGGAAGAGATCCAAGGTTGGAGAACGAATTACTGATTTTGAGAGCTGAATATGACAAAAAATCAGCGAATAGAGCTGCCTCGAGTCTTCTAAGATTGAAACAATCTTTTTATGAACAAGGTGAAAAATCAGGAAAGTTATTGGCATGGCAGATTAAACAATTAGAATCTAAAACACCAATTACCAGTATTATAAGTAACGGACAGGTAGTTATAGATCCTTCAGAAATTAATAGAGCCTTTAGAGATTACTATGAAAAATTATATGATACCAAAAATGAATCTGACTTAACAAAACTACATGGGTTTTTGAATGAACTATTTATACCGTGTATTCCAAATGAAAATAGGGAGATACTGGAGTCTAAAATTAGTCAAGAAGAAGTTGGACTAGCCATTGATAATATGAAATCAGGAAAAAGTGCAGGACCAGATGGTCTTCCAGTTGACCTTTATAAAAAATTTAAGAATAAATTAACAAAACCTTTTTTGGAAATGGTTTTAGAAGCATTTCAAAATAGTAATTTACCATCATATATGAATAATGCCTTAATTATACTGTTGCCAAAACCAGGTAAGCCCTCTAATAAATGTGAAAATATGAGACCAATAAGCCTATTAAATGCCGACCTTAAGATAATTTGTAAAATTTTAGCAAGACGAATACAAGAAATTTTACCAAATATTATTAATCGAGATCAGAATGGCTTTATAAAGGGAAGACAAGGCTTCCATAATGTAAGAAGACTATTTAATATTATTTATTCTAATAAAGAAGCACCGGATACAGCTCTCTTATCACTGGATGCCGAAAAAGCCTTTGATAGAGTTAAATGGCCCTTTCTTTTTGAAGTCTTACAAAGGTTTGGACTTGGAAATAATTTCATAAAATGGGTTCAGATAATATATAATAATGCTACTGCAGAAATTCTAACAAATAACAATATTTCAAAATCAATAAAAATCAATAGAGGATGTCGACAAGGCTGTCCACTTTCACCTTTACTGTTTACTATGGCAATTGAACCTTTAGCGATGGCGATACGTCTACAGTCACAAATATATGGAATTAAAGTTGGACCAACAGAACATAAAATCTCCCTGTATGCCGATGACATAATTTTGTTTATGTCGAATCTTAAAAAATCAATTCCGACCTTGTTGAATTTAATAAAGAATTTCGGGGAAATATCAGGATATAAAATAAATAAAACTAAATCTTCAATATTAATGCTAAATGAGACCCAGAGAAATTACCCAGCCCCTGAGGTAAATCAATTCAATGTTGTAAATCAGCTCAAATATTTAGGAATCCAAATTGTGCCTAAGCTAGAATCAGTCGCCAGTGTCAATTATGAAGCCTTAATGACAGATATTGATGAGTTACTTCAGAGATGGATGTCACTACCAATGTCGATGATCGGGAGAATTAATATACTTAAAAGTAATATCTTACCTAAAATACTTTATTTATTTCAATACATTCCCTTACCACCACCTTTAGATCTATTCTCAAGAATTAAAAAAAAGTTAGTGGAATTTATATGGAACAACAGGAGGGCTAGATTACGTCTGTCTTTATTATATTTACCATTTGATCGTGGAGGTCTGAAATGTCCAAATTTTATGTTGTATTATTGGTCGGCACAACTGAGGTCTATGACATATTATTTTTCATCAAATGATCTCCCTCACTGGACTGAAATGGAATCATACAATTTACCTTTACCTCTTCCCATATTCATGTACTCAGATTCGGCAAAAAAATTACAAAAACAAGTTAAAAATCCATTTGTAAAGCATATGATCAAAATATGGTGTGAAGCTAAAAACTATTTAAAAGAACCACAGTTATTGTCACAATTTAGTCCAATATGGGGTAATCAATATTTTAAACCAGGGAGAGCGGACGCTGTATTTAAAGTATGGAATTTAAAAGGGATACAAAAGATTCAGGATTTATATTTGCCATGTGCAGAAAACATAATGTCTTTTGAAGAGTTGAGGATCAAATTTAATCTCAATAGAACACATTTTTTTAAATATCTTCAACTTAGAAACTTTATTCAATCAAATCAAAATAAAGCTCTCACTCGACCTATCTATTCATCCTTGGAAAAAATGTTGATGAAAGATAGTAAAAGAAAGGGTATTATTTCAGAGTTTTATAACTCATTGACACTATTTTCAAGTGAAAATTCACTGAAAAGATTAAACTACTGGAAAGAAGATCTGCAAACTGAAATTTCAGAGGAACAATGGGAATTGGCTTGTACAGAAGCTCAAACCAAATCAATAAATGTACGCCTTAAATTGATACATTTCAAATGGTTAATGCGGATGTATGTTACACCGGAGGAGTTAAATAGATATAACAAAAATATACCAGATACGTGCACAAAATGTATGGAAAGTAAAGGAACTCTATTTCATTGTTTATGGGAATGTAGATTAATAAGAATGTTTTGGGAGGAGGTGAGGGTAACAATTGAAAAAATAATCTCAAAACAAATCATATTGAATCCTAAACTGTTTTTGTTGGGTCTGTACCCAGAAAAGCATAATTTTAATAAAAGTGAAAGAACATTCATAGACCTCAGTTTGCTTAATGCCAAAAAATGTATTGCACTATTATGGAAAAAGACTCATAGACCAGATGTGACTCAGTGGTTAAGACAGATGTTAACAAACCTTCCATTAGAAAGAATAACATATATACTGAAATCAAAGGAAATTGTGTTTGAGAACATATGGAGACCTTTTATTGATTATGTAAAAAATTTAAACATAACTCTTGAAGAAGAAGGTGAATGATGTGTGTGGACCTTGTAAATTCCAAACTGGTGAACATAATATGTATACTTATGTATTGGATTGTCTAGACTAAACAGAGGAGCATTGTTGAAGACTTGATTTTATTGGTGGTTGTTGGTGTTTTTAGTGCATTTTTTTTTTTTTGTAGTACTTTAGTGTTAGTGTTTGATTGTTTGTATCATGTTTGTTAAAAAAAAAAAAAGGTTCAATAAAGATATTGTGGAAAAAAAAGAAGAGATCAGCATTGGTACAGAGCCACTAGTCAAGTGCAAGACTTTCAAGTACCTAGGGAGTACTGTTTCAGAGAATGCTAGGCTGGAGGATGAACTATCTCTCAGAATGGGAAGAGCGAGCGCTGTGTTTGGAAACTTGAGGGAGAGACTGTGGAACAACCGACATGTGTCAATCCGTGTGAAATGCAAAGTGTACAGAGCGACAGTACTGGCTACTCTATTGTACGGTGCTGAAACTTAGACTGTCTACAGAGTGCAGGTGAAGAAACTCCACGCGTACATGATGAGACACCTTCGAGCCATAATGAACATCTCATGGAAAGACAAGATAACCAACATAGAAGTGTTGAAATGAGCTGGTCTACCATCAATGGAGGACATGCTAATACAGATGAACCTGAGATGGCTCAGACATGTTGAGAGGATGGACCACCAGCGTCTCCCTGGGCAGTTACTCTACTCGCAGTTATGCGAGGGCAAACGCAATCAGGGTTGACCAAGGCTCAGATTTAAAGACACTGTAAAAAGAAACTTGAAGAAGTTGGACATAGACAGGAGTTCCTGGCAGCAGAAGGCTAAGGACAGAGCTGTGTGGAGGAATCTGATCAGACCTAAATGAAACAGTCATTGTCGCCCACGACAGACTGCTATGATGATGATGATGATGACCTCATCATCTTATCTTCAAAGTATATGAACAAGAAATCAATACATTTAAAAGACCCCGAAATAGAGACTTCCGGTTATGGCCGCCGCGTAGAAGGACGTGCTTCACTCTACTCTGCTCCTAAAAAAAAAAAATAAAAATCGGCAAATAACTCTCTCAATTGGAACAAAACCTATCCCAACGTTTGGGCGAGGACATGCCGGTAAAGCCTAAGGCTGGGAAATCAGGTGGAGGAAAAACTGAATCGCCGAAACAGTCCAAGTTAACGGACTTTCATGTCCGTGACGAAGCAGAAAAATCCCCAAATATGGCGGAGGAAGCTAGCGGAGGAGCGGTGACTACTGGCGACAGCACAGGTGCGGTGCTCGCTGCCATTAGTTCAATGAGAGCAGACTTTTCCTCTAAACTTGACGGGATTATTGCAGCGACTGAAGGAATGAAAAAGGAGTTAAGCGACTGTATGGAATGAGTTTCGCAGGGGAGCTCCGAATTTCCAGTGCTGAGGATGACGTCTCCGGCCTACAATTAAAGGTGCGCACATTGGAATTAAAAAATAAATGTCTGGAAGATAATGTTCTGGATTTAGAATCCCGGTCGAGACGGAACAACCTGAGGCTGGTGGGTCTCCCGGAGAGAACGGAGGGTCTGGATCCATGTTCCTTTTTGGAAACGCGGAGCTGCAGACATCAATCGTCTTAGAAAGCGCCCACCGAATTGGCCCACCGAGAGATAACAAGGCATCACTGAGGACGCTGATTATGAAGTTCCTCAGCTACAGAGACAGGATGACGATCTCCAACGCGGCCCGAGCCAAAGGAGAAATTAAATACCAGGATCAAGGGACTTCCGGTTATGGCGGCCGCCTAGAAGGACACGTATCACTCTGCTCTGCCCCTGGAAATAAAAATTCGGCAAATAACTCTCTCATTTGGAACAGAACTTTTCCCAGCGTTTGGGTGAGGATATGCCGGTGAAGACTAAGGCTGGGAAATCAGGAGGGGGAAAAACTGAATCGCCGAAGCAGTCCAAATTAACGGACTTTAAAGTTTGTGGCGCAGTAGAAAAAGCTGCGGATATGGCGGATGAAACTAGCGGTGGTGCGGTAACTGCTGCTGCTGACGATGGCGGCACAGGTGCAGTGCTGGCTGCCATTAGCTCAATGAGAGCAGACTTTTCCGCTAAACTTGATGGGATTATGGCAGCGTTGGATGCAATGAGAAAGGAGTTGGGTGACTGCGTGGAGCGAGTGACGCAGGCGGAGCTTCGTGTTTCAAGTGCGGAGGATGAAATCAGCGGACTTCAAATAAAGGTGCGCACTTTGGAAAAAAAAAATAAAGATCTGGAAAATAGCGTTCTGGACTTGGAATCTCGGTCCAGAAGGAACAACCTGAGGCTGGTGGGTTTACCGGAGGGAGCCGAAGGTCGTGATTCATGCTCCTTTTTGGAGGGGTGGATCCCGGAGGCGCTGAACAACGCGGAGCTAAAATCATCAGTCGTCTTGGAAAGCTCCCACCGAATTGGCCCACCGAGAGGTAACAAGGCAGCACCGAGGACGCTAATTATGAAGTTTCTCAGCTACAGAGACAGGATGACGATCTCCAACGCGGTGCGGGCCAAAGGAGAAATTAAATACCAAGATCAGCAGGTGCGGTTCTACCCAGATCTGGCCTCAGGAATCCAACAATTAAGGAAGCAGTTTGACCCCATCCGCAAAGAACTGCGCAACCTTGAGATTCGTCATGGAGTGATTCACCCTGCAAGACTTCTGGTCACATATGAGGGCAGAACACGCATCTTCAAGACCCCCGAGGAGGCGCAGGAGCTCATCAAGAAGATCCAGGAAGAGACTGGTGGGAGCTAAGCATGAACAGAATATAGGGTAGAATATTTGAGCATTTAACTGATTAGAAGCATATAACAAGATTACAAAATATAGAATGTATTACATATTAAAAAAAAAAAAAAGTACAAAATTGCTAAAAAAAATTTGGAGTTAAATTGGAAAATTACAGAAGAGAGTTAATGTTACGTTATTAAAAGCAGTAGAGTTAGGGTGATTGGGAGGATGAAGAAGGAGTGGCTTTGGCTGATCCTCGTGGGTGTGGAACGGTCGATGGCTATATCGGGAGACGGAATTTTTCTTTTGCTTTTGGGGGGATTGCCACAAATGTGGGAAGGGGGAATTTGTTTGTGTGTAGTTTGTAGGGTGAATATTCAACCTCTCATTTTTTTGCTTTTCTGTTTGAGCATGTTTACACTGCAAGGTAATCCCAAACTCCCTATTGATTATAAATCAAAGCGTTAATCTTAATTTAACTTCATGGAATTGCAGAGGTCTACAAAATTTAAAAAAACTTAAACAAGTTATGAATAAAATAAAAGACATGGGTTCAAAAATTGTGTTTTTACAAGAAACTCATCTAATAGAGCAAGATGTAAAAAGAATTAGGAGTAGATGGCAAGGAAATGTTTTCACCTCATCATTTTCATCCCGAGCCAGGGGAGTTATGACTCTCATACATAAATCAGTCCCATTTCAAGTGAAAAATGTAATTGGAGACAAATTTGGAAGATATGTAATCATTCAAGGATCTTTGCTATTAGAAAACATAAATTTGGTGAACTTATATGGTCCCAATATAGATGATCAAAAGTTCTTTGCCAATTTATTTCTTATCTTATCATCACTTACAGGGCAACATATAATAGCAGGGGATTTTAATTGTACATTGAATCCCAGTATAGATAGATCAACAGGACTGGACTGTACGCACAATGGATGTAGGATGACCATTAATCATTTTATGAAAGAATTGAAATTGATAGATATATGGAGAGAAATGAAACCACAAGTTAAAGCATACTCTTGTTATTCCAATACCTACAAGACATTCTCACGTATAGATTATTTTTTGATCTCCACAGAATTAAGGTCCAAGATTCAAAACTGTTTTTATGATAACATCGTGATCTCTGATCATGCACCCTGCTGTCTGATGTATGTAGATAAGAAATTGACAAAGGAACCAGGTAGATGGCAATTTCAGCATAAATGGCTTCAGGATGAGGAATTTGTTAAGTATATAGAAAAACAGATAGATGAGTTCTTTGATATCAATACTACACAAACATCAGCATGTGTAAAGTGGGAGGCTTTCAAAGCTTTTATTAGGGGACATATTATTAGTTATACAGGTTCAAAATCTAAGAAGACTCGAGAGGAGAGAGTCCAATTGGAACATAAAATAAAAATTGTTCAAGAAAGAGTATATGCAGGAAGAGATCCAAGGTTGGAGAACGAATTACTGATTTTGAGAGCTGAATATGACAAAAAATCAGCGAATAGAGCTGCCTCGAGTCTTCTAAGATTGAAACAATCTTTTTATGAACAAGGTGAAAAATCAGGAAAGTTATTGGCATGGCAGATTAAACAATTAGAATCTAAAACACCAATTACCAGTATTATAAGTAACGGACAGGTAGTTATAGATCCTTCAGAAATTAATAGAGCCTTTAGAGATTACTATGAAAAATTATATGATACCAAAAATGAATCTGACTTAACAAAACTACATGGGTTTTTGAATGAACTATTTATACCGTGTATTCCAAATGAAAATAGGGAGATACTGGAGTCTAAAATTAGTCAAGAAGAAGTTGGACTAGCCATTGATAATATGAAATCAGGAAAAAGAGCAGGACCAGATGGTCTTCCAGTTGACCTTTATAAAAAATTTAAGAATAAATTAACAAAACCTTTTTTGGAAATGGTTTTAGAAGCATTTCAAAATAGTAATTTACCATCATATATGAATAATGCCTTAATTATACTGTTGCCAAAACCAGGTAAGCCCTCTAATAAATGTGAAAATATGAGACCAATAAGCCTATTAAATGCTGACCTTAAGATAATCTGTAAAATTTTAGCCAGACGAATACAAGAAATATTACCAAATATTATCAATCGAGATCAGAATGGCTTTATAAAGGGAAGACAAGGCTTCCATAATGTAAGAAGACTATTTAATATTATTTATTCTAATAAAGAAGCACCGGATACAGCTCTCTTATCACTGGATGCCGAAAAAGCCTTTGATAGAGTTGAATGGCCCTTTCTTTTTGAAGTCTTACAAAGGTTTGGACTTGGAAATAATTTCATAAAATGGGTTCAGATAATATATAATAATGCTACTGCAGAAATTCTAACAAATAACAATATTTCAAAATCAATAAAAATCAATAGAGGATGTCGACAAGGCTGTCCACTTTCACCTTTACTGTTTACTATGGCAATTGAACCTTTAGCGATGGCGATACGTCTACAGTCACAAATATATGGAATTAAAGTTGGACCAACAGAACATAAAATCTCCCTGTATGCCGATGACATAATTTTGTTTATGTCGAATCTTAAAAAATCAATTCCGACCTTGTTGAATTTAATAAAGAATTTCGGGGAAATATCAGGATATAAAATAAATAAAACTAAATCTTCAATATTAATGCTAAATGAGACCCAGAGAAATTACCCAGCCCCTGAGGTAAATCAATTCAATGTTGTAAATCAGCTCAAATATTTAGGAATCCAAATTATGCCTAAGCTAGAATCAGTCGCCAGTGTCAATTATGAAGCCTTAATGACAGATATTGATGAGTTACTTCAGAGATGGATGTCACTACCAATGTCGATGATCGGGAGAATTAATATACTTAAAAGTAATATCTTACCTAAAATACTTTATTTATTTCAATACATTCCCTTACCACCACCTTTAGATTTATTCTCAAGAATTAAAAAAAAGTTAGTGGAATTTATATGGAACAACAGGAGGGCTAGATTACGTCTGTCTTTATTATAGTTACCATTTGATCGTGGAGGTCTGAAATGTCCAAATTTTATGTTGTATTATTGGTCGGCACAACTGAGGTCTATGACATATTATTTTTCATCAAATGATCTCCCTCACTGGACTGAAATGGAATCATACAATTTACCTTTACCTCTTCCCATATTCATATACTCAGATTCGGCAAAAAAAATTACAAAAACAAGTTAAAAATCCATTTGTAAAGCATATGATCAAAATATGGTGTGAAGCTAAAAACTATTTAAAAGAACCACAGTTATTGTCACAATTTAGTCCAATATGGGGTAATCAATATTTTAAACCAGGGAGAGCGGACGCTGTATTTAAAGTATGGAATTTAAAAGGGATACAAAAGATTCAGGATTTATATTTGCCATGTGCAGAAAACATAATGTCTTTTGAAGAGTTGAGGATCAAATTTAATCTCAATAGAACACATTTTTTTAAATATCTTCAACTTAGAAACTTTATTCGATCAAATCAAAATAAAGCTCTCACTCGACCTATTTATTCATCCTTGGAAAAAATGATGATGAAAGATAGTAAAAGAAAGGGTATTATTTCAGAGTTTTATAACTCATTGACACTATTTTCAAGTGAAAATTCACTGAAAAGATTAAACTACTGGAAAGAAGATCTGCAAACTGAAATTTCAGAGGAACAATGGGAATTGGCTTGTACAGAAGCTCAAACCAAATCAATAAATGTACGCCTTAAATTGATACATTTCAAATGGTTAATGCGGATGTATGTTACACCGGAGGAGTTAAATAGATATAACAAAAATATACCAGATACATGCACAAAATGTATGGAAAGTAAAGGAACTCTATTTCATTGTGTATGGGAATGTAGATTAATAAGAATGTTTTGGGAAGAGGTGAGGGTAACAATTGAAAAAATAATCTCAAAACAAATCATATTGAATCCTAAACTGTTTTTGTTGGGTCTGTACCCAGAAAAGCATAATTTTAATAAAAGTGAAAGAACATTCATAGACCTCAGTTTGCTTAATGCCAAAAAATGTATTGCACTATTATGGAAAAAGACTCATAGACCAGATGTGACTCAGTGGTTAAGACAGATGTTAACAAACCTTCCATTAGAAAGAATAACATATATACTGAAATCAAAGGAAATTGTGTTTGAGAATATATGGAGACCTTTTATTGATTATGTAAAAAATTTAAACATAACTCTTGAAGAAGAAGGTGAATGATATGTGTGGACCTTGTAAATTCCAAACTGGTGAACATAATATGTATACTTATGTGTTGGATTGTCTAGACTAAACAGAGGAGCATTGTTGAAGACTTGATTTTGTTGGTGGTTGTTGGTGTTTTTTAGTGCATTTTTTTTTTTTGTAGTACTTTAGTGTTAGTGTTTGATTGTTTGTATCATGTTTGTTTAAAAAAAAAAAGGTTCAATAAAGATATTGTGGAAAAAAAAAAAGAGTTTCATTTTAAAGTTGGTGCATTTCTATCACCTATCCATTTTGAGCCGTTAGCAATCAACCAATCATGGTCTGTTGTTTTTCTTGGTCATTATGTAATACATGCCTTTCTGATTTTTTTTTTTTAAATCAAGCTAGTTTAAAAACTCTAATAAAATCATATTTGAATCTCGTTTTATGTAGGCTATGTCTGCAGACTTTGCAGTGCATCAGCTCTACGACTGTAACTGGATTGTTGTGAACTGCTCCACTCCTGCAAATTACTTCCATGTTCTTCGCAGACAGATCCTGATGCCCTTCAGGAAACCTGTACGTCTCACATGCACACACTAACCTCTTTGGCCAACATAATTTTGCTTAGTTCACTTGACTGTTCAAATCCCCCCCACAGCTGATAGTGTTCACTCCAAAGTCCTTGCTGCGCCACCCTGAGGCCAAGTCCAGCTTTGACGACATGCTGCAGGGTGAGTTAAACAAAAAAGCAAAAAGGTGCCAAAGACTTTTTTGAGGTAACATCTGGCATTTTAACATCCATGTTTTCCCTTCTGCAGGCACACACTTCAAGCGACTAATCACAGACGACGCCACAGCTGCCAACCCACAAAAGGTGAAGAGGGTCATTTTCTGCACTGGCAAGATTTACTATGAACTGATCCGCGAACGCATGAACAGAGGCATGGATGATACTGCAGCTGTCATCCGTATTGAACAGGTACGGGACAGAAAATTTTAAATTTTTCATTTTACACACATGGTAACACCTGAACTTGCTGTTAGGCTCTGGGGCTGAGAGGTTTTGTAGCCCCCCCAACAGAATCTCAGTTTAAAAATGTGCAGTAGCTACAGCAGGGAAAATGAGTGTTGAACACGTCAACATTTTTCTCATTAAACATATTTCTGATGGAGGCATTGACCTGACATTTTCACCAGATATCAGTAACCACCCAAGTAATCCATACATACAAAGAGATCAAGACAACTGTGTTCACAAAACAAGTTATATTTAATAAAGTGGAATGACACAGGGAATAAGTATTGAACACATGAAAAGGTGGTGCAAAAAGTCATAGAAAGCCAAGAAACCAGCTAAAATCCATCAGAATTTAGGAAGCCATCCCATCCCCCATCAGTCCAAATTAATTTCAGCTGGTCCTGACTGACCTTTAAAAAGGAGGACCTTTTTAAAGGTCTTCACAGACCTTTAAAAAGGTCTGTGAATATCAGATTGTCACACCACAAAGAACTCATGATGGGTAGAAGCAAAGAGCTCTCTCTAGATCTTCGCAACCTTATTGTTGTGAAAACATAATGATGGCATTGGTTACAGGTGCATTTCTAAACTGCTGAATGTTCCAGTGAGCACTGTTGGAGCTATCATTCGGAAGTTGAATGAAAATCATTTTACCTTAAACCAGCCACAACCAGGAGCTCCTCGCAAGATTTCTAACAGAGGAGTCAAAAGAATTATCAGAAGAGTTATTCAAGAGCCAAAGACCACTCGTGGAGAGCTCCAGAAAGACCAGAGGCCTCATGTACAAAAACTTGACTGGATTTCCTACTGAAAGATGACGTACATTTAAATCAAGAAAACGCCATAACAAAAAAAAAATCCAGATGTATGAAACAGTGCGTATGCAGGAATCCAAGCACATTTCCTTTGTGCATCCCAATCTTCTTGAAATTGAACGCATGTGAGGAAATAGCGGACTCCTCCCTTGACACACCTCCATTTGAATACGCAATGAGATGCAAATAGATATATACAAGCCCTGCACGTTTGATTTTCCTGTATCCACGATCAAAAATAATGGATTTAATGGAATTTCATGGACTGTGAGTTGGAGGTGCTCCTGAATGAGGCAGAAGCGTTAAAAATGTTTTGTTTGGCATACTGTCCTCCGGCATTAGTGCCAGATATAGGTAATTTAATAGCCTGCTCACAGCCCTATAAGATTAGTTTAATGTTTGCCTTTAATGAGACAGGGATGAGAAGGAGATGTTTATTTAACCTTGACGTGTTTCGACTGATGTCTGCAGTCATCCTCACAAGCATCAGCTGATCGCTGTGATTTGTAGCGTGTATAGCTTAGTGGTTAAAGTGCCAGATTACAAAGCGGAAGGTTCCAGAATTGAGACTGTCGTGTTTGCCCCTTTCAGGGCATAAATGAGGCGCCAGATACCAACAGAAAGTTTGTTTGTTTATTCACAGAAACACAAAATAAAGAGCCACATGGGGCAAACCACATACACTACACTAGGACACAAAATAAAGAACACTAACATCAATGCTAGAGCGTAGCGAGGGAGGAACCTGACGCTACAGAATGAACACTTACGATGATGAAGTGAGGATGAATCAAACACAGAAGGAAAACTGGAGCTGGGGATAGGGACTCCAGTCCTGGTAGGCGCAGGTTGCAGCAAGGAGTGAACCTCAGCTGCTCCCTTAAATACTAATAACAAAAAGCAATGAACCAAACAGGAGAGGAGGAAACGTAATGACTAAAATCAAGATCAGCTGTGAGAGTGCCGGCTCGGCTTTGACAGCTGGAAGTTCGGCTGCGACGCTGTCACAGTAAAAGCCCTGGAAACACCAATAATAACCAAGCATAAATAATACAGGAGGAAAAAAGGGAAAGTACTGAGTAACCCAAGCGCGGATGAGCTCAGCGCTCGGATCACCACAGTATCCCCCGTTCAAAGGGCGCATTCCAGGCGCCCATAGTGACACCCAGGAAGCCCCCCCTTCCCCAACCAGAAAGCTAACAAGACCAACCTCGGGTGGGCAGAGGGGGAAACAGGCTAAGAGGGAGAGAAACCCAAAAGGAAATAAGCACAGAATGTCTAACAGCAAAATACAGGAAAAAAAACCCACAAAGAACAAATGATAACAAAGTCTCAAGCACAAAATAGCGTGGCTAAGACTCACCTTATAACACAAATAATGAAACAGAATGTCCAACACCAGATAAACAAGGGAAAACAAAAATACATGTACACTTCAACTTAGAAAATGCTCAAGAGCAGCCGAATAGGCGAACACAAAAATATACAAGTACACTGTAACTCGATCACAAGGCAGGAGAAAAAAAAAAAACTCTTTGTAGCAGCATACAAGAGAGAGAGAGAGAGAGGGAAAAAAACAAACAAAAAACACCATGAAAACACAAGTATGGCGATACCGCCAGGTAGAGAGGAAAGTAAAAGGCAGTTCAGGTGGCCTACCGGCATCCCAACTCCACATCAGGAGAAAAGGAAAAAAAAAAACAGTTCGGGTGGCCTGCCCAAGTCCCAGAACCGGGGAAACAGTACCTCAAGCTTCAGATCGCTCAACCAGCGAAGCAGTCCATCAGGCGGCTGACCCAGGACGCAGAACTGGCAGAACAGTCCTTCAGGTGGCCGACCCGCATCCTCAGACCACCAGGATCGGAGGGGGGAGCTCGGAGGCGGCTTCCCTACCGAAAGGCACAACAAGGGGAAGCCGAACCGAATGAAGGAGACCCCAGCGGCGTCCGGTGGTGGAGAATGGGGGGGAAGGAGGGAAAACGGGGAACCAGTCCGGTGTCAGGCGGAAGGGGATCTGCAGCTCCCTCACCGACCTTAAACTGGGCCAGCGCAGCACCCTTGATGGACCCCAATTGGGCCAGTGCAGCACCCTTGATGGACCCCGATTGAGCCGACGCAGCACCTGGGATGACCTCCCAAAGCAAACCCGGAGCCTCAACGATATCGACCCGAGCTGACTCATCTCTGGTGACCCTGGAAGAAGGCTCGGAAAGAGAGGGAGAACAGGGGTCAGGATCACCAGCAGCGACAGAGCCCGACGAGACGAGCTTGGATGCAGCGGCCAGCTGCACCCGGCTCTCCTCTCCAAGAGACAGGCAAGAATGCTCCAGAACAGAGAATTTGAAGACAAAATAGAGCACTTGCCTGATCTCGAGCTCTGCCGCCGTCCAGGACTCCAACGATCCAGGCTCGACAGTCAGGGGGTCTATCTTCGGTTCCCACTCGACTGCAGTGGCCTCCGCAGCTGGCATGACGGTCTCCACAGTCCAAGAGCCCCCTGACACTGAAACCCATGCCGATGTGGTGCAAACCCATGCCGATGCCCACTCGACGTGGTGGCAGGGGGTCCATAGCCTGCTGGAGCTGACTGCTGCTCCACGGAGACCTGGGGATGCTTAATCATCGGTGCAGGCTCCATCTGACAGTCAGCCCTCCTCCTCTGCCCGTGACGCAGCTGTGGGACTGGAACCAGGCTCTTCAGAGTCGCAGGCTCCTCCTCCATCTGCCGGTCTACTCCTGGCACCGGGGGACGCTTGGAGAGAAGGGGAGGAAACACAGAGGTAACAGGTTCAATTTTAATAGCTGCAGCAGGTGGTGGGAGCTCAGTGGACTGTGAACCCTGAGCTCCACCCCCAGGAATCAGACAAGGTAATTCATTACACAGAGATTTAGAATGAAAACACGCTTGCCTGCTTTCCCGGGGAACGTTGGTGACTGCTGCAGCGGGCTTGGTTCTTCCTCTTCCCGTAGGGATGGTGACGGAGGGCCCTCCCAGAAGACAAGGAAAAGTCGCCCCCAGAGGATCGGTGATGGGCAGAACCAGACGAGGCACCCTAGATCTCACAGCAGTTGAAGGGAGCGCCGAGGAGGAGGGAGGAGCAGCCGAGGCAGTCCAGGGACGTGAAGCTGACAGAACAGCGGGACAAGATAACCCGGAAGCTGGGGCTGCTGTCTTTACCTTTCGTCGTGGCACGGGAGAAACAGCTGGCTGGGAGGTGGAGTTCTTCTGGCGACCCAGGACAGGATCCGGACGGCAACCTCGCAGAGGACTGGCCCGCTCAAGAGACTTCCCTCTTGTGGGAACGACCGTGTCCCGAGGAGGAGATGGAGGCTTCTTGGCCAGATTCTCCATTGGTTCATAGTTCTTCTGCCGTAAGACCGTTAATGCCGCCAACCTCCCCCTGCCCTCTGGATACAAGGTCAGGTGGTAGCATTTTAAGGCCCTTTGCGCGGGGTCCAGGTACCAGTGGGTGGTGTCAGAGGGGGTGAACAGACGGGCATTGGACAGGAGGTCATCAACCTCCATGAGATACTCGATACAATACCCGAGCTCAGATGACTCCATTTCTCCAAATAGCACACGTGTGGCACCTGAAAAAGGGAAAAAAACTCAAGCCCAAAAAACAAACTACTGTGGCTGGCACCTCGCTTGGCTGCGACTTACTGTCGTGTTTGCCCCTTTCAGGGCATAAATGAGGTGCTAGATGCCAACAGAATGTTTGTTTGTTTATTCACAGAAACACAAAATAAAGAGCCACATGGGACAAAACACATACACTACACTAGGACACAATATAAAGAACACTAACATCAATGCTAGAGCGTAGCGAGGGCGGAACCTGACGCTACAGAATGAACACTTACAATGATGAAGCGAGAACGAGTCAAACACAGAAGGAAGACTGGACCGCTTGGATCACCACAGAGACTAGCTGCAACCTCTTTTTGGGACCACAATATGTGTGCGCACTTTCTTGTGTCATCCCATTGTTTTTAAATATGTGTTGTATCTTTTATACAATGTTATTTTAAACGATGAGTCAATCAATCAATCAATCAATTTGTGACCAGCCGGGTGGATCAGCTGGTTGAATAAAAGGAAAACAGTCACGAAAAAGAAGACAATATGAACCTATTTAGTGGGTAGCCAAGGTCACGTCAGTTGACAGCAGATCATGGTAAGAGTCGACGAGTACATATTTTATGTCCAAAATGCAAACCTCATCCTTTGTAGTTATATACAACTTACATGGATTACACACACTACTATTGTAAATGAATGAAGTGCGCCGACAAAAAGGACTGTTGCGTTTCAAACTTGACGCATGTGTTTATTGACATAACTACTGTACACACAGAGGCAATTGGGGGCTTGGTAGAATGCTGTGAAACTGTAATTTAATCAGTAAAAAAAAGAAAGTCACTTACTCGACCCACTGACTTGTAATGAAGCCTTGAAGAAGGGTGATATTTGGGGCGCACAGGTGCGTTGCGCATGAGGTAGGTTATTATTAGGACAATTACATGAATTTACTCACCAAGAAGCTACTCATCCGCACATTGCCAGCTTCTAGTTTGTTGCTGTTGAACAATGCTGTTCATTAGACTAATTAGGAAAACCGGCTCTCGCTGCAAATTGTGCTTTGATGTTGGCCTATTCAACTGCATTGTATGAGAATATGATGTACTTGGGTGACAGCTGCATAATGCTATCCCACACAGGCATGCCAGCTCCCTCTGGCATGCCCCTGTTTCCAGAAACCCCAGAGTTGTCAGCACCTGCACTGGGACAGGCAGCGCACGGCTTCTCACCGTGTCGCACTCCAAGAGCGGCCATAGCTCTGAGCACAGTTCCACAAGGACTGCCCATGAAAACCTAAACTGACTGACAAGCCAGTCATCATCCTTAGCCAGAAAATCTTGTGTCTCTAAATACCCTTTCTCTTCTCACTGCGCAATTTGCAATATCCTCTAATAATGGTAACACCATTGTTTTTAGAGGCATTTTCTGCACTTCTTTGTGCTTGCTTTTATATCCACTCACCTAATTGCACACAGTTGGATGTTTGTTCATCATGTGTCTCTGGTGTTTACAATAAATTTCACGTCATTATCAGTCTCCCACCATCACCTCTAAGTGTCGCCAATGGATCAATATCAGTAGAAACCTACGTACGCCAGTCATGAAGTTGGCGTGGGGCTGCGCATATTTCCACAGTCATTTCATTCTTGATACACATGAAATTTTCCGTGGAAAAGGACGTACCCCATGTTTTTGTGCGTAAGTACCCTGTGTATATGAGGCCCCTGGAGTGAGCAGGCACTGCTGTTTCAAAGAAAGCAACAAGTAATGCACTCAGCTGACATGGGCTCTATGCCAACTCACCTCGCAAGACTCCACTGCTGAAGAAAAATCATGCTGAAGCTCATTTAAAGTTTGCTGCACAACATTTGGGCAGGCCAGTAAAATACAGGGAGAATATAGTCTGGTCAGATCAGAGCAAAATTGAATGTTTTGGATGCCACAACACACGGCATGTTTGGAGGAGAGATGGCACTACATATCCCATCATGGTGTGTGTGTGTGGTGGTGGTGGTGGGGGTTCAGCACTTGATACAGGCAGACTTCATATAATTGAAGGAAAGATGAATGGAAAAATGTACAGAGACATCCTTGATAAGAACCTGTTGCCATCTGCCAAGATGCTGAAGATGAGGGTGGACATTTCAGCAAGACAATGATCCCAAACACACAGCAAAGGAAACTCTCAACTGGCTCCAAAGAAGGAAATAAAGCTGCTAGAATGGCCCAGTCAGTCACCTGACCTGAATCCAATTGAAAATCTATGGAAAGAACTGAAGATCAGAGTTCATAGAAGACACCCACGGAACCTTCAAGATTTGAAGACAGTTTGTGTAGAAGAATGGACTAAAATCACTCCTGAGCAATGCCTGCACCTAGTGTCTCCATACAGGAGTCGTCTGGAAGCTGTTACTACCAACAAAGGCTTTTCTACTAAATATTAAATGAATTTCACCAAGTGTGTTCAATACTTATATTTCCTGTGTCATTCCACTTTATTAACTATAACTTGTTTTGTGAACATGGTTGTCTTGATTTCTTTGTGTGTATGGATTACAGTACTTGGGTTGTTACTGATATCTGGTGAAAATCTCAAGTCAATGGCTCCATCAAAAATATGTTAAATGAGAAAAATGTTGACGTGTTCAATACTTATTTTCCTCGCTATATGTTTTTAATAATGGATTGCATTTATATAGCACTTTTCATGACAACCAGACACTTTACAATGAGTTCATTGTTCATTCACTCCACAGACAATGATAGTGGTAAGCTACCTCTGTAGCCACAGCTGCCCTGGGACAAACTGATGGAAACATGGCTGCCAATCTACACCAACGGCCTCTCCAACCACCACCAAACATTTACTCTCATTCATACACTAGGGTTATTAACCATAAACACACTGGAGGCAATTTGGGTAAAGTGTCTTGCCCAAGGACACAACAGCAAGGTGAGAGGAGTGGGATTTGAACCGCTAACCCTCAGGTTATTGGGCAACCTGCTGTACCTCCTGAGCCACTACAGCCTCATTTTTGTTTCTCTTGGAGAGCTAATACGACTGTGAGCTAGAAAACACAACTACACTGCAAAAAGTCAAAAATAAGTAAAATGAAATAAATTAAGGCTGTATATACTTGTTTTTTGTCTGACAAGATATTTATTCTTGCTGCGCAGTTTGTGTAAGAAAATTTTGCATGCTTTCACATAGTTTTGACTTGTTTTGAGCAATTTGATAAGTCAAATTTTCTTGCTCTGTTGGCAGATAATTTTACTTAAAATAAGCAAAAAAGAAAAAAATATTTGCCAACAAAGTGAGATTAAATTGTTTAAAACAAGTAAAAACTTTAGTAAAGCAAGTAAAATCTTACAGAAAACTGCCCAAGAAATTCTTGGCAAAATTATCTTGTGAGCGAAGAACAAACATAAAGCCTTGATTTAAGATATTTATCTTACCGAGATTTCTATTTTTACAGTGTGACAGGTACGAGTGCCTTCAGCATAAAGTTACATCAGTGAAGTATTTCCTGATTATTCTTCTTTTAGATTTGATTGGCGGTTGGCAACCAACTTACAGGTGCATTACCGCCACATACTTCACTTTATATCACTCTTCTTCTTCTTCTAGATCTGATTGCCGGCTGGCAACCATCTCACAGGTGCCATTTCCTGATTCAAACAATGCACAACAGCAGCAATGAAAAACCTGCAGAAGTGCCTTTTTAGAAGTGCTTTCTTCTAGCCTTCTTGAAACAAAAGTCCTTCATTATGTCCTTTTAAGTCCAGCTCACGAATATCATCATACTCTATGGATGCATCCTTGATCTAGTCTACTTTTTACCAAGTTCACTGTCCCATGTACAGCTGTCTGATGTAAGCAGTCATGGCCTTTCTTCTCCCTTCGCCCTTCTTCTCCAGGTGAGTGCTTTAACGGCCCACCTGTCTCCTGGGTGCAGTAATTAGCAGCCTCCTTCACTCGATGCTTCAGCTTAGAAAAAATCCTTTACACTTTGGGATTTTTTGAGCAATTTATTTTTCCTAAGCTCTATTCCTCTCAATAATTTTATGGGCGCCACTTTAAATTTTTTTTCCAGACATTTTGACCAAGCTAATTACTTCTTACCTCTCACTGGAGCTTGCATAGTCACATGTCAAAACAATTCCTCTGATAGGCTATTGTTACGTGGTACCCACATGAGGCACTTGTAAATTAGACCAATCCGCAGCCACACATGAATATCAAGTGATGGATGTAGAATTTGACCAATTAACAACAACTAGTACATACCTGTGCATGCCCATAGAAACCAAGTAAAAGCAAGTATTTCTGCATGCCCGTAGAAAGTTGCTGTTACCATGGCAACAGTAACCATGGTGATGCCTGCCTTTGATCTATGACATCACAGTAACTATGGTGACTATGACGTCCACTGCACCCCTATGGACGTTCATTAAAGATTTCCCCTCCTTAACTTCTGCATATTCAGGGAGGCTGAAATTTGGGGATGCACACCGTCATAACCTCGGCAAAGTACATATAAAATCCGAGGGCAGTCCGCCAAACGATTTGGGAGCTATGTGTGGAAAAACACACACACACACACACACCCAGAGATTTCTTGCATTATAATATGATGTGATCTTTTTCATTGGCTCATGATAGGCCCCTCATTTCTGTAGGCCCCTGGGCTTCAGCCCAGCCTAGCCCATTCATTAAGGCGGCGTTGATGGCAAGGCTCTGAAAAATAAGAAATTATAGTTTAAAGTAAAAACAGAATCAGTCACTACTTTTTTTTTCTCTTGTCAGCTGTCACCTTTCCCCTTCGACCTGATTAAAACTGAAGGTGATCGCTATCTAAATGCTGATCTGGTGTGGTGTCAGGAAGAGCACAAGAACCAGGGCTACTACGACTATGTCAAACCCCGCATCTGCACCACTATCAACAACACAAGGCCCCTGTGGTAAGTTAGCTATCAATATACTCCTGCTTTTCGTGGCAGCTATGACCAAAGTGGGTGTTTGATAATCTAATTGATTAGAGACTCTGAACTGAATTATAATGGTAGTTTTTTTTTCTTTTCATTATCCCTGGAATAATAAACCTGAGTGTTTTGGAGATGCCACAAATTTCTATAAATGGTGGTACACACTAGTGATCCCAAGAGCTATGTTGTCCGGGGCAATTTGCCTCTGGTAGGGTCACCCAAGATAAACTAGTCCTGGGTGAAGGGCCAGACTAAGAACGATCCAACAGACTCTCATGATGAATACGAGAACAAGGATTCAGTGTACCCCGCCCAGTATAGGGTTACCGAGGCCCCACCCGGAACCAGGCCTGGGGTAGGGGCTTGATGACAAGCATCTGGTGGCCGAGTTTCTGCCCATGGGACCCGGCTGGGCTCAGCCAGGAGGAGCTACATGGGTCCGCCCTCCCGTGGGCTCACCACCTGCAAGAGAGACCATGGGGGTCCGGTGCTATGCGGATCAGGTGGCGGTCGAAAGCAGAGACCTTGGCAGTCTGATCCCTGGCCTCCTTCACTGGCTTTTGGGACGTGGAATGTCACCTCTCTGGTCGGGAAGGAGCCTGAGCTGGTGCATGAGGTTGAGAGATACCGGCTAGAAATAGTTGGACTCATCTCAACGCACAGCTCTGGTTCTAGAACCAGTCACCTGGAGAGTAGCTGGAGCTTGGCATACTCTGGAGTTTCCCCAGGCGAGAGGCGGCGAGTAGGGGTGGGTATTCTTGTTTAGTTTAATGTTTATTTGAAAGGGACATTACATACTACTGAGCATTAATACAAATGTAGGTATGCCAGATTTAGCAATATTGCTAATTTGCATCTGTAGTCCCCTGGCGGGTCACAAAACACACAGTCATACATGAGAAGAACATCTGCAGTAAACTGTACAAATATGCAAAAGTGCAAGAGTTAAGGTGCTACAAAACAAAACATTCAAATGTCACACAAGTGAAGTGTTGTGTATGCATACACATGCACCCAAGCACCTCACAGCAACAACAAACAACAGCGACAAACAAGAGGCGGGGCATATGTGTGTGATGCATGGGCACATATGCGCATGTCGCAGAGCAACCACTAGTTATGTGTACAGTTTGGGTTGTTTAAAAGCCGATTTTTAGAATGAGTCTTAAAAGTGTGGTACATTCTCTGATTGCAGATGGTATATTATTCCAGGTCTTGGTGCCCCTCACTGATAGCAAAGGTTGAGCAAATGTGGTGCGTCTGTGTGGGACCTCACAGTCCTCAGTTTATCATATGTTCCCGGGGGTGCATAGCCATTTAATATTTTATAAATTGAACAGGCAAATTTGAGAATTTTATAATTTTCAAAAGACAGAAAATTGTATTTCTTGTAGATGTGGCAACAATGATATGTGGGATCTTTCTTATCAAAGATTTTTTATGGCTTTTATATATAAAGATTCAATGGGTTTGATTATAGTTACACCAGTGAGTGACCAGTTGGTAAAACAGTAATCAATGTGTGAAAAGATCATTGCATGCAGAAACATTTTGGCCACACTAACTGTCAACGATGGTGAATGAATTTGATTATGTTTGAGATTTTTTGATGTGTTTTTTAAAGGTTAATGAGGAATCTAAAATCATGCCGAGGAACTTAAAATTCCTCAACTAATGCAGCTCCTCCCCTTTTAAGAAAATGTTTGAGTTTGTAGGTTGGTGACTGAGGTTGTTTGGTGAACATCATGCAAACAGTTTTTTTTAGTGTTTAGTAGGAGACACAAATTATTAAGCCAGTCATGGATTTGAGTCATTGCTGTTGTAAGAATACAGGTGGCTTCTTGTGTGTTTTTTGTAGGTGTGAATATTACCGTGTCATTTGCATACATTTGCATATGCATGTTTCTGCATGCATTTGGTAAATCATTTATGTATAAGGAGAATAATATTGGTCCAAATATGGAGCCTTGTGGGACATCCATTTGACATTTCAAGGCAAGGCAAGTTTATTTGTATAGCACATTTCATGTACAAGACAATTCAGAGGACTTTACATAAAAACATTAAAGCATTACAGCAAGTTGCAAAAGGAATACATAAGAATTTTAAAGCAAACTAAAAAGTAAATTAAAAGAGAAACAAAAACAAGCTAAAATAGAATACAACAGAAATAAAAGTTACAGTACATTGTAGGAGATTAACAATTGTTCTACTGAAAGGCCATGGCAAATAGGAGAGTTTTTAACCTCGATTTAAAGCAGTTGAGAGTTTCAACAGCCCTGATGCTTTCTGGGAGTTTGTTCCATATGTGAGGGGCATAAAAACTGAATGCTGCCTCACCAGAATTGCTGGACTCACCCTTAGAGATAGGATGAGGAGCTCAGTCATTCGGGAGAGGCCCAGAGTAGCGCCGCTGCTCCTCCACATCGGAAGGAGCCAGTTGAAGGGGTTTGGCCATCTAATCAGGATGCCTCCTGGACACCTCCCACTTGAGGTGTTTCAGCCACATCCCACTGGGAGGAGACCCCAGGGCAGACCCAGGACACACTGGAGACACTATGTCTCCCAGCTGTCCTGGGAACGTCTTGGTATCCTCTCAGAAGAGCTGGAGCAGGTGGCAGGTTGAGGGAAGTCTGGGCTTCAGGTTCAGGTTCAGGTTACTTTACTTTCTCTGCTTGAGCTGCTGCCTCCGTGACCCGGACCTCCGGAAGAGCGGTAGAAGATGGATGGATGGATGGATGGTGGTACACATGAAGCAAAACTGATGGACTTGAAGGGATCACTTAATTTTAAAGCAGACTTTAGTCAACAGGTCATGAAGGTCTGGCCCATGCTGTAAAATTTCAAAAAACTTTTTACAGATTTTGAAAATGTGAGTTAACAATTTTGTTCCTGTGGTGTGTGGAGTGCACCGATGTGAGCGAGACAGCACACCACACACTAACAGACTCCATTCACCAACCAGAGGTAGACCAGTGTTTCCAGATTTTGTACAACAAACAAGCAACTCTGGTCCCTATTACAGTAGTCTAAGGCGTGCCTTTGCGCCACACTTCCCGGCGTAATCTCAGCAGTGCATTTCATATCAATGCACTTTTTTTTTTTGAACTTATATTTTATTAAAATTTTTGACAACAGAGTCATTACAGATATAATTGCCATATGTAGTCAAGATTATTTAATACACAAATTCCACATCAATATAAGAGAAACAGCATCTGCCAAAAAATAAAACCAAGCGCTTAATCGCCACCTTGAACAACTACAATAAAGAGACTTCTACTGGATGCCATCTTGATTTAAAAGTAGGTAATTGGAGTCTCAGTGCGTAAGTAATCTTCTCCATGTGATAAAATTCTTGTACTTTTTGGAGCCATGCACTGAAGGAGGGTGGATCTGTTTTCATCCAGGAAGTAGTGACACATTTCAAGGCTGCTACAAAAAGTATGTTTAGGAGGTATGTTGGTGCTCTCCCATGCACTTTCGGAGGGGTGATGCCAAGAACTGCTACTGTCAAGTCCCTTGGTATTGTAACTTGAAACATATGATTTATTGCCTTGTACACTTCATCCCAAAATGTTTGTATTTTAGGGCACGACCAGAAAATGTGTGTGTGATTAGGCACTTCTGTACCACAATTTCTCCAACACAGGCTTGGAACATTTGGTGTCATCTTAGCCACAATATCTGGTGTTCTGAAATATCTACTAAATATCTTCCATTTAAATTTCCTCCATGTATTTGAATTTGTGGTCTTATGCGCCACTGTACATGCCTCTTCCCACATTTGATCAGAGAAAATTTGACCCACCTCTGCCTCCCATCTTTGTTTTGCCAGAATAGGTTTATTTTGAGCCATTAAACCAAATATTTTGTATAATTTTGAAATCACTTTTTTATCCTCTTTGTGTTTTTGAGTTTGAATTAAAAAATGTTCAATGAGTGATGGGTCTAGCACTTTATCCCACTCTTTATGAGAAACCAAAAAAGATCTATTTGCAGATATCTGAAGAAATCATTTTTTTGGAGTTGGAAGTGTCTTCTCAAATATTCAAACGATACAAAACCATCCTTATCGATTAACTGATGTATGTAAATAAGCCCATGATCAGCCCACTTGAGAAAGCTCGTATCCAATCTGCTTGGTATAAAGGATTTTAGATGCCCAATACTAGACAAGGCAGATACACTAGTTGGTAACTTAAAGGCAATTCCAACTCTCTTCCAGATATCAAGTGTGGTTTTAGTCCACCTTGATAAGCCCACTACTGGAATATTAGCAAATGGCAAAGCTTGTAGTGGTTTGGGGCTCAAGTTTTGTTCAATGTCCACCCATCTCGTATAAATGTCATTCTGCATCCATGAAATCAATGGTTTTAATTATGAAGCCCAAAAATAATATTTAAAGTTTGGCAGGTTAAGCCCCCCTTCTTCCTTAAGTCTTTGAAGTGTTTTATATTTTATCCGAGGGCGCTTACCCTGCCATATAAATTTTGAAAATGTTTTGTCCATTTCTTCAAATGTTGACTTAGGTATTAGTATTGGTAACATTTGAAACAAATATAAAAGCCTAGGCAGAACATTCATACGAATGGATTCTATGCGACCTAGGAGAGACAAAGGCAATGATGACCAACGGTTTAGGTCATTTTTTATAGTACTAATTATCCTACCATAATTTGCATCAAATATCTTGTCTAATGAAAGGGGAACATAGATGCCCAAATACTTTATACCTTCTTTAGGCCAACGAAAGCCACTTTGTTGTTTAAACTCTGGTGAAATATTGTCCAAAACGTCCATTGCCTCAGTTTTATCAACATTAATTTTATATCCTGAGAAATATCCATATGTTGATATAATTTTCATTAAACATGGAATTGTACAGGATGGCTCTGTCAGATACAGTAGGACATCATCCGCGTACAGTGATATTTTATGTACTTCTTTGCCAATCAACACCCCTTTAATATTATTGTCATCTCTAATGAGTTGAGCCAATGGCTCTATACTTAAAGCAAAGAGCAAGGGTGACAGAGGACACCCTTGTCTGCAACCACGCTCCAAGTTAAACCTTGTAGATCGAAACCCATTAACTCTCACAGCTGCTTGAGGTGAAGAGTAGATGGTTTCAATCCAGTCGATAAATTTAGGGCCAAAATTAAATCTTTTTAATGTTTGAATAAGATATTTCCATGACACTCTATCAAAAGCCTTTTGGGCATCCAGTGATAATACAGCTGTCTTGGTTTTGCTTTGTTTTTGGTATGATAAGATATTAAACAAACGACGTAAATTATTTACATAATGTCTCCCGACAATAAACCCAGTCTGGTCTGGATGAATAATGTTAGTTATTATGTCATTTAGTCGCCGTGCTAGTACACCCGTCAAAATACGAATATCTCCATTTAGCATAGACAATGGCCTGTAAGAGCTGCAATCAGTGGGATCTTTACCTTCCTTCTGTAATACCACTATAGTAGCTTCTACCCATGATACAGCCATTGTTTTTGTTTCTAATGAATAGTGATAAGCATTTAAGAGGAGTGGAATAAGTTCTTCATAGAAACATTTATAAAATTCATTGATAAATCCGTCTGGGCCAGGACATTTATTATTTTTGAGAGATAAAATACATTGTTTTATTTCCCAATCTTGGATTGGTTCATCCAAATTTGCAGCAATTTCACCAGATAACTGAGATATATTAATATCCTGTAAGAATTGAGCAATATTGGACTCATCAGGGCATGTATCAGTATCTTGGTAGAGGGATTTATAAAATTCTGCGAATGTTTCAGCTATTTCCTTAGGCTTTACTATATATTTGTGTCCAGATTTTATTTTATGTACAATATTAGAAGATTGTTGTTTACGTAATTTGAAAGCCAGAAGCCTGCTCTCTCTATTTCCATGTTCATAATGCTGATGCTTGGCAAAACGTAAAGTTCCCTCGATCTTCTCTGATAGTAGCTCTTGTAGCTCTGTACGGGCTGCTTTGAGTTCAGTTAAGAGCTTAGACGCCATCCCTCGTTTATGCTTATGTTCGAGCTCACTGATTTTATGCTCCAATTCTGTTTGTTTAGCCATTTTTTTCCTCCTTTTTGCAGTAGCATAAGAAATTATACAACCTCTTAAATAGGCTTTTGCACAGTCCCAAAGTACAAGAGGAGACATACCAGGTGTATCATTTATATCAAGATAGTTCTTGAGCTCTGTTTTAATGAGAGTAATGAAATCTTTATCATTAAGAAGAGAGGCATTCAATCTCCATTGCTTATAAGTTGGTGTCAATCCCATGTCCCACTGAAGAACCACTGGAGCATGATCAGAAATTGTAATGGGCATGATGGTTATGTCTTCAACTCTATGGAGTTCAGCTTTAGAAGTGAAAAAGTAATCAATCCTTGAATAGGATGCATGTCTATTAGAGTAAAATGTAAAATTTCTTTCTTTTGGAAATTTTGATCGCCATACATCAACTATTCCTGCTTCGGCAGTCAAATATTTAAGCATCTTGCCCATCTTGGATATGGATGCTTTAGATGGAGGTTGTCTATCTTGTTGTGACATTACACAATTAAAGTCTCCCCCCATAAGTAAAAGACCAACACTATACTCCGTGATTCTATTAAATAGTAATTTGATCAAGCCTGGTTGGTCCTCATTTGGGGCATACACATTAATTAGAGAGACAGGTATGCCATCAAGCAGCCCATTTACCAGAATAAATGTATCAACAAAATTAACTTGTCTGTGTATTAATATTGCTACCCCTCTTCTTTTACCTGAGCAGTGAGATGAGAAATACACTTTATCTGCCCAGGATTTCTTTAATTTCAGGTGCTCATCATCAGACAAATGGGTTTCTTGTAATAGTGCTACTTGACACTTCAAACGTTTAAGCTGTAATAATATTTTCTTCTTTTTGATGGGGCTATTTAGACCCTTCACATTATAACTTATAATTGTCAATGGACTCATAACTTAAGTACTTTGGTGCACATAGTTACAATATAGGGCATCATAAAAGTTGTTTTGATGCAGAGGCGGGCCCATGATCGAAAGTACAGCAGAAACAACATAAGGAATATTACTTCACAAAGGAATGTTGCATCGAAGTGGAAAGACTTTATGACTGGGAGAATATGGTTCCAGCAAGTATCAAATAATAACTCTGTTGCTCTTTTAAATAATATGTGATCCCCGGGGAACAAAAGGATCAGAACGCAAAAAACACAATAACAAAGTGTATATCGAACAAGCGAAATACAAAAGGATGGGATTAAGTCCCTAGCCACTGTGTATTAGCAGCTAAATACACAACCTACTAAGGTAGGCTGTGTCCACAGCAAAAAAGAGGAGCAAAAATTAAATCGGCAAAACAAATTTACTAAAGGAGCTCAGGCCCCTGCAGACTAAGTTACGATAAGGAACAACATTAAGTGAGAATTTTCAAAATACTCAACACATTACACTATAACAATACAGGATAGAAAGAAATAATGTATTATTCTCGTCACCGTAAATAACATGTTTTTAACAGGTTACGCATCCAATGCGATCATAACCTGCGGATTCACGCTATATAATCCAAACATGGTACCTCAAGGATCATCAGCTTTGTACAGGATATTGTTCTTTATGAAGTCCATGGCCTTTGTAGGATCATGAAAGTCCAGGCTCTCATTCCCGAAAGTGATCCGGAATCTTGCAGGGTAAAAAAGACCAAACCGCACATCACGTCGACCTCGTAGCGCCTTCCGTGCATCTGAAAAGGCAGCCCGGGCTTTAGCAACACCTGTTGTATAGTCAGGAAAGATACTGATCCTGTTGCCGTTATACATCAAAGGTGCCTTTTCCCTGGCTCTTCTCAAAATATCCACTGCATTTCCATCATAGTGCATCTTGGCGACTATCACTCGGGGTCTGTCTTCTCCCACTTGCCGTGGTGCTAGTGTACGATGAGATCGATCAACTTTCACTTCTCGGTCCATGTGTTTATTTATTTAGCGAATGCAAAGTCCTTAAGCCAAGCAGTTGCCTCCTGGTTTGCTGTATGGAGGGTGTGTAATCCTCCTTCCAGTCTTTGGAGCGGGCAAGTCTCTATGATGTGTTCCATAGTTTGCTCCTCTCCACATGCGCACAGTGGGCTAGGGCTACTGCCCCATCTGTGAAGGCTGGCCAAGCAGGGGCCATGTCCAGTCCTGAAGCGATTGAGTGTAGACCACTGTCTCCTTGGGAGGTTGGTGCCCGGGACCTGTTGGTTGGGGTTTGTCACCAGCTGTTTGTTTGGGACCTCCTTGGTCTCCCATTCCTCTTGCCAAGCTGTGTGGATGGTAAAGTCAGCTGGGGGAGGGTTTTTCCAAATCGGCCGTCTGGATGAAAGTCGGGCAGTGGGTGGGGTGTAGATATCTGCATGGATTGGTAAGTGAGGAAAATCTTTAACTTTTTGGAGCATCCTTTGAGTTAATGCTGCTCGCCGGATGTGTGGAGGGGCTATGTTTGACAGTACAGAGAGCCGGGGGAGTGGTGTTGAGCGGATTGTTCCAGTTATAGTTCTCATGGTTGAGTTGAGCTGGGTGTCTACATAGTGTGTGTAAGATGACCTGGACCAGACAGGGGCACAATATTCTGCTACAGAATATGAAAGGGCCAGTACTGAGGTGCGCAGGGTGGAGACTGCCGCCCCCCATTTTGCACCAGCGAGCTTGCAGAGCAGGTTGTTTCGTACTTTCACCTTAGCAGCCGTCCCCTTTAGATGTTCCTTGAAGGATAAGGTCCTATCAAGGGTCACTCCAAGATAAGTTGGATTTGGGGCATGCTTAAGCTTGAGTCCGCTCAGGTGGATGTTTAGTTCTCTGGCAGCTTTTGCATTGTGGAGATGAAATACACTGGAGACGGTTTTTGCTGGGCTTGGTTTTAGGCGCCAGATTTTGCAGAACTGGTCCAGTTTAGCAAGATCTTCCGTGAGCACCCGTTCCAGTGGTTCAAAGTCTGGTGCTTGGAATGCCAAACAGATGTCGTCTGCATAGATGAATTTGCGGGATTTTGTAATAGGCAGGTCGTTTATGTAGAGGTTGAACAGAGTTGGAGCTAGAACTGAGCCTTGTGGGAGTCCGTTTTTCTGCATTATCCATGCACTTGTGTTCTGACTGAGGTGGACTCTGAACCTTCGGTTGGTCAGCAGGGTTTTTATAATTGCTGTTGCCCAAGCAGGGATCGCCTTTTTAAGTTTCAGGAGGAGGCCTTTGTGCCAGACCGTATCATAGGCGGCTGTAAGATCGAGAAACACAGCCCCTGTCTTCAGTCTGCTCTCGAAGCCATTTTCAATGAAGGTGGTTAGGGCCAGTACTTGTTCTCCTGTACTGCGGTCCTTGCGGAAACCTGCTTGATCCACACTTAGAATATCCTCTATTTCTGGGGAAATGCGTTGCAGTATTAGGCGCTCCATGATTTTGTAAGGAACGCTGAGTAGGGAGATTGGGCGGTAGCTTGCTGGTAGTTTGTGGTCTTTGCCAGGTTTTGGGATGGCAATGACCTTTGCTGTCCGCCATTTCTTTGGGATCGAGTTTGTTTGTGTGATCCTTGTGTAGAATTGTGTCAACCAGGTTAGGGCTCGGGGGCCAAGATTTTTCATGAATTCTGGGAAGATGTTATCGTATCCTGCTGCCTTTCCACATTTCAGGCCCTGTAGGACTTTCTCCAGTTCAGCAGCCTCGAAGGGTTCAGGGTTCGTTTCCTCTACAGGCATTTTTTGGTGTTTTTTTAGCTCAGTTGTAACTGCTCTTCTGGTGTCTTTGTCTTGGGGTGCTTTGGCGATAGTCAGTAGGTGGGATGCAACTTGGTTGGGTGTGACGGATGCTCGGCTTTGGCTAGGGGGCTTCTGTGCAGCTCCTAGGCGACGGATGAGGCTCCAACATTTCCTGCTAGAGTGGGTAAAGCTCCGGTCAGCAACTGTCTCCTCCCATTTCTTTCGCCGGGCTGTATTTAGCGATTCAATGAGATGGTCTGCTATCTCTGGGTCCCCTGATGTTTGATAGGATTGTAGGAGGGCAGCACTTTCTCCGTCCAAACATGGGACATAGAGGGGTCGGTAGCCTCGTGGGATTGCAGTATGGGCAGCCTTGAAGATTGCACTGCAGAAGCGGTTGTATGCTTCATCTACAGTGATGGTGTGGAGTGGGATGGTAACAACGCTCCGGTCCAGAGTTTCACTGAATTTCTTCCAGTTGGCTTTGCGGAAGTTCCAGCGCATCTTCCTTGGGCTGTATATGACTGGAAGTTGTAGGCCAATGTGTACAAGCAGGGGCCGGTGTTGGCTGTGTGGAAAATCATCAAGAATGAGGATCTGTGTAGGATATGGCTCCCCATTCAAAGAGCTGACCCAACACAGGTCAGGAGAATAGTCCTTCTTCCACCTAGCAGAGTGGAAGGTTCCTCTTTGTTTGGGGTTGTATATCAAAGCGAGGTCATTTCTGGATGCCCAGTCTGAAAGTGCCTCCCCATCACTGTCCACTGCTGGGTACCCCCAGTCAGGGTGATGGCTGTTAAAGTCCCCCACATAGATGGCAGGGTGGGGTAGGGTGGGTAAGACCTGCAGATCCCAGTTGGCATTAGGGGGCTTGTACACATTGACAATATGGAAGCCACCAATGATTATGGTGTCTGAGAAATGTGTTGTTATCAGGTGATTTGCTTCAACTATGTCAGAACGCACATAGGTGGCACGTCCATGTTTAGCATGTAGAACATAGCACAGGAGGTCAAAGCCTTTGATGGTGAAGCGGCCAGCTTCCTCTGTGCCAATATGAGTCTCTTGGAGGCAGATTACATCAATCGAATGTTGGAAGGCGAGGACTTCGATAAGGCTTCGCTTGGCTGCAGGTCCATGTGTAAGGCTTGTTTAATAATTTTAGCCACCTCATTTGGATTGCAGGGATTTTGCTCATCGACACCGACAATGCGGATATTTCCACGTCTCATTCTCCCCTCCAAATCCTCACATTTGCTCCACAGTGACTTCACTTCACTTTGGAGCTCTTTCACTGAGCTCTGAAGCCCAGTTATGTCATCTGACCAAGTAGACATGTCATCTTTCACGTCTTGAATGTCAGCTTCAATTGTGCCAAATCGTGCGCTAACAGAGGTAGCGTTGCAGGCTATTTCCGAACGTACAGCCTGAACTTCCGCTTTGAGAGAGGCAAAATCGTTAGCTAAGGCATTCTTAAATTCTTCCCGTATAATTTGAGTGATGTCTTCTCTTAAAGATGCCAAAATCTGAGTTTTGAAGCCTTCGTCCGTGGTCAGCGTTGTCACTGCGCTCTGTGGTTCGTCATTCTTTTCCAGCTCGGCTTGCAACCTCGTGTTAGGCCTGTTGGGTTTGTCGGTAGCGTTGAATTTAAACTTCTGAAGTTTATCCGCCATGACGATAAAAGTGGGCAAGAAAGTCCGATGATGATAGGTGACAAGTTTGTATTGAGCTTTACCAGAGAAATTTCGTTTTTAAAAGTAAAATGTCCAAAAGTCTGCAGGAGCACTGAAAAACACGTCTTTACTCCAGCATGGCTCACTAGCGCCCCCCCCCCATATCAATGCACTTTTGATCTGCAAAAAGCAGGTCTAATGGCAGAGGCGAATTGTTAATGCTATTTCAGTGGCACATTTTATAATTGTGGGCATACTCCTACTGATAGTAGGAGTAGAAAGCATGAAAGCATGCATTGGGATTTTCCATTATTTTACTGGAGTTGTAACAGTAATAATCTAATTAAAGTATCGTGACTCATCAGTTTAATTGTAATAAGACAGTCCCTCCAGGATTTTGCGGGGTATTTTTATGATTGTTGCGGCCCAAAAAGCCTGAATTCGCAGGAGCTTTTTAAAAAAGTTGCGATAAAAGTTGCAATGTTTTGAGAGGGTTTTTTTGCACTAAAATTTGGGGGAAGAATTACAAATTTTAAAGCAGATGATTTTTTCCAGTTTACTGTAGTGATATTCTATAAAACAACACAAGAAAAGCACAGGATTGTCAAAAATATCCTATTAAACAGTGATTTGTAAATTAAGCAGAAAGTTCTGCTATACAGAAAAACTCTTGTGTAACAGCAAATACAGACTATAATACAGTATCCATTACAACAGCAAAATTGCCTTGAATGCATGTTAAAGAGTATTGATTTGGAAATTATTGGCAGCACCTTCATTTAAAAACTCTACAGTCCCCAACCACTCGGTACTGAGCAGAGAGGAAAAAATAATTTATTCTGTTGCTCTCGATTGTCTATCGGAGTCTGTGTTCTGAAAAAAAAAATTACAGACAATATTCTCTCTCTTTCCATGCCCAACTCCTACCTGTCTGTCTGCTGCACGTCAGTCTTGATACACACACTCGTCAGACACGCATCTTTCATTTACGATGGAGGGGGGGGGGTCCATCCAGACCGGAGATTTACAGCTTTAAAGCTCATTGACAAGATGTAGCAATGATTTTACTTCTAAAGATGTATAAAATGTTCAGACACTAGCTGTAGTGTTAGATTTGCTCGTTTTTTGTGTTTTTATGACGTCTCTCCTCACGCGCACTCCCGCGACAGGGTGCCTTTGGGGCAGACGGATGTTTTTCAATACAAACCCAGCACTTTGTGCACGCGGTCAGGATGGAGACGTGTCGAGACATCCACCGACAGGCTGGGGGAGACTGAGGAAGGGACGGTGTTGGAAACCTTGCAGGTGAGTGTTTTTTTAAACACACACTCTGTTTTTGCTATTGTGCTCCACTAATACTCAGTGTAAACACGGAAGTGGACGCGGTACAGCGACACATTTGCTTGGTTAGACTGAGCGTTTGAGTGCTACTCAGGGACAAATTTGATTGGTGAAAATGGCAGAAGTTGATGAGGACTGGCCAAAATTGCGGGAAAGTTGCGGTAATTGGACAAAGTTCCAAGGTCACCCAATAGTCATGCTGATTGTCTGATTTCGCGTGAATTGACGTGATCGCAACATAGTGAAATCCTGGAGGGACTGATAAGAGGATTTACTGGATAGTTTTATTCCATCCACATTTTCATCATAAACTTACAGGAGTATTGCCTATTGATTAGGCATTATTTACTTTTTAACCCCCTCACATTGTTTTGAAAGTAAACATTATTTGCAAGTTTAATTTTCAAGCATCTCACTAATTAGCCTACCGATGAGACAGGTGTGTTAACCTTTCTTGTTTTGGTCTCTACTCACCCGCACATTTCACACAGACTGTCCGCTCCGCGGGGCCATTCACACAGGGGCGGGGGCGCGCCTCGGCTGTGCGCACGCACTCACTCACTCACGTTCATGCACTGAGCTGCCCTATCTAAACATATGAGCTAGACACATCCTACAACACTACCCCCACCATGGACTGGCAATTAGCATTAATTCCATTCCATCTAAATAATATAAAACTGGTACACAATCTCTATCTGTAGACCTAAAAAAAAAATGTGAAGAGATAGCAGTGTCCAATATATTACAGGAATTCAAATAGGTAGGTAGGTTATACTGTAATGACAAGTGTCTGTGCAGTGATAAAATTAGCTCATTTAGCAGTGAAAACATGAGGGACAAATACATTGAAATACAATTGTCTCGAATTAAACAAGGAGTACATTACACTTTGAAACCCTATTCCTTGGCGACCGGGAGTAATACTGACCAACTAATCAGAATACAATACATTCAAATGAAATAAAGTGCATGGAGGTATATGAAAGCATTGTCTCTTCAGCTTTTTTTTTTTTAAACAAACGTATAGAACATTATAACTAGACTAGAGTCCAAAAAAAAAAAAAATGTAAACTGGAGAGTCTCTAGTGCAAATATGAACTGCGACAGTTGGCTTACTCAGTAACCCAGTCCCCGTAACGGTACGGTCCTCTGCGCCGACGTTTGGGCTGTGACACGTGCTGAGCCTGATGGTGTGGCTCTCCCACCGCACCCCCACCATGGTCAAATATCACATGGGAAGGAGTGGATGGAAGAGACCTGATCACATTAGGAACATTAGCAGGTGGAGTAGACGGCCGAGAATTGCTGGGGCCATCACTGGAGGCAGTAGCGAACAAGTTGTACAGGCTGAGGTCCTGGTCTTCTGGGTCCCCGTCCACAGCCGGTGGCGAGATCTCAGAAGGTGTCCAGTTCTGGGCTTGGTCCAGGACCCAAGTGTTGTCCAGCGGCTCACGGCTGCGGTAGTGTTTCAGTTGGTCATGGTGGACGACTTTGACTTTGGCTCTGGGGCTCTTTTGGATCCGGTAGACTAGATCATCCAACTGTCCCATAACAAAGAAGGGTCCTCCGTAGGAAGGGAGGAACTTTTTGACTCTGTTTTTGACATGCTGTGTTCCTTTGATGAGGTACCACACTGCGTCTCCGACTTTGTACTGTGTGTGGCAAGCGTTTTTGTCATATTGTCTTTTTGCACGTGTGACTGACTCACCCAGGGCTTCTCGAGTAATGTTGTGAGCCAGCTCCAGCCACTTGCGTATTTGTTGCACGTTCTCTGGGGCTGAAGGTGCCTGGTCCAAGTCCGGGGGCAAACCAGCTACAAGGTCCACTGGCTCATTTATTTCACGTCCAAACATCATATACAGTGGGGCAAAAAAGTATTTAGTCAGCCACCAATTGTGCAAGTTCTCCCACTTAAAAGATGAGAGAGGTCTCCAATTTTCATCATAGGTGTACCTCAACTATGAGAGACAAAATGAGAAAAAAAATCCAGAAAATCACATTGTCTGATTTTTAAAGAATTTATTTGCAAATTATGGTGGAAAATAAGTATTTGGTCACCTACAAACAAGCAAGATTTCTGGCTCTCACAGACCTGTAACTTCTTCTTTAAGAGACTCCTCTGTCCTCCACTCGTTACCTGTATTAATGGCACCTGTTTGAACTCGTTATCAGTATAAAAGACACCTGTCCACAACCTCAAACAGTCAGACTCCAAACTCCACTATGGCCAAGACCAAAGAGCTGTCAAAGGACACCAGAAACAAAATTGTAGACCTGCACCAGGCTGGGAAGACTGAATCTGCAGTAGGTAAGCAGCTTGGTGTGAAGAAATCAACTGTGGGAGCAATTATTAGAAAATTGAAGACATACAAGACCACTGATAATCTCCCTCAATCTGGGGCTCCATGCAAGATCTCACCCCGTGGGGTCAAAATGATCATGAGAACGGTGAGCAAAAATCCCAGAACCACACGGGGGGACCTAGTGAATGACCTGCAGAGAGCTGGGACCAAAGTAACAAAGGCTGCCATCAGTAACACACTACGCCGCCAGGGACTCAAATCCTGCAGTGCCAGACATGTCCCCCTGCTTAAGCCAGTACATGTCCAGGAACGTCTGAAGTTTGCTAGAGAGCATTTGGATGATCCAGAAGAGGATTTGGAGAATGTCATATGGTCAGATGAAACCAAAATAGAACTTTTTGGTAAAAACTCAACTTGCCATGTTTGGAGGAGAAAGAATGCTGAGTTGCATCCAAAGAACACCATACCTACTGTGAAGCATGGGGGTGGAAACATCATGCTTTGGGGCTGTTTTTCTGCAAAGGGACCAGGACGACTGATCTGTGTAAAGGAAAGAATGAATGGGGCCATGTATCGTGAGATTTTGAATGAAAACCTCCTTCCATCAGCAAGGGCATTGAAGATGAAACGTGGCTGGGTCTTTCAGCATGACAATGATCCCAAACACACCGCCCGGGCAACGAAGGAGTGGCTTCATAAGAAGCATTTCAAGGTCCTGGAGTGGCCTAGCCAGTCTCCAGATCTCAACCCCATAGAAAATCTTTGGAGGGAGTTGAAAGTCCGTGTTGCCCAGCGACAGCCCCAAAACATCACTGCTCTAGATGAGATCTGCATGGAGGAATGGGCCAAAATACCAGCAACAGTGTGTCAAAACCTTGTAAAGACTTACAGAAAACGTTTGACCTCTGTCATTGCCAACAAAGAGTATATAACAAAGTATTGAGATGAACTTTTGTTATTGACCAAATACTTATTTTCCACCATAATTTGCAAATAAATTCTTTAAAAATCAGACAATGTGATTTTCAGGATTTTTTTTTCTCATTTTGTCTCTCATAGTTGAGGTATACCTATGATGAAAATTGGAGACCTCTCTCATCTTTTAAGTGGGAGAACTTGCACAATTGGTGGCTGACTAAATACTTTTTTGCCCCACTGTAGTTGGGGGGTGAAACCAATAGCACTGTGCTTGGTCGCTCTGTAGGCCATAACTGCATATGGGGTCATCAGGTCCCAATCCCAGTGACAGCGTTCTGCAGTAGAGGCCAGGATCTTTTGAAGTGTGGCATTGAAATGTTCAACTTGGCCAACTTGGCCAGACTGTGGTCTGAATGGCGTAGTGTGGGTTTTCCCAATGCCAAATAGACGGCACATTTCTTGAAATACCTCTGATTCAAAATTGCGTCCTTGGTTGCTGTGCAAAGAGTGAGGCATTCCGAAGCAGCATACCCATTCTGTTGCAACAACACGTGCCACGGTGACAGCCTTTTCATCTGGGATAGGAAATGCTTCAGCCCATTTTGTGAAATACGCCCGTATTATGAGCACATAGCTGTTTTTGCGTTCTGTCTCACTGAGTGGGCCCATAATGTCCAGTGCAATGCGCTCCATGGGGGCCCCAACCCTGACAGTTCCCATGGACGCTTGTGGCGTTTTGTGGGGTCTGGCTCTGCATGCACAGTTAGTACAAGTCCGGCACCAGAGGGCCACGTCTTCTCTCATGTGGTACCAGTAGCATCTGGTTTGAAGTCTGGCCACAGTCCGTTCAATACCAAAATGTCCACCTATTGGCCCCTCATGCATCTGGCTCATAACGTCGGGTTGCATTTTGTGTGGCAGGACAATTTGGGGGTAGTACTGTGTGTTGTCCAAACAGTAAAAGCGGCGGACCAGAACTCCATCTCGGAAATACAGTCTTTTCCATTGACTCAAGTATGTTTTGGTGGCTGGACTGCAAGGGGCGGCTGTGGTCCAGGGATGGCGCTCACTGCTGGCCTCTAACCAAGCTTTTATTGGTGCAATGTCTGTATCAGCGGCTTGGGCCTGGCGCAACTCCTCCATAGTCCAGCCAGGAAACAGAGTGGTCTCATTTGTATTTGTCACATAAATTGTCTCTTTTAGTTTTAAAGTGTCTGTATTGGTAAAGCTGTCTGCACTTACCCCCACCGGACTCACAGCTGTAGTTGTAGAGCACGTCTCTACCCCCACCGGACTCAGCGACAGGGAGCTGGTGTTGGAGTCCAGTTCACACTGAATGGCTTGGTGGCTTGTGGTTCTTGGCTGTGAGGAGTGGTCCTGCAGTTTACAAGGACAGGACTGGCAGCAGGGCCTGCGGGAGAGACTGTCAGCATTAGTGTGTAAGCGACCTGGGCGATGAATGATCTCAAACTCGTACTCTGCTAGCTTCTCAAGCTACCGGGCTAACTGACCTTCTGGCTCTTTTATTTGGGTTAACCAACGCAGGCTGCTGTGGTCGGTACGTACTTTGAAAGGCCGCCCAAGTAGATACTGCCGAAAATGTGACGTGAAATCGACAATGGCTAGCAGCTCTCGTCTTGTAGTGCAATAGTTCTGTTCAGCTTTGGCTAGTTTGCGGCTGCCGTATGCCAACACACGTTCTGCGCCATCCTGCGTTTGCGAGAGGACGGCGCCGATGCCTGTGTCGCTAGCATCGGTGTCCAAGATCATTTCACTATGGTCCAGTGGGTAGCCTAAGACGGGCTGTGGTGAAGCGGTGCTTGAGCGTGTTGAAAGCAGCTTGGTGTTCAGCGTGCCACTGGAAATGTGCGTTTTTCCTTGTCAGGTTGTGTAACGGTTCAGCAATGGAGGCAAACTCTTTCACAAACCTGCGATAGTAGGAGGCGAGGCCAATGAAATGTCTGACCTCTTGGACCGATGTGGGAGTGGGCCAAGCTTGGACTTTGTGGACTTTATTGAGGTCAGTGGCTACACCGTGCTTGGACACAATGTGACCTAGATAGGCAACTTGGCGGCAGAAGAGGCAGCATTTGGCTGGTTTTAGTTTGAGGTTTGCGTGTTTAAGTCTCTGGAACACCTGACTCAGCCGCTGCAGCACCCCGGACACATCCTTGGCCAGCACGATGATGTCATCCAGGTAGACGAGGCAGGTCTCCCACTACATGCCGGCAAAGACGCGTCGCTGGCGCATTGCATAACCCAAACGGCATAACGTTCCATTCAAATAGTCCATTCCGGGTGCAAAAGGCGGCTGCGCGGCGGGCTCTTGGAGTCAGCTCGACTTGCCAGTAACCTGAAGCGAGGTCCAAGGTGCTGAACCATTTAGCGGTGGTGAGAGTGTCTAATGTGTCTTGGATGCGGGGTAGCGGGTACGCGTCAGTGATGGTGCGGTTGTTGAGTGTTCTGTAGTCTATACAAAGGCGGTAATTCCCATCCTTTTTACGTACCATAACAATCGGTGAGGCCCAAGTGCTGTGGCTGCGGGTGGCGAGGCTGTTCTGGAGGCTGTCACGGATCTGCTGGTCTGTGTGTTGCCGCTTTTTCCCAGCCATGCGATGAGGGGGCTGCTTCACGGGAGCTCCAGGCCGGGTTATGATGTCCTGCTGCACGAGACTGGTCCGTCCCAGGTCACCGGGCCCTCTGGAAAACACATTTTCATAGGCACACAACAGGTTAGACAGTTCAAGTTTTTCATTGTCATTAAGCTTGGTGGAACTCTGGGCATAGAGCTCCTGGAGGTGCTCTGGGACTGCAGGGGAGCTAGCTGGGAAGTCTGCCGCTGTGGGGGCACTGGGCGGGGGAATAGCTTCAGCTGGCTGGAGGAAGCCTGCAATGGCACCTTCTTTAATAGTGACAGCCTTGTTGCCAGGGTTAAAGAGGCGTAGTGGAACAACATTAGTGGGCTGAGCATTGACTAGGACCCTGGCAATGAGTATTTTGTGCTTCTCAACAAAGCCTTTTGTGGGGCTGAGCATCATGTCTTCCTGAGCTGCTTTGCCACAAGGCACAGTGCCCTTGACTAGGTACTCTTGTCCAGATTCAACCACAACAGTTCTGGCTACTCTCACAGCATGCGACTTTGGGACAGTCTCTGGGTGAAAGTATGGCACTTCTTCTCCAAACAGAACTATGCGGTGCTTACCGAAATCAAGGCGGGCCTCAGCTTGGGTGAGGAACGGGTGGCCTAGCAGTACTTCATTGCCCGCTATGTCCGCCACGAGGAAGTCCACTTCAACTTGCCAGCTGTTAATACTGACAGGTATTTTGGCCTCACCACGCACCAGCACGTCTCCTGGTCCCACCCCGAGCAGAGTCTCTACGATGGATGACTGTAGTGGGGGTCTCATGTCTTGGTGAATGGCATTGTAATGGTTAAGGGGCAGCACGTTCCTCCGCGCTCCACTGTCCAAGACTGCGCACACCTCCAGTTCATATATAAGATAAGATAAGATAAGCCTTTATTAGTCCCACAATGGGGAAATTCCAGGATTGCAACAGCACGGGGATAGCAACACTCAGAGCAACAATCAGAAGGCAAGAGAAAAACAGTATGCGCATGTGGATGCTCATGTCACGACTCTGGCCTTTAAAGTGGAGCACAGTGGCCTGTGGGCTTCCCTGGGGAGTGCTCGGAATTAAAGTCTTTGCATTTCTTTGAGGGGATGAACACTGGCTCTGTTTGTGACCCCAGCCCTTACAGTTATGGCAGCGAATGTCACCCTTTTTAAGGTTCTTGTGTTGTCCTGGTGTTTTTGCAGACGTGTGTGGGACAAAGCGATTGGGTGAGGAGCTAGCTGCAGGTGTAGTGGTAGTTACAGTCTCGTTTTCGTCTCTTTCTCTGACAACAGCAGCCTGGGGCCTGCGTTCAGTGAGGTTACGGGCCCCTGGCTGCATGACGCTGGTGATATAGGACACAGCTCTCTTTGTGGTTTCATGGTGATGGGCTATCTTGTAAGCTCTGGCTAGTGTGGCTGGATGTTCTTCTAACAGTTTTTGGATTAGCTCTGCATCGCCCAGGCCATTTGTGAAAACTTCCACAGCTATAGCATCTTGCTCGGCCTCTGACCGATTTCCATAAGCTACAGCTACTCTCCCATAAATGTCGTCTCTGAACACATGAAGGGCCTCACCAAATTTGCGTACTCTTTGCCTCAGCTCCACTGCCACAGCCGCTGAGTGATATGAAGAAGGGCCGTATGCAGTTTCGAGTTCCTCCAGCAGGCGGCGGTAGTCCCATTTGGATGAAAGAGGGTTTCTGTGTATGATGGCGCCTGCAGCTCTAAAAAGGCAGAATTTCAGCTGGATGTTCATTGTGTTTTCTGACCAGTGATTTGCCTCTGCGCAGCTCTCAAATTTGTGCAGGAACTCTCTCCATGGTGTGTTGCCGTCGTACTGGCCTGGACGTAGAGTGGGGACTCTTTCTTTGGGATCATAGTCCTCATCACTGTCCGATGTAAAGGGCTGACGGGGCGCAGAGCGGCTCTTATGTGTAGGTGAGTGACAGGGATGGCTCAGTGGGGAATGTTCATGTTTATCAGTCTCCTCTGGATTAATACAAGGAGTAGACATTGGAAGTGTACCTGCTTCTGGTTTGGAAGTAGCTGGTGTGCTATGTACAAAACTTCTCATGTGAGCAGTGGCAAAGGGGTTTGTATCTGCATAATACAATTTTAATGACGCGTTTGGAGCAGGATTCAGGGGCACGTAAATGTCTAGGCCTCCCACGGGGCCGTGGCTTTGACTGCCAGCTCTGAAAAAAGGATTCGTGGGGGCAAACTGAACAGGGCTGCCGAATGGCGCAAACAAATCTTCTCCATTGGCAAGTGTGTTCGCGCAGCTTTCATCACACAGAAATGGGTTGTAATGTTCACACTTTGTCTCAGCCTGACGTTCATGAGCTTCCACAGTACCTTGTCTGTGGTCCTGATTATTGGTTAGTGACATGAACGGGTTTGAGTAGTTGGTTTCTTGTTTATAAATATCGGCGGGATAGCGAGCAGCCGCCATGTCACATTAGCTTAGCTGTTTTCACAGTTGTATTATGGTCACTCGGCTTAGTTGTTATTGTCCTTTGCTTTTTAGTACTCACCACTCTCTTAACAACGTGAGTGACCCTTTGTGGTCGCCAGTGTTAACCTTTCCTGTTTTGGTCTCCTAACCATGGTTGGGGGACACAGGGGAGATCTGTCTTCTCCAGGGCTGGAGGCAGCTTTTCCTCCGGGGTCAACTCCCGAGTAAACTTCACGGTTGTTAACAACAGTATGGTGGTACGCAGAAGAACAGGCCGTTTTGCTGAAGAGTTGGGGCTTTATTAGCAGACTGCACTGTTAATAGCAACAATTCTAGCTCGCTACCTGCTCCGGTCGCCTCTCTCTCTACTCACCCACACATTTCACACACACCGTCCGCTCCGCAGGGCCATTCACACAGGGGCGGGGGCGCGCCTCGGCTGCGCGCACGCACTCACTCACTCACGTTCATGCACCGAGCTGCCCTTTCTAAACATATGAGCTAGACACATCCTACAACAGATGTATACCAACATGCACAGACAGGACAGGCAGGAAGTCAGACACAGGAAGTGGTGTAATATTCTGTAATTTTTCAAAATAAAAAAACATACAGAAGAACTGAATAAAATTATTTACTTTTTGTCTGCGGCTCTCTATGGCTGGTAGCAAAACCAGTCCATGGACCACCGGTCCATGGCCCACTGCCAAGACAATAGCCTGTTGACTTGATTGGTGTAATATGGTCCTCTGTCTGTGAAAACAAGCCTACAAAAATATGTCTCGCATATCCTTTCAGGCTCTCTTGTGCATCAATTTATTCTCTCTCATGTGTATTTTTAGGCCAGCAATCATCCATTTTGGCACTTCATCTTTCCAAAAAATGCAAGCCTCATCTGTTCACTTTCACAAGCAACTTTCTGGGGATAAAAAAACCAAGTCCAGAGTCACAGGAAATAAATGGAACTAGCAGGTCTGGTCCAAAATTGGACATTAAACTTGACTTTACATGATTGACATTGCTTCTCTCTTTTGTCAGCTTACTCACATTGTGCATTTGTTATGAATGCCCCTTGCAGGGCATTAGTGAGATGCCAGATACCAAACAGTAAGTTTGCTTGTTTATTATACAAAAGGACAAAATGACAAAATAAACAGCCACGTGGGACAAAAACCCGCACATTCACTAACACACAAAATAATAAACACTGAAGACAAATGAAGAGGCACAGCGAAGACGGAAACTATGTGGAGCACAAAACACTTACGAAGATGAGCAGCAAAGAATCCAAGACACGGGAAGACTGGAGTCGGGAATAAGAGCTCCAGTCCATCGACACGAAAGTGTAAGATTGTGTAGGTCGCAGCGAGGAGTGAGCCTCAGCCGCTCCCTTAAATACAGAGCATAAACTAATCAGAAAAGAAGTAAGGTAATTAATGAAAATGACAAACAGCTGTCACAACGCTGGCTCGGCTTTGACAGCCAGAAGTGCAGCCATGACGCTGTCACAATAAGAGCCCCTGAGCAGTCCTAATAACAAACCCCAGAATAATATTTTGGAAAAGGGGAAATACTGAGTAACCCAAGTGCGGATGGGATCAGCACTCAGATCACCATAGTACCCCCTCCCTCCCCCCCCCGTTCAAAGGGCGCATTCCAGGCGTCAAACGTAACATCCCTGGGCCCCCCCAACCAGAAGGCTACCAGGACCGACCTAGGGATGGCGGAGGGGTAAACAGGCCAGGAGGGAGAGAACCAAAAAACAAAGGTTACTGCGACACCCAGAGGAGGGAATAAAAAAAAAACCCACAAGGAACGAATAACACTATAGATAACATAAAATGGCATGGCTTAAACACAGAAAAAAAACAAATCAAGAGCAACAGGATGACTAAACAAAATACAGGTACCCTTCCAACATACATAAGTACCGGTACCATGTAACATACAAACTAGAAAAATAACGTGTAGCAGAATGAACAAAATATATGTAAGGTACAGCCCAATAAAACAAACGAGAGGAAACCAAAATACAGGTACATTCCAAAGTACCCAAGTACCCAAATAACACATCAACTAGGCAAAAAAACCCTTCAAGTACTACAGAATAAGCATGAGGAAAAAAAATCTGCATGATGCACACGATAACTCGGGCAAAGAACAAAGAATCCTTCAATATACATGGAACAAAAACAAAAGACAAAAAACACAATCTCAGGGATGCCAGCAGGTAGAAAGCGGGGAAAGGAAAAAACAGTTCGGGCAGTCTACCCACATCCCAATTCCACCTAAGAAAAAGGACAAAGAACAGTTTGGGTGGTCTACCAAAGTCCCAGTCCCGGGGAAACAGTACCTCAGGCAGCTGGACCAGGTCACTGAACCAACAAGGCAGTCCTTCGGGCATCCGACCCATGACACAGAACTGGTGAAATAGACTCTACGGCGGCCGAACCAGGTCGCCGAACCAACAAGGTGGTTCTTCGGGTGGCCAACCCAGGACGCAGAACCGGTGAAACAGTCTCTCAGGTGGCCGACCCGCATCCTTAGACCACCAGGACCAGATGGGGAAGCTCGGAGGCGGCTTCCCTACTGAGAGGGACAGCGAGGGGAAGCCGACTCGAACAAAGGGGACCCCAGCGGCACCCGGTGAAGGAAGATGAGGAACCAGTCCGGCATCAGGCGGAAGGGGATCTGCAGCTCCCTCACCGACCTTAAACCGAACCAGCGCTGCACCCTTGATGGGCCCCGATTGGGCCAGCGCAGCACCCACGATGGACCCCGATTGGGACAGCACAGCACCCACGACAGACCCTGATTGGGCCAGCGCACTACCCACGGTGGACCCTGACCAGGCCAGTGCAGCACCCACGGTGGACCCCGACTAGGCCAGCGCAGCACCCACGACAGACCCTGATTGGGTCAATGAAGCACCTGGGGTGACCTCTGAACATGAACCTGGAGCCTCGATGATAACAACCGGAGCTGACTCGTCTCCAGTGACCCTGGGAGAAGGCTCAGAAAGACAAAGAGAACCGGGATCAGGATCACCGACAGTGGCAGCGCGGTCAGCTGCACCTGGCTCATCTCCCCAAGAGACAGGCAAGAATGCTCCAGAACGGAAAGTAAGAAGACAAAATAGAGCACTTGCCTGATCTTGGGCTCCACCGCCATCCAGGACTCCGACGATCCAGGCTCAATGATCCGGAGGTCCATTCCTGGTTTCGGCTCGACTGTGGCAGGCTCCGCAGCCAGCATGATGGTCATCACAGTCTGAGAACCCCCAGGCACTGAAGCCCACGCCGAAGACCCGCACAGTGTGGTGGCAGGAAATCCATGACCTGCTGGGCCCGACTGCTCCTCCACGGAGACCCAGGGATGCTTACTCATCGGCTCAGGCTCCGAACGGCAGTCAGGTCTCCTCCTCTGCCCACGACGCAGCTGCGGGGCTGGAAGCAGGCTCTCCAGGGCTGCAGGCTCCTCCCTCGTCCGACGGTCTACTCCAGGCACCGGGGGACACTCAGAGAGAAGGGAAGGAGACACAGAGGTAGCAGGTTCAATGTTCATAGCTGCAGCAGGTGGTGGGAGCTCAGAGGGCTGTGAACCCCGAGCTCCACCCCCAGGAGTCAGACAAGGCAATTCATTATACTGAGAGTGAAAATGGAACAACACTTGCCTGTTCTCCCAGTGGGCGGTGGTGGCTGCTGCAGCGGGCTTGGTTCTCCCCTTTCCCCTAAGGATGGTGGCTGAGGGCCCCCCAGGAAGACGAGGAGGAGCCGCTCTCACAGGATCAGTGATGGGCGGAGCCAGAGCAGGACTCGCTGAACTCACAGTAGCTGGGGAGAGCGCCGAGGAGGATGGAGGAGCAGCTGAGGCAGACCAGGAACGAGGAGCTGACGAAACAGCAGGGAGAGATGACCCGGAGTCTGGGGCTGCTGTCTTAACCCTCTGACATGGCACGGGGGAAACAGCTGACTGGGAGGCAGAGTTCTTGTGGTGGCCCGGGACAGGATCCGGACGGGGATCTTGCAGAAGTTGATCGCAGGCAGGGTGACGACGTCTTCCGGCAGAGGGCAAAGCTAGATTTAAGTCTGGAAAGTGCTGCTGCTGCGCAGAAACTGAGGCCAGCAGTTTGGTGTATTCAGGATAGTTATTAAGTTCAGGATTAGCCTCCACCAGTCTAACTGCCGCCACCACGTTTCTAAGGATCCTGCTGGGATGAAAGGAAGAGCGTGCTTCAGCCACGCGACCCCTGATGAGCTCAGCTACCCACTGTGTCTCTTCGCAGGGAGCCCCAGCTGTCCTCTTCCTCTGCAGCATATGGAGACGGTCCTTCGGTGATGCAGAACCTCGGGCTGGATGAGTAGCAGGAACCGAGGCCCGAGGTGAGTAGTGGAGATGCCTCACCGTTGGCTCCGACTTCGGCTTCCTGCTGGGACTTTTCACAGGCCCGCGGATCCTCCGCCGAAGTGCCGTAATTTCTGCCATCCTCTCCCTGCCCTCAACGTGATCCGCAAGGCGATCACGTTGAGGTCCCGCTGCCGCTTCTGCGAGGTCCAGGTAACGGTGTGTGTTTTTGGGAGTGGCGAGCCTACGAGCGTTGGAAAAGAGGCCATCAACCTCCATCAGAGCCATGATTAGCTTGTAGCCCAAGTCCAAGGAATAACCAGTCCTCGAGGGTGCCATCTCCCAAAATGCACTGGTACTCAAAAAGGGGGAAAAACTCAAGCCCTAAACAAACTTACTGTGGTTGGCGTCTCGTTTGGCTGCGACCTACTGTTATCAATGCCCCTTGCAGGGCATTAATGAGACGCCAGATGCCAAACAGTAAGTTTGCTTGTTTATTATACAAAAGGGACAAAATGACAAAATAAACAGCCACATGGGGCAAAAACCCGTACATTCATGAACGCACAAAATAATGAACACTGAAGACAAATGAGGAGGTGCAGCGAGGACGGAAACTACGCTGAGCACAAAACACTTACGAAGACGAGCAGCAAAGAATCCAAGACACAGAGGAAGACTGGAGTCGGGAATAACAGCTCCAGTCCATTGACACAAAGGTGTAAGATTGTGTAGGTCGCAGCGAGGAGTGAGCCTCAGCTGCTTCCTTAAATACAGAGCATAAACTAATCAGAGAAGAGGTAAAGTAATTAACGAAAATGACAAACAGCTGTCACGACGCTGGCTCAGCTTTGACAGCCGGAAGTGCGGCCATGACACTGTCACAATAAGAGCCCTTGAGCGGTCCTAATAATAAACCCCGGAATAATATGGTGGTAAAGGGGAAATACTGAGTAACCCGAGCGCAGATGGGATCAGCGCTCAGATCACCACAGCGTTCAGATATCGTAAATGTTCAACATCTTTAACATGATTACAATTAAGATTGGAGCTGCTGTAATGTTCCACTAGGCAGATTGGATCACTCGTAACCCACCTCACACCACAGGAAAATCCAATAAGATAATCAGCAGGACCACCAAGATGATCAGGCCCAAAATCAGCTAGACTGCCTTGTGGCTTTAAATGCCCGGTTTGGTATTGTTACAGAGTAGGTCTGACCTACCAACATTCTATTTTTTAACCAGCTTGTGTGTCTGTATTTACAGGTATGCGGGTCGTGAGCCTGCAGCAGCTCCAGCTACCGGAAACAAACACGCTCACCTGATGGAGCTGCAGCGACTGCTGGACACAGCGTTTAATTTGGAGGCTTTCTCAGAGAAACTCTAACAGTTCATCATTGTCTCCTGCACGCAGACGTCCAGACATCCTACCGTGCCATCATTTTATACTTCCCCTCCATTTACTTCTGCATCAAAGTGTTAGAGGTGTTATCATTTGACAAAATGCACAATGACTTACCGAGTTTACTGTTACCATGAAGTCCTCATGCTCTCAGTGATCAACATCCAATGAATGTATCTATATTTACAAAATATATGCTTTTAATAATGAATCTTAACAATGCAATAACAATCACATGTTCATTAAATATTTTATTAAATAAATGCATATGTGACAGACTTTTTGGAACAAGAATAATAGTGAGGATGATGTGAAAGAAAAACTGCCCTCAGAGCAGAGGTGTAGCAGAACATTTTGAGCCCTGGATATGAGCCCCTTGTACTGTATACCAGATGGCAAACTGAAACGGATCTTCTCAAAGTGTCAAATAGAAAAATCTAAAATATTCTTCCACATTTCAAACTTTTATTTTTAATCGATGGAGTTCAGTTGCCATATTCAGCAGAGTTGGTTAACCGCACAGTAATGTCTGGGTAAAAACAAAATAATGGGGGATAAACTGAGGATGTCTTTACTTAAAAATACCAACTACATAAAAAGTAAAGATACTTTTAGGAAAGTAAAAGTTGGGGTTTTTTGTTCATTTTGAAATACAGCTGCACTTTTATGGAACACATGGTTGTCTGCTAATCAAACTGACATTATGGGCCGTATTTCAACGACAGGGTTGGTTGATCAGTTGTGTAAAGAAATTACTGTATAAAAATTCATGTGTCCTCTAATTAACATCACAGGTGTCTACAAACTTGTAATCAGTCAGTCGGCCTATTTAAAGGGTGACAAGTAGTCACTGTGCTGTTTGGTGACATGGTGTTTACCACACTAAACATGGACCAGAGGAAGCAAAGTTGAGAGTTGTCTCAGGAGATTAGAAAGAAAATTATAGACAAGCATGTTAAAGGTAAAGGCTATAAGACCATCTCCAAGCAGCTTGATGTTCCTGTGACTACAGTTGCACATATTATTCAGAAATTTAAAATCCACGGGACTGTAGCCAACCTCCCTGGACGTGGCCGCAGGAGGAGACGGATAATATTGTAACGTGCTGCTCGACATGGCGACGTCCCACCGGGAGATTCGAACTCACGCCTCCCGCTCCGGAGTCCCGCACCCTACCTGTGTCGCCAATAGGGTTAACCCACTCGGCAAGCCAAGTAGGGTGCTCATATTGAGTTCGCTACACTACTCCCCTCTGGTTCTCGACATCGTCCCGATGTCAGCGCCCCATTACTGCTTTGGACAGGAGATCCCACTTCTGACACCAGTGTGACGTAGCAGGGTTCACACAAAGAAAGAGGAGCAAGATGGTTGTGATGAACAGGCTTTATTTACACACCACCAACCCCCAACCTCCACTTAGTACGCAGAAATAACCCAGAAATAACACATTTAACACACACAGTAACGTTTCAAACTGGCAAAGCATGCTGGGAAATCCCTGGCCCCCTTAAAATGGCCCCGACGTTACACTGCCCCCCCCTGGACTGGTTTCTGTCCCCAGAAAAATTAAAGTCCAATTTAAAAGTCCAATACAAACTCATCCAGGTGTCGGGGCGGTCTTCGGCGCCGGTGGCCAACACGTACAGGCCCCCTAGTGTCCATCCGGGTCTCGGTCGGGGTATCGGGCCGGGATGGAAGCTCCGGTCCGTCCACCAGCGGTGCAGATGGCCGATACGGGGTGAGACGGTCACGATGAAGGACCACAACCCGGTCCCTTTTTCTAAGCCTCACCCTGTACACCACATCTGACAGTCTCTCCAGGACCACGCATGGCCCCGACCACTGGCTCGCCAGCTTCGGTGATCGTCCTCTCTTCCTCTCAGGGCAGAAAACCCAGACTCGATCCCCCGGTGCAAAGTCCCTCCCCTGGCAGCGGGAGTCGTATGCCCGCTTCTGCCGACCCCCTGCCGCTGCCAGGGCCTCTCGAGCCAGCTCGTGCACCGTGTGGAGACGTTCTTTCAAACAAAAAAAATAATCCAATCCGGGTTTTCCTTCCACCTCCGGCTCGGGGGGGGCAACCGAATACCAAATCCACCGGTGTGCGCAGCTCGCGTCCAAACATGAGCGCCGCAGGGGTGCACCGGGTAGATTCCTGAGCTGCCGTCCGGTACGCCCACAAAACAAAAGGCAGGTGCAGGTCCCAGTCTCGCTGTCGCTGGTCCACTAGGATAGCGAGCTGGGTGGTGAGGGTCCGGTTGAATCGTTCGACCAGGCCGTCGCTCTGTGGATGCAGTGGGGTGGTCCGGGTCTTCCGGATGCCCAGCCGTTTGCAGACCTCTCCGAAGACCTCCGCCTCGAAGTTCCGACCCTGATCGCTGTGCAGCTCCTCCGGTGCGCCAAAACGACAGAACATTTCATCCACCAGCTTTGATGCCGTCGTAGTGGCGCTCTGATCCGGGACCGCATACGCCTCTGGCCACTTAGTGAAATAATCCATCGCGACCAGCACGTAGCGGTTCCCCCGGTCCGTGGTCGGGAAAGGGCCCAGGATGTCCACTCCCACTCGCTCCATCGGTGCTCCCACCCGGTACTGCTGCAGGGGAGCGTGGGATCGCTGAGTTGGTCCCTTCTGAGCTGTGCATGTGTCGCAGCGATGAACGTGGAGCTCCACGTCCTGATGACAGCCAGGCCAGTAGAACCGGGCCCGAAGGCGCTGCAGCGTCTTTGTCACCCCGAAGTGGCCCGCTCCTACCGCCCCATGAACCAGCTGGAGTACTTTGGGCCGGAGTCGACGAGGAACCAGCAGCTGCCAAATGTGCCGCTGCCCAGCTGGAGTCTGCCACTGTCTATACACCACGCCCTCGTGACAGCGGAGGTTGGCCCACTGGGAGTGCAGGGCCTTAGTCTCTGGGTCCAGCGGTGACACAACCTCCCAGGCGGGCCGCTGTCCTGCGTCCAGCCACTGCCAAACCCGCGAAATGACCGGGTCTCTGTCCTGCTCGCTCTGCAGCTGCTGCGTGCCAAGAACCTCTGTGACTTCATCGCTGGGGAGAACTGCCTGATCATCTGAGGAGGGGCTGTGCGTCGCTGCGTGATTCCTGCTCGCAGCGGCTCGGAGAGCGGCAGCCCGTGGGGCGATTTGGTCCCGATCTTCAGCCCGTTGACAGTGACGACACTCCTCTGTCGCGCAGGGGCGCCGAGACAGCGCGTCAGCGTTGGCATGGAGGCAGCCTGCCCGATGCACAATCTGGAAATTATAATCCTGCAGTGCCTCCAGCCACCTCGCCAACTGTCCATCCGGTTCTTTGAAATTTAACAACCAGGTCAGGGAAGCGTGGTCCGTCCTGAGCTGGAACCTCCCCCCGTACACATACGGGCGGAAGTGACGCAATCCTTGAATGACAGCCAGCAGCTCTCTGCGGGTCACACAGTAATTTCTCTCGGCTCTGCTGAGAGTGCGGCTGAAGAAAGCGACTGCCTGCTCTCCGTGTTCTCCCTCCTGGGATAGCACCGCCCCGATGCCCTGGTTGCTGGCGTCCGTGTCCACAATGAAAGGGCGGCTCGGGTCAGGATACCGCAGGACGGGGGCTCTGATGAGCGCTGCGCGAAGCTGGCAGAAAGCAGCAGCGCAGCTGTCACTCCACTGGAACAGGCGTCCTTTCTGCGTCAGCTGATGCAGCGGGCTGGCAATGGTGGCGAAGTCTTTCACAAACTTCCTATAATAGGAGGCCAATCCAAGAAAACTCCTCAGTTCTCCAACGTTCCGCGGCACCGGCCAGTCTCTCACTGTTGCCACTTTTTCCGGGTCAGTGGCGACCCCCGCTGCGCTGACGACGTGGCCCAAAAAGGTGGTCTCTCGCCGGAACAGGTGGCATTTCCTAGGGTGTAACCGTAGCCCCGCCTGCTGGATGGCTCCCAGCACCTCTCGGAGATTTGACAGGGCGCTGTCAAAATCAGCTGCATGCACCAGCAGGTCATCCAGGTAAACAACGCAGCGACTCCGCGGCACGTGAGCCAGCACTCGCTCCATCAAGCGTTCAAAGGTGGCCGGAGCGTTGCAGAGTCCAAACGGCATCACTTTAAACTGGTACAGTCCCTGCCCGATGGAGAAGGCTGTTTTTTGGCGGGCCTCGGGTGACAGCTCTACCTGCCAATAGCCGCTGCGTAGATCCAGCGAGCTGAACCAGCTGGAGCCGGCGATGTGGTCCAGTGCGTCATCGATGCGGGGCAGGGGGTAGGAATCTTTCCTGGTGGCATCGTTCAGGCGTCGGTAATCCACACAGAACCGCCACGACCCGTCCTTCTTCTTGACCAGCACCACAGGCGCTGCCCAGGGGCTGCTGGAGGGCTCAATAACATCTGCCTCCAGCATTTCTCGCACTTTTTGTTCCGCCGCTGCCCGCCTTGAAAAGGGCAGCCGGCGTGGGTGGAGTCGAATCGGCCTGGCCTCACCGGTGTCGATCTCGTGCTGCACCAACCCGGTCCGGCCGCATTCCTCATCCTTCGCAGCAAAAACACCCACGTAATAGTCCAATAGCTCCCGCAGCTGGCGTCTCTGTTCCGGGTCCAGCCCGCTGCAGCTCCGCTGAAATAATTCCTCCACTGCCTGCTGCGTCTCCGCTGACACGTTGACCCCTCCCCTTGCTGTCCCTGTGTGTGCTCGTGCTCCCTCTGTCCGCGCTGGTGACGTCATCGTGTCCAGTCCTCGCGGTGACCTGCCTGGTCCGGTCTGTCTTGGCGATCCCTCGATCGTGCGTGCCCCCGTGTCCCTTCTCTGGGTTCTGCTGTGGAGCGTGATGGTCCGGTTTCCCAGCTGGAGGGAAGGTCCGGTGGTGTCGATCTTGGCACGCCAGGCTGTGAGCAGGTCTAGTCCAATAATACAGGGGTCTTGGATGTCAGCCAGCCAGAACGGGTGTCTTATGTTCTGACCGGCCACCCCCACCACCAGCACTCTCCGCCCCTTCAGTCGGGCGCGCTCACCGGTAGCTGTGGTGACGCAGCGCTCGGTGGGTTCCCACCCCCGCGGAGCCGTCTTGCTCGTGCCCGGCAGTACGCCCGGTCGAACCAAGGAGATTGTAGAGCCGGTGTCAATCAGGGCCCGGATCGACGTCTTCCCCAAGCTGCACTGTAGATAGATCCCTGGAGAGTGTCCAACTCGGCCCACGCGCGGTGCCAGCTCCTCGGGGGAAACATCTGCTGGAGGTGGCCTGTCCCCGTTCACGCCACCTCGCTCTAGTTTAACGCCGGCGAGGGGCCGGTTTGTCGTGGGGTGGGTGCGGGGCAGTATCGCGCGATGTGTCCCATCTCTCCGCAGCGGAAGCACCCTTCCTCGCGCCGCCGAGGCCATCTTCTCCGTGGACGCGCCGCCGTGGTCTGCCGTAATTCCTCCTCCTCCCCCTCGCTCTCCATCGTAGCCTGGTAGGTTCTCCGGCTGTGCGTTGCTGCTTCAGCGGTGCGACTTATTAGCGGCTCTGCCCGCTCTGCTTCTGCCACTGCAGTCTTCCAGTCGCTCGCGGCGTGGAGCCGTACGTGGCTCTGGAGCTGGGCCGGGCGGAGACCTTGGATGAAGCTCCGGAGGGCGAGCTTCTCTACTGCCTCCGGCGCGAACTCTGGGTAGCTGCGCCGGGTTAACAGCCATATATCTGCAGCATAGGCTCCTAATTTTTCCTGGTGGTTCCGGCGGCGGCGGGTCAGCTGTTCTTGGGCGTGCTCAGCGTCCGCTATTCTCCCAAATCGTCTCTGGAGCGCCCCTTGTAGTGCTGGCCAGCTGTGGTGCTCCCCGGGCCGGAGATCAGAGAGCGTGCAGAGGGCTTTCCCTTCCAAGGCCAGCGCGACCTGTACGGCGGTTTCCTCTGGTGACCAGCCGTTCAGCGCCGCAGTCAGCTCGACCTGTGTCAGGTAGTCATCTAATGTGGCTTCGCCGTTGAAACGGGGAATCTTGGCCCGCTGCCGAACAGGTGGGGTGGTCGTTTCCTGATCGATCGCCACCCTTGATCGCCGTGGGGTCGCCAGCCCGTGCTGTCCTAAGAAGGGTGGAACGTTTGCTCTGTTCTGCCCGCTCTGTCTTGAAAAAGACAGGAGGCGGGGTGCGCTGGCCCCGTCAGGTCCGCCGCTCCGTTCGTCCCGGCTCCGGGCTCCCGGTGGTGATGCCTCGGTCTCATCATCCATCATCAGCTGAGCAATGGCCTGCTCCAGCTGCTGGATCTCCATTCTGATCGCTTCCATTTGCTCCATCCCACTTCTGACACCAGTGTAACGTGCTGCTCGACATGGCGACGTCCCACCGGGAGATTCGAACTCACGCCTCCCGCTCCGGAGTCCCGCACCCTACCTGTGTCGCCAATAGGGTTAACCCACTCGGCAAGCCAAGTAGGGTGCTCATATTGAGTTCGCTACACTACTCCCCTCTGGTTCTCGACATCGTCCCGATGTCAGCGCCCCATTACTGCTTTGGACAGGAGATCCCACTTCTGACACCAGTGTGACGTAGCAGGGTTCACACAAAGAAAGAGGAGCAAGATGGTTGTGATGAACAGGCTTTATTTACACACCACCAACCCCCAACCTCCACTTAGTACGCAGAACAGTGGAGGTCATTCCCACAGACCTCTGTTTACATTACGGTTACACACACATGATACATCTTGCCCTAATCCTGCTAAACACTGCTGGGTCATTATAATGCAGTTATAATGACACAGCAGTATAACCCAGAAATAACACATTTAACACACACAGTAACGTTTCAAACTGGCAAAGCATGCTGGGAAATCCCTGGCCCCCTTAAAATGGCCCCGACGTTACAATATGAATGGTAACAAAAGAGCCCAGAACAACCTCTAAACACATTCATGGTGAACTCCAAGGTCAAGGTACATCACTGTCAGATCGCACCATCTGTCGTTGTTTGAGCCAAAGTGTAGCTGCTTTGCTGCATCTGGCACAGGGTGTCTTGAATGTGTGCAGGGTACAATGAAATCTCAAGATTATCAAGGTATTCTAGAGAGAAATGTGCTGCCCAGTGTCAGACAGCTTGGTCTCAGTCGCAGGTCATGGGTCTTGCAACAGGATAATGACCCAAACCACACAGCTAAAAACACCCAAGAATGGCTAAGAGCGACACATTGGACTATTCTAAAGTGGCCTTCTATGAGCCCTGATCTAAATCCTATTGAAAATCTGTGGAAGGAGCTGAAACATGCTGTCTGGAGAAGGCACCCTTCAAACCTGAGACAACTGGAGCAGTTTGTTCATGAGGAGTGGGACAAAATACCTGCTGAGAGGTGCAGAAGTCTCATTGACAGTTACAGAAATCGTTTGATTGCAGTTACTGCCTCAAAAGGTTGTGCAACAAAATATAAGTTAAAGGTACCATCATTTTTGTCCAGGCCTGTTTCATGAGTTTGTTTTTAAAAATAATTCTGTTGAACCACAATTCAAAAGCTTTGTCTGATTTTCATTGGTTAATTTTCATTGACTTTTTATTTATTACCACTTTGTCAGATTCAAGTTATTTCTGTGACCATTGTGGGTTTTTCTTTCATTAACAGACGGGTACCAACAATTTTGTCCACGTGTGTACTTCAATCTTCAGAAGTGCTTAAAAACAGCAACAAAGCTGCGACAAAGCTAGTGCTTTGCTATGCTAACAACACCGTATTAGTGGATCTACATTACCTGAACAGCCACAACTGGATGTAAAGTGGTAATACTCTTGTCTCAACAGCCACGGCTGGATTTCAAGCACAGGTATGCATCTGGACAGTTTGGGACCCAGACCCTGGACTGTGATCTGTGGAAATTAAAATGCATTTACTTGACTTCCGGTTATGGCGGCCAAGTAAAAAGACGTGTTTCACACTGCTTTGCTCCTAAAAATAAAAAGTTTACTAAAACTCTCTTAATTGGAACAAAAACCCATCCCAGCGTTTAGGTGCGGATATGGTAAAGACCAAGGTTGGGAAATTAGGTGGAGGAAAAGGCAATTCAACAAAACAACCCAAGCTAACAGACTTCCATGCTCGAGGCGAAACAGAAAAAACTCCAGAGACAATGGCGGAGGATGGAGCCAGCGGCGGAGCGGGAACTGCTGAAGAGGGGACAAACGCAGTACTCACTGCCATCAACTCCATGAGAACAGAGTTTTCGTCTAAATTTGATGGGATTATAGTAGCTATAGAAGGTATGAGGAAAGAAATAAATGACTGTTTGGAGCGAGTATCGCAGGTGGAGCTCCGAATTTCAAGCGCTGAAGATGACGTCACCAGCCTACAATCTAAGTTGCAAACACTGGAATTAAAATGTAAACGTCTGGAAGATAACGTCCTGGACTTGGAATCCCACTCGCAACGGAATAATTTGAGGCTGGTGGGCCTCCCGGAGGGAGCGGAGGGACGGGACTCATGTTCCTTTTTGGAAAAGTGGATTCCAGAAGCGCTGAATAACGCGGAACTGCAGTCATCGGTCGTTTTAGAGAGAGCTCACCGTATCGGCCCACCGAGAGATAATAAGACACCACTGAGGACGCTGATTATGAAGTTCCTCAACTACAGACACAAGATGACAGTCACCAATGCGGCGCGAGCTAAAGGGGAAATTAAATACCAGGATCAACAGGTGCGGTTCTACCCAGATTTGGCCACAGGAATTCAACAATTAAGGAGGCAGTTCAACCCGGCCCGCAAAGAGCTGCGCAATCTCGGGATTCGTCACGGAGTGATTCATCCGGCAAGACTGCTGGTCACATATAAGGGGAGAACCCATACCTTCAAGACCCCTCAAGAGGCGCAGGAGCTCATCAAGCAAATCCAAAAGGAAACTGGTGGGAGCTAAGCATGAACATGACAAAGGTAGAACATTTAAGCATTTGTACAGGCATCTAATTGATCTGAAACATGTAACATGTCTACAAAATACAGACTGTATTAAAAAAAAAAGCTATGATGTACAAAGTTGTTATAAAACTTTGAAGTTATGCTGAAAAAACTACAGAAGAGAGTTAATGTCATAAAAATAGTAGTAGAGTCAGGGTGATTGAGAGGAGAAAGAGAGAGTGGTTTGACTGATCCTCGCAGGTGTGGAACAGTCACTAGCTATAACGGGAGACGGAATTTTTTTGATTTTGGGGGGATTACCACGAATGTGGGGAAAGGGAATTTGTTTTTGTTTAGTTTGTAGGATGAATGTTCCATCATCCATGTTTTTGCTTCTCTGTAAGAGTATGTTCATATTGCAAGGTAATCTCAAACTCCTTATTGATCATATAGATCAAAGCGTTAATCTTAATTTAACTTCATGGAATTGCAGAGGTCTACGAAATCTTAAAAAACTTAAACAAGTTATGAATAAAATAAAAGACATAGATTCAAAAATTGTATTTTTACAAGAAACTCATCTATTAGAGGAGGATGTAAAAAGAATTAGGAGAAGATGGCAAGGTAATGTGTTCACCTCATCATTTTTGTCCCGAGCTAGGGGAGTTATGACTCTCATACATAAAACAGTCCCATTTCAAATGAAAAATGTAATTAGAGACAAATTTGGAAGATATCTAATCATCCAAGTGTGGGGAACGTGAAATGAAGAAGCTGAGTGATTTTATAAATCAGATTTAATGACGGCTTCACATCCTCAACATGTCTCATCCAAAAGCAGAAGCAGGAAAGAGGCTGAACGCAGTCAGACCCCCGTACTTATGCATCACCAAACAAAAGCCAACATCATTATGCATTACACAACAAAAGCCAACTTCACACGTCCTTGTCATATCCTTCCGATGTCCTCCCGTTCCTCCACCTGACCCCAGGGGGTCAGGAAGTCTTTTCAGGTCTGCACCACCGCTCCTCCATCTCCACTTTGCGGTGGAGACTCATTGTCCTCTTCTGAGACGTGAGGTCATTCCACACATGTAATTACAACACATTTCCCTGTGTCTATCATATGCAGAAATGGATACATGAACTGCAGCCCCCCCCAAACGTCTAAGAAAAGGACAATATGTGTAGGTTCGCAGACTATGATGACATCATCGGCATAACTATACAAGTTGATCACATTAAAAAACACAGTGATAACCATAACCGTACAGTCTATGCCCCCTGTCCGCCTTAAAACTGTTATGATAACCCCGACAGCATATCCTAAAACACGTTCTCACATTCACATCAGTCTGTGTGTCGTCTGGGTTTCAACAGTCTTCCGAATCTGCTGTACGCCTGCCTCGGCGTCACAGCGGCGCTGTCTTGTAAGGGATCTGCAGCTTGAGGAAAAAAATGGTTATTTGATCCTTGCGGGGGGTTTGGGACGTGTCCCTTGGGAGGTCTACCATGTCGAGGTGCTCTCGCCACCCGTGCAGGTTCGTCGCTCAACATGAAGGCAGGCTTAAGTCTGTCAATGCTGACTGTCTCTTTTCTGTCCCCCAAATCCAGCACAAAATGCTTATCACCAGGTTCCAGCACTCTATATGGGCCATCATACGGTGGGCGGAGGGTTGGCTTTAAAGTGTCGTGCCTAACAAAAATGAACTTGGCATTTTTTAAAGCCTGGGGAACAAAAACTCACGGAAAAGTGTGATGAACCGGGCCCGGGAGCATGTCCGCTCCCGTGCTGCTTAGTGGTCTCAGAGCTGAGAGGCGCCCCGGCTCTGGGTGTTCCGGTAAGAATTCACCGGGGAGCCTGAGAGGTTGTGCAAACACTAACTCTGCTGGGGAGGCGTCTAGATCCTCCTTGGGCGCAGAACGCAATCCCAATAAAACCCATGGTAGTTTGTTAACCCAATTTGCATCCGTTAGTGACGCTCTGAGGGCAGCCTTCAAAGACCTATGAAAATGCTGGCATAAACCGTTAGCCTGTGGGTGATACGCGGTAGTGCGATGGATTGACGCCCCTAAGCTGCTGGCCATCGCAGACCAGAGCTCTGAGACAAACTGAGGACCCCTGTCGGACGTGATGTCCGACGGGACCCCGAAACGTGCCACCCAGGTCGTTAAAAAAACGCGAGCCACTTCTGCAGCCGTAGTTGACATCAGCGGGACCGCTTCTGGCCAGTGTGTGGTTCGGTCCACCATTGTTAAAAGGTGTGTGAACCCCTGCGACGACGGTAGGGGGCCCACGAGGTCGACATGCACATGGTCAAACCTCCTGGCCGGAATTGGGAACGGTTCTAAAGGAGCTTTCGTGTGTTTGTGAATTTTGGCGCGCTGGCAAGACATGCATGTTCTTGCCCACTCCTTTACGTGCTTGCGCAGGCCCGGCCAAACAAACTTCTCCGCCACCATTTTCACCGAAGCGCGCACTCCCGGGTGCGCCAGGGAGTGAATCGAGTCAAAAACACGGCGGCGCCACGCGGCCGGGACTACCGGGCGAGGTCGCCCGGTTGACACGTTGCAGATTAAGGGGGGCACACCATCACGCAAACCCCTGCTCTCCAGCCTTAACCCTGTTGGTCCAGACTGGAGCGCGCGCACGTCCGCGTCACTGCCTTGTTCCGCTGCCATGGCTGCGTAATCTATCCCTACGTGGACTGGGGCCGCGTACGTTTCCGTGTTGGGCTCGCGCCCTGCAGCTGTGGTAGTATGATCTGCCTCCGCGTGCCCTGACGATGTCACGGCGTGGGAGAGGCAATCTGCCACCACGTTGAGTTTGCCTGCTACGTGCCGAATGTCTGTGGTAAATTCCGAAATGGCGGCCAGTTGCCTTTGTTGCCGGCCCGACCAAGGTTCTGAGATTTTAGGCATCGCAAAAGTGAGCGGTTTATGGTCGACAAAAGCCGTGAAACGCCGACCTTCCAGCCAAAACTGGAAATGGCGGATGGCTAAATGAAGCGCTAACAGCTCTCTGTCAAACGTGCTGTATTTGCGCTCGGTTTCGTTTAAGGATTTGCTAAAAAAAGCTAGCGGTTGCCAAACCCCGTTAACGTGTTGCTCCACAACCGCCCCTATGGCCAAATCTGATGCGTCCGTGGTAAGCGCTATGCGGGCCGAGGGGTCGGGGTGGGCCAAGAGCGCGGCGTCAGCCAGGGCTCTTTTTACTTCCACGAAAGCGTGTTCCCGCTCCGGGGACCACACGACCGCGCTGGAGGGCTTTTGCTTTCTAAGCGCGGCGTATAACGGCTGCATGAGCTGAGCTGCGCGGGGTAGGAACCGGTTGTAAAAATTTACCATTCCCAAAAATTCTTGCAGCGATCTGACCGTTTGTGGTCGGGGAAAATTTGCCACTGCACGCACCTTGTCGGGCAATGGGACTGCCCCTTCTGCGGAAACGCGGTGTCCCAAAAAATCAATCTGTGTTACACCGAATCGGCACTTGGTTGGGTTAATTATTAACCCGTGTTCTTCCAGCCTCTGAAAAACTGTAGTGAGGTGATTTTCGTGTTCCTCCTCGGTTGCACTGGCGACCAAAATATCGTCGAGGTAGATAAACACGAAAGGAAGATCGTGTAACACAGCGTCCATCATACGCTGAAACGTTTGCGCTGCACCTTTCAGGCCAAAAGGCATGCGGAGAAACTCGAAAAGACCAAAAGGGGTTATTACGGCCGTTTTAGGGACGTCCTCAGGTCGGACTGGGACTTGGTGGTAGCCGCGGACCAGGTCTATTTTAGAAAAAATACGCGCACCCGCCAGATGTAGTGAAAAATCTTGGATGTGTGGGATCGGGTAGCGGTCATGAGCTGTAGCATTGTTTAATCTGCGATAATCGCCGCAAAGTCTCCAGGAGCCATCAGCTTTCGGGACCATATGCAGTGGCGAAGCCCATGGGCTTTTCGAGCGCTGAACAATGCCCAGTTTTTCCAGGCTGGCGAACTTGTCGCATGCTATGGCGAGCTTGGTCGCGTCTAAGTGCCGAGCTTTAGCGAACACCGGGGGGCCCATTATGGGAATGAAGTGCTCCACCCCGTGTTTCGCTACTGTTGCCGAAAATTTGGGAACTGTGAGTGCTGGAAATTGGGTGAGGAGATTGTCAAACTTACCTCCTGCCGTGGCGACGTTGGCCTGCATGGGTGGTGGGGACACTCGAGCTGAACAGGGGGTAGAAGAGAATGACAGTGCATTGATTAAGCGTCTGTTTGCAAGATCAACCAACAACCCATGTGAACATAAGAAACCAGCCCCTAACATGTTGAAACTCACCGCCGCTATGATAAAGGTCCACTCATACGTGCGGCCGTGTAAGGAAAGAGACAAGGTCCTTTTCACCATAAGTGCTGATGATTGAGCCGTTCGCTGCCATTGCCCCGTTGCCGCGGGGTCCAGCCACCCGGTCAGCGTAGGATGGGGTGATGAAACTCCTTTGAGCTCCGGTGTCTATGAGGAATTGTCGCCCGGAGCCTTCATCAGTTATGTAGAGCAGCTTGTTGGCCTCGCCGAGAGCCGTAGCTGCTAACGGTTCCCGGCTTTGGAGTTTCCCAAGCTCTTGAAAGTGCAAGGTGGTACACACTTGTATGCCCTTTCAGCAAATCGCCAGTGGTAGTAGCAGAGTTCATCTCGTCTGTTGCGTCGCGGCCGCGTCGCTGCCATGGTGGGCAAGGTTTGTTCTGTTGCCTCTGGCTCCCTGATGTCCTGGGCTTCTGCACCGAGGTCTGCCGCTGCTGCTGTGGTCATCTGCTCGCCGCAGGAGTTGAGGAGTTGTTGTGCTTCTCGTGCCAGCGCGCGGAAGTCCTTCTGGGTCTTACAACTCGTGCTGGCAAAAGTCCCTCTCATGTGCGGCGGGAGAGTGCTGAGGAAGATGTGCTGAAAGAGGAAGTTGTCATTGTCTGTCTCTCTCAGCTGAAGCATGTCTTCCATCAGGGCCAACGGTCTGCGCCCACCGTGGCCATATATCGCCAGTAGTCTCTTGGCCCTTTCCTCGGCCGAGGGAACGAAGCTCTCGATGAGAGTAGCCTTCAGCTCCTCGTATTTGTCGCTGGCGGGCGGCTGCTGTATCACGCTCCGCGCGCATTGCGCTGTGGCGGCGTCGAGCCTGGCAACGACGTGGTAGAACTTGGTTTCGTCCGTCGTCACCCCTGCGAGCGCAAACTGTGCCTCAGCCTGCTTGAACCACGAGTTCGGGTCGTTCTGCCAGAATTCTGGGAGCTTAATGGCGACGACGCTTGCTTGGGCCGCCCCCGACGAGTCTGCAACGGGAGAACGCCTTTGATCCATTCTCACGTCTGATCACCAATGTGGGGAACGTGAAATGAAGAAGCTGAGTGATTTTATAAATCAGATTTAATGACGGCTTCACATCCCCAACATGTCTCATCCAAAAGCAGAAGCAGGAAAGAGGCTGAACGCAGTCAGATCCCCGTACTTATGCATCACCAAACAAAAGCCAACATCATTATGCATTACACAACAAAAGCCAACTTCACACGTCCTTGTCATATCCTTCCGATGTCCTCCCGTTCCTCCACCTGACCCCAGGGGGTCAGGAAGTCTTTTCAGGTCTGCACCGCCGCTCCTCCATCTCCTCTTTGCGGTGGAGACTCATTGTCCTCTTCTGAGACGTGAGGTCATTCCACACATGTAATTACAACACATCCCCCTGTGTCTATCATATGCAGAAATGGATACATGAACTGCACAAGGATCTTTGTTATTAGAAAATATAAATCTGGTGAACTTATACGGCCCCAATATTGATGATCAAAACTTCTTTGTTAATTTATTCCTCACTTTATCATCACTTACAGGGCAACATATAATAGCAGGGGATTTTAATTGTACATTGAATCCCAGTATAGATAGATCAACAGGACTGGACTGTACGCACAATGGATGTAGGATGACCATTAATCATTTTATGAAAGAACTGAGATTGCTAGATATATGGAGAGAAATGAAACCACAAGTCAAAGCCTATTCTTGTTATTCTAATACCTATAAGACATTCTCACGTATTGACTATTTTTTGATCTCTACAGAATTAAGGTCCAAGATTCAAAACTGTTTCTATGATAATATTGTGATCTCTGATCATGCACCCTGCTGTCTAATATATGTAGATAAGAAACTGACAAAGGACCCAGTTAGGTGGCATTTTCAACATAAATGGCTTCAGGATGAGGAATTTGTTAAGTACATAGAAAAACAGCTAGATGAGTTCTTTGATATCAATACTACACAAACAACGGCATGTATAAAGTGGGAGGCTTTCAAGGCTTTTATTAGGGGGCATATTATTAGTTATACAGGTTCAAAATCTAAGAAGACCCGAGAGGAGAGAGTCCAATTGGAACGTAAAATAAAAATCCTTCAAGAAAAGGTGTATGCAGGAAGTAACCCACAGTTAGAGAACGAATTACTGATTCTGAGAGCTGAATATGACAAAAAATCAGCGAATAGAGCTGCCTCGAGTCTTCTAAGATTGAAGCAAACTTTTTATGAACAAGGTGAAAAATCAGGAAAATTATTGGCATGGCAGATTAAACAATTAGAATCTAAAACACCAATTACCAGTATTATAAATAATGGACAGGTAGTTATAGATCCTTTAGAAATTAATAGTGCCTTTAGAGATTATTATGGAAAACTATATGATACAAAAAATGAAACTGACTTAACAAAACTAAATGGGTTTTTGGACGGACTATCTATACCATGTATTCCAAATGAAAACAGGGAGATACTGGAGTCTAAAATTAGTCAAGAAGAAGTTGGACTAGCCATTGATAATATGAAATCAGGAAAAAGAGCAGGACCAGATGGTCTTCCAGTTGACCTCTATAAAAAATTTAAGACTAAATTAATAAAACCACTGTTGGAAATGGTTTTAGAAGCATTTCAAAATGGTAATTTACCACCATACATGAATAATGCCTTAATTATACTGTTGCCAAAACCAGGTAAACCCCCTAGTAAATGTGAAAACATGAGACCAATAAGCCTATTAAATGCTGATCTTAAAATAATCTGTAAAATTTTAGCAAAACGACTACAAGAAATATTACCAAATATTATTAACCGAGATCAGAATGGCTTTATAATGGGAAGACAAGGCTTCCATAATGTAAGAAGACTATTTAATATTATTTATTCCAATAAAGAAGCACCAGATACAGCTCTCTTATCATTGGACGTCGAAAAGGCCTTTGATAGGGTTGAATGGCCCTTTCTTTTTGAAGTCCTACAAAGGTTTGGACTTGGAAATAATTTCATAAAATGGGTCCAGATAATATACAATAATGCTACAGCAGAAATCCTAACAAACAGCAATATCTCAAAATCAATAAAAATCAATAGAGGATGTCGACAAGGCTGTCCACTTTCACCCTTATTGTTTACTATGGCAATTGAACCTTTAGTGATGGCAGTACGTTTACATCCACAAATATATGGAATTAAAGTAGGACCAACAGAACATAAAATTTCCCTGTATGCCAATGACATAATTTTGTTTATGTCGAATTTTAAAAAGTCAATTCTGACCTTGTTAAATTTAATAAAGAACTTTGGGGAAATATCAGGATATAAAATAAACAAAACAAAATCTTCAATATTAATGCTAAATGAGACTCAGAGAAATCACCCAGCTCCTGAGGTAAATCAATTCAATGTTGTAAATCAGTTTAAATATTTAGGAATTCAAATTTTGCCTAAGTTAGAATCAGTCGCCAGTGCCAACTATGAAGCCTTAATGACAGATATTAATGAGTTACTTCAGAAATGGATGCCACTGCCAATGTCGATGATCGGGAGAATTAATATACTTAAAAGTAATATCTTACCAAAAATACTTTATTTATTTCAATACATTCCTTTACCACCACCTTCAGATCTATTTTCAAGAATTAAAAAAAAGTTAGTGGAATTTATATGGAACAATAGGAAGGCTAGATTACGTTTGTCCTTACTGTATTTACCATTTGATCGTGGGGGCCTGAAATGTCCAAACTTTATGTTGTATTACTGGTCAGCACAACTGAGGTCTATGACATATTATTTTTCATCAAATGATCTCCCTCACTGGACTGAAATGGAATCATACAATTTACCTTTACCTCTTCCCTTATTCATATACTCAGACTCGGCTAAAAAACTACAGAAACAAGTTAAAGATCCAATTGTAAAGCACATGATCAAAATATGATGTGAAACCAAAAAATATTTAAAAGAACCGCACTCACTGTCACAATTTAGCCCAATATGGGGTAATCAATATTTTACACCAGGGAGAGCGGATACTGTATTTAAAATATGGAATATAAAAGGGATTCAAAAGATTCAAGACTTATATTTGTCACGCTCAGATAACATAATGTCTTTTGAAGAACTGAGGATTAAATTCAATCTTAATAGAACACATTTTTTTAAATATCTTCAGCTTAGAAATTTTATTTGATCAAATCAAAATAATGCTCTCACCGGACCTACTGATTCATCCTTTGAAAAAATTTTGATGAAAGATAGTCAGAGAAAGGGTATTATTTCAGAGTTTTATAACTCATTGACACTATTCTCAAGTGAAAACTCACAGAAAAGACTGAATTACTGGAAAGAAGACCTGCAAATTGAAATTTCAGAGGAACAATGGGAAATGGCTTGTGCAGGAGCTCAAACCAAATCAATAAATGTACGTCTTAAACTGATACATTTTAAATGGTTAATGCGGATGTATGTTACACCAGTGGAATTAAATAGATATAACAAAAACATACCAGATACATGCACAAAATGTATGGAAAGTAAAGGAACCCTATTCCACTGTTTGTGGGAATGTAGAAAAATCAGAATGTTTTTGGAAGAGGTGAGGGTAACAATTGAAAAAATAATTTCAAAACAAATCACATTGAACCCTGAACTGTTTTTGTTGGGTCTGTATCCAGAAAAACATAACTTTAATAAGAGTGAAAGAGCATTCATAGACCTCAGTTTGCTTAATGCCAAAAAATGTATTGCACTACTGTGGAAAAAGATTCATAGACCAGATGTGACTCAGTGGTTAAGACAAATGTTAACAAACCTTCCACTAGAAAGAATAACATACATACTGAAATCAAAGGAAAATGTGTTTGAGAATATATGGAGACCTTTCATTGATTATGTAAAGAATTTAAACATAATGTCTGAAGAAGAAGGTGAATGATATGTGTGGACCTTGCAAATTCCAAGCTGTTGAATGTATATTATGTATTCTTATGTAATAGATTACCTAGAATAAACAGAGGAGCATTGTTGTTGACTTGTGTTTGTTAATGGTTGTTGTTTTTATTACACAATTTTTTTTGTTATTGTTCTTTTTAAATTTTAAATTACTCTTGTGTTAGTGTCTGATTGTTTGTGCCATGTTTGTATAAAAAAAAAAGGTTCAATAAAAAATATTGTGGAAAAAAAAATGCATTTACTTGCTACCTGGATAAAGGTTATTCAAAAATGGACTTTGATCTCCAAAAGGGATTTGAGGGACTGGATCATGTCTCTGTCACAGCAGACATTTGGACTGTGGCTAATGGACATTTTCTTTGGATCACTGCACATCGGATGAATCGATTTCATACATAAAGATAAACATGGACAGCTTTATGCAGTGTTGCCAACGCTCACTCTTTTGCAGTGAGTCTCACTCTTTCCCTCTGTCATAATTAATAAAGCTTGACAGCACACGTGCACGATGCCAAAGCACGGGAGGAACCACACAGAGGGGCACGTTTGAGAGTTTTATTAAATATCAAAAACCAAAGCGCACAGCTGCAGAAACAGTCACTCGCCAGAGGAATGGCCCTGTGGAGAGAAGACACAAGCTGTGAGCAGAGGAATGGAGTAAGGGGAAATGGGTGAGCCAAATCGCCACTTACTTGGGAAATCCAGGGATGACCAGCAGGACCCAGCAAGGAATAGACGAACCAGTAGGGTAAGGGGGGAAGATGAGTCTTTTTCAGCCTGACATTAATAAGCCCGTAATGTAATCCATTAATTAAATTATCTTGCTATGTGTGCAAGATGATTTAAGTATGCATTTAAAAGTAACATGAAACTTAAATTTCCAAGTAACTTGTTCTTTTGAAAGGAAGTAATTAGTAACTGTAATTAGTTACTGTTTTTTTAGTAACTTGCCCAACACTGGTTGTCACTGATGCAAAATGCATTTATGGGTGTTTCCAAGTTCATTTCCTTATCACTACAGCGTAAAAACGAACTTTCCACCGGTGCATGACGCAAAGAGGTCTAAACATTCAGAGCTGTGTTTTGGATAATCCAATCCAAAGTACTCCTTCCCATCCCTTTAATACAAAGAGGTGCATTATCTAAAGTGAACTGTGATCATGACGGTTTAAGATGGGTTTTGCACTGACCAAAGCCTGTGTGTGTCAGCCAAAATGCATGCGATAATAATGCTGCTTGGTAAAAAGGAAGACATCAATCACAGTTGATGCCCAGTTAGTTATGTTAGAAAGAACAAACGGGGAAGAATGGGCTGAAAAAATCAGCTGAATGGTTTGTGCATGGATGCAACACAGACATGAAGAAAAGAGGATGATGCCTGTGCAAACTTTCATAAACTTTCAGTAACGATGGCGTGGAAGTTTCTCCTAGCTGTGGGGAGATGGAGTGCTCCCTCTCCTGTTGCTTTCGCCGATCGAGGGTCTTCCCCTATCTATCCTGGGTAGGAGGGAGGGAGGCGCCCCCGCCATGAAGCAAGTACACTCTCTGCAGCCTCTGCTGGGGGCTGGCAGGTGGCTGTCGGGGAGCTTGCTGGCCTGGAAACCCGGGGCACACAGTCGACACAGATGTGGACATACGTATCTGTCTCTCTGGGGGGTTACTGAAAAATAAAACACTGCACAGTCCTTGTTCATTCATTTTCTTAAAAATAAACACATTAATGCCTAATAAGTCTGTGATGAAAATGACCCCCCCACCCATGTGCTGCACATCACACTGGAACAGTGGCACACATGCTCCATGTTCATTCATTCATTTCCCTAAAAAAAAATCATACATTAATGCCTAATCTATAGACTCCCAACGGTAAGTCCGCAATTAAAATGAGTGTGGATGGAATAAAAAAAAAAAAAACTAGTGTGTGATCATCATATAATTAAAATGACAGCCAATTATGACTGTTACAAAATGCCTGCGCATGCCGTTTCCCGAGCTCCGGAGCTGAACAATGTTAAAACATGCCCCTGAAATATTACTAACTAACTAACCTGCACTTATATAGCGCTTTTCTAGTCACAAAGACCACTCAAAGCGCTTTCATTAATACTAACCCTCTATTCTAAGGGCCTATAGGAAACAGATATCTAGGGACAATTTAGAACAGCCAATTAACCTAACATGCATGTTTTTGGCATGTGGGAGGAAACCGGAGAAATCCCGGAGTAAACCCACGCAACACGGGGAGAACATGCAAACTCCACACAGATCACTGTTGGTCGGGGGCTGGGATCGAACCCACGATCCCACGATCCCCACAATCCCCCGGCCAAGGGTAAACTGTGCTGCTGCAGTGCTAACCACTGCGCCACCGTGCAGCCCCAACAGAAAATTCATGTGTTCCTGTCAGTACTTTCCAAATAACCTAGCGATGTACACTAGTAGGATAGTAGTGTAACAATGCAAGGACATTATTTGCATTTCCAGGTACATCATAAGTTTAAACCTGACAGAATGGCATCATGTCTGCGTTGATCATGTTACAGCAATCCAGTCAGAAAATTATGACACTCATTAGTCACTGTTAGCAATGTAGTACATGTAGGGTTGCCAACTTTCTCACAGCCAAATAAGGGACAGAGGGTTTTAACTATTGCTCGGTGCCACGATGTTGTGGACATTAGTGTTGTCATAATACTGGGATTTTTTTTTTACCTTGATAATACCTTAAAAAATTCTGATTTTAATGTCATGCGTAATACTAAAAAGAAAAAAATACCACACTGTATACCTAGAAATTTCACATTTTTATTATAAGCCCTATGTGTCAACTTGCTGACAGAAGACACCAGGAAAGCTACAGCTGGTATCAACATATCTATTGGAAACAGAATGAATACTTCAAATATCTTGAATCAAAATATAACATGTGTTACCTTTTTAGACGTTCTTTCTTCTGGTCTTCTTTAAAGAAAAATCCTTCATTATGTCCTTTAAGTCCAGCTCACAAATATCGTCATACTCTATGGATGCATGCTTGATCCAGTCTACTTTTTACCAAGTTCTGAGTCCACTGTGGCAGTGCGGTGGCGGAGCGGTTAGCACTGCGGCAGCACAGCAACTCACCCTTGGCCGGGGGATCCTGGGTTCGATCCCAGCCTCCGACAAACAGTGAGTGATCTATGTGGAGTTTGCATGTTCTCCCCGTGTCTGCGTGGGTTTACTCCGGGATTTCTCCAGTTTCCTCCCACATGCCAAAAACATGCAAGTTAGGTTAATTGGCATCAAAACTGGGGATTCTAAATTGTCCTTAGGTATGACTGTGAGAGTGAATGGTTGTCTGTCTCTCTGAGCTGGTTGGCCCTGCGATGGACTGGCGATCTGTCCAGGGTGTACCCTGCCTCTCGCCCTAAGATGCTGGGATAGGCTCCACTCCCCCCCCCCCCCGCAACCCGAAAAGGATTAAGCGGAAGAAGATGGATGGATGAGTCCACTGTCCCACGCACAGCTGTCTGATGTAAGCAATCATGGCCTTTCGTCTCCCTTCACCCTTCTCCTCCAGGTGAGTGCTTTAACGGCCCACCAGCCTCCTCTATGCAGCAGCTCCATCTCCACTCGATGCTCCAGCTTAGAAAAATCCTTTACGTTTCAGTATTTTTTGAGCAATGCATTTTCCCTGAACTTTTTTCCTCTCAATAATTTTATGAGCACCACTTTCAAACTTTTTTCCGGACATTTTGACCGAGCTAATTACTTCTTACCCTCTCACTGGTGCTTGCATAGTCACATGTCAAAACAACTCCTCTGATAGGCTATTGTTACGTCGTACCCATGTGAGGCACTTGTAAATTAAGACCAATCAGGAGCCACACATGAATATCAAGTGACTGATATAGAATTTGACCAATTAACATGATCTTATTCATCGGCTCATGATAGGCCCTGATCTTCGTAGGCCCCTGGGCTTCAGGCCAGCCTAGCCCGTTCATTAAAGCGGCCTTGAATATGCGGGACAACGCACGTCCCACTTGGGACAAACATATTTAGCCCAGTAAACAGGACGTCCCAGTTAAAACGGGACACTGTAGCAACATGTTCACTAATGTAAGTTGAGCAGTTGCCTGTACAACCAACTAGAGGATATATGTACAACAGAAGTTTACACTCATGTTGATGCATGTTACATGTGTGCAACCATCTTGGATAGTGAAATTATGGTGAAGGCTGCCTGAATTTACAAGTTGGAAATCTGACTTCAGGGGGTGTTCCAGTGGAAACTTCAAATTGGCAACTCAGGAAATACTGATTTCAGACAGGTCCTAGAATGCAGTGTAATTCTTTGGAATAGATTTGCTTTTTTTTGTTTGTTATTATTGCAGTCTGTTTTCATAGCATCAAATAATTCATTAAAATGGATCACGACTAAAGCTGACAGTAAATGTGGAAATACAGTCAAAGGATAAAGATTTGTTGTGTCAACTAGGGGAAAAATATATGAACAAGCATAAGGTTTATATAGGCAAATACTCTACCTCTTAAGCACCCATTGATTGAAAAATTGTGTATTTGTAGGTTTTAACCATATGAAATGTGTCTTATCGGTCATGTGATTATCGAAACTATATCAAAACATTCACTTCTCTTAAAAAAAAAAAAAAAAAAAAAAAAAAAGTTTGTTTCTCTTACACGGTTTTTCCTCCATGTCAAGAAATGGGAAATGTCACTAAAAGGTAAGCTTCCCTAGCCTTGACACATGCCCACTGCTTTATTATTGGCCCATCTAGGTGCCTGTCAAGATGACAGGGGAGCTAAAGATATTAGTCCCTGAGCTACCACTGGAACTAGGAGGCTTGGATTAAGCATGGCTTACAGTGGGGGAAATAATTATTTGATTCCCTGCTGAATTTGTAAGTTTACCCTCTTACAAAGAAATGAACAGTCCATAATTTTTATGGTAGGTTTATTTTAACAGAGAGAGACAGCAGATCAACAAAAAATCCAGAAAAAAATATTAAATAAGGGTTATAAAATAATTTGCATTTGATCGAGGGAAATAAGTATTTCATCCCCTACCAACCAGCAAGAATTCTGACCCACACAGATTGGTTATGTATCTGTGAGGCACATAATATTAGTCCTGTCCCTTTAGCAAAGTGCTCCTACTCTCAACTCATTATGTGTATAAGAGACTCCTGTCACAGAATCAACCTCTTCAATTCAAATTTCTCCACCATCACGGGCATGACTAAAGAGCTGTCAAAGGACATCAGAGACAAGATTGTAGACCAGCACAAGGCTGGACTGTGCTACAAGACCATCAGCAAGAAGCTTGGTGAGAAAGAGACTGCTGTTGGTGTAATAATTCGAAAGTGGAAGAAATACAAGATAACAGTCAATTGCCCTCACTCTGGAGCTCCATTCCATGCAAGATTTCACCTCGTGGGGTAAGGATGATTCTGAGAAAGGTGAGGGATCAGCCCAGAATTACACGGGAGGAGCTTGTTAATGAGCTCAAGGGAGCTGGGACCACAATCACCAAAAAAACCATTGGTTACACACTTCGCCAGAATGGATTGAGATCCTGCAGTGCTCGCAAGGTTCCCCTGCTCAAGAAGGCACATCTGAAGTTTGCCAAAAAAACAGGTGAATGATTCAGAGAAGGCTTGGGAGAATGTGATGTGGTCAGAGGAGACCAAAATTGAGCGCTTTGGCATCAACTTGACTTGCTGTGTTTTGAGGCAGAAAAATGCTGAATATGACGCTAAGAACACCATCTCCACTGTCAAACATGGAGGTGGAAACATTCTGCTTTGGGGCCGTTTCTCTGCTAAGGGTATAGGAAGACTTCACCACATTGAGGGGCCAATAAGCGGGGCCATGTTACTGTAGAATCTTGGATGAGAACCTCCTGGCCTTAGCCAGAACACTGATGATAGGTCGTGGATGAGTCTTCCGGTATGACAATGCCCCAAAACATATGGCCAAGGCAGCAAAGGAGTGGCTCAGGAAGAGGCACATCAAGGTCCTGGAGTGGCCTAGCCAGTCTCTGGACCTTAAGCCCATAGAAAATCTGTGGAAGGAGCTGAAACTTACTTTTAAATAATTTTGCTGTGATTCTACAGTGAACTGCTGGCACTGGCATGCTGGGCAATCCACGTTGGTCGCTGTAACCAGGGAAACAGCTCACTTGCACAGGGATTGGGTGACGGACAGGTTGCATGGATTGCCCTGATTTTGATCGCTATTTTCTATAAATTCTGTTCACCCGCACTGGAATCCTTGTTCATCTGGCAACGTTTGACCATATGTTTCATTCTTGGACATTATTTTAGCTTAATTCAGGTTTTATTTACTTGCGCCGGGATCCGAGCCTGCTGGCTGGAGCTGGCAATTTGACCACTCATTCGTGTGTGTTTCTGGGCTTGGTGTGCTCTAGGGACCGGTCATGTCCTGTCAACCACTGGGGCTACACGCCCCTGTTAACTAGTGATGCTTTGTTTTGTTCATTCTTTAAGATAACATTCACGCCTTGGGGTGGCGGGTCAGAGTGGCCACTGACCCGGTCAGCAGTGGGATCCTTGGTGCATCGAGCGGTGAACCTCTTACAATATTCCTCACATTTGTTGGTGACCGAGAAAAGTCTTTATAAGTTTTACAGAAATTCCCTGCTTGCACCATTATTCCCGTGTTCCATGGAGCGGCAAGTGCCACTACCCAAAGGGTTCTGTCGTGGCTTCTGGGCAGCTCCCCCACTGGGCCCCAAGGGCGTTTCCCTTGGGTGGGGGGAGGTCAGCACCAGCCTCTGCCCACTGCTCCGTGAGACACTGCCCTTGCAGATCCCAGGGCCAAACCAGCGGTCGACTTGACTGGTATTTGGTTGAAGATGCATCCGAGCCAGCGCCACTGAGCTGAGCTAGAAGGAGGCTAAACGCTGAGGGCTAGAAGCTAGCCAGCTAATTGCTAAGTGACGTAAAAGGGAAGGCGGAGTTGAATAGATGCAGGAGGTTTCTTTAAGTGATAGGCTTAAAATCAGAGTAGTTCAAGAAAGGCGGGGAAAATACAAAATAAATTTGCTGCAATAATTAAATAACTAAAGAAAATGTGAACAAAATATGTCACAAACATTTCATTAAAACATGTGTCACCTGTTAAAATGTGGAAAAAAGTGCAATCAATGACCCCTTTAATTAGCTGTTCATTTATCTTATTACTTGTGAATTACATAAGTGGTTCAGTAGTATTTAGTTAAACTGAATATACATTTCACATTAGTATAACTGCTGTACATATTATACTAAACTGTAACACAAACTGTGGAGTGAAGAGCGTTTTTCTTGGCTGCTCCTGGACTATGTGTGAACAACCACTTCCTGTATAACTGGATCACTGAGGTGTCTTGCTTAGGTGAACTTCACATATGATCTTTTGGCAGTGTTCCTTATCTTCTCGGTCTGCTCTAGAGTTTCCCCTTTGCACCGTGGCTGCCACTGTTTCCTTCTGCCAAACAGCCAAGTCTTCATAGAGGAGTCGGAGCAGAGCGATATCCAACGCAATGTGACATAGCAACACACACGCTCAGAATTTCTCGGAAAGTGGTATCTGATGCAGATGAAAAGCAGTATGGATAGGTTTGCAGTGATTTTATTGACGTTTTAATACTTTTAGATGGTGAGACTTGAGTCCATTATGCTTGTTGTTCTTCTTCTTTTAGATTTGATTGGCGGTTGGCAACCAGCTTAAAGGTGCATTACCGCCACGTACTTCACTCTATATCATCACTCTATCTGGTCAGGAGCTGTAGTCCTTCTATCATCATTGCTGTGTCCAATCGAACCTCAACTCTATCTTCAGACATCACTCTTCTTCGTCTCCTCATACTTCACTCTATATCATCACTCCACACATCTTGGGCCAAGAGCCTCCTCGGCCAGAACCGAGTACATTATACTCTACTCCAGCCCTGACTCTATGGTCGGCTCCATGACCTCATCACTCTATATATTCTTCTTCTTTTACGATTTGATTGGCGGTTGGCAACCAGCTTACAGGTGCATTACCGCCACTGACTTGATTATCATCACTCTTTATCTTTGTATAAGGAGTTCTGAACAACTCCCCATGCGCAAAAAAATTATCCGTCCTTGGACTGTGTCTGAGGTGCAGCTGTCCGGTGCTGAGCTCCTCATCACTCTATATATAATTCAAGAAATCTCTGTGTGTTTGTCTGTCACAGCCATAGGACTCGCTAAAAGATCATAGGATCGCCTATGAAGTTCCTATGATCTCTACATGATGTCTATATGACGTCATCTTGATCACAGGACTCGCTAAAATCATGATGTCTATATGACGTCATATAGATTACAGGACTCGCTAAAAGATCATAGAAAAGATCATAGGAAAGCCTATGATGTTCCTATGATCTCTACATGACGTCTATATACTGCTTGAAAATGAAGCACTCACTGGGAGACAGGAGGACCAGGAACTCTTCAGCTGAATCGGGATTTTGGAGTTATTTACCCACGGTTTCCGGCCACGGATGTCCTAGCAAGCTAGCAATGTAAACACCCATCATCAAGCAGTATACAGACATCATCATTCAAGCAGTATATAGACATCATAGAAACGATCATAGGAACATCATACACTCCTTGAAAATGAAACTCACCAGGAGACAGGAGGACCAGGAACTCCAGCTGAATCAGGATTTTGGAGTTATTTATCCACGGTTTCTGGCCACGGATGTCCTAGCAAGCTAGCAACGTAAACACCAATCATCTGTGAAGTTTTGGAGGCTTGAGAGACACTGTGCCGCGAACACCCACGAGATGGAGAGCAATAGAGTGAGGAGAACTGCTGCACATCAGAAAAAATGCCGTGAAGATGAAACACCCGAGGTTCGAGCAGTACGTTGGAGGCATGACTGTGAACAATATAGCCGTCTGAGACAGGAGGAGACCCTTCAGCAGCATAGGGTACGACAGACAAGGGATGCACAGAGAGACAGGAAACATGAGGCAGTGCGCCATGCACATGCTGCTAAGTCAGTTGAAGCCTGAAATGCCCGCCAAGCAAGCGACACTGCACATCAGGCAAGGTACAGAGCAGCTGAGACGGAGGAGATGCGGAATAGTCGGTTGGCCAAATGATCACGCTGTCCATTTATCACTGAACGAGAGATGAATGGCAGTCTACATTACAAATGTGTAAAATGCATAGCAAAGTGTGGATTTTCCCTGGGTGCTCCGGTTTCCTCCCAAATTCCAAAAAATAATCAGGACATCCATTCACCACTGAACAAGTGGTAAGACATCAAAGATCATAGGACTTGCTATGACATCAGCAAAGATCAAAACGACTCACTGTAACATCATCAAAGATCATAGGACTCGCTATATGTATGGTGTCTATTCATAGGCACATCATAGGCTTAGTGATGCACGGGTATGCATGGACATGCACGGGTATGTACTGCTTTTCTTAAAAGAGAAGCCAGTTAACTAAGTACCTAAGGTAACCCCATGACTCTGATGTACTTGTGATTTTTTTAATATATTGGTGACTTTAAATATAAACATAGGACTAAATTCCACTGACATTTGACTAGTAGGCCACCAGGCTTACACTACTGTATATAAAACACTGTGTGATGTGCCTAGAGTGGAGACAGACAGACACACAGAGATTTCTTGAATTATATGTAGAGTGATATGAATAATACTATATATAGAGTGATGTCTGAATAAAGTATGTGGCGGTAATGCACCTGTAAGCTGGTTGCCAGCCACCAATCAAATCTAAAAGAAGAAGACTCATGCATTTTACACCACGATTCAACAGCAATTACCACTGTACCATCTACACATAATGAAGCCACTTAATGCAGCTTCTCTGATCTCACTATCTTCTGAGTACAGCTCCTTAGTCAGTCACCTAAATTTAATTTTAATCAGTTTAAATGCATTCATCACATTTAAATAATCAGGAAAGCACAAATCAAGAATGTCAAGAGACTGACTTCATCGCTCCATGAAACACAAAGGATTTCTTTTTTTTCTGCAGAATGACAATATCATTTGAGATTTTACTGCAGTTTCAGACACATCGCTGTCATCATTACAGTAGACTCCTGGAAGGTCTGAGGGATTTTCTGATGAACCCAAACAGATCAACGGCTGACCCACCAGGTTTGCGCAGCTCATCACAGAAGTCTTGCAGAATCTTGTACAGTTTGTCTGTGAGGATGCATTGAAAAAAAAAAAAAAATCACAAAAGTAGAAAATAACTTTCTTTTTGTTCCCAGCTAAATTTTGAGGAAAATCCATCTCATAGTTTAAAAAAGATGAACAGGTGTTTAGCTGAAACATATTTCTAGTATAATACCAAACATTTTTGAGCACTCATAAGAGAGCAAAACAAAAACTTTCGGGGGCTACTTTCTATACAGTTATTAAATGGATTTTTTTCTAAATTTATACTCTTACACAGCTGACCTTCTGTAATTTTTCTTCAGTCTGGAGGGCCAGCCAGTTTTAACCCTGACAGAGTCTTTAAGGTCTGAAAAAACATCCAAAACTTCACAAATTAACAAAAAATAATAATTAATAAAAACAATTAGGGGAGTAAATCCCAATACTGCTCCAGTTAAATGTAAAGCAAGAAGCAAACAAGAAATAATGAATCTTTGTTTGAATTAGTGATGTCGACGTTATCGTGTTAATCGCCCATTAACACTTCGTCCTTGTTAATGGCGACAAATTTTGTGACTGCTGTAGGGATAGGCTCCAGGCCCCCCGCGACCCAAAAAGGATTAAGCAGAAGAAGATGGATGGATGTTGTGTTCACTGTGGTTAATGTCATGTTTATTGCTTGGTATTATGCGCCATCTAGTGGCCATTTTAGTTAACTTATTTAAGACAGTAGAAGAAGAACTCAAGACAGGAAGTTGTTGGAAAAAACGGTCCCACTGCGATACATGGCAGCTCCACTTCCCTGGTCTCTTTTATTCATTTGTGTTTATTAAAGCATCGTCTGTAAGTATTTTATAGTGGAAATAATTAGTCACCACATCCGTTGTCTTCGGTTTGGTAGTCTAGCATTTTTGGTGCACTATTTCACATTGAAAACCGTATGTTAAAGGGCCTATGTCATGCTATTTTAAGCCTTTCAGAGTAAACTATATGCATGTATGTGATAGTATATTACCTTTGGTACACTGGAGAATGAATTTCTTATGAAATATGAGTTATTTTCACGAGCTACTTTTCCAACCTGGAAATAAGATGCCTCGATCTCTGAGGCTCCGCCTCTCCTTCTTGTGGCTGCCGCCCATTTCATGACGATAATAAACTCCAACCATTTCTGACGAGTAGGCTCTTCTTTAGGAAAGCTGAACAAACTCCTAAATCTCTCACAGCCAAAGATACATTTACGCCACTTAGAAGACATTGTCTTATGTAAAAAAGCAAACAGTTGTTGTCACTGAGCAGATTAGGTGCGAGAGGAACTACTTCTTCACAGCGTCAATGCTAAAGTGAAAGAGTTTTGCCGATCACCGCTCCGTTAGCTGCGCGGAGAAAGAGGGTGTGTGCGTTAGCCTGGGGGCGGTGCTGGCAGCACAGGCACTTCCTGGAGTGGGCGTCTCACCCACGTTCATACGTATGAATGTGGGGACCCAATCATTATCAGGGACAGGGTGGAGCAGCAGCTCAGAGAGCAGGGTTGAGGAGGAATACTCAGAGATGCGTGAATGGAGCAAAATACCACTTTGGGGGTGTTTTTTTTTTTTTTTTTTTTTTTTTTTTTTTTTTTGTTACTTATTTGTACCCGTAGGTAGACTTGGTTTGCAGTCTGGTGACAAGCCACCGGTTGCTGGTCGCTGCGTGCGCGAGCGCCCTAAACCTACATGTTTTTGGTGTGCGGGAGGAAACCGGAGAAATCCCGGAGTAAACCCGCGCAACACGGGGAGAACATGCAAACTCCACACAGCTCACTGTTGGTCGGGGGCTGGGATCGAACCCACGATCTCATGATCCCCGCGATCCCCCGGCCGAGGGTAAAACTGTGCTGTCACAGTGCTAAACCACTGCGCCACCGTGTTTTTGGTGAGGAATTAACATTACAACATGCTTAAAAGCTCAAAAAAGTCGATTTTGCATGATATAGCCCAGGGGTGTCCAATCATGTGTCATGGAGGGCCAAGACCCTGCAGGTTTTCTCTTCTACCCAGTTGCTTCAGCAGGTGTTCTCACTGATCAGCAATCAGTGGGAAGAAGTTCAGTGAAATCTGGTGTTGAACACACTGGTTGGAGGTAACGCCTGCAGGGTCTTGGCCCTCCATGGCACATGATTGGATACCCCTGATATAGGCCCTTTAATGTTTATACTGGTGCTAAGCTAACGGCTGCTACTCTGTGCTTTACATATGTAAATAAGATAGTCGTTGCCTGTGATTGTTATTTTAGCCCAAATTGACATGTGTATGTCTTGTTTTTCTGTATTGTTACAGTTTCACAAATTAAAGATTCAGTAAACTACACTGAGCGTCTTCTGGAGTTCGAGAAGTTTCTGGATCTGTGTTTAGCTGTTTGGATAGCTAGATCAGCTTCTAGCAAGGCCATTTATAGTGAAAAGATGGCACCACGGCAAGCAGCAAAGCTACAGAAGCCATCATGTGGAGCCATCATGTGGAGTCATCTCAAAGAGCTAAGTAAAGTGCAAACAGGCATCAGAAGCCCACTCATCAACTTAACTCCTCTACATATAAGACAAACTGATTCAAAATGTCTAAAAGCAAATCTCAAAAAAGTGACACTCGATCAGTCGTCTCACGAAAACCATCATCGCAAGCAGGCTCAGCAGCAAACATTGAATTACTAAGAGCAAAAGCAAAGGCAGAAGCCGCTCAAGCCAGAGCCTCATATGCATAAAAAGAAATAGAAATTAAAGTTGAGCAAACACGTTTACAAGCCACTCTCGACGCTCTTAGAGCAGAGCAAGAAAAGGAAGCTGCTTTAGCAGAAGCTAATACTTTAGAAGCTGGACTGCTTGAACTGAACCTTGAAACATGCAGTGAAACTTACGGGTCATCTCTTGCTGAAGACCAAAAACAACAGACTCCTCAACATGTATTAGAACAAGCAGCTGTCACTGCAGAGCAGCAACCCATTCCACAAAAGACTGAAATTGTTACTCCAGCAGCTCCTTCCCGACCTGTAGTGGCAAAGCAAGGAAGCAAACCAAGCTACATATCAAACCAGGCTGCATCTGACAACGATTTTGATAAACCCTTGTCTACTAGCTTTAAAACACTTGCACCCGTGAACCAAAGTATCCCCAAAACATACAATGCTCGCAGTGATTATGTGCCAACCCAGCCAACCTATGATCTTGCCAAATACCTTGTACGCAGTCAACTCATAACCTCAGGCCTTTCCACCTTCGATGACCAGCCTGTGAGCTATTGGGCGTGGAAATCATCCTTTAAAAGCGCTATAGCAGGTCTAGACCTATCTGCAGGAGAAGAGCTTGATTTGCTAGTACGGTATCTTGGTAAAAACTCAGCCAAACAAGTTAAACAAATGAAAGCAGTCAACATCAGGCACCCTGAAGCAGGTTTAATGATGGCTTGGGAGAGACTTGAGGAAACATATGGCTCGACAGAGGCCATAGAGCAAGCCCTGTTTCACAAAGTCGAAAACTTCCCTAAAATCACGACAAGAGATCCTCTTAAACTTCGCGATCTAGCAGATTTACTGTTAGAGCTGGAGGCTGCCAAGCTCGATGGCTCCCCCTGATCTAGGGGGATCCAACCAATCATTGACAAATTACCTTACAACATACAGGAGAGATGGACGACTTACAGCTCAGAGTACAAACGTGAACATGGCGCCAGCTTTCCCCCCTTCACTGTTTTCGTCAACTTCACACGTACCGAAGCCAAAACATGAACGGACCCCAGTTTTAACCTGCACATCTCTAATCAGCCTGCACCAGAGGGAAAACACGGTTCTGAAAGATTTCCTAAAGTGTCAATATCTGTTCATAAAACTCAAGTATCTTCAGTGGCCAAATCCGAGAGAGAAAGGATGAAAATCCCAGCTAACCCAAACAAGTAATGTCCAATTCACAATAAACCCCACCCTTTAATACGATGCAGAGGATTCAGAGAAAAAGCTCTGGAAGAGCGCAAACAGATTCTCAAAAGGTACAACATCTGCTTCCGTTGCTGTTCATCCACTGATCACATCGCAAAGAACTGTACCACAGAAACTGTATGTACAGAGTGCAACAGTAATACTCACCTTTCTGCTCTCCATCCTGGTGCATCCCCCTGACAGTCTAAAGCGCCCCCTCCCCTCACACAGCAAGGCGGGGAGGATGACAAAGCAGACGCTCAAAAAGTTACATCTAGCTGCACTGAAGTCTGTGGAGAAGGAGTGAGCGCCAGTGAGTGTTCAAAGATAGCACTGGTGAATGTGTACCCTGCTGGCCACAAAGAGCAAACTAAGAAAATGTTCGCAATCTTGGATGAACAGAGCAACTACTCACTTGCTCGCTCTCAGTTCTTTGACCTGTTTCAGATCCAGGGAACAAGTCACCCCTACACACTAAAGATGTGTGCTGGACTCACAGGAGTAATGGGAAAGAGAGCGTGTGGCTTCATGGTGGAGTCAGTGAACGAAAAGCTAAGCCTTCCTCTGCCAACGCTCCTCGAATGCAATGACATTCACAATAACCGCTCAGAAATCCCTACCCCAGAAGCTGCCCGTCACCACGCCCATCTACAATGGATCGCTGACATGATCCTGCCACTAGATTCCACGGCTGACATACTGCTTCTGCTCGGCAGAGACGTTCTGAGAGTCCATAAGGTCAGAGAGCAAATAAACGACCCAGGCGACTCTCCATTTGCTCAGAGACTCGATCTAGGATGGGTGGTGGTAGGTGACGTCTGTCTAGATGGAGTACACAGACCTTCACAAGTGAACACCTACAAAACCTTTATTCTGGAGAATGGCCACACAAGCCTTTTTCAGCCATGCAACATTCATTCATTCATTCATTCATCTTCTTCCGCTTAATCCTTCTTGGGTCACGGGGGGACTGGAGCCTATCCCAGCATCTTTGGGCGAGAGGCAGGGTACACCCTGGACAGATCGCCAGTCCATCGCAGGGCCAACACAGAGAGACAGACAACCATTCACTCTCACAGTCATACCTAAGGACAATTTTAGAATCCCCAGTTTGATGCCAGTTAACCTAACTTGCATGTTTTTGGCATGTGGGAGGAAATTGGAGAAATCCCGGAGTAAACCCACGCAGACACGGGGAGAACATGCAAACTCCACACAGATCACTGTTGGTCGGGGGCACAACAGTCAAATTAAAGTCAAAGAGACGTTCACAAAGATTCCTGGAATCTGCCACAGCCCAGAGCAACTCTTGATAAGCATTCGTGAGTCTGGATGTAGTGCGGACAGCATCGGCCAACAGATTTTTGCACGCACATCAGACGACCACAAACTTGCTCCTTCAGTCAAGGACACACAGTTTCTCCAAATAATGGACTCTTGAGTTCTGTCAGGACAGTGACAATAACTGGGTGGGCCCTCTGCCTTTCAAGTTGTTATGGCAATGGCTGCCCAACAACAGACAACTAGCTCATGACCGCCTCATGTCACTCGGGCGCACTCTGGAAAAACAACCTGAAATAAAAGCACACTTTCTAGAGTTTATGGAAAACATGCTCAGCACAGGACATGCAGAAGTTGCGCCACCTCTTGGTCAGAACCAGGAATGCTGGTACCTGCCTCTCTCTCTCATTCTAAAAGCCATTGCCACTGTCGCCTACATAAAACTATCTACTCCGGACAACACAGAGGCGGGCTTTGTATTCGGAAAGGCAAAGTTGGCTCCTCAAGCAGGCCTTACAATCCCGAGATTAGAGCTATGCACTGCAGTACTCGCAGTTGAAGCTGCAGAGCTGGTTGTAGCAGAAATGGACATTACATTTGACAACACTGAGTATTACACGGACAGTAAAGTTGTATTAGGGTACATATACATATATGTGCATAACAGAGTCCAACGCATCCTCCAGTCAGCACGTCCCAAGCAGCGGAAATACATTCCATCCGAGCTCAACCCAGCGGACTATGGGTCCAGATCTGTAACAGCAGCACAGCTAAGCAGCACAACATGGTTAGAAGGACCAGCTTTTCTTGTCAACTAATTTGTGCATTCTTCATCTCCAGACACATTTGATCTTGTTGATCCTGCCCTCAAAACTGAAATACGTCCTGTAGTGATGACAAGCCTCACTCGTGTTACAAAACCCACAGTAAGTCACACACATTTTGAAAGGTTCTCCAATTACAGTACTCTCATAAGAGCAATAGCCCATTTGATTCACGCTGCCTGTTCCTTTGCCCACTTCAACCAAACTTCCACTTGACATGGCTGGCACCTTTGTCGACCTATAGAAGAGGAGCTGATAAAGGTTAAGGTTTGCGTTGTAAAAGGTGTTCAAAGTGAGTACTACAAAGAGGAATTGAAATGTATACAAGAAAGGACCAAGATGCCCCCCTCAAGCAGCTTCTGGAAGCTGCATCCTATACTTGACAAAGATGGACTCTTAAGAGTTGGGGGCCATATCGCACAGTTTGAACTAGGTGTTGACATCACCAATTCCCTCATTATTCCTGCTTGACACCACCTTGCAATGCTTTTAATCCGCCACTACCACGAGACCGTGAAACATCAGGGGAGACATTTCACAGAAGGCGCTATAAGAGCAGCGGGATTTTGGCTAGTAGGAGCCAAGCGAGGCATCAGCTCAGTCCTTTACAAGTGCGTCATCTGCAGAAAATTACGAGGAAAAACAGAATGTCAACAAATGGGAAATTTACCATCTGAGCGAATGCAAGTAGCACCCCCCTTCACATATGTGGATGTCAATGTGTTCGGGCCATGGGATGTGGTAGCACGCCGCACAAGAGGAGGGCAGACTAACTCTAAAAGGTGGGCAGTAATGTTCTCATGCATGTCAATGAGAGCAGTCCATATTGAGTTAATTGAAACAATGAGCACCAAGAGTTTCATTAATGCCCTGAGACGCCTTTTTGCAGTCAAAGGCCCTGTGAAACAAATAAGATCTGATTGTGGTACAAACTTTATTGGCGCTTCCCGAGAACTGAAAATGGACAAGACAAACTTTAACACAAAGGACGTTGAAAGCTAACTGAATGAACAAAACTGCTCATGGATCTTCAATCTGCCTCACGCATCACATATGGGTGGTGCATGGGAGCGAATGACTGTAATTGCCAGACAGATTCTCAACTCCAAGGTCCAAGACTGTAAAAAGGTACAGCTAACTCATGAACTGTTGTCAACATTTATGACTGAAGTATCTGCCATCATGAACGCTCGCCCTCTTGTTCCTGTGTCAACTGATCCTGAGTCACCACTTATCCTCATACCTTCAATGTTGCTCACAATGAAAACAGGATCACCACCAACACCACCTCCTGGTAACTTTGAAAAGGGAACACTTCTGAAAGAACAGTGGGAAAGAGTACAAAGTCTCGCCGACACGTTCTGGTCCAAATGAAGACGGGGGTACCTCCACACACTTCAACTACGCCACAAATTCTCAGGTGAAAAGGAACTATTTGCCCATGTCTATTATCACAAAAACCTTTCCAAGTCAAGATGGACTAGTCAGGAAAGTCGAAGTAACAACTTCTCATGCTGGAGAAAAAAGGACTTTCTGCCGCCCTGTAACAGAAGTGGTTTTACTCTTCTCTCCAGAGTAAAGTAGTTAACAAGACTGTTTAGATGTCCCAGGCGGGGAGTGTTGTGTTCACTGTGGTTAATGTCGTGTTTATTGCTTGGTATTATGCGCCATCTAGTGGCCGTTTTAGTTAACTTATTTAAGATGGTAGAAGAACTCAGACAGGAAGCTGTTGGAAAAAACGGTCCCACTGCGATACACAGCAGCTCCACTTTCCTGATCTTTTTTATTCGTTTGTGTTTGTTAAAGCATCGTCTGTAAGTATTTTATAGTGGAAATAATTAGTCACCATATACGTTGTCTTCGGTTTGGTAGTCTAGCGTTTTTGGTGCACTATTTCACATTGAAAACTGTATGTTAATGTTTATACTGGCGCTATGCTAACGGCTGCTACTCCGTGCTTTACATACTGTATGTAAATAAGATAGTCATTGCCTGTGATTGTTATTTTAGCCCACACTGACATGTGTATGTCTTGTTTTTCTGTATTGTTACAGTTTCACAAATTAAAGATTCAGTAAACTACACTGAGGGTCTTCTGGAGTTCGAGAAGTTTCTGGATCTGTGTTTAGCTGCTTGGATAGCTAGATTAGCTTCTAGCAAGGCCATTTACAACTGCGGTTAACCGCAGTTAATGGCAGAAAGCGCGAACAGTACTTTTTTGGCCTAGCTGCACTCCGTACCAAAGCCGCTCTGCAGCCAGAGACACTGGCCGCACCATACAGACATTGTGAAGTCAAACAAGCTGGATCACAGACATGGAAATCCCCAAAACGCTGTCATGTTTAAGTTTACAACGTTATCTGTCGGCGCTCTCACCTGGATAATTGTCAAAGTCTTCTCCAAAATTTTGCCTGGATGTCGGTTGTTCTTCTTTGGAAGCTGGCTAGCAGTAAACAGCTATGTGCTACGGATGTAGCTCGCTGCCAGCAGCTGACACGGACAGACGCTCGCCTGTTTCATCCTCATAGGTTTGGGTCCAACTGTCAGCAGGTGAGTAGCAGTCTAAAATTCTCAAGCTATGTTCGTAATGTCCACTCACTCCCACACCCTTTTTTTGCTGCGTGGTTGGTGATGTCACAGGCAAGATAGTTGTTTATGTTTACAATTTTTCTATTAAAAGGGAAATTATGTCTGTTGTGACACACAAGGTCCATTGTTTTGTGTTGAGCTGCTTAAAAGTGGTGGATGTTTAGAGCCAACCCTGGAGCGGCTGAAGGGAGCCCCTCGCTGGCAGAGGACCTGAATATTTTCTTTGCTCGTTTTGAGGTGGAGCCTCCAGAGATAGAAACAACAACGGAGCCTACAGCTCCCAGTAGCCCAAGCCTCATTGTTGAGGAGCATGAGGTGAGGAGAGTTCTGGGAGCGGTCAATCCGAGGAAGGCCACTGGACCTGATGGTGTCTCCGGGCGTGTGCTGAAGGACTGTGTGTACCAGCTGACTGGAATCTTTACTAGGATTTTTAACCAGTCCCTGTCACAGTCCACTGTCCCACACTGTTTAAAATCCTCCACCATAATTCCTATACTCAAAAAACACAATGTTACCAGTCTTAATGATTACCGGCCAGTGGCTCTGACTCCAGTGGTGATGAAGAGTTTTGAGAAGCTTGTCAGAGCCCACATCATATCACTTCTCCCACAGTGTTTGGACCCCCACCAGTTCGCTTATAGGGCCAACAGATCCACTGAGGATGCCATTGCCACGGCCCTCCACGCTGCCCTGTTCCATCTGGAGCAGCCAGGGAGCTATGTGCGGATGCTATTTGTGGACTACAGCTCCGCCTTTAACACCATCCTTCCCGGCAGACTGGTGCCCAAACTTAGGGAACTAGGACTTCCATATTCCACTTGTACTTGGATCCAAAGCTTCCTCTTGGATCGCAGCCAGAGGGTCAAAGTGGGACCTCACATGTCCACTACCATCAGCCTCAGCACCAGCTCCCCACAAGGCTGTGTGCTGAGCCCCCTACTGTACAGCCTTTACACCTATGACTGCACCCCCATACACCACTGCAACAGCATCATCAAGTTTGCCGACGACACCACAGTGGTGGGGCTCATCTCGGGGGGAGATGAGACCGGTTTTAGGGGCGAGGTGCAGCAGTTGATAGAGTGGTGTGGAGACAACAATCTTCTTCTAAACGTCACAAAAACAAAGGAGGTCATCATAGACTTCAGAAGAAATAAAACAGACATTCAACCTCTGACTATTAGTGGCACGGGTGTGGAGAGGGTCGAGGATTTCCGCTTCCTGGGGGTCCACATTCAGGAGGACATTACATGGGGGGGTGAACACAACTGAGCTGCTGAAAAAGGCCCAGCAGAGACTACATTTCCTTAGGGTGCTGAGAGGAAATAACATCTGTCAGAGACTGCTGTTGTCTTTTTATCGTTGCTCTATTGAGAGCATTTTAACTTATTGTATTTGTATTTGGTTCAGCAGCTGCACGGTAGCTCAGAAAAAGCTCTCCAGACTGTCATCAACACAGCCCAAAAAATTATTGGTTGCCCTCTCCTCAGCCTTGAAGAACTGCACTACGCCCGTTGCCTTAAAAAGGCACAAAAAATCCTGAAGGACCCCTTCCATCCCGGTCACTCTCTCTTCCAACTACTACTATCAGGAAGGCGGTTTAGAGCAGTCAAAACAAGGACAAACAGATTCAAGAACAGTTTTTATCCGACCGCAATTACCCGTCTGAATTCTAGTAGAACATGAGGTTTGAAACTGTGAAATTGAGTGTGTGTTATTTAAAATTAGTAATTTGTATAATTTTTTAAGCTTCTTTATACTCCTCATTCACTGATTGGTTTGCATTTTAATTTCGTTGTACTTGTTATAATAACAAATAGTCCATTCTATTCTATTCTTCTATTCTATTCTATGTTTGCTATAGGAGTATACTGTAGATGCTGAATTGTGTTGCTGTGACATTACTGAGTCCTGGCATTCTGTTGTTTACACATGCAGTGGTACTTCTGAGAATTTTCTGGAGAATACTCTGGATAGTTTTTATCATTTTGGATATGTTAAGAGCTTTAATAAACCTGCAGGTGAAGAGAGCAAGCATATTTGTCCACTCCCATGTTTATAACAGTATGAGAAACTTGAAAAATTACCAACTAAGGTACACTGTATCTGAATGGAAAAACACGATTAATTTGTTATTAATCGTGATTAACGCAACATTCCAAAAGATTAATCTTGATTAAAAATTTTAATCGTCCAACACCACTAGTTTGAATGTATTAAAAAGAGAACACAACAAAAAAGTAAGAATGTTTTTCACTTTAACTTTCACAGTGGCCATAAACTACTGCCAAGAATGCAATTCAGCTAACAGACATTGGACCACATCAGTAGTCACTGGGTTAGTACTACAATTGTCAACACATATTCTACATAAAACATTAAAAAAATAACTTGGACATTAGACGGGGTTGCAAGAGGGCATCTATCTCATGAGTTTTTATGGAATCCCACTGACTTATGACATCACCACTGTGTGGCACTTTTCAGCTAAACACCAGCTAACCTTGAGGATAATGCAAATAATACATCCAGTAAATTAGCTGAAAATGCAAAATTCTTCAGTAACCATGAATGAATTTTGCTTCATATTGTGTTATTCTCACCAACTGTAATCCCCTCTTTGACCATCAGATGGTAGATCTGCTTCAAGCCTTTCTCCAGCACCTTATCTTTAAAGGTGAAAAAGGCCAAACCCCTCCTGGCCTTGGCTGCTGCCATCAGCTGGATCAGAGCTGCACAGACAAAACAGAAGGTATTAATGGTGTTAACATAGTGTGGCTGGAGGGTCCCAAGGGCATCGTATCATTCTCACAAATGTGTTATAAATCCATCCATTTTCCTGTTTGGGCATGCAGAGAAATAGCCAATAATCCCTCCCCACAACCACCACCTTTTGCTCTTCATTAGGTATTTCCAATACAGCCATGAAACATAATCTACTCAGTGCGTCCTGGATCTACTCCAGGGTCTCCTACAAGTTAATCAAGCCCAGCCCACATCACCTAACAGGTGTCCAGAAGGCATCCTAGTCAGATACCTGAACCACCTCAACTTAGTTCTTTCAGGTGAGGTCGTTCAATTGAAGATATTTTCCACATTGTTTCTTTACTATGAAAACTGCTGAAATCATATTACATCATGTTCCTCAGTCCATGTGTGTTCTATTTTTGCATATTTGTCACACTTAAATGTTACAGATCATCAAACAAACTTTAAAATTAGACAAAGATAACCTCAGTAAATACAAAATGTAGTTTTAAAATGATTTATTTATTAATAGGAAAAAGCTATCCAAACCTACCTGACCCTATGTGAAAAAGTAGTTGCCCCCCTAAACCTAATAACTGGCTGTGCCACCCTTGGTGGCAACAACTGCAATCAGGGGTTTGTTGATAACTGGTAATGAGTATTTTACAGCACTTTTGAGGAATTCTGGCCCACTCTTCTTTGCAGAATTGCTTTAATTCAGCCACATTGGAGGGCCTGAGCTTAAGCAAATGAAATCATCATTTAAAAACTACATACTTGTGTGTGTGTGTGTGTGTGTGTGTCTATACATATATAAAAAACACTTTTACACTTCTAAACCAGTGAATGCAAAGAGAAAAAAAAAATCACCTTTGAGCTGTGGGTCTCCATTGAAGGCTCCACAGCCCCATTTGCCCGTGGCGATGTCAGGCTCTTCACGCCCATGGTGTCCTTTAAATCCACAGTATGCCTTCAAGGACACAAAAAGTCAAGAATTTTTCCTTTTCTTTGCATTTTAATAGGATGAATAAAGAATTATGATACTGACATAATCACTACAATATATCTTAACTACCTAAAGTCTTGGAGACTACTTTATAACTTTTTCTAGTTTTATGCAAATCAACAATTCTTTATTGTAGGTCTTTAAAGGTCTCTTTTTGTGAGGCATGGTTCACATCAGTGCATGCTTCTTGTGAATAGCAAACTTAAAAAGTTTTGAGTATTGTTTTAGAAGTCGCTCTACACCTTGTTTCACTCTTGTTTCATTGCTTGGACTCCAGGTTTGCTAACTCCTGACTTTTGTTGAAGTCATTAGCATTGTGGTAGCACTGTGTGGGGGATTCTACACCCAGAGTCAGAAGCCGGAGAGAAAAGGGAACAAAGGACTGAAGGAGGAAGTGGCAACGGGGGGTCTCAGACATAACAGAAAGGACCATCTGCTCCCCGGGGAGTTCAGGAGACACCAGAGCCGCTGGAGGAAGAGAGGGTGTGAGAAGCGGGACTGGTGTTATATGATGTTAATATGCCATGCATGTCTTTGTCCACTGAGTGTATTGTTTTGGGCTCCCGGGGTCTCATGGGACGGAGATAAAGGTTATAATAAAGAGATGCCCAGAGACCCAGAGAGAGTATTTTCTGTACATGATGTTGGAAGGTGAATAAAGTTCATGTGTCATTCAGCTCGCTGCCTCATCTGCTTTCATCTCCCACATTGGTGACCCAAGACATGCAATGGAGAACGAGCCGAGCACCGCCCCGGAGACAACCCAGAGGGAGAACACCAGCACCGCATGTGCTGGCACAGTCAAGCTCCCAGACTTCTGGCTTCACAATCCGACTGCGTGGTTCTTGTATGTAGAAGCCCAGTTTGCACTCCGCGGGATCACAATGGACGACATGAAATATTACCATGTGGTCGCTGCGCTGGATGTGCGCGCCACGCAACAGGAAACGAGCCTGCTCCAGGAGCTGCCAGCCCAGGGGAAATATGAAGTACTCAAGCGGACGCTACTCCAGCGTTATACCCTGTCTGAAAGTGAGGGCGAGGAGACCCCTAACACGTTCAGAGTTAGGTGACAGATCAGCTGTAGAGCTCATGGAAAGCATGTTAGCGGTGAGGGGGAAGAACGACAAATCTTTCCTGTTCACCCACCTGTTCCTCAGGAACTTACCTGCTACAGCGAGGGCGATCCTGGCCAACTCGCCACTGCTGGTGATCAAGGACTACTGCACCCTGGCACATGAAGCAGACCACATCATTTTAGCAACCAGAGCTCTCAGCGGGCATGCAGCGGCACCGGCATCCATGAGGGACTCCAGTGAGGTTGAGGAGCCGTTGGTGGTATCTGGGACAGATGCCAAGAGACACAGGAATGGGGCGATCTGTTTCTATCATCGCCGTTTCGGCTCAGATGCCTAATGCTGTCTGCCGCCATGCCAATTCAAGAAGCCGGGAGGACGGCACGGCCAGCAGTCAGTAGCAGCTGCGACTGCTGGTGACAGGAACAAGCTGCTTTTTATCACGGACACACGTTCAGGGAGATGGTTTTTGGTGGACTCCGGTCCCCAGAAGAGCCTCATCCTGCCGGTCAGTGCAGACAGGACGGCAGGAGGCAGCGGTCCCGAGCTCACAGCTGCTAACGGATTCACCATCAGGACGTTTGGCGAACGGACACTGACGATATGCTTGCACGAACGCAGTTATCAGTGGGACTTTGTGGTAGCTGTGTGCTCTGCCCCCATTGTAGGCGCAGATTTTTTATGTGCTTATGGGTTGTTAGTCGATGTTGCCAACAGACAGTTAGTGGATGCTGTCTCTTAAACCTCCCTGCCCTGCACAGCTCGGGAAGCTGGGTCAACAACACTGGCTAACATTATAGCTCCAGGGGGTAAGTATCAGCATTTACTTTTGCAGTTCCCAGCACTCACGGTCCCGACTTTTTCGGCTACAGTAACCAAACACGGGGTCGAACATTTCATAACCACAAAAGGCCCGCCCGTGTTCATGCGACCTTGGCACCTGGACGCAGCTAAACTGGCCAGCGCGCGTGAGGAGTTTGCCAACTTGGAGCAGCTGGGCGTCGTCAGGCGCTCCCAACAGCCCGTGGGCATCCCCGCTACACATGGTGCCTAAGGCCAACAGGTTGTAGCGACCATGCGGTGATTTCCGGCACTTGAACAATGCCACGGAACACGACCGATATCCCATCCCGCACATCCAGGATTTTTTCGTGCACCTGACCGGGACGCGTGTTTTTTTGAAAGTGGATCTGGTCCGTGGTTACCACCAGGTCCCGGTGCGTGTGGAGGACGCTCCCAAAACAGCGGTAATAACTACTTTTGGCCTTTTTGAGTTTTTACCCATGCCGTTCGGGTTAACCAGATGAACTCCGGGATTCCGCGGGCGGTCACGTCGCTGCGTCGTAGTGCGTCTCAGTGCGTACTGAAAAAAAAAAGCTGCATTTCCGTTCTTCCAGTACAGACACAGCCGTGAACAGAAAGCCAAAGGAGTGTTTGATTGGTTTAGATTTGATTGACCTCTCATTCGACTAATAAGAGCCTTGAACTGGGTTTCTGAAACCTTGAAGAACCAATGACTGAAAACCTAGCAAGAAGGACCTTCCTACCAATGACTGCGAATACAACGAGCCAATTGAAGCAGAGAAGTTCAACGATTGACGTGTCGTTTAGCCAATGAAATTCTGAATTCAGCAATACCTGTCATGCCTTTGTTATGTATTTATATTGCCGTTAAAACACGTGCGTCCCCGTGCGTAAAATCTTTTTTGCCTAAGCTGCTGGGTGACTCACATTGAGACTTGTGCGTAACGGTAGCGTTAGCCACTCTCAGCCATTAGCCAGTCTTTTTTTTATTACTACTGTTCTTATTTGTTTTGAAAAATGGTTCGCAAAAACCGCAATCATGGAAGCGGAGATGGTTTGACCGGGTCGGGTGACCAGAACCACGAGTCCGTAACAACCGGACCAGCTTCATGTTCATCTGACAATGAGGAACAGATGTTCACCAACGACACTGCGGTTGTGGACAGGTAAGTCTTATAATCTAAATTATTCTTTATCGATAAAATTAGTAATAAAAGTAACTTTTGACCAATCGGTAATTACAAGGGTCTCACATGGCGACGTTTTTGTGTGCGCCGTGGTGGTGGGGGGGTTATTTGTTACTGTGTATATTGCAGAAAAATTTAATAATTTTTTAGTATAATTTTTATTTCACTGTAGGCTATTTTTTCCTGTTAAAAAAAGGAACTGTGCTGTGTATGTCTGAGTTATTATGCCTTTATTTTACTGTGTAAACGTGATCTGGTGAAATGGAGCCCTGACCATGTGAGCACACTATTGTGAGCACCCCAGGTGGACCTCTGTATTCAATCTGTACATTTTCAATCCATCCATCCATCCATCCATCCATCTTCTACCGCTTTTCCGGAGGTCCGGGTCGCGGAGGCAGCAGTTCAAGCAGAGAAGCCCAGACTTCCCTCTCCCCAGCCACCTGCTCCAGCTCTTCAGAGGGGATACCAAGGCGTTCCCAGACTAGCTGGGAGACATAGTCTCTCCACCGAGTCCTGGGTCTGCCCCGGGGTCTCCTCCCAGTGGGACGTGCCTGAAACACCTCAAGTGGGAGGCGTCCAGGAGGCATCCTAATCAGATGCCCATACCACCTCAACTGACTCCTTTCAATGTGGAGGAGCAGCGGTTCTACTCTGAGCCTCTCCCGGATGACTGAGCTCCTCACCCTATCTCTGAGGGTGAGTCCAGCAATCCTACGGAGAAAGCTCATTTCAGCCGCTTGTATCCGCGATCTCGTTCTTTCGGTCATTACCCAAAGCTCGTGACCATAGGTGAGAGTAGGAACGTAGATTGACTGGTAAATCGACAGCTTTGCCTTAGAACTAAGCTCCCTCTTCACCACAACAGACCGGTACAACGTCCGCATCACTGCAGATGCTGCTCCAATCCGTCTGTCGATCTCTCGCTCCATTTTCCCCTCACTCGTGAACAAGACCCCAAGATACTTAAACTCCTCCACTTGGGGCAGGAGCCTGTCCCCAACCCGGAGAGGACAATCCACCTTTTTCCGGCTGAGGACCATGGACTCGGACTTGGAGGTGCTGATTCTCATCCCAGCCGCTTCACACTCAGCGGCAAACCGTCCCAGCAAGAGCTGTAGGTCATTGCTGGATGAAGCCAACAGGACAACATCATCTGCAAACAACAGAGATGAGATCCTGTGGTCACCAAGCATGACACCCTCCATTCCCTGGCTGCGCCTAGAAATCCTGTCCATAAAAATTATGAACAGGACCGGTGACAAAGGGCAGCCCTGGCGGAGTCCAACTCTCACTGGGAATGACTCCGACCGAGTGTTGGCAATGCGAACTAAACTCTCACAACGGTCGTACAGAGACCGAATAGCTCGTAACAACAAGCCCGATACCCCATACTCCCGAAGCACCCCCCACAAAAATCCACGAGGGACGCGGTCAAATGCCTTCTCCAAGTCCACAAAACACATGTAAACTGGTTGGGCAAACTCCCACGAACCCTCAAGAATTCTCGAGAGGGTAAAGAGCTGGTCCGATGTGCCACGGCCAGGACGAAAACCACATTGCTCCTCCTGAATCCGAGGTTCGACCAACGGCCGGACTCTCCTCTCCAGTACCTTGGCATAGACCTTCCCAGGGAGGCTGAGGAGTGTGATCCCTCTAAAGTTGGAGCACACCCTCCGGTCCCCTTTTTTGAAGAGAGGAACCACCACCCCGGTTTGCCATGCCAAAGGCACTGCCCCCGACCTCCACGCAATGTTGCAGAGGCGTGTCAACCATGACAACCCAACAACATCCAGGGCCTTGAGGTACTCGGGGCGAATCTCGTCCACCCCCGGGGCCCGGCCACCAAGGAGATTTTTAACCACCTTGGCGACCTCAGCCCCTGTGATAGGCGAGTCATCCCCCTCGTCCCCAAACCCTGCTTCCTCTGTGGAAGGTGTATCAGTGGGATTGAGGAGATCCTCGAAGTATTCCTTCCACCGCCCGACGATATCCCCAGTTGAAGTCAACAGTGTCCCATCCGCACCATACACAGTGTGGACGGGGAGCTGCTTTCCCCTCCTGAGCCGCCGAACAGTTTGCCAGAATCTCTTTGAAGCCGACCGAAAGTCTTGTTCCATGGCCTCACCGAACTCCTCCCATACCCGGGTTTTTGCTTCAGCAACCACCCGAGCTGCACTCCGCTTGGCCTGCCGGTACACCTCAGCTGCTTCGGGAGTCCCACAAGCCAACCAAGCTTGATAGGACTCCTTCTTCAGCTTCATGGCCCCCCTCACCACTGGTGTCCACCACTTGGTTCGGGGGTTGCCACCACGAGATGCACCGACCACCTTGCGGCCGCAGCTCTGGGCTGCCGCTTCAACAACAGAGGTGGAGAACATGGCCCATTCAGACTCCATGTCTCCAGACTCCCTCGGAATGTGGTTGAAGTTCTTCCGGAGGTGGGAGTTGAAGACCTCCCGGACAGGGGCCTCAGCCAGACGCTCCCAGCACACCCTCACTATACGTTTGGGTCTACCAGGTCTGAATGGCTTCCTCCCCTGCCATCGGATCCAACTCACCACCAGGTGGTGATCAGTTGACAGCTCTGCACCTCTCTTTACTCGGGTGTCCAAGACATACGGTCGCAGGTCTGATGATACGATAACAAAATCGATCATCGACCTGCGGCCTAGGGTGTCCTGGTGCCAGGTGCACATATGGACACCCTCATGCTTGAACATGGTGTTCGTTATAGACAGACTGTGGTTAGCACAGAAGTCCAATAACTGAACACCACTCGGGTTCAGATCGGGCAGGCCGTTCCTCCCAATCACCCCCCTCCAGGTTTCACTGTCGTTGCCCACATGCGCATTGAAGTCCCCCAGTAGGACAATGGAGTCTCCAGGAGGAGCACCCTCCAGCACCCCAGTCACAGACTCCAAAAAGGGTGGGTACTCTGAAACATCATTTGGTGCATAGGCACAAATGATGGTCAGGACCCGTTTCCCAACCCGAAGGCGCAGGGAAGCAACCCTTTCGTCCACCGGGGAAAACTCCAATATAGAGGCAGCAAGGTGGGGCGATACAAGAATACCTACCCCTGCTCGTCGCCTCTCGCCCGGGGCAACTCCAGAAAAGGCCAAGCTCCAGCCCCTCTCCAGGAGACTGGTTCCGGAACCGGAGCTGTGTGTTGAGGTGAGGCCGACTATATCTAGCCGGTATCGCTCAATCTCGTACACCAGCTGGATTTTCAATCCAGTGATTTACAAAGTGATTCATAATTTTCTAAAGCCTCATTCAGAACATTAATAGTCCCACAGACTGGTTTTCATCTGGGGCAGCATTTATAAATCACTGGATGGAGAATGCACCTGTACATGTACAGATTGGATGTATTAATTTTTCGCATAATTTTTCTTACACTGTAGGCTATTTTTGCCTGTAAAAAAAAAAAAACAGGAACTGTGCTGTGTATGTCTGGGCTGTTACCCCTTGGTTTTACTGTGCAAACCGCTGAGATAGTGAAGTCTGGAACATAGCTTTCCAAACTGTGCCAAATGGCACAGTTTGGCACAGTTCAAGAACGCCTTGTTACAACCTGAGAAAAAAGCTGTGTAATATATTCATTTTTTGTGGTATTGTTACAAAATTTTGACCTGAGCTTGAAAACACTTGGTTCTACATTTCTGTTGTTTTCCAGCACGTTTCACACAGCTGTATGTTATTTGCAAGCATTTATATCTAAAAAAACACCCAGGCGAACTTTATTTTCTTCAAATTCAGTCTGTTTAGATGATTGTTACTCAGTGGCAGGAGCACTTAGAGAAATTATGACTGTTTTGCCAAAAAATTCAGAGTGTTTTCTTTTAAATGAGACCAATCCCATGAAGATGCTATAAAGGGTTGAAGAACAGCTTTTGATTTACTTTGGGCACGTTATTTTTAGGCGTTTTTAGGGAAATTGACCAGAGTTCAACAGGTTAAAGGGCATTGCGCAAACCTTCCAGAGAATGATGGACACAGTGCTCCATGACCTGCCTTTCGTTTTTATCTACTTAGATGACATTCTGGCGGCTAGCGCATCCAAGAAGGAGCACATCGCCCATCTCAAAATGGTTTTTCAGAGGTTGGAAGCGCACAGGCTTATAGTTAACCTGGCGAAGTGCCAGTTCGGTGTGCCAGAGGGTGCAATTTCGCTACCTGATAAGGTGCACACCGTGTCGGACTTTCCTAGAGGAATTTTTGGGCATGGTCAACTTTTATATCTGTTTCCTCCCCCGGGAAGCCCAGCTTATGCAGCCATTGTACGCCGCATTTAAGAAAAAGAAGCCTTTTTTTTTTTTTTTTTTTTTTGTTACTTATTTGTACCCGTAGGTAGATTTGGTTTGCAGTCTGGTGACAAGCCACAGGCTGCTGGTTGCTGCGTGCGCGAGCGCCCTAAACCTACATGTTTTTGGTATGCGGGAGGAAACCGGAGAAATCCCGGAGTAAACCCACGCAACACGGGGAGAACATGCAAACTCCACACAGCTCACTGTTGGTCGGGGGCTGGGATCGAACCCACGATATCATGATCCCCGCGATCCCCCGGCCGAGGGTAAAACTGTGCTGCCACAGTGCTAAACCACTGCGCCACCGTGCAGCCCTGCCTGTGGAAAACATCAACTGGACCCCCGAGCGAGTCCAGGCTTTCACAGATGCCAAGACAGCGCTCGCTGACGCTGCTTTGGTAGTCCACCGGCGCGGATAGCGCTCACCACAGACGTGTCTGATGTTGCCATAGGGGCAGTGGTAGAGCAGTACGTCTCCGGTTTGTGGCAGCTGCTCACATTTTTCAGTCGTACTTTGCGTGACAACGAATGCAAATACAGTACTTTCGACAGAGAATTGCTGGCTCTCCACCTGGCGGTGCGCCATTTCCAGTTTTGGCTAGAAGGGCGCAAGTTCACCGCGTTTGTGGATCATAAACCGCTAACGTACATGATGTTCAAGGTCTCGGAACCATGGCCGGCCCGGCAGCAACGGCATTTGGCTGCAATCTTGGAGTTCATGACTGACATTCAACATGTTGCCGGTAAGGTCAACGTTGTGGCCGATTGCCTGTTACGTGCGTTAGTCTCCCCGGTCTACATGGGAATAGATTTCCCTGCCACGGCCGCGGAGCAAACCGGGGACGTGGACATTTGTGCACTCCAGTCCGCGCCTACTGGGTTAAAGCTGGAAAGCAGGGTGATGCAAGAAGGGTGCCCTCCCTTGCTTTGCAACGTCTCTACTGGTTGCCCACACCCGGTGATTCCGAGATCTTGGCACCGCCACATTTTTGAGTCAGTCCACTCCCTTTCGCATCCCGGCATGTGCGTCTCGGCTAAACTGGTAGGGGCGAAATTTGTCTGGCTGCGCTTGCGCAAGGACGTGAAAGAGTGGGGTGCAGCGTGCGTTGCATGCTAGCGGGCCAAAATGCACAAGCACACCAGAGCCCCCCCTCGAGCCATTCCAAATCCCGGCCAGGAGGATTGAACACATCCACGTGGATTTGGTGGGACCCCTCCCACCGTGGCAAGGTTTCACGCACCTTTTGACGATTGTGAACCGCACCACGCGTTGGCTTGAAGTGGTCCCGCTGGCTTCCACCACATCCGTGGAAGTGGCTCGCGCTTTTTTGTCAGCTTGGGTTGCACAGTTCGGATCCCCTTCGGACATCACTTCCAACAAGGGTCCGTAGTTCATTTCGGAACTCTGGTCCGTGATGGCCCATAGCCTAGGGGTCAAAATCCACCACACTACAGCGTACAACCCCCAGGCTAACAGGTTATGTGAACGTTTTCATAGGTCGCTTAAGGCAGCGCTAAGAGCTTAGCTCACGGATGCAAATTGGGTCGACCGCCTGCCCTGGGTTCTTTTGGGGTTGCGGTCCGCGCCTAAGGGGGATCTGGCAGCTTCCCCGGCAGAACTCGTTTTTTCTCAGCCGCTGCGGATTCCTGGGGAATTTTTACCAGAAAACCCCGCACCCGGGGCCAACCCGCCCACACAATTTTTGTACAGTACGGAGGCTGTTAACGTGCTGGGCCCAGCCCACCATTGTTTTCCCCGCACCTTCGTCCCGAAAAGCTTACAGAGCACCAGATTTGTTTTTGTCAGGCACGATGCACACTGGACCCCGCTACGCCCACCATACGACGGACGGTTCAGGGTGCTGGAAACAGGGGCAAAACATTTTGTGTTAGACTTGGGGGGGCGTAGGAAGACCATCTGCATTGATAGACTGAAGCCCTTTTTTTTTTTTCCCCACAATATTTTTATTGAACCTTTTTACAAACATAACACAAACAATCAAATACTAACACTAAAATAATTTTTAAAAAAAAGTACTAAAAACACCAACAACCACTAACTAACTAACTAACTAACTAACCTGCACTATATAGCGCTTTTCTAGTCACAAAGACCACTCAAAGCGCTTTCATTAATACTAACCCTCTATTCTAAGGGCCTATAGGAAACAGATATCTAGGGACAATTTAGAACAGCCAATTAACCTAACATGCATGTTTTTGGCATGTGGGAGGAAACCGGAGAAATCCCGGAGTAAACCCACGCAACACGGGGAGAACATGCAAACTCCACACAGATCACTGTTGGTCGGGGGCTGGGATCGAACCCACAATCCCACGATCCCCACAATCCCCCGGCCAAGGGTAAACTGTGCTGCTGCAGTGCTAACCACTGCGCCACCGTGCAGCCCACTAACAAAGGCAGGTCTTCAACAATGCTCCTCTATTTAGTCTAGGCAATCCATTACGTAAGTATACATACTATACATTCACCAGTTTGGAATTTACAAGGTCCACACACATCATTCACCTTCTTCTTCAAAAGTTATATTTAAATTCTTTACATAATCAATGAAAGGTCTCCATATATTCTCAAACACAATTTCTTTTGATTTCAGTATGTATGTTATTCTTTCTAGTGGAAGGTTTGTTAACATCTGTCTTAACCACTGAGTCACATCTGGTCTATGAGTCTTTTTCCACAATAGTGCAATACATTTTTTGGCATTAAGCAAACTGAGGTCTATGAATGCTCTCTCACTCTTGTTAAAGTTATGCTTTTCTGGATAAAGACCCAACAAAAACAGTTTAGGATTCAATATGATTTGTTTTGAAATTATTTTTTCAATTGTTACCCTCACCTCTTCCCAAAACATTCTAATTTTTCTACATTCCCATAAACAATGAAATAGGGTTCCTTTACTTTCCATACATTTTGTGCACGTATCTGGTATGTTTTTGTTATATCTATTTAACTCCACCGGTGTAACATACATCCGCATTAACCATTTAAAATGTATCAATTTAAGACGTACATTTATTGATTTGGTTTGAGCTTCTGCACAAGCCAATTCCCATTGTTCCTCTGAAATTTCAGTTTGCAGGTCTTCTTTCCAATAATTCAATCTTTTCTGTGAGTTTTCATTTGAGGATAATGTCAATGAGTTATAAAACTCTGAAATAATACCCTTTCTCTTACTATCTTTCGTCAAGATTTTTTCCAAGGATGAATAAGTAGGTCGGATGAAAGCATTATTTTGATTTGATCGAATAAAGTTCCTAAGCTGAAGATATTTAAAAAAATGTGTTCTATTAAGATTAAATTTGATCCTCAGTTCTTCAAAAGACATTATGTTATCTGAACCTGACAAATATAAGTCTCGAATCTTTTGAATCCCTTTTAAATTCCATACTTTAAATACAGCATCCGCTCTCCCTGGTTTAAAATATTGATTACCCCCTATTGGGCTAAATTGTGACAATAAGTGTGGTTCTTTTAGATATTTTTTGGTTTCACACCATATTTTGATCATATGCTTTACAAATGGATTTTTAACTTGTTTCTGTAATTTTTTTGCCGAGTCTGAGTATATGAATATGGGAAGAGGTAAAGGTAAATTGTATGATTCCATTTCAGTCCAGTGAGGGAGATCATTTGATGAAAAATAATATGTCATAGACCTCAGTTGTGCTGACCAGTAATACAACATAAAATTTGGACATTTCAGGCCTCCACGATCAAATGGTAAATATAGTAAGGACAGACGTAATCTAGCCTTCCTATTGTTCCATATAAATTCCACTAACTTTTTTTTAATTCTTAAGAATAGCTCTGAAGGTGGTGGTAAAGGAATGTATTGAAATAAATAAAGCATTTTGGGTAAGATATTACTTTTAAGTATATTAATTCTCCCAATCATCGACATTGGTAGTGACATCCATCTCTGAAGTAACTCATTAATGTCTGTCATTAAGGCTTCATAGTTGGCACTGGCGACTAATTCTAACTTAGGCAAAATTTGAATTCCTAAATATTTAAACTGATTTACAACTTTGAATTGATTTACCTCAGGACCTGGGTGATTTCTCTGGGTCTCATTTAGCATTAATATTGAAGATTTAGTTTTATTTATTTTATATCCTGATATTTCCCCAAAATTCTTTATTAAATTCAACAAAGTCGGAATTGATTTTTTAAGATTCGACATGAACAAAATTATGTCATCAGCATACAGGGAGATTTTATGTTCTGTTGGTCCTATTTTAATTCCATATATTTGTGGATGTAAACGTACTGCCATCACTAAAGGTTCAATTGCCATAGTAAACAGTAAAGGTGAAAGTGGACAGCCTTGTCGACATCCTCTATTGATTTTTATTGATTTTGAGATATTGCTGTTTGTTAGGATTTCTGCTGTAGCATTATTGTATATTATCTGAACCCATTTTATGAAATTATTTCCAAGTCCAAACCTTTGTAGGACTTCAAAAAGAAAGGGCCATTCGACCCTATCAAAGGCCTTTTTGGCGTCCAATGATAGGAGAGCTGTATCCAGTGCTTCTTTATTAGAATAGATAATATTAAATTGTCTTCTTACATTATGGAAGCCTTGTCTTCCCATTATAAAGCCATTCTGATCTCGGTTAATAATATTTGGTAATATTTCTTGTAGTCGTCTTGCTAAAATTTTACAGATTATCTTAAGGTCAGCATTTAATAGGCTTATTGGTCTCATATTTTCACATTTATTAGAGGGTTTACCTGGTTTTGGCAACAGTATAATTAAGGCATTATTCATGTATAGTGGTAAATTACTATGTTGAAATGCTTCTAAAACCATTTCCAAAAATGGTTTTATTAATTTATTCTTAAATTTTTTATAGAGGTCAACTGGAAGACCATCTGGTCTTGCTCTTTTTCCTGATTTCATATTATCAATGGCTAGCCCAACTTCTTCTTGACTAATTTTAGACTCCAGTATCTCCCTGTTTTCATTTGGAATACAAGGTATAGATAATCCGTCCAAAAACCCATTTAGTTTTGTTAAGTCAGTTTCATTTTTTGTGTCATATAGTTTTTCATAATAATCTCTAAAGGCACTATTAATTTCTAAAGGATCTACAACTACCTGTCCGTTACTTATAATACTGGTAATTGGTGTTTTAAATTCTAATTGTTTAATCTGCCATGCTAATAATTTCCCTGATTTTTCACCTTGTTCATAAAAAGATTGCTTCAATCTTAGAAGACTCGAGGCAGCTCTATTCGCTGATTTTTTGTCATATTCTGCCCTCAGAATCAGTAATTCATTCTCTAACTTTGGGTCACTTCCTGCATACACTTTTTCTTGGAGAATTTTTATTTTATGTTCCAATTGGACTCTCTCCTCTCCAGTCTTCTTAGATTTTGAACCTGTATAACTAATAATATGCCCCCTAATAAAAGCTTTGAAAGCCTCCCACTTTATACATGCTGATGTTTGTGTCATATTGATATCAAAGAACTCATCTATCTGTTTTTCTATGTACTTAACAAATTCCTCATCCTGAAGCCATTTATGCTGAAATTGCCACCTACCTGGTTCCTTTGTCAATTTCTTATCTACATATATTAAACAGCAGGGTGCATGATCAGAGATCACAATGTTATCATAGAAACAGTTTTGAATCTTGGACCTTAATTCTGTGGAGATCAAAAAATAGTCAATACATGAGAATGTCTTGTAGGTATTAGAATAACAAGAGTAGGCTTTAACTTGCGGTTTCATTTCTCTCCATATATCTAGCAATCTCAATTCTTTCATAAAATGATTAATGATCATCCTGCATCCATTGTGTGTACAGTCCAGTCCTGTTGATCTATCTATACTGGGATTCAATGTACAATTAAAATCCCCTGCTATTATATGTTGCCCTGTAAGTGATGATAAAGTAAGAAATAAATTAGCAAAGAAGTTTTGATCATCTATATTGGGACCGTATAAGTTCACCAGATTTATATTTTCTAATAACAAAGATCCTTGAATGATTAGGTATCTTCCTAATTTGTCTCCAATTACATTTTTCACTTGAAATGGGACTGTTTTGTGTATGAGAGTCATAACTCCCCTAGCTCGAGATGAAAATGATGAGGTGAATACACTTCCCTGCCATCTTTTTTTAATTCTTTTTACATCCTCCTCTATTAGATGAGTTTCTTGTAAAAACACAATTTTTGAACCTATGTCTTTTATTTTATTCAAAACTTGTTTAAGTTTTTTAAAATTTTATAGACCTCTGCAATTCCATGAAGTTAAATTAAGATTAACGCTTTGGTCTATGATCAATAAGGAGTTTGGGATTACCTCGCAATGTAAACATGCTCATACAGAGAAGCAAAAACATGAATGGTTGAACATTCATCCTAGAGAATAGATCCTTGAGAATAGATCCTTCAGATCTATTCTCAAGAATTAAAAAAAAGTTAGTGGAATTTATATGGAACAATAGGAAGGCTAGATTACGCTTGTCCTTACTATATTTACCATTTGATCGTGGAGGTCTGAAATGTCCAAACTTTATGTTGTATTACTGGTCAGCACAACTGAGGTCTATGACATATTATTTTTCATCAAATGATCTCCCTCACTGGACTGAAATGGAATCATACAATTTACCTTTACCTCTTCCCTTATTCATATACTCAGATTCGGCTAAAAAAATTACAGAAACAAGTTAAAAATCCAATTGTAAAGTACATGATCAAAATATGGTGTGAAACCAAAAAATATTTAAAAGAACCACACTTACTGTCACAATTTAGCCCAATATGGGGTAATCAATATTTTACACCAGGGAGAGCGGATGCTGTATTTAAAGTATGGAATTTAAAAGGGATTCAAAAGATTCAAGACTTATATTTGTCACGCTCAGATAACATAATGTCTTTTAATTCAATCTTAATAGAACACATTTTTTTTAAATATCTTCAGCTTAGAAATTTTATTCGATCAAATCAAAATAATGCTCTCACCCGACTTACTTATTCATCCTTGGAAAAAATTTTGATGAAAAATAGTAAGAGAAAGGGTATTATTTATAACTCATTGACACTATTCTCAGGTGAAAACTCACAGAAAAGACTGAATTATTGGAAAGAAGACCTGCAAATTGAAATTTCAGAGGAACAATGGGAAATGGCTTGTGCAGGAGCTCAAACCAAATCAATAAATGTACGTTTTAAACTGATACATTTTAAATGGTTAATGCGGATATATGTTACACCAGTGGATTTAAATAGATTTAACAAAAATATACCAGATACATGCACAAAATGTATGGAAAGTAAAGGAACCCTATTTCACTGTTTATGGGAATGTAGAAAAATCAGAATGTTTTGGGAAGAGGTGAGGGTAATAATTGAAAAAATAATTTCAAAACAATTCACATTGAACCCTACACTGTTTTTGTTGGGTCTGTATCCAGAAAAACATAACTTTAATAGGAGTGAAAGAGCATTCATAGACCTCGGTTTGCTTAATGCCAAAAAATGTATTGCACTACTGTGGAAAAAGATTCATAGACCAGATGTGACTCAGTGGTTAAGACAGATGTTAACAAACCTTCCACTAGAAAGAATAACATATATACTGAAATTAAAGGAAAATGTGTTTGAGAATATATGGAGACCTTTCACTGATTATGTAAAGAAATTAAACATAACTTCTGAAGAAGAAGGTGAATGATATATGTGGACCTTGCAAATTCCAAACTGGTGAATGTATATTATGTATTCTTATGTAATAGATTACCTAGACTAAACAGAGGAGCATTGTTGTTGACTTGCTTTTGTTAATGATTGTTGTTGTTTTTAGTACATTTTTTGTTGTTGTTGTTGTCAGTGTTTTTTTAATTTTTAAATTACTTCAGTGTTAGTGTCTGACTGTTTGTGCCATGTTTGTAAAAAAAAGGTTCAATAAAAAATATTGTGGAAAAAAAAAGCAGCAAAGGCTCTATCGCCTTTGGTTCTGAGCCTAGTACTAGGGACTACCAATAGATTCTGATGAGAAGACCTGAGAGACCTGCTGGGCTGGTGTAGAGAGAGCAGGTCACTAATATAAAAAGGTGCCTCTTCATGAATGGCTTTGTAAGTAAGAACAAGAACTTTAAAATCAATTCTATAATTTACAGGAGGCCAATGCAAGGAGGCCAAAACAGGAGTGATATGACAGAATCTACTGGACCTAGTCAGTAATCTTGCAGCAGCGTTCTGGACTAACTGTAGGCGGTGTAAAGAGGATTTGCTAAGACATGTAAAAAGAGCATTACAGTAGTCCAAACGTGAAGAAACAAAGGCATGAATAATGAATTCTGAGTATAGGAAACCAATGACCTAATTTTGGATATATTCCTAAGGTGGAAAAAACAACTCCGGGTCAGAGATTTGACATGCTGATCAAAACTCATCGATTGATCGAAAATTACACCAAGAATTTTTAGATTAGACCGTACGTTAGAGCTTAATGAACCAATGCTATTAACCAACTTAGGAATTAGATTATCAGGTGCTACAATAAGGACTTCAGTTTTATCAGCATTAAGTTGCAAAAAGTTACTAGACATCCAGTCCTTAATTGCAGACAGACAATCATGAATAATTTTTAAATTGTCAACATGGTCAGGCTTAAAAGAGAAAAGTAGCTGTAAATCATCAGCGTAGCAGTGATAAGACACACCTTTAAATTTGCTGATAATAGAACCAAGTGGCAGCATATATACGGCAAATAAAAGTGGACCCAGAATAGAACCCTGAGGCACCCCACAGGTTAAAGGAGCAGAGTCAGATGAATAAGAGCCAACAGCCATGGAAAAACTCCTACCAGAAAGGTAGGAGAAAAACCAATCCAGAGCTTTTCCAGAAATACCTACCCAATCTCTAGGCCTTTGTAACAAAATAAAATGATCAATAGTATCAAATGCTGCAGTAAGATCTAATAACACTAAAACAGAGCATTTGCCAGAGTCTGATGACATTAAAATATCATTTGACACCCTGAGAAGAGCGGTCTCTGTCAAGTGTTTCTGACGAAAGCCTGACTGAAATTTGTCGAAAATATTGTGTTCAATCAGAAAGTCAGTGAGCTGCTTGGCAACAACTTTTTCGAAAAGCTTAGAAATAAAAGGAAGCTTAGAAATTGGCCTGAAGTTTTTAAAAACAGATGGATCAAGGTTAGGTTTTTTTAAAAGTGGCGGCACAACTGCATGTTTAAAATATGAGGGTACACAACCAGATTCAAGTGAACTATTAATGATATTAACCAAAGATGTACCCACTGAGCCAATTACCTCTTTTGACATTGAGGAAGGCAAAATATCTAAAACGCAGGAGGAGGATTTCATGGAACTCACCAACACTAACAAATCCTCAAAAGAAATTGGGGTAAAATCATTTAAAAAGGCCTGTCTGTTAGGACAATCAAGGATTAGGGGAAAGGAATGAGTAAAACCAGCCCTAACAGCAGTGACCTTGTCAACAAAAAAGGAAAGAAACTTGTTACAGTCCTTAATTGAATAAACAGGGGGAGCAGAACTGACAGGATTAACTATACTGTCTATTGTACTGAAGAGGATCTTTGGATTGTTACTATTGGAGGAGATGATGTTGGAAAAATAAGAAGTTCTTGCCATTTTTATCATATTGTTAAATTCAATTAACAGTTCCTTAAGGTACAATCGATGCACCTCAAGTTTAGTGGACTTCCACAGTCTTTCCACCCTCCGACATTTATGTCTAAAACAACAGAGATCATCATTTAGCCAGGGAGATGAATTAACAGCACGGACAGTCCTGGTTTTAAAGGGAGCAACTACATCTAAGATGCTTGAACAGTGTGAGTTAAAAGAGCAGACCAAGCTCTCAGTGTCGTCATCAGAGGATAAAACCACACTGCTGTCAAAGGCAGCAGAAAATTTCACAGTTTTTTCACATTTCACCCGGTTGCCAGTGTAACAGACTGATTTAACTGATAAATTAAAAAGAACACAAAAATGGTCTGACACAAGAAGCTCCTTAGTCTGAACGTTATTCACATTAAGACCAAGTGTAAAAACAAGATCAAGTGTATTTCCTTTCATATGCATAGGCCAGATAGACACAAAACAAAATTAAATGATTCAATAATACCCAAGAAATTCACTGCAAAACTGTCACTGGGATCATTAATATGCAATTTAAAATCTCCAAGTAATAAAATCCGCTCAAATTTAATAATAGAAGTTAAAAAATCGCTAAACTCAGATAAAAAGGAGGCATTAACTCCTGGAGGGCGGTAAATTAAAACACAATAAAATGGGTTTGAGGAGCCAATTTTTAAAATCATCAGTTCAAACGATGAAAAAGTTCACATGTCGTTCAGCTCACTGCCTCGTCTGCTTTCATCTTCCACAGCACAAGGGATCATTTACTTTTCTCACCAGCACTGTGAATGTTTAATGGATGTGTTTCATAACAACATGAAATATTATAATTGTGTGGTATTAGGTTAAGCACACTGTGTTTGTCTAGAGGACTTACAGCCATGGACAAAATTGTTGGTACCCCTCTGTTAATGAAAGAAAAACCCACAATGGTCACAGAAATAACTTGAATCTGACAAAAGTGGTAATAAATAAAAATTCTATGAAAATTAACCAATAAAAATCAGACAATGCTTTTGAATTGTGGTTCAACAGAATTATTTTAAAAAACAAACTCATGAAACAGGCCTGGACAAAAATGATGGTACCCTTAACTTAATATTTTGTTGCACAACCTTTTGCGGCAATCACTGCAATCAAACGATTTCTGTAACTGTCAATGAGACTTCTGCACCTCTCAGCAGGTATTTTGGCCCACTCCTCTGTCATGGTCTGAGCGCCGATCTTGTCCGTGCTCGGGTCATGCAGTAGTTTCCTCCCATTCTGTAATTAATTCCCGGTGGGCTCTCAGAGCTCTTATTCTGATAGCGTCTCTGCAGGGCTTCCGGCTGTCAGAGCCAAGCTCAGCAGTAACAGCTGGTTTTGATTCAGCTGATGACACCCTCATCAGCTGATTAATCATCTTGCCCTATTTAAGGGAACAGCTTCTGTCACTCCGGTGCTGCGACCTCGCATTATCCAGACTGGGTTCCCTACATCCAAAGCCAGTTCCTTTCAGCGTTAGGTTCCGCCCTTGCTATTCACATGTAAGTGTTGTATCCTTTTCTCCCATGAGTCTTCCTAGTTCTCAGTACATCGTAGTGTGTCTTAGTCTTTATTTGTGTTTTGCCCCACGAGGCTCATTATTTTGTATCGCTGTCAGTCCTTTAATAAATACGCAAACTCAGTGGTTGCTTATAGTGCCTCATTTGTGGTCCGTCAGGACCGCACCATGACATCCTCATGAGCAAACTGCTCCAGTTGTCTCAGGTTTGAAGGGTGCCTTCTCCACACGGCATGTTTCAGCTCCTTCCACAGATGTTCAATAGGATTTAGATCAGGGCTCATAGAACGCCACTTTAGAATAGTCCAATGTTTCGCTCTTAGCCATTCTTGGGTGTTTTTAGCTGTGTGTTTTGGGTCATTATCCTGTTGCAAGACCCATGACCTGCAACTGAGACCAAGCTGTCTGACACTGGGCAGCACATTTCTCTCTAGAATACCTTGATAGTCTTGAGATTTCATTGTACCCTGCACAGATTCAAGACACCCTGTGCCAGATGCAGCAAAGCAGCCCCAGAACATAACAGAACCTCCTCCATGTTTCACAGTAGGGACAGTGTTCTTTTCTTGGTATGCTTCATTTTTCATCTGTGAACATAGCGCTGATGTGCCTTGCCAAAAAGTTCCAGTTTTGTCTCGTCTGTCCATAGGACATTCTCCCAGAAGCTTTGTGGCTTATCAACATGCAGTTTGGCAAATTCCAGTCTGGCTTTTTTTATGATTTGTTTTCAACAGTGGTGTCCTCCTTGGTTGTCTCCCATGAAGTCCACTTTGGCTCAAACAACGACGGATGGTGTGATCTGACACTGATGTACCTTGACCTTGGAGTTCACCATGAATGTGTTTAAAGGTTGTTCTGGGCTCTTTTGTTACCATTCTTCATCAAGTTTCCTCCTGTGGCCACGTCCAGGGAGGTTGGCTACAGTCCCGTGGATCTTAAATTTCTGAATAATCTGTGCAACTGTAGTCACAGGAACATCAAGCTGCTTGGAGATGGTCTTATAGTCTTTACCTTTAACATGCTTGTCTATAATTTTCTTTCTAATCTCCTGAGACAACTCTCTCCTTTGCTTCCTCTGGTCCATGTTTAGTGTGGTACACACCATGTCACCACACAGCACAGTGACTACTTGTCACCCTTTAAATAGGCCGACTGACTGATTACAAGTTTGTAGACACCTGTGATGTTAATTAGAGGACACATCTTGGTTGAACATGTCCCCATGGTCACATTATTTTCAGTCTTTTCTAGGAGTACCATCATTTTTGTCCAGGCCTGTTTCATGAGTTTGTTTTTTAAAATAATTCTGTTGAACCACAACTCAAAAGAATTGTCTGATTTTCATTGGTTAATTTTCATTTATTACCACTTCTAACTACCCTACACTTATATAGCGCTTTTCTAGTCACAAAGACCACTCAAAGCGTTTTCACTAATACTAACCTTCTATTCTAAGGGCCTATAGGAAACAGATATCTAGGGACAATTTAGAACAGCCAATTAACCTAACATGCATGTCTTTGGATTGTGGGAGGAAACTGAAGCCCCCGGAGAAAACCCATGCAGCACAGGGAGAACATGCAAACTCCACACAGAAAGGTTCCAACCCCTGCCAACCTAGGGATTCAAACCAGGAACCTTCTAGCTGTAAGGCAACAGTGCTAACCACTGCACCACCGTGCTGCCCACACAGATTCAAGTTATTTCTGTGACCATTGTGGGTTTTTCTTTCATTAACAGAGGGGTACCAACAATTTTGTCCACGTGTGTAGATGTAGATCAGATCACATTACAGGAAACCAGGAAATTCCAAAGGGTTCACATACTTTTTCTTGCCACTGTATAGTGCAGCTGTTTTAGTTTAAGCCTTCAGTGTATTTATGCAGCTCCATACATATTGCCAAAAACTGCTCAAAATCACTCTTTGGCAAAGCTTTGGATGTAATTTACTTAAAAGGAACTCCGATTATATTGGCATGTTGAGCGCCTGGTCCTGCCCCACCTCAAAACCATCACCACTCTCCTCCTGGACCCGCTGCAGTTTGCCTACAGAGCCAACAGGTCTGTGGACGACGCAGTCAACCTGGCCCTCCACTCCATCCTGCAGCACCTGGACTCCCCGGGAACCTACGCCAGGATCCTGTTTGTGGACTTCAGCTCTGCATTCAATACCATCCGCCCCGCTCTGCTCCAGGACAAGCTGTCCCTGCTCAATGTGCCTGACTCCCTCTGCAGGTGGATCACCGACTTCCTGACGGACCGGAGGCAGCATGTGCGGCTGGGAAAGACTGTCTCAGACTCTGTTAGCATCAGCACCGCATCACCCCAGGGCTGTGTACTTTCCCCCCTGCTCTTCTCCCTGTACACCAACTCCTGCACCTCCAGCCACCAGTCTGTCAAGCTGATCAAGTTTGCGGACGACACCACCCTCATCGGGCTCATCTCCAACGGCGACGAGTCCATCTACAGGAGAGAGGTGGCCCAGCTGGCGTCCTGGTGCAGCCACAACAGCCTGCAGCTGAACGCTCTGAAGACAGTGGAGATGATCGTGGACTTCAGAAAAGTCACAGCCCCTCTGCCCCCCCTTACCCTCACAGACTCTCCCATCACCACTGCGGATTCCTTCCGCTTCCTGGGCACCACCATCACCAGGGACCTCAAGTGGGAGCCGACCATCAGCTCCCTCATCAAAAAGGCCCAGCAGAGGATGTTCTTCCTGCGGCAGCTGAGGAAGCTCAAGCTACCCACCAAGATGTTGGTGCAGTTCTACACGGCCATCATCGAGTCCATCCTCACCACCTCCATCACCGTGTGGTACGCAGGAGCCACCGCCAGGGACAGACTAAGACTGCAGCGCGTTGTGCGCGCTGCTGAGAAGGTGATCGGCTGTGAGCTTCCATCCCTCCAGGACCTGTACATCTCCAGGACCCGGAGGCGTGCAGGTCGGATCATAGCTGACCCTTCACACCCTGGACACGCACTGTTAGCCCCCCTCCCCTCAGGCAGAAGACTTCGGTCCATTCAGACTAAAACCTCCCGCTACATGAACAGCTTCTTCCCCTCTGCCATCAGACTGCTTAACACTAAGTGACTTATTAGACTCTCGTGCACTACGTACAGCAGCTCAACCGGACTCATGATAATTATCACTGTTTTCATTTGCACTACCAACTGCACTATGTGGAACTCCACAATATCTGCTGCTTGTTAATATATTTTAAATTGCATAGATTAGTATTACTCATTCATATTCTACATTTTATTGCATGCATAGTTTTTTATTTTTATCTTTAGTGCTACTCCATGTTTAATGTTGCAGCATTGCACCGAGACAAATTCCTAGTTTGTGTACTACATGAACAATGGCAATAAATCTGATTCTGATTTTGATGTTAGCTCTATATGCTTTATTAGTAACATAACTATAATATAAGTTTTTTGAAAATAATTCCCAGTTTTATATATTTTTAAAAAACTTTATTACGATGTAAATCGCCATTTTTGTTTTGTCGCAATGCATTCTGGGTAGTGACGTAGAATGGTTGCAGCCGTTTTTTCTGTCTTATACAAGCCAAGAAGCGAAGCTACTAACTACTGCCATTTGTCAGTGAAAATGCCACATTGCGCGGCTTTTGGATGTAATTTCCAATCAAAGGGAAATAAAGAGAGCGGGGTGAGCCTCCATAGCTTTCCTAAAGAGGGAAAGTTGAGGAAAAAGTGGGGCGGCAGCGGCTCAGAAGGTAGAGCAGGTCGTCTAATAACCCGATGGTTGGCGGTTCGCATCACGCTCTCCCCAGATATCCTGCCGTTGTGTCCCTGGGCAAGACACTTCACCCGCATTGCCTCCAGTGCCCATAACACTGGGTATGAATGTGTAAAAATGCTCGGTGGTGGCCGGAGAGGCCATTGGTGCGGATTGGCAGCCACATTTCCATCACTCTGAATGTCTGTGATTACGCACTATAGTGCACCCTTGATAAAGCTGACATATACAGTATATTAATCATGCTATGATAAAGCACGATATCGCTCAAAGCGCGCGCATGAGACATATCTATGATCACGCGCTATAGCGCACACTTGATAAAGCTGACATATATATTAATCACGCTATGATAATAGCACTATATCGCTCAAAGCGCGCGCATGAGACATGTCTGTGATCGCACGCTTGATAAAGCTGACATATGTATTAATCACGCTATGATAAAGCACGATATCGCTCAAAGCGCACGAGCATGCGCTTGCGCACGCTCAAGCGAATCACGGTTCGAATTTTGTCATGGTTCGAATTTTTATCAAGCGCACGCTTGATAAAGCTGATATATATACGTATATTTATCACACTATGATAAAGCTCTATATCGCTCAAATGAGCAATATAGCGTGCGCTCGAGTGTCTCTCCGCTCCGCGAGTGTCTCTCCACTTTGAGTGTCTCAAGTGTGCGCTTGAGGAAGCATTATTTTAAGGTGAAACTTACACTACCGTTCAAAAGTTTGGGGTCACTTAGAAATTTCCTTATTTTTGAAAGAAAAGCACTTTTTTTCAGTGAAGATAACTTTAAACTAATCAGAAATACACTCTATACATTGCTAATGTGGTAAATGACTATTCTAGCTGCAAATGTCTGGTTTTTGGTGTAATATCTACATAGGTGTCTAGAGGCCCATTTCCAGCAACTATCACTCCAGTGTTCTAATGGTACAATGTGTTTGCTCATTGTGTCAGAAGGCTAATGGATGATTAGAAAACCCTTGTGCAATCATGTTAGGTCTGCAATGCTGTAATTGCTGCAAATGGAGGATTCTTTGACGAAAGCAAAGGTTGAAGGAAAAAATTATTATTTCAAATACAAATCATTATTTCTAACCTTGTCAATGTCTTGACTATATTTTCTATTCATTTTACAACTCATGGTGGTAAATAAAAGCGTGACTTTTCATGGAAAACACAAAATTGTCTGAGGTGACCCCAAACTCTTGAACGGTAGTGTATATATTGTTGATTTACTTACAATAGAATGCTCAAACACAAAAAATTGTCTCCAAGCATGATGAGCACTGAACTGATAAACATGGAGTCTCAGCAACATAAAGCAATTTTTCTGTTGCTTTCTCAGACTGCGGGTTGAACGTCCATAAGCAGTGCTCCAAAGTCGTTCCAAATGACTGCCAGCCAGATCTTCGACATGTCAAGCCAAGCGTGCGCTTTGAGCGATATCATGCTTTATCATAGCGTGATTAATATACACTCACCGGCCACTTTATTAGGTACACCTGTCCAACTGCTCGTTAACACTTAATTTCTAATCAGCCAATCACATGGCGGCAACTCAGTGCATTTAGGCATGTAGACATGGTCAAGACAATCTCCTGCAGTTCAAACCGAGCATCAGTATGGGGAAGAAAGGTGATTTGAGTGACTTTGAACGTGGCATGGTTGTTGGTGCCAGAAGGGCTGGTCTGAGTATTTCAGAAACTGCTGATCTACTGGGATTTTCACGCACAACCATCTCTAGGGTTTACAGAGAATGGTCCGAAAAAGAAAAAATATCCAGTGAGCGGCAGTTCTGTGGGCGGAAATGCCTTGTTGATGCCAGAGGTCAGAGGAGAATGGCCAGACTGGTTCGAGCTGATAGAAAGGCAACAGTGACTCAAATAACCACCCGTTACAACCAAGGTAGGCAGAAGAGCATCTCTGAACGCACAGTACGTCGAACTTTGAGGCAGATGGGCTACAGCAGCAGAAGACCACGCCGGGTGCCACTCCTTTCAGCTAAGAACAGGAAACTGAGGCTACAATTTGCACAAGCTCATCGAAATTGGACAATAGAAGATTGGAAAAACGTTGCCTGGTCTGATGAGTCTCGATTTCTGCTGCGACATTCGGATGGTAGGGTCAGAATTTGGTGTCAACAACATGAAAGCATGGATCCATCCTGCCTTGTATCAATGGTTCAGGCTGGTGGTGGTGGTGTAATGGTGTGGGGAATATTTTCTTGGCACTCTTTGGGCCCCTTGGTACCAATTGAGCATTGTTGCAACGCTACAGCCTACCTGAGTATTGTTGCTGACCATGTCCATCCCTTTATGACCACAATGTACCCAACTTCTGATGGCTACTTTCAGCAGGATAATGCGCCATGTCATAAAGCTGGAATCATCTCAGACTGGTTTCTTGAACATGACAATGAGTTCACTGTACTCAAATGGCCTCCACAGTCACCAGATCTCAATCCAATAGAGCATCTTTGGGATGTGGTGGAACGGGAGATTCGCATCATGGATGTGCAGCCGACAAATCTGCGCCAACTGTGTGATGCCATCATGTCAATATGGACCAAACTCTCTGAGGAATGCTTCCAGCACCTTGTTGAATCTATGCCACGAAGAATTGAGGCAGTTCTGAAGGCAAAAGGGGGTCCAACCCGTTACTAGCATGGTGTACCTAATAAAGTGGCCGGTGAGTGTATATGTCAGCTTTATCAGGCGTGCGCTATAGCGCGTGATCATAGATATGTCTCATGCGCGCGCTTTGAGCGATATAGTGCTATTATCATAGCGTGATTAATATACAGTATATGTCAGCTTTATCAAGGGTGCACTATAGTGCGTAATCACAGACACTCAGAGTGACGGAAATGTGGCTGCCAATCCGCGCCAACGGCCTCTCTGGCCACCACCGAGCATTTTTACACATTCATACCCAGTGTTATGGGCACTGGAGGCAATGCGGGTGAAGTGTCTTGCCCAGGGACACAACGGCAGGATATCTGGGGAGAGCGTGATGCAAACCGCCAACCATCGGGTTATTAGACGACCTGCTCTACCTCCTGAGCCGCTGCCGCCCCACTTTTTCCTCAATTTTCCCTCTTTAGGAAAGCTATGGAGGCTCACCCCGCTCTCTTTATTTCCCTTTGATTGGAAATTACATCCAAAAGCCGCGCAATGTGGCATTTTCACTGACAAATGGCAGTAGTTAGTAGCTTCGCTTCTTGGCTTGTATAAGACAGAAAAAACGGCTGCAACCACTCTACATCACTACCCAGAATGCACTGCGACGTAAACAAAAATGGCGATTTACATTGTAATAAAGTTTTTTAAAAATATATAAAACTGGGAATTATTTTCAAAAAAATTATATTATAGTTATGTTACTAACATAAAAATAAAGCATATAGAGCTAACATGCCAATATAATCAGAGTTCCTTTTAAGTTCATTTGCATTTTCTGAAGAACAAACCTCACCTTATTTAGCTCCCGGTTTATCTTACTCATGCTGTACTGCTCCCTTCTGTGTTTGTAGTTCAGAGCATCTATGGCCACGATCTGGCTCTTCAGCCGACGCCACTCATCTCTGTAACATGCAAGGAAACTGCATGAAAAGATGAACAGAAAAGGTTTAGATGCACAAAAAAAGCGGGTGTTCAGACCTATCGAGGTGATCTTCAAAAGGGCCAGCCCATTCAAAGGTGTCTGAATATCCAGTGTAACAGCTAAACTGCTGCGAGCCTGGAAGGCAGAGACATGAGAGAAACATGTAAATCTAATTATTCTGTCGGTTTTCTTCACCACTTTTCTGTGGCTCACTTGATCTTGTTCTGACAGCTGCAAACAAGTGTGAATTACAAATACCAAGACCTGAAGGGAGAAAATACTGTTGTTCTTGGGAATTTGGATGGAATTGCCACGGCAAGGTAAAAAGGGAAGCTTAAAGTGGGAGATGAATAACTACCTAATCCATACAGCATTAAATCAACAGGCTAACAATGAGATAACGGGATTCATACATGAGAAATATGTGCAAGTCATAACTGAAATTCAGAACTTCTACAACACCCGGGTTGAGAATTAACTGAACAGAGAGGAACAATGTTTCTTTCTCTTCTTAAATCTGGCTGTTTTACTGTGTTTGTTTAGAGCTGGTTATTCTTTTCAGCTGCAACTAACTTCTAATGGCTAACCGTTAATAGCACCTTTAAACAGGGATGGAGATCAATGAGAGATCATTGAGTGATGAAAAATGGCCAGATCTCTTAAGGATCTTTCAATGATCTCTTAGCAATCTTTCCATGAACGCAAAATCTTTCCACCCCGGAGGAAAAGATGGATGAGAGATCAGTAAGGAGTAGCTGAGTGTTCAATGAAAGACCAATAAAGTTTACTGAATCGCTGAAAGATTATGGAAGACGGATGAGATCACTGCACACTCCTTGAGAGCTCCTTGAGGGATCATTTCCCTTTAGTGATTGATGAGAGATAGTTTTGGATTGAGTCAAAATTTTGAGGCAACCATGGTGACCTTGGTGATCGCTGCAAGCTCATGCACTGAAAGATTGAGAGATCTGGCCATTTTTTCATCTTTCAAAAATCTCTTATGGTGTCCACCCCAGTGTGCAGTGAGTGGAAGAGCTTAGGATTTCTGTTTTCAGATTTAGTGTCTGGTTTTGATGTGTTTACTATGAAACAGAACCCTCCCAGCGCCTCTGGTTGTGGTGAAATGTTGAAAATGAACACAAATCTTTGCTTAAACATTGTATGTAGCTCTGGGGGCAACAAGTCACTGGCATGCTGTCTGTCTGTATGAAATTCAATACAGTAGTTATCCTGATTTATTCCAAATATGTATCACTGTAGATACAATGTAGCTGTGTACCCTACATCATAGCCTATGCTGTAACTTTAAGTACACCTCTCCAGAAATGTATCTACCCAATGCGGCAACGCAGACAGCAACAACTATGACTCGTCTGCTTTTTCTCCTCCTATGCTCATTCCCTGTTGGGTAAACAGTGGAGCAACTCAAACAAAGATTATCCTAGGAAGTTTGTTCTCACTCCATTACAAAGATTGTCAAACGGTGGTTGTGCACACCACTTTTTCCCCCCGACGTGTTTTCTCTTTTCTCCATTGCAATGATTGTAGTAAAAGTCTGCTGTTATTCAACATTTGTTAGTTACAACTCCATCATAATCCACTTGTGCATTGTCATTGTTTGAATAAACAAAAAAAATTAAAGTACACAAGGAAATCACTCTACACATCAGCAGAGAAACCTGTTTTGGCTGACGCAACAAGCCAGTCAAAACAGTGCAACAAGTATAAATGCTGACAGCGGCGTAGGCCACTTTTGTAGACTATGCTGTAAACTCTAGGTAGGGTTAACACAGAAGTATATTTCAGGCTTAAGCATCTCAGACCCACAGTATTCATGTTTAGTCATACAGAACAATGGAGGTATAGAACAGGTCAGTCTTATGCCAATCACTGGTATTTACACACGTGGACAAAATTGTTGGTACCCCTCTGTTAATGAAAGAAAAACCCACAATGGTCACAGAAATAACTTGAATCTGACAAAAGTGGTAATAAATAAAAATTCTATGAAAATTAACCATTGAAAATCAGACAATGCTTTTGAATTGTGGTTCAACAGATTTATTTTAAAAAACAAACTCATGAAACAGGCCCGGACAAAAATGATGGTACCAAATGGGGCTATAAGGGACGGCGGGGTAATAAGGGACACTTTATATAACGGCGACAAATTTCTTAAAACTAATATCCATCTACAGGAAAGACAATAACAACACAACTCAGCGTCCTGCTCAAAATAAAAAAAGCAGAATTACATTTAAAACATTTCCCAGAAAAGTGTCCCTTATTACCCCGCCGTCCCTTATAGCCCCGTTTTACGGTACCCTTAACTTAATATTTTGTTGCACAACCTTTTGAGGCAATCACTGCAATCAAACGATTTCTGTCACTGTCAGTGAGACTTCTGCACCTCTCAGCAGATATTTCGGCCCACTCCTCACGAGCAAACTGCTCCAGTTGTCTCAGGTTTGAAGGGTGCCTTCTCCAGATGGCATGTTTCAGCTCCTTCCACAGATGTTCAATAGGATTTAGATCAGGGCTCATAGAAGGCCACTTTAGAATAGTCCAATGTTTCGCTCTTAGACATTCTTGGGTGTTTTTAGCTGTGTGTTTTGGGTAATTATCCTGTTGCAAGACCCATGACCTGTGACTGAGACCAAGCTGTCTGACACTGGGCAGCACATTTCTCTCTAGAATACCTTGATAGTCTTGAGATTTCACTGTACCCTGCACAGATTCAAGACACCCTGTGCCAGATGCAGCAAAGCAGCCCCAGAACATAACAGAACCTCCTCCATGTTTCACAGTAGGGACAGTGTTCTTTTCTTGGTATGCTTCATTTTTGCATCTGTGAACATAGCGCTGATGTGCCTTGCCAAAAAGTTCCAGTTTTGTCTCATCTGTCCATAGGACATTCTCCCAGAAGCTTTGTGGCTTATCAACATGCAGTTTGGCAAATTCCAATCTGGCTTTTTTATGATTTGTTTTCAACAGTGGTGTCCTCCTTGGTTGTCTCCCATGAAGTCCACTTTGGCTCAAACAATGATGGATGGTGCGATCTGACACTGATGTACCTTGACCTTGGAGTTCACCATGAATGTGTTTAGAAGTTGTTCTGGGCTCTTTTGTTACCATTCGTATTATCCGTCTCCTCCTGTGGCCACGTCCAGGGAGGTTGGCTACAGTCCCGTGGATCTTAAATTTCTGAATAATATGGGCAACTGTAGTCACAGGAACATCAAGCTGCTTGGAGATGGTCTTATAGCCTTTACCTTTAACATGCTTGTCTATAATTTTCTTTCTAATCTCCTGAGACAACTCTCTCCTTTGCTTCCTCTGGTTCATGTTTAGTGTGGTAAACACCATGTCACCAAACAGCACAGTGACTACTTGTCACCCTTTAAATAGGCCGACTGACTAATTACAAGTTTGTAGACACCTGTGATGTTAATTAGAGGACACATCTTGGTTGAACATGTCCCTATGGTCCCATTATTTTCAATCTTTTCTAGGGGTACCATCATTTTTGTCCAGGCCTGTTTGAGTTTGTTTTTTAAAATAATTCTGTTGAACCACAATTCAAAAGCATTGTCTGATTTTCATTAGTTAATTTTCATAGAATTTTTATTTATTACCACTTTTGTCAGATTCAAGTTATTTCTGTGACCATTGTGGGTTTTTCTTTGATTAACAGAGGGGTACCAACAATTTTGATCACGGCTGTAAGTTGCCATGCTCCAGATGTGCGACATCAGTCACAGATTTGAGCATTTTTCTTTGTTGCTGTTATTTTTGTTGTCTGGGCAGCATGGTGGTGTAGTGGTTAGCACTACTGCCTCACAGTAAGAAGGTCATGGGTCCAAATCCAGCAGCCAGCAGGGACTCTCTGTGTGGAGATTGCATGTTCTCCCCATGCTTGTGTGGGTTTACCCCAGGTGCTCCGCTTTCCTCCCACATTCCAAAAACATGCAGGTTATATTAACTGGAGTCTATAAAGTGGCCCTGTGTGTGAATGGTGAAGGGGTTGGTGCTGCACTGTGGCTGCCTTATCCAGGTGGATGCTCTTGAATATCAATCTGGGATTAATAAAGTATCCAAAACAAGTCTCCGAAAGAAGTGCTGACTGGAATTCCAAAGAACCAGGAGCTACTCCCTTTAGGGGTCACCACAGCTGATCATCCACCTCCATCTCATCCTATCCCTTGCATCCTCTTCTGTAACGCCAAACCTTTCCATGAATCTTCTCTGTAGTCTTCCTCTTTTCCTCCTGCCTGGCAGCTCCATCTTCAACATCCTTTGTCCAATATATCCACTATCCCTCTGCACATATCCAAACCATCTCAGCCTTGCCTCTCTTACTTTGTCTCCAAACCGCTCAACCTGAGCTGTCCCTCTGATATACTCATTTCTAATCCCGTCCCTCCTAGTCTCTCCCAATGGGAATCTTAGCATCTTCAACTCTGCCACCTACAGCATCGCCTCCTGTCTTTTCATCAGTGCCACTGTCTCCAAAAACACTGCCGTCTTGTAAATCTTCCATTTCACTTCAGCTGCTATCCTCCTGTCACAAACACTTGTCTCCACCCACTCCACCCTGCCTGCAATCTCTTCTTCACCTCTCTCGAAAATCAGTAACACTACACTTCTCTACTCCTTAGGCATCCTCTCACTCCAACATTGTGTTCAACAATCTGGTTAAAGAATCCACTGCCATCTCTTCTAAACAATCAATACAAGTCCTTTTCTTCTCCCTTGTTGTCCAGCCTCTCATACAGCTCCCTATACACCTTTTCTTTTGCCTTTGCTACCTCTCTCTTTGCCATGTACCTCAACTCCAGATACTCCTGTCTACTTTCTTCATCTCCTTGACTATCTCATGTTTTCTTTGCCAACCTCTTCCTTTGAATACTTTCCTGTACATCCTGATTCCACCACAGAAGCCTCCTTTTCTATTTTTCTCTGTCCAGAGGATACACCACATACCTTTCAACTCATTTCCCTCAAAACTTTATCTGCACTTTGCCAGACCACTGGTAATTCTTCCCTACCACCCACAGCCTATCTCAACTCTTTCCTGAACTCTGGAGTTATGTGTCCACCTAGATGTGTGTTGACAGAAGGCTCTCACGCCTCCTCCACATCAGGGATCCATCGGGAGCGTGAATGGGGCTTCTCCAGGAGAGAGTCACACTAGTCAACATTCCAGAGTCGCAAACTGCACAGCAAGTGTCATTGCCTGGTCAGAGAACTTTTGCCGGTGTGCAAGCAGTATTTTCTGCTACAAGAATAGCTTCTGTGGGGTTACTAATCCAGTAAAGCTTTACCGGTAATGATGAGACACTCGTCATTGTCAAGTTTCTCAGTGAAAAGGCGAGACACTATCAGCTCTGGATTTAAGAGGAATAGGATCTCTTCCTGCACCAGACCAGAGCCCAGCACACCCCCACCTATCAAGCTGGAAGCAAAGTCCACCTGCACAAACACACACACATACACACAATCAAAACTCAGCTGTGAATTCAAAGAGCTGTGGATCATCCCCACTGTGGGCTAACTTTTACCTGAAGCATGCCTCTAGCGCTGCTCTCGATAGTGCCGTGTGATGTGACATGAATTTTAGGCAGTGTCTCCTTACAGCTAACACACAAAAAAATGACAAAAAGTTTAAAGAGGACACAGCTCCATGGGCAATAATTTGCCTTCAACAATGCTGAAATATCTCAATGTTTGGTGGGATTGATGCGTGATTATGTACATATAAGCATCTGTGCTCCTGAAGGAATGAATCCTACTGAAATCATTCATCATGTGACTCTTCTTCACGACAGAGGTCTACAAATCACAGGTCACAGGTCAGTTTTCAATCAATGTTGCCAACAATGGCTAATAAGAGTCAGGATTTTCTGACTTGTTGCACTAGAATGTGGACAATGCAGAAGTTACATTATTCTGAAACTTGAGTTCTGACTTCCGATGCATGGGAATGCAGAACAAACTTAATATACTGTAAGTGGGATGAATACCCACATTGATTGTGAAAATGTGGTGAAAAATGTGAATATTGTACATGACATTTTTGCATTTTGTATACTTTATTAATCCCAGAGGGATACATGCAACATACAACAATAACAAAACAAAAGGTGCTGTGGTGAAGTCATGAGGTCATAAACCAATTGGCAACCACAACAACAGCTCTTTTAATACCAATTTAGTTGTTAATAATGTTGAAATATTTCAGAAATATGGGTAATGGTGTGAAGAGGACTTTTGTACAATTAAATTTATCAACATAAATTATGGGCGGTGCGGTGGAGCAGTGATTAGCACTGTGGCAGCACAGCAACTCACCCTTGGCTGGGGGATCCTGGGTTCGATCCCAGCCCCCAACCAACAGTGACCTGTGTGGAGTTTGCATGTTCTCCCCGTGTCTGCGTGGGTTTACTCCGGGATTTCTCCGGTTTCCTCCCACATGCCAAAAAAACATGCAAGTTAGGTTAATTGGCATCAAAACTGGGGATTCTAAATTGTCCTTAGGTATGACTGTGAGAGTGAATGGTTGTGTGTCTCTCTGTGTTGGCCCTGTGATGGACTGGTGATCTGTCCAGGGTGTACCCTGCCTCTCGCCCAAAGATGCTGGGATAGGCTTCAGCCCCCCCGCGACCCGAAAAGGATTAAGCGGAAGAAGATGAATGAACATAAATTATTTAACAGGAATTTATGCATTACAAACTATAAAAACAATGTCTGGTCATAACAGTATATAACCCCAATTTCAAAAATGCTGAGACGCTGTGTAAAATCTAAATAAATAAAAAAAGAACAATTCAATGATTTGCAAATCCCATGAACCACTATTTTATTCACAATAAACATAGAAAACATATCAAATATTGAAAGTGAGACATTTTATTATTTCAAGAAAAATATCAACTGGTCTTGAATTTGATAGCAGCAACATGTCTAAAAAGAGTTGAGCCAGAGGTAACAAAAAGATGAAAAAGTAAGTGGTATTAAAAAGAAGCAGCTAAAGGTGCGTGCTGCAACCAGTTAAGTTAATGGGCAACAGGCCAGTAACATAATTGGATATAAAAATGTTGTGGTTTTGGGTGAGCATTGGAAACCTTGGCACGTTTTACCCTTGGTCTGTTTTGCAACTCTCTCATTAGGAGACTGGGAGATTAACTGACAATAGCTGGTGAAACTCCCACACTCAGCTGATTGCCCAAAGTCCTCCATCTTCTTAAGATGCTCTCAGTGTCTGGAATGACGTGGGACTGTCATGCTGATGTACCTGCTCCTCGTGACCAGTCGCTGTCCAACATCTGACTGCCTCCTCAGCCTGTAGACATTCTCTCCAGGATTCACTCTCCTTGGATCTCCCCAATGAAAAACTCAACTAAAAGCAACATCTTAATGTCTAATCCCTGTGCCTCAGGATCACGGGAACCCTCACTCTTCCTCCATGTGGAAATGGACTCCCTTGCTCTCTTCTCAGTGGACTCTTGTTATTTGGACTCCCTGTAAAGGACAACTCCCAAGTAAAATAAAATCCCTTTAATGAACTCTGACCACAGGACCCTCCGTGGCTTACAACTTACGGGTTATAAACCCTACTTGCTCCTGCCATCATCTCCTACCTGTCTGACTCCACTACGTGCAAGTAAGCACTCTTACACTTACTGTCATATATCCAGTCACTTACCCATCTCTTCTCTGTGTGTCTACAGGAGTCAAACCCCCTGCGCTGCTTGAAGCACTCACATTTTTACATAGTTTAATAAAATTCACTCTCTTGCCTCATCTGTTGTCTCCATGTGCTGTGTCCTGTTATTGGGTCCAAACCTTACAGTAGCTGAATCATGACAACAACAACAACAACAACAACAACAAAAAACTTACAGAGGCAGAGTCTCTCAGAAGTAAAGACAGAGGTTCAGCAAAAAAAAAAACTGTCTAGAAATTGTGGCGCAAATTCAGTAAAGTGTTTCTCAATTAAAAAATTGTAGACTTTGAATATTCTATCATCTACAATGCAAAATATAATCAAAAAATTCAGAGAATCTGGACACATCTCTGTATGCAAAGCACATGGCTGAAAATCACCATTGGATGCTTGTAATCTTGGGCCCTCAGGCAGCACTGCATAAAAATACTGGCGGCTGACAGTGGTACCCCTCAGCTCCTTTGTTTGCTGTTGAGATGTAGCTTATATGGCATTTTGACCTTGACCTTGTAATCCCAAAACCATAGGCAGAGGTCAGTGTCATGGGGGTCATGTTCCAGTGAACGTGCACCACCCTTTAAGTTGAATTTTTTTTATCATTTATCACTATTCTACCATGCATTCTCCCAGTTTTTGTTTTGTTTTGTGGTGTTGATTTCATTTATTATCTCTTCTTGGTTCTTAGGTTTGCTTTTATTTTGAAGTACTTCCAGGTTTGTTCTGCCCAGTTTTGTTGTTGTAGTTTCATTTCCTATTCTATTGTATGATCTTCTGTTTGTTATGGATGGCTCTCACGAGCCATCAATGAGACGCTGCAGGCAGCCGTTGAGTTCGTACCTTTATTAAATGAAGACAGAATGACAAAATAATGAGCCTCGCGGGGCAAAACACAAATAAAGACAAGACACTTACATATAGTCAGTGAGGGCGGAACCTGAACGCTGGGAAGAACTGACTTCGGGGTTAGGGAAGCCAGACTGGAAGACAGGCAAGGTCGCAGCCCCGAGCAAACAGAGTTGCTTCCTTAAATAGTGCTTAACTGATTAATCAGCTGATGAAGGATCATCAGCTGATTGGAATCAGGCCGCCCAGCGGGGCTCCACTGACAGCCGGAAGCCCCGCCGAGACGCTGTCATAATAAACGTCTAGAGGTGCGCCAGAGGAGAGAACGGAGAACTACCGCACAGCCCGAGTGCCGACAGAGTCAGCACACGGACCATGACACTGTTTTACTTTTAGTCACTTAATCAGTCTCAGCTTTCTTCTGTTAAGCGAATTATTTGCTCCCTATTTAAGTTATCATTTTCTGTTGCTCATTGTCGAGACATTGCAGTATTTCCCTTCTGGTCCTTCCTTATAGTTTGTTTGCATTTATTTTTCTCCTGTTATTAAACATCTTGCACTGAAGGAGTCGATTACTCCTCATCTGCTGGAGGTTGCTTCTGACTATCAGGGTGACAGGATGAACCTGTGTACAAAGCTTGTTGACCCTAGTTTTACTCGTTCTATAGAAATAGGGCATAGGGAAAGCTAACCATGAACTTTGACCTTTTGACTACAAACACATAGTCAGAGGTCAGGGTCTAAGCCATCCAAGACTTGTCTTAGACATGGTTATATAGATTTGAAAAGGCTACATCATTCATTTCTGTAGTTAATACGTTTCACAAGATTTGGGGAACAACAACTTCTGACCTTGACGTAACGGTCAGAAGTCAACCAAAATCAGATGTCACCCAAAATCAAACTCAGAGATTTTTCATAGATACACCCATGGTATCAATTTGAAAAAGGCCACAACATTTCTTTCTCTAGTTATCGCGCTCACAAGGAAGGTGTTGACACAACCGCTGTTGCCCATCCGCCCAGCGGGGTGATGACAATACCCCTTCAGAATTAGAGGATGAGGGGTAAAAAACAGGCATGATTCTATCATGGAATTCATTGCATGGGCTTGGAACACTTCAAGAAATCACTGTCACAGTTTGCTATATCATCCACAAATGCAGGTTAAAGCTCAATCATGCAAAGAAGCCATATAAGATAAGATAAGATAAGATAAGCCTTTATTAGTCCCACAACGGGGAAATTCCAGGATTGCAACAGCACAGGGATAGCAACACTCAGAGCAACAATCAGAAGGCAAGAAAAAAAAAAACAAGCAAGCAAGAGCAGCTAATATACATATGTACATATTACTATAAAATATATATATACACACACACAGACACACAGTGCAGAGCATTGTAGCTGGATGGAATAAATATATGAATATATAAACACACAGTGCAGAGCATTGTAGCTAGATGGAATAAATATGTAAATATATAAACACCCACAGTACGGAGCATTGCAGCTAGGTGGAATAAATATGTAAGTATATAAACACACACAGTGCGGAGCATTGTAGCTAGATGGAATAAATATATAGATATATAAATATGAATACACCCAGTGCTGAGCATTGTAGCTAGATGGAATAAATATGTAAATATATAAACACACACAGTGCAGAGCATTGTTGCTAGATGGGATGAAACAGCATAACCCTCTACTTAGTTATCCTACATGGTATGATTATGTGCCCATACATATTCTCACCCTCCATAGCGACCGGTATTTTCCTAGTTGTATGCCGGAGGGGACCATTGTGTAAGTCTATTGCATCTTTTGCATTTAAAAACTATTAGTTTGTTACGTCTTTTTGCTATCTCTGCGAGCAGCCCTGCTTAGGTTGTACAGTCTGACAGCCGTTGGTAGGAAGGACCTACGAAACCTCTCGGTTGTGCACCTGGGATGATGTAGTCTGCTGCTAAATGAGCTCCTCAGTGCATTCAGTACATCCTGCATAGGGTGGAACTCGGACTCCAGCAGAGATGACAGTTTAGCCACCGTCCTTCTCTCTCCTATCTCCTCCACCGGATCAAGGCGCTGCCCCAGGACAGAGCTAGCTTTCTTAATCAGTTTGTTCAGTCTCTTCCTATCGGCTGCTGTAATGCCACTGCCCCAGCAGACCACTCCAAAAGTGATGGCTGATGCCACCACCGTGTCATAGAATGTCTTCAGCAGCGCCCCTTGTACACCAAAAGACTTGAGTCTCCTCAGCAGGAACAGCCTGCGCTGTCCCTTCTTGTAGAGTGCGTCAGTATTGTGTGACCAGTCTAGTTTATTGTTCAGATGAACACCCAGGTACTTATAGGATGTCACCATCTCGATGTCTGTTCCCTGTATATTTACTGGTGCTGTGAGGGGCTGCCCATGCCTGCGGCAGTCCACCACCAGCTCCTTAGTTTTCCTCGCGTTGATCTGGAGGCAGTTCCGATGGCACCAGTCTACAAAGTCCTGGATAAGCCCTCTGTACTCAGCTTCATCTCCATTGGAGATGAGGCCAACGATCGCAGAGTCATCAGAGAACTTCTGTAGATGGCAGTGTGTTGTGTTGTGTGAGAAGTCCGCAGTATAAAGAGTGAACAGGAAGGGAGCCAGCACCGTTCCCTGGGGGGCCCCCGTGCTACTGATGATCGTGTCGGACACACAGTCCCGGGTTCTCACAAACTGAGGCCGGTTCGTGAGGTAGTCCAGGATCCATGATGACAGGTGCTGGTCCACCCCTGCGCGCAGCAGCTTGTCCTTCAGGATCATCGGTTGGATGGTGTTGAAAGCACTGGAGAAGTCAAAGAACATGATCCTCACCATATTCCCGGGCTTCTCCAGGTGGGACAGAGAACGGTGAAGGAGGAAGATCACCGCATCCTCCACCCCAATGCCATGCTGGTAGGCGAACTGGAGTGGATCCATCGCTGGTTCCACCAGGGGGCGGAGGTGAGCAAGGAGCAGTCTCTCCAGGGTCTTCATCAAGTGGGACGTCAAGGCCACCGGTCTGTAGCTGTTCAGGTCTTTGGGGTGGGAAGTTGTTCATATGTGTTCGTGTTCATATGTGAACACGATCCAGAAACATGACCATGTACTCCGGGCTAAAACTCATTTAAATGGACAGAAGCAAAGTGGAAAACTGCTCTGTTGTCAAAAAAAATGAAAATCTGAGATTCTTTTTGGAAATCATAGACTCTGTGTCTTCCAGACTAGAGAAGAGCCTTGTTATTAACGCCCAGTTCAAAAACCTACATTTTTGATAGTATGGGGGTGCATTAGCGAACTGGAAACTTGTGCACATCTGGAAAGGTACTGCCAATGCTGAAAGGTACTGTATGTACAGATTTTAGAGAAACACATGCTCTCACCAGATGTCTTTTTTAGGGAAGGCCTTGCATTTTTCAGCAAGACAACGCTTAACTGCATATTGTATTTGTTATGATGGGGTTTTATGGTGAAGTGTGGTGTGATGACTCCGCCTTCTGGTTGCGTAATCATACTGCCATATAATAGGGGCGTCCGCCATTTGGGGCTCGCTTGCCCGGACAGCTCCACCGTATACCACATAACATGTATTGTATATAGTTATTAATAAAGCCGAGTTCCACTGCAACCTCTTCGTCCATCTCCCTCTGTACCAGGTTTTGTGGACATAACAGTATTTATCTCAACTTCTGGAGTACCCAGGGGAACCAGCAGTCATGTGGCCTCGCTGGTTGGCTGCGTTCAAGATGTACATTGCAGCGTTGTACATTGCAGCGTTGGGCCTGGTTAAACTCGACAGAGTAAGGAAGCGAGTACTTCTGGTTCGCAAACTCGGCATAGAAGGTAAGAGAGTTTTACACACATTAGTGGAGACAGAGTCATATGCAGATGCTGTCGAGTTTCTTGCTAGCTACTTTGCCAAGCACACACGTAGCACGAAGCTGTGGGTTGAGATGCTATTGGCGCCAAAAGGCACGAAGCTAGCTAGCTCGGGGGAGCTAACGTCCCAGCTAGTAGCAACAGAGAAATTATCCACAGAGCTAAATGGGTGCCAGACACAGAAGTTAGATGCTACAGGCTACAAGCTAGCTAACATGGTGGAATCAGAGCCACAGGAGAGGGAGCCTATGCCTATCGAGAACGACAAGCCAGCCGAAGAGCACAGCACAGGGAGTGAGCACAACGAAGAGGGAGAATTTGGAGCTGAAAGTGACCACAGCACTGTGGGTGAGCACGGCGTGGAGAGTGAAGATGGCACGGAGAGAGAGCAGCGATCAGACTCAGCCCTGTGTTCCCGGCAGCCAGAGTCGGAGCAGCAGGAGGGAGAGCACAAGCATGCTGAGAGCCCTGAGGCACAGCGGCGGCAGCCGTGCACAGAGACAACGCGTGGCACGGCACAGCGGAGCACTTCAGACGACAAAGAGGAAGAACCGGACTGCTCCTGTGCCCTCGCTCAACAAGCAACAGAGGGTACAACCAAGCAGACGGGTGAGGAGTCCGCTTCAGCGACTGACACCAAAGTGTACACTTCATGCTCTCGGGAGGAGAGCAGCTCAGTGGAGAAGCCAGATGGCTTCGGTGCCTGCGCTCAGCCGGCTATAGTGGGAACGACCGAGTTGGTGGATGGAAGGTCCGTTTCAACGAGTGACACCAGAGAGGTACCGGACTGCTTCTGTACCCGAGATGAGCCACAGCTGGTGAGAGAAACAATGGCAACAACAGAACTGCCGCAGCACGACGGAGGTCCCAGGCTGAGCAAGCATGCAGAGCCACCAGGAGGACGGCGACAACGCAGGAAAAGAAGTAAGGCGCCACTCCAAATAATGGACTAGGTTCAGGTTCGTGCCAGCGAGAGACTGGGACGGCAACTGACTGGGCCACAGCCAGCAAAGCAATGGGCGCCGCTGAGGATCGTGGTGCTTTCGGCAGACGGACGATTCGATTCGGCACGCTAACAGACTACGGTGTCCGGGTGGCGGCTCCAGGTGGCGGGGCTCCGCAGAAGTCAGCTACCGCAGTATGGGACCCAGGTCCCAGTGTCGTGAAGATCGGCCCTGAGGGGCCAACAGCTCCAGGGGGGCGGCCGCCATGAGTGCGTTTCAAGGCTCCGGGGGGGGGGGGGGGGGGGGCACCATGGGGCCGCCTCAAACCCTATCAGGCAGAACTGTTTCCCCCGCCTGACTCACCATTACCGTGGGGGACTGTAAAAAAGAAAAAAAAAAAAACCTGAAAAGTGCTTAGTTAGGAGCACGGCTGTTTCTGGGAGAGTGGCACAATAAACCACTTCACCGTACGGGCCGTGTGGCAGTCTACTCACCGACACTAGCCTAGTTTTGTTTTTTTTTTAGTTTTTTGTGATTTTTTGTTTGCTTTTGATTTAGAGTGTTTGCTTGGGGTTCTGTCTTGCCAAACTGGGGAGGGTTTTAATTCGGTGTGTTTTGTATTTTATAAAGGGGCCAGTGTTATGATGGGGTTTTATGGTGAAGTGCGGTGTGATGACGTGCCTTCCGAATGCATCATCACACTGCCATATAATAGGAGCGTCCACCATTTGGGGCTCGCTTGCCCGGACGGTTCTGCCGTATACCACATAACATGTATTGTATATAGTTATTAATAAAGCCGAGTTCCACTGCAGCCTCTTCGTCCGTCTCCCTCTGTACCAGGTTTTGTGGACATAACAATGTGTATCTCAACAGCAAGGTTTTATAGTAGACGAGTCCAGGTGCTGCAGGCCAGACCTTTCACCAGGTGAAAGCATTTGGAGCAACATCAAATGCAAAATACAACAAAAATGATACAGGACTGTTAAGCAGCTAGAATCCCATACCAGACAAGAATGGGACAACATTCCTCTCACAAAGGTCCAGCAACTGGTTTATGGGCTGTTGTTAAAAGAAGATGTGATGCTACACAGTGGTACACATGGCCCTGTCCCAACTCTTTTGAGACATACTATTGCTGCCATCAAATTTAAGATGAGCTAATATTACTCATTAAATTGTAAAATGTCTCACTTTTAACATTTGATATGTTTTCCATTTTCTAATGTGAATAAAATAGTTGTTTACAAGATTTGCATGTCATTGCATTCTGTTCTTATTTTAACTCTTTTTTTTACATTGACCCAACCAGTTTATACCAGCAGTTGTATTTTTAAAAAGGGTTTTATCCACACAGAGCAAGCAAAATTAAACATTTATAGCATTATAAAACCTATTTATACAGTATTTGACTGTCTCTGGCTCAAGGAGGACTGTCGAGTCTCTATCACTGTATCTGATGTGTTAGGGTTTTTCTCATGAGAATAAAAAAAAGAAAGTTGGAAAAAAAATATAAAAGCTTACATCTTCCAATTGGGAATGTCTGCTTCTTTGAGGCAATGCCTCTCAAATGTCACCAGTCCATGGGGTGCAGTCTCTGCAAAGACATCAATAGTCAAAAGACTTTCACTGATATGTCTCTCAAACTGGAACAAGAGGTGTTTTTAACTTACTTTCATCTGTAACCACTTTAAAATAATAAAAGAGGGCCCTAAACTTTTCCTTTGTCCTGGGGGACCAATTTCCAAACAGACTGCATGCAGAACAATAGACAGTTAGATCACATTTGGTCCACAAGATTGAAACCCACTACAGTATACAGGATACTGTGGTTTCAGACCTGCTGAAGTTAATGGTGGGATAGTTGTGGTACTCAGCATGTGGACTGGCACTGTTGCGGTGAGGAAAAGTGCAGAAAAATGCATTGGCAAGCAGGCAGGATATCTGAAACTGTGATAGGGTGATGGCTCCACTGAGATCTCTTCGTAGCATCGGGATGGTCTGAAAACATTGAAACAAAACTGTCACCATCAGTAGCTTTCATCTAAAGTCTGTATCTCACTGGGCTACCATGGCATGGGACTAGTTGGAGAACAGCATTTGTGAGGGAGTTTCCAAAATCTCTCCAAACACTCACAGGGAATTGCAATTTCCTCTTGTCAGTCACAGGGCCTCGCTCTCGTGTCGCAGGAATTTTTTTTGTAACTTAGATTTTTATTCATTTTTCATCATATATAATGCATTCAGATCACATTCTACATTTAAAAAACAAAGGGGTTAGGGTAGGGAAAAATAAAAAAAAATAAACAAAATAAAAATAAAAAATAAAAAATAAAAGGGGGGGGGACAAATGTTGGAGCATCAAGTTTTTAGTTTCCATCTCTTAATTCTTCTGGTTTTTTCAGTGTCTTTGGTTATTCTTTCAATTTCTGCCTCGTTGTTGCACTTTGTAGTGTGTCCATTTCCGCCATTTTTTCTCCCATATTCCTTCTTGCATTCTTCGTCGATATGTTAGTTTTTCCATCATACGTATGTCCTCAACAATGTCAGTCCATTGTTCTTGGTCAGGAAGAACTTCTGATCGCCATTTTTTTGTGATAGTTTTTTTACATGCAATCAACAAGATTTTAACTAGATATCTGTCCTCAGCCTGTATAACACTGTCTTTTTTAAGATCACATAAGTACATCAGGTTACAGTTCATTGGTATATTATATCCTAATATCCTCTGTATTGTCACATGCATAGATTTCCAAAATGATGATATTTTGTAGCATTTCCAAAACATATGTGAGTGGTCTGCATTTTGAGCCCCACATCCCCTCCAGCATAAAGATTGGGTATTTGAATATTTTCCTTGAATCTGTGGTGTAATGAAAAAGCGAATCAGGTTTTTCCATCCAAATTCCCTCCATGCCCTTGAATTTGTTGATGTGTGTTGTGTTTTCCATATTTCCTGCCAGCTTTCTTCTGTTATGTTTAAATTGAGCTCTTTCTCCCATTTCTCCTTTATATAGTTACTTGTATGATTGTTTGTCATAAGTTTCTGATATAGTTTTGAAATAATTCTTATTTTATTTCCTGCATATGAGCTTAAAATAAGTTGTATAATCTCGTTCACATCTGTTTGGAGGTTATGCCTAATCTTCTTCATATAGTAATCTCTCATCTGCAGATATCTGAAAAATTCCGATCTTTCTAATTTAAATTTTCTCCTGATATTTACAAAGCTCCCGAGATCTTTTTTTCCGATATTGCCCCATGCTGTGATTCCCTTGTTCACCAGATTTTTGTATCCCCTATCTTGTTTTGCCGGTTCAAACTGACTGTCAAATGCTACCCATTTCAATAGTTTTATGTCTTCCCTTATATTATATTTTTGTACTATTTTATACCACAGTTCTAAAGTAAATTTAGTGATTGGGTCTATTTGTTTGATTTGCTTATATGCATCTTTATCCCCTATTATGCTTTGTACTGGGAGTCCCTCAATTTCCTTTTCCATTTCTTTCCATTTTGCCTCATATCCCTCGTCGCACCAACATATGATATATCTTATTTGTGCTGAGTAGTAATATTCCTTTAGACTCGGTAGGCCCATGCCTCCTTTCTCTTTTGGTAATTGGAGGGTTTTATATTTCACTCTTGGTTTTTTACCTCCCCAAACAAATCTCGATATCATCCTGTCCCACTTTGAGAATTGGGCATCTGGAATCTCTGTTGGTATAGCCTGGAAGAGGTAAAGTAATCTAGGTTGTATGCTGATTTTGACTGTCTCAATTTTTGAATTCAGATCCATATTTAAGATTGACCATCTATCAATATCTTTTTTTATTTCTTGTTCCAACCTATCATAGTTTGCTTTATATATTTTGCTTAGGTCTTTAGGTATGTTCACTCCAAGGTATTTTATTTCTTTTTGCTTCCAGTTTAGTTTGATCTTATCAGTTATCTGGTTTAGAGGGTTATAGTGGAATGTCAGTATTTGTGTTTTTGTTATGTTTATCTTGTATCCTGATAATTTTCCAAAATTTTCTATCAAGTTCATCATTTCCATTATTGATTTATCTGGTTGTTCAAGGTAAACTATAATATCGTCTGCAAATAGCCCAATCTTGTGTTCCGCCCCCTTTATTGTTACACCTTTTAATTTCTTATTTTGTCGTATCGCTTGAGCCAATGGTTCTATGAACAGAGCAAACAAGGTGGGCGATAAGCAGCATCCCTGCCTAGTTGATCTTTGTATATTTACTTTGTCTGTTAAGCTACCGTTTATCTTGATTCTTGCCACAGGTTCTTGATATAGCGTCCTTATGCATTGTACTGATTTTTCGTTAAATCCAAAGCGCTCCAGTACACTATATAGGAATTTCCAGTTAACCCTGTCAAATGCTTTTTCTGCGTCTAAACTCATTATTACTGCGCTTTTCTTTTCTTTATGTATTTGGTTAATTATATGTATTGTTCTCCTGATATTGTCATGTGTTTGGCGTCCCTCTATGAATCCAGTTTGATCATCTTCTATCAATTCCGTCAAGAATGTCTTTATTCGTTTACATATAATTGTTGTGTATATTTTATAATCTACATTTAATAGAGAGATTGGTCTATAGTTTCCGCATTGTTCTTTATCTTTCCCTGGTTTTAAAATATTAATATATTGCTTCGTTCCATGTTGGAGGTATTTTGTTGTTGTTCAGCGTCCAATTAAATGACTTTAGGAGTTGTGGCATGAGTTCTTCTATAAACAGTTTATAAAACTCAGATGGGTATCCATCACTACCTGGTGATTTACCATTTTTAAGTGACTTAATCACATCTCTGATCTCTTGTGTTGTTATTTCTGCTGTTAGTTTTTCATTTTGTTGATTTCCTATTGATGGCAAGTCCAATGTGTCTAGAAATTTTTTGATATCTTTAGTATTTGTTTCTTCAGGTTGCGAGTATAGTTCTTGGTAGAAATTATGGAAAATTTCTTCGATGTTTTCTGGGTTAACTGTGGTTTTATTTGTGGTGGGGTCTTTAATCTTGTATACATTGTTCATTGTTTGTTGTTTTCTTAACCGTTTTGCCAGCAGTTTTGTGGCTTTTGGCCCAGTTTCATAATATTTTTGCTTTAGATATCTATTTTTCCTTTCAATTTCATCCATTTGTGTTTCTTTTATCTTTGTTTTTTCTTCTTTAATTTCTTGATATATTTTTGGATCATTTGTGCTTTGATGTTTACGTTCTAATTCCCTCAGTCTCTCACATCTTTGTTCATACGCTTCCAGTTTAGTCTTATTTGCTTTTCCTGTTTCAACAATTAATTTACGCCTTAACACGGCTTTTAGTGCGTCCCATAGTATTGTTGGGTCCACTTCTTCATTGTCATTCTCTTGGATATATTCGTTTATGTTTATTTTTATTCTTTCTTTCATTTTCTCATCATTTAACAGTCCTACGTTAAGTTTCCATGTTGTTTGTCGTTTTCTATTGTTTAAATATATTTCCATGTATATAGGGTTATGATCTGATATTTCTGCCCCTCCAATCCAACAATTTCTCACCCTGTGTCTGTCACCTTCATTCATAAGGAAGTAATCTATTCTAGAGTGTACTTTATGGGCTGCTGAATAATGTGTATAGTCTTTTTCGAGTGGGTGTAGGTCCCTCCATATGTCTACCATACCCATTTCTGCCAGTGAGGTTCTTATGAACTTTGTTACATGTTTTTTTGTCTTCTTAACACTTGTTGTGTCAACTTCATGATCCATGACAGCATTTAAGTCTCCTCCACAAATTAGGACTCCTTCACTGTGTGTTGCTATGAGATCAAACAGATGTTGAAAAAAACCCTTGTCACTTTCTGGTGGGGCATAGATGTTCACTAATGTGATCTGCATACCATCTATTCTTCCCTTTATTATTACATACCTGCCTTCTTTATCCTGGATTTCCTGTTCACTTTCAAATTGTATTTTGTTTGAGATTAGTATCATAACCCCCCTTTTTGCTCCTCCCTTAAATGAACTGTAGTAGGAGTTCTTATAGCCAAATCTCTTTAGTTTCACATGTTCTGCCTTGCTCAAATGTGTCTCTTGCATAAATATAATTTCAGCTTTTTCCTTCTTGAATTTTCTTATTATTCTTTCCCTTTTAACAGGTGAGTTCAGACCATTCACGTTTAGTGTCATTATCTTAAGATTTTTACCCATATTCATGTTTTTCCATTTTTTTAACTTGTGCTCCTAGCCCCTTTAACAACAAAAATAACACATTTATATAAAAACACATTAAAAAAACTCGACCTCCGTACTTTGGGCCTTTCTTCTGCCCACTGGTCCCTGTTGGTGGGTGGGGGGGTTTGTCTTCACAGAGTGAAGGGCCCTCCCTAGACTTCTAATTACTATCAAAGTAATAGTCATAAGTCTAGAAATGTCCAACAAATATCACTTAAACCTCTCCTAGCCGTCTGTTTCTCTTTTACCTTGTCTTCTTGGCCTTCATTTCTTCTGTGCCTTTCTTAATCTTTGTTATGATCTAGGCTTTCAGTTGAAAGCCTTGTAGCTTGTCCTGGGCCCGCTGCTCTACGTCTCTCCCCCTTCTTCCGCCGTTCACTCGTCTCCACTCCGTCTGTCGTGGTGCGTTCAGGGCCGCCGCTGCTCCAGCCGTCTCCTTCGGCACGCTCACCTCAAGGCCCCGCTCCATCATATCCCGCGCTGCCTCTTCGGCCGTGTTGTAGGTTCTTGTGCCTTCCTCCCAATGAATCCTCATTTTCGTTAGCGGCGTTTGGAATCTAATTTTTTTCTCTTTCAGCGTTTTTTTAATATTGGCATATTTCTTCCGCTGCTGCACGATTTCTGTCGGGTAGTCATGGTCAAAAAATACCTGTTTGTCGCCGATTCGTATCTTTTTTTTCCATGCTTGCGTCAGGATTCTTTCCTTTATGTCATATTTCACAAAGTTTACCACAACTGACCTGGGTGGAGAGTTTGTTTTCGGGTTCTGTGCCGGTGTTCTGTGCGCCCGTTGAATCTGCAGATCCGTTTCTCCGGGTATTTCCAGTTCTTTTTTTAAGAACTGATCCATGAATTTTGTCATCGAGTTGCCTTCAATGCCCTCCGGAATTCCAAAGATGCGCATATTGCTTCGTCGGGATCTGCTCTCCAAGTCGTTTATTTTCTCCTGCATCCTCTGCGTTTGCGTCGTCAGGGTCTGTAGTTGTTCGTTTGCCTCGCTTTTCCAATCTTCTAGTTCCGAAATTCGGGTCTGCGCTTCTGTCATACACGCCCGCTGGGAGCGCAGCTCCTCCATGTTTTCCGTTAATTTACGCTCCATTTCTCTTCGGAGGTCCATGATTTCCTCCTTAATTTCTTTTTTCAGTTCCTCCTTAAGAGCCGCTAAATCCTGTTGTAGCTGTCGCTTGAATTCTCTCAACTCTTCACCCAAACTGGCGATGCCAGCGTTCATGTTGTCGAGTCTGATGTCCTCCATTTTCTCTGCTGTGGACATCTCGTTTTTTTGGGCTTTGCGTACAGCGGTTTTTCCTGCGTTGTTGGAGAGGAATTCTTCAATTTTACCCTGTTTTTGTCCTTGTGCCCGGTTCCTTCGTGTTTTCATCCCTTAGTTTATTGATTCGTTTATGTCGAGTTGGCCATTTACCGATGATTTTTAATCCGGCTAGGGAGAGCTCTTTGTTTAAGTGTTATGTCTCTCCACCATCTTCCCGGAAGTCGTGTCGCAGGAATTTTGAATATTTTCAACCTCATTCATTCATCTTCTTCCGCTTAATCCTTTTTCGGGTCGTGGGGGGGCTGGAGCCTATCCCAGCATCTTTGGGCAAGAGGCAGAGTACCCCCTGGACAGATCGCCAGTCCATCGCAGACCTCATGTCTCAAATCTCTCTTAGAACTTGTCTCAAGCCCTTCTCAATTTAGGTTCCGTGAGTCTAAAAGTGTGAGAAGAGTTAGGGTAGCATTTCACTTGGCTGTAAGAGCTTGAGACTAGTTGGAGAACGGGATTCTCAAGAGTATTTCCAAAATGTCTCCAAACATTCTCGGCAGTTTGCATTTTCCTCTCCTGAGTTGCAGGGTCTTGTACTTGTCTTGCAGGAATTTTGAACATCCATCCATCCATACATCCATACATCTTCTACCTCTTTTACGGAGGTCCGGGTTGCGGAGGCAGCAGTTCAAGCAGAGAAGCCCAGACTTCCCTCTCCCCAGCCACCTGCTCAAGCTCTTCAGAGAGGATATCAAGGCATTCCCCGACCAGCTGGAAGACATAGCCTCTCCAGCGAGTCCTGGGTCTGCCCCGGGATCTCTTCCCAGAGGGACATGCCCAAAACACCTCAAGTGGGAGGCGTCCAGGAGGCATCCTGATCAGATGCCCATACCACCTCAACTGGCTCCTTTCAATGTAGAGGAGCAGCGGTTCTACTCTGAGCCTCTTCCGGATGACTGAGCTCCTCACCCTATCTCTGAGGGTGAGTCCAGCAATCCTACAAAGAAAGCTCATTTCAGCCGCTTGTGTCCGTGATCTCATTCTTTCAGTCATTACCCAAAGCTCATGACCACAGGTGAGAGTAGGAACGTAGATTGACTGGTAAATCAACAGTTCTGCCTTAGAGCTTAGCTCGCCTCTTCACCACAACAGACCGGTACAACGTCCGCATCACTGCAGATGATACTCCGATCCATCTGTCAATCTCTCGCTCCATTCTCCCCTCACTCGTGAATAAGTCCCCAACATACTTAAACTCCTCCACTTGGGGCAGGAGCCTGTCCCCAACCCGGAGAGGACAATCCACCTTTTTCCGGCTGAGGACCACGGACTCGGACTTGAAGGTACTGATTCTCATCCCAGCCGCTTCACACTCAGCAGCAAACCGTCCCAGTAAGAATTGTAGGTCATTGTTGGATGAAGCCAGCAGGACAACATCATCTGCAAACAACAGAGATGAGATCCTGTGGTCACCAAACATGACACCCTCCGTTCCCTGGCTGCGCCTAGAAATCCTGTCCATAAAAATTATTAACAGGATCGATGACAAAGGGCAGTCCTGGCGGAGTCCAACTCTCACTGGGAATGAGTTTGACCGAGTGTTGGCAATACGAGCCAAACTCTCACAACGGTCGTACAGAGACTGAATAGCTCGTAACAACAAGCCCGATACCCCACACTCCCGAAGCACCCCCCACAAAAATCCACGAGGGACGCAGTCAAATGCCTTCCCCAAGTCCACAAAACACATGTAAGCTGGTTGGACAAACTCCCACAAACCCTCAAGGATTCTCGAGAGGGTAAAGAGCTGGTCCGATGTGCCACGGCCAGGACGAAAACCACATTGCTCCTCCTGAATCCGAGGTTCGACCAACGGCCAGACTCTCTTCTCCAGTACCTTGGCATAGACCTTTCCAGAGAGGCTGAGGAGTGTGATTCCTCTAAAGTTGGAGCACACCCTCCGGTCCCCTTTTTTGAAGAAAGGAACCACCACCCCGGTTTGCCATGCCAAAGGCACTGCCTCCGACCTCCATGCAATGGTGCAGAGGCGTGTCAACCATGACAGCCCTACAACATCCAGGGCCCTGAGGTACTCAGGGTGAATCTCGTTCACCCCCGGGGCCCGGCCACCAAAGAGATTTTGAACATGTTCAAAAAATTTGTGCGACAGCTTTTATCTCAAAATGGTCAGTCATTGCAGGTGTCTCAAACCCATCTCGACCTCATTTCAAACCCTTCTCAATTTAGTTTCGGCAAGTCCGAAAGTGTGAGAAAAGTTAGACAACTCTGTAGTGGGTTGGGAACCTATGAAACTAAATTCTGACTAATTGGAGAAAAGCACGTGCAACAGTTGTGACTGACTGAAGAGATGGAATGGCTGGCAGCAGGTGTATATTATTACATCAAATCATTGCCCAGAGCCTAATACTGAGGCATCTGTCATCCCCTCAATTTTTGAATAACGCCCTGGTTGGTCTATCCAGCATCATATTGTTCACCGGTGTTGGTTTGTTGGTTGGTTTGTCTGTCTGCCTGTTAGCAACATTACTCAAAAAGTTATGAATGGATTTTGATGAAATTTTCAGGAAAGGTGTGTAATGGCATAAGGAACTGATGATTAGATTTTCATGGCGATCTGGAACATGATCTGGATCCAGGAATTTTTTAAATTGGCATCAAACTGGGGATTCTAGATTGTCCTTAGGTATGAATGTGAGAGTGACTGGTTGTCTGTCTCTCTGTGTTGGCCCTGCGATGGACTGGGGATCTGTCCAGGGTGTACCCTGCCTCTCGCCCAAAGATGCTGGGATAGGCTCCAGCCCCCCCGCGACCCATAAAGGATTCAGCGGCAGAAGATGGATGGATATTGAGCTTTTCATGTACTTCCTCTTTAAGACGTGTTTGCAGAGTTACGTGCGTGGGCACACACCTCTGTACCCCAGAAGCAGTGCACGCTTAACTCTTTACCAGTGTTGCTGCCTCCAGCCACAACCACCAAACACTGCAGAAAAAGTAAAACAGCTTGGAACGAAAAGAAATATGGTCTCCATCCACATAGTATGTGATGATTGACATTATTTCATCTGAAGACACCAAGAATAAGCAAGCAAAGTGTGCAGTTTAAGACGGGGTTTGGAGTGCCTGCGGACGTAACCGGCAGACAAGCTGAGGATGTCGTTGCAAACCATGTCACCCACACAGTATGTAAACACACTAAAGCGGGATTCATGCACTCACATCACGACAACGCCATTACTGATGTCCGTCGCAGACGCAGTGATCGCCAATTTTTTCTTGTGTGTTTGGTGAAATGCTTTTTTCCATTGCCAAAATGGGTTTCAGCCGATCTGTAGAGTGATTTGTATATGTTGTGTGTTTTTGTTTATGAAATAGTGACAGACAAGAGCAGATTGTGATGGAGTTGGAGATAATAAATGTTAAGAAAAAGCAACTTTTCATAACATTGTTGCATAGAGAAAACGAGAAGAAGTTGAAATCGCAGCTGTGTCGCGTCGATGCAGGTGCATAACGTGCGCTTAACTTCAGCACTGGACAATGTTTAATTTTTTGTTTGTGAAATTACAATAGGCCATTCTATTATGCTCGTTTACTACACACCTCAGTGATATGATACCACACTGTTGTGTAGCCCTTAAGAGAGCCTTGTGCCTTTTTATTTTCAAGCTATTTTGGCTGTGTTGAATGAATATAGTTCAAATTTGCCAGAGGATAATCATTTTTTTACAAATTTAAGACTATGGTCACAGTTCCTTAAATTTGCTTAAAATGGCTAAGCTACCACAAAAACTAACACATTTGATCCTTGTTGTCATGAGTCTGAGCACAGTATTCCCACAGAGCTCAGACTCTCAATTTATGTCTAAGTATTTTATGTTTGTTATGATTATTTTACCTGTTTCTGTGTTTATTTTTGGTTTTGTGACAGAAACACCCTTCTTTCTTCCAGACACTCACACTAGCTACTCACTCTGTTCCCCTGCCATATCAGCTGTGAATAGTTGATTAATTAGGTCACCTGCTCGCTCATCGCCCGCACCTGCTGCTCATTTGTGCCATACTATTTTAGGACTGCCAGTTTATTCTGTCATGGCGGCAGTCTTGACTGACTTATTGACTGAATGATAGAGTGATCCTACTTAGTTGTCTTCTCAGCACTCGCAGTGCGATTCCAGCGCTGGAGTGCTTTTCCATAGGTTATCTTCGGTTGTGTGGCGGTTTGGGAAAACCCCCACAAACAGACTAAGGACAGACAACTCGCTACTCCTGGTTTTTTCCGCTACACTACTGTGATAATGTCACCTTTCATGCATTGTGTTCATGCGTCCTGTCCTTACTGTGACCTAGAGACTCAGATCAATATGTAGATGTGCCTGTTAACCTCTTTGTTCTGCAGCTGGAGCAAAGTCTAGCAAATCTGCCTATTGTGATGTATGTCTCACAAATGCAAATATCTCATGCCTGTTCTGCAGTCCCTTTGATCAGACAAACTGCTGTGAATCTGCTTTGATGTATTGTTTGAGTTGGGTATAAATACTGCACAGGTTTTGTAACACTTCTTCTCTATCTTTCAACCTCTGCTGTAGGACACACACGTGTCCGCCTCTCCTCTCCTTCTCTGAGAGCCAGAGGATCCCCATCCAGCCTGCACACACTTGGGCTGGAGAGGGGATCCCGTGACGGCGGTATGATAATAAAACTCTACTTAAAACCTCCAACAACGCCGCTTTATTTCATGCCGCCGCACTGGTGACCCGACGCTGAAACGAACACGCTGCCAGCGAACGCAACGCCCGGCGGTGATTCTCCGACGACCAGCGAACGCGGCAGCCTGACTGATCTGCCCTCCCTTCTGCTTCAGGGAGACCTCAACGCGGAGTATCCAGGCGAAACTCCACGGAGAACACCCACGACCGGGAAAGCTGAGCAACGTTTCATGGTGAGATCTGCACGCCTAGATCGGCACATCCACGCTGGACCGGCCGCGCTCACAGCTCCTCCACACCGTGAGCGCATGCACCTCGTCCCCTCTCCACAACGGCGATCCCCATGGCCGACGGAGCACACGTGGACCTGAACGCACCATGACCGAGCGAGTGACAGAGCGTCTACTTTCCTTCACCGCTCCAACAGACAACAGGGATGATCTCCAGCAAGCTCCCTGACCCTGGTTCTCCTCTCCAGCGGCCCACCCACGCATGGGACCCCGGCACACGCACCGGGGAGTCACGGGCACGGCGCACCACGCACGGGACACATACGGCTCCACAGACTGCCTTCCTCCTTCGCCGCTGCCCTTCAGGGCTGCTCGCTCACCTGAGGCACGCATGCAGCATGCTCGAAGGATTTGTTAACAGTCTCAGCCACGGCACACATAGGGAAATTCAGCGGTTTGCGGTTCCCGAGCGCTTTAAGGTTGTGCCCGCACCTAAAGCCAACACGCCAGTCCCTCTGTTCTCATCACAGCCGCCACGCAGCCTCGTCTTTTCTTCATGGCCGCTATTAATCTTTGCAGGACTTAATCGCGAGAGGAGCCAGTGACTGATTTTTCTTCTTGTGATCTCCGCACGCGCAACAGGACAACCCCTCGACGTCGCGGAGCAGCAAGCAATTTTTTGCGCGGCCCAGACTTCTCATCGTCTCCGGCCGGCTTTTACTACCCCCACCCCCCTCCACCCCCTCCTGCACAGAGCTTTTCCCTGCTCGCTGCCCAAGCTGCACTATCGAGGTCTCGACCACCTGCCGAGCCCTCTGGGGGGGGTGCGGCGGCATGAAAATAAAGCGGCGTTGTTGGAGGTTTAAAGTAGAGTTTTATTATCATACCGCCGTCACGGGATCCCCTCTCCAGCCCAAGTGTGTGCAGGCTGGATGGGGATCCTCTGGCTCTCAGAGAAGGAGAGGAGAGGCGGACACGTGTGTGTCCTACAGCAGAGGTTGAGAGATAGAGAAGAAGTGTTACAGAACCTGTGCAGTATTTATACCCAACTCAAACAATACATCAAAGCAGATTCACAGCAGTTTGTCTGATCAAAGGGACTGCAGAACAGGCATGAGATATTTGCATTTGTGAGACATACATCACAATAGGCAGATTTGCTAGACTTTGCTCCAGCTGCAGAACAAAGAGGTTAACAGGCACATCTACATATTGATCTGAGTCTCTAGGTCACAGTAAGGACAGGACGCATGAACACAATGCATGAAAGGTGACATTATCACAGTAGTGTAGCGGAAAAAACCAGGAGTAGCGAGTTGTCTATCCTTAGTCTGTTTGTGGGGGTTTTCCCAAACCGCCACAGTTGTATTTTTATGTTTTCTGCACAGTTTTCCTCCTCAGTTGTCTGCTCAGCACTCGCAGTGCGATTCCGGCTCTGGAGTGCTTTTCTATAAGTTTACCTTGCCTGTATTTTTGTTTCTTGCACAGTTTTTGGTTTTTCTATTTTGTTAATAAATATCACTATGTAGTTCAGTGCGTGGGTCTGTCTCTTTGCCCCGGAGGGGCGTTCATGACACTGCCACCAGGATTAAGACCCAGCTGCTGCAGTATTGAATTTTTTCTCTTTTATGTTTTCTCACTCACCTGTGCGCTGGAGCTCATCATGTCACCGGCTTGCCGGCCTCACACAAATAAAGGGAGATTGGCAGCGGGGCCTCTGAGTTTGGAGGAAGAGTGGGCAGCGGACTTTATCCAAAGATTTGTGGATGATGCTCTTGCCGCCCGTGGACCCAAAAGGGCCTGGGAAAGAGTGAATGGAGCGGTGGGCATTGTGGAGGCACACCCTGGCTTGTGGAAATATCCCCATATAAGGAACTGCTGTCCACGGTCTCCGCGCTTCAGCGGTCGTTCCCCTGGCTAACAATGGGGTGGCCTCCCACTGAAACGAAGCCGTCACGGAGGTGCTCTCCTCAGCAGATGTCCACCTCCTCTCCTTTTCACCAGCTCCAGTGCCAGCATGCATGTTGTCAGCTCCATGGCGGCGCCGTCGTCCCGCTCTGAACTGCCGGAGGAATTCCCCCACCTCTCCAGCAGCCATTTTACCAACGCCAAAGCAGAAGCCCCCCTCAGTAGTTCAGCCTTCCTCCCTCTCCTCTCCGGCTGGATCTTCAGCTTTTTCCGGGCCTGTAGCTGCTGCTCTTCACTCCACTTCGGTGTCCTCTTCCGCTGCTGAGAGGTCCTACATTTGTTCCCCGGCTCCGTTCGGCTCCATGACAACAGGGGCGGCTCCTCCACAATCCTCTGAGGGGCCCATCTCCACTGTAGCCACAGAGAGGGATGACACTACACCTGCTGCAGCAGACAACATCGAACACCGGGAAAACAGGCAAGTTTCATTTCATTTTACTTCAAATTATGATGATATGCCTTGCCTGATTCCGGGTAGGGAGGCTCAGGAAATGCAGTCCCCTGAGCTCTCCCCACCTGCTGCAGTTATTACTTGCTCACCAGCCCTCTCCGTGTCTTTTCCTTTGGCCCCTGAGTGTCCACTGACCCCGGGATTGAGCCACTGGATGTGGGAGTAGCCTGTGGCCCTGGAGGACCCAGTTCCAGTGCTAGAGGTGAGCCGACCCCCAGCTGCCATGCTGGACGAGCCACCAACATAGGCCACTTTGCCTGGGGAAACTGAGACTGCAATCACCATCATGCTTGTTGGGGAGGCCGCCGCAGCAGAGATACAGCAGGGCTTCCTAAGGACCAGGCCCGAGACGTCGTCATCTGGATCAACAGAGACCTGGAGGGCGGTGGAGCTCAAGCTCAGGCAAGTGCTCTCCCTTGTTTTTCTCTTATTTGTTCTAGAGAAATCTTGTCTGGCTCTTGGTGAGGAGAGTCGGGTGCAGCCGTCAGCTGCGCCTGAGCTCACCTCGCCAGGCTCCGCGGCTGCCGGTGACCCTGACCCTGTATCTTTGTCTGTGCCATCTGAGCTTTCTCCCAGGGTCACCGAGGAGGTTCCAGCACTGCCAGAGGTCTCCGTGGGTCGAGGCTCATTGCCCGAGGCCACCATGGGTCCAGCTTCCCCCGCAGTGGAGGTCATCGCAGGTGCCCTGTCCCAGCCCCGGACCTCTGTGGGTGCAGCTCGTCCTCTGCCCAAGGCCGTCGTCTGGATTCCTCCTCCCTTGTCTGAGTCTCCGTGGTTACTGTGTCCCAGTTGGAGACCGTTGTGGGTGATGCACCCCAGCCTGAAGCTGACCTGGGTGCTGCGCTCCAGTATGGGCCCGCCATGGGTGCTACGCTCCATCCCGGGGGCCACCGAGGGTGCAGCACTGGCCCAGTCCGGGCCCACCAAGGGTGCAGCGTCAGCCCAGTCCGGGCCCACCGAGGCTGCAGTGTTGGCCCAGCCCGGGCCCACCGAGGGTGCAGTGTTGGCCCAGCCCGGGCCACCGAGGGTGCAGTGTTGGCCCAGCCCGGGCCCACCGAGGGTGCAGCATTGGCCCAACCCGGGCCCACCAAGGGTCCTGCTAGGGCCCAGTCTGAGCCCACCGAGGGTGCATGCAGCCATGGTCCAGTTCGGATCCATCAAGGGTGCTGCAGTGCTCCAGCCCGGAGCCACTGCGGGTGCTGCAGTGCTCCAGCCCAGAGCCACCATGGGTGCAGCCCTGTCTCAGTCCAGAACCACCGGGGGTGTTGCTGACCAGCACAAGGGCATCGAGACCTCCCCTCCTCTGCCTGACACCGTTATGGTTCCCCCTCCGCCACCAGACACCGTTGCGAGCCCCCTTCATCGGGCCTCCCCATGAGGGAGCCACCTCCTGGGTCACCCCTCCGGTCTTGGTGGCTTAAGAACTCTGGCCGGCTGCCTGATAGACTGAGCCGCTGGGTTGGGTGGCCCATATTGTCCGGCAGGCCACCCGACTCATACCACCTTGCCATCTATCAGGCCTGGGACTTCGGCCGGCCACCCGAATAGCTTAGTTCTTTGGCCAAGGGGGCCCAGGGGCCTGGCGTAGCGTGGGTGCGGGTCCTGAGCGGGCTCCATATTTTTAAATATCACTATGCAGTTCAGCGCGTAGGTCTGTCTCTTTGTCTCGGAGGGGCGTTCATGACACTCTTGACAAAAACTGCCCCATTGAAAACCATTGAAAATGATATTTTTGATCCCAAACTTATCATAACATAAATTAATGTATTCCTTTAAGTTAAGATTTAATTTTGGACTACTAGCTTTCAATTTTTAATTTTTATGTGTTCATCAGATGACATTATTTTTTCCCCATTCAAAGCATGCAACAACATTTCACACTTTAAATAAACTTTAAAAAATAAACAATGCATGAAAATCAATGTTGCTTCCAATCACTGACCCATCTCAGGGCCTAATAACAATAATAATCAAATACTCATTGATAAGTATTTTATGGAAATATTTTTTCAACAAAAACTGAAATTTTGTAAACATACTGGCCTTTAAAGGGTTAAAATTTCAAAAATATAATTATTTGATATTTATATTTCAGGCTGAAGTAGTTTTAAAAGACTGACTCATTCAAAGTGGAAAAAAATATTAATATATAATATTTTTATGGCAGTTTTTGGGAAGGTGGCAGTTTTTGTCCTGAGGGTCAAATGAGTCATTTTTTAAAGGATCTCTTAAGGGATAATATTGCTTAATAATTATGCACTGTCCCTGTCAAATAAACTAATCTACTGCTACTACTAACCTTGTCAGTAAACTGTAAGGGAGAAGAAAGGACAAAAAAAAAAAGAAAACCGATCTGAAAGATTCAATAAACCATGATGTTGATTTGAAGTGGAATTGCCCAGCCCCAATGTATGGTCAATACAATTATGACAGTCTTGTTATTATAATGCAGTCATATAATGCAGTCATATTGTTTTTGCTGCTGTTTCTCTGTCTGTTAGCAGGATCACGTAAAAACTCATAGATGGATTTGGATGGCATTTTCACCAGAGGTGGCCCTTGGCTCAAAGATGAACTCATTAGATGTTGGAGGTGATCCACGAGTGCATACAACCGCCAGGGCCCTATCTTGTAATGTACAGATGAATGGCGATATGGACGGACAAAGGGACGGAGGGAAGGACAAAGGGAGGGAGGGACGGAGCCTTGGCATTATGGTGACTAAAGTAATTTCAAGTGTAGAATTAACACACTACACTCTTAGTTTGATTCAAGGGGGAAAAGCCCAGGGGGAAGCCCTTGGAGGAAGATGCCAGGGAAATGGACTGGGAGGAATGGACCGGGGTAGAAAGAGTCTGATATCTTGTGACTTAGCATTTTTGTCAAGACAACACCAGAATATACCAAGACCAAGACACACATACACAGTGGGCTTGGTCTTGACTTGGTCTCAACCCTTTTGAGTCTTGGTTTCAGTACACTCTGGTCTTGGTCTGATCTTGGTGTGGTCTTGACTGCAGTACTACTCTCATTATTCTGTCAGTGTTTTTATTACCTTCATCACTAGTTCAGGCAACTTCAAAGCCAAGGCAGCAATCTTTGGAAACAGTTCGTGGCAGTAGTTTTCCACTTTTGGGATACTCTAAAAAGAAAAAATAATATGATCAATTCTCAGCTTTAGAAGCATTAGCCAGGGGTGGGCAGTGAGGGCCATTCCACTGCAGCTTTTCTGTTCCACCCAGTCTCTTCAGCAGGTGTTTGCTCTCATCAGCTCCAAGGATTGCTAATCAGTGAAGCCACCTGCTGAAGAGACAGGGTGGAACAGAAAACCTGCAGTGGAATGGCCCTCCGCGGCACATGATTGCCCACCCCTGCATTAGACTCTCAAGTCATACAATCAGTAGTAGAGACTGACCTGATCGAAATTGATGAGAGCATCAAATGACCATTTCTCTTTATACTTGGAGTTATACTTCATGATAGCATTCTGGTAAGAGAAACACAAGAGGCTTAAACAGTTTATTTTCATGAGGGAATTCTTATACGTTATTGTTGACATGTGATCATGTGAATTAACAACATACCACCACATCATTGACACTGACAGACTTCTTCTCGGCCAGTGCTTTCAGCTGTTTGGAGATCACGGTCCATCTTGACTGGTGGAAGAGTCCACTGTGATCTCCTGTCTGTAACGGTCCACATTTTTACTTGTTCTGTACATACAGAAACTTGAAAGTACGAACTACTCTAATGTTACACAAACTCACTAAATCTGCTTCACTTTGACCAAGCTTGAGGTCAGATATGATAATAATAACGAAGAACAGAGTCCACAGTATGTGGGACACCATGTGGTGTAGAGTGGCAACACCTATCTATTTCTATGACCTAGACCACACAGCTACTGTAAGTAGTAAAGCTACAGTGGAGGGGTTAGTCCTCTGGTAGCTCAGTGTGATAATTTTCCTTTTCCCAGTCTGTTATGCTGAGCACCAAGCTAGAAGGCAGAAAGTACCATTTTTATATGGTTTGGGGAATGACCTTGATGGGGCATGAACCCACAACCTCCTGGCTGTTGTCATGATCAGGCAAGCGCGTCTCCCCCCTCCCATCCTGTCTCTGTTTTCCCAGCTCCAGAGCTCATCAAGCGCATCTGTGTGACTACACATCTGCTGCCTGATTCACCAACTTATTTAAGGGCCAGAGCGTGAGGAGCTCTCCGCTGGATCGCTGGGTTTGTGCCGCCATTCAACAGCAGCTCTTGTTGTTCGGCAAAATTATTATTCCCATCCGTTGTCTTACCTTTTTGTCCTCCTCTTCCCTCAGGTTTGCTGCCACCTCCAGTGGTGCGTCTCCAGGGCTGTGTTTGCTCAGTCACCTGAATCATCCTCCTCCTCAACAATGGCTTCTCCACCCAGGTCCTCCAGTCACTCCTCCTCCTCACCGGCCATCATCAACTCTTCCTCTCTTCTCCCTGGCTGGTGTCACGGCCAGGCTCTCTGCCAGTACCGTAAGACCCATTCCCTCAGCAGTATTTACCCTGTACTCCTTATCCATTATTAATCCTTCCTCTCTTCTCCTTTTCTCTAGATCGCACGTGGCTCCAGCATGCAATTGTTTTCTTGTACATAGTGTGGCGTTTTGGTTGTGGGTTTCTTTAACTGTGGTGTGTGTGTTTATTATTTAAGTGAGCGTGTTTTATATAGGGTTTGAGTTTTTCATTAAAGTGGTGTAAACTTTTCATCTGTGTCTGAGTGTTCTTCCGAAGTGGTTGCCCAGCACTTACGCCTCCTCAAATTATCCAAAATCATGACAGCTGTGGGACAGATGCTCTACCACTGGACCACCTCTCCGGTTTTTGGAGTATCAATTTTGAACAAATTGGTGGAAACTTTGCAGTGCAGTTGCTGCTTTTTACTGTTCAGCGCTGGTTAGTTTCAGTCTCAGGTTCCTTCTCCCTCAGTGAGTCAGATTTGGGGCTTTCCCAACCTGTACTTTTGGGCCATGAAGTTGATTTTGCACTTATAAAGTTGGACAAGATTGGGGACAACCCACTTAAGAATTTCAAGATGGCTGTATCAATGCACTGCACATCAACAGTAGTGAAAAATATCCTATTGATTATCATTTCTGTTTTACATGTCTCTTCTAGTCAGTCACACACACACACACACACAGTACTAATAGGGAGTGGAGTGGTACTCTCTTCTTTTTTGTTCATTATTTATATTAATGACTTGGTGACAGAACTCAAGCAAGAAGCTTTTGGCGTTAGACTGGCTTTCTGCAACAGGTCACGTCGACTGACGCCTGCATCAGCTACGTACGGTCAGTTTGTATATTCATTTATTTGCACAAAAAATATCTATCAATATTAATAAAATGAGTAACGAGTAACACATCTGATCAAATTTCAGTAACTGTAAGGCATTACTGAATTTTTAAACAGTAATTCCGTTACACAGCACATTACTGCAAAAGTAGTGGCGCTACAGTAACGCATTACTCCCAACACTGGTAAGATGGCATTTGATGTAATGTTTTTGGTTCTAAAAGTTAAAGCTTGTGCTAAGACATCAGCACCAATCCCCACATCACTGTGGCTACAGACCAGGTTAAGAAACAGCTGGAGAGACTTCACCAGCGAAAGGCTGTGAGCCGGGATAGCATCTCTGCCAGGATCCTGAGGACCTGTGCCAACTAGTTAGCTCCTGTACTGAAACACCTGTCCAACCTGAGCCTGAGTCTGGAGAGAGTACCGGTGCTGTGGAAGACATCCTTTCTGCTTCCTGTCCCCAAGAAGTCATCTCCATCAGACCTGAATGACTATCGACCAGTTGCCCTCACATCTCATGTGATGAAGGTCCTGGAGAGACTTGTCTTAACCCACCTGAGGCCACAGGTGAAGATATGGCTGGACCCTCTACAGTTTGCATATCAGCTCCATTTAGGAGTTGAAGATGCTGTCATCTACCTGTAGCAACAAGCTCACCTGCACCTGGATGGTGGAGGAGACACTGTGAGAATCACATTCTTTGATTTCTCCAGTGCCTTTAATACCATCCAGCCACTGCTGCTGGGTGAGAAGCTGCAGGGGATGGGGGTCCACAGCTCTGTGATCTCCTGGATTACTAACTACCTGACAGACAGGCCACAGTTTGTCCGGCTAGACAGTGTCTTGTCTGATGTGATGGTTAGTGATACGGGAGCTCCACAGGGGACTGTACTTTCTCCTTTTCTGTTCACCTTATACACCACCAACTTTCAGTACAACTCCGAGTCATGCCACCTGCAGAAGTTCTCTGACTTGGTTGCTGTTGGGTGCATAAGAAGGGGAGAGGAGGGAGAGTACAGGGCACTGGTAGACAGATTTTTGGAGTGGACCAAGCAGAATCGCCTGAGGCTGAATGTTAGCAAGACCAGACAGACGGTGACTGACTTCAGGAAGAAGAGGACACCTTCACATCCACTGCGGATTAGTGGGGTGTCATGAACTGGCAAGTGGGTTCTCTCCTTCCCTCTGTGCACTGCGTAAAAGCGCACGGGGAATCATAACAGGGGTAGGATATGGAGGTAGTGGAGGACTACAAATGCCTGGGTGTCATGATCAGCAACGGACTGGACTGGAAATCTAACATCGAAGCTGTGTACAAGAAGGGGATGAGCAGACTCTACTGTCTGAGGAAGCTGAAATCCTTCAACGTGTGCAACAAGATGCTACAACCTTTCTACCAGGCCGTTGTTGTCAGCGCCATCTTCTTTGATGCCGTCTGTTGGGGTAGCAGTATCAGAGCCAGCAACACCAACACACTAGACAAGATTATCAAGAAGGCTGGCTCTGTGATTGGTCTCTGGCTGGAGACTTTTGAGAATGTGGTGAAGAGGAGGACACTGAACAAACTGCTATCCATCATGGACAATTCTGACCGCCCCCTCCACCACACACTGGATAGACAGTGGAGCACTTTCTCTAGCAGACTGCTACAGCTCCGCTGCTGAACAGTCAGGTACAGGAAATCTTTCCTGCCACATGCCACTTCATTGTACAATAACTCACTCTAATGTTGAATCTTGGTCATAATACAGCTGCCACACTGCACCTTACAGTCTAAGTGGTACCTCACATTTCACCCTGCGCCTGATAGTCCTGCATCATACAGCTAGTGCGATCCATGTATCTATACGGGTCATCATCTATTCATCTTTGTGGTGGTCTGCAATGTATATAAAGTTATCTAGGCAGTTTTGCTTTCCCTGAGTAATCCTTTTTCTATTATGCTGTGTGTTTCTGTTGTTTTGGTCATCTACTGTGTCATGCTGCTGTTAGACTGTAATTTCCCAATTTGGGATCAATAAAGTCCATCCATCCATCCATCCGTAAAGTCTATCCATCTATCCATCCATACATACATACATACATCTAATGGCCAACAGAAGATGACCCTTTCAGTCCGCATATTCCAGTGCCTCCAGAAAAATACAGCTAAAAAGGATAGCTTGATTTAAAATATTAGTCTGACATATTTCTCCATAGACTGTACATACATACATAGACTGTAAAGATGGAGAGAACAGCAGTGCTGGCTTTACAATATTGTGCATTATTACTATTAGTTCAGAGGAAGGAAGTGGTGACTATGAATGACTGCAGAGCAGCAGGAATGAATACTAGACTTTCGGGTCAATCATCAGCTAACAAGAAACACCAGAGGAAAGGCCACACAGTTCATGGAAATGTCAAAGTAATATACTATGTAACGCATCTTGATGATGAAGGGATACTTGCTTTTGAACATGGCATCTTCACAAAGTCGCTGTGCCAAAGATCTCTCCCTTCTTGTGGAAAAATAACCATATTGTTGTTGTTGAAATGTTCAACCTGAAAGACCAACAAGATGAAGAATTACAATTCAAGAGCAGTTTTTACCAAAATCAGCAATGTAAAAATGTCCCATAACAAACAAATTTCCTAACAGCAGTTAAACTACTAAAAAGGAAGCATGTCTAGAAGCTCAGTTTACCTAGATAACAAAAAGTTAAAGGAACACACAGAAAAGTTGGCTGTGACACTGGCTTTTCAGCTTGAGAAGTCAGGTGACCCTTTACATGACCAATGAAAATTCAAGATGGCTGCACCCATGCACAGTAACCGTCGTGAAAAATGTAATATTTATTAGCACTCCTTTTTATCTTTTGTAGCCAGTCCTACAAGTAGTATTGCCCAATTTCTGTTGTTATAAATGTTTTTAAGATGTTTGTATATGCAAATTACCACATAATGTATGGTTTTGAGTTGGAATTGCTAAAAATAGCTAAGAGAGAGTCCATTTTTTTCACTTTTTGACTTGCAAGAGAATGTTGTCAACTTGACATGACATTTTGACATCTGGTTTTTTACTTCCAGATATAGAAGGAATGCACAAAAAGACTTTAGCTAATGCAAGGTAAAAAGGAAGAAATGCTTACATTAATGAGAACTGTGTGTGTTCTGTTGAATTCAAGGCATCCAAGGTTGAGGCTGCACTGTTCAAGCCTCTTCAGGTCTTCTAGCCTACAGCACGATGAAGAACCCGCCCTGGGTGATGACAATGTCTGATGCTCTGCCCGTTCAACTTGTATTTCATCTGTACAAAGGGCTTCAAAAGAAGAAGACGCACTGTCTTTGCATCTGTGTTGTTTTTCTTCTTCATCTAGCTCTTCTTCTTTTTCATTCACCTCTGTTTCTTTTTCTTCTTCATGCTTTTCTTTTTCTTTCTCATGATTCCCTTTCTCTCCGTGAGAGTTTGGGGGATCTTCGTGGTTGAGAAGATCTTTCATCTGGGTGCTGTCATTTCGGCTGTATCCTCTGGCCATCTCTGGATATGAAAGTCAGTGATCAATCACGGAGTCAGGACTGCAATAGAAAAAATGTTTATATATTTTAATGTATTTTTCTGCAAGAAATGACACATACAGTGGACATAAAAAGTCTACACACCCCTTTTCAAATGCCAGGTTTTTGTGTTGTCAAAAAATGAGACCAAGATGAATCATTTCAAATTTTTTTCCACCATTAATGTGCAAAAAAATGGGGGGCCATCAGTGTGTGAATGTGTGTGTGAATGGGTGGAAAGCAGGATCTGTAAAGCGCTTTGGTCATCAAGAGATGAGAATAAAAGCGCTATATAAGTGAATGCCATTTACCATTAATGTGACATATTAACCTGTACAACCCAACTGAAAAACAAACTGAAATCTTAAAATAAAAAATAAAAAACTTACAATAACCTGGCTGCACAAATATGCACACCCTTAAACTAATACTTCATTGCAACACCTCTGACTTCTATTACAGCACTCAGTTTTTTTGGGTAGGAGTCTTTCAGCGTGGCACATCTTGATGTGGCAATATTTGCCCACTCTTCTTTACAAAAACGCTCCAAATCTGTCAGACTGCGAGGGCATCTCCTGTGCACAGCCCTCTTCAGATCACCCCACAGATGTTCGATTGGATTCAGGTCTGGACTCTGGCTGGGCCATTCCATACCTTAATCTTCTTCTGGTGAAGCCATTCTTTTGTTGATTTGGATGTGTGCTTTGGGTCACTGTCATGCTGAAAGATGAAGTTCCTCTTCATCTTCAGCTTTCTAGCAGAAGCCTGAAGGTTTTGTGCCAACACTGATTGGTATTTGGAACTGTTCATAATTCCCTCCACCTTGACTAAGGCCCCAGTTCCAGCTGAAGAAAAACAGCCCCAAAGCATGATGCTGCCACCACCATGCTTCACTGGGTATAGTGTTCTTTTGGTAATGAGCAGTGTTGTGTTTGTGCCAAATATACCTTTTGGAATTATGGCCAAAAAGTTCAACCTTGGTTTCATCGGACCATAACACATTTTCCCACATGTGTTTGGGAGATTTCAAATGCGTTTTTAAAAAATGTAGCCGGGCTTGAATGTTTTTCTTTGTAAGATAAGGCTTCCGTCTTACCACCCTACCCTATAGCCCAAACATGTGAAAAAGATGGGAGGTTGTTGTCATATGAACCAAACAGCCAGTACTTGCCAGAAATTCCTGCAGCTCCTTCAATGTTGCTGTCGGCCTCTTGGCAGCCTCCCTGACCAGTTTTCTTGTCTTTTCACCAATTTTGGAGGGACATCCAGTTCTTGTTAATGTCACTGTTGTGCCATATTTTCTCCACTTGATGATGACTGTCTTCATTATGTTCCATGGTATATTTAATGCCTTGGAAATTCTTTTGTACCCTTGTGACTGATACCTTTGAACAATGAGATCCCTCTGATGCTTTGAAAGGTCTCTGTGGACCATGGCTTGTGCTGTAAGATGTGACTCCGAAAATATCAGGAAAAGCCTACTAGAACAGCTGAACTTTATTTGGGGCTAATCAGAGTCACTTTAAATGGTGGCGGGTGTGTGCTGACTCCCAATTAACACGAGTTTGAATGTGATTGGTTAATTCTGAACACAACCACATCCCCAGTTATAAGAGATTGTGCATATTTATGCAACCAGGTTATTGTAATTTTTTATTTTTCCCCTTAAAAGATTTCAGTTTGCTTTTCAGTTGGGTTGTACAGGTTATTGATCACATTAATGGTGTTAAAAGTTTTGAAATGATTTATCTTGGGCTAGTTTTTTTACATCACAAAAACCTGGCATTTGAACAGGGGTGTGTAGACTTTTTATATCCACTGTATACTCAATCAATTTCCAGCTGTTTTTCCCTCAAGTATTGGCTCTATATGACATTTTAGAGAAGGCATATCTCTAATATGGCCATCAACATTACAACACAATCCATCAATACTTTATAGCATTTTTTTTAGATACTATCTCTGATAGTATCTACTGAGTCATTTATTATTTGTGTAATCCACCATGCAAAATATCATAAGTAATATTTCAAGGGACAAGTTTTTTGGGCTTCTTATTTCTGCAAACTATGGGCCATAAAAAAAATTGAATTTAACAAGAAGGTGTCAACTACGATTCAACGTTATAACATTATGCAAACATTCAAGAAGAATTATGTGAATATTTTAGTCAGTAAAAAATATTTTCTGCCTTTGGTGATGTAAAAAGTCAAAAAAAAAATTTTTTAATGAAATGATATGTCCATTTTTGGCCAAATGGTAGAACTGGGTGGTAAATATACAGCAAAATCACCATTATTTCTGTTTCACTTTACTGTAACTGCACTGTTTATACATTCATTGAATAAATATGCAAGTTTACAACTGATAAATAACAGACATTTTCACGAATTAACATCTTTATCTTGATATTTTCAGGTGAAGATGCAGCCAGATGACCAGACCGCACAAATAGAGTAGAATAGAATAGGCTTTATTGTCATTGTACAGTTGCAAGTACAACAGAATTGTGGGTGCTCCACCCAGCTACTGTGCACATTGGCATAGAAAAATCAGTCAGCTTCTTCAACTGATCTGTTCTTGTTTTACGAATCCATGATTTTTTCCAATCCAAGACAAAAAGGGGGGATGGGTTTACCAAGTCTCAAAGACTGTTATTTAGCATCACAGATAAAACTACTGATACTCTGGTGCAATCAGAAATATGTGGCAAAATGGAAAGCCATGGAGTTGTCTTCATCAGACAGACCTCTACAGAGCCTATTGGGAAGCCTTCGGGTAGCTAAACGATGTAAAATTCAGAGCCTAACCCATTGGCCTAACCCCCAATAGGCTAGGTTTTCCATAGATATATGGTCCAGCCTGGTGAAACAACTCAATATCCAAATAGAAATATGTATTTTACATTGGCCAATCCATGATCCAAATCTTAAGCTGGCTGAAAGTGATAAAGGGTTCATACAATGGGGGAGACAAGGAGTTACTGCCCTGTGCCTGCTGGTTGATAACTATCAACTAATGGACATCAAAATTATGTCAGAAAAATATGGCCTTACTTACCAAGATTTTCACAGGTATCTCCAACTAAGACATTATTTTGGCAATAATGTGAAGGAGTTAATAACAGATATATCAAATATCACACAAATGTTCATCTGAGCATATAATTCAAAAATGTAAAAATGTATAGTAAAATAATTGGAGAGTTATACAGACACATAATTGAAATCAGAGGCCATACAACAAATTATGTAAAGGTAAAATGGGAAAAAGAACTGGGAATTGTGGCGCAGTGGTTAGCACTGCACCAGCACAGCAACTCACCCTTGGCCATGGGATCCCTGGTTCGATCCCAGCCCCTGACCAACAGTGATCTGTGTGGAGTTTGCATGTTCTCCCTGTATCTGCGTGGGTTTATTCCGGGATTTCTCCGGTTTCCTCCCACAGGCCAAAAACATGCAGGTTAGGTTAATTGGAGACTCTAAAGTGGCCCTAGGTGTGAATGTGTGTGTGAATGGTTAAGGGATAGCGCCGTACCGCGGCTGCTTTATCCATCCAGGTGGATGCCCTCAATTTCCCCTCTGGGGATCAATAAAGTATACAAAATCAAAAAAAAATTACCTCAGAGGACTGGGAAAATATAATTAATACACAAATTACAACTACAGCTTCAAATATATGGAGAGACTATTCATGGAAAAACTGTATTTGATTCTTCATAACCCCAAAATAAAAATCTAAACAGACTGGTGCACAGCCCAATTGTTGGCGAGGGTGTGACCACAGCGTGGCAGACCATTCACATATATTCTGGAGTTGCCCCACTCTTAAACCCTTCTGGGAGGGAGTCCACAGCATAGTTGGGGAGGTTCTTTTGATTTTTTTTTTTTGATTTTGTATACTTTATTGATCCCCAGAGGGGAAATTGAGGGCATCCACCTGGATGGATGAAGCAGCCACGGTACGGCACTATCCCTTTACCATTCACACACACATTCACACCTAGGGCTACTTTTAGACTCTCCAATGAACCTAACCTGCATGTTTTTGGCCTGTGGGAGGAAACCGGAGAACTCCCGGAGTAAACCCATGCAGACAAGGGGAGAACATGCAAACTCCACACAGATCACTGTTGGTCAGGGGCTGGGATCAAACCAGGGATCCCATGGCCAAGGGTGAGTTGCTGTACTGCCGCAGTGCTAACCACTGTACCACCGCACCGCTATGACATTGAATTTACATGTTTATCTTTTTACCTGGGGAAGATAGATGTAAACCTTTCTAAAAGTGATAGATATCTCTTAAAAATCTTTATGGTAGCAAGCAAAAAGGCCATAACAAGGCAATGGCTTTGTAAAGTACCCCCCTCTATTGAGCAATGGGCAGCCATAATTAAAGACATCCAATGTATGGAGCAATTGACCTTCAGGCTGAGACTGAAAAAAGAAAAATGTGAGACACTCTGGGAAAAATGAAATATATACTCAATGTTAATAGATAGATAGATGTACTTTATTGATCCCAAGTTAAGGGGATGACCTCACCATTAGGGTATCATTCTTTTCCTTCTTTTTTATTTTCCTACCTTTTTATGCACATGTTACAATTTTGACTTTAAACCTGACAACTTGTATTCCTGCGTTAGTAGTTGCTATTGTTCCTGCTGCTTTTGTGTGTAACTCAGATCTGTACAACATTTTGTCAGCCTGTTTTGCAGCAGTGTTATGTTGTACTTACTGTAAAAAAAATGGAAAAATAAAGTTTAAAAAAAATCTATATACAATACTCCATAATGACAATGTGAAAAAAGTTTTTTTGAAATTTTTGCAAATTTATTAAAAATAAAAAACCAAGAAATCACATGTACGTAAGTATTCACATCCTTTGCTCAATACTTTGTTGATGCACCACTGGCAGCAATTACAGCCTCAAGTCTTTTTGAATATAATGCCACAAGCTTGCCACACCTATCTGTGGGCAGTTTCGCCCATTCCTCTTTGCAGCGCCTCTCAAGCTCCGTCAGGTTGGATGGGAAGCATTGGTGCACAGCCATTTTCAGATCTCTCCAGAGATGTTCAATTGGATTCAAGTTTGGGCTCTGGCTGAGCCACTCAAGCACATTCACAGAGTTGTCCTGAAGCCACTCCTTTCATATCTTGGCTGTGCACTTAGGGTTGTTGTCCTGCTGAAAGATGAACCATTGCCCCAGTCTAAGGTCAGGAGCACTCTGGAGCAGGTTTTCATCCATGAAGTCTCTGTACATTGCTATATTCATCTTTCCCTTTATCCTGACTAGTCTCCCAGTTCCTGCCACTGAAAAATATCTCCACAGCATGATGTTGCCACCACCATGGTTCACTGTAGGGATGGTATTGGCCTGGTGATGAGTGGTGCCTGGTTTCCTCCAAACATGATGTCTGGTATTCACACCAAAGAGTTCAATCTTTGTCTCATCAGACCAGAGAATTTTGTTTCTCATGGTCTGAGAGTCCTTCAGGTGCTTTTTGGCAAACTCCAGGCAGGCTGCCATGTGCCTTTTACTAAGGAGTGGCTTCCTTCTGGCCACTTTACCATACAGGCCTGATTGGTGGATTGCTGCAGAGATGGTTGTCCTTCTGGAAGGTTCTCCTCTCTCCAGAGAGGAACACTGGAGCTCTGACAGAGTTGCCATCGGGTTCTTGGTCACCTCCCTGACTAAGGCCCTTCTCCCCTGATCACTCAGTTTAGACAGCCGGCCAGCTCTAGGAAAAGTCCTGCTGGTTCGGAATTTCTTCCATTTACGGATGATGGAGACCACTGTGGTCACTGGGACCTTCAAAGCAGCAGAAATTTTTCTGTACCATTCCCCAGATTTGTGCCTTGAGACAATCCTGTCTCAGAGGTCATCAGACAATTCCTTTGACTTCATGCTTGGTTTGTGCTCTGATATGCACTGTCAACTGTGGGACCTTATATAGACAGGTGTATGCCTTTCCAAATCATGTCCAATCAACTGAATTTACCACAGGTGGACTCCAATTAAGCTGTAGAAACATCTCAAGGATGGTCAGTGGAAACAGGATGCACCCGAGCTCAATTTTGAGCTTCATGGCAAAGGCTGTGAACACTTATGTACATGTGATTTCTTAGTTTTTTATTTTTAATAAATTTGCAAAAAAAAAAAAAAATCACATTGTCATTATGGGGTATTGTGTGTAGAATTTTGAGGAAAAAATGAATTTAATCCATTTTGGAATAAGGCTGTAACATAAAATGTGGAAAAAGTGAAGTGCTGTGAATACTTTCCGGATGCACTGCATATATTAAAGCAGACGGACAGTGACATTTTTTTATTGAACCAATCAACAGATTGTATGAAAATATTCTATTCTGTCTATTCCCGCGATTTAATATGTGTCACCAGCTTCCATAAATGACCTTATTTTTTTTTCCACAATATCTTTATTGAACCTTTTTTTTTTTTTTAACAAACATGATACAAACAATCAAACACTAACACTAAAGTACTACAAAAAAAAAATGCACTAAAAACACCAACAACCACCAACAAAATCAAGTCTTCAACAATGCTCCTCTGTTTAGTCTAGACAATCCAATACATAAGTATACATATTATGTTCACCAGTTTGGAATTTACAAGGTCCACACACATCATTCACCTTCTTCTTCAAGAGTTATGTTTAAATTTTTTACATAATCAATAAAAGGTCTCCATATATTCTCAAACACAATTTCCTTTGATTTCAGTATATATGTTATTCTTTCTAATGGAAGGTTTGTTAACATCTGTCTTAACCACTGAGTCACATCTGGTCTATGAGTCTTTTTCCATAATAGTGCAATACATTTTTTGGCATTAAGCAAACTGAGGTCTATGAATGTTCTTTCACTTTTATTGAAATTATGCTTTTCTGGGTACAGACCCAACAAAACCAGTTTAGGATTCAATATGATTTGTTTTGAGATTATTTTTTCAATTGTTACCCTCACCTCTTCCCAAAACATTCTTATTAATCTACATTCCCATAAACAATGAAATAGGGTTCCTTTACTTTCCATGCATTTTGTGCATGTATCTGGTATATTTTTGTTATATCTATTTAACTCCTCCGGTGTAACATACATCCGCATTAACCATTTGAAATGTATCAATTTAAGGCGTGCATTTATTGATTTGGTTTGAGCTTCTGTACAAGCCAATTCCCATTGTTCCTCTGAAATTTCAATTTGCAGATCTTCTTTCCAGTAGTTTAATCTTTTCAGTGAATTTTCACTTGAAGATAGTGTCAATGAGTTATAAAACTCTGAAATAATACCCTTTCTTTTACTATCTTTCATCATCATTTTTTCCAAGGATGAATAAATAGGTCGAGTGAGAGCTTTATTTTGATTTGATCGAATAAAGTTTCTAAGTTGAAGATATTTAAAAAAATGTGTTCTATTGAGATTAAATTTGATCCTCAGCTCTTCAAAAGACATTATGTTGTCTGCACATGGCAAATATAAATCCTGAATCTTTTGTATCCCTTTTAAATTCCATACTTTAAATACAGCGTCCGCTCTCCCTGGTTTAAAATATTGATTACCCCATATTGGACTAAATTGTGACAATAACTGTGGTTCTTTTAAATAGTTTTTAGCTTCACACCATATTTTGATCATATGCTTTACAAATGGATTTTTAACTTGTTTTTGTAATTTTTTTGCCGAATCTGAGTATATGAATATGGGAAGAGGTAAAGGTAAATTGTATGATTCCATTTCAGTCCAGTGAGGGAGATCATTTGATGAAAAATAATATGTCATAGACCTCAGTTGTGCCGACCAATAATACAACATAAAATTTGGACATTTCAGACCTCCACGATCAAATGGTAAATATAATAAAGACAGACGTAATCTAGCCCTCCTGTTGTTCCATATAAATTCCACTAACTTTTTTTTTATTCTTGAGAATAGATCTAAAGGTGGTGATAAGGGAATGTATTGAAATAAATAAAGTATTTTAGGTAAAATATTACTTTTAAGTATATTGATTCTCCCGATCATCGACATTGGTAGTGACATCCATCTCTGAGTTAACTCACTGATATCTGACATTAAGGCTTCATAGTTGACACTGGCGACTGATTCTAGCTTAGGCATAATTTGGATTCCTAAATATTTAAACTGATTTACAACATTGAATTGATTTACCTCAGGGGCTGGGTAATTTCTCTGGGTCTCATTTAGCATTAATATTGAAGATTTAGTTTTATTTATTTTATATCCTGATATTTCCCCAAAATTCTTTATTAAATTCAACAAGGTTGGAATTGATTTTTTTAGATTCGACATAAACAAAATTATATCATCGGCGTACAGGGAGATTTTATGTTCTGTTGGCCCAACTTTAATTCCATATATTTGTGAATGTAAACGTATCGCTATCGCTAAAGGTTCAATTGCCATAGTAAACAGTAAAGGTGAAAGTGGACAGCCTTGTCGACATCCTCTATTGATTTTTATTGGTTTTGAAATATTGTTATTTGTTAGGATTTCTGCTGTAGCATTATTGTATATTATTTGAACCCATTTTATGAAATTATTTCCAAGTCCAAACCTTTGTAGGACTTCAAAAAGAAAGGGCCATTCAACTCTATCAAAGGCCTTTTCGGCGTCCAATGATAGGAGAGCTGTATCCGGTGCTTCTTTATTAAAATAGATAATATTAAATAGTCTTCTTACATTATGGAAGCCTTGTCTACCCTTTATAAAGCCATTCTGATCTCGATTAATAATATTTGGTAAAATTTCTTGTATTCGTCTTGCTAAAATTTTACAGATTATCTTAAGGTCGGCGTTTAATAGGCTTATTGGTCTCATATTTTCACATTTATTAGAGGGCTTACCTGGTTTTGGCAGCAGTATAATTAAGGCATTATTTATGTATGATGGTAAATTATTATTTTGAAATGCTTCTAAAACCATTTCCAAAAAAGGTTTTATTAATTTATTCTTAAATTTTTTATAAAGGTCAACTGGAAGACCATCTGGTCCTGCACTTTTTCCTGATTTCATATTATCAATGGCTAGCCCAACTTCTTCTTGACTAATTTTAGACTCCAATATCTCCCTGTTTTCATTTGGAATACACGGTATAGATAGTTCGTTCAAAAACCCATTTAGTTTTGTTAAATCAGGTTCATTTTTGGTATCATATAATTTTTCATAGTAATCTCTAAAGGCTCTATTAATTTCTAAAGGATCTATAACTACCTGTCCATTACTTATAATACTGGTAATTGGTGTTTTAATTTCCAATTGTTTAATCTGCCATGCTAATAATTTTCCTGATTTTTCACCTTGTTCATAAAAAGATTGTTTCAATCTTAGAAGACTCGAGGCAGCTCTATTCGCTGATTTTTTGTCGTATTCAGCTCTCAAAATCAGTAATTCATTCTCCAACCTTGGGTCACTTCCTGCATACACTTTTTCCTGAAGATTTTTTATTTTATGTTCCAATTTAGCTCTCTCCTCTCGAGTCTTCTTAGATTTTGATCCTGTATAACTAATAATATGCCCCCTAATAAAAGCTTTGAAAGCCTCCCACTTTACACATGCTGATGTTTGTGTAGTATTGATGTCAAAGAACTCGTCTATCTGTTTTTCTATATACTTGACAAATTCCTCATCCTGAAGCCATTTATGCTGAAATTGCCATCTACCTGATTCCTTTGTCAATTTTTTATCTACATATATTAGACAACAGGGTGCATGATCAGAGATCACGATGTTATCATAAAAGCAGTTTTGAATCTTGGACCTTAATTCTGTGGAAATCAAAAAATAATCAATACGTGAGAATGTCTTGTAGGTACTGGAATAACAAGAATAGGCTTTAACTTGTGGTTTCATTTCTCTCCATATATCTAACAATCTCAATTCTTTCATAAAATGATTAATAGTCATCCTACATCCAATGTGCGTACAATCCAGTCCTGTTGATCTATCCACACCTGGATTCAATGTACAATTAAAATCCCCTGCTATTATATGTTGCCCTGTAAGTGATGATAAGATGAGAAATAAATTAGCAAAGAACTTCTGATCATCTATATTGGGACCATATAAGTTCACAAGATTTATATTTTCTAATAGCAAAGAACCTTGAATGATTACATATCTTCCAAATTTGTCTCCAATTACATTTTTCACTTGAAAAGGAACTGATTTATGTATGAGAGTCATAACTCCCCTGGCTCGGGATGAAAATGAAGAGGTGAATACACTTCCCTGCCATCTACTCCTAATTCTTTTAACATCCTCCTCTATCAGATGAGTTTCTTGTAAAAACACAATTCTTGAACCCATGTCCTTTATTTTATTCATAACTTGTTTAAGTTTTTTTAAATTTTGTAGACCTCTGCAATTCCATGAAGTTAAATTAAGATTAACACTTTGGTCCATGATCAATAGAGAGTTTGGGATTACCTTGCAGTGTAAACATGCTCATACAGAGAAGCAAAAACATGAGTGGTTGAACATTCATCCTACAAACTACACACAAACAAATTTCCCCTTCCCACACTTGTGGCAAACCCCCCAAAATCAAAAGAAAAATTCTGTCTCCCGATATAGCCATCGACCGTTCCACACCCACGGGGAACAGCCTAAGCCACTCCTTCTTCATCCTCCCAATCACCCTAACTCTACTGCTTTTAATGACGTAACATTAACTCTCCTCTGTAGTTTTCCAACTTAACTCCAAAATTTTTAACAACTTTGTACATCATAGTTTTTTTTTTTTGTTTGTTTTGTTTTTGTTTTTGTTTTTTTTTAATATATAATACAATCTATATTTTGTAAACTTACTATTTACTTCAAGTCAGTCAGATGCCTGTGCAAATGCTTAATTATTCTACCTTATATTTTGTTCATGCTTAGCTCCCACCAGTCTCTTCTTCTTCTTTGATCTTCTTGATGAACTCCTGCGCCTCCTCTGGGGTCTTGAAGATGTGGGTTCTGCCCTCATACGTGGTCAGCAGTCTCGCAGGATAGATTACACCATGACGAATCCCAAGGTTGCGCAGCTCCTTACGTACGGGATCAAACTGCTTCCTCAATTGCTGGATTCCTGTGGCCAAATCTGGGTAGAACCGCACCTGCTGGTCCTGGTGTTTAATCTCTCCTTTTTTAGCTCGTGCAGCGTTGAAGATCTTCATCCTGTCTCTGTTGTTAAGAAACTTCATAATTAAGGTCCTCGGCGGTCCCTTATCTCTCCGTGGGCCAATGCGATGTGCTTTTTCCAGAACCACTGCTGATTGCAACTCCTCGCTGCCCAGCACCTCCGGAATCCACTTTTCCAGAAAGGAACATACGTCCCGACCTTCTGATTCCTCTGGAAGACCCACCAGCCTCAAATTATTCTGTCTCGACCGAGATTCCAAATCCAAAATATTATCTTCCAGAGATTTATTTTTTTTTTTCCAAAGTGCGCACCTTTAATTGAAGACGGGTGACGTCATCTTCAGCACTAGCGAGACGGAGCTCCATCTGCGCCGTTCGTTCTACACAGTCACCCAATTCCTTTCTTATTCCTTCCAACGCTGTCATAATCCCATCAAATCTAGAGGAAAAGTCCGCTCTCATTGAACTCATGGCAGCCATCAGCGCATCTGCGCCATTCCCCGCAGAAATCGCAGCGTTGCCAGCCTCCTCCGCCATATATGGAGCCCTGTTTGCTGCGTCACAGACCTGAAAGTCCGTTAATTTGGACTGTTTCGGCGGCTCGCTTTTTCCTTTTCCTGGTTTTCCAGCCTTAGGCTTCGCCGACATATCCTCGCCCAAACGCTGGGATACGTTCTGTCCCAAATGAGAGAGTTATTTGCCGATTTTTTTTCTCCAGGAGCAGAGCAGAGCGAGACACGTCCGTCCTACGTGGCAGCCATAACCGGAAGTCATAAATGACCTTATTTGCTCATAGCTCAGCCTTCACTTAGTGAGGCTGCAGTACCGCCATCTCTCGATAGGTGCGGGCATTGGTGACGTCACAACAGCAATACATAGTAAATGGCAGAACGAGAGCAAAGTGATTCGGACAGCGATTATTTTCTCGAGTTTGACGACCTCAATATAAATGATGACATTGAAAATAAGTAATCGGATGATGAAGTAGTTTTGGGTGGTGCTGAGGGGGTATTCAGCCTTATTTGTGGGAAAGAAGTGAGGGTTATGTTGCCTGCCTGTGCAGTGAGCCTCATCAGAGAAACATTCCCATCTGATCACTACAAGGGATTTTGCCTACCAAGATTAGATTTGTGAACAATGATATGTAAATTAAGTTTTGTAAAATCATATATTGAGTTTATTAATGTTCATGTCAATGTTATAATTCTCATAGTTCAGCATTCATCAAAGTCGCATGTCATATACATTTGAATAATTTGAACACACTAAATTCTTCTCAATTTGAAAAGAAATATTACATACTATACGACCTTTGTATGAACGTTTGAAAACACAGCAGAAATATACAAAGAAATACAAAAATCAATGGAGTATCACTACAGATTAAGAAAATAACTAGTTTCCAGATATAGCAATTATTATATTCCAATAAATAACATTTCACAGTTATAATGGGCACCATTTTATGGTAGAAAATTGGGGTTCCATTTTTAAAAGCACATTTCTCTTACAATCTTAGGCTTATATTTATTTTTCTTAGCAAATATGTTGCTTCCCTAAAAATTGAAAGCTGAACTGTCATTGGTAATTACCTCCGCCAGGCCGAAAAGGCCAGGAGGAGGTTATGTTTTTGCCGGGGTTTGTTTGTCTGTTTGTCAACTCCGCGTTCTTCAACGTTTTAGGCACAAAAGCACGCGCAAAACACTGGTGGCCTGGGCCCGCCAGCGCGCCTCTGTTTGCGCGACGCTGCAAAACCTGACACGGGCACCTGTCCGCCGCCGCATTATTTGGCAGAAATCTGACCAACACAAACTCCGCGTTCTTCAACGTTTTAGGCACAAAAGCACGCGCAAAACACTGGTGGCCTGGGCCCGCCAGTGTGCCTCTGTTTGCGCGCAGCTCCAAAACCTGACACGGGCACCTGTCCGCCGCCGCATTATTTCCCAGAAATAATTTGATTTTGAAAATCATCCATTGCTTGGAATTCATTTAAAATGTTTAGTAAACATTTGCAGTGAATATTAAAAATACAAAACTTACCCTGTTTACTTCTCGCTTTCTGACAGCTGATCGCCTCGGTAGATCACCTTTGCTTTTCACGCCACTGTCACTGACACTTGTCTCAGAGTCAGACTGGGGAATCGCGGGATATATAGTTGGAATAGCCGTTTTCTTTATCACCAATCTTTTTGCAAATTGCATCTTATTCTCGAAATCGCTGTCAACGAAATGTCTACTGCACATGTAGGGCGCTACCGAGGTGCAGGTGTGCGCGCAGCTGAGGCAGATGCCTGAGAGCGGCGAGCCGTGACACCTGCAAAATATATGTGGACAAGAAAGACTGACAAACCTGGGTACTATTTCACTGCAGTCTGCTTTAATACAGAAGCTGAAGCAATAGGGAACACTGTATGTCTCTGTAATTGAGAACTTTGCTTCTAAAAAACACAGGAGGATGGACTTCCAATATAAGTAACCGGTGAGTTAAACTGTCTTTCTTCAGCATGTTTTTTCCCCCTAACCGTTCTTATGATCATGAAAATATTTGGTAATTCCAAGAAATATCCGTAATCGCCGATTTTAAAACGTAAACATCAAGTGTTGCATGAAGCAAAACACAGCAGTGGCCGACGACCGTGTGCGTGTGTTTGGCTGAGCTGACGTCACACAGTCAGTGGCCATCTTAGCCGCTGATCGCTTGGCTCTCCAGGGCAGCATACTTTCAAGAGCACATTGTCACCATATGCAACATTTGTTGAGACCAAAACATGTGCAGTTCGCTTTAGCTCGTCTCAGACAACAATTTCAGATATGAATTAGCAATATTGAATTTTCGTCTGTCCGTCTGCTTTAAGGGTGGGAATTGCAGGGACCTCATGATACTGTAACGTCAGGGCTGTGATAAGGGGTGGGGGATTCTTCCGGCATGCTTTGCACCACAGAGCATTCAAAGACTGTTATAATTCTTGTATTCTAAGCGTTATTGTTGTAGCATTATAATTGTGTTATGAGTCTGGTTGTGATAGTGTTGTTTTCTTTGCGTGTGAGAGATTATGTGTCTGTGTCACCCTGAGTGAAGTGAGTGTGTGTGTAGATGATCTCCCCTCTGTCTGCATATTTTGTCAGTGAAGAAATAAATGCCTGTTATGTTCCAAATCCTCTCTCATTATTGTGTGAACTCTTGAAATGTCACACTGGTGTCAGAAGTGGGATATTTGAGAGATGGAAGCAAGGGTCAAGGCAGAGATTTGACAGCCCGAACACTCATTGCCCAGATGGAGATGGGCAGCAGAGCAGACACGCCATTCCCCAGAGCTGTTTGCCGCAAAAAATGGGGAAGCGGGCCGAACAGAGCAAGCACATCCCATGTCCTGCCTTTTTCAACGCAGGGTGGGGAGCACCAGTGAGGAAACTACGAGCCAGTGATCCCACTGCAGCCGAGGGCAGTGATCAGCATGGAGGTAACCGTACCAACCCCAGTACCACCAACCCGCCAACCAGCCAAGCTTCCCCACTTTGGTGGCAAAACCTCACTGGACAACTACCTCGTCCAGGTTGAATTGGCCAACACGCTCAACAGCTGGACACCTGATGAGACAGCTGTGCAGGTCGCACTGGCTCTCGAGGGCGGAGGTCTCTGCACGCTGTCCAATCTCCGGCCTGAGGAACATCACAGCTGGTCAGTGCTACAGGGAACACTTTGGAGGCAGATCGGAAGGGCGACCCACGCTGACCATGCCTGGGAACAGCTGGCCAGTCACCGGCGATGCAACCAAGACAGCCTGGGGGCTTATGCAGCAGATGTCCGGCTGCTGACACAGTGCGGCTACTCGGATTTTGAGGCGAAGGCAGTAAAGAAGCTTGCCCTGCAGAGTTTCATCCAAGCGCTCCGCCAGGCCTGGCTCTAAGAATATGTCCAGATTCACGCCACGAGCAGCTGGGAGATGGCTGTGGCACGGGTGGAGCGGGTGGAGCCGATGCTGGAGCATACAGCTGACATTTCATCACCAAGGGAAAGAGCTTTCCAGGCCACAGCTGAGAGTGAGGATGAGGAGGAGCTGCGCCAGACCACAGCTGCATGGCCGGCGAGAGTGCAAAGACGGTGCGATTAGGGAAGGTTTCGCTGAGGGGAGCCAGGCCACGTTGCGTGCCACTGTCCTGCACCTACCCCGTGGCAACCAGCCCCCTCACCAGCTTTAAACTAGAGTGAGGCGGCACAGACGGGGATCTGCCGCCTTTCACAGACATTTTCCCTAACGAACTCTCACCACGTCTGGGCTGACTTGGACACTCGCCAGGGCTATACCTGCAGTGCAGCCTGGACAGCACTCCAATCCAGGCCCTGATCGACACCGGTTCCACCATTTCCCTGGTCCGACCTGAGGCACTGCCCAGGACAGATGAGCTCAGACCACAGGGGTGGTAACCTCCCAGGCGCTGAGTCACCACAGCCACTGGTGAGATCACCAAATTGGGAGGGCGACGAGTCTTTGTCATGGGAGTGGCCGGTCAGATCACGAACCAACCATTCTGGCTGGCTGACATTCAAGATTCCCTGCATCATCGGACTGGATCTGCTCCCAGCATGGGGCGCAAAGATCGACACTGCCAGCCCTTCTCTCCTGCTGAGGGCTAAGACCATCATGCTCTGCGGCAAGAGCCAGATGGGGAACCAGGAGACCCGTGTGATCGAGGGGCCGTCAGTGCAAGCTGAGCTGAGGGAATTGCCACTAGACCCGAATGCTGCAGCATGTCATCACCGCTAGAGACAGCAGCGAGGGGGCTGCCAGCAGAACAAATCGTCGCATCATCAGAAACCCAGCAGGCGGTCGAAGAGCTGTTCCAGCAGAGCTGCAGGGGTTTAGAGGCGGGGCAGAGACTCCAGTTGCAGGAGCTGCTGGACTGCTACGTCAACGTCTTTGCTGCCAGGGATGAAGAGTGCACCCGAATCAGCTTGGTGCAGCACCAGATTGACACCAATAAGATCAGGCCAATCCGGCTCCACCGTCTGCCTTTTTCAAGGCAAGCGGCAGCAGAGCAAAAGATTCAGGAGATGCTCCTGAATCCTCCAGGAGTCCCTGGGTGGCACCAGTGGTTCTGGTCAAGAAGGAGGACGGTTCGTGGTGATTCTCTGTGGATTATCAGTGCCTGAATGATGTCATCCATAAGGACTCCTACCCTCTGCCCCGCATTGATGACGCACTGGATTACATCACTGGCTCCAGCTGGTGCAGCTCACTCAATCGCCGCAGTGGCTATTGGCAGGTGGAGCTGTCACCAGAGGGCCGCCAGAAAACAGTCTTCTCCATCGAGCAGGGACTGTGGCAGTTCAAGGTAATGCCGTTTGGACTTTGCAATGCCCTGGCCACCTTTGAATGCCTGATGGAGCGAGTGCTGGCTCACATCCCCCGGAGCTGCTGCATCATTTATCTTGATGACCTACTGGCTCATGCAGCTGATTTTGGTGACGCCTTGTCTAACCTCCAGGAGGTGATGGACACCATCCGCCGAGCCAGGTTGTGGCTCCACCCTCAGAAATGCCACCTGTTTCGGCGAGAAACCATCTTCCTGGGCTCCGTCATCAGTGCCCCAGAGAAGGTGGCAGAGGTGAGAAACTGGCCAGTCCCATGGGATGTAGGAGAGCTGCGGAGCTTCCTCAGACTGGTCTCCTATTATAGGAGGTTTGTGAAGGATTTTGCTACCTTCGCCAGCCCGCTGCATCAGCTGACACAAAAGGGCCACACGTTTGAGTGGAGTGAGGACTGTTCTGCTGCTTTTTCCCCAGCTCCGTTCGGTGCTCATCGGAGCTCCCGTGCTGCGGTATCCCGACCCGAACCACCCCTTCATCGTGGACACAGATGCTAGCAACAAGGGCATCGGGGCAGTGCTATCCCAGGAGGGAGAACGGAGAGAGCAGGCAGTTGCTTTTTTCAGCCGCACTCTCAGCAGAGCCAAGAGGAATTATTGCGTCACCTGCCGAGAGCTGCTGGTAGTCATCCAAGGGATCCACTATTTCTGCCCATATGTTTACGGGGGAAGTTTCAGCTCAGGACGGACCATGCTTCCCTGACCTGGCTACTGAACTTTAAAGAGCCGGATGGACAGTTAGCGAGATGACTGGAAGCACTGCAGGATTATGACTTTCAGATTGTGCATCGAGCAGGTCGCCTCCATAACAATGCTGACGTGCTGTCCCGGCACCCCTGTGCTATGGAGGCCTGTCAGCACTGCCAGCGGGCAGAGGATCACGAACCAGCAGTCTCATGGGCTGCTGCTCTCCAGACCACTGTGGCCTGTAGTGTACGGGGTGAGGCTACAGAAGGGGAGCCAGGTAGTGGTGCTTCACCATGACCGCCTCACCCTGTACCAGCCAGCTCCCCCGTGGATGGCCGAGCCAGATGCTCCATTCCAACCGGATACCCCAGTCGAGGTGCGAATGGACACTAATGGGCCCGTGTATACCAGCCGCCGCCAACGGCAGGTGCCCCAACACCTGGATGGGTTCGTATTGGACTTTTGAGTTGGACTTATTATTCTGGGGACAGAAACCAGTCTGGGGGGGAAAGTGTAACATTGGGGCTGTGATAAGGGTGGGGGATTCTCCCGGCATGCATTGCGCTGCAGGGGATTCAAAGACTATTATTATTCTTTTGTTCTGAGCATTATTGTTGTACCCATATAATTGTGTTATAAATCTGTTTGTAATAGTGTTAATTTCCCTGTGTGTGAAAGATTATGTGCCTGCACCACCCTGAGTGAGATGAGTGTCTGTGTGAATGACCTCCCCTCTGTCCTGTGTATTCAGTCTGTGAAGAATAAATGCCTATACTTCACAAATCCTCTCTCATTATTGTGTGAACCCTTGAAACCTCACAATATTTAGTTTTTGTTTAAACGACTAGCGGACAGCAACTCCCATCACCCCACATCACTTAACTGTAATCGTGTTTAGTGCTGTTACTTATGCAGGATGCATGTCATTTCTTTTGATCAGAGTTTAAAAATTTAATTTATTCAAAGTTTTTATGTTGACTGTGTTTATTATAAATTTGCTGTTGCTTATGCAGAATGCATATGTATTTTTCTTTAATTAGAGTTTATAAAATTCCGTTATTCAGTGCTGACTGTGTTTAAAGTCAATTCACTGCAAACAAAAATAAATCTATATATCGATATACGTTATCAAGCAGCCTCTCTTCTACACAGTGTGGTAGGGTTGCCTGTTGGGCTTTTTTTGGGGGGGGGCGGGGGCTTGTTTCCATAGAGCTGGTTGCTTGTTTCTCTCATGAAACCTGGCAACACTGCTCAGCGGCCAAGCTGCAGACAAAGCTGTCTCGCAGCAGCAGCAGCAGCTCATTTTAACGTGATAAATATTCGAGTATCTGCGAGACAATGATTTCTGTATCGCGGGTGGCCAAATGTACCGATACAACGAATATATTCGGTATATCGCCCAGCTCTAAGACTTACAGAAAGTCATTCGTGTGCCGTGCCGCCTCTAGTGGCCCGGCAAAGTTATTACAATAACTTTTTTCTGGCTCCATTGATGTTAACGGGGTGTTAAATTTGTGTTTATTTTGAAAACAAAGCCTTATCTGGAAATTCTGGCAAAATAACAGTTGAGAAAATATGGCGATATAATGATGCAAGCCTTTGCACTTAATTTTGACCGGACGAGCTTAGACAGGCAGACACACACAACCACAGACTTTTGAGTGATTACTGTATACCTCCGTTTACCGAGCCATAAAAAAGTGACAAAAACAACAACAACAATAGTAGTAATGACAATGTGAAAATTTGCTTTTCGAAAAAGAGAGAGAGGCTCCAACTTGTTTTGCTCGTTCTACTACCCTCCCCTTAAAACAGACGGGTGTATAGACGGTTATATGCAAGAGTACAGGGTAACATAGCGATTCATTTACTCACCTTTCACCAAAGACTGAAGCAGTTAATAACTGCGGCTTTCATGGAAGTAACAACAGCGGAGACACAAACCACCAAAGAAACGGACAGCAGCTCAGGTTAGTTTCACTTGAGGAGAAAGCGAAAGTGATCTGCCGGGATCAGTGAGCGAGCACTGCGAGCGATTTTACCCGGAATCATTACTTACGGCCTACAGTGGTCTATTACAAGGCATACGGCTGTTACTACTGGCGTCAGCAGTCTAAACAAAGCGTCTTTTATATCAATCTTTGTGGACAACTAGAGGTCATTCAGAGAGCGCGTACCTCCGCCAAGGCTGTTTGGCCACCATTTTAAAATGTGATAAACGTGCCGCTGAGCACCGTAAACTTCCTGTGCCTGCATAGCTTAGGGTTGTTTAGGCCATTATTTTTCATCCTTGGCCAAAGGGCAGCCTCTGATTAAATCTGTCCAGTAGTTTTTCCATAATTCTGCTGACAGACAGTCAAACAAATCACAAGCACATAACTTTCTTGGCCAGGTAAAAATCTGCATTGAGCCACAAAACATGAGAATTAAAACGAAGGTAAAACCAAGTTATACTGTAAGAATAAACTGGTTAGAAGGCTAATACAGCATTTTTCTCTTATACTGAAAAATTTACTCTCAGAAATTTGTGTTTTTTTCTTCCAAATTTACATTTTTTTCTAATAGCTTGTGGAAATGTGAAAGGACGAGGCAGACTTTATCTCACGAGTCAGGTTTATTCACATTCTCCAACATCAGCAATACAGAAAAGAGGAAGAAACCCAGACCTGCATCCCTTTTTATACCCCAGGACCTTCAAGGCTCCAGATACATTGCATTTAATCCCAAGTAACAATGTATCCCTTTCAGATCTTATCACCTCCACCCAAAGTCACTGGCAGCCAGGAAATCCCCCACGGCCATCTCTTTGCATACCAAAGACCACATTTCACATCCTCCTGTTATCTCCGAGGAGGCTCAGTCCTTTGTTCATCTGAGACGTGAAGCATACAGTAAGCATACAGTGATATACATATGAAGCATAAGGTGATATACATTTGTGCATATGAAACCCACATATGTGTCCCACATGACCCCCCCCCCCTAAACGTCTAAGATGTAACAACAGAATAACAGTCAGCCTGTCATGATAAAATCATTACACATCAGCCCACGTGTTGCTTGGGCCTCAGTCTCCTCCCGTATCTGCTGTAAGCCGGCTTCAACACTTCCGTGGCGCCATCCTGCTGGGGGGCTGCTGTCTGAGGGTGAGAATTGTTAGTCAATCCCTGTGGGTGTTCTGGGGGATGTTCTCTAGGGGGTCTGCCGCGCCGAGGAGCCGTGGCCAACAGCACATCGTCATCCGCTACCACAAAGGCAGGTTTGAGCCTGTTAATGCCAATCTTCTCCTTCCTGCCCCCCAAATCTAGCAAAAAATGCTTATCCCCTGTTTCCAACACTCTAAATGGCCCATCATAAGGTGGTCGTAGCGGCGGGCGATGGGCATCGTGTCTGACGAAAACAAACTCTGCGTTTTTTAAAGCCTTAGGTATAAAAACGCGCGGAAAACTGTGGTGAACGGGGCCAGGCAGTGCGCCTGATTCCGTGCCACGCTGCAACCGCTGAGCCGGGGAACATTCTGGCGCAGGATTATCTGGGAGAAACTCCCCGGGCAGCCGAACTGGCTGCGCAAAAACTAGCTCCGCCGGGGAGGCTTCTAAATCCTCTTTAGGTGCAGAACGCAACCCCAATAAAACCCATGGTAGCCTGTCCACCCACTTTGCATCCGTAAGCGACGCTCTGAGAGCCGCTTTCAATGACCTGTGAAAACGTTCGCGTAACCCGTTAGCCTGCGGATTGTATGCGGTTGTGCGGTGGATCATTACCCCCAGGCTGCGGGCCATTGCTGACCAAAGTTCTGAAACAAATTGAGGGCCTCTGTCGGACGTAACGTCCGACGGGACTCCAAAACGCGCTACCCATGCTGTTAAAAACGCGCGCACCACCTTCTCGGCTGTGGTTGACGCCAGTGGGACCACTTCCGGCCAGCGCGCGGTGCGGTCTACCATTGTCAGAAGGTGTGTGCACCCCTGTGACGGCGGAAGGGGGCCTACGAGGTCCACGTGAACATGATCGAACATCTTAGCCGGGATGTGAAACGGCTCCAAGGGAGCTCTCGTGTGTCTGTGTACCTTGGCTCGTTGACAGGCCATGCAGGCTGCTGCCCACTCCCTAACTTGTTTGCGCAGGCTCGACCATACAAATTTCTCTCCCACCATTTTGACCGACACGCGCACTCCCGGGTGCGCCAGAGAATGATTCGAGTCAAAAACGCGGCGGGCGGTCGCCCAGTGGAGATGTCGCAGATTAGGGGGGCATACCGTCTTGCAGCACCCTGTTCTCCAGCCTTAACCCTGTTGGTCCAGACTGGAGTGCGCGCACGTCCGCGTCGCTAACCTGATCCGCGGCCATGGCTGCATAATCTACCCCCACGCGGACTGGAACCGCCACGGCGCGCGAGAGGCAGTCTGCCACTACATTAAGTTTACCCGCCACATGCTGGATATCGGTAGTAAACTCTGAGATCGCGGCCAGCTGTCTCTGCTGCCGGCCTGACCACGGTTCTGAAACCTTGGCCATCGCGAAAGTCAGCGGCTTGTGATCAACGAACGCGGTGAAACGGCGTCCCTCCAGCCAGAACTGGAAGTGGCGAATGGCCAAGTGGAGAGCTAACAACTCCCTGTTGAATGCGTTGTATTTTCGTTCACTATCGCGCAAGGTCCTGCTGACAATGGCGACCGGTTACCAAGCCCCGGCTACATGCTGCTCCACGACCGCCCCTATGGCCACATCTGACGCGTCAGTAGTGAGCGCTATGCGGGCCGTTGGGTCTGGATGTGCTAACAACGTAGCGTTTGCCAGGGCTGTTTTGACTTCCGAGAATGCTCGCTCTCGCTCCGGAGACCATTCGATTTTATTTGTGGGTTTTTGTTTTTTTAGTGCGGCATATAATGGTTGCATGAGCTGCGCTGCGCGGGAGAGGAAACGGTTATAAAAATTCACCATTCCCAAAAACTCCTGTAACGCTTTGACCGTTTGTGGCTGGGGAAAATTTGTTACCGCGCGCACTTTGTCAAGCAGAGGAACCGCTCCTTCTGGAGAGACGCGATGCCCCAAAAAATCAATCTGCGTCACCCCGAACTGACACTTCGCTGGGTTGATTATTAACCCGTGCTCTCCCAACCTCCGGAAAACTGCCGTGAGGTGGTTTTCGTGTTCATCTTTGGACGCGCTGGCTACCAAAATATCGTCCAGGTAGACGAACACGAAGGGGAGATCGCGCAAGACCGCGTCCATCATGCGTTGGAACGTCTGCGCCGCGCCTTTAAGCCCAAACGGCATGCGCAAAAACTCGAATAGACCGAACGGAGTTATTACCACTGTTTTGGGTATGTCCTCAGCGCGTACTGGGACCTGGTGGTAACTGCGTACCAAGTCTATCTTAGAAAAAACGCACGCCCCCGCCAAATGAACTGAAAAATCTTGGATATGCGGGATTGGGTAACGGTTGTGCGCTGTAGCGTTGTTCAACCTGCGGAAATCTCCGCAAGGTCACCACGAGCCATCAGCTTTCGGGACCATGTGAAGCGGTGAAGCCCCTGGGCTTTTCGAATGCCTGATGATGCCCAGCTTTTCCAGGTTGGCGAACTCCTCGTGCGCTATGGTCAGTTTAGCTGAATCCAAGCGCCGGGCTTTTGCAAAAACGGGCGGTCCGGTGGTAGTAATAAAATGTTCCACCCCGTGTTTAGCCACGGCCGCCGAAAATGTTGGGACTGTGAGTGCTGGGAACTGAGTGAGCAGTGTGTGGAACTTACCACCTGCAGCTGTGACGTTGGCTTGTGCTGTTGGTGGGGCCACTCGAGCTGTACAGGGAATAGAATAAAAAGAGAGTGCATTAACCAGGCGCCTGTTAGCAAGATCAACCAACAAACCATGTGAGCACAGAAAATCAGCCCCTAACATATTGAAATTCACTGCAGCTATGACAAAAGTCCACTCAAATGTACGGCCGTGTAGGGACAGAAGCAGAGTCCTCTCACCAAAGGTCTTAATCACCGAGCCGTTTGCTGCTGACACCCCGGGACCACTGGAAGGCGCCAGCCGGTCAGCGGAGGAAGGTGTGATGAAACTCAACTGGGAGCCTGTGTCTACGAGGAAATGCCTCCCCGAGCGTGCATCCTTCAAGTAGAGCAGCTTGTTCTCCTCCCCGAGGGCCGCAGCTGCTACCGACCCCCGGTCTTGGCGTTTCCCGAGCGCTTGAAATGGCACGGTGGTATACATTTGTGTGCCTTCTCTGCAAAGCGGCGATGGTAGAAGCAGAGGGTGTCTCCTCCGCGATCCTTGACCCCCGCCGCCGCCGTTGTCAGTGGGTCTGCTACCGCCGTCTCTAGCCCCTCGCCGTCTCCGGCCGTCGCGCCGCACTCGGTCGCTGCTGCGGTGGCCGCGCGCTGTTTGCTGGCGTTGAGAATCCGGTGCACCTCCTGGGCCAGCGCGCAGAAGTCCCGCTGGGCCAACAACGGCGAACCGGCCAGGGTCGCTCTCATGGCCGACGGTAGGGTTCTCAGGAAAATGTGGGTGAAGAGGAAGTCGTCGCCGTCTGAGCCCCTCAACCTCAGCATGTCCTCCATCAGGTCAACGGGCGTGCCATCTCCCAAGTCGTTCAGAGCCAGAAGTCTCTCCGCTCTCTCCTGGACTGAGAGAGTAAAGCGCTGGATGAGCGCAGCCTTCAACGTGCCGTATTTGTTGTTGGCCGGTGGCTTCTCCAAAAGGCTCTGCACATGCCGAGCCGTGCGGTTGTCGAGCTTGGCAATTACATGGTAGAATTTCGTCTCATCTACCGTTATCCCCCGGAGGGCGAACTGTGCTTCGACCAAGAGGAACCAGGAGCACGGGTTGTCTCGCCAAAAGTCCGGTAGCTGGACAGTAGCGGCATACACCTGGCTGGGAGCTCCTGACCCGGCTGGTTCGGGGGAATTTCTTTCACTCATCGTCTTAGGGTCACCAGTGTGGAAATGTGAAAGGACGAGGCAGAGTTTATCTCACGAGTCAGGTTTATTCACATTCTCCAACATCAGCAATACAGAAAAGAGGAAGAAACCCAGACCTGCATCCCTTTTTATACCCCAGGAGCTTCAAAGCTCCAGACACATTGCATTTAATCCCAAGTAACAATGCATCCCTTTCAGATCTTATCACCTCCACCCAAAGTCACTGGCAGCCAGGAAATCCCCCACGGCCATCTCTTTGCATACCAAAGACCACATTTCACATCCTCCTGTTATCTCCGAGGAGGCTCAGTCCTTTGTTCATCTGAGACGTGAAGCATACAGTAAGCATACAGTGATATACATATGAAGCATAAGGTGATATACATTTGTGCATATGAAACCCACATATGTGTCCCACAAGCTATTGTTTTATGTTTTCCATCTAAATACACACAATTACTTTGGTAAATCTGAATAATTTTCATGGCAAATTTGGGACTTTTTACTACTAAAATAACATTTTTCATGTTTTCTCTAATCATTTTGTTTTTTAAGTTTTGATATTTCTTGCAAATTAATATTTTTCCTCCTAATTTTGCATTTTTTTGGTCAGATTTTTAATTCTAAATTTATGCTTGCAAATTAGCAAAGTTTTTTTTTTTTAACAAATTTCTTTTTTCTGGTAACTGAGAATTTAAAAAAATATTTATAATATGGCGGCACATGGGGAGAGCATAATTGTGTAACATCTTAGACAAGAACAGAGAGCAGAGGTTCCCTGGTGAGATAACAGGGAGGTGTGAAGGATGAATGAAGTGAATGTAATGTGACCTTTTGTGTGTTAGAAGCTTCTAGAGGAATGCCATGTTATTTAAGAGAAGAGTCTCTGCTGAGATGTCATTCTGTCTATGCTTCTTGTGTGAGATGTGTAATAAATCGTCTGAGCCAAATCCGCCTCTTTATTTACACGCTCCACACTGGTGGCCCAAGACGAATCATGGAACACGATGAAAGATCCCCGGAGCCAACCTCGATGGGAACCCCCAGCCATGCATGTGCTGTTGCGATCAAGCTACCGGATTTTTGGCAGCACAACCCGCGCTCCTGGTTCCACCTAGTCGAGGCGCAGTTCGCCCTCCGGGGGATATCGGCGGATGACACAAAGTTCCACTATGTGGTCGCAACGCTCGACGCCCACACGGCTCAGCACGTAGAGAGCCTGCTCGATCAGCCACCAACCGACGGCAAGTACAGCGCGCTGAAGGCTGCGCTCATCCAGCACTACACACTCTCGGATGGTGAGAGAGCAGAGAGACTCCTGACGCGGACCGGGTTGGGAGACGGGTCGGCCATAGACCTGATGGAGAAGATGCTGAGGTTAAAGGGCACAGACGATGACCATTTTATTTTTACCCACCTCTTCCTCCAGAACCTTCCGTCAGCAGCGAGAGCGACCCTGGCCAATTCGCCGTTGCTGGCCAAGCGGGACTATTGTGCGCTAGCCCGGGAAGCAAACCGGATCATCGTCGCCACCAGGGAGTTCACGACCATTGCGGCAGCGACGGAGCTCGGCGCGACGACCGGAGGAGGCGAGGAGCCATCGACGGCAGCAGCAGAGCCACCGACGGCAGCAGCAGCGGGGGCCAAGGAACGCGGGGGAGACACGCTTTGTTTCTACCACCGCCGCTTCGCAGAGAGGGCACGCAAATGTATACCACCGTGCCAATTCAAGCGACTCAGGAAACGCCAAGACCGGGGGTCGGTAGCAGCCGCTACCCTCGGGGAGGATAACAAGCTGCTCTACTTGACGGACGCACGCTCGGGGAGGCATTTCCTCGTGGACACCGGCGCCCAGAAGAGTTTCATCCGGCCAACCTACGCTGACCGGCTGGCAGGATCTAGCGGCCCCGACATGGCGGCAGCAAACGGCTCAGAGATTAAGACCTTTGGTGAGAGGACTCTACTCTTGTCTCTACACGGCCGTACATTTGAGTGGACTTTTGTCATAGCAGCATTGAATTTCCAAATACTGGGGACTGATTTTCTGTGTGCACATGGTTTGTTGGTAGATGTCGCTAACAGACGCCTAGTTAATGCACTGTCTTTTGACTCTCTCCCCTGTACAGCTCGAGTGACCCGGCCAACAGCACAAGCCAACGTCACAGCTACATGCGATAAGTTCCACACACTGCTCACTCAGTTCCCAGCACTCACTGTCCCGACGTTTTCGGCAGCCATCGCTAAACACGGGGTGGAGCATTTTATCACCACCACCGGGCCGCCCGTTTTTGCAAGACCTCGGTGCTTGGACGCAGCTAAACTGGCCATAGCGCGCGAGGAGTTCGCCAACCTGGAGAGGTTGGGCATCATCAGGTGCTCAAACAGCCCATGGGCTTCCCCGCTACACATGGTCCCTAAAGCTGAGGGTTCGTGGCGACCTTGCGGGGATTTCCGCAGGTTGAACAACGCCACAGCGCACGACCGCTACCCAATTCCTCACATTCAGGATTTTTCCGTTCACCTTGCAGGAGCGCGCGTTTTTTCTAAAATAGACCTGGTCTGCGGTTACCACCAAGTCCCAGTGCGCGCTGAGGACATACCCAAAACAGCGGTAATAACTCCGTTCGGTTTATTTGAGTTTTTGCGCATGCCATTTGGGCTTAAAGGGGCTGCACAGACGTTCCAACGCATGATGGATGCAGTGCTGCGCGATCTCCCTTTCGTGTTCGTCTACCTGGACGATATCTTAGTAGCCAGCGCGTCCGAAGATGAACACGAAACCCACCTCACGACGGTTTTCCTGAGGTTGGAAGAGCACGGGTTAATAATCAACCCAGCGAAATGTCAGTTCGGGGTGACGGGGATTGATTTTTTGGGGGCACTGCGTCTCTCCCGAAGGAGCGGTCCCGCTGCCTGACAAAGTGCGCGCAGTGGCAGATTTTCCCCGGCCGCAAACAGTCAGGGCACTACAAGAATTTTTGGGAATGGTGAACTTTTATAACTGTTTCCTTCCCCGCGCAGCGCAGCTCATGCAACCACTGTACGCTGCGCTCAAAAAACAGAAACCCGCGGATAGGGTCGAATGGACCCCGGAGCGAGAGCGGGCGTTCTCGGAAGTCAAAGCAGCCCTGGCAAATACCGCATTGCTGGCACATCCAGAGCCAACGGCCCGTATAGTGCTCACCACTGACGCTTCAGATGTGGCCATAGGGGCTGTCGTGGAGCAGCGCGTTGCCGGGGCTTGGCAGCCGCTCTCCTTTTTCAGCAGGACTTTGCACGACAGTGAACGTAAATACAGCGCGTTGGACAGAGAGTTGCTGGCTCTCCACCTGGCCATTCGCCACTTCCAGTTCTGGCTGGAAGGGCGCAGTTTCACCGCGTTCGTTGACCACAAGCCGCTAACGTTCACGATGGCCAAGGTTTCAGAGCCGTGGTCGGGCTGGCAGCAGAGACAGCTGGCCGCGATCTCAGAGTTTACTACCGATATTCAGCATGTGTCGGACAAACTGAATGTAGTGGCAGACTGCCTCTCGCGCACCGTGGTGGCCCCGGTCTGCGTGGGGATAGATTACGCAGCCATGGCCACGGAGCAGGTTAGTGATGCGGACGTGCGCGCTCTCCAGTCTGGACCAACAGGGTTAAGGATGGAGAGCAGGGTGCTGCAGGATGGCATGCCCCCCCTAATCTGCGATGTCTCCACGGGTCGCCCACGTCCCATGGTCCCGGCTGCATGGCACCGCCGCGTGTTTGAGTCGGTTCACTCTTTGGCCCACCCAGGAGTGCGCGCGTCGGTCAAAATGGTAGGAGAGAAATTTGTGTGGCCGAGCCTTCGCAAACAAGTGAAAGAGTGGGCGGCAGCCTGCATGGCGTGCCAACGAGCCAAAGTACACAGACACACGAAGGCTCCCTTGGAGCTGTTTTGCATTCCGGCTAAGAGGTTCGACCATGTCCACGTGGACCTCGTGGGCCCCCTCCCACCATCACAGGGGTACACGCACCTCCTGACAATGGTGGACCGCACCACGCGCTGGCCAGAAGCGGTTCCACTGGCGGCAATCACGGCCGAGGAGGTGGCGCGTACGTTTTTAACAGCATGGGTGGCGCGTTTTGGAGTCCCGTCGGACATTACGTCCGACAGAGGCCCTCAATTTGTTTCCGAACTCTGGTCAACAATGGCCCGCAGCCTGGGTGTCACAATTCACCACACAACTGCGTACAATCCACAGGCTAATGGGTTATGCGAACGTTTTCATAGATCATTGAAAGCGGCTCTCGGGGATTCACTGACGGATGCAAATTGGGTAGACAAGCTACCGTGGGTTTTATTGGGGTTACGTTCCGCGCCTAAAGAGGATCTGGAAGCTTCCCCGGCAGAACTCATTTTTGCGCAACCACTCCGGCTGCCCGGGGAGTTTCTGCCAGATAATCCCTCGCCGGGCAGCTCCCCATCTCAGCTGTTGCAGCGTAGCATAGACACAAGCACGCTGCTGGGCCCTGCCCACCACAGTTTTCCGTGCGTTTTTGTGCCTAAAACTTTGAAAAACGCGGAGTTCGTGTTTGTCAGACACGACGCCCACCGCCCTCCATTGCGCCCACCCTATGATGGACCGTTCAGAGTGCTGGAAACAGGGGATAAGCATTTTTTGCTAGATTTGGGGGGTAGGAGGGAAAAGATTGGCATAGACAGACTCAAACCCGCTTTCGTGGTGGCGGACGAGCAAGTGCTGTTGGCGAGGGCCCCTCGGCGTGGAAGACCCCCACGGAGAGCTCCCCAGAGAAAAGATTCCCCAGAGCACCCACACGGACAGACAAAAAGTTTTCCCCCCCAAACATCAACCCCCCAGCATGACAGCGTCGCGGAGGCAGTGAATCCTGGTTACAGCAGATACGGGAGAAGACTGAAGCCCAAGCAGCATGTGGATTGATGTTTAATGGTTCTATCACAGCATACGGACTGTTATTCTATTGTTCTATCCAAGATGCTCGAGGGGGTGGTATGGCGGCACATGGGGAGAGCATAATTGTGTAACATCTTAGACAAGAACAAAGAGCAGAGGTTCCCTGGTGAGATAACAGGGAGGTGTGAAGGATGAATGAAGTGAATGCAATGTGACCTTTTGTGTGTTAGAAGCTTCTAGAGGAATGCCATGTTATTTAAGAGAAGAGTCTCTGCTGAGATGTCATTCTGTCTATGCTTCTTGTGTGAGATGTGTAATAAATCGTCTGAGCCAAATCCGCCTCTTTATTTACATGCTCCACAATAACCTTTTCCTTGTTTTTTCCATTTTTTTAACAAATGTAGTTTTTTTCCACTTATATCTTAAACTTTTTTGCATGTTTGTGTTTTTCCTCAGACTTACATATTTTCTCTCATTAACATTTATTGTCATAAATTCAAATTCAAACGTTTATTTCAAACTCAGGGTTCATATTAAATGCAGAACTAAAACGTGTAGAAAACAAAAGTATATACAGATCAGCAGTCACTCGGCGCTCTTGTAACAACAATAACATACAATATTGAACTCAGTATAAAATAGAACGCCACCACTTCCAAATGCTGGAGTGAAGTGTGAGTGACGAGTTGACAATTGCTGATATAAGATGATTGTTACATGTCAGCAACCTTCTCATAAAACTGTAAGCATTCTTTCGTATCAACTCGCAAATGGACGGAATGTTCAAGGACACAAACATCTTGCTTGCACTCGACCTACGAGGTATATCTAACAACGTTCTTAGGGAGTTATTATATGCAATGCGGATTTTGTTCCTAACAGCAACATTGCTATTAAACCATAAAGGCGAGCAATACATTGAGGTACAGAAGGTCTTGAACAGCATACATTTAACATCAGGAGAACATCTATGGAAATTTCGCAACAGTAAATTTGTTTGAGCAGAGTTTCCTGAGTTGCCTGTTACAATCAACATTGGTCTTATCAGATTCAATCCACACACCTAGGTATTTGACTTTTTCAACAAAGTTCAAGCTATTACTACAAAGTGGCATAACAGGGTTCGAAGTATTGACACCCTTCGGTTTGAAAGCCATACACATAGATTTAGTACAGTTGAACAAGATGTCATTTTTTTCACCAAATTTCTCACATTCCGAGAGGAGATGTTGCATCGCTGCAGTAGACAAACTTAACAAACAGAGATCATCAGCATAGAAAATGTGATTTAACAGTGCACCATTAATGGAGCCGCCCACATTAGTATTGTTCAACATTACACTGAGATCATCAACATAGACATTAAACAACAAGGGTGACAGTATACCACCTTGTTTAACACCACTGGTCACATGAAATTTGGATGAGGTAACATTGCCCCACCTAACAACCATAGACTGCCTTCTGTACCAGTATAACAGGATGCTAACAATGTAAATGGGAATACCTTGATCGATCAGTTTTCTAAACAAACACCAGTGGTTAATCCTATCAAAAGCTTTGCTAGCATCTAAAAACGTAGCACAGACACTAGTGGATTGGCTTCTGAAATAGTCAACAAATTCATGGAGTAGGTAAACAGCCTTATCAGTTGAATGGGCTGACTGGAAACCAAACTGATTGTCGTTTGTCCACAGATAATCTTCAATTCTGTTCAGAATTAAACCCTCTAACAATTTAGATATAACATTTGCAATAACCATAGGTCTGTAGTTGTTCATATCAGACAGACTGACACACTTGTTTTTCACCAAGGGAATAATAACAGAGTCCATCAACATATCTGGCATGTAACCATGAACAAACATACAGTTAAAACACAATGACAACAGAATACACAAATTGAAATCAGCACTGATGAGGCATTCACTGGTGAGACAATCAGGGCCAGCTGATTTGCCTTTCTTGAGAACTTAAGTAAATAAATAAATTTGCAGCATTTTTTTCATAAAGGTGCAACTTTTTTCATAAATCAGAAACTATTATTTTTTTATGGGAAAAGGGATCCATAATTGCAGACCCCTCAATATGGCTCTTTTTAAAAATACTTTAAACAACTAAATATTTATGGCTGCAGTGCTTGTCAGATTTAACAGTGCACATTACAAGTTTAAGATAGTGGTCATAAAGTCTTTCAACAGGTGTGAACCTGTTCTGCTTTTCTAACTCGGTGGTCTTTAAAATAAAGGAAAACAAATGCCTTGTTTTATAGGAACAATGCAAAGTGTTTTTTAAAGTCTATTAATGGTTATATTTAGCTGGGAATTAATGCACTTAGTTCAAAGAATTATAGGCTGGAAATCTTTCAAAACAAGGACTATGTTCACTCGTAATTATTAATCTAGCAAAGGACTGAATATGAAGTCTCTGTTGCAGAAGAGACCTCAACTAAACCTTTGATCATAAAACAATAAGAACCTTAACCTAGATTGTTGCCATATTGTGTCCTTGGCTTAAAGGCAAATGAAGACAATGAATCCTGGAGCATTTAATATAATCTAATTTTCCAGGTAATTTAGAGAAAGGAATTCTCTGTGGTTAAAGTGCTTTCAGTCCTAACAGGTGAAATCCCACCAGACCCCAAAAAACAAACCTATGCAAATTCAGTCAACCAATTCTGTAGCTATGAGCTTCTAAGTGGGGACAGATTTAAAAAGATTTTTGCCCATGATAACTCTTGAAAGTGTTATCTTTAAGTGAGTGACCTATATGATGCGTTTCCTCTAACTGATGCACAAGAGTCAAGTATGAGGTAAGGGGTGCTCTGTAGACCATGAAGAAATGCTGTCTAGTTGGATGCCAGTAGCTAAACCGGTTGAACCTGGACTCAGCATGGGTCTTACAAATATTTCATATCATAGCCTCTTTCAGAAAATACTTGGAGGCAGTCTATCTGCATCAGACTCTAGACATGGTGGCTCCTTTAAAAAATAAAAAGTCTAATCAGAGATTTCTGACTCCTTGGTTCAATACAGAAACTCACAGCTTAAAACAGAAGCTCTCAATTGGAAAGAAACAGCATTCAACTAAACTAATGAAGTTTATTTAGCTTGGAGAAATCAGCTTCTATTTTATAAAAAATCTCATAGGAAAGCTAGAGCAACTTATTATTCTGCATTAATAGACGAGAACATGAATAATCCCAGGTTTCTTTTCAGCCCTGCAGCCAGGCTGACAAAGGTCAAGGTCAAGGTATCTTTATTGTCCCCACGGGGTAATTTGGTTTACACCCAGCAGAAACAAAGAAACATATAACAGTACAATACGACAACTGAAAAACAAAAAATCCAAAAGTCAACAAGTCAGATACAGTTTCATCATTAAATAGTGCCATTTACTAAGTTAACAGCAGCAGGAATAAATGATCTTTTGAACCCATTTGTCGTGTTAAAAAGTCCATAAGCCAGCTAATCAGGCCAGTATCAGTGTTAAAAAGCCTCCTCAACTCAAAAAGTCAGGACTCTGTCAAACCTAGTGGAGTTTACAAGTCAGGACTTTATGAACTTCTTCAACAATAACATTTCATCTTTAAAAATCAGTCAGATCCTTTCCCTCATCTATCTATAAATACAGCATATCTCTGTGTGGGTGTCTGGCTGTCTGTCTGTCTGTCTGTCTATGTGTTCCTCAGATTTTTCACAAACCATTTCACAAACCAAATCATCCTCTGGCTTCTAGGAGTGTGGGCGGGGTTTTGGATTGACTCTGTACTGATTGGATAATATGCTGCATCACGAACAGTCACCAGAGCGCTCGGTAAACAAAACAGGGAAGTGAAAAGCAACAAATTTGACTAGAAAAAGAGATTATTGAAGATTTAATGCTTAAAAAATTATACTATAATGTTGCTGTGATTGCGTAGCTCTAAAGGATAAGTCAGCATACAGTGGGGAAAAAAAGTATTTAGTCAGCCACCAATTGTGCAAGTTCTCCCACTTAAAAGATGAGGTCTCCAATTTTCATCATAGGTTTACCTCAACTATGAGAGACAAAATGAGAAAAAAAAAATCCAGAAAATCACATTGAAGGATTTTTAATGAATTAATTGGTAAATTCCTCGGTAAAATAAGTATTTGGTCAATAACAAAAGTTCATCTCAATACTTTGTTATATACCCTTTGTTGGCAATGACAGAGGTCAAACGGTTTCTGTAAGTCTTCACAAGGTTTTCACACACTGTTGCTGGTATTTTGGCCCATTCCTCCATGCAGATCTCCTCTAGAGCAGTGATGTTTTGGGGCTGTCGCTGGGCAACACGGACTTTCAACTCCCTCCAAAGATTTTCTATGGGGTTGAGATCTGGAGACTAGCTAGGCCACTCCAGGACCTTGAAATGCTTCTTACGAAGCCACTCCTTCGTTGCCCGGGCGGTGTGTTTGGGATCACTGTCATGCTGAAAGACCCAACCATGTTTCATCTTCAGTGCCCTTGCTGATGGAAGGAGGTTTTCACTCAAAATCTCACGATACATGGCCCCATTCATTCTTTCCTTTACACGGATCAGTCGTCCTGGTCCCTTTGCAGAAAAACAGCCCCAAAGTATAATGTTTTCACCCCCACACTTCACAGTAGGTATGGTGTTCTTTCTCCTCCAAACACGACAAGTTGAGTTTTTACCAAAAAGTTCTATTTTGGTTTCATCTGACCATATGACATTCTCCCAGTCCTCTTCTGGATCATCCAAATGCTCTCTAGCAAACTTCAGACGGGCCTGGACATGTACTGGCTTAAGCAGGGGGACACGTCTGGCACTGCAGGATTTGAGTCCTTGGCGACGTAATGTGTTACTGATGGTAGCCTTTGTTACTTTGGTCCCAGCTCTCTGCAGGTCATTCACTAGATCCCCCCATGTGGTTCTGGGACTTTTGCTCACCGTTCTCGTGATCATTTTGACCTCACGGGGTGAGATCTTGCGTGGAGCTCCAGATCAAGGGAGATTATCAGTGGTCTTGTATGTCTTCCATTTTCTAATAATTGCTCCCACAGTTGATTTCTTCACACCAAGCTGCTTACCTATTGCAGATTCAGTCTTCCCAGCCTGGTGTAGGTCTACAATTTTGTTTCTGGTGTCCTTTGACAGCTCTTTGGTCTTGGCCATAGTGGAGTTTGGAGTCTGACTGTTTGAGGTTGTGGACAGGTGTCTTTTATACTGATAACGAGTTCAAACAGGTGCCATTAATACAGGTGACGAGTGGAGGACAGAGGAGCCTCTTAAAGAAGAAGTTACAGGTCTGTGAGAGCCAGAAATCTTGCTTGTTTGTAGGTGACCAAATACTTATTTTACCAAGGAATTTACCAATTAATTCATTAAAAATCCTTCAATGTGATTTTCTGGATTTTTTTTTTCTCATTTTGTCTCTCATAGTTGAGGTATACCTATGATGAAAATTGGAGACCTCTCTCATCTTTTAAGTGGGAGAACTTGCACAATTGGTGGCTGACTAGATACTTTTTTGCCCCACTGTATGTGGAGAACACGATGTGCACGGGTGCGCTGGGGGTGGGGGGGCAGCAGCCAGATCGCCTTACCGCAGTCCTTTGCAGGGAGACAAGCCCAGCTTGCCCAGTTAATGGGAGTCTCGGCTGCTGCTTCACCCGTGTGCCACCGCTGTCCTTTGCGGTGGACCGCACCACGATTGTGGAATGGAATGGCCAGATCAATTACACATCATATCTGGACACATATGCACACTTTGACTAAACGACGACCATAACAAAAAACGCCCAAATAACGAAATAAATCATTTTTTAATTTACTGACAAGTGGGCAACACTGATGCAACAGTTGCAGCCAAATGGGCAATTCTTGCTGTGTATAATAATGTTCAATGTTTTGTACTTATAATACTGCTAAAATATAAAATGATGCATTACAATGGGTCTCAAATATTTGTAAAAATGTCCTGTTATAGTACTCCATGAGTTTATCAACAATACACTATAAACTACACATATAAACTAAAACAATTATGACTGAACAGCTCCCATTCCCCAAAGTGTAAGACGCAACACATGAAAATAAGTCATAAAAGATCACACAAATAAGTCTGACAAATAAACAAGGGTTCTTTTAAACAGTTGCTAATATTGGATGTCCCATTCATTTTCAATATTTCTGTTATTAATATTCACACAATCAAATAAATCTTGGTGTTCAGTCCCTTTTATATTTGTCAAAGTCTAACATGTGTGGTTGCCTACATATAGGCTACACCTCTTTGTATTCCACTTTCAAACACAACCTACATTTAGGCCTGTAAAGCCTGATTGGTTTACCTGTTTTTAGACAAGAATACTTACTTTCTATGACTTGTTTTACACTAGTCAATTTAAATACAGCAATTACAATTCCTTCAACTGACATTCATCTGGACCTGTTTACTCCAATTGACCTTTAAGAGTTTGCTAAAATAATTTACTCATTCAAGCCATCAACTTGTCTATTAGACCCCATTCCTGAGAGATTACAGTATTTATGAGGGGGCTGAAAAATTCATAGTGGTCAAATTTGACCTAATGTGGTTTATTTCTCAACATAGTCTCCCCTTCGGTCCACAAACTTCTTCCATCGTTGTTGCAGCACTTGGATCCCTGCAGTTGAAAAATAAACCACGTGTTCAAATTTGACCACTATGAATTTACCCCTGCCCCCCGTATGTTATGAAAGTGCTTCCATTTATTAGTAACTCTGTTCTTCAAATGATTATTTTTTCATTAACATTAGGCCACATACCACAGGCTTTTTAAAATCACTGTAATTAAACCACTACTTAAAAGCCATCACTTGATCCAGGAGTTTTAGCTATCTATAGACCAATTTCTAATCTGTCTTTTATTTCAGAAATCTTAGAAAGAGTTGCTGCTACTCAGTTAATCGACCAGTTGCAGGGAAACAGTTTATTTGAAGAGTTTCAATCAGGGTTTGGAATTCACCATAACATTGCAACAACTTCAGTGAAGGTTGCTCACAGTCTTCTGACAGGATCTGATAATGGACTTGTTTCTCTACTTGTCCTTTAGACCTTAGTGCAGCTTCTGATACTATCAATCATAACACTGATATGTTTATCTATGTTTATTGGTAATTCTGAGGACCCTATTATTGTTGTTCTTCTTCTCTCAGTTACTGGCGAATAGCAAGCAACTGAAAGGTGCATACCGCCACCTACTGTACAAGAGTGTGTAACATTATGTCATTTGAGCCCGACCCCGAGCCTGTTGCTATGAAGCATCATCATCACTCTATATATCCATCCATCTTCTTCTGCTTAATCCTTTTCGGGTCGCGGGGGGTGGGGGGTGGGGGCTGGAGCCTATCCCAGCATCTTTGGGCGAGAGGCAGGGTACACCCTGGACAGATCGCCAGTCCATCGCAGGGCCAACACAGAGAGACAGACAACCATTCACTCTCATAGTCATACCTAAGGACAATTTAGAATCCCCAGTTTGATGCCAGTTAACCTAACTTGCATGTTTTTGGCATGTGGGAGGAAACCAGCGAAATCCTGGAGTAAACCCACGCAGACACGGTGATATATATAATTCAAGAAGTCACGACCATAGGACTCGCTAAAAGATCATAGGATCACCTATGATGTCTACATGATGTCTATATGACATCATAGAATAGTGATTCAAAAAAATCTGTGTGTGTGTCTGTGTGTGATCAAAGGCAGGCATCAGTGAACGAGTGCTGACGTGCTTGCTTACATCCTTGCTTATACCTGCTTTCTACGGGCATGCAGAAATACTTGCTTATACTTGGTTTCGATGGGCATGCACAGGTAGGCACTAGTTATGACTAAATAAACCACAATTGCAGCACTCTAGTATTCCTGGTACTGAATAAAGACAATGAAAACACTATTTATCTGATGCTTAACGAGTGAAGTACGTGGCGGTAATGCACCTGTAAGCTGGTTGCCAACCACCAATCAAATCTAAAAGAAGAAGAAGAAGAAGAACTTTATATAAATTTTCTAACTGCTGAAGAACACAAATTTGCATCAAAATTCCATTATCTTCACATAAAAATGAGGTCTTTCTTTCAAGTAAAACAAGGACAAATATTAAACTTTTGTTGTTGTATATAATGATAACTTCACAATTAAAACTCTCTTGACTAGAAAACATATTTGCATTTACTAAAATAAATCATAATTGCTTTCAGCCAAACTGTAGCAAAACTTCTGTATACATTAGGGGCCCGTATGGCTTTAATTTCTTGCTATTCAGCACTCTTTTTTTGCCTATCGTTTATGAACATTAAAAGGTACATCAGGGTTGTTTATCCTGATGAATAAATAGTGATAGTATAACTAAAAAAAACACAATTGGTAGGCAAATATTAAAATTCCAGTACATTTTACATTAAGTTACTGTCACTGCATAATAATACAAGAGCACTTTGAGGCGAGAGCAATATCCACTGCCTCTGTTTTCTTTGAGGAGCCCAATACTTACTGACGGAGAGCAGTTTTCAGCTTTTCAATATAATTACTGTGGCAGAACCAAATTACAATAGCCCATCATCCACAAATACACAACAAAGTATACAACCCATAGTTGTAGGTCAGGATCCCAAGATGAACCCATGTAGCAAGTATGGTGAACCTAGAGAGCTTTACATGTTCTATAGTAAGAGATCCCAAGGAGTGCCAACCTTGACCTTTGACCTTTGACCCCAAACCCATAGTCAGAGGTTATGGTCTCAGAGTGAACCTGTGTACCAAGTTTGGTGACCCTAACTTTACTTGTACAATAATAAGGCATAAGAAATGTTAACCTTGACCTTTGACCTTTTGACCCCAGACTCATAGTCAGAAGTCAGGATCCCAAGGTGAACCTGTGCAGCAAGGTTGGTGACCCTAGGTTTCTTTGTTGTTGAGATATAATTTATAAGCCATTTTGATGTTGACCTTTGACCTTGCAATCCCAAAACCAAAGCCACACTTGAGGATCACAGGGTGAATCTGTGTACTAAGTTTGGTGACCCTAACTTTACTTGTTTTATAGTAATAATGCAAATGGAATGTTAACCTTGACCTTTGATCTTTTGACCCTAAACCCATAGTCAAGAGGTCAGGGTCCCAAGGTGAACCTGTGTACCAGGTTTGGTGACCTTAGCTTTACTTGTTTTATAGTAATAGAAAATGTAACATTCACCATAATGCAACTGCAATGTTAACTTTGAACTTTGACTTTTGACCCCTTGACCCCAAACTCGGGATGTTAATGATTAATTGATTTTCGATTAATTGTTGATAAGAATTTAGTCGACTAAATTAATTTAGTTGTTAATTAGAAGAAGAAGAAGCCATCTCTGTTGTCATTCAGGCCATACAGCCAATCCTGTACAGCAGAACAAAATTGTGTTTCTCCTATCTACAATGTTAATCACATCTAGAATCAGAGGGGTCGCTGCCATGCAAGGTGCCGCCACAAACAACTTCTCCTTCCCCCATTCTGTTATGCTGAGCACCAAACTAGAAGGCAAGAAGTACCATTTTTTATGGTCTTTGGTATGAACCAGCTGGGACTTGAACCCCCAATCTCCCGGTTATGGGGCAGATGCTCTACCAACTAGGCCACCACTCAACATACAACAGATGAGGCAGCTCAATTTATTTTCCTGTTAAAACAGTCTACCAGTGCATCTCAGTAAATTAGAACATGAAAGTTTTTTTTAATATAATTAAAAAAATAAATTTATGATATTGGTAATAGTTTTTAAAATAAATAAAAAATCATGACATTTGTAATTTACTGAGATGTACCAGCACATAGTACACGCTATACAGTGCAAAATTTGTTAAACTACATAAAAATGCCATTGTCTGTAGTAAAAAAAATAGCAGATAGTACAATAAATCATTGAGGAATATGATGTTCATGTTTTATTTACTATATGAAAAAACAGCAACTTTTTATATGTTAAGATACACCATATTGTACCGAGGGAAATTCAGATTCTCAGGAAAAACGTTGCTTATCAATTAATCATTAATCGATTGATAAGCTGAATCAATTACCAATTAATGAATTAATCGATAACTTGCATCCCTACCCCAAACCCATAGTTAGGTGAGGGTGTATGTCATCCAAGATGTGTATTAGATACAACTACTGTATTGATTTGAAAAGCCTAATAATTTGTTTCAGTCATTATTGTGTTTAGAAGATTTATGGAAAAATCTGACCTCTGATCTCAAGGTCATCCGATGAGAGTGAAATTGCAATATACCCATCATCAGAGTATATCAAACCATGCTACCAAATTTCAAAACAATCAGAACACGACTTCCGGTCTGGACACCATGGTGATAGCAGCTTAACGCTGAAGCTCCCAGACCCGATCCAGGATAATACCTTGAAAATCAGATTTAACGGATTTTTGGAAGAGTGAAAATCAAAAGACAGTCATAATGCCTAAAGGAAAACAGAAGAAATCGACAATTACCAAGCCAGCACACGCATCGGCCGGAGAATCTGATCTGGAGGATTTCCATTCAGAAGACGAGGAGCTGAATGAAGCTAGCAGCAAGGTTAGCTTAAAAATGGTACTTAAGGAATTAAGACGATTTCGCCGAGAGTGTTGGGCCGAATTTCGTGAAATCAAAGATAAAATAAAAAGGACAAACAGCAGAGTGGACCAGGCCGAGGACCGAATCTTGGAAGCAGAGCAAAGAATAAAAGGGCTGGAAGATACCGTGCTGGAACTACACAAACGCCAGTCAAGATTGGAGGCTAAGCTAACTGACCAAGAAGGAAGACTAAGAAGAGATAACATAAGAATTCATGGTCTGAAAGAAGGAGTCGAGGACGGTTTCACCACAATGGCGGCATGCGTGGAGTCCTTACTGAGAGAAAAGTTGGATATTCCCCATACCACTGACTTGAAGATAGAAAGGGCGCACTGTACATTAGCCCCTAGGCCGGCGGCGGAAGCGCCTCCAAGATCGGTGGTGGTGAAGTTCTCCAACTCCAAAATAAAAGAAGAGGTTGTAAGACTGGCTTGGCAGAAAAAAGGATTTATGCACCAAGAGAGAAAAGTTTTCGTGGAACACGACTACGCTCCGGAGGTCCTTAAAAAGCGTCGGGAATACAACGACGCTAACAAGGTACTATGAGAGAAGAAACTGTGCTTTCAGACTCCATTCCCAGCGAAGCTGCGGGTTTTTTATGGCGATGAGACGTGTCTCTACAACTCGGCGGAAGAAGCAACCACGGATATGGCGAGAAGAGGACTCCCGGTAACGGTGTATAAACCCGCAGCAGACCCGATCGAAAGAATCAAGGCTCAAATGTGGTCCACACAGAGGCCCTCAAAATCCACAGGCCAGCAGCGGGAAACCCAGCGCCAGAGCTACAAGGAAAAACTGGCAGTTTACAGGAGGAAATAACGATATTTTTAGTCAATCTGCGCATCCAACCCTCCTCCTACAAGGTAACAAACATTAAAGGAGATGCAGAATCAGCAAGTGGTAAAGCATTTTATGGAACAGACATAATATTAGAAACAAATAAGTCTTAAAAAAAAAAAAAAAAACTTGTTAAAATAGAAATGTGACAATGAACCACATGATCTCTCCACACTAACAAATACTGTATTAACGTGACTGTTTGCTGTGATGGTGGTGGGAGGTTGCTCACAATTTCATAGGGTATAGGCATTAAAAAAAAAAATCATTACAAGTTTGGATTGGGATCTGAAATTCATGTTAAAAACATGGGACAACTTACAGGGGTAAGAGAGGGCCCTCAGCACATAACGGAATCTGAGGAATTTCCCTCAGAGCCAACACACCATCAAGGCTCTTCTAAGGTCACTAAAAAGACCTCAGCTCAGGAAGATCTTTTGTCAGTTTTTTGTTTTAAAGTTTTATATTCTATGTTCTTAATGTTTTTTTATGTTCTTAATGTTCTTTCAGTTTCTGAGTAGCATAAAAGAGGGCCACCACACTGTTATACTAAATAAGACAACACAATGGAGAAACAGGGTGTAACCAAAATAATCTCATATAATGTAAAAGGGATCCTGAATCCAGTTAAAAGATCCAAGATTCTAGGCAAAATGAAAAAAGACAAAGCAGAAATAATATTTTTACAGGAAACCCACCTAACAGAAGTGGAGCACACTAAACTCAATAGACAAGGGTTTAAAATGATCTCTTCATCTTCATATAAGTCAGGGAGGAGGAGGGGGGTAGCGACATTGAGCTCAACCAAAACTATATTTGAAAAAAAATCAGAACACAAAGATAAAGATGGGAGATACAGTATGGTACTTGGGCGGCTAGAGGGAGAAGATATCACCCTGCTGAATGTATATGCACCTCCAGGGGCTAACTGGAAATTTTATAAAAATGTATTTGACCTAATGATAACTAAAGCCCAAGGTTTAGTGATATGTGGTGGAGACTTCAATCTAAGACTGAACCCATACTGGGATGCATCAGGTAATTCTCCACATCAAAATAACACTCAAAGTAGAAAAACTCGGATGCTACTAAAAGAAATGGGAATCTGTGACGTGTGGAGGGAATTCAACCCCAGTGTAAAAGATTATACATTTTACTCAGCACCACATTCATCATACTCAAGGATTGACTATTTTTTTATGTTTAAAGTCCAAATGTCACGTAATTTTTTTTTCCAAATGCCAACGAATTTTGATAAAATACACATAGCTTAAACCAAATATTCATACCGGAGACCATATCACCCACCCGTATTTACATAATTGCACAAAATACACCAGGCGAAGGCCCCGCCTTGCTCGCTGGCTTGTGACAGCCAATCCAGACCGCGGCCATGTTTTTGACGTCACAAATTTAACCCTGGCTGCCCTGCCGTATCCACATTCACACTTATCAACATTGGACAATCATGACGGAAAGTGACAGCGATTGTGAACAAATTAGTTTAGTTTTGTCCTCTGGTGAATCGGACTTGGAATTCAGGGAAGACGACACCCCAGATACTGATGACAGTGGTTCAGACAGTGACAGAGGCATAGAACCTTACAGGTTCGAGCCGTCCGAGACAGAATCAAATGCTTTGTCTGATGACAACAGTTCCGACGATGACCAGAGAGCAGAACCAGTGGAAAATGTCATTGAATTGGACATTAATTGCCTCCAGAATGTTGAATGGTAAGCCAAAAGAAATCTGTGATGCTTAATAAATTAACTATAACCACCGGCAAAATTGGGAAGCCGAAGGGGGTCTGTCGAGGGTGCCCCATAAATATCGATTTTTCGGAAGCCATTATTATGACGATACAGTGGGGCGCTAGCTTACAGTAGAACCCTTTCTTTCCTCATTCAGTTGTAGCAACAAAATCAAGGATAAAATGGAAGTAATTGTGGAAAATGACTTGTATTAACATCCCCAGGATCGTGTGTATAGGGCCATAACCAGGAATGTTCCTTTCTCACTGTAGATGAATTAGAAATCTAGCTTGTTGTTTTGTACGCCAGCTTCAAGGTTTGATAACTAGAAATAATTGGGAAAAAACTATGTCTCTAGCACATGGCACTTCATGGTGAGGGCTTGAAAGTTCTATTAATAAACAAAGACAACATGAATAATGCAATGGATCTTTTCACTTTATTTTACATGAGTTCTGCATTTATGAGGTGGATATGGTGTAAATAATATGGACAGGATGTGAACACATTGTTGAATATTACATATATTATATTGTTACAAAATTTATAAAAGCTCACAATTGCAATATCAACAAACCTGTACTTACAATATCAACAAACAAGCATATTTATGTATACATGCATTCAGAAAATATTTGCAAATTCTTGTACTTGAATTTTTCAATAGGTGCATCTGTGAGTGTTGCCAAGCAATGCCAACAGTGGAGGAGAGCCGCTGCTGTCAAGAAATTGACCAGATCAGAATGAGAATGAATGCGCACACCTGTCAAGTGATACGTTTTCGCCGTATTTTAATACGGGGAAAATGCAATTTTAACAAATACGGGCGTATTGCCATTTCTGTACGCCCAAAAGAAAAATATACGGGAAAAAAAATTATTGAGTGTGTTGAGGAACACGTTGTGTGTGTGACCCCCACAGCTAGGGGGCTGGCAGAGCGCTCAGCGTGAGCTATTCTCACAACAATGAGAAGTGTGGACTCAATCATTAGGCTGATGGCCGGGGCGGGCAAAGCGCTCAGCGTGAGCTATTATCACTACAGTTAGAAGTGTGGACTCAATCATTAGGCTGATGGCCTCACACTTTCGACTGTCCTGCGGCTCCGGAACAGAGAGGAATCGCCTTCCAAATCCAGAATTCTGCTTTTTTTATTTTGAGCAGGACGCTGAGTTGTGTTGTTATTGTCAAATATCCATGAATCCTTAAAATATTTGACAATAACAACACGAATTACATTTAAAACATTTCCCAGAAAAGTGTCCCTTATTACCCAGCCGTCCCTTATAGCCCCGTTTTACGGTGCCATCCAGCAATACGATAGATGATTTATTTCTAAGGGTAAAATTGTTGGTCGTTGTTACGTTGGTAACGAGGGGTAACTAAGAACAAAAATAGTGATTGCCTTCCACAAACAAAGGAAAAAAAACTGTCTATGTATTAAAAATATGCGGTGCCTCTTCCAGTCTCCATATAAACAATCAATCGGGATACCCCAAGCATCAAACTAAGGTACAATCTGTTTCGTCACTTCCGCCTTCTTCCCCAGGCGATTCCGGGGGCCGTGAGTAGGAACGTCAGGCCAAACGCGGCAGTTTTAAATTAACGAATGTTCCGGCGTTACTGAAGCATATGCACCGAGACCCGAATGGATCGGTTCCCTTTTATATCTAGTTTCAAGACATTTTAAGGACCCTATTACGTGACATTTGGACTTTAATAGAGACATTGGAATAAAAACATGTAAAATAGGACTGACGGATCTCTCTGACCACAGTCCGATCTATATGGGCTTAAGTATCCAAAAATACACAAATAATACATTTTCTTGGAGGTTAAATTCAAATGTGCTGAAAGGACCACTGAAAGATGAATTGGAATCAGATATTCTCAGATATTTGGAAGAAAATGATAATGGAGAAGTATCCCCTTTAATACTGCGGGACGCATGCAAAGCTGTAATAAGGGGAAAGATTACCCCAAAACTGGCAATCCAAAAGAAAATGAGACAAGAAAAACTAATCACATTAGAGTCAGAACTTAAGAACCTAGAAAAAGAGCACAAAGATAACACTCATTCTAATGACTTGCTCAAAATTAAGGAAATTAAAAAACAAATAAATGAGATCTACACAATAGAAATCCAGAAGAAACTTACATTTCTGAAACAAAAATACTATGAAACAGGCAGCAAATCGGCAAAATTGCTAGCCTATAAATTGAGGAAACAACAAACGGAGAGAGCAATCTACAAAATCAGAGACCCAGTATCAAAGGAAATAAAATTTAGAATTCAGGATATTCTTAAAAGCTTCAAGAACTACTATAAGAACTTGTACTCCCTCAAAAAACATAAAAACGCATCCGAAACATTCCTAAACACACTAAACCTTCCCCAACTTACTGAGTCACAAAATAAAACACTACTGTCAGAAATACAACCTAAAGAATTAGAAAAAGCAATTATGAAACTTAAAGCTAACAAATCTCCAGGAACAGATGGCTATACAGCAGAGTGGTACAAAACCTTTAAACAGCAACTATCTCCTCTCCTCCTGAAAACATTTAACTATGTCCTCCACTCAGGGGAACCCCCCCCCCCCACCGGAGAGAAGGGGTCATTGCAGTCATACCTAAACCTGAAAAGGATAAACTAGACTGCTCCAACTACAGACCAATCAGTGTGTTAAATCAGGACTATAAGCTTTTTACCACTATCCTTGCCAAAAGGCTAGAAAATATACTGACAGACTTAATTCATTTAGACCAAACAGGTTTTATAAGACAAAGACAGACACAAGACAGCATTAGACGCACTTTACACATAATTCATCATATAAAAAAATATAACTTAAATGCATCCATATTGGGATCAGATGCTGAAAAAGCATTTGATTCGGTTGACTGGTCTTTCCTATATAGAATCTTATCCAGTTTCAATTTTCATAACAACTTCGTTAGAACTATCCAGGCATTATATAAAAAACCAACAGCTAAAATAAGGATTAACGGTAAATTATCATCATCTTTTGAACTGGAAAGAGGATGTCGTCAGGGCTGCCCCTTGTCTCCACTGCTCTTTGCAATCTTCATAGAACCTCTGAGTCAATGGATAAGACAGAATCAAAAAATTCGAGGTATTACATTTGGTCAGAAGGAACACAAAATAGCACTCTTTGCTGATGACATTTTAATATACCTGGGGCAGCCGGACACCTCTTTTCCAGAACTAATCTCAGTTTTTTCAGAGTATGGAGATCTATCGGGGTACGAATTAAACATGCATAAAACCCAAGTTTTAACATTCAACTATGACCCAAATCAATATTTACTAAGCAAACTCAAAACTAACTGGGAGATGGAATCTATGAAATATCTGGGGGTCAATATCCCAAAACAACTCAACAAAATTATAACACTAAACTATGATCCACTGATGGCAAAAATAAAATCTGATCTAGCCAGATGGAATATGATACCATTCTTGGGTACCTTACAAAGAATTGAAACAGTCAAAATGAATATACTTCCACGTCTTCTATACCTTTTCCAAACAATACCGGTAGAACCTCCCAAAAAACATGGCAAGAACTGGACAGAAGGATCTCAAGATTCATATGGCAGGGCAAGAGACCTAGAATCAGATATAGAACCCTACAGCTAAACAAAGGCAAAGGTGGGCTCGCGCTGCCAAATATCAGGGACTATTTTAAAGCCGCACAAATTAAAACTTTAGTAGAGATATGTAACCCAGTCTACACTGCACAATGGAAGGAGATGGAATGCCAAATAACAAGTGACATCCCCCTACAGGCGATAATAGGGAACAATGCCTTACCTAAACTTTTGAATAACACTAACCTGTGGATAGAGACCCCGCTAAAAATTTGGTTTAAGATAGTCAGAGAGAATCAAACTAAAGAACCCTATCGATTACTGCAATGGATTGCCTATGATCAAGACTTTACTCCTAATAAAACAGACACTAGATTTAAAAAGTGGAAAGAGAACGGACTGATAAAATATTACGATGAAGAGGATGATAAAATAAAGGCAGCGTTGGATTTTTAAATAGCTTTATTATCGCCCGCCTTCATCAGAACTCGGCTGCAGCCCATGGCTTGAGCAGGCTGCAGCTTCATTCCTCCAGCTCTCAAAGAGAGGAGACACGTGTGTGTCTACCAGTTGCAGAATTAGAAAGAGAGAGGCAGATTTACAGCACAGTGCAGCATATATACTCAACTCAGACAATACATCAAAGACATTCACAGCAGTCAATCTGGGCATTTGCATATCAGAGGTACAGACAGGATGCATGAACACAATGCATGGATGACACTTTAACCTCACAGCTGTAAACGCAGCATGCAGCGGAAAAAACCCAGGAGTGCGAGCTGACTGTCTCTGTGTTCTGTCTCTGTGTTGTGGGGGTTGAATCAAACCGCTACAACGATTTTTTTAAAGGGCAAATTTTAAGAAGTTTTGAAGATTTGAAAAAACAAGGTCTAATAAATCAAGACCTTTACAGGTTCTTTCAGCTTAGACACCACATAAACAAAATACTTAAAAAGGAGGATTTGGAAAGGGCCCAGTCAGGTGTTCTGAAGGTCTTCTTAATGGCATATAAAGGGATCCCAGGGATCAGATACATCTCTAAAATATACCAAGGTCTTCAAGACTTAAAAGGAGACAACACATCATATATAAAAGAGAGATGGGAAAAAGAGGGGAATTTCACTTTACAACTGGAAATATGGGAAAAGCTAAATAAACAACAATGGAAAAGTACCTCATCCCCGCAGTGGAGAGAATTTGGATGGAAAAATTTGGCAAGATTTTTCAGAACACCTGCACAAAACAAATTTACTTGTAAGAGGTTGAATTGTTGGCGCTTGTGTGGTGAAGAGACTGCAAATCATTTTCATGTGTTTTGGTCATGCCCAGTTATCCATCAATATTGGACCAATGTACAGACAATATTGGGGAAAATATTCAAAGTAACAGTTCCCTTTTCTTTTGTAACTTTGTATTTGGGTTTACTACCGGAATCACTGGAAAGACGAGGAGAAAAATACTTATTCACTGTTTTAATATTGGCAAGTAAAAAAGCTCTAACTAAAAAATGGATGTTGAAGGACTGTCCTACACCTGAAGATTGGATTAACGTGATTCAAGACATTTACTCGATGGAAAAGTTGACATTCGCACTGAGACAGGACATGGATGGGTTCTTGAACTTTTGGCAACCCTGAATCGCATATGTGTCTTCCATTAGATCTAATCTTTGACAAATACCATTTCAATAATGGCTCCTCTCTTTGCTCCAACGCTACTCAGATGCTCTTTTATTTTTATTTATTTATTTATTTATTGGTTCTTTTTTGTTTTTTTCTTTAGTTTTTTTTTCTTTCTTTAATTCTCTTTTTCTTTCACTTAAAAAAAGGGTGTTGTAATAATTATTCTTCCAATGGTATCAAAAAAAAGGGAACGTGATGAAAATGTAAACAATGCAATACTGTAATGACATGTATACCCTTTACAAAAACTTAAATAAAAAACAAAAAACAAAAAAACAATCAGAACAAAGCTGCAGGAGGAGTTGATTTCACAATACTGTTACTGTCTATGAAGTAAGGTGAAACAGGTCATACATAGATCAGGGGCGATAATCCTCGCAAAAATAATCCAATTAGAACCAAATTGCAATACATGCATCCTCAGTGTATATCAAACCCTGGTACTAAGTTTCAAAACAATAGGACTAAAACTGTAGGAGGAGTTGATTTCACAAAAGTGGGACTGGCGGCTCACTCTTGGACCGCTTTGGGCAAAGACCGGCGGGGGATAAAAAACTGAAATTACGTTCATTGGCTGCAGTTACTGAATTTTTGTAGGTTGAACGCAAGATGGCAACAGTGAGTCAGTTAAGATTCGAGGTTTTTTTTTTTCTCCCCCTCACCTGTCTTTGTTTTGGCTTTCAAACTAAAAAAGATAATAACGTTACATAAAAAACATTGCAAAAGTAGATAAAACTTGACTGTATTAATGTATTTTAGGATGAAAAGGAGCTATTCCTTGTCTATCACTTTGAATTAAAAAGCAGGCTTTGAATGAATAAGAATTAAAAATTTAGGTGTGATCATTATTGTGTATGAAATGCTTCAATATTTGAATATAGAAATTATATTAGGAAATTCAAGATTAAGATTATTCAAGATGTGGAAGTTCTAACGAATTTGTAGAAGAACAGAAAATGGACTGCAGGCACTTTCCCCTGAAATTCCTCCTGTGCAAGTGAATGTGCAATCTGTTTTTTGTGCAGTCTCACAGATTTGACAAGGTGCATATGCAAATGCAGATCCTTTGATCATTTTTTATTCGTAGAAGGTTTAACTTGAGGATTAAGTGTTTTTGGATTTGACATTGTTACTCAACACTGTAAAATAAATGCATTTACAATTTACATGTCATGACAGTATACTTGTAAAACCATCAACTGTGAAAAAACTTTTTAACTGTCAATTACTGTAAATTCATTTTTATATAAACCAAAATAGTAATTTTTAAAAATATTTATTTTATGGAAACAAATACATTTCTACCTCATTAAATAATCTTTCACCATGTTTAACATGGAAATATCTCATAATTTGTCTAACAGATGAATAAGATTTGCTCATATGTGACAAGTTATCCAAAACTTTTGATGTTGTCATAAAACAGTGAGGCATCAATTGCATTCATTGCTATCAAACACATGAGATGAAATCAGCAGCCACTGGAGAGACTCTTAAATAAAAACAATATATGTGTTGTGGAGTGTGTGAAATAAGAGGCAGATTCATGGACAGACGGTTTATTACACACTTCACATCTCACAAGCACAGGACAGACTGAATCATTCAACAAGCTCTCCTCAGTTAACTCAGCTCCCTCTTCACACCTTTCATGGCATTTCTCATCACACAGCATGACATTTACATTACACTGCATTCAACCCCCTATGTCCCTGACTCCTTCCTGCTATCTCGCCAGGAACCCCCTGGGCATTGTTCTCCCATGCTTATTCACTGTCTCCCTCTGAGATGCTAAATAATCTGGCTTCCCCAAGGTCCTACACCGTCCCCCCCCAGCATCTACATCAGTCCACACACTTTCTTGGCTTCCGTCTCCTCCCATATCTGCTGTAACTGGGGTTTACCGCCTCCGTGGCACTGCTGTGCTGGTGGGGGGCTGTTGGGAGTGTGTCTGACTGTGGGTGGGCCGTGGCGGGGGGGGGGGGGACTTCGCTCTGTCCGTGTGGCTGCTCTGGTGGATTGCTTCCCTGGGGAGCTCTCCGTGGGGGTCTTCCACGCCGAGGGGCCCTAGCCAACAGCACTTCCTCGTCCGCTGCTACAAAGGCGGGTTTGAGTCTGTCTATGCCAATTTTCTCCCGCCGACCTCCCAAGTCTAGCAAAAAATGCTTATCCCCTGTTTCCAACACTTTGAACGGTCCATCATAGGGTGGGCGCAATGGCGGGTGGTGGGCGTCGTGTCTGACGAACACGAACTCCATCTTCATCAAAGTTTTAGGCACGAAAGCACGCGGAAAACAGTGGTGGGCCGGGCCCGGCAGCGTGCCTGTGTTTGCGCTCAGCTGCAAAAGCTGAGATGGGGAGCTGTCTGGCGCGGGATTATCTGGCAGAAATTCCCCGGGCAGCTGTAGGGGCTGCGCAAAAACCAGCTCTGCCGGGGAAGCTTCCAGATCCTCTTTTGGCGCGGAGCGCAACCCCAATAAAACCCACGGCAACCTGTCCACCCAATTTGCATCCGTCAGTGAAGCCCTGAGTGCTGCTTTCAGTGATCTATGAAAACGCTCGCATAACCCATTGGCCTGTGGGTTGTACGCGGTTGTGCAATGAATTGCAACACCCAGGCTGCGGGCCATCGCGCACCAGAGGTCGGAAACAAATTGAGGGCCCCTGTCGGACGTAATGTCCGACGGGACTCCAAAACGCGCCACCCATGCTGTTAAAAAAGCGCGTGCCACGTCCGCGGAGGTGGTTGCCGTCAGCGGGACTGCTTCTGGCCAGCGGGACTGCTTCTGGCCAGCGCGTCGTGCGGTCCACCACTGTCAGGAGGTGCGTGCACCCCTGTGATGGCAGGAGGGGGCCCACGAGGTCCACGTGAACATGGTCAAACCTCTTAGCCGGTACCCGAAACGGCTCCAAGGGAGCCTTCGTGTGTCTGTGTACCTTGGCTCGTTGGCACGCCACGCAGGCCGCAGCCCACTCTTTTACTTGTTTGCGTAGGCTCGGCCACACGAACTTCTCTCCCACCATTTTGACCGACGCGCGCACTCCTGGGTGCGCTAGAGTGTGAACCGACTCAAACACGTGGCGGTGCCACGCGACCGGGACCACTGGACGCGGGCGTCCCGTGGAGACATCACAGATTAGGGGGGGCATGCCCTCTTGCAGCACCCTGCTCTCCAGCCTTAACCCTGTTGGTCCAGATTGGAGCGTGCGCACGTCTGCATCGCTAATCTGCTCTGCGGCCATGGCTGCATAATCTATCCCCACGTAGACCGGGGCCACCACAGCGCGCAAGAGGCAGTCCGCCACCACATTCAGTTTACCCGACACATGCTGAATATCGGTAGTAAACTCTGAGATCGTGGCCAGCTGTCTCTGCTGCCGGCCCGACCACGGTTCTGAAACCTTGGCAATCGTGAACGTTAGTGGCCTGTGGTCCACGAACGCAGTGAAACTGCACCCTTCCAGCCAGAACTGGAAGTGGCGTATGGCCAGGTGGAGGGCCAGCAACTCCCTGTCGAACGCGCTGTATTTATGTTCACTGTCGCGCAAAGTTCTGCTGAAAAAGGCGAGCGGCTGCCAAGCCCTGGCGACACGCTGCTCCACGACAGCCCCTATAGCCACGTCTGAAGCGTCGGTGGTGAGCGCTATCCGGGCCGCCGGGTCCGGATGCGCCAGCAGTGCGGCGTTTGCCAGGGCTGCTTTAACCTCCGAGAACGCCCGCTCTCGCTCCGGGGTCCATTCGACCCCATCTGCGGGTTTCTGTCTCTTGAGCGCGGCGTACAATGGTTGCATGAGCCGCGCCGCGCAGGGAAGAAAACGATTATAAAAGTTCACCATCCCCAAAAATTCTTGCAGTGCCCTGACTGTCTGAGGCCGGGGAAAATCCACTACGGCACGCACTTTGTCGGGCAGTGGGATCGCTCCTTCCGGAGAGACGCGGTGCCCCAAAAAATCAATCTCCGTCACGCCGAACTGGCATTTTGCCGGGTTGATTATTAACCCGTGCTCCTCCAACCTCCGGAAAACCGTCCTGAGGTGGGTTTCGTGTTCGTCTTCAGACGCACTGGCTACCAGGATATCGTCCAGGTAGACGAACACGAACGGGAGATCGCGCAGCACTGCATCCATCATGCACTGGAACGTCTGTGTCGCGCCTTTTAACCCGAATGGCATGCGCAGGAACTCGAATAAACCGAACGGAGTTATTACTGCTGTTTTGGGTACGTCCTCAGTGCGCACTGGGACCTGGTGGTAACCGCGTACCAGGTCTATTTTGGAAAAAATGCATGCTCCGGCGAGGTGAATGGAAAAATCCTGTATGTGGGGAATCGGGTAGCGGTCGTGTGCTGTGGCGTTGTTCAACCTGCGGAAATCACCGCACGGTCGCCACGAGCCCTCGGCCTTAGGGACCATGTGTAGCGGGGATGCCCATGGGCTGTTCGAACGCCTGATGATGCCCAACTTGGCAGTTTAGCTGCATCCAAGCACCGAGGTCTTGCGAAAACGGGCGGCCCGGTGGTGGTGATAAAGTGCTCCACCCCGTGCTTAGCGATGGCCGCCAAAAACGTCGGGACCGTGAGTGCTGGGAACTGAGTGAGCAGTGCGTGGAACGTACCGCCTGGAGCTGTGACATTGGCTTGTGCTGTTGGCCGGGTCCCTTGAGCTATACAGGGGAGAGATTCAAAGGACAGTGCATTAACCAGGCGCCTGTTAGCAACATCCACAAGTAAACCATGCGCACACAGAAAATCAGCGCCCAGGATTGGGCAACACAGTGCTGCTATGATAAAAGTCCACTCATACAAGCGGCCATGTAGAGATAAGGCCAGTGTTCTCTCACCGAACGTCTTAATCTCCGAGCCGTTTACTGCCACAAGTCCGGGGCTGCTAGGTCCTGCCAGCCAGTCAGCGTAGGACGGCAGGATGACGCTCTTCTGGGCTCCGGTGTCGACGAGGAAGCGTCTCCCCAAGCGCGAGTCCGTCACGTAGAGCAGCTTGTTCTCTTCACCGGCAGTCACAGCTGCTACCGACTGCCGGCCTTGGCGTTTCCCGAGCACTTGAACTGGCACGGTGGCGCCCATCTGCACTCGTTCTCTCTGAAGCGGCAGTGGTAGAAGCAGAGCCCGTCTCTCTGGCGCTCCTTGGCCCCTGCTGCCACTACCGTCGGTGGCTCCTCGCCTCCTCTGGTCGTCTCGCTGGGCTCTGCCGCCGCTGCGTTGACAGTGATCGCCCGGGTGGTGAGGATGATCTGGTCTGCCTCCTAGGCTAGCGCACGGTAGTCACACGCGGCCAGCAACGGCGAATTGGCCAGAACCGCTCTCGCCTCCGTTGGAAGGTTCCGGAGGAAAAGGTGGGCAAACAGAAGATGCCCATCGTCCGTGCCCATTAACGCCAGCATCTTCTCCATCAGGTCGACGGCCGAACCATCTCCTAACTCGGTCCGCCCCAGGAGCCTCTCCGCTCTCTCACATTCCGAGAGCGTGTAGCGCCGGGTCAGCGTAGCCTTGAGCGCCTCGTATTTGCTGTGGGCTGGAGGCTGATCGAGCAGGCTCGCTACCTGCTGGGCTGTGCGAGCATCCAGCGCTGCTACTACATGGTAGAACTTGGTGTCATCTGCCGTTACTCCCCGGAGGGCGAACTGGGCCTCAGTGTGGTGGAACCAAGGTTCAGGTTCAGGTTCAGGTTACTTTATTTGTACCCGTAGGTAGAGTTGTTTTGCATTCTGGTGACATCCATATTTACAAGCCACAAATTACATTCAACATAGACACAAACACAGGCACACATGAAATTGACTATAGACATGATAAAAATACTCAAGGCTTCATCAATCAGGGTATAAAAAGGCAAAGAGATGGGAGAAAAACCAGAGGTAAGAGAGAAGAGTCATATTAAAAGTTAAAAACTAGTCAAAGAGGTTAAAAACTCAAAGGTCTAAAACCCAATAAAATATTTAGAACCCAAGTAACATCCTACAAAAATAAGTAAATATAAAATGGAGTTAATAAATAGGTACCTAAATTATGTGCAATATATTGTTACAGCTTGTTCAACTCTTTGACAGCAGCAGGAACAAAGCTGTTTTTGTAGCGCTGGGTTTTACTTTTTGGGACAGCAAACCTCCGTCTTGAGGGAAGAAGCTGAAAGTTGCAGTGCAAAGGGTGGGAGTCATCATTTAAAATGGAGGTAGCCATCCTCTGTACTTGTCTGGTGTACAGGGATGTCAGGCTCAGCTGTGACTCACCAAGCACACGACTGGACCATCTAACTACCTGATCCAAGGAGTTCCTCTGTTTGAGTTTTATCTGACCAAACCATGACACTAAAGAAAAGGATAAAACAGATTCAATAAAAGCCTGATAAAACATTGTCATTATGGTTCGGTCAATTTGGAAGCGTGCAAGTTTTCTCAAGCAATGCAAATTTTGCTGACCCTTTTTGCACACCCTTTCACAGTTCTCTTCAAAGTTTAAATTACTATCACTAATCGTCCCAAGATATTTGTAGGATTGTACACATTCGGTGGTCTGGCCTTTTAGTACGGTGACTTTGTGCCTGGGAGTTTTCCTCCTAAAGTCAGTAATCATATCTTTAGTTTTTGTCAAATTCAGCTGCAGGTAGGAATCCTCACACCAGTGAACAAAATCATCAACTAATGGGCCGTGGCCACTCTCACCATCCTGGAGGAGACTGACAATAACTGAACTAGAAAAGCACTCGGAGAGCGCAGACCTCTGCCAAGCGCCACAGTTCCCCCCCATACAGTGTTTGTGTGTACGTTTTCAGATTCCTTGACCATGAAAACATATGACTAGCAATTGGATTGACAATGATAGCATTAGTGGTTCAGTAGTAAAAGCATTACCTCCTTGGCGGAGGTAATAAACTGAAGTGTTGGTGTTGTGTCCATCTCCTCCATCTCCAAACTCCCAGGCTGCGGGCGTTGCAATTGAATGAATGAATGAATGAATCTTTATTTCGAATAGATTAAGAGTACAGGTTAAAAGAAAGTGAATAATATAACAAAGGGGGAAAGAAAATCCAACAAGGTCAAATTAGACAATAACTCCTCTGATTATACAGTTCAACATAAGTTATCCGAAATGTGTGATGGCTGAAGCCGCAGCTTATATTGCCCACCCATGTTCCATCCAAGAATTCAAAAGAAAAAACAAAAGAAATCATGGCACAACCGCGCACAACCCACAGGCCAATGGGTTATGCGAGCGTTTTCGTAGATCACTGAAAGCAGCACTCAGGGCTTCACTGATGGATGCAAATTAGGTAGACAGGTTGCCGTGGGTTTTATTGGGGTTGCGCTCCGCGGCAAAAGAGGATTTGGAAGCTTCCCCGGCAGAGAGCTTCTTTTTGCGCAGGCACTATGGCTGCCCGTGGAATTTCTGCCAAATAATCCGGTGGCGGACAGCTGCCCGTCTCAGCTTTTGCAGCGTAGCGCAAACACAGGCACGCTGCCGGGCCCTGCCCACCACTTTTTTCCACGTGCTTTTTGTGCCTAAAACTTTGAAGAAGGCGGAGTTTGTGTTCGTCAGACACGACGAGCAGCGCCCTCCACTGGGCCTGCACACATGTTGAAAATGGCTGTATCTCACAATGTTAAAGAATCCTTTAAAAAATTCCTGGATCCAGACGGTGATCCGGATCATCCCCAAAATTTAATCAGTTCTTCCTTGTACCATTTCCAACAATGCCTGAAAGTTTCATTGAAATCCGTCCAAAACTTTTAGAGTTATCTTGCTAACCAACAGACAAACAAACAAACAGACAAACGCTGGCAAAAACATAACCTCCTCCTGGCCTCCGGCCTGGCGGAGGTAATCATCAGCATACTTTATAATTTGTCTGTTGTCATGTCTGCTCCGACACATGTTTGTGTACAGGATGAAGAGTAGTGGTGACAACACACACCCCTGAGGAAAGCCAGTAGAAGAGCACTTTAGGTCGGACAATGTACCATTGACCCTTACTCTCTGCGTCCTGTTGGTTAAGAAATCCAGAATCCAACCCACCAGATTATTGCTCAAATCAAATTGTTGCAGGAGCCTTTCAACTAAGATATGAGGTTGGATTGTATTAAAGGCGGAGGAAAAGTTCACAAATAAAAGCCTGGCGTGTGTCCCATTAAAATCCAGATGTTTAAAAAGCATGTTAAACAGAGTGACAGTGGCATCCTCCACTCCTCTGTGAGGCCTATAGGCAAACTGCAGAGGATCCAATGCATGCTCAGTCTGCTTAAGGACCTCACATCTGACCAATTTTTCAAAAATTTTCATTAAAATTGAAGTCAAAGCAACTGGTCTAAAGTCGTTTACCGTTTTAGGACAGCTGGATTTTGGAACGGGAACAACCACGGCTTCTTTCCAGATCTTAGGCACATGTTGTGTCTGTAGGGACTTATTGAAAATGTAATGAAATATAAGACTCAGTTCATGTGCACAGGACTTTACCAAGCGCCCACATATATTATCAAGGCCCTGACTTTTGTTCACTTTTATAGCGCAGAACTCCCTTTTAACATCCTGCACCTCAATATTAAAGTGCTGATTGTCTTTGAGTTTCTGTTTCAAATCTTGGGTTTCTGTGCTAAAATCAAAGGAGTCAAAACGACCATAAAAACAATTAAGAGCATTAGCCAGCTCTGTGTCTGAATTAAAACCATCTAAAAACACACGATTACTGCGCTCTGTGCTCTGAAGGCCTGCAATAGTTTTCATACTGGCCCAGGCTGAACCAAGTTTCTTTGTTGCCATCTTGCTTTCCAATTCTGATTTATAATTCTGTTTTGCTCTTAAAATTTCGGACTTCAGCTCTTTTGTGGCAACCTGTAGCTCAGAAACAGACCCCTGTTTAAAGGCAAGTGCTTTCCTCTGTAAGCAGGATTTAACTGATTTTGTAACCCATGGACTTTATTTATTTATTTAGCGAATGCAAAGTCCTTAAGCCAAGCAGTTGCCTCCTGGTTTGCTGTATGGAGGGTGTGTAATCCTCCTTCCAGTCTTTGGAGCGGGCAAGCCTCTATGATGTGTTCCATAGTTTGCTCCTCTCCACATGCGCACAGTGGGCTAGGGCTACTGCCCCATCTGTGAAGGCTGGCCAAGCAGGGGCCATGTCCAGTCCTGAAGCGATTGAGTGTAGACCACTGTCTCCTTGGGAGGTTGGTGCCCGGGACCTGTTGGTTGGGGTTTATCACCAGCTGTTTGTTTGGGACCTCCTTGGTTTCCCATTCCTCTTGCCAAGCTGTCTGGATGGTAAAGTCAGCTGGGGGAGGGTTTTTCCAAATCGGCCGTCTGGATGAAAGTCGGGCAGTGGGTGGGGTGTAGATATCTGCATGGATTGGTAAGTGAGGAAAATCTTTAACTTTTTGGAGCATCCTTTGAGTTAATGCTGCTCGCCGGATGTGTGGAGGGGCTATGTTTGACAGTACAGAGAGCCAGGGGAGTGGTGTTGAGCGGATTGTTCCAGTTATAGTTCTCATGGTTGAGTTGAGCTGGGTGTCTACATGGTGTGTGTAAGATGACCTGGACCAGACAGGGGCACAATATTCTGCTACAGAGTATGAAAGGGCCAGTGCTGAGGTGCGCAGGGTGGAGACTGCCGCCCCCCATTTTGCACCAGCGAGCTTGCAGAGCAGGTTGTTTCGTACTTTCACCTTAGCAGCCGTCCCCTTTAGATGTTCCTTGAAGGATAAGGTCCTATCAAGGGTCACTCCAAGATAAGTTGGATTTGGGGCATGCTTAAGCTTGAGTCCGCTCAGGTGGATGTTTAGTTCTCTGGCAGCTTTTGCATTGTGGAGATGAAATACACTGGAGACGGTTTTTGCTGGGCTTGGTTTTAGGCGCCAGATTTTGCAGAACTGGTCCAGTTTAGCAAGATCTTCCGTGAGCACCCGTTCCAGTGGTTCAAAGTCTGGTGCTTGGAATGCCAAACAGATGTCGTCTGCATAGATGAATTTGCGGGATTTTGTAGTAGGCAGGTCGTTTATGTAGAGGTTGAACAGAGTTGGAGCTAGAACTGAGCCTTGTGGGAGTCCGTTTTTCTGCATTCTCCATGCACTTGTGTTCTGACTGAGGTGGACTCTGAACCTTCGGTTGGTCAGCAGGGTTTTTATAATTGCTGTTGCCCAAGCAGGGATCGCCTTTATAAGTTTCAGGAGGAGGCCTTTGTGCCAGACCGTATCATAGGCGGCTGTAAGATCGAGAAACACAGCCCCTGTCTTCAGTCTGCTCTCGAAGCCATTTTCAATGAAGGTGGTTCGGGCCAGTACTTGTTCTCCTGTACTGCGGTCCTTGCGGAAACCTGCTTGATCCACACTTAGAATATCCTCTATTTCTGGGGAAATGCGTTGCAGTATTAGGCGCTCCATGATTTTGTAAGGAACGCTGAGTAGGGAGATTGGGCGGTAGCTTGCTGGTAGTTTGTGGTCTTTGCCAGGTTTTGGGATGGCAATGACCTTTGCTGTCCGCCATTTCTTTGGGATCGAGTTCGTTTGTGTGATCCTTGTGTAGAATTGTGTCAACCAGGTTAGGGCTCGGGGGCCAAGATTCTTCATGAATTCTGGGAAGATGTTATCGTATCCTGCTGCCTTTCCACATTTCAGGCCCTGTAGGACCCATGGACTGTTGTTGGGATATATTTTGACACATTTACATGGAACGATCTTATTTTTACAGAAAGCCATGTATGAGCATGTGACGTCCACCAAAGAGTTCAAATCATCCCCGCAGGCCAGTGTGAACATCTCCCAGTCTATACAGTCAAAGCATTCCTGGAGGCTGTGCACTGAATCCTCTGTCCACACATCCATGTCCCTCGTCTCCACCTTGCCTCTTCTGAGAGCAGTTTTTTTTTTTTTTTTGTACTTATTTTGTACCCGTAGGTAGATTTGTTCTGCAGACCGGTGACAAGCCACCAGCTGCCGGTCGCTGCGTGCGCAAGCGCCCCGTATCCCTAACCTGCATGTTTTTGGCATGTTTTATATGTGGGCAGCAAATGTACACAGTTGTGATCTGAGGATCCTACAGGAGGAAGGGGGAGTGATTTATAGGCCCTCTCTATGGATCCATAGCACAGGTCCAATGTCTTTTTTCGCCTGGTTGGACAGGAGACATACTGATAAAAGTTTTTAAGTGTCTTCTTTAAAGAAACATGGTTAAAATCCCCAAGAATGAAGTTTGGCGCCTCTGGAGAAATTGATTGCAGCCGCTGGATCACATCAAAGATGGTGCTGGAGGCGGAGTCAGCGTCTGCCCTCGGGTGAACGTACACAGTTGTGATGAAAAGCTGGGGGAACTCGCGAGGCAAATAAAAGGGGCGTAGTGACACAGACAGCAGCTCCACATCGGGTGTACAGATGCGCTCTCTGACCGTGACAGATGTGCAGTACTGCTTATTAATGTATAAACATACGCCACCCCCCTGACGTTTCCCCGTTACCTCTTCCTGCCAATCTGAGCGCAGTGGGGCTCCAAAGCCATCAATCCACAGGTCTGCGTCTCGGTCATGCGCAGTAAGCCAAGTCTCAGTGAAGGCCATGACACAGCAATTCTTAAAGTCCTTCTGGTAGTGTACATTTCCTTGAATTTCATCCACCTTGTTTCTCAGAGATTGTACGTTCCCGAAAATCATAGAAGGAAGAGGAATGTTACCAAACTGACGTCTTCTCAGGCACAATTTCACGCCTCCACGCTTTCTGCGTTTCCTTCTCCCGTCTCTCCCGTCTCTCTTTTCACCGCTGTGTCCGTCTCTCAAAATAAAGTCCGGCAGTTGTGGCTTAGGCTCAATCACAGCCGCTGCATCAACCGTGTTTAAATGCAGCAACATGTCCCTGGAATAAAGTATCCTGCCCGCCATGATGCCGAACGCGTTTACTTCAGAGACAAAGAGCCGGAGGAAAAGTAGCAGCAATGCAAAAAAAGGGAGGAAGTCCATGTTGATGGAACCAGGGAGCTCTTCGCCATACAGTCCACAAACATTCCAGGACAGAAACGACACAGAGAATTTCATAAAAACACATTAAAGTGCATAAAAACAAGACACACAGACGACGGACTTTTTCACCAGCTGCCGGTCGCTGCGTGCGCATGCGCCCGCCCAAGAGCGCGGGTTGTGCTGCCAGAAGTCCGGTAGCTTGACTGAAACAGCACACGCGTTGCTGGGGGCTCCAGTCCGGGCTGTCTGTGGGATGGCTGCTGCGTCGCTGGGGTTTCCCGACCGGGTCGGCTCCGGGGTTCTTGCCTCGTGTTCCATAATTTGTCCAGGGTCACCAGTGTGGAGTGTGTGAAATAAGAGGCAGATTCATGGACAGACGGTTTATTACACACTTCACATCTCACAAGCACAGGACAGACTGAATCATTCAACAAGCTCTCCTCAGTTAACTCAGCTCCCTCTTCACACGTTTCATGGCATTTCCTATCACACAGCATGACATTTACATTACACTGCATTCAACCCCCTATGTCCCTGACTCCTTCCTGCTATCTCGCCAGGAACCCCCTGGGCATTGTTCTCCCATGCTTATTCACTGTCTCCCTCTGAGATGCTAAACAATCTGACTTCCCCAAGGTCCTACAGTGTCTCTGTTTGGCTTTATGGTTAACTGGTTGTGGTTTTTTGGGGGGATGGGGGGCATCACTGGCAGGAAGGATCAAAGTGATCATGGGTGCTATGTGAATTGGGCAGAAGTCTGGGCTTCTCTGCTTAAACTTCTGCACCCCCCCCCCCACACACACACACAGCCCAGACCCCCAGATAGGTGGGGGAAGATTGATGAATGGATGGTTGGATGGATGACAGTTTTTTCTTAACCATATTTGATAAGCAAGAAAGTCTAAACACTCATGGTTTAGTAACCTGTCTATAACAGGATTAGCAATAAACAGAAATGTTAGGTTAACTGGCTGTTCTAAATTGTCCCTAGATATCTGTTTCCTATAGGCCCTTAGAATAGAGGGTTAGTACTAGTGAAAGCGCTTGGAGTGGTCTTTGTGATTAGAAAAGCGCTATATACAGTAAGTGCAGGTTAGTAGTAGTAGTAGTAGTAAATGTCCTGGTTTATCATACCAGACTCGGATTCTCCTCCTCCAAGGTAATTTCTCCAGTGTTCACCAAACTCACACACATGATCCTTAGATAGGTCTACATCCAGGGTGTGCTCAAAGTCAGTGTCAATTAAAGGTCAAAAGCTATGAGTATTTTATTATAGCTTTCAGTAGTTATAGTGTATTTTTTTTTTTTTTTTTGTTACTTATTTGTACCCGTAGGTAGATTCGGTTTGCAGTCTGGTGACAAGCCACCGGCTGCTGGTCGCTGCGTGCGCGAGCGCCCTAAACCTACATGTTTTTGGTATGCGGGAGGAAACCGGAGAAATCCCGGAGTAAACCCGCGCAACACGGGGAGAACATGCAAACTCCACACAGCTCACTGTTGGTCGGGGGCTGGAATCGAACCCACGATCCCCGCGATCCCCCGGCTGAGGGTAAAACTGTGCTGCCACAGTGCTAAACCACTGCGCCACCGTGCAGCCCATATGTATGGGGTGTATGGGTGTATGGGGCTGTATGGGGCTCTTCGTAACCTTGGGGTGGATTCATTGGGTCAGAATGAGCTACTTCACCACTGACGGTTTTGGCTATAGTGAGCCATTGGGATTGGGCTCTAAACCCACAGGGTGCAAACCCCAGACCCATCTGTATCCAAAGACACTATGAACCTGTAACTCCCATGAATACCAGTGCATGTTTGCTCAGGAAATTTTTACACCAGTTAACAACTAAACACCATAATTAATTTTAAGGAAACTATGTAACTTCCCAGTTACTGGAGTGCTGGTCTAGTGGTACAGCAGCCACCCCACAGCTGGGAGGTTGTGGGTTTAAGTTGGGTCATACCAAAGACCATATAAAAATGGTACTTTCCGCCTTCTAGGTTGGTGCTCAGCATATATAGAATGAAGAACGGAAAGTTGATTACCCAGCCACAGGGGGAAGCACAAAACCAGTGTATGCCCTATACCAGTCCCAAGCCCAAGTAAATGAGGAGGATTGCATCAGGAAGGGCATTAGGCGTAAAAATCCTTGCCAAATCAAATATGCAGACCCATGATCCGCTGTGGCAACCCCAAATAGGTTGCAGCCAAAAGGTGTGCGTGTGATGTAACTTCCCAGCTAGACTGGAGTGGTAGAATGTCTGTGCCACAGCCAGGTCATAGGGTTCACACTCAAACCGGGTCATACCAAAGGCCCGACCGGGTCATACCATTTTTATATGGTCTTTGGTATGACCCACCTGATGCAACTCACAATTTACCTGCTGGTATTGGCATAAGGAGTACACCGGCTTGTGCTTCCCCCTGTGGCTGGGTAACCAACTTTCCTTCTCCCATTCCATTTGCTGAGCACCAGGCTAGAAGGCAGGAAGTCCAATTTTTTATATGGTCTTTGGTGTGACCCAGTTGGGTCTTTGGTTTGAACCAACTGGGCCGGTCCCAATCCCAGGCACTGTAAATGAGGAGGATTGCATTAGAAAGGGCATCTGGCATAAAAATGCCAAATCAAGTATGGAGATCATCATATCAGGTTGTGATACACTATGTCGACCCTGAAAGGGAGGAGTGAAAGAAGAAAAAAAAGTAACTTCCCAGCTATAAACTTATAGCGAAAATGTTGAGTGACTACTAACTTTGGAAAACAAGTGAAAAAAAAAAAAAAATCATCATCATCCACTGATAATTACAGCCATTTTATTCAATGAAAATTTTGATTTAGAGCAAAAACTGGGAAAGAGTTAAACTTCTTTAAAGTATCTTCACAGTCCACACCAGCTTCAGTTTTCAGTTTGGGAAGCTTCTTCTTCTTCTTTTAGATTTGATTAACGGTTGGCAACCAGCTTACAGGTGCATTACCGCCACATACTTCACTTTACTGTATATCACTCTTGTTCTTCTTCTTCTGGATCTGATTGCTGGCTGGCAACCAGCTCACAGGTGCACCACCGCCACCCACTGGGTTGGAGTGGGGACAAGAGAATGGCAGGGAAAATAAAACTAAATTCTTTTAATCAATCCAGTTGCACTTAAATATCCAAACAGACCCACATATATTTCCCTGACTGAAGTTCCCAACATGTTTTCCAAAACAAAACCCAAATTAGCCCTCTCCATTACTGCAATCAGATGTTTCCTTTGTTCCTGGTATCCCTGACATGCCAACAAAACATGCTGAACTGTTTCCGGAGAACCACAATGTGCACAGCTGCCAGTTGGGTGTTTACCTATTCTATGTAGCGTCTGGTCCAAAGTAGTATGTCCTATTTTTAATCGGGTGATGAGTATCTCCTCTTTCCAGTTTCTGCCAACTCCCATTCCAGAGTCCACCCGCTTTTGAATGTCATAAAGATGTCTTCCTGTACCTATTGAGTCCCAATATTCTTGCCACTTTTCCACTATATGATGGGAAGGCTGTGATGAAAGACAAGCCTCTGTTGTGGCCACATAAAGACATGCCCACTGTATGACATCATATAAGACTAGGTGAAGGCGTTGCTCAGGAGTGATTTTAAACCATTCTTCCACACAAACTGTCAAATTGTGAAGGTTCCATGGGTGTCTTCTATGAACTTTGATCTTCAGTTGGTCCCATAGATTTTCTATTGGATTCAGGTCAGGTGACTGACTGGGCCATTCTAACAGCTTTACTTTCCTTCTCTGGAGCCAGTGGAGAGTTTCTTTGGCTTTGTGTTTGGAATCATTGTCTTACTGAAATGTCCACCCTAATTTCATGTTCACCCTCTTGGCAGATGGCAACAAATTCTTTATCAGGAATGTCTATACATTTGTCCATTCATCTTTCCTTCAATTATATGAAGTCTGCCTGTACTATGTGCTGAAAAACACCCCCACAACATGATGCTCCCACCTCCATCACTGTTGGTATGGTGTTTTGGGGCTGATGTGCAGTGCCATTTCTCCTCCAAACATGCTGTGTTATGGCATCCAAAAATTTCAGTTTTTGTCATGAACTCCTCGTGCACTTCTCCATAGCGCACGGAGGAGGGGGAAAAGGACGAGGATTTACGCGCTGGGTTACACCACACACACCTTTATTAAGTTCAACACCCTGATAAACAGTAACAGTGTCTACAAATCACAATGGCTCAGGAGTCCTCCAGGACGCTCAACAGTCAGGGGTGAGAATACTGGGGAAAGCACACACACAGATTATACTCACATGACTGGAGCCTGTCCGAGTAAGTCCAAAAGCACCGAGTGACACAGTCCTTTAGACGAGACTTCATACGATGCATGATGACCGTTGATGAAGTACAATGACCCAGCAATGCATGACTGGAAAAAGGCTCCTTAAGTGCATGCATTGCTGGATCCACAAATTGATCACACCTGGGCGAGGAGCGGAGAGATGGCACACGGGAGTGGGAACAGCTGGCAGTAATAGAGAGGGGGCGTGGTCCGACCGGCAGACAGTTAGACAGCGCTCACTTCAGTGTGAGCCCAAGAGGCTGCCTCACCGCTGCCGGCCAGACAGCAGTGGCTATGGGTACAGCAGAGTACACAGAAATACATATTAACACACATACAACGTGGCACGTACCCACAGAGAGGCCAGGACCGAGCCGGGGGAAACCAAGCCGGCTCGGTTCCTGACAGTTTTGGTCTCATCTGACCAGACTATATTCTTCCAGTATTTTACTGGCTTGCCCAAATGTTGTACAGCAAACTTTAAACAAACTTCAACATGGTTTTTCTTCAGCAATGGAGTCTTGCGAGGTTAGTGAGCATGGAGCCCATGTCAGCAGTACTTGCTAACTCCAGGTCTTTCTGGAGCTTTCCACGATTGGTCTTTGGATCTTGGATAAGGCATAATTCTTTTGACTCTGTCAGAAATCCTGCGAGGAGCTCCTGGTTGTGGCCAGTTTATAGTAAAATGATGCTCCAGTGCTACTGGAACTTTCAGCAGTTTATAAATGTGCCTGTAACCAATCTCATCATTATGTTTTGCAACAACAAGGTTGCAAAGGTCTAGAGAGAGCTCTTTGCTTCAACCCATCATGAGTTCTTTGTGGTGTGACAATCTGATATTCACAGACCTTCTTTAAAGGCTACCAGTCAGGACTTAACCAGCTGAAATTAATTTGCGCTGATGGGGGATGGGATGGCTATCTAAATTCTGCTGGATTTCAACTGTTTTCTTGGCTTTCTATGCCTTTTTGCATCTCTTTTTCTTCATGTGCTCAATATTCCCCGTGTCATTCCACTTTATTAAATATAATTTGTTTTGTGAACACAGTTGCCTTGATTTCTTTGTATGTATGGATTACTTGGGTTGTTACTGATATCTGGTGAAAATCTCAGGTCAATGGCTCCATCAGAAATATGTTTAATGAGAAAAATGCTCATTAAACATATTTCTGATTAAACATATTTCTGATGGAGCCATTGACCTGAGATGTTTAATGAGAAAAATGCTCCCCTCATGGATCGTCACCTTATCGTGGTGGGGGGGTTTGTGTGCCCCAGTGATCCCAGGAGCTATGTTGTCCGGGGCAATTTGCCTCTGATAGGGTCTCCCAAGACAAACTGGTCCTGGGTGAAGGGCCAGACGAAGAACGATCCAACAGACTCTCATGATAAATTGTATATCAAGGATTCAGTGTACCCCGCCCGGTATGGGGTTACCGGGGCCCCACCCTGGAGCCAGGCCTGGGGGAGGGGCTCGAAGGCTAGCGTCTGGTGGCCGGGTTTCCACCCATGGGACCCGGCCGGGCTCAGCCCGAAGGAGTTACATGGGTCCGCCCTCCAGTAGGTTCACCACCTGCAGGAGGGATCATGGAAGTCCGGTGCTATGTGGATTAGGTGGCAGTCAAAGGCGGAGACCTTGGCGGACTGATCCCAAGCTTTCTAAACTGGCTTTTGGTACGTGGAATGTCACCTCTCTGGTGGGGAAGGAGCCTGAGCTGGTGTACGAGATTGAGCGATACCGGCTAGATATAGTCGGCCTCACCTCAACACACAGCTCCGGTTCCGGAACCAGTCTCCTGGAGAGGGGCTGGAGCTTGGCCTTTTCTGGAGTTGCCCCGGGTGAGAGGCGACGAGCAGGGGTAGGTATTCTTGTATCGCCCCACCTTGCTGCCTCTATATTGGAGTTTTCCCCGGTGGACGAAAGGGTTGCTTCCCTGCGCCTTCGGGTTGGGAAACGGGTCCTGACCATCATTTGTGCCTATGCACCAAATGATGTTTCAGAGTACCCACCCTTTTTGGAGTCTGTGACTGGGGTGCTGGAGGGTGCTCCTCCTGGAGACTCCATTGTCCTACTGGGGGACTTCAATGCGCACGTGGGCAACGACAGTGAAACCTGGAGGGGGGTGATTGGGAGGAACGGCCTGCCCGATCTGAACCCGAGTGGTGTTCAGTTATTGGACTTCTGTGCTAACCACAGTCTGTCTATAACGAACACCATGTTCAAGCATAAGGGTGTCCATATGTGCACCTGGCACCAGGACACCCTAGGCCGCAGGTCGATGATCGATTTTGTTATCGTATCATCAGACCTGCGACCGTATGTCTTGGACACCCGAGTAAAGAGAGGTGCAGAGCTGTCAACTGATCACCACCTGGTGGTGAGTTGGATCCAATGGCAGGGGAGGAAGCCATTCAGACCTGGTAGACCCAAACGTATAGTGAGGGTGTGCTGGGAGCGTCTGGCTGAGGCCCCTGTCCGGGAGGTCTTCAACTCCCACCTCCGGAAGAACTTCAACCACATTCCGAGGGAGTCTGGAGACATGGAGTCTGAATGGGCCATGTTCTCCACCTCTGTTGTTGAAGCGGCAGCCCAGAGCTGCGGCCGCAAGGTGGTCGGTGCATCTCGTGGTGGCAACCCCCGAACCAAGTGGTGGACACCAGTGGTGAGGGGGGCCATTAAGCTGAAGAAGGAGTCCTATCAAGCTTGGTTGGCTTGTGGGACTCCCGAAGCAGCTGAGGTGTACCGGCAGGCCAAGCGGAGTGCAGCTCGGGTGGTTGCTGAAGCAAAAACCCGGGTATGGGAGGAGTTCGGTGAGGCCATGGAACAAGACTTTCGGTCGGCTTCAAAGAGATTCTGGCAAACTGTTCGGCGGCTCAGGAGGGGAAAGCAGCTCCCCGTCCACACTGTGTATGGTGCGGATGGGACACTGTTGACTTCAACTGGGGATATCGTCGGGCGGTGGAAGGAATACTTCGAGGATCTCCTCAATCCCACTGATACGCCTTCCACAGAGGAAGCAGGGTTTGGGGACGAGGGGGATGACTCGCCTATCACAGGGGCTGAGGTCGCCAAGGTGGTTAAAAATCTCCTTGGTGGCCGGGCCCCGGGGGTGGACGAGATTCGCCCCGAGTACCTCAAGGCCCTGGATGTTGTTGGGTTGTCATGGTTGACACGCCTCTGCAACATTGCGTGGAGGTCGGGGGCAGTGCCTTTGGCATGGCAAACCGGGGTGGTGGTTCCTCTCTTCAAAAAAGGGGACCGGAGGGTGTGCTCCAACTTCAGAGGGATCACACTCCTCAGCCTCCCTGGGAAGGTCTATGCCAAGGTACTGGAGAGGAGAGTCCGGCCGTTGGTCGAACCTCGGATTCAGGAGGAGCAATGTGGTTTTCGTCCTGGCCGTGGCACATCGGACCAGCTCTTTACCCTCTCGAGAATTCTTGAGGGTTCGTGGGAGTTTGCCCAACCAGTTTACATGTGTTTTGTGGACTTGGAGAAGGCATTTGACCGCGTCCCTCGTGGATTTTTGTGGGGGGTGCTTCGGGAGTATGGGGTATCGGGCTTGTTGTTACGAGCTATTCGGTCTCTGTACGACCGTTGTGAGAGTTTAGTTCGCATTGCCAACACTCGGTCGGAGTCATTCCCAGTGAGAGTTGGACTCCGCCAGGGCTGCCCTTTGTCACCGGTCCTGTTCATAATTTTTATGGACAGGATTTCTAGGCGCAGCCAGGGAATGGAGGGTGTCATGCTTGGTGACCACAGGATCTCATCTCTGTTGTTTGCAGATGATGTTGTCCTGTTGGCTTCATCCAGCAATGACCTACAGCTCTTGCTGGGACGGTTTGCCGCTGAGTGTGAAGCGGCTGGGATGAGAATCAGCACCTCCAAGTCCGAGTCCATGGTCCTCAGCCGGAAAAAGGTGGATTGTCCTCTCCGGGTTGGGGACAGGCTCCTGCCCCAAGTGGAGGAGTTTAAGTATCTTGGGGTCTTGTTCACGAGTGAGGGGAAAATGGAGCGAGAGATCGACAGACGGATTGGAGCAGCATCTGCAGTGATGCGGACGTTGTACCGGTCTGTTGTGGTGAAGAGGGAGCTTAGTTCTAAGGCAAAGCTGTCGATTTACCAGTCAATCTACGTTCCTACTCTCACCTATGGTCACGAGCTTTGGGTAATGACCGAAAGAACGAGATCGCGGATACAAGCGGCTGAAATGAGCTTTCTCCGTAGGATTGCTGGACTCACCCTCAGAGATAGGGTGAGGAGCTCAGTCATCCGGGAGAGGCTCAGAGTAGAACCGCTGCTCCTCCACATTGAAAGGAGTCAGTTGAGGTGGTATGGGCATCTGATTAGGATGCCTCCTGGACGCCTCCCACTTGAGGTGTTTCAGGCACGTCCCACTGGGAGGAGACCCCGGGGCAGACCCAGGACTCGGTGGAGAGACTATGTCTCCCAGCTAGTCTGGGAACGCCTTGGTATCCCCTCTGAAGAGCTGGAGCAGGTGGCTGGGGAGAGGGAAGTCTGGGCTTCTCTGCTTGAACTGCTGCCTCCGCGACCCGGACCTCCGGAAAAGCGGTAGAAGATGGATGGATGGAGAAAAATGCTGACGTGTCCAGTATGCATTTTCCCCTCCCTGGGGGCAGCTGTGGCGCAGGTGTAGTGTGGCCGACTACTGATCGGAGAGTCAGGGGTTCAACTTCCACTCTGTCTGCAGTCTGCATGTTGAAGTGTCCTTGAGCAAGACACTGAACCCCCAGTTGCTCCTGGTGAGTCAGGCCAGCACCTGTGTATGGCTGCTCTGCCGCCATCAGTGTGTGAATGTGTGTGTGAATGGGTGGATAGCAGCATCTGTAAAGCACTTTGGTCATCTAGAGATGAGAAAAAGCGCTATGTAAGTGAATGCCATTTACCATTTACCATAACTCATCCACAGCATTTTAGCCACAATCATCGTAACAGCAGGATTTTCACAGAGCTTATTATAATCATTATAATCCACACACAAATAAATAATGTAAATAAAAATAAACCTTGCAATTTATCTGACTTTCCCTCTTTTAAAAAAAAAAATGATAGTAAATATTGCTCAGCTGGCGTACATGTTTTCATACCTGTCAAGGCATACCTCATGCCTCCCTTATTGGGAGGGCTTTCACACCTGTACTGAGTATTTAAAAACTGTATTTATCGGCAGATGAAAGAAAACTGAAGCAAAAAAAACAAAAAACAAACAAACAACAACAATTGCAACATGAACTATTTCAAACATATTTATTCAAATGTACACATACTGTATATGGACACAATCTTGAGCCATAACTTTTTGGTAATGTGAAAATAATAAGCCAAGTAGCACAAAAAAATAAAAAATAAATAAATTTAAAAAATAAATGGTAATATTAATAATAAATAAATAAACAATATTTTTCAAATTTACATTAGCACAAGGTAGATTGTTTAATTTGAAAGTACACAATAAGAATAATTCTGAATATAGTTCTTAATTGTCAGCTAGATATACACTTGGAATTAAAGAGTTTTTGTAACTTAGATTTTTATTCATTTTTCATCATATATAATGCATTCAGATCACATTCTACATTTAAAAAACAAAGGGGTTAGGGTAGGGAAAAATAAAAAAAAATAAACAAAATAAAAATAAAAAATAAAAAAAAATAAAAAATAAAAGGGGGGGGGGGACAAATGTTGGAGCATCAAGTTTTTAGTTTCCATCTCTTAATTCTTCTGGTTTTTTCAGTGTCTTTGGTTATTCTTTCAATTTCTGCCTCGTTGTTGCACTTTGTAGTGTGTCCATTTCCGCCATTTTTTCTCCCATATTCCTTCTTGCATTCTTCGTCGATATGTTAGTTTTTCCATCATACGTATGTCCTCAACAATGTCAGTCCATTGTTCTTGGTCAGGAAGAACTTCTGATCGCCATTTTTTTGTGATAGTTTTTTTACATGCAATCAACAAGATTTTAACTAGATATCTGTCCTCAGCCTGTATAACACTGTCTTTTTTAAGATCACATAAGTACATCAGGTTACAGTTCATTGGTATATTATATCCTAATATCCTCTGTATTGTCACATGCATAGATTTCCAAAATGATGATATTTTGTAGCATTTCCAAAACATATGTGAGTGGTCTGCATTTTGAGCCCCACATCCCCTCCAGCATAAAGATTGGGTATTTGTATATTTTCCTTGAATCTGTGGTGTAATGAAAAAGCGAATCAGGTTTTTCCATCCAAATTCCCTCCATGCCCTTGAATTTGTTGATGTGTGTTGTGTTTTCCATATTTCCTGCCAGCTTTCTTCTGTTATGTTTAAATTGAGCTCTTTCTCCCATTTCTCCTTTATATAGTTACTTGTATGATTGTTTGTCATAAGTTTCTGATATAGTTTTGAAATAATTCTTATTTTATTTCCTGCATATGAGCTTAAAATAAGTTGTATAATCTCGTTCACATCTGTTTGGAGGTTATGCCTAATCTTCTTCATATAGTAATCTCTCATCTGCAGATATCTGAAAAATTCCGATCTTTCTAATTTAAATTTTCTCCTGATATTTACAAAGCTCCCGAGATCTTTTTTTCCGATATTGCCCCATGCTGTGATTCCCTTGTTCACCAGATTTTTGTATCCCCTATCTTGTTTTGCCGGTTCAAACTGACTGTCAAATGCTACCCATTTCAATAGTTTTATGTCTTCCCTTATATTATATTTTTGTACTATTTTATACCACAGTTCTAAAGTAAATTTAGTGATTGGGTCTATTTGTTTGATTTGCTTATATGCATCTTTATCCCCTATTATGCTTTGTACTGGGAGTCCCTCAATTTCCTTTTCCATTTCTTTCCATTTTGCCTCATATCCCTCGTCGCACCAACATATGATATATCTTATTTGTGCTGAGTAGTAATATTCCTTTAGACTCGGTAGGCCCATGCCTCCTTTCTCTTTTGGTAATTGGAGGGTTTTATATTTCACTCTTGGTTTTTTACCTCCCCAAACAAATCTCGATATCATCCTGTCCCACTTTGAGAATTGGGCATCTGGAATCTCTGTTGGTATAGCCTGGAAGAGGTAAAGTAATCTAGGTTGTATGCTGATTTTGACTGTCTCAATTTTTGAATTCAGATCCATATTTAAGACTGACCATCTATCAATATCTTTTTTTATTTCTTGTTCCAACCTATCATAGTTTGCTTTATATATTTTGCTTAGGTCTTTAGGTATGTTCACTCCAAGGTATTTTATTTCTTTTTGCTTCCAGTTTAGTTTGATCTTATCAGTTATCTGGTTTAGAGGGTTATAGTGGAATGTCAGTATTTGTGTTTTTGTTATGTTTATCTTGTATCCTGATAATTTTCCAAAATTTTCTATCAAGTTCATCATTTCCATTATTGATTTATCTGGTTGTTCAAGGTAAACTATAATATCGTCTGCAAATAGCCCAATCTTGTGTTCCGCCCCCTTTATTGTTACACCTTTTAATTTCTTATTTTGTCGTATCAATTGAGCCAATGGTTCTATGAACAGAGCAAACAAGGTGGGCGATAAGCAGCATCCCTGCCTAGTTGATCTTTGTATATTTACTTTGTCTGTTAAGCTACCGTTTATCTTGATTCTTGCCACAGGTTCTTGATATAGCGTCCTTATGCATTGTACTGATTTTTCGTTAAATCCAAAGCGCTCCAGTACACTATATAGGAATTTCCAGTTAACCCTGTCAAATGCTTTTTCTGCGTCTAAACTCATTATTACTGCGCTTTTCTTTTCTTTATGTATTTGGTTAATTATATGTATTGTTCTCCTGATATTGTCATGTGTTTGGCGTCCCTCTATGAATCCAGTTTGATCATCTTCTATCAATTCCGTCAAGAATGTCTTTATTCGTTTACATATAATTGTTGTGTATATTTTATAATCTACATTTAATAAAGAGATTGGTCTATAGTTTCCGCATTGTTCTTTATCTTTCCCTGGTTTTAAAATAACTGAAATGATTGCTTCGTTCCATGTTGGAGGTATTTTGTTGTTGTTCAGCGTCCAATTAAATGACTTTAGGAGTTGTGGCATGAGTTCTTCTATAAACAGTTTATAAAACTCAGATGGGTATCCATCACTACCTGGTGATTTACCATTTTTAAGTGACTTAATCACATCTCTGATCTCTTGTGTTGTTATTTCTGCTGTTAGTTTTTCATTTTGTTGATTTCCTATTGATGGCAAGTCCAATGTGTCTAGAAATTTTTTGATATCTTTAGTATTTGTTTCTTCAGGTTGCGAGTATAGTTCTTGGTAGAAATTATGGAAAATTTCTTCGATGTTTTCTGGGTTAACTGTGGTTTTATTTGTGGTGGGGTCTTTAATCTTGTATACATTATTCATTGTTTGTTGTTTTCTTAACCGTTTTGCCAGCAGTTTTGTGGCTTTTGGCCCCGTTTCATAATATTTTTGCTTTAGATATCTATTTTTCCTTTCAATTTCATCCATTTGTGTTTCTTTTATCTTTGTTTTTTCTTCTTTAATTTCTTGATATATTTTTGGATCATTTGTGCTTTGATGTTTACGTTCTAATTCCCTTAGTCTCTCACATCTTTGTTCATACGCTTCCAGTTTAGTCTTATTTGCTTTTCCTGTTTCAACAATTAATTTACCCCTTAACACGGCTTTTAGTGCGTCCCATAGTATTGTTGGGTCCACTTCTTCATTGTCATTCTCTTGGATATATTCGTTTATGTTTATTTTTATTCTTTCTTTCATTTTCTCATCATTTAACAGTCCTACGTTAAGTTTCCATGTTGTTTGTCGTTTTCTATTGTTTAAATATATTTCCATGTATATAGGATTATGATCTGATATTTCTGCCCCTCCAATCCAACAATTTCTCACCCTGTGTCTGTCACCTTCATTCATAAGGAAGTAATCTATTCTAGAGTGTACTTTATGGGCTGCTGAATAATGTGTATAGTCTTTTTCGAGTGGGTGTAGGTCCCTCCATATGTCTACCATACCCATTTCTGCCAGTGAGGTTCTTATGAACTTTGTTACATGTTTTTTTGTCTTCTTAACACTTGTTGTGTCAACTTCATGATCCATGACAGCATTTAAGTCTCCTCCACAAATTAGGACTCCTTCACTGTGTGTTGCTATGAGATCAAACAGATGTTGAAAAAAACCCTTGTCACTTTCTGGTGGGGCATAGATGTTCACTAATGTGATCTGCATACCATCTATTCTTCCCTTTATTATTACATACCTGCCTTCTTTATCCTGGATTTCCTGTTCACTTTCAAATTGTATTTTGTTTGAGATTAGTATCATAACCCCCCTTTTTGCTCCTCCCTTAAATGAACTGTAGTAGGAGTTCTTATAGCCAAATCTCTTTAGTTTCACATGTTCTGCCTTGCTCAAATGTGTCTCTTGCATAAATATAATTTCAGCTTTTTCCTTCTTGAATTTTCTTATTATTCTTTCCCTTTTAACAGGTGAGTTCAGACCATTCACGTTTAGTGTCATTATCTTAAGATTTTTACCCATATTCATGTTTTTCCATTTTTTTAACTTGTGCTCCTAGCCCCTTTAACAACAAAAATAACACATATTTATATAAAAACACATTAAAAAAACTCGACCTCCGTACTTTGGGCCTTTCTTCTGCCCACTGGTCCCTGTTGGTGGGTGGGGGGTTTGTCTTCACAGAGTGAAGGGCCCTCCCTAGACTTCTAATTACTATCAAAGTAATAGTCATAAGTCTAGAAATGTCCAACAAATATCACTTAAACCTCTCCTAGCCGTCTGTTTCTCTTTTACCTTGTCTTCTTGGCCTTCATTTCTTCTGTGCCTTTCTTAATCTTTGTTATGATCTAGGCTTTCAGTTGAAAGCCTTGTAGTTTGTCCTGGGCCCGCTGCTCTACGTCTCTCCCCCTTCTTCCGCCGTTCACTCGTCTCCACTCCGTCTGTCGTGGTGCGTTCAGGGCCACCGCTGCTCCAGCCGTCTCCTTCGGCACGCTCACCTCAAGGCCCCGCTCCATCATATCCCGCGCTGCCTCTTCGGCCGTGTTGTAGGTTCTTGTGCCTTCCTCCCAATGAATCCTCATTTTCGTTAGCGGCGTTTGGAATCTAATTTTTTTCTCTTTCAGCGTTTTTTTAATATTGGCATATTTCTTCCGCTGCTGCACGATTTCTGTCGGGTAGTCATGGTCAAAAAATACCTGTTTGTCGCCGATTCGTATCTTTTTTTTCCATGCTTGCGTCAGGATTCTTTCCTTTATGTCATATTTCACAAAGTTTACCACAACTGACCTGGGTGGAGAGTTTGTTTTCGGGTTCTGTGCCGGTGTTCTGTGCGCCCGTTGAATCTGCAGATCCGTTTCTCCGGGTATTTCCAGTTCTTTTTTTAAGAACTGATCCATGAATTTTGTCATCGAGTTGCCTTCAATGCCCTCCGGAATTCCAAAGATGCGCATATTGCTTCGTCGGGATCTGCTCTCCAAGTCGTTTATTTTCTCCTGCATCCTCTGCGTTTGCGTCGTCAGGGTCTGTAGTTGTTCGTTTGCCTCGCTTTTCCAATCTTCTAGTTCCGAAATTCGGGTCTGCGCTTCTGTCATACACGCCCGCTGGGAGCGCAGCTCCTCCATGTTTTCCGTTAATTTTACGCTCCATTTCTCTTCGGAGGTCCATGATTTCCTCCTTAATTTCTTTTTTCAGTTCCTCCTTAAGAGCCGCTAAATCCTGTTGTAGCTGTCGCTTGAATTCTCTCAACTCTTCACCCAAACTGGCGATGCCAGCGTTCATGTTGTCGAGTCTGGTGTCCTCCATTTTCTCTGCTGTGGACATCTCGTTTTTTTGGGCTTTGCGTACAGCGGTTTTTCCTGCGTTGTTGGAGAGGAATTCTTCAATTTTACCCTGTTTTTGTCCTTGTGCCCGGTTCCTTCGTGTTTTCATCCCTTAGTTTATTGATTCGTTTATGTCGAGTTGGCCATTTACCGATGATTTTTAATCCGGCTAGGGAGAGCTCTTTGTTTAAGTGTTATGTCTCTCCGCCATCTTCCCGGAAGTCCCTCGGAATTAAAGAGTTTTTAATTGTCAGCTTTGTTACACTAATGCACTTGGATGAACTTGAAACAAGAAAATGTTCACTGATGCTGCTTGTTATAGTTCCAAGTAGCAGCCTTTGCTGACTCTAGCATTTCTTTTGAAGGCTTGACCTTGAAGCATGGAGTGTCACAATTCATTTTCACTTGCATGAAAGAAGTCAGAGTTTCAGGGAGCATACTTTTTCTGAAGTCGGTGTGAATTTTCCTGACCATGCTGAAAGCCCTCTAACTGTCAGCATTGCTGTGAGGAAGGCAAAGCAGTGCTGAGTACACTTTGAGGAGCTGGGGGAAGTGGGGCACATCAAGGGCTGTCTTCAAGGCCATCACCTGACCCCAGTAGACATCAACACGGACAGGCTTGCCATCCTTGTCTTGTAGAGGCACTGTGTTTTCTGGCAGCAGTTGCAGGTCCTCTCATTCTTCTTTCAGCTCTTCTGTATCAACAGTGGGGCAAAATGCAGCAGCAAGCTCTACAATGGGGCCATAGGTCAGGGACTCTGTTTTCCTGGGGTCAAGGACAGAGAGGTGTGACAGAATTTTGTCGTCAAAGGGGAACTTGTTGAGCATCTTTCTCACTACAGCTTCATAGAAGCCTCTTACTGCTTCAGAGAACTTCAGCTCTGTGCCTGGGCCAAGTTCATGGGTTTGTAGGGCTTCTCTGGTTTCCAGTCCAATGGCGATAAACTCCTCAGAGTGCTGCAGGTCACTGTCCAGGAAATCCAGCCTTCTTAGGTCATTGGTCGCCTTTACATACTTCATTTGAACAAATTTGACCAACAGTTTTCTCAAGAGATGATCCATTTCAGGGAGGAGACTGCCTATCTTGCTCTCGTCTGCTTGAAAGATTGTGTTGAAGTTGTTGATGATAGGCAGGATGAACTTGAGAAGCAGGAACAAGTCACATACTGTCAGGCTCTTTTGGCCATGTACCAAAAAAATAACAAGACGACTTCTTTGACAGACTAATCACATAGAATGAAACATACGTCCATCACTATGATATAGAAACTAAAGCCCAGTTGAAGCAATGGAAGCATTACGACTCACCACCTCTGAAGAAGGCACATGTCCAACCCTTGGCAGGCAAGGTCATGCTCACGGTCTTTTGGGACCAGCATGGAGTAGTGATGATGGATTGCCTGGTAAAGGGTACCACAATTACCGGGACTTACTACACAAGATCCAAGATGGCGCCCACAGCGGTCGACATGGTGCTTCGCTGCGCTCTTTGTTTGTTTTTGTTTGTCAATTGTGTGTCTGCTTGCACTTATACCCGTGAAGAACTTCTAAATATCAGGACTTTCACCTCCACGGACCTCCTCCCAGTTTTTCTAGCCCCTGCCGCCGATCTGGTTTATTGTTTGGCTCGGAAAGTGAGACGGCGAAAGAGAGGTAGACGAGCGGGCGCTCTTGTGCGGCTTCGCAGGAGAGGCTCGCGAACGGCGCTGCCTGGCATATTTCTGTCCAATACCAACTCTCTCTCTAACAAGGTAGATGAACTGAGACTGCTGATGCGTTTTAAGGACCTCGCCTCCTCAGCTGTCCTCTGCTTTACTGAGACCTGGCTCCGGGAAAATATACCGGACAGCGCGCTGCGCCTCGACGGCTTTCAGCTCTTCCGTGCTGATCGTGACACAGAGCTTTCCGGCAAGACCACAGGAGGCGGTGTCTGCTTCTACATCAACTGCAGCTGGTGCTCTGATGTAACGGTAATTTCCAAACACTGTTCTCCTGCCTTGGAATTTCTTGTTATCAATTGCAAGCCCTTCTATTCCCCGCGGGAGTTTGCTTCTTTCATAATGATCGCTGTGTACGCCCCTCCCGACGCGGACATGCGCGAAGCTCAGCGCGTGCTCGCGGATCACATTCAACACACAGAGCGGAGTTTTCCAGACTCGCTGATTATTGTGGCTGGCGACTTTAATCAGTGCAATCTGAGCCACGACCTCCCCCGCTACAAACAGTTTATTAAATGCCCCACCAGAGGATTAAACACACTGGATCACTGTTACACCACAGTGAAAGACGCATATCGCGCTGTCCCTCGTGCTGCGCTGGGATTATCTGATCACGTGATGGTTCACCTCATTCCCACATACAGACAGAGATTGAAGCTCACTAAACCTGTTGTGAGCACTACGAAGATACGGACCAGTGATGCTGAGGAGAAGCTGGAAACGTGCATGGAAATATCTGACTGGGGCATGCTTAAAGGAGCCACGCATGATCTGGATGAGTACACGGACACTGTGAACTCATATATCCACTTTTGTGAAGAGAACATTCTTCTATCACGCATCAGGGTGAGTTACTCTAATGACAAACCCTGGTTCACAGCTAAGCTCAGACAGATCAGGAAGGAGAAGGAAGCAGCGCTGAAAAGTGGAGACAGGGACTGCTACAGGGAGGTTAAATACCGGTTTAACAGAGAGCTGAAGAGGGCTAAATCTCTATACTCAGAGAGACTCCAGCAGCAGTTCACTGCTAATGATTCGGCTTCCGTGTGGAGAGGACTGAGGCAAATCACCAACTATCGACCTAAGGCTCCTAAAGGTCAGGATGACAAAGCCCTTTGTCAAAGACTGTCCCAACACTATGCCCGTTTTGACACCTCGTCATCTGTGTCCAACTCCCCCCCTCCCTCCAGCTCCACAGCCTCCACATTCCCTACTTCATTTAAGGCACCCCCCCCTCCTCCCCCCTCCCCTTATCATCAGTGAGCAGGATGTGCTCAAACAGTTCTCCAGACTGAACCCGCGCAAGGCCCCCGGCCCAGACGGCGTGTCTCCCTCCACCCTGAGACTCTGTGCGAAACAGCTGGCTCCTGTCTTCACAGACATTTTTAACACCTCCCTTAAGTTATGCCACGTGCCGTCCTGCCTCAAATCCTCCGCCATCATCCCTGTCCCCAAGAAGCCACGGATCACTGGACTTAATGACTACAGACCTGTAGCGCTCACCTCTGTAGTCATGAAGTCCTTTGAGCGCCTGGTCCTGTCCCACCTCAAGTCCATCACCACCCCTCTCCTGGACCCGCTGCAGTTTGCCTACCGAGCCAACAGGTCTGTAGACGATGCAGTCAACCTGGCCCTCCACTCCATCCTGCAGCACCTGGACTCCCCGGGAACCTACGCCAGGATCTTGTTTGTGGACTTCAGCTCCGCATTCAACACCATCCGCCCCGCTCTGCTCCGGGACAAGCTGTCCCTGCTCAACGTGCCTGACTCCCTCTGCAGGTGGATCATCGACTTCCTGACGGACCGGAGGCAGCATGTGCGGCTGGGAAAGACTGTCTCAGACTATACTAGCATCAGCACCGGATCACCCCAGGGCTGTGTACTTTCCCCCCTACTCTTCTCCCTTTACACCAACTCCTGCACCTCCAGCCACCAGTCTGTCAAGTTGATCAAGTTTGCGGACGACACCACCCTCATCGGGCTCATCTCCAACGGCGACGAGTCCGCCTACAGGAGAGAGGTGGCCCAGCTGGCGTCCTGGTGCAGCAATAACAACCTGCAGCTGAACGCTCTGAAGACAGTGGAGATGATTGTAGACTTCAGGAAAGTCACTACTCCTCTGCCCCCCCTCACCCTATCAGGCTCTCCCATCACCACTGCTGATTCCTTCCGCTTCCTAGGCACTACCATCACCAGGGACCTCAAATGGGAGCTGACCATCAGCTCACTCATCAAAAAAGCCCAGCAGAGGATGTTCTTCCTGCGGCAGCTGAGGAAGCTCAAGCTACCCACCAAGATGTTAGTGCAGTTCTACACAGCCATCATCGAGTCCATCCTCACCACCTCCATAACCGTGTGGTACGCAGGAGCCACTGCCAGGGACAGACTAAGGCTGCAGCGCGTCGTGCGCACTGCTGAGAAGGTGATTGGCTGCAAGCTCCCATCTCTCCAGGATCTGTACATCTCCAGGACCCGGAGGCGTGCTGGCCGGATCATAGCCGATCCCTCACACCCTGGTCACGTACTGTTTGCCCCCCTCCCCTCTGGTAGAAGACTTCGGTCCATCCAGACTAAAACCTCCCGTCACATGAACAGCTTCTTCCCCTCTGCCATTAGACTGCTGAACACTAAGTGACTTATTGACTCTCGTGCACCATGTACAGCAGCTCAACCAGACTCATGTCAATCATCACTGTTTTTCTTCCTGCATTACCGACTGCACTATATAGTTCTCCACAGTATCTGCTGCTGGCTAATATATATTTTAACTGCTGACCAGTATCACTTAATCTTATCCTACACTTTATTACATGTATAGTTTATTTCTCTTATCCTATCATGTTTAATGTTGCAGCATTGTACCGAGACAAATTCCTAGTTTGTGTACTACATGAACAATGGCAATAAACCTGATTCTGATTCTGATTCTGATTCACTGCTGCAGAAATTGCAGAAGGTCATCAAAAGCAATCATCATGCTGACCAAAGGTGTTCGCTTCCTGCAAGATAATGCTGGGTTCACAACTTAAATTGCCCAGAGGGAAGCATAGTCCTGTGGCTATTTAATCCTTCCTCACCCCACTTCCCCTCCCTACCTTACACCATTGACTTCCACCTTTTTCCAACAATGAAGTCATTTTTGAAGGGCAAGCCCTTCCAAGACAATGAAATGCTGATTTCCATGGTCAAGTTGTGGCTTCTGGCACAGCCTGCAGACTTCTACAGGTGAGGACTCCGCAGCTGCATAAAGCGATAGGAGAAATGTGTAACCCTTGGTGGTAACTATGCAGAGAAAGACTAATAAATGTGCCAAGGTTGAGTCTTCTCAGTCCATGGAAGATGACTCAGGGGAACTCTCTTATTCATAAATGTGTAACATTTCTATATCCATCCATCCATCCATCTTCTACCGCTTTTCTGGAGGTCCGGGTCACGGAGGCAGCAGTTCAAGCAGAGAAGCCCAGACTTCCCTCTCCCCAGCCACCTGCTCCAGCTCTTCAGAGGGGATACCAAGGCGTTCCCAGACCAGCTGGGAGACATAGTCTCTCCACCGAGTCCTGGGTCTGCCCCGGGGTCTCCTCCCAGTGGGACGTGCCTGAAACACCTCACGTGGGAGGCGTCCAGGAGGCATCCTAATCAGATGTCCATACCACCTCAACTGACTCCTTTCAATGTGGAGGAGTAGCGGTTCTACTCTGAGCCTCTCCCGGATGACTGAGCTCCTCACCCTATCTCTGAGGGTGAGTCCAGCAGTCCTACTGCTAATCCTATTTCTATATTTTAGCTAAATTATATAAAATTGAAAAGCCTGTTTTTTAGTGCCATAGCTATCATGGAGCAGCATATGCCCTGCTGAATCTGAACAGCGCTGTCAGTCAAAGATGGTGTTTCCCTATTCTCACCTACTGTAAATCATCACCTTCACTGGGTTTGATCTACTGAAAGCTGAAGTTTGATACTTTATATCCAGTGTGTCTAGGAAGCATGAAGGACTAAAAAGGCGCCGACCTGCAGTGTGGGTCTGGCTGTCAGGTACGATCTGATGCAGATGAGCGTATGCGTATGCTCGTCCGCCGCTACAAAGGTGGGTTTGAGTTTGTCTATGCCAATTTCTCAAAGCTCGGACTCTCCCATTCTTTTCGGTGATGTCCAGTCCCTCGATTTCCCTTTTCTTCAAGCTTTGTTTTCTTCGCCGGCGGCGCACTGCATGTAGCCATTTTGAAAATCACAAAAAGACTGCTTAGGTGCGCTCAATTTCGCCAGGCATCGAATTACTGTTCAGTTGATTTTAGGTTCTCTCAATAATTTTTTTTTTCGCTGTATATTTTTCTTTTTGGCGTACAGAAATGGCAATATGCCCGTATTTGCTAAAATTGCATTTTCCCCGTATTAAAATACGGCGAAACCGTATCAATTGACAGGTATGTGTTTTACCATTTTACTACTCTGTAAACTTAAAGTTTCCAACGGGCATTGGTTGGTTGGTTTGTTGATTTGTCTGTTCGCAACATTACTTCAAAAGTTATGAACAGATTGTTAGATATTCCCATATTTACAACAGGAAGCACAGATGTGAGGGCACAGGCACGGATGACATCATCATGCCGTGCCTATATTAGGGGACTGATGGCGGGAAACGGCCTCTTTGGCACTCCACTTCTATGCCAACACCAGCCTGTATTTGTTCAGGGTTAGCTTGGTAGCTACAGTACTGTGACATGTGTTGTTAGTTCTGCCTCCACTGTCCTAATTTCCAGATACAACATTAGCGATAAGATAAGATAAGATAAGATAAGCCTTTATTCGTCCCACAATGGGGAAATTTTAGGATTGCAGCAGCAAAGGGATAGTAGCACTCAGAGCAATAGTAAATAAGATACTAAAATAAGAATTGGCTAACCAAAGCAGTAAATAAATATGCATATGTACACAGTTATATACACCAGGGCTAGTCAATTACAAAATCAGTTGAGCCACAATTTGAAATCAAGGCATGTAACTGGGCCGCACATATTCAGCGATCTGTTGAATGACAAATTTCAAACCAACACAGATCAATATGACGAAAAATATGCACTTTTTATTCATTGTCTTGGTTTTAAATGTGCGCTTGGCACATGACAAAGACATCAAAAGTGCATAAAAACACAATAACAGTGCTGAGGTTGAGCAGAACTTGAAGTAGTAGAAATATTTTTCCTCTTGAACAACAATTAAATAAATAGAATGAAAAAAAATCTGTAAATAACCATTTTGGCAACATCTTACTCAGGCATATCTTAAAGTGCATAAAAACTCAACGTGCACTGTTTTTTTTTCCCACAATATTTTTTATTGAACCTTTTTTACAAACACAACACAAACAATCAAACACTAACACTAAAGTAATTTAAAAAAAATAAATAAATAAAAATAAAAATTGTACTAAAAAACACCAACAACCACTAACAAAGACAGGTCTTCAACAATGCTCCTCTGTTTAGTCTAGGCAATCCATTACATAAGTATACATGTTATACATTCACCAGTTTGGAATTTACAAGGTCCACACACATCATTCACCTTCTTCTTCAAAAGTTATGTTTAAATTCTTTACATAATCAATGAAAGGTCTCCATATATTCTCAAACACAATTTCCTTTGATTTCAGTATGTACGTTATTCTTTCTAGTGGAAGGTTTGTTAACATCTGTCTTAACCACTGAGTCACATCTGGTCTATGAGTCTTTTTCCACAGTAGTGCAATACATTTTTTGGCATTAAGCAAACTGAGGTCTATGAATGCTCTTTCACTCTTATTAAAGCTGTGCTTTTCTGGATACAGACCCAACAAAAACAATTTAGGATTCAATATGATTTGTTTTGAAATTATTTTTTCAATTGTTACCCTCACCTCTTCCCAAAACATTCTAATTTTTCTACATTCCCATAAACAATGAAATAGGGTTCTTTTACTTTCCATACATTTTGTGCACGTATCTGGTATGTTTTTGTTATATCTATTTAACTCCACCGGTGTAACATACATCCGCATTAACCATTTAAAATGTATCAATTTAAGGCGTACATTTATTGATTTGGTTTGAGCTTCTGTACAAGCCAATTCCCATTGTTCCTCTGAAATTTCAGTTTGCAGGTCTTCTTTCCAATAATTCAATCTTTTCTGTGAGTTTTCACTTGAGAATAATGTCAATGAGTTATAAAACTCTGAAATAATACCCTTTCTCTTACTATCTTTCGTCAAAATTTTTTCCAAGGATGAATAAGTAGGTCGGATGAGAGCATTATTTTGATTTGATCGAATAAAGTTCCTAAGCTGAAGATATTTAAAAAAAATGTGTTCTATTAAGATTAAATTTGATCCTCAGTTCTTCAAAAGACATTATGTTATCTGAACATGACAGATATAAGTCTTGAATCTTTTGTAAATTCCATACTTTAAATACAGCATCCGCTCTCCCTGGTTTAAAATATTGATTACCCCATATTGGGCTAAATTGTGACAGTAAGTGTGGTTCTTTTAAATATTTTGTGGTTTCACACCATATTTTGATCATATGCTTTACAAATGGATTTTTAACTTGTTTCTGTAATTTTTTTGCCGAGTCTGAGTATATGAATATGGGAAGAGGTAAAGGTAAATTGTATGATTCCATTTCAGTCCAGTGAGGGAGATCATTTGATGAAAAATAATATGTCATAGACCTCAGTTGTGCTGACCAGTAATACAACATAAAGTCTGGACATTTCAGACCTCCACGATCAAATGGTAAATATAGTAAGGACAGACGTAATCTAGCCTTCCTATTGTTCCATAAAAATTCCACTAACTTTTTGTTAATTCTTGAGAATAGATCTGAAGGTGGTGGTAAAGGAATGTATTGAAATAAATAAAGTATTTTGGGTAAAATATTACTTTTAAGTATATTGATTCTCCCGATCATCGACATTGGTAGTGACATCCATCTCTGAAGTAACTCATTAATGTCTTAGCTTCATAGTTGGTACTGGCGACTAATTCTAGCTTAGGCACAATTTGGATTCCTAAATATTTAAACTGATTTACAACATTGAATTGATTTACCTCAGGAGCTGGGTGATTTCTCTGGGTCTCATTTAGCATTAATATTGAAGATTTAGTTTTATTTATTTTATATCCTGATATTTCCCCAAAATTCTTTATTAAATTCAACAAGGTCGGAATTGATTTTTTAAGATTCGACATAAACAAAATTATGTCATCGGCATACAGGGAGATTTTATGTTCTGTTGGTCCTACTTTAATTCCATATATTTGTGGATGTAAACGTACTGCCATCGCTAAAGGTTCAATTGCCGTAGTAAACAGTAAAGGTGAAAGTGGGCAGCCTTGTCGACATCCTCTATTGATATTTATTGATTTTGAAATATTGCTGTTTGTTAGGATTTCTGCTGTAGCATTATTGTATATTATCTGAACCCATTTTATGAAATTATTTCCAATTCCAAACCTTTGTAAAACTTCAAAAAGAAAGGGCCATTCGACCCTATCAAAGGCCTTTTCTGCGTTCAATGATAGGAGAGCTGTATCCGGTGCTTCTTTATTAGAATAGATAATATTAAATAGTCTTCTTACATTATGGAAGCCTTGTCTTCCCTTTATAAAGCCATTCTGATCTCGGTTAATAATATTTGGTAATATTTCTTGTAGTCGTCTTGCTAAAATTTTACAGATTATCTTAAGGTCAGCATTTAATAGGCTTATTGGTCTCATATTTTCACATTTATTAGAGGGTTCAACAAAGGGAAGACAAGGCTTCCATAATGTAAGAAGATTATTCAATATTATTTACTCTAATAAAGAAGCACCGGATACAGCTCTCCTATCACTGGACGCCGAAAAGGCCTTTGATAGGGTCGAATGGCCCTTTCTTTTTGAAGTCTTACAAAGGTTTGGACTTGGAAATAATTTCATAAAATGGGTTCAGATAATATATAATAATGCTACAACAGAAATGCTAACAAACAGTAATATCTCAAAATCAATAAGAATCAATAGAGGATGTTGACAAGGCTGTCCACTTTCACCTTTACTGTTTACTATGGCAATTGAACCTTTAGCGATGGCAGTACGTTTACATCCGCAAATATATGGAATTAAGGTTGGACCAACAGAACATAAAATCTCCCTGCATGCCGATGACATAATTTTGTTTATGTCGAATCTTAAAAAATCAATTCCAACCTTGTTGAATTTAATAAAGAATTTTGGGGAAATATCAGGATATAAAATAAATAAAACTAAATCTTCAATATTAATGCTAAATGAGTCCCAGAGAAAGCACCCAGCTTCTGAGGTAAATCAATTCAATGTTGTAAATCAGTTTAAATATTTAGGAATTCAAATTGTGCCCAAGCTGGAATCAGTCGCCAGTGCCAACTAGGAAGCCTTAATGACAGACATTAATGTGTTAATTCAGAGATGGATGTCACTACCAATGTCGATGATTGGGAGAATTAATATACTTAAAAGTAATATCTTACCCAAAATACTTTATTTATTTCAAATACATTCCTTTTCCACCACCTTCAGATCTAGATAAGATAAGATAAGATAAGATAAGCCTTTATTAGTCCCACAACGGGGAAATTCCAGGATTGCAACAGCACAGGGATAGCAACACTCAGAGCAACAATCAGAAGGCAAGAAAAAAAAAAAAAAAAAAAAAAAAAAAAACAAGCAAGCAAGAGCAGCTAATATACATATGTACGTACATATCTATTCTCAACAATTAAAAAAAAGTTAGTGGAGTTTATATGGAACAATAGGAAGGCTAGATTACGTCTGTCCTTACTATATTTACCATTTGATCGTGGAGGTCTGAAATGTCCAAACTTTATGTTGTATTACTGGTCAGCACAACTGAGGTCTATGACATATTATTTTTCATCAAATGATCTCCCTCACTGGACTGAAATGGAATCATACAATTTACCTTTACCTCTTCCCATATTCATATACTCAGACTCGGCAAAAAAATTACAGAAACAAGTTAAAAATCCATTTGTAAAGCATATGATCAAAATATGGTGTGAAACTAAAAAATATTTAAAAGAACCAAACTTACTGTCACAATTTAGTCCAATATGGGGTAATCAATATTTTAAACCAGGGAGAGCGGATGCTGTATTTAAAGTATGGAATTTAATAGGGATTCAAAAAATTCAAGATTTATATCTGTCATGTTCAGATAACATGTCTTTTGAAGAGCTGAGGATCAAATTTTTTTTTCCACAATATCTTTATTGAACCTTTTTTTTTTTAACAAACATGATACAAACAATCAAACACTAACGCTAAAGTACTACAAAAAAAAAAAAATGCACTAAAAACACCAACAACCACCAACAAAATCAAGTCTTCAACAATGCTCCTCTGTTTAGTCTAGACAATCCAATACATAAGTATACATATTATGTTCACCAGTTTGGAATTTACAAGGTCCACACACATCATTCACCTTCTTCTTCAAGAGTTATGTTTAAATTTTTTACATAATCAATAAAAGGTCTCCATATATTCTCAAACACAATTTCCTTTGATTTCAGTATATATGTTATTCTTTCTAATGGAAGGTTTGTTAACATCTGTCTTAACCACTGAGTCACATCTGGTCTATGAGTCTTTTTCCATAATAGTGCAATACATTTTTTGGCATTAAGCAAACTGAGGTCTATGAATGTTCTTTCAGTTTTATTAAAATTATGCTTTTCTGGGTACAGACCCAACAAAAACAGTTTAGGATTCAGTATGATTTGTTTTGAGATTATTTTTTCAATTGTTACCCTCACCTCTTCCCAAAACATTCTTATTAATCTACATTCCCATAAACAATGAAATAGGGTTCCTTTACTTTCCATGCATTTTGTGCATGTATCTGGTATATTTTTGTTATATCTATTTAACTCCTCCGGTGTAACATACATCCGCATTAACCATTTGAAATGTATCAATTTAAGGCGTGCATTTATTGATTTGGTTTGAGCTTCTGTACAAGCCAATTCCCATTGTTCCTCCGAAATTTCAATTTGCAGATCTTCTTTCCAGTAGTTTAATCTTTTCAGTGAATTTTCACTTGAAGATAGTGTCAATGAGTTATAAAACTCTGAAATAATACCCTTTCTTTTACTATCTTTCATCATCATTTTTTCCAAGGATGAATAAATAGGTCGAGTGAGAGCTTTATTGCTGAGGATCAAATTTAATCTTAATAGAACACATTTTTTTAAATATCTTCAGATTAGGAACTTTATTCGATCAAATCCAAACAATGCTCTCACTCGACCTATTTATTCATCCTTGGAAAAAATCTTGACTAAAGATAGTAAGAGAAAGGGTATTATTTCAGAGTTTTATAACTCATTGACACTATCTTCAAGTGAAAACTCACAGAAAAGACTGAATTATTGGAAAGAAGACCTGCAAACTGAAATTTCAGAGGAACAATGGGAATTGGCTTGTACAGAAGCTCAAACCAAATCAATAAATGTACGTCTAAAATTGATACATTTTAAATGGTTAATGCGGATGTATGTTACACCGGTGGAATTAAATAGATATAACAAAAACATACCAGATACATGCACAAAATGTATGGAAAGTAAAGGAACCTTATTTCATTGTTTATGGGAATGTAGACAAATTAGAATGTTTTGGGAAGAGGTGAGGGGAACAATTGAAAAAATAATTTCAAAACAAATCATATTGAATCCTAAATTGTTTTTGTTGGGTCTGCATCCAGAAAAGCACAACTTTAATAAAAGTGAAAGAGCATTCATAGACCTCAGTTTGCTTAATGCCAAAAAATGTATTGCACTATTGTGGAAAAAGACTCATAGACCAGATGTGACTCAGTGGTTAAGACAGATGTTAACAAACCTTCCACTAGAAAGAATAACATACATACTGAAATCAAAGGAAACTGTGTTTGAGAATATATGGAGACCTTTTATTGATTATGTAAAGAATTTAAACATAACTTTTGAAGAAGAAGGTGAATGATGTGTGTGGACCTTATAAATTCCAAACTGGTGAATGTATAATATGTATACTTATGTAATGGATTGCCTAGACTAAACAGAGGAGCATTGTTGAAGACCTGTTCCTGTTAGTGGTTGTTGGTGTGTTTTAGTACACTTTTTTTTTATTACTTTAGTGTTAGTGTTTGATTGTTGGTGTTATGTTTGTAAAAAAGGTTCAATAAAAATATTGTGGAAAAAAAAACTGCACTGCGCAGACTTCCAAGAAAAGAGAAAAAAATCAAAATCATTGTGAAAGCAGCAGAAAAATATCTTGGCATTAAGGGGCTACATTGGGAAGCAGTTGAGGACTTGTTAAGTGGGGGATCTTTAAGTTCACAGACATCATGGGCTGGTGGATCAACCGCCAATCAAGTCTAAAAGAATAATAATAATAATAATAATGAGATGAGACGCTGATACGGACTACAGCTCCTGACCAGATAGAGTGATGATATAGAGTGAAGTACGTGGCAGTGGTGCACCTGTGGGCTGGTTGCCAGCTGCCAGTCAAGTCTAAAAGAAGAAGAAGAAGAAGACAATTGTTCAGAACTCCTTATAAGAACTCATACAAAGATATAGAGTGATGATAATCGGGTTGGTGGCAGTGATGCGCCTGTGGGCTGGTTGCGGGATCGGGCTCAAATGGCATAATGTAACACACTCTTGTACAGTAGGTGGCGGTATGCACCTTTCAGTTGTTTGCTATCCGCCAGTAACCGAGTGAATAAGAAGAAGAGTATAGAGTGATGATGTGAGAAACAGTTGAGGACTTGTTAAGTGGGGGATCTTTAAGTTCACAGACATCATGGGCTGGTGGATCAGCCGCCAATCACATCTAAAAGAAGAAGAAGAATGAGATGAGACGCAGATACGGACTACCGCTCCTGACCAGATGAAGTGATGATGTGGAGTGGGATGCGTGGCAATGATGCACCTGTGGGCTTGTTGCCGGCCACCAATCGTGTCTAAAAGAAGAAGAAGACGATTGTCCAGAACTCCTTATACCAAGATATAGAGTGATGATAATCAAGTCAGTGGCGGTGATGTGCCTGTGGGCTTGTTGCCAGCCGCCGGTCAAATCTGGAAGAAGAGGAAGAAGAAGAAGAAGAAGAAGAAGAAGAACTCCCTGTACAAAGATATCGAGTGATGATGGTCAGGTCAGTGGTGGTAATGCACCTGTAGGCTGGTTGCCAACCGCCAATCAAATCTAAAAGAAGAAGAGCAGCAGAAATTCAGCAGGTGGCGGAAATGCACCTGTAAGCTGGTTGCCAACCACCAATCAAATCTAAAAGAAGAAGAGTGACAGCAGAAGACGCCGAGAGGACACAGTCCAAGGGTGGATAATTTTTTTCACCCATAAGGAGTTGTTCAGAACTCCTTGTACAAAGATATAGAGTGGTGACAATCAAGTCAGTGGCGGTAATGCACCTGTAAGCTGGTTGCCAACCGCCAATCAAATCTAAAAGAAGAAGAAGAAATGTCACAAAGCTATGAGGAAAAACAGACAGACAGACAGACAGACATATATAGAGTGTGTGCTGGTTGCCAAAGAAGAAACTCCATATAAGAACACTGACAAAGATTTCTTGAAGGAAAAATCTAGAAGAAATGGATATAGTTCCAAACAATGTATTCAGAGCAGCAGCACTGAGCAGCAGCACTGTGCAGCAGGATTAAATACTACCTGTTCAAGAGGTAATCGAACTTCAATTCTTCACCTGTGGCTAGTTCTGGACTTTTGGAGGTGATTTGGTTGACACTTGGCAGTGGATTGGTGGCTTGGTGGAAGATTCTGGTGGATTTAGAATTGGGCCTTTCTGCCTTAGAAGCAGACTGGCAGCCATTACTACTAGGCCTCACAGGCAGCCACCAACAACAGACTTCACAGGCAGCCACCATCACCAGGCCAGCAGCCACGACCATCAGGCTCCACAGGCAGCTGCCACCACCAGGCTTCACAGGCAGTTACCACCACCAGGCTTCACAGGCAGTTACCACCACCAGGCCCTGTAGCCACCTCCATCAGGCTTCAGGCCTGGCACCAGGCCTTACATGCATTCCTGTTGTTGTTGCTTCTTGAATTTTTCATCAACACTGAAATAGTCTTGGAAAAAGACTCTTGTCTCCTCGTCCACTGCAAATTATAAGATAAGATAAGATAAGATAAGCCTTTATTAGTCCCACAATGGAGAAATTCCAGGATTGCAACAGCACAGGGATAGCAACACTCAGAGCAACAATCAGAAGGCAAGAAAAAAAACAAGAACAGCTAGTATACATATGTACATATTACTATAAATATATATATATATATATATATATATATATATATATATATATACATATATATATAGACACACAGTGCGGAGCATTGTGGTTGGTGGATTGTGGTGGATTGTGGTGGATTGTGGTTGGTGGATAGAGGCCAAATCCGAGGAGGAATATGTGTCCCTTGCACAGGTAAATGACTTACTGCAACAGCAAAAAGAACTGTTTTCTGCATTGTTAAACCAACAACAGGAAACTTTCAAAAGCCTCATCAAAGTGATCATGGACTCATGCTAATGCAAGAGTGGACACGATGACGAGAGAGTTGCAGGACATTAAAACCAGTCTACAGTTCACTCAAAAAGACGTAGATGACATAAAAGCCGATTTGTCTAAACAAGCAGACCGCAACAATGTGCTGCAATCAGATGTTTTTAAAGGGTGTGACAGTCTGTTGACTATCACTGACAAATTTGAATATCTGGAAGGACAATCCCGGAGAAACAATCTAGTCTTTGATGGTGTTGTGGAAGCACCAGGAGAGACCTGGGCCGACACGGAGGAGAAGATTAAAAATATTCTCATGGAGAAACTACAGTTACCACCAGGGATCGAGATGGAAAGAGCCCACCGCACCGGGAAACCTGGAGGAGAAAGACCGAGGCCCATTGTAGTCAAGTTCCTGCGGCACAAGGACAGGATGACCATTCTTCAAAGAGCCAAGTCCCTCAAAGGAACAAAAATCTTCATCAATGAGGACTTCACTGATTTGGTAAGAAGGAAGAGAAAAGAATTAATGCCAGAGCTGAAAGCTACAACAGCACGGGCGGACATAGCCTACTTAAAGGTGAACTGAAACCACCTTTTTGCGCAAAAAGTAGAATAGCAGATTAATTCCTTATTACCTATTGTATTTTTCAACACATAAAAGAAATTTTTAGGCCGTGCGATGGCCAAGCTATAAGCCGCTAAACTTTTGCCTCTGGCTGGCAGTGCCAAACAAACCGGAAGTAGTGCAGACAACGCTGCGTGATGTCACGAGTGTGACCCTTATCAAAACAACAATGGCAGATGATAGCAGTTCCAGCAGTCAAGAAAACCAGAGTTTTCAGAGTGAAGAGGCATTCAGGATCGGTGACGAGACAGAGGAGGATGCAGGAGTGTCAAGTGAACAGGAAGAGAGCGAGGGAGGCATCGAACCGTACAGATTCGAGCCAGAATTTTCGGGGGATTCCGGCACTGACTCAGACCGCAGCAGTGATGGGGAGGAGAGTCGCTTATTGAATACAGAATGGTGAGTCTTTACTTCTCTACTTTGGCATGTTTGGGGTGTCAGGATAAGGAAAATTAACAATAAAAAAGAAAGAAAAAAAACCCCATCAGCATTTTTCCAACTTATTATTTATACATAGGGCTAGGACTGTACAATAGCCTGGCCATGTACACACTTGGCATTGAATAGACACATCCGTGGCGTAGGGTTAACACGTGTATTCAGGACAGGTTCCATGACCATGGGCTATGTATTACAATACTTCTACAGACTATAGTGGCAATACACATGAACAGAACTGGCCTCTGCATTTGACTGTGCTATTTATAAATAATATCTACACTGATCCCTCACTTATCGCGTTTAATGGGGACCAGAACCGACCGCGAAAAGTGAAAAACCGCGAAGTAGCGTCACCGCCCCCCCCCCCAAGGGCGTCACAAGCACTATTTTGCACAAAAAGGCACAAGAGAACAGCGAAAAGTGCCACTAAGCAACACAAGCGATAAAGAACAATGAATGTGGTCTTCCTTCGCTGGGTATGGGCGCTCGGCAGGGAGAGAAGCTGGGTAAAACGTCTCGGCCAATCAGCTTGCGAGATTCCCGAGCGGTGAAGAGGTGGGCGGAGAGGAGTGGAGCGGTGCTCAGAGAGGTGGATTTTGAGTTGTGCGGGCTCTCCGTGTTGATACCTGATGTTCTAATGTAGTCTCCCTGCCTTCTGCTAGCGCCCGGGCAACTTTCGTGCCATTTTTTCTCAATTTTGAATTTTTGATGAATATTTTTGAAAAATCCGCGATGCACTGAGGGCGCGAAAGGTGAAACGCGAAGTAGCGAGGGATCACTGTATATCTAGAAACGCATCGCTTCCCGGTCGCTTTTCCTCCCCCTTTCTTTTCTTTCGTCGTCATGACAGCTTTCCTTGGCCACTGAACAGATCTTCCCAGGTGTTGGAAGTGTTTTGTAGTTGACTATCACGACAAAATGCACCAAAAACAACCAGTGTCGACGTGCTCGCAATGGTAAACATGAGGACTGGGTCACATTCGTGACGTCACGCGGAACTCCGGCTGCACTTCCGGATAATCGGCGGATTCGTAGGATTTTTCAGGGCGGGAAATTCAAAATCGCGATTTTCTCCAAGATTCCAGGATTGGTGGAGGGGGTGCCAATGATGAATTATCTTTATAATTGTATGTACTATCACCCAGTGCCATTCAATGCCGTTCACTTCAGTTCACCTTTAAGGTATGACAGACTCATTATTCACCCACGCCATCCCCGTAACAGTACACCAAAATCAATGGAGCCAAAAATCAACCAGAAATGATTGACATTTCATTATCAACTTAGAGATATAAACTGTGCATTTGTTTCCATTGACTGGAATAATTAAGATGCAAACTTTTATAGGAAACAACCTCATTTTTAAAGGGTACGAATACACTGAGCATAAGCCACACAGTGTTGAATATGAAACCGATCCTGAAAATCACTTTTTCAACAGTATAAAAACATCAGTGTAAATACTTTAGCTCAGACCAACTAAAAAATACAATCTCTGACCAATCATTGTCAATAATACACTTTAATAGTAGAAGTCTCAACATGAATTTTTCCAAAATCCAGGACAGTTTGTTGCAATATAACACAAATTTTTCTGCTGTTGCAATTTCTGAGACTTAGCTAAAAAATGACCAACTTCATACAGTGCAAATGAGAGGCTATGATTTATATACCACAAGCAGGTCAAAAAAAAAGGGGTGGTGGTGTTGCTTTATACAGTATATCAGGTCCTGCTACCAAAGCCAAGTTGTAGATAATATGTCTTTTGAAATGGAAAACATCATGGAGTGTGTAACTGTGGAATTAATTACAACTACAAAAAACATCATAATAAGTTGCATTTATAGAGCACTGGGTACCGATATTGACATTTTCAAAGAAAAATTGTCTGAGCTTTTCAGTGCAGTAGGTAATAAGAAGCTGGTATTTATTTGTGGAGACTTCAGTATTGACTTATTAAACCCAAATGACCATATCCAAATAAGTGAATTCATAAATTCCATGTTTTGTATGGGTTTCTACCCTTCAATAACATACCCCACTAGAATAACAACACATTCAGCAACACTTATTGATAACATTTTCACCAATGTCACTGAGGGGAGTGTAACTGCTGGCCTTATTGTCAATGATGTGACAGACCATCTGCCTGTTTTTGTTTCTTCACACACTGGTGTAACACATAATGTTGAAATAGATAAGGTTTTTAAACGACTTATAACAGAAACCGCAATCAAAAATCTTAGAAATGATCTAAAAATACAAGACTGGAGCGGTGTTTATGTTAACGACATTGATACAGCAAATGGAGAATTTGTCTCTATTTTATCACAAGTACTGTATATAATAAACATTGCCCTCTAGTGGTAAAGGAAACTAAAGTTAAATACAGAGATAAGCCTTGGATCACCAAGGGCCTGCAAAATGCTTGTAAAAAGAAAAACTTGTTATACAAAACATTTCTGAAATTAAGAACTGTGGAAGCAGAAAAGAAATACAAGACTTACAAAAATAAACTCATTAGTATTTTAAGATTAAGTAAAAAAACATATTACAGTAAATTATTGAAAAATAACAAAACTAATACATGTAATATATGGAAGGTGTTAAATAACATAACAAAGAGAGGAAAACTAAATTCCAACCACATCTCTTATTTAAATTCAGATAATGGAATAATCAATGAAAATAGCTTGATCTCCAACACGTTTAATGAATATTTTGTTAATATAGGAAAAAAGATCGCCAACTCCACTGTATCATCAGCAAATACAAGTGGCGTTGACAATGTCGTCAACATAAACGCTTACTCAATGTTTATGAAAGAAACAGATGAAAAAGAAATTCTTGACATTGTTAACAAATTCAAAGACAAAAAATCAACTGATTGTAATGATTTCAGTATGTTCTTGGTTAAATGTATTATTGATTGTATTGTTAAACACTTCACTTACATATGCAACATGTCACTTACTGCTGGTAAATTTCCAAAGAAAATGAAAATAGCAAGAGTCATTCCTCTGTGTAAGACTGGTGACAAACACTTATTGTCAAACTACAGACCCATCTCCTTGTTACCTCAGTTCTCCAAAATACTGGAAAAAATATTTGTTAAGAGACTAAATGATTTCATTGACAAGCACAATATACTCTGTGAACAACAGTATGGATTCAGGAAGAACCGGACCACCTCACTGGCACTCATGGACTTTGTTGAACAGATTACGGATGCAACAGGTAGAAGAGAATACACAGTTGGAATATTTCTGGACTTACAAAAGGCATTTGATATATTTGACCATAAATTACTCCTCAGTAAATTACATAAATATGGCATCAGAGGAATTGCTTTTGACTGGTTACACAGTTATTTAGAAGACAACTATCAATATGTTCATGTGAATAATACAGACTCTGACTTGCTGAAGATGACGTGTGGGGTACCACAGGGTTCTGTGCTTGGTCCATTGCTGTTTATTTTGTATATTAATGATTTATGTTCTGTGTCTAAATTGCTCAAGTGTATTTTATTTGCAGATGACACAACTTTTACCGGAGTGGTGGCTCAGTTGGTAGAGCATCCGCCCCACACCTGGGAGGCAGGGGTTCAAATCCCAGCCAGGTCATGCTGAAGACCATATAAAAGTGGAACTTCCTGCCATCCAGCTTGGTGCTCAGCAATAAATGGAATGGAGGAGGGAACTCTGTGGCGGCGCCTTGCATGGCAGCGGCCCTCTGATTCTGCACTTGGGGTGTGTGTGATTTACACTGTAGATAGGTAAAGCACAATCTCATTCTGCTGTACATGATTGGTTGTACGGTTGAATGACAATAAGGGTGATTTAATTTAATTTTTTTGTAGTGGAGAAAATCTTAAGCAGCTTCTGGATTCAGTAGAAAATGAACTTAAACAAATCAATCAATGGTTCACTGCCAATAAAATTATCTATTCACCTTGGAAAAACAAAATGTATAATATTTGGAAACCACAAATTATATAATTACAGAAAAATTAAAATAAACAATGTTGAAATTGACACAGTTTTCAAAACCAAGTTCCTAGGGGTCATTGTTGATAACAAACTAAACTGGAAATCACACATAAATTATGTCAAAACTAAAATGTCTAAATCCATTGCCGTGCTGTATAAAGTTAAGGATCTCCTGTGTCAGAAATCTCTTTGCATTTTATATAATTCACTGATAGTTCCTTTTATGACATACTGTGTGGAAATCTGGGGAAACACATAGAAAACAAACACAAACTTAATCTTTTTACTACAGAAAAAAGCCGTAGGCATTGTATCAAAGAAACCTTACTGTGAACCAACAAATCCAATATTCATTCAATTACATACTCTTAAATTTAGAGATCTGGTAGATTATAATGTCATTCAAATCATGTACAAAGCAAATAATAACCAATTACCTGTAAATATTCAGACTGTTTAAAAAAAGGGAAAGCAAATATGAGCTAAGAGGTAACTCTGTTTTTAATAAGCCTAAGGTTAGAACAAATACAAAGTATCATTGCATGTCTGTCACTGGAGTTAAACTGTGGAACTGTTGCTCTGAAAATATTAAAACATTTTCAACTCTGAAGCAATTCAAAAAATTGTACAAAGATGATAAAATCTCCCAGTATCTCACTGTAAATGCTGGGAGATAAATTTGTAATAACTTAAAGGTTTTGACTTAAATTTTTATGTTATTGATTTTAAAATTGTAACAGGGTAGGCACTATATAACCACTAGCTTCAGCCTATACCCTTTCGGTTGTTCTTTTGTGTGTTCTTATTGTACTGTATGTGTTTATTATTATTATTACCGAATAAATTCATTCATTCATTCATAATTCAACTACGAGGAATGGAGGTGGGAAGCAGGGAAGAGGAAGTTTGGAGCTTGGTGGAGTCTAAAAGAAGCAAACGTAGACGTAAAGAAAATCAATCAAGAGCGTTATCAAGTGCTGATGAATCAGATGAAGAAGAAGAAGAAGATGAACAATCCCGGAATAAACAGAAGGAGTGTAAAGTAATGAATGAATGAATGAATGAATCTTTTGGATAGATTAAAAGTAAAGATTAAAAGAAACAGAATAATATAACAAAGGCGAAAAAATCCAACAAGGTCAAATTAAACAATAACTCCTCGGATTATACAGTTCAACATAAGTTATCTGAAATGGGTGATGGCTGAAGCCGCAGCTTATATTGCCCACCCAAATTCCATCCAAGAATTCAAAAGAAAAATAAAACAAGAGCGATTACAATTCGGAACAAAGCTAAGACAAAATGTGACAAAAAAACTAAGCAACAACACAACACAGACTGGATATGACAATCCTTATGTGATTTTACATGTCATCTTGGATATATGTTTGGAGTATTTCTTCCTTTAGTTTTTGTTTAAATTGTCCAAGCGTTGTACATGATTTTAATTCAGGTCCAAAATCGTTCCATAATCTGACTCCTTGCACTGAAACACAGTGTTGCTTGGTGGTAGTTCTCACTGAAGGTTTTTGAAATATACATGGTCCTCTGAAATGATATTGTTTCTCCCTTATTTGGAACAGCTTTTGGATATTTGCGGGCAGTGATAGATTCTTCACTTTAAACATTATTACTGCAGTTTTAAAGTCAACCAGATCTTTCAACTTGAGAGCTTTTAATTTAAGAAAAAGTGGGTTTGTTGGTTCCCTGTAAGCAGCTTTGTTTATTATTACCTCCGCCAGGCCGAAAGGCCAGGAGGAGGTTATGTTTTTGCCGGGGTTTGTCTGTTTGTTTGTCTGTCTGTCTGTCTGTCTGTCTGTCTGTCTGTTGGTTAGCAAGATAACTCAAAAAATCTTGGACGGATTTCCATGAAACTTTCAGGCGTTGTTGGAAATGGTACAAGGAAGAACTGATTAAATTTTGGGGGTGATCCGGTTCACCGTCTGGATACAGGAATTTTTTAAAGCATTTTTCATTCAACACTGTGACATACAGCCATTTTCAACATGTGCGCAGGCGCAATGGAGGGCGCTGGTCGTCGTGTCTGCAACACAAACTCTGCGTTCTTCAACGTTTTAGGCACAAAAGGACGCAGAAAACACTGCTGGCCTGGGCCCGCCAGCGTGCAACTGCAAAACCTCACACGGGCAGCTGTCCGCCGCCATTCATTTCATTAATTTCTGGCAAAGAATCCGTTCTTTGCCAGAAATTCCCCGGCCAGCCATAGGCGCTGCGCAAAAACGAGCTCTCTGCCGGCGAAGCTTCTAAATTGTCGTTTGCCGCGGAGTGCAACCCCCAAAACAATAATATTGTAGCAAACTCAATATGAGCACCCTATTTGGCTTGCCAAGTGGGTTGACCCTATTGGTGACACAGGTAGAGTGCGGGACTCCGGAGCGGGAGGCGTGAGTTCGAACCTCCCGGTGGGACGTCGCCATGTCGAGCAGCACGTTACAATATAATAAAACCCACGGCAACCTGTCTACCCAATTTGCATCCGTCAGTGGAGGAGATGGACACAACAGCAACACTTCAGTTTATTACCTCCGCCAAGGAGGCAATGCTTTTACTACTGAACCACTAATCCTATCACTATCACATTGATTGTCATTGATTAATTGTGTGTTTATTGCACTGTCCCTGTCAAATAAACAAATAACCATTGTGAATCCAATTGCTAGTCATATGTTTACATGCTCAAGGAATCTGAAAACGTACACACAAACACTGTATGGGGGGAATTGTGGCGCTTGGCGGAGGTCTGCACTCTCCGAGTGCTTTTCTAGTTCTAATAGCTTTCTTCTGAAGCATAAAGACTGGATATATGTTTGTTTTATATGTATTTCCCCATACTTCAGTACAGTATGTCATGTATGGGAGTATTAATGAATGATATAAGATAAGATAAGATAAGATAAGATAAGCCTTTATTAGTCCCACAACGGGGAAATTCCAGGATTGCAACAGCACAGGGATAGCAACACTCAGAGCAACAATCAGAAGGCAAGAAAAAAAACAAGCAAGCAAGAGCAGCTAATATACATATGTACATATTACTATAAAATATATATATATACACACACACACACAGACACACAGTGCAGAGCATTGTAGCTGAATGGAATAAATATATGAATATATGAACACACAGTGCAGAGCATTATAAAGTATATAATGTGGGTTGATTCAGCAAATATTTCGCTCTGTGTAGTATTGCGATTGATTTAGATATTTTACCTTTAATATAATTAATATGTGACTTCCAACACAGTTTATTATCAATTATTACTCAAAGAAATTTAGCTTCAGATACCCTTTCAATCTCTACACCATTTACACTGAGTTTAGATACTAAGTTGTTGTGATGGTTGTTAAAAACTATAAATTTTGTCTTACTTAAATTGAGCGTTAATTTGTTTGAATCAAACCACAGTTGAAGCTTTCCTAATTCCTTTCCGAGTGTATCCAAAAGTTGTTCCAAATTGCTTCCACTGCATAATAGATTAGTGTCATCGGCAAACAATATTAAATCCATTTTTTCTGAGACTTTACATATATCATTTATATACATATTGAATAACAATGGCCCCAAAACTGAACCCTGTGGGACTCCACAAGTAACCTTCAGTAACTGTGAGTTTTTGTTACCAACACATACATACTGATATCTATTCTTTAAGTACTACTTAACCAGGACAGTGCTACCCCCCTAATACCACAATTTTGTAGTTTCTTTAATAATAAATTGTGATCCACTGTATCAAATGCTTTTTTAAGATCCAGGAATACCCCAACTGAATACTCTTTTTTATTTTCAACGGCAGTTGATATTTTTTCTATAAATTCCATTAGAGCAAATGCAGGTGTCCTCTTGTGTCTGAACCCATATTGCTGCTCACACAATAAATTATTCTTCATTATGAAGTTGTCAATTCTCTCACAGAATATTTTTTCAAGTATCTTGGAAAATTGCGGCAATAGTGAAATTGGTCTATAGTTTGAAAGTTCCCCTCTGTCACCCGTCTTGTATATTGGAATTACTTTAGCTATTTTCATTGCATTGGGAAATATACCTGTTTGGAGAGACAGGTTACAAATATACATCAGTGGTTTCACTAAGCATTCGATAATAGTTTTGACTAAGAGCATGTCAATACCATCACAGTCTGTAGATGTCTTACTTTTAAACGATTTAACAATTTCAATGACCTCTCTCTCGTCTGTGTTCTTTATAAAAATGGTGTCTTTTATAGCAGTGTTTTTGCTTATTGTATCACCCGTAGGTGCCGTAATGGGTATTTCTCGAGCCAAATTAGGACCAATGTTAACAAAAAAGTTATTAAATTCATCTGCAGGTGAAACTGCATTCACACTCTGAGTCGTTGTATTATTTTTTGAAAAATTGGTTGGGTAGCTTGTATTTCTGTTTTTATTTCCAAGAATATTGTTAAGTATTGTCCATGTATTTTTAATATTGTCTCTGTTTTTCTCCAGTTCTTTACTGTAATAGTCTCTTTTACTACATCTCATTATATATGTTAACTTATTTTTGTATGTTTTATACCGCTGCTCTGCTTCTTTTGTCCTTTTCTTTAGAAAAGCTTTATATAATAAATTTTTCTTTTTACACGCCTTTTGTAATCCTTTGGTTAACCATGGCTTATCGACAAATTTATGTTTAAGCTTTTTCTTTACTAATGGACATTTTTTTTCACAAAGAGTGGTTACTAAGTTCATAAATGTGTCGTAGGCTTCATTTACATCTGATACATAAACTTTTGTCCAGTCCTGCTTCAGCAAGTCTTCTTTAAAAGAACTGATTGCATTTTGTGATTTGTATCTGAACGATTTTTAAATTTTTTTCTGTATTGGCCCCCGTGTGGCCATGGATAAGTGCAAAGGTTGGCAAATGGTCACTTATATCATTTAACAATAATCCACTTTCTATTGTCTTATCAATAATATTAACAAACAGGTTGTCAATAAGTGTAGCAGTGTGAACTGTGATTCTACTGGGATGTGTTATTGTGGGATATACACTCATACTGTACATAGAATTCATGAACTCTGTAATTACATTTTGTTGATATGGATTTAGTAAATCAATATTGAAATCTCCACAGATTACTACCATTTTCTTACTAGTAATATTATTGTACAGCTCGACTAATTTATCTCTGAATGTCTCAATGCAAGTTCCTGGCGTTCTATATATACAACTTATAATTAGATTTTTTTGTTTTATCTTGGTCAATCTCAACAGTAACACTGGTAGTGCAAAGGACATTCCATTTACAAGTTTACACCTATACAGGTCATCAATATACAGTGCAACACCACCACCCTTTTTTTGAGATCTGTTAATATGAAACATCTGATATCCCTCTATTGCCATCAGGGGAGCCTGCTCTTCATTAAGCCAAGTTTCAGAGACTGCGATGGCTGTAAATTTTCTGTCTAGCTGTTTTAAATAGTCCTGAATCTGTGGAAAGTTTTTGTTAAGACTTCTGCTGTTGAAGTGTATTATTGATAGTTCACCATCTAGTTGCACTTGACTTTTGAATTGCTTTTCAGTGTAATATTCACAATGATTATGAATATTATTGAAAAAGCGGTTATCAGGATCAATATCATTCTCCATCTCTTGTAGTTTATGTTCAGCATAATGGCATATTTTCAGAGTTTGAATTTCCTCACTCTGTGTCAAATGACTTCCTCCAACTGGGTATAATTGATGTCTACTCAAGTCAGTCATAAGTTTTTTTGTTTGTTTTGTTTAGTTTTTTTTTTTTTAAAGGACATTGACATGGTATGTCAAAAGAACTATTCTTGCCGTGTGTGTGGATATGGATTTTCAGTCTCTTAATTTTCTTAATCAGTGTTCATCTATATTTATTTAAGTCAGTAATCTGCTGCACGGTGGCGCAGTGGTTAGCACTGCGGCAGCACAGTTTACCCTTGGCCGGGGGATTGTGGGGATCGTGGGATCGTGGGTTCGATCCCAGCCCCCGACCAACAGTGATCTGTGTGGAGTTTGCATGTTCTCCCCGTGTTGCGTGGGTTTACTCCGGGATTTCTCCGGTTTCCTCCCGCATGCCAAAAACATGCATGTTAGGTTAATTGGCTGTTCTAAATTGTCCCTAGATATCTGTTTCCTATAGGCCCTTAGAATAGAGGGTTAGTATTAATGAAAGCGCTTTGAGTGGTCTTTGTGACTAGAAAAGCGCTATATAAGTGCAGGTTAGTTAGTTAGTTAGTAATCTCTGATTATTATACTCTTTGCTTCCTCAGGTGTTCCATTTAGTTTGATCCAAACTCTACAATTTCTTGTCCATGTTGCCTGTATCTTATTTTATCTTTTCAGCATCTGTGCTTGCCGTGCTATTTCAGCATTAGTTTTTGTTAGATGTTCATTTAGGAAAACTTCTGTTCCCCGTAGCTTTCTGGCCTGCCTCAGTATGTTATTCTTTACCCTTCTGTTCACAAAACGCATCACAATTGATTTCTTTGTTTTATTATCCTTTCTGGGTAAAGCATGACAGGCTGAAATTGCATTTGCTTCAACCTTTATATTTCTACTATCAAGGAACTGAAGCACCTGGTTTTCCAGGGAGACTGATTCGCCCAGGGGAGCATCCTCACCTCTCATTCCTGTTGTAGCATGAGCATATGATTGATATTTAATGTCTAGTCCACTTATAATTAGATCGTCCATATGAGAATATTGTTCAAGATCCTCAACGCGTCGCTCCAAGTCTGCAGTTTTTTTTGTCTCTTTCCTTAATTGTTAATTTTAATTCTCGGACTTCTTCCATTAGCCCTAATATTTTAGCCTGCTGACTAGCCACTTTGGACAGTTATTCTGACAAGAAGTTAAGAGATTTTTTGATCTCTTCCATTTCTTCCTTCTTTGGTGGCATTTTTACTGACCTGTGGATAGTAAAACAATCTCTGCTGGTGTCGCCAGTATCCGATCCGACCGACCTCGAATCCAGCTGGGCCTCAGCTAGCCCCCTCCGCTGCTAGTCCCGCTGCTTACCGCCGCCGTGACCAAGCTCCTGTCCAGCCGGGGTACCGGCAGCTCCTCCACCAAGTCCCGCCGCCGCTGTAGCCAAGCTCCGATCCTGCTCCTGTCCAGCTGGGGTCCCGATAGATCCTCCGCTGAGCCCCGCCACCTACTGCCGTCTGCCTCAGGAGTTCCTCCGCCGCGCCCCGCTGCAACTGGGCTCTGACTCCGGCTCTTATCCGGCTGGGCCCCGGTGGTCCTCCACTGGTCCCCATCTCCCACCACCGCTGCACTCGAGCTCCGATCCGGCTCCCGTCCAACTGCTACCTCGGCTAGTTCCTCCGGCGAGCCCCTATCACCGGAAACAGAGTCGCTTCTCCGTGTCGGTGCTAGGTGCTACGACTAGCTATGGTGTTAGCTATATCGATAGTGTTAGCCTAGCAAACGCTTCAGGTAAAGTGTAGCAGCGAACCACGAAAAGAAACGCCAATCAGTTCACTCACGAATGAGAGCAGTCCCAAAAGTCCAATTCTCACAGCGAGCGCAAAACAACTCTTAAAAACAGAGATCGAGTCTGACCCCCGAATCCAGACCGGCTGAACCACAACTAAAAAAAATTTATTTAAGCTGAGCCTGCAAGACTGAGACCACTCACTCTGCCATTTTTTTTTTCCACAATATCTTTATTGAACCTTTTTTTTTTTTTTAACAAACATGATACAAACAATCAAACACTAACACTAAAGTACTACAAAAAAAAAAAAAAACCCTAAAAACACCAACAACCACCAACAAAATCAAGTCTTCAACAATGCTCCTCTGTTTAGTCTAGACAATCCAATACATTAGTATACATATTATGTTCACCAGTTTGGAATTTACAAGGTCCACACACATCATTCACCTTCTTCTTCAAGAGTTATGTTTAAATTTTTTACATAATCAATAAAAGGTCTCCATATATTCTCAAACACAATTTCCTTTGATTTCAGTATATATGTTATTCTTTCTAATGGAAGGTTTGTTAACATCTGTCTTAACCACTGAGTCACATCTGGTCTATGAGTCTTTTTCCATAATAGTGCAATACATTTTTTGGCATTAAGCAAACTGAGGTCTATGAATGTTCTTTCACTTTTATTGAAATTATGCTTTTCTGGGTACAGACCCAACAAAAACAGTTTAGGATTCAATATGATTTGTTTTGAGATTATTTTTTCAATTGTTACCCTCACCTCCTCCCAAAACATTCTTATTAATCTACATTCCCATAAACAATGAAATAGGGTTCCTTTACTTTCCATGCATTTTGTGCATGTATCTGGTATATTTTTGTTATATCTGTTTAACTCCTCGGGTGTAACATACATCCGCATTAACCATTTGAAATGTATCAATTTAAGGCGTGCATTTATTGATTTGGTTTGAGCTTCTGTACAAGCCAATTCCCATTGTTCCTCTGAAATTTCAATTTGCAGATCTTCTTTCCAGTAGTTTAATCTTTTCAGTGAATTTTCACTTGAAGATAGTGTCAATGAGTTATAAAACTCTGAAATAATACCCTTTCTTTTACTATCTTTCATCATCATTTTTTCCAAGGATGAATAAATAGGTCGAGTGAGAGCTTTATTTTGATTTGATCGAATAAAGTTTCTAAGTTGAAGATATTTAAAAAAATGTGTTCTATTGAGATTAAATTTGATCCTCAGCTCTTCAAAAGACATTATGTTGTCTGCACATGGCAAATATAAATCCTGAATCTTTTGTATCCCTTTTAAATTCCATACTTTAAATACAGCGTCCGCTCTCCCTGGTTTAAAATATTGATTACCCCATATTGGACTAAATTGTGACAATAACTGTGGTTCTTTTAAATAGTTTTTAGCTTCACACCATATTTTGATCATATGCTTTACAAATGGATTTTTAACTTGTTTTTGTAATTTTTTTGCCGAATCTGAGTATATGAATATGGGAAGAGGTAAAGGTAAATTGTATGATTCCATTTCAGTCCAGTGAGGGAGATCATTTGATGAAAAATAATATGTCATAGACCTCAGTTGTGCCGACCAATAATACAACATAAAATTTGGACATTTCAGACCTCCACGATCAAATGGTAAATATAATAAAGACAAACGTAATCTAGCCCTCCTGTTGTTCCATATAAATTCCACTAACTTTTTTTTTATTCTTGAGAATAGATCTAAAGGTGGTGATAAGGGAATGTATTGAAATAAATAAAGTATTTTAGGTAAAATATTACTTTTAAGTATATTGATTCTCCCGATCATCGACATTGGTAGTGACATCCATCTCTGAGTTAACTCATTGATATCTGACATTAAGGCTTCATAGTTGACACTGGCGACTGATTCTAGCTTAGGCATAATTTGGATTCCTAAATATTTAAACTGATTTACAACATTGAATTGATTTACCTCAGGGGCTGGGTAATTTCTCTGGGTCTCATTTAGCATTAATATTGAAGATTTAGTTTTATTTATTTTATATCCTGATATTTCCCCAAAATTCTTTATTAAATTCAACAAGGTTGGAATTGATTTTTTTAGATTCGACATAAACAAAATTATATCATCGGCGTACAGGGAGATTTTATGTTCTGTTGGTCCAACTTTAATTCCATATATTTGTGAATGTAAACGTATCGCTATCGCTAAAGGTTCAATTGCCATAGTAAACAGTAAAGGTGAAAGTGGACAGCCTTGTCGACATCCTCTATTGATTTTTATTGGTTTTGAAATATTGTTATTTGTTAGGATTTCTGCTGTAGCATTATTGTATATTATTTGAACCCATTTTATGAAATTATTTCCAAGTCCAAACCTTTGTAGGACTTCAAAAAGAAAGGGCCATTCAACTCTATCAAAGGCCTTTTCGGCGTCCAATGATAGGAGAGCTGTATCCGGTGCTTCTTTATTAAAATAAATAATATTAAATAGTCTTCTTACATTATGGAAGCCTTGTCTACCCTTTATAAAGCCATTCTGATCTCGATTAATAATATTTGGTAAAATTTCTTGTATTCGTCTTGCTAAAATTTTACAGATTATCTTAAGGTCGGCGTTTAATAGGCTTATTGGTCTCATATTTTCACATTTATTAGAGGGCTTACCTGGTTTTGGCAGCAGTATAATTAAGGCATTATTTATGTATGATGGTAAATTATTATTTTGAAATGCTTCTAAAACCATTTCCAAAAAAGGTTTTATTAATTTATTCTTAAATTTTTTATAAAGGTCAACTGGAAGACCATCTGGTCCTGCACTTTTTCCTGATTTCATATTATCAATGGCTAGCCCAACTTCTTCTTGACTAATTTTAGACTCCAATATCTCCCTGTTTTCATTTGGAATACACGGTATAGATAGTTCGTTCAAAAACCCATTTAGTTTTGTTAAATCAGGTTCATTTTTGGTATCATATAATTTTTCATAGTAATCTCTAAAGGCTCTATTAATTTCTAAAGGATCTATAACTACCTGTCCATTACTTATAATACTGGTAATTGGTGTTTTTTTTTTCCACAATATCTTTATTGAACCTTTTTTTTTTTTTTTAACAAACATGATACAAACAATCAAACACTAACACTAAAGTACTACAAAAAAAAAAATGCACTAAAAACACCAACAACCACCAACAAAATCAAGTCTTCAACAATGCTCCTCTGTTTAGTCTAGACAATCCAATACATAAGTATACATATTATGTTCACCAGTTTGGAATTTACAAGGTCCACACACATCATTCACCTTCTTCTTCAAGAGTTATGTTTAAATTTTTTACATAATCAATAAAAGGTCTCCATTTATTCTCAAACACAATTTCCTTTGATTTTAGTATATATGTTATTCTTTCTAATGGAAGGTTTGTTAACATCTGTCTTAACCACTGAGTCACATCTGGTCTATGAGTCTTTTTCCATAATAGTGCAATACATTTTTTGGCATTAAGCAAACTGAGGTCTATGAATGTTCTTTCACTTTTATTAAAATTATGCTTTTCTGGGTACAGACCCAACAAAAACAGTTTAGGATTCAATATGATTTGTTTTGAGATTATTTTTTCAATTGTTACCCTCACCTCTTCCCAAAACATTCTTATTAATCTACATTCCCATAAACAATGAAATAGGGTTCCTTTACTTTCCATGCATTTTGTGCATGTATCTGGTATATTTTTGTTATATCTATTTAACTCCTCGGGTGTAACATACATCCGCATTAACCATTTGAAATGTATCAATTTAAGGCGTGCATTTATTGATTTGGTTTGAGCTTCTGTACAAGCCAATTCCCATTGTTCCTCTGAAATTTCAATTTGCAGATCTTCTTTCCAGTAGTTTAATCTTTTCAGTGAATTTTCACTTGAAGATAGTGTCAATGAGTTATAAAACTCTGAAATAATACCCTTTCTTTTACTATCTTTCATCATCATTTTTTCCAAGGATGAATAAATAGGTCGAGTGAGAGCTTTATTTTGATTTGATCGAATAAAGTTTCTAAGTTGAAGATATTTTAAAAAATGTGTTCTATTGAGATTAAATTTGATCCTCAGCTCTTCAAAAGACATTATGTTGTCTGCACATGGCAAATATAAATCCTGAATCTTTTGTATCCCTTTTAAATTCCATACTTTAAATACAGCGTCCGCTCTCCCTGGTTTAAAATATTGATTACCCCATATTGGACTAAATTGTGACAATAACTGTGGTTCTTTTAAATAGTTTTTAGCTTCACACCATATTTTGATCATATGCTTTACAAATGGATTTTTAACTTGTTTTTGTAATTTTTTTGCCGAATCTGAGTATATGAATATGGGAAGAGGTAAAGGCAAATTGTATGATTCCATTTCAGTCCAGTGAGGGAGATCATTTGATGAAAAATAATATGTCATAGACCTCAGTTGTGCCGACCAATAATACAACATAAAATTTGGACATTTCAGACCTCCACGATCAAATGGTAAATATAATAAAGACAAACGTAATCTAGCCCTCCTGTTGTTCCATATAAATTCCACTAACTTTTTTTTTATTCTTGAGAATAGATCTAAAGGTGGTGATAAGGGAATGTATTGAAATAAATAAAGTATTTTAGGTAAAATATTACTTTTAAGTATATTGATTCTCCCGATCATCGACATTGGTAGTGACATCCATCTCTGAGTTAACTCACTGATATCTGACATTAAGGCTTCATAGTTGACACTGGCGACTGATTCTAGCTTAGGCATAATTTGGATTCCTAAATATTTAAACTGATTTACAACATTGAATTGATTTACCTCAGGGGCTGGGTAATTTCTCTGGGTCTCATTTAGCATTAATATTGAAGATTTAGTTTTATTTATTTTATATCCTGATATTTCCCCAAAATTCTTTATTAAATTCAACAAGGTTGGAATTGATTTTTTTAGATTCGACATAAACAAAATTATATCATCGGCGTACAGGGAGATTTTATGTTCTGTTGGTCCAACTTTAATTCCATATATTTGTGAATGTAAACGTATCGCTATCGCTAAAGGTTCAATTGCCATAGTAAACAGTAAAGGTGAAAGTGGACAGCCTTGTCGACATCCTCTATTGATTTTTATTGGTTTTGAAATATTGTTATTTGTTAGGATTTCTGCTGTAGCATTATTGTATATTATTTGAACCCATTTTATGAAATTATTTCCAAGTCCAAACCTTTGTAGGACTTCAAAAAGAAAGGGCCATTCAACTCTATCAAAGGCCTTTTCGGCGTCCAATGATAGGAGAGCTGTATCCGGTGCTTCTTTATTAAAATAAATAATATTAAATAGTCTTCTTACATTATGGAAGCCTTGTCTACCCTTTATAAAGCCATTCTGATCTCGATTAATAATATTTGGTAAAATTTCTTGTATTCGTCTTGCTAAAATTTTACAGATTATCTTAAGGTCGGCGTTTAATAGGCTTATTGGTCTCATATTTTCACATTTATTAGAGGGCTTACCTGGTTTTGGCAGCAGTATAATTAAGGCATTATTTATGTATGATGGTAAATTATTATTTTGAAATGCTTCTAAAACCATTTCCAAAAAAGGTTTTATTAATTTATTCTTAAATTTTTTATAAAGGTCAACTGGAAGACCATCTGGTCCTGCACTTTTTCCTGATTTCATATTATCAATGGCTAGCCCAACTTCTTCTTGACTAATTTTAGACTCCAATATCTCCCTGTTTTCATTTGGAATACACGGTATAGATAGTTCGTTCAAAAACCCATTTAGTTTTGTTAAATCAGGTTCATTTTTGGTATCATATAATTTTTCATAGTAATCTCTAAAGGCTCTATTAATTTCTAAAGGATCTATAACTACCTGTCCCTTACTTATAATACTGGTAATTGGTGTTTTAATTTCCAATTGTTTAATCTGCCATGCTAATAATTTTCCTGATTTTTCACCTTGTTCATAAAAAGATTGTTTCAATCTTAGAAGACTCGAGGCAGCTCTATTCGCTGATTTTTTGTCGTATTCAGCTCTCAAAATCAGTAATTCATTCTCCAACCTTGGGTCACTTCCTGCATACACTTTTTCCTGAAGATTTTTTATTTTATGTTCCAATTTAGCTCTCTCCTCTCGAGTCTTCTTAGATTTTGATCCTGTATAACTAATAATATGTCCCCTAATAAAAGCTTTGAAAGCCTCCCACTTTACACATGCTGATGTCTGTGTAGTATTGATGTCAAAGAACTCGTCTATCTGTTTTTCTATATACTTGACAAATTCCTCATCCTGAAGCCATTTATGCTGAAATTGCCATCTACCTGATTCCTTTGTCAATTTTTTATCTACATATATTAGACAACAGGGTGCATGATCAGAGATCACGATGTTATCATAAAAGCAGTTTTGAATCTTGGACCTTAATTCTGTGGAAATCAAAAAATAATCAATACGTGAGAATGTCTTGTAGGTACTGGAATAACAAGAATAGGCTTTAACTTGTGGTTTCATTTCTCTCCATATATCTAACAATCTCAATTCTTTCATTAAATGATTAATAGTCATCCTACATCCAATGTGCGTACAATCCAGTCCTGTTGATCTATCCACACCTGGATTCAATGTACAATTAAAATCCCCTGCTATTATATGTTGCCCTGTAAGTGATGATAAGATGAGAAATAAATTAGCAAAGAACTTCTGATCATCTATATTGGGACCATATAAGTTCACAAGATTTATATTTTCTAATAGCAAAGAACCTTGAATGATTACATATCTTCCAAATTTGTCTCCAATTACATTTTTCACTTGAAAAGGAACTGATTTATGTATGAGAGTCATAACTCCCCTGGCTCGGGATGAAAATGAAGAGGTGAATACACTTCCCTGCCATCTACTCCTAATTCTTTTAACATCCTCCTCTATCAGATGAGTTTCTTGTAAAAACACAATTCTTGAACCCATGTCCTTTATTTTATTCATAACTTGTTTAAGTTTTTTTAAATTTTGTAGACCTCTGCAATTCCATGAAGTTAAATTAAGATTAACACTTTGGTCCATGATCAATAGAGAGTTTGGGATTACCTTGCAGTGTAAACATGCTCATACAGAGAAGCAAAAACATGAGTGGTTGAACATTCATCCTACAAACTACACACAAACAAATTTCCCCTTCCCACACTTGTGGCAAACCCCCCAAAATCAAAAGAAAAATTCTGTCTCCCGATATAGCCATCGACCGTTCCACACCCACGGGGAACAGCCTAAGCCACTCCTTCTTCATCCTCCCAATCACCCTAACTCTACTGCTTTTAATGACGTAACATTAACTCTCCTCTGTAGTTTTCCAACTTAACTCCAAAATTTTTAACAACTTTGTACATCATAGTTTTTTTTTGTTTGTTTTGTTTTTGTTTTGTTTTTTTAATATATAATACAATCTATATTTTGTAAACTTACTATTTACTTCAAGTCAGTCAGATGCCTGTGCAAATGCTTAATTATTCTACCTTATATTTTGTTCATGCTTAGCTCCCACCAGTCTCTTCTTCTTCTTTGATCTTCTTGATGAACTCCTGCGCCTCCTCTGGGGTCTTGAAGATGTGGGTTCTGCCCTCATACGTGGTCAACAGTCTCGCAGGATAGATTACACCATGACGAATCCCAAGGTTGCGCAGCTCCTTACGTACGGGATCAAACTGCTTCCTCAATTGCTGGATTCCTGTGGCCAAATCTGGGTAGAACCGCACCTGCTGGTCCTGGTGTTTAATCTCTCCTTTAGCACGTGCAGCGTTGAAGATCTTCATCCTGTCTCTGTTGCTAAGAAACTTCATAATTAAGGTCCTCGGCGGTCCCTTATCTCTCCGTGGGCCAATACGATGTGCTTTTTCCAGAACCACTGCTGATTGCAACTCCTCGCTGCCCAGCACCTCCGGAATCCACTTTTCCAGAAAGGAACATACGTCCCGACCTTCTGATTCCTCTGGAAGACCCACCAGCCTCAAATTATTCTGTCTCGACCGAGATTCCAAATCCAAAATATTATCTTCCAGAGATTTATTTTTTTTTTCCAAAGTGCGCACCTTTAATTGAAGACGGGTGACGTCATCTTCAGCACTAGCGAGACGGAGCTCCATCTGCGCCGTTCGTTCTACACAGTCACCCAATTCCTTTCTTATTCCTTCCAACGCTGTCATAATCCCATCAAATCTAGAGGAAAAGTCCGCTCTCATTGAACTCATGGCAGCCATCAGCGCATCTGCGCCATTCCCCGCAGAAATCGCAGCGTTGCCAGCCTCCTCCGCCATATATGGAGTTTTGTTTGCTGCGTCACAGACCTGAAAGTCCGTTAATTTGGACTGTTTCGGCGGCTCGCTTTTTCCTTTTCCTGGTTTTCCAGCCTTAGGCTTCGCCGACATATCCTCGCCCAAATGCTGGGATACGTTCTGTCCCAAATGAGAGAGTTATTTGCCGATTTTTTTCTCCAGGAGCAGAGCAGAGCGAGACACGTCCGTCCTACGTGGCAGCCATAACCAGAAGTCCGGTAATTGGTGTTTTAATTTCCAATTGTTTAATCTGCCATGCTAATAATTTTCCTGATTTTTCACCTTGTTCATAAAAAGATTGTTTCAATCTTAGAAGACTCGAGGCAGCTCTATTCGCTGATTTTTTGTCGTATTCAGCTCTCAAAATCAGTAATTCATTCTCCAACCTTGGGTCACTTCCTGCATACACTTTTTCCTGAAGACTTTTTATTTTATGTTCCAATTTAGCTCTCTCCTCTCGAGTCTTCTTAGATTTTGATCCTGTATAACTAATAATATGTCCCCTAATAAAAGCTTTGAAAGCCTCCCACTTTACACATGCTGATGTTTGTGTAGTATTGATGTCAAAGAACTCGTCTATCTGTTTTTCTATATACTTGACAAATTCCTCATCCTGAAGCCATTTATGCTGAAATTGCCATCTACCTGATTCCTTTGTCAATTTTTTATCTACATATATTAGACAACAGGGTGCATGATCAGAAATCACGATGTTATCATAAAAGCAGTTTTGAATCTTGGACCTTAATTCTGTGGAAATCAAAAAATAATCAATACGTGAGAATGTCTTGTAGGTACTGGAATAACAAGAATAGGCTTTAACTTGTGGTTTCATTTCTCTCCATATATCTAACAATCTCAATTCTTTCATAAAATGATTAATAGTCATCCTACATCCAATGTGCGTACAATCCAGTCCTGTTGATCTATCCACACCTGGATTCAATGTACAATTAAAATCCCCTGCTATTATATGTTGCCCTGTAAGTGATGATAAGATGAGAAATAAATTAGCAAAGAACTTCTGATCATCTATATTGGGACCATATAAGTTCACAAGATTTATATTTTCTAATAGCAAAGAACCTTGAATGATTACATATCTTCCAAATTTGTCTCCAATTACATTTTTCACCTGAAAAGGAACTGATTTATGTATGAGAGTCATAACTCCCCTGGCTCGGGATGAAAATGAAGAGGTGAATACACTTCCCTGCCATCTACTCCTAATTCTTTTAACATCCTCCTCTATCAGATGAGTTTCTTGTAAAAACACAATTCTTGAACCCATGTCCTTTATTTTATTCATAACTTGTTTAAGTTTTTTTAAATTTTGTAGACCTCTGCAATTCCATGAAGTTAAATTAAGATTAACACTTTGGTCCATGATCAATAGAGAGTTTAGGATTACCTTGCAGTGTAAACATGCTCATACAGAGAAGCAATAACATGAGTGGTTGAACATTCATCCTACAAACTACACACAAACAAATTTCCCCTTCCCACACTTGTGGCAAACCCCCCAAAATCAAAAGAAAAATTCTGTCTCCCGATATAGCCATCGACCGTTCCACACCCACGGGGAACAGCCTAAGCCACTCCTTCTTCATCCTCCCAATCACCCCAACTCTACTGCTTTTAATGACGTAACATTAACTCTCCTCTGTAGTTTTCCAACTTAACTCCAAAATTTTTAACAACTTTGTACATCATAGTTTTTTTTTGTTTGTTTGTTTTGTTTTTGTTTTGTTTTTTTAATATATAATACAATCTATATTTTGTAAACTTACTATTTACTTCAAGTCAGTCAGATGCCTGTGCAAATGCTTAATTATTCTACCTTATATTTTGTTCATGCTTAGCTCCCACCAGTCTCTTCTTCTTCTTTGATCTTCTTGATGAACTCCTGCGCCTCCTCTGGGGTCTTGAAGATGTGGGTTCTGCCCTCATACGTGGTCAACAGTCTCGCAGGATAGATTACACCATGACGAATCCCAAGGTTGCGCAGCTCCTTACGTATGGGATCAAACTGCTTCCTCAATTGCTGGATTCCTGTGGCCAAATCTGGGTAGAACCGCACCTGCTGGTCCTGGTGTTTAATCTCTCCTTTAACACGTGCAGCGTTGAAGATCTTCATCCTGTCTCTGTTGCTAAGAAACTTCATAATTAAGGTCCTCGGCGGTCCCTTATCTCTCCGTGGGCCAATACGATGTGCTTTTTCCAGAACCACTGCTGATTGCAACTCCTCGCTGCCCAGCACCTCCGGAATCCACTTTTCCAGAAAGGAACATACGTCCCGACCTTCTGATTCCTCTGGAAGACCCACCAGCCTCAAATTATTCTGTCTCGACCGAGATTCCAGAGATTTATTTTTTTTTTCCAAAGTGTGCACCTTTAATTGAAGACGGGTGACGTCATCTTCAGCACTAGCGAGACGGAGCTCCATCTGCGCCGTTCGTTCTACACAGTCACCCAATTCCTTTCTTATTCCTTCCAACGCTGTCATAATCCCATCAAATCTAGAGGAAAAGTCCGCTCTCATTGAACTCATGGCAGCCATCAGCGCATCTGCGCCATTCCCCGCAAACATCGCACCGCCGCCAGCCTCCTCCGCCATATATGGAGTTTTGTTTGCTGCGTCACAGACCTGAAAGTCCGTTAATTTGGACTGTTTTGGCGGCTCGCTTTTTCCTTTTCCTGGTTTTCCAGCCTTAGGCTTCGCCGACATATCCTCGCCCAAATGCTGGGATACGTTCTGTCCCAAATGAGAGAGTTATTTGCCGATTTTTTTTCTCCAGGAGCAGAGCAGAGCGAGACACGTCCGTCCTACGTGGCAGCCATAACCGGAAGTCCTCACTCTGCCATTTTAATTTTTTTCTAATCATTAAACTTACTCAGGAAGGAGCATCATTTCATGAGTGGAACCCAGTTAAGCTCACAAATGCAATTAATAAGTTACTTGGAGAAGTTTTAAATGCAAGAATTCTCCGTAGTGGTTTGTTACTAGTTACATGTAAAGATAGTGTTCAACAAGGAAAAGCAATCAGAGTCCTGTGTTTCCTCTGGCTTAAAGACCTTGGTGCGGTGGCAACATATTTTTCCGGGGGGGGGGGGCAGAAAACCTATATGTATGAATATGTTAATTTTATACTATTTATTTCTTTTTTTTAATTTTGCACAATCAATCAATCAATCAAAGACTTTATTCCAGACTCAAGGTCCATCAAGAGAAGAGTAAACAAGTAAAGTAAAAAACAAGACAGTTGAAACAATCAAAAAGTTACAAGAAACACTAAGACATAACTGCTTAAAGAAGTACAAAGACAGTACAGACTTTAAAAAGACTTAAAAAGACAACTGTACCAGTACCTTCTAAACTGTGACTGACAGCGAATAGAACTGAGCTTAATGCTAGACATGACTTGAATGATTTCATTTCTAGATACATCAAGCCGACAGATGAATTTATACATAAAATTCCTTATTACTGCATGCAGAGTATTTACACGTGATGAGACAAATAACTCGGAAGCACTGCACCATCGAGGCTTTTTAAGTAAAATTCTTAAGGCATCATTGTAGGCAACCTGTAATTTCTGCATACTTAGTTTCCTATAATTTATCCATAAATGAGCAGTGTATAAAGGTGTACAATAGGTTTTAAAAAGAACCAGTTTCACCTCATCTGAACAAAAACCAAATCTGTGTGCAAGAGTATTTGCTTGCATGTAGATTTTGCAGCGTTGTCTGAAAATATCATCATCATCAGTCATTCTATCATTAATAACATGTCCCAGATATTTAATTTTATCCCTGACAATTAATTCCCTGCCTGCCAATTCAAAGACAGGGAATTTCATTAACAAATCTTCTTTAGTGCGGCAGATCAGCACACAACTCTTATTTGTATTATATTTTATGTCATTTTCTTCTCCATAAGCACTACACACTCTTAATAACTCCTGAAGACCAGCACTACTTGGACTGAGAATAACTAGATCATCAGCATACATAAAATGATTCACTAACTTATTCCCTATTAAACACCCAGTTTTACAGGCATTCAGTTGCTTTGACAACTCATCCATGTAAAGATTAAATAGAATAGGGGACAATATACTGCCCTGTCTGACACCACTGCTCACACCAAATGGTGATGAATGACTCTTCCCCCATTTCACCAGCATCTTCTGATGTGCGTACCAGTAAATCAGGATACGTACTAAGTACTTGGGCACCCCCCTGTCAATCATTTTCCTAAACAGTATCCTGTGATTAACACGATCAAACGCCTTGGAGGTGTCAATAAAGCACAGAAAAACTGAAGAATTTTGATTTCTGTACTTATTTATAATTTCTTTTAAGGCATATATGCACAGATCTGTTGCACAGTAACTTTGAATATAATAACGCATCAGATTTATATAGCGCTTTATCATAGACACTCAAAGACGCTTTTTACAGATACATTATTCATTCACTCCAGACAGACAATGGTAGTGGCAAGCTACTACTGTAGCCACAGCTGCCCAGGGGCAGGCTGACAGAAACGTGTCTGCCAATCCGGGCCAACGGCCTCTCCGGCCACCACTGAACATTTATACACATTCATACCCAGTGTTATGGACACTGGAGGCAAGGTGGGTAAAGTGTCTTGCCCAGGGACACAATGGCAGGATATCTGGGGAGAGTGGGATTCGAACTGCCAACCATCTGGTTATTGGACGCCCTGCTCTACCTCCTGAGCCACTGCCGTGCATATGTAACTTACAGTTTGAAGTACTGTACAACCAAGGCTTGAATGCTGGACTATTGGGCCATTTGGGGTCCCACACAGACGCCCTGTATTTGGACTTTTTACTGGTGTCATCTTTCTCTCCTTCCTCTGCCCTCACCTCTCCTGGACCCTCTGCATGAACACTTTCCTCTCCTTGGCTCCTCTCTTCTGTCTAATCTTGCCCTCTCTGAGTTCTGTCTAATTCAGGTTCTCACTCTGTCTATGGTGGTATACAAACAGGTTAGAAAATATCAAGTGCCATGTAAATTAAAGGAGACAACCAAAAATTTCTAGTTAAAGGTACAGAGAGCACCCACTTAAAACTTGAGTAATGACTTCAGTCTTGAAGATTTGAGATTTTTCTCCAAAATTTATAACAATTTTCTTGTAGTTTTCTACTTTTCTCTGTAAATTTATCTAAATTTGAAACCATTTTCCTCAAATTTGTAATTTCCTCTTGTAAAATTGACTTTTCTTGTACATTTGAAACTTTATTATAAATCTGTGGATTATTTTATGGCTTATTTTCATCAGTTTTTTTTTCAAATAAATTACTATTTTTTAAATAAATTTGAAACAGACTGTGGTATTTTTTTTTTTACTTTTTCCTTATAACAATATATATTTTTGACCATAACTTTGCAGTCAGAACAGAACAATAATTTAACTCTCATTACAAAGAAAAAAAATATTAATAAAATTATATTTGATTATTTAAATTAACTTAAATGGCCAAGGATGCCGTTATTTCTGTTATAATAATTCTATATATTTATAGGTTTTTTTTTAGAAATCTCCTCACCGCCAAGAAAAACCTCCCTTATTTTGAAATCTAAATGCTGGCACGTTTAGTTTGTCTGAAGGCTGCTGACGGATTAAAGTAGATGACTTCGTGAATTTCAGTCATCTTAACTTGCCAAGTACATAACTGGGAACATAACTTAATATTGTAGTGGCTGATGAAATATATCCTCAGCAATTCAGTAGTCCCTCTTGCCTTTCCCTTCATATGAAGCCAGCTGCATTTGAATTCTAACCACATCTCTTAGCTAAGCCACTCTTCCGTTATTGCTCCCGTTTCCAGTGGGTTAAAACCATGATAAATGCTTCCAGTGCTTACATACCTCTTCTGATTTTTTTTTTCCGCGTTTAAAGTACTTTAATAAACTCATGTTTCTGTCGGACAGTCAAGCCTTATTCATGCTGCATTTCCCCTCTAGTCCGCCTTGGTCTGTGTACGCTTTGGACAAGCCTGGCACGCACGCGGTGCTGTACATGCTCACTTTTTTCATCTACCCAGGCCAAGCGGTTGACGCATGCACACAACCATCATTTGTAGTTTCACTCCCGCCCAATAGGTAGCACAAAGGCGCTGATACGCCAGGATTTTCACCAACCAAGAAACAGCGGACTTCTTCACAAAGTTTCTCTTCAAATTGAGTCCATTTCTGCCGTTTCACTTCTTGGTTTTCACTCCTTTTCCACGAAGATGCTGCTGCTGCTAGCGAGAGACTGCCTGCTGACTGACCGGAAAGCTCATGTGGGTGGGGCGCTTCTAAACTCTGCGTGGATGATGGCCACGCGTGTTGTTCGTGTGCGCGCTTGCGGAAAGTCATTGCTTCATATATTTTTCTTAAATTCATATTGTAACGTCGGGGCCATTTTAAGGGGGCCAGGGATTTCCCAGCATGCTTTGCCAGTTTGAAACGTTACTGTGTGTGTTAAATGTGTTATTTCTGAGTTATACTGCTGTGTCATTATAACTGCATTATAATGACCCAGCAGTGTTTAGCAGGATTAGGGCAAGATGTACCATGTGTGTGTAACCATGATTCAAACAGGGGTCTGGGGGAATGACCTCCCCCCCCTGTCTGTGCTGAGAAGCTGGGGGGTTGGGGTGTACAAAATAAATCTGGTTGATCAGAGCAATCTGCTCCATTGTCTTTTTGTGTGAACCCTTACAAACGTCACACTGGTGTCAGGAGTGGGCATGGAGCGAGATGCGGATCCAGGCGGAGGTCCTGCGGCCGGAGCGGTTCATCGCTCGGCTGGGGACGGAGCGTAGAGCTGAGGCGCCGGCCCCCAGAGAGATTCGCCGCGATGGACGGAGCAGCGGACCCCACGGGCCGAGGAGAGCAAACCAGCCCCGTTTCCCGCCCTTTTCAGGGCAGGAGGGGCTGGTGATTCCAGGGCGATCAGGAGCGGTGATCGACCGGCACGTGACCGTCCCATTCATCCGGCAGCGGGCCAAGATTCCCCGCTACAACGGCGAGAACCTGTTTGATGACCACCTGTCCCAGGTCGAGCTGGCCGCCGCGCTGAAAGCGAGTGGGAGGAGGAGCCACAGCAGCGCGTGCACGAGGGAGACTACAGTGGCAGAAACAGAGCGGGTGGAGCCGCTGATGAATCACAGCATTGAAGCGTCAACGCCGAGACCAAGAACCTTCCAGGCCACGGCTGACAGCAAGGGGGAGGAAGAGGAGTTACCGCAGACCACGGCGGCGCGTCCACGGAGGAGACGGCCGCGGCGCGAGGAAGGGTACATTGCATGGTACTGCCCCGCACACAGCGCACGACAAACTGGCCCCTCGCCGACGTTAAATTAGAGCGAGGTGGCATGGACGGAAAAAAAACCCGCCTCCTGCAGATGCTTCCCCCGGCAGATGACGTCACAGAGGTGCAGGAGCGACGAAGATGCGGCCACTTTCCAGGCGCGGCAAGGGCTGGACGCATGGATGCGGGCCAGCGGCCGCCTGGGAGATCTGGCAGCGGTGGGAGTCGGCCGGAGCGGGCCTGGGACTCCCGCTGCCAGGGAAGGGACTGTGTGTGGTCCTACAGAGGCTGTCAGATGTGTCCATCCGCCCGCTGATGGCCAAACCGAGACCCTACCCCAACCAGATTCTCCGACCGAGACTCAGATGGCCCGTGCATGCCGCTTTGGCACCGGGCTGACTCGCATTGGATTTCTGAAAGTGGACTTTGAATTTTCTGGGGACAGAAACCAGTCCAGGGGGGGGGGGCAGTGTAACGTCGGGGCCATTTTAAGGGGGCCAGGGATTTCCCAGCATGCTTTGCCAGTTTGAAACGTTACTGTGTGTGTTAAATGTGTTATTTCTGAGTTATACTGCTGTGTCATTATAACTGCATTATAATGACCCAGCAGTGTTTAGCAGGATTAGGGCAAGATGTACCATGTGTGTGTAACCATGATTCAAACAGGGGTCTGGGGGAATGACCTCCCCCCCCTGTCTGTGCTGAGAAGCTGGGGGGTTGGGGTGTACAAAATAAATCTGGTTGATCAGAGCCATCTGCTCCATTGTCTTTTTGTGTGAACCCTTACAAACGTCACAATATGTCTTTCTTGGCGTGGCAGTAAATTTTCTGGCGAAGCGGGCCACCACCCAGAAATGTTACCTGAGGAAACCCTGAAATTCAATAAGATGGAGGGGAAAAATGTGCAGTGTTCAGTATTGGAAGGAAATAAGGCAATGACAGGAGTGATATCGGGCATTTCAACAGCTGTCTCAACTGATGAAATAATGAAAAACTTCCATCATCCATCCATCTTCTTCCGCTTAATCCTTTTCGGGCTGCAGGGGGTGGGGGAGGGGGGCTGGAGCCTATCTTAACTGGAGCAAAAGTGACAGAGGTACAAAGATTGAAAACTAATAGAAATGGTGATAAATGTGATAGTCTGTCAGTAATGTTAAAATTTGATGAAACAAGACTGACAAGTAATGTGTATATTGGCTACATGAGCAATGAAGTCAGACTTTACATTCCTCCTCCACTCAGATGTTTCAAATGTCAAAAGTTTGGTCATGTAGCAGCGATATGCAAAGGTAGACAACGATGTGTCAGATGCTCCGGTGAACATGAATATGGAAAGTGTGAAAGAGGAGCCAAATTAAAGTGCTGTAATTGTGGTGGTGAACATAGCTCTGCATATCGAGGTTGTGAAGCCAGCAAAAGAGCAGCAGAAATTCAGCAGATAAAAGTCTTCCAGGGATTAACATATGCAGAAGCTCCAAAAAAGGTGTCAGCTAAAAAAGTGGGAGTGGACTCTAACAGGGAAAGTGTGCAGACTTGTAGTGCATGCAGTAGAATTAAGGAAGATACTCTGGTTTTGAAGGAAAATAATTTTGTCTTATTTGTGGTAGATGTGAACTGCACTGTGCAGACTTCCAAGAAAAGAGAAAAAAAATCAAAATCATTGTGAAAGCAGCAGAAAAATATCTTGGCATTAAGGGGCTACATTGGGAAGAAGTTGAGGACTTGTTAAGTGGGGGATCTTTGAGTTCACAGACATCATGGGCTGGTGGATCAACTGCCAATCAAGTCTAAAAGAAAAAGAATAATGAGACGAAACAGAGCTATGAGGAAAACGTTGCAGAGCTATGAGGAAGTCTTTGTAAAGCTATGAGGAAAACGTCACAAAGCTATGACGAAAATGTCACAGGACACAGTCCAAGGATGGATAATTTTTTCACACATAAGGAGTGGTTCAGAACTCCTTATAAGAACTCCTTATATGAAGATATAGAGTGATGATAATCAAGTCAGTGGCAGTAATGCACCTGTAAGCTGGTTGTCAACCGCCAATCAAATCTAAAAGAAGAAGAAGAAGACGCAGATACGGACTACAGCTAGAAGAATAATAATGAGATGAGACGCAGATACGAGATAAAAGAAGAAGAAGAACGGCACAAAGCTATGAGGAAAATGTCACAAAGCTATGCGGAAAACTTCACAAAGTTATGAGGAAAAACAGACACACAGACAGACAAACATATATAGAGTGTGTGGCGGCTTCCACAGTCCAAGGATGGATAATTATTTCACACATAAGAAGTAAGAACTCCTTATACAAAGAAGTAAGAACTCCTTATACAAAGATATAGAGTGATGATAATCAAGTCAGTGGTGGTATTGCACCTGTAAGCTGGTTGCCAACCACCAATCAAATCTAAAGAAGAAGAATGCCGGACGCAGTCCAAGGACGGATAATTTTTTCACACATGAGTTGTTCAGAACTCCTTATAAGAACTCTTTATACAAAGATTTCGAGCAATGATAATCAAGTCAGTGGCGGTAATGCACCTGTAAGCTGGTTGCCAACCGCCAATCAAATCTAAAAGAAGAAGAAGAATGCACCTGTAAGCTGGTTGCCAACCACCAATCAAATCTAAAAGAAGAAGAAAATAATGTGCCTCTGTGCATTAAAAGGCTGGGCAGGAGTGCTTTGGATTGTATTATCCAAAGCACAACTCTGAATAATTAGACCAACCTTTTACACTATGCGCCCGGTGGAAAATTTGTTTATGTGATAAGGAAATGAACTTGGAAATGCCCATAAAAGCATTCTGCAATGACAACTGATTATGGACTGCATCATCCTGACATGGCCCTTAATCTTTCAGCTGCTACATTTCAGGGTTACCACTGCATACCATCATCTGATATTGTAATCGTCTGGCACATTTGACTTGGCTCAGATTTTATGTGGTCTCTGGTATATCCCAGTCGTGAACCCACAACCTTACAGCTGTGGGGCGGATGCTTTACCACTTGGCCATGACTCCGGTATTCTACAGTGACATGTTAATCATTGCCTTTTTTTATTTAGGTTGACTCTTTAAGACTGCAACTATTTTGTTATTCATGATGAGAAACACTACTACTAAATTATGATTAGTAGAAGAGCATCCACCCCACAGTTGACCGAGTCATACCCAAGACAATATAAAATCCTTGCAAAATCAAATGCATGGGCCATTACAATATTAGATGATGATATGCTGTGGTGATCCTGAAAGGAAGCAACAGAAAGATTAAAATTTTAGGTTGCCAATGTGCAAAAAACCTCTGTAAGATACAGTGGATATAAAAAGTCTACACACCCCTGTTCAAATGCCAGGTTTTTGTGATGTAAAAAAATGAGACCAAGATAAATCATTTCAAAACTTTTTCCACCATTAATGTGACCTATATCCTGTATAACCCAATTGAAAAACAAACTGAAATCTTTTAAGGGGAAAAATAAAAAACTTACAATAACCTGGTTGCATAAATATGTGTACCCTGTTATAACTGGGGATGTGGCTGTGTTCAGAATTAACCAATCACATTCAAACTCATGTTAAATGAGAGACAGCACACACCTGCCACCATTTAAAATGCCTTTGATTAACCCCAAATAAAGTTCAGCTGTTCAAGTAGGCTTTTCTTGACATTTTTGTAGTCACATCTTACATGGCACAAGCCATGGTCCACAGAAAGCTTCCAAAGCATCAGAGGGATCTCATTGTTCAAAGGTATCAGTCAGGAGATGGGTACAAAAACATTTCCAAGGCATTAAATATACCATGGAACACAGTGAAGACAGTCATCATGACCAGATAGAGTGATGATATAGAGTGAAGTATGTGGCGGCAATGCACCAGTAAGCTGGCTGCCAACCGCCAATCAAATCTAAAAGAAGAAGAAGAAGACGTGGAGAAAATATGACACAACAGTGACATTACCAAGAACTGGATGTCCCTCAAAAATTGATGAAAAGACGAGAAGAAAACTGGTCAGGGAAGCTGCCAAGAGACCGACAGTAACATTGAAGGAGCTGCAGGAATTTCTGGCAAGTACTGGCTGGTTGTTTAGTACATGTGACAACAACCTACTGTCTTCTTCATATGAATAAGGCAAGATGGAAGCCTTATCTTACAAAGAAAAACATCCAAGCCCGGCTACATTTTGCAAAAACACATTTAAAATGTGTTATAGTCCGATGAAACCAAGGTTGAATTTTTTGTCCATAATTCCAAAAGGTATATTTGGTGCAAACACAACACTGCTCATCACCAAAAGAACACCATACCCAGTGAAGCATGGTGGTGACAACAACATGCTTTGGGGCTGTTTTTCTTCAGCTGACACTGGGGCTTTAGTCAAGATGGAGGGAATTATGAACAGTTACAAATACCAGTCAGTGTTAGCACAAAACCTTCAGGCTTCTGCTAGAAAGCTGAACATGAAGAGGAACTTCATCTTTCAGCGTGTCAGTGACCCAAAGTACACATCCAAATCAACAAAAGAATGGCTTCACCAGAAGAAGATTAAGGTTTTGGAATGGCCCAGCTAGAGTCCAGATCTGAATCCAATCAAACATCTGTGGGGTGATCTGAAGAGGGCTGTGCAGAGGAGATGTCCTTGCAATCTAACAGATTTGGAGCATTTTTGCAAAGAAGAGTGGGCAAATATTGCCACATCAAGATGTGCCACACTGATAAGACTCTTACCCAAAAAGACTGAGTGCTGTAATAAAAGCCAAAGGTGCTGCAACAAAGTATTAGTTTAAGGGTGTGCATATTTATGCAAACAGGTTATTGTAAGTTTTTTTTTCCCTTAAAAGTTTTCAATTTGTTTTTCAATTGGGTTGTACAGGTTATAGGTCACATTAATGGTGGAAAAAGTTTTGAAATGATTTATCTTGCTCTCATTTTTTTACATCACAGAAACATGGTATTTGAACAGGGGTGTGTAGACTTTTTATATCCACTGTATATTCCTGATGCAAACTTGGTACATTGGGCCAATGTCGGTGCTATGTATGTGTGCTGCTGGGGAAACATATAGCCTGTGTTGCCTTTAAAGGTCCCATATTGTTAAAAAAAAAAAAAAAGTGTTTTCATGGGTTTTAACCTCATAAAATATTGTCATGCATGACGTGTACAGTGATCCCTCGCTACTTCGCGCTTCACCTTTCGCGCCCTCAGTGCATTGCGGATTTTTCAGAAATACTCATCAAAAATTCAAAATTGAGAAAAAATGGGCGGGCGCTAGCAGAAGGCAGGGAGACTACATTAGAACATCAGGTATCAACACGGAGAGCCGCACAACTCAAAATCCACCTCTCTGACCACCGCTCCACTCCTCTCCGCCCACCTCTTCACTGCTCGGGAATCTCGCAAGCTGATTGGCCGAGACGTTTTACCCAGCTTCTCTCCCTGCAGAGCGCCCATACTCAGCGAAGGAAGACCGCATTCATTGTTCTTTATCGCTAGTCTCGCCGCGTGGAACTTTTCGCTGTTCTCTTGTGCCTTTTTGTGCGAAATAGTCTTCCCGTCGAGCCACTACGCCGCCTCCTGCAGCTGCCCTCGACGATCCTGCGCCTCTAGCACCTGACGATGAGGCATCACCTGAGGAGCAGTAAAGCTCTCATTAACCTGTGCAGTAAATCATTTTCATCTTGAGTTACGTATCTTGTTATAAAAATAAAAGAGTTCTAAAAACATATTTATGTACACTTTATTTACATCTACGTATGCATGTACACTTACACACACACACACACGTATCATATGAGAGAGAGAGTGAGAGAATGAACGTACGTGTTATTTATGGGTGACGTCATTAGGGATGACGCTACTTCGCGGTTTTTCACTTTTCGCGGTCGGTTCTGGAACCCATTAACCACGATAAGTGAGGGATCACTGTATACCCTGCAGCGCCCGGCCCATAGAGGGCACCAGGGTGCCGCCCCATCCTCCCTAACTAAAAGTTTCCCTCTTTTCCTTTCTTGTTTTTTTAAAAAACTAGTGCATATATGTGCATGCCCAGAGAAAGCAAGTGTAAGCAAGCATTTCTGCATGCCCATAGAAAGTTACTGTTACCATGGCAACAGTAACCATGGTGAAACCTGCCTTTGATCTAGTGGCTGGGAAGGGGGGCTTGTGCATCTGCATAGTCTACCTATAGGAACAAATGGCTCTGATAATAATTAAGGCGGCAACACGCGCCTATGCGGAGAAAATCCAGGGACACCTCTGTGACACTAGGAACACCAAGCAGATGTGGCAGGGAGTTCGGACACTGACGGGCTATAAGTCTAGGCAGGGAGTCGATGATGACGATGCTTCGCTTCCAGACAGGCTTAACGACTTCTTTGCATGTTTTGAAGCATCAAACTCGACAATCAGAGGGAGGGCTGGCCCACCCCCACCATCGGTCGGACCAGCTTTTACCATCAACACAGCGGACACACGGAGGACCCTAACCAGAGCCAACCCACACAAAGCTGCAGGTCCGGACAACATTCCGGGACATGCGCTCCGAGACTGCGCGAGCGAGTTGGCGGATGTCCTGACTGACATTTATAACATCTCCCTGAGTCAGGCCATCGTTCCCAGATGCTTCAAGACCTCTATCATTGTACCGGTGGCAAAGAAACCAGTTGTGTCCTGTTTGAATGACTATCGTCCTGTTGCACTGACACCAGTTGTGATGAAGTGTTTTGAACGGCTTGTCAAACCACACATTACAGCCTGCCTCCCTGCGTCACACGACCCGCTCCAGTTTGCATATCATTCAAACCGCTCCACGGAGGATGCTATAGTCACCACCCTACACTCTGTCATCACCCACCTGGACCAGAAAGACACCTATGCCAGACTCCTGTACATTGATTTCAGTTCAGCATTCAACACCATTATTCCCCAGAGACTGATGGAGAAATTACTCCTTCTCGGTCTGAACACTGCCACATGTCTCTGGATCCTGGATTTCCTGACTGAGAGACCTCAGTCTGTCCGGGTTGGAAACAACATCTCCAACTCTGTCATGCTGAGCACCGGATCCCCTCAAGGCTGTGTCCTCAGTCCACTGTTGTTTACACTTCTAACACATGGCTGTGTATCCAGACACGAGGGGAACCAGATTATTAAGTTTGCAGACGGCACCACGGTGGTGGGACTTATTCAGAGGGATGAGGAATCAATGTACAGGGAAGAAGTGAGAGACCTGGAGGGCTGGTGCAGGGAGAACAATCTGGTGCTCAACGTGGACAAAACGAAGGAGATGATTATCGACTTCCGGCGGTCACAGCCTGAGCACGTCCCCCTCAGCATCGGCGGCCGTTTAGTGGAGAGAGTAGAGAACATCAAGTTCCTCGGAGTGTAGATCTCGCAGGACCTGACCTGGAGCAAGAATTCCTTGGAGATCAGGAAGCGGGCTCAGCAGAGACTGCACTTCTTAAGGAAACTCAAACAGGCCTCTCTCCCCATCTGCATCCTCAGGACCTTCTACAGAGGTGTGGTGAGAGTGCTCTGACGTACTGCATTGCTACATGGTACTCCAGCTGCAGTATGTCAGACAAAAAAGCCCTGCAGAGGATAGTCAAGGGGGCTGAGAGGGTAATTGGAGTCTCCCTCCCCTCTGTCCAAGAACTTTTTCAGAACCGTTGTAGGAGCAGGGCACTGAACATTGTCAAGGACCGTTCTCACCCTCTGCATAAACACTTTGAACTTCTTCCATCTGGTAAACAATTCCGGAGCATCAGAGGCAGAACCACCAGACTGATCAACAGCTTCCTTCCACAAGCTGTCAGGATGCTGAACAGTTGACCCGGAATCTCTGCACCTATGGACATTTTGTATATTGTTTGTATATTATAGTTAGTTAGTTTTTCTTTTTCCCAAGTATGTCTCAGGGATGTGTGAATGGATGGGGGGGGGTTGGGGTGGGGGTGGAGCTATGTGGGAGTGTGTCTTAAATCATGCTGCTTCTACTTATATGGATGCCGAGAGAAACGCAATTTCATCTTGCCTGCACTACAGTTGTATGTACAGCAATATGACAATAAAGTTTGATTTGATTTGATTTGAATAAAAAAATAGCTGTCCTTCCTTATCACACAGTAATAAGATGCTGATGATATTGGTTGAACTGAGATGTTAAAAATTCAACTGTTTATTATATGTACTGACCTTTTTTAAATTATGTATCTTAGATATATGACACCATTTTGAACCATGCCAAGGAGAGATTCAGCACTGGAAGCTACTGTGGATGCCTACCCTGCCCTGGATAAGGCCAGACTTAAAACAGAACTGTTCCTAACAAAAACTAGTGCATACCTGTGCATGCCCGTAGAAACCAAGTATAAGCAAGTATTTCTGCATGCCCATGCAAAGCAGGTGTAAGCAAGCGTGTCACAACTTCTTCTTCTTTTAGATTTGATTGGCGGTTGGCAACCAGCTTACAGGTGCATTGCCACCACTGACTTGATTATCATCACTCTATATCTTTGTATAAGTTCTTATAAGGAGTTCTGAACAATGTGTGAAAAAATTATCCATCCTTGGACTGTGTCCTCAGCGGCGTCAACGATGTACTTCCAGGAGCTGTTCTCCCCTCATTCAGTGATGCCTGCCTTTGATATTTGATGATGTTATAGGAAGTCCTATGATCTTTGATGCTGTCGTAGTGAGTACTATGATCTTTGATGATGTCATAGTGAGTCCTCTGATCTTTGATCCAAACCAAAGGATTACAAAAAGTGTGTAAAAAGAAAAATTCACTATATAAAGCTTCTCTAAAGAAAAGGACAAAAGAAGCAGAGCAGCGATATAAAACATACAAAAATAAGTTAATATACTGTATATAATGAGATGTAGTAAAAGAGACTATTACAGTAAAGAACTGGAGAAAAACAGAGATAACACTAAAAATACATGGACAATACTTAACAATATTCTTGGAAATAAAAACAGAAATACAAGCTTCCCAACCAATCTTTCAAAAAAAAAAAAAAAAAAAAAAATGACTCAGAGTGTGAATGCAGTCTCACCTGCAGATGAATTTTTTGTTAACATTGGTCCTAATTTGGCATGAGAAATACCCATTACGGCACCTACAGGTGATACAATAAGCAAAAACATTGCTATAAAAGACTTCATAACGAACACAGATGAGAGAGAGGTCATTGAAATTGTTAAATTGTTTAAAAGTAAAACATCTACAGATTGTGATGGTATTGACATGCTTTTAGTCAAAACTATCATTGAATGCTTAGTGAAGCCACTGACGTATATCTATAACCCAAGGGTGTCAAACTCATTCCATGGAGAGCCAAGACCCTGCAGGTTTTACCTCCACCCAGTGTCTTCAACAGGTGATTTCATCAAATTTCTTCCAACTTATTGCTGATCAGTGAAAACACCTGCTGAAGACACTGGGTGGAAGGAAAACATGCAGGGTCTTGGCCCTCCATGGAATGAGTTTGACACCCCTGCTGTAACCTGTCTCTCCAAACAGGTATATTTTCCCAATGCAATGAAGATAGCCAGAGTAATTCCAATATACAAGACGGGTGACAGAGGGGAATTTTCAAACTATAGGCCTATTTCACTGTCGCCGCAATTTTCTAAGATACTCGAAAAAATATTCTGTGAGAGAATTGACAACTTTATAATGAAGAATAATTTATTGTGTGAGCAACAATATGGGTTTAGACACAAGAGGACAACTGCATTTGCTCTAATGGAATTTATAGGAAAATATCAACTGCTGTAGAAAATAAAGAGTATTCAGTTGGGGTATTCCTGGATCTTAAAAAAAAGCATTTGATACAGTGGATCATAAATTATTGTTAAAGAAATTACAAAATTATGGTATTAGTGGGGTAGCACTGTCCTGGTTATGTAGTTACTTAAAGAACAGATATCAGTATGTATGTGTTGGTAGCAAAAACTCACAGTTACTGAAGGTTACTTACAGAGTCCCACAGGGTTCAGTTTTGGGGCCATTGTTATTCAATATGTATATTAATGATATATGTAAAGTTTCAGAAAAAATGGATTTAATACTGTTTGCAGATGACACTAATTTATTATGCAGTGGAAGCAATTTGGAACAACTTTTGGATACACTCGGAAAGGAATTAGGAAAGCTTAAACTGTGGTTTGAGTCAAACAAATTAACGCTCCATTTAAGTAAGACAAAATTTACAATTTTTAACAACCATCACAACAACTCAGTATCTAAACTCAGTGTAAATGGATTTGAGATTGAAAGGGTATCCGAAATTAAATTTCTTTGAGTAATAATTGATAATAAACTGTATTGGAAGTCACATATTAATTATATTAAAGGTAAAATATCTAAATCAATTGCAATACTACACAGAGTGAAATATTTGCTGAATCAACCCACACTATATACTTTGTATCATTCATTAATACTCCCATACATGACATATTGTACTGAAGTATGGGGAAATACATATAAAACAAACATATATCCAGTCTTTATGCTTCAGAAGAGAGCTATTAGAATAATAAACAAAGCTGCTTACAGGGAACCAACAAACCCACTTTTTCTTAAATTGAAAGTTCTCAAGTTGAAAGATCTGGTTGATTTTAAAACTGCAGTAATAATGTTTAAAGTGAAGAATCTATCACTGCCCGCAAATATCCAGAAGTTGTTCCAAATAAGGGAGAAACAATATCATTTCAGAGGAACATGTATATTTCAAAAACCTTCAGTGAGAACTACCACCAAGCAACACTGTGTCTCAGTGCAAGGAGTCAGACTGTGGAACGCTTTTGGACCTGAATTAAAATGATGTACAACGCTTGGACAATTTAAACAAAAACTAAAGGAAGAAATACTCCAAAATATATACAAGATGACATGTAAAATCACATAAGGACTGTCATATCCAGTCTGTGTTGTGCTGTTGCTTATTTTTTTGTCACATTTTGTCTTAGCTTTGTTCTGATTTGTAGTCACTTTTATTTTATTTTATTTTTGAATTCTTAGATGGAACATAGGTGGGCAATATAAGCTGTGGCTTCAGCCATCACCCATTTCGGATAACTTATGTTGAATTGTATAATCCGAGGAGTTATTGTTTAATTTGACCTTGTTGGGTTTTTTCCCCTTTGTTATATTATTCTGTTCCTTTCTTTTAATCTTTTAATCTAATCTATCTGAAATAAAGATTCATTCATTCATTCATTCATATGATGTCATAGTGAGTCCTATGATCTTTGATGTCATACTATTCGTTCAGTGATGCCTGCCTTTGATCTTTGATGATGTCATAGTGAATCCTATGAGCTTTGATGATGTCATAGCGAGTCCTATGATCGTGATGTGAGTGTGTCTATGACTATGGTGTAGATATCATAGGCACATCATAGGCAAATCCTATGATCTTTTAGCGAGTCCTATGGTTGTGACAGACACAGACACAGATTTCTTGAATTATATATACGTAGAGTGATGAGGAATTTAGGGGTTGCAGTGGTGCACTGGCTCCCTTTCAGTTTTTAATGGACAATTATCTGCATTGGACACTTAGCAATGATGATATAGAGTGAAGTACATGGCGGTAATGCACCTGTAAGCTGGTTGTCAACTGCCATCCATCCATCCATCTTCTTCCGCTTAATCCTTTTCGGGTCGCGGGGGGGGGGGGGGGGCTGGAACCTATCCCAGCATCTTTGGGCGAGAGGCAGGGTACACCCTGGACAGATTGCCAGTCCATCGCAGGGCCAACACAGACAGACAACCATTCACTCTCACAGTCATACCTAAGGACAATTTAGAATCCCCAGTCAAATCTAAAAGAAGAAGAAGAAGAAGAAGAAGAAGAAGACACATTCACAGAGACTGTAAATCTCTTTAAAGAGGATAAAAACCTTCCTTAGGAGCACCATGGTACAAGATCGCTTCAATGCTCTGGCTATGCTCTCCATAGAGGAAAAAAAAACTCATACAGGACATTAGAGACTTCAACACTAGGATCACTGAGATTTTAGCCACTCAGAAAGACAGAAGTGCAGAGTTCATGTATAAATAATGCTCACTCACTCACTAGTGATCTCAATACATTAACATAACTGTAAAGTATCCGTAAATATTTTAAGATTTTCAACATTCTCTCTGTATTTTAACAGACTGTTACCATGAGCCAATGAGATATTTGTGTGTAGTTAACTTTAATCATCATCCAACTACAGTATAAGTATCTCTCAAGAACTAGAATGTGGTATTGTGTTCTCCAAAATAATCGATAGCTATTTGTTTGCACCTTCTATGTGAGAAGTGAGCATAATAAAACTGTGTGTTGATGTCATTATCTGTTTAACTGCTGTTTTCTATAAGACATAATTAATAATCATCTGTACCTAGACTGGTATACTTTTGGTTTGGGTTCTTTTATTGCAATAGGTACTCAGAAGTAAGGTAGCCAAAAGGTACTCAAAATAACCCTACCACAAATATTTTTCACCTGCTACCACTGTGTATACTGTTAAAATATTAAAATGCTCACTTCTGAGAGAAATATTGACTGACTTTATTTAGTTAAGCTTTTAAAGAAATTAGTAGATTGCATTTCCTGTTTTTATGTCACAAACAAAGCCCCGCTTTCAGTTCTCTTAGTAAAACAAATGCAACCTGACTGTCTTGTAACTTGTGATTGAGCCACTCAAAAACATGTACCCAATCAGATTAAGGGCTCATTAAAAAGAATGAGGCGACTGAAACCTGTTACACATAGGTCTTTAAACACAGCTTTTTGTTTTGACAACATGGAAATGGTTTTTGGTCTTTAAAACTATATATAGAGGATCTCAACACTTAAAATTAATCTGAAACATGCACAATATAGGACCTTTAACGTGAGCATCCGCCACCATTAACAGCAGAAAATGAAAGTGGATTTATGATGCTGAATTTTGGCTTTAGTTGGAGTGACATACAATTTTCTGTCTAATCTGCTATTAATTAGTTAAGACAACAATAAGACGTTGTGGAGGAGAGACGTGTTGAACATGTAGGTGAACTTGTGTGGTAGCTGGACATTGACTGCTGTTATTCTTGTGACGGTCAAGTGTCTTGCTTTCACAGCTGCATTTTGGCAGTACATGTGGCTTTACTTTTCCCACTTGAACTTTCATATGTGTGTGTGTGTTAGGAAACTGTTTTCAGTAAAGCTCCAAGGGGTGGAGGACAATGCTGCCTCAGCCATCCTGCGTCTGCATACGTGAGAGTGAATGAGTGTTATTCTGGGTCAGCCATTTCCCTGGAATGTTCCGCCTGCTGCCAAAGAGAAGTCACTCCAAAGGAATGCACACATAACACTGCAGAAAGACAAGGATGACTTAAAAAGGCCTGAAAGTGAGGAGACGCTGCCCATGTAAATACCTCTCCCCTGCATGTGATTACAGCCGCCGGCAACACACATGCACGGTGCCTCTCCTCTCTTTGCCAGCCCGAGGCATGAATGTTCCAAATAACGAAATAATAATGAAATAGGTGTGCACAATATGGTGAACCATCTGCATGGACTCCACGACACGCCCAAGAGCATGATAGCTCTTATTTAACAGTGCCTCCATCAAAAACAGATGAAAATGAATCTATGTGTGAAACCAGCTTTTGCTTTTCCGTCTTTGTCTCCCAACCCTCCCCATCTACTACATTTTCTTTTTTTTTTTCATTCTCCTTGAGGTCAGATTGTTGCAGCAGTGATGGCTGCTCAGCCTCTGAGTCAAAGCAGGGTCATCGCTTCTGCTGCGTGCACCCTCTCACATTCTTTTTTTATTTTTTTGTGCCTGTGTCTAGTGGAGGAGTCAGTTAGTACGTCCTGTGACATTGTGAAATGACTGCAGTACACTGGAATTGTGTGTGATTGTACTATGCGGCAGGTCGTGGGGGAGGAAGCAGCGAGGAGGCAGCTGCAGCAGCGTGTGGAGTGTGAGAGGTGGAGGTGGTGGGGTGATATGGATAGTGTAGAGAGGAAAAAAAAAATGAAGAAATTGGAAATCTGGGGAACCTGTTTCCAGGGCAACAGAGGTCTGGAGAAACACAGGCAGGTTGGACTCTTTTTTTTTTTTATTATTATTCTCTAAGCTGCGCTGCCCTCTGGCAACACGCTGCAGACACCTCTAATGACTCCAAAATACTGGCTGGTCCTGTTGCTCAAGCACTGCCGGGCTTCAGACGATGCAGACCCTGACGTGTGTGCAGCACAGCAGGTCACGCCACGCAGTGGAGGTGTTGCAGGTGCAGAATGGTGACAGTGAGTGAAAGCCACATATATGTCGCACGGTGCACGGATCAAACATACGTGTTCATTAGCGGGTGACGTCATGCTGGATGACACCCCCGGTCTCCCCCCCCCCCACTTTCTTCTCTTCCTGTGGTAATGATCTGCTGCTCTGGTCTACAGTCTGTCATTCAGCCGCCACACTTTTTGTAGGAGGAGGAGGGGGGGCAGGAAAATGCCTTTCTCTGTGGGAGACATTAGCCCTGTGTGATCTCATGAATATATTATAGCGGGTCAATGAGCAATGAGGGAGTTGTACCTACCGGGCTGCCAGACTTATTTCCTGCCAAAACACACACAGCAACAGCTTAGTCGACTTCACTAATTATTTTTAATTAGTTTCGCTCACTTGTTGGCATTTTTAGCTGGCAAAAAATAAGCAGAACGGTATAAAAATAAGAGCAAGAATAGTGTACACTTTGACTTTTTTTTATGTAAAGGTGTGTGATATTATTAAGCCAACCAAGCCTCCGCTCGATAAAACGGTCATCCAGTAGCCTCGTCTTGTTAGCCTGACTGCGACACTGGCGGCTTGTTAGCTGCATTAGCTAAGCTAACGCCGCTTAGCCACAACCGAGCGGCTTTAAACCGTCTGGCTGGCAGCTGCAGGAGTGGACACAAGGTAAGCTTTAAACCTCCCACTTTGGCTCTTTAAATACCTAGTTTATTTACCGTGAACTAGCTAATTTGCTTTAAAGGCGAGCTAACGCCACGCGAAGTTAACAGCGCTCAGCTAAGTAGCTGTTAGTTAGCTAATAGAGTAAAAAGTACGAGGAGACGAAGAAGAGTGATGTCTGAAGACAAGAGTTGAGGTTCGATTGGACACAGCAGTGACAATAGGACTACAGCTCCTGACCAGATCGAGTGATGATATAGAGCGAAGTACGTGGCGGTAATGCACCTGTAAGCTGGTTGCCAATCGCCAATCAAATCTAAAAGAAGAAGAAGAACGGTGCCATCATCATCACCCAGCCGAGCAGCGCGTTAAACAGGCTCCACGGCTCCTTTTCCAGCCCCTCTGCTGGCACTCCACAACCACACAACACGTAACACAAACTTGACTGTGCCAGGCTGCCACACCACCAGCTCTCTGCCTTTCCACTCCAACCCGGGGCTATTTCGCAGTATTTCTTCCCCCCCCCCCTTTTTTTTTAACCGCAGCCTCCAAAAACGCCACAGCGTTTGTCGCCAGGCAGCCCAGGCAGGTAGGTGAAACAGAATATCTGCTGTTATTTTCCCCCACACACAGACACGCACAGCAGACTGGAGTCACGCTGAAACGCTTTGTTCTGCTTTGCTGCAAAACTGAACAGCATGATTTTTCTGTTTACACTGTTGCGAAACGTGTTCGAATCCACGATTATTGACTTGCATGATTTATCTCGCGGTTGTTAAATAATTGATGCGTTATTACATGGTAGTGTAAATATTTGCCAGCATGGCCGTTTCAGAAATTTCGAAGACCGTTCCTGTCTAGAAATTTTCCATGCATGGGCTGGCTGCATGGTGGTGTTTTTGTGAGGTGAAGTGAAGTGGCCAGAGCCTTGTTTTCCCCTGGCCGTGACTTCCTGGATGGATCATGGGCACAATAACATGTTGTCGTGGCGCGGAGCCAGCCCCAGTTAGTTTGACACGAAAACACAGACGTGCCTCCTGATGCAGGCTTAGGCAATCTGAACTCAGAAATGAAACATTCTAACAGGGTTTTTCCTTTTGGCCCCCATAAATTTGCATGGAGTAACAGGACCTTGCAGACCCTTTAAAATAAAGGCAAAACAACTGCGTGATAGGGATAAACTAGCTTGTCATAATTAGTTTTTAGTTTTGTCTTAATTAAACTGAAACATAAAAGTTTACTCTCAGAAAATTCTGGACTTTTTTCTTGTACATTTCCACTCATATTCAATTTCCCCATTGTATAAATAATGTATAAATAGTGTAATAAAGGCTTAGCTTATATTCCAATGATGTTGCTTTTTTCTTGTTTTTTTGTGAATTTGCAGATTTTTTCCACATTTAATATTTTTTCCTCCTAAATTTTTTTGTCAAAAACGATTTTCAAAATTTTTTTCTTGTATTTTTTTTAATTATAACTTTCTTGTAAATGATTTTTTTTTTGTGAATGACTTTTTTCCTGCATATTTTTGTAATTGTTTTCTTGCAAATATGCAACTTGTTCATTTTTTTTTTACTATTTCCACATATATTTGAGGCTTTTTCATTTAAATTTGACACTTTTTGAGATTTTTTCTCATTAACTTTCCTTTCTCTTCTTTTCTTGTAATTTTGCATTTTTTTTCCATACTAGTGCATCTCAGTAAATTAAAATATTGTGAAGTTTGTTTTTGCAGTATATTTAAAAAAATGAAACTTTTCAATATTCATTACACTCACAGATATATCAAGTATTACAGATTTAATTTTGATGATTATGGTTATAATGTTTGAAATTCATAGTGCAAATCATGATATTCTAATTTATTGAGATGCACTAGTATTTCTTTGCTTTTTTTTCTCTTTAAACAGGGAGCCACCAGTTTAGCTGGATTCATGCTATACCTCTGCTGTCCGCATACGTGTAACCGGAAACCTCGTGTGACAAAATTTACGTCATCGTCTCCACTCCGCTAGTGTCCGCAGTGCTTGACCGCGGATGACTGCGTGCAGCCCAAATTTTGTGACCGCGCCGCCTGCCCACGACCTGAACGTGTTGAAAAGCGCATGCACAAGACTGAATATCCCATTCACGAGGTGGCGATATCAGCACAGCATACCAAGACAAAGTAGATGAAGAAGACAACGAGGAAGCGGAAGACGAAAATAAACATACATGAATCATACATAAATACTTCAGCAGCAGCATCTTCGTGGAAAAGGAGTGAAAACCAAGAAGTCAAGCAGCAGAAAGCAAGCAGCGTTTCTTCATTGGTGAAAATCCTGGGGCGTTGGTGCATTGGCATTACCTATCGGGCGGGAGTGAAACTACAAATGATGGTTGTCCGCATGCGTCAACCACTTGGCCTGGGTAGATGAAAAAAGTGAGCATGAACAGCCATCCCTTGGAATGTGGTTCAACTTCTTCCGGAGGTGGGAGTTGAAAACGTCCCGGACAGGGGCCTCAGCCAGACATTCCCAGCACACCCTCACTATACGTTTGGGTCTACCAGGTCTGAATGGTGTCCTCCCCTGCCATCGGATCCAACTCACCACCAGGTGGTGATCAGTTGACAGCTCTGCACTGCTCTTGACCCGAGTGTCCAAGACATGCAGTCGCAGGTCTGATGACAAGATAACAAAATCGATCATCGACCTGCGACCTCGGGTGTCCTGGTGCCAGGTCCACATATGGACACCCTTATGCTTGAACATGGTGTTCGTTATGGACAAACTGTGGTTAGCACAGAAGTCCAGTAACTGAACACCACTCGGGTTTAGATTGGGAAGGCCGTTCCTCCCAATCATCCCCCTCCAGGTTTCACTGTCGCTGCCCACGTGCGCATTGAAGTCCTCCAATAGGACAATGGAGTCTCCAAGAGGAGCACCCTCCAGCACCCCAGTCAGAGAATCCAAAAAGGGTGGGTAACCTGAACCATCATTTGGTCCATGGGCACAAATGATGGTCAGGACCCGTTTCTCAAACCGAAGGCACAGGAAAACAACCCTTTCGTCCACCGGGAAAAACTCCAATATAGTAGCCGCAAGGTGGGGGGGATACAAGAATACGCACCCCTGCTCGCCACGTCTTGCCCGGGGCAACTCCAGAGTAGGCCAAGCTCCAGCCCCTCTCCAGGAGACTGGTTCTGGAACTGGAGCTGTGTTGAGGTGAGGCCGACTATATCTAGCCGGTATCGCTCAACCTCATGCACCAGCTCAGGCTCCTTCCCCACCAGAGCGGTGACTTTCCACATCCCAAAAGCCAGTTTAGGAAGCCTGGGATCAGACTGCCAAGGTCTCCGCCTTCAACTGCTACCTGATCCACATAGCACTGGACCCCCATGGTCCCTCCTGCAGGTGGTGAGCCTACTGGAGGGCGGACCCATGTAATTCCTTCGGGCTGAGCCCGGCCAGGTCCCATGGGTGGAAACCCGGCCATCAAGCACTAGCCATTGAGCCCCTCCCCCAGGCCTGGCTCCAGGGTGGGGCCCTGGTAACCCCATACCGGGCAAGGTACACTGAATCCTTGTTTTAGCATTCATCATGAGAGTCTGTTGGATCGTTCTTAGTCTGGCCCTTCACCCAGGACCAGTTTATCGTGAGTGACCCTACCAGACTATAATTAGTCATTTGTTCTTTTTCAGAAAAATCAGTTCATTGGTTTTAGGTGTTATTGTTAGTTAGTTAATTCCCTTCACGCCATGAAGGCGCATGGGGCGGTGCCCATCTCCGTTTCTCTGACCCTAGGCCACACAGCTACTGTAAGTAGTGAAAGCTACAGTGGGGGGTCAGTCCTCTGGTAGCTCTGTGCGTAACTTTACTTTCCCCATTCCATTATGCGGAGCACCACGCTAGAAGGCAGAAAGTACCATTTTTATATGGTCTTTGGTATGACCCGGCCGGGATTTGAACCCCTGCCTCCCGGGTGTGGGGCGGATGCTCTACCAACTGAGTTAGTGTACAGAATGAAAATAGTTTTGGTGAGACATTGTATAAAAGTTACTCGAGGGGAAAGCTGAGCCTGGTTTTGGGGATCAGGGTGTCCTGTACATGGTGTTCTTGCTCTCGAGCTGCAAGTAATTACTGTTTTCATTAGGGATACACTGATCCATCTGTTGTAGTTACTGATCTCATACTGATACCTTAATTCTGCAGTGTTTCTTCTGGCTCGGTGGCAACATATTTTTTTCGGGGGGGGGGGGAGTAAACACATGACACTATTGTTACCGGGATATGTTAATTTCATACTATTTATTTATTTATTTTTATTTTTATTTTGCACAGTAACTTTGCTTATGGAACTTACCATTTGAAGTATTGTACAACCAAGGCTTGAATGTTGGATATTGGGCCAGTTGGGGTCCCACACAGACGTCCTGTGTTTAGATTTTTTTAGTGGTGTTATCCTTCTCTCCTTCCTCTGCTCTCACCTCTCCTGGACCCTCTGCCTGAACTCTTTCCTTTCCTTGGCTCCTCTCTTCTCTCATCTTGCCCTCTCTGAGCCCTGTCTAATTCAGGTTCTCTCTCCCTGTCTATGGTGGTATCCAAACAGGTTAGAAAATATCAAGTGTCATGTTTTGTCCTGCAGGATTTTTTTTTGTAATGGTTTACATAAATGACAAAAATATGTGTATTTTTTGGTATTTTTATTCTAGTGTTTCTTTTTTCCATTGACAGAGTAGGGAAGGGAAAAAAACATTCGTAATAGTATTTTACTCATGCATACTTAAATTATATGATCAGGTGGGTATAGTAACCAGACATTCTGCTCATGTAAAAGCAGTGCTTTGAAATTAATAATTAAAAGTAGACAACAAAAAAATTTCTACTTGAGTTAAGGATACAAAGAGCACCCACTTAAAAACTTGAGTATTGACTTCAGTCTTGAAGGTTTGAGGTTTTTCTCAAAAATTTATAACAATTTTCTTACAGGTTTCTGCTTTTGTCTGTGAATTTATCTAAATTTGAAACCATTTTCTTCAAATTTGTAGTTTCCTCTTGTAAAATTGGTTTTTCTTGTACATTTGAGACTTTATTATAAATTTATGGATTTTTTATGGCTAATTTTTGTCTGTTTTTTTTAAAATAAAACTAGTTTTTTTTTAATAAATTTGAAACAGACTGTGGTATTTTCTTTACTTTTTCCTTATAACAATTTACATTTTTGACCATAATTTTGCGGGGCCAGAACAGAGCAATAATTTAACTCTGATTTCAAAGAAAAACTATTAATAAAATTGTTTTTAATGAAATAAATTAACTTAAATGACCAAAGAGGCAGTTATTTCCGTTATCACTATATATTTACAGCTTTTTTTTTTAGAACTCTCCTCACCACCCAGACATTAGGAAAAACCTCCCTTATTTTGAAATCCAAATGTTGGCACTTTTAGTTTGTCTGAAGACTGCTGACTAAAGTCATTGACTTGTGAATTTCAGTCATCTTAATTTGCTGGGTACATAATAATGAACATAAATTAGTTAATATTTACTAAAGTAAAGGTTAAAAACGGCTCCTTTTCATTCTTGTCTGAAATAAGAAAAACAAAAAAAACAATAATTAAACAAAATGAACCAACTTGAACTCAACCACACCTGTTAGTTAAGCGACTCTTCCATTATTGCTCCTGTTACCAGTTGGTTAAAACCATGACAAATGCCTCCATTGCTTATACTAACTAACTAACTAACTAACTAACCTGCACTTATATAGCGCTTTTCTAGTCACAAAGACCACTCAAAGCGCTTTCACTAATACTAACCCTCTATTCTAAGGGCCTAGGAAACCGATATCTAGGGACAATTTAGAACAACCAATTAACCTAACATGCATGTCTTTGGATTGTGGGAGGAAACCGGAGCCCCCGGAGTAAACCCACGCAGCACAGGGAGAACATGCAAACTCCACACAGAAAGGCTCCTACCCCTGCCAGCCTGGGGATTCGAACCAGGAACCTTCTAGCTGTAAGACAACAGTGCTACCCACTGCACTTATATACCTCTTCTGATTTTTTTTTTTCCATGTTTAAAGTATTTTAATAAGCTCGTGTTTCTCTTGGATAGTCACGCTAGTAGCGAGACACTGCCTGGCTGGTGACTAGAACATGTGGGCGGGGCGCTTCTTTCTGCGTGGATGACGGTCACGCGCATTGTTTATGTGCGGGCTTGTGGATTGTCATTCCTTCATAAATTTTTCTTAAATTTATATATCCTGATAGAGCGGCGGAAACTTTTCTGGCGTGGTGGGCCACCACTGGGAAATGTTACCGGAGGAAACCCTGTTCTGTTAGCTGCCAACAGCGGTACCAGTGTAAAATTAAAAGGTTAAGATTCTCCTCATTGTGACTGGGGCTCCTTCAAGCAACATTTGGCTTAAATTAAACAATGTTCTTTTTTAAAAAAACTTTATTGCACAGGGTGCAACTATGTAAATGATATTTAAAATGAGCATCAGTTCAATTTGACAAATATCTGTGATCAGCATTATTCAGGTAGTCACATTTTATGTCATTTTCTAATAGTACCATTTAAACGTTAGCAAGGTTACATGGAGCAGAACTGTATTTGATCAGATTGGAAAACAAAGTATTTAATAATTAATTTACAAGGAAAAAATGTATATATACAACATGCATATATACACATGTTGTAATGTTACGAGAATGGTCTTAAATTTACAAGAAAAGCTGCTAATTAATGACAAGAGTTACAAATTTATGTAAAAACTTCAAAATTTCTAAGAAAAATCACAATTCTGAAAAACATCGATGCTGATACAGTCAACGGAGGGGGAAGGAGGACTGTGCAGAATAATCTGATAAATATCAAATTATTTTGTATATCACTCTGGATTGCACCCCGCTGTTTTGACCCCCATAACTGGAGTTTGGGAGTCTGGCAGTCCTATAGCGGGGACTATACTGATGGAATTTCCTCTGATTGTGCCAGGAAAACAAAGATTGGAAACAACAACTTGAAGTTTAAGGTAGTGCAAAATTGATGTGATACAGCAAACATTCCTTGTAAATGGCAAACTGGCTTTTTTGCCAACATGCCTTTATCCGTTAAAATGGTTTATAGCTGGTGCATCCCTAGAGTTTTACCTTGAAATTCATTAAACTGAAGCAATTTTTATTATCCCCCACCGGTCAAAGCCCAAAGGGGTTGAAGACCGAAGGGTGATTATGTTATGGGTCAGTCCATCTGTCTGTCCCACTTTGGTGAAATCAACTCCTCCTACAGTTTTTGTCCGATTGCTTTGAAACTTGGAGCCATGGTTTGATATACACTGAGGATGTGCATATTGCCGTTTGGTTCTGATTGGATCATTTTTGCAGGAATTGTAGCCCGTTGACCTATGACTTCCTGTTTCACCTCACTTCATAGACAGTAACTGTATTATGAAATTAACTCCTCCTACAGTTTTGTTCTGATTGTTTTGAAACTTGGTACCAGGTTTAATATACTCTAATGATGCACATATTGCAATTTCACTCTCATGGGATGACCTTGAGGTCAAAGGTCGGAGGTCAGATTTTTCCCTAAATCTTGTAAACACAACAACCACTGAAAGAAATATGTAGGCTTTTCAAATCAATACAGTGGTTGTATCCAATACACATCTTGGACGACTTACACCCTCACCTAATTATGGGTTTGGGGTCAAGGGGTCAGAGGTCAAAGTTAAAATTGCAGTTGCACTATGGTAAATGCTACATTTACTATTACTATAAAACGAGTAAAGCTAGGGCCACCAAACCTGGTATACAGGTTCACCTTGGAATCCTGACCTCTGATTGTGGGTTTGGGGTCAGAAGGTCAAAGGTCAAGGTTAGCATTCCATTTGCACTATTACTATAAAACGAGTAAAACTAGGGCCATCAAACTTGGACCAATCCACAGGTTCACCTTGGGATCCTGACCTCAGACTGTGGGTTTGCGGTCAGAGGGTCAAGGTTAACATTTCCTATACCTTATTACTGTAAACAAGTAAAGTTAGAGTCACCAATAGGGTTATTGCGATAACCACAATTATATAATGCCGTGCTATGGACACGCCTACCGCGGAGGAAAATGACCAACCGCAGCAACCGCGGTGTTCACTTTTTTTTGTGTGTGTGTGACTATATCTCGTTGTTCACTTATGTGCCCCCACTGATTATTAAATTGTTAAATAAAGTGTATTTTTATTGCCAACAGCATGTTTGCACCCGGTACTCTAGAAGCTTCCACAACACACGGTGTTGTTGCCGCTGGGTGTTGACAGCGACAGCACCGTTTGGAGCACTCTCTCCAGACGGACTCCAGCAGGCAATTAGTGGTGAAAGCGTTTGGACTCCTTGTTAAATACAGCCGTGGCCATGAGCACTGAAAGGACACAAAACGTGTTATTTCCTTCTTAGCGGAGTGTGTATGATCCAGACTGTGTATGCTCCTGTGTATGAGCTCCGAGAGCAGCTTGTTTGAACGTGATTTTTCAGACAGCAGCAAAAATTATGGAGGCAAGAGCCATGCAGGGTCCTGTATGGAAACTGTCCTGCTTAAATAAGCTGAATGTCGCTGCAGTGTCCAGTCCACACACCCCGTAGTTACCGCCATTGCTTTATGAAAATGATCCTTTTTTTTTTTTTTTTTTTTAACAGAATCAGCAATTTATGCCTGTAGAAAGAGCGGAGCTCCGCACAGTTGTCACACACGCACATAAAGTTGAGAGCGGAGCTGCAGCGACACTCTCACAGCTTCCCTCATTTGCCACTTAAGTTATAAACCCTGTTTAAATTATGAATCCACAGGGTCCTAAAAACATTTGCAATAATACCGCATACCGCGGTGTTGAGCTGTCCACCGTCACTGCAGGGGAAATTCCAGTACCGCGACAGCTCTAGTCACCAAACTTGGTACACAGGTTCACTCTGTGACCCTTAAGTGTGACTATGGTTTTGGGATTGTAAGGTCAACATCAAAATGGTGTATAATGATGGCGGCACGCATGGACGCTGCGGCCCCTGTAGGCATCAGTGATTGTGAGAGTTTTGAGTGTTTTGATCATCCCAGATGTACATTCTGTAAAACTTACAACCATGAGACCTTATTAAACATCAAGGTATTGCACGCTGCAAGAATTGCAGCGCTCGGACGTGACTTGGACATTCTACGCCAGCATGGAATACTGTCGGAGGTTTCGCTGGCAGCTACCCGGGAGAGGGGGAAGCGTAAGCGGCGCAAACGCAAACAGAGGCGAGGAAAAAGAGCCGGGATTCATGCTAGGCTAAAGGCTAACCCCACCAGACCAGCAGTACCGTCTCTCCTTCTGTCCACTCCCTCGACAACAAGCTGGATGAGCTGTGTCTGCTGAGAGAAACCCAGAGAGAGTGGAGGGACTGCTGTGTGTTTGCATTTACGGAGAAATGGCTCCACGACAACATTCCTGACGCGGCCATTCAGCTGGAAGGGATGACATTTTTCCGGATGGACTGAGAGGCTGCTAGCTCCAGTAAGAGCTGGGGGCTGGGGGGCACTGTGTATCTATATTAACAAGAACTGGTGCGTTAATTCCACGTTAGTATCTAAACACTGCTGTCCGTTGGTGGAGTTCCTTATCGTGAATTGTTGGCCATTCTATCTGCCGAGGGAATTCACCAACGTGTTTGTAGCTGCTGTTTACATAGCTCCTAGCGCTAATGCTAAAGCTAATGCTAACGAGGCACTCAGTGATCTGCACGATGCTATCAGTGAATTTCAAACTTCACACCCGGACAGTTTTGTGGTGGTTGCGGGGGATTTTAATCACACCAGTTTAAAGACTGTGCTCCCCAAGTTTAAACAATGTGTGGACTTTAAGACCAGAGGAGAGAATATGTTGGTCTTGGTGTACACAAACCTCCCAGATGCTTATAAGGCAATATCTCGCCCCCACCTTGGCCATTCTGACCACCTATCCGTGATGCTGGTGCCTGCCTACAAACCTTTACTGAAGCGCAGCAGGCCAGTAGAGAAACAAATCAGGATTTGGCCAGAAGGTGCAGCCTCGGCACTTCAGGACTGTTTTCTGCACACAGACTGGGAGGTCTTCAAAATCGCAGCCTCCTAGGGAGACAGGACAGATGTGGAGGAGTATGCTGAAATGGTCACCAGCTACATCGCGAAGTGCACAGAGGATGTCACTATAGTGAAGACTATTACTGCATGGGGCAACTATAAACCCTGGATGACGGCAGAGGTGCGCTTGCTGCTCACAGCCAGAGATGCAGCCTTCAGAGCGAAGGACAGGATTGCCCTCCGCTCAGCTAGGTCTGCGCTCTCAATGGGAATTAAGACGGCAAAGCGTGCCTATGCGGAGAAAATCCAGGGACACCTCTGTGACACAGGGAACACCAAATGGATGTGGCAGGGAGTCCGGGTGCTGACGGATTGTAAGTCTAGGCAGGGGGTCAATGATGACGACACTTCGCTTCCAGACAGGCTCAACAACTTCTTTGCACGTTTTGAAGCATCAAACTCGACAATTAGAGGGAGGGCTGGCCCATCTCCACCATCTGTTGGGCCAGCTATCATCAACGTAGTGGACACATGGAGGACCCTAATCAGGGTCAACCCACGTAAAGCTGCAGGTCCGGACAACATCCCGGGACGTGTGCTCCGAGTCTGCGCGAGCGAGTTGGCGGATGTCCTGACTGACATTTATAACATCTCCCTGAGTCAGGCCATTGTTCCCAGATGCTTTAAGACCTCTACCATAGTACCAGTGGCAAAGAAACCAGTTGTGTCCTGTCTGAATGACTATCGTCCTGTCCCACTGACACCAATTGTGATGAAGTGTTTTGAACAGCTTGTCAAACCACATATCACAGCCTGCCTCCCTGCATCACATGACCCACTCCAGTTTGCATATCGTTCAAACCGCTCCACGGAGGATGCTATAATCACCACCCTGCACTCTGTCATCACCCACCTGGATCAGAAAGACACCTATGCCAGACTCCTGTACATTGATTTCAGTTCAGCATTCAACACCATTATTCCCCAGAGAATGATGGAGAAATTACTCCTTCTCGGTATGAACTCCGCCACATGTCTCTGGATCCTGGACTTCCTGATCGAGAGACCTCAGTCTGTCCGTGTTGGAAACAACATCTCCAACTCTATCACGCTGAGCACCGGATCCCCTCGAGGCTGCTTACTCAGTCCACTGTTGTTTACACTTTTAACACATGACTATGTATCCAGACACAAGGGGAACCAGATTATTAAGTTTGCAGACGACACCACAGTCGTGGGACTTATCCAGAGGGATGAGGAATCTGGACCTGGAGGGCTGGTGCAGGGAGAACAATCTGATGCTCAATGTGGACAAAATGAAGGAGATGATTATCGACTTCCGGCGTTCACAGCCTGAACACGTCCCTCTCAGCATCGGCGGCCGTTTAGTGGAGAGAGTGGAGAACATCAAGTTCCTCGGAGTGCAGATCTCGCAGGACCTGACCTGGAGCAAGAATTCCTTGGGGATCAGGAAGCAGGCCCAGCAGAGACTGCACTTCTTGAGGAAACTCAAACAGGCCTCTCTCCCCATCTGCATCTGCTGGACCTTCTACAGAGGTGTGGTGGAGAGTGTTCTGACGTACTGCGTTGCAACATGGTACTCCAGCTGCAGTATGTCAGACAAAAATGCCCTGCAGAGGATAGTTAAGGGAGCTGAGAGGGTAATTGGAGTTTCCCTCCCCTCTGTCCAAGAACTTTTTCAGAACCATTGTAGGAGCAGGGCACTGAACATTGTCAAGGACCACTCTCACCCTCTGCATAAACACTTTGAACTGCTGCCATCTGGCAAACGATTCCGGAGCATCAGAGGCAGAACCACCAGACTGATTAACAGCTTCCTTCCACAAGCTGTCAGGATGCTGAACAGTTGATCCAGAATCTTTCATACATACTACTGCACCTTATGGACATTATGTATATTATTTGTATATTATAGTTCTAGTTAGTTTTCAAGTATGTCTCAGGGATGTGTGAATGGCTGTGTTGGGGTGGGGGGTGAGGGTGTGTGTAAGTGTGTCTTAAATTATGTTCTTTTTACTTATATGGATGCCGAGAGAAACATAATTTCATCTTGCGTGCACTACAGTTGTATGTACAGCAACATGACAATAAAGGTTGATTTGATAAACTATATCTCCACAGCAAAGGAAGCTAGGGTCACCAAGCTTGCTACACAGGTTCACCTTGGGATCCTGACCTCTGACTATGGGTTTGGCATCAAAAGGTCAAGGTTAGCATTCCTTATGCCTTATTACTGTACGAGTAAAGCTAGGGCCACCAAACTTCAGTGTTTTTTCTGGCTTAGATAAATGTACTTTATTGATCCCAGACTGGAAAATTGCAGTGTAACAGCAGCATGACAGTAGACAACCAAACGACAGAAACACACACAGCATAATAGACAAAGGGATTACCCATGGAAAGTAAAACTGCTAAAAAAAGCTTATATACTTCATAGATGAATATATGGTGACCCATATAGATGCATGAATCATACCCGCTGTACAATGCAGAACTCTCAGGTGCAGAGTGAAACGTGAGGTTCCAATTAGACTGTAAGGTGCAGTATGGTAGCATTGTTATGACCAGAGTACAACATCAGAGTGAGTTATTGTACAGTGAAATGGCATGTGGCAGGAAAGATTTCCTGTACCTAACCATTCGGCAGCAAAGCTGTAGCAGTCTGCTGGAAAAAGTGCTCAGCTATTTGTCCAGTGTGTGGTGGAGGTGGTGATCAGGATTGTCCATGATGGATTGTGGTTGTAGTGTCCTCCTCTCCACCACTGTCTCAAAGGTCTCCGGCCTGAGACCAATTACAGAGCCAGCCCTCTTGATAGTCTTGTCAAGTCTGTTTGTGTCACTGGCTCTGATGCTGCTACCCCAACAGACGGCAGCAAAGAAGGTGGCGCTGGCGACAACGGCCTGGTAGAAAAGCTCCAGCATCTTGTTGCACACGTTGAAGGATCTCAGTTTCCTCAAGAAATAGTCTGCTCATCCCTTTCTTGTACGCAGCATTGTGTTGGCTCTCCAGTTCAGTCCGTTGCTGATCATGACACTCAGGTATTTGTAGTCCTCAACTACCTCCACATCCTCCCCCTAATCTGCAATGGCTGTGAAGGCATCCTCTTCTTCCTGAAGTCAATCACCATCTCTCTGGTCTTGCTGACATTCAGCCTCAGGTAATTCTGCTTGGTCCGTTCCACAAATCTGTCTACCAATGCCCTGTACTCCCCATCCTCTCCCTCTCTTATACACCCAACAACAGCTGAGTCATCAGAGAAATTCTGCGGGTGGCATGACTTGATGTTGTGCTGAAAGTCAGTGGTGTATAAGGTGAAGAGAAAAGGAGAGAGCACAGTCCCCTTTGGAGCTCCCATATCACTAACCACCACGTCAGACAAGACACTGCGCAGCCAGACAAACTGTGGCCTGCCTGTCAGGTAGTCAGTAATCCAGGAGATCACAGAGCTGTGGACCCCCATCACCTGTAGCTTCTCACCCAGCAGCAGTGGCTGGATGGTATTAAAGGCACTGGAGAAATCAAAGAATGTGATTCTCACAGTGTCTCCTCCGCCATCCAGTTGCAGATGGGCTCCTTGCAGCAGGTAGATGACAGTGTCTTCAACTCCTAAATAGAGTTGATATGCAAACTGCCAAGGGTTCAGCCACGTCTTCACCTGCGGCCTCAGGTGGGCTAAGACCAGTCTCTCCAGGACCTTCATCACATGGGATGTGAGGGCATTTGGTCGATAGTCATTCAGGTCAGGTGGAGACGACTTCTTGGGGACAGGAACCAGGCAGGACATCTTCCACAGCACTGGTATTCTCTCCAGACTCAGGCTTAAAGACTTTGGAGTGGTGGCAACATATTTTTCGGGGGGGGGGGGGGCAGAAAACACATGACACTATTGTAACCGGAATATGTTAATTTTATACTATTTATTTCTTTTTTTAAATTTTGTGCAGTAACTTTGCATATGGAACTTAACATTTGAAGTGTTGTACAACCGAGGCTTGAATGTTGGAATATTGGGCCAGTTGGGGTCCCACCCAGATGTCCTGTGTTTCGGCTTTTTAGTAGCGTCATCCTTCTCTCCTTCTCTGCTCTCACCTCTCCTGGGCCCTCTGCCTGAACACTTTCCTCTCCTTGGCTCCTCTCTTCTCTCTCTCTGAGCTCTGATCTCTGTCTAATTCAGGTTCTCTCTCTGTCTATGGTGGTACACGTACAAACAGGTTAGAAAGTATCAAGTATCATGTTTTGTCCTGCAGGATTGTTTTTGTCATGGTTTACATAAATGACAAAAAATGTGTATTTTTTTTTTTTTGTATTTTTATTCTAGTGTTTCTTTTTTCCATTGAGAGAGCAGGGAAGGGAAGGGAAAAAAACCATTTGTAATAGTAATTTACTCATGCATACTTAAATTATATGATCAGAGGTGGGTACAGTAGCAAGAAATTCTACTCATGTAAAAGCAGTGCTTTGAAATTAATCTGTCCTGGGTATGAAGTTAAACTGCATCCCAGCAAGGGGGTCTGTTGGACTAGGAGGATGATGGAGTGCCTCTTAACCCTTACTGATACTTCCAGGTGTCCCTTAGGCAAAAACTAGTACTTGTTAGCCTCCCTTACCAGGGTTACGATAAAAACTCTCTAACAATTTTGTGTTATAATCCCCTAAGGGGACCCAGGGTTCAAGTGGTTCCTAGCACCCCTTTGCTGATCATATGAGGTGACAAATGGGGCAACTTGTTTGCCGTGAGGTGCGACCCGTGTCAGTGGAGGAAGAGATCCTGGTTCTTGAGGAATGTATCTTGCTGACTCCTACTTCACTTAGGCAGGAGATTGGAAGGGCCCGGTCCAATCAATCGGCTTGTCAAGGTCTACTCTGGGATGTCTTTTGTCAGTATAACATCTCCTAATCCCAGAAGCCTATGGCGGAGGGTCAGTTGAGTAATTTGCTCTTTTGTGCTTTATTGTTCGAGTATACCATCCCTGTATCCCTGGTGCATAACCTGCAGGAAGTCTGTGGCTCTGTGCATCCCCTTGTAGGGCTCCGAGGAGGGTGGGGAGCAGGGATGATGAGTCATACGCTATAAAATATGGCTACTAAACAAACACCTAAAAAAACGAATGTTGGAAAATGATGTGGATGACCCAGGAATTAGCAGGATGGCTCTTTCAAATGTTGATAATTGGCTGAGGCTTATTGTTTTACAGTCACTGTCATCAGATATGCCTCTTTCTAAGCTGTCCCCTTTTGCTGTAAAGCAAGGATATTACAGGTATTGCAGGGTTAGTTAAGGATGTTAAAAAACTGAGGTCTGGCCAGATTTTGGTGGAATGCTTAAAAAAATCCCATGCTGAAAATTTGTTATGGTGTGATGTGCTGGCTGGTGTTCCAGTGAGGGCTTTTCCTCACCTTTCTCTAAACATCTGCAAAGGAATATTTCGCACTAGAGAACTCCACAATATGGAAGAGGTTAAAATAGCCTCAGAACTCAACAAGGAGTAACGCATGTCAAGAGGATAACCATTAAAAAAGATGACCGATCAGTAAAAACTGGCACTTACATTCTGACATTCAACTGGCATCAACTCACAGAAAGAATCCAAATAGGATACCTGAGTGTAACTGTTGATACCTTTATTCCAAACCCACTGAGATGTTTTAACTGCCAAAAGTTTGGCCATGGCTTCTCAGGATGTAAGAATAAACCAGTCTGCTGCAAATGTGGAGAAGAAAGGCATGAGTTGGCCTGCACAACACCTCCCAAATGTAGTAACTGTTTAGGCGTCCTTGTTGGATCAAGGAAAAAGAAATTCAAACTGTCAAATGTACTAAGAAAATTAGCTACCCTGAGGCACATAAACTGTTAGGTTTCCCAAAGTACAAATTCCAGCAGACTTTCTCCTCTGTTGTGAAACCTATGATGCAGCCTGCTGAGTGGCAGACAGATTTGACCTGGTTAACTAAAGATAAGCCCTCATTATTAAGTAATATTAAAAATTCTGGAGTCCCAGTTAAAAGTAAAACAAGTACTCAAAGCCTAACTGCAATAAACCAACCCTTAAGTCAAAGTCTAAGTAAGCCTGCAGAACAAAACCAATCTTCAAAAGAAAAGGAAAAAAAAAACATCCAGCTCCTCTACTCAGGCAAAATCAAGCCAAGGAAATAAATTGCCAAAGAATGGGAATCAAGTAGATGCAGAAATGTCTGAAGTCATGACTTGCAGTAGTCGCAGCCCCTCCCCCAAAATCAAGCATAAGTATACAAAATCAAAAATCAAATCAAAAATAAGGAGCGTTTATGAAAGAATTGAGATTGTTAGATATATGGAGAGAAATGAAACCACAAGTTAAAGCCTATTCTTGTTATTCCAGTACCTACAAGACATTCTCACGTATTGATTATTTTTTGATTTCCACAGAATTAAGGTCCAAGATTCAAAACTGCTTTTATGATAACATCGTGATCTCTGATCATGCACCCTGTTGTCTAATATATGTAGATAAAAAATTGACAAAGGAATCAGGTAGATGGCAATTTCAGCATAAATGGCTTCAGGATGAGGAATTTGTCAAGTATATAGAAAAACAGATAGACGAGTTCTTTGACATCAATACTACACAAACATCAGCATGTGTAAAGTGGGAGGCTTTCAAAGCTTTTATTAGGGGACATATTATTAGTTATACAGGATCAAAATCTAAGAAGACTCGAGAGGAGAGAGCTAAATTGGAACATAAAATAAAAAATCTTCAGGAAAAAGTGTATGCAGGAAGTGACCCAAGGTTGGAGAATGAATTACTGATTTTGAGAGCTGAATACGACAAAAAATCAGCGAATAGAGCTGCCTCGAGTCTTCTAAGATTGAAACAATCTTTTTATGAACAAGGTGAAAAATCAGGAAAATTATTAGCATGGCAGATTAAACAATTGGAAATTAAAACACCAATTACCAGTATTATAAGTAAGGGACAGGTAGTTATAGATCCTTTAGAAATTAATAGAGCCTTTAGAGATTACTATGAAAAATTATATGATACCAAAAATGAACCTGATTTAACAAAACTAAATGGGTTTTTGAACGAACTATCTATACCGTGTATTCCAAATGAAAACAGGGAGATATTGGAGTCTAAAATTAGTCAAGAAGAAGTTGGGCTAGCCATTGATAATATGAAATCAGGAAAAAGTGCAGGACCAGATGGTCTTCCAGTTGACCTTTATAAAAAATTTAAGAATAAATTAATAAAACCTTTTTTGGAAATGGTTTTAGAAGCATTTCAAAATAATAATTTACCATCATACATAAATAATGCCTTAATTATACTGCTGCCAAAACCAGGTAAGCCCTCTAATAAATGTGAAAATATGAGACCAATAAGCCTATTAAACGCCGACCTTAAGATAATCTGTAAAATTTTAGCAAGACGAATACAAGAAATTTTACCAAATATTATTAATCGAGATCAGAATGGCTTTATAAAGGGTAGACAAGGCTTCCATAATGTAAGAAGACTATTTAATATTATCTATTTTAATAAAGAAGCACCGGATACAGCTCTCCTATCATTGGACGCCGAAAAGGCCTTTGATAGAGTTGAATGGCCCTTTCTTTTTGAAGTCCTACAAAGGTTTGGACTTGGAAATAATTTCATAAAATGGGTTCAAATAATATACAATAATGCTACAGCAGAAATCCTAACAAATAACAATATTTCAAAACCAATAAAAATCAATAGAGGATGTCGACAAGGCTGTCCACTTTCACCTTTACTGTTTACTATGGCAATTGAACCTTTAGCGATAGCGATACGTTTACATTCACAAATATATGGAATTAAAGTTGGACCAACAGAACATAAAATCTCCCTGTACGCCGATGATATAATTTTGTTTATGTCGAATCTAAAAAAATCAATTCCAACCTTGTTGAATTTAATAAAGAATTTTGGGGAAATATCAGGATATAAAATAAATAAAACTAAATCTTCAATATTAATGCTAAATGAGACCCAGAGAAATTACCCAGCCCCTGAGGTAAATCAATTCAATGTTGTAAATCAGTTTAAATATTTAGGAATCCAAATTATGCCTAAGCTAGAATCAGTCGCCAGTGTCAACTACGAAGCCTTAATGTCAGATATCAGTGAGTTAACTCAGAGATGGATGTCACTACCAATGTCGATGATCGGGAGAATCAGTATACTTAAAAGTAATATTTTACCTAAAATACTTTATTTATTTCAATACATTCCCTTATCACCACCTTTAGATCTATTCTCAAGAATAAAAAAAAAGTTAGTGGAATTTATATGGAACAACAGGAGGGCTAGATTACGTTTGTCTTTATTATATTTACCATTTGATCGTGGAGGTCTGAAATGTCCAAATTTTATGTTGTATTATTGGTCGGCACAACTGAGGTCTATGACATATTATTTTTCATCAAATGATCTCCCTCACTGGACTGAAATGGAATCATACAATTTACCTTTACCTCTTCCCATATTCATATACTCAGATTCGGCAAAAAAATTACAAAAACAAGTTAAAAATCCATTTGTAAAGCATATGATCAAAATATGGTGTGAAGCTAAAAACTATTTAAAAGAACCACAGTTATTGTCACAATTTAGTCCAATATGGGGTAATCAATATTTTAAACCAGGGAGAGCGGACGCTGTATTTAAAGTATGGAATTTAAAAGGGATACAAAAGATTCAGGATTTATATTTGCCATGTGCAGACAACATAATGTCTTTTGAAGAGCTGAGGATCAAATTTAATCTCAATAGAACACATTTTTTTAAATATCTTCAACTTAGAAACTTTATTCGATCAAATCAAAATAAAGCTCTCACTCGACCTATTTATTCATCCTTGGAAAAAATGATGATGAAAGATAGTAAAAGAAAGGGTATTATTTCAGAGTTTTATAACTCATTGACACTATCTTCAAGTGAAAATTCACTGAAAAGATTAAACTACTGGAAAGAAGATCTGCAAATTGAAATTTCAGAGGAACAATGGGAATTGGCTTGTACAGAAGCTCAAACCAAATCAATAAATGCACGCCTTAAATTGATACATTTCAAATGGTTAATGCGGATGTATGTTACACCGGAGGAGTTAAATAGATATAACAAAAATATACCAGATACATGCACAAAATGCATGGAAAGTAAAGGAACCCTATTTCATTGTTTATGGGAATGTAGATTAATAAGAATGTTTTGGGAAGAGGTGAGGGTAACAATTGAAAAAATAATCTCAAAACAAATCATATTGAATCCTAAACTGTTTTTGTTGGGTCTGTACCCAGAAAAGCATAATTTTAATAAAAGTGAAAGAACATTCATAGACCTCAGTTTGCTTAATGCCAAAAAATGTATTGCACTATTATGGAAAAAGACTCATAGACCAGATGTGACTCAGTGGTTAAGACAGATGTTAACAAACCTTCCATTAGAAAGAATAACATATATACTAAAATCAAAGGAAATTGTGTTTGAGAATATATGGAGACCTTTTATTGATTATGTAAAAAATTTAAACATAACTCTTGAAGAAGAAGGTGAATGATGTGTGTGGACCTTGTAAATTCCAAACTGGTGAACATAATATGTATACTTATGTATTGGATTGTCTAGACTAAACAGAGGAGCATTGTTGAAGACTTGATTTTGTTGGTGGTTGTTGGTGTTTTTAGTGCATTTTTTTTTTTTGTAGTACTTTAGTGTTAGTGTTTGATTGTTTGTATCATGTTTGTTAAAAAAAAAAAAAAAGGTTCAATAAAGATATTGTGGAAAAAAAAAAAATAAGGAGCGTGCTTTTGTTTTACCTACCTGATGGAGGGTAGCCACATTATCCAGTGGAACTGCCGTGGCTTTAAGGCCAATTTGTCTGAAGTGCAGTGTTTAGCTGCTAGTTTTAATCTTCTTGGTTTTTGCCTTCAAGAAACTCTCCTACTATCAACCAACCCCATGTCTCTGAAACATTATACAATGTATAATACATATGGTCCAAATGTGCATCGTCCATCTGGTGATTCAACAATTCTAGTAAGGAATGATGTAATTCACAGCCACTTGGCTTTAGTCTCCAACTTACAAGCAGTGGCAGCTCGTCTAACTTTGCATAAAGCAATAACCTTATTCTCTGTCTATATACCACCAGGTATGACTGACATCGTGACTCTTGATGACCTTCATAATCAGTTGCCATCCTGATACATCCTTATGGGTGATTTTAATAGTCATAATCCTCTGTGGGGAGGAATTTGCTCAAATGCAAAAGGCAAGATACTGGGGGATTTTATTGCTAAAAATGATCTATGTCTTTGGAATGATGGGTTTCAAACATACCTCCACCCAGGACATGGAACCTATACTGCAGCTGACCTATCTATATGTGATCCTGAGCTCGTGCTGGAATTCTCATGGAGGGTCTTGGATGACCTTTGTGGAAGTGACCACTTTCCGCTAATATTGACATCCACAGAAGTGGATGTGCAATCAAGAACTCCGTGATTGCAACTCAGAAACGCAAACTGGTCCTCCTTTGTTTTGCTGTGCAAAGAAAAATTCAGTCAAAAACCTCAACCACACTGTCACTCTGTTCAGAGCTTCACTCAAACTTTAATTACAGTTGCAGATAAGACTGTCCCAAAAACATTGGCAAAGCCACACCGTAGGTCCAACCCATGGTTCAATGATGACTGCAAAAAGGCCATTGAGGCAAGGAAAAAAGCAGAGAGGGTGTTCAATAAACATCCAACAACAGAAAACCTGACCAGATTTAAAATCTGTCGAGCTAAAGCACGCAGGATCATCAATGAAGCAAAGAGACACAGCTGGAGGAAATTTGTATCAGGCCTCACATCCAACACATCTACCAAAAAGATCTGGGATTTAATTAGAAAGATGAAGGGTAAGGAGAATGGACTTCAAATACAGCATATTAATCATCAAGGCAATCTGCTGACGACAAAATATGAAATGGCTAATCAACTAGCAGAATCGTTTGAGAAGAGTTGGTCTATTGGAAACTATCGTCCTGAGTTCCAAATCATACAAGCACAAGAAGAACAAAAAGAAATAAACTTTTCTTCAGATGGCTCAGGACCATACAACCAAGATTTCTCTATGGAAGAACTTTTGCTGTCAGTAAGGAACTCTTATGACACTGCTGTGGGGCCAGATAAAATTCATTAACAGTTTTTAAAACACTTACCCCCCCCCCCCACCTGTGTACTATCCATTCTCTTGATTGTTTTTAACAACATCTGGAAATCAGGCAGTATTTCTGAAAGCTGGAAAGAAGCAATAATTATACTTGTTCCAAAACCTGGGAAAGATCATACTGATACCAACAACTACTGTCCAATAGCTCTGACAAGTTGCCTCTGTAAAACCATGGAAAGAATGGTAAACAATCGCCTTGTGTGGGTGCTTGAGTCTGAAGACCTTTTAACTGATTACCAGTGTGGCTTCAGACATGGTAAAAGCACTTTAGACCACCTTATCAGATTAGAGGCCTATATACATGATGATTTTATTAGAAAAGAACATATAATTGCTGTGTTTTTTAATTTAGTAAAAGCATATGACACAACATGGAAATATGGTATTTTAAGAGACCTACAGGTCATGGGTTTTAGAGGACATTTGCTCTTTTTCATTTCAGACTTTTTGTCCAATAGACACTTCAAAGTGCGAGTAGGAGATACCCTTTCAGAGCCCCATGTGCAAGAACAAGGAGTTCCCCAGGGAAGCATCCTCTCGGTTACTCTTTTTAGCATTAAGATTAATAGTGTAGTTGGTGCTCTTGAGACCAAATACCTTTTGTAGTTTTTATGTAGATGACCACTGTATTTGCTACAGGAGGAAAGACATGAGTGCAATCCAAAAGCAACTACAGCTGTGCATAAACAAAATTAATATGTGGTCAATCAGTAATGGTTTTATATTTTCAAAAACAAAAACTGTCTGCATGCACTTTTGCCTGCTGCGGTCTCTTCACCTCGACCCTGAGCTTTTCATAGATGGAGAAGCTGTCAAGGTGGTAAAAGAAGCCAAATTCCTTGGACTTATTTTTGATAATAAGCTGTCTTTTATTCCACATATAAAATTTCTACTAATCAGATGTTTTAAAGCCCTGGATATTATTAAAGTTTTGGTAAAAACTAAATGGGATGCGGACTCCACTGTGCTGCTGCGTCTTTACAGAGCACTTGTAAGATCTCAGTTAGAATATGGGAGCATTGTTTATGGATCAAGGAAAATGTGCATCAGGAAACTGTCCATCACCAAGGTCTAAGGCTTGCCTTGGGGGCTTTCAGAACCTCTCCTATTAAAAGTTTGTATGTTGAAGCAAACAAGCCTTCACTTCAAATCAGGCACCTGAAATTGGCTCTTTAGTACTGTATATGGTTAAACTTAAAGCAAACCATAGAAATCCAGCCTTCTGTGCAGTTTTTCACCCTCGATTTTTGCAGCTGTATAAGGTCAAGACCTAAGAGCATCACTCCTTTTGGACTCCGTATAGAACCTCATCTGGTGAAATTAAACTCTGATATGAGCAACATAACACAGATAGTTTTGTCCCATTCCACCATGGAGTTTGAGGAAACCTAATATCATTCTGGATCTGAGCCAAAACAAAGACACTCACCCAAATGTGTACCAGCAGCAGATCTTGGACATAAAATGTTGTTTTCCTCACCATATTTCCATATACTCTGATGGATCTAAAGTAGATGGCTCAGTCTCTGCTGCAATTGTCACCGGGCACAATCAGCATGGTTTGCGGATTCCCAAACAATGTTCAATTTTTACAGCAGAGGCTCGTGCTTTGCTTCTAGCATTGGAGCACATTGAAAGAACCAAACAACAGAGCTCCTTAATTTTTACTGACTCCAGATCCTGTCTTCAGGCACTTGGGTTTTTAAAGACTGATCACCTCATTATTATCCGGATTTTAGAGAAACTAGGTTTTTTACAGAAACATAATTTTAATATCATTTTCTGTTGGATCCCCAGCCATGTTGGCTTGTCAGGTAATGAGCAGGCAGACAGTGCTGCCAAGAGAGCCCTTACCCAAGAAGTCACTCAATGCCAGATCCCAGCCACAGACCTCAGACCTCTAATAACCTCCTAGGTTTTAAAGAAGTGGCAGACAGAATGGGACACATGTACTGCAAATAAGCTGCATGATATTAAACCTGCCATAAGCCATAGACCCTTGCATCACTTTCAAAACCGACATGATGAGGTAGTGTACACTAGATGCCGTATTGGCCACTCAAGGCTCATGCACAGCTTTTTATTAAAATGTGAAGCCCCACCATCTTGTCAGTTCTGCAGAGGTTTTTTTTTTATCAGTAAAGCACATTTTACTTGACTGTCCTGCTCTTAAGACAAGAAGACGTTTTTATACTCAAGTCACTGAAAGATATTTTTAATAAGGCACCACCAAAGAAAGTTTTAGGGTTTTTAGCACATGTGCATCTGAAGCATCTTATTTAATTTTTCTATTTTATTGTATCTACATATCTATCTTGCTCTATTTATCTGTCCATCTACTTATTTATTTATTCTTTCATTTATCATCCTATCTCTATATAAATTTTAACTCAATTTTCTTATTAGTTCTATTTTTTTTTTGTGTCATGAAATAGCCATAGATGCTGACATGACACTAAACAAGAGTACTCACTCACTCACTCACTCACTCACTCACCCTGCTTTGAAATTAATAATTAAAAGTAGACAATCAGAAATTTCTAGTTGAGTTAAGGGTACAAAGAGCACCCACTTAAAAACCTGAGTAATGACTTCAGTCTTGACGGTTTGAGGTTTTTCTCCAAAATTTATAACAATTTTCTGATAGTTTTCTACTTTTCTCTGTAAATTTATCTAAACTTGAAACAATTTTCCTCAAATTTGTAATTTCCTCTTGTAAATTTGACTTTTCTTGTATATTTGAGAGTTTATAATAAATTTGTGGATTATTTTATGGCTAATTTTTTCTATTTTTTTAAAAAAATAAATTGCTTTTTTAAATAAATTTGAAACAGACTGTGGTAATTTTTTTTACTTTTTCCTTATAACAATTTACATTTTTGACCATAATTTTTGCAGAGCCAGAACAGAACAATAATAACTCTGATTTCAAAGAAAAAAAATATTAATAAAATTGTATTTTTTTTCCCACAATATCTTTATTGAACCTTTTTTTTTTTTAACAAACATGATACAAACAATCAAACACTAACACTAAAGTACTACAAAAAAAAAAAATGCACTAAAAACACCAACAACCACCAACAAAATCAAGTCTTCAACAATGCTCCTCTGTTTAGTCTAGACAATCCAATACATAAGTGTACATATTATGTTCACCAGTTTGGAATTTACAAGGTCCACACACATCATTCACCTTCTTCTTCAAGAGTTATGTTTAAATTTTTTACATAATCAATAAAAGGTCTCCATATATTCTCAAACACAATTTCCTTTGATTTCAGTATATACAGTATGTTATTCTTTCTAATGGAAGGTTTGTTAACATCTGTCTTAACCACTGAGTCACATCTGGTCTATGAGTCTTTTTCCATAATAGTGCAATACATTTTTTGGCATTAAGCAAACTGAGGTCTATGAATGTTCTTTCACTTTTATTAAAATTATGCTTTTCTGGGTACAGACCCAACAAAAACAGTTTAGGATTCAATATGATTTGTTTTGAGATTATTTTTTCAATTGTTACCCTCACCTCCTCCCAAAACATTCTTATTAATCTACATTCCCATAAACAATGAAATAGGGTTCCTTTACTTTCCATGCATTTTGTGCATGTATCTGGTATATTTTTGTTATATCTATTTAACTCCTCCGGTGTAACATACATCCGCATTAACCATTTGAAATGTATCAATTTAAGGCGTGCATTTATTGATTTGGTTTGAGCTTCTGTACAAGCCAATTCCCATTGTTCCTCTGAAATTTCAGTTTGCAGATCTTCTTTCCAGTAGTTTAATCTTTTCAGTGAATTTTCACTTGAAGATAGTGTCAATGAGTTATAAAACTCTGAAATAATACCCTTTCTTTTACTATCTTTCATCATCATTTTTTCCAAGGATGAATAAATAGGTCGAGTGAGAGCTTTATTTTGATTTGATCGAATAAAGTTTCTAAGTTGAAGATATTTAAAAAAATGTGTTCTATTGAGATTAAATTTGATCCTCAGCTCTTCAAAAGACATTATGTTATCTGCACATGGCAAATATAAATCCTGAATCTTTTGTATCCCTTTTAAATTCCATACTTTAAATACAGCGTCCGCTCTCCCTGGTTTAAAATATTGATTACCCCATATTGGACTAAATTGTGACAATAACTGTGGTTCTTTTAAATAGTTTTTAGCTTCACACCATATTTTGATCATATGCTTTACAAATGGATTTTTAACTTGTTTTTGTAATTTTTTTGCCGAATCTGAGTATATGAATATGGGAAGAGGTAAAGGTAAATTGTATGATTCCATTTCAGTCCAGTGAGGGAGATCATTTGATGAAAAATAATATGTCATAGACCTCAGTTGTGCCGACCAATAATACAACATAAAATTTGGACATTTCAGACCTCCACGATCAAATGGTAAATATAATAAAGACAAACATAATCTAGCCCTCCTGTTTTCCATATAAATTCCACTAACTTTTTTTTTATTCTTGAGAATAGATCTAAAGGTGGTGATAAGGGAATGTATTGAAATAAATAAAGTATTTTAGGTAAAATATTACTTTTAAGTATATTGATTCTCCCGATCATCGACATTGGTAGTGACATCCATCTCTGAGTTAACTCATTGATATCTGACATTAAGGCTTCATAGTTGACACTGGCGACTGATTCTAGCTTAGGCATAATTTGGATTCCTAAATATTTAAACTGATTTACAACATTGAATTGATTTACCTCAGGGGCTGGGTAATTTCTCTGGGTCTCATTTAGCATTAATATTGAAGATTTAGTTTTATTTATTTTATATCCTGATATTTCCCCAAAATTCTTTATTAAATTCAACAAGGTTGGAATTGATTTTTTTAGATTCGACATAAACAAAATTATATCATCGGCGTACAGGGAGATTTTATGTTCTGTTGGTCCAACTTTAATTCCATATATTTGTGAATGTAAACGTATCGCTATCGCTAAAGGTTCAATTGCCATAGTAAACAGTAAAGGTGAAAGTGGACAGCCTTGTCGACATCCTCTATTGATTTTTATTGGTTTTGAAATATTGTTATTTGTTAGGATTTCTGCTGTAGCATTATTCTATATTATTTGAACCCATTTTATGAAATTATTTCCAAGTCCAAACCTTTGTAGGACTTCAAAAAGAAAGGGCCATTCAACTCTATCAAAGGCCTTTTCGGCGTCCAATGATAGGAGAGCTGTATCCGGTGCTTCTTTATTAAAATAAATAATATTAAATAGTCTTCTTACATTATGGAAGCCTTGTCTACCCTTTATAAAGCCATTCTGATCTCGATTAATAATATTTGGTAAAATTTCTTGTATTCGTCTTGCTAAAATTTTACAGATTATCTTAAGGTCGGCGTTTAATAGGCTTATTGGTCTCATATTTTCACATTTATTAGAGGGCTTACCTGGTTTTGGCAGCAGTATAATTAAGGCATTATTTATGTATGATGGTAAATTATTATTTTGAAATGCTTCTAAAACCATTTCCAAAAAAGGTTTTATTAATTTATTCTTAAATTTTTTATAAAGGTCAACTGGAAGACCATCTGGTCCTGCACTTTTTCCTGATTTCATATTATCAATGGCTAGCCCAACTTCTTCTTGACTAATTTTAGACTCCAATATCTCCCTGTTTTCATTTGGAATACACGGTATAGATAGTTCGTTCAAAAACCCATTTAGTTTTGTTAAATCAGGTTCATTTTTGGTATCATATAATTTTTCATAGTAATCTCTAAAGGCTCTATTAATTTCTAAAGGATCTATAACTACCTGTCCCTTACTTATAATACTGGTAATTGGTGTTTTAATTTCCAATTGTTTAATCTGCCATGCTAATAATTTTCCTGATTTTTCACCTTGTTCATAAAAAGATTGTTTCAATCTTAGAAGACTCGAGGCAGCTCTATTCGCTGATTTTTTGTCGTATTCAGCTCTCAAAATCAGTAATTCATTCTCCAACCTTGGGTCACTTCCTGCATACACTTTTTCCTGAAGACTTTTTATTTTATGTTCCAATTTAGCTCTCTCCTCTCGAGTCTTCTTAGATTTTGATCCTGTATAACTAATAATATGTCCCCTAATAAAAGCTTTGAAAGCCTCCCACTTTACACATGCTGATGTTTGTGTAGTATTGATGTCAAAGAACTCGTCTATCTGTTTTTCTATATACTTGACAAATTCCTCATCCTGAAGCCATTTATGCTGAAATTGCCATCTACCTGATTCCTTTGTCAATTTTTTATCTACATATATTAGACAACAGGGTGCATGATCAGAGATCACGATGTTATCATAAAAGCAGTTTTGAATCTTGGACCTTAATTCTGTGGAAATCAAAAAATAATCAATACGTGAGAATGTCTTGTAGGTACTGGAATAACAAGAATAGGCTTTAACTTGTGGTTTCATTTCTCTCCATATATCTAACAATCTCAATTCTTTCATAAAATGATTAATAGTCATCCTACATCCAATGTGCGTACAATCCAGTCCTGTTGATCTATCCACACCTGGATTCAATGTACAATTAAAATCCCCTGCTATTATATGTTGCCCTGTAAGTGATGATAAGATGAGAAATAAATTAGCAAAGAACTTCTGATCATCTATATTGGGACCATATAAGTTCACAAGATTTATATTTTCTAATAGCAAAGAACCTTGAATGATTACATATCTTCCAAATTTGTCTCCAATTACATTTTTCACTTGAAAAGGAACTGATTTATGTATGAGAGTCATAACTCCCCTGGCTCGGGATGAAAATGAAGAGGTGAATACACTTCCCTGCCATCTACTCCTAATTCTTTTAACATCCTCCTCTATCAGATGAGTTTCTTGTAAAAACACAATTCTTGAACCCATGTCCTTTATTTTATTCATAACTTGTTTAAGTTTTTTTAAATTTTGTAGACCTCTGCAATTCCATGAAGTTAAATTAAGATTAACACTTTGGTCCATGATCAATAGAGAGTTTGGGATTACCTTGCAGTGTAAACATGCTCATACAGAGAAGCAAAAACATGAGTGGTTGAACATTCATCCTACAAACTACACACAAACAAATTTCCCCTTCCCACACTTGTGGCAAACCCCCCAAAATCAAAAGAAAAATTCTGTCTCCCGATATAGCCATCGACCGCTCCACACCCACGGGGCACAGCCTAAGCCACTCCTTCTTCATCCTCCCAATCACCCTAACTCTACTGCTTTTAATGACGTAACATTAACTCTCCTCTGTAGTTTTCCAACTTAACTCCAAAATTTTTAACAACTTTGTACATCATAGGTTTTTTTTTTGTTTGTTTGTTTTGTTTTTGTTTTGTTTTTTTAATATATAATACAATCTATATTTTGTAAACTTACTATTTACTTCAAGTCAGTCAGATGCCTGTGCAAATGCTTAATTATTCTACCTTATATTTTGTTCATGCTTAGCTCCCACCAGTCTCTTCTTCTTCTTTGATCTTCTTGATGAACTCCTGCGCCTCCTCTGGGGTCTTGAAGATGTGGGTTCTGCCCTCATACGTGGTCAGCAGTCTCGCAGGATAGATTACACCATGACGAATCCCAAGGTTGCGCAGCTCCTTACGTACGGGATCAAACTGCTTCCTCAATTGCTGGATTCCTGTGGCCAAATCTGGGTAGAACCGCACCTGCTGGTCCTGGTGTTTAATCTCTCCTTTAGCACGTGCAGCGTTGAAGATCTTCATCCTGTCTCTGTTGCTAAGAAACTTCATAATTAAGGTCCTCGGCGGTCCCTTATCTCTCCGTGGGCCAATACGATGTGCTTTTTCCAGAACCACTGCTGATTGCAACTCCTCGCTGCCCAGCACCTCCGGAATCCACTTTTCCAGAAAGGAACATACGTCCCGACCTTCTGATTCCTCTGGAAGACCCACCAGCCTCAAATTATTCTGTCTCGACCGAGATTCCAAATCCAAAATATTATCTTCCAGAGATTTATTTTTTTTTTCCAAAGTGCGCACCTTTAATTGAAGACGGGTGACGTCATCTTCAGCACTAGCGAGATGGAGCTCCATCTGCGCCGTTCGTTCTACACAGTCACCCAATTCCTTTCTTATTCCTTCCAACGCTGTCATAATCCCATCAAATCTAGAGGAAAAGTCCGCTCTCATTGAACTCATGGCAGCCATCAGCGCATCTGCGCCATTCCCCGCAGATTTCGCACCGTTGCCAGCCTCCTCCGCCATATATGGAGTTTTGTTTGCTGCGTCACAGACCTGAAAGTCCGTTAATTTGGACTGTTTCGGCGGCTCGCTTTTTCCTTTTCCTGGTTTTCCAGCCTTAGGCTTCGCCGACATATCCTCGCCCAAATGCTGGGATACATTCTGTCCCAAATGAGAGAGTTATTTGCCGATTTTTTTTCTCCAGGAGCAGAGCAGAGCGAGACACGTCCGTCCTACGTGGCAGCCATAACCGGAAGTCAATAAAATTGTATTTAATGAAATAAATTAACTTAAATGACCAAAGATGTGATTATTTCTGTTATAATATTTCTATATATTTATAGTTTTTTAGAAATCTCACTAGCCAAACAGCCGGAAAAATCTCCCTTATTTTGAAATCCAAATGTTGGCACGTTTAGTTTGTCTGAAGGCTGCTGGCGGATTAAAGTCATTGACTTTGTGAATTTCGGTCATCTTAACTTGGCAGGTACATAATAATGAACATAAATTACTTAATTAATATTAACTAAAGTAAAGTTAAAAACATCTCCTTTTTATTCTTCTCTGAAATAAGAAAAACAAAAAACTAGTGAATAAAAAGAAGACAAAATGAACCTACTCGAGCTCTTAACCACACCTGTTAGCTAAGTGACTCTTCCATTATTGCTTCTGTTACCAGTGAGTTAAAACCATGATAAATGCCTCCATTGCTTACATACCTCTTGTGCTTTTTTTCCACATTTAAAGCACTTTAATAAACTCATGTTTCTCTCAGACAGTCACCCTAGCGAGACACTGCCTGCTGAGTGGAAACGGTCATGCAGATGCAGTGCTTCTGAACTCCGCGCAGATGACAGTCACGTGCATTGCTTGTGTGCGTGCTTGCAGACAGTCATGCCTTCATAGTTTTTTCTTAAATTTATATTTCCTCTAGAGTGGCGGCATAATTTCAAGTGTGGCAGGGTGCCACCTGGAAATGTTACCAGAGGAAACCCTGAACTTGGTACACAGGTTCACCCTGTGACCCTGAAGTGTGGCTGTGGTTTTGGCATTGCAAGGTCAAAGGTCAGCATCAAAGTGCCTGATAAAGTATATCTCAACAACAAAGAAAGCTAGGGTCATCCTGATACTCTGAGATCATAACCTCTGACTACAGGTTTGGGGTCAAAAGGTAAAGGTTGGCACTCTCTATGATCCTGACCAACAGTTGTGTGTTGTACACTTTGTTTTATATTCGTGGATAATAGGCTTATCGTAAGTTGGTTCTGCCACAGTAATTATATTGAAAAGTTGAAAACGGCTCTCTGTCGGTAAGTATTGGGATCTTCAAAGAAAACTCGCCTCAGAGTGCTCTTGTCCATTATAGCTATCATTTGGACTAATCTGGGCCTCAACTGATGCATCCTTACACTCAGTGACTAAAAGAGTAACATTTTATTTTTCCTTTTGTATTTAAGTGGTTATTGATTGATAAGTGTCCTGGAGCCAGAATGACATTACCCAGGAGGCATATGCATTTTCCTCCTGTGAATAATGCAAATGGTCAAGGACTAATATTTGTCTTCCAGTTTCATTGGTAATGCCTGTTTCTAGAGCTTGATTCAGTAATGTGTACATTTGAATAAAAAGTGGAATTGCTATTACTCATAGTAGTCATCACCAAAAAGTGTGCCAGTATCATTTTATGAACAGTCCAAGTAAAGACACTTACACTCAGAAATATATATGCCCTAACTTATATTATCCTTACTGATTGTAGTTGAATCATAGGCTAATAAGATTACTTTTTCTTCCCTTGAACACAAAGGCTAATAAAAGCCATTTGTGCCCAACTGATCAAAAACTGGAGTGGCGATTTAGTGATAGAGCGTCCGTTCAACAGCTGTGAGGTTGTTTTGGTTTGTGCCCCAACTTGGACATAAAAAGGGACTATTTAAAAAAACAAAAAAAAAGAATACATTCTGCCTTCTAGCTTAGTGCTCAAAATGATAAAATTGGGAAAAGAAAGTTAAATCCACTGGATTTACAGTATATCCACTGCAGAGGATTTAAATCCTCTTTAAAACAAATCTACATTGTCAAAGATGGTACATTATGCCCTTTTTTCCACAAAGAAACTTTTCATTGTCTTATAATTGCTTGTAAAAATCTTTTCCCTTTTCCTCCTCATTCAAATGCCAGGATCTAATTAGGCTCACTCACCTCCCACCCACCAATACACAGAAGTCTGCAAGCTGGCATATTTGAACAACCAGTTCTTCGTTCTGATTGGTTCATCTGTTATAGTGACATCACAAAGACACTCTGTCTAAACTTGCTTTTTTTTGTTTTTTCCAAGGAGTTTAACTGAACTTTCACAGCAAAAAACACAGACATGACACGTAGCAGTGATTTCGCTCTTGATGTCTTGTAAGTCAAAAAATGTGTTGCGGACATGTTATTAATCCCCATTTTAAAACCCATTTTTACTCCTTGGCCTTCAACCCAGCATGAGACATTGATTTTATTTGTTTTATTGTATGATTCTTGTTTTTATCCATCTTGTTTTATACTTTTTTAGCTGTATTTTATTGTTTTTTGTAAATTTGTTTTTATGTTTCTTTTGTATTTTACATTTTCTTTATCCCTGATGTACAGCACTTTGTGTCAGCTGTAGTTGTTTTCAAAGTACTTTAGAAATAAAGTTGGATTGGATTAACAAGAGAGGGGAAAAAACTTGATTTTGACAGAAGTGTCGCTTTAATACAATGAGCTAGGGATTGATCCTCACTGTAACTTTTATAGCTTACAGTAGTTGTGTCCATTATGGTTGGATTAGACTTGCACTGGCATGCCAAATGAAAATGTATTAAACACTGCAGTGTACTAATCTGTCCAAATATATAGAATTATTCTTGTTGAAACAGTTGAGTTTAAGTTGACTGAAGTTATCAAGTTGTGGTGAAATAATAGGACGTGTGGTGAGAAAACTGATTAAGTGTGAATGCTTACACTTGGGCCACAATGTAGAGTAAATATGGGGCTGCTGCCTTTTATATAAAGGTTTTCTTTAATTTCCAAGAAAGTGACGTATCATGACATATTTTGGGCAACTAAATGTAACACAGACACAGGTGTGAAATAATAGTTAAGTAATAGAATAATAAAACAAAAGCCAAATTCAAAGTATCGGTAGTTGTCAGTGTATTGACTACATTGACTACTAGCAATATTTTAATAGTGGTTTTGAACGCCAGCCTGAATAGTTTTTCACATTTATCCTCCATCATTATCAGTCTTAAATAGTGCTGCAACAATTAGTCAACTAATCGATGAGTCAGTTGTCACAGAATTAATGAACAACTAATTTGATAGTTGACTAATCGCCTGGGTACCCTTTAAATTCTAAAAAAATACGAATATTTCAGGCTCTAAGACATGAAAACTTAACACTTTTCTTGTTTGTGCATTATGAGTTAAATAAATGATAGTTATATAATGTCTGACAATTGTGTTGTGACAAACACTGTCAAATTTATTCAGACTCATGTTTGATGGGTTAGTTTCTTTAGCATTGGGGACCTTTTTATAAAATGTTATATTAAAGGCAGAGACTGAGAACAAGTTGATATTGTCAGGTGTGCAGACTTAAACAGGTGAGGCAAAACATGCACCTGAGCCCAGAACAGGAGCCGTGCGAACAGGAAGCGGAGATGGCGGATGACAGAATGACAATTAGTCGACTAATTGAAAAGATGGTCATTAGATTAGTTGACTACCAAAATAGTCATTAGTTGCAACCCTAGTCAAAAAGAGAGCATACTGTAGAAATATATCATTTACAGTGGTGTGAAAAAGTGTTTGCACCCTTCCTGAGTTCTCATTTTTTTTGTATGTTTGTCACACTTAAATGTTTCAGATCATCGTACAAATTTAAATATTAGACAAAGATAACAAGTAAACAGAAAATGCAGTTTTTAAATGAAGGTGTTTATTATTAAGGGGGGAAAAATCCAAACCTACATGGCCCTGTGTGAAAAAGTGATTGCCCCCTGTTAAAACATAAATTAACTGTGGTTTATCACATCTTTGGAAAGCTGAGTTCAATTTTGTAGCCATTTCTAAAGCTTTGGGACTCCAGCGAACCACAGTGAAAGCCATTATCCACAAATGGCAAAAACATGGAACAGTGGTGAACCTTCGCAGGAGTAGCCGGCCAACCAAAATTACCCCAAGAGCGCAGCGACGACTCATCCAAGAGGTCACAAAAGACCCCACAACAACATCCAAAGAACTGCAGGCCTCACTTGCCTCAGTTAAGGTCAGTGTTCATGACTCCACCATGAGAAAGAGACTGGGCAAAAATGGCCTGCATGGCAGAGTTCCAAAACCACTGCTAAGCAAAAAGAACATAAAAGCTTGTCTCAGTTTTGCCAGAAAACATCTTTTTTTTTTTTTTTTGGTATACTTTGATCCCCAGAGGGGAAATTGAGGGCGTCCACCTGGATGGATGAAGCAGCCACAGTACGGCGCTATCCCTTTACCATTCACGCACACATTCACACCTAGGGCCACTTTAGAGTCTCCAGTTAACCTAACCTGCATGTTTTTGGCCTGTGGGAGGAAACTGGAGAACTCCTGGAGTAAACCCACGCAGACACGGGGAGAACATGCAAACTCCACACAGATCACTGTTGGTCAGGGGCTGGGATCGAACCAGGGATCCCATGGCCAAGGGTGAGTTGCTGTGCTGCCGCGGTGCTAACCACTGTCCCACCGACCTGCTTCAGGACTTGGAAGACTTGCTGTGGTAAATGGAACCATGAATTCTGCTGTCTACCAAAAAATCCTGAAGGAGAATGTCCAGCCATCTGTTTGTGACCTCAAGCTGAAGCGCACTTGGGTTCTGCAGCAGGACAATAGCTAATAGTAACCAGATTATAAGCCTGATCGGAATGAAAATGCTTCATGTAAACACGCCAATCTGAATATTCTGACCCAATCACACTCATTCGGATCAAAATTTCCTTCCGATTGAGACGGGTGGGTTATGCCAATTGTTAATCCTATTGGTGTGCATATAAACACTTATTCCGAAGTTTGGGTAGAAAATATGTTTACTGCACATGTCTGCACGTCAGCCACATGTTGACATGACGTATTTCTGCCTTTACAGCAGCTCGCGGAAGACACGGCGGGAGTAAAACAAAACTGGCCTGTATCGTCCTGTTGTCTCCCTCTGTTCGTCATATGCAGAAGTATGTATTGCTGGGCTTGTAGCTTCATTACGGAGACCAGCAGAAGCAAAAGTACAGTCTGAATAACACAACACGGGTCCATTTCGAAAAGAGAGACATGAAGCGGGGTTTGTTTACATCGGATGTTGCTTCTTCTGCCATTTCCAGAATGTCTGATAATTGTGCACATGTCAAAATGATTTAGTCCATTCAAACATGTGATACATGGAAATGCACATCCTAATTGGATCAACTTTTTCAGGATCCATGTAAACAGTAAAGTTCTGATCTCAATTGTAATCAGATTGAAGACATTTCGCACATTTAACCGTGGTTATTGATCAAAAACAAACCAGCAAGTCCACCTCTGAATGGCTTAAGAAAAACAAAATGAAGACTTTGGAGTGGCCTTATCAAAGTCCTGACCTGAATCTGACTGAAATGCTGTGGCATGACCTTAAAAAGGCGGTTCATGCTCAAAAACCCTCCAATGTGGCTGAATTACAACAATTCTGCAAAGATGAGTGGGCCAAAATTCCTCCACAGTGCTGTGAACGACTCATTGCCAGTTATTGCAAACGCTTGACTGCAGTTGCTGCTGCTAAGGGTGGCCCAACCAGTTATTAGGTTTAGGGGGCAATCACCTTTTCACACAGGGCCATGTAGGTTTGGATTTTTTTTCCCTTAATCATAAACACCTTCATTAAAACTGCAGTTTGTGTTTACTTGTGTTATCTTTGTCTAATATTTAAATTTGTTTGATGATCTGCAACATTCAAGTATGACAAACGTACAAAACAATGAGAAATCAGGAAGGGTGCAAACACTTTTTCACACCACTGTATGCACTCTCAGATCATCAAAATTTAATAGGTTCGTCCTTGGCCCAAGGGCTACCTCTGGTGAAATTTATCAATCCATCCAGTAGTTATTGCATAGTCCTGCTAACAGTCAGAACAACAAACAGGCAAACCATCCCAATTACATTACCTCTTTGGCTGCGGTAACAAACCAACCAACGCTACTAAAAACATTACCTCCTCCCTTGGCGGAGGTAATTAAAAACGTGTGCTATTACTCAGTTCCATTTAGGTGTACTGTTTAAATTACTTCTGATTTGCATTTGGTGTGTCAAAAAGCTGCACAGAGACAAAACTGGTTATACTGTATATTTGCTTGGTTTTTCAACTTATCGCTATTATTATTACTCCCGTTTAGCTGAAGTAATTGAGTTAAAATTAATAGATTACATCAGCACAAAAACAAAGTGTGTGGATTAAAAAGTCTCCTTAATGCAGAATCAGCAGGAGCTCTGAGCTTGTGATGGTGAGATGGTAATCATTGGGCATCTTCCACTTTTCTAAAGAAACTTTTTAAAGGTGACTGTTTTTACTTATTTTAGGGACCATTGTGGGTTTAATATTCTCAGCATCACTGCTAATTACTGACACTGACCCTTGTGTGTAGCAAGACCAATGTTGGAAAAAGTTACTAAAAAATAGTAACTAGTTATAGTTACTAGTTACTTCTTGTCAAAAGTAACTGAGTTACTGCATGATTAAAGTAACTAGTTACTTGGAAAAGTAACTTTCACGTTACTTTTAAATGCATACTTAAATCATCTTGCACACATGGCAAGCTCAAGGGCCCCTTGTTCTCATCAGAAAACAGAAGAAAAACTGAGAAAAAAAGTCTCATCTTGCAGAGAAAAAATGTCTCAGATTTACATAAACTATTGTAATCAGTAGAAGGTCAGAAATTTTACTAGAAATAAAGCTGTAAATTCACAGAAAATTTTGGACCCCCCTGGTGGGCCGTTTTTGGTCCACGAGCTATACGTTTGACACCCCTGGACCAACCCATTAAAAATGCATAGTTAGAGGATTTACTTCCATAAAATAGTTGTATATCACAACAGCATGTAAATGAATAAGATAAAATAAAACAGAAAGCACAGATAAATTAAAGTTCACCGCTTAGAAGAAGCTGTTCTTTAATGCAACAAATCAGTCACTTTTTCTCTGTGCGTAAGAAAACTTACACAGTTATTTACACAACTTACACCTTTACACAGCTGTGGACATTAAATGTGAGCTTCTTGCTCAAAAAATACTCAGTTTAACCACAGAGGTAGGAGCTGGTGGGGGGCTGCTCACCACTCGGACAACAGGTGAGCAGGGCTCGATATGAGAAGTCGCCACCGGGTTGCAGTGGGAACTGGGACAGGACAAGAAACCGACCCGCGGAGAAGACTGACAGCTGCACCAGCTATGGTCGGGTCAGTTTATATGTGCTAAAAATATCTATCCATATTAATAAAACGAGTAACACGAGTAATGTATCTGATCAAATTTCAGTAACTGTAACACATTATTGAATTTTTAAGCAGTAATTTCGTTACACAGCACATTACTACAAAAGTAGTGGCATTACTCAACAACACTGATCAAGACATGCACACAGATGCCAGAGGCAGAAAGTTGGACACAAGTACAGGAAGAGATGGAATAGCTCAGTAATATTTCAAAATAAAGCACCTGGCAGACTCAGATAGTTGAAGTTTATAAAAAAAAAAAGTAAAAAAAAATAAATATATTTTTTTAAGATTAAAGAGTAAAAATGAATAGACTATTTAGTTTTTCTGTCTGGCCTGGTACTAAATGGCCTACATTCCATTTAGTTGTCTCAGGACAGAAGCACACAATCACACTGGATTGTCAAGAGGACAAAGCAACACTCGATCAGAAAGCAAGCTGAGGGAAGACAGAAGAGTTGTCCGTCATGTCTGTTTATGCTGAAGTCACTTTTGATTGCAAGATGAGACTTTATTATAAGGATTCCTGGGTTGACATTTCCACTATTTCCTATGCAATAGGCTTGATATACACACGTGGACAAAATTGTTGGTACCCCTCTGTTAATGAAAGAAAAACCCACAGTGGTCACAGAAATAACTTGAATCTGACAAAAGTGGTAATAAATAAAAATTCTATGAAAATTAACCAATGAAAATCAGACAATGGTTTTGAATTGTGGTTCAACAGAATTATTTTAAAAAACAAACTCATGAAACAGGCCTGGACAAAAATGATGGTACCCTTAACTTAATATTTTGTTGCACAACCTTTTGAGGCAATCACTGCGGTCAAACAATTTCTGTAACTGTCAATGAGACTTCTGCACCTCTCAGCAGGTATTTTGGCCCACTCCTTTTCTTTTCTTTCTTTCTTTCTTTCTTTCTTTCTTTCTTTCTTTATTTAATATGGACGTAACAAATTACATTAGTACAATCACAAGGAGAGACCAGATGTTTTGCATAGGTGTATATAGCACAAGTGCTAATTCTCAACACCAGTCCATAGGTGGCTTATATAGGTCATAAATTAGGCTGTACATACAAAATTTACAAGTTAATTAAAATTACAAATACATTACAAATTATAAATAGAGCAAGAGATCCATGATCACAACAAACACAATTCAGACTAGACATGCACACATTGCTGGTGGGATTTTAGCCAATCTTTAACGCCTCTGTTGAAGAGGTTGGCATTTGTCTCCAATTTTAAGTGATTTGGCAGAGAGTTCCATAAGTTTGCCCCTTTTATGGAGAAAGCAGATTTGGAGAAAGCAGTTTGCTCCTCATGAGCAAACTGCTCCAGTTGTCTCAGGTTTGAAGGGTGCCTTCTCCAGACGGCATGTTTCAACTCCTTCCACAGATGTTCAATAGGATTTAGATCAGGGCTCATAGAAGGCCACTTTAGAATAGTCCAATGTTTGCCTCTTAGCCATTCTTGGGTGTTTTTAGTTGTGTGTTTTGGGTCATTATCCTGTTGCAAGACCTATGACCTGCGACTGAGACCAAGCTGTCTGACACTGGGCAGCACATTTCTCTCTAGAATACCTTGATAGTCTTGCGATTTCATTGTACCCTGCACAGATTCAAGACACCGTGTGCCAGATGCAGCAAAGCAGCCCCAGAACATAACAGAACCTCCTCCATGTTTCACAGTAGGGACAGTGTTCTTTTCTTGGTATGCTTCATTTTTACCTCCGCCAGGCCGAAAAGGCCAGGAGGAGGTTATGTTTTTGCCAGGGTTTGTTTGTCTGTCTGTCTGTTCGTCTGTTTGTCTGTTGGTTAGCAAGATAATTCAAAAACTTTTGGACAGATTTCCATGAAACTTTCAGGCGTTGTTGGAAATGGTACAAGGAAGAACTGATTAAATTTTGGGGATGATCCGCATCACCGTGTGGATACAGGAATTTTTTAAAGCATTTTTTTAACACTGTGACATACAGCCATTTTCAACATGTGCGCAGGCGCAATGGAGGGCGCTGGTCGTCGTGTCTGACCAACACAAACTCCGCGTTCTTCAACGGTTTAGGCACAAAAGCACGCGGAAAACACTGGTGGCCAGGGCCCGCCAGCGTGCCTGTGTTTGCGCGCAGCTGTAAAACCTGACACGGGCAGCTGTCCGCCGCCGGATTATTTGGCAGAAATTCCCCGGCCAGCCATAGGCGCTGCGCAAAAACGAGCTCTCTGCCGGGGAAGCTCCTAAATTCTGTTTTGCCGCGGAGCGCAACCCCAGTAATATAATATAAAAACCACGGCAACCTGTCTACCCAATCAGCATCCGTCAGTGGAGGAGATGGACACAACAGCAACACTTAAGTTTATTACCTCCGCCAAGGAGGCAATGCTTTTACTACTGAACCACTAATCCTATCACTATCAGATTGATCTTCATTGATTCATTGTCTATGTTTATTGCACTGTCCCTGTCAAATAAACAAATAATCATTGTGAATCCAATTGCTAGTCATATGTTTTCATGGTCAAGGAATCTGAAAACGTACACACAAACACTGTATGGGGGGAACTGTTGTGCTTGGCGGAGGTCTGCACTCTCCGAGTGCTTTTCTAGTTGTGTCTGTGACGTGCCTTGCCAGAAATTTCCAGTTTTATCTTGTCTGTCCATAGGACATTCTCCCAGAAGCTTTGTGGATTGTTAGCATGCAGTTTGGCAAATTCCAGTCTGGCTTTTTTATGATTTTGTTTTCAACAGTGGTGTCCTCCTTGGTCGTCTCCCATGAAGTCCACTTTGGCTCAAACAACGACTGATGGTGCGATCTGACACTGATGTACCTTGACCTTGGAGTTCACCATGAATGTGTTTAGAGGTTGTTCTGGGTTCTTTTGTTACCATTCGTATTATCCATCTCCTCCTGCGGCCACGTCCAGGGAGGTTGGCTACAGTCCCGTGGATTTTAAATTTCTGAATAATATGTGCAACTGTAGTCACAGGAACATCAAGCTGCTTGGAGATGGTCTTATAGTCTTTACCTTTAACATGCTTGTCTATAATTTTCTTTCTAATCTCCTGAGACAACTCTCTCTTTTGCTTCCTCTGGTCCATGTTTAGTGTGGTACACACCATGTCACCAAACAGCACAGTGACTACTTGTCACCCTTTAAATAGGCCGACTGACTGATTACAAGTTTGTAGACACCTGTGATGTTAATTAGAGGACACATCTTGGTTGAACATGTCCCTATGGCCACATTATTTCCAGTCTTTTCTAGGGGTACCATCATTTTTGTCCAGGCCTGTTTCATGAGTTTGTTTTTTAAAATAATTCTGTTGAACCACAATTCAAAAGCATTGTCTGATTTTCACTGGTTAATTTTCATAGAATTTTTATTTATTACCATTTTTGTCATATTCAAGTTATTTCTGTGACCATTGTGGGTTTTCTTTCATTAACAGAGGGGTACCAACAATTTTGTCCTTGGCTGTATTAATATTTTTTTCAGAAAGTTTCTTGTAACAATGGGAATTGTGATTTGGGACCCAAAAAGACACATGGGAGAGACTGCATTGATGAGCACAGTTTGATATTATGTAGGGATATTGACACAGATAATCATTTGTTTGCCATGCAAAATCTGGCAACACCAATCGGGACTGGCTGTTTGAGAAAGGAGTCTGATAGTGTATGGTGTGCTGTCTTGCTCATATTTCTGCACTTGACACACACTTGAAGGTATATTTTTAAAAAAAATAATGTGTGGGATGGGGTTGCACATTTTCAAAACCTGTTAAAATTTGTTGGTGTGTACCAGGCTATATTTAGAATGTCTGTACTCCTTTGCTCTGCCGACAGACACAGTGAGAAAGACAAACTGTTATAATACACCAGTCTCAATAACAGTAATTTATACCTCATAAACACAGGAAGCTGACTCAATTTCTTAACCTAAAGTCACACAATAACAAGTTAGCACGTTAGTTCTGATCTATGTTAACACGTTAAAGGCAAAATGTCACACAACCTCGATAGGACACTTCAAAATTTCTACAAATCTAAAATCTGTTTTTGTCAACATAATCTGGTGAATAATTTCTTGACTCATCTTTTCCACAACTCAGCAAATTGTAAACAGTTTTCCAAGGCTATGGTCACACTGCAGGTCTTAATGCTCATTTCTTATTCTTTGCTGAAGTCCGATTTTTTTTTTGTGTGGGCGTTGACATTATAACTTAAATGTGACCCCCATCAGACCAGTGTGAACGGTCTACAGCTGTGAAGTGATCCACTTGCACAGAAGAAAAGGTAACGTCAGACACAGCATTGTGTTGACGGAAGTAAATATGAGCCCCAAACGACTAAGGGGGACAGAACTTCTTCACCTTGATGCAGCTCAACAAAATAAAATGTTAAAATCATTCAGAAATGATAATGCACAAAATAAATGAGACGAGCTTCATTCCTCTACACGCCAGATGATTGCTGTGATCAGCTCTGCTTTAACAGAACTGATTAAACGGCTCTCTCGAAAATGAGACCCTGTGTCTCAATGGGATTACCTGCATAAATAAGGTTAATAATAAATAAACAGCATGGCTAGCACCAGCGGTGAAACAATAGTCCTGCACAGGAAGGAGAAGCCACCAGAAACTCCTCTCTCCTGGACTGTGTGTCCTCGTATCCCCGTATGTGGCCATTCTGCTCCACGTGCATGTCTGTATTAACTTTACATTTTAGATATTACAGCAGCCAGGACTTGCAGTGTGCTGTTTACAGGGGAAAAACTAATTTGCAGCATCTAGTAAATGTGCCGTTACTGTGTGCCTACTTTTCTGATGGTTTCAGCCCTGAAACGCCCCGCTCCCCAATTTTGAAGTTGTTTTGCAGTTGGAGCTGACAAAATTATGATCCAGTGATAAAGGGAAGAAGACTGATTAAAAAGGGCACAAATCAGCTGTGTCTGCCATGCTTGCTGCATCCTCCACGGCAGAATTGTCATGCTTGCCTCACATCAGTGAGGAAGAAGTCAGATGAAATGTGACATGATCGTTCAGACTGAGGTCGCTTTGGAAAATATCAGATACGTATCCGAATTAGGACCACATATGAAAGGGGCCTGGGTCTGGTGTGGAAAAAATCGGATGTGTGCTGTTCAGACTGTCATTTAAAAAAAAAAAAAAAAAAAAAAAAAAAAAAAGATGTGGGTCGCATGTGCAAAAAAAGTCTGATTTGGGTCATTTTTGCCTGCAGTGTGACCATAGCCCAGATGTAGTTTTTACCCCTCAGCCTTTAGAGGCTGAAGGGGTATTGTCGTCACCACGCCAGGTGGATGGCGTCAGCATCAACACCTACCTTGTGAATTTGATAACTAGAGAAAGAAATGATGTGGGCTTTTCAAATTGATACCATGGGTGTATCTATGAAAAATCTCACACAAGCTTGAATTTGGGTGACCTCTGACCTCAGGTCAGTTTTCGCTAAATTTTCTAATGTGATAACTACACAACGGAATGATGTGTCCTGAGGAAACACCACCTGGACCAGAAGCTGTTGCTGGCCTTCTGTCGCTGCTCAGTGGAGAGTGTGCTCACCTACTGTCTGGGTGTGTGGTACTCTGGCTCCACAGCCAAGAACGGGAAGGCTGTGCAGAGGGTCATCAACACCGCCCAAAAAATTATCAGCAGCCCTCTGCCCTCCCTGGAAGACGTCTCCAGAGCCTCCTGTCTCAGAAGGATCAAGGCCATCACAGGAGATCTCTCACATCCTGCCCACCACCTGTTTGACCTTCTTCCCTCTGAACGACCATTCAGATGGATCAGGTCCTCACACCTCCAGACTAACAATTTCTTCCCCTGGGCTATCCGATCTGCAAACAGTCAAGAGACCCCACCCCCCTCCTTTCTTAACGCTCCTCACTTTCATGTATACTGACCCATCCATGAGATCACCACTGTACATATTTTCCATAATCCTTGGGCCATTTTACTCAATTATGTGTTCTGCACTCCGCACTCTTGTGTACGTAGTTCCACCCGCGAAGCCACTACCATACCTGTGTATATACCAATGGGCTATTTATTATTTTTACTTTTTTATTTCCCTTCAGTTGTATGATTAACCGTGTGATCTGTAATTGTTTTATTTCAAATTCTTCTCACTTACTTTATTGCGCAGTAGCCTGGTGGAGCACCCACAAATTTCGTTGTACTGTACAACTGTACAATGACAATACAGCCTATTCTGTTCTATTCAGCCTTTTCAAATTGATATAGCATGATGTAGACCACACTCTCGGACTATGGGTTTGGGGTCAGGTCAAATCAAATCAAATCAAACTTTATTGTCATATTGCTGTACATACAACTGTAGTGCAGGCAAGATGAAATTGTGTTTCTCTCGGCATCCATATAAATAGAAGCAGCATGATTTAAGACACACTCACACATAGCTTCACCCCCCCACCCCCACCCCCCCATCCATTCACACATCCCTGAGACATACTTGGGGGGGGGGGACTAACTATAATATACAAATAATATACAAAATGTCCGTAGGTGCAGTAGTGTGTATGAGAGATTCCGGGTCAACTGTTCAGCATCCTGACAGCTTGTGGAAGGAAGCTGTTGATCAGTCTGGTGGTTCTGCCTCTGATGCTCCGGAATCGTTTACCAGATGGAAGAAGTTCAAAGTGTTTATGCAGAGGGTGAGAACGGTCCTTGACAATGTTCAGTGCCCTGCTCCTACACCGGCTCTGAAAAAGTTCTTGGACAGAGGGGAGGGAGACTCCAATTACCCTCTCAGCCCCCTTGACTATCCTCTGCAGGGCTTTTTTGTCTGACATACTGCAGCTGGAGTACCATGTAGCAATGCAGTATGTCAGAACACTCTCCACCACACCTCTGTAGAAGGTCCTGAGGATGCAGATGGGGAGAGAGGCCTGTTTGAGTTTCCTCAAGAAGTGCAGTCTCTGCTGAGCCCGCTTCCTGATCCCCAAGGAATTCTTGCTCCAGGTCAGGTCCTGCGAGATCTGTACTCCGAGGAACTTGATGTTCTCCACTCTCTCCACTAAACGGCCGCCGATGCTGAGGGGGACGTGCTCAGGCTGAGACCGCCGGAAGTCGATAATCATCTCCTTCGTTTTGTCCACGTTGAGCACCAGATTGTTCTCCCTGCACCAGCCCTCCAGGTCTCTCACTTCTTCCCTGTACATTGATTCCTCATCCCTCTGAATAAGTCCCACCACCGTGGTGTCGTCTGCAAACTTAATAATCTGGTTCCCCTTGTGTCTGGATACACAGTCATGTGTTAAAAGTGTAAACAGCAGTGGACTGAGTACACAGCCTTGAGGGGATCCGGTGCTCAGCGTGACAGAGTTGATGTTGTTTCCAACCCGGACAGACTGAGGTCTCTCAGTCAGGAAATCCAGGATCCAGAGACATGTGGCGGTGTTCAGACCGAGAAGGAGTAATTTCTCCATCAGTCTCTGGGGAATAATGGTGTTGAATGCTGAACTGAAATCAATGTACAGGAGTCTGGCGTAGGTGTCTTTCTGGTCCAGGTGGGTGATGACAGAGTGTTGGGTGGTGACTATAGCATCCTCCGTGGAGCGGTGTGAACGATATGCAAACTGGAGCTGGTCGTGTGATGCAGGGAGGCAGGCTGTAATGTGTGGTTTGACAAGCTGTTCAAAACACTTCATCACAATTGGTGTCAGTGCAACAGGATGATAGTCATTCAAACAGGACACAACTGGTTTCTTTGCCACCGGTACAATGATAGAGGTCTTGAAGCATCTGGGAACGATGGCCTGACTCAGGGAGATGTTATAAATGTCAGTCAGGACATCCGCCAACTCGCTCGCGCAGACTCGGAGCACACGTCCCGGAATGTTGTCCGGACCTGCAGCTTTGCGTGGGTTGACTCTGGTTAGGGTCCTCCGTGTGTCCGCTGTGTTGATGGTAAAAGCTGGTCCGACCGATGGTGGGGGTGGGCCAGCCCTCCCTCTGATTGTCGAGTTTAGGTCGATGTTAACATTCCCTATGCCCTATTATTATAGAATGGTAAAGCTAGGGTCACCAAACTTGGTATACATGTTCACTCTGGGACCCTGACCTCTCACTATGGGTGTGGGGCCAAAAAGTTAAAAGTTCTGCTTAGCATTCCCTATGCCCTATTACTATAGAATGAGTAAAGCTAAACTTTGTACACAGGTTCACCCTGTCACCCTGACCTCAGGCTGTGGTTTTGGGATTGCAAGGTCAAGGTCAAAATGCCATATAAACTGCATCTCAACAACAAACATAGGCTGAGTGGTACCACTGGCAGCCACCAGTATTTTATAATTAAGTTGAAGTATCAGTTTAAACTAGGAGTCGTTTCAGACTGAGTGGAGAAGTGCGCATGCAGGCAGGGGTTGAATAAGTTAATTCATATTAATAACATTTAATATTGTATTGTGCACACTGTTCCTTGTTATTAATATGAATATACACTTCAGAGTTACAGTATATTCACAGTGTTTCCTCTGGCTTGATGATCTTGGCACGGTGGCAACGTATTTTTCCCAGGAAGGGGCGCAGAAAACACATGACACTATTGTAACCGGACTATGTTAATTTTATGCTATTTATTTCTTTTTCTTTATTTTGCACAGTAACTTTGCATATGAAACTTGCCAGTTGAAGTATTGTACAACCGAGGCTTGAATGCTGGAATATTGGGCCAGTTGGGGTCCCACCCAGACGTCCTGTGTTTGGACTTTTTACTGGTGTTAGTTGTCTCTCCTCTCTGCTCTCACCTCTCCTAGACCTCTGCCTGAACACTTCCCTCTCCTTTGCTCATCTTGTCTGTCTCATCTTTCCCTCTCTCACAGGTTCTCTCTCTGTCTATGGTGGTATACAAACAGGTTAGAAAATACCAAGTGTCATGTTTTGTCCTGCAGGATTTTTTTTTTTTGTCATGGTTTACATAAATGACAAAAATATGTGTATTTTTTGTGCTTTTATTCTAGTGTTTCTTTTTTCCATTGAGAAAGATGAGGGGAAAAAAAACATTCATAATGGTAATTTACTCATGTATACTTAAACTATATGATCCGAGGTGGCCCTTTTGTGGGGAGTTTGCATGTTCTCCTCGTGTCTGCGTGAGTTTTCAACGGGTACTCCATTTTCCTCCCACAGGCCAAAGACATGCAGGTCAAGTTAATTGGCATCAGTTGGGGATTCTAAATTGTCCTTCGGTATGAATGCGAGGGTGAATGGTTGGTCTCTCTGTGTTGGCCCTGTGATGGACTGGCAATCAATCCAGGGGGTACCCTGCCTCTCGCCTAAAGATGCTTGGGTAGGATTCAGTCCCCCCCCCACAACCCGAAAAGGATTAAGTGGTTGAAAGACGAACATTAGCAAATATACAAAGCAAAATAACTTGGACTTTTATGTGAAGAAATTTCATGAGAAAGAAAACATCAATTTACAAAAATTGGAAATTTAAGGAAGAATAGAGGAATTCCATTGGAATAGAATTCTTGGCAGTTACAGGACAGTTACCAAAGCAACACAGCACTGAGTGGCAATCACGTGACAGCTTTATTTTGTATGCAGCAAAACATAAAAATCACACAAAATATTTAGTCACAGCAGTACACAGTATTTTTTTTTTAACTTTAGATGTTAATACCACACCGTTCACTTGACTGTATGTAGTGTTGTGTGGGTAAAGACCAAGGAGCACATGGTAAGTGAAGAATTCATTTGGAGCCTTTAATTACCTCCGCCAGGCCGCAGGAGGTAATGTTTTTGCCGGGGTTTGTTTGTCTGTCTGTCTGTCTGTTGGTTAGCAAGATAACTCAAAAAGTTTTGGACGGATTTCCATGAAACTTTCAGGCGTTGTTGGAAATGGTACAAGGAAGAACTGATTAAATTTTGGGGATGATCTGGATCACCGTCTGGATCCAGGAATTTTTTAAAGGATTCTTTAACATTGTGAGATAGGGCCATTTTCAACATGTGTGCAGGCGCAATGGAGGGCGCTGGTCGTCGTGTCTGACGAACATGAACTCCGCGTTCTTCAAAGTTTTAGGCACAAAAGCACGCGAAAAACAGTGGTGGGCCGGGCCCGGCAGCGTGCCTGTGTTTGCGCTACGCTGCAAAAGCTGAGACGGGCAGCTGTCCGGCGCGGGATTATTTGGCAGAAATTCCCCGGGCAGCCATAGGGGCTGCGCAAAAACGAGCTCGCTGCCGGGGAAGCTTCCAAATCCTCTTTTGGCATGGAGCGCAACCCCAATAAAACCCACGCCAACCTGTCTACCCAATTTGCATCCGTCAGTGAAGCCCTGAGTGCTGCTTTCAGTGATCTATGAAAACGCTCGCATAACCCATTGGCCTGTGGGTTGTACGCGGTTGTGCGATGAATTGCAACGCCCGCAGCCTGGGAGTTTGGAGATGGAGGAGATGGACACAACAGCAACACTTGAGTTTATTACCTCCGCCAAGGAGGTAATGCTTTTACTGGCATTTTTCTGTTTGTCTGTCTGTTTCACCAGAGGTGGTTCTTGGCCTAGAGAGGAACCCATTACATTCTGGGAATGATCTGGGAATGCATACCTCAGCCAAGGCTCTTCTCACAGTGTGTCAGCCACAAAACTCCAAAACTAATGGACAGACTTGGATGCAATTTTCATCATAAGTGGCGATAGGCCTACACACAAGCCCATTACATTTTGGAGGTGATCCATGAGAAACGGAAGGAGCCTTGGCGGAGGTATGCGCTCTATGAGTGCTTTTCTAGTTAGTCATTTATTTAATTTTTTTGCCATTTAATCAAAATAGAATAATAAGATTAGCTCTCCACAATACAAGCAGGTACTCTGTGTACTGCTGTGACTGAATATTGTGTATTTTTGTGTTTTACTGAATACACCCTAATGCTGCCACTCATTTTTGTCACTCAGCATTTTTTAACTTACATGAGTTCTGTTCAGTGACATCATACGCATACCTGCTATTGCATTTTTATAAGAAGAAATTGTACATTCAGAAATGGAAATCAAAAATTCAGAGTAGTTACTTTTTTTTGAGAGAAAATGGTGAATAAGTTCAAGGGAAAGAAAAATAAATTTGTATTTTACAAGAAAAGTCACAAAATTCTTGTAAGACACTGATACTATTTTAAAAGAAAGACAGTACAGAGTATTGAGAGATTATTCCCACATATTTGAAGCCCCAAATCTGGTATTCGAGAGAACCCTATTTTTTACCTGCTAGCTATACAGGTACACTATACTAGCAGTGGTGGTGGTGAATGAAGTCATTAATATACCAAGATAAATATTGTTGGATAGAGAAAATTCAAACTTACTTCCTATCTTCTCTTTCCGGGCTATACAAGCCTCTCTGTATCATTCTTGGAAACAACCAGTGGGCTGAATTGAAGCAATGGTGACAGATATTGGAATTTCACTGCTTTATTTGAATAGGAATAAAAAAAATCTATTCTAACACAGCAGGTGCAGATGAAGGTCAGTTAAAGGTTGATTAATGCCTGTGATGTTTTTGACTGCCAGCGTGATGGGTGGGATGGAGAAATTTGGGGGTAAAGAGGATGTCAAGAAGGGGAGGTCGAAAGGCTTATTCCTGCTAGGACTGTGCGTGCTGTTTTGTGTTCAGTTTCAACATCTTAACAAAGCCAGACATCATCCTCCACCACCTTTTTGTGTGGTTTCTTTGCTTGGCTGAGGAAGTTGTAGGCTCTGTCTCAAGGCTGTGGTGCCTCTTCAATAGGAGGGAATTCAGGTATTGTGGTCATGTGATCTGAGCAACACCCCCCCACCCTTCTCTTTACACAAGATGTGGCGTGTCTGACCCAAATCTGCAAAGTGCAAAAAGCAAAGCAGAAAGAAGAAACCGGGGCGGGGGGGGGGGGGGAGCGCTAAAGGCTCTGATGTTGGGGAAAATTAGCATGTCAGTTGGTAACTGTCAGTTAAAGAAAATCATTAGTAGGAGGAGGAAGAAGGAAGGCAGCAGAGGAGCTGGAATGAGGAAAACGGCTGGTTTTGTAGGAAAGGAAGTGGCTGATTAACATGCTGGCATTAATATATCAACCTACTTAAAGTACAATGATGTTTTCGTCAATACCTCATATATTGTAGCCCTGCAGTGTAATATGACTCTGTGTATGACTGTATTTAATGCAGCCTTTGTCTGTGTTTTGATATTCAAATGTTGCCTCACCTGTGTCTGCACACAACTCAGAATAGTCAGACTTGTGTGCACTGATGGGCCAGAGGAGTTTTTCATTTATTTGCTTTAAATTTATAGACGATAGGGCTGTCTACACATCGGGTACTTACACGGGAACAGCGTGGAGATAAGAAAAACCGGCAGTTTACCATTGAAACAATACAACATATCAATGTTATGATGAGCTTTTGCCACAAGATCGGATCAGATATGATCAAAAACTTTAAATTTGTGATCTCAAAAGTGTCCCTACCGTTGACCAGCCAGTATGTGAAAGAATGATCCAACAGAGTGGCCAGAAACAATATTTATTGATATTTGTAACTATGAATAAATGCGCCAGCTTGGCTGTGCATTGGCGGAACACTCTAATAATAGAAAATAAATTGTACCTGCTGTGGAAATCCCCAAAAAGCCGTCATGTTTAGGTTTGCAAAATTTATCCACCAGAGCTCATGGGGAAAAAAACTGTTTATTTACACTGGTTCGCCTTGTTAATCCCAGCACTTCATTTCAGCTCTACAGAGCTTCAGTCCATTTGTCAGCAGGTGAGTGTCAGTCTTATTTTTAAACTAGTTTAGTTGCAGGGTTGATACATTTTTTTTTTCCACAATATCTTTATTGAACCTTTTTTTTTTTTTTAACAAACATGATACAAACAATCAAACACTAACACTAAAGTACTACCAAAAAAAAAAAAAAAAAAAAAAATGCCCTAAAAACACCAACAACCACCAACAAAATCAAGTCTTCAACAATGCTCCTCTGTTTAGTCTAGACAATCCAATACATTAGTATACATATTATGTTCACCAGTTTGGAATTTACAAGGTCCACACACATCATTCACCTTCTTCTTCAAGAGTTATGTTTAAATTTTTTACATAATCAATAAAAGGTCTCCATATATTCTCAAACACAATTTCCTTTGATTTCAGTATATATGTTATTCTTTCTAATGGAAGGTTTGTTAACATCTGTCTTAACCACTGAGTCACATCTGGTCTATGAGTCTTTTTCCATAATAGTGCAATACATTTTTTGGCATTAAGCAAACTGAGGTCTATGAATGTTCTTTCACTTTTATTGAAATTATGCTTTTCTGGGTACAGACCCAACAAAAACAGTTTAGGATTCAATATGATTTGTTTTGAGATTATTTTTTCAATTGTTACCCTCACCTCCTCCCAAAACATTCTTATTAATCTACATTCCCATAAACAATGAAATAGGGTTCCTTTACTTTCCATGCATTTTGTGCATGTATCTGGTATATTTTTGTTATATCTATTTAACTCCACCGGTGTAACATACATCCGCATTAACCATTTGAAATGTATCAATTTAAGGCGTGCATTTATTGATTTGGTTTGAGCTTCTGTACAAGCCAATTCCCACTGTTCCTCTGAAATTTCAATTTGCAGATCTTCTTTCCAGTAGTTTAATCTTTTCAGTGAATTTTCACTTGAAGATAGTGTCAATGAGTTATAAAACTCTGAAATAATACCCTTTCTTTTACTATCTAGGGTTGATACATTTACTCTGAGGCTGATAAACGGCTCAGATTGGAATTAATATGTCCCATTGTGGGACTAATAAAGGCTTATCTTATCGAGCTGATGCGTTTCTATGCTAATGCTATTCTAGCTAACTCCCTCTGATGCAAATTTGGGTGTTTTTCGCATGTTCACATTAAGTGTAGGCAAGTTACTTTTAATGATAAATAAAAGTCATAGTTTGGTAAACAGCTACACCTGCAGCAGGAGCATGCTCCATTTGTGGCTAGACAGAGATGTGGGTCATATCATCCCTCGGCCAACTCGTATGAAAAGGCAACCCACAAAATCCTCCTTCAGTAATCTCTGCTGGCCGATGTGAATCTAAAAAACTTATATTCTGATTGCTGTCATCATTTTTCATAAGATGGTGATGGCTACATGAGCCAGTTGTGCAACATCTTGACATTTTCTTTGTTTAAATTTAGCTAACATTGCCATAGAAATGCACTGAAATTGTCGTTTGATACCTCGACGTGCCGTTAGTGCACGTTCATGAGATCGGTGACATGAGTGTAGACAGCCCTATGATTCATTGAAAAGACTTAATCACCAGACAAAATCTGTTGCATGAAAAAAAGCAAGTCGTATCTGGGTGAAAAGTAATTAAACAGGTTATGTTGATCTTCCTCTTTTAGTTGTAAAAAAGAATCATTTCTAGTTGTAAGTAGGGATGGGGGAAAAATTGATTCATTGTAGTATTGCAATACTTTGTGGTGGTGATACTGTATCGATTCAGAGACACCAGTATCGTGATAACTTTTTTAAAAATTACACTCTTATACTTGATTTAGACAAATAAAATATAGAGCCATTTAGTAAAAACTAAGGTTGGAATAACAACAAACTCTTTTCACATAACTCTTAACAGCTGGTCTGGACCACTCGTAAGTTTTATTAGTAAATGTACTAAATTTTTTAGACACTTACAATTGGTGGATCCTAAAAGTTCACGTAAATTGATCATACGTCACATTTACAAACAAATCTGTTAGTACTAATGGTTCTTGCATGAGGCCCAATGTGTCAAATTTGTGCAACCAGAGAAAATAGAAATGTTTTCAATAAAGATATGCTTAGGCTTTTGCTCTGGAAGACTGTAAGCAGTTCTTTGGATATACATCATAAAGTCCAGAAGAAAGAAGGAAGCTGGATCGTGGCTCAGAGAGTTGTTTTAGCAGCAACTACTAGCGTGGTTCCAAGGTTGTCATAGCCAGGAGCGGCACTGGGGTTAAGCTCCCAGTGCTCATAAAATGCTCCTTATGGCATGCATCTCGAAAAGCCTCTGACAACTAAGTCCAACTCCTAGCCTGCCCGTGTGGTTTAGTCTCTAAGCCCGGCGGAACTGCTTTTACTAATAGGAAAAGGGGCGAGGGCGGATCTCTGGCGCCTTAAAACCAGATGCTTCGGGTAGATGGTGGCTCGTCAACCTGGTAAGGTAGCCCATCTAGGGGAAGGTAAACCCTGATTTCAAACCTCCGCTGCCTTGCGGCACACCCGGTCACGGGAAAGGCTTCAGGAGTCAACCCTGAGGAAAAATCCGGAGTCGGAGCCCCTAAGGCAGTTCTCTGTTGTGCTCAACATCGTTCTGGCAGCTCCTGCGACGGCGCTGGTGCCAAATTATAGCAGCCCTGCTGTTCCTTTGGATTCATCAGTGACGTGGAGAGGGGGGACATGCTGCATGGGTAACATCTTGTCCTCCATATCTTCCTGCCCAGGCTTGAATCCTACCAACGCCCAACGCTGGAAGGTAGAACACCGGTGTGCATCGGCCTGTTCAGCCACAGGCAGTGCTGTTCCAGCAGAGTAGACGTTTAGGATTCTCTTCCATGGTCATCATAGACCGACGGAGGCCGACGACTAGCGTGGATGCTAACAGCTGCCCTAAGTGATGAGCGCCCTACACATGCACAGAAGCAAAAAGCTGCATCTGGCCTCAGTCAAGTCCATGACCACGTATCGGATATATATCTGATCTCGGACCACACATTTAAAATCAGATTTCTACATTCAGGCAGCCTTAAAAATCAAATTTGTCACATTAGGATGAAAAAAAATTGGACTAGTCACTTAAGACTGATAATGTAACCACAGGCAAAGGGTAGCCATGGAATGCATCACACATTTTCTCTTAACGTCAGCTAACCAGACCACAGTTGGTTGTTAAGTCACAGATAACTTCTTTATGATCCCATTTAAAACCACAACCATACAAAATTGGTGACTTTGCATTTTTTTTTGTCTGCACCTATTGGGTGAGTGCCAGGAGGTCAGAAAGTCTGGCCTAAATGCAGTCCTGTTCATGAAAATATCAGCATAGATGTACTTTATTAATCCTAAACTGGGAAATTACAGAAAATTACATTCATCAGTTGTTGAGTTAGCTATGGTCCATTTACAATTTTTTTTTTTTTTTTATAAACATGATTGTGAAACTCAGGTCAGAAAATATCTATGAGCTTGGTGGGGGGGGGGGGGTCCCTGTAATCTGGGGGAACATCATGGTTTCTGTTCAAGTATGATTAAAAATGATTTAATGTTGTGTCTTTGTGCCAGAAGTTTTTGTGAGGTTACATGATTAAAAAAAAGGGATGGTGAACAACAGAAAAACATCATTTAATAAAGCTGATCTCCCCCAGCAGGGAACAGGCATTTGTTGAAGAGTGATTGTACGTCAGTGTGCTGAGAGAAGTGTGCCTCTTCACATCTCCGTTCTTTTAAATTCCTTTTGAAATCAGCAGGCTAAATTTAGCTTGCAGCACCCCTCCCCCTCCTTTTGAGAGGTATCAGAGCTACAGCAGTCACTGATAGGCTACCGTTTTGATGTGCACAGTCTGCACACACGCAGATTAAAGTGAGTGGCTCAGAGTGGGAGGGCACTCTGTCTTTGTGCAGCACAGTGTGGGCTTACAGTGGTGGCAAATTGTTGCTGCGCAGCAAATGAGCTCTAAGTATCTTGTCTTTATGGACGTCTCTCTTCCTCAGGGCTGCCACTGGAGGACGGTGGGGGGCTCGCTCATGATCCCACCTTTCAGTAGATGAACCCCCTCAACTCCATGAAACCCTCTTTTCCACCCACTCCACAGAGGTATCCACACTCACCCACACAAATGTGCTGACATTGAGCTGTATGTCCTCAGGCGAATCACATGACGTACTACCAGCTATGCCCACTAAGAATTCATTTTGAATGAAGGATTCCCACAGGTAAATATTGTTTAAAGAGTAATCTATGATGGGGCTGTGTCCAAATATTCGGTTAGTTTGTTTATTACACTGGTATTCAGTCTTCAGATTTGGTGTTTTGATAATTGCCCCCCCCCCCACACCTGCTTGATTGTAATAATGGCAAATTATAAATTTACCTTTAAATTTAGGAGAAAAATCTCAACTTCACATGGGAGAAAAGTAGCAACTTGATTTAAAAAAAAAAAAAAAGTACAAAATTGATCAAAAGTCAAATTTACAATAAATTTAAAATAAAGAAAAAGGTTAAAATTTATATTGCAAATTATACATTAATGAGAAGAAAAAAATGCTACATTTATGAGACAAGTTCTAATGGCCTCTTTACACAGCATGGAGATTGTTGAGAGATTGAGCCAATTTTTGATGTTTGGGAGATCTTTCTCTGTTTTGGACTGAGCCAGCAGAATATTCATATTTGTAGGTTTATCTGATATTCAGAGCTGCAAAACTGGCATTGAGGACAGACCTGATCCATGTACAGTAACTCCCCTTTTTGTTTAATTACAGCAATACTTTTTTTTTAATTGCCAGCTTTGACATTATGTCCTTACATATGTAAATTCCATAATTACCTGAATAGGCCCTTATTTGCGCACATGTGTGATGGGCAGAGAGCAGCAGTGGCCTAATTGTTACCTCCGCCAGGCCGCAGGAAGTAATGTTTTTGCCCGCGTTTGTTTGTCTGTCTGTCTGTTGGTTAGCAAGATAACTCAAAAAGTTTTGGACGGATTTCGATGAAACTTTCAGGCGTTGTTGGAAATGGTACAAGGAAGACCTGATTAAATTTTGGGGATGATCCGGATCACCGTCTGGATCCAGGAATTTTTTAAAGGATTTTTTAACATTGTCAGATAGGGCCATTTTCAACATGTCTGCAGGTGCAATGGAGGGCGCTGGTCGTCGTGTCTGACGAACACAAACTCCGCGTTCTTCAAAGTTTTAGGCACAAAAGCACGCGGAAAACAATGGTGGGCCGGGCCCGGCAGCGTGCCTGTGTTTGCGCTATGCTGCAAAAGCTGAGATGGGCAGCTGTCCGGCGCGGGATTATTTGGCAGAAATTCCCCAGGCAGCCATAGGGGCTGCACAAAAACGAGCTCTCTGCCGGGGAAGCTTCCAAATCCTCTTTTGGCGCGGAGCGCAACCCCAATAAAACCCACGCCAACCTGTCTACCCAATTTGCATCCGTCAGTGAAGCCCTGAGTGCTGCTTTCAGTGATCTATGAAAACGCTCGCATAACCCATTGGCCTGTGGGTTGTACGCGGTTGTGCGATGAATTGCAACGCCCGCAGCCTGGGAGTTTGGAGATGGAGGAGATGGACACAACAGCAACACTTGAGTTTATTACCTCCGCCAAGGAGGTAATGCTTTTACTGGCATTTGTCTGTCTGTTTCACCAGAGGTGGTTCTTGGCCTAGAGAGGAACCCATTACATTTTGGGAATGATCTGGGAATGCATACCTCAGCCAAGGCTCTTCTCACAGTGTGTCAGCCACAAAACTCCAAAACTAATGGACAGACTTGGATGCAATTTTCACCACAAGTGGCGATACACCTACACACAAGCCCATTACATTTTGGAGGTGATCCATGAGAAACGGAAGGAGCCTTGGCTGAGGTATGCGCTCTATGAGTGCTTTTCTAGTTAGGGATGTGGACTGTTGACTGGAGGGTTGCTGGTTCAATCCCTGGACCGGCAGGATCAATCTAGGTGGAACAGATGACATAGCATTGTTTGTCCCACCCTCCTTAACCCTACTGTGGTGCCCTTGAGCAAGGCCCTTAATCCCAACTCCCACTGGAGTTGGGGTTAAGGGGAAAAGCACATAATTGCCAAAAAATTCCTGTTAAACAGTGATTTACTTAGAATTAAATGCTCAGTAAAACTGTCAAAAAATGACCAACATTGTATTCTTGCTGAGAACTTAAATAAAAAAAGATAAGTAAAAGAATTGGCCATTACATCCATTATAAATTGCATTGAATGCATGTTGGAGTATGGAGAAAATTATGGCAGCACCTTCTTGAGCTTGAATTTGATAACTAAGACCACTGAAAAATTTGAGGTCTTCTTCTGTGCTGAAATCCACGATGAAGCAGAGATGGCTCCTCCACTGACAACCTCTTCCTTCAGAACACCTCAGTGCAGGATGGATCTTGCAGTGGAAACCCAGTCTTCACAGATCTTAAGGGGATATAAAAAGGAGAATATATTTCAAAGTAAAATTAAGAATGAAAGATTTTTGTCAGTACTGCTGTACGTACAGGACGTACAGGAGAATTGAAATGGCATTTCTTTCTCTCTCTTCAGTGATGTGCACAATATAAAAAAGAAAAAGGAATAAGGCTGGAAAGACAACAACAGCAGTCTATGTACAGTAATGCTATCCGTAGTGCAAGTGGTGACAAAAGATAGACCCAGACCTCCCATAGTGCAAATAAAGATAAACAATGAAACCTAGCAATCTTATATACAGAAAAGTAGAGCAGTAATACTCGTAGTACCCAAGTTCAGTGTGGTAGTGTAGGTGCAGACAGTGACAGATAGGACTGCACATGATCAGTATTGCAATGACAGACAGCAGCAGATATGGCATTTGTGCAAGTGGTTGCAGTAAAATGCAGAGACATACAGCAGCACTGTTGGTGTGCCAGTCTTTCTGTGCCAACAGCTGAGGTAGTTATTGTGCAGTGGGGGTGGAGGAAGTGGACAGAGTTCAGGGTCCTGATGGCCTGATGAACAAAGCTGTTTAGCAGTCTTGTGGAGTGGGCTCGGAGGCTCCGGTTCTCTTCCCTGAGGGCAGGGGGCAGAAGAGGAAGTGTGAGGGGTGGGAGGTGTCGCCTGCAATGTTGATGGCTCTGCGGGTGAGGTAGATGTCCAAGAGGGGGGCACCAATGATCTTCCTGGTTGCTTTCACTGTGTGTTGTAGTGTCTTCCGGCAGGAGGCGGTGCAGCTTCCATACCACACCATGATACAGCTGGTGAGGATGCTCTCAATGGTGCCCATGTAGAATGAGCACATGATGGGGGTGGAGGGGTGGGACTCATGCTCTCCTCAGTTTGCGGAGGAAATGGAGGTGAGTTTGACCCTTCTTGGCCAGTGATGTGATGTTATTTGACCAGGAGAGGTGCGCCCCCAGGAACTTGGTGCTGCTCACCCTCTCCACAGCTGCTCCATCGATGATCAGAGGGGGATGCTGTGTGTGTCCCCTCCTGAAGTCAACCACAGTCTCCTTGGTTTTTCCCACGTTCAGAAAGAGGTTGTTGTCTTTACACCACTGGACCAGTTGGCTCACCTCATTTCTGTAGTTGGCCTCCTCATTGTTGGTGATGAGGCCCACCACCGTCATGTCATCCGTAAACTTGATGATCTGGTTGGTGTTGTAGGCTGGTACACAGTCATGGGTCAGCAGGGTGAAGAGCAGTGGGCTGAGCATGCACCCTTGTGGGGCCCCTGTGCTCAGTGTGATGGTCTTGGAGGTGATGCTGCCAACCCATACATTCTGTGGCCTTTCTGTGAGAAAGTCCAGCACCCAGTTACAGAGAGAGGTTTTCAATTCCAAGTGTCTGAATTTTTGTATTATGTGCTGGGGGATGATTGTGTTGAATGCTGAACTGAAGTCCAAGAACAGCATTCGCACATAGGAGTTCTTTGAGTCCAGGTGAGTGAGGGCTGGGTAGAGAGCAGCAGCAATGGCATCCTCTGTGAATCTGTTTGACCTGTATGCAAACTGAGATGGGTCGTGGGAGGGAGGGAGGATGAACTTGATGTTCTGCATGACCAGCCACTCGAAGCACTTCATTATGATGGAGGTCAGTGCTACAGGCCGGTAATCGTTGTAGCTGGATGGGACGGGCTTCTTTGGGAGTGGTATTATGGTGGCAGTTTTGAAATATGTAGGGACAACAACTTGAGTCAGGGAGATGTTGAAGATGTCAGCCAGGACGTTCTTGAGCTCCTCTGCATAGTCCTTCAGAACGTGACCCGGTATGTTGTCTGGTCCAGCTGCCTTGCGTGGGTTGATCCTGGAGAGGGTCCTCTTCATGCTAGCTGGATCCAGACTCATGGCCTGCTCGTCTGGAGGAGGAGTGGTCTTATGTGCTGATGTTCCGTTTTGTGCTTCAGAGCGGCCGAAGAAGTCATTTAGGTTGTTAAGTAATGTGATGTCACTTGCACAGGTCTGAGGTGGAGGTTTGTAGTTGGTGAACGCCAGAGGGAACGTGCATCTCTGATGTTGCTGAAGTGGCCAGATATTTTCTTACTGTGCTGTCGTTTTGCCTCCTTGATGCCACGGAACAGGTTGGCCCTAGCTGTTGTTAGTCCTGCAGTGTCACTGGCCCTGAAGGCTGCATCCCAAGCCCTCAGGAGCCTGTGGACCTCTGCTGTTATCCATGGCTTTTGGTTGGCATAAACAGTGATGGTTTTGCAGTGAGTGACATCATCAGTGCATTTAGCTATGTATGTTATAACTACCTCAGTGTACTCCCCAAGGTTTGCGTGTCTATTGTGAGTGGCTGCATGTTTGAAAGTGTCCCAGTCTGTAGTGCTGAAGCAGTCTTTCAGAGCATCAGAGGCCCCCTCTGGCCACACACATACTTGCTTTTTTGTTTGTCTGATTGTTTTCACTCTGGGTTTGTATGCCGGCCTTAACAAGATGGTGATGTGATCAGAGAGACCCAGGTGGGGAAGAGGGGAGGCTCTGTATGCTTTCTTATGAGTTGTGTACACCAGTTCCAGCAGATTGTCTCCTCTTGTTGGGAAGTTTGCATGTTGGTGTAGATTTGGTAGGAGAGCCTTTAAATCTGCATGGTTGAAGTCTCCTGCTGCAATGAGGAATCCATCTGGATGCGCCGTTTATGTCTCACTGATGGCCTGATAGAGTTCTTTCAGTGCTTTGCCCCTCTCGCCTATGCCGGTGGGCGGGGCATACGTGGCGGCTTGTAGGACAGCCAGATTAATAATCATATTTTTAAATCCCCACACCACAGTAGGATTTAATAATTTAGCTTTTTATTCTTTGTAGTTGGAGTGGTGGCCTAGAAGTAGAGCATCCGCCCAACAACTGGGAGGCTGGGGTTCAAGTCCCGGCTGGGTCATGCCAAAGACCATATAAAAATGGAACATCCTGCCGTCCAGCTTGGTGCTCAACAATAATGGAACGGAGGAGGAATATGTTGGTTACCCAGCCACATGGGGTGCACAAGTCAGTGTGCTCCCTGTGTCGGTCCCAAGCCCAGATAAAAAGGGGCAGGGTTGTGTCAGGAAGGGCATCCGGCGTAAAAACCCTTGCCATATCAACATGTGAATTGTCGCAATATAAGGTGATGATACGCGGTGAAAAAATAAATTTTTGGGGGGTGGTTTATATTTTCACTACAAATTATCTTTCAATTTTTGAAAAGGATTTCAATTCATTTCCAGAGAAGATTTGTTCATTTCAGTTTAGTTCTATTGCGTAATGAATAAAAATGGCTTGTTGTATTACAGCCTCTTTTAATTCTGCTATTTTTTATTGTATTGTGATTATCATTTTCAAATATCTCAAGTGCTAGAAGTCCAAAATTAAATGTCATTCAATACAAACATTACTTGAAGGCAGCAGCCTTCATCATGAAGCCCTAACTAAAAACACATCCAACGTTTTCATTATATTCTAATCTCATAAAATATGCCTTTTATTCTGCATTTATTTACATCACTTAACCAACAGTTAACTACGGTATCCATAGTTTGTAAAAGGAAGCAGCATCACGCTGGCTGAATTAATTGATGACACAGATGTTTAAAAACAACAACAACGATATTTTACTTACCCCAGCAGCTGCAACAGTCTCCCTCTTTGTCTGGCCTGTTGTCCATTCTCCGTGTGTTTTACGTTTGAAAACTGTTGATCAATCGTCGACTTTTGTTTATGATCCAACACAACACTCCACATAGTACAAAAGTGTTTATCCCTGCTTTATGAAAAATATTCAGAAACTGTTGAGCACAGTCTTTAGCAATGACTTTTTTTGATAAATTAAAACACATGATACGTTGGCAACCCCGCTCATGTAAACACGGAAGTAATGTGAGCGTGCGGTGCAGGGAACTTTGGCGCGATTGTTTAATCACGCGAGACTTCAGCTGGCCACTTGTCTTTTGTGTTTCACAGATGTAAAAGCATTATATTAAAACATCGATCCGCAGATTTTGAGGATCAGTATCGGCCTAGTCAAACGTGAATCGATTCAAATCGGAGAATCGATCTTTTGAATCCACGCCTAGCTACAAGTCCTGAAATGTGAATAGTTTTTCCTTTATATGTAAAGGGTCATATTAATTCAATTCAATTCAACTTTATTTATATAGCGCCATTTCACAACAACAGTCATCTCATAGCACTTTCAACTGTAGGGGAAACCCCCACAGTTGCAGAAAATTACAAGGATGCGGTCAGTCGTTAGTTGTCAGTGATGCAGAACACATTTATGGGTGTTTCCAAGTTCATTTCCTTATCACAGCAGCACAGAACCTAATTTTCCACCAGACTAATTTTTTTTTTTTTTTTAGGGGTGTGTTTTGCATAATCCAATCCAAAGCGCTCCTGCCCATCCCTTTAATGCTCAGAGGCACATATCTAAAGTGAACTCTGATCATGAGTGCTTGTTTAGGACAGGTTTTGTGCTGGCCAAAGCCTGTGCATGTGAGCAAAAATGCATGCAATGGTACGCTGCTTGGTAATAAGGACTACATCAGTTACAGTTTATGCCCAGTTGGTTATGTGGAGTTTGCATGTTCTCCCCGTGTCTGTGTGGGTTTACTCCGGGATTTCTCCGGTTTCCTCCCACATGCCAAAAAACATGCAAGTTAGGTTAATTGGCATCAAACTGGGGATTCTAAATTGTCCTTAGGTATGACTGTGAGAGTGAATGGTTGTGTGTGTCTCTCTGTGTTGGCCCTGCGATGGACTGGCGATCTGTCCAGGGTGTACCCTGCCTCTTGCCCAAAGATGCTGGAATAGGCTCCAGCCCCCCCGCGACCCGAAAAGGATTAAGCGAAAGAAGATGAATGAATGAATGAATGAATGGTTATTTTAGAGAGAACAAATGGGTAAGAATGGGCTGAAAAATCAGCTGAATGGTTTAATGTAGTGCACACAGAAGCAACACAGACATGAATGGGTTTGAAACTTCAGGAAAAGAGGATGATGCCTGTGCAAACTTTCATAAACTTTCATTAATGGTGGTGCAGAAGTCGCTCCTTGCCCGTGGAGAGATGGAGTGCTTCCTCTCTTGTTGCTTTTGCTGAGCAAAGGTCTCCCCCATCAGGGCGGTCTGCCAAGGTTTGCAGCTCTCTATCCCAGTCCCTCCAGGGCAGGAGGGAAGGAGGAGATCTGGTGCAGCTTCCCATCCGCCACCGACCCCTGCCACAAAGCGAGTCCACTCTTGGTGGCCCCTACTGGGGGCTGACAGGGGGCAGTCAGGGAGCTTGCTGGGGAAGAACCACGATGTAAGCGCAGTGTGGGCAGCCTCGGCCCGGCTGGAAACCCAGGGGCACGCAGCCGAGGCAGATGTGGACGCATCTTCTGTCTCTCTGGGGAGTTGCAGTGAAAAGTAAAATGCCAAACACTCCTTGTTCATTCACTTATTCCCCTAAAAATAAACACATTAATGGCTAGTAAGTTTGAAAACGAAAATGTGGATGGAATAAAAATCTTCATATTGACACATCTCCCCCCCGTGCACCGCACATCACACTGGAACGCACACATTCTCCTTGTTCGTTTATTCATTCCCCTAAAAAATAAAAAAAATAATACATTAATGTCTAATCTGTAGACTCCAATGGTAAATCCGCAATTAAAATGAGAGTGTGGATGGAATTTAAAAAAAACTATTTAGTGTGTGATCATATAAATAAGAATGACGAGCGATTACATTATGACTGTTACGCTTTCCATTAAAATAACAGAAGATCCCAGCTCATGCTGTTTCCTTGTGCACTCCGGAGCTGCGTGATTTGAAAACATGCCACTGAAATAACATTTAACAATGCACTTCTGACAACAGACCTCCTTTTGCCTGATCAAAAGTGGATCGTCATGAAATGCCCCATAATAGTGATGCGCATGAGACTGTTCACCGCCACACCTCTTTGAAATAAGCCTCCGCCTCACAGCGCAAAGCGGGTGCACTATCTACTGGTAAGTAGATGGTGTGACGCAAAGCGTAAAAAACCCAGACAATACGCTGACAGAAACTAACAAAAACACTGGTGTATGGCAGAAAGTCTGGTGGAAAAGTCCGCTGATAACTTTCAAAATAGGGCCCATAGTCTATTAAACTGGTTTGCTTTGGGTATTGAAATGCAAAAAAAAAAAAGTTAAATAAATAAATGCATAAAGTGCATTGAGTATTTTTTTCATTCAATCCCTGCTGATTTACAGATAAAAACCTACTTTGACTATTTGAGTAAAAACAGCTGGTTGATGGAGAAATAATGAGCATTTAAGATAGCAATATAAAGATAAGTTCATGAGAGTTAAAACATAAAACTTCAACGATGCCTTACATTATTGCATGGTGAGGATCGTGCTTCCTCCTCAGAGCATGATAATGAAGGATATTGCATTTCTGTCATTTTGAGTTTGGCAGAAACGCATGTAAAATCCTCCTGTCATGTGCAGTCTGATCAGTTAACCCCCTGCCAGTCTGTTAAGAGTTAAGGTTAGTACATACTTTCTAGATTTGTAACTGAAAAGAAAATGAGAAAATTGGTGTCTGGTTTCATGCCTCTCCTGTGCAGCATTGTCCTCCAATGATATTTATTACATTTAATAGGTTGCCTTTCTATTCTAAATCAGTGTTCATAGCCAATCACTCCTCCTGTTGAGAAACAAGGAAACTTGAGGTAACATGATGGTCTTACACTTGATTCATGTGATTCACATTTTAAAGTGGTATTTCCTCATGTGGTTTTTATGGTGGCTGCATTTTTAATCGGTGTATCTTTTTTAGAAATCATTGAATTTTGATTTTAAAATGTCAGAGTGATGCAGCTACTGTCATCAGGAAAAAACTGTCGGCTATAAACCACTAAGACTGTAAATGAATCAGGCCCATATTTGACAAGCCCACCATGTACAGTATAAAAAGTTATAGCATCAAAGCTGTTACTCTCAAAACCAAATATTGGACATAACATACAAGGGGTACATTGTCTATTTTTTTTTATCTAAAAACATTCCATTTTCTATGCAAGTATCATAATTGTCCATTAGGGCTGTACCCAGATTTTTAATCATCTGGATATCCGTTCAGTGCATTGGGATTTGGTTTTCACATATTTACCTTTTCCCCCCCACAAGCTGCTCCATTTTTGTAAAGATAACTCACATATTTACCTTCACAAAATTTACTCAAAACCTACAAATTCAACGTATAATTTCCAAATTCACAAGAAAAGTAGCAACTTGATGATGAAGTCACAGAATTTACCCCAAAAGTCAGCAACATGAACAAATTTGCAAATATAAGGGAAAAAAGCAGGACTTATGTTCAAATGTCAAAAATTGCATGTTTGCGAGAGAGACTGTGATGGAATTTATGAGAAAAAACATAGCTAAAAAACAGCATGGAAAAAATGTGCATATTTATAAGAAGGGTAAGTTGACTAAGAAAAACTGCAGCTGTGTGTCGGGGGGGGGGGGTGCAAAAAAGTAGCAGGCATGAATGAAAAAAAATTCTCAAATTTATAAGAAAAATCAAAATTCTGAAAAACATTGATGCTGATGGAGTTCTCTGATGGCAAAAAAAGACTGTAGAGAATTGTATATTCATTCTTCATTGCTCCCAAATATTTGAAGAGTAAGAGAACTTTAAAACTGGTATTCAGGTCAGCCAAATATTTATTTATTAAACCTATTCTGTGACATAGGTACATCAGCCAATATGTAAAACTGGCATCAGACACATAATGCTATAAAATTTTGTGGAGTTCAGATTCCTGTGGTGATGGTGGCCCTGGGGGTCCATAATTTTCCATCACCCTCTAAATGGAATGAGATTTTGTGTTTTTGGTTGAGTCTTTTAGAGGCATTTGAAATGAATATACTCCAGCCAAAACAAGCTTTAACTGCTGTGTGTGCAGTCAGAAGTGTCCACCGTGCTGCATCTAAATCTGAACAGAAGAAACAAGAATTAAACAGAAGACAGTTTTGATCACTATATACTTACAGCATATTACTTAAACCTCGAAGTCTTTTCTAAAGCGTCTTGAATAACCGGGGCTATAAAATACATCGATTACAGTGATTTCAATAATCTGTAAATGACGTGCTTTGACAGCACCACTGTTGTGGTACTGCTGTGTTGAGGAAATGGGTTTCAAGAAGATCAGACAGCAGGAAACCCCAGCTGTCAGATGAATAAACCATGTTGGGTTAATCTTTGTCTTACCACACTAAATGATGCAGTGATGACCTTTAACTCAACTCTGCCTCACTGTGCTATAACAGTGAAGTTGCTCTGATAAAATGTTAAATGCCACAATATCACGGTTTCATAATTTCTTCATGAAAACAGTGTTTAGGGTATTGATGTCTGGATGAATGCTCTCTCTGCCTCTCCTGGACTGCCCCAGCCATCCTAGTAATTCGACTTCATATCCTTCTGCAGCAGTGACGGCCCCTTCCTAAATGAGCCAGTCTCCTGGCAACCAGGCACCAATCAGCACGCAGGATCTCTCTCTGTAGTAACCACAGTGTGGGGCGTGACCAATCCCACACACAACCAGGTAACACATGACTCACTACCCTGGGACATTGTTCTTTCTCCTCTTGTGTCTGCTGTACCTATACAAAAACGGAGTTGACTAAGAAGACTGAATCAGGTTTTAAATGTTGATTAAAGGTCCTTTTATTAAGTCTGAATTGTAAATTATCCTCTTTTTCCAAATTTTACTTGTAAGATTTTTGATTTTTAGACTTCTCTAATTCTGTAGCCCACCAGGTTAGGTTTGAAATGGGAGAGTTGATTGATAAATTCATGAAATGTAAAATTAGAACATCTGGATAATGATGCATACTACTGAAAATATCTGTACACTTTTTTTTTTTTTTTTTACTATTCTCTTATGTAATTGGACTCTCCGCCTCTTTGTCAATGCCAGAAAGACATCACATCACAAAACATTTCACCTAAACTTTAACAATGTCACCCCAGTGTTATCAGGGATTCTTTAAGTGTAGGTTAGTTAGTTAGTTAGTTAAGCCATGTTAATTGTGAAGTAAAAAATAAGGTGACCCGCTCGATAAATAAAACAACAAGGTGAAGCTGAAGTGCAGAGTTGGATTTATGTGTCCAGTTCTTTTGTTTGAATTCAAGACATTAAACGTGTATATTGCTTAAATTGCTAATGAATTCGAACCATTTTTATTCACACTATTTTGACAATCGACTGTAACAAAATAGGAGAATTAGGAGCCCAAATAATAATAATGCATCAGATTTATATAGCACTTTTCATAGACACTACAATGGATACATTATTCATTCACTCCACAGACAATGATAGTGGTAAGCTACTACTGTAGCCACAGCTGCCCTGGGGCAGACTGATGGAAATGTGGCTGCCAATCTGCGCCAACAGCCTCTCTGACCACTACAGAACATTTATACACATTCATACCCAGTGTCATGGACACTAGAAGCTAGGTGGGTAAAGTGTCTTGCCAAGGGACACAACGGCAGGATGTCTTGTGTAGTGGATTTATGGGTTTTAGAGGTGTTTTATTGTTGGTACAAGTATTAATGTAAATATGAATGTGAGTAGGGATGGAAATTTATTTTCATTTATCAGTACATTAGCTTGTTGGGGCACCAGTCCAAAATGACAATTTTATTAACAATTCTTTATTTGTACCAATTATGAATCAGTCTCAGAAAAAAAAAACAACAACCTTGTGAGCTCTTGTCTGCTGATAATCAAGAAGATGGACATGAAATCAAACACTAACTCCCATATGTCTTTCAATGGTTTAATAAGAAATGTCAGAATAGGTTAACACATTCACATAACTTGAGACAGGGAATTCAACATGTATTATGAGCATCATAGACTGTTATTGAGTTACTGAGTGTAACCTGTGAATCAAACATTTGTGGAACCAAATAAACCGTTGTTTAACTTGTCAGTATACTGGAAATTGAAAAGCATAAAATAGCATTGGTTAAGAAAAGTGGATGCAATTTTATGAAGAAAATGATGAGGAAACCATTTATAAAAATGGAAATTTGGTGTTACTCTGAAAAGAACGTAAATTAATGAAAGGACAAAATGCATTTTGAAATTCTGATGGGGGTTTGCATGAAATTTTGTTTAAAGAACTTACACCAGGAATATTCTGAAGAATTAAGTTTAAATTAAACAACAGTCAGCCAAGCAGAATCATTGTGTCCCAGTAGGTAGCAGGCGGTCCACTGGATTCTGTTTCAACTGGACCGGCGTGGGTTCTGTTGGAAGACTGGCAGACAGGCTCCTTACCACGGTTATAGCCTACTCCCGAGATCACAAAAATTGCTGGTTCTTCAGCAGGCTGGCTGCGGTCTTCTCTTATGCACTGAAGAAGGAATTGGTTTATTGTACAAAGTCCCATCAGAAATTCAAACTAAGGCAAAAACACATCACAAATCCATTTCTTCCAGTGATGGTGGTTTAAATGAGTTGGTTTAAGCTTAAAAAATTCACACAAAATCTTTTTACACGGGAATTTAAAGAAAAAAGATTAAAATAAGAAAAAGTGAACTTCAAAGAAAAGGGAAAAAAAAATTCAGAGCATTGGAGGCTCTGGGCCTACTTGGAAGATTTAAAAAAAAGTGGAAGAGCAGAAAAGGCTATTCACAGCTTGACCACCACCCAAAACTGAACAAAGGAAACAAAACAAGTTTTTCTTGGGTGTGGCAGGATGGTACTAAACTTCATGACAACTGGGCTGAACCAATTACATTTGAGCTTCTTTGTTTGGCAGAAGTCATAAACTCGACCTAAAAAGAAGATGCAGTGAAGCCTGGAACTCTATTGGTCAGTTAAAGTCCAGCTATGGTCTCCCAAAGAGCAGAGAGAGGAGGGGGAGAAACATTTGATATGAGAAGTGAAACCCCCCTTAAGACACATATGTTGCTGAATAAAGCATAAATTCCTTAAACTTTAGTGACTAAGATATTCTACTCAATAATAAGAGAACATACAATGTCTCTACATTGTAACTATAATTAATTTGTGATAGTAAGCATGCAAAAATTAATTTCTTCCTGAAAATAAAGCAACACCTATTAAATCATATCAATAAAAACATTTCACCACAATTGTCCATACCAACAGTTCAGCCATGTCTTCAGTAGCGGGTACTGTCTTGAGAGAAAGAATATGAATTAATTTATTTGTCCATAATACATAAATTCCACTGCAAAGAGAAAAAAAATTAAATATTCCCAATTCGTCCACCAGATGGCACTGTGAAACTGTCTGGTTGTTTACTGGAGAATCTTGACTCCCAAGTCTGGATTATATCAACCATAAATCTGTCTATTTGGGGCATTCCTTCCTGGAGAAGGGATTAACTTCCACTTTATGGCCGATGGGTAGTGTTACAGCTCTGGTCCTTGGGTGAGAGAAGCAGTTCATGACCAGACTTTTGAGCTGAAACAATTTTTCTTCAGCAAAGAATGATTTTATAGATTGGAATCCAAGGTCAACGCTACACTGGGGAGAGCAGGATTCGAACCACCAACTCTCTGGTTACTGGACGACCCGCTCTACCTCCTGAGCCACTGCCGCCCACAATTCCCTCCTGCGTTCCATTTTTGCTGAGCACCAGGCTGGACGGCAATAAGTTCCATTTTTATACGATCTTTGGCTGACTTGGCCGGGACTTGAACCCCGGCCTCCCAGATGTGGGGCGGATGCCCTACCTCTAGGCCACCACTCTGGTAATGTAAATGTAATCAAATGTGACAGCAGACAAATATCCTCAAGTTGCAGAGAAAATGAGCTAATATTGAAGCGATCTAATTGGATTTCAGTAAAAGGGTTACAGGCAGAGAGACATAATTTATGAACAACTGCAGATAGTTACAGTAAAGGGATCACAATGGAGTAAACTAATTTGCTGATGTAAAGAATTTGGAGAATTTATTTCAAGCTAATTTCCTAAAGAGTATACTCAATATATTCACAAATTAAATTTGTAGTTCCTTCATTAGTTGATCAATTTGTCAACTTAAATGTGAATTGCTGAAAAGAGACACATGTATAAAATGGTCCCAAATCTTGTTCTACACCATCAAATATTGACAAGTCATTTGCATCACAATTGCTTAATTTTTAAATGTATTATAAGCATTTTAGTTGTAAGTGGTATGATTCCTCTTTTTGGTCAGCCGAGACCAGTCTTGATAAATCTGTTGTGGTGGAGAATATGTAAGGGTGAAAATAAAGTTTTTATGATATTCTCTTATGGTGCTGGTGACTAAAGTTGTAAATCCACTCTCCAAGCGCCTCTCAAAGGTCACACCCACACTTTGTTGTGAGGAGGAGTGAGCTGTTTGATAAATGTCCCATTCTTAACTTACAATAAAAATGTCTTACTCCCACATTCCAGCCTTTGAAAGAATGGTGTACATGTTTAAGCGTAGTCGCATGTCCTGTACTGTTTGTTTTAATACACCTCCCCGTTTCTCCTGTAGGTGTTTGGTGCGCCCATGGGCCCTGGTGAGAGCTCTGCTGGTCACATGATGCCTGGTGGCAGTCCTGGCATGGCTGCAGGCATGGGCTCCCAGTTCATGGGCCAGCAGTCGTACGGAGATGCTGTCTCCAAAGGCTACGGCCAGCCAGTCATGTACGGGCGTCCCAGCGGTGCTTATAACCCAGCCTCAGCCTACGGTGGAAGGTACGCTAGGTCTGCATAACATTTTCTTTTACCTATAATCAGTGGCTCCCTGAAGCTTTAACAAATGCAAATTTTAAGTGAGAAAAATTGCCAAGAAATTTGAATAATTTTATGATAAATGTGCAAATTTTACAAGAGGTCTGGAATTTAGAAGAAAAACTGCAATGAATGTGCAAACAGCATGTGACATTTACAAAAAACACATTTATTATTCAGAGTAGTTACTTTGTGTGAAAGCCTGGAGGGTAAATTGGGTCTCATTTCCATGTAATCTGTAAAGCTGAAATGGTTAAATATGTTTCGTAGTTGACAGCAGGAATAATGAACAGGGAGTTATCAGATTAGGGTTGTTTATAGCTGCTTCCTTCTTGTTTTATCTCAATACAGTTAAAAAGCCCAGCCTTCTTCCAGATTCCTCAGGGACAGAGTGTCACAGTTAATTACCCTTTTTATTATTAGTTTTCTCTGATGTACCTCTTAAACCAGTGGGAATTTTTTCCAGTGTTCTTTTATTTCACCAATCTCCAGTTTTTCTCTATTTTAAATGATTCTTTCTGCCAAAGAGCCTCTGCTGTCAGTCACATCACTCAATATTTATTATTATATTAACATCTTTATTGCCTATGAGTTGAGATCGTTGACATAAGTGATGACCATGAGGACAAATCTTAAAACCCAGCACAATTTTTAACCTGCTAATTATTTTAAGCCTGAATACAACTGGAAGACCTCTTGATCCTCAGGTTAATGTAGTTGCTAGTCTGCTGACTTTTGCTTGCCCATCTCGTGCTTAGAAAAATGATTTAATCCAATTTAATAGTTGCCCAATTTTGACTCATTGGTAACTTAAAGCTACCTGGCTAATAGTGGCTTTCTTTCCTGCAAATACAGCCATGGCCAGAAACATGACACCCCTTTATTTCTGTCAGTCAGGTGGGTAGAGTAGTCAGAAATTGTACTCAAGTGGAAGCAGCATTACCTTAGGATTTTTAAATACTCAAGGTAGACTAGTCACCAAAGAAATAACTTGAGTAAAAGTAAGAAGGTATCTCCTGACTTCCGGTTATGGCTGCCACGTAGGACGGACGTGTCTCGCTCTGCTCTGCTCCTGGAGAAAAAAAATCGGCAAATAACTCTCTCATTTGGGACAGAACGTATCCCAGCATTTGGGCGAGGATATGTCGGCGAAGCCTAAGGCTGGAAAACCAGGAAAAGGAAAAAGCGAGCCGCCGAAACAGTCCAAATTAACGGACTTTCAGGTCCGTGACGCAGCAAACAAAACTCCATATATGGCGGAGGAGGCTGGCGGCGGTGCGATGTCTGCGGGGCATGGCGCAGATGCGCTGATGGCTGCCATGAGTTCAATGAGAGCGGACTTTTCCTCTAGATTTGATGGGATTATGACAGCGTTGGAAGGAATAAGAAAGGAATTGGGTGACTGTGTAGAACGAATGGCGCAGATGGAGCTCCGTCTCGCTAGTGCTGAAGATGACGTCACCCGTCTTCAATTAAAGGTGCGCACTTTGGAAAAAAAAAATAAATCTCTGGAAGATAATATTTTGGATTTGGAATCTCGGTCGAGACAGAATAATTTGAGGCTGGTGGGTCTTCCAGAGGAATCAGAAGGTCGGGATGTATGTTCCTTTCTGGAAAAGTGGATTTCGGAGGTGCTGGGCAGCGAGGAGTTGCAATCAGCAGTGGTTCTGGAAAAAGCACATCGTATTGGCCCACGGAGAGATAAGGGACCGCCGAGGACCTTAATTATGAAGTTTCTTAGCAACAGAGACAGGATGAAGATCTTCAACGCTGCACGTGCTAAAGGAGAGATTAAACACCAGGACCAGCAGGTGCGGTTCTACCCAGATTTGGCCACAGGAATCCAGCAATTGAGGAAGCAGTTTGATCCCATACGTAAGGAGCTGCGCAACCTTGGGATTCGTCATGGTGTGATCTATCCTGCGAGACTGCTGACCACGTATGAGGGCAGAACCCACATCTTCAAGACCCCAGAGGAGGCGCAGGAGTTCATCAAGAAGATCAAAGAAGAAGAAGAGACTGGTGGGAGCTAAGCATGAACAAAATATAAGGTAGAATAATTAAGCATTTGCACAGGCATCTGACTGACTTGAAGTAAATAGTAAGTTTACAAAATATAGATTGTATTATATATTAAAAAAACAAAACAAAAACAAAACAAACAAAAAAAAAACAAACTATGATGTACAAAGTTGTTAAAAATTTTGGAGTTAAGTTGGAAAACTACAGAGGAGAGTTAATGTTACGTCATTAAAAGCAGTAGAGTTAGGGTGATTGGGAGGATGAAGAAGGAGTGGCTTAGGCTGGTCCCCGTGGGTGTGGAACGGTCGATGGCTATATCGGGAGACAGAATTTTTCTTTTGATTTTGGGGGGTTTGCCACAAGTGTGGGAAGGGGAAATTTGTTTGTGTGTAGTTTGTAGGATGAATGTTCAACCACTCATGTTTTTGCTTCTCTGTATGAGCATGTTTACACTGCAAGGTAATCCTAAACTCTCTATTGATCATGGACCAAAGTGTTAATCTTAATTTAACTTCATGGAATTGCAGAGGTCTACAAAATTTAAAAAAACTTAAACAAGTTATGAATAAAATAAAGGACATGGGTTCAAGAATTGTGTTTTTACAAGAAACTCATCTGATAGAGGAGGATGTTAAAAGAATTAGGAGTAGATGGCAGGGAAGTGTATTCACCTCTTCATTTTCATCCCGAGCCAGGGGAGTTATGACTCTCATACATAAATCAGTTCCTTTTCAAGTGAAAAATGTAATTGGAGACAAATTTGGAAGATATGTAATCATTCAAGGTTCTTTGCTATTAGAAAATATAAATCTTGTGAACTTATATGGTCCCAATATAGATGATCAGAAGTTCTTTGCTAATTTATTTCTCATCTTATCATCACTTACAGGGCAACATATAATAGCAGGGGATTTTAATTGTACATTGAATCCAGGTGTGGATAGATCAACAGGACTGGATTGTACGCACATTGGATGTAGGATGACTATTAATCATTTTATGAAAGAATTGAGATTGTTAGATATATGGAGAGAAATGAAACCACAAGTTAAAGCCTATTCTTGTTATTCCAGTACCTACAAGACATTCTCACGTATTGATTATTTTTTTATTTCCACAGAATTAAGGTCCAAGATTCAAAACTGCTTTTATGATAACATCGTGATTTCTGATCATGCACCCTGTTGTCTAATATATGTAGATAAAAAATTGACAAAGGAATCAGGTAGATGGCAATTTCAGCATAAATGGCTTCAGGATGAGGAATTTGTCAAGTATATAGAAAAACAGATAGACGAGTTCTTTGACATCAATACTACACAAACATCAGCATGTGTAAAGTGGGAGGCTTTCAAAGCTTTTATTAGGGGACATATTATTAGTTATACAGGATCAAAATCTAAGAAGACTCGAGAGGAGAGAGCTAAATTGGAACATAAAATAAAAAGTCTTCAGGAAAAAGTGTATGCAGGAAGTGACCCAAGGTTGGAGAATGAATTACTGATTTTGAGAGCTGAATACGACAAAAAATCAGCGAATAGAGCTGCCTCGAGTCTTCTAAGATTGAAACAATCTTTTTATGAACAAGGTGAAAAATCAGGAAAATTATTAGCATGGCAGATTAAACAATTGGAAATTAAAACACCAATTACCAGTATTATAAGTAACGGTAGTTATAGATCCTTTAGAAATTAACAGAGCCTTTAGAGATTACTATGAAAAATTATATGATACCAAAAATGAATCTGATTTAACAAAACTAAATGGGTTTTTGAACGAACTATCTATACCGTGTATTCCAAATGAAAACAGGGAGATATTGGAGTCTAAAATTAGTCAAGAAGAAGTTGGGCTAGCCATTGATAACATGAAATCAGGAAAAAGTGCAGGAGGAATTAATAAAACCTTTTTTGGAAATGGTTTTAGAAGCATTTCAAAATAATAATTTACCATCATACATAAATAATGCCTTAATTATACTGCTGCCAAAACCAGGTAAGCCCTCTAATAAATGTGAAAATATGAGACCAATAAGCCTATTAAACGCCGACCTTAAGATAATCTGTAAAATTTTAGCAAGACGAATACAAGAAATTTTACCAAATATTATTAATCGAGATCAGAATGGCTTTATAAAGGGTAGACAAGGCTTCCATAATGTAAGAAGACTATTTAATATTATTTATTTTAATAAAGAAGCACCGGATACAGCTCTCCTATCATTGGACGCCGAAAAGGCCTTTGATAGAGTTGAATGGCCCTTTCTTTTTGAAGTCCTACAAAGGTTTGGACTTGGAAATAATTTCATAAAATGGGTTCAAATAATATACAATAATGCTACAGCAGAAATCCTAACAAATAACAATATTTCAAAACCAATAAAAATCAATAGAGGATGTCGACAAGGCTGTCCACTTTCACCTTTACTGTTTACTGTGGCAATTGAACCTTTAGCGATAGCGATACGTTTACATTCACAAATATATGGAATTAAAGTTGGACCAACAGAACATAAAATCTCCCTGTACGCCGATGATATAATTTTGTTTATGTCGAATCTAAAAAAATCAATTCCAACCTTGTTGAATTTAATAAAGAATTTTGGGGAAATATCAGGATATAAAATAAATAAAACTAAATCTTCAATATTAATGCTAAATGAGACCCAGAGAAATTACCCAGCCCCTGAGGTAAATCAATTCAATGTTGTAAATCAGTTTAAATATTTAGGAATCCAAATTATGCCTAAGCTAGAATCAGTCGCCAGTGTCAACTATGAAGCCTTAATGTCAGATATCAATGAGTTAACTCAGAGATGGATGTCACTACCAATGTCGATGATTGGGAGAATCAATATACTTAAAAGTAATATTTTACCTAAAATACTTTATTTATTTCAATACATTCCCTTATCACCACCTTTAGATCTATTCTCAAGAATAAAAAAAATGTTAGTGGAATTTATATGGAACAACAGGAGGGCTAGATTACGTTTGTCTTTATTATATTTACCATTTGATCGTGGAGGTCTGAAATGTCCAAATTTTATGTTGTATTATTGGTCGGCACAACTGAGGTCTATGACATATTATTTTTCATCAAATGATCTCCCTCACTGGACTGAAATGGAATCATACAATTTACCTTTACCTCTTCCCATATTCATATACTCAGATTCGGCAAAAAAATTACAAAAACAAGTTAAAAATCCATTTGTAAAGCATATGATCAAAATATGGTGTGAAGCTAAAAACTATTTAAAAGAACCACAGTTATTGTCACAATTTAGTCCAATATGGGGTAATCAATATTTTAAACCAGGGAGAGCGGACGCTGTATTTAAAGTATGGAATTTAAAAGGGATACAAAAGATTCAGGATTTATATTTGCCATGTGCAGACAACATAATGTCTTTTGAAGAGCTGAGGATCAAATTTAATCTCAATAGAACACATTTTTTTAAATATCTTCAACTTAGAAACTTTATTCGATCAAATCAAAATAAAGCTCTCACTCGACCTATTTATTCATCCTTGGAAAAAATGATGATGAAAGATAGTAAAAGAAAGGGTATTATTTCAGAGTTTTATAACTCATTGACACTATCTTCAAGTGAAAATTCACTGAAAAGATTAAACTACTGGAAAGAAGATCTGCAAATTGAAATTTCAGAGGAACAATGGGAATTGGCTTGTACAGAAGCTCAAACCAAATCAATAAATGCACGCCTTAAATTGATACATTTCAAATGGTTAATGCGGATGTATGTTACACCGGAGGAGTTAAATAGATATAACAAAAATATACCAGATACATGCACAAAATGCATGGAAAGTAAAGGAACCCTATTTCATTGTTTATGGGAATGTAGATTAATAAGAATGTTTTGGGAGGAGGTGAGGGTAGCAATTGAAAAAATAATCTCAAAACAAATCATATTGAATCCTAAACTGTTTTTGTTGGGTCTGTACCCAGAAAAGCATAATTTCAATAAAAGTGAAAGAACATTCATAGACCTCAGTTTGCTTAATGCCAAAAAATGTATTGCACTATTATGGAAAAAGACTCATAGACCAGATGTGACTCAGTGGTTAAGACAGATGTTAACAAACCTTCCATTAGAAAGAATAACATATATACTGAAATCAAAGGAAATTGTGTTTGAGAATATATGGAGACCTTTTATTGATTATGTAAAAAATTTAAACATAACTCTTGAAGAAGAAGGTGAATGATGTGTGTGGACCTTGTAAATTCCAAACTGGTGAACATAATATGTATACTAATGTATTGGATTGTCTAGACTAAACAGAGGAGCATTGTTGAAGACTTGATTTTGTTGGTGGTTGTTGGTGTTTTTAGGGCATTTTTTTTTTTTTTTTTTGTAGTACTTTAGTGTTAGTGTTTGATTGTTTGTATCATGTTTGTTAAAAAAAAAAAAAAAAAGGTTCAATAAAGATATTGTGGAAAAAAAGAAGGTATCTCCTAAGTTACTTGAGTAGTGAGTAACTTTATTCTGGCCAGTAAGTGAGGTTTTTCTCGTTAATTTGCTATTTTTTTCTTTTAAATGTAAGACATTTTTCTCAGTAAGCTGGGGATTGGACCTCCAAGGTCTGTGCCTTAAACTGCTGCCCAATCAACATCGCACCGGACCCCCACAATCCCTCCTGTAGGTGGTGAGCCCACTGGAGGGCGGACCCATGTGGCTCGTTTGGGCTGAGCCCGGCCGGGTCCCATGGGCAGACACCCAGCCACCAGGCACTTGCCATCAAGCCCATTGCCCAGACCCAGCTCCAGGATGGGACCCCAGTAACCCCATATTAGGTGGGGTTCACTAAATCCTTGATTGAACATTCATTATAAGAGTCTATTGAATTGCTCTTGGTCTGGTCCTTCACCCAGGACTTCTTTGTCTTGGAAGACTCTACCAGGGTCAGATTTCCCCTGACTGCATAGCTCCTGGGATCACAAGGGCTGACAAACCACCCTACCACAATAAGGTGGCAATCCATGAGGGGGATAATGAAGCTAGAGATTGATGGACGAATCAGAGTAACATCTGCAGTGATGCAGATGTTGTACAGGTCTGTCGTGGTGAGGAGGGAGCTAAGCTCTAAAGCAAGCTGTTGATTTACTGCTCAATCAGTGTTCCTACTCTCACTTATGGTCATGAACTTTGGGTAATGATGAAAAGAATGAGATTGCGGATACAAAAGGGACCAAAATGGGCGGTGCGGTGGCGCAGTGGTTAGCACTGTGCCAGCACAGCAACTCACCCTTGGCCATGGGATCCCTGGTTCGATCCCAGCCCCTGACCAACAGTGATCTGTGTGGAGTTTGCATGTTCTCCCCGTATCTGCGTGGGTTTACTCCGGGATTTCTCCAGTTTCCTCCCACAGGCCAAAAACATGCAGGTTAGGTTAATTGGAGACTCTAAAGTGGCCCTAGGTGTGAATGTGTGTGTGAATGGTTAAGGGATAGCACCGTACCATGGCTGCTTCATCCATCCAGGTGGATGCCCTCAATTTCCTCTCTGGGGATCAATGAAGTATACAAAATAAAAAAAAAAAAAAAGAGCTTTCTCCATAGGGTCGCTGGACTCACTTGTAGAGATGGGGTGAGGAGTTCAGTTATCTGGGAGAGGCTGGTTTGGGCATCTAATTGAATGCCTCCTGGACGCCTCCCACTTCAGGTGTTTGAGGCACGTTCCACTGGAAGGAGACCCCAGGGCAGACCCAGCACACACTGGACAGACTATGGGCCATATTACGACGACGGGGTCAGTTAGTCAGTTGTCTGCAGAACGTGCTTATGGACATTTCCAAGTTCATTTTCTTATCACAATGATGTAAAAACGAACTTTCTATCGGCGCATGTTACAAAGAAGCCAGTATAATCATTCAGAAGTGTGTTTTGGATAATCCAGTCCAAAGCACTCAGGCCCATCCCTTTAATGCAAAGAGGCGCATTATCTACAGTGAATTGTGATCATGACAGTTTAAGATGGGTTTTGTGCTGACCAAAGCCCGTGTGTGTGAGCCAAAATGCATGCGATAGTCATGCTGTTTGGTAATAAGGAAGACATCAAACACAGTTAATGCCCAATTAGTTATGTTAGAAAGAACAAATGGGGAAGAATGGGCTGAAAAATCAGCTGAATGGTTTAATGTAGTGCACATGGATGCAACACAGACATGATTGGGTTTGAAACTTGAGGGAAAGAGGATGATGCCTGTGCAAGCTTTCATAAACTTTCATTAACAATGGCGTGGAAGTCGCTCAAAGTTGTGGGGAGATGAAGTGCTCCCTCTCCTATTGCTTTCGCCGACCGAAGGTCTCCCTCATCTTGTGCGGGGGACTGCGGCTCTATCCTAGAAGGAGGAGATCTGGCACGGCTTCCTGTTGGCGGCTGACCCCGGCCACGAAGCAAGTCCACTTTCGGTGTCTTCTGCTAGCCCCTGATGGGTGGCAGTCAGGGAGCTTGCTGGGGGAGAACGGCAACCTCGGCCTGGCTGGACACCCCAGGGTGCGCTGCCGAGGCAGATATGTGGATGCGTCTCCTGTCTCTGTGGAGAGTTACAGTGCAATGTAAAACACTGCACACTCCTTGTTCATTTGTTTATTCCCCTAAAAATAAACACACTGATGCCTAATTAGTCCGTGATGAAAACGAAAATGTGGATGGAATAAAAATCTTCAGACTGACCCCCCCCCCCCCCCGTGCACACATATGCTCCCTGCTCATTCATTCATTCCCCTAAAAAACAATCGTACATTAATGCCTAATCTATAGACTCCAATGGTAAGTCCGCAATTAAAATAAGTGTGGATGGAATAAAAAAGAAGAAGCCAAATTTCATTCAATCCATACAGCCAATCATGTACTGTAGAACGAAATTACGTTTCTCCTATCTACAATGTTAATCACATCTGGAATAAGAGGGGCCGCTGCCATGCAAGGTGCCGCCACAGACAACTTTTCCTTCCCCCATTCTATTATGCTGAGCACCAAGTTAGAAGGCGGGAAGTACCTTTTTTTTTTTTTTTTTGTAACTTTGATTTTTATTCATTTTTCATCATACATATTACATTCAGATCACAGTCTCTATATTTAAAAAAAAAAAAAAAAAAAAAAGGAGCTAGTGGAAGAAAAAAAAAAGGGGGGGACAAATGTTGGAGCATCAAGTTTTTAGTTTCCATCTCTTAATTCTTCTGGTTTTTCAGTGTCTTTGGTTATTCTTTCAATTTCTGTCTCGTTGTTGCACTTTGTAGTGTGTCCATTTCTTTTTTTTTCCACAATATCTTTATTGAACCTTTTTTTTTTTTTAAACAAACATGATACAAACAATCAAACACTAACACTAAAGTACTACAAAAAAAAAAAATGCACTAAAAACACCAACAACCACCAACAAAATCAAGTCTTCAACAATGCTCCTCTGTTTAGTCTAGACAATCCAATACATAAGTATACATATTATGTTCACCAGTTTGGAATTTACAAGGTCCACACACATCATTCACCTTCTTCTTCAAGAATTATGTTTAAATTTTTTACATAATCAATAAAAGGTCTCCATATATTCTCAAACACAATTTCCTTTGATTTCAGTATATATGTTATTCTTTCTAATGGAAGGTTTGTTAACATCTGTCTTAACCACTGAGTCACATCTGGTCTATGAGTCTTTTTCCATAATAGTGCAATACATTTTTTGGCATTAAGCAAACTGAGGTCTATGAATGTTCTTTCACTTTTATTAAAATTATGCTTTTCTGGGTACAGACCCAACAAAAACAGTTTAGGATTCAATATGATTTGTTTTGAGATTATTTTTTCAATTGTTACCCTCACCTCTTCCCAAAACATTCTTATTAATCTACATTCCCATAAACAATGAAATAGGGTTCCTTTACTTTCCATGCATTTTGTGCATGTATCTGGTATATTTTTGTTATATCTATTTAACTCCTCCGGTGTAACATACATCCGCATTAACCATTTGAAATGTATCAATTTAAGGCGTACATTTATTGATTTGGTTTGAGCTTCTGTACAAGCCAATTCCCATTGTTCCTCTGAAATTTCAGTTTGCAGATCTTCTTTCCAGTAGTTTAATCTTTTCAGTGAATTTTCACTTGAAGATAGTGTCAATGAGTTATAAAACTCTGAAATAATACCCTTTCTTTTACTATCTTTCATCATCATTTTTTCCAAGGATGAATAAATAGGTCGAGTGAGAGCTTTATTTTGATTTGATCGAATAAAGTTTCTAAGTTGAAGATATTTAAAAAAATGTGTTCTATTGAGATTAAATTTGATCCTCAGCTCTTCAAAAGACATTATGTTATCTGCACATGGCAAATATAAATCCTGAATCTTTTGTATCCCTTTTAAATTCCATACTTTAAATACAGCGTCCGCTCTCCCTGGTTTAAAATATTGATTACCCCATATTGGACTAAATTGTGACAATAACTGTGGTTCTTTTAAATAGTTTTTAGCTTCACACCATATTTTGATCATATGCTTTACAAATGGATTTTTAACTTGTTTTTGTAATTTTTTTGCCGAATCTGAGTATATGAATATGGGAAGAGGTAAAGGTAAATTGTATGATTCCATTTCAGTCCAGTGAGGGAGATCATTTGATGAAAAATAATATGTCATAGACCTCAGTTGTGCCGACCAATAATACAACATAAAATTTGGACATTTCAGACCTCCACGATCAAATGGTAAATATAATAAAGACAGACGTAATCTAGCCCTCCTGTTGTTCCATATAAATTCCACTAACTTTTTTTTATTCTTGAGAATAGATCTAAAGGTGGTGATAAGGGAATGTATTGAAATAAATAAAGTATTTTAGGTAAAATATTACTTTTAAGTATATTGATTCTCCCGATCATCGACATTGGTAGTGACATCCATCTCTGAGTTAACTCATTGATATCTGACATTAAGGCTTCATAGTTGACACTGGCGACTGATTCTAGCTTAGGCACAATTTGGATTCCTAAATATTTAAACTGATTTACAACATTGAATTGATTTACCTCAGGGGCTGGGTAATTTCTCTGGGTCTCATTTAGCATTAATATTGAAGATTTAGTTTTATTTATTTTATATCCTGATATTTCCCCAAAATTCTTTATTAAATTCAACAAGGTTGGAATTGATTTTTTTAGATTCGACATAAACAAAATTATGTCATCGGCGTACAGGGAGATTTTATGTTCTGTTGGTCCAACTTTAATTCCATATATTTGTGAATGTAAACGTATCGCCATCGCTAAAGGTTCAATTGCCATAGTAAACAGTAAAGGTGAAAGTGGACAGCCTTGTCGACATCCTCTATTGATTTTTATTGGTTTTGAAATATTGTTATTTGTTAGGATTTCTGCTGTAGCATTATTGTATATTATTTGAACCCATTTTATAAAATTATTTCCAAGTCCAAACCTTTGTAGGACTTCAAAAAGAAAGGGCCATTCAACTCTATCAAAGGCCTTTTCGGCGTCCAGTGATAGGAGAGCTGTATCCGGTGCTTCTTTATTAAAATAAATAATATTAAATAGTCTTCTTACATTATGGAAGCCTTGTCTACCCTTTATAAAGCCATTCTGATCTCGATTAATAATATTTGGTAAAATTTCTTGTATTCGTCTTGCTAAAATTTTACAGATTATCTTAAGGTCGGCGTTTAATAGGCTTATTGGTCTCATATTTTCACATTTATTAGAGGGCTTACCTGGTTTTGGCAGCAGTATAATTAAGGCATTATTTATGTATGATGGTAAATTATTATTTTGAAATGCTTCTAAAACCATTTCCAAAAAAGGTTTTATTAATTTATTCTTAAATTTTTTATAAAGGTCAACTGGAAGACCATCTGGTCCTGCACTTTTTCCTGATTTCATGTTATCAATGGCTAGCCCAACTTCTTCTTGACTAATTTTAGACTCCAATATCTCCCTGTTTTCATTTGGAATACACGGTATAGATAGTTCGTTCAAAAACCCATTTAGTTTTGTTAAATCAGATTCATTTTTGGTATCATATAATTTTTCATAGTAATCTCTAAAGGCTCTGTTAATTTCTAAAGGATCTATAACTACCGTTACTTATAATACTGGTAATTGGTGTTTTAATTTCTAATTGTTTAATCTGCCATGCTAATAATTTTCCTGATTTTTCACCTTGTTCATAAAAAGATTGTTTCAATCTTAGAAGACTCGAGGCAGCTCTATTCGCTGATTTTTTGTCGTATTCAGCTCTCAAAATCAGTAATTCATTCTCCAACCTTGGGTCACTTCCTGCATACACTTTTTCCTGAAGACTTTTTATTTTATGTTCCAATTTAGCTCTCTCCTCTCGAGTCTTCTTAGATTTTGATCCTGTATAACTAATAATATGTCCCCTAATAAAAGCTTTGAAAGCCTCCCACTTTACACATGCTGATGTTTGTGTAGTATTGATGTCAAAGAACTCGTCTATCTGTTTTTCTATATACTTGACAAATTCCTCATCCTGAAGCCATTTATGCTGAAATTGCCATCTACCTGATTCCTTTGTCAATTTTTTATCTACATATATTAGACAACAGGGTGCATGATCAGAGATCACGATGTTATCATAAAAGCAGTTTTGAATCTTGGACCTTAATTCTGTGGAAATCAAAAAATAATCAATACGTGAGAATGTCTTGTAGGTACTGGAATAACAAGAATAGGCTTTAACTTGTGGTTTCATTTCTCTCCATATATCTAACAATCTCAATTCTTTCATAAAATGATTAATAGTCATCCTACATCCAATGTGCGTGCAATCCAGTCCTGTTGATCTATCTATACCTGGATTCAATGTACAATTAAAATCCCCTGCTATTATATGTTGCCCTGTAAGTGATGATAAGATAAGAAATAAATTAGCAAAGAACTTCTGATCATCTATATTGGGACCATATAAATTCACAAGATTTATATTTTCTAATAGCAAAGAACCTTGAATGATTACATATCTTCCAAATTTGTCTCCAATTACATGTTTCACTTGAAAAGGAACTGATTTATGTATGAGAGTCATAACTCCCCTGGCCCGGGATGAGAATGATGAGGTGAAGACACTTCCTTGCCATCTACTCCTAATTCTTTTTATATCCTCCTCTATTAAATGAGTTTCTTGTAAAAACACAATTTTTGAACCCATGTCTTTTATTTTATTCATAACTTGTTTAAGTTTTTTTAAATTTTGTAGACCTCTGCAATTCCATGAAGTTAAATTAAGATTAACACTTTGGTTTATGATCAATAGAGAGTTTGGGATTACCTTGCAGTGTAAACATGCTCATACAGAGAAGCAAAAACATGAGTGGTTGAACATTCATCCTACAAACTACACACAAACAAATTTCCCCTTCCCACACTTGTGGGAAACCCCCCAAAATCAAAAGAAAAATTCCGTCTCCCGATATAGCCATCGACCGCTCCACACCCACGAGGATCAGCCAAAGCCACTCCTTCTTCATCCTCCCAATCACCCTAACTCTACTGCTTTTAATGACGTAACATTAACTCTCCTCTGTAGTTTTCCAACTTAACTCCAAAATTTTTAACAACTTTGTACATCATAGTTTTTTTTTTTGTTTTTTTTTTTTTAATATATAATACAATCTATATTTTGTAAACTTACTATTTACTTCAAGTCAGTCAGATGCCTGTGCAAATGCTTAATTATTCTACCTTATATTTTGTTCATGCTTAGCTCCCACCAGTCTCTTCTTCTTCTTTGATCTTCTTGATGAACTCCTGCGCCTCCTCTGGGGTCTTGAAGATGTGGGTTCTGCCCTCATACGTGGTCAGCAGTCTCGCAGGATAGATTACACCATGACGAATCCCAAGGTTGCGCAGCTCCTTACGTATGGGATCAAACTGCTTCCTCAATTGTTGGATTCCTGTGGCCAAATCTGGGTAGAACCGCACCTGCTGGTCCTGGTGTTTAATCTCTCCTTTAGCTCGTGCAGCGTTGAAGATCTTCATCCTGTCTCTGTTGCTGAGAAACTTCATAATTAAGGTCCTCGGCGGTCCCTTATCTCTCCGTGGGCCAATACGATGTGCATTTTCCAGAACCACTGCTGATTGCAACTCCTCGCTGCCCAGCACCTCCGGAATCCACTTTTCCAGAAAGGAACATACGTCCCGACCTTCTGATTCCTCTGGAAGACCCACCAGCCTCAAGTTATTCTGTCTCGACCGAGATTCCAAATCCAAAATATTATTTTCCAGAGATTTATTTTTTTTTTCCAAAGTGCGCACCTTTAATTGAAGACGGGTGACGTCATCTTCAGCACTAGCGAGACGGAGCTCCATCTGCGCCGTTTGTTCTACACAGTCACCCAATTCCTTTCTTATTCTTTCCAACGCTGTCATAATCCCATCAAATCTAGAGGAAAAGTTCGCTCTCATTGAACTCATGGCAGCCATCAGCGCATCTGCGCCTCTCCCCGCAGATATCGCACCGTTGCCAGCCTCCTCCGCCATATATGGAGTTTTATTTGCTGCGTCACAGACCTGAAAGTCCGTTAATTTTGACTGTTTCGGCGGCTCGCTTTTTCCTTTACCTGGTTTTCCAGCCTTAGGCTTAGCCGACATATCCTCGCCCAAACGCTGGGATACGTTCTGTCCCAAATGAGAGAGTTATTTGCCGATTTTTTTTCTCCAGGAGCAGAGCAGAGTGAGACACGTCCGTCTTACGTGGCAGCCATAACCGGAAGTCAGTGTGTCCATTTCTACCATTTTTTTTTCATATTGTCCTTCTTGCATTCTTTGTCGATATGTTAGTTTTTCCATTAAACGTGTATCCTCAACAATGTCAGTCCATTGCTCTTGGTCAGGAAGAACTTCTGATCGCCATTTTCTTGTGATTGTTTTTTTTACATGCAATCAGCAATATTTTAACTAGATATCTGTCCTCAGCCTGTATTACATTGTCTCTTTTAAGATCACATAAATACATCAAGTTACAGTTCATTGGTATATTATATCCTAATATCCTCTGTATTGTCACATGTATAGATTTCCAGAATGATGAGATTTTGCAGCATTTCCAAAACATATGTGAGTGGTCTGCATTTTGAGCCCCACAGCCCCTCCAGCATATAGATTGGGTATTTGTATATTTTCCTTGAATCTGTGGTGTAATGAAATGGCAAATCAGGTTTTTCCATCCAAATTCCCTCCATGTCCTTGAACTTGTTGATGTGTGTTGTGTTTTCCATATTTCTTGCCAGTTTTCTTCTGTTATGTTTAAATTTAGCTCTTTCTCCCATTTCTCCTTTATATAGTTACTTGAATGTTTGTTTGCCGTAAGTTTCTGATATAGCTTTGAAATAATTCTTATTTTATTTCCTGCATACGAGCTTAAAAATGAATTGTATAATCTCGCTCACATCTGTGTGGAGGCTATGCCTAATCTTCCTCATATAATAATCTCTCATCTGCAGATATCTAAAGAATTCAGATTTTTCTAGTTTAAATTTTCTTCTCATGTTTACAAAACTCCCGAAATCTTTTTTTCCGATATTGCCCCATGCTGCGATTCCCTTGTTCACCAGATTTTTGTATCCCCTATCTTGCTTTGCCGGTTCAAACTGACTGTCAAATGCTACCCATTTCAATAGTTTTATGTCCTCCTTTATATTATACTTTTGTACTATTTTATACCACAGTTCCAAAGTAAATTTAGTGATTGGATCTATTTGTTTGATTTGCTTATATGCTTCCTTATCTCCCATTATGCTTTGTACTGGGAGTCCCTCAATTTCCTTTTCCATTTCTTTCCATTTTTCCTCATATCCTCCGTCGCACCAACATATGATATATCTTATTTGTGCTGAGTAGTAATATTCCTTTAGACTCGGTAGACCCATGCCTCCTTTCTCTTTTGGTAATTGGAGAGTTTTATATTTCACTCTTGGCTTTTTACCTCCTCAAACAAATCTCGATATCATCCTGTCCCACTTTGAGAACTGGGCACCAGGAATCTCTGTTGGTAGAGCCTGGAAGAGGTAAAGCAGTATAGGTTGTATGCTGATTTTGACTGTCTTAATTTTTGAATTCAGATCCATATTTAAGATTGACCATCTATCAATATCTTTTTTTATTTCTTGTTCTAACCTATCATAGTTTGCTTTATAGATTTTGCTTAAATCTTTAGGTATGTTCACTCCAAGGTATTTTATTTCTTTTTGTTTCCAGTTTAGTTTGATCTTATCAGTTATCTGGTTTAAAGGGTTATAGTGGAATGTCAGTATTTGTGTTTTTGTTATGTTTATCTTGTATCCTGATAATTTTCCAAAATTTTCTATCAAGTCCATCATTTCCATTATTGATTCATCTGGTTGTTCAAGGTAAACTATAATATCGTCTGCAAATAGCCCAATCTTGTGTTCCGCTCTCTTTATTGTTGCACCTTTTAATTTCTTATTTTGTCGCATCGCTTGAGCCAGTGGCTCTATGAACAGAGCAAACAAGGTGGGCGATAGGCAGCATCCCTGCCTAGTTGATCTTTGTATATTTACTTTGTCTGTTAAGCTACCGTTTATCTTGATTCTTGCCACAGGTTTTTGATGGTGTCTTTATTCATTGCTCTGATTTTTCGTTAAATCCAAAGCGTTCCAGCACATTATATAGGAACATCCAATTAACCCTATCAAATGCTTTTTCTGCATCTAAACTCATTATTACTGCGCTTTTCTTTTCTTTATGTATTTGATTAATTATGTGTAATGTTCTCCTGATATTGTCATGTGTTTGGCATCCCTCTATGAAACCTGTTTGATCATCCTCTATCAATTCCGTCAAGAATGTCTTTATTCGTTTACAGATAATTGTTGTATATATTTTATAATCCACATTTAATAAAGAGATTGGCCTATAGTTTCCGCATTGTTCCCTATCTATCCCTGGCTTTAAAATAACTGAAATAATGGCTTCGTTCCATGATGGAGGTATTTTGTTGTTGTTTAATGTCCAATTAAATGGCTTTAGGAGCTGTGGCATGAGTTCTTCTATAAACAGTTTATAAAATTCAGAGGGGTATCCATCACTACCTGGTGATTTACCATTTTTAAGTGACTTAATCACATCTTTAATCTCTTGTGTTGTTATTTCTGCTGTTAGCTTTTCATTTTGTTGGTTTCCTATTGATGGCAAGTCCAATGTGCATAGAAATTTTTTAATATCCTTAACATTTGTCTCTTCAGGTTGCGAGTATAGTTCTTGATAGAATTTATGGAATATTTCTTCGATGTTTTCTGGGTTAACTGTGGTTTTATTTGTGATGGGGTCCTTAATCTTATATACATTATTCACTGCTTGTTGTTTTCTTAACCGTTTTGCCAGCAGTTTTGTGGCCTTTGGCCCCATTTCATAATATTTTTGTTTTAAATATCTATTTTTCCTTTCGATTTCATCTATTTGTATTTCTTTTATCTTAATTTTTTCTTCCTTAATTTCTTGATATATTTTTGGGTCATTTGTGCTTTGATGTTTACGTTCTAATTTCCTCAGTCTCTCACATCTTTGTTCATATGATTCCAGTTTAGACTTTTTTGCTTTTCCTGATTCAACAATTAATTTACCTCTTAACACGGCTTTTAGTGCATCCCATAGTATTGTTGGGTCCACTTCTCCATTATCATTCTCCTCGATATACTCATTTATGTTTACCTTTTTTTTTTCCACAATATCTTTATTGAACCTTTTTTTTTTTTTTTTAACAAACATGATACAAACAATCAAACACTAACACTAAAGTACTACAAAAAAAAAAAAAAAATGCACTAAAAACACCAACAACCACCAACAAAATCAAGTCTTCAACAATGCTCCTCTGTTTAGTCTAGACAATCCAATACATAAGTATACATATTATGTTCACCAGTTTGGAATTTACAAGGTCCACTCACATCATTCACCTTCTTCTTCAAGAGTTATGTTTAAATTTTTTACATAATCAATAAAAGGTCTCCATATATTCTCAAACACAATTTCCTTTGATTTCAGTATATATGTTATTCTTTCTAATGGAAGGTTTGTTAACATCTGTCTTAACCACTGAGTCACATCTGGTCTATGAGTCTTTTTCCATAATAGTGCAATACATTTTTTGGCATTAAGCAAACTGAGGTCTATGAATGTTCTTTCACTTTTATTGAAATTATGCTTTTCTGGGTACAGACCCAACAAAACCAGTTTAGGATTCAATATGATTTGTTTTGAGATTATTTTTTCAATTGTTACCCTCACCTCTTCCCAAAACATTCTTATTAATCTACATTCCCATAAACAATGAAATAGGGTTCCTTTACTTTCCATGCATTTTGTGCATGTATCTGGTATATTTTTGTTATATCTATTTAACTCCTCCGGTGTAACATACATCCGCATTAACCATTTGAAATGTATCAATTTAAGGCGTGCATTTATTGATTTGGTTTGAGCTTCTGTACAAGCCAATTCCCATTGTTCCTCTGAAATTTCAATTTGCAGATCTTCTTTCCAGTAGTTTAATCTTTTCAGTGAATTTTCACTTGAAGATAGTGTCAATGAGTTATAAAACTCTGAAATAATACCCTTTCTTTTACTATCTTTCATCATCATTTTTTCCAAGGATGAATAAATAGGTCGAGTGAGAGCTTTATTTTGATTTGATCGAATAAAGTTTCTAAGTTGAAGATATTTAAAAAAATGTGTTCTATTGAGATTAAATTTGATCCTCAGCTCTTCAAAAGACATTATGTTGTCTGCACATGGCAAATATAAATCCTGAATCTTTTGTATCCCTTTTAAATTCCATACTTTAAATACAGCGTCCGCTCTCCCTGGTTTAAAATATTGATTACCCCATATTGGACTAAATTGTGACAATAACTGTGGTTCTTTTAAATAGTTTTTAGCTTCACACCATATTTTGATCATATGCTTTACAAATGGATTTTTAACTTGTTTTTGTAATTTTTTTGCCGAATCTGAGTATATGAATATGGGAAGAGGTAAAGGTAAATTGTATGATTCCATTTCAGTCCAGTGAGGGAGATCATTTGATGAAAAATAATATGTCATAGACCTCAGTTGTGCCGACCAATAATACAACATAAAATTTGGACATTTCAGACCTCCACGATCAAATGGTAAATATAATAAAGACAGACGTAATCTAGCCCTCCTGTTGTTCCATATAAATTCCACTAACTTTTTTTTTATTCTTGAGAATAGATCTAAAGGTGGTGATAAGGGAATGTATTGAAATAAATAAAGTATTTTAGGTAAAATATTACTTTTAAGTATATTGATTCTCCCGATCATCGACATTGGTAGTGACATCCATCTCTGAAGTAACTCATTGATATCTGACATTAAGGCTTCATAGTTGACACTGGCGACTGATTCTAGCTTAGGCATAATTTGGATTCCTAAATATTTAAACTGATTTACAACATTGAATTGATTTACCTCAGGGGCTGGGTAATTTCTCTGGGTCTCATTTAGCATTAATATTGAAGATTTAGTTTTATTTATTTTATATCCTGATATTTCCCCAAAATTCTTTATTAAATTCAACAAGGTTGGAATTGATTTTTTTAGATTCGACATAAACAAAATTATATCATCGGCGTACAGGGAGATTTTATGTTCTGTTGGTCCAACTTTAATTCCATATATTTGTGAATGTAAACGTATCGCTATCGCTAAAGGTTCAATTGCCATAGTAAACAGTAAAGGTGAGAGTGGACAGCCTTGTCGACATCCTCTATTGATTTTTATTGGTTTTGAAATATTGTTATTTGTTAGGATTTCTGCTGTAGCATTATTGTATATTATTTGAACCCATTTTATGAAATTATTTCCAAGTCCAAACCTTTGTAGGACTTCAAAAAGAAAGGGCCATTCAACTCTATCAAAGGCCTTTTCGGCGTCCAATGATAGGAGAGCTGTATCCGGTGCTTCTTTATTAAAATAGATAATATTAAATAGTCTTCTTACATTATGGAAGCCTTGTCTACCCTTTATAAAGCCATTCTGATCTCGATTAATAATATTTGGTAAAATTTCTTGTATTCGTCTTGCTAAAATTTTACAGATTATCTTAAGGTCGGCGTTTAATAGGCTTATTGGTCTCATATTTTCACATTTATTAGAGGGCTTACCTGGTTTTGGCAGCAGTATAATTAAGGCATTATTTATGTATGATGGTAAATTATTATTTTGAAATGCTTCTAAAACCATTTCCAAAAAAGGTTTTATTAATTTATTCTTAAATTTTTTATAAAGGTCAACTGGAAGACCATCTGGTCCTGCACTTTTTCCTGATTTCATATTATCAATGGCTAGCCCAACTTCTTCTTGACTAATTTTAGACTCCAATATCTCCCTGTTTTCATTTGGAATACACGGTATAGATAGTTCGTTCAAAAACCCATTTAGTTTTGTTAAATCAGGTTCATTTTTGGTATCATATAATTTTTCATAGTAATCTCTAAAGGCTCTATTAATTTCTAAAGGATCTATAACTACCTGTCCATTACTTATAATACTGGTAATTGGTGTTTTAATTTCCAATTGTTTAATCTGCCATGCTAATAATTTTCCTGATTTTTCACCTTGTTCATAAAAAGATTGTTTCAATCTTAGAAGACTCGAGGCAGCTCTATTCGCTGATTTTTTGTCGTATTCAGCTCTCAAAATCAGTAATTCATTCTCCAACCTTGGGTCACTTCCTGCATACACTTTTTCCTGAAGATTTTTTATTTTATGTTCCAATTTAGCTCTCTCCTCTCGAGTCTTCTTAGATTTTGATCCTGTATAACTAATAATATGCCCCCTAATAAAAGCTTTGAAAGCCTCCCACTTTACACATGCTGATGTTATTTATGTTTACCTTTATTCTTTCTTTCATTTTCTCATCATTTAATAGTCCTACATTAAGTTTCCATGTTGTTTGTTGTTTTCTATTGTTTAAATATATTTCCATGTATATAGGATTATGATCTGATATTTCTGCCCCTCCAATCCGACAATTTCTCACCCTGTGTCTGTCGCCTTCATTCATAAGGAAGTAATCTATTCTAGAGTGTACTTTATGGACTGCTGAATAATGTGTATAGTCTTTTTCGAGTGGGTGCAGGTCCCTCCATATGTCTACCATACCCATTTCTGCCAGTGAGGTTCTTATGAATTTTGTTACATGTTTTTTTGTCTTCTTAACACTTGTTGTGTCAACTTCATGATCCATGACGGCATTGAAGTCTCCTCCACAAATTAGGACTCCTTCACTGTGTGTTGCTATGAGATCAAACAGTTGTTGAAAAAAACCCTTGTCGCTTTCTGGTGGGGCATAGATGTTCACTGTGATCTGCATACCATCTATTCTTCCCTTTATTATTACATATCTGCCTTCTTTATCCTGGATTTCTTGTTCACATTCAAATTGTATTTTATTTGAAATTAGTATCATAACCCCCCTTTTAGTTCCTCCTTTAAATGAACTGTAGTAGGAGTTCTATAGCCAAATCTCTTTAGTTTCTCATGTTCTGTCCTGTTCAAATGTGTCTCTTGTATAAATATAATTTCGGCTTTTTCCTTCTTGAATTTTCTTATTATTCTTTCCCTTTTAACAGGTGAGTTCAGACCATTCACATTTAATGTCATTATCTTAAGATTTTTAACCATATTCATGTTTTTCCATTTTTTTAACTTGTGCTCCTAACCCCTTTAACAACATAACTAACACATATTTGTACAAAAACACATTAACGAATCTCGACCTCCGTACTTTGGGCATTTCTTCTGCCCACTGGTCCCTGTTAGTGGGTGGGGGGATTGTCCTCACCGAGTGAGGGGACCACCCTAGACCTCTAGTTACTATCCAAGTAATAGTCATTAGTCTAGAAATGTCCAACAAAAATCACTTTAACCTCTCCTAGCCGTTTGTTTCTCTTTTACCTTGTCTTCTTGGCCTTCATTTCTTCTGTGTCCTTCTTAATCTTTGTTATAATCTAGACTTTCCGTTGAAAGCCTTGCAGTTTTTCTTGGGCCCGGTGTGCCACGTCTGTCTCCCACCTTCTGCCACTCACTCGCCTCCACTCCGGCTGTCGCGATGTGTTCCGTGCCGCCGCTGCTCCAGCCGCTTCCTCCGGTATGCTCACCACAAAGCCTCGCTCCGTCCTGTCCCGTGCTGCCTCTCTGGCCGTGCTGTAGGTTTTCACGCCGTCCTCCCAATGAATTCTCATCTTCGTTAGCGGCGTTTGGAATCTAATTTTTTTTTTCTTTCAGCGTTTTTTTAATGTTGGCATATTTCTTTCACTGCTGCACAATTTCTGTCGGGTAGTCATGGTCAAAGAATATCTGTTTGTCGCCGACTCGTATCTTTTTTTTTTCCACGCTTGTGTCAGGATTCTTTCCTTTACGTCGTATTTTAGAAAGTTTACCACAACTGACCTGGGTGTAGAGTTTGGATTCGGGTTCTGTGCCAAGGCTCTCTGCGCTCGTTGGATCTGCAGGTCTGTTTCATCGGGCAGCTCAAGCTCTTTTTTTAAGAATTGATCCATGAATTTCGTCATCGAGTTGCCTTCAATGCCCTCCGGAATCCCGAAGATGCGTATATTGCTCCGTCTGGACCTGTTCTCCAGGTCGGTTATTTTTTCCTGCATCCTCTGTGTTTGTGCCATCAGGGTCTGCAGCTGCTCGCTTGCCTCGGTCCTCCAGTCTTCCAACTCTGATATTCGAGCCTGTGCTTCTGTCAAACACATCCGTTGAGTGCGCAGTTCCTCCATGTTTTCAGCTAGCTTGCGTTCCATTTCTTTTCGGAGGCCCATAATTTCCTCCTTCATCTCTTTTTTCAGTTCTTCCTTAAGAGCCGTTAAATCCTGTTGGAGTTGTCGCTTGAAGTCTTTTATGTCTTTACTTATATTGGCGATGCCAGTGTTCATAATATCGAGTTTGATGTCCTCCATTTTCTCTGCTGTAGTCACCTCGTTCTTTTGGGCCTCGTGTTCAGCGATTTCTCCTGCATTGTTGAAGAGGGATTCTTTAGTTTTACTCTGCTTTTGTCCGTGTGCCCGGCTTCTTCATGTTTTCATCCCTTGGTTTATTGTTTCATTTATGTCGAGTTGGCCATTTATCGAAGATTTTAAATCCGACTAGGGAGAGCTCTCTGTTTAAGCGTTATGTCTCTCCGCTATCTTCCTGGAAGTCCCGGGAAGTACCATTTTTATGTGGTCTTTGGTATGATGCGGCCAGAGCTTGAACCCGCGACCTCCCAGCTGTGGGGCGGATGCTCTACCACTAGTGGTAACTAGGCCTAAAAAAAAACTAGTGTGTGATCATCGTATAATTAAAAGGACGGGCGATTATATGATGACTATTACAACTCCATTAAAATAACAGGAAAAACCCAGCAGATGCTGTTTCCTTATGAGCTCTGGAGCTGCGCAATTTCAAAACACACCACTGAAATATCATTAAACAATGCGCTTCTGATGATAGACCTCCTTTTTTCCTGATCAAAAGCAGATTCTCATGGAATGCACTATATTAATAATTCGTATTAGATTGTGTGCCGCCACACCTTTGTGAAATAATCCCCCTCCTCCCAGTGCATAGCAAGCGCACTGTCTACTGGTAATTTGATGGCGTAACGCAAAGTGTAAATAAAAAAAAAAAACCAAAAAAAAAACCAGACGATGCGCTGACAGAAACAAACAAAAACACTTGCATACGGCAGAAAGTCTGGCGAAAAGTGTGCAGGTGATTGTCCTAATGGGGCCTTAAGTCTCCCAGCTGGCATGGAAATACCTTGGAGTCTCATCTGAAGAGCTGGAGGAGGTGACTGGGGAAAGGGAAGTCTGGGCTTTTCTGCTTGGACTGCTGCCTCCACAACCTGGATTCCTTGAAAAGTGATGGATGGATGGATGGATGGATGGATGGACAGACATTTTTCTCATAAATTACAGATTTTTTTTCAGTTACATATTTGAGAAAATGTTGCTAAATTTGTAACATTTTATAATAAATTTATTTTTAAAAATTCATGTAAATTTTCAACCTTTTCCTCCATAAATTTGCAACTTTTTTCTTGTAAACTTGTGACTTTTATCCTCAGCATTTTTAAGAGTAAATTTGCAGTTTGTGAGGCTTTTCTCTCAGATGTCTTAAACAAAAACAAATGAATTTAACACTTTGATTACGATGATATTGGTCTACAATAATACATTATTATTATTTCGGCTGCTCCCTTTAGGGGTCGCCACAGCGGATCATCTGCCTCCATCTCACCTTGTCCCTTGCATCTTCCTCTGTAACACCAACCCTCTCCATGTCCACCTTCACTACATCCATGTATCTTCTCTGTGGTCTTCCTCTTTTCCTCCTGCCTGGCAGTTCCATCTTCAGCATCCTTTATCCAGTATCTCCACTATCCCTCCTCTGCACATGTCCAAACCACCTCAGCCTTGCCTCTCTTGCTTTGTCTCCAAACTACTCAAACTGAGCTGTCCCTCTGATATACTCATTTCTAACCCTGTTCCTCGTAGTCACTCTGTGAGAATCTTAGCATCTTCAACTCTGCCATCTCCAGCTCCACCTCCTGTCTTTTTATCAGTGCCACTGTGTCCAAACCATACGTCATAGCAGGTCTCACTACCGTCTTGTAAATCTTCCCTTTCACTCTTGCTGCTATCCTTCTGTGACAAATCACTCTGACAGTCGTCTCCACCCACTCCACCCTGCCTGCACTATCTTCTTCACCTCTCTTGTGCATTTTCCATTGCTTTGGTTGGTTGACCCCAGGTATTTAAATTCATCTACTTTCACTATCTCTACTCCTTCCATCTTCACCATTATACCCGCCTCCCTTCCTCTCATGTACTGTATTCTGTCTTGCTTCTACTGACTTTCATTCGTCTTCTCTCCAGAGCATACATCCACCTCTCCAGGTTCTCTTTCACCTGCTCCCTACTCTCACTACAGATCACAATGTTGTCTGCAAACATCTTGGTCCACGGAGACTCCTACTTGACCTCATCTGTCAGCCTGTCCATCACCATGGCAAACAAGAAAAGGCTCAGAGCCAATTCCTGATGTAACCCCAACCCCACCTTGAATCCATCAGTCACTCCTACAGCGCACCTCACCACCATCTCGCTGTCATCATACATGTCCTGCACCACCCTCACATATTTCTCTGCCACTCCTGACTTCCTTATACAGTACCATGGGGTAGCACGGTGGTGCAGTAGTTAGCACTGTTGCCTAACAGCTAGACGGTTCCAGGTTCGAATCCCCAGGCTGGCAGGGGTAGGAACCTTTCTGTGTGGAGTTTGCATGTTCTCCCTGTGCTGCGTGGGTTTAGTCCGGGGGCTCCGGTTTCCTCCCACAATCCAAAGACATGCATGTTAGGTTAATTGGTTGTTCTAAATTGTCCCTAGATATCAGTCTCCTATAGGCCCTTAGAAGAGAGGGGTTAGTACTAGTGAAGCACTTTGAGTGGTCTTTGAGACTAGAAAAAGCGCTATATAAGTACAGGTCCTTATCCCTTACCACATTTCCTTTCTTGGCGCCTCACCATATGCTTTCTCTAGATCCACAAAGACACAGTGCAACTCCTTCTGACCTTCTCCATCAGTACTCTTGGAACAAACATTACATCTGTACTACTCTTTCTTGGCATGAAACTGTACTGCTGCTCATTGATTGTCACCTCTCCTCTTAACCTGGCTTCAACAACTCTTTCCCATATCTTCATAGTGTGGCTAATCAGCTTTATGCCTCTGTACTCACTACAGCTCTGAGCATCATCTTTGTTCTTGAAAATTGATACCAAAATACTTCTTCTCCACTCCTGAGGCATCCTCTCACTCTCCAAGCTTGTGTTAAACAATCTGGTTAAAAAGTCCACTGCCATCTCTCCTAAACATCTCCATACCTCCACAGGTATATGTCATCTGGACCAATGGCCTTTCCATTCTTCATCCTTTTCAAAGCTGCCCTCACTTCCGTCTTGCTAATCCTCAGGACTTCCTTGTTTACCATCTTTCCTTCATCTATTCTCCTCTGTCTCTTATTTTCTTCATTCATCAGCTCCTCAAAAAACTCCTTCCACCTTCTCAATACACTCTTGTCACTTGTTAGTACATTACCATTTCTGTCCTTAATCAGCCTAACCTGCTGTACATCCTTTCCAGCTCGATCGCTCTGTCTAGCCAATTGATAAAACTCCTTTTCTCCTTCCTTAGTGTCCAGCCTCTCATACAACTCACTTACAGTGGGGCAAAAAAGTATTTAGTCAGCCACCAATTGTGCAAGTTCTCCCACTTAAAAGATGAGAGAGGTCTCCAATTTTCATCATAGGTATACCTCAACTATGAGAGACAAAATGAGGAAAAAAAAAAATCCAGAAAATCACATTGAAAGATTTTTAATGAATTAATTGGTAAATTCCTCGGTAAAATAAGTATTTGGTCACCTACAAACAAGCAAGATTTCTGGCTCTCACAGACCTGTAACTTCTTCTTTGAGAGGTTCCTCTGCCCTCCACTCGTTACCTGTATTAATGGCACCTGTTTGAACTCTTTATCAGTATAAAAGACACCTGTCCACAACCTCAAACAGTCAGACTCCAAACTCCACTATGGCTAAGACCAAAGAGCTGTCAAAAGACACCAGAAACAAAATTGTAGACCTGCACCAGGCTGGGAAGACTGAATCTGCGTAAGCAGCTTGGTGTGAAGAAATCAACTGTGGGAGCAATTATTAGAAAATGGAAGACATACAAGACCACTGATAATCTCCCTTGATCTGGGGCTCCACGCAAGATCTCACCCCGTGTGGTCAAAATGATCACGAGAACGGTGAGCAAAAATCCCAGAACCACACAGGGGGACCTAGTGAATGACCTGCAGAGAGCTGGAACCAAAGTAACAAAAGCTACCATCAGTAACGCACTACGCCGCCAGGGACTCAAATCCTGCAGTGCCAGACGTGTCCCCCTGCTTAAGCCAGTACATGTCCAGGCCCGTCTGAAGTTTGCTAGAGAGCATTTGGATGATCCAGAAGAGGATTGGGAGAATGTCATATGGTCAGATGAAACCAAAATAGAACTTTATTGTAAAAACTCAACTTGTCGTGTTTGGAGGAGAAAGAACACCATACCTACTGTGGAAGCATGGGGGTGGAAACATCATGCTTTGGGGCTGTTTTTCTGCAAAGGGACCAGGACGACTGATCCGTGTAAAGGAAAGAATGAATGGGGCCATGTATCGTGAGATTTTGAGTGAAAACCTCCTTCCATCAGCAAGGGCATTGAAGATGAAACGTGGCTGGGTCTTTCAGCATGACAATGATCCCAAACACACCGCCTGGGAAACGAAGGAGTGGCTTCGTAAGAAGCATTTCAAGGTCCTTGACTGACCTAGCCAGTCTCCAGATCTCAACCCCATAGAAAATCTTTGGAGGGAGTTGAAAGGTCCGTGTTGCCCAGCGACAGCCCCAAAGCATCACTGCTCTAGAGGAGATCTGCATGGAGGAATGGGCCAAAATACCAGCAACAGTGTGTGAAAACCTTGTGAAGACTTACAGAAAACGTTTGACCTCTGTCATTGCCAACAAAGGGTATATAACAAAGTATTGGGATGAACTTTTGTTATTGACCAAATACTTATTTTACCGAGGAATTTACCAATTAATTAATTAAAAATCCTTCAATGTGATTTTCTGGATTTTTTTTTTCTCATTTTGTCTCTCATAGTTGAGGTATACCTATGATGAAAATTGGAGACCTCTGTCATCTTTTAAGTGGGAGAACTTGCACAATTGGTGGCTGACTAAATACTTTTTTGCTCCACTGTATGTCTTTTCATTTGCCTTTGCCACCTCGCTCTTTGCCATGTGCCTAGATTCCAAATAGAATAGAATAGGCTTTATTGTCATTGTACAGTTGTACAGCACCCTTCACGTGGTGCCTCGGTGCCGAGCAATGTCTCCTTTATATTATATGTGTGTAAGAGAAGTAGGGGGTGATGTATGTGCCTGTGTGTGTTGTGTTTGTGGGTATGTTTATGGGAGGGTTGGAAGGGGTGGGGCTGTATCATGTAAAATATATAATTAAATGTGTCTATTGTTTTTATCTGTGTAAAGCACTTTGCGCAGCATCTAATGTTTTAAAAGTGCTATACAAATAAAGTTTGATTGATTGATGGAGCACAACAAAATTGTGGGTGCTCCACCAGGCTATTGCGGAATAAAGTAAGTGAGAAGAATTTGAAATAAAACAGTTGGAGAGCACACGATTAACCATATGACTGAAATAAAAGTAAAAATAATAGATAGCCTATAGGTGTATAGATATGGTAGTGGCTTCACGGATGGAACTATGTACATAAAAGTGCGGAGTGCAGAGCACATAATTGAGTAATATAGCCCAAGGATTATGAAAAATATGTACAGTAGTGATTTCACAGATGGGTCAATGTACATGAAAGTGAGGAGTGCAAAGACAGGCGAGCTATAGTGATAATTTAAAGGTCCTCAGTTTTGTCCAAATACTCCCGTCTACTTCATCTCCCTGACTGTTCCTCTTTTTGTTTGCTCACCTCTTCCTTTAAATACTTTCCCAGGTTTCCTCTGGTAACATTTCTCAGTGGCGGCCCGCCCTGCCCAAAATTTTACCACCACGCCAAGGAGATATGAATTTATTAAGAAAAATATATGAAGCAATGACTTTACGCAAGCGCGCACACGAACAACACGCGTGGCCGTCATCCGCGTGGAGCTTAGAAGGGCCCCGCCCACGCGAGTTTTCCAGTCAGTCAGCAGGCAGTGTCTTGCTAAGCTCGACTGTCCGACAGAAACATGAGTTTGTTAAAGTACTGTCAACGCGGAAAAAAATCAGAAGAGGTATGTAAGCACTGGAGGTGTTTATCATGGTTTTAACCCACTGGAAACGGGAGCAATAATGGAAGAGTCGCTTAGCTAAGGGATGTGGTTAGAATTCATATGCAGATATGAAGGGAAAGGCAAGGGGGACTGATGAATTGCTGAGGATATATTTCACCAGCCACTACAATATTAAGTTATATTCTGTAGGAATTGCAGGAATGAAGAGACTGGCAATTTCTCTCTTTTCTTACACGAGCAGGCGTGCCGTTTTTATTCTCCAGCGGCAGTGACAAAAAGCAACAGATAAAAACGCTAGCTCTCTTTTCACTCTAAACTGAGGTCCTTCAGCGGCTGCCTAGAGAGGTGCCTGATGAGAAAGCCTGAGAGCACAACTATAACTGCCTAAACAGATCATTCTGTACATGAACACATATTGTGGTGAATTATGTCTTTAGAGTCCACTACAGTTCCCTATTATGTACCTGGCAGGTTAAGATGACCGAAATTCATGAAGTCAGTGACTTTAATCCGTCAGCAGCCTTCAGACAAACTAAACGTGCCAACATTTGATTTCAAAATAAGGGAGGTTTTTCCTGCTGTCTGGGTGGTGAGGAGATTTCTAAAAAAAAACCCTATAAATATAAAGAAATATTATAACAGAAATAACGGCATCCTTGGTCATTTAAGTTAATTTATTTCATTAAATACAATTTTATTAATATTTTTTCTTTGTAATGAGAGTTATGAGAGTTATTTTTTCTTTGTAATGAGTTTGTTTCAAATTTATCTAAAAAAACTAATTTTATTTTAAAAACACAAAAATTAGTCATAAAATAATCCACAAATTTATAATAAAGTTTCAAATGTACAAGAAAAGGCAATTTTACGAGAGGAAATTACAAATTTTCAACTTTAGATAGATTTACAGAGAAAAGTAGAAAACTATAAGAAAATTGTTATAATTTTTTGAGAAAAACCTCAAACCTTCAAGACTGAAGTCATTACTCAACCAAAAATTTCTAGTTGAATTAAGAGTACAAAGAGCGCCCACTTAAAAATTTGTCTATTTTTAACTATTAATTTCAAAGCACTGCTTTTACATGAGTAGAATTTCTGGTTAATTATAATTAATTTAAGTATGCATGAGTACATTACTATTATGAATGTTTTTTTCTTTTCCCTACTCTCTCAATGGAAAAAAGAAACACTAGAATAAAAATACAAAAAATACACATATTTTTGTCATTTATGTAAACATGGGCAGCACGGTGGTGCAGTGGTTAGTACTGTTGCCTAACAGCTAGAAGGTTCCAGGTTCGAATCCCCAGGCTGGCAGGGGTAGGAACCTTTCTGTGTGGAGTTTGCATGTTCTCCCTGTGCTGCGTGGGTTTACTCCGGGAGCTTCGGTTTCCTCCCACAATCCAAAGACATGCATGTTAGGTTAATTGGTTGTTCTAAATTGTCCCTATCTGTCTCCTATAGGCCCTTAGAATAGATTGTTAGTACTAGTGAAGCGCTTTGAGTGGTCTTTGTAACTAGAAAAAGCGCTACATAAGTACAGGTCCTCCCTCCCGAAACCATGACAAAAAAATCCTGCAGGACAAAACATGACACTTGATATTTTCTAACCTGTTTGTATACCATCATAGACAGAGAACCTGAATTAGATAGAGCTCAGATAGGGCAAGATTAGACAGAAGAGAGGAGCCAAGGAGAGGAAAGTGTTCAGGCAGAGGAAGGAGAGAAGGATAGCACCACTTAAAAAGTCTAAACACACGATGTCTGGGTGGGACCCAGCAACTATCATGCAGAAATCATAGGAACATCATAGGCCGTCCTACTGCTTGTTACTGTTCTGTGTTATGTTGCTTACCTGTGTCTTTGTGTATTGTTTTAGTGAGTCCTGCGGTGTGTATGACGTCATATAGACATCCTTTTGAGATCATAGGAACAGCAGCCTTACGGTTTCTCAGACGTCATATAGAGTACGGTTTATGTGATGTCATATAGCCACCAAGTAGACGGTCCTATGATCGCCCACATCAAAAGAACATCGTAGGACATCAGGCAGACATCATAGGTTGTCCTATGATGTCCTATGATTGTGACAGACAGACACAGATTTCTTGAATTTTATTATTATTATATTAGATGTTGGTATTATTGGCATTATAAACTATCGTATTATTTCTATTGCATAATTTAATTATAAGATGCATTATACAGTATATTATGGTATTGTATAATGAATGTAATTATGGGATGGATAATGACTAGAATGACATAATTTATTGGGTATGGAGAAGGGGTGGGACTATATAAGCGTTGGCTTCTTCCCACTCCTTTTGAACAAGGCATTTTTTATGTTTATTTTTTTGGCTTTGGTTCCTTGTTTTTAATTTTTTTTTTTTTGTCTTGATGTTCAAATAAATCAATCAATAAAAAATAAGACTGCTGTGAGAACGTCCGTCAGCTCGGCAGCACATGCTGGCCCGCCCAGGTATGTTGTCTGGTCCTGCTGCCTTGCGGAGGTTGATATTCCTCAGTTCTTTGTTTACCTGGCCTGGCGAGACTCTTAGTGGAGGAGGTGGGGTGCGTGATTGTGTGTCTCTTCTCTGTGCTGTGGTTGGTGGTCTTGAAATGGGTGTAAAAGATGTTGAGATCATCCGGCAGACTGTCTGTAGAGCTAGTGGTGCTGCTGTTGGTCCTCTTGTAGCCTGTGATGTGTTGTAGGCCTTGCCACGTGCGCTGCGAGTCACAACCTTCTTCTCCTCCTCCTCCTCCTCCTCCTCCTCCAGACATCACTCTGTATAATTCAAGAAATCTGTCCTGTACTACCTCTTGGCTGTTGTTATAGCCTTTCTCAGTCCATACTTTGCAGCTTTGTACTCAACCTCACAGCCCGATTTAAATGCACAAGAGCAAGCACGCAGCATCTGATGTACCTGACTGTTGATACAGAGCTTGTGGTTGGGGAGCATCCTGACTTGTATGGTGGGTACGATTGTATCAGTGCACATGCTGATGTACCCAGTCACGTATTCAGCATAATCCTGTATGTTTACAGAAGAGTCCTCTTGGGTGGCTGCAACTTTAAACACATCCCATTCTGTGCAGGCAAAACAGTCTTGTAGGGTGCTCTCAGTCTCTGGGGTCCAACACTTAATTTGCTTAATAACAGGGTTTGTTTGTTTCAGCTTTTGTCTGTAGGCTGGGTACATGAACAGTGAGATGTGGTCTGACTGTCCGAAGTGGGGGCAGGGTGCCGCTGTGTAGGCGCCACGTATGTTGGAATAAACATGATCCAATGTGATTTCTTCGTGGGTGGGAATGTCCACATGCTGGTAATATTTGTGGAGTACAGTGCATAAATTGCACTGGTTAAAGTCACCAGCAACAATAAAAACAGCATCGGGATGTTTCGTCTCCACTGCGCTAATGACATCATGGAGTTTGTTTAGTGCAACTGTGTAGTTGCTCTGTGGACAAATGTATACAGCAGCCAAAAACACAGCGGTAAATTCCCTCAGTAGATAATAGGGATTTTGGGGTTTCCGCCCATGGGACCCAGCCAGGCTCAGCCTGAAGGAGTTGCATGGGCTCACCAGTGGGCTCACCACCTGCAGGAGGGACCGTGGGGGTCCGGTGCTATGTGGATCAGGTGGCGGTCAAAGGCGGAGACCTTGGTGGTCTGATCCCAACCTTCCTAAACTGGCTTTTGGAACATGGAATGTCACCTCTCTGGTGGGGAAGGAGCCTGAGCTGGTGCATGAGGTTGAGAGAAACCGGCTAGATATAGTCGGCTTCACCTCAATACATAGCTCCAGTTCTGGAACCAGTCTCCTGGAGAGGGGCTGGAGCTTGGCCTACTCTGGAGTTGCCCTGTGCGAGCGGCGACGAGCAGGGGTGGGCATTTTTGCATTTCCCCACCTTGCTGCCTCTATATTGGAGTTTTCCCCGGTGGACGGAAGGGTTGTTTCCCTGTGCCTTCGGGTTGGGAAACTGGTCCTGACCATCATTTGTGCCTATACACCAAATGATGGTTCAGAGTATCCACCCTTTTTGGATACTGGGGTGCTGGAGGGTGCTCCTCTTGGAGACTCCATTGTCCTACTGAGGGACTTCAATGTGCACGTGGGCAACAACAGTGAAACCTGGAGGGGGGTGATTGGGAGGAACGGCTTGCCCATCTGAACCCGAGTGGTGTTCAGTTATTGGACTTCTGTGTTAACCACAGTTTGTCCATAACGAACACTATGTTCAAGCATCAGGGTGTCCATATGTGTACCTGGCACCAGGACACCCTAGGTCGCAGGTTGATGATCGATTTTGTTATCGTGTCATCAGACCTGCTACTGTATGTCTTGGACACTCAGGTAAAGAGCGGTGCAGAGCTGTCAACTGATCACCACCTGGTGGTGAGCGGGATCCGATGGCAAGGGAGGACACCATTCAGACCTGGTCGACCCAAACGTATAGTGAGGGTGTGCTGGGAATGTCTGGCTGAGGCCCCTGTCCAGGAGGTCTTCAACTTCCACCTCTGGAAGAACTTCAACCACATTCCAAGAGAGTCTGGAGATGTGGAGTCTGAATGGGCCATGTTGAAGCGGCTGCCCAGAGCTGCGGCCGCAAGGTTGTCGGGGCATCTCGTGGTGGCGACCCGCGAACCAAGTGGTGGACACCAGTGGTGAGGGGGGCCATTAAGCTGAAGAAGGAGTCCTGTTAGGCTTGGTTGGCTTGTGGGACTCCCAAGCGGAGTGCAGCTCGGATGGTTGCTGAAGCAAAATCTTGGGTATGGGAGGAGTTCGGTGAGGCCGTGGAACAAGACGTTCGGTCAGCCTTGAAGAGATTCTGGCAAACTGTCCGGCGGATCAGGAGGGGGAAGCAGCTCCCTGTCCACACTGTATGGTGCGGATGGGGCACTGCTGACTTCGACTGGGGATATCGTTGGGCGGTGGAAGGAATACTTCGAGGATCTCCTCAATCCCACTGATACACCTTCCACAGAGGAAGCAGGGCTTGTGGATGAGGGGGATGACTCGCCTATCACAGGGGCTGAGGTTGCCAAGGTGGTTAAAAATCTCTTTGGTGGCCGGGCCCTGAGGGTGGACGAGATTCGCCTTGAGTACCTCAAGGCCCTGGATGTTGTAGGGCTGTCATGGTTGACACGCCTCTGCAACATTGCGTGGAGGTCGGGGACAGTGCCTTTGGCATGGCAAACCGGGGTGGTGGTTCCTCTCTTCAAAAAAGGGGACTGAAAGGTGTGCTCCAACTTGAGAGGGATCACACTCCTTAGCCTCCCTGGGAAGGTTTATGCCAAGGTACTGGAGAGGAGAGTCTGACCATTGGTCGAACCTTGGATTCAGGAGGAGCAACGTGGTTTTCGTCCTGGTCGTGGCACATCAGACCAGCACTTTACCCTCTCGAGAATCCTCGAGAGTTCATGGGAGTTTGCCCAGCCAGTTTACATGTGTTTTGTGGACTTGGAGAAGGCATTCCACCGTGTCCCTCGTGGTTTTTTGTGGGGGGTGCTTCGGGAGTATGGGGTATCGGGCTTGTTGTTACGAGCTATTCAGTCTCTGTACGACCGTTGTAAGAGTTTGGTTCGTATTGCAGACTCTCGGTCGGACTCATTCCCAGTGAGAGTTGGACTCTGCCAGGGCTGCCCTTTGTCACCAGTCCTGTTGATAATTTTTATGGACAGGATTTGTAGGTGCAGCCAGGGAACGGAGGGTGTCACGCTTGGTGACCACAGGATCTCATCGCTGTTGTTTGCAGGTGATGTTGTCCTGCTGGCTTCATCCAGCAATGACCTACAGTTCTTAATGGGACGGTTTGCCGCTGAGTGTGAAACAGCTGGAATGAGAATCAGTACCTCCGAGTCCATAGTCCTCAGCCGGGAAAAAGGTGGATTGTCCTCTCCGGGTTGGGGACAAGCTCCTGCCCCAAGTGGAGGAGTTTAAGTATCTTGGGGTCTTATTCACGAGTGAGGGGAGAATGGAGCAAGAGATTGACAGACGGATCGGAACAGCATCTGCAGTGATGCGGACGTTGTACCGGTCTGTTGTGGTGAAGAGGGAGCTAAGCTCTAAGGCAAAGCTGTCAATCTACATTCCTACTCTCACCTATGGTCATGAGCTTTGGGTAATGACCGAAAGAACAAGATTGCTGATACGAGCAGCTGAAATGAGCTTTCTTTGTAAGATTGCTGGACTCACCCTTAGAGATGGGGTGAGGAGCTCAGTCATCCGGGAGAGGCTCAGAGTAGAACCGCTGCTCCTCCACATCGAAAGGAGCCAGTTGAGGTGGTATGGGCATCTGATCAGGATGCCTCCTGGACGCCTCCCGCTTGAGATGTTTTGGGCACGTCCCACTGGGAGGAGACCCCGGGGTAGACCCAGGACTCGCTGGAGAGACTATTGTCTCCCAGCTGGCCTGGGAACGCCTTGGTATCCTCTCTGAAGAGCTGGAGCAGGTGGCTGTGGAGAGGGAAGTCTGGGCTTCTCTGCTTGAACTGCTGCCTCCGCGACCTGAACCTCCAGAAAAGCGGTAGAAGATGGATAGAGGGAGATAGGAGAGATGGCATTTCAGCAGTAAAATCTCCCCGTCGGGTGAGCAGTGCTTGTAGACGGTTTGTACATCTCCGCACCACGAGTGGTTTATAAATGCATGCGCACCCCCACCCTTCGTCTTACCAGAGTCTCCTGTTCTGTCTGTCCGGTGTGTCGAGTGTGTCTGTAGTTGAATAGCACTCTCCAGGACTCTGTCTGAAAGCCAGGTCTCGCAGAAAATTAGGGCACAGCACTCTCTTGTCTCCTGCTGGTCTTCAATCCTTGCTCTTAGTTCGTCTAGCTTATTTTCCAAAGACCAAACATTTGCCATTAAGAGAACTGGGTAGTGGTGGCTGGCTAGGGCAAGCCTTTAGCCTAGCATGTAGCTCTCCTCTCTTGCCTCGCCTTCGGTGCCTTCGGCCACACCTCCGACGTGCTCTCTTGGGGTCAGCCTGCTCATGTGGACTCGGTGCTTCAAGGCCTTCCTGGGGGTGCTGATGGTCACCCATTGGGGGTGCTGATGATCACGATACATTGCAGGTTGGGTGGTATAAAGCCAGTAAACTCTGTGTGGCTGCTTGATTTGGCAATATCCAGTACTGTCTGTCGGTCATATGTTAGCAGTGCATGACCTCCATGCACTGTAGAAAGAACAGCAGCTATGCAAAACAGGAGAAAAGTCAGCATTCAGGAGCAGAACAAGCAAAGATGTTTGCCAACGGTGGGCGCCATCTTTACAGTCAGTCACCCTATGTTCCTCTCTCTTTCTGAAGTATGTGTTCACCATAGCCATTTCCATCCTTTTAAAAAAAGTCCACAACCATCTGTCCTTCCACATTTCTCTCCTTAAGACCATACCTACCCAGAACCTCCTCATCACCTGCGTTCCCCTCACCTAAATGCCCATTAAAATCTGCTCCAATCACCACTTTCTCTCCCCTTTGAACACTCTCTACCACTTCATCCAACTTACTCCAGAATTCCTCTTTCTCTTCTACCTGACATCCAACTTGTGGGGCATGTGCATTGACAGCATTCAACAGCACACCTTTGACTTGTAGCTTCAAACTCATGATTCTGTCTGACTTCCTCTTCATCCCCTGAACACTCTTCACATACTCTTCCTTCAAGATTACTCCTACTCCATTTCTCTTCCTATCTATATTTGAACAGTTTAAATCCACCTCCAATGCTCCTAGCCTTGCTTAACCCTTCCGTCTGGTTTCTTGAACACACAGTGTATCTATCTGCCTTTCTTCTCTTCATCATATCGGCCAACTCTCTGCCATTACCAGTCATAGTCCCTACATTTAACGTCCCTACTCTCACCTCCACACTTCTACCTTTCCTTTTTTCTCTTTCCCTTCTAACATGCCTTCCCCCTCTCCTCCTCCTCGGTCTTCAAACAGCAGTAGCCCAATTTCCACCAACACCATGTCGGTTAACAGCACCGGTGACGGTCGTCGTTAACCCGGGCCTCAACCAATCCGGTATGAAAGTCTCATTTGTCATGATCCGCATATTTGATTTGACAAAGGTTTTATTCTGTCACAACCCTCCCTACTTACCTGGGCTTTGGACCGGTACTGGGAGTACACTGACTTGTTCAACCCCTTGTGGCTGGGTTACAAATCACATATAGAAATGGTAATAAATCAGATATATCCTGAACCAGAAGAAAAATGCAATGATTTCAAATGTGATGAGAAAATATTTCATTCACACTCATTTTAAACCTGTGAAATTGGGTTACTCCAAGACCTACAGCCAAATGTGTCTGAGGAAAAACCACACTTTTTTTCTTTAAGCATTTATTCAGAATTAAAACTATCCTGCAGTAGTTCTACTCAAGAAAATACAATTTTGTGAAAGTCACAGTATAGAGTATGTGCTTGAGTAAATGTGACGAGGTACTACCACCTCTGCTGTCAGATAATGCATTACTTCTGTCAGAAAACTGCTGCAGTTGCAACATCTACGGAGTTTACTTATTTCTTTCGATGAGTGTGTTACCAAAAATTAAGTGGAGAGAAGGGGGGTGCGGGTAATATCTTTGTCCAGTACATTTTTTTGGAGTTCTGTGGGGATATGAGTTTTTTGTTTGTGTTTTTATTTTTGTGTTCCATTGCAAACAAAATAAATAAAGATGAGAATAGTATATTTATAACTGCAAAATTTTTTGGGAGAAATGGTGTGTTATTTGACAGAAATAAAAGGATGCCAGTATTTCTGGCATGAGTGTACATAGCTACCAGAATGTTGTCGAAGTGCTAGATGGTGAGCTTGCCACATTGCTTTACCTACTAATGTGATCCTGTCCGTATTTGATGCCCACCAATTGGCATAGAAGCAGTTTTAGAAACTCTTGATGATGGTACATTTTAACTTGTCCATGCTGACACTTTCTTAGAAGGAACCCAAACTTAAATCAGGTGTTTTAGCACTTTGTTAATTACATGGTGGGGGTGTTTTGTAACAAATGTAAATATGGTTGCTCCCACATACTAGGTTTACCAAATCTGCTGCCTACTCCTCTTCCCCTACAGTTACTCTGGAAACGGTGGGGGTGCCGGTCTGGGCGTTCGGCCCCCCTCAGACTTTACTCAGGCTGCGGCTGCCGCTGTTGCTGCCGCTGCTGCCACAGCAACTGCCACTGCTACGGCAACTGTTGCAGCAATACAAGAAAAGCAGAACCAGGAGCTGAGCTACGGCCAGGTAAATATCTCTGAGAGGGAGCCGTGGTACTCTTCTAGTGAGAAAAGTGAGCCTGTTTGTGATTTATGAAAGTGAGCTGAATATTTTAGAACATCAGTGAAGCATTACCTCACATTTGGAGAAATTAGTGGACTTTTTTTTACCAGCTCCATCTCAAATACAACTTGTAAAATAAGGTTCTGGGCACTCTGACCTTTTAGTTGAGCTGCTTATTAGTATAACGGTAACACCCAAGGCTGCTTCCTCTGTCAGCAAGACCTTTGGTTGATGTAATGCTGGTTTCGATCCATAAATTTCCCATCTGTAGCTCAAAAGCAGAAGTGAATAAAGTAGCCAGCAATTGCACTCAAGTAAAAATAGCATTATGTTATGATATTAATTGTATTTATTCAATGAAGTATCCACTAAAAATGTTACCCAAGTAGATAACGACAGTTACCAATTTGGAAGATTCTTTTAAATTGGTTGTCTTCTAAAACATTTAGGACCTTTTCCTCATGAATGTCCTTGAATATCCTTTTTTAAAATTTTTCTCTACTTTATGGTTTTCACCATGCAAATTCACAAATTTTTACTCTTATGTTTACATTTTTTTAAATAATTATTTTCCTCAAATTTATGACTTGTACATTTAAGACTTTATTCTTATAAATTTGTGATGTTTTTCATACATATTCAATTTTTTTTTTAAACTTCAAAAATTTGTGCCTGTTTTTTTTTTTTTCAACATTTTGACTTTTATCATGTTAATTTTCAGATTTTTACTTGTAAATTTTCATTTTTTTTTTTGTGTGTCATGAATTTGTTATTCTGTATTCTTAACACTTGGATTTGGCTTTGGTCCCTGCTGAAGTATCGCATTGAAAGAGCATATGTTATGGCCTTTACTTATTATTGTAGTGTCTTGGTTCCAGTGGGGATTCTCATAGGTTTAACAAGCAGAAAAGCTTTAGGTTGATTCACAACAACTATTTCAGGGTGTTTGTGTGTCTGGCTTCGCAGCAGTTGTAAGGGTGTAAATCAGAAGCAGCTGCTGTTTTCAGATCCCTGACACATGTTTTTGATTAAAAACAGTAATGTCACATTTACCAGACTGTTCAAAAAACTACTTGTCTACATCTTGAGTCACTGCAACAGCCTGATAACGTTTGGATCTTTTAAAAATGAGTTTTCATCAACAATGAAAAGCCAATACAAACAGTAGGATATCGTGCACCTTGAAGTGTTTTTTTCCCCCCATCCGACATCATATGAATGAAGAAAACGCCTTCTAAAATATCCTGGTCTGTATTTACAATGATGTGATCAGAAGTTTAATCAGCTAAAAGAGGATCATCATAAGTGATTTTAAATCATAACTGATTTTAAATTCTGAAAATCTCTCCAAAACCTCTGGTCAGAATTAAATTATGGTATACAATAGTGCTGGTGTTTTTGATTGTCTTTCTATATAAGGCTGCATCTGTTGTGTGTTTTTTTTTTTTTAAAAAAAAGTGTTTTACAGATACCATTAAGGGCCCCTTTTTTTACTTAATCCTAACTATAAACACATTAGACTTAAAGTGCTGATGACACGTTCTTGACTTCCTCTAATTTTTCAACACGTAATACAATATGACAAAATAGGTGGGTCTGTGCAAGTCAAACAGGCTTTTTTTTCACGCAAATATTTGATGTTTTCATAAGCACCACGTCACCAATTACTTCAGTGGCTGTAAAACCCCGCTGCCATGTAGTCACGTCATCGGGAGAACACAGCGCTTGGCTGCTCATTGTACACACAGGATGGAAGCGGTTGAAAACATTCACGATGGTTCCAGCACATGTAGTCTGGATTTGGTTTGTGTTGTCCAATCTTCAGACAATTATAGTTCCGAAGAATGGGATGGTAATGAAGAATCTGGGGGCATCAGACCTTATAGGTTTGAGCCGTGCCAAGCGGGCATTGTGCCAAGCAGGCATTGTGCCAAGCGAGTCACACTCACAGAGTGACGGTGGAGAGGCACGCATGCCCGCTGCAGCAGCAGCGACAAACACACGGCAGGGGAACACCAGTGTTATTCTTTTGTTACAGATATTGCAACAAATTATTTGTTCATAAATATAATTTATTTAAACCCGATTTTTCAATAAAATCATAGCAGTGTATTCTCTGTGGCTCAGGCATCGGGTTTATTATGGATTATATTTTGAGTTCTTGTTGTTTTTGTTTTGTACATGTGTTTTATGTGCCTTTTGAGCCACTTTCAGGTGGGCACTGTCCAAGATTCGCCAGTCTGAACACACGCGCCCTCTCTCTTTGACAGTCTGCTGTTCATGGTTTGTGTGCATCATCTGCTGTGTTGTCAGCCAGTCAGTGTTGCCAACACTATCACGACGTGTTGGCCGCTCCACACAGCCGTGGTTCTGTTGCGCCCCTTGAAGCAATGTCGGCCCTGGGGCGCAACCATTGGTTAACACGTCTCCTTTCCATGTTAGCTGGGCAATGTCGGCCCCGAACGCCAACTGTGGGTGTTTGTGTTTATTTTTGTGGGTCTTCACCTTTTTGGGAACTGTTGTCATCATTCTTATGTTCAATACATGTTCTGTGTTGAATTCTGCGCATAAATCCATTCATCATGACCCTCTGTGTGCTCTTACGCAGGGCAGGGAGAGGGAGGATGAAATAACGAGGATTTGCGTGCAGGGTTCATTACAGCACATTTAATACAGAAAGACAGACAGCTCCTTGAAAGGTGAAGACGTACAAGAAACACAGACACACTTGCTGATGGCATTCGGGGGCAGACATCGCCCAGTGAACAAATGAGAGGAGACGTGTTTGCCACAGGTGCGCCCCAGAGGACATCGCTTCAAGGATACACGAGAACCATGGCGAACATGGAGTGACTAGCGCGTCGTGAGAGTGCTGAAAATACTGGCAGACAAACAGCACAGATAACAATACTATGGACCATCAGTGCATGACTGGCAAACAGCCGCGAAGTACACGCACTGCTGGTGATGGTGTGATGAGAAGCACCTGGGCGAGGACTGGGAAACATGATCAGCAGAAGTTTGAATCAGCTGATGATAATGAGAGAGGGGACGTGGCCGGACCGGCGAGATGTCAGCATGCTATCACAGAAAGTAGGTCAAAGCTGCATGTAAATCCATTAATTCTTCCCCTCCTCGTGCACTCCTCCTGCATAAAAGCACACGAGGAGCGGAGGAGGCTTATAACAGTTGGAGCTGAAGCGTGTGATGTGGTCTTTCATGGCTTGCTGTTTATCTAAGCCTGCGACACAACGCGAAGGCATAGCCATAAAATTAAAACAAGAAACCAGAGAAACTGTGAGCTACAAAGCTGCTGTCATTCCAGTCAACAACACCGGAGTCCATTCTCCCGCTTAAGTCATGGGGGTGCCGCCCTTAATTCGGTGGGCACCACCACAGTCCAGTCAGCAGCTGCAGTTTTTTGATGATAACTGGTTTATGCAGGTGCTGATGTAAATATTATATATTGGGTTTACACAACATGCTAAAAAATGTCAAACGTGTCATCAGCACTTTAAAGTTTAATTGCGGAGCTCATAGTTCTGTGAGAAATACAGAAATACAAGCTCCGTATTTGTATTTCTCTGTGAGAAATAAATGCTCCTTGGTGTGTGGATTGACTGAAATCTATTGTAAGTCGGGGCTCTATCATGCCGTAGGTCTTTATCTCTGTGCACAGACATGCAAAATCAGCGCCATGGAAACCTCTCCATTCTGGAGACTGGTTTCAAATCTCTACACTTTCACACCTCCACATTCCCAGCATAGTATACATGGACAACTAAACTGTAGACAAACTTTCATGGTTTTGGGTAAAAATGTGTGCACAGCCCCTAAATTTAGCTCAGGTGGCGAATGTTAGCCAGCTATTGTAAATAAAGCCTTTGGCTAACCGCCCACCTACATGACAAGACAGCTATGATGGACAGTCATAGAGCAGCAGGTGGGTATTAAGGATGGTGCTGGGCTAGGTTTACTGTGTTAATGGTGTCCTGTGGTAAAGCCAGAAGAGTCAAAATGGCTCCTCAGAGAGAAAAACAATATCAATGCTATGTGGGGTTTTTTTTGTTTTATTTTTTTGGTGAACATTTTGATGTTTTGGGGGGATAATCATGTGACCAATAGACACACCTACAAAAACATAATTTTTCAGTCGTTGACCCCTTCTTTCCCAGCTGTATGTGTCCATGCACTGTCCCCTTATGCCTGTGGACACTTACTAAATGCCTTATTAAATTCAGTATGACATCACAGTGATTTGTAATGGTGAATAATCAAGCAGCAATCAGCTGCCTATAACTAATGTAGACAGGCCATTTAATTCAGACGTTTTTCCATTTATTTTAACCCTGAAATATGTTTTTGGGCTTTACGTGTTTTTTGTTTGGTTTTTTTTGACAAAGTTTGCTCAAAATGGCCCTTTCTAGGTAAAGAATGCCATCCCCAGTGTAGGTGAATACCTGTGCACTATTTAACCGTTGAAGTGTGAAACCTGACAGCAATGGAGATCAGTTTAAAAAATTGAATTGTTCCTAAATATTTGGACTCCCAAAGCTGGTATTTGTTACAATTGTACCTTCATTGTTGCTCTTGGATACATTCAGATGTACATAGATGGTTCTACTTTCATATTGATGTAAAAAACACTTATTTTTAAACCAACCACTGAGTTTCCTCCTGCATTTACTGTGTATGTATTACTATATATACCAACAGCTTACAGCCCAGTTTGGCCCATGAAGTCCTCAGGAACAAAATGTACTTCAAAAACCTTTGGGGAGGCAGCTTTAAGCTTCTATGCCCTGAGTTACTGGAGCAGTCCAGGCAGTAGAAAAGACCACTGAGCTTTGTTTTCCTCAGCTTTTTTGCTTTCCTTTCCCTCCCAGATGGGTGGAGCATCCTCTTACAGCACCCAGTTCCTGTCTCATTCTGGGCCACGAGGTCCTCCGGGGATGAATCCCGGTGGGATGGTCCCTTCCAGGCCAGGGCCCCCACCTTCCACTGGGGGGTTGTATCCTTCTCACCCCCAGACACAGAGGATGCCCCAGCATGGAGGCTATCCAGGTGGACAACAAGGCCTCAAGCGGCCTTTCCATTCTGAGGTCAGTTACGCTGCTGATGTCTGCACAGATGTTTAACATCCATTTGCATGTGTATAATTTATTTAAAGGTTGTCTATTTTTATATATTATTGCAAAAAGTGACCAGTGATTGTAGTTAAATGAGGTAAGTCACTACTTTGGGACTTGCTCACAACTATAGGGGCATGCCCAACAGCTGCTCTGTGGTACGGATGGGTTTACATGGGGGAGATTTTAGAAATCAAGTGAGGGGAGTAAGAAATAAAGGCCAAGCTCTAATAAAAGCCTGTGTCAAATAAAGGCTGGATAACTTTACTAATGGAGGAAAATGGACAAGCTAGTCTCTGTGTGAGGAAATTACAATAAACTCTGTTCCATCAATATTTTCAACGACTGATATGGTGTCCACTTCAGATTTTAAGACTTTAGCATAGTGTGCCGTGCAATTCTGTAAGATAGAAGTCGATGGCACAAAGTAGAGAACAATTTTAAAAATCTGATGTATTTACAGAAATAAATCCAAAACCTTCATTTGAAATATTAAGGTTTTCCATTGATATTTTGGTCTGATTTCTTTTGTCGTCATTAGGGTTTTCCAGGGCACCAGTATGGCTCTACAGGGATGTCAGGGTACCCCAACCAGCCTCTCCAGTACCCTGCTGGTCCACAGCAGAGATGCCCCCCCTCACCTTCTTACCCTTCTGGTCGCATGCCTCACATGGGACAGTACCCTTCTGGATCACACAACCCAGGACAGTTCCCCTCTGGAGCTGGGCAGCCCAATCCTCCTCAGTATTACAAGGTGACCTGCTGATTTATCGGTCTGTCTATAAATGCAAAGAAGCCTCTGTCTGTGTGTGTTCCTTACAGATCTCTTGAACCGTTAGTCAGAGTGGCCTAAGAGATTTTATACTTGTTTTGCTGAAGTTATGAGGGTGTGCATCCCTGAGTATGGAATTGTTCAGACAAAATATGTAATTATTATCATTAAAAGTTGGCTCTGTCTCCTCCTGTCCAGGCTTCTACAAGTGTGGGTGGGGTTTTGAGTTGAGTCGGTACTGACTTGATAAAACTCTGCATCATGACCAAAATGACAAGGAAATGAAAAGTTGACCTGAATAAGATGACAGTGAAGATTTAATGCTTAAAAATTATAATGTAATGTTGCCATGATTGTGTAGGGTCTTAACCCTTGTGCTACCGCTGGACCGCGCGTCCCTGCTAGCACTCCCCCAGTTTTCTCGCGCGCCTATCTAAAAATTTAAAGGTCAAGAATGCACCATGATTGTGGAGTGGAATGGCCAGATCAATTGTATATCATATGCGGCCACATGAGCATGGTTTGACTAAACAACAACTGGGCCCAACGGCACACAAAAACACCCACATTTTAAAATTTTAAAAAGCTTTTAATAACAAAGTACTCCTTAATTTTAAAAGGATGGGTCTCAAATATTTGGAAGTGTGCTGTTATAGTATTGCATGAGTTTATTGGTGGTACACAGAAGAGCTTCAGTATTATACTGAAGTCCGTCAAAGAACAGGGATATAAACTAAAATATTTATAATGATGAATGAGCAACTCCCTTTCCCCAAAGTGCAAGATGCAACACTATTATTAATATGTCATAAAAGATTATATTTATAATTTCTTAGATAGTAATTGACATAGGCGTTGTTAAATTCCCTGCATAAATCTTTTAATTGGGTATTTTGTTTTCTGACTGTAAGTGTTCACATATGGATAAATGAAGTGTGACACACATGCCTGCTGTAACATTTACGTACATAGCATCACCCTACATTTGGGCATGTAAAGACGAATTGGGGTACCTGTTTTAGACAGGAATACTTGCTTTCTACGGGCAATGCGCTAGTTTACAATTGATGTCGAAATCTTTGAGTAGTGAAGTGACAAAAACCTATTTCATCCACCACTGAGCCACTCCTTATTGTCCAGATGGATAATCAGTATTTTTCTCTTTTCCTTTCCAGTCGGAGCCTTTCAATGGTCAGGGCAGCATGCCGTCTGGAGGACCAGGAGGATACAATGCCTTCACACAGGCTGCAGTGAACGGGGTAAGCTGGGTTTATTCTCGCACAGCCAAATCTAGTTTTATGTTGAATTAAGTGTTTGAACATGAACCTTGTCCCTTTTGAACATTTCATACTTGGACAGTTGACATTCTCTTGTTTGTCTTCGTCATTGTTCCTCAGCCAGCTCGTGGTGGGGTGATGCCCGGGTATCCCAGCTCGCCCATGGGAGGGAATCCCACCCCTCCTATGACGCCTGGGACCTCCATACCTCCCTACCTGTCACCAAGCCAGGATACCAAACCCCCCTACCTTCCACCAGACACCAAACCGCAACCCTCTACAGGTTAGTCAGCTTACACGTCAGGCAACCCTTACAGGCTGAGTACTTCAAACAAGTTAAGCAATATTATACAAGGGAGAGTGTATCACCACAGACATCACCACAGTGCTATGTTCATGATAGTGCACAGCCAAATGCAGTTTATATATTTACAGTAATAACAGACAACAGATTCTGATGGGTTTTTTTTTTAAAAATTGTTCCAGCAAGATAAGTATCACTATGCGAAAACAAGTAGTCCCCAACTGCTAATCTTGATTGTTGCTAACACAAACAGTGAGCATAATATAGAATACAATAGTTTTATTATTATAGCTTTATATACATGGTTTTGCAAAGTCATTTTCTTTAAAAAAAAAAAAAAAAAAAAAAAGTCAGTTTCTTAAAAACATCCATTTAGATACTTTTAAAGAAACCATCTTAGAAAATAACCCATGGTTATTTTTATTATTGCTTTTCTGCTCTTCACACACAATACTTTTAAAACATGCTCAAAAATAATTTGCCAAACCAACTCAAAATTGCAAAACTTCCAACACCTGTAGTCCCTTTGGTGAAGTGGGCTGCTGGCTAGATAGCAACTGATGCTACCACTTTTGTTTACATTCTCTTCTCTGAATCCTTGTTGGCATCTTCAGATGAAGTAAAGAGTCAGAAGCTTGCATTACACTGTAAAGCTTCAGTAGAAATTGTGAGGTTTTAATATAAAGTTTGGGGTAACTCATTTTTGGAGCAGCTAACCATACCTACTAACCAGCTAACCATACCAACTACCAACAGCTAACCAACTGTGAGCATGAACCCAGAGTACAACAACACAATTACCATGTTGTGAATTCTATCGCCTTTCAAACTGCGCCTCACTGCGAAAATTAAGGTTAAAAAATACACTACAATTCTCCCATAATATAAGAAGCCACAAACAGTTGGCGTAATTGATTATTAGAAGACCACTGAAGCATTGTGATACAAATCCAATAAAATGTCCAAGTGGAGTCATCGGGGCATATAAGTCCTGGAATCCCTATTGTCCAATCAAACTGCATTAACCATTATGTAATGCAAGTCAAAGGGTTTTTTAAGTGTACTGAATGGAAACGGATTGCAGATGTGGATTAGGATAACTTTCATAAGGATGTAGATAAAATGGTAAAGGGTGACTATTTTCATGTTCATCTTGTCAAACGATTGAACAAATTCTTCTCAGGGACAGACTAATTATTTTAACAAAGATTTGTTGGCTGTCAAACCATTAACTGTAATAATTCAGTCATTGTTCAGTATATAGTGTTACTATATAGAGAGCAGAGATGATATAGTGAAGTGTGTGACGGTAATGCATCTGTAAGCTGGTTGCCAACCGCCAATCAAATCTAGAAGAAGAAGATAATTAAAATCGTTGCTTAATGCTATCTTTAACCTATTTTTATTTGATTTAACCTTAATTTATACACAGAGTTCCATTGAGAGGCAACCTCTCTTTTACAAGGAGGCCCTGTTCACACTCACACCGTTACACATTCACACCATGAAGCTGCCCAGCACAACCACAGACTGACCTGTGGCCACTGAGCAGCTCCACTGGAGCAGTTGGAGTTGAGGCCCTTGCTCAAGGGCACCACAGTGGGGTTAATGAGATTGGGGCAAACACTGCTATGTCATCTGTCCCACCCAGATCTGATCCTGCCAGTCCAAAGATTGAATCGGCAACCTCCAGTCAACAGTCCACATCCTTAACCATTAGGCCACCACTGCCCATCGAGTGTCTCAAAACTCAGATGGCAACCACTGAAATTAACTCTTCAATCTTTCGTTTTAGTCGTACATCAGTAGTCCATATTACATATTCTAGTTTCTTCCCTGCATCAGACTCCCAACTCCAACACACTGCCTCTTCTTCCCATTCAAGGTAACCCCAGTGATGACCTGCGCCTGACTTTTCCCGTGCGAGATGGTGTTGTCTTGGAGCCTTTCAGGCTGGAGCACAACCTGGCTGTCAGTAACCATGCCTTCCACCTCCGAGAATCTGTCTACAAAACACTCATGATGAGGTAGGAAAAATACTCTTTAGTTGTGGAGGTTTTTTAACCTCTGCCATCCTTTCTTTTCAATAGAAACTTTAACCCCGGTTGCCCATACCCTCCATGGCACTGTATAATGGCAATGGAATTCCTTTCACAAACTGTTCCATTAATCCTGTCAAAGAAAAACAGCTTGGGGCTATTGTAGTTAAAAACTGAAGGCATTGTACCTGACCTGGAGTACATGCATTGGTTCCCTCTTATTCTGATTAGTGTGTATTACAAGATGAAGAAAAAGAACTGTTACAAATACTGGACTTCCACTGAAGCTTACATCACAACATGCACTCCTGAGTGCCTAATCAGCGTTGCTGACCTTTTCTTTTTCCTTCCAGAGTTATTAAAAAGCAGGAGAAGTGGGTAAAACAAATGAATGTTTGAAAACCCCACCCATATTTTCACTGACTGTTGCGCCATCTCCCCCTGCAGACCAGACCTGGAGCTGCAGTTCAAGTGCTACCATCACGAGGACAGACAAATGAACACTAACTGGCCTGCTTCTGTGCAGGTAACTTCCCACAAGTCTTTATTTTGTTAAATATTTCAGATTAAATGTAGGAACGCTTCAAAATGCGGCAAAAGCATAGCATCATTTAGAGGGTTAATAAAGCTGGAAATGTATTTTCTGTAAGTTTTCACATAACTACAGTTACATAGTTTTCACAGCCTTAACTCAAAGCCACCCTGTAGAATTTTTGAGCAACATTCATAAGTATCTGTGTATATATTTTTATAGGCGATGATGGTTTGTGTATGTGTTATGATAACTCATCCTCATTGATTTGGCTCCACCTAGTGTTGGTTAGTGGATGAACAATTGTAGTTGAGGATGTGCAAACCTGTGCTGTGCTCTGTTATGCATTACTTCAGTCAAATGTTGCCAGATATCCCTTTTTTCCACGGTACGTATAAGAGTGAGGGAAAAATAGAGATTGTTGGGGTCACAATACTTTATGGACAAGTTGTAAGCTGAGGACATTTCATTTGTGCGAGAAATTAGTGAAATTGCCTATGAGCCCCTCTATATTTTTGCTCATCTGCTCTTTATTTTTTCCCTTCATTAGGTTAGTGTTAACGCTACACCACTGTCTATTGAAAGAGGTGATAACAAAACTTCCCACAAGCCTTTGTACCTAAAGCAAGTATGCCAGCCAGGAAGGAACACGGTGCAGATCACGGTGACTGCATGCTGCTGTGTAAGTTCCCTTCAGATAACACTGCAGTGTGACATGTTTATAGAAAATATGTATAACATGATGTGGTAAAATTCCCGTGTAAGCCAACCTCTCCGTTTGTCCCCAGTCCCACCTGTTTGTGCTGCAGTTGGTGCACCGGCCGTCTGTCAGGTCAGTCCTGCAGGGTCTGATGAAGAAGAGGCTTCTGCCAGCCGAGCACTGCATCACAAAGAGTGAGTTTACTCGCTCATCACTGCTGCTCTTGACTGTCCTCCTTCCATCATGCTGCTTACTTCACTGTTGCTTGAGTTGATTGGCATGCAGGACAGCAGTTCTGTGGTCACAGGAATTAAGTAAAATAGGGATAATATGTAATTTAGAAAATGAAAGGTCTCTCATTCATAATACTTTTAGAGTATGTTATTCTTATTCTTCAAGTAAAAGTATTTAAAAACACACACAGAAACATAAGCTTATATTGATATGCTCCTATAGCTCACTTTGACAGGCGTGTCGCCCTTTTTGCCCCACCTCGTCTTCTCTTTACATTCTTGTCTCTCGCTGTGTCACTGAACACTGCGCTCAAGATGGAGTGGAGAAAAATCATTAACCGTGCCGAGATCTGCAGCAGAAGAGATGCAGCTTGTTGAAGCAAAATAATTTCTTGCTTACTAAGAGACTTTCCACATTCCCTGTCAGACATGTACAGGCAGATTGTGGTGTAAAATGTGTGCACTTTTAAAACTTGCCATACAAAAGCTATTAAAGCTTTCTTTCTTTGGCATTACTGTTTCTCATCTTAGTTTGCAATACAAATAATACAAAGTCAATACAACTTTTTTAAAATTAATGTTTAATAGTTGTGTGTCCATTGCAAATTAGCTTCTGGGACAAGAGACATTTTGAGATTGTAAAGGAAAAATGTGGCTGGAATGAGATCAAAGGTGCCACATTTGATTTTGATGAGGGCCAACAAGATGTTAATGAATAAAGCCATGGGTCGGACATTCATTTTTATCATCTCACTTTCTAATTGGAAAAATATTGTAGTTTAAAAAAAATAATATATCCTGATTGTATACAGAAACAAGTTTCCAGTTGAAATGAAGGGGGGGGGAGGTGGGCCTGCAAGTTTACAGCAGGGGTTAAAAGTCACAAATTTATAGGGGGGTGCAAATTTACAGAGGGGTTAGTCACAAATAAACAAAACTGGGGGGAAAAGTCAGAAATTTACAAGATGGGGAAAAACTCTCAAATTTAGAAGGGGTCACAAATTTATGAAATGGGGGAAAGTTGGAAATTTACAAGGGGAGGGGTGCTAAATGTACAAAACTCGGGGAGCAGTCACAGATTTGGGTGGTAGGGTCGCAAATTTATGAAACTGGGTGGAAAAAGTCTTAAATTTATAAGATTGGAAAAGTTGCAAATTTATGATAGGGAGGGTAAAAAAAAAAAAGTCCCAAATGTACCTAACTAGGGAAAAATGGTGCAAATTTAAATTTTAAAATGGACTTTGTCAGCAAATCCAAATAAGCTAAAAACCTGTATTCTTTTCTATAAATTCAGTTGGCATCATTGGAACTGCATTGCAGGCAATGAGGCAGCAGTTCTGTGAGAGCTCTAAAGCGCTCATCTGTCCTTTTTCTTTTGGTCTTCTTTCAGTAAAGAGAAATTTCAGCAGCGGCACTATTCCCGGGACCCCCGGCTTAAACGGCGAGGACGGAGTGGAGCAGACTGCAATTAAAGTCTCCCTGAAATGCCCCATCACATTCAGACGAATCCAGCTGCCAGCCAGGGGCCATGACTGCAGACACATACAGGTTTGGTCCTGCTTTAACACACACACACGTACACCTACGTTTAGTCAAGTCACTTCTCTCATGGGGGTGTTTTTATTTATCAGTGTTTTGACCTGGAGTCCTACTTGCAACTTAACTGTGAGAGAGGAACCTGGAGGTGTCCTGTATGCAAGTACGTATTTTGAGAAGACTTTAGCACTTATTGGAATCAAGAGAGCCCAGTTTCACTATTATTTGTCCCCCACCCCTCCCCATCTTATTCTCAGTAAAACCGCTTTGCTTGAAGGGCTGGAGGTGGACCAGTACATGCTGGGGATTCTTGTCTACATTCAGAAGTAAGTGTTTAGGGTCAATTGTTGTGTAGAAGTTTGAAAGATGGCTAATTAGAGGGAAATAAAATGCAAATTTGGTTTATAGTGATATAGTATACTGTCCAAGGGATATTACTATATGTGGTTTTAATTGAAGGTAGAATAGCATCTTGATCTCATTTATACCTACATAATCTTGTTCCAAGACCAGATTCTCAGAGTTAGGGGAAGAAAGACCTGCTGTTGTCTTTCTCATGTGTTCACTCACGTGATTTAAAAAACAAAAAAAAACAAACAAAAACATCTCACTTACTGCTCCTTCTGTGTCCCTCCAGTTCTGATTATGAGGAGATCACCATAGACCCAGTGTGTGGCTGGAGGCCGGTTCCTGTCAAGCCTGACCTCCACATAAAAGAGGAGCCCGATGGTCCGGTCCTGAAACGCTGTCGCACAGTCAGTCCGAGTCACATGGTCCTGCCAAATGTGATGGAAATGATTGCCGCCCTGGGCCCAGCCTCTTCCCCCTACCAGAGTCTGAGTGCTGGAGGCAGGAATACCCCCGACTATAGCCGGCCAGGTAGGAGCAGTTGTATTGATGAAGAATCTATACTGCAGACTGGCACTACTAGTGATTCATGAGGTTGACTTGTGCCAGACCATTGAAACAAACCTACATTAGTGCTGCAGTGACACATCGATGTTATCGAATATGTCAATTGCATAAATACATCAGCTTACTTAAAATACGTCGAAACGTTGCACCATTAAGTTAGTAACCAAAATGGCATCTTCAAGTATCTGGCTGGCATGCAGAAACTGCCTCCGGAAAAGCTTGGAGCAAATCTTCTAAAGTATGGGGATTTTTGAACAGACTGAATAAAATGGTGCACTGCACCCTGTGCAAAAAAGAAATGACCTACCACAGCAGCACAACTGTTATATAGCTAATCGCTACAGAAATACAATTCTAGCTTTGGCATATTGTTCTAGATAGGAAGTGACCCACAGTGATGTGCAGCAAAACAAAGCTGTCCACTTTTGCTTCACAGTTGGAACTTTTCTCCACCATTTTATGTACAGCACTTTGTGTCAGCTGTGGTTGTTTCTGAAGTGCTTTATAAATAAAGGTGGATTGGATGCTGTCCTGGTGACTGCTGTTGGTGTAGATATAACAGTGTAAAAAGTCTCTTTTTTCCCCCTGAGTCAGAGTAATGTTTATCATCTTGGTCTCACAGGGAGCCAGGGATTCCCCAGCCAGCCAGGATTTACTGACTTCCCTAACACTCCTGGGACCCCAACACTCGGAGAGTACACCCCCTCTGGACCACCACATCCACTACCCTACCAGTCTGACCAGGTCTGAGACTTGTAAAGTCGCTCCAGTTCTTGTATTATGGAGAAAACATCCCTGTATTTTAACTTAACTTTTATTTAACCCTTAATGGTTCTTTCTTTCTTTCGTCAGTGCATCTGCAGAGTCATGGGAGTTTTCTGTCTGACTAGCCATCCCAATGGTTGGCATAGCCCAGCAGATTAGGTTGCTAGTGTTAGCTTAGCTGGCTGATGGTGGGGTTGGTCTTTTTTGGAAATTTCAAATTTATTCACCCCACTAAACATCTGTGATCCCAGCTGGATCATCTACCAACACTTGACTGTAGCTCCTGTCATTCCTAGACATTATACTAGCTTATTTTACTATAGTTTATTATACTCAGGCTGTTTGGCCACTCAAACTCCTGTCTCTGATGATGCTTTCTTTGGGTTTTTACATCATCACGTTCAGCCATTTCTTTGTTAGCTAGCTCAGCCTGTGTTTGCCACCAGAGCCAACGGCTAATCAGCTAACATTAACCTCATTATGCTCGCCTCAACAACAAATGAAATGATGAAAGGAAGAGGGTGGGGTAAACTGAGGCTCACTGGTATTTAAAGCAAAATTCACTGAAATGGGTTGTTTTGAGAAACGCCACTTAAACTGGGTGGAAAAATGGTGCTGCAGTATTTAATCCCTGAGGTGTTTTGGCCAAAGCATAACGGACATTTCATTAACGCCTCGGGGGGAAAGGGCATGTACTTGAAGGTCTTAAGAGAAAAGTTTCAAATATACAAGAAAAAAGGTGCAAATTTATAGGAAAAAAGTTTCAAATTTTTGAGAAAAAAGGTTGCATATTTATAGGAAAAAATTTCAAATGTTGCAGAAAAAAGTTTTAAAAAAATTTACACAAAAAAAGTTAAAAATTTTTGAGAAAGTTTCAGATTTAAAAGAAAAAAAAATGCAAATTGAGGAGAAAAAAAGTTGCAACTTTAACCTTTTAAAATTCCAGTGTTCCAAGGGGGGACGTTAAATTTTCTTCTGCCATTTAGTGAAGAAAGAATTTGGTTTTCTTTGCGTATGCTAAATTTAGGCAAATTGGCTGGAGTGCTAAGGGGTTAAATCTGAATTTTTCCATCAAAAATCCGTAAGTTGGAAAGAAATTGTCTATTAGAAGGGTCCTTCTCTGTTAATATTTACTTTCTTCGAATCGGTAGTGGATTTTGTACGTACATTGCAATTTCTTACCTATACTTCGCAATTAACATACATTCCTCAAATACCACTTTTAATTGCACCCTTCCAGAGACAGCAGTGTGGTTTGTAAAGACTGTAAATCACTTCATAAGAAATAACCTGAAGTTACAGACGTGGACAAAATTGTTGGTACCCCTCTGTTAATGAAAGTAAAACCCACAATGGTCACAGGAATAACGTGAATCTGATAAAAGTGGTAATAAATAAAAATTCTATGAAAATTAACCAATGAAAATCAGACAATGCTTTTGAATTGTGGTTCAACAGAATTATTTTAAAAACCAAACTCATGAAACAGGCCTGGACAAAAATGATGGTACCCCTAGAAAAGATTGAAAATAATGTGACCATAGTGACATGTTCAACCAAGATGTGTCCTCTAATTAACATCACAGGTGTCTACAAACTTGTAATTAGTCAGTCGGCCTATTTAAAGGGTGACAAGTAGTCACTGTGCTGTTTGGTGACATGGTGTGTACCACACTAAACATGGACCAGAGGAAGCAAAGGAGAGAGTTGTCTCAGGAGATTAGAAAGAAAATTATAGACAAGCATCTTAAAGGTAAAGGCTATAAGACCATCTCCAAGCAGCTTGATGTTCGTATGTCTACAGTTGCACATATTATTCAGAAATTTAAGATCCACGGGACTGTAGCCAACCTCCCTGGACATGGTCGCAGGAAGAGACGGGTAATACGAATGGTAACAAAAGAGCCCAGAACAACCTCTAAACACATTCATGGTGAACTCCAAGGTCAAGGTACATCAGTGTCAGATCGCACCATCTGTTGTTGTTTGAGCCAAAGTGGACTTCATGGGAGACGACCAAGGAGGACACCACTGTTGAAAACAAATCATAAAAAAGCCAGACTGGAATTTGCCAAACTGCATGTTGATGAGCCACAAAGCTTCTGGGAGAATGTCCTATGGACAGACGAGACAAAACTGGAACTTTTTGGCAAGGTACAGTGGGGCAAAAAAGTATTTAGTCAGCCACCAATGGTGCAAGTTCTCCCACTTAAAAGATGAGAGAGGTCTCCAATTTTCATCATAGGTATACCTCAACTATGAGAGACAAAATGAGGAAAAAAAAATCCAGAAAATCACATTGAAGGATTTTTAATGAATGAATTGGTAAATTCCTCGGTAAAATAAGTATTTGGTCAATAACAAAAGTTCATCTCAATACTTTGTTATATACCCTTTGTTGGCAATGACAGAGGTCAAACATTTTCTGTAAGTCTTCACAAGGTTTTCACACACTGTTGCTGGTATTTTGGCCCATTCCTCCATGCAGATCTCCTCTAGAGCAGTGATGTTTTGGGGCTGTCGCTGGGCAACACGGACTTTCAACTCCCTCCAAAGATTTTCTATGGGGTTGAGATCTGGAGACTGGCTAGGCCACTCCAGGACCTTGAAATGCTTCTTACGAAGCCACTCCTTCGTTGCCCGGGCGGTGTGTTTGGGATCATTGTCATGCTGAAAGACCCAGCCATGTTTCACCTTCAATGCCCTTGCTGATGGAAGGAGGTTTTCACTCAAAATCTCTCGATACATGGCCCCATTATTCTTTCCTTTACACGGATCAGTCGTTTTTGGAGTAGTGAACATGCACGAAAACTCACTATTTTTTGTAGGGACACTCAAGACTGGCAAAAAATTTAATATTTTGGAGGAAATATGAATGACCCCACAAAAATGGCTCTACAGCACCACCTAATGTGAAGTCAATGGGGAGTGGCACACGCTTACTTTCGCGTGGAAAGATGAAAATCGGGTGAGATGTTTATCATGTCGAGACATGCAAAAAAACTCCATAGAAGTGATGCTCTACACCCAACAGGAAGTCAGCCATTTTGGCAGGAAGTGGCGGTGACCCGATTTCCACCTCGCACATTTGATCGAACTCGTCCTTGGGTTGTAGTCCGATTGAGCTCATTTGTGGTGACAATTACCTATACTCATGTGCCATTAAAAGTTATTGAAAACTTTTCACGACACTCAACGGTTTGGCCGTAGGGGCGTGGCAAAGTTTGATGCCTCACCATGATCATTCTATGACCATTTTGATGGCAATAACTCTGGTATGCATTGTCGGATTTATTAGTCCAATTCCAAACAGTTCTATAGAGAAATATTCATAGAAATCTACAGCACCACCTGTAGGAGGCAGAAAGTTTTGCACCAGAAAGTTTGCATCATGTTGTTTTTTTAATACCTCAGGAATTAAATGTCGGGTTGGCACCAAGATAGGTATGGTTTATATGGGTATGTCGTCGATGAGTTGTAGCTATGAATATTCATGAGTAGCAATAGCGCCCTCTCTTGGAGACGTGAAGGATACACCAAAGGCTTTCTTCAATATCTCTGAAATAGTCTGATTGGTACCATTTATGGTGACAATCATCTATACCCATATGCCATCAAAAGCTGTTGAAAACTTTTCCAAATGCCTAGACCACAGGTGTCAAACTCATTCCATGGAGGGCCAAGACCCTGCAGGTTTTACCTCCACCTAGTGTCTTCAACAGGTGATCTCACTGAATTTCTTCCCACTGACTACTGATCAGTGAAAACACCTGCTGGAGACATTGGGTGGAAGTAAAACATGCAGGGTCTTGGCCCTCCGTGGAATGAGTTTGACACCCCTGGCCTAGACGGTTTGGCGGAAGGGGCGTGGCCAAGTTTGCAGTATCGCCATCACCCTTCCAATGTCTGTAACTCTGGCATACATTGACTGATTTCAACCAAATTTTGTGTAGTGAATAGGTAGCCAAAACTGATAATTTCTATAATAAAGACTGACACATAGCGGCAGCGCCCCCTACTGCCAGTGGGACAGGAAGTTGTCATAACCCACACATACATCATCCAGATGGACCCAAGCTTGGATACATAGTACGAGTACCACCCAGAACAGAGTTACATGACTATACCACATATAGCTATAGTGCCCCCTAGGTTAAAAAAAAAAAAAAAAAAAATTATAGCAATGGCATAGCTTGTTTAAATTCTAACAAATTTCCTGGTGAAATTTTCACTCCTAGTGGCCTTTAGGCTATGGATTAACATAGATTTTTGAGGTAATCCATGAGCTTTTACAGTACCTCTGCCGAGGCACTCTCTTGCAATGTACAGATGGACGAACTGATGATGGATGGCGGTATGGATTGATGGATGAATGGGTGTGCATATGGCATTATGGATGGACAGATGTACATATGGCATTATGGAAGGACAGATGGACAAAGAGCGGGAGGGAGAGAGTTGGGGAGGGATGAATGGAGTCTGCGCTGAGTTATACGCTCCGAGTGGCAAGGCCTAGGTCTAGCAAAGACACAAGAACCCGTTTATCACTGCTCGCAGCTTTAATTTTAGAATTAATTTTATGTAATATTCTAATTTTTTGAAAAACTGAATTTGGGGTTTTCTTGAGCTGTAAGCCATAACCGTCAAAATGAAAAGAAATAAACACTTGAAATATATCACTCTGTGTGTAATGAATCTATGTAATATAGGAGTTTCATTTTCTGAATTGAATTACTGAATTTAATTAACTTTTCAATGACATTCTAATTTATTGAGATGCACCTGTACTCTTGCCCCAACTGGTTGGTAGAAAGACGTGACATAAACCCAGTTATACTATTGGCTGTGACATGTTTACCGATCATGTATATGTAAACATGTGCGAGACCATGGCTAGCTGCCAGGTTAGTCACACTCCATTTGCAGAGTTTACGTCTTCATTTATCTTCAACCGCTTAATCCTTTTCGGGTCACGGGGGGCTGGAGCCTATCCCACTGTCTTTTGGGTGAGAGGCTGAGTACACCCTGGATAGATCGGCAGTCCATTGCAGGGCCAGCACAGAGATGGATAACCATTCACTCTCACATTCAATCAGTGTTGGGAGTAACGCGTTACAAAGTAACGTGTTACTGTAACAGCACTACTTTTGCAATAACATGCTATGTAGGGCTTTCGCGATAACTGCAATTATGTAATACCGCGCTATGGACAAGCCTACCGCTGAGGATAACGAGCAACCGCAACAATCGCGGTGTTCACTTTTTTGCGTGTGTGGCTATATCTCGTTCACTTATGTGCCCCTATTGATGAATAAATTGTTAAATGTTAAGTGTATTTTTATTGCAAACAGCATGTTTGCACTCTGTACTAATGACGGCAGCACCCCGTACTGTGGAAGCTTCCATAGCACCAGGTGCTGGCGACATCAGCACCGTGTGAAGGGGCACTCTCTCTCCAGACAGACTCCAGCAGGCAGTCAGTGGTGGAAGCATTGGGACTCCTTGCTAAATACAGCCGTGACAGTGAACACTGAATGGGCACAAAGCGTGTTATGTCTTTCTGAGCGGAGTGTTTATAATTGAGCTTCGAGAGTGAAACAACTGCATAGTGCATTGCTTGTTTGAACGTGATTTTTCAGACAGTGGCAAAAATCCAAAAATCACGGTGACAAGAGCCACACAGGGCTGTACGGAGGCTGTCCTGTTTAAATAAGCTGAATGTCACTGCAGTCTCTAGTCCACACATGCCATAGTTGAAATACTGGAGTTCCCGCCCCTGCTTTCTGAAAATGATCAGGGTTTTTTTTTGTTTTGTTTTTTTAACAGAATCAGCAGTTCATGCCTAGTACAACCAGAGCCCCGCACAATTGTCACACACGCACATGAAGTTGAGAGTGGAGCTGCAGTGAGTTTTGCACAGCTTCCATCGTTTGCCACATAAGTTATGAACCCTGTTTAAATTACGAGACCACAGGGTCCTAAAAACATTTGCAGTAATACCACATATCGTGGTGTTGAGCTGTCTTCCATCACCACAGGAGAAATTCCTCTACCGTGACAGCCCTAGTGCTATGCAACAAAATTACTGTTTAAAAATTCAGTAATACATTACAATTACTGAAATTTGATCAGATGGGTTACTCATTGTTTTATTAATATGGCTAGATATTTTTAGTGCAAATAAATGAATATACAAACTGACCCTACTGTAGCTGACACAGCCATCAGTCGACGTGACCTGTTGCAGAGAGCTGAGTCTTCACTGCTGAACAGAGGAAAAAATGAAGCAACTTTGTTTTTGTGGAAATAGATTGTTTTTCCTTTGTCGGGGTTAAGGACAAAAGCATATTGGTGGGTTACAAACCAAGTGCCGGGTGAGTCCTACTGCAATCTTCAGAAGCGCTTGAAATGGCAACAAAGCTCCGACAAAGCTAGTGCTATGCTATGCTAACAACACTGTGTTAGTGGATCTATGCTATGTGCACAGCCACGGCTGGATTTCAAGCACAGGTATGCATCTGGACAGTTTGTGACCCAGCGAGAATTAAACCAACTGGTTGCCAGATATGATGTTACAGACTGAAGACATGGCGTAAACAGTGACTTTCCATCAGACAGCTAGACTGTGATCCACTGAAGTTAAAACACATTTACTTGCTACCTGGATAAAGATTATTCAAAGATGGATTTTGATCTCCAAAAGGAATTTGATGGGCTAGATCATGTTTCTGTCACAGCAGAGTTTTGGACTGTAGATAATGGACATTTTCTTTGGATCACTGCACATCGGATTAATCGATATCATAAAGGTAAGATAAACATAGACAGCTTTATGCAGTGTTGCCAACTCTCACTCCAAAATGGGGAAATTACTGGCAATATTATGTTGTTTTTCTTCAGATTTTCCCACAAGTGCTCTCAAGGCAGGGTAAAGCAGACTGAACATGTTCTAAAAGCTTTGTCTGAAACGGTCTGTTTTCAGCCTGACAATAAGCCTGTAATGTAATCCATTGATTAAACTATCTTGCTATGTGTGCAAGATGATTTAAGTATGCATTTAAAAGTAACATGAAAGTTACTTTTCCAAGTGACTAGTTACTTTAATCATGCAGTACTTGGTAAAGTAATGCAATTACTTTTGAAAAGAACTAGTAACTGTAATTAGTTACTATTTTTAGTAACTTGCCCAACACTGCATTCAATACCTAAGGACAATTTAGAATCCCCAGTTGAAGCCAATTAACCTAACGTGCATGTCTTTGGCCTGTGGGAGGAAACCGGAGTACCCAGAGCAAACCCACGCAGACACAGGGAGAACACGCGGACTCCACACAGAAGGTTCGCCGATGATCGGGGGTGGGATTGAACCCACGATGGTCAAGGATGGGATCGAACCCGTAACCTTCTTGCTGTGCTGCCACAGTGCTAACCACTGCTCCACCGAGCTGCCAAGCTTACTTGTATGATTATGATAAATACAACAAACAGCTGTTTGTGTATCCTGTTATCACATCGCTGAAGGTGCTGTCAACCGTTATCATTACCTACAGAATAGGGCACCTCCGTTTGCCATGAAAATGTTAGCCATGTCCTGTCTAGGGTTTCTATATGTGTTACCAGCCACTGGAGTCTCATCATCCAACTGCTCAGATGTAAATATTTTTGATTGTTTTTTTTTTTATTATTTTGTATACTTTATTGATCCCCATAGGGGAAATTGAGGGCATCCACCTGGATGGATGAAGCAGCCACGGTACGGCGCTATCCCTTAACCATTCACACCTAGGGCCACTTTAGAGTCTCCAATTAACCTAACCTGCATGTTTTTGGCCTGTGGGAGGAAACCAGAGAAATCCCGGAGTAAACCCACGTGGATACGGGGAGAACATTCAAACTCCACACAGATCACTGTTGGTCAGGGGCTGGGATTGAACCAGGGATCCCATGGCTAAGGGTGAGTTGCTGTGCTGCCGCAGTGCTAACCACTGCTCCACCGCACCACCCATAATATGATTATGAAAAAATATTATGATTATTTCTGACCTGTAAATTTTTTTTATTTTTTTTGAAGACTTCAACAGTGCACCTTTCTAAACATTTTATTTTTTAAAATATTTTCATGAAAATACAATCCAGATTACAATTAAGTGTCTAACATGTAGCCACAAAATATTGCCATTTATATTTTTTTTCTCCTTGTGAAACGGTCTGAAGTCAGACCTGAAGGGGCTGTCAGCCTGAATGATGGATCGCTAACTTCTAATTTAACTTTAGCCAGAAACAACCGGAAGTTTCCCACCTGACAAGCTCTTTCAGCTTGATTTGAGATCTTGATTGTCTGCTGCTTGTGACTTAAGGGTCTTTAACTAAGCTGAAGTCGACTTGCTGACTCAGTCAACAAGTATTTGCTCATGTAGAACCTCGAGTCACTGCAACACATTACCTGTCCCACACTGCTGTCCTCTGCCTTCAGGATAGTGTCCATCCTCCTGCTGCCACACACTTCTGGTCCTCAACTTGCCAACAAAAGTCCACAATGATTTCTTTTTTCCACCTGGGTTGTCATGTACTGAACAACGTGATTCTGTACCTCTTAGCTCCTTTTATATTTCATAAAATAAGCATCTCTGTGTCTTCCTCTTTGTGTTCAGACAGCTCATTCTGGAAGAATTGAACACTCCCATAACATCCTCCAGCAGCCTGGTTCAGGTGTTCACACCAATCACAGTGTGGGTGACGCCAGCAGCCCACTGCCCCCACGGAACAACAACGTCCAGAATCCTCGGCTGCAGAACGAAGGCTCCTTCGGTTTAGGAGGCACAGGAGCACCTGGAGGAGAGGGAGCCGATCATACACTAGATGTGAGTGAAAACAAGTGTGTCTACATTTCACTTTTACAGTTTTATTCATTTTAAAAAATGAATTTCAAATCCCAAGTAAATGTTCAAATTGTCATCAAATATTGGCCATTGGCTGTCCTAATATCTTTAAATATCGGCATCGACCTCAGCCATAGAAACTACATAATAAGTTGACCTCTAGAAATAAAAATGGTAGTGTTGGGGTTGAGCTGACCAGCTGGGACCTTTCAGTGTGGAGCTTTCATGTTCTCCCCATGTCTGTGTGGGTTTACCTGGAACTCCGGTTTCCTCCCACAGTCCAATCACATGCGTGTTAGGTTAACTGGGGATTCAAAATTTTCTGTAGGTGTGAATGTTAGAGTGAACAGCTGTGTGTCTCTCAGTGTTGGCCCTCTGAAGAAGAGCTGTCCCAATTGCCCAACTGGGATAGGCTCCAGCCACCCCCAACCCGGATGCATGGAGTTGAAATTTTTTCTCGTTGGCCCTCACAAGTACATGGGATGCCTAATTGGAATGGTAGAAACAAGTTTAGTGAACAATCACAAGTTTTTCATTGTTAAATGTGAAGTTTTTATAGACCCAAATGAGCCTTGAAGCCTTAAACAAGAAATGATTGCTGTCAACATGCCTACTGAGTTTTTGTCTATATTTTTGTCTGATTATAATAAATGTTTTTTGGTTTACTGTCTGTCATGAAGCTTCTTCCTGAGCTGACCAATCCAGATGAGCTGCTGTCCTACCTGGGCCCCCCCGACCTTCCCAACAACAGCAGTGATGACTTGCTGTCGCTCTTTGAAAACAACTGATCAATATGGTCGCCTTCCAGTCCACATTCTTCTTCTGTTCTCTATTGCTGACCCACTCGGGTTGGAAGTGGGACCAGCTCTGTCTTCACCTACTACGTGTGCGTGTGACAGTGTTTGTTTTTTTTGTGTGTGTGCGTGTGTGTGTGTCTTTGTCTCTGAAGCATCCTGCTACTGGAGTCCTTTCAGTACGGTGTAGAGGAAGGAACACTCTTTACAGGTGAGCACTGTTGTGAGTATGAAGAATGCAGCACTGACTCTGCAGACCAGCATTTTTAACTATAGCACAAAACACAGGCTGGAGGATTTGACTTTGTTTTTATTGGTGCAAAAATGGAAGAAGAAAATGGACCCAAGTTCCAAACACTGAATATTTGCCTCTCACACAACCATCCATACACACACACACACTGTGACTGCTGCTTTTCATGTCGCAGCCTTGTGAGATTTTGCGTCAACTTTTTCACATTTTCATTGTCTTAAGCCAGCAGTGACCCTCAGTCTTAATGAAATTCATGTTTAATGAAAAAGTGTCATGCAAGAGTCTGTTTTTCTGTGGTTTGCCCATTTTATGTTGGATTCATCAAAATCAATTTTGTGCTCAAAGCCCAGATCATTTGATCAAAAACAGCCACCTCCAATATCAGGAAAAAAATATTTAAATAAATGAATAATAAGTTTTGGGTTTCTTTTCACTGGAGCCACTTGTGCTGACTTTATCTCTGCTTATATAAAATACAGCAGAATTCACAGTCTTGCATTTCTCATTTACATGATTATGATTTGCAAAACAAGCGTGGAAAGGTCAGACAAATGCAGCCCATTCAGACGCCAAGTTTTAGTGTCACTGAACATGTTCTTGAATCAACTCAAAAGATGGAGTCATCTTGAAATGTCTGTTCCTTTTTAAATATTTGATATAAAGAATGGATCAGAAATATTGTAAATGACTGTTACGAATCCTTCCATAAAAAAAAAAATTCCATAAGAAATTAATCAGTGGTGCAGTTTGCTGTCATGATTCACCTCCACTACTAGTCTCTTTGGTTCAGTGGTTGGAGTGTGAGACTTTGAATCACTGTCATGGGTTCAAATCCTGGCATGTATTCAAAGGTGTGAGTCTACTTTACCTAAAAGACAATGGGTTAGTCCACCTTGAGGACAAGGTCAAAACAGTCAACAACAATTCCCGGGTAAATGGTCGATTCTGGCCTTGGCTAGTACAGCCGTAACGGTAACCATGGCTGAAAGAATTATTAATTATAAGTAACTTAATTTCTTATGGCATGTGTAAAGGCCCCTTTTCAGCAACCGTCACTCCTTTATTCAGATAGTACGTCATGTTGGTTAAGATTATAATTTAACAATCTCCTTAAGATTGTCGAGTCAGCTGCCCAGTCGGTTAGACCGATGTATTTCTTCTTAAAGGTGCACTCCGGCGGCTCTGAAATCAAAAACAAATATGTATTGCCTAAAATAGTATATTGTGGCTTTTTACCCACAAAAAAAACTTTCATTGCCTTAGAATTGCTTTGAAAGAGATTTTAAATCTTGCACCTACTTAAGTATGTGCGGCTCTATGAATATTGTAATTAGTGGTACTTTTCACTAACAGCCAGTCCTCGGGTGACTGAGCAGGTAGGGGAGGGGCCCAGTTTGAATGTGGCTGCTCTCAGTTCAGTGCTGTGCTGCGTCTGTTGACGAAGTGAGCCAGGAACAGCTCCACCATGGTCTCGCACAGCCACATTCAAATCTCTCTCTCTGTCTCTCTGTCTGTCTCTGAGAATACTGGAGTATTGTTTGCTGGTAACAGGCCTTTGTTTTTTGCTATTAAATCAGTGACAAATCAAGATTCTATTGTTCATCATTTGCCACATTTCTGGTTTTCCTTTTTGTTCTTTAGATTAAAAATAATTGATTTTTTTTTTTTTTTGCGTCTGAAAAAGTACATTTCAAAATATCTCTAGATGTTTGAGTCGTAGTGTACTTAAAAAAAATCACTATTTATTTTTTCATAATTATGTATAACCTGAAAAATATTTGTTTTAATTTTTAAATGATTAAATTATCCACTTTAAAGGTGACAGAAATAACATTGTTACTTAATGGTCAGTAGGTGTTGTAGTCACTCTTGACACTCTATTCTATGGGGTGGCAAGTTGAGACAAATACTCTACAAGATAACTGGCAACCCCCGAGTTTCCTGCTAAGTGATGACATGATAAAAATCTAGTTATGCTAGTGGCTTTGAGAACCTTACAAGCCACCATAGTTCTAGTTAACCACCTGCTTAAATGTGAATATTAGGATTGTTTCGGACCCGTAAAAATCCCCCCTCCCCCCAAGCCTTCTGCAGCTTTCTAAAAGTTTTGTGGATGTATTTTTAGAAAATTATTTTTAATGAAAATGTCATTAATATGATCCTTATTCTATTTTACTGCATTTTCTGGTGAATTTACAACTTTTTCCTCCTGGAAATTAATGAGGAAAAAATTATAGCTGCAATATGAAATGACACTTCTTAGTTTTAGTACTGTACCGGCCCATTATCTGCAATAAATCTTTTTAAATTTGAATTCCAGAATCACGTTTAGCATAAATTTAATCTTATTGCAACATTATACCTTTAGGTAAAATTAAGCCAATCTTTGTGGTACCTGGCATGTTCCATGAATTCAAGAATCCATATAAAAGCTTCTTACATGATGCCCAATACTTGTTCCGATTTTTTTTTTTTCTTTATCAATATCTCCAATCCATACTTCACACAATGATGTGTAGGCTGATACTGATGATGGTGGCTCAGCTGTAAATGAAAAGATGCCACATAAAACCCAGGCATTGAACAAAATGATTTCCCTACATGTTCATAGTACATTTTTAATCCATAAATCTTCAAAAACATTGCTTTCCATCATGTCTCCAGCATCCTTCAGCACTGTGAAATGTAAAAATCCGCCATCTCTCCTCCTGTTGGTTCACCTTCTGTTTGGGGGTGTTACATTCTGTAAATGACCTGTGTGTGTCATGGCGTTGTCTGCCAATATGAAGCTATTTGTATGTTTTTATATGGTTTGGCATTTATAACCCTTCATGACACGGGTTTATGTACTGTATAGTCAGCTGTTTTCATTAGAGAACGTGTGTGTATCAAATCAATTGTTAAACATTGTAATTTTATTGTTATTAGTTGGATGATGGATCATTGTTGGCAATGTATACATACTGTATGTTTAAAACTATAAAGCAATTGTAACAATTCTAATGTCATACATGCATCATGTATGTGTGACAGAAAATGAAGTTCGAAGCAATGATTGAAATCATTCTTGAACAATTTCAAAGTGGACAATTTTTCTATCGATCTTTCGACTGTACACTTTGCGGTCCAGCATTGTCACAAGAGCGCAAGAGCTAATGTTCTTCACCAGTTTGAGCAAAACAAAATGTTAAATTAAATATTTGAAAGCAAAATTGTTTGGGGGAAAAAATGTTTTTAACATGTAAAATATTTCACTTTTGTAAGACATTGTAATTGCTATTATTTTATATTTATTTTTTAATCATAATCATCATTGTATCTACAGTTACTTTGTCCTTGAATGAGAATTAAAAATCACTTTATTTGAGAAGTGTTTGTTTTGGACATTGGTATAAATGGAACCAAGAAAGCTCATTGTTGTGACTTTTATTATAACATTAGAACCCATTATGCACAGTGGTGGGTAGTAGGGTTGGGTGAAAAAATTCATGCATTGATAGTTTGTGGTGGTGATACTGTATTGATTCAGAGACACCGTATCATGATATTAAAAAAAAAATGTTACAAATACAAACTTAGCTATTTTTAGGTATCAGAAGAATAAAAACAAATTGACTTTTTGGTCAGTTTTTCTTAGATTGTGCTAGGGGTGGAGCAAAAGATTGATCCGGCATAGCATCGCCAAAGACAATTTAAATAAAGCATTAATGTTATATAGCAAGAGGACCCTATATATCCAATTCATTTATAGTACACTGCGTTCCAAATTATTATGCAAATGATATTTGTCTCTGATTTTCATAAATAGTCGATGCAAGTGACAGTCAGTATAATTTTCAAGTCATCAATCGTTGGAGCATAATTCAAATTTTATTGAACAAACCTCCCAATGGTAACTATATATATATATAATTATTTTTTTTTTCAAAAATAAAAAAAAAACTCAAAATGCACTGTTCCAAATTATGCACAACAGATTTTCCAAATATTTTATTGGTTGTATAGAACTAAAAATGATCATTTGTTGAATTTGCAGCATTAGGAGGTCATTTACTGAAATCAAAAGCTATTTCAATCAAAAACATCGTAACAGGCCAAGTTACATGTTAACATAGGACCGTTCTTTGATATACCGTAACCTTCACAATTCTTGCATCCATTGAGTTTTTGGAGAGTTTCTGCTTGAATTTTTTTGCAAGATGTCAGAATAGCCTCTCACAGCTGCTGTTTTGATGTGAACTGCCTCCCATCCTCATAGATCTTTTACTTGAGGATGCTCCAAAGGTTCTCAATAGGGTTGAGATCAGGGGAGGATGGGGGCCACACCATGAGTTTGTCTCCTTTTATGCCCATAGCAGCCAATGACACAGAGGCGGAGGCAGACTTACCATTAGGCAAAGGTAGGTGACTGTCTTAGGCCCCGATCTACTATATGTTTTTTTTTTAAATGTTTCATCCATTCTTCTTCTTCCGCTTAATCCTTTTTGGGTTGCGGGGGGGCTGGAGCCTATCCCAGCATCTCTGGGTGAGAGACAGGGTACACCCTGGACAGATTGCCAGTCCATCGCAGGGCCAACACAGAGACAGACAACCATTCACTCTCACAGTCATACCTAAGGACAATTTAGAATCCCCAGTTTTGATGCCAGTTAACCTAACCTGCATGTTTTTGGCATGTGGGAGGAAACCGGAGAAATCCCGGAGTAAACCCACACAGACACGGGGAGAACATGCAAACTCCACACAGATCACTGTTGGTCGGAAGCTGGGATTGAACCCAGGATCCCCCAGCCAAGGGTGAGTTGCTGTGCTGCCGCAGTGCTAACCACTCCACCACCATGCTGCCCTTTTTTAAATGTTTAGCATATTTAATATGATGTCCGACAAAATAAAGAAACACCAGTACTTACATAAACAGCAAATCAAATCCCGAACGTAACGTCCTCCCCCTTTCTCCTCAAACTGTTGGACTCTTCCATGTTGTCTCTGAGACATGCGTGTATCGTTAGTTATATTGTAAACAAACCGTACAACATGTAGGATAGTGGAAAAATGAAACAAAGTTATCCGAGCAGTGCAGAGAAATGGAGGAAAGGGGAAGGGCACAGAAATTTTTTATCAAAATCTTTTTCACTTCAACCTGGGAGGAGACTAACCCTCCCAAGGAGCAGATGGCAACACTGCTTGTATGAGCGCACATGATGCTAATGACGAGCACCTGTTAGTGAGGAGGAAGTGGTAACGCCAGTTACTGAGAGTACAGGTAAATGGCAAAATTTTTTTACTATTTTTTCTAATTGTAAAATTTGCAGAGGCCAAGGCTCACAAGGTTAAATTTAAATATGACCAACTGTGCTCCCCAGGCATGCACAGGATATCTGCAGCCTCACAGTAGGTGACGTTACATGAGATTAAATATAGTTTTTTTGTTTTATTAAGATCCCCATTAGCACTTGTATAAAACATTGGCTATTCTTCCTGGGATCTAACATACGGTGGTGTGAAAAAGTGTTTGCCCCCTTCCTGATTTCTCATTTTTTTGTATGCTTGTCACACTTAAATGTTTCAGATCAAACAAATTTAAATATTAGACAAAGATAAAACAAGTAAACACAAAATGCAATTTTTAATTGAAGGTGTTTATTATTAAGGGTAAAAAAAAATTCAAACCTACATGGCCCTGTGTGGAAAAAGTGATTGCCCCTCTGTTAAAACAAATTAACTGTGGTTTATCACATCTTTGAAAGCTGAGTTCAATTTTCTAGCCATTTCTAAAGCTTTGGGACTCCAGTGAACCACAGTGAGAGCCATTATCCACAAATGGCAAAAACATGGAACAGTGGTGAACCTTCCCAGGAGTGGCCGGCCGGCCAACCAAAATTACCCCAAGAGCGCAGCGATGACTTATCCAAGAGGTGACAAAAGACCCCACAACAACATCCAAAGAACTTCAGGCCTCACTTGCCTCAGTTAAGGTCAGTGTTCATGACTCCACCATACAAAAGAGACTGGCCAAAAATGGCCTGCGTGGCAGAGTTCCAAGACAAAAACCACTGCTGAGCAAAAAGAACAAAGGCTCGTCTCGGTTATCTAACTAACTACTAACTAACCTGCACTTATATAGCGCTTTTCTAGTCACAAAGACCACTCAAAGCGCTTTCATTAATACTAACCCTCTATTCTAAGGGCCTATAGGAAACAGATATCTAGGGACAATTTAGAACAGCCAATTAACCTAACATGCATGTTTTTGGCATGTGGGAGGAAACCGGAGAAATCCCGGAGTAAACCCACGCAACACGGGGAGAACATGCAAACTCCACACAGCTCACTGTTGGTCGGGGGCTGGGATCGAACCCACGATCCCACGATCCCCCGGCCAAGGGTAAACTGTGCTGCCGCAGTGCTAACCACTGCGCCACCGTGCAGCCAGGTTATGGCAGAAAACATCTTTATGATCCCCAAGACTTTTGGGAAAACACTCTGTGGACTGACGAGACAAAAGTTGAATTTTTGGAAGGTGTGTGTGTCTCATTACATCCAGCGTAAAGGTAACAGAGCATTCAGAAAAGGAACATCATACCAACAGTAAAATATGGTGGTGGTGTGGAGAGTGTGTGAAATGAGGAGGCAGGTTTACGAACAGATGACGTTTATTACACTCTCTCATCAGTCATACACAGAAAAAGCATGAAACACTCAGGCACGGTTTCTCCTTTATATCCCCACCGCTCATCTCACATCTGCATGACATTTCACATCACCTTGCATGACATTTAACATCAGTACATTCACCCTTAAACCCCCCGACTATTGTCCTCCACTGTTTACCCTCTGCTTCCTGACTGAGACGCTGTCTGAGCTGACTCACCCAAGTCTCTACACCTCGTCTCTACACCGCCCCCCCCAACAAGAGTTTCAGTCCTCACGCCTTTTGGGCTTCAGTCTCCTCCCATATCTGCTGTAACGGGGGTTTCTGTGCTGGCGGGGGGCTGCTGGGAGTGTGTCTGACTGCGGGTGGGCCATGGCGAGGGGGGGGGGAGCTCTGCTTTGCCTGTGTGGCTGTCCAGGTGAATCGTTTGCCTGGGGAGTTCTCAGTGGGGGTCTTCTACGCCGAGGGGCCCGAGCCAGCAGCACTTGCTCGTCCGCCACTACAAAGGCGGGATTAAGTCTGTCTATGCATATTTTCTCCCGACGCCCCCCCAAGTCTAACAAAAAATGCTTGTCCCCTGTTTCCAGCACTCTGAAATGGCCATCATAGGGTGGGCGCAATGGTGGGCGGTGGGCATCGTGCCTGACAAACACGAACTCCACGTTCTTCAAAGTTTTTGGCACGAAAACGCGTGGAAAACGGTGGTGGGCCGGGCTGGGCAGTGTGCCTGTGTCTGCACTATGCTGCAAACGCTGAGACGGGCAGTTGTCTGGCGCGGGATTATCTGGCAAAAATTCCCCGGGCAGCCGCAGTGGTTGAGAAAAAACCAGCTCTGCCGGGGAAGCCTCCAAATCCTCTTTTGGTGCGGAACGCAACCCCAATAAAACTCACGGCAACCGGTCAACCCAATTTGCATCCGTCAACGAAGCCCTGAGCGCTGCTTTCAGTGACCTATGAAAACGCTTGCATAACCCATTGGCCTGTGGGTTGTATGCGGTTGTGCGATGAATTGCCAGACCCAGGCTGCGGGCCATCGCGGACCAAAGGTCGGAAACAAACTGCGGGCCCCTATTGGACGTGATGTCCGACGGGATTCCAAAACGCGCCACCCATGTTGTCAAAAAAGTGCGCGCCACGTCCGCGGACGTGGTTGCCGCCAGCGGGACTGCCTCTGGCCAGCGTGTGGTGCGGTCCACCACTGTCAGAAGGTGCGTGCACCCCTGCGATGGCGGGAGGGGGCCCACGAGGACCACGTGAACATGGTCGAATCTTTTAGCCGATATCCTAAACGGCTCCAAAGGAGCCTTTGTGTGTCTGTGCCCTTTGGCTTGTTGGCATGCTACGCAGGCTGCCGCCCACTCTTTCACCTGTTTGCGCAGGCCTGGCCACATGAATTTCGCTTCCACCATTTTGACTGGCGCGTGCACTCCTGGGCGCGCCAGAGCATGAACTGATCCAAACACGCGGCGGTGCCACGCAACCGGGACCACCGGGGCAGGCTTGCCGTCTTGCAGTACTCTGCTGTCCAGCCTTAACCCTGTTGGTCCAGACTGGAGCGCGCGCACGTCTGTATCACCAATCTGCTCCACAGCCATGGCTGTATAATCTATCCCTACGCAGACCGGGGCCACTACCGCGCGCGAGAGGCAGTCCGCCACCACATTCAGTTTACCCGACACATGCTGAATATCGGTCGTAAACTCCGAGATCACGGCCAGCTGTCTCTGCTGCCGGCCCGACCATGGTTCCGAAACCTTGGCCATCGCGAACGTCAGCGGCTTGTGGTCCACGAACGCGGTGAAGCTGCGCCTTTCCAGCCAGAACTGGAAGTGGCGTATGGCCAGGTGGAGAGCCAGCAACTCCCTGTCGAACGTTCTGTATTTACGCTCACTGTCGCGCAAAGCCCTGTTGAAAAAAGCGAGCGGCTGCCAAGAACCGGCGACACGTTGCTCCACGACGGCCCCTATGGCCACGTCCGAGGTGTCGGTAGTGAGTGCTATCCGGGCTGCCGGGTCTGGGTGCGCCAACAGTGCAGCGTTTGCCAGGGCTGCTTTAACCTTAGAGAACGCCTGCTCTCGCTCCGAAGTCCATTCGACTCCATCCGCGGGTTTCCATCTCTTGAGCGCGGCGTACAATGGCTGCATGAGTTGAGCTGCGCAGGTGAGGAAACGGTTATAAAAGTTAACCCCAAAAAATTTAATCATTATTTATATATTTATAAAAGTTAATCCCCAAAAATTCTTGCAGCGCCCTGACCGTCTGAGGCTGGGGAAAGTTCGCCACAGCGCGCACTTTGTCGGGCAAGGGTATCGCTCCCTCCGGTGAGACGCGGTGCCCCAAAAAATCAATCCCCGTCACGCCGAACTGGCACTTCGCCGGGTTGATTATTAACCCGTGCTCCTCCAACCTCTGGAAAATCGTCCTGAGGTGGGTTACGTGTTCGTCTTCGGACGCACTGGCTACCAGGATATCATCCAGGTAGACAAACACAAACGGGAGATCGCGCAGCACCGCATCCATCATGCGCTGGAACGTCTGTGCCGCTCCTTTTAATCCGAATGGCATGCGCAGAAACTCGAACAAGCCGAACGGAGTTATTACCGCTGTTTTGGGTACATCCTCCGCGCGCACTGGGACCTGGTGATAACTGCGGACCAGGTCTATTTTAGGAAAAATGCGTGCTCCGGCGAGGTGAACGGAAAAATCCTGAATGTGGGGAATCGGGTAGCGGTCGTGTGCTGTGGTGTTATTCAACCTGCGGAAATCACCGCACGGTCGCCGTGACCCCTCAGCCTTAGGGACCATGTGTAGCGGGGATGTCCATGGGCTGTTCAAACGCCTGATGATGCCCAACCTTTCCAGGTTGACAAACTTCTCGCGCGCTATTTTTTTTTTTTTTTGTTACTTATTTGTACCCCTAGGTAGATTTGGTTTGCAGTCTGGTGACAAGCCACCGGCTGCCGGTCGCTGCGTGCGCGAGCGCCCTAAACGTACATGTTTTTGGTATGCGGGAGGAAACCGGAGAAATCCCGGAGTAAACCCACGCAACACGGGGAGAACATGCAAACTCCACACAGCTCACTGTTGGTCGGGGGCTGGGATCGAACCCACGATCTCATGATCCCCGCGATCCCCCGGCCGAGGGTAAAACTGTGCTGCCACAGTGCTAAACCACTGCGCCACCGTGCAGCCAACCTTTCCAGGTTGGCAAACTCCTCGCGCGCTATGGCCAGTTTAGCTGCGTCCAAGCGCCGAGGTCGTGCGAAAACAGGCGGCCCGGTGGTGGTTATAAAGTTCTCCACCCCGTGTTTAGCGATGGCCTCCGAAAACGTCGGGGCCGTGAGTGCTGAGAACTGAGTGAGCAGTGTGTGGAACTTACCACCTGGAGCTGTGATGTTGGCTTGTGTTACTGGCCCGGCCCCTCGAGCTGTACAGGGAGAGAGTCAAAGGACAGTGCATTAACCAGGCGCCTGTTAGCAACATCAACTAGTAAACCATGTGCACACAGAAAATCAGCTCCCAGGATTGGGAAACTCAGTGCTGCTATGACAAAAGTCCACTCGTATGTACGGCCGTGTAGAGATAAAGCCAGCTTTCTCTCACCAAAGGTCTTAATGTCCAAACCGTTTACTGCCACCAGCCCGGGGCTGCTAGGTCCTGCCAGCCGGTCGGCGTAGGTCGGCAGGATGATGCTCTTCTGGGCTCTGGTGTCTACGAGGAAACACCTCCCTGAGCGCGAGTCCATCACGTAGAGCAGCTTGTTCTCTTCGCCGGCGGTCGTTTCCCGAGCGCTTGAATTGGCACGGTGGCGCACATCTGCGTGCGTTCTCTCCGAAGCGGTGGTGGTAGAAAAAGAGCGTGTCTCTCTGGCGCTCCTTGGCCCCCGCTGCCGCTACCGTCGGTGGCTCCTCGCCTCCTCTGGTCGTCTCGCTGGGTTCCGACACTGCCGCGTTGACTGTGAGCACTCTGGTGGTGAGGATGATCCGGTCTGCCTCCTGGGCTAGCGCACGGTAGTCACGCGCGGCCAGCAACAGCGAATTGGCCAGAACCGCTCTCGCCTCTGTTGGAAGGTTCCGAAGGAAAAGGTGGGCAAACAGAAAATGCCCATCGTCCGTGCCCATTAACGCCAACATCTTCTCCATCAGATCGACAGCCGAACCATCTCCTAACTCGGAATGCCTCAGGAGCCTCTCTGCTCTCTCACAGTCTGAGAGTGTGTAGCGCCAAATCAGCGCAGCTTTGAGAGCCTCGTATCTGTTGTGGGCTGGGGGCTGGTCAAGCAGGCTCGCTACCTGCTGAGCTGTACGAGCGTCCAGCGCTGCAACCACATGGTAAAACTTGGTGTCGTCTGCCGTTATTCCCCGGAGGGCGAACTGGGCCTCGGTGTGGTGGAACCAAGAGCGCGGGTTGTGCTGCCAAAAGTCCGGTAGCTTGACTGAAACAGCGCACGCGTTGCTGGGGCTTCCTGTCCAGGCCGACTCCGGGGTTCTTGCCTCGTGTTCCATAATACGTCCAGGGTCACCAGTGTGGAGAGTGTGTGAAATGAGGAGGCAGGTTTACAAACAGATGATGTTTATTACACTCTCTCATCAGTCATACACAGAAAAAGCATGAAACACTCAGGCACAGTTTCTCCTTTATATCCCCACCGCTCATCTCACATCTGCATGACATTTCACATCACCTTGTATGACATTTAACATCACAATACATTCACCCTTAAACCCCCCGACTATTGTGTTCCACTGTTTACCCTCTGCTTCCTGTCTGAGCTGACTCACCCAAGTCTCTACACCTCTACAGTGGAAGTGTGATGGTCTGGGGCTGTTTTGCTGCTTCAGGACCTGGAAGACTTTCTGTGGTAAATGGAACCATGAATTCTGCTGTCTACCAAAAAATCATGAAGGAGAATGCCCGGCCCTCTGTTTGTGACCTCAAGCTGAAGCACATTTGGGTTCTGCAGCAGGACAATGATCCAAAACACATTAGCAAGTCCACCTCTGAATGGCTTAAGAAAAACAAAATGAAGACTTTGGAGTGGCCTAGTCAAAGTCCTAACCTGAATCTGATTGAAATGCTGTGGCATGACCTTAAAAAGGCAGCTCATGCCCGAAAACCCTCCAATGTGGCTGAATTACAACAATTCTGCAAAGATGAGTGGGTCAAAATTCCTCTACAGCGCTGTAAAAGACTCATTGCCAGTTATCGCAAACGCTTGATTGCAGTTGTTGCTAAGGGTGTCCCAACCAGTTACTAGGTTTAGGGGGCAATCAGTTTTTCACACAGGGCCATGTAGGTTTTTTTTTTCCTTAATCATAAATACCTTCATTTAAAACTGCATTTTGTGAGGACTTCCGGGAAGATGGCGGAGAGACATAACACTTAAACAAAGAGCTCTCCCTAGCCGAATTAAAAATCATCGGTAAATGGCCAACTCGACATAAACGAATCAATAAACCAAGGGATGAAAACACGAAGGAACCGGGCACAAGGACAAAAACAGGGTAAAATTGAAGAATTCCTCTCCAACAACGCAGGAAAAACCGCTGTACGCAAAGCCCAAAAAAACGAGATGTCCACAGCAGAGAAAATGGAGGACGCCAGACTCGACAACATGAACGCTGGCATCGCCAGTTTGGGTGAAGAGTTGAGAGAATTCAAGCGACAGCTACAACAGGATTTAGCGGCTCTTAAGGAGGAACTGAAAAAAGAAATTAAGGAGGAAATCATGGACCTCCGAAGAGAAATGGAGCGTAAATTAACGGAAAACATGGAGGAGCTGCGCTCCCAGCGGGCGTGTATGACAGAAGCGCAGACCCGAATTTCGGAACTAGAAGATTGGAAAAGCGAGGCAAACGAACAACTACAGACCCTGACGACGCAAACGCAGAGGATGCAGGAGAAAATAAACGACTTGGAGAGCAGATCCCGACGAAGCAATATGCGCATCTTTGGAATTCCGGAGGGCATTGAAGGCAACTCGATGACAAAATTCATGGATCAGTTCTTAAAAAAAGAACTGGAAATACCCGGAGAAACGGATCTGCAGATTCAACGGGCGCACAGAACACCGGCACAGAACCCGAAAACAAACTCTCCACCCAGGTCAGTTGTGGTAAACTTTGTGAAATATGACATAAAGGAAAGAATCCTGACGCAAGCATGGAAAAAAAAGATACGAATCGGCGACAAACAGGTATTTTTTGACCATGACTACCCGACAGAAATCGTGCAGCAGCGGAAGAAATATGCCAATATTAAAAAAACGCTGAAAGAGAAAAAAATTAGATTCCAAACGCCGCTAACGAAAATGAGGATTCATTGGGAGGAAGGCACAAGAACCTACAACACGGCCGAAGAGGCAGCGCGGGATATGATGGAGCGGGGCCTTGAGGTGAGCGTGCCGAAGGAGACGGCTGGAGCAGCGGCGGCCCTGAACGCACCACGACAGACGGAGTGGAGACGAGTGAACGGCGGAAGAAGGGGGAGAGACGTAGAGCAGCGGGCCCAGGACAAGCTACAAGGCTTTCAACTGAAAGCCTAGATCATAACAAAGATTAAGAAAGGCACAGAAGAAATGAAGGCCAAGAAGACAAGGTAAAAGAGAAACAGACGGCTAGGAGAGGTTTAAGTGATATTTGTTGGACATTTCTAGACTTATGACTATTACTTTGATAGTAAATACAGGTCTAGGGAGGGCCCTTCACTCTGTGAAGACAAACCCCCCACCCACCAACAGGGACCAGTGGGCAGAAGAAAGGCCCAAAGTACGGAGGTCGAGTTTTTTTAATGTGTTTTTATATAAATATGTGTTATTTTTGTTGTTAAAGGGGTTAGGAGCACAAGTTAAAAAAATGGAAAAACATGAATATGGGTAAAAATCTTAAGATAATGACACTAAACGTGAATGGTCTGAACTCACCTGTTAAAAGGGAAAGAATAATAAGAAAATTCAAGAAGGAAAAAGCTGAAATTATATTTATGCAAGAGACACATTTGAGCAAGGCAGAACATGTGAAACTAAAGAGATTTGGCTATAAGAACTCCTACTACAGTTCATTTAAGGGAGGAGCAAAAAGGGGGGTTATGATACTAATCTCAAACAAAATACAATTTGAAAGTGAACAGGAAATCCAGGATAAAGAAGGCAGATATGTAATAATAAAGGGAAGAATAGATGGTATGCAGATCACATTAGTGAACATCTATGCCCCACCAGAAAGTGACAAGGGTTTTTTTCAACATCTGTTTGATCTCATAGCAACACACAGTGAAGGAGTCCTAATTTGTGGAGGAGACTTAAATGCTGTCATGGATCATGAAGTTGACACAACAAGTGTTAAGAAGACAAAAAAACATGTAACAAAGTTCATAAGAACCTCACTGGCAGAAATGGGTATGGTAGACATATGGAGGGACCTACACCCACTCGAAAAAGACTATACACATTATTCAGCAGCCCATAAAGTACACTCTAGAATAGATTACTTCCTTATGAATGAAGGTGACAGACACAGGGTGAGAAATTGTTGGATTGGAGGGGCAGAAATATCAGATCATAATCCTATATACATGGAAATATATTTAAACAATAGAAAACGACAAACAACATGGAAACTTAACGTAGGACTGTTAAATGATGAGAAAATGAAAGAAAGAATAAAAATAAACATAAACGAATATATCCAAGAGAATGACAATGAAGAAGTGGACCCAACAATACTATGGGACGCACTAAAAGCCGTGTTAAGGGGTAAATTAATTGTTGAAACAGGAAAAGCAAATAAGACTAAACTGGAAGCGTATGAACAAAGATGTGAGAGACTAAGGGAATTAGAACGTAAACATCAAAGCACAAATGATCCAAAAATATATCAAGAAATTAAAGAAGAAAAAACAAAGATAAAAGAAACACAAATGGATGAAATTGAAAGGAAAAATAGATATCTAAAGCAAAAATATTATGAAACGGGACCAAAAGCCACAAAACTGCTGGCAAAACGGTTAAGAAAACAACAAACAATGAATAATGTATACAAGATTAAAGACCCCACCACAAATAAAACCACAGTTAACCCAGAAAACATCGAAGAAATTTTCCATAATTTCTACCAAGAACTATACTCGCAACCTGAAGAAACAAATACTAAAGATATCAAAAAATTTCTAGACACATTGGACTTGCCATCAATAGGAAATCAACAAAATGAAAAACTAACAGCAGAAATAACAACACAAGAGATCAGAGATGTGATTAAGTCACTTAAAAATGGTAAATCACCAGGTAGTGATGGATACCCATCTGAGTTTTATAAACTGTTTATAGAAGAACTCTTGCCACAACTCCTAAAGTCATTTAATTGGACGCTGAACAACAACAAAATACCTCCAACATGGAACGAAGCAATCATTTCAGTTATTTTAAAACCAGGGAAAGATAAAGAACAATGCGGAAACTATAGACCAATCTCTTTATTAAATGTAGATTATAAAATATACACAACAATTATATGTAAACGAATAAAGACATTCTTGACGGAATTGATAGAAGATGATCAAACTGGATTCATAGAGGGACGCCAAACACATGACAATATCAGGAAAACAATACATATAATTAACCAAATACATAAAGAAAAGAAAAGCGCAGTAATAATGAGTTTAGACGCAGAAAAAGCATTTGACAGGGTTAACTGGAAATTCCTATATAGTGTACTGGAGCGCTTTGGATTTAACGAAAAATCAGTACAATGCATAAGGACGCTATATCAAGAACCTGTGGCAAGAATCAAGATAAACGGTAGCTTAACAGACAAAGTAAATATACAAAGATCAACTAGGCAGGGATGCTGCTTATCGCCCACCTTGTTTGCTCTGTTCATAGAACCATTGGCTCAAGCGATACGACAAAATAAGAAATTAAAAGGTGTAACAATAAAGGGGGCGGAACACAAGATTGGGCTATTTGCAGACGATATTATAGTTTATCTTGAACAACCAGATAAATCAATAATGGAAATGATGAACTTGATAGAAAATTTTGGAAAATTATCAGGATACAAGATAAACATAACAAAAACACAAATACTGACATTCCACTATAACCCTCTAAACCAGATAACTGATAAGATCAAACTAAACTGGAAGCAAAAAGAAATAAAATACCTTGGAGTGAACATACCTAAAGACCTAAGCAAAATATATAAAGCAAACTATGATAGGTTGGAACAAGAAATAAAAAAAGATATTGATAGATGGTCAATCTTAAATATGGATCTGAATTCAAAAATTGAGACAGTCAAAATCAGCATACAACCTAGATTACTTTACCTCTTCCAGGCTATACCAACAGAGATTCCAGATGCCCAATTCTCAAAGTGGGACAGGATGATATCGAGATTTGTTTGGGGAGGTAAAAAACCAAGAGTGAAATATAAAACCCTCCAATTACCAAAAGAGAAAGGAGGCATGGGCCTACCGAGTCTAAAGGAATATTACTACTCAGCACAAATAAGATATATCATATGTTGGTGCGACGAGGGATATGAGGCAAAATGGAAAGAAATGGAAAAGGAAATTGAGGGACTCCCAGTACAAAGCATAATAGGGGATAAAGATGCATATAAGCAAATCAAACAAATAGACCCAATCACTAAATTTACTTTAGAACTGTGGTATAAAATAGTACAAAAATATAATATAAGGGAAGACATAAAACTATTGAAATGGGTAGCATTTGACAGTCAGTTTGAACCGGCAAAACAAGATAGGGGATACAAAAATCTGGTGAACAAGGGAATCACAGCATGGGGCAATATCGGAAAAAAAGATCTCGGGAGCTTTGTAAATATCAGGAGAAAATTTAAATTAGAAAGATCGGAATTTTTCAGATATCTGCAGATGAGAGATTACTATATGAAGAAGATTAGGCATAACCTCCAAACAGATGTGAACGAGATTATACAACTTATTTTAAGCTCATATGCAGGAAATAAAATAAGAATTATTTCAAAACTATATCAGAAACTTATGACAAACAATCATACAAGTAACTATATAAAGGAGAAATGGGAGAAAGAGCTCAATTTAAACATAACAGAAGAAAGCTGGCAGGAAATATGGAAAACACAACACACATCAACAAATTCAAGGGCATGGAGGGAATTTGGATGGAAAAACCTGATTCGCTTTTTCATTACACCACAGATTCAAGGAAAATATACAAATACCCAATCTTTATGCTGGAGGGGATGTGGGGCTCAAAATGCAGACCACTCACATATGTTTTGGAAATGCTACAAAATATCATCATTTTGGAAATCTATGCATGTGACAATACAGAGGATATTAGGATATAATATACCAATGAACTGTAACCTGATGTACTTATGTGATCTTAAAAAAGACAGTGTTATACAGGCTGAGGACAGATATCTAGTTAAAATCTTGTTGATTGCATGTAAAAAAACTATCACAAAAAAATGGCGATCAGAAGTTCTTCCTGACCAAGAACAATGGACTGACATTGTTGAGGACATACGTATGATGGAAAAACTAACATATCGACGAAGAATGCAAGAAGGAATATGGGAGAAAAAATGGCGGAAATGGACACACTACAAAGTGCAACAACGAGGCAGAAATTGAAAGAATAACCAAAGACACTGAAAAAACCAGAAGAATTAAGAGATGGAAACTAAAAACTTGATGCTCCAACATTTGTCCCCCCCCCCTTTTATTTTTTATTTTTTTTTATTTTTTTTTTTTATTTTGTTTATTTTTTTTTATTTTTCCCTACCCTAACCCCTTTGTTTTTTAAATGTAGAATGTGATCTGAATGCATTATATATGATGAAAAATGAATAAAAATCTAAGTTACAAAAAAAAAACAAAACTGCATTTTGTGTTTACTTGTGTTATCTTTGTCTAATATTTAAATTTGTTTGATCCGAAACATTTAAGTGTGACAAATATAAAAAAATGAGAAATCAGGAAGGGGGCAAACACTTTTTCACACCACTGTACGTGTATTCTCCCTTGTGTCTACGTTGTACAGGGGAGGGAGCACAATAGATGCCTCCGCATGATGTTCTTATGATTGTTGTGGCCCAAAAAGCCTGAATTTGTGGGAGTTTATTTTTTTTTAAGTTGTGATAAAAGTGATGTTTTGAGAGTTTTTTGCACGAAAAGTTGTTGGAAGAATTACAAATTTTAAAGCAGATGTTGTTTTTTTTTCCATAGTTTACTACAATGATATTCTATATAACACCACAAGAAAAGCACAGGATTGTCAAATTTTCTATTTAACAGTGATTTGTAAATTAAGCAGAAACTTCTGTTATACAGAAAAACTCGTGCAACAGCAAGTACAGACTTTAACACAATTAAGTGAGAACGAAGTAGCTACTCATAAATTTGTCATAAAAATGATCAACACTGTAGACTACTCTTGCTGAGAACTTGAATAAAAAGGGTGAAAACAATAATTATCCATTACAACAGCTAAATTGTACTGAATGCATGTTAAAGAGTATAGATTTGGAAATTATAGCAGCAGCTTCATTTGAAAACTTCCCTAACCACAGCGGTGCCCAACCACTCGGTACCAAGCGCAGAGAAAAAAGAAATAATTTATTCTGTTGCTCTGTATTGTCTATCGAAGTCTGTGTTTTTCTGAAAAAAAATTACTGAATATTCTCTTTGCGTGCCTGGTTCCTACCTGTCTATCTGCTGCATGTCTTGACACACACCTGATTATCTGATTATCATCAGATAATCATCTTTCCTTTACCGGGAGTAGGGACTCTCCTTGGGGGTTTGCTGGGGGCACACGTTGGTCCGTGTCCAGACTGGAGATTCACAGCTTTAAACCTCATTGACAAGATGTTGTGATTTTACCTCTAAAAATGTATAAAATGTTACAACACTGGCTGTAGTGTTATATTTGCTTGTTTGTGGTTTTACAGCATCTCTCCCCACGCGCGCCTCCGCAATGGGGTGCTTTTCAGGCAGGTGGACTGTTTTTAGCACAAACCTAGCACTTCGTACACGCGGTCAAGATGGAGACATGGGGAGACATTCACCGGCGGGCCAAGGGAGAGGGAGGAAAGGGCAGTGTGGGAAAACTCGCAGGTGAGTGAGTTTTTTTAAATCGCACATTGTTTTTTGCTGATGTGTTCCGTTAATACTCACAGTAAACACGGAAGTGAGACTGATGCAGCGACGCATTTGATTGGTTAGACTGAGTGATTGAACACTACTCGGGGACAAATTTGATTGGCGAAGTGGGTGGAAGTTGACGAGGATTGGCCAAAATTGTGGGAAAATTGCGATAATTGGACAAAGTTGCAAGGTCACGCAGAAGATGCGGTGATGGCCTGATTTTGCATGAATTAGTGCAATCGCATTATCGCAAAGTCCCGGAGAGACTGGTAAGTGTGAACAAACAGATCTTCCACGTGATTTTTTTTTTTTTTTTTTTTTGTACGAGAAAAGTCTACATTCAATTTGTTAAACTTATTTGTTTTTCTGCAGAAGTAATTCCTGATGCCTGAATGATATCATTTGAAGACTTCTGAGGACAATAAGTTTCAGGTAGGATTTCAGTAAGGCCTGATAAGAAAGTGTAGAACAAAGAAAAAGTTGGGCTCCATTTTTGTCTTTGCCTTGGGCCCCAAATGGACTAAGTCTGCCCCAGCACAGAGGTAGTCTTTATTTGCCTTTTGCTTTTTGCTGCGGAAGGCACGGTTCTTCTTTTTCTATCATGGAAGAAAGTGGTAAATCTGTATACTTTGCCGAAGTCATTTTCACACCTTCAAGGACCCTAAGGGGGCTTACCAGTTATCTCTCAATGATTCTGGCCCAAAGCATGACTCTGCTAGTGATGGTGACACTGAGGCCTCATGAAATAACGAACAACTTTGAGACAATTGCTTCATGATCGACACAGTGTTATGAAGCATTTAATAAAAGAGTGCCATCTGCTGACTGTTAGAACTATATCTGAATGGAAGACCTGAAAAAGCCTCAATGCTCTATAACAGAGGTGGCACTACATTTTTTTTTTGTTATCTATCATTTTCTCAGACAGGCTTGTAAAAATTCTGTCAATTTGTCATCTATCATTTTGATTGACTTTAATTAGATCACCCACTGTGTAATCTGTCAAATGATAGACAACTTTCAGAATTTTTAGTCATTGCTGGAAAAATTCTATTGAAGGACAATCTTCAGTGAATGAAACCTCATATATACTGTATATATGAGGTGTAGAGCATGTGCCCCACACCCGGGAGGCAGGGGTTCAAATCCCAGCCGGGTCATGCCGAAGACCATATAAAAGCGGAACTTCCTGCCGTCCAGCTTGGTGCTCAGCAATAATAGAATGGAGGAGGGAAATCTGTGGCGGCGCCTTGATTGGCAGCGGCCCCTCTGATTCTGTATATGGGGTATGTGTGATTAACACTGTAGATAGGAGAAACACAATTTCGTTCTACTGTACATGATTGGTTGTATGGTTGAATGACAATAAAGGGTGATTTAATTTAATTTATATCAGAGGGAGATGGGAAACTCTATGTTGTGGAACATCTGGGAACTTGCTGGTGCTTCTGCATCTAGGGAATGTTATTAAATGGGGAGTGTTTAAAGATTTTTATTCAGAAAAGAAGCATTTCAACAGTGTGTGGTTTCAGTCTGCTCCTCTTGTGGTTTACTACCTCTCCAGTTTTGGAAAAGACCCACTCGCAGGGCACTGATGTTGCTGGCATGTGGAGATACTTTTTTCCATCTTGTAAAGATTTGGGTATGTGGTTTTGCGTGTTGCCCAGTAACAGAGTGGGTCTTCTCCTCTGGAGAGGAAGGGCTCTGTAGAAGAGCTTGGAAGAACGAGGCGATGTGATATATAAACCAAAGTTTATTATCAGCTCCTCTAACAAGTCTCATCCTAGTGCAGCAGCAGAAGAAAGAAAAAGAGGCCGAACACCTCCGGCTCTAAGAACTTATACTTGCACATAACAAAAGACATGCAAATCCACAGCTGACATCCCTCCTTATCTTAATCCCCCCATTGTCTTTGTACTCCTCCTCATGGCCCTGGGGGGTGAGGGCAGCTCCTCCGGTCTCCACCACAGTGCCTGGGAAACTCTTTAATCCTCACTGGCGGTTGAGAGTCTTTGTCCTGTTCTGAGGTGTGAAGTCGCCTTACATATGTAATCACCAAACATTCTCACATGCTTCAACATATGTAGGTTATGGAATATATGATTAATATAGACCACAGGCTCAGACAAATATCGTTGAACTTCCACTGTGGCATCTGCTGTTGCACTTTGAGAGTGCTATATTTCACCTAAACAAAAAGAAAAACAAATGTTATTAGCAATCTTTTATAATAAGAAAATGATGCTTAAAGTAATAACATAATACAAACCAACTCTGCTATCTAAAAGGTCCCACAAGTTGTCTTCTGCTGAAGGCCCAGGTTCTTCCTCAGCTGCTGACTGATGGAGTTGATAACATTTTAATACATGTGGCTAGAGAGGTTTGGAAAACACAATAATAATATGGAATAATAAATGGTAAACTACCTGTTATGTTGATGGCATTGCCCACTCCATCCTCATGGTTGCAATACATTCAGCAGTCATGACTTGTGCACGTGTTTCATTGTCAAAACCTAATGTTTTAAATCATGGGTCCAAAAATGAGGTTGCGCCTTCGTGCCCCTCCTTTACTACACTTACACACACTCACTCACTCACAAAAACACACCTTACACTCTCAACCACACAAACAACCCTCCTATCTATCTACTAATGTGTTTGTGTGAATGAATGTGTATGCATGTATATCTATGTAATACAGTGGATGTAAAAAGTCTACACACCCTTGTTCAAATGCAAGGTTTTTGTGATGTAAAAAAATGAGACCAAGATAAATCATTTCAAAACTTTTTCCACCATTAATGTGACCTATAACCTGTACAACCCAATTGAAAAACAAACTGAAATCTTTTAAGGGGAAAATAAAATATAAAAAACTTACAATAACCTGTTTGCATAAATATGCACACCCTGTTATAACTGGGGGTGTGGCTGTGTTCAGAATTAACCAATCACATTCAAACTCCTGTTAAATGGGAGTTGGCACACACCTGCCACCATTTAAAGTGCCTCTGATTAACCCCAAATAAAGTTCAGCTGTTCTAGTAGGCTTTTCCTGACATTTTTGTAGTCACATCTTACACCACAAGCCATGGTCCACAGACAGCTTCCAAAGCATCAGAGGGATCTCTTTGTTCAAAGATATCAGTGAGGAGAAGGCTACAAAAGAATTTCCAAGGCATTAAATATACCATAGAACACATTGAAGGCGGTCATCATCAAGTGGAGAAGATATGGCACAACAGTGACATTACCAAGAACTGGACATCCCTCCAAAATTGTTGAAAAGACAAGAAGAAAATTGGTCAGGGAGGCTGCCAAGAGGCCGAGAGTAACACTGAAGGAGCTGCAGGAATTTCTGGCAAGTGCTGGCTGTTTAGTACATGTGACAACAATCTCCCATCTTCTTCATATCTCTGGGCTATGGGGTAGGATGGTAAAATGGAAGCCTTGTGGAGAGAGGAATAATCAGGCCGAGCGTTCAGAGCAGATGGAACTTTATTCTCTTCCTCTCACATCCACCAGAATCCAAAACATTAAACCCAGGTTGCAGGCACTCTCTTTTATATTAACACTCCTCCGTTACCTGAGGTGCTGTATTGACATATCAATCCTCCATAACAATTCCCCTTGTCCCCCAGCACCTTTGATCTGTCATGCCCTTCAGTCTGAGGGAAAACTACTGAGTGGCTTCCCCCACCCCCCCCCAGACTCTCAGACTGAGCCTTAACCCTCATGTCCTTTGGGCTTCAGCCTCTGTCCATAGCTGCTGTAACTTTGGCTCCGAGGCGCTGCTGTGCCAGTGGGGGGGTTCCTGGGGGTGCGTCCGTCTGTGGGGGGACATTGGGGGAGGGACACCTTCAGCATGTTCGTATGACTGATCTGACGAGTCTTTTACGTGGGGAGTTGTCAGTGGGGGCCAACACCACCTGTTCGTCTGCTAAAACAAAGGCGGGCTTAAGCCTGTCTATACAGATTGTCTCCCAGCGATCCCCCCCCCCCCCCCCAAGTCTTAACACAAAATGTTTGTCCCCAGGTTCCAGCACTCTGAACGGGCCATCGTAGGGCGGGCGCAATGGGGTCCGGTGGACATCGTGCCTGACAAATACGAACGACGCGTCCTTCAAGGTCTTTGGCAAAAAAGCGCGGGGAAAACGGTGGTGGGCCGGGCCGGGTAGTGTCCCTGCCCCTGCGCTATGCCATGAAAAAAACCAGCTCTGCTGGGGAGGCCGCCAAATCCTCCCTCGGTGCTGAACGCAACCCTAATAGAACCCACGGCAAGCGGTCTACCCAATTTGCATCCATAAGTGAAGCCCTGAGCGCTGCTTTAAGCGATCTATGGAAACACTCACATAACCCATTGGCCTGGGGGTTGTACGCGGTCGTGCAATGAATTGTGACGCCCAGGCTCCGGGCCATCATGGACCAGAGGTCGGAAACAAACTGCGGGCCCCGATCGGACGTGATGTCCGAAGGGGTGCCAAAATGTGCCACCCATGTCATGAAAAAAGCGCGTGCAACTTCTGTGGACGTGGTGGAAGCTAGCAGGACATCCTCGGGCCAGCGCGTGGTTCGGTCCACCACTGTCAGGAGGTGCGTGAACCCCTGCGATGGCGGGAGGGGGCCCATGAGGTCCACGTGAACGTGGTCGAACCGCTTAGCCGGGATATGGAATGGCTCCAAGGGGGCCTTTGTATGCCTGTGCACTTTGGCTCGTTGGCACGCTACGCAGGCTGCAGCCCACTCTTTCACCTGTTTGCGCAGGCTCGGCCAGACGAACTTCGGTCCCACCATTTTGACTGACGCGCGCACTCCTGGGTGCGCCAGGGAGTGAACCAACTGAAAAACGCGGCGGCGCCAAGCATGATGGACCACTGGGCGCTGGCAGCCCGTTGAGACATCACAGATTAGGGGGGGCCCCCCATCCTGCAGTACTCTGCTCTCCAGCCTCAACCCTGTTGGTCCAGACTGGAGCGCGCAAACGTCCGCATCGCCGATCTGCTAAGTGGCCATGGCAGTGTAATCTATCTCCACGTAGACTGGGGCCACTAATGCGCACGAGAGGCAGTCTGCCACCACGTTGAGTTTACCGGCCACATGCTGAATGTCGGTCGTAAACTCTGAGATCGCGGTCAGCTGTCTCTGCTGCCGGCCCCGACCATGGTTCCGAAACATTGGCCATCGCGTACATTAGTGGCTTGTGGTCCACGAACGCAGTGACGGTCCGCCCTTCCAGCCAGAACTGGAAGTGGTGTATGTCCAGGTGGAGAGCCAGTAACTCTCTGTCGAACGCGCTGTATTCACGCTCACTGTCGCGCAAAGACCTGCTAAAAAAGGCGAGCGGCTGGCAAGAACCGGTGACGTGCTGCTCCACGATGGCCCCTATAGCCACGTCTGAGGCGTCGGTAGTGAGCGCTATCCGAGCCACCGGGTCCAGGTGCGCCAGCAGTGCAGCGTTCAGCAGGGCTGTTTTAACCTCGGAAAACGCCTGCCCTCGCTCAGGAGTCCAGTCGACTATGTCCGCCGGTTTCCGTTTCTTAAGCACGGCGTACAACAGCTGCATGAGCTGGGCTGCGCGGGGAGAGGAAATGGTTGTAAAAGTTAACCATCCCCAAAAACTCCTGCAGCACCCTGACGGTCTGAGGCCGGGGAAAATCCGCCACTGCGTGCACCTTGTCTGGCAAAGGTATCGCGCCCTCCGGTGAGATGCGGTGGCCCAAAAAACTGATTCCCATCACCCCGGACTGGCACTTCGCCGGGTTGATTATTAACCCGTGCTCCTCCAACCTCTGGAAAACTGTCCTGAGGTGGGCTACGTGTTCGTCCTCGGACGCGCTGGCCACCAGGATGTCGTCCAGATAGACGAACACAAATGGCAGATCGTGCAACACTGCATCCATCATGCGTTGGAATGTCTGCGCCGCGCCCTTTAACCCGAAAGGCATGCGTAAAAACTCAGACCAAACGGGGTTATTACTGCCGTTTTAGGTATGTCCTCAGCGTGCACCGGGACCTGGTGGTAATCGCGGACCAGGTCTATCTTGGAAAAAATGCGCACCCCGGTGAGGTGAACAGAAAAATCCTGAATATGCGGGATGGGGTAGCTGTCATGCGCTGTGGCGTTATTTAATCTGCGGAAATCACCGCAAGGTCGCCATGATCCCTTGGCCTTCGGAACCATATGTAGCAGGGATGCCCATGGGCTGTTTGAGTGTCTGATGATGCCCAACTTTTCCAAGTTGGCAAACTCCTCGCGCACTATGGCCAGTTTAGCTGCGTCCAGGCGCCGAGGTTGTGCGAAAACGGGCAGCCCCGAGGTAGTAATGAAGTGCTCCACCCCGTGTTTAGTGACGGCCGCCGAAAACGTAGGGACCGTGAGTGCTGGGAACTGGGTGAGTAGTGTGTGGAACTTACCCCCTGGCGCTGTGACGTTGGCTAGTGTTGTGGGCCCAGCTCCTCGAGCTGTACAGGGGAGAGAATCAAAAGACATTGCGTTAATCAGGCGTCTGTTAGCAACATCGACTAGTAGTCCGTGTGCACACAAAAAAATCAGTGCCTAAAATAGGGAAGCTGCATGCTGCTATGACGAATGTCCATTGGTATGTACGGTTGTGCAAGGATACAGTCAGTGTCCTCTCACCAAAAGTCTTAATGTCTGGACTTCCGGTCTGGACGCCATGGTGATAGCAACCTAACGGTGAAACTCCCAGACTCAATCCAAGGAAAACCTCCTCAAAATCAGACCTAACGGATTTTTGGAAGATTAAAATTCAAAAGACAATAACACCATGCCTAACCAAAAGCAGAGGAAACTGACATTCCCCAGATCAGGACGCACAGCAGCCGCAGAATCGGAACCAGAAGACCTCCGTTCAGAAGACGAGTGCCTGGGCCTAGCTAACAAAAGGATTAGCTTGAAATCGCTATTTGACGAATTACGACGATTTCGGGCCGAATTTCTTGAATTCAGAGAGGATCTAAAAAAGTCGAACAGCAGATTGGACCAGGCCGAAAACCGAATCTTGGAAGCTGAAGACAGAATAAAAGTGCTTGAAGATTCTGTACTGGATTTACACAGAAAACAATCAAGGCTGGAGGCTAAGCTAGCCGACCAAGAAGGAAGACAGAGACGGGACAACATCAGAATTCACGGTCTGAAAGAAGGAGCTGAAGATGGTTTCAACACAGTGGCAGAATGCGTGGAATCCTTATTGAGAGAGAAGCTGGATATTCCACAATCCACCGATTTGAAGATAGAAAAGGCACATCGCACATTAGCCGCAAAGCCAGCCCCGGAAGCGCCCCCACGTTCAGTGTTGGTAAGATTCTCCGACTTCAAAATAAAACAAGAAGTTGTAAGACGGGCTTGGCAGAAGAAAGGATTTATGCATCAAGAAAGCAAAGTCTTCGTGGAACACGATTACGCCCCTGAAGTTCTTAAAAAGCGACGGGAATATAACGACGCCAAAAAGGTTTTACGGGAAAAGAATCTACGCTTTCAGACGCCATTTCCGGCGAAGCTAAGGGTCTTTTACGGGGAAGAGTCATGTCTCTACAATTCAGCGGAAGAAGCAACATCTGACATGGCAAGAAGAGGACTCACGGTAACGGTGTTTAAACCCGCAGCGGATCTGAGCGTGAAAATCAGAGCTCAAACGTGGTCCACTCAGAGACCTTCAAAATCCACGGGCCAGCAGCGGGAACACCCAGCCCCAGAGCTACAAAGATAAGCTTTCCAGTACCAGAAAGGAATAGCGACCTTTTTGGGTTTTTTTTTTTTTTCTCTTTCTCTCTACAGTCACTCTGCACTTCCATCCCCCCTCCTACAAGGTAACAAACATTAAAGAAGATGCAGAATCAGCATGTGGTAAAACCTTTCATGGAGCAGTTTTAGCATTAGAAACAAATGTCTTCTTAATTTAAAGGGGAAAAAAAAAAATCATGTTAAAATAGAAATGTAACAATGACCCACATGTTCTCCCCACACTAACAAATACTGTATTAGAGTGAATGTTTGCTGTGATGGGGGTGGGAGGGTGCACACAAGCTCATAGAGTATAGGCATAAAAAAAAAATCATTACAAATTCGGATTGGGATCTGAAATTCACGTTAAAAACATGGGACAACTTACAGGAGTAAGAGAGGGCCCTCAGCACGTAACAGAGTTTGAGGAATTTCCCCCCTCAGAGCCCATACTCCATCAGGGCTCTTACAGGGTCTTTAAAGAGACCCCAGCTCAGGAAGTTTTTTTGACAGTTTTTTGTTTTAAAGTTTCGTTCATTATGTACTTAATGTTTTTTATGTTCTTAATGATCTTTCAGTTTCTGAGTAGCAAAAAAGAGGGCCACCACACTGTTATACTAAAAAAGAAAATACAATGGAGAAACAGGGTGTAACCAAAATAGCCTCATATAATGTAAAAGGGATCCTGAATCCAGTTAAAAGATCCAAGATTCTACGCAAAATGAAAAAAGACAAAGCAGAAATAGTATTTTTACAAGAAACCCACCTAACAGACATGGAACACACTAAACTCAGTAGACAAGGGTTTAAAATGATCTCTTCATCTTAATATAAATCAGGGAGGAGGAGGGGAGTAGCGACATTGATATCAACCAAAATTACATTTGAAAAAAAATCAGAACACAAAGATAAAGAAGGGAGGTACAGTTTAGGGCCTTTTCCACTAGCACGCTTTAGCGCGACACGGGACGGCTCAGCACGCTTTGTACGCTTTTCCACAAGCCCCAACACGGTTTAACAGCCGCAATTCTCAGCCCCGCTGAAGGGCAGGGTACAGCAGTGCTGAGCTGTGCCGTGTTGTGACGTTAACAGACTGGTCGCCGCTGATTGGTCAGGTCGTAACCGGCGCTGATTGGTCAGGTTGTAACCGCCCCTCTCCTCCTCCTCATCTTCCAAATCTTCACGACCTTCTCAATAAAGTTTTTGAAAAAAAAAAAAAAAAGAATCTTCACGACCGCCTTTACTCAGCACGCAACTACTGTTGGCGGTTCCTTTCAGTATATTGCTGTGCTATTTTCATTTATTTTCTATCAAAAATGGCTTCGCGTAATAAGGGTGTTCCATGGACCAGTAAGGAGCTGCAGTGTCTGCTCACTGCATTGTCAGACGAACGTATGCAGCGCGAGTTAGATGGAGCTGCCCGGAATGAAAAAATATACCGGGAGGTCTCGACATCGGAGTCCTTTAACGGTGAGTTTTAATTTTTTTTTATTGTGTGTTTTTTCGCAAATATATTCGGTAAGACGCTCAGTTTATTTATGCAATAAAAAAGCTGTTCATTTGTGGATGATGATCGCTGCTTAATTGCAGCACACTGCGGACTCAAGCTTTTATTTTAATTATTCATGTGAACAATACGCTGAAATAGGCTTATGTATTCTTGTTAAAAACTATTGTGCTGTATTTTATTGTGTGCATTTTCCTTGTAGAATCATCCCACGCGTCCGCCGCGACAGCCCGCACGGATTAATTCAACCGAGCCATCCTGACCCACAGCTGGCAGAGACGCTTCATTCAGCCGAGTCGTGACCCAGTTTGGGAAGCTGGTGTAGACACTCAGTGGTCGGCGTGTATAAAATGTCGATTAACCTTCATGTTGTGTTGCAAAGTTTTTTTTTTCTTTTAATATTTTGTATATAATAAAATGGAATTGTTTTGGAAAGTGTGGTTTGTCTGTTATAACACTGAATTATAAAACAGTATAATTTCATAGAAATTCCATTGCCTAATCTGATCAAAATGATACTGATCTTCCTGTCAGGGTCAACCATTGTTAAGGTAATGTAATTTTTAACTAGACCAAAAAACAAATGTTTTTGTAAGCTTTCTGTTCTTTTTATTGAAATATCATAAAAAATTAGCCCCACATGATCCAGTTCTAAACTTTGGGTACATTTTTTATGTTAACTTATAAGAAGTTGCACAGTTGGACTTTAAAATGCAGCAGGAGAGATTGATCAAGCTTACAAGTCAATGTAAAAAAGTAAGTATATGTAAATTGAATGTTCTATCGGCATTCCAAATTCAGAGAATTACAATACTTTAGAAGGAGTGTAGCATCATCTAAACGGAAAATAATAATACTGTTGTTCCAAACGTTGACCTGAAGGTGAAAAACATGAATTTTTTTTAATTCAGTACATCCAAAATGCCCTAGGATGTAAAAAATAATAATTTGGTGTAGGCCAGTGTGCCACGTCTCATTATTTAATACGAATAAAAACAAGTTTCAGCTCTTTATTTCTAGGTCATTTGGCAGTTAATTCAAAACAAAAGTGACTTGTGTTGTTGTAGCTTAATTATGAGATAAAATTAATTGTGAGATAAATCCACAGAGCAAGCAAGGCAATAATCCTTGAATCCTTTTTTGTCTAAATAAGGACTCAGTCGGGTGCGTAACGTCACGGGAGTGTGGCCCCACCTCGCTCAGAATCTGCTGCTGCCCCGCTTCTAAAACCTCCTAACAAACCATCACAGCACAAGCACAACACCAATGGAGACAGAAGCATTCCGAGCCGTACTGAAGTGAACCGAGCCGTACCAAGGTGTGCTGGGCTAGTGGAAAACAGGCATGTGGTAACTGGGCGGCGAGAGGGAGAAGATATCACCCTGCTGAATATATATGCACCACCAGGGGCAAAATGGAAATTTTATAAAAATGTATTCGACCTAATGATAACTAAAGCCCAAGGTTTAGTGATATGTGGTGGAGACTTCAGTCTAAGACTGAATCCATACTGGGATGCAACAGGTAATTCTTCACATCAAAATAACACCCAAAATAGGAATACTCGGATGCTACTAAAAGAAATGGGAATCTGTGACGTATGGAGGGAATTCAACCCCAATGTAAAAGATTATACTTTTTATTCAACGCCACATTCATCTTACTCAAGGATTGATTACTTTTTTATGTTTAGTAGAGACATTGGAAGAGTAAAAACATGTAAAATAGGACTGATGGATCTCTCCGACCACAGTCCGATCTATATGGATTTAAACATCCAAAAATACACAAATAATACATTTTCCTGGAGGTTGAATTCAAGTGTCCTCAAAGGGCCACTGAAAGATGAATTGGAATCAGATATTCTCAGATATTTGGAAGAAAACGATAATGGAGAAGTATCCCCTTTAATACTGTGGGATGCGTGCAAAGCTGTAATAAGGGGAAAAATTATTGCAAAACTGGCAACCCAAAAGAAACTGAGACAAGAAAAACTAACCACACTAGAGTCAGAGCTCAAGAACCTAGAAAAAGAACACAAAGATAACACTCATTCTAATGGCTCGCTCAAGATCAAAGAAATTAAAAATCAAATAAATGAGATCTACACAATAGAAATCCAGAAGAAACTTACATTTCTGAAACAAAAACACTATGAAACAGGCAGTAAATCGGCAAAATTACTAGCCTATAAATTGAGGAAACAACAAACGGAAAGAGCAATCTACAAAATCAGAGACCCAGTATCAAAGGAAATAAAATTCAGAATTCAGGATATTCTTAAAAGCTTCGAGAATTACTACAAGAACTTATACTCCCACAAAAAACATAAAAACGCATCCGAGACATTCCTAAACACATTAAACCTTCCCCAACTTACGGAATCACAAAATAAAACCCTACTGTCAGAAATACAACCTAAAGAACTGGAAAAAGCAATTATGAAACTTAAAGCTAACAAATCCCCAGGAGCAGATGGCTATACAGCAGAATGGTACAAAACCTTTAAACAGCAACTATCTCCTCTCCTCCTGAAAACATTTAACTATGTCCTCCACACAGGGGAAATCCCCCCCTCCTGGAGAGAAGGGGTCATTGCAGTCATACTTAAACCTGAAAAGGATAAACTAGATTGCTCCAACTACAGACCAATCAGTGTATTAAATCAGGACTATAAGCTATTTACCACCATCCTTGCCAAAAGGTTAGAAAACATACTGACAGACTTAATTCACTTAGACCAAACAGGCTTTATAAGACAAAGACAGACACAAGACAACATTCGACGCACTTTACACATAATTCATCATATAAAAAAATATAACTTAAATGCAGTCATATTGGGATTAGATGCTGAAAAAGCATTCGATTCGGTTGACTGGTCTTTCCTCTATAAAATCTTATCCAGTTTCAATTTTCATAACAACTTCATTAGAACTATACAGGCATTATATAAAAAACCAGCAGCTAAAATAAGGATTAACGGTAATTTATCATCATCTTTTGAGCTGGAAAGAGGATGTCGTCAAGGCTGCCCCCTGTCTCCACTGCTCTTTGCAATCTTCATAGAACCTCTGAGCCAATGGATAAGACAAAATCAAGAAATTCAAGGTATTACACTTGGTCAGAAAGAACATAAAATAGCACTCTTTGCTGATGACATTTTAATATACCTAGGGCAGCCAGACACTTCTCTACCAGAACTAATCTCAGTTTTTTCAGACTATGGAGATTTATCAGGGTACAAATTAAACATGCATAAAACCCAAGTTTTAACATTCAACTATGACCCAAATCATTTTTCACTAAATGAACTCAAAACTAACTGGGAGTTGGATTCTATGAAATATCTGGGGGTCAATATCCCGAAACAACTCGACAAAATTATAACACTAAACTATGATCCACTGGTGACAAAAATAAAATCTGACCTAGCAAGATGGAATATGATACCATTCTTAGGTACCGCACAAAGAATTGAAGCAGTCAAAATGAATATACTTCCACGTCTTCTATACCTTTTCCAAACAATACCAGTAGAACCTCCCAAAAAAACATGGCAGGAACTGGACAGAAGGATCTCAAGATTCATATGGCAGGGTAAGAGACCTAGAATCAGATATAGAACCCTACAGCTAAACAAAGACAAAGGTGGGCTCGCACTGCCAAATATCAGGGACTATTTTATAGCTGCACAAATTAAAACTTTAGTAGAGATATGTAACCCAGTCTACACTGCACAATGGAAGGAGATGGAATGCCAAATAACAAGTGACATCCCCCTACAGGCGATAATAGGGAACAATGCCTTAACTAAACTCCTGAATAACACTAACCCGTGGATAGAGACCCCGCTAAAAATTTGGTTTAAGATAGTCAGAGAGAATCAAGCTAAAGAGCCCTATCGACTTCTGCAATGGATTGCCTATGATCAAGACTTTACCCCCAATAAAACAGACACTAGATTTAAAGAGTGGAAAGAGAAAGGGCTGATAAAATATTACGATTTTTTTAAGGGGCAAACTTTAAGAAGTTTTGAAGATTTGAAAAAACAAGGTCTAATAAATCAAGATCTGTACAGGTTCTTTCAGCTTAGACACCACATAAACAATATACTTAAAAAGGAGGATTTGGAAAGGGCCCAGTCAGGTGTTCTGAAGGTCTTCTTAATGGCATATAAAGGGATCCCAGGGATCAGATACATTTCTAAAATATACCAAGGTCTTCAAGACTTAAAAGGAGACAACACATCGTATATAAAAGAGAGATGGGGAAAAAGAGGGGAATTTCACTTTACAATTGGAAATATGGGAAAAGCTAAATAAACAGCAATGGAAAAGTACCTCATCCCTGCAGTGGAGAGAATTTGGATGGAAAAACTTGGTAAGATTTTTCAGAACACCTGCACAAAACAAATTTACCCATAAGGGATTGAACTGTTGGCGCTTGTGTGGTGAAAAGACTGCAAATCATTTTCATGTGTTTTGGTCATGCCCAGTTATCCACCAATATTGGTCCAACGTACAGACAATATTGGGGAAAATATTCAAAATAACAGTTCCCTTTTCTTTTGTAACTTTGTATTTGGGTTTATTACCGGACTCACTGGAAAGACGAGGAGATAAATACTTATTCAATGTTTTAATATTGGCAAGTAAAAAAGCCCTAACTAAAAAATGGATGCTGAAGGACTGTCCTACACCTGAAGATTGGATTAACGTGATTCAAGACATTTACTCGATGGAAAAGTTGACATTCGCACTGAGACAGGACATGGATGGGTTCATGAACTTTTGGCAACCCTGGATCGCATATGTGTCTTCCATTAGAACTAATCTTTGACAAATACCATTTCAATAATGGTCCCGCTCTTTGTTCCAACGCTACTCAGATGCTCTTTTACTTTTAATTACTTAATTTTCTGTTTGTTTGTTTTTTGCTGTTCTGCTTGTTTGTTTATTCGTTTGTTTGTTTTTTATTTAATTCTCCTTAACTTCACTTTTTCTTTCACTTAAAAAAAAAGGGGGGGTTGTTGTAATAACTATCCTACCAATGTTGTCAAATAGCAAAAAATAAGGGAACATGTGATGAAAATGTAAACAATGCAATGGTGTAATGACCTGTATACCCTTTACAAAAACTTAAAAAAAAAAAAAAAAAAAAAAAAAGTCTTAATGTCTGAGCCATTTGAGGCAGTCAGTTCGGGGCGGCTAGTTCCGGCCAGCCGGTCGGCATAGGATGGCAGGATGAGGCTCTTTTGGGAGCCGGAGTCCAGGAGGAACCGTCTCCCCAAGCGGGAGTCTATCACATAGAGCAGCTTGCTTGCTTCACTGGCGGTTGCAGTTGCTACCGACTGCCGGCCCTGGCGTTTCCCGAGTGCTTGAATTGGCACGGTGTCACGCATCGGTGTGCGTCCTCTCCAAAACGGCGGTGGTAGAAACAGAGCGTGTCTCTCCGGTGCTTCTTGGCCTCCGCTGCAGCCACCGTTGCTGGCTCCTCACTTCTGCTGGCCATCTCACTGGGTTCCGACGCCGCTGCATTCACTGTGAGGGCTCTGGTGGTGAGGATGATCCGATCTGCCTCTTGGGCTAGAGCCCAGTAGTTGCGCGCGGCCAGCAGCAGCGAATTGGCAAGGACCGCCCTGGCCGCGGTCGGGAGGTTCCGGAGGAAAAGGTGGGCAAAGAGGAAATGCCCGTCATCTGTGCCCATCAATGCCAACATCTTCTCCATCAATTCGACTGCCAACCCATCTCCCAAGTCGGAGCGCGTCAGGAGCCTCTCTGCTCTCTCACAGTCCGAGAGCGTGTAGTGCCGGGTCAGCACGGTTTTGAGAGCACCGTATTTGTCGCGGGCTGGGGGCTGTTGGAGCAGGCTCGCCACCTGCTGGGTTGTGCGTGCGTCCAGTGCTGCAACCACGTAGTAGTATCTGGACCGAAACAGCACACGCGTTGCTGGCACTTCCCGTCCGGGTCATCTCCGGGGTGTTCGCCTCGCGTTCCATTGTGCATCAAGGGTCACCAGTGTGGAGAGAGGAATAATCAGGCCGAGCGTTCAGAGCAGATGGAACTTTATTCTCTTCCTCTCACATCCACCAGAATCCAAAACATTAAACCCAGGTTGCAGGCACTCTCTTTTATATTAACACTCCTCCGCTACCTGAGGTGCTGTATTGACATATCAACCCCCCCATAACAATTCCCCTTGTCCCCCAGCACCTTTGATCTGTCATGCCCTTCAGTCTGAGGGAAAACTACTGAGTGGCTTCCCACAGCCTTATCTTACAAAGAACATCCAAGCCTAGTTACATTTCGCACAAACACATTTGAAATCTCCCAAACGCATGTGGGAAAATGTATTATGGTCCGATGAAACCAAGATTGAACTTTTTGGCCATAATTCCAGAAGGTATATTTGGTGTAAACACAACACTGCTCATCACCAAAAGAACACCATACCTACAGTGAAACATGGTGGTGGCAGCATCATGCTTTGGGGCCGTTTTTCTTCAGCTGGAACTGGGGTCTTATTCAAGGTGGAGGGAATTACGAATGGTTCCAAATACCAGTGAGTGTTGGCACAAAACATTCAGGCTTCTGCTAGAAAGATGAAGAGGAACTTCATCTTTTTTTCTCCGGTTTTCTCCGGTTTCCTCCCACATGCCAAAAACATGCAGGTTAGGGATAAGGGGCGCTTGCGCACACAGCGACCAGCAGCTGGTGGCTTGTCACCAGACTGCAAAACAAATCTACCTACGGGTACAAAATAAGTAATAAAAAAATTTAAAAAAAAAAATCTTTCAGCACGACAATGACCCAAAGCACACATCCAGATCAACAAAAGAATGGCTTCACCAGAAGAAGATTAAGGTTTTGGAATGGTCCAGCCATAGTCCAGACCTGAATACAAAAGAACATCTGTGGGGTGATCTGAAGAGGGCTGTGCACAGGAGATGCCCTCACAATCTGACAGATTTGGAGCATTTTTGCAAAGAGTGGGCAAATATTGCCACATCATGATGTGCCACGCTGATAGACTCCTACCCAAAAAGACAGTGCTGTAATAAAAGCCAAAGGTGCTGCAACAAAGTATTAGTTTAAGGGTGTGGCATATTTACACAACCAGGTTATTGTAAGTTATTTTTTTTTCCCTTAAGAGTTCAGTTTGTTTTTCAATTGGGTTGTATAGGTTATAGGTCACATTAAATGTGAAAAAAGTTTTGAAATGATTTAACTTGGTTTCATTTTTTTACGTCACAAAACCCTGGCATCTGAACAAGGGTGTGTAGACTTTTTATATCAACTGTATTTAATCAATGTAATATGTTTGGTTCCAAGGTTGTCATAGCCAGGAGCGGCACTGGGGTTAAGCTCCCAGTGCTCATAAAATGCTCCTTACGGCGTGCGTCTCGAAAAGCCTCTGACAACTAAGTCCAACTGCTAGCCTGCCCGTGTGGTTTAGTCTCTAAGCCTGGTGGAACTGCTCTTACTAATAGGAGAAGGGGCGAGGGCGGATCTCTGGCGCCTTAAAACCAGATGCTTCGTGTAGATGGTGGCTCGTCAACCTGGGAAGGTAGCCCATCTAGGGGAAGGTAAACCCTGATTTCAAACCTCCGCTGCCTTGCGGCACACCCGGTCACGGGAAAGGCTTCGGGAGTCAACCCTGAGGAAAAATCCGGAGTCGGAGCCCCTGAGGCAGTTCTCTGTTGTGCTCAGCATCGTTCTGGCAGCTCCTGCAACGGCGCTGCTGCCAAACTATAGCAGCCCTGCTGTTCCTTTGGATTCATCAGTGACGTGGAGAGGGGGGACATGCTGCATGGGTAACATCTTGTCCTCCATATCTTCCTGCCCAGGCTTGAATCCTACCAACGCCCAACGCTGGAAGGTAGAACACCGGTGCGCATCGGCCTGTTCAGCCACAGGCGGTGCTGTTCCAGCAGAGTAGACATTTAGGATTCTCTTCCATGGTCATCATAGACCGACTGAGGCCGACGACGATGTTTTTGTTTAATGTTACTGAACCTAAATCTAATTCTAACTTGTGTAATACTCTCCCTGACTTGTATTCAAATGCCCAACCCTCTGAAACTTCCTGCGAGCCCTCAAGTCATGTGATGTAACTGACATAACGAGGCCTCACTTGCTACGGTCACATGACTGTGGGCGTGCTAAAACAGTGCTCAATACACAGCTCATGACACTTCTGCTTTGTATTGCTCGAATCAGTGTCGAGTGGGCGGTGTTGAGCGTAACATCACTAGACTCTGCCGCCTCCTTGCTGACATTGCAGCCTTGTTGGGACATGGTGGCCATCCACTAACCATCCACTATTCCATCCATCTGGACCATCCAGGGTTGCGCGGCACTCATCAGTAAACAAGATCGTTTGAAAATTAGTCTTCATGTATTTCTGGGCTCACTGCAACAGTTTCTGCTTGTGAGCATTTGTTAGAGGTGTCCGAATCGTAAGTTTATGCACAACTGCAAGCCTTTGGAGGATCTTACACCTTGAACTTTGTGGGATTCCAGAGGCACCAGCAGCTTCAAATACCTGTTTGCTGCTTTGTAATGGCATTTTAGCAGCTGCTCTCTTAATCCGATGAATTTGTCTGTCAGAAACCTTCCTCATTATGCCTTTATCTCCACAAACCCATCTGTGCTCTGAATCAGCCACAAATTTCTTCACAGTACGATGATCACGCTTAAGTTTTTGTGAAATATCTAATGTTTTCATACCTTGTCCAAGGTATTGCACTATTTGATGCTTTTTGGCAGCAGAGAGATCCTTTTTCTTTCCCATATTGCTTGAAACCTGTGCCATGCTTAATAATGTGGAACATCCTTCTTAATCCTTTATTTGGCCAAAGAACCATTTTTGGTAACTTCAGGAGGCGTAATATATTGTAATACTATAATATCAATCAATCAATCAATCAAAGACTTTATTCCAGACTCAAGGTCCATCAAAAAAGGTAAAAACAAGACAGTTGAAAAAACAGTTAATAAGAGAAACAATCAAAAAGTTACAAAAAACACTAAGACACAACTGCTAAGAGAAGTACAAAGACAGTACAGACTTTAAAAAGACTTAAAGACAACTGTACCAGTGCCTTCTAAACTGTGACTGACAGCGAATAGAACTGAGCTTAATGCTAGACATGACTTGAATGATTTCATTTCTAGATACATCAAGCCGACAGATGAATTTATACATAAGATTCCTTATTACTGCATGCAGAGTATTTACACGTGATGAGACAAATAACTCGGAAGCACTGCACCATCGAGGCTTTTTAAGTAAAATTCTTAAGGCATCATTGTAAGCAACCTGTAATTTCTGCATACTTTGTTTCCTATAATTTATCCATAAATGAGCAGTATATAAAGGTGTACAATAGGTTTTAAAAAGAACCAGTTTCACCTCATCTGAACAAAAACCAAATCTGCGTGCAAGAATATTTGCTTGCATGTAGATTTTGCAGCGTTGTCTGAAAATATCATCATCATCAGTCATTCTATCATTAATAAAATGTCCCAGATATTTAATTTTATCCCTGACAATTAATTCCTTGCCTGCCAATTCAAAGACAGGGAATTTCATTAACAGATCTTCTTTAGTGCGGCAAATCAGCACACAACTCTTATTTGTATTATATTTTATGTCATTTTCCTCTCCATAAGCACTACACACTCTTAATAACTCCTGAAGACCAGCACTGCTTGGACTGAGAATAACATAATATAGTATAGATTGTTATTATAATAGTAATAATAATCATTGAAACAGTCTTCTAATATCTGCCAGTAATGGTCTAAGGTTGAAACTTTGAATTTAAGTACATCAATGAGTGCCCTATAAAGGGTTAAATAGTTTTCCTTTAATTGGGCTCACCTGGCAAATTAATTACGACAGGTGTCCGAGATTGATATCAGTGATCCAAAGAGCCCTAAGACACAATACCATCCATGAGTTTAATTGGAAAACAACAAATTGAATGTTTGACACTAAAATCCTACTTGCATAATAATTTGGAACGCGGTGTACATATCAAATGAGTGCAGAGCTCCTTTTGGCAAAGTAAATATGTTTGGCAGAACAAGACCATCAGATATCTGTTCTGCTTGCCAGGCTGGACAGGACAAATTAAAAAAAAGGAAACCAGTTTTATTGACTTTACTTTTAATGGTGTTGATACTGGCAGGTTTATTATGTAATTGAGAGAAATATAGTAAGTGGTAGATGGATGTATGGATGGCATTTATTACCATTACAGATCAAAAACCATAAACCATCTAGAAAGTTTTTGGTCTATTTTACCTGTAGCTTTATCACTGCAGCTCACCACTTCCATCCACCTGCATCACAAGTTGAAAGGAGAATTCATAGGTAATCAGCCCATGTTGTCACCACTCGCTGCTCACGGGCATCCACCTCAGCTGAGCGCACACCTGCACCTCGTTAGTGCACAGCTACTTATTCCACCTCGCCCTGAGCTTTGGCCTGGAGCCGTCTGTCTTCCTTCGTGCTCTAACCTTCAGCGGATTCCTTCCTCCAGGCCTGCTGATCTCTTCACGACACGTAAGTTGTCTATTTTGTCTCACCTTGTCCTCTCAGCCTTCACCTGTGCACAGGTGGATTTCCCGGCGGCGGACATCCTCTCCCTCATCCTCATCACTCCTCTGCCTCACAGCCCTTCCTTGGACGCACAGCAGGACGCTGTCTTCCAGGCTCGGGATCTTGCCAACGCCAGCCACCTCAGTTCTGCAAGTAAGCACATTATCTTGTCATTCTTCTGTGTGGTTTACCCAGCTAACCCCCTGCTCTGTTCTCATCCATAGGGTTGCCTGGCTGCACGGCATGCTGCTCTGTCCCCGCCTACATCCTCCACCCACAATACATTCATATATCGCACACACGCATCCAAACATGTTACATTGATTGAAAATAAAGCTTTCAAATCTACCTGAGCCTGCGTGCGTGTTTCCTGGGCCGAATATTATGTCAGTACGGCTCCAGCAGAGCGGCCCAGCGGACAGCGGGTTCGCACGCCGCTTTTCCACCCTCAAGGCTCGGGTTGATATGATAGCACACCAACAACAGGTTATTTTTAATCAATTAACCATAATTACTCACCGGTTAGACCGCCTGGATCCCCAGCAGGCGTTCCCCCCGGGTCCTCAAGGTGCCGCGGCTCCGGTCGCTTCCGCGGCTAGCCAGCCTAGCTCGGGAACGCCGACCTGTCTCACACCCATTCCGACCCCCACTCGCTTCAACGGGAAACTCGGTGGAGCGAGGGGGTTTATCCTGCAGTGTGAGTCGGTGTTCCTACGTGTTCCCGGGGATTTCCCTTCAGACCATAGCCGAATCGGGTACATGGCTAATCTCCTAGAGGGGTGAGCGTTAGCTTGGGTTTATGCCGTTATGATGAAGCCCAGCTACGCAAACCTTTCTTATGACCGGTTAGTGCGAGATTTCTTAGAGGTGTTTGACCACTCGCGTCATGACAGCGTCCTCGCTGATCGGCTTCTTAGTCTCCAACAGGGAAGCCGGTTGGCGGCGGTGCGCGTTGTTGACTTCCGGGTGGGAGTGGAGGAGGTGGGCTGGGGAGAGGCTTCTCTCTGCAGTATCTTCCTCCGTAGCCTCAGTTCTGGTCTGAGGGACGAGCTAGCCAGTTGGGATCTCCCAGGGCGGCTGTCCGAGCTGATTTCTCTCACAATCAGCCTGGACAATAGGCTGCGAGAGCGGGCTGCGGAGCGGAAGTCAGCCAGCCACTCGCGCGGAGCTTCCGTCCGCTCTCCTCAGTCTCGCCCCCTGGCGTTACCTGCTCCGGATTCCGCCGATGAGCCAGAGGCCATGGCGATCGGGCACACTAGGCTCCCTCTTGCGGAGATACAACGCCGGCGGGAACGGGGTCTCTGCATGTATTGTGGAGATGACCAGCATCCCCTGGAGCTGTGCCCGGTTAAGCCAAACGGGGAGGTCCGCGAGTCACTGTAGGGGGCCTCGCGGACTCTAACCGGTCAAATCCCCTATCCTCTTGCACATGGCCCATACGATTCTGCCACAACTCCACCGGGCACTTCACGCACGCACTGGTGGATTCAGGGGCAGAGCAGAGTTTCATTTCTAAGAGCCTGGCAACCCGTTTGGGCATTCCCTGTCTGCCACTGTCTACTCCCCTCAACCTGGTCAGTCTCTCCCGTGCTCCTCTGGGAACAGTGACACACCACACCAAGCCGGTCCCCATCATCATCTCTGGCAATCACCAAGAGGACCTGACCCTGTTTGCCCTCCTCTTCGGACCGAGTCATCCTGGGTTACCCGTGGCTGCATTTGCACAACCCTGTCCTAGATTGGAGAACCGGCAGTGTCCTCTCATGGAGCTCCTTTTGCCTGGGCACCCGTCTTCAGTCTGCGGCTTGTGCCCCATCCTCTCCTTCGCCGACGCCGGTCTCTGAGCGTCCAGATCTCACCTTGGTGCCGCAGGAGTTCCACGACTTGGGAGTAGCCTTTAGTAAGTCCAGAGCCATGTCCCTTCCTCCTCACCGGCCATATGACTGCACGATCAACCTCCGTCCAGGGGCCCCCTTGCCATCTGGCCGCCTGTACAGCCTCTCTGCACCTGAACGTGAGGCGATGGATACCTATATCAAGGAGTCGCTCAGCGATGGGATCATCCGCCCCTCCTCGTCTCCGCTCGGCGTGGGCTTCTTCATGTTCAAGAAGGATGGGTCGCTGCGTCCCTGCATTGACTTAAGAGCGCTGAATGACATCACCATCAAGGATCGCTACACCTTGCCGCTCATGGACACCGCCTTCCACTCCCTCCAGGGGGCGACCTGGTTCACGAAGCTAGACCTCCGCAGCGCTTACCATCTCGTTCGGATCCGGGAGGGAGACGAATGGAAGACGGCCTTCAGGACGCCCAGCGGTCATTTTGAGTATCTTGTGATGCCGTTTGGGCTCACTAACGCACCTACCGTTTTCCAGCGTCTCATAAACGGCGTCCTACGAGATTTCCTGGGGGTCTTTGTCTTCGTATATTTAGACGACATACTCATCTTCTCCAAATCACGGGAGGAGCACCAGGTTCATGTGAGGCGGGTCCTGCAATGGCTGCTGGAGAATAGACTGTATATCAAGGCAGAGAAGCGCGAGTTCTACGCCCGGACCACCTCCTTCCTGGGGTTCATCATCTCGTACAACCAGATTCTCCCCGACCCCACTAAGGTTAAAGCGGTGGTCGAGTGGCCCACGCCGACCTCCAGGAAGCAGGTGCAGCAGTTTATTGGCTTCGCTAATTTCTACCGGCGCTTTGTCCCCAACTTCGGCGCCATTGTCACCCCCCTGACCTGCCTCACCTCATCGAAGGTGCCCTTCCAGTGATCTGAGGAGGCAGCTGCCGCCTTCAAGACCATCCAGGCGGAGTTCTTGTCCTCCCGGGTCCTAACCCAGGTCGATCCCACGCTGCAGGTCGACCCAGGTCGACCACCGCCCCCACCCAACGGGGTGGGGGTGGTGGTCTCTCAGCGCTCGCCAGTGGACGGAGTCAAGCGGCCTTGCTCCTTCTTCTCTCGACAATTATCTGCGGCGGAGCGCAACCATGACGTCGGCGACAGGGAGCTCCTCGCTGTCAAGCTCGCGCTGCAGGAGTGGCGTCACTGGTTGGAGGGGGCAGCTCAGCCTTTTGTGGTCTGGACGGACCACAAGAACCTCGAGTATTTGAGGTCAGCGCGGCGCCTGAATGCCTGCCAGGCGCGCTGGTCTCTATTCTTTGCTCGTTTTCAATTTACCATCACGTACCGTCCAGGCTCGAAGAATGGGCTGCCCGACGCCTTATCCAGGCAGTTTGCCCCTGAAGATCCGGAGGAGTCGGAACACACCATCCTTTCCAGCTCGTGCGTTGTGGGGGAGGTTTCCTGGTCCATCAAGGACAAGATCCGAAGGGCTCAGGAGACAGAACCGGACCCTGGCGGTGGTCCAGAGGGGAGGCTCTTCGTTCCTTCGGTGGTTCAAGGAGAGGTGATTCACTGGGTCCATACCTCCAAGCTCGCCTGTCACCCTGGCATCACCCGTCTGGTGAATTTGCTGCAACGCTCATTCTGGTGGCCGGGTCTCCAGAAGGACGTCACCAACTACGTCCGGGCTTGCCCCCAGTGCGCTACCGGCAAGTCCCAAAACTCTCCACCTGGGGGTCTACTCCAGCCCCTGCCGGTCCCGGGCAGGCCCTGGTCACACATCGCCCTTGACTTTGTCACCGGCCTTCCAGTCTCTAACACCTATGACACAGTCCTGACAATTGTAGATCGATTTTCTAAGGCCGCCCATTTTGTACCTCTTCGGGGTCTCCCTTCGGCACGTGAGACGGCTGACCTCCTGGTCCAACATGTTGTCAGGCTGCACGGGATCCCGCTGGACATGGTATCGGACCGGGGCCCTCAGTTTGTCTCCCAGGTTTGGAGGTGCTTCTGCAACGCTTTGGGGGCCACGGTTAGTCTCTCCTATGGTCACCACCCCCAGTCCAATAGACAATGCGAGCGCACTAACCAGGAGTTGGAGGCTGCCCTGCGCTGCGTCACTCCCTCCAATCCATCTTCCTGGAGCTCCTACTTGGCCTGGGTGGAATATGCCTACAATTCGGCACGATCTTCAGCTACTGGTGTGTCACCCTTTGAGGCGTCCTTGGGGTACGATCCCCCCTTGTTTCCCGAGCAGGAGGGTGAGTTGGCTGTCCCATCTGTCCTGGCGCACATGAGACGCTGCCGGAGTGTGTGGACCAAGACTAAGGATGCGCTTTTACGCATGGCGGCGCGCAACAGTTCCAACACCAATCGCCACAGGAGGCCAGCTCCTGATTACCAGATGGGTCAATGGGTTTGGCTCTCGTCCCAGGATATCAACCTCAAGGCTGAGAAGAAGAAGCTGGCTCTGCGATTTCTTGGCCCGTTTGTGATCACTAAAATTGTCAACCCGGTGGCTGTGCGTTTGGCCCTTCCCCCCCCTCCCTACGTGTGTGTTCCACTTTCCACGTGTCGAAGATTAAACCTGTTCTTTCCAATCCACTCTGCCCCCCTCCTAGGTCGCCTCCCGCTCCTAGGATGATTGACAGTGACCCGGCGTGGGGTGTTACCTCCATCTTGGACTCCTGGCGCTGGGGTCATGGGCTACAATACCTGGTGGATTGGGAAGGTTATGGGCCAGAATGGAGATCCTGGGTGCGCTCTTCGTGGGTGTTGGATCAAGATCTCATCGCGGAGTTTCACCAGGCACACCCAGGTAAGCCAGCGCCAGGTGGCGCTGCTGGGGGGGGGAGTACTGTCACCACTCGCCGCTCACGGGCATCCACCTCAGCTGCACGCACAGCTGCACCTCATTAGTGCACAGCTAACTTATTCCACCTCACCCTGAGCTTCGGCCTGGAGCCGTCTGTCTTCCTTCGTGCTCTAACCTTCAGCGGATTCCTTCCTCCAGGCCTGCTGATCTCTTCACGACACATAAGCTGTCTATTTTGTCTCACCTTGTCCTCTCAGCCTTCCCCTGTGCACAGGTGGATTTCCCGGTGGCGGACATCCTCTCCCTCGTCCTCATCACTCCTCTGCCTCACAGCCCTTCCTTGGACGCACAGCAGGACGCTGTCTCCCAGGCTCGGGATCTTGCCAACGCCAGCCACCTCAGTTCTGCAAGTAAGCACATTACCTTGTCGTTCTCCTGTGTGGTTTACCCAGCTAACCCCCTGCTCTATTCTCATCCATAGGGTTGCCTGGCTGCACGGCGTGTTGCTCTGTCCCGGCCTACATCCTCCACCCACAATACATTCATATATCGCACACACGCATCCAAACACGTTACATTGATTGAAAATAAAGCTTTCAAATCTACCTGAGCCTGCGTGCGTTTTTCCTGTGCCGAATATTATGTCACATGTGACTGATCTTGAATCCTCCTTTACCTTGAAGTGACTTGAGCCATGAACTGGCAGTATAACCTATGACCTTCATGCTGTATTGTGACAGTGCTCACCACTGCTCCACTGAGATGGCCCTTCTGTGGCTCACCACCTTATCATGGTGGAGGCATTTTGAGTACCCTAATGACACCATGAGTTATATTGTCAGGGACAACTTGGTCCTGGGTGAAGGGCCAGACCAAGAGCGGTCCAGTGGATGACATGAGAAAAGTTGCATCAAGGACCCAGTGTACCCAAAGGAGGCATTGATGTCCACCTTCCAGTGGGCTCACCACGTCCAGGAGGGATCACAGTGCTATGTGAACTGGGTAGTAGTCTGGGCTACTCTTCTTTGGCTGCTTCCCTGTGACCCGAACACCCGGATAAGCCGTAGAAGATGGATAAACTGAATGGAACTTTTCTGTTAATAATGCAGATTTTCAGTATTGTTACTGCCACCACTTCCATGACAGTTATTTCTCATTAAATTGTATCTCTGTTTTGCAGCTCCATGTGGATGTGGTCCCAAAGACAGCAGGTAGGTGGAATCATTCAAGGAAAACTCTTGACAGTGTGCTGCAGAGACCACACAAACACAACCCAAAATCTTTGGTTGGGGAACATACAGAATATACCTCCTCTTTGTAGATTTTTTAAAATCTAGCTTCAACTGTATTTGTTCTATTTTAATATGCCCCAAGTCCCAACAGCCAATCACAAAATGCTTTAACAGTTGGTGGCTAAAGTCATAGCCTATCATCAGGTAATGTGACTCTGGATATGAAATGTGCCAGTTGTAGTCTTTTCAGTGTTCCTACCAGGAAAAGTTGCATAATGTTGTTACACGTGATGCAGGCCCACAGGCTATGATGGTAGTGACATTCACCTGGTCGAAGGTTTATGAACCATCAAAATGATTTTGGAAACACTGTAAGCTGAAGAGTGCGTCTCTGATGTGATGTGTGTAAAGGCAATGGTGTTGATGTGTAATGATGAGGCACAGTTGGAGTCGATTGCCAGAACTACTACAGAACTTGGCACTATTTAGGGATAGAATATGATTAAATTTGTAGAATTTAGAAATATTACCTCAAACAGGGAGGTTATGTTTTTTCACCTGTGTCTGTGGTTGTTGGCAGGATTACACAAAAATTGTTAAATTGATCTTAACCAAAGTCCATGAAGAGATGGGGCCAGGATTTGGATAAACTACATTTGAATAAAAGGGCGGATTCAAGAATCCCCCCCCAAACACACACACACACACACACACACACACACACACACACACACACACACACACACACACACACACACACACACACACACACACACTTTAACATTGGAAGATAAGGCCTTTTTTCTGCAGTTTCTTAGTGAATATTGCAGGGATCATAATGATAAAATCAAAGCATTTTGATATGTTGGTATCTACTGTATGTATGAATGTGTACAAAATACAATATGCAGGTACAGATAAAATTATGCATATAGCAGATATATTTGTGGCAATGTGATGGTTTTCAATGTGCTCTAAGATGAGAAATAGAATAAGAAACTGTCAGCTACAACTGAGACAATGGCGGTGGAGAAAAAAGTTGGCTTTGGTGAAGGTGCTGAATGCCATTCTAGATGTCAATGCATCAACTTGGTATCACCTCACGTACAGTATATTAAGCTTACTCTGTACTCATTAAGAAGTGGTGATGTTTGTATCTATAGATCAGTGTACCATATATACATGTCACAAATTCAGTAATAATAATAATTAATAACTTAAAAATTCCCAAAGTATTTTATGTCATTGCAGCTGCTGCCCAGTGATAGTGTCTTTAACCTGTGAGGATATGTAACCTGAGTACATGTAGTTGAGTAAATGTAACCAATATCAGGCACCGATACCCGGACAATACAGTAAATAATACCAGACACCGACAGAGCAGATGGAGGAAGTGACACCAGAGACCTATACCAGAAACCAAATGAAAGCACCAAAGGTGCTGATACCTCGGTGCCTGTGGCATGGTAGCATGGGATAGTTACCTCCGCCAGGCCGAAAAGGCCAGGAGGAGGTAATGTTTTTGCCGGGGTTTGTCTGTGTGTTTGTTTGTCTGTCTGTCTGTCTGTCTGTCTGTTGGTTAGCAAGATAACTCAAAAAGTCTTGGACGGATTTCCATGAAACTTTCAGTCGTTGTTGGAAATGGTACAAGGAAGAACTGATTAAATTTTGGGGATGATCCGGATCACCGTCTGGATACAGGAATTTTTTAAAGCATTTTTCAACACTGTGACACGGCTATTTTCAACATGTGCGCAGGCGCAATGGAGGGCGCTGGTCATCGTGTCTGACCAACATAAACTCCGCCTTCTTCAACGTTTTAGGCACAAAAGCACGCGGAAAACTGTGTTTGCGCGACGCTGCAAAAGCTGAGACGGGCAGCTGTCCGCCGCCGGATTATTTGGCAGAAATTCCCCGGGCAGCCATAGGCACTGCGCAAAAACGAGCTGCTCGGCAGCGTGCCTGTGTGCCTGTGTTTGCGCAACGCTGCAAAAGCTCAGACGGCCAGCTGTCCGCCGCTGGATTATTTGGCAGAAATTCCCCGGTCAGCCATAGTAGCTCCGCAAAAAGAAGCTCTCTGCCGGGGAATTTTCCAAATCATCTTTGGCCGCGGAGCGCAACCCCAATAAAGATAAAGATTACATGTACCACGAAGGTCGAGTGCAAGCAAGATGTTTGTGTCTGTGAACATTCCGTCTTTTGGCGAGTTGATACGTAACGATGTTTACAGTTTGATGAGAAGGTTGCTGCCATGTAACAATCATCTTGTCACTCACACTTCAGCATTTGGAAGTGGTGGCGTTCCATTTTATACTGAGTCCAATATTGTATGTTATTGTCGTTACAAGACCGCCGACTGTCTGCTGATCTGTATATACTTTTATTTATTTATTTATTTATTTTCTACGCCTTTTAGTTCTGCATTTAATATGAACCCTGAGTTTGAAATAAACGTTTGAATTTTGAATAAAACCCACGCCAACCCGTCTACCTAATTGGCATCCGTCAGTGAAGCCCTCAGTGCTGCTTTCAGTGATCTAAAACGCTCACATAACCCATTGGCCTGTGGGTTGTACGCAGTTGTGTCAGGACTTCTTTTGTTTTTTCTTTTGAATTCTTGGATGGAACATGGGTGGGCAATATAAGCTGCGGATTCAGCCATCACATATTTCGGATAACTTATGTTGAACTGTATAATCAGAGAAGCTATTGTCTAATTTGACCTTGTTGGATTTTATTACCCCCTTTGTTATATTATTCACTTTCTTTTAACCTGTACTCTTAATCTATTCAAAATAAAGACTAATTCATTCATTCATTCAATTGCAACGCCCCCCAGCCTGGGAGTTTGCAGATGCACGACATGGACACAACACCAACACTTCAGTTTATTACCTCCGCCAAGGAGGTAATGCTTTTACTACTGAACCACTAATCCTATCATTGTGAATCCAATTGCTACTCAGATGTTTTCATGGTCAAGGAATCTGACAACGTACACACAAACACTGTATGGGGGGGAACTGTGGCGCTTGGCGGAGGTCTGCGCTCTCCGAGTGCTTTTCTAGTTAAGTATTGTATCAGGCCATCCGTGCATGGTTTTGAAATGCTTGGTATGCGTTTACGCAGGAATGACACTGATGTCGCAGTCGCATCACACACGAGTTGTACGTCATCCCATGCAGGGCTGTACGCTGGCATTTTTGTCAGCAAGATCATAAAAGAAAAAATATAGAAGCACAAGAATAAAATTGGGAGCACAAAGAAAAAATGCTGGAGTAACAGATTTTATTAATTGAATGCATGTACATGATGGTGTGCAATAGCAAGTAAAAATGTCAAAATTTCCAAAAGTAAAAGCATAATTATGAATATTAAATCAAAGCGGTTTGGAATGTTTCACACTTAGTATGTGTAATGAATATTAAGGGTTTCTTAAATAATCTTGCACAAAACGAACTTTTCCCCAAAATTAATTTATTGAAATACAGTAGCAATTTCTTGTATCCACCTTATTCATGTGGGTACCGCTGTAGGAATGATTATGGGCGGAGCTTCCGGTTTTGGCTGACGTAGTGTTAAATCAGTCAGTAAGAGTGGAGTAGTGGGCCATTTAAAATAGCTTTTTTAAAAGTTTTTCAAATTCATTTTAATGTATAGTCCACATACGTGTTTTGCACTCAAGTGGCAGCTAATTTCAGCTCTTCTAGTTTTTGTATTTTTTGAATGTTTTGGCATAGTTTTGGTACTTGCTGCTGGTGTTTGTGGTTGTGCCACAGACTGTATAAATTGAGGCTTCTCACCGGTAATGCGTAGATCATGCCCTGAAAACTAACAAGTGAAGCGGCATGAAATAAAGCAGCATTGGTGTTGGTTTTAAGCAGGTTTATTAAGTCATACCGCCGTCACAGGATCCCCGCTCCGTGCCAAGTGTGAGCAGCCCGGAGCGGGATCCTCAGGCTCTCAGAGAAGAGACACAACGTGTGTGTGTCCAGCAGCAGTTGAAGAGTGAGTGAGAGAGTGAGCATGGATTTCAGTGCAGTACTTATACTCAACTCAGACAATACATCAAAGGGTATTCACAGCAGTTGAGACATTTGCATTTAAGAGACATACATGACAATAGGCAGATTGCTGGCCTCTGCTCCAGCTTGCAGGACAAAGAGGTTACAAGGCACATCTACATATTGATCTCAGTCTGTAGGTCACAGTAAGGACAGGACGCATGAACACTATACATGAATGGCGCATTAACATCACAAAGCATGAATGGCACATTACATCTCAGTAGTGCAGCGGAAAAAACCAAGAGAAGCGAGCTGACTGTCCTTAATCTGTTGTGGGGGTTAACCGAACCGCCACACAAGGACTGTTGGTGTGATCAGCAGTACGGACGCAAAAATACCAGGTGTAGAAGAGCTTGGAATAACGAGGCGATGTGACTTATAAACCAAAGTTTATTATCAGCTTCGCTCCTCTAACAAGTCTCATCTCAGTGCAGAAGCAGAAGTAGAATAAGAGAGCGAACACATTCAGCTCTACATACTTATACCTACACATAACAAAAGACATGCATATCAAAGCTGACATCCCGCATTATCTTAATCCCCCTCCTTTGTCTTCGTACTCCTCCACCTGACCCTGGGTGGTCAGGGCGATCGATCTGGTCTCCACCGCAGCGCCTCGGATGCTCTCTGATCTTCGCTGGCGGTTGAGACCCTTTGTCCTATTCTGAGGTGTGAAGTCGCTGTACATATGTAATCACCAAACATTCTCACATGCTTATACATATGTAGGTTATGGGATATATGATTAATATAAACCACAGCCCCCCCCAAACGACTAAGGAAAGGACAATAATAAAAAATTCACAGTTTAAGATAATTACTATGACATACTAACTGCTAAACCTCCTGACAAGGAAGAAACTTTCCAGCAGCTATGCTCCTGTAGAGAATTCAGTGGTAATCATAACAGCGTAGTAATATCACAAGTCAGTCTTAAACTGTCACAGCACAATTAGTGAACAACTTTTGAGTAGTTTGCATCAGTCCCTGTGCCGTCTGGGTTTTAATCTTCTCCCGAATCTGCTGTGGGTCCGCTTGGGCGTCCTGGTGGGACCTTCCTGTAAGGAATCTGCAGCTTGGGGAGGAGAGTGATTATTTGTTCCCTGCAGTGGGGCTGAGTCTTTTCTCTTGGGGGGTCTACCCCGCCGAGGTGCTCTCGCCAACCGTGCAGGTTCGTCTCTCAACAAGAAGGCAGGTTTAAGTCTGTCAACGCTGACTGTTTCTTTTCTGTCCCCTAAATCAAGCACAAAATGCTTATCACCAGGTTCCAGCACTCTGAATGGTCCATCGTATGGTGGATGGAGGGTTGGTTTTAAAGCTTCATGCCTAACAAAAACGAATTCGGCGTTTTTTAAAGCTTGGGGGACAAAAACCCATGGAAAAGAGTGATGTGCCGGTCTGGGGAGAGTGTCAGGTCCGCTGCTGCCTAAAAGCCTCAGGGCTGGAAGATGCCCCGGCTCTGGGTTCTCTGGTAAAAATTCACCTGGGAGTCTGAGAGGTTGTGCAAAAACTAATTCTGCTGGGGAGGCGTCTAGATCCTCTTTAGGCGCAGCACGCAACCCCAATAAAACCCAGGGAAGTTTATTCACCCAATTTGTATCCGTTAGTGAGGCTCTGAGGGCGGCCTTTAAAGATCTGTGAAAGCGCTCGCATAACCCATTAGCCTGAGGGTGATAAGCGGTGGTGCGGTGAATTGTTGCTCCTAAGCTGCTGGACATGGCTGACCAAAGCTCCGAGACAAATTGAGGCCCCCTATCGGACGTGATGTCCGATGGGACGCCGAAACGTGCCACCTAGTTTGTCAAAAAAAACGCGAGCGACTTCCTCCGCTGTGGTTGACGCCAGAGGAATCGCTTCAGGCCAGCGCGTAGTACGGTCTATCATTATTAACAGATGTGTGAAACCTTGGGAGGAAGGTAGTGGTCCCACGAGGTCGACATGAACGTGGTCGAACCTTCTAGCTGGGATTCGAAAAGGCTCTAGAGGGGCTTTTGTGTGTTTGTGTATTTTGGTGCGCTGACAAGACATGCAAGTTTTTGCCCATTCTTTTACGTTTTTGCGCAGGCTGGGCCACACAAACTTTTCGGCGACCATTTTAACCGAGGCGCGCACACCCAGGTGCGCGAGGGAGTGAATTGAGTCGAAAATACGGTGGTGCCATGCAGCTGGGACTACCGGGCGAGGTCGGCCGGTTGAGATGTCGCATATTAGGGGGGGTACACCGTCGCGTAAACCCCTTTCCTCCAGCCTTAACCCTGTTGGTCCAGACAGGAGTGCGCGCACGTCTGCGTCACTACTTTGCTCCTCCGCCATGGCTGCGTAATCTATCCCTACGTGGATTGGGGCCGCGTATGTGTCCGCGTTGGCGAAGAGTTCTGCGGCTGAGGTAGTATAATCTGTCTCCTCGCGCTCTGGCGATGTCACAGCGCGAGAAAGGTAGTCTGCTACCACGTTAAGTTTGCCTGCCACATGTCGAATGTCTGTGGTGAACTCTGAAATTGCAGCTAGCTGTCTTTGTTGCCTGCCTGACCATGGTTCTGAAATTTTAGCCATCGCAAAGGTGAGCGGTTTGTGGTCTACAAAAGCCGTGAAACGCCGCCCCTCTAACCAGAACTGGAAGAGGCGGATGGATAAATGAAGCGCTAGCAGCTCCCTGTCAAAAGTGCTGTATTTACGCTCGGTTTGGTTTAACGATTTGCTGAAAAATGCCAAAGGTTGCCAGGTTCCGCCAACGTGTTGTTCTACAACCGCCCCTATGGCCAGGTCTGAAGCGTCTGTGGTTAGCGCAATGCGGGCCGAGGGATCGGGGTGAACCAACAATGTGGCGTTAGCTAGGGCACTTTTTACTTCCACAAAGGCGCGTTCGCGCTCCGGGATCCATTCGACCGCGTTGGAAGGCTTTTGTTTTCTGAGCGCGTTATATAGGGGCTGCATGAGTTGAGCTGCACGGGGGAGGAAACGGTTGTAAAAATTAACCATTCCCAAAAATTCTTGCAGCGATTTGACCGTTTGTGGCCGTGGAAAACTTTTTACTGCGCGAACTTTGTCTGGCAGTGGGACTGCCCCCTTCGGTGAAACTCTATGTCCCCAAAAATCAATTTGTGGCACGCCGAATTTGCATTTGGCTGGATTGATTATTAACCCATGCTCTTCTAGTCTCTGAAAAACCATAGTGAGATGCTGTTCGTGTTCTTCCTCCGACGAGCTGGCTACCAGCATATCATCGAGGTAGACGAACACGAAAGGGAGGTTGTGTAATACCGCGTCCATCATCCGCTGAAAGGTTTGAGCAGCGCCTTTGAGGCCAAAAGGCATCCGCAAAAATTCAAAAAGACCGAAGGGGGTTATTACAGCTGTTTTAGGAATATCTTCCACTCGAACGGGGACTTGGTGATAGCCACGGACCAGGTCTATTTTAGAAAAAATGCACGCACCCGCCAGATGTAGTGAAAAATCTTGGATGTGAGGAATTGGGTAGCGGTCATGCGCTGTCGCATTGTTTAATCTGCGGTAATCGCCGCACGGTCTCCAAGAACCGTCGGATTTCGGGACCATGTGTAGTGGTGATGCCCAGGGGCTTTTTGAGCGTCTGATAATGCCTAGTTTTTCAAGGGTGGTAAACTCGTCCCGAGCTATGGCGAGCTTGGTCGCGTCTAAGCGCCGAGCTTTGGCGAATACGGGTGGGCCCGTTGTGGGAATAAAGTGTTCAACCCCGTGCTTAGCCACTGTAGCTGAGAATTTGGGAATTGTGAGTGCTGGAAATTGGGTGAGGAGTTGATCAAACTTACCTCCTGCTGTAGTGACGCTGGCCTGCACGGGTGGTGGAGAAACTCGAGCTGAGCAGGGAATAGAAGCAAATGACAATGCATTAACCAAGCGTCTATTTGCTAGATCGACTAATAGCCCATGTGCACACAAAAAATCCGCGCCCAACAAGTTAAAACTCACCGCCGCTACAACAAATGTCCATCTGTAGTTGCGGCCATGAATGCAGAGGGGCAGGTTCCTTTCACCATAAGTGTCGATGATGGAGCCGTTGGCTGCCATCGCACCACTGCCCTGGGGGCCCATGGCCCGGTCTGCGTGGGAGGGCATGATAAAACTCAGTTGAGCTCCAGTGTCAATTAGGAACTGTTTGCCGGTGTGTCCGTCAGTCACATAAAGAAGTTTATTTTTTTCGCCGAGAACCGCAGCCGTTAACGGTTCTCGGTTTTAGCGTTTTCCCGAACTTTTGAACTTGCAGGGGGGAACGCATTTGTATGCCCCCTCGGCGAACCGGTGGTAGTAATAGCAGATGTCGTTCCGCCTGCTGCGTCTTGGTCGTGTTGCTGCCATGGTGGGCGGGCTCTGCTGGGTTGTCTGTGGCTCTCCGCTGCTCTGGGCATCTGCGGATGCTGCTGTGGGCACCTGTTCCCCGCAGGCATTGGTGAGTCGCTGCGCTTCTCGGGCCAGCGCGCGGAAGTCCTGCTGGGTGCTGCACCGCATGTTGATCAGCGTCCCTCTCATGTGTGGCGGCAGAGTGCTGAGGAAGATGTGTTGGAAGAGGAAGTTGTCGTTGTCCTCCTCCTTGAGCTGCAGCATGTCCTCCATGATGGCCTTGGGTCTGCATCCTCTGTGGCCGTAGATCGCCAGGATCTTCTCTGCTCTCTCCTCGGCTGAGGGGACGAAGTTCTCGACGATGGTCGCCTTCGATGAGTCAATCGCGGGAGAACGTCTCTGTTCCATCCTCACGTCTGGTCACCAGTGTAGAAGAGCTTGGAATAACGAGGCGATGTGACTTATAAACCAAAGTTTATTATCAGCTTTGCTCCTCTAACAAGTCTCATCTCAGTGCAGAAGCAGAAGTAGAATAAGAGAGCGAACACATTCAGCTCTACATACTTATACCTACACATAACAAAAGACATGCATATCAAAGCTGACATCCCTCATTATCTTAATCCCCCTCCTTTGTCTTCGTACTCCTCCACCTGACCCTGGGTGGTCAGGGCGATCGATCTGGTCTCCACCGCAGCGCCTCGGATGCTCTTTGATCTTCGCTGGCGGTTGAGACCTCTTGTCCCATTCTGAGGTGTGAAGTCGCTGTACATATGTAATCACCAAACATTCTCACATGCTTATGCATATGTAGGTTATGGGATATATGATTAATATAAACCACACCAGGTATGTTTTCACTTGTATGAATGTCACAGATCTGACATTTTACCCCGAATTTAAAACGCCCAAGCATGGTGTTGTAGTTCTTTGTGGCTCTGACTAGACTATGTCTGCTCTGAGGTAAATTTGATTATGTCCAACATATTTTAACAAAATGCAACCGACTTTACTGCAGTGGAAACATTGATATATCTCAAAGCTTTTATTCATTTACAGTGTTAGCAGCAGCGCTAACAAACGGAGCTATGGTCTGTGAGGCCACTTTTAAGGTCATCTTCCATCCTTGGATAGTCGGGAAGTGGTATGTTTATATTGCTGTTTTTGATGTGCAAAGGGCCGTGTTCCTATGTCATTGTTTTTTAACAAGGAAAAGGGTCCCGTTTCAGTGACAACTATACGTTCTAAACTAGTACCAGAAGTTGCTACCATAATTCACGCAAGGCATCATGGGGCCTAGGAATAAGCTGCTGTGACTGCTCACCTTCAGGTTCACCACCATGGACCTCAGAAAGACAAACAAGAGGAAAGAAAAACAGCATAAAAATTGGATTATTATTACAGCTATGAGAGAAGTATTTCAAAGTCAGCATAGAAAAATGATTACAGTTGTCATGTTTCTCCTGTTTAACCCCTTGCACTCTGGTCAGTTTCCCTAAGAACGCCAAAAAATAACGTACCCAAAGTAAATCAAAAGCTGTTCTTCAACCCTTTGCAGCATCTTCATGGGGTTGGTCTCATGTAAAAGAAAACACTTTGAATTTTTTGGCAAAACAGTCATAATCTCTCTAAGTGCTCCGGCCACTGAGTAACAGTCATCTAAACATACTGAACTTGAAGAAAATAAATTTCACCTGGGTGTTTTTTTGGATACAAATGCTTGCAAATAATACACAGCTGTCAGATACTGGCTGGAAAATGCAACAGAAATGTAGAACCAAGTGTTATCCAGCTGAGGTCAAAATTTTGTAACAATACCACAAAAAATGAATATATTACGCAGCTTTCTTCTCAGGTTGTTCCCAGGCGTTTTTGAACTGTGCCAAATTGTGCCAAATGGCACAGTTTGGAAAAACGTCTGTAACTTTTGAATGATTCAATATAGAAGCTTCATCTTGGGCTCTAATGAAAGGTGAGAGTGTTGGGCCGAATTTCGTGAAATCAAAGACAAAATAAAAAGGACAAACAGCAGAGTGGACCAGGCCGAGGACCGAATCATGGAAGCAGAGGAAAGAATAAAAGGGCTGGAAGATACCGTGCTGGAACTACACAAAAGACAGTCAAGACTGGAGGCTAAGCTAACCGACCAAGAAGAGACAACATAAGAATTCATGGTCTGAAAGAAGGAGTCGAGGATGGTTTCACCACAATGGCGGCATGCGTGGAATCCTTATTGAGAGAGAAGTTGGATGTTCCCCAAACCACCGCCTTGAAGATAGAAAGGGCGCACCGTACATTAACCCCTAGGCCGGCGGCGGAAGCGCCACCAAGATCGGTGGTGGTGAAGTTCTCCAACTCCAGAATAAAAGAAGAGGTTGTAAGACTGGCTTGGCAGAAAAAAGGATTTATGCACCAAGAGAGAAAAGTTTTCGTGGAACACGACTACGCCCCGGAGGTCCTTAAAAAGCATCGGGAATACAACAACGCTAAAAAGGTATTACGAGAGAAGAAACTGCGCTTTCAGACGCCATTTCCGGCGAATGGACCAGTGAAGCTGGGGAGAAGCTGAACACGTGCATGGAAATAACTGACTGGGGCATGTTTGAAGGAGCCACGCATGATCTGGATGAGTATACGGACACTGTGAACTCATATATCCACTTTTGTGAGGAGAGCGTTCTTCCATCACGCACCAGGGTGAGTTACTCTAATGATAAGCCCTGGTTCACTGCTAAGCTCAGACAGATCAGGAAGGAGAAGGAAGCAGCGTTGAAAAGTGGAGACAGGGACTGCTACAGGGAGGTTAAATATCGGTTTAACAGAGAGCTGAATCTGTGTATTCTGAGAGACTCCAGCAGCAGTTCACGGCTAACGACTCTGCTTCTGTGTGGAGAGGACTGAGGCAAATCACCAACTATCGGCCTCAGGCTTCTAAAGGTCAGGATGACAAAGCCCTTTGTCAAAGACTGTCCCAACACTATGCCCGTTTTGACACCTCGTCAGCTGTGTCCAACTCCCCCCCCTCCCCCCAGCTCCACTGCCTCCACGGTCCCTACTTCTTCAAAGGCGGCCCCCCCCTCCTCCCCCCCTGCCCTTGTCATCAGTGAGCAGGACGTGCACAGACAGTTCTCCAGACTGAACCTGCGCAAGGCCCCCGGTCCGGACGGCGTGTCTCCCTCCACCCTGAGACACTGTGCGAAAGAGCTGACTCCTGTCTTCACAGACATTTTTAACACCTCCCTTAAGCTATGCCACGTGCCGACCTGCCTCAAATCCTCCACCATCATCCCTGTCCCCAAGAAGCCATGGATCACTGGACTTAACGACTACAGACCTGTAGCGCTCACCTCTGTAGTCATGAAGTCCTTTGAGCGCCTGGTCCTGCCCCACCTCAAGTCCATCACCACTCCCCTCCTGGACCCACTGCAGTTTGCCTACCGAGCCAACAGGTCTGTGGACGACGCAGTCAACCTGGCCCTCCACTCCATCCTGCAGCACCTGGACTCCCCGGGAACCTACGCCAGGATCCTGTTTGTGGACTTCAGCTCTGCATTCAACACCATCCGCCCCGCTCTGCTCCGGGACAAGCTGTCCCTGCTCAACGTGCCTGACTCCCTCTGCAGGTGGATCACCGACTTCCTGACGGACCGGAGGCAGCATGTGCAGTTGGGAAAGACTGTCTCAGACTGTGTTAGCATCAGCACCGGATCACCCCAGGGCTGTGTACTTTCCCCCCTACTCTTCTCCCTTTATACCAACTCCTGCACCTCCAGCCACCAGTCTGTCAAGCTGACCAAGTTTGCGGACGACACCACCCTCATCGGGCTCATCTCCAACGGCGACGAGTCCGTCTACAGGAGAGAGGTGGCCCAGCTGGCGTCCTGGTGCAGCCACAACAACCTGCAGCTGAACGCTCTGAAGACAGTGGAGATGATTGTGGACTTCAGGAAAGTCACAACCCCTCTGCCCCCCCTCACCCTCACAGGCTCTCCCATCACCACTGCAGATTCCTTCCGCTTCCTGGGCACCACCATCACCCGGGACCTCAAGTGGGAGCCGACCATCAGCTCCCTCATCAAAAAGGCCCAGCAGAGGATGTTCTTCCTGCGGCAGCTGAGGAAACTCAAGCTACCCACCAAGATGTTAGTGCAGTTCTACACGGCCATCATCGAGTCCATCCTCACCACCTCCATAACCGTGTGGTACGCAGGAGCCACTGCCAGGGACAGACTAAGGCTGCAGCGCGTCGTGCGCGCTCCTGAGAAGGTGATCGGCTGCAAGCTCCCATCTCTCCAGGACCTGTACATCCTCAGGACCCGGAGGCGTGCAGGCCGGATCATAGCCGATCCTTCACACCCTGGTCACGTACTGTTTGCCCCCCTCCCCTCAGGTAGAAGACTTCGGTCCATTCAGACTAAAACCTCCCGTCACATGAACAGCTTCTTCCCCTCTGCCATCAGACTGCTGAACACTAAGTGACTTATTGACTCTCGTGCACTATGTACAGCAGCTCAACCAGACTCATGTCAATCATCACTGTTTTCTTTTTGCATTACCGACTGCACTATGTGGTACTCCACAATATCTGCTGCTCGCTAATATATTTAAAAACTGCTGTGACTAGTATTACTCATTCTTATTCTACTCTTTATTGCATGTATAGTTTTTTATTTCTTTTATTTTATCATGTTTAATGTTGCAGCATTGCACCGAGATAAATTCCTAGTTTGTGTACTACATGAACAATGGCAATAAATCTGATTCTGATTCTGAAGCTGCGGGTTTTTTACGGAGATGAGACGTGTCTCTACAACTCGGCGGAAGAAGCAACCACGGATATGGCGAGAAGGGGACTCCCGGTAACGGTGTATAAACCCGCAGCAGACCCGATCGAAAGAATCAAGGCTCAAACGTGGTCCACACAGAGACCCTCAAAATCCACGGGCCAGCAGCGGGAAACCCAGCGCCAGAGCTATAAGGAAAAACTGGCCGTCTACAGGAGGGAATAACGATATTTTTAGTCAATCTGCACATCCAACCCCCCTCCTACAAGGTAACAAACATTAAAGGAGATGCAGAATCAGCAAGTGGTAAAACATTTCATGGAACAGACATAATATTAGAAACAAATGTCTTTAAAAAAAAAAAACCAACAACTTGTTAAAATAGAAATGTGACAATGAACCACATGATCTCTCCACACTAACAAATACTGTATTAACGTGATTGTTTGCTGTGATGGCGGTGGGAGGTTGCGCACAATTTCATAGGGTATAGGCATAAAAAAAAAATCATTACAAGTTCGGATTGGGATCTGAAATTCAGGTTAAAAACATGGGACAACTTACAGGAGTAAGAGAGGGCCCTCAGCACGTAACGGAATCTGAGGAATTTCCCTCAGAGCCAACACACCATCAAGGCTCTTCTAAGGTCACTAAAAAGACCTCAGCTCAGGAAGATCTTTTGTCAGTTTTTTGTTTTAAAGTTTTATATACTATGTTCTTAATGTTTTTTATGTTCTTAATGTTCTTTCAGTTTCTGAGCAGCATAAAAGAGGGCCACCACACAGTTATACTAAATAAGACAACACAATGGAGAAACAGGGTGTAACCAAAATAATCTCATATAATGTAAAAGGGATCCTGAATCCATTTAAAAGATCCAAGATTCTAGGCAAAATGAAAAAAGACAAGGCAGGAATAATATTTTTACAGGAAACCCACCTAACAGACGTGGAGCACACTAAACTCAATAGACAAGGGTATAAAATGATCTCTTCATCTTCATATAAGTCAGGGAGGAGGAGGGGAGTAGCGACATTGATCTCAACCAAAATTATATTTGAAAAAAAATCAGAACACAAAGATAAAGAAGGGAGATTCAGTATGGTACTTGGGCAGCTAGAGGGAGAAGATATCACCCTGTTGAATGTATATGCACCTCCAGGGGCTAACTGGAAATTTTATAAAAATGTATTTGACCTAATGATAACTGAAGTCCAAGGTTTAGTGATATGTGGTGGAGACTTCAATCTAAGACTGAATCCATACTGGGATGCATCAGGTAATTCTCCACATCAAAATAACACTCAAAGTAGAAAAACTTGGATGCTACTAAAAGAAATGGGAATCTGTGACGTGTGGAGGGAATTCAACCCCAGTGTAAAAGATTATACATTTTACTCAGCACCACATTCATCATACTCAAGGATTGACTATTTTTTTATGTTTAATAGAGACATTGGAAGAGTAAAAACATGTAAAATAGGACTGATGGATCTCTCTGACCACAGTCCGATCTATATGGACTTAAGTATCCAAAAATGCACAAATAATACATTTTCTTGGAGGTTAAATTCAAATGTCCTGAAAGGACCACTGAAAGATGAATTGGAATCAGATATTCTCAGATATTTGGAAGAAAATGATAATGGAGAAGTATCCCCTTTAATACTGTGGGACGCATGCAAAGCTGTAATAAGGGGAAAGATTATCGCAAAACTGGCACTCCAAAAGAAACTGAGACAAGAAAAACTAATCACATTAGAGTCAGAACTTAAGAACCTAGAAAAAGAGCACAAAGACAACACTCATTCTAATGACTCGCTCAAAATTAAGGAAATTAAAAAACAAATAAATGAGATCTACACAATAGAAATCCAGAAGAAACTTACATTTCTGAAACAAAAATACTATGAAGCAGGCAGCAAATCGGCAAAATTACTAGCCTATAAATTGAGGAAACAACAAACGGAGAGAGCAATCTACAAAATCAGAGACCCAGTATCAAAGAAAATAAAATTTAGAATTCAGGATATTCTTAAAAGCTTCGAGAACTACTACAAGAACTTGTACTCCCTCAAAAAACATAAAAACGCATCCGAAGCATTCCTAAACACATTAAACCTTCCCCAACTTACTGAGTCTCAAAATAAAACACTACTGTCAGAAATACAACCTAAAGAATTAGAAAAAACAATTATGAAACTTAAAGCTAACAAATCCCCAGGAGCAGATGGCTATACAGCGGAGTGGCACAAAACCTTTAAACAGCAACTATCTCCTCTCCTCCTGAAAACATTTAACTATGTCCTCCACACAGGGGAAATCCTCCCCTCCTGGAGAGAAGGGGTCATTGCAGTCATACCTAAACCTGAAAAGGATAAACTAGACTGCTCCAACTACAGACCAATCAGTGTGTTAAATCAGGACTATAAGCTTTTTACCACTATCCTTGCCAAAAGGTTAGAAAATATACTGACAGACTTAATTCATTTAGACCAAACAGGTTTTATAAGACAAAGACAGACACAAGACAACATTAGACGCACTTTACATATAATTCATCATATAAAAAAATATAACTTAAATGCATCCATATTGGGATTAGATGCTGAAAAAGCATTTGATTCAGTTGACTGGTCTTTCCTATATAGAATCTTATCCAGTTTCAGTTTTCATAACAACTTCATTAGAACTATCCAGGCATTATATAAAAAACCAACAGCTAAAATAAGGATTAACGGTAAATTATCATCATCTTTTGAACTGGAAAGAGGATGTCATCAGGGCTGCCCCTTGTCTCCACTGCTCTTTGCAATCTTCATAGAACCTCTGAGCCAATGGATAAGACAGAATCAAAAAATTCAAGGTATTACACTTGGTCAAAAGGAGCATAAAATAGCACTCTTTGCTGAGGACATTTTAATATACTAACTAACTAACTAACTAACCTGCACTTATATAGCGCTTTTCTAGTCACAAAGACCACTCAAAGCGCTTTCATTAATACTAACCCTCTATTCTAAGGGCCTATAGGAAACAGATATCTAGGGACAATTTAGAACAGCCAATTAACCTAACATGCATGTTTTTGGCATGTGGGAGGAAACCGGAGAAATCCCGGAGTAAACCCACGCAACACGGGGAGAACATGCAAACTCCACACAGATCACTGTTGGTCGGGGGCTGGGATCGAACCCACGATCCCACGATCCCCACAATCCCCCGGCCAAGGGTAAACTGTGCTGCCGCAGTGCTAACCACTGCGCCACCGTGCAGCCCCAATATACCTGGGGCAGCCGGACACCTCTTTTCCAGAACTAATCTCAGTTTTTTCAGAGTATGGAGATTTGTTGGGGTACGAATTAAACATGCATAAAACCCAAGTTTAAACATTCAACTATGACCCAAATCAATATTTACTAAGCAAACTCAAAACTAACTGGGAGATGGAATCTATGAAATATCTGGGGGTCAATATCCCAAAACAACTCAACAAAATTATAACACTAAACTATGATCCACTGATGGCAAAAATAAAATCTGATCTAGCAAGATGGAATATGATACTATTCTTGGGTACCGCACAAAGAATTGAAGCAGTCAAAATGAATATACTTCCACGTCTTCTATACCTTTTCCAAACAATACCGGTAGAACCTCCCAAAAAAACATGGCAAGAACTGGACAGAAGGATCTCAAGATTCATATGGCAGGGCAAGAGACCTAGAATCAGATATAGAACCCTACAGCTAAACAAAGACAAAGGTGGGCTTGCGCTGCCAAATATCAGGGACTATTTTAAAGCCGCACAAATTAAAACTTTAGTAGAGATATGTAACCCAGTCTACACTGCACAATGGAAGGAGATGGAATGCCAAATAACAAGTGACATTCCCCTACAGGCGATAATAGGGAACAATGCCTTACCTAAACTTTTGAATAACACTAACCCGTGGATAGAGACCCCGCTAAAAATTTGGTTTAAGATAGTCAGAGAGAATCAAACTAAAGAACCCTATCGATTACTGCAATGGATTGCCTATGATAAAGACTTTACTCCTAATAAAACAGACACTAGTTTTAAAAAGTGGAAAGAGAACGGACTGATAAAATATTACGATTTTTTAAAGGGGAAATTTTAAGAAGTTATTGAAGATTTGAAAAAACAAGGTCTAATAAATCAAGACCTTTACAGGTTCTTTCAGCTTAGACACCACATAAACAAAATACTTAAAAAGGAGGATTTGGAAAGGGCCCAGTCAGGTGTTCTGAAGGTCTTCTTAATGGCATATAAAGGGATCCCAGGGATCAGATACATTTCTAAAATATACCAAGGTCTTCAAGACTTAAAAGGAGACAACACATCATATTCAATTCAATTCAATTCAATTCAACTTTATTTATATAGCGCCATTTCACAACAACAGTCATCTCATAGCACTATCAACTGTAGGGAGGACCCCCACAGTTGCAGAAAGACCCCAGCAATCAGGCGATCCCCTGTGAGCAAGCACTTGGCGACGGTGGAGAGGAAAAACTCCCTTTTAACAGGAAGAAACCTCCAGCAGAACCAGGCTCAGGGAGGGGCAGTCATCTGCTGCGACTGGCTGGGGGGTGAGGGGACAGAGAAGAAGAAAAGAACAGACATGTAGAGAGCAAACAGCACGATGGGGACTCAATCTATGGGAGAGAACAAACAAATGTTAATGACCAGCAAAAAAAAAATATTTCATAGAGAGTGAGGAAAGGAGTGAGGCCCAGTGCATTACTGGAGGTCCCCCGGCTGACTAAACCTATTAGCAGCATAACTAAGGGAGGGTTCAGAAACACATGATCCCTCCCTAATTGTAGGCTATATCAAAAAGGTAGGTTTTAGCCCTATTCTTAAAAACAGAGATCGAGTCTGACTCCCGAATCCAGATTGGCAGCTGATTCCACAGGAGAGGAGCTTGATAACTGAAGGCTCTGCCTCCCATTGTACTTTTGGAGATTCTAGGTATTACAAGTAAACCTGCATTTTGGGAGCGTAGTGCTCTATTAGGATGATACGGTAGTATCAGATCTTTTAAATAAAAAGGAGCCTGATTGTTTAGAGCTTTGTAAGTAAGAAGAAGGATTTTAAACTTAATTCTAAACTCTATGGGAAGCCAATGAAGGGAGGCCAGAACCGGAGAGATATGATCTCTCATTCTAGTACCTGTTAAAACTCTTGCTGCAGCATTTTGGATCAGCTGAAGACTTTTTAAAGATGTTTTAGGACAGCCTGATAATAAAGAATTACAATAATCTAATCTCGAGCTAACAAAAGCGTGGATCAGCTTCTCAGCATCACTCTGAGACAAGATGCTCCTAATCTTGGCAATATTACGCAAATGATAGAAGGCAGTCTTAGAAACAAATTTAATATGTGAATTGAAGGACAAATCCTGATCAAAAATAACTCCAAGGTTCCTCACAGAGCTATTAAGAGAAAGAGTAACTGCATCCAAACTGAAAGTTTGATTTGGAAAGGAATTTCTAAGGTTTTTTGGACCAACAAGAATGACTCCAGTCTTATCTGAATTTAATAGCAGGAAATTACAAGTCATCCAAACTTTGATTTCCTTAAGACAGGCTTCTAACTTGGCTAATTGATTAGTATCATCTGGCTTCATTGACAGGTATAATTGTGTGTCATCTGCATAACAGTGAAAATGTATACAGTGCTTTCTAATAATGTTGCCTAACGGAAGCATATATAAACTAAAAAGAGTAGGGCCAAGCACAGATCCCTGTGGAACTCCATGACTAAGCTTTGAGCTGAGAGAAAACTCATCATTTACATGAACAAACTGGAACCTATCAGATAAATAAGATCTAAACCACTGCAACGAAGTTCCATTAAGTCCAACATAGTGTTCTAATCTATCAAGTAGAATATTATGATCAATAGTATCAAAAGCTGCACTAAGATCTAAAAGGACAAGTACAGAAACTAGTCCATTATCAGATGCAATGAGGAGGTCGTTAGTGACCTTCACTAAGGCTGTTTCAGTGCTATGATGGATTCTAAACCCAGATTGAAACTCCTCAAATAAACCATTTCCCTGCAGGTGGTCAAATAATTGCGTAGCAACAACTCTTTCTAAGATTTTTGAAATGAAAGGGAGATTAGAGATTGGTCTATAGTTAGCTAAAGCTCCTGGATCTAGCGTTGGCTTTTTGAGTAAGGGTTTAATTACAGCCGTTTTAAAAGCCTGCGGTACATGGCCTAAAGTTAATGAAGAATTGATTATATGAAGAATAAAGCTACCAATAAGTGGGAAGACTTCTTTAAATAACCTGGTAGGAATAGGGTCTAAAAGACAAGTTGAAGGTTTGGATGAGGAAACTATTTTGTCTAACTCACAAAGGTCGATTGGAGTAAACTCATCAAGACAGACATCAATAGAAGGAGTTGTAGTAGTTACAGTATTTAAGTTAACTGTGGGAAGAATCTGATTGATTTTATCTCTGATGGATGAAATTTTATTGTTGAAAAAGTTCATAAAGTCCTGACTAGTAAGCTCTAAGGGGATGCTAGGATTGACAGAGTCCTGACTCTTTGTCAACCTGGCTACAGTACTGAAAAGAAACCTGGGATTATTCTTGTTCTCTTCTATTAATGCAGAGTAATAACTCGTTCTAGCTTTTCTAAGAAATTTTTTTATAAATTAAAAGATGATTTCTCCAAGCTAAATAGATTTCATCTAAATTAGTAGAGCGCCATTTTCTTTCTAATTGACGAGTCTTCTGTTTTAAGCTACGAGTTTCTGTGTTGAACCAAGGAGTTAAAAATCTCTGATTAGACTTTTTCTTTTTTAAGGGGGCCACCAAGTCTAGAGCCTGATGCAGAGAAGCTGAAACACTATCCACCATGTTATCAATTACAGAAGGAGCAAGCTGTCTATAGCTTATTTCCGTTGTGTTGACACATGGCATAGAGGAAACAATCTGCATAAATTTGGAAACAGCATCATCTGAGAGGCATCTACTGTGATAATATTTTTCTTTAGGAGCCAAATAGTCAGAAATAGTAAAATCAAAGGTTAACAGACAATGGTCTGACAGTACAGGGTTATGAGGAGACACTACAAGATTTTCTATTTCTATGCCATATGTCAGAACAAGGTCCAATGTATGGTGGAGGTAATGAGTAGAATTTCCTACTTTCTGAGAAAACCCAATCGAGTCTAATATTGAATTAAAAGCCACATTAAGGCAGTCACTATCTACATCCACATGTATATTAAAGTCCCCTACTATAATTATTCTATCAGATTTCAGCACTAAATCAGCTAAGAAATCAGCAAATTCGGATAAAAATTCTGAATAGGTTGATGGGGGACGATAAACTATGGCAAATAAAATTGGGTTTAACCTGAAATTGCTAAAGTGCCCAATACTGAGGACCAGGCCCTCAAAGGAATTATAACATGTTTTTTGCTTTACATTAACTAGTAATTTGGAATGGTAAATTGTTGCTACTCCTCCTCCACGACCAGAACTTCTGGGATTTTGACAGTTTAAATAACCAGAGGGAGTTGATTCATTTAAACCAACATAATCCTCTTGCCCTAACCAAGTCTCTGTAAGGGAAATTAAATCAATCTGATGATCAATTAACAGATCATGGACTAACAGAGACTTGGGAGTTAGAGACCTAATATTTAATAAACCACATTTAATTTTTAAATTATGAGGAGGAACAGAGGCCAACTCATTCAATTTAGAGGCTTTATGTTTAATTTGAGTTTTACCAATATTTTGCTTTATCACTTTGGGATGCTTATACATTATATTTTTATTTACTTTGGAGGGAGCAGACAACGATTCTCTGATGGGGAAGACAGGGGCTAAGCTGAGGGGTGGCGGATGAAGAGGAGCTGCAGAGAGGCGTGTAAGACTGAGACTCTGCTTCCTGGTCCCAACTCTGAGTAGTCATGGTTTTGGAAATTTGGATAAAAAAGATGCCAGATTGTTAGATAAATGAGAAGCACCATCCAAAGTGGGATGAATGCTGTCTCGTCTCATAAGACCAGGTTTTCCCCAAAAAGAGCTCCAATTGTCAATGTAGCCCACGTCATTTTTAGGACACCACACAGACAGCCAGCGGTTCAAGGATGACGAGCGACTAAACATGTCATCACTGGTCAGATTGGGGAGGGGCCCAGAGAATACTACAGTGGCATATACACATATATAAAAGAGAGATGGGAAAAAGAGGGGAATTTCACTTTACAACTGGAAATATGGGAAAAGCTAAATAAACAACAATGGAAAAGTACCTCATCCCTGCAGTGGAGAGAATTTGGATGGAAAAATTTGGTAAGATTTTTCAGAACACCTGCACAAAACAAATTTACTCGTAAGGGGTTGAATTGTTGGCGCTTGTGTGGTGAAGAGACTGCAAATCATTTTCATGTGTTTTGGTCATGCCCAGTTATCCACCAATATTGGACCAATGTACAGACAATATTGGGGAAAATATTCAAAATAACAGTCCCCTTTTCTTTTGTAACTTTGTATTTGGGTTTACTACCGGAATCACTGGAAAGACGAGGAGAAAAATACTTATTCACTGTTTTAATATTGGCAAGTAAAAAAGCTCTAACTAAAAAATGGATGTTGAAGGATTGTCCTATACCTGAAGATTGGATTAACGTGATTCAAGACATTTACCCGATGGAAAAGTTGACATTCGCACTGAGACAGGACATGGATGGATTCTTGAACTTTTGGCAACCCTGGATCGCATATGTGTTTTCCATTAGATCTAATCTTTGACAACTACCATTTCAATAATGGCTCCTCTCTTTGTTCCAACAATCAGATGCTCTTCTATTTTTATTTATTTATTATTTTGCTCTTTTGTTTTGTTTTTGTTTTTTCTTGTTTTGTTTTTTTGTTTGTTTTTTTGTTCTTTCTTTAATTTCTCTTTTTCTTTCACTTAAAAAAAGGGTGTTATAATAATTACTCTTCCAATGTTGTCAAAAAACAAAAAAAGGGAACATGTGATGAAAATGTAAACAATGCAATGCTGTAATGACATGTATACCCTTTACAAAACTTAAATAAAAAAAAAAATATATATATATCTGTAATGTAGAAGATAACAACTCCCACCCCCCCAACCCCCTGCTACAGAGGACTGACATCGCCCGGTGCGCCGCGGTCTACTACGCACAGTTGTAATTTACCGATCGGTCAAAAGTCATTTTTGATTACAATTTTCAGGGATAAAGAATAATTTAGCTTATAACACTTACCTGTCCACAACAGCAGTGTCGCTGGCGAACTTCTCTTCCTCATTGTCAGATGAACATGACGCTGGTCCGCTTGTTACGGACTCGTGGTTCTGGTCACGCGACCCGGTCAAACCATAATTCCATTATTGCGGTTTTGCGTTTCCATGATTGTGGTTTTGGCGAACGATTTTTCAAAACAAATAAGAACAATAGTAAGAAAAAAAGACTGGCGAACGCCTGTGTGTCACCCAGCCTTACACAAAACAGATTTTAGGCAAGGGAGGCACGCTTTCGAACTTCTGTGCTTCAATTGGCTGGCTGTATTTGCAGCCGTTGGTAGGCGGGTCCTTCTTGCTAGGTTTTCAGTCATTGGTTCTTCAAGGTTTCAGAAACCCAATTCAAGGCTCTTATTAGTCAAATGAGAGGTCAATCACATCTAAACCAATCAAAGCACTCCTTTGGCTTTCTGTTCGCGGCTGTGTCTATAGTGGAAGAACGGAAATGCAGGTTTTTTTTCCAGTGCGCACTAGGACGCACAGTGAGGGCGCCCTCGTGCGCTCTAGGATGCAGAGACATGTCCGCCCGCGGTACACCGAAGTGCAACAGGTTAATAAATTGCTTGGTTTTCTTAAAAAAATGTCAAAAAATGAAGTGGGTTTGTTATCAGGAGTGACTTTAGTAATACTGTAGCTGAGCTGTCTACAAGACTGTAAAAGTTATTTTAAAGTGAGTGAATCGACCACGTCACATCGTGGTGTTCTTACTAGCATTAGTATTGTAACATTGGGGCTGTGTTTGTCACCATGGGGTGAGACACCGGCTCGGCGCTCAGCCCATGCTCCTTTTATCCCTGCCTCTCATTGGGCAGCGCCTCAGCTGGCTCCCAGCTGTCACTGTCACGGGACGGCTGGGGCCAATTAATCCTCATCAGCTGGGGCGCTGCTAATGAGTATAAAGAGGAGCAGCCACGATCATTCGGCGCTGCGACATAAGCACTACTAGGCTGGAGCCCCTTCGTCCGGTGCCAGCCCTTGTCTCATCATCCAGCATCTCTCGTAAGTGTTTTCCCGTAAGAAGTATTTGTGCCTCTGTGCCCCCATGTCCGGCGCAAGCCCTCTACTAGTCTTAGCGAATCACTTGGGAGCGCCACCTTATTAACTGTTAACTCTGTTGCTTTACTGCCCATGAGTGTAACTATGTATGAGCATCTGTGCTTTCCTCATCCCTTACCCCTGTCACTATCACAACTGACTGGCTCGCCCTTGGGTCTCTTATTGCGTGGCTCCCTAGAGCCACGTGTGACAGTGTTAAGGGGGCGGGGATTCTCCCGGCATGCTTGGGCCGCGGAGGATTCAAAGAGTGTTATTTTTCGTGTGTTCTAAGTGTTATTGCTGTGTCACAGCAGTGTTATAAGACCAGTTAGAGCAGTGATCGATCATGCGTTTGTGTCATCGTAAGTGAGACGGGGGACTGTCTGAATGACCTCCCCTCCTGTTTGTGTTGAGTGGGTGTGTATAAAATAAAGCCTGTTTCGTCACAGTCATCTCTCCTTTCTTGTGTGAACCCTCACAACGTCACACTGGTGTCAGAAGTGGGATCATGGAGCAGATGGAAGCCAGAATCAGAGCAGAGATTCAGCAGCTGGAGCGGTTCATCACTCAGCTGGGAATGGACAACAGAGTTGGTACACCGACCCCCGGAGTTGCTCGCCGGGATGAATGGAGCAGCGGACCTGACGGGACCAGCATACCCCGCCTTCTGCCTTTCTCAAGGCAGGGCGGGCTAAGCAGAGCAGATCAGCCCCGCTGCCCGCCCTTTTCAGGGCAGGACGGGTCGGTGATTCCACTGTGATCAGAGGTGGCAATCGACCAAGAGGCGACCGTCCCACCAGTCCGCCAGCGGGCCAGACTTCCCCGCTTTAACGGCAAAACCCTGCTGGACAACTATCTGGCCCAGGTTGAGCTGGCTGCTGTGTTGAACGGCTGGCCACCCGAAGAAGCTGCCGTGCAGGTCGCGCTGGCCCTGGAGGGAAGGGCTCTCCGCACGCTGTCCGATCTCCGACCCGAGGAACGTCGCAGCTGGCCAGCGCTACAAGGAGCACTACAAGGAGCGCTCTGGAGGCGGTTTGGGGAAGCGGCCAACGCTGAACATGCCCAGGAACAGCTGGCCAACCACTGGCAAGGCAGCCAAGAGAGCCTGGGAGCCTACACAGTGGCCCTAAGACTGCTGACACGGTGTGGCTACCCGGATTTCGAGCCGGGGGTAGTTGAGAAGCTCGCCCTCCAGAACTTCATCCGGGGGCTCCGCCCGGCCCAGCTCCAGAGCCACATCCGGATTCATGGTGCGAGCAGCTTGGAGATGGCTGTGGCAGAAGCGGAGCGGGTGGGACTGCTAATGGATTATGCAGCTGATGCGTCGGAACCGAGGCAGGAGAGCCTTCCAGGCCACGGCTGAGAGCGAGGAGGAGGAGGAGGAGGAGGAACTGCGCCGGACCACAGCGGTGTGGCCAAGGAGAAGACGGCCACAGCGATGTGAGGAAGGGTGCTTCTGCTGCGGGGAGCCAGGACACATCGCACGGTACTGCCCGGCTCCCACCCTCGCGACAAACCGGCCCCTTGTCAACATTAAACTAGAGCAAGGCGGCATAGACGGGGATCTGCCACCTCCCGCAGACACTTTCCCCGATGAACTGTCACCACGTGTGGGCCGAATTGGACACTCGCCAGGGATGTACCTACAGTGCAGCCTGGACAACACGCCGATCCAGGCCCTGATCACACCAGTTCTACCATCTCCCTGGTCCGACCTGGAGTGCTGCCAGGTACGGACGAGGCAGAACCGCAGGGGTGGGAACCCACCGGGCGCTGCGTCACCACAGCCACCAGTGAGCGTGCCAGACTGGGAGGACGGCGAGCTCTTGTGGTGGGGGTGGCCGGCCAGAACCCAAACCACCCATTCTGGCTGGCTGACATTCAAGACCCCTGCATTACTGGACTCGATCAGCTCGCAGCATGGGGTGCAAAAATTGACACCGCCAGATTGTCCCTCCTGCTGGGGGCTCTTACCATCAGGCTCTGCAGCGCAGCCCAGAGGAGGAACCTGGGGGCCTGCGTGATCAAGGGGCCGCCAGGACAGACCGAACCGGGCGGGTCAGCGCAAGAACTGAATACAACGGCACCACCAGCACGAGCAGAGGGAGCGCAATCTGGACTGGAATTGGGACAGAGACGCCAGCTGCGGGAGCTGTTGGACTGCTACATGGACGTCTTCACTGCCAAGGATGAGGAGTGCACCCGAACCAGCTTGGTGCAGCACGGGATCGACACCGGTGAGACCGGGCCGATGCGGCTCCGCCCCCGCCGTCTGCCTTTTTCAAGGCGGGCGGCGGCAGAACAAAAAATACGGGAAATGCTGGAGGCAGATGTTATTGAGCCCTCCAGCAGCCCGTGAACAGCGCCGGTGGTTCTGGTTAGGAAGAAGGATGGTTCGTGGTGGTTCTGCGTGGATTACCGGCGCCTGAATGACGTCACCCACAAGGATTCCTACCCCCTACCCCGCATCGATAACGCGCTAGATTACATCACCGGCTCCAGCTGGTTCAGCTCGCTGACCTCCACAGCAGCTATTGGCAGGTAGAGCTGTCACCTGAGGCCCGCCAGAAAACAGCCTTCTCCATCGGGCAGGGACTGTATCAGTTCAAGGTGATGCCGTTTGGACTTTGCAACACCCCGGCCACCTTTGAACGTCTGATGGAGCAAGTGTTGGCTCACGTGCCCCGGAGCTGCTGCATCGTTTACCTGGATGACCTGCTGGTTCACGCAGCTGACTTTGATGGCGCCTTGTCCAGCCTCCGGGAGGTATTGGATGCCATCTGACAGGCCGGGCTGTGGCTACGCCTGCGGAAATGCCACTTATTCCGGCGGGAGACCACCTTCATGGTCCACGTCGTCAGCGCAGTGGGAATCACCACCGATCCAGAGAAAGTGGCAGTGGTGAAAAACTGGCCAGTGCCGCGGGATGTGGCAGAGCTATGGAGTTTTCTTGGACTGGCCTCCTATTATAGGAGATTTGTGAAAGACTTCGCCACCATCGCCAGCCCGCTGCATCAGCTGACACAGAAGGGCTGTGCGTTTCAGTGGAGTGAGAGCTGTGCTGCTGCTTTTTCCCGGCTTTGCTCAGCCTTCATCGGAGCCCCCATCCTGCAGTATCCCAACCTGAACCATCCTTTCATCGTGGACGCGGATGCCAGCAACCAGGGCATTGTGGCGGTGTTATCCCAGGAGGGAGAACACGGAGAGCAGGTAGTTGCTTTTTTCAGCCGCACTCTCAGCAGAGCTGAAAGGAATTATTGCGTTACTCACAGAGAGCTGTTGGCTGTCAACCAGGGGCTTCGCCATTTTCGCCCGTATGTGTACGGGGGGAGGTTCCAGCTCAGGACGGATCATGCTTCCCTGACCTGGCTGCTGAACTTTAAAGAGCCGGATGGACAGTTGGCAAGATGGCTGGAGGCACTGCAGGATTATGATTTTCAGATTGTGCATCGGGCATGCCGCCTCCATGCCAATGCTGATGCGCTGTCTCGGTGCCCCTGTGTGGCAGAGGAGTGTCATCACTGCCAGCGGGCTGAGGATCGAGACCAAGCTGTCCCACGGGCTGCTGCTCTCCAGACCGCTGCGAGCAGAAATAACGCAGTGACGCACAGCCCCTCCTCAGATGACCAGGCAGCCTCCCCCAGCGATGACGTCACGGAGGTCCTTGACCCGCAGCAGCTGCAGAGCGAGTAGAAATGTCTCTACCCGGTCATTTCTTGAGTTCGGCAGTGGCTGGACGCGGGCCAGCGGCCCGCCTGGGAGGTTGTGTCGGCACTGGACCCAGAGACCAAGGCCCTACACTCCCAGTGGGCCAACCTCCGCTGTCACGAGGGCGTGGTGTATCAGCTATGGCAGACTCCAGCTGGGCAGTGTCACGTCTGGCAGCTGCTGGTTCCCCGTCAACTCCGGCCCAACGTACTCTAGCTGGTTCATGGGGCGGTAGGAGCGGGCCACTTCGGGGTGACCAAGACTTTGCAGCATCTTCGAGCTCAGTACTACTGGCCTGGATGTCACCAGGACATGGAGCTCCACGTCCACCGCTGCGACACCTGCACAGCTCAGAAAGGGCCAACTCAGCGATCCCACGCTCCATTGCAGCAGTACCGGGTGGGAGCACCAATGGAGCGGGTGGGAGTGGAGATTCTGGGCCCTTTTCCGACTATGGACCGGGGGAACCGCTACGTGCTGGTCGCAATGGATTATTTTACCAAGTGGCCAGAGGCGTACGCAGTCCCGGATCAGAGCGCCGCTACGACGGCATCAAAGCTGGTGGACGAAATGTTCTGTTGGTTTGGCACACCGGAGGAGCTGCACAGCGATCAGGGTCGGAACTTCGAGGCAGAGGTCTTCAGAGAGGTCTGCAAGTGGCTGGGCATCCGGAAGACCCGGACCACCCCGCTGCATCCACAGAGCGACGGCCTGGTCGAACGATTCAACCGGACCCTCACCACCCAGCTCGCTATCCTAGTGGACCAGCGACAGTGAGACTGGGACCTGCATCTGCCCTTTGTTCTGTGGGCATACCGGACAGCAGCTCAGGAATCCACCCGGTGCACCCCTGCAGCGCTGATGTTTGGACGCGGGCTGCGCACACCGGTGGATTTGGTATTCGCCCCCCCTCCCCGAGCCGGAGGTGGAAGGCAAACCCGGGTTGGATTATTTGTTTTGTTTGAAGGAGCGCCTCCACATGGTGCACGAACTGGCTCGGGAGGCCTTGGCAGCAGCGGGGAGTCAGCAGAAGCGAGCGTATGACTCCCGCTGCCAGGGGAGGGACTTTGCACCAGGAGATCGAGTCTGGGTTTTCTGCCCTGAGAGGAAAAGAGGACAGTTACTGAAATTGGCGAGCCATTGGTCGGGACCGTGCGTGGTTCTGCAGAGACTGATGGATGTGGTGTACAGGGTGAGGCTTAAGAAAAAGGACCGGGTCGTGGTACTCTACCGTGACCGTCTTGCCCCGTACCAGCCATCCGCCCCGCTGGTGGTTGAGCCGGAGCCTTCACCCCGACCAGATACTCTGACTAAGACACAGATGGACACTGGTGGGCCTGTATGTGCTGGTCGTCAGCAACGGAGGCCGCCCCAACACCTGGACGGATTCGTGTTGGACTTGTGAGTTGGACTTTCATTATTCTGGGGACCGAAACCAGTCCGGGGGGGGGGAGCAGTGTAACGTTGGGGCTGTGTTAAGGGGGGCATGCTTTTTTCCCAGCATGCTTTACAAGCAGACGACGTTATTGTCGTGTGTGTTTAAATGTTATTACCATGTTATTATGTGTTATAAGACCAGTTAGAGCAGTGATCGATCATGTGTTTGTGTCACCATAAGTGAGACGGGGGTCTGTGTGAATGACCTCCCCTCCTGTCTGTGTTGAGTAGGTGTGTATAAAATAAAGCCTGTTTCGTCACAGTCATCTCTCCTTTCTTGTGTGAACCCTCACAACGTCACAGTATTAAGACTTAAACAAATCAGCTGAACTTTAGAGAAAACAATTTTACATGTTAAGTGAATCTAATAAAGCAGCCGTCAGTACGGGGGGAAAAATCATCCATCCATCCATCTTCTACTGCTTAATACTTTTCGGGTCGCGGGGGGACTGGAGCCTATCCCAGCATCTTTGGGCAAGAGGCAGGGTACACCCTGGACAGATCGCCAGTCCATTGCAGGGCCAACGCAGAGAGACAGACAACCATTCACTCTCACAGTCATACCTAAGGACAATTTGGAATCCCCAGTTGATGCCAATTAACCTCACCTGCATGTCTTTGGCATGTGGGAAGAAACCGGAGTGAACCCACGCAGACATGGGGAGAACATGCAAACTCCACACAGAAGGGTCACCGATGGTCTGGGGGTGGGATCGAACCCATGACCTTCTTGGGGGATCAATTCCACCCTTGACCATCGTGGGTATTGGGAAAAAAAATGTCACGTAACATAAGCTTTAAGAATCAAATGTTGCACTTGTAGAAGTTATCAGTGTTTTAATATTGAAACTGCTGCATAATCATCTGCGCAAAAGGCAGATGATCCGCTGTGGATCATCTAAGCATCCCAGTTAAAATGACATTTGAACCTTTATTCTTGCAAACTAGGTTGTTTTTTGCAACTTTTCTTGTATATTCTTGTATATTGTAACTTGCTTACGGTAAATTCGTTTTATTTTTATTGTCTATTTATTTATTTATGTAAATTTGGCCTACTTTTTTATTTACTACGTTACTCTCTCTCTCTCTCGCTCTAGTTTAGCCTCTCCACAAATCAGCATCTCACAACCACACGGTCCAGCCTTAATCGGACTCTCATTGGTCAGTTCTGGAGTCTCGCCCACGCTCGGGCGCATTGATTGGTTGCTGCGTAGCATACGTCACAGCGATGGTCTCAATATATACACAGACCCGGACGCTTCCGGGTCTCTGACACGCTTTTGGAACTGGGTGTTTGGTGTTTGTGCATCACGTTCACAGGCTAATTTTTCAACATGGCAAACCCTAAAGTTTACTTTGACATCACACTTGACGGGAAGGCTATTGGCAGGATCGTTATGGAGGTAATATCAAAATCAGCGTTTTGATATTAATTTTTCTGCCATGTATGAATTGAGGTCAGAAATGAAGGCGAAGTCTTTCACGTTTTTTTGGGGGGGGGGGGAGGGGGATGGGTTAGACCGCGCTAGCTCACAGTCTCCGTGCAGCCTCTAATCGACATTTTTGAAATACTTTAGTCTGCGATACAACAAAGAAAAATCCTGAAGCAGTACCTCTCTTTAACACGCTCGTTAGTATAGAATGACGGTAGTTGAGGACCCGCCCGGAAGCGAGAGTGGCGGTTTGCAAGCAGTGAGGAAGTGAGCGCATGTGGCGGTGTGCAGGCCTGTGCGGACAAGTGGCAGATCTCTTACAAGACATTTTTGTTCATGCAGTTGACTGGTTGTTATGTAGGGGAAAGGGTGCTTTCACACCTAAATTCGTTTACTTTGGTCCTAATCACTTAAGTAAGTTTACTTTGTATCATTTTCTCCTTGGTTTGGTTCCCTTTCACATGCGCAAAAATTCAAGTAGACCAAACTGCCATGTTAAATCCCGCGAGACTTGCGTCAGAACGTTCTCCGTTCTTATTGGTCAGATTTTTGCCGCGAGAACAGGAAAGGTAAATCTAGGAAGTAGAATGAGTACTGTGCATTTATGCTTTTCTGGGGAGAAAATAATACAAATCGTAGTGTAATCTATGGGTTTTTTTCATCACCCTGGTTATCGTGTATTACATACGTGCATATACCACTTTCAGCAAATCGTACAGTTTGAAAATAAAGTGCGACTATGGCTGGAAAATAACATTACGGTTCTGGAGGATTAATGAACATTGACATGCTTAGTCACAGATATTTTCAAAAATTTGTCAGTTATGCACAGTGGCATAAAGTGTTTTACCGTTTGCCGCTGGTCCCGTTTTAGTACGGTCCCTTTCTCACCTGCAGGACCGCACCAGAGTTCACCATTTGATTCAAATTGAGACCACCTCTTTCAGGAGGTCTTGGTACAGTTGGTTTGGTGCACACCCGAATGCGATTACCGTGTTTTCACCGGACAAAATGAATCGCACTGAGAAGACAAACTTTGAGCTTGATTGAAACGAACTAAAGTCTGTAGGTGTGAAAGCACTTTTAGGCTGCATTCAGACCAGGATAGTCCGGGGGTCTCAGTTCGACTGGGCGGGGAATGCCGAGAATTTTCACACCTTCATTCGGTTTGGTTTGTATTCACACTGCAGAGGACCAAACTGCCTGGACAACGTCATGCAGTTACAACAACTGCTCGTTTGGGGCGCTGTATCCAAAACCACCACTGATCAGGAAGAAAAAATTTCTGCAAAGAAGAAAAATTAGGCTCATCGATTGGCCAGGACTGAAAATGGAAATCCGTTCCCTTCAGCCGGGTTGTTTGTCCGCCACAAACAAGACATTTTTTAACTTTTCTCCTTGGTTTTCACAAGTAAAAGGATTTCTCGGATTCACGTGGTTTTGTCTTCATTTACTACCTAAAAAGTACTACGGTGAACGCCACTTCCTCTTCTCAGACTACATGTTGCTATGGTTACACAAACACCGAGGGGCACTTCTGCACTTTGGTCCGCTGGATAGTCCGTTTGGATTCACGCTGCAAGCGGCGCGCACCAGACTTCGTTTGCAAGAGAACAGAGACCCCCGTTTTCAGGTGGTCCAGACTTCTCTTGTTTGGTGCATACCAGAGTTCCAATGCGCGTTCAGACGGCACCAAACAAACCAAACTATCTGCGGAAGCCACTGTTTGGTCCTTTGGTCCGGATCAAACAGTGGCTGTCTGAGTGCGTCCTTAGTTACAAAATATATAATGCTAAGCAAAATGCCATTTCAGCTTTTTAAATTGTGAAGACTTTTTTGCATTTCCTGAGGGGCCGTGGATTTGCACGCCTGTATCTACAGAAGTAAAGACCTTTGGCATGATGGGGGTCTTTTATTCACGAGTGAGAGGAGAGTGGAGCGGGAGGTTGACTGCAGTGATGTGAACGTTGTACCGGTCTGTTGTGGTGAAGCGGGAGCTGAGCTCTAAAGCAAAGCTGCCAGTTTAACAGTCAGTCTACATTGACCTATGGTCATGAGCTTTGAGTAATGACCAAAAGAACGAGATCACGGATACACGCGGCTGAAATGGGCTTTCTCTGTAGGATTGCTGGACTCACCCTTAGCGATAAGATGAGGAGCTCAGCCATCTGGGAGAAGCTCAGAGTAGAACCGCAGCTCCTCCACATTGAAAAGAGTCAGTTTAGGTGGTTTGAGCATCTGATCAGGATGCCTCCTGGACACCTCCCTCTTGAGGTGTTTTGGGCTCGTCCCACTGGGAGGAGACCCCGGGGCAGACCCAGGACACGCTGGAGAGGCCGTCTCCCAGCTGGCCTGGGGAACACCTTGGTATTCTCTCTGAAGGAAGGTGGAGGAGGTGCCCCGGGAGAGGGAAGTCTGAGCTTCTCTGCTGGAGCTGCTGCCTCCACAACCTGGACTTCCAGAAAAGTGGTGGAAAATGGATGAATGGCATTATAGAGCCCCAGTTTACAACAGATCCATGCCAATCCACACACCAAGGAGCATTTATTTCTTAGAGAAATACAAATACGATGATTAAAACAGTAATTAAACTTTAAGTCTGATGTGTTTATAGGTAGGATTAGGTGGAAAAAAAAGGCTCTTGATGGCATCTGTAAAACTTTTTTACGTAATAGATGCAGCCTTGTTTATAGAAAAATAATCATCAAAATTATAACCAAGGAGGATCCCTACCTTTGCTGAATGATGAGCAAATCACTGTGGAGCTGCCGATGTTTTAAATCCTGTTTTGCGCTGCTGTGCAGATGATGTGACGTTGGCCACTTTTTCTTATAATGCTTTTGTAAGTTATGATTGAAAACACCTTATCAAATATTCAAACCAGCTGTCAGATCTTTTTGTTGCCTGCAGTTATACAGGTTATTTACTTAGCCTGTTTATTTAATTCAGTTCAACTTTCTTTGTATAGCGCCTAATCACAACAAAAGTCATCTCATTGCACTATTTATTTATGACTTCCTCATTCTTTCATCTTAAAAAAATGAATATAAATATTTCTTGCAGATGGAATCTGGCATTTATAGTTGGTTTCCAGAGTTCCTAGTAAAACTTCTACTTGTCATCCGTTAGTTACAACAGCAGTTTTCACACCTTCGGTGCATCTGTGGTGTGCACGTGTGGTTGCTCCTGTGACGCGTCGTGTGCACACAGATGTTTCTCTGCAGGTCTAAATGAAAACGTTGTCGTGTGCACCAGGCCTGATTTAACAGGGTGAAATAAAGTTGGATTGGACATGGATCATGGAAGTAGTGTCTTTCATGCTTTTACACCTAAAGTCACTGGTTCCTAGCCTGTTTTCTTCAAATAAATTCCACTCCCTTTTTTTTTAATAATTTCCACCCCTGTCCCTGTCTCACGCCCTCTGTGCAAACTTATAAACTGTCTTGAAATTGTTGTGACCATATGAAAATGCACTTTACATTTTCTACATGTTGGCAAAGATGACCGTTCCCTGTTGTTCAGATGAACAATTCATGCACCAACAGTTCATTGGTGGCAAATGGTTCATTTGGTGGCAGTGCCAGGTAAGGCGATGCTTTCCACACCCCTGGGGTCCTCTCCAGGTTGGAAGCCACAACCTTAGACAGTTGGTTTGGAGCGTTGCCATTCACCACTTTTCTACTGTTGTTACTCCAGCCGTATTTGCAGTTTGTTTTCCACTAACTGAAGTGTCTCTGTCTTGCAGCTTCGAGCAGATGTTGTCCCAAAGACTGCAGGTAGGTGGATTAATTACAAAAGAAACCAATGTAAAACACTATTGGAGAGTGCATTTGCTTAGGCCAGGGGTGTCCAATCATGTGCCATGGAAGGCCAGGACCCTGCAGGTTTTACCTCCACCCAGTGTCTTCAGCAGCAGACTCCACTGAATTTCTTCTCACTGACTGCTGATCAGTGAAAACACCTGCTGAAGAGACTGGGTAGAAGAGAAAACCTGCAGGGTCTTGGCCCTCCGTGGCACATGATTGGACACCCCTGGCTTAGGCTGTATGCAAAAAAAAAAAAAAAAAAAAGAGGCTGAGCCAATTTTATGTCCATCTCTAACAAGTATTTAAAGAAAAAAAAACAAAACTTCATGCATGAAAGTTATGCAATTTTTTTTTTTTCCAAACATGGGTCACAAAGTAATCAACCACCTATAAAATGACATATTACACTTGTAGATGTGGGAAACAATTGTGGGGAGGCTGTTTATTCATAATTGCTTTGCGATGCCCCCGACACAATTCCTAAAATAGATGCTACACAAATTGGATTTTGAACAACCTGTATAATCGGGGTGCATTTACTCTGAACAGTGTGCAGTCTTTGTATAGCCTGGAGTCTCGCAGCACGTTTTCTTAAGATGGTGTGCTGTAGACTTATGCAGTGGAAAGTTTTCACTGATTTGCTGAGACTGTCAGACATGTTGCACAGTGAAAACTGATATAACTGGATCCTTGTAAACACGCCCCATTTCCGTTTTGCCAAGTTATGCTGGGGGAACATACCCTTCGCCTGAAAGGACTTGTGGTTTGTCAGCGCCCTGTTGCACAAGTTAGTGTGTGGTAAGAAACAATCCTTATTACCTGCACTAATAAGGATTCTTTTCAATTCCACTGTAATATTTTATAGTTGGCACTCGCTCAAAACTTGTTCAGCTACTGGTTAAAAAAAAAAAAAAAGTTGTAACACTATTAAAATGGATATAACGTCTCCTGTCAGCTGCAAAATGGGAGGTGGTGGTAGTGCTTAAAAGAAAAGGAAAAGAGGGGTAGACAGGGACGCCCTTACCACAGATGGTGCAAAATGCAGTAACATCACTGAAATGTTTGGAACTAAAACTGCAGGTCAGTCAAGAAAACACTTACACAGGAGGCAACTGTAGTTATTTCAGCTGTTTTCCAGTCTTTATATTTGTTATTAATGCCGTATTAATTTTTTTCTTTTTTTGCCTCTACGTAACTCAGTGGACAAAGTCCTTTGACTGGTTCTGAGAATTCAGTAATAAATCAGTTAATTTTTACAAAATAAATCCACATGGAGTAAATGTATTTTCCCATCCAGGTTAAAGTCATATACTGCTGCTTATGCTCTGTCAACCCTTTGTTTTTAATCCCCCGACGGTCAAAGCCCAAAGGGGCATTATGTTATGGGTCGGTCCGTCTGTCCCACTTTTGTGAAATCAACTCCTCCTACACTTTTGTTCCGATTGTTTTGAAACTTTGTATCATGGTTTGATATACACTGATGATGTGCAAATTGCAGTTTGGTTCTGCTTGATGATTTTTGTGGGAATTGTAGCCCCTGACCCATGACCTCCTGTTTCACCTCACTTCATAGACTGTAACTGTCTTGTGAAATCAGCTCCTCCTACAGTTTTGTTCCAAATGTTTTTAAACTTGGTACCAGGGGTCGATATACACTGATGATGCACATATTGCAAGTTCACTGTCATTGGGTGATCTTAAGGTCAGAGGTCAGATTTTCTAAACACTAACTAGTGTAAGAAATGATGTAGGCGTTAATCGATACAGTAGTTGTATGTAATGCACATCTTGGACGATTTACACCCTGACCTAACTATGGGTTTGGGGTCAAAGGTCAAGTTTAACATTCCAGTTGTACCATGGTAAATGCTAAATTTACTGTTACTATAAAACAAGTAAAGCTAGGGTCACCAAACTTGCTACACAGTTTCGTTCACCTTGGGATCCTGACCTTGGACTATGGGCTTGGGGTCAAAAGGTCAAGGTTAGCATTTCTTATGCCTTATTGCTGTACAACAAGTAAAGCTAGGACCACCACTGAGCGACTCCATACTCAGGGATGCACACCCTCATAACCTCAGCAAAACGTGTATAAAATCTTTGGTCAGTCTGACGAACGGTTCAAGAGATGTGCATGGAACAGACAGACACACACACACACAGATTTTGTACATTTATAGCTGGATGAAATAACTGCTTTACTTGCTGGTTAGTACTTACTGGTTTTTAATTACTGGTAAAATTTTGACTTTTTCTTCATATAATTGAAACTTATGATCATAATTGTGCAGAGCCAGAATAGAGCAATAATTTCAACTCTGATTTCAAATACATAAATTATTAATAAATTATATTTAATGAAATAAAATTAACTAAAATGGCCAAAGATGCAGTTATTTCCGTTATATCTCTATATTTACAGTTTTTTAGAACACTCCTCACCAACCAGACAACAGGAAAAACCTCCCATATTTTGAAATCCAGATGTCGCCAGGTTTAGTTGGTCTGAAGGCTGGAGGATGTTAATGGATTTAAGTAACTGACTGTGAATTTTGGTCATTTTTACTTTCCATAAAAATGAACATAAATTAGTTAATATTGCAGCAGTTGAATTGAATCCTCACCAGTTGAGTCATCCTTGCCTCTGCCTCAGTTAGCCTGCATATCAAGCCTAACCACATCTGTTAGCTTAGCGACTCATTATTGTCCCCGTTAGTGGGTTGAAACCACGATAAATGCCTCCACAGTGGATAAATAAATAAAATGAATGCAATCATAATTATAATCATATACATGTACAGTATCATTATTACAGCCCCTAGCTCTGATTAGAGAACATTTGTACCAATCAGTTAAAGGAACACATTTTCATATTTAAATCCTTATACATTTATTTCAGAGAATTTTCAGAATAGTAAAATCTCACCTATGCAACGTTAGGCCTTATTCTTTTGCCTGTCCACTTGCTGCAGCAGCTCTATGCGGCACAAAAGTCTAACATCTTCGTTGATCTGAATGACCCATTTGAGTAAACCCATACCAATATGGCAGCGGTATTGATACATGCTGAGAAGCAAGGTAGTCTTTGTATCTGTGCGCTGCTTCTAGCCGGCACAGCGCCCCACGTGACTACTAGCCAGCCAAATTTGCTTCTCCCCTCAGAGTAGATTATTTCATAGATAAATTATAGCCATAGACTGCACATCTTTTAAATCAGACCTCTGGGGGTGGAAGAGGAATAAACATAGAAGCAATGTGGGTAAATTTACAAAATGCAATGACCAACTATAGAGAAGAACACTGCTCAAGTGTTCAGTGTACAGTCTGTCATACTGTAGCAGCTGAAAAATGTCCTGCAAAATAACTTCAAGAAAAGAGTGGGAACCCTGTACTGGGTGCACAGAGACTCCTAAAATAAGTTGTCCTCAAGTAACACCACCATATATATGAGGAGCCTTTACTATTCAGATGCCAATTTTTTTGCGTTGCCACCCAAAGAAATTGAGTAGGAAAATGTCTAGTACAAAAAGGTACTGCAGAAATGACTTGTCTCAACAATTTGAGATTTGTCTCAGCATGGTACAGTGGTTAGCACTGCTGCCTAACGGCTAGAAAGTTTCAAATTTGAATCCCCAGGCTGGCAGGGGTGGCAACCTTTCTGTGTGGAGTTTGCATGTTCTCCCTGTGCTGTGTGGGTTTACTCCAGGAGCTCCGGTTTCCTCCCACAATCCAGACATGCATGTTAGGTTAATTGGTCATTCTAAATTCTCCCTAGGTATCTGTCTACTATAGGCCCTTATAGGGCTGTGCAATATGGCAACAAATTCACATCACAGTATAAAGCATCTTATATCACAATATACATTGTCCGTAAATTCTGCAGTTTAGATAATCATATAAAAAGGACCATCTCTCTCTTTTTTTTTTTTTTTTTTTTTTTTTTTTTTTTATTTTACATGTACCATTTTCTGTTATAATTTTAGTGTTACAAAATAGTTTTGTAATGTGCATTTAAGACTTGATTCTCATAAATTTCAGGTTTTTCTTCTAAATCATATACAGTGGGGCAAAAAAGTATTTAGTCAGCCACCAATTGTGCAAGTTCTCCCACTTAAAAGATGAGAGAGGTCTCCAATTTTCATCATAGGTATACCTCAACTATGAGAGACAAAATGAGGGAAAAAAAATCCAGAAAATCACATTGAAGGATTTTTAATGAATTAATTGGTAAATTCCTCGGTAAAATAAGTACTTGGTCACCTACAAACAAGCAAGATTTCTGGCTCTCACAGACCTATAACTTCTTCTTTAAGAGACTCCTCTGTCCTCCACTCGTTACCTGTATTAATGGCACCTGTTTGAACTCGTTATCAATATAAAAAACACCTGTGCACAACCTCAAACAGTCAGACTCCAAACGCCACTATGGCCAAGACCAAAGAGCTGTCAAAGGACACCAGAAACAAAATTGTAGACCTGCACCAGGCTGGGAAGACTGAATCTGCAATAGGTAAGCAGCTTGGTGTGAAGAAATCAACTATGGGAGCAATTATTAGAAAATGGAAGACATACAAGACCACCGATAATCTCCCTCGATCTGGGGCTCCACGCAAGATCACACCCATCCATCCATCCATCTTCTACCGCTTTATCCTTTCGGGTCGCGTGGGGGCTGGAGCCCATCGCAGCATCTTTGGGCGAGAGGCAGGGTACACCCTGGACAGATCGCCAGTCCATCGCAGGGCCAACACAGAGAGACAGACAACCATTCACTCTCACAGTCACACCTAAGGACAATTTAGAATCCCCAGTTTGATGCCAATTAACCTAACTTGCATGTTTTTGGCATGTGGGAGGAAACCGGAGTGCCCGGAGTAAACGTCAAATTGATCACGAGAACGGTGAGCAAAAATCCCAGAACCACACGGGGAGACCTAGTGAATGACCTGCAGAGAGCTGGGACCAAAGTAACAAAGGCTACCATCAGTAACACACTACGCCGCCAGGGACTCAAATCCTGCAGTGCCAGACGTGTCCCCCTGCTTAAGCCAGTACATGTCCAGGCCCATCTGAAGTTTGCTAGAGAGCATTTGGATGATCCAGAAGAAGATTGGGAGAATGTCATATGGTCAGATGAAACCAAAATAGAACTTTTTGGTAAAAACTCAACTTGTCGTGTTTGGTGGAGAAAGAATGCTGAGTTGCATCCAAAGAACACCATACCTACTGTGAAGCATGGGGGTGGAAACATCATGCTTTGGGGATGTTTTTCTGCAAAGGGACCAGGATCTGTGTAAAGGAAAGAATGAATGGGGCCATGTATCGTGAGATTTTGAGTGAAAACCTCCTTCCATCAGCAAGGGCATTGAAGATGAAACGTGGCTGGGTCTTTCAGCATGACGATGATCCCAAACACACCGCCCGGGCAACGGAAGAGTGGCTTCGTAAGAAGCATTTCAAGGTCCTGGAGTGGCCTATCCAGTCTCCAGATCTCAACCCCATAGAAAATCTTTGGAGGGAGTTGAAAGTCAGTGTTGCCCAGCGACAGCCCCAAAACATCACTGCTCTAGAGGAGATCTGCATGGAGGAATGGGCCAAAATACCAGCAACAGTGTGTGAAAACCTTGTGAAGACTTACAGAAAATGTTTGACCTCTGTCATTGCCAACAAAGGGTATATAACAAAGTATTGAGATGAACTTTTGTTATTGAACAAATACTTATTTTACTAAGGAATTTACCAATTAATTCATTAAAAATCCTTCAATGTGATTTTCTGGATTTTTTTTTTTTTTTTTTCTCATTTTGTCTCTCATAGTTGAGGTATACCTATGATGAAAATTGGAGACCTCTCTCATCTTTAAAGTGGGAGAACTTGCACAATTGGTGGCTGACTAAATACTTTTTTGCCCCACTGTATGACTAAAAAGTAAACCTCAATAAGTTAAGTATTTCCTGAGCCAGAGGAGAATGGGGGGGGGGGGGGGGAACACAACATAAAAAAAAAATGTCTGAAAATGAGAGAATTACCCATGGCTGCCATCTACAGATGTAAATTAGCTGTTAGTTTAAATCAATGAAAATTTAAGTTTAGACCTGCAGCCTAAAGACATTCTGGCCTGATTTAACCGGTTTGCTTCTTAGTAAAAATATTTCAAATTGGTCATGATCTGAAAGTCAGACACGAACGGTAATGTAATAAAATAGATGTGATGACTTTAACTTTATTCATTATCACTACTTGACTAATTAAAATGATTAGAAATCAATTACATTAAGAGCCAACTTGCTCCTCTGACCAGTTTTAATTAATTAATTTATTTTGCGTGTATGTGCCACCATCATGCACTTTTGCAGCTTTAATACATTTTTTCAGACAACTAAGAAACTTGGCAATAATTTACCAAAAAACCCAAAGCGATGGTCTGCTACGGTTTCCAGTTAGCACAACTTGGCTTAAATGACGATCATTTAGTATTTTATAATTAGACATGGTGTTAATGTTACTTAACTCCTATTAAAATGAGGTCAGCAAACTATCCTCTCTTGATACAGCACGATGAAAAACGGTCCCACATCCGTGGCAAACAGGAGTAGCAGCTATCTGAACCGGTGGTCTGGAGTTAGCATTAGCATCCGTTGGACTGAAGCCTAGCCAGCTACCCACCACACCTGTTCCGCTGCACGCAGTCGCACACTGCAAGAGACGAGGCGCTGACGAGCAGTGGTGAGGCAAGCGCTTTACTGAATGAAAGAGGGTCTGTGCATTTTAAATACGATATAAACAATAGTGTTCTATGAGACGAGACGGTTTATATCGTCGTCCTGCACAGCCCTAGACTCTTAAAATAGAGGGTTGTTCTAGTGAAGCGCTTTGAGTGGTCTTTGAGACTAGAAAAAACACTACAAGTGCATAGTCCTTATCCCTAAATTCATGACCATTGTTAATTTAAAAGATTTTTCAATTAAATTTACAACTTGATTCCTCATAAATTTTTCTCTTTGTAAATTAAGACTATTTTCTTGTACATTTGAGACTTCATTCTCATAAATTTGTGGTTTTGTTTTTTTTTTTTTTTTTTTGTTTTTTTACTTTAAACTTGGGCAGCTCTACAGAACCAGAACAGAACAACGTGTACAAACCAAACTTTTTATACAGGGTCACCCCGTCATCCTGACCTCTGGCTATGGTTTTGGGATTACAAGGTCAAAATATAAACTACAGCTCAACATCAGAGGCTGAGGGGTACCACTGTCAGCTGCCAGCATTTTTTAATTTTGACATTATTGGTCTTCCGTATTCAGCACCAGTATGCCACTATTAAGAAGAAGAAGCAGCCATCTCTATTGTCATTCAGTCTATGCAGCCAATCCTGTACAGTAGAACGAAATTGTTTCTCCTCTCTGCACTGTTAATCACATGTAGAATCAGAAGGCCCGCTGCCGTGCAAGGCGCCGCCACAAACAACTTCTCCTTCCCCCATTCTATTACACAGCTGAGCACAAAGCTAGAAGGTGGGAAGTACCATTTTTTTTATATGGTCTTTGGTATGACCCAGCTGGGACTTGAACCCCCAACCTCCCGGTTGTGGGGTGGATGCTTTATCAATTATGCCACCACTTCGGTCCTTAACCCTTGAAAGTAAAAGATGAGTGCTAATGGAGAGAGCAAAGCTCACAAGACTTGTTCAGCCATTAAAAACCTGGTGAAGGGTTAATTCTGTAATAGACTGTGCACTCTGAAAACAGCTACACTGTGATCAGTGTTCATTGTCTTCATTGTGTTTTTTGTCTTTTGTGACTGTGTCTTTATTTTACAGAAAACTTCCGTGCTCTGTGCACAGGTGAGAAAGGTTTTGGCTACAAAGGCTCCACGTTTCATCGTGTCATCCCTGATTTCATGTGTCAGGTACGTCTGTGACAAGGATTTAATCCTCCTGCATTGTTTTCACTTTTCATATTTATATACTGTATAAATGACAAGTGCTGAACCTTTTTTCCCCCCTCAGGGTGGCGACTTCACTAGGCACAATGGAACTGGAGGAAAATCCATCTATGGAGAGAAGTTTGCTGATGAGAACTTTACGCTGAAGCACACTGGCCCGGGGATACTGTCCATGGCTAATGCAGGGCGCAACACCAACGGATCCCAGTTCTTCCTCTGCACAGCCGAAACTGGGTGGTGAGCTCCTTTTTCTCAGGTTTTGGTAACCCTTTCAGATGGTGGTCTCTCATACTAATCAGATCCTTTGTTTACCAGGCTGGACGGGAAGCACGTGGTGTTTGGCAGTGTTGTGGAGGGCATGGATGTTGTTAAAAAAATAGAAGCTGTGGGTTCACGAGATGGAAAAACCTCACAAAAAGTTGTCATTGCTGACTGTGGACAACTGTAGTGATGTGAATTCTATCAGTTGTATCCATAATCACATACCAGCTTGACATCCAGCACATCAACACAATAGTAGATGCTGATGTGAACCTGCTGTCTCATCCTAATTGTCTATCTTGAATTTTGTAACTCCTAATCTTTACTTCAAGGAACATGTTTAACAAAACTGAATAAATTGAAAATGATGAGAAAATAAATGAATTAAAAACCTGGCTTTGTTTTCTTTTTCACCAAATGTTTATGTGCAGTGAATTATTGGTTAAATTAGCAGAATTAGATGATTATTTTGGCAGTTTAAATTTATTACATTTCCACCTCTAGAGGGAGCTATTTATTAGTAAAAGGTCTAAATTATGGTTGGTAGTGGCACAACTATGAAATCACATTTAATGCTCAGCTTGTATCAGAAGAGCAGCTGAAGGCAAGCTAAGCTGATGCCTGCTCAACTGTCTGATTACACATTACAAACTGAAGTCCACTGGTGCCAATCTGAGGATGTCGAAGTGTAACGAAAGACTGTTGTGCACAAACACTGTTCTCTGTTGGAGTGATCAAGTGCTGACCGTTCTACCTAACGAGGGAAATTACAGCTATCCTGCTAGTCGCCGTGTATGTCTCGCCACCGGCGAGGGAAGAAAGGCACTACGGCTACGGTCACACTGCAGGTCTTGATGCTCAATTCTGATTTTTTTTTTTTTTTTTTTTTTTTTTGTGAGTGGGTGGGTGTTCACACTATTATTTAAATGCAACCCCCATCAGACTCCAGTGTGAACGGTCTACAGCTACGAAGTGACCCGCATGCGCAGAAGAAAACGTCAGATACGTTTTGTTTGAGGGACAGAACTTCACCCTGATGCAGCACAATAAAATGTTAAAATCATAAATACGAGACCAGCTTCATTCCTCTACACCCCAGATGACCGCTGTGATCAGCTCTGCTTTAACCAAGCTGCTCGATTAAACAACTGTTTAAAATGAGACCCCGTGTCTCAGTGGGATTACCTGTATAAATAAGGTTAATAATAAATAATCCTAGCAGTTACAACAGGGCTGTCACCCACTGACATTGTCAGTGGCTCTTGCCCTAATAAACTACACGGCTCGTACCAGCGGCGTAACACCGGTCCTGCACAGGAAGGAGGAGCCATCAGACTCCCCTCTCCTGTGTCCTCCTGTCTGGCCATTCCACTCCACAGTCACGTCCATGTTAACTTGTCAGATATGTCAGCAGCCAGGACCCACGGTGCGCCATTTACAGGGAAAAGGAATTTGCAGTGTCCAGTAAATGTGCCGTTAGTGCGCTTGCTTGTCTGTTTCAGCCACCCCCCCCCCCCCACCTGATATTTTGAAGTTATTGTGCAGTCAGAGCTGACAAAATTACAATCTAGTGATAAAGGGAAGAAGATTGATTAAAAAGAGAGCACAAATTGGCTTATGTATTTTACAAACACCTGATACCCACAGCCAGCATCACCCCCCCCCCCCATCCCCGGATCTATGGAATCCCAAAAATATATAAGGTTATCCCACTGCAACCAATAATAGCATTGAATCAGTTACATACAACTTATCAAAAGTCCTGGTTGAAATCATCAAACTCCTCTTTGGACTATCAGAATACCACTGCAAAAACTCAAAAGAACTGGCAGAAGAACTCAAAAATATGAAAATAGAAGACGAGATCCTCATTTCACGTGATGCAGTTTCATTATTCACAAAGACCCCTGTTGATGTCACACTACACGTAGCGTAAGAATGCCTCAAGAATGACAGAACCCTTAAACGACAAATCTCACAGTTGATGACATATCTGGACTATTACAATTTGTTGCAAAATCCACCTATTTTCAATACAGAGAAAAAAATCTATAGACAAAAAGAAGAATTTGCAATGGGAGACCCACTATCAGCCATCATGAGCATTTTTTTTCATGGAGGATCTGGAAAATAAAGCCATCAACACAGCACCCATCCAATGCAAACCCACCCTCTGGAAGAGATACGTGGACGACATATTGGAAAAAATAAAGGACACACACAAGAACTCACTGACCATCTGAACAGCACGGACAGCACTGGGAACATAAAATTCACACACGAAGAGGAAGAAAATTGTACAAAACAGAACAAGGCAAAAATTGCAATGTAATATATGAAATATGCAGATCATGCAACAAAAACCTACATTGGAGAAACCGGAAGATCATTCACCACAAGGAAAAAAGAACACCTGAAGGAATGTGAGAAGGAAACACAAGGACGACTCACAAGATCACAAAAGGAAAAGGCAGAACAAGAAACATTAAAATCAGCTATATCAGATCACTGCAAAAGAAATAATCACATCATGGGCTGGGACAACGCAAAAATTATTGGATCGGAGAGTAACAGACAAACGTTGGATCAAGGAGGCCATAGAGATCAGGAAGCGGGGAAAAGACAGCATGGATCAGGATGAGGGGGCATTTTTGCTTTCCCACACCTGAGACTACGTTCTCCAGAGACCATCGGACGGTGGAAGGTGGGGCCGGCTCGGTGGATCTGACAGTTCTGCTGGGCTGGCCCTGCCTACGAAAGTCAGCTGATAAATGACACCTCACAGCAATCAGCTGACACTTCTGATGAAGACTGCAGGGAACAGTCGAAACATGTAAAGAAAATAAGGTAAAAACATCTTTCTATCGAAAAAAGTAGCAACGTGATGATAGTCAAAAAAAAATAATTTAAAAAAAAAAATCTGAAATGTAAATGATTTTGCAAATATGTTCGGAAAAATGCTTATTTTCCATGACAAATTTGAGAAAAATGTTCCATTTTTGTGAGAAACTGGATTTAGAGGGAAAACAACATGGGGGAAATACTGCATATTTATACAAAAAGTAGGCAAATTTACAAGAAAAAAAAATGTCTGATTTACAAGAAAAGATGTAAAACTAAGACAAAAAGTTGCACACACAGAAAAGTGACATTAGAAACATCACAGTGCTACATAAAACACTGAAGTTTACTAAGGGAGAAAAAAGATTGGACAGAATATTTGGAGCCCCACAAATTGGTAGTGAGGACAGCTCTAACTTTAAATGGGTTTGTAAAATGCTGTCTGTAGGTGCAGTGCAGTGGCCTGCAGAGACCCCTACTTGACAGGAAAAACAGGCAGGAGGAGGTGACAAATGCTGAAAGAAGCATTGCAACTTTTTAATTGTCAATTCATTTTTTTAGTGCTCCCTTTATTGCAAATGGACCCTGAAACACCAACAAACTGAAAAGATACAGTGTTAAGGTGATGAATCATACTAGGAGCTAAATCACTATACAGTGATAATAAGCCATCAATATCTCAGTGTTTGGTCACTGCCTAATGTGTGTAATGCTGTCTCCTGATTAAATAAAATGGGGACAGAAAACTAGAAATGTGATTATAAGTGCAATAATTAAATAAATCAGTGATGCTGTAATGTTTTGAACTCATTTTAACACATGCAAAAAAAGTTTATAAAAAGTTTAGGAATATGAAATGCATTATTCTTTCATTCATCTATTTGGTGTTTATTTCTTATATATTTGTTTAGTTACTCTGTTGTGCAGCTGTGGTATTTTAACAGAGGATAGAAGATCTGAAAATGATCTGTAGGGAAAATAATCAACTGTGGTGACCCACCACAATCTACAGGGACATTCATCCTCACAATCAAAAGGTCCGGAAGAAGCAGAGGACCATTCACATACGGACAGAGAGCCCCTGGGGGGGACAACCAGAACAATGGACTATTGTATATACATCCCCGGATTAAGGAGAAGACGTCTGGGCGCCAGTCGGTCAGGCTAATCATATGTATTGACTGATATGTATATCAATATGCTAATGTGCCATGCATTCTCTCTGTTTGTATAACATGTATAAAAGAGCTTGCTATAATGCCTTAGCAACACAACACAGCGCACAGCGCTACAAGTGTGTCTCATGATGATGGAGGAAATAAAACTCTGCAACCTTCCAGCTCGTCATATCTCGCCTGAAAATATTCCTCCACACTGGTGACCTGACGTGTCATGGTGCGCCCCTCGCCTGATCTTTTCCCTCCACACTGGTGACCTGACAAGAGAGAATGACCGTCTGCTCCCTCTAACCGCGCTGTGGACCCCAGAGGACCAGAGAATGCCTGCAATCTCTTCATCCTCACCAGAGCGCGCTCCCCGGAGTGGGCAGTGCTTGGACTGACACGCACCATGAACGACGACACAAGTGAAACGAAGGAAGCAGCCTGAATGGGGACGATCATCAACGCTGTCTGCGTTGATTCCCACCGAGCTCCCCGACTCTGACTAAACTCCCGACAGCGACCTCCTGCCCACAGAAGCCCCGCACGCACACCGCAGGATTACGAGGACAGCACAACTGCCAGCTGTGGTCACTGCACCACACGCGCGCCGCACCACACACAGGGTCAAGCCGGCTCCACAGACCGATACATCGTCCTCCGCCGCTGCACATGCCTGAGAAACACAGCCGATCGCCACCCTCAGAACCTTCAGGGCTGCTCACGCACCTGAATCAGATGTGCAGCCCACACACAGGACATTGTATAGGTTTCTCAGTCACGGCGCACACCGGGAGTTTAGCTGATTGCTGTCCCCGGTGGCTTTAGGGCTGCTTCCACACCTAAAAGCCAAACCGCCAGGTCCTTCACACGGCTGCAATTGTTTCACAACCACTACGCATCCTCGGGGGATTTGGCCGCTTGCCTTCCCCACATCCTCGCTGGATCGAGCCACAAGAGGAGTCAGAGACATAATTTTTTTTTCACAGCCGCTGTGGATCACCGCCAGGTTTAACGGGAAAGTCCCTCACCATCGCGGATCCACACGCAATTTTTCCGCGGCCCAGACACCTTTGACGTCCCGGGCCGGCACTCACTTACTCCCACCCCCCTCCCCCTCCTCCTCCACAGCGCTCTTCCCGCACCTCACTCCCTAAAGCCGGCCAATCGCCGTCTGGTTCCATTACGCACGACTGCACACCGGCCCTGGCCGTTCAACGTGCTGGAACTCGGATCGGAGCACACAGTCCTTTCCACCCCTCCCCCGTCCCCCCACGGACTGACATGCCCTCCAACAGTTCTACCGGAGCTGGAGCCAAACGACGGGGGGGGGGGGGGGGGGTGTCACAGCCCCTTCTGAGTGTTCTGGGGGGGAGCCCTGTGGTGACCCACCACAATCTACAGGGACATTCATCCTCACACTCAAAAGGTCAGGAAGAAGCAGAGGACCATTCACATAAGGACAGAGAGCCCCTGGGGGGACAACCAGAGCAATGGACTATTGTTTATACATCCCCGGATTAAGGAGAAGACGTTCGGGCGCCAGTCGGTCAGGCTAATCATATGTATTGACTGATGTGTATATCAATATGCTAATGTGCCATGCATTCTCTCTGTTTATATAACATGTATAAAAGAGCTTGCTATACAGTACATGCCTCAGCAACACAGCACAGCACAGCACAACACAGTGCACAGCGCTACAAGTGTGTCTCGTGATGATGGAGGAAATAAAACTCCGCAACCTTCCAGCTCATCATATCTCGCTTGATTATTCCTCCACACAATGTCTTTTAATGAGGATATTTAAGAATAGCCTTCAGAGTGACTTAGTCTGTAATCAAAAGTGGTAAAACTTGTTTTTTCATTGAATTCTATAATTATCACAATCATGACATTTTAAAAATACAGAATGTAGAAGAGCTCTGAATGACGAGGCGATGTGACTTATAAACCAAAGTTTATTATCAGCTTCGCTCCTCTAACAAGTCTCATCTAGTGCAGCAGCAGAAGAAGTAAGAGAGCGAACACATTCGGCTCTGTGTACTTATACTCACACACAACAAAAGACATGCATACAAAGCTGACATCCCCCATTAACTTAATTATCCTCCTTTGTCTCCGTACCCCTCCACCTGGCCCTGGGAGGTCAGGGCGACCTATCTGGTCTCCACCGCAGTGCCTCGGATGCTCTTTGATCTTCACTGGCGGTTGAGACCCTTTGTCCTGTTCTGAGGTGTGAAGTCGCTTTACATATGTAATCACCAAACATTCTCACATGCTTATACATATATAGGTTATGGGATATATGATTAATATAGACCACAGCCCCCCCCAAACGACTAAGAAAAGGACAATAGGAAAATTCACAGTTTAAGATAATTATTATGACATACTAACTGCTATACCTCTTGACAAAGAAGAAACTTTCCAGCAGCTATGCTCCTGTAGAGAGTTCAGTGGTAATCATAACAGCATAGTAATATCACAAGTCAGTCCTAAACTGTTACAGCACAATTAGTGAACAATTTTTGAGTAGTTTGCATCAGTCCTTGTGCCGTCTGGGCTTTAATCTTCTTCCAAATCTGCTGTGGGTCCGTTCGGGCGTCCTGGTGGGACCCTCCTGTAAGGAATCTGCAGCTTGGGAAGGAGAGTGATTATTTGTTCCCTGCAGGGGGGCTGAGTCTTTTCTCTTGGGGGGTCTACCCCGCCGAGGTGCTCTCGCCAACCGTGCAGGCTCGTCTCTCAACAAGAAGGCAGGTTTAAGTCTGTCGATGCTGACTGTTTCTTTTCTGTCCCCAAAATCAAGCACAAAACGCTTATCACCAGGTTCCAGCACTCTGAATGGTCCATCGTATGGTGGGTGGAAGGTTGGTTTTAAAGCTTCATGCCTAACAAAAACGAATTCAGCGTTTTTTAAAGCTTGGGGGACAAAAACCCGTGGAAAAGAGTGATGTGCCGGCCCGGGGAGAGAGTCCGGTCCGTTGCTGCCTAAAAACCTCGGGGCTGGAAAATGCCCTGGCTCTGGGTTCTCTGGTAAAAATTCACCTGGGAGCCTGAGAGGTTGTGCAAAAACTAATTCTGCTGGGGAGGCGTCTAGATCCTCTTTAGGTGCAGCACGCAACCCCAATAAAACCCAAGGAAGTTTATTTACCCAATTTGTATCCGTTAGTGAGGCTCTGAGGGCGGCCTTAAGAGACCTGTGAAAACGCTAGCATAACCCATTAGCCTGAGGGTGATAAGCGGTGGTGCGATGAATTGTCGCTCCTAAGCTGCTGGCCATGGCTGACCAAAGCTCCGAGACAAATTGAGGCCCCCTATCGGACGTGATGTCCGATGGGACGCCGAAACGTGCCACCCAGTTTGTCAAAAAAACGCGAGCGACTTCCTCTGCTGTGGTTGACGCCAGAGGGACCGCCTCCGGCCAGCGCATAGTACAGTCTATCATTGTTAACAGATGTGTGAAACCTTGGGAGGAAGGTAGTGGTCCCACGAGGTCGACATGAACATGGTCGAACCTTCTAGCAGGGATTCGAAAAGGCTCTAGAGGGGCTTTTGTGTGTTTGTGTATTTTGGTGCGCTGACAAGAAATGCAAGTCTTTGCCCATTCTTTTACGTTTTTGCGCAGGCCAGGCCACACAAACTTTTCGGCGACCATTTTAACCAAAGCACACACACCTGGGTGCGCGAGGGAGTGAATTGAGTCGAAAATACGGCGGCGCCATGCAGCTGGGACTACCGGGCGAGGTCGGCCGGTTGAGATGTCGCATATTAGGGGGGGCACACCGTCGCGTAAACCCCTTTCCTCCAGCCTTAACCCTGTTGGTCCAGACAGGAGTGCGTGCACGTCCGCGTCACTACTTTGCTCCTCTGCCATGGCTGCATAATCTATCCCTACGTGGATTGGGGCTGCGTATGTGTCCGCATTGGCGAAGAGTTCTGCAGCTGAGGTAGTATAATCTGTCTCCTCGCGCTCTGGCGATGTCACAGCGCGAGAGAGGCAGTCTGCTACCACGTTAAGTTTGCCTGCCACATGTCGAATGTCTGTGGTGAACTCTGAAATCGCAGCTAGCTGTCTTTGTTGCCTGCCTGACCACGGTTCAGAAATTTTAGCCATCGCAAAGGTGAGCGGTTTGTGGTCTACAAAAGCCGTGAAACGCCGCCCCTCCAACCAGAACTGGAAGTGGCAGATGGATAAATGAAGCGCTAGCAGCTCCCTGTCAAAGGTGCTGTATTTACGCTCAGTTTGGTTTAGCGATTTGCTGAAAAATGCCAAAGGTTGCCAGGTTCCGCCGACGTGTTGTTCTACAACCGCCCCTATGGCCAGGTCTGAAGCGTCTGTGGTTAGCGCAATGCGGGCCGAGGGATCAGGGTGAACCAACAATGTGGCATTAGCTAGGGCACTTTTTACTTCCACGAAGGCGCGTTCGCGCTCCGGGGTCCATTCGACCGCGTTGGAAGGTTTTTGTTTTCTGAGCGCGTCATATAGGGGCTGCATGAGCTGAGCTGCGTGGGGGAGGAAACGGTTGTAAAAATTAACCATTCCCCAAAATTCTTGCAGCGATTTGACCGTTTGTGGCCGTGGGAAACTTTTTACTGCGTGAACTTTGTCTGGCAGTGGGACTGCCCCCTTCGGTGAAACTCTGTGTCCCAAAAAATCAATTTGTGGCACGCCGAATTTGCATTTGGCTGGATTGATTATTAACCCGTGCTCTTCTAGTCTCTGAAAAACCATAGTGAGATGCTGTTCGTGTTCTTCCTCAGACAAGCTGGCTACCAGCATATCGTCGAGGTAGACGAACACGAAAGGGAGGTCGCGTAATACTGCGTCCATCATCCGCTGAAAAGTTTGAGCAGCGCCTTTGAGGCCAAAAGGCAGCCGCAAAAATTCAAAAAGACCGAAGGGGGTTATTACAGCTGTTTTAGGAATGTCTTCCGCTCTAACGGGGACTTGATGATAGCCGCGGACCAGGTCTATTTTTGAAAAAATGCGCGCACCCGCCAGATGTAGTGAAAAATCTTGGATGTGAGGAATAGGGTAGCGGTCATGCGCTGTCGCATTGTTTAATCTGCGGTAATCACCGCACGGTCTCCAAGAACCTTCGGATTTCGGGACCATGTGAAGCGGTGACGCCCAGGGGCTTTTTGAGCGCCTGATAATGCCTAGTTTTTCAAGGGTGGTAAACTCGTCCTGAGCTATGGCGAGCTTGGTCGCGTCTAAGCGCCGAGCTTTGGCGAATACGGGTGGGCCCGTTGTGGGGATAAAGTGTTCGACCCCATGCTTAGCCACTGTAGCTGAGAATTTGGGAATCGTGAGTGCTGGAAATTGGGTGAGGAGTTGATCAAACTTACCTCCTGCTGTAGTGACGCTGGCCTGCACAGGTGGTGGAGAAACTCGAGTTGAGCAGGGAATAGAAGCAAAGGACAGTGCATTAACCAAGCGTCTGTTCGCTAGATCGACTAATAACCCATGTGCACACAAAAAATCTGCGCCCAACAAGTTAAAACTCACCACCGCTACAACAAATGTCCATCTGTAGTTGCGGCCATGGATGCGGAGGGGCAGGTTCCTTTCGCCAAAAGTGTCGATGATGGAGCCGTTGGCTGCCACCGCTTCATTGCCCCGGGGGCCCATGGCCCGGTCTGCTTCGGAGGGCATGATAAAACTCAGTTGAGCTCCCGTGTCAATGAGGAACTGCTTGCCGGTGTGTCCGTCCGTCACATATAGAAGCTTGCTTTTTTCGCCAAGAACTGCCGCTGTTAACGGTTCTCGGCTTTGGCGTCTTCCCGAAATCGTGAATTTGCAGGGGGGAAAGCATTTGTAAGCCTTCTCGGCGAAGCGGTGGTGGTAATAACAGACGTCGCTCCGTCTGTTACGTCTTGGCTGTGTCGCTGCCATGGCGGGCGGATTCTGCTCATTGGTTTGTGGCTCCCCGTGGCTCCGGACATCGGCGTTGAGGTCTGCGGATGCTGCTGTGGGTGTCTGTTCCCTGCAGGCGTTGACGAGTCGCTGCGCTTCGCGAGCTAGCATGCGGAAGTCTTGCTGGGTGCTGCATCGCGTGTTGGCAAGCATCCCTCTCATGTGTGGCGGCAGCGTACTGAGGAATATAAATTGGAAGAGGAAATTGTCATTGTCCTCTTCTTTAAGTTGCAGCAGGTCCTCCATGAGGGCCTTGGGTCTGCATCCTCTGTGGCCGTAGACCGCCAGGATCCTCTCGGCTCTCTCCTCGGCAGAGGGGACGAAATTCGCCACGATGGTCGCTTTCAGTTCTCTGTATTTGTCCTGGGCTGGCGGCCGCTGGATGATGCTCCGCGCACATCTCGAAGTGGCGGCGTCGAGTTTGGCGACAATGTGATAGAACTTTGTATCGTCAGCCGTGATGCCCGCAAGTGCAAACTGGGCTTCAGCTTGCTGAAACCACGAGGCGGGATCTTCCTGCCAGAAGTCCGGCAGCTTGACGGTGACGGCATTTGTGTGGACCGTCACTGATGTGTCCGCAGGGTGAGAGTGTCTTCCTTCGGCTCTCACAGCGGTGCTGGTGCTCGGTTGAGCCCTCTCTATCCCTTCTGCCGTGGGGGAACGTCGTCCATCTGTTCCCCTGTCTGCATGGGCGCCGGCGTCTGCCTGGGTCGCCACAGATGAGTCGATCGCTGGGGAACGCCTCTGGTCCATCCTCGCGTCAGGGTCACCAGTGTAGAAGAGCTCGGAATGACGAGGCGATGTGACTTATAAACCAAAGTTTATTATCAGCTTTGCTCCTCTAACAAGTCTCATCTAGTGCAGCAGCAGAAGAAGTAAGAGAGCGAACACATTCGGCTCTGTGTACTTATACTCACACACAACAAAAGACATGCATACAAAGCTGACATCCCCCATTAACTTAATTATCCTCCTTTGTCTCCGTACCCCTCCACCTGGCCCTGGAAGGTCAGGGCGACCTATCTGGTCTCCACCGCAGTGCCTCGGATGCTCTTTGATCTTCACTGGCGGTTGAGACCCTTTGTCCTGTTCTGAGGTGTGAAGTCGCTTTACATATGTAATCACCAAACATTCTCACATTCTTATACATATGTAGGTTATGGGATATATGATTAATATAGACCACACAGAACAGTTTAAGGTTAACTTGAATTTTATGGGGATGACAAGCAATATAACTCAAAGCTCAGTCATGGAGTAACACAGGGATCTGTGCTAGGCCCTACTCTTTTTAGTTTATATATGCTTCTGTTAGGCAACATTATTAGAAAGCGCTGTATTCATTTTTACCATTCATTTTTTTCATTAACCTCCAAGTCCGAGTCCATGGTCCTCAGCCGGAAAAAGGTGGATTGTCCTCTCCGGGTTGGGGTCAGGCTCCTGCCCCAAGTGGAGGAGTTTAAGTATCTTGGGGTATTGTTCACGAGTGAGAGGAAAATGGAGCGAGAGTTCGACAGACGGATTGGAGCAGCATCTGCAGTGATGCGGACGTTGTACCGGTCTGTTGTGGTGAAGAGGGAGCTTAGTTCTAAGGCAAAGCTGTCGATTTACCAGTCAATCTACGTTCCTACTCTCACCTATGGTCACAAGCTTTGGGTAATGACCGAAAGAACGAGATCGCGGATACAAGCGGCTGAAATGAGCTTTCTCCGTAGGATTGCTGAACTCACCCTCAGAGATAGGGTGAGGAGCTCAGTCATCCGGGAGAGGCTCAGAGTAGAACTGCTGCTCCTCCACATTGAAAGGAGTCAGTTGAGGTGGTATGGGCATCTGATTAGGATGCCTCCTGGACGCCTTCCACTTGAGGTGTTTCAGGCACGTCCCACTGGGAGGAGACCCTGGGGCAGACCCAGGACTCGGTGGAGAGACTATGTCTCCCAGCTGGTCTGGGAACGCCTTGGTATCCCCTCTGAAGAGCTGGAGCAGGTGGCTGGGGAGAGGGAAGTCTGGGCTTCTCTGCTTGAACTGCTGCCTCCGCGACCCGGACCTCCGGAAAAGCGGTAGAAGATGGATGGATGGATGGATGGATGTATTCATTTTTATTGTTATGCGGATGACACACAATTATACCTGTCAGTGAAGCCAGATGATAGTAATCAATTAGCCAAGTTAGAGGCCTGTCTTAAGGAAATCAAAGCCTGGATGACTTGTAATTTCCTGCTATTAAATTCAGATAAGACTGAAGTCATTCTAGTTGGTCCAAAAAACCTTAGAAATACCTTTCCAAATCAAACTTTTAGTTTGGATGCTGTTATTCTTTCTCTGAATAGTTCTGTGAGGAACCTTGGAGTTATTTTTGATCAAGATCTGTTTTTCAATTCACATATTAAAATTTGTTTCTAAGACTGCCTTCTATCATTTGTGTAATATTGCCAAGATTAGGAGCATCTTATCTCAGAGTGATGCTGAGAAACTGATCCACGCTTTTGTTAGCTCTAGATTAGATTACTGTAACTCTTTAGTATCAGGTTGTCCTAAAAACATCTTTAAAGAGTCTTCAGCTGATCCAAAATGCTGCAGCAAGAGTTTTAACAGGTACTAGAGAGCTCATATCTCTCCGGTTCTGGCCTCCCTTCGTTGGCTTCCCATAGAGTTTAGAATTAAGTTTAAAATCCTTCTTCTCACTTACAAAGCTCTAAATAATCAGGGCCCTTCTTATTTAAAAGATCTGATACTACCCTATTATCCTAACAGAGCACTACGCTCCCAAAATGCTGGATTACTTATAATACCTAGGATCTCCAAAAGTACAATGGGAGGCAGAGCCTTCAGTTATCAAGCTCCTCTCCTGTGGAACCAGCTGCCAGTCTGGGTTCGGGAGTCAGACTCAATCTCTGTTTTTAAGAATAGGGTTAAAACTTTCCTTTTTGATATAGCCTACAATTAGGGAGGGATCATGTGTCTCTGAACCCTCCCTTAGTTATGCTGCTAATAGGTTTAGACAACCAGGGGACCTCCAATAATGCATTGGGCTTCACTCCTTTCTTCACTCTCAATGAAATATTTTTGCTGGTCATTAACATCTGTTTGTTCTCTCCCATAGATTGAGTCCCCATCGTGCTGTTTGCTCTCTACATGTCTGTTCTTTTTGTCTTCTCTATCCCCTCACCCCCCCAGCCAGTTGCAGCAGATGACTGCTCCTCCCTGAGCTTGGTTCTGCTGGAGGTTTCTTCCTGTTAAAAGGGAGTTTTTCCTCTCCACCATCACCAAGCGCTTGCTCACAGGGGATCACCTCATTGCTGGGGTCTTTCTGCAATTGTGGGGGTTTCCCCTACAGTTGAAAGTGCTATGAGATGACTGTTATTGTGAAATGGTGCCATATAAATAAAGTTGAATTGAATTGAATATTTAAACACATTTATATTTAAGGACCAATGGTTGGAGTAGATTTTGTTTGTACCTGATATGGGCAATACCAGGTCTGCAGCAGGGGGGGGGGAATACATTGTCTGATTATTAGAAATGTTACTTTTTGTTGCTTGCAAATGAAAAAACAACAACTTTTTCATACTTGATTGAGTTGTAGATATTTTTTATTAATTATAATTATATGATTATTGGGGGGGGGTTATATTGGGTGGATTTTATTATGGGGGGGGGGTTATAGCCCCTCTAACCCTCCCATAAATTACGCCTATGTATGGGTCACATTTGTGCAAAAAAATCGGAATTGAGCATTAAAAGCTGCAGTGTGACCGTAGCCTAACAGTGCATCCAGTTGGATTCCTCATCACAACAGGAGACTTCAACCATGCCGATTTAAAGGCCCTCCTACCAAAACTACACCAACATGTGGATTTTCCAACAAGAGGAGACAATTTGCTGGACCAGGGGCCTCATGTACAAAGACTTGCATGGATTTCTCACTGAAAGATGACACATTTAAATCAAGAAAATGCCATAAGTCAAAAAAATCCAGATGTATGAAACAGTGCGTACGCAGGAATCCAAGTACATTTCCTTTGCACTTTGTCTTTTTGGACCGGAATCTGCGTGGCACATCTTGATGTGGCAATATTTGCCCACTTTTTTTTTCAAAAATGCTCCAAATCTGTCAAATTGCGAGGGCATCTCCTGTGCACAGCCCTCTTCAGATCAACCCACAGATGTTTGATTGGATTCAGGTCTGGACTCTGGCTGGGCCACTCCAAAACTTTAATCTTCTTCTGGTGAAGCCATTCTTTTGTTGATTTGGATGTGTACTTTGGGTCATTGTCGTGCTGAAAGATGAAGTTCCTCTTCATCTTCAGCTTTCTAGCAGAAGCCTGAAGGTTTTGTGCCAACACTGACTGGTATTTGGAACTGTTCATAATTCCCTCCACCTTGACTAAGGCCCCAGTTCCAGCTGAAGAAAAACAGCCCCAAAGCATGATGCTGCCACCACCATGCGTCACTGTAGGTATGATGTTCTTTTGGTGATGAGCAGTGTCGTGTTTGTGCCAAATATACCATTTGGAATTATGGCCAAAAAGTTCAACCTTGGTTTCATCAGACCATAACACATTGTCCCACATGCGTTTGGGAGATTTCAAATGTGTTTTTGCAAAATGTAGTCGGGCTTGGATGTTCTTCTTCGTAAGATAAGGTTTCCGTCTTGCTACCCTACCCCATAGCCCAGACATATGAAGAAGATGAGAGATTGTTGTCACATGTACTAAACAGCCAGTACTTGTCAGAAATTCCTGCAGCTCCTTCAATGTTGCTGTCGGCCTCTTGGCAGCCTCCCTGACCAGTTTTCTTCTCATCTTTCCATCAGTTTTGGAGAGACATCCAGTAATGTCACTGTTGAGCCATATTTTCTCCACTTGATGATGACTGTCTTCACTGTGTTCCATGGTGCATTTGGAAATTCTTTTGTACCCTTTTCCTGACTGATACCTTTGAACAATGAGATCCCTCTGATGCTTTGGAAGCTGTCTGCGGACCATGGCTTGTGCTGTAAGATGTGACTACAGAAATGTCAGGAAAAGCCTACTAGAACAGCTGAACTTCATTTGAGATTAATCAGAGGCACTTTAAATGGTGGCAGGTGTGTGCTGACTCCCATTTAACATGAGTTTGAATGTGATTGGTTAATTCTGAACACAGCCACATCCCCAGTTATAACAGGGTGTGCATATTTATGCAACCATGTTATTGTAAGTTTATTTTTCCCCTTAAAAGATTTGTTTTTCATTTGGGTTGTACAAGTTATAGGTCACATTAATGGTGAAAAAGTTTTAAAATGATTTATCTTGGTCTCATTTATTTACATCACAAAAACCTGGCATTTGAACAGGGGTGTAAAGACTTATCCCCTGTATGTATTATTATACACATGTAATTTCAGCCTCCTACAATAACTAGGTGTGGGTCAGTGTATATCTTTAATGAGCAACTCTTGTATTATATAATATCCACAGATCCAGAGAAAATCACACTAGGTATTTCTGGGGTCATCAGCCAAGATACAACAGGGTGCACTCTGCATTGTCAGTTTATTGGTTCACACACTGATTACATCTGATCACAGTTTTATATTGATAATCATAATTATCATAAATAGATAAATAAAAATACATCAGAAAAGCTTTGTTTTACATACAGTACAGTCATCATCACTGACACCCTTGTTCCCATTGCTCAAGTGAACTGAGGAAAAAACATCATGAGGCCCTTTCAAAACAGTCTAAATCACCTTCTTAGATGTAGCCTAAGACTTAGTCCTCTGGTCAAAAACTCAATGGAAGGGGAGGGACAATTGACCAGTAATCTGATTACAGTACTGACACCGTTAGGGTTTGGCGTGTATGAGAAGGGGAACATAAGTTTTTATTTTTAATGCCCAAGTAGACTTGAAAACATCCATCCATCCATCCATCTTCTACCACTTTTCCGGAGGTCCGGGTCGCGGAGGCAGCAGTTCAAGCAGAGAAGCCCAGACTTCCCTCTCCCCAGCCACCTGCTCCAGCTCTTCAGAGGGGATACCAAGGCGTTCCCAGACCAGCTGGGAGACATAGTCTCTCCACCGAGTCCTGGGTCTGCCCCGGGGTCTCCTCCCAGTGGGACGTGCCTGAAACACCTCAAGTGGGAGGCGTCCAGGATGCATCCTAATCAGATGCCCATACCACCTCAACTGACTCCTTTCAATGTGGAGGAGCTTTCTCCGTAGGATTGCTGGACTCACCCTCAGAGATAGGGTGAGGAGCTCAGTCATCCGGGAGAGGCTCAGAGTAGAACCGCTGCTCCTCCACATTGAAAGGAGACTTGAAAACAAAAGATTAAAAAAAAAAAAAAAAAACGAACAACCCATAAATAACAGAATCCAGAGTCAATGGGATAATAATTTACTGATTTGTGTTAGTTCCAATGAAAAGCAAAATATCCAGTGTGAATAACAGCTTACTTACAGAAATCTTGATTAACATTAGCACAAACTCTTGTTTTTTTATTTATAATTGCAGTTGTTAATTTCCATGTCTTATGATAATTCAAGCCCATTGAACTGGATGATCATTCTCTGTAACCATTCTCTTGTTTTCTAGCTATATTGTACTGCTGACCTGCTGATGTGTTTCCTCTGTGAAAATGCAACAATTAGTTTTGAACTATTATTACTATTAAAAACATGTTAAAAGCAATCAGAAAACTGTCGATTCACATGCAGGATGCCTAAAACTGTAAGAAGCTTAATATTCCAAATTGAAATTTTATATTTTTCTTATGAGGTTCAGCAGAAACAGGTTGTGCAGCAAATCTAACATTGTTTCTTAAAATTAAAATAAGGATTATATTCCATATTTCCTCATCCAGGATTTAAAAATCAGCAGGATGCATTTGCAGTCATTTTAGCAAATAATGAAAAGAAGTCCAATACTCACTCCATTTTAACATTGTTTTGGCTTCAGTTTTTTCCCCACCACTGTTCTAGTAGAGAAGTTCAGTGGCTGAATGCACCACTGTTATGCATCTGTTTGCCTTCTAATCCATGACAGAGAGTATAATGGATTTTTAAGAGATTATTCTGCCAGAAAATGACTTCATGAGAGCAACCAGATTGGACCAGAACAGAAATGTGGCCTTTAAAAAGCACATTCAGCAAATAATACTGACATAATTATGAGTAATAAAAATAAAACTCTAATATAATTCTTCTACCATTTGCTTCAAAAATTATTAGCAAGTTATATAAAATGCATCTCTGTTGGAATTAGTTTGGCAGATACATGGTTTTTAAGGGGACAAACTTTGCAGATAACACACTCATAGGCCACTTTATTTGGTACACCTTTCTAATATGGGGTTACCTTCAGAACTGGTACTAGCACTGTGTGGCTAATGCCCAAAGTATACCTGTGACCAGTGAGCGTATAACTATATAACTATTATTTTCAAAATATCAGGAAAAAATAAACATTTCCAAGGCTTTAGTTGCGGTGTCAGTAGTTCAATATTCTATCATTTACACTATATAATATCATAATCAAAAGATTTTGATAATCTGGAAACAATTCTGTGCACAAGGGACACGTTCAAAAATCTATACTGGAAGCGCATGAGCTTCAGGTCATCAGCTGGCACTGCATTAAAGATGGGCAGTATTCTTCGGACATACAGTGTTAGTTCAGGGTGAGGTAAAAAAAATACTGTGTAATATAATACTTTGCATCAATGATATTCTATCAATTCAGAGACACCAGTATCACAATATTTTAATAATAGTATTAATAAATGTTGCAAATACAAACACAGCTTTTTGTGTATCAAAGTAATAAAAACTCAATGACTTTTTATTCCACTAGATGGTGCTAAGTTTTCACTGTCTAGCTAAATCCCACAGCTGAGATTTAACTGGTTGTTTGACAAGATAAAGATCGTGATGGGAAGTTACAATATATCTATACACTATAGTGGCAAAAGTATTGGGACACTCCTGCAAATGACTGGACACCAATGCACAAAGCAAGGACCATAAAGACATGGATGAACAAGTTTGATGTGGAAGAACTTGACTGGGCTGCACCAGAGCCCTGACCTCAACCTGATAGAACACCTCAGCGATGAATCAGAGTGGAGACTGTGAGCCAGGCCTTCTCATCCAACACCAGTGCCTGACCTCACAAATGCACTTCGGGACGAATGGTCAAAATTCCCATAAACACACTCCTAAACCTTGTGAATAGCCTTCCCTGAATAGTTGAAGCAGTTATAGCTGCAAAGGGTGGCTTTCTGCAAGGTTTAAGAGTGTGTTTATGGGAATTTGTTTTTACCATTCTTTTGGACCTGGCTTTGTGCATTGGTGCACATTCATTTGGAGGGGTGTCCCAATACTTTTGTCAATATAGTGTATGATATTGTAATACTCAACATATTGCAAGACTGTGATAATATTGTATCTTGGACAACGTGTTGGGGGGAATATTTTATCATGGGGCCTCTGGAGATTCCCACTCCTAGTGTTAGCACTGTTTTCCAACCCTTTCCACCACTATCTCGATAATAAAGGCATCTTTAAGATTTCAAATGTGCATTTTCAAATTCTAAACATTATCTAGACAATTAATATTTAGGACCAGGTTAAATATAAGACAAAAACTGTCAGAATCTATCTGTACAAATATCCATTTAAAATCTGATCTTGAAGCTAACATTTTTAACAAAAGGCGTATTCTTTCATCCTCCCCACAATCCTCCTATACTACACCTTGTATGACACAAAAAAATCTAAGCACTTGCAGTGCCCAGAAAATAGAGGCAACAGATTATAGCTCACCAGCAGTTTGTTCTGAAAAGTTAAAAAGAAATAAAAAGACGCACAGCGACACCCCACTTACCAAATGCATTAACTTGGAATATCATGCAATTAGATACCATCTACAGCATAATTGTAGTTAAGTCACCACGATGAAACTGGAAATGTACATAAACAGCAGGATACTATAATTTTAACCATTGTCAGCATTTCAGTAGTTAACTTGCAGTGTTTCAGTACATAGAGAATCAATTAAGAACAACGGTAATATCTCAGCATGCTGCATGGTCTCACAGAGCGGCTCAGGGTGGAGGTGGGGGTGGGAGGTTCAATGAATACACAGAGGCTCTTTTTTGGGGTCAATGACACTTGAGAGAAAGAGGTAAAAAAACAAATAAATAAATACAAGCTCCAATAACTAAAAAAAAAAAAAAAAAAAGATTTAAATACACCCACAGGCGTGGTACCGTTTGTTCATTTCACACAGGCAGCCTGAGTCGTGCAGAAAAACAGCCACTGGTAGTGACAATACAGGAAGGGGTCATGCTCCTAAAAAAATGAAGATACCAAGACATGAAAGGATTAAAATGGATAGTAAATAGACTGTACAGTTGAAAGAGCACAACAATAGACGGCAGCCATGATAATAAGAACACTAGAAGGAAGGGACATTAAATCTGAGGGGAAGAAAAAGGGCTAATCTTCAACAGGAGAGTGCCACGTTAAGAGGCTGACCAGCACAGAGTCGTGGCTTCACAAAGGTCAGAGACGAGACACGGGCTGAAAGAGTTTCTTTGCTGTGGCTGATATGACGTCTGATGCTGCTGTCTGCTGTTGTAGAGGGACAGACAGAGAAATGGCGGGGGGTGTAGAGGGCAGGAGGACAACCACCATCTTCGAATCACATTCCATCAGCCCACCCTCCATCAACCTGCACCTCTCTCTCAGCGCTAGTTCCTTTCCTTGGATAATCCACTTGCTCTTCTTCTGCACCGCTCTGCCTCCTCATAACGCCTGGAAGGTTAAAACAGTTGTTTAGGAATGCTAGGGGAGACCTAAGCTGCCACCAATTGTGCAAAATGATATTTTCATGAGTTTTTACCTGATAAAATATAGAAATGGGTCATGTATACCACTGAAATATTAAAATCCACATTTCACAAAAAATGCACACTGTCTTTACGTACAGTGGGGCAAAAAAGTATTTAGTCAGCCACCAATTGTGCAAGTTCTACCACTTAAAAGATGAGAGAGGTCTCCAATTTTCATCATAGGTATACCTCAACTATGAGAGACAAAATGAGGAAAAAAAAATCCAGAAAATCACATTGTCTGATTTTTAAAGAATTTATTTGCAAATTATGGTGGAAAATAAGTATTTGGTCACCTACAAACAAGCAAGATTTCTGGCTCTCACAGACCTGTAACTTCTTCTTTAAGAGGCTCCTCTGTCCTCCACTCGTTACCTGTATTAATGGCACCTGTTTGAACTTGTTATCAGTATAAAAGACACCTGTCCACAACCTCAAACAGTCAGACTCCAAACTCCACTATGGCCAAGACCAAAGAGCTGTCAAAGGACACCAGAAACAAAACTGTAGACCTGCACCAGGCTGGGAAGACTGAATCTGCAATAGGTAAGCAGCTTGGTGTGAAGAAATCAACTGTGGGAGCAATTATTAGAAAATGGAAGACATACAAGACCACTGATAATCTCCCTCGATCTGGGGCTCCACGCAAGATCTCACCCCATGAGCTCAAAATGATCACAAGAACGGTGAGCAAAAATCCCAGAACCACACAGGGGGACCTAGTGAATGACCTGCAGAGAGCTGGGACCAAAGTAACAAAGGCTACCATCAGTCGGCGTAGTGTGTTACTGATCCTGCAGTGCCAGACGTGTCCCCCTGCTTAAGCCAGTACATGTCCAGGCCCGTCTGAAGTTTGCTAGAGAGCATTTGGATGATCCAGAAGAGGATTGGGAAAATGTCATATGGTCAGATGAAACCAAAATAGAACTTTTTGGTAAAAACTCAACTTGTCGTGTTTGGAGGAGAACGAACACCATACCTACTGTGAAGGATGGGGGTGGAAACATCATGCTTTGGGGCTGTTTTTCTGCAAAGGGACCAGGACGACTGATCCGTGTAAAGGAAAGAATGAATGGGGCCATGTATCGTGAGATTTTGAGTGAAAACCTCCTTCCACCAGCAAGGGCACTGAAGATGAAACGTGACTGGGTCTTTCAGCATGACAATGATCCCAAACACACCGCCCGGGCAACGAAGAAGTGGCTTCGTAAGAAGCATTTCAAGGTCCTGGAGTGGCCTAGCCAGTCTCCAGATCTCAACCCCATAGAAAATCTTTGGAGAGAGTTGAAAGTCCGTGTTACCCAGCGACAGCCCCAAAACATCACTGCTCTAGAGGAGATCTGCATGGAGGAATGGGCCAAAATACCAGCAACAGTGTGTGAAAACTTACAGAAAACGTTTGACCTCTGTCATTGCCAACAAAGGGTATATAACAAAGTATTGAGATGAACTTTTGTTATTGACCAAATACTTATTGTCCACCATAATTTGCAAATAAATTCTTTAAAAATCAGACAATGTGATTTTCTGGATTTTTTTTTTTTTCTCATTTTGTCTCTCATAGTTGAGGTATACCTATGATGAAAACTGGAGACCTCTCTCATCTTTTAAGTGGGAGAACCTGCACAATTGGTGGCTGACTAAATACTTTTTTACCCCACTGTAGTTAAGCTCCTAAAGAAATAAGCAAGTTGTATTTCCTGGTTTTTATGATGCCACAAACCAATAAGTCCCGCCTTCAGCTCACTCGGTTAATAAAACAAACACACCCTGGCTGCCTCCCTATTTGTGACTGGCCCACTCAACAGTCTTTACCCAATCAGATTAGGGATCATTAATATTATTAATGAGCAGACTGAAAATTGACTGTTCCAGACAGAGCTTTAAAGATAGCTATTTTGAGGAGCTGTAAAACCATAAATATTTTGGTCTTTAAAACTACATTACACTACTCACCAAACGTTAGGGATATTTGGCTTTCAGGTAAAATTTATGGAAAGTGCAAAAAGTTTACACTACAGAGATATTATATCATGAAAGTGGGCATTTAAGTAGAAGCATGCAATAGTCATTTCCTCATCTTAAACAATTTATTGAAACGAAAGCCAACAACAGTAGTTGGTATACCACAACCAAAAATGCCAGTGTCTCAATAACTTGTCATGTGCCCTTGAGCATCAATTACAGCTTGACAACGACGTTTCACGCTGTTCACAAGTCGACTTAGTGTTTGCTGAGGCATGGCATCCCACTCTTCTTGAAGGTCAGACCTCAGGTTAGGGCAAGGGTTACGAGCCTCTACACGGCGACTCAGCTGATTCCATAGGTTTTCTATGGGATTCAGGTCTAGAGGAAGTGCAGGCCAATCCATTTGAGGTACCCCAGCTCCAGCAGCCGTTCCCAAATGATGCAACCTTGATGAGTTGGAGCATTATCGACCATGAACATGAATTTAGCCTTGTGTTGTTCATGCAGGGGCACAATGACTGGATTAATGATGTTATTCGGGTAGTATTGGCTTGTCATTGTACCATTCACAAGGTGTAGGGCTGTTCTGTCTCAACTAGACACACCTGCCCAGACTGTAACATGGTGACAACAGTGACTGATGCATAGCGCTCTCCTTGACATCTCCAACATTGTTGGCGGTCATCATTTCTGCTCAACATGAATCAACTTTCATCAGAGAGCAGCACTGAGAGGCCCACTGGTCCCTTGTCCAGCGTAAATGCTCCCTGGCCCATGCAAATGATGACACCTGTGTCATGACCCTGAGCACGGGTGGAGGCCGTGCTCAGTCTCCAGTTTGAATTTAGTCTTTTTCTATTTGTTCATTTCTTGGTTTATTATGGTCACGGCGTTTATTATGGACACGGCAATGGTTTGCCGTTGCCGTGTCCTACTGTTAGCTTCCTCAAAAGATTCAGTTATTCTCTGAGTAAGTTTGATTTTCCACAGAGGGGGACGGGAGCACTTCGACCAGGTATATTTTCCATTTTCCTCAGCTGTGAGCCCCTTTTCTTCCCTGGCATCTCCGTATGCCTCAGCTTGTTTTTCCTCTAGGCTGTTTTAACTCCTGAAGTCGTGAGTCTCGTCCTCCTCCAGCGCACCTCCATTCCATTATATGTGAGTGTAGTGTTTTTTGTTGTGTTCTTTCTGTTAATAAATGTTACAAACTCACAGCGTGCATTTGGTGTCCTTCTATAGCCCTTAAAAAGGGCGATTCATAACAGAAGGACACGACCTGTGTGTGGACACCCAGTGTTTCCTCTGGCTTAAAGACCTTGGCGCGGTGGCAACATATTTTTCCAGGGGGCGGAAAACACATATGTATGAATATGTTAATTTTACACCATTTTGCTTTTTTTAAAAATTTTGCACAGTAACTTTGGATATAATAATAATAACAATAATGCATCAGATTTATATAGCGCTTTATCATAGACACTCAAAGACGCTTTTTACAGATACATTATTCATTCACTCCAGACAGACAATGGTAGTGGCAAGCTACTAGTGTAGCCACAGCTGCCCTGGGGCAGGGTGATGGAAGCGTGGCTGCCAATCTGGGCCAGCGGCCTCTCCGGCCTCCACCGAACATTTATACACATTCATACCCAGTGTTATGAACACTGGAGGCAAGGTGGGTAAAGTGTCTTGCCCAGGGACACAACGGCAGGATATCTGGGGAGAGCGGGATTCGAACTGCCAATCATCCGGTTATTGGACGACCCGCTGTTCCTCCTGAACCACTGCCATGCATATGGAACTTACAATTTGAAATATTGTACAACCTAGGCTTGAATGTTGGAATATTGGGCCATTTGGGGTCCTGTTATGTCTGGAAATAATAGCAGTCGGAGTCTTGTTCATACAGCAACCAACTGAGCCTTTATTAAGCAGAATGCTCAACTACTGTATATATAGAGTGGGTTGTGCCCGCCGACGTCACCCTGTGGGTGAGCACGGCATCCTAGACACACCTATTCTCATCCATAACATTCCTCCCCCTTTAGAAAAATGCAAAACCACACACACCATTGTAACCTCCCAAATTTAGAAACCCGAATCACGCACTAAGAACAAGGAGAATAGTAAAAAATGGTAGCCATTTGAGTTCAGTTATAGAAAATAACACAAATAATACAAGCAGCAAATTTATGGACAGTCACTTGTGGCTGTCTGAAAAAGCAATTGCAAAGCATCAATATCACCCACAGTACACATCAGCTGAATCAGCAGCATTTGTCTGCGTTGAAGGCAAGTTCTCACACTTCAATATTTATTAAGTTGGTTTGAATGAATCAACTCCCTCTGGTTATCTAAAGGTAAATTTTCTGGCAAAGCGGGCCGCCACCCAGAAATGTTACCAGAGGAAACTCTGGACACCAGCTGCTGTGGGTTTGGGTTTTTTCCTTTTTGCGTAATTATTTCTCCCCTTTCTTTTTTCACCTATTTTTGTGTGAGTGCTCAATATGTCACCAGCTTGCTGGGGCTCCGCCAACCGAGGGAGGTCGGTAGTCAGGGTCCCCACTGTGGATGAACAATGTGCGGCGGAGTCCATTCAGAGTTTTGTGGACGCTGCACTCACCTCGCGTTCTTCCAAGAAGGTGCGGAGGTATGTGGAGTCAGCAGTTACGATTGTGGAGGTGCACCCCAGCTTACGGAACTTCCCCAGGTACGCTGGTCTCCTGTACTCTGTCTACACCCTCCTAAGAGACCCACCATGTGCGCCAAGGTTGGAGCCGACGAGGAAGTGTCCCCGGACCCCGGCGCCTCACTGGTCTTACCAGGAGCCCACTCTTCCTCATCCTCATCCATCGTCCGTTCCTGAGCCGACGAGAGAGCATACCAGGGAACAGATACACCCAGCCTCTCCCGATACCCGGCTGCGTCATGCCAGAGGGAGTCCCCCATCGCAGCTGGGAATTCCATCATCATCATGCTTGCAGCGCTGGCTCCTCCTGCTTCTCCATTGGTGCCCCTGCCCACTGCAGCCATTAGGAGGGGGTTGCCTGGGTCTCCTGCAGCAGCCACCATAGCACCATGGGAATTTAGGCAAGTGCATTCTCATTTTTTAACAGCTTTTGATGAAATGCCTTGCCTAATTCCCGGTGGTCGGGCTCAGCAGCAACCGCACATTGTGGCTGAGCTCTCTCCACCAGGTGCTGCAGATGTAAATGTCTCATCCTCGCCAGCTTCTCCTGGGTCCCCTCCTGTTTTTCCTGGGTGTCCGCTAGTCCCGAGGGAGAGCCGCTGGATGACGGAGGGGTCTGCGGCCCTGGAGGACTCCGGTCCAGTCCGGCAGCCATGCCCTGGACGAGAGAAGAGTGCCCCCGGTGCCCTGAAGACTGAGCCGACAAGAGAGTGTCCCCTGACTTCAGCAGCACGGGTCTCTGCACTAGTGGTGAGGCAGCCTCCAGCACCAGCCGCCATGCCGGGAAGTCCACCAGTGTCGGTCACTACATCTGGAGGCCATTCAGCAGCAGATACCAACATGCCACGGGAATTAAGGCAAGTACCTTTTCATTCTATTATATTTGAAGATGAAATGCCTTGCCTTATTCCCGGTGGAGAGGCTCAGCTTCAGCAGCCCACGTTAGCTGAGTCCTTACCACTTGCTGCTGCCACCTGTTCCTCACCCGCCTTCCCCGTGTCTCCTCCTGTGTTCCCTGAGTGTCCACTGGTCCTGGGATGGAGCCACCGGATGACAGAGGAGCCTGCAGCCCTGGAATATTCCATTCCAGCCCCGCAGCCACATACCGGATGGGATGGGAATGTTACCTGCGTCCTGAAACCTGAGCCGACAGGAGAGTGTCCCCTGGTTTCAGCAGCACGGGAGCCGGCATCATCGGTGAGGCAACCTCCAGCTTCTGCTGCCACGCTGGGGGTTCTACCTGCACCAGTCACCACGTCTAGAGGGTCTTGGGCTGCATCCACCATCATGCCTGCTGCTGGAGTTGTCGCAGCAGAGTTGCCAGAGTCCTGGGGATGGTGGTAGAGCTCGAGTCAAGGCAAGTTCTCTGTTCAGTCTCCCCATTATTAGTCTTAGAGAAATCTTGTCTTGCTTGTGGCAAGGAGGATCAGCTAAAGATGTCCTTTGCTCCTGAGTTCTCCTCACTGGGCTCCACTCTTGCCAGCAATAATGTTCTGGTGTCCATCTCCTCCTTCCTGTCCGATGTGGCCGTGCCGGGAGTAGATGTCCAGAGGAGGGGATTCAAGACATCCCAGCCTGTGTCGCCGGAGTCCTGGATGGCAGTGAAGCTCAAGTCCAGGCAAGTGCTCAGTTCTGTGTTAACACCAGCATATCTAGAGAAGTTTTGTCTGGCTCATGGTGAGGAGAATCAGCTGCAAATGTCCTCTGCTTCTGAGCTCTTCTCACCGGGCCCCACTGCTGCCAGTAATGTTCCAGTGTTTCTTTCTTCTTCCCTGTTGGAGGTGACCGTGCTGGGGCCAGAGTGCCAGCTGTCCGGAGTCGAGACGTCTCAGCCTAACCACTGGTGCCCCTGCCCACTGCAGCCATTAGGAGGGGGTTGCCTGGGTCTCCTGCAGCAGCCACCATAGCACCATGGGAATTTGCCACCATGCAGCCTGGGCTGCACGGTGGCGCAGTGGTTAGCACTGCGGCAGCACAGTTTACCCTTGGCCGGGGGATTGTGGGGATCGTGGGATCGTGGGTTCGATCCCAGCCCCCGACCAACAGTGATCTGTGTGGAGTTTGCATGTTCTCCCCGTGTTGCGTGGGTTTACTCCGGGATTTCTCCGGTTTCCTCCCACATGCCAAAGACATGTATGTTAGGTTAATTGGCTGTTCTAAATTGTCCCTAGATATCTGTTTCCTATAGGCCCTTAGAATAGAGGGTTAGTATTAATGAAAAGCGCTTTGAGTGGTCTTTGTGACTAGAAAAGCGCTATATAAGTGCAGGTTAGTTAGTTAGTTAGTTAGCCTAATTCATCGGAGTCCTGGATGGCGGTGGAGCTTGAGCTCAGGCAAGTTCTTTTTTGTTTTCTATCTAACTGTATTTGAGAGCTCTTGCTTGGCTCTTGGTAGAGGGGACCAGTTGCAGCCACCAACTGTACCTGAGTTCTCCTCGCTGGGCTTTATTGCTGCCGGTGACTCTGAACCGGTGTCTGTCCCCTCTCTTTCTGAGCCTCCATCTCTGCCAGAGGTCACCGTGGGTCCTCTATCTCCACCAGAGGTCGCTGTGGGTCCTCTGTCTCCGCCAGAGGTCGCCGTGGGTCCTCTGTCTCCGCCAGAGGTCGCCGTGGGTCCTCTGTCTCTGCCAGAGGTCACCGTGGGTCCTCCATCTACGCCAGAGGTCACCGTGGGTCCTCCATCTACGCCAGAGCACCCCCGGTGCCTCCGCCTCCGTCCAAGGCCGCTGGGGGTGCTCCGCCTCCATATGAGGCAGCCATGAGTGCTCCGCCTCTGTCCGAGGTCGCCGTGGGTGCTCCGCCTCTATCCGAGGCATCCGTGGGTGTTTTGCCTTTGCCCAAGGTCGTTGAGGGTCCTCCATCCCCGCCCAAGGTTGTTGAGGTCTCTCCACTGTCGGTTGAGGACATCGGGAGTTCCCCGTCTTTACTGGAAGCCCCTGCTGAGCAGTCACTCTCCTTATCTGGTTCTCTCGTCAGTCAGCTATCCTGGTTGGTAGCCCTCTTCGCCAGGTTTCCCCGCTGGTCGGCCAACACTTCGTCTGGGTTCCTCGCTGATCAGCCATTCGCCTCAGTTGGTGTCTACCCCTCAGTACCTGTGGTTATTAAGGGGCACGAGTTCCAGCTGCCGCCCCCAGGAAGGGGCGTGTCGTGCCTTGCGGCCTGCTGGCTCAGGGATGTGGAAAGACTACCTGACAAACCTTGTCGTCTGCTTGGGTGGATTTGGAACTCTGGAAGACAGCCTGATTTGTTCCAGCGGGTGATTCGGTGGTTTTGGGACTTCGGCAGACCACCTGAACTGTTTTTCCTTTCACCCAGCATTTCTAGGGTTCCATAGCCACCTTATCTGTTGTCAGCGTTGTGGATCATGAGGTTTTTTTTCCCTTTGTTTTTCTGGGTTGTATCGTCCCTCTGTACCTGGGTTCCCCCTCCTCCCGCCCGGGTTGGGTTGTTTTTCCTGTTGGGGGGGGGGGGCGCCTTCTTTGTGGGTGGGTCCTCTTTTCTTTTTTGATGTTGCCTTAGGGTTCCTGGGATCCACCCCTGGGGGGGTGGGGCATTGTCATGACCCTGAGCACGGGTGGAGGCCGTGCTCAGTCTCCAGTTTGAGTTTAGTCTTTTTCTGTTTGTTTATTTCTTGGTTTATTATGGTCTGCTGTATTTGGTCTGTGTTCATTTATAAGTTGTTTGTATTCATGGTCTTGTCTTTACTAGTGCATACCTGTGCATGCCCGTAGAAATGTTACTGTTACCATGGCAACAGTAACCATGGTAAAACCTGCCTTTGATCTTACCACTCGTTCAGTGATGACTGCCTTTGATCTGTGATGGCTGCCTTTGATCTTTGATGATGTCATAGTGAGTCCTATGATCATGAGTGACGCCTGCCTGTGATCTTTGATAATGTCATAGCAAGTCCTATGATCTTTTAGCAAGTCCTATGATAGTGAGTGATGCCTGCCTTTGATCTCATAGCGAGTCCTATGGTCTATATGACGTCATATAGACATCATGTAGAGATCATAAGAACATCATAGGCGATCCTATGATCTTTCAGCAAGACCTATGGTTGTGACAGACACATACAGACAGACAGAGATTTCTTGAATGGCCAGCTCCTCTGAAGGACAGATAATTTTTTCACACATGGGGAGTTGTTCAGAACCCCTTATAAGAATGCCTTATACAAATTTGATGCCACCAAGGACACAGTCCAAGGATGGACAATTTTTTCACACATAGGGAGTTGTTCAGAACTCCTTATAAGAACTCCTGATACAAAGATATAACAGTGATGATATAGAGTGAAGTATGTGGCGGTAATGCACCTGTAAGCTGGTTGCCAACCGCCAATCAAATCTAAAAGAAGAAGAAGAGATTTCTTGAATTATATATCCACCTTATTCCTAGGCCCCATGATGCCTTGCGTGAATTATGGTAGCAACTTCCAGTACTAATTTAGAACATATGGTTGTCACTGAAACAGGACACTTTTCCTTGTTAAAAAACTGACTTCGGTATCAGAAATGCGTGAACACAGCTTCCTGCACCTCAAAACAGTAACATAATCATACTACTTCCCACGACTATCGAGGGATGGAAAGATGACCTTAAAAAGTGGCCTTGTAGCTCTGTTAGTTAGCGCTGCTGCTAAGATGCTAACGATGTAAACAAATGACCCTTGCTGGTAAAATGAGTCACTTTGAGGACATTTTCAAAACTGATGTAACGTTATTTCCATTTTCTGTATTGAAAGACCTTCAAAATGATATTTAATCTGTAGGTAGTATGCAAAAACTGACCCAGAAAAAGATGATTTGTTTATATTTTAGCTAGGTTGAAAACTCGGGTTCGATCGGTCGGCAGTTACGTCTTCTGTAAAAACATAGGTACTTTTAGAAAGTACAATTTCTAAGCTTTACAATGATACCAGACACTCATGGGGGGTTTCCTGGGACTTTGCCGCTACCAAACAAAGAAAGAGTCATGATTTATGACTTCTCATTGCCTGTACTCATAATGACATGGTGGGCATTCCAACCAGCAAGTCTCCACTGCAACAAAGACGGCTGCATTTTGTTAAAATATGTTGGACATAATCAAATTTACCTTAGAGCAGAAGTACTTCTGCTTCAGATGATGTTCCTCAAGCAGCTGCAGCTTTAGTGAAAGGAGACTTGTAGGGTTGTTAACTGGGTTTCTTGTGTTAGTAATGGCATCCATTCTCAATAGATGAAATACCTGTCTGTAATGCAATGCTTTGCTATATTGTGGGTTTTTGTATGTTATTGATGGTTCTATAACTGTGGCATCATAGTGATGGTATAAAGAGGTGGATTAAGTCACGTAGGACACCACTGACGGCCCAGGTGTCAAATACACGACCTCACCCGATGAAACACTGTAAGGCCGTGTGTCCACCGAGCACATTTTTTTTTTTCCCCACTCCGAGCGTCTATTTGCTGTTCATTTTTTATGTAGCCACTGAAAGCTGAAAGAGTTCAACTTTTGAAGCTTTGCAGCACTTACCAGCAGCACACCTCTCTAATCAGCCAATCAGAATCAGGTTGAAAGGATATCATGATCAGTATTCAACAGCAGAAGCTTGTTGTGATGCATGTTTTCTTACCTATTTGATACAGTTTATTGCAGTTAGTAGAGCGCTTCAGAGCAAAATGTGTGAAACCCCAATGGCAAGCTTTGAGGGTCAAGTGATTGCTAGGATACAGGGCCAGACCTTTTTTTTTTTGAAGAGTGTCTGTGAGGCGCCCACAAAAACAAGTCCATAGCATTTTTACACACTTGGTGGGCATGCAGCCTAATTACAGTCTACATAGTTAGCTCAATGTAAGAACTGCAAAAAAGCAAAAGAAAAACTGAAAAATCTGTACTGAAATAAAAAGGTGCATTTAATGGAATTTAAGTTAAACAAGAAATATGTTATTTTTTTAATCTATTTTGTTCAATTAGGTGTTTGGCAGGTTTGGTCTTCCATACAGCTGCCTTTTTCTACATGCAATTACATAAAGTTGCTTCAAAAAGTTTGAACATTTGTCAGTCTCTGTGCATTTTTATAAAAAAATTATACCCAGTAACAGTAGAAACCTGCACCTCCTACCATGTCGTGCAAGTATTCATCGTCCGGCTGTGCTGTCATACCTCATCCCTGCAGCGGGGCAGCAGCAGCTCCTGAGCAGTGGAAATGAACGTTCTGCCACCGGCTTTCCCTGCGGTGCCATACTCTTGTCTCTTCTGATTGGCTGGAACGGGGACGGCCTTGTCCGTCCACGAACTGTGTCAGGCGGATGTAGGCGATGCAGGCAGCGTCATCTCCGATTATGTGCACGTGCGGGTTGAGGATGGTGGTGTGGATGGGTTTGCTGTTCTTGGAGAGGACTGATGGGAGAGGAGCAGGCCACTTTAGCATATGAATAATGAATATTCATGCGATATACATTATTTACAACTTAAGTAGAAATTCAAGTTTCTATTCAAGTAAGTAAGATTTAAGTAAGCTTACGATTGTCAAAGTAAAATCTATGGAAGTCCATTCCCTCCACGAGATTGCCCAACCCCTCAGGCTCAAATGAGGTCAAACCAGGGTCACAGATCTTCCTGTGAAATAATAAATTACTGTATTTTAAATTTTGAAATAACATAATACAGATAAATATTGAAAAATTGTCTCTGATGATAATGATGATGACATGAGTGATACACAGTGGGAGGTACAGAAGACAATTTCTGTCAAAATAATAATAATAAAAAAAATTTAAAAAAAGGAAAACTGTGGTTGGTGAAAGTGTCAAAACAAGAAGCATGAGGTAATTTTATGTAATCCCTCAATAATCTCATTTCACAAAACTACTTTGTCATCATTCATTTTAATAATGTGGGATTTAAACTATACTCAAACTAACATGTAATAACTGATTACATATAATCTGAATTTTTGACTATAGTTCAAGTTTTGAGCTACCCTTTCATAACTGATTTAAAAACTCATAGTATTACATCATAATTATTCAAATAGCAAGTGAATTTTAAATGACTTATCACCTAACTATTGTGCCTTAACTATTAACAAAATCCTCTTTAATGATATTCCTTAATTTTTACTTGAAACTGATGTATGTATACATTTTGATCATTATTTATGTATATATCAGAAGCTGTGTTAACTGAAAATTGTCCTTCATTGACAGATTTTTTTCAGCAGTGACAGAAAAATCTGAAAGTTGAGAGTGATCTAAGTAAAATCAATGAATAAACAAATTAAATGGGAAAAAAAGGAATAAAATAACAGGTAGATTATGACAGAATTTTTACAACTCTGTCAAAAAATGATAGATAACAAAAAGTCTAATGCAACTGCTGATATATTATGCATGCGTGTTTTACCTGCACTGAAAAGTGCATTATAAACAGTGTGATAATGTATTATTAGAAGTTTTGCTCACAAGCCAAAGATTTAGTAAATCAATTTTTGCTTGTGACTCATAAATTAAATGTATCTAAAAACCTGACCATCATAGCACAACTATCTGACATATAAAACTGTTTTTTTTTCTTTTACTGTAACTCATAATGTTGTTTGAATCTCATAACTATGAGAGAAGAGGAAGAGAAAAATCAAAAGTAAAGAAATGGAGTTATTATAGTAAAACAGTGTAGTTTGCTACATTGTTAGTGTACTAGTCCTGAAGAGTTTGTCCAGGAATCCCATAATATTGACTTGGCAACCTAAAATCATTTTCTGTTACAAAATTACAACAGTAATTCCAGACTTTAGGACCTCTTTTGTAAGGTGTAACAATTTAGTGTTTCATAAGTTTTGACTTACTTGCTTAAAAAATTGATTCACATTCTTTTTCATATTGGAATTATGAATAATAAAGTTGACATTCTGAGTTGTTATTATTGACTCATAAATTTGACCGTGATATACAATGGTATGAAAAAGTATTTACCCCCTTCCTGATTTCTTATATGTTTGCATGTTTATTACACTCAGATGTTTCAGATCATCACATACATTTTAACATTAGACAAAGACAGCCTGAATAAATACAAAATGCAGTTTTTAGATGACTACATGTGTCCTGTTACATCTGGCGTAAAACTAACACAGCATTTCATAGAGAGAACATCACACTAACAGTCAAACATGGTGGTGGTGGTGTGATTGTCTGGGGCTGCTTTGCTGCTTCAGGAGCTGGACAATTTGCCGTAATTGATAGAACCATGAATTCTGCTCTCTACTACAAAATCTAGAAGGAGAATGTCTGGCCATCAGTTTGTGACCTCAAGCTCTCCAATATGGCTGAATTAAATCGATTCTACAAAGAAAAGTGATCCAAAATCCTGTAAAAGCGATGTAAAAAACTTTTTGCCAGTTATTGCCGCCAAGGGTTTCACAACCAGTTATTAGGTTTAGGGGGCAATTACTTTTTCACATAGGACCGGGTAGGGCTTTTTCACTTAATCAATGAAATCATCATTTAAAAACTGCATTTTGTATTTAATCGGGTTATCTCTGTCTAAGTGATAGCCTAGCAGGTTGTGGGTTCAAGTCCCAGCTGGGTCATACCAAATACTATAAAAATAGTACTTTCTGCCTTCTAGCTTGGTGCTCAGCATAAATAGAATGAGGAAAGGAAAGCTGGTTATCCAGCCACAGGGGGAAGCACAAAACCAGTGTGCCAAGCCCAGGTAAAATTGGGAGGGTTGCATTAGGAAGGGCAAATCAGAGGATAAAACAATGCAGTTTCTCTTTAATCTTTTAATACAACACTTTGGTAAGTCAATCAGATTAATGGTTCTCTGTGGATGATGGAGTGTTTTAATACCCAGTTTGCAGGCTAAAACTCCAGTTTCGGCTGCAGCTGTTGGGAGTTTTTTTTTTTTTTTTTTTTAAGAACAAGAAAGAACAAGCAGTGGACTCACGCGTAGGCCTCGAAGTCTCCATTATTGACCGCTTCGATAAGCTGCTCCGTGATCTTTATGATCTCCTGTTTGCGGGCTGCAGAGAAGAAACAAATACACTCTAAGAAGAAAGTGATCCCAAGTGACATTTCACCCCCATCGCTAAGCCCCGCGCATGAATGAGCACAAAACTCAGGTCAAGTTTGGACTCACCTATGAGCTTGTTACTCATTGTCAGTCTTATCAGTCATTGCTTTCTCATCCGTGACTCTCAAAGAAATCCTTTCCGTGCTACTGCACACTTCACTACTTAAGCCCTCCACTACATACTGTATTCCAAATTTTTCTTGACGACTCTTACTGCTCTGCCTAGCCGCGTTCTACCTCCATCCATCATCCATCATATCTCTATCACTTGTCAGGCTGCTTGAGCTCATCACGCTATTCTTGTCTCAGCCCTTCACATGAGATTTGCTGTGTCCTTCCCTCGCTTGCTCCCCACACTGAGAGGAAGGCTTAACTCGCTTTGATTCTCTCTCTTCTGCTCTCTCTCTCTCTCTCTCTCTCTCTCTCGCACTCTCTAGTTTTAACCTTATATTGTGCCACTGGATTTCATACATAAGCCAAAAATATACCCTGTTTTGTCAATTCCATATTTTTTATGCATTACATTATGCAACAACATTTTGGTTCGGGATATTATGTGTCATTTCATTACTTGTGATGTAAAGGAATATAAAATAGTCATTTTCCCTTCAAACTTTACTTGGGACCTGGAAAACAACATTTAGAAATTAAAGTAAAATCCATTTATATAGGGTCTGAATAAATACATATAATTCAAAATTGGCATGTGTTTATACTAAAGTTGTACAAAAATGAAAAAAAAATAGCAGTGAGCTTTTTTTCAGATTTATGACTGCAAAGTTTGAATAGATTTCTGCCCAGGAACAAGTTAAGTTATATAGTGCTATTACAGTTTATTCAGTTGCTATTGTTTGGTAATGTTTTCAAATACATACGAGGTGGGGAGAGTTCATAGGCTGAAAAGTTCATAGGTTGAAAAGTTCATAGTGGTCCAGTTTGACCAAATGTGTTTTATTTTTCAACATAGTCTTCCTTTCGGTCCACACACTTCTTTTATCGGTGTTGCAGCACTTGGATCCCTGCGGTTGAAAAATAAACCACATTTGGTCAAATTTGACCACTGTGAACTTTTCAGCCCCCCCTCGTAGACCTCTAGTAAACCATAATTATTTTGCAGCCACAGCTGCTGCCACCTGGACATTAGATAAAATGCAGGTTTCAGACACTTCAAAACTTAAAACCACGCAAAAGATTAAAGGTACTGTGTTGAACTTTTGAAAACGTGGGTTTTGGGGACCACCTGTGGTCACGAATGAACGGCAGCCCCATTTACTACATTCACGCCATGTCATAGTTTTGTATCAAAAGCACCACACAGCACCTTTGAGGATTATAAGTCCAGGTTTAAAATAAATGTTTAAATAGCTGGAGAATGTTTTCTCAGAAAAGGACTTTGCTTTAACATGTATTGTTACTAATGGCAAAATTGCAAACTAATCATGTAGTTGCAAAAAAAGTTTGAATGTATTGATTTAAATTTGAAACATCTCTTTCTGCCTTTTTACTGTACCTCAAGTAAACACATTTCCTTTTCAGTCAGTCTGGTCTTTATCACTAGTTTAAAGTCTAACTGAATAAAACATGTTTTTGGGAGTGGTGGTCAATCAGATGAAAAATGCCTTAAAGAAATCACCCCGGGAGTACTAAGATCTCCTGACCATTGACCTTAAGTACAGCCTAGATCAGGGATGGGCAACTGGCGGCCCCCACCCTCATTCAGTGCAGCCCGCCATTCCATTTCCAAAAATCAATTATTTATTTATATCATGTTTGACAGTACTTGGAACTGCATTTTTAAATGTAATTATGGTGTCCGCCAGCAGAGAGAGCGCTAATTGAAACCTTGGTGCCACTTTGTGCGAGTGGTCGAGCAAGAGTGAGGGAGCGGTGAGCACCAGAGTCCATGTTAAGGTATGTGTTGCATGCTGAGACTGGAAAGAATAGAGCTAGTGATCAGAGCAGCAGTAAAGTTAGCATTAACGGGCTGTAAACAGTAGTAATGTACAAGGTAGACTGACAACAACAAATGCTCCTCAGTAGTAATGTTAAGGTGAAGCTTGAATGAAGCTCTGAGGCTTTCCTTCTAATTGTGCTGAAAAAGATTCAAAGTTGTGATGCTTCAGTTTAACAAAGAAAAGTGACATCTGGTGGCCAACTGAAGTCACAACAACCTCTCAAGAGAGCAATCAAAGCACTGTCACCGTTTCAATCCCATGTCCGCAACAAAAGTTCAGAGAATACTGTGTGGTCATTTTAATCTGCTGACGGTTTTGTTCATTTATATCAGTGGCAATTTTAATTCTAATATGATAAAACACTGAATAGCTTTTTATGTTCATTAGCATCAGTTTTAATTGTGAAACTTTTGACTTAATGTTTACATTTAAATCTGGCACTTGGGAAGTGAGAAATAAATTTTGAGTCTTTCACTACCACTAAAGTTGTCCCTCCATGGTCTTGATGTAGATCCATCTAGGATGTGCTTAAAGCCAAAGTCAATGGCCTAGGAGCAGTATCATTTTTTTTGTGAAATCTTAAATACTCAGACACACCTGAGGATCATTTTGAGTGAGTTTGGTGAGCAACGGGGCAAATGCATAGGAGGAATGAGCAGTGATTCCCGTGAAATGTGGATGGACAGACAGACGGACGACAAACATCATGTCATCGCATTAGCTCCTTTCACCTTTGCAGGAATGAGCTAAAAATGACCTATGATCATAATTAGAGTGTTTAGAAACAACATTTATGACAATATACCAAAGATGCCAATGTACTGCATTTCAGAGATCTACAATGAATTTTTCCTCAGGTCAGGTAGGGCTGGGCATTCAAACAATAATGCTAATTATCACAAAATAACTTTTCCTCGATATAGACATAAGACATGGTCGATAGAACGTCAACAGAACTTATTCAATCTTTGTTTTGACAGACAACATGAAAAGCCAATGATAATGAGAAGACACCGCATTGAACCAATCATATGGCTAGAACACAGTCACATTTGATTGACGCACACAGCAGCGTGCGTTGGAGTAGCAGCCAGTGTTGTGCTAAGAAAAGCATGTCTGCCGCAGAAAGCATCCCCCTTCGTGGGAGGGCGCATCTGAGGAGCGATGCTGTAAAACCACGAACAAACGAGAAATATAACACTGCAGCGAGTGTCGTAACTCTCTACGGTTTTAGAAGTAAAAAAAAAAAAAGTGGGGAAGGGGGATGCTTTCCGCAGCAGACATGCGTTTCTCGGTACAACACCAGAGCTTAGCACACCTGCTAATATTTGGGCTAGTGCAGCCGTGCAGGAGTTGGAGCGTGGTTAAAAAGAAAATGATGAAAGAAAATGTTAATGAAAAGCAACAATGTTACCAAAGAAGACACTGAAATAGATGCCACCCAATGCTCAATAGATGAGGAGATTGTTGAAAAGAAGGGTTCAAGGAATTCAGTAGTGTGGAGATACACAAAATCAGGTAACACTACAAATCTTTTTTACCATCTGAAGCAGTGCCATCCTGTTGAGCACACAGAATGCAAGACTTTACAGTCCCAGACCCATGCAAGTGCTGTCGGTCCTCCTAAAACTACCAGTATGATACCTGTGCAACAACAACAGACCATAGTGGCCAGTTAATTGACCATCATTACCAACTCCCTGGCCGTAAATATTTCTCCCAGACGGCAGTTCCCCAGCTGTACACAGAGTGTAGAGAAACAATTATTCTCCTCTAACACAAAGATTTTGACAGAATTAAGAATCAGAATTAAGATTTTAGTTTATTATATATACCAGTTTTGTAATTATTTCAAATACAGTTGTATAATGTTCTACAGTACATTTGTCATGTTCAACTTCTGACAGAAAATAAATATTTAAACCAAAATTAATTTTGTGATATCTTCACATCTCACTTAGGAGTAAAAAAGAACTTTTAAGCTTGGCAGAAATAGCGATTTGACTTATATCGCAATAAATATCGACTGATATGAACAAATTTTTATTGTGACTGGATTTTTTTCATATCGCCCAGCCCTAGGGTCAGGCCAGTCCTTCATGCACTGTTTTGCCAGCAGGAGGAGTCTTGAGTCACACAGACAGAAATAGAGATGATTTACTTTTTTGACACAATGCTACCATCTGGTGTTGATAGTTGGAATGATTTCAAAATTACATATAGCTCCTTTAAAGGGAGGGTGGCCATAAAATGAGAAAGAGCTACAATGGCTTATTTGAGCTGAGAGAAATAAAGAGGGGTTATTTTGATTTGCAAATCATCATGCAAAGCAGCTGCAAGCAGAATCAAAGAACAAGCATATGGAGCTTGAAATGAGGAGAATAACCAGCTCCCCTTTAAGTAAAACACAGTATCACAATATACTGTAAACTACAGTCACAGGATATACTCATTCTGATGGCTAAAATCAGTGCATCACAGACATTCTTTAATGTTATTGATTACTAGGTGGCTTTTTTGTACTAAAATATTGAATGCTTTGTTTATGATGACGATTCAAAACTGTGAAAACACCTGCTTAGTCACACGTTTTCTGATTTGTAAGACCAGAGCTGGAATCAAATGTGTGGAACCATTCACAGATTTATTTCAGTCAGAAACGGCCCTACTGAGGTGCTTCTGGATGAGCTGGAGGCAGGCCGAAGGAAGAGAGGCCAACAAGTGCTCAGCATATGTGGCAACTCCTTCAAGACTTTTTGGAAAAGCTCCACAGGACAACTTTCTGAAAGTAGTTGAGACAGTGTGCAAAGCTAAAGCCCCTTACAGGGTCACAAACTAAATCTTAGGGCTTAGGAAATGATTAAAAAATAGGACAGATTGGGGGGGGGGGGAAATTACTGTTACATAAAACTGATGTTTTCCGGCTCTTTGGGAAAGAACGGACATGATAACGGGAAATCTGGAGTCCAAGCATGAAATGTAATGGGCCACGTTCTTGCAGATGATGTTGCTGTACAGTTAGTCAGGAAACATTCAAGATAACAGACATCCCAGACTGCCATCCTGTCTGCATCTTGCAGCAAGAGACCACCCCATCTGGGTTGAGCTTAGCGGGACCAAAATTTGTTTTTTTCTCCTCGAAGTGAGTGTACAAGAGTGTGCCACGCTGCTCCCAAAGCTCCTTACAGTGCCACAAGATAAATCTGAGGAAACGATTTAGATAAAGAGGACAGAAGGAAAAAGTGGACTGGTTAGTCCACATAGGCGGGCCATACAGGATCACAAAACCAAGCAAAGCATCTAGTATTTAGGGAGCATTTCTAGATACTGTATAATAACAGGGTGGCGTTTTACGAGGTTAAGATTCCACAAAAAGTGTTTAAGGGTGTGCACACTTATGCAACCACGTTATTGTACATTTATTTTTATGCCTTTTTCTCCCCCTAACTCATTTGTTACTACATTTTAACAGGGCTGTGTACGCTTTTAAAGCGAGGGCAGAGGGAAATGGGACGCTGTGTGGAGTGGCTGCATGTGCGTGGCCTACCTTTCACATCTTCATCCTCAATGGTTGTGTTGCTGCTGTCTGATGATCCCTGTAAAAAAAAAACAAAAAAAAAACTTGGTGATCCGCTAAAAGGACAAGAAAACACACTGACAGTCACACAAATGCATGCACACACACACACACACACGCACGCACACACACACACACACACACACACACACACACACACACACACACACACACACACACACACACACACCGCCCACTAAGAAATCCTGAGTCAACTCCACACCGGTGCTCCATCCTCACCCCACTGACAACACAACAGAGCAGCTCCATGACCCTGCAGCCACCCTGGCTATGTTCACACTACAGGCCCGATGGTCCAATTCTGAATTATGGTCTGAACAAATCTGTCTATTGTGAACATTTAAAGTCATAATTATCAATGACTTTTACCTGACTCAAACATGAGTGGATCGGTCCTCTAAAACAACGCGCATACATACACTGATGTGCCTGTGTGTCTTCAGCAACAACAAGAAAGAAGTCAAGCTGTTTTAGCAGCAACTGCTAGCAGAGATGCCAACAGTGTTGATGGTAACTTTTCTTTTTTTTTTAATCGGGGCAACTCTGATTTGGAGCATGTTCGAACAGGTACTTCCACACCATGCAGCTGTTTCTTGTTTTTAATGCTAAGGTTAGGCAAACCTTTTCAAACCCAAGATCACATGTAGCATTCCTGAAGTGGGAATCCCGAATGGCTAACGCAGTCAAAACACAATATTTATGCAGTATGACAGGAGAGGAAATGCAGAACCATGAATACATTGTGTCTGTGATGCATCACAGTTGCGTAGCCTCAGGCTGCAGGACAAAGATAGCCAGCTAGCAGTGACTGACTTATCCACTTTAGGTTCTTTTTGCTGCCTTCCTACACCACGTACAGATGAAGTAAAGAGTCCGGAGTTTGTACTCCTCTGTGAGGCTCTCTAACAGAAACTGTGTATTTTGAAACTTTAATCTAAAATTTGGGGTATATCGTTTAAAAGTAATCACTGTTAACTGGGCTAACTATTAGCATGAACCCAGAAGACAACCACACAGCATCTTTGAAATGGAGTGATGCCTACGTTAAATATCCATGTATGGTTGTCATGAAATACACACGCTCCTGCAATTGTCCCACCAGATTGCTGAGTGGAAACTAAATGAATAAACTAAATTAAGGCCAAATAAACACCCATGGAAAACAAATGCTTGGTTGGGCATTTCTTCCTCCTCATTTCTGCGTATACTTTGATCAGACTGACTCTGTGTTTGTCTCTGTTCTACAAGAGCTAACATGTGAGTGGCCTTCCATCTTGGCTTTTTTGGAATGCATGTAACTCGGATTTGATGCCCGTGATGTCGGCTGGCAAGCAGCCTCTCTGAGGAATGGAAGCCACCCTGACTGATGACATTAGCATCAAACATATGCATAGATGTTAAAAAAATGCACAAATTCCAATCTGACCATTCTCAATTACATAAGTCACCCGTTCACTGATGTGGACAAATTTGTTGGTAACCTTCCATTAAAGAAAAATCCCACAATGGTCACTGAAATAACTTCAAACTGACAAAAGTAATAATAAACTAGAAAAGCACTCAGAGAGTTCATACCTCCACCAAGGCTCCTTCCTTCCCTCCCTTTGTCAATCCATCTGTTTGTATCTCCCCGCCTCCATCCCACCATACATTGCAAGATTGGGCCTTGGTTGAGGTATACGCTCACAGATCAGCTCCAAAATGTAATGGGTTCGTCTGCAGGCCAAGGACCATCTCTGGTTAAAATTTGAGCAAAATCCATCCAGTAGTTTTTACATAATCCTACTAAACCACTGCAAGAAGATTGAGCCTTGGCGGAGGTATGCAGTCATGGATCACCCCCAAAATGTAATGGGTTCGTGTGGAGGCCAAGAACCACTTCTTGTGAAAATTTCATCCAAATTCATCCAGTAGTTTTGGAGTATTGTTGCTAACAGTCTGTGAGGATATAAAAGCCTTGGTGGAGGTATGCATTTTTAGACCATCTCAGAAAATGTAAAGGCTTCCCCTCTAGCCCAAGAACCAACTCTGGTGAAAATTTCATCTAAATCCATCCAGCAGTTTTTGTGCAATCCTGCTGCACAAATGCAAACAAAGCCCTTGGTGGAGTTGTGCACTTTCAGATCATCACCAAAATCTAATCATCTGTTCCCCGTGCCATGATACACCTTTCCTGAAAATGTCATCAAAATCCATCCATAACTTTTTAAGTTATGTTGCTAACAAACAAACAAACAGACAAACGCCGGCAAAAACATAATGTCCTTGGCGGAGGTAATAAAAAATTCTTAAAATTAATTAATGAACATCAGACATTGCTTTTGAATTTTGGTTGAATGAAATCATAAAAAACTAAATAATGAAAGTGGCCTGGACAAAAATGATGATACACCAAAGTTAATCAGAAAAACTGTGTACTGTATATTGTAGAAAAAAAAACCTAGAAAACCATCAAAACTGAACTCCACTGTCAAGATATGTCACTTTCTAATGGCACCATGGGTCACATTTTGAACAATAATGGACTCCATGGAAGAAGACCAGGACAGCTCCACTACTGACAGAAAAACATTAAAAAGCTAGCTAAAATGCATGCTGACAAGCCCCAAAGTTTCTGGGGCGATATCCTTTGGACTGATGAGACAAAACTGGAGCTTTTGGGCTAGTCACATCACTCTATGTTTACAGAAGGAAAAATGAAGCATACAACGAAAAGAACACTGTACCTACTGTGAAACAAAGAGGTGGCTCGGTTATGATCTGGGGCTGCTTTGCTACTTCTGACACAGGGTGTCCTGAATCTGTGCAAGGCACAATAAAATCTCAAGACTATCAAGGCATCCTGGAGTGAAATGTGTCAGAGCTGGGTCTCAGTCGCAGGTCAGGGGTCCTCCAACAGGATAATGACCCAAAACACGCAGCTAAAAACACTAGAACGGCTAAGAACAAAACCCTGGACCATTCTGAAGTGGCCTCCATGAGCCCTGCTCTAAATCCTATTGAACATCTGTGGAAGGAGCTGATTCTGTTGAACCAAAATTCAAAAACAATGTCTGATTTTCATTAGTCGGTGACCATTGTGGATTTTCTTTCTTTAACGGAAGGTTACCAACAAATTTGTCCACACCTGCATATCCGATAGTACATATGAAAGTGACTCACATCAGCTCTATTAGATTTTAGCTCAGATTTGGTTCAGTTCAGGCTGGTAATGTGAACGTAGCCTCTGACAAAACCCCGTCAACAGGCTCAGCCGAGTCAGCAAAGATATATACAGACGACTGCATAGCACAGGAAATTCAACCACTGTTACACCAGTCTGAACAGTGGGATGTTGGGGGTGGGGGGGTGGGGTATCTGTTGCCACTGAGCTCCACTGATCTGAACACACAGGGGCAGCACAGGACAAGAAAATACCTCACAGCGACTCACAACCACAGCCCCTCACACACCCTCCTCTACCTCTGTCATGCATTAGAACAACAACAAAGGTACACAGAAATATTTAATGAATAATAAAAAAAAAAGCCACACAGGTAGAGAAACAGTGAAACTGATGGTGACAAGTGTAAAAAAAACTACAAGAAGTGAAGATATGGAGAGAAGGAGGAGGAAGAAGAGGGGGAGGAGGAGGAGGATGTACCTTGATCCCATCTACTGGATTATGAATAACAGTAGTCTGAGGCTCCTGGGGGAAAAAATGGAGAGAAAGAGAAAGTGGGCAGAGAAATGTATGGCGATAAAAAAGGGCAATGTTTTATGATGACAAAATGAGAGACGCAAGTGGAAGATCAGCCGACGGTCAGAGGGTGTGAGTAAAGAGGCAGAAAGTCCTGCGTAGCTGGATAAAGACCAGGGGGAGATCATGGTGCAGGATGACCAAGTCTTTAAAATGAATTTATTACTGATTATGATCAATGATAATTGCACTCTCACTCATTGCCATCAAAACAGAGATCGTAGAGAAGTGATGAAAGAGGGAGGCTGGGGTGAACTCGGGCTCAGATTTAGAATTTAATATCGATATATAGTATATATTTATATTATGATAATGAGGAGAGCTCCTCCCCCGTGTGAAAATGGTGCTAGTCAGACATTTCATTAACCTCTGGGTGCTGTCAACATGAAAAACAGCATAATAGATAGATAGAAAGGTAGATAGATGTACTTTATTGATCCCAAACTGGGAAATTACAGATTTCATCCCCTACATAATAGGGTCTCGTTTAAAAATAAGTTGTACAAGGGCCACATGTGATCTAAGTGGTCCTTTACACAGCACAGAGATCATTGGGTGACCATTGAGAGATCAAAAATTGGCCCGATCTCCTAAAGCCTGGAAATTTTGGGCAACTTTCATGGTGATATATAGAGATCTTTGAAAGATCCTTGAGATATCACTGAGAGACCAGGAGAGATTGCTGAGGGATCACTCAAGAGTTTCTTGAGCATCCACGGAGACGGCTGAGCGTTTGAGAGATTTCTCGTGCTCTTCTACTCCCTTTACACAGGGATGGAGATCATTGAGAGATCACTGAGTGATGAAAAAAATGGCCAGCTCTGTCAACAATCTTTCAATGATCTCTCAGCTATCACCAAGATATCGCAATGATCCCTCACTGATCTCTCAGCCATCTCTAACTTCGGAGTGGAAAAATTTGGAGTACATTGAAAGATCACTGAGAGATTAATAGGAGATCGATGAGATCATTGAGTGCTCCTTGGGAGTTTGTTGAGAGTTCATGAAGAGATGGTTTTGGACTGAGCCAAAACTTTGAGGACTGTGGAGATCATTGAAAATCATTGAGAGATCTTGGCGATCACTGAGACTATCTATTTTTTCCATTACTTAACAATCTCTCAAAGATCTCCATCCCTGTGTAAACGGGGTATAAAGGACTGAATGAGAGGACTATTTTCCACTTAGTCTAATCAGGCTTTACTAATTTTAACAACACCCCTCCCCCCAAATATCAAGGAATTAAGTCGATCAGAGGATACATGGAATTATGGTTCTACCATAAAATATAAGTTAAAATGTCATTATGCCATGTCAATATGATCTATAAAATCTCTGCTTTTTAAACTAAAAAAAAAAAAGATGAAAAGCTTGAATTTGCATAGAAAGCAAAAGACACTTTCTTCAAATCTCCGTCACACGTCCACACTCATCTATCAATGCGTTCATTTTAGAACAGGCTTAGACGAACAGACAGACAGGACACAGAGCTGCGTACCAGTGCAGCCGAGGGGATGTTGCCTTTGGGACTGGTGACTATGCTGTTTCTCGTGCTGTTTGTCTGGGGCTGTGCGGGAAACACAAAGTCTCACATTAGTGCTTTGTCATGACGGTGAGAGGAGACATCTGGTGGTTAAGAAGTAGCTGATTACTGTGCAAAAAATAAAACAACAAAATCTGTGTGACAAGTAAAAATAACAGAGAGATTTGAAGAGAAATCTCGTATAAGGAATGAGTTCAGCGTGAGTGTGGTCAAACAACTCTGGAGGCGAAATGATCTCCACACATTTCTGGCAGCACCAATTAAAGAAAGTTTTTTTTTATGCCAACTCATTTGGAAATGCAGAGAAAATCCAGGCGAACCCAACCACAGCCACCATTTGGCAGACGGCAAACTAAAGCAACAGGAGCCGTTCACCCCTGCAACATCTGTCAGACCTAAGGAGACACGCGATCCCATCTAACGGACTTCATCAGTGTCCCTTAACGCGTCCCTCCTGAGGGAACGACAAGGGCAACTACATCAACTCAGCCATGGAGGACACACCCAGCAACATGCCAAGGCCGCGGACACCAACACGGACACAATTATAGCATGCAGAAGCGTGCAGACACACGCGGGATGCACAGACTTCATGCCACACACACACACACACACACACACACACACACACACACACACTCACTACTGGTTCTCTATAGCTGGTAATAATGTCTGAACTGGACGGAGTGAGAAACCATTTCAGATGCGACATGAGAACAATATACAGACAGTGTCATGTTGGTTACTATTCATTACATTTATTATACATAAACCAAATTATATTGTGGAGTACTGAAGCCATTTGGGTGAGTAACTGATCTATAAAGTGGAGACTTTCCCAGAGTCAGAGATGACGTCTGCTTTATCGTAACTGTTGGAAAAACAATGATGGTAGCAAAACATTTGAGAGGACAGAGACGACAAATTTAAAAAAAGCAAACATGAAAGGGCTCAGTCAGTTGTTTTGAAGTAGGGCTATGTGAAATACTTCTGAGGAATCATGTAATTACCTCAAGGTATCCGGTGGTCTGACTTCTTTCCTTTTAGAGAATGACAGCACGAGTCACCCATCCATGTTTTTGTCAGAAGGAATGCATTGAGTGCAGGTATGGCGGAGCGACAGAAAATGATTGGTGTAGTAGAAAAAACAGTAGTCAAGGAGCTCTGTCTCATTGGTCCTGTTGCTGAGAACACAAAGGCTACACCTGATTGGTCAACACATCCAGCTGTTCCATGCATCTCAGCTCCCAGACAACATGGCGGATTGTGAGGAAACGTTTGTCTGGTATCTCTTAAACGAACCAGCCAAAAGTGCTTCTGACAACATTTGAGGTGAGAAATAGTAGGCGCAGTTAATGAATCCGTCACTGTTTGACATCAACAGCTGCTGCTTTAAACGTTCAGGACGACATCACTGCAGCATGTCCGGTGCCGGACTTCATTTGCATAAAGTTAAAAATTTCAACTTTATGCAAATGTGGGGAGCAGGCAGCTCGACACCCCGCAGCCTGAATCGCACCGAAATGAAGCCAGATGCTTTCTGTTGTATTTCACATAGACAGTAGGAGGGAGCGGAGAAACGATGGATCCAGTGGGCACATACCTGGAGGCAGGGGAACTGAGTAGCGTCACGGCTGCAGCCAGGCTACATCTAAAATAGTTAAACTTCAAAAATTTAACCATGACTCAAGTGAGCACTGTATCAAACTTATTCCTATCGCTTCATGTCTGCGTCAGACAGTGTTTTACTTCAGCGCTACGTTTTCAGAATCAGAATCAGATTTATTGCCATTGTTCATGTAGTACACAAACTAGGAATTTGTCTCGATGCAACAGACAGATGCCTGTGTGGCTATGCAGCATTGCACAGAAGCTGCCACTGCACCCCTCCACCAAACCACCAAGTCTCCATAAAGGCGACAGGACGGGGCTGCATTCAACATCGTGCTGTCAGATGCAGACTTGAAGTGATACGACAGAAACTGAGGTAGTACCTTGTCAGTTATGGTGACGTTTCAGTATTTCTAGATGGTATTAATTAGCTGTAAACTTGATTCCGACAAACTCCACTCCACCCCTGACTGCCTGCTCAGCTGTCCTCCCCTTTTCTCTGATTGAAAACTCATTTATTCTCCCTGGCTTTCACTCCTAGCTCAGCAGAATAGCTTAGCTATTTTATTTTGGTTTTATTATACTGTTTTTTTTAATGATTTTTTTAATATGTATTTTTTTTAGCCTGTATTGCAAATTGTGTAGTTATTTCTTTATATTTTATGTGTACAACACTGGTCAGCTGCAGTTGCTTTAAATGTGCTATAGAAATACATTTTTAATTGACTAATAGGACAGACGCCAGAACCACCGACTACTGAAAGTAATTACGACTTCTCAGAAATATTTCACACAATTCCACTTTAAAAGAACTGCACTACTTCTTTCATGCATTGTTTCTTTTTATTTCATAAATTAAAAATAGAGATTAAAAAATAAAATGCACAATTGTGGAATGTGCAAAAATCTGGGCACCCTACACTTTAAAACACTCAGAAATAAAAAAAATGTCCTAAATGTGCAATTTGTCTAGAGATGACCAAACTTTTGCACACCACTGTATGGCTTGAGCAGTAATTGGCTAGGAAAGAGAAGCTAGCTTCTGCAGCCACCGAGGTGACCCTAGGTAACACTGGGATTATGGTCGCCTGTTAATGTCAGGGAATATCAAAGGGTAAAAAACAGCCGGCAGTGCTGAGGCATCCAAGCTCCTCTTTGAAGGTGTTTGCTGTGATGTTGATACTGGCAGCAGTCTATCCAGGGCTAAAAACAACCATTGAGCTGTGAAGTCAGATTTTAAATCCATCATCTACACAGCTGTCTCTGCACCTGAAACAAGAAGAGTCCAACCACTCTGCTCTGTTTGGAAGGCGCTAACGCCCAAATCTATGGAGTCACATTTGTGCCAAAAGTATGTTCACATGGGTGTCATCTCTGATGACCTAGCATGTGACAAAGCACCAGCTGTTATTACATTTTTTAGACACAGGTGACATAGGCAGCCATCCAGACTGGCATACTGTGGGGATGCACGCACTTGGAAAAAAAAAAAAAATCAAACATTTGCATGTCCTGTTAATTAAAAGCCGTGGAGTTAAAAGTGAGAGAAGCTTGTCCTAGAAGAGCATGAAATGAGGGGTTAACCAAATGCTTGAACTGTATACAAGGCAAAGTCCAAGAATCAAAATACAGTACAGAGATTGGAATTTGAAGAATACAGTATATTTACTTCAAAATATGTGAAATTTCAAGAAAGAAGTTTTTATTTCCATTAACAACTGTATGCAGCACTTTAAAAAGATGATAAAAAATCCAGCCCAAAAAAGAAACTGAAGGAAACCTAGATAAGGATGCGAAGACAGGATTCCTGAGCACCTGCAGGAAACCTAAACTAGCTCCTGGGTTGTGTGCTTTCGTGTGACATGAGACAGCAGCAGAGGACAAGCTCCGATTATTATGCAGTGATAGATTCAGCATCTGGTGGGAAATAATCTGAGATTACCACCAGGCCACCCAGAGAGAGGCAGAGGGGAGCTGTGCACATAGAAGAAGAGGTGTTTGAAGATGAAGGAGGAAGAGTAGATAAGGATGATGCATTTTTGTCAACATTAGATATCTTGATACCATTGATTCTGGAAGGGTTTTGTAGCATAATGTTCAAACCTCTTCTAGTAAACCAAAAGCTGTTTCATTATCTAGTGTTGATGTCAAAAGACCATACCAAGACTAGACCATGACCAGAGTGTACCAAGACCAAGACTTTTGGGGATCAAGATCAAGTCAAACCATGTTGAGACCACAATGCGTCTCAGTCTGTCTTTACCACAAAGGGTAGTATCTCACGGAGCGGCGAATGGTGAGGAGCATTCACGAACGGTGCACTTTTTTGGGTTTTGTCATGGGTTGTAAAAAGTTGCAAACAGTTCGCACACAGTTTTTAAGGTCCCAAACAGTTTTGTCATAAAGGTTCTGAAACAGGTGCTAGTGTTCACTACTTGGCGAACCAAAAAGAACTTTAGCGACACGTGTTACAACCATCTGCAAAAGCTTACAACTATTTTACAAACATCTGCAGAAAAATGACAAAAAAAAACCTATTTTGGAACTGTCTGGCAACTTTTTAAGAACCCTGATGAAACCCAAAAAGTGTTATGTTGCTGTTTTTTTTTAATTGCCTTTTTTAAAGGACACTGCAAGTTGATGAACATTGATGTCAATCAATGTAAACTTGCCAGATTGTAGCCAGTGGCTAATTTCCATCTGTTGTCCGTGGGTTACAATTTTGCCTTCCCTCATTCTATTATGCTGAGCACCAAGCTAGAGGGTGGGAAGTACCATTTTTATACGGTCTCTGGTATGACCCGGCGGGTGCTCTACCACTAGGCCTCTCCGTGAGATGTGAGGCGAAAAGTCTCAGTAAACTCTGTTGTCAAACTTCTCTTGGTGTTGTCTTGACTATAATATTCCTATAATCATAAAGCAACACTATGCAAGACCTTTATCTTAAAAATGATGCTTCCAAAATCCTTTTGATGGTACATCAGCCTTTGACTGGACAAATGTCACTTTCACCATAGCCTGAGTGGGCCAACAATATCTACAACAACACTACTAACTTTGAAGTTCGGGTAGAAACACTAAAAAGATGATAACTGGCAACATTTTACAGCCTGCATCCTAAAAGCCAATAAGTGTTAGTGGGTCTCTAACTAAAAGTTTGTTATCCAACTTGGTATTTTCAGAATGGATGTCATGGCAGAAGAAAAAGAAAGTATAAAAATAGTCAGGACAAGGGAGAATATTGGACCAATGGACACTCTAAAAGGTGTAAAAAGCTAAAAGGGATAAAGGTGACTTGATGGTGACCTGCCCTTGTTTTTAATCGAACTAGTACATAAGTGTTTCTTTGCTTACTGTCTATGTTTTGTTATTTCTCCAAACAAGACAAATTCCTCTGAATTCACTAGTTCCTTATAAGTCATCTTGTAAACAAATGAACATGGCACACACCACAAAAGGTAGTGGTAATGGACAGTTATGCTTCATAATGTTAGGGGGACACTGAGAGCAATTATTCTGTAGAATGCAATCTATAATTAGTAGAAATAAGGCCATAGCCTTATGGGGATCATGAGATCGTGGGTTCGATCCCAGCCCCCGACCAACAGTGAGCTGTGTGGAGTTTGCATGTTCTCCCCGTGTTGCGTGGGTTTACTCCGGGATTTCTCCGGTTTCTTCCCGCATACCAAAAAACATGTAGGTTTAGGGGGCTCGCGCACGCAGCGACTGGCAGCCGGTGGCTTGTCACCAGACTGCAAACCAAATCTACCTACGGGTACAAATAAGTAACAAAAAAAAAAAAAAAATAGCCATGTTGTTTGTGACATACTATGGTCAAATTTTCTTTAATTATTGCCACATCTTTGTAAATCCTGTTCGGCACCCTTTTTCAGAATGACTCGTTTCAATGCATGTCTCTTTAAATCTCTAAAGGCCCTGTCACACCTAGATGATGTAGGCAGTGTTTGCCAAAGGTATGAAAAAATTTGGCGACTACGCTAGCATATTGTGACGTTTGCAAGGTTCACACAAAGACAATGGAGCAGATGGTTGTGATCAACCTGATTTATTTTACACACCCCGACCCCCAACCTGCTTCTGAGCACAGAGAGGAGGGGAGGTCATTCTCCCAGACCCCTGTTTGAATCACGGTTACACACACATAACGTTTTCAACTGGCAAAGCATGCTGGGAAATCCCTGCCCCCCCTTAACATGGCCCCAACATTACACTGCCCCCCCCCCCCGGACTGGTTTCTGTCCCCAGAAAAATTAAAGTCCAATTTAAAAGTCCAATACAAATTCATCCAGGTGTCGGGGCGGTCTTCGGCGCCGGCGGCCAACACATACAGGCCCCCTAGTGTCCATCTGGGTCTCGGTCGGGGTATCGGGCCGGGATGGAAGCTCCGGTTCGTCCACCAGCGGTGCAGATGGTCGATACGGGGCGAGACGGTCACGATGAAGGACCACAACCCAGTCCCTTTTTCTAAGCCTCACCCTGTACACCACATCTGACAGTCTCTCCAGGACCACGCATGGCCCCGACCACTGGCTCGCCAGCTTCGGTGATCGTCCTCTCTTCCTCTCAGGGCAGAAAACCCAGACTCAATCTCCCGGTGCAAAGTCCCTCCCCTGGCAGCGGGAGTCGTACGCTCGCTTCTGCCGGCCCCCTGCCGCTGCCAGGGCCTCTCGAGCCAGCTCGTGCACTGTGTGGAGACGTTCTTTCAAACAAAAAAAATAATCCAATCCGGGTTTTCCCTCCACCTCCGGCTCAGGGGGGCAACCGAATACCAAATCCACCGGTGTGCGCAGCTCACGTCCAAACATGAGCGCCACAGGGGTGCACCGGGTAGATTCCTGAGCTGCCGTCCGGTACGCCCACAAAACAAAAGGCAGGTGCAGGTCCCAGTCTCGCTGTCGCTGGTCCACTAGGATAGCGAGCTGGGTGGTGAGGGTCCGGTTGAATCGTTCGACCAGGCCGTCGCTCTGTGGATGCAGTGGGGTGGTCCGGGTCTTCCGGATGCCCAGCCGTTTGCAGACCTCTCCGAAGACCTCCGCCTCGAAGTTCCGACCCTGATCGCTGTGCAGCTCCTCCGGTGCGCCAAACCGACAGAACATTTCATCCACCAGCTTTGATGCCGTCATAGCGGCGCTCTGGTCCGGGACCGCGTACGCCTCTGGCCACTTAGTGAAATAATCCATCGCGACCAGCACGTAGCGGTTCCCCCGGTCCATGGTCGGGAAAGGGCCCAGGATGTCCACTCCCACTCGCTCCATCGGCGCCCCCACCCGGTACTGCTGCAGGGGAGCGTGGGATCACTGAGTTGGTCCCTTCTGAGCTGTGCATGTGTCGCAGCGATGAACGTGGAGCTCCACATCCTGATGACAACCGGGCCAGTAGAACCGGGCCCGAAGGCGCTGCAGCGTCTTTGTCACTCCGAAGTGGCCCGCTCCTACCGCCCTATGAACCAGCTGGAGTACTTTGGGCCGGAGTCGACGAGGAACCAGCAGCTGCCAAACGTGCCGCTGCCCAGCTGGAGTCTGCCACTGTCGATACACCACGCCCTCGTGGCAGCGGAGGTTGGCCCACTGGGAGTGCAGGGCCTTAGTCTCTGGGTCCAGTGGTGACACAACCTCCCAGGCGGGTCGCTGTCCTGCGTCCAGCCACTGCCGAACCCGCGAAATGACCGGGTCTCTGTCCTGCTCGCTCTGCAGCTGCTGCGTGCCAAGAACCTCTGTGACGTCATCGCTGGGGAGAACTACCTGATCATCTGAGGGGCTGTGCGTCGCTGCGTGATTCCTGCTCGCAGCGGCTCGGAGAGCGGCAGCCTGTGGGGCGGTTTGGTCCCGATCTTCAGCCCGTTGGCAGTGACGACACTCCTCTGTCGCACAGGGGCGCCGAGACAGCGCGTCAGCGTTGGCATGGAGGCGGCCTGCCCGATGCACAATCTGGAAATTATAATCCTGCAGTGCCTCCAGCCACCTCGCCAACTGTCCATCCGGTTCTTTGAAGTTTAACAACCAGGTCAGGGAAGCATGGTCCGTCCTGAGCTGGAACCTCCCCCCGTACACATACGGGCGGAAATGACGCAGTCCTTGAATGACAGCCAGCAGCTCTCTGCGAGTCACACAGTAATTTCTCTCGGCTCTGCTGAGAGTGCGGCTGAAAAAAGCGACTGCCTGCTCTCCGTGTTCTCCCTCCTGGGATAGCACCGCCCCGATGCCCTGGTTGCTGGCGTCCGTGTCCACGATGAAAGGGCGGTTCGGGTCGGGATACTGCAGGACGGGGGCTCTGATGAGCGCTGCGCGAAGCTGGGAGAAAGCAGCAGCACAGCTGTCACTCCACTGGAACGTGCGTCCTTTCTGTGTCAGCTGATGCAGCGGGCTGGCGATGGTGGCGAAGTCTTTCACAAACCTCCTATAATAGGAGGCCAATCCAAGAAAACTCCTCAGTTCTCCAACGTTCCGCGGCACTGGCCAGTCTCTCACTGTTGCCACTTTTTCCGGGTCGGTGGCGACCCCCGCTGCGCTGACGACGTGGCCCAAAAAGGTGGTCTCCCACCGGAACAGGTGGCATTTCTTAGGGTGTAACCGTAGCCCCGCCTGCTGGATGGCTCCCAGCACCTCTCTGAGATTTGACAGGGCGCTGTCAAAATCAGCTGCATGCACCAGCAGGTCATCCAGGTAAACAACGCAGCGACTCCGGGGCACGTGGGCCAACACTCGCTCCATCAAGCGTTCAAAGGTGGCCGGAGCGTTGCAGAGTCCAAACGGCATCACTTTAAACTGGTACAGTCCCTGCCCGATGGAGAAGGCTGTTTTCTGGCGGGCCTCAGGTGACAGCTCTACCTGCCAATAGCCGCTGCGTAGATCCAGCGAGCTGAACCAGCTGGAGCCGGCGATGTGGTCCAGTGCGTCATCGATGCGGGGCAGGGGGTAGGAATCTTTCCTGGTGGCGTCGTTCAGGCGTCGGTAATCCACACAGAACCGCCACGACCCGTCCTTCTTCTTGACCAGCACCACCGGCGCCGCCCAGGGGCTGCTGGAGGGCTCAATAACATCTGCCTCCAGCATTTCTCGCACTTTTTGTTCCGCTGCTGCCCGCCTTGAAAAGGGCAGCCGGCGTGGGTGGAGTCGAATCGGCCTGGCCTCACCGGTGTCGATCTCGTGCTGCACCAACCCGGTCCGGCCGCATTCCTCATCCTTCGCGGCGAAAACACCCATAAAACAGTCCAATAGCTCCCGCAGCTGGCGTCCCTGTTCCGGGTCCAGCCCGCTGCAGCTCCGCTGAAATAATTCCTCCACCGCCTGCTGCGTCTCTGCTGACACGTTGGCCCCTCCCCTTGCTGTCCTTGTGTGCGTTCGTGCTCCCTCTGTCCGCGCTGGTGACGTCATCGTGTTCAGTCCTCGCAGTGGCCTGCCTGGTCCGGTCTGTCTTGGCGATCCCTCAATCGCGCAGGCCCCCGTGTTCCTTCCCTGGGTTCTGCTGTGGACCGTGATGGTCCGGTTTCCCAGCTGGAGGGACGGTCCCGCGGTGTCGATCTTGGCGTTCCAGGCTGTGAGCAGGTCTAGTCCAATAATACAGGGGTCTTGGATGTCAGCCAGCCAGAACGGGTGTCTTATGTTCTGACCGGCCACCCCCCCCACCAACACTCTCCGCCCCCCCAGTCTGGCGCGCTCACCGGTAGCCGTGGTGATGCAGTGCTTGGTGGGTTCTCACCCCCGTGGGGCCGTCTTGTTCGTGCCCGGCAGCACACCGGGTCGAACCAGGGAGATTGTAGAGCCGGTGTCAATCAGGGCCCAGATCGACGTCTTCCCCAAACTGCACTGTAGATAGATCCCTGGAGAGTGTCCAATTCGGCCCACGCGGGGTGCCGGATCCTCGGGGGAAACATCTGCGGGAGGCGGCCTGTCCCCGTTCACGCCACCTCGCTCTAGTTTAACGCCGGCGAGGGGCGTTCTTCTCCGGGGACGCGCCGCCGTGGTCTGCCGTAATTCCTCCTTTTCCTCCTCGCTCTCCATCATGGCCTGGAAGGTTCTCTGTCTGTGCGTTGGTGGTTCAACTGTGCGATTCATCAGCGGCTCCACCCGCTCTGCTTCTGCCACTGCAGTCTCCCAGTCGCTCGCGGCGTGGATCCGTACGTGGCTCTGGAGCTGGGCCGGGCGGAGACCTTGGATGAAGCTCCGGAGGGCGAGCTTCTCTACCACCTCCGGTGCGAAATCCGGGTAGCTGCGCCGGGTTAGCAGCCGTATGTCTGCAGCATAGGTTCCTAGGCTTTCCTGGGTGCTTCTATGGTGGCGGGTCAGCTGTTCCTGAGCGTGCTCAGCGTCCGCCGTTCTCCCAAATCGTCTCTGGAGCGCCCCTTGTAGCGCTGGCCAGCTGTAGCGCTCCTCAGGCAGGAGATCAGAAAGCGTGCAGAGAGCTCTCCCTTCCAAGGCCAGCGCGACTTGCACGGCGGTTTCCTCTGGTGACCAGCCGTTCAGCGCAGCGGCCAGCTCGACCTGGCTCAGGTAGTCATCCAACGTGGCCTTGCCGTTGAAGCGGGGAATCTTGGCCCGCTGCCTAACAGATGGGATGGCCGCCTCCTGATCGATCGTCACTCTTGATCGCCGTAGGATCGCCAGCCTGTCCTGTCCTGAAAAGGGCGGAATGCGGGGCTGGTTTGCTCTGCTCTGCCCGCTCTGTCTTGAAAAAGACAGAAGGCGGGGTGCGCTGGCCCCGTCAGGTCCGCCGCCGCTTCGTTCGTCCCGGCTCCCGGCTCCCGGGGGTGGTGTCTCGGTCCCATCGTCCATCATCAGCTGAGCAATGAACTGCTCCAGCTGCTGGATCTTCATTCTGATCCTGGCTTCCATCTGCTCCATCCCACTCCTGACACCAGTGTGACGTTTGCAAGGTTCACACAAAGACAATGGAGCAGATGGTTGTGATCAACCTGATTTATTTTACACACCCCGACCCCCAACCTGCTTCTGAGCACAGAGAGGAGGGGAGGTCATTCTCCCAGACCCCTGTTTGAATCACGGTTACACACACATAACGTTTTCAACTGGCAAAGCATGCTGGGAAATCCCTGCCCCCCCTTAACATGGCCCCAACGTTATAATATGTTGAATCAGTTATGGGTATGTTTTTTATAAGTTAAGAGCACGTTGAAGCATGCTGGTATAAGGCATCTGAAAGTTTTCAGCATGCTGAAAAATTTCTGATGTATCCAGCGTATGGCTAAAACGTCCCACATATGCGGGGCATAAGTTGTGGGCAAGTTATGTGTTCATTCACACACGTTACTTGTAAGTGACTCATAAGTTACTCATAAGTCAAAATACGTTGAGATAAATGTCAAGCTTACCCAAAACTTATTTTTAACATATGAGTAACAAACACTCTTTGAACCTATGTGTAACTTACTGAACTGGTTTCTAAATTACAGCTACCGGTAGTCGGTACCATATAATGGCATATTTGCAGTGATTGTTCACAGGAGGAACCCGACAGTACTCCATGGTGAGCAGATGTCCATGTCAAACTGGTCTTGTTCTTCTATTCAAACAAAGTAAAGAGATGTTTCCTACCTTAATATGTTTTGACTGTGATGGTCTCTGTGTAGACTAGGTGACACCTTCACTAATTAAGAGCTCACTTGAGCCACCTGCTCTCTGTTCTAATCAGCTCAGGTGCTGCCTGCAATGCATACACACACACAGAGCTACACACATGTACTTGTTCAAGTAAAGGGACCTGTCGGGGATGTATCCGAGGATATTATGAAGATCCAAATCACTGTTTAGCCCTCCTTGTCATGTTTTTTTTTTTTTTTTACCTTTGACTGCAGTCTGTACCATCAGCTGTCCAGTGTTGTTCTGATAGATATGCCAAAATGTCAGATCACTGGAGGAGGTGGATCTAATCAGCTGATCACCAGAAGTACAGAGCTCAGCTGTTTTCTATAATAAATCACACTTTGCTGTCCCTTGGCTGCGGCTCTCTGATGTTTTTGGGTCCACACCGACAAAAGCACACTCCATGGAATATCTTGTTTTTTTCCCCACTTAATTGAAAATAAACTTTATCGCCATCAGTTCGTGTGCCTTTGAGCCAGGTTGTGACAACTGTCCTCTGAACTTCGTGATACGTCACATCAGCTGTTTTAGGTGTGAGCGACCTGACAGATTTTGACAGCTCTGCCAGGTCGGTCATGCCCCCCGCCGTGCAATGGTCTTTGGAGGGGAGAATCATCTCGGCTGAACAGAGATGATCTCTCACACACCTAGGATTCATGGATCAGGAGGCGACGGCAGTTTGGCATGACCGCTCTATGCATAAGATAGGATAAGCTATGCATAAGTTATGCATAAGTTAGACTATCGTTGGGCATACATTATGAACGTTGGTAACACGCTAAACATTCATTGGTATAAGTTATTTATAAGTTATCAAAACGTTCTATACTAATACGTCATGCATACTTTTTTTTTTTTTTTTTTTTTTTTTTTTTTTTTTTTTTGACTTATTTGTACCCGTAGGTAGATTTGGTTTGCAGTCTGGTGACAAGCCACCGACTGCTGGTCGCTGCGTGCGCGAGCGCCCTAAACCTACATGTTTTTGGTATGCGGGAGGAAACCGGAGAAATCCCGGAGTAAACCCGCGCAACACGGGGAGAACATGCAAACTCCACACAGCTCACTGTTGGTCGGGGGCTGGGATCGAACCCACGATCTCATGATCCCCGCGATCCCCCGGCCGAGGGTAAAACTGTGCTGCCACAGTGCTAAACCACTGCGCCACCGTGCAGCCATACGTCAAACTCGTTATGGATACGCAATGCATACGGCCAGAAGTGAACATTTTGGCATATGCCAGCGTTTTAGACCAATTTTTATACATTTGGCAAATGCTGCCTAAATCGTCAAGGGGTGACAGGGCCTTTACACAGCATTCAACTCTGCCCTCTCTCTTATGCCACTATTGCTAACATTAGCTGGCTAGCTCGGATTGAGCCCAAGCTAACTAATGGAAATTTGTCTTAAAGAATGAAAGGAGTAAACATCACTGGTGGATATGTTTTTTTATTGGTCCCTGAAGTACAATAAGGACAGAAACATATGTGAAAAAGTGGCTAAACTATTAGCTTCAGCTAGCTGCCTTGGATTATGGTCTGAGGAAAAAAAAAACAACTTTGAATAAGCTAAAATAACGTCTAAGAATGAAAAACTGTTTATTGTCGTGTTGTAGATGAACAAGGATTCCAGTGGGGATATATAGAATTTCTAGAAAATAGTGATCAAAACCAGCTGGATCCAAGCAGCCTGTCCATCACCTCCTCCCCACTGAGGTGAGCTGAGTCCAGTTACGCCCGTATCTCACAGCGCGGCGAATGCTGGCAAACTTAGTGATTTTTGGGTTTCATCATGGTTCGTAAAAGGTTGCCAAACAGTTTGCAAACAGTTTTTAAGATCCCATAGTTTTTCTTGTCACCAAAAAATTTTTTAAATGTTTTTTTTGGGGAATGCATTTTTCTGCAAACAGTTGCAAATGTTTGCCAACGGTTGTAACGCGTGTTACTAAAACGTTTTGGTTCACCAAGTAGTGAACACAAGCAACTGTTTAAGACCTTAAGACCATTTACGACAAAACTGCCGGCGACCTTAAAAACTGTATGCAAACTGTTTTGTAACCTTTCATAAACCCTGATGCAACCCAAAAAGCGCAGAGTTCTTGAATGTTCCTCAGCATTCACTGCTTCATGAGATACTAGCTTGATTTTTGCCAACATTTGTCAGAAAAGTTCACAAAAGTTCACAAATCCAAAAATTACCACGTACACATGGTTGACTCGGAAGGCTAGCATACTACTAGCTAACAGTTCAATGTAGAATCATGGCGAAAATATAAGAATGTCACAATGACACAAGATAATATCAACTGTGGATTAGTGAACCAGGTGGAAACAGGGATGTCTATTAGGGTGACTGAAATCTAAAGAAAATAACATCTATTTTTAAAAATTTTTTTTGATACTCACATGACCAATAGATGTATTTCAGAAGGTTAAAACCTACAAACACATCATTTTTTAGTCAATGGTCCCTTTAAAATCATCACCTGTCCCTTACATTAGAGACAGTGTCAGACTAAAAAAAAAAAAATTCCTATTTTGGACCTCCTTGTTTCATTTGCCCTCTGTTTTCATGTCTGTACCTTTGAAATCAATTTACAGACTGATAAAAAGCATCTGGACAAAGGATTCAGGAGAAAAGAAGCTTGGTTGAAGAACTCATAGGAAGGATACAGAGGTGCTATCCCTGTGCTGCTGCAATCCTGAAATTCCCCTACTGTGGGACTAATAAAGGCTTATCTTATCTTATCTTATCTTATACAAATGCGTGAAGAATTAAATAAGTACAATGTCAATAAAAAGTATTCTGCCCTTTGATGTTTTCACCTTTTATTACTTTTATAAAGGGAATGGTGTGGTGCACCCAGTCAGTGTGTTCTCTACTCAGACTGAATAGCATGGCAGGAGGAAATGCATAAGAGAGGAGAAACGGATATGCATTTTCCTCCGGTCTGCACAATAATGCGCAGACAGGCTGGGTGACAAAAGGAACTGTCATGGGGGGATGTATGTGTGTTAATGCAAACAGTGACAAAGGGGATTGGTGTGGCGGTTTGATTTAACCCCCATAACAGGCTAAAGACAACCACCTCACATTCTGGTTGTTTCTGCTGCAATCTGCCGGTTATGCATGTCACTGCTTTGAGTTAATGTATCATCCATGTGTTATCCATGCATTGTGCTCATGCATCCTGTCTGTTCCTTTGATATGCAAATGCCAGATTGACTGCTGTGAAGGTCCTTTGATCTATTGTTTGAGTTGGGTATAAATGCTGTGCCAAGTTGTGATTCTGCCTCTCACTCTGACTACTGCATCTTGATTTCTGTACTGTGAGGAGACACACACGTGTCTCCTCTTTGAGAGCTGGAGGAATGAAGTTGCAGCCTGCTCAAGCCATGGGCTGCAGCTGAGTTCTGATAAAGGCGGATGATAATAAAGCTATTTAAAAATCCAACGCTGCCTTTATTCCATCATCCTCTTCACTGGTGACCCCGTGAATGCACACGTTTTGTGCAAACGCAACCTTCTGATCTGAACAGCCACGCTGGCGACCCGAGACTGAAGAAAACGAGCGGCCAGCGAACGCAGCGCCCGGGCATGAATGCTCCGTCGCAGTGGCCTGACTGGTCTGCCCTCCCTGCTGCCTCAGGGAGGCCTCGACGCAGGGCCCACGGCGGGCGAGCTGCTCTCAGGACATCAACCAAGACCGGGTAAGCGGCAGAGAACGTCATGGCGCGCCCTCGCCGAGATCGGCACATCCACGCGGGACCGGCCGTGCAGCTCCTCCACATGAGAGCACATGTGGGCGACTCCCATGGCCGACGGAACACACGTGGACCTGAACGCACCATGACTAATCTGCAGCCACGGCTCGTCAGAGATGTTTTTCGGCGCAGACTGATAAAGACTGACTGATAAAGATATGACTAATAAAGCTATTTAAAAATCCAACGCTGCCTTTATTCCATCATCCTCTTCAATTGGCATGGTAAATGCATTCATGTTAATGCGAACACCACAGGTTGCAGGGCGTGTGGTATGGTATAAAAAGAGAGGTGCCCGCGACCTGGTTTTTAAGGCCTCTGATTCTTGAGAATGTTAGAGAGAGATTAATAAAGTCTGCTCTAGTCTGGAACCGCCTCGCCTGATTATTTCTCTCTCTACACTGGTGACCCTTGATGCACAATGGAACTCGAGGCAAACACCCCGGAGATGACCCTGACTGGAGGTGCCAGAACTGCGTGCACCGTTTCGGTCAATCTCCCAGACTTTTGGCTACATGACCCGAAGTCTTGGTTCCGCCACACCGAGGCCCAGTTTATGCTCCGGGGAGTAACGGCGGATGACACCAGATACTACTACGTGGTTGCAGCACTGGACGCATACACAACACAGCAGGTGGTGAGCCTGCTCCAGCAGCCCCCAGCCCACGACAAATACGACGCTCTCAAAACCGCGGTGACCCGGCGCTACACGCTCTCAGACTGTGAGAGAGCGGAAAGGCTCCTGACGCACTCCGAGTTGGGAAACGGGTCGGTGGTCGAATTAATGGAGAAGACGTTGATGGGCACAGATGACGGGCATTTCCTCTTTGCCCACCTTTTCCTCAGGAACCTCCCAACAGCGGCCAGAGCGGTCCTTGCCAATTTGCTGCTGCTGGCCACACGCAACTACCGGGCGCTAGCACAAGAGGCAGATCGGATTATCCTCACCACCAAAGCCTTCGCTGTGAACGCAGCGGCGATGGAACCCAGCGAGATGGCCAGCGGAGGCGAGGAGCCAACGACGGTGGCGCAGCGGAAGCCAAGAAGCACCGGAGAGACACGCTCTGCTTCTACCACCGCCGTTTTGGAGAAGATGCATGCTGTTGCGTGCCACCGTGCCAATTCGAGCGCTTGGGAAACGCCAGGGCCGGCAGTCGGTAGCAGCTGTGACCACCGGTGACACAAATAAGCTGCTCTATGTGACAGACTCACGCTCAGGAAGACGTTTCCTCGTGGACTCTGGCTCCCAAAAGAGCCTCATCCTGCCGTCCTACACAGACCGGCTAGCAGGAAGTAGCAGCCCCGAGCTGGCGGCCGCAAATGGCTCAGACATTGAGACTTTTGGTGAGAGGACACTGACTATATCCTTGCACGGCCATACATACCAATGGACATTCGTCCTAGCGTCATGTAACTTCCCCATTCTGAGTGCTGATTTTTTGTGTGCACACAGACTATTAGCTGATGTGGCTAACAGACGCCTGGTTAACGCAATGTCTTTTGATTCTCTGCCCTGTACAGCTAGAGAAGCCGGGTCCACAACACTAGCCAACGTCACAGCTCCAGGGGATAAGTTCCACACACTACTCACCCAGTTCCCAGCACTCAAGGTTCTGACGTTTTCGGTGGACGTCACTAAACACGGGGTGGAGCACATCATTACCACCATGGGGCCGCCCGTTTTCGCATGACCTCAGTGCCTGGACGCAGCTAAATTGGCCATTGCGCGCCAGGAGTTTGCCAACTTGGAAAGGTTGGGCATCATCAGACGCTCAAACAGCCCATGGGCATCCCCACTACATATGGTTCCTAAAGCCGAAGGATCGTGGCGACCATGCAGAGATTTCCGCAGATTAAACAACACCACAGCGCACAATCGCTACCCGATCCCCCGTATTCAGGATTTTTCTGTTCACCTCACCGGGGCACGGATTTTTTCCAAGACAGACCTGGTCCGCGGTTACCACCAGGTCCCGGTATGCATGGAGGACATACCTAAAACGACAGTAATAACCCCGTTTGGTCTTTTTGAGTTCTTACGCATGCCTTTTGGGTTAAAAGGCGTGGCGCAGACATTCCAACGCATGATGGATGCGGTGTTGCACGATCTGCCGTTTGTGCTCGTCTACCTGGATGACATCCTGGTGGCCAGCGCATCCACGGACGAACACGTAGCCCACCTAAGGACAGTTTTCCAGAGGTTGGAGGAGCACAGGTTAATAATCAACCCAGCAAAGTGCTAGTTCGGGGTGACGGGAATCGAGGGCGTGTGGTATGGTATAAAAAGAGATGTGCCCGCGACCTGGTTTTTAACGCTTCTGATTCTTGAGAATGTTAGAGAGAGATTAATAAAGTCTGTTTTACTCTGGAACCGCCTCACCTGACTATTTTTTCATGTTTTCACGGCGATTATGGCGGCACACACAGTTGCAGCAGCTCAGTGGTTCACCAGTCGGAGCAGTATTTGGATGTGGGTTTTTTTTACGTGTTTGTTTTGTGCACATTCTGCCAAGCGAATATCACCTATAGCCAGCATGATATTCTGAAGATTGGAATATGCTACGAGGGGAAAGTTACAAGTGAGTTTCTCCGCTCACACAAGATCCCGGTGGAAGTAGCGAGGAGTCCCGGCTCTCCATGGATTACTATCCCAGCAGGGAGGAGGCGCAGGTGGCGGAGGGAGAGGAAGCAGAAGCGGGGCTGTAGGGCCGGTGCGCTAGCAAGGCTACGGAAGCAGCCATTCAAACCACCGCTTCCCAGCCTTTTCCTCTCAAACGCCAGATCTCTCGTGAACAAGATGGAGGAACTAAGGTTACAGATTAAGGTAAACAACTGTGCCAGGGATGTATGCATTCTTCTTATCACCGAGACCTGGCTTCAACCATTTATCCCGGACTTGGCTATCGAGCTAGCGGGGTACACTACATAGCGCTATGACCGAACAGCGGATTCCGGTAAGAGCAGAGGAGGAGGGCTCTGTGTGTATGTAAATAACAGCTGGTGTACTAACTCAGTGATTATGGAAAGTCACTGTTCACCGGACATAGAGTATCTGACTGTTAAGTGCAGACCTATTTATCTCCCTAGGGAGTTTTCTGTAGTATTGGTAATGGCTGTTTACATTCCACCGGATGCTAATGCTAACTCAGCTATCGGATTACTACATGCTAGCATTAGCTACACACAGAGTATTTACCCTGACACTGTGCAAGTTATAGCGGGGGATTTCAATCATGCAGACTTAAAGGCAGCACTCCCTAAATTCCATCAGCATGTCAAGTGCGCTACTAGGGGAGTGAACACTCTGGACAAAGTCTATTCAAATATCAAACTGGGCTATAGGGCTAGACCATTACCACATCTGGGCCAGTCTGACCATTTGTCCATGCTATTAATTCCTGCATATGCCCCCCTCAGAAAAACTGCTCCCATCATCTCTAAGACTGTTGCCATATGGCCGGAGGATGCTTCCCAGTAGCTGCAGGATTGCTTCGATAGGACCAACTGGGAAGTCTTCGAACATCAGGACCTGGAGCTGTTCACAGATAGTGTGCTGTGCTATATCAAGAACTGCATAGACACTATCACAGTGAACAAACGGATCTGTATCTTCCCTAACCAGAAGCCCTGGATGAACCGGGAGGTCCAGCAACTGCTGAGGGAGAGAAACATCGCCTTCAGGTCTGGCAACAGCGAACTCTACAGCACAGCTCGGGCCAACCTGAAGAGGGGCATCAGAGAGGCTAAGGCAGACTACAGGAGGAGGATTGAGGACCATCTGGATAGCAATAATAGCCGGCAGGTGTGGCAGGGCATCCGGCACCTGACCAACTATCGAACTAATCCGGGTACCGCGGTAGGTGACCTCACGCTGGCGGAGGAGCTGAATATCTTCTTTGCCCGCTTTGAGGTTGCTGCACCTGTCTCGGCTAACTTACACCAGGCTCATAGCATTACGTTCCTCACTTTGGAGGAACATGAGGTGAGGCGCACCCTGCGGTCCATCGACCCAAGAAAAGCAGCGGGTCTGGACAGTATCCCGGGACGTGTGCTGAGAGACTGTGCAGATCAGCTGGCTGGGGTCTTTACTAAGATTTTCAACCAATCCCTGGCACAGTCCACTGTCCCATCCTGCCTGACGTCCTCCATCATTGTTCCCTTACCCAAGAAACCTCACATCTCCAGTCTCAACGACTACAGACCAGTCACACTCACCCTGGTGGTGATGAAGTGCTTTGAAAGGCTGGTCCATAGTCATATCATAGCAGCCCTGCTCCGCAGTCTTGACCCCTACCAGTTTGCCTACAGGGCGAATAGATCCACAGAAGATGCGGTGGCCACAGCACTCCATGCCACTCTAGCCCACCTGGAGCGGCAGGGGAGCTATGTGCGGATGCTCTTCGTGGATTACAGCTCTGCATTTAACACCATTCTTCCACACAAACTGGTGGTCAAGCTGGGAGACTTGGGGCTTCCTCAGGCCATATGTATGTGGATCAGCAGTTTCCTCTCTGGTCGCAGACAGAGAGTCAGGGTGGGCCATTATACATCTACGGCCCTAAGCCTCAGTACCGGATCCCCCCAGAGCTGTGAGCTGAGTCCCCTGCTCTACTGTCTGTATACACACGACTGCACCCCCGCCCATCACAATAACACCGTCGTGAAGTTTGCAGACGACACTACAGTGGTGGGTCTCATTTCGGGGGGGGGACGAGTCTGCCTATAGAGATGAGGTGGTGCGGCTGTCGTCATGGTGTAAAGATAATAACCTTCTCCTGAACACCTCTAAGACTAAAGAATTGATAATAGACTACAGGAGGAAGAAGACAGAGATTCCCCCTCTCATTATCAGCGGGGACTGTGTAGAGAGGGTAGCTGACTTCCGTTTCCTGGGAGTCCACATAGAGGAGAACCTGTCCTGGAGTGTGAACACGTCTGAGCTGGTGAAAAAGGCCCAGCAGAGACTGTACTTCCTGAGGATTCTCAGGAAGGAGAACATCACACAGAGGCTGCTGGTGTCCTTTTATCGAGCTTCCATTGAGAGCATATTAACATACTGTATATGCATCTGGTACAGTAGTTGCACAGTAGCTCAGAGGAAAGCACTCCAGAGGGTCATTGACATCGCCCAGAAGATTATTGGCTGCCCTCTCCTCACGCTGGAAGATCTACACTGCTCCCGTTGCCAGAAGAAAGCTCAAAATATTTTAAAGGATACTTCACATCCTGGACACTCATTGTTTGAACTACTGCCATCTGGGAAACGATATAGACAAATGAACAAGGACAAACAGACTCAAACACAGCTTCTATTCAACAGCAATAATCATTCTGAATAAAACGAGGAAGTAATGTGCTAAATGGACATGATTGTATGTTGTTGAATGCTTTTTGTTATGACTGTGTGTGCATGATGTCCTGTGTTGTCTGTGTGAATGTGGCTAGTTATTTATTCTTTTTAATTATTATTTTTAAACTGATTTTTAGTAATTTTAGGTCTATGTTTTTTATAATGGGGCAATGTTTTTATAAATGGGGCACTGACTGGTGAGCACTTTGAATTTCGTTGTACTTGTGACAATGACAATTAAAGATCTATCTATCTATTTCTCTCTCTACAATACATTAAAAGTTTTATCACGGTCAGTATAATCTGGCTTTTGTGGGGCTCTCTTCCTATTGAACAAAGTTTATTCTTAAGGTTGATGAATAAAACAGACTTGATGCAGCCCCTGTGGAACAAAGAACTTTGTATGCTTTGCATTGGAGCAGTGTAAAAAATTTGTGGAAAAATTCATGGGCAGGTTTTCCACATGGCAGCAGTGTGAAATAGTCTTAAAACCAAAATACTTTCACACAAGTGGATTCTGTTTTCGGTAACTCCAATGGTAGAGCAGCTACCAACTTCCTTTGCTGTGTAGCACATAATTTATTTCTTTAGTGTAACAATGAAACATCATTATGCAGCCAAATCCCAATATAGCAATATTACTTTTACCCTAGGATCAAAACTTACACCAGAATTATCGAGAACACAGTTACAATATGCCAGACCCTTACTGTGTATTCCAATCTGTCGCGTAATCCTGACCCTGTAAATACCTCAATTCCACTAAAGAGTCCTAGTGGAGTTTTTTGCAGCATTTTTCAGCAGCTGCTAGCAGTTTGTGGTGCATCATCGTTAGTGTGTGGCTGTTGTCATTAAACTGCTGCATACAATGAAAGCACCAAGGTGCTGCGCCTCGGTGCCTTTGGCATGGTAGCATGGGGGGCTGTAAAAAAGTGACACTCCGACCTCTACTGGCCCAACATAGTTATTACAATACCTTTTTTGTGGCTGCACTGACAGAAATGGTGAATTAAATTTGTGTTTATTTTGAAAACAAAGCCTTATCTTGAAAATCTGGCAAATTAAAAGTCGAGAAATGATAGAACCCTTTAGTTCCACTTAATTTTGACAGAGCAAGCCAAAAAGCTGGTAACGGACAAATACACACAACCACACACAGACACATTGATCATTAAAACGCTCTGGAGCTGGCTCATTGAATCATTTAGAACACATATTTTGGCAATATACTATAATCATGTTAGACAATATAAAATGAACAAGTGTGGCACATATGTTGGGTTCATATTTTCCACAAATGTATTGCCGTATGTTTATTGGGTGCTTCACGTCTCGCGGGACAAAGAAGGTCTGGAGCTGCAGGGGTCTGCAGGAGATAACGAGGAGGTGTGAGATTTGGCCTTTGTCTCAGAGAAGATGCCCCAGAGGGATTTCCAGATCATCAAAGAATAAGAGACAATGGTGAAAGATCAAAGAGTTGCATTGTGACTGGGATTAAGTACCATGTGACTGTATGTTTGCTAAAGCACCATGTGACTTAGGTTTCAATGCTCCAGGAGTATAAGAGTGTGATGTTTCATTGATCAGCCTCTTTTCTTGTTGAGAGGATGCTAGAGTATGTGTTCTGACAATAAAGCTGAACCTGAGAAATAAACTCAGCCTCATCCTTGAGCACATTCTCTACACAAGATTCATATCTCATAAATAAATCAGAACACTGAGGATCTTTATTTAAATGCTCATAAAATTTTATTGCCTTCTCATAGGATCCATATCTTAATTTGTATCAAGGTGAACTGTGTGACTGCTGTGTTAAGAGCTCTATAAATAAAGTTTCTATGGCAGGCTTCACACCAACTCATGCAAACACAACATGCACAACACCACAGATACACAATCAAGCTTTTGTAACAGCGTGAAAAACACTGCATTTTATATGACGACAGGTGCAGAATCTGACAAAGTGCAACACAACACAAACACTCGTGGGACTTAAATAAGCTAACAGAGGCGCACCAATGATGTCAGAGTCAGATTTACAGCAGATTCAGCATTCAAGTACTTTCCTCAGAGAATGAAATGCTGCAGAGGCCAAATCCAAAATGAGCTATGCTTTGGCACAGGGAAACAATTTAGAATGTCTTCAGTGAAGTAGTGCAAAATGCCATCTATGCCAAATGAATACACTTAAGGGTGGAGGAGGTATCTATTTTTTCACGTTTCATGACACTCTACCAGAGCGTAACAGTCACAGAATTTGTTAAAAATGTAAAACTAAAGTCAAACTCAAAGTGTTTTATCTTTTCAAATGCCAAAGTAGACACTGTTCTATGATTATGTTTTTATGGGTTGGATTACAAAATGTGACCATAGCAAAGTCATCTCATATACAGATATAATAATCCTTTACATTACCTACAGTAAATATAGGCAACATCCCAGCAAATACTGTACTCTGAATAATCTGTGTTTGTCTCCTCTTGAGTTTTCTAGCAAGGTTTTTTTTTTTTTTTTTTTTAACAGGCAGATCATTTTAGCTTTCAGATTATTTCATTTCAGAACTTGTAGTTTGGCAAGGTTTTGCTCAAATCAGTGAGGGTATCTTGGAGTAAGGTGTTCAGCATTAGTGATGTTTTTACAGTTTTCTAAGCAATGAAAACTGTGTTGTGATAACAAGACGGATGACCATTTTCCTCTTTAGCCCAAAAGGACAAGCCCTCTGTATTTTCCAAATAGAATTTCAGATTCCTGGTACAGACCACAGGACAGTTTTTCACTTCATCTCAGTCCATTTGGAAAGTGCTTGGGCCTGGAGAAGATTAAAGTGCTTATGGATTTTGTTTTATAGATATTATTCTTTTCTTTGCACGATTGATATGAACTTGATTTATTCATGCAGTGTCAAATTGTGATCAAGTGTTTTCTAAAGCATTCCTGCACTAATAACAGAATCCTGCACTTACTTCAGTTCTACCCAAGGTTTTAAAGATTTAGACAAGACACATCAAGACCAGAGTATACCAAGACCAAGACTTTAAGGGCTGTATTATAATGACATGGTCATTTAGTTAGTTGTCACTGACGCAGAACACGTTTATGGGCATTTTCAAGTTCATTTCCTTATCACAACAGCGTAGAAATGAACTTTCCGCCAGTGCATGACGCAAAGAGGCCGGTCTAATCATTCAGAGGTGTGTTTTGGATAATCCAATCTAAAGTGTTCCTTCCCATCCCTTTAATGCAAAGAGGAACATTATTTAAAGTGAATTATGATCATGACAGTTTAAGACGGGTTTTGCGATGATCAAAGCCTGTGTGTGTGAGCCAAAATGCACGTGATAGTAATGCTGCTTGGTAATAAGGGAGACATCAATCACAGCTGATGCTCGGTTAGTTATGGTAGAAACAACAAATGGGGAAGAATGGGCTGAAAAATCAGCTGAATGGTTTAATGTAGTGCACACGAATGCAACACACAGTATTGAATGAGTTTGAAACTTCAGGAAAAGAGGATGATGTGTGTACAAACTTTCATAAACGATGGCATGCAAGGTTCTTCCCCATCTCATGTGGGTCTCTATCTCAGTCCTTCCCGGGCGGGGATTAACAAGGAGATCTGGTGCGGCTTCCTGCCCGCAGCCGACGTTGGCCACGAAGCAAGCCAACTTTCAGTGGCTTCTACTGGCCCCTGCTGGGTGGCAGTCAGAAAGAACTGCAACCTCAGCCCGGCTGGAAACCCAAGGCGCACAGCTGAGGCAGATGTGTGGACGCATCTCTTGTCTCTCTGGGGAGTTAAAGTCAAAAGTAAAACACTGCACACTCCTTGTTCATTCATTTATTCCCCTAAAAATAAACACATTAATGCCTAATTAGTTCGTGATGAAAATGAAAATATGGATGGAATAAAAATTGTCAGACTGACACACCTCCCACCCCCCGTGTGTCCACATCCTCCCTGTTCATTCATTCATTCCCTTGAAAAAATCCTATTACACCGTGTTCCAAATTATTATGCAAATAGGATTTTAGTGTCATAAACATTCAATTTTTTGTTTTTCAATTAAACTCATGAATGATATTGTGTCTCAGGGCTCTTTGGATCACTGATATCAATCTCAGACACCTGTCATAATTAGTTTGCCAGGTGAGCCCAATTAAAGGAAAACTACTTAAGAAAGATGTTCCACATTATTAAGCATGCCACAGGTTTCAAGCAATATGGGAAAGAAAAAGGATCTCTCTGCTGCTGAAAAGTGTCAAATAGTGCAATGCCTTGGACAAGGTATGAAAACATTAGATATTTCACAAAAACGTAAGCGTGATCATCATACTGTGAAGAAATTTGTGGCTGATTCATATCACAGATGGGTTTGTGCAGATAAAGGCATAATGAGGAAGGTTTCTGACAGACAAATTCATTGGATTAAGACAGCAGCTGCTAAAATGTCATTACAAAGCAGCAAACATGTATTTGAAGCTGCTGGTGCCTCTGGAGTCCCACGAACCTCAATGTGTAGGATCCTCCAGAGGCTTGCAGTTGTGCATAAACCTACTATTCGGCCACCCCTAACCAATGCTCACAAGCAGAAATGGTTGCAGTGGGCCCAGAAATGCATGAAGACTAATTTTCAAAGTCTTGTTTACTGAAGAGTGCCGTGCAAACCTGGATGGTCCAGATGGATGGAGTAGTGGATGGTTGGTGGATGGCCACCATGTCCCAAAAAGGCTGCAACATCAGCAAGGAGGTGGCGGAGTCATGTTTTGGGCCGGAATCATGGGGAGAGAGCTGGTAGGCCCCTTTAGGGTCCTGAAGGTGTGAAAATGACCTCGGCAAAGTATATAGAGTTTCTGACTGACCACTTTCTTCCATGGTACAAAAAGAAGAACCATGCCTTGCGTAGCAAAATTATCTTCATGCATGACAATGTACCATCTCATGCTGCAAAGAATACCACTGTGTCACTGGCTGCTATGGGCATTAAAGGAGAGAAACTCATGGTGTGGCCCCCATCCTCCCCTGACCTCAACCCTATTGAGAACCTTTGGAGCATCCTCAAGCAAAAAATCTATGGGGATGGGAGGCAGTTCACATCAAAACAGCAGCTGTGGGAGGCTATTCTGACATCTTGCAAAGAAATTCAAGCAGAAACTCTTCAAAAGCTCACAAGTTCAGTGGATGCAAGAATTGTGAAGGTTATATCAAACCTTTTTTTTTTTTTTTCTGGTTCCGGTTCTGCCGGACCGGCGGCGCCACACGAGTTGGCTGCCTTTTGCAACTGCCTTTTTCTTATCTTCCTTCTTCTTTCTACACCTTTCAATCTATATACATATCACGGACACACAGATCGCCCCAAGGATCTCCCGAGTCGGCGGACGGAGCCACTGTTTGCAGCGGGGGACGATACAGCAGGGAAGAGCTAGCTAGCTGGCTAGCTAGCTCCAACCGCCACCCGGTGCTAAAGGAGAATCTCGACATGCCGAGGAACTGTGGCAAAAACGACGTGGGTGCCGGGCTGGAGTTTAGGCGGCGTGCAAGAAATATAAGACAGAATAATAAAGAGCGATGGCAAGAACCAAGCAGACCGCCCGTAAATCTACTGGAGGAAAAAGCCCCCCAAGAAGCAGCTAGCCACCAAGGCTGCTTAAAAAAAGCCACCGGCGGAGTGAAGAAGCCTCACCGTTACAGGCCCGGTACCGTGGCTCTGAGAGAGATCCGTCGCTACCAGAAATCCATGGAGCTGCTCATCCGTAGGCTGCCCTTCCAGCGCCTGGTGAGGGAGATCGCTCAGGACTTCAAGACCGACCTGCGCTTCCAGAGCTCCGCCGTCATGGCTCTGCAGGAGGCCAGCAAGGCCTACCTGGTGGGTCTCTTCGTGGACACCAACCTGTGCGCCATCCATGCCAAGAGGGTCACCACCATCATGCCCAAAGACATCCAGCTGGCCCGCCCCACCCGCAGAGGGAGAGAGAGCTTAAACTTTCTGCTGCACATTCACCAACCACAATGCTCCGCACTGTGTCTATATATATATATAGAGTAATATGTACATATGTATACTAGCTGTTCTTGTTTTTTTCTTGCCTTCTGATTGTTGCTCTGAGTGTTGCTATCCCTGTGCTGTTACAATCCTGGAATTTCCCCATTGTGGGACTAATAAAGGCTTATCTTATCTTATCTTAAAGAAGGGGTCCTATGTTAACATGTAATTTGGCCTGTTAAGATGTTTTTGATTGAAATTGTCATGGTCTGCTTTGCTCGTTATCTCCAGCTGCGCACACCTGCTCTCCATTACACCCTGGCCTATTTCTACCACACTGCCCAAGCTTGCAGTGCGGAGCTGTCTCACTGAGCTCCAGAAGAGCTTCATCTGCCATCCTCTATGCTCTACCACAGCCTGTCGTCATCTTTGACCCAAGCCTGCCTTCCCTATCGTCTGGGAATCACTCCCGCTGCTCACGTAAGCCCATTCAATCCACTCACCTTGTCTTCCAGTCCCCTGTGCACAGGCGGAGTTCCGTGGCAGCGGATTCTCCTCTCTCCCCCCGGGCGGTGGATTCCTACCTCTCCTCCATGACACCTCCACTGCCTGGATACTCACCAGCAGGAGCTGCACTTCCTGCAGAAGACACTGTCCTCCTGGCTGTAGCCGTCGAGCTGAACCTGGAGCCCGCACCATCTTCTCCCACAGTAAGCCTCAGTGTAACTGTCTACCTCCAGCATTGGCCCTCTCTAACTCTCCCCCTATGTGTGTTCCTAGGGTTGCCAGGTCGTACGGTGTCCAGCTCTGTTCCCTGCAGTTCCTGCCTACATTTACACACACCAACATCCACATTTACGCTGAATAAACCCAACTGTATCTATTTGGAGTCTGTGTCTTGTCACTGGGTCATAAACCATGTCAGCACATCTCTGCCAGAACGACCCAGCTGACAGCGCTTTGGTGCGTCGGTTAAATCACATGGATATCCGAATAGATCAATTGGCTTACCAGCAACAAACCATTTTAACTCAACTAGCTCATGTCACTGACTGCTTAGACCGGCTAACTAACTCCCAGGCTTTTCCCCAGGCTTTACCGATCCCCAGTAGCTCCTCAGCTCCCACTAGCATGCCTGCTAACCAACTTAGACAGGGAGCCCCTGCTCGGCTAACTCCCATTCCTACCTCCAACCGCTTTAGCGGCAAACTAGGAGACGCTGGGGGCTTTGTCATGCAATGCGAGGTTGTACCTGAGGATTTCACGACGGACCATAGTAAGACATGGTTAACTTGTTGGAGGGGCGAGCGCTAGCTTGGTCCTATGCGGTAATGGCTAGGGCTAACTATGCCAGCTTAACTTACAGCCAGTTCATTGGGGAGTTCAACGAGGTGTTTGACCATTCGGACCGGGATAGTGTGCTTACCTCTTGGTTATTAAATTTGAGACAGGGTACCAAGGCCATGGCAGATTACGCTGTGGATGACCGGGTAGCAGCTACCGAGGTGGGGTGGGAGGATGCTTCCCTCTGTAGCATATTCATCAGAAGCCTCAGCCCTAGCCTTCGGGATGAGCTAGCGCCCTTAGAGAAGCCGACTAGGCTGTATGAGTTAATTTCCTTGGCCATAAGTTTGGACATTAGGCTGAGGGAACGGGCAGCAGAACGCAAGTCATGCGGTTGCTCAGGTGCCCAGTACCGTCGCATCCCTCAAGCCTCCCTATTGGCCATTCCACCTTCTGACCCCTCTGAGACCCCGGAACCTATGGTAGTGGGACAGTCTAGGTTGTCTGTGGCGGAGAAACAGCGCCGCCATGAGTTAGGGTTGTGCCTCTATTGCGGGAGCGAGAAGCATGAGGTAGCATCTTGTCACCTTCGGCCAAACGGGGGAGTCCATGCGTCGCAGTAGGGGGACTCACGGACTCACCTCAGCCTAATCCCCTGTCTAGGCTTCTTCTCCCCATTTGGTTCTTACACAAACATAAAGAAATTCCCACACAGGCTTTAATCAACTCAGGGGCAGAGCAAAATTTTATTTCTAGGGACCTGGCAACCCAGTTGGGGCTTCACTGTTCCCCTCTTAAGTCTCAGCTATGGCTGATTGCACTGTCAAAAGCTCCCATGGCCATTGTGTCCCAGCAAACTGCCCCAGTGTCTGTTATTATCTCAGGAAATCATCGGGAGGAGTTACAGTTCTTCGTCCTGCTGATTTCATCATCCCCAGTCATCCTTGGTTTTCCCCGGTTGCGCCTCCATAATCCCTCTATTGACTGGTGCACAGGTAGTATTAAGTCTTGGAGTTCGTTTTGTCTCAGCGCCTGTCTCCAATCAGCTGCTTGCTCGCTGTCCATGCCCCTGGGGGCTCCCACCGCCCCACCTCCTGATCTATCTAGAGTCCCCCCGGAGTATCATGACCTTGGAGCCGTCTTTAGTAAGACCCAGGCCCTGTCCCTCCCCCCCCCCCCCGACCGTATGATTGTGCCATTAACCTCCGTCCTGGAGCTCTGCTTCCGTCTAGCCGGCTATACAGCCTCTCTCTCCCGGAGCGGACAGCTATGGAAACATATATCAAGGAATCATTGTGTGCTGGCATAATCCGTCCGTCCTCTTCGGTAGTGGGGGCGGGATTCTTTTTTGTTGGCAAGAAGGACGGCTCATTAAGACCATGTACTGATTTCAGGGAACTAAACAACATCACTATTAAAGACAACTACACCCTCCCTTTGCTCAACACAGCGTTTGACTCTCTCCAGGGGGCGTCTTGGTTCACCAACAAGTTGGATCTCCACAATGCCTACCACTTGGTGCGGATCCGCGAAGGAGATGAGTGGAAGACGGGGTTTCGGACTCCCAGCGGTCACTTTGAATATCTGGTGATGCCCTTCAGTTTAACCAGTGCGCCTGCTGTGTTTCAGTGGCTTATTAACAATGTGTTGAGGGACTTCCTGGGTGTATTTGTATTTGTCTACCTGGATGACATATTAATCTTCTCCTGTTCCCTAGAAGAACACCAGGTGCATGTGAGGCGAGTGCTGCAGCGGCTGTTGGAGAATCAACTGTACGTCAAGGCCAAAAAATGCAAATTCCATGCCTCGAAGACGTCCTTTTTGGGGTTAATCATTTCTCATCAGGAGATTCTCCTGGATCCTGGCAAGATTAAGGCGGTGGTGGAGTGGCCGACCCCTTCCTCCAGGAAACAGCTCCAGCAGTTCCTGGGGTTTGCTAATTTCTACCACTGTTTCATCCAGAACTACAGCAGCCTGGCCCTTCCTCTGACGCACCTCACTTCAACCAAGGTACCCTTTCAGTGGACTGAGGAGGCGGCTACGGCCTTTGCGGACCTCAAGAAGCAGTTCTCTGAGTCCCCCATCCTGGTGCAGATGGATCCTGCTCTTCAGTGTCTGGTGGAGGTGGACGCCTCGGATTCTGAAGTAGGTGCCGTCCTGTCCCAGCGCTCCCAAGCAGATGGCAAGGTCCGACCGTGCGCCTTCTTCTCCCAACGGCTGTTTCCGGCAGAACGTCATCAGTGACAGGGAGCTTCTGGCAGTCAAGCTCGTGCTGGAGGAGTGGCGCCATTGGCTGGAGGGGTCCTCTCAGCCATTTGTGGTCTGGACGGACCACAGGAACCTGGAGTACCTCTGGACGGCCAAGCGCCTGAATGCTCGCCAGGCCTGCTGGTCCTTGTTTTTTGGGCGTTTTGACTTTACCATCACGTACCGCCCTCTCCAGGCAATTCGCCACTGATGTCACAGACCCCGAAGTGGATCCTATCCTTCCTTCCTCCTGTGTCATGGGCGCCCTCTCGTGGGGGATCAAGGAGAAGATTCGGAGGGCGCAAGAAACTGAGATGGATCCGGGCGGGGGACCAGTGGGTAAGCTGTTTGTCCCATCGGCCGTCCGGGGTGACGTCATTGACTGGGCCCATTCCTCTAAGTTCGCCTGTCACCCAGGAAGATGACGCACAGAGAAGCTCCTGCAACGGACGTTCTGGTGGCCCTCTCTCCAAAAGGATGTCGAAGAGTACATCCGTGCTTGTCCCCAGTGTGCCATCGGCAAGTCCCCATCGTCTTCTCCAGCTGGGCTGTTCCACTCTCTTCCGGTCCCCGGCAGGCCCTGGTCCCATGTGGCGTTGGATTTCGTCACTGGCCTCCCTCCTTCCAACAACCACACTGTGGTGCTCACTATAGTAGACAGGTTCTCCAAGGCGGCCCATTTTGTCCCCCTTCAAGGGCTGCCTACGGCCAGGGAAACGGCGGACCTGCTGGTTCAGCATGTGGTCAGACTGCATGGGATCCCCCTGGACATAGTCTCCGATCGGGAGCCCCAGTTTTTCTCCCAGGTTTGGAGGTCATTTTGTAATGCCCTTGGGGCCACGGTGAGCCTGTCATCGGGCTACCATCCTCAGTCTAATGGCCAGTGCGAGCGGACCAATCAGGAGTTGGAAGCGGTGCTGCGGTGTGTGGCCTCTAACAATTCAGCGTCCTGGAGCTCGCATCTGCCATGGATCGAGTATGCTCACAACTCCACTGTTTCTTTGGCCATAGGTATGTCTCCTTTCCAGGCTTCACTCAGGTATTTCCCTCCCTTATTTCCTGAAGAAGAGGGTGACATCGCCATGCCATCAGTTCGGGCACACCTGAGACGCTGTCGCCGACTGTGAAGGGCAACCCGGGCTGTGCTGCGCCGCATGGCAAAACGCAATTCCTTGGTGGCCAACCGCCGCAGGACTCCAGCCCCTTCGTACGAGGTGGGTCAGCAGGTTTGGTTGTCTACTAAAAACATCAATCTGAAAGCTGAGCGCAGGAAGATGGCGCAGCATTTTATTGGTCCCTTTCCTATCTCCCGTATTATTAACCCAGTGTCTGTACGGCTGGATCTCCCCCCCTCCCTCCGCATATGTCCCACCTTCCATATCTCCCAAGTGAAACCTGTGTGTTCCAGCCCTCTGTGTCCCCCTCCCAGGTCTCCACCTCCTCCGAGGATGATCAACGACAGCCCGGTGTGGGGAGTGTCTGCCATCCTGGATGTCCAGTGCTGGGGTCGCGGCCTGCAATACCTGGTGGACTGGGAGGGCTACGGTCCAGAGTCCAGATCCTGGGTGCGTCCTGCCTTCGTGTTGGATAAGGACCTCATCAGGGAGTTCCATCGGGTGCACCCAGGTAGGCTGGAATGACCGCCAGAAGGCGTTTGTTAGGGGGGGAGTACTGTCATGGTCTACTCTGCTCATTATCTCCAGCTGCGTGCACACCTGCTCTCCATTACACCCTGGCCTATTTCTACCGTGCTGCCCAAGCCTGCAGTGCGGAGATGTCTCACTGCACTCCAGAAGAGCTTCATCTGCCATCCTCTATGCTCTACCACAGCCTGTCGTCGTCTTTGACCCAAGCCTGCCTTCCCTATCATCTGGGAATCACTCCCGCTGCTCACGTAAGCCCATTCAATCCACTCACCTTGTCTTCCAGTCCCCTGTGCACAGGCGGAGTTCCGTGGCGGCGGATTCTCCTCTCTCCCCCCGGGCGGCGGATTCCTACCTCTCCTCCACGACACCTCCACTCCCTGGACACTCACCAGCAGGAGCTGCACTTCCCACAGAAGACACTGTCCTCCTGGCCGTAGCCGTCGAGCTGAACCTGGAACCCGCACCATCTTCTCCCACAGTAAGCCTCAGTGTAACTGTCTACCTCCAGCATTGGCCCTCTCTAACTCTCCCCCTCTGTGTGTTCCTAGGGTTGACAGGTCGTACGGTGTCCAGCTCTGTTCCCTGCAGTTCCTGCCTACATTTACACACACCAACATCCACATTTATGCTGAATAAACCTAATTGTATCTATTTGAAGTCTGTGTCTTGTCACTGGGTCATAAACCATGTCAGTAATAGCTTTTGATTTCAGTAAATATTACCTCCTAATGCTGCAAATTCAACAAATGACCATTTTCAGTTCTTTACAACCAATAAAATGTTTGGAAATTCTGTTGTGCATAATAATTTGGAACAGTGCATTTTGAGTTTTTTTATTTTTGCAAAAAAAATAGTTATCATTGAGAGGTTTGTTCAATAAAATTTGAATTATGCTCTAACAGTTGATGACTTGAAGATTATACCAACTGTCATTTGCATCAACTATTTAGGAAAATCAGAGGCAAATATAGTTTGCATAATAATTTGGAACGCGGTGTAACGCCTAATCTATAGACTCCAATGGCAAGTCCGTAAATAAAATGAGAGTGTGGATGGAATAAAAAAATAGTGTGTGATCATCATATAATTAAACTGATGGGCGATTATATGATGACTATTACAACCTCTCCATTAAAATAACAGAAAACCCAGCGGATGCCATTTCCTCATGAGTTCCGAAGCTGCGCGATTTCAAAACACACCACTGAAATATCATTAAACAATGCACTTCTGATGACAGACCTTTTTCCTGATCAAAAGTGGATTCTCATGGAATGCACTATAATAGTAATGCGCATTAGATTGTGCGCCACCACACCTCTTTGAAATGAGGCACCTCCTCCCAGCGCATTGCAGACGCATTGTCTACTGGTAATTTGATGGTGTGACACAACACGTAAAAACAGACAATGGACTGACAGAAACTAACAAAAACACTGGTGTATGGCAGAAAGTCTGCTGGACAAGTGCTTGAATGATCGTCCTAATAGGGCCCTAAGAGTTCAAAACCAAGTGATATATACTCAGTGGTCTTCTTCTTGGCACGGTCTCTGCCTGTCTTGGTCTTGATTTGACCTTGACCCGTTGAAGTCTTGGGGTCTTATTTTGACAGTCTAAAATGGGATTTTGTGCCGTGCTTCTTGCTTCGTGCCTGTGCTTTTGATAGTTTCTGTCAGGGCATTGTCTGTTTATGGTTTGCATCACGCCATCTAATTACCAGTATACAATGCATCAGCTTACAATAGGTGCAGCAGTGAGCAATCTCATGTGCATCAGTATTTTGGTGCTTTTTATGACAATGTGCATTTGATCAGGAAAAAGGAGGTCTGTCATCACAGGCGCATTGTTAATGCCCTTTCAGTGGTGTGTTTTGAAATCGCGCAGCTCCTACTGACAGGAACACATGAATTTTCTGTTATTTTAACAGACAGAGTTGTAACAATTATAATCTAAATACCGGTCATTTTAATTATAATATGATGCTGCTGCTCTGGAATTTCCCCATTGTGGAATTAATAAAGGTTTATCTTATCTTATGATGTGCTTAATCATTTTTTAATTCTATCCAAATCTTTATTTTAATCATGGACTTATACTAGGTGGAGTATAGCCTATAGACTAAACATTATTGTATAAATTTTTTAGGGGACTGAATGAATGTACAGGGAGTGTGTGGATGCGGTGCACAGGGGAGGCATTTTGGGATACTGTTAGTCTGAAGATTTTAAACTACGAACCTCTCTTATGTGAGAAAGTATTCTGTCCACATACTAATCTGTCATGTCTGTCATCATGGGCTGCACGGTGGCGCAGTGGTTTAGCACTGTGGCAGCACAGTTTTACCCTTGGCCGGGGGATCGCGGGGATCATGAGATCGTGGGTTCAATTCCAGCCCCCGACCAACAGTGAGCTGTGTGGAGTTTGCATGTTCTCCCCGTGTTGCGTGGGTTTACTCCGGGATTTCTCCGGTTTCCTCCCGCATACCAAAAACATGTAGGTTTAGGGCGCTCGCGCACGCAGCAACCAGCAGCCGGTGGCTTGTCACCAGACTGCAAACCAAGTCCACCTACGGGTACAAATAAGTGACAAAAAAAAAAAAAAAAAAATCATATCATCATATCTCATGTCCGTCCATTTGTGTGTGCGTGTCCTATCCCGGTTAATGAAAAACACACACTCAACCATTGTTTTCTGTTAAATGAGGACAATTAGATACAAACTAACTGAAGACAAAGCAGAGTTTTTCACTGCTCAGCAAAAAAAAAAAAACAATGGTACATAGGTTTACGATTCAGCAGACCATTCTCTTTTTAATTAAACTACCAGACCACAATGGGACTAGTCTGCTCTAAACTGGGAAAAGAGTTGTCACCACTGCCCCTTGGAAGAGAAGGTTAAAAAGGTCCTTAAATGCTCCTTGCCCTTAAACATATTTTCAATTTGTGAATGAGCCCACCTTGTAAGTGCAAAATGGATTTGCCCTCCCATTAGGCAGCTTAGTGGAGCAATGGTTAGCACTGTGGCAGCACGGTAAAAAGGTCACGAGATCGATTCCACCCCTGACCATCATGGGTTTGATCCCACTCCCTGACCATCAGTGACCCTTCTGTGTGGAGTTGCATGTTCTGCCCATGTCTGCGTGGGCTTACCCCGGGTACTCCGGTTTCCTCCCACAGGCCAAAAACATGCAAGTTAGGTTAATTGGAGACTCTAAATTGGCCCTAGGTGTGAATGTGTGTGTGACTGGTGGCAGACCATGGTTGCCTCGTCCATCCAGCTGGATGCACTGTAATTTTGCTCTGGGATTAATAAAGTATACAAATACAAACATTAAATGCTGTCATACTAGTATTAAGCCTTGGCTCTTGCCCCTGTTTATTAAAGGGAATGAAAGGGTTTATTTTGTGTTATGCCCCAAACACACTTCTGAATGATTAGAATTAGGGCAGCCTCTTTGCACTCTGCACCCACCACAAAATTCATTTTTGCACTGCTGTAATTGTCATGGGCCGGGTTGGACCTTTTCCAACCCAGCTCCATGGCACGGTGGCTGCTTAGTCCCTAGTGTGCTTTGGTTCCTTATTTGCTGCCAGGCAGCTCTCGGGGAAGCCTTGAGGTTGCTCGGCTCCCTGATAGCTGACAGCCACACACCCCTTTCCTGCCAGTGCCTGCCAGCTGTTTGTCATCATCATTTGTGTCTGCCTCTCGCTCACACACATGCATTCGCTCTCTCTTGCACTCACTCATTCCTACACACATGCACACACCCACTCACGCACACACATGCATGCATTCAGCACACCTGTGGCAGCTACTCACCTGCCTCCACTCTGTGTCATTAGCTCATTCACTATTTATACTCAGTTTTTTTCACTCATTGTTGCGGTGTTAGTCTGTATCTGGCACGTAGTCAGCATCCTGTGTTCAGGTATTACTCTGTGTTTGGTCTCCTCTCCCTTGGACTTCGTTTGGTGCTAGTTTTCCCCGGAGCCCAGCTTTGCTCCGAAACTCACTATGTAAGTCTTTCTTTTTCAGTTCACATTTCTTGTTCTTCCCCCAGCAGCCAGCAAAACCCTGGGGCGTGACGTGAACTCCCTCCTCTTAGCCAAAAAGAGTTTTCTGAACCCTTTTCACCGGTCGTGTAGTTTATTATTGGATTGCTTATGTTGGACACTTTTTGTACCACTGACTTTGTTTAATTAAACACACACATCACCTGCAAGTGGGCTTGTCTCTTTTCATCCGTGTGCTGCGTAAAAACACACGCATTTGACAGTAATAGTGAAATTGACTTGGAAACACCCAGAAACGCATCCCACACCTTAGACAATTGACTTGGCAACTGTATCTTGTAATGTAGCCCTTGGGCTCTGGTCTTGGTCTGGTCTTGATGTGGTCTTGACTACAACACTACAAAGATCAGAACCATTCAGTGGTGGTCCCTTGAATTTAAATACTTCTCAGAATTTTTGGATTTTGTATTCTAGATGTTGACATCTAAAATCTATGTTAGAATGACACTAATTTATTTCTTTTCTAATTAACCCTTGAATAATACCACTAGTAACAGCTGTATTTAGTTTGATACACCAAATTAGCTGCTGTGAAACAGGTCTATTAGTTACTTACAAAAAAAAAGTTACAAAAGTTAATTTTTTCCACATTTCAGTTTCGGTCCAGGTTGTTTTGTAACATTTCTGCAGAGGTGGTGAGAGTATCTAGAAACTGTATTCAAAAGTAGCGTTAACTTATGATAGCAATTACTCAAATATGAGTTGTCACCAAAAAAGTTACTTGAGTAGGAGTAAGAAAGCATCTGCTAAAGACAGTGGAGTAATGAGGTTTTTCTTGTTTTTCTTTAAATTCTGACTTTTTCTCATCTGCTTCAGTTTTTCACTAACATTTGTGACCTTCCGCATACATTTGTGACTATTTGCTTGTACATTTGGGACTTACTGTAACTTTAATAAATTGGTAAGGTTTTTCTCATTTCAGACATTTTCTAGCAAAATTATGAATTAGTTCTCATCACTTTACATCTTTTTCTTACAAATTTTTTTCTTGTTCCTGTGCAACTCACCTGAATAAAAGAACAATCATTTAAACAGTGATGTAAAGTAAGTGCATAAGAAATAGGTTATTATGGTATTTTTAAAAAGCACATTTCTAACCAGCTTTCAAATCAGTGAAATCAAATGTAATTCAAAAAATAAAACCAAATGTGCTTGGGGAAAATTCAAAAAATGCAAGGTGACGAGTATCCAGCAATTAAACTTGAATATATGTATTTAAGTAACTAGCAGCTACCAACCTCTGTATTTCTGGTAACAGATTAAAAACAGGGCAATTTAAAAAAAAAATCCCTCTATTTATTAATGTAAATAATTTCCAGTTTCAGTTATTATTAAATGATATTATTAAATGATGAGCACCTCCTTTCTCAAAATGCACAGCAAAATATTAATCAAACCACTGACTCATCTCATTAATCTCTCCATTAGGTCTAGTACATTTCCATCTGGCTGGAAAAAAGCTGTTGTCATACCAGTTCATAAATCAGGCAGTAAAGACGATATATGCAATTACCGCCCAATCTCTATCTTACCAGTCCTATCTAAGGTTCTTGAAAAAGTTGTAGCTACACAGCTGATAGACTACTTACAAGACAGTCAACTTCTTCATCCACATCAATTTGGTTTTAGACCAGGATACTCAACAGAAACAGCAAATTGTTGCCTTATTGAAAACGTCAAACAGTCCTTGGACAGGGGTAATGTGGTAGGAGCTGTTTTTCTAGATCTCAAAAAGGCTTTCGATACTGTAAACCACAGTTTGCTTTTATCCAAAATGGTATCTTTTAACTTCTCCCCAAATACATTAGAATGGTTTGCATCTTATCTCCAGAATAGAGAACAGTGTGTAAAAGTTCACCAGGATAAATCCTCATTTTTAAACAACCGCATGGGTATCCCACAAGGGTCCATTCTTGGTCCTTTACTTTTCAGCATTTTTATTAATGACTTGCCGTTACACTGCTCAGCTGCAACATGCCAACTTTATGCAGATGATGCAGTTATTTACACAGCTGCCAAGACTCCAGCACAGGCTGCAGATGTACTGTCTACAAGTATGGTTGATGTCCAAGAGTGGCTCCTCAAGAACCATCTATTGCTGAACCTTCAGAAAACAGTCTCAATGTGCTTTTCAATCAAAAAATGTAACCTGCAACATTTTAAAGTTAATATACATGATCATGACATCAGTTTAGCTACAGAATTCAAATACCTTGGCATTGTACTAGATCCTCAACTCAAATTTAATCTTCATATAAAGAAAATTTCAAAAACAGTAAAAAAAAATCTGAACTGCTTTAAATTAATTAGATATTACATACCTTACGAAGCAGCTGCACTGTATATGCATTCTATGGTTTTTTCTCATATATCATACTGTTTGACAGTCTGGGCTCAAGCAGCCCCTTCCACAATAAGACATATAGGTTCATTATATAATCAAACCCTAAAAATCTTGGACAAAAAGCCCATTAGGTGGCATCACTGTAATGTTTTAAAAAAATACAACCTATTGAGTTTTGAGAGCTTCATTGACCTCTGTCTTCTGAAATTAACGTTCAAATGTTTCCATAAATCAGCACCCGAGCCACTTGCTGGTTTCGTCCAAAGACAGGACAGCAGCAGAGCCACCAGGAGTTCTGTTAACAATAACTGTAAAATATTCCACCGCAGAACCACATTTGGACAAACAGCTTTCTCTATAAAGGGCAGTCACATCTGGAACACAATGCCAAATGAAATTAAAATAATAACGGACTTTAAAACATTCACTAAAAATGTTAAAAACTGGCTGAAAAATAAACAAGAATGTACTCATGTATGAATTATTTGTCTGCAAAGTGAGAGTGAATGAAGGGAAGGAATAAATGTGTTTGTTTATAGTGAGTGACGGAGGGAGGAAGGCCTGAAATAGGCAAATGTGAGTTATGTTATATGTGTTAAATGTGAGTCAGGCTGTTATATTTGTGTATTTATAATATTTATGTTAAAGGTGAGTCAGGCTGTTATATTTGTGTATTTATAATATTTATAATATTTATAATTGTGTATTTATAATTTTTCTGCATTGATGTATGTGGTTATTGTGTATATTTTTATCTTGATTCTTTTTTCTAAAGCCCATCCAGGGACAAGAGTTGCAAATTAGCTAATAGCTATACACTCTATGTGCAACACATCAGATTGATTGTCTTTGATTAATTGTCTATGTTTATTGCACTGTCCCTGTCAAATAAACTAATCTACTACTATTTTAAATGTATTTGCTTCTCACATTTTTATGCCAACATTTATAAGTATTTTCTTTTCAATGCCCTGCTTTGATGTCTGTTTCATGGAACCCACACAATACTGAGTACCAGCTTGTAACTGGACAGTTGGGGCCAAAACTTGAGGTTAGAACCTTCAGCAGAGGTGGGAGTATCTGGTTACATTTACTTCCATGAACTCAAGTAACTTTTCATAAAACTGTACTGCTGTAAGTAGTTTTATTGCATACTTGTTACTTTTACTTGAGTAAATCATTGAAGAAAACCTCTACTTTGACTCAAGCACATTTATCCAGTTTCTTCAAGTAACTTTTATAAATATGAATCAAATTTTTTCCCATCAGTTTTTCCTTCTTATCAGATTTGATTTTTTTCCTGTTCTGGCTCAAGAAATATTTGATTTTCTTTTTAAAATTTATAATATATTAGAGGGCCCATGTGGCAAAGTTAATATTTTACTGTGACTAGCACATCTAATTGTAAACTTGCAAATTTAAGTGAAAGGAGTTGCAAATTTTCCATCAAAAAACAGAAGCGAATATGCAAGAGAAAAGTTAAAAAAAGTTATTAGAAAAAAGTCACAAATTTACAACGGCACATTTAAAAATGCTGCAAATCTGCATGAAACGTTTCACCAATTTAACAAAATAGGAATTTAAGAGAAAAAGTCACAAAATTTTGAGAAAGAACTCAGATTTAAAAGAAAAATTTCACAAATTTAAAGGTACAGTGTGTAAAAAAAAAAGAGTAACCTGAATTCTGAAATTTAATGCAACAACTTTGTTTTTATTGATACTGTATATATTTACTCTCAAGTAAAACTTGCTGCATTTCTGTACCTTAGGATAAGTTTTTTTTTATACACAGGAGGAGGGTCCATCCCCATGTAGGCGGCCATCTTGGACACCATAATGTCTTTCTGAGTTGTTATGTCAAACTTTAACTACACTAATGACTTCTGTGGGCTATCTGGCATGTTTTGGAAGAAGTGGAGGACTCATTAAATGTGAAGTGGTTGCACACTGAAATCTGCTAGATTGCACTGAGTTGCATTGAGTTGCATTGCAACTTCACTTACCGGTGACAGTAAAGTTTTTACTCACTACTCAAGTAACTTTTTCAGCAATAACTCAAGTAACATCTTTGGTGACGACTCTTATACTTGAGTAATTAATATAATTGGGTAAAGCCAGAGGTGGGAAGAGAAGCCAATGATCTCTCAACTATCTTTCAATGAATATAACATTTTTCCATCCCGAAGGTAGAGGTGGATCAGTGGGGGATCAATGACATCGGTGAGCACTCGTTGAGAGATCACTTCCCTTTTAAGATGGATGAGAAAATGCTTTGGAATTAGTCAAAACTTTGAGGACCATGGAGATCACTGAGAGATCTAGGCAATCACTGAGAGATCATTGAAAAATCGTTTGAAGATCTGGCCATTTTGTCATCACTCAGCGATCTCTCAATGATCTCCACCTCTGTGTAAAGTGGGTATAAGGGTAGCTATCAAAAAATTACTTTGAGTAAGAGTAAGAAAATATCGACTTAAAGTTATTTATTTATTTGAATGTTTTTTCTTTGTAAATGTATAATTATTTTCTTGTACATGTGAGACTCAAATCTAATAAATTTCACAATTTTTTCTTGAAAAATTATTACTCCCCACCACATTCTTTTTTACTCCAAAATATGTTTATTTTATAACTGTACTGTTTTTCTGATAAATTGTGCCCCCCCCACATATCTTTGCAACTTCTATTCAAAAATTTGCAAAACCACAGTAGAACAAAAATTTCAGTTCTGATCTCAAAAATAAAGAATATGAATAATATTTTATCTACTGAAATAAAGTAATGAAGTAAAATTTACTAAAATGACTAAAGTTGTTGTAATTTCTGTTGACTACAGTGTAAACGAGCATATTTCGAACCAGTTTTGCAGTGAAATTCAAAGATTCAACAGAGAATTTTCTTCAAAAATGTACACGTCATCATCATCAGTATTTATTTTGACAGGACACAATTAGTCCCGCAGTTGGGGTGGGTCCTCTTACAGTTGAAGATGAGGTTTTACACTGGATGCCCTTCCTGATGCAACCCTGCCTATTTTATCCAGGCTTGGGACCGGCGCAGAGAGTACACTTGACTTGTGTACCCACTGCGGCTGGGTAACCAATATTTTCCTCCTCTGTTCCATTATTGCTGAGCATCAAGCTGGATGGCAGGAAGTTCCACTTTTACATGGTCTTTGGCATGACCTGGCCGGGATTTGAACCCCGGCCTCCCGGTTGTGGGGCGGATGCTCTACCCCTAGGCCACCACTCCGGTTACACAAGTAAGAGTAAAAAGTATCTGGCAGTAAAGTTACTCACACAAGTACAATGAAGGCAGAGCCAAAGATTAAGTGGGGGAAGTTACAGAAGGAAGAAGGTCGCACAGAGTTCAGGAAGGAGTTGTTACAGACACTGGGTGGTAGGGAATAATTACCAGATGACTGGGAAAGTACAGCAAAAGTATTGAGGGAAACGGGTAGAAAGGTATGTGGTGTATTCAGTGGACAGAGGAAGGAAGACGAGGAGACTTGGTGGTGGAATGAGGAAATACAGGAAAGTATCCAAAGGAGGAGGTTAGCAAAGAAAAAGTGGGATAGTCAGGGAGATGAAGAAAGTAGACAGGAGTATTCGGAATCTAGGCGCATGGCAAAGAGAGATTTGGCAAAGGAAAAGGAAAAGGCATATAGTGAGTTGTATGAGAGGCTGGACATTAAGCAAGGAGAAAAGGACTTTTATCAACTGGCTAGACAGAGAGATTTAGCTGGAAAGGATGTACAGCAGGTTAGGCTGATTAAGGACAGAAATGGTAATGTACTAACAAATGACGAGAGTGTGTTGAGAAGGTGGAAGGAGTACTTTGAAGAGCTGATGAATAAAGAAAATGAGAGAAAGAGGATAGATGAAGGGACGATGGTGAACAAGGAAGTCCCAAAGATTAGCAAGGCAGAAGTGAGGGCAGCTTTGAAGAGGATGAAAAATGGAAAGGCGGTTGGTCTAGATGACATACCTGTGGAGGTATGGAGACATTTAGGAGAGATGGCAGGAGACTTTTTAACCAGATTGTTTAACACAACCTTGGAGAGTGAGAGGACGCCCGAGGAATGGAGAAGTGTTTTGGTACCAGTTTTCAAGAATAAGGGTGATGCTCAGAGCTGTAGTAACTACAGAGGCATAAAGTTGATCAACCAGACTATGAAGATATGGGAAAGAGTTGTTGAAGCCAGGTTAAGAGAAGAGGTGACAATCAGTGAGCAGCAGTACGGTTTCATGCCAAGAAAGAGTACTACAGATGCAATGTTTGCTCTAAGAGTGCTGATGGAGAAGTACAGAAAAGGTCAGAAGGAGTTGCACTGTGTCTTTGTAGATCTAGAGAAAGCATATGATAGGGCACCAAGAGAGGAAGTGTGGTACTGTATGATAAAGTCAGGAGTGGCAGAGAAGTACGTGAGGGTGGTGCATGATGTGTATGAGGACAGCGAGACAGTATTGAGGTGCACTGTAGGAGTGACGGGTGGGTTCAAGGTGGGGGTGGGATTACATCAGGGATTGGCTCTGAGCCCTTTCTTGTTTGCCATAGTGATGGACAGGCTGACAGATGAGGTCAGGCAGGAGTCTCTGTAGACCAAGATGTTTGCAGACGACATTGTGATTTGTAGTGATTTGTAGTGAGAGTAGGGAGCGGGTAGAAAAGGGAAGAGAACCTGGAGAGGTGGAGGTATGCTCTGGAGAGAAGAGGAATAAAAGTCAGTAGAAGCAAGACAGAATACATGAATGTGAATGAGAGGGAGGCAGGTGCAACGGTGAAGATGGAAAGAGTAGAGGTAGTAAAGTAGATGAGTTTAAATATGTGGGGTCAACCATCCAAAGCAATGGAAAATGCACAAGAGAGGTGAAGAAGAGAGTGCAGCCAGGGTGGAGTGGGTGGAGACGACTGTCAGGGGTGATTTGTGACAGAAGGATAGCAGAAATAGTGAAAGGAAAGATTTACAAGACGGTAGTGAGACCTGCTATGATGTATGGTTTGGAGACGGTGGTGCTGACAAAAAGACAGGAGGTGGAGCTGGAGAAGGCAGAGTTGAAGATGTTAAGATTTTCATTGGGAGTGACTAGGAGGAACTGGATTAGAAATAAGTATATCAGAGAGACAGCTCAGGTTGAGCAGTTTGGTGACAAAGTAAGAGAGGAAAGGCTGAGATGGTTTGGACATGTGCAGAGGAGGGACAGTGGATATACTGGACAAAGGATGTTGAAGGTGGAGCTGCCAGGGACAAGGAAAAGAGGAAGACCACAGAGAAGATTCATGGATGTAGTGAAGGAGGACATGGAGCGGGTTGGTGTTACAGAGGAAGATGCAAGGAAGGAAGATGATGGCAGATGATCCGCTGTGGTGACCCCTAAAGGGAGCAGCCGAAAGAAGAAGAAGAAGAAGAATATCTACTAGTAAGAGTATCTACTTGTAAAGCGTCTTTGAGTGTCTATGATAAAGCGCGATATAAATCTGATGCATTATTATTATTATTATTATTATTATTAAGAAGAAAAAGAAGAAGAAAAAGAAGATGGTGATGACAAGTACAATTCTGTTAAAACGTTACTTGAGTAAATGTAACTACCAATACCCTGTTTACACAGGGGAGGAGATCACTGAGAGATGGCTGACTGATGACAGAATGGCCAGATCTCCAAATGATCTTTCAACAATCTCTCAACGAGTGCCCAACAATCTCATCGATCTCCCATTGAACTCTATTGGTCTTTCATCAAGCGCTCTGTGACTCCTCACTGATCTATCAGCCATCTCTACCTTCGGAGTAGAAACCTCTCAAATACATATATACCTCTTTAGTTGCAAAACAGACTCCCAATGATTACTTGGTGATCTCTCTGTGATCTGTCAAGGATCTTTCAAAGATCTCTATAGATTGGCATGAAAGTCGTACCAAACATTTCCCAAACATTTACATAGAAACTGCTTTTTGGGGGCTTTAGGAGATCGCTGAGAGTTCAGGTCAATTTTTGATCTCTCAAAGGTCACCCAGTGATCTCCGTCTGTGTAAAGGGGCCCTCTAGGTAAAAGTTACTTTTACTTGAGTACAACTTCTAACTACTCCACCCACCTCTGACTATCAATGGGCCTCTGAGCACAGAAGAACAGAAAAGTGCAAGAAAAAACAGACAACAAACACTGTGACTTTAAGGTCCAAAACAGCCATTTAGAAGTAACTAAAATCTTTGAGCTCAAACAACCCTAAACAGACTGCTTCTTGCCTCTTCATGGAAATATTTATGGAACAATAAAAGTGTTTGGACAACGGAAGGGCGGCCAAGAACACAAACAGGAGCCACGGCAGCTTACCTTGACATCAGCCTTCTTGTTGAGGAGACTCTTGGCTGCTGTGGAGAAGCAGAACGACACACCCTCAGAGGGAAGAGTGCACATCGTACACTTTCAGACACACGGCCTCACGGGTGCACGGGCGTTTGCTCATGCATGCATGCTTAAGAAACAACAAAAAAACAAGGAAAAATCCAACTGCTTATGACAAGATCTCACAAATACACGTGCAGACAAACGCTTGTCGTCCCCTTCATCAGCCTTAAGGGCAGAATTCATCCCTCCCTTTGAAAGGAAAAAAAAAACACCTTCCCTCTTCTTCTTCCTGTCAAAAGCATTAAAAACCGAACACAGGAGGACTTGATGGGAACCTCCTAACCCTGATCCAGTGGCCAGAGAGGCGGAGGAGAAGGGGTTGAGGGGGAGTCGATCTAATTCTTTGTATAATCCCCAAAACGCTCACACACACACACACACACACACACACACTGGCATGCACAGAGCAGGGGGGATTAGGAGTGGAAGCATCGGGCATGTGGAATGGAGATGTGGGCATGCAATAGTGGGCCGGTTCATCTCAAGAGGGGTCGGATTATTTCACAGAGTTCACTGATGGGCCGGATTTAGTGAGGTTAGAGGGGTCTGCAACCTGTAGCTCTTTCACTCATAACCAGTGGGTTCCTGAATCTTCACAAAGAAAAAAGCTTCAAACATTAGGTGGACAAAAGCTGATAGACAAAGTTTGAACAGAAAAACAAGAGGAAAAAAGTCTACATAAAAATCAAATTTAGATAAATAAAACTGCAAATTTATGAGTAAAAAAGTTGCAATTTTATTGGAAAAAAGTCACAAATTCACATGAAAAAGTAGCAATCTTACAGCAAAACACAAATTTGACAATAGAAAAAGAAAAAAGCTGCAAATTTATGGGAAAAAGTTGCAATTTTCTAGAAAAGAGTTGCAAATTCCTGACAAAAAGTTGCAGTTGACTAGAAAAAATGTACCAAATTTATAAAAGTAGCAAATATGAGAAAGAATAAATTGATGAGGAAAACAAATGACTGGCAAAACAAACGTTGACAAAAGTTGCAAATTTATGAAAATAAGATCACATAGTTATGAGAATGCTGCTATAAATTTAAACAGAACATTCACAAATTCAATAAAAAATTGTAATTAAACCATCACAAATTTATAAGAAAGTCACAAATTTATGAGAAAAAAAACTTGCAGTTTTACTAGGAAAAAAAAGCCAAAATTTACATGAAAAAATAACAAATTTATGAGAAAAAGTAAGAAACTGATGAGGAGAAAAAAAAATTTCAGAGACTGCAAATTTACAAGAGAGAAAAAAGGAAACAAATTTGGAAAAAAAACCCTCAAAATTTATAGGGGAAAGTTGTCATTTTTCAAAAAAAATTCCAAATTTATGTGAGAAAAAAAACTAAATATATTAGGGAAGAAAAACACAAAATGAGGAGGGAAAAAAAAACCTCATGAATTCAAGAGATTTTGCAAAATTGAGAGAAAAAAAAAGCTACAAGCTTGGGGAAAAAATGTGAAAAGCTGCAAATTTATAGAGAAAAAAGATGTAATTTAAAAGAACAAAACTGCAAATTTGTGAGGAAAAAAAGCCCAACAAATTTACAAGGCAAAAACTACACATCTCTGAAAATAAACGAACAAAAAAGTTGCTAACTTTATGAGAATAAGGATAGACATTTGTTAAAAGGATGATGCAAATTCAATAAGAGCATTTGCAAATTCAAGCAAGAAAGTAAGAAAAAACCCTGCAAATTTACACGATTAAAGAAAAAAATTTGAGAAATTTCCAAATTTAAGAGACAAAAGTTACACAAATTTGAAAAAAGAATATGAAAAAGCTGCAAACTGATGTGAGTAAAGTTATAATTTATGAGTTATTTAGAAGAATAATGTCCCAAAAAGAAAAAGTTGCAATTTAGGAAGAAAAGTTAACAAACTTGAAAAGTTGGAAATTTATGGAGGAAAATACTTTCCTATTAGAAATGTTAACAGGGCAGTTTATACAGTAGCTATAAATCACCTGCTTTAGGTTATATTCTGTGGCTCAAAACGGACTTCTGGCCAAAAACTGTAAAAAAAAAAATAAAATAAAATAAAATATTATATATATATATATATATATATATATATATATATATATATACGTATATATACATACATACAGTGGGGCAAAAAAGTATTTAGTCAGCCACCAATTGTGCAAGTTCTCCCACTTAAAAGATGAGAGAGGTCTCCAATTTTCATCATAGGTATACCTCAACTATGAGAGACAAAATGAGAAAAAAAAATCCAGAAAATCACATTGAAGGATTTTTAATGAATTAATTGGTAAATTCCTCAGTAAAATAAGTATTTGGTCACCTACAAACAAGCAAGATTTCTGGATCTCACAGACATGTAACTTCTTCTTTAAGAGGCTCCTCTGTCCTCCACTCATTACCTGTATTAATGGCACCTGTTTGAACTTGTTATCAGTATAAAAGACACCTGTCCACAACCTCAAACAGTCAGACTCCAAACTCCACTATGGCCAAGACCAAAGAGCTGTCAAAGGACACCAGAAACAAAATTGTAGACCTGCACCAGGCTGGGAAGACTGAATCTGCAATAGGTAAGCAGCTTGGTGTGAAGAAATCAACTGTGGGAGCAATTATTAGAAAATGGAAGACATACAAGACCACTGATAATCTCCCTCGATCTGGAGCTCCATGCAAGATCTCACCCTGTAGAGTCAAAATGATCACGAGAACGCTGAGCAAAAATCCCAGAACCACACGGGGGGACCTAGTGAATGACCTGCAGAGAGCTGGGACCAAAGTAACAAAGGCTACCATCAGTAACACACTACGCCGCCAGGGACTCAAATCCTGCAGTGCCAGACGTGTCCCCCTACTTAAGCCAGTACACGTCCAGGCCCGTCTGAAGTTTGCTAGAGAGCATTTGGATGATCCAGAAGAGGATTGGGAGAATGTCATATGGTCAGATGAAACCAAAATAGAACTTTTTGGTAAAAACTCAACTTGTCGTGTTTGGAGGAGAAAGAACACCATACCTACTGTGAAGCATGGGGGTGGAAACATCATGCTTTGGGGCTGTTTTTCTGCAAAGGGACCAGGACGACTGATCTGTGTAAAGGAAAGAATGAATGGGGCCATATATCGTGAGATTTTGAGTGAAAACTTCCTTCCATCAGCAAGGGCATTGAAGATGAAACGTGGCTAGGTCTTTCAGCATGACAATGATCCCAAACACACCGCCCGGGCAATGAAGGAGTGGCTTCGTAAGAAGCATTTCAAGGTCCTGGAGTGGCCTAGCCAGTCTCCAGATCTCAACCCCATAGAAAATCTTTGGAGGGAGTTGAAAGTCCGTGTTGCCCAGCGACAGCCCCAAAACATCACTGCTCTAGAGGAGATCTGCATGGAGGAATGGGCCAAAATACCAGCAACAGTGTGTGAAAACCTTGTGAAGGCTTACAGAAAACGTTTGACCTCTGTCATTGCCAACAAAGGGTATATAACAAAGTATTGAGATGAACTTTTGTTATTGACCAAATACTTATTTTACCGAGGAATTTACCAATTAATTCATTAAAAATCCTTCACTGTGATTTTCTGGATTTTTTTTTCTCATTTTGTCTCTCATAGTTGAGGTATACCTATGATGAAAATTGGAGACCTCTCTCATCTTTTAAGTGGGAGAACTTGCACAATTGGTGGCTGACTAAATACTTTTTTGCCCCACTATATATATATATTTTTTTCCCCCCGACTGTAAAAACACAATAAGGACAAAAATAAACACAAAAAAATGTGGTTTTTTTCTGTTTAGATGCTGTTGGTGGTGATAAAAAGGGAAAGAAAAAGCTCAAAAAGCAACATTTCTGCTGACATAAAGCCTCCATCATGAGCTCTGAGTGGGCGTCCGATCCCCCAACTTGAAAGCAACACAGTCCCACTGTTATTTTTCTTTCGCCACCTGACATCTAAGTCAACGTGCACGCACGCACGTGCACGCACGCGCGCGCACACACACACACACACACACACACACACTGAGTTGCACGCAATTTATCTCCTAATTCTGTCACAAGTCTAAACCCAAGACAGGCGGCCATATGAATAGCAATGCTCGCCCCTCCCAGAGGGGAGGTGAGGGTACTTACCTTGGCAAACGTTTGAGAAGCATTAAAAGTGGAGAGAGAGAGAGAAAGATTTAGGAGGAGAGATTAAAATGAGCTGACGGATAGAGCTTACAGATAGAGCTGAGGGTGAGCGTGTGATGTTGTGACTCTGGGAGATTTCCGTTTAATCATGGCTGCTGCTGTTGCTGGTTTAGGGACAGAAGAGGATGTGAAGTTTTTCAGGCGACGGTGCCTGAGAAGGGTTTACCTTGTTCCACGATGCCGGCGGTGGTTCCTGCTACGGCGCTAACAGAAGCAGGGGCTGTAGTCTGTCGGCCCACTGAAACACACAGAGAAAATAAGAATAACCAACGGGAGAACTAGTGAAATGTTTAGAGTGATTTCTAATTCATTTATTTCTTCAGTGTGATGAAAGACGGAAAACTTCAAAACCAGAGTATCAGTGACAAAGTGGCTCATGTCAGCTTGACGAACTTACAAGTTACAATTGCATAACTTACATATAACTTATGGCCCGCATTTTGTGCATGCACCAAATTTTTAGACAACCTCGCCATACTATGATGTATACCAGCGTGCTTCAGCGTGCTCTTAACTTATGCAAAACTTAACCTTAACTTATTAGACATACGCAAGTATATTTGACAATTTTTTTAAATGTCAGCATATGTTGCTTAAATTGTCAAGGTGTGACAGGGGCTTTAATAGTAGGGTTGTAGTCAAGACCAGTTCAAGAACAGACCGAGACTAGAATGCAGAAAGACCAAGACTTTAAGAGGTCGAGACCAAATCAACATCAACACCACTGTGTATGTAGGTTTTGCTCTTGACCCCTTATAGTATTGGTCTTGGCTTAGTCTTGAGAGACTCTGGTCTTGGTGTGGTCTTGATGAGGTCTTGACTACAACACTACATAATACTAAGCTACTCAGGAACCAGAGACATAGTCAGAAGACTCTTAACTGGACTAAAGAGGAAAAGAACTGGACTGTTGCCCAGTGGACCAAAGTCCTCTGTTTAGATCAAAATAAATTCTGTATTCCATTTGGAAATCAGTGTCCTGGATTGTGGAGGATGAATGGTGACGGACATAATCCAAGATGCTTAAAGGCCAGTGTAAAGTACCTACATTCTGTGATGGTTTGGGTTTGGGGTGCCATGTCATCTGCTGTTGTTGGTCCACTGTGTTTTATCAAGTCCAAAGTCAACACTGCTGTCTAACAGGAAAATTTAGAGCACTTCATACTTCCATCTACTGAAAGCTTTATGTGGATGCTGATTTTCTTTTCCAGCAGGACTTAGGACCAGCCCACAGCACCAAAACTACTATGAAATGGTTTGCTGACCATAGCATGCCTGGGCTTGGCTGCCCAGCCAACTGGCCTGACCTGAACTGCACAGATTCTCTATGAATCTATAGTCAAGAGAAAGATGAGAAACACCCAACCCAACAATACTAATGAGCTGAAAGCTGCTAACAAAACAGCTTGGCTTCAGTAAGACCTCAGCAGGGACACCAGCTGATTACCTCCCTGCCACACAGCATTGATGCAATAATTCACAGTAAAGGAGCCCCAACCAAGTATTGAGTGTATAAATAAACACACTTCTCAGATGTCGGACATTTCTGTATCCTTGTTTTGGAGTGACATTAGGGAATATTCTAATTTGAGAAACTAGATTTCTGATTTTAATAAGCTCTAAATCACAATCATCAAAATTAAAACAGAAAAAAATGGCTTGAAATATTTCCTTTCATGTGTAAGGAATATAAAACAAATGAAGTTTACTTCTGGAAATAATTTATGATAAATAAATGACATTTTTCAATTTGTACCTACATACAACTGAACTTCTTTTGCTGCCAAAAATGTCACCATCTGCTGGCCGTTAGACAGAATGCAGATTTAAGGACCACACTACCTTCTCTTCTCATGACCTCCTGATGGTGGATAACATGGCTGAAAATGCAATTTATTTTGAAGATTATTTAACTTTATAGTTTCAGTGTCCTCACTGTTACTCAACATATTACAATACATGAATAGTGTCATTGTTAGACAGGTAAATTATGCATGTTTGGGAGAATTTTCTCTAACAGATGAATCTACATTGTTTGCTCTAGTGGTGCTCACCGGACTGAAAGAAAGTGTCACCCGCAGTAACAGCATGGCTCACTGATGTGCTCTCATTAGGTTTTGGACAACAATGGAGCTTAGAGAACAAAAACACGCTAAAAGATAAAAGGCTTCTACTGCCATGCAAAGCTCTTCACAAAACACTGACATTATACACTAAAATACACTCTCTTGAGCAACATATTGTACAAGAAAATGTGGTATGCTTTTTTTTATAGATATTAGAATGAGCACAGCAGTTAAAGCTTGCTTTGCCTCTGAAAATGTGCAGCAGAACTTTTTTGTGGCTATATTATCCCCAAGAGATTAAAAAAAAATTAACCAAATACAGGAAAGATGACACTAAAGCAGGATAAGACAGAAAGAAGTCCATAATCCCAAACATTTCATGGCCCTCAAAGGACTATTGTGCATTTAAGCCTACATATTGAAGCTACAACAATTTTTCAACTTGTTTTACAAATGGATATTGAATAAATCAGCTTTCAGATACAACAGTCATAACATCTGATTTAATTTCCTGATTTTCTCAATTAGAGGTCCCATCCAAATGGGCATCTTGAGATACACAGTGATTTTTCACAAGGAAAGAAAGCATGCACTACTCCATCCATCTTATCCATCAAAGGACGACAAGAAAATAGTATTCATTCCCTAAAACACTGATTCAACACTGATTGATCGTTAATAAAATTTATGAAAGTTTGCACAGCATCATCCTCTTTTCCTGAAGTTTCAAACCCATTCATGTCTGTGTGTTGCATCCGTGCGCACTACATTAAACCATTCAGCTGATTTTTTCAGCTCAGCATTCTTCCCCATTTGCTCTCTCTAAAACAACTAACTGGCCATAAACTAGGATTGATGTCTTCCTTATTACCAAGCAGCGTTACAATCATGTGCATTTTGGCTCACACGCACGGGCTTTGGTCAGCACAAAACCTATCTTAAGCCATCATGATCAGAGTTCACTTTAAATAATGCGCCTCTTTGCATTAAAGGGATGGGCAGGAGTGCTTTGGATTATCCAAAACACACCTGTGAATAATTAGACCGGCCTTTTTGCACAGTGTGGCCGACGAAAAATTTGTTTTTGTGCTGTTGTGATAAGGAAATGAGCTTGGAAAGGCCCATAAATGCATTCTGTATCAGTGACAACAGACTGACCAACTGCGTCCTTGTAATATGGTCCCATATGTGTAACTTGTAGCAAAATCCAATCGGAATCAAAAGATAATTCCTCTCTTGCCATTCACTCCAATGTAGATTTTTTCCAAAGTAAGGTCCCATATGTGGAAGTAGAGGGGCACAACTGAGGCTCTCTATTCACCACTATCCTTGTAAATAATTTCAATAATTAACTTAGTTAAATCCACCAGGTGGTGATCTTTTTTGTGCACGATTTTTAAAAACTCTAACTCAGTCTTACATAAAGCAAACAAGCCACATTTGATGAGCTTTGAATGAAGATGTAAAAACCGAGCAAAAATCCCTGCAGTACTTCCTGCTGACTGTAATGCTGCCACCCATCAACTAGCTGTGTGTGGTGCGGATGTGTGTGTGTGTGTTTCATTATGCATCCGTGTGCTAGACAGAGCTTGTGTGCGGAAGAAATGGCAGAAGACAGATGGTCCGTCATCCCCCCTCTATCCCCTTCCTCGTCGTTTCAAAGAACAGCACTCACCGGAGAAATTCCTGGAGACGAGCATGGTGGTCAGAATGGCACCCTGAGGAGGAAAACCCGACAGATCACACTTTAATATGAGTTTAACATGTTGGTCTCATGTCTGATTAAGCTTTAAACGTTGTGCTAACACACTTGATGATATAAAATGCCCCCCCCCCCGAACATTTACAGTGATCATTTACAGTACAATTAATCAGCGGCTGTTAACAAGGCAAATGTTAAGTCTACAAATAAATTAGACATCACCAAGCTATGGGATTACATCAGCTGCAGCTCCAATGAGGACTGGGACTACTTCACCTGCAGGCATTCTATTTTTCACATTTATGTAGTTGTGCAACAAATGGATCATTGGGCCTACACAGCTGTTATGTTTTAGGATGAAGTGTGAACAGAATCCAGCTGTGGACAGGGTTTCAAAGATGCTACAGAAGCACAGCCAGGCACAAAAGTTTATAGGTGTGCAGATGACTGTTTTCTGACTTTCGGTTTTGTCTGAATGAAATTCTTGTTCTATTTTGAGGGTTCACCATTACCTTGCAAGGTTACTACTGCAACCCATTGTAATAAAGCCTGTAAATTACAGTGTAAGTACAGCAATTAAATGGGGGGGAAATGAAGAGAAAAACAAGAGGAAAACAGGAAAATCATGGTTAAAAAAATGGTAAAAATGAGCCTAAAGTGGGACAAAATAAGGGGAAAATATGGAAAAAAATAGTATTGGAAAAATCAGGGTACTGTGTTAAACATAGTACTGCAAAATACAGGGAACATACAGGGTAAAGTCAGGTAAGAAAAAAAACAGGATTAAAACAAGCTAAGTACTGGAAAAAGCAAACTAAAACCATGCAAATAAAGGGCAAAACTGAGGGGGAAAAGCAGAAATAAGACAAAAAATGTTGCGATCAGGTGAGCGTGCTCCCCCTCCCGTTCTGTGGGAGGTTCTCCATCAGATTCCCGGCTCCGCAGGTCATCAGTGCACCTGCGTAAGTGGACGCACCTGCTGCCTCTTCTCTGCCAGCGCTTAAAAGGACCTGTTCATGAACACTCCGGCGCTGGCTCGTTGGGTATAGCTGCCTTAAACGGGAAAACAGAATTGAACGCATTTTGGGAACCCAGGCTAACACTCCTTTTCCTCCTCTCTCCTCAGGTTGCTGCCATCTCCGCAGTGCATCTCCGGGATTGCAGTGCGCTCACCTGCTCCATCATCATCTCCACTCCAGACTCCCTTCTCCACCCAGTCAGGCTCTCCTCCTAGCTCCGCTCCTCTCCCACTTCCCGCCAGCTCTGCCCTGCTGGTTCCTCCGTCTCCGCTGGGTTCCCTTGCCGGGCTCTCTGCTCACCTACTGTAAGATTTACCCTTGTTTATCCACTGCTCCTAGCCTCCCTCCTCGTTCCTAACCTGTTCTCGTGTCCCTCTCTTCACAGGCTGTGTGTTCCTCTGGCGAGTGTCGCTTTTTCTTATAGCTGAGTGTTGTTTTCAATAAAGTTGTGTTAAACGTTGCCCCTCTGTGTCATGTACATTCTCTGGTGTTAACAACCTGCACGTGAACTTTGCCCTCTCGCAATCATGACAGAACTTCCATTCCCTCACCGGCCCTGTACATGGGGGAGGTGGGGAAATGCAAGGGGGTTTTGCTCCATGTTTGGCTTTATTTGGGGCAGGTGGATGGGGAGTACCCGGACAACACTTCCAAAATCCACTTTTTGACCCTCCTGCTGTGAGACCGGGCCCTCATCTGGGCTCAGTCTGTCCTCAACAGCGCCGAGGGCCCTAATTACACCTTCGACCGATTCGTGAGCAAGTTTTCCCAGGATTTTCACCGTTCGGAGAGTGAGGGGAACATTATGAGCCACCTTATGTCTCTCCGTCAGGGGAGTCAGTCTGCTGCCGACTTCTCTGTGGAGTTCCGGGTCGCCGCGGCAGACTCTGGGTGGAATGACGTTGCCTTACGCAGCGCCTTCCTCCAGGGTCTGAACACCAACCTCCGTGACGACCTGGCAGTTCATGCGATTTCCTCCTCTCTGGATGGGCTCATCGATCAGGCCGTCAGTTTGGACAACCGGTACCACAAGCATGCGAAGGAGCGGAAGACTTCCTCTGGCCCGCCCGCTGCGTGCACGCCTCCCCCGGCTACTGGCGCAGGCGAACCTGACTCTTCCTCCGAAGCTATGGTGTTTGGCCGAGCCCGTTTGACTCCGGAGGAGCACCAGTGACAGAGGAAAGCCGGTCCGTGTATGTACTGTGGCTCATTAGAGCATAAACTGTTTAATTGCCATCTCAAGCCAAAAAGACACAGCTCGTCAGTAGCCATGGGGGTCTGACAGGCAGGAATTCTATTAATCCCCCGGTAACTTTTCCATTCCGGCTCTCATCCAGTTACCGGAGGTCGAGAGGAAGGTGTCCGCACTAATTGATTAAGGGGCGTATCAGAATTTCATTTCCTTGCGGCTTGTGCGGGAGGTAGGCATCCCCATAACTAAATTGCTGGTTTCATTAAACGTTGCGGCATTATCTGGCTGTAGTTTGTCTTCCATCACCGAACGCACGGTGCTGATCTCCGTCCTTCTTTCCGAGAACCTCCGGGAGACTTTGTCGTTCTTTAGTTTCCCTAGCTCATCTTTCCCGGTGGTCCTCGGGTACCCTTGGCTCCAGAAGCACAACCCTATTATCAATTGGGCACAAGATTCAATCTCTTCCTGGAGCCCGTTTTGCTTAGCATCCTGCCTCTACTCAGCTGCGTGTTCGCCGTCCCTTCCCATCTCCTCCCTCCCAGTGGAACCGCCAGACCTCAGCCTTGTACCCAAGGTCTACCATGATCTTGGAGAGGTCTTTAGCAAGTCAAGAGCACTGTCTTTGCCACCTCATTGCTCTTACAACTGTGCGATTGACCTCCTCCCGGGTACACGGCTGCCTTCCAGCTGGCTCTACAGCCTTTCTGGACTGGAAAGGGAGGCGATGGAAAGCTACATCAAGGACTCCCTGAACACCGATCTCATTCAGCCCTCTTCGGCTCCTCTTGGGGCGGGGCTCTTCTTTGTCGGGAAGAAGGACGGATCTTTGCGCCCTTGCATTGATTACTGCGAGCTAAACGCTATTACACTTAAGGATAAATACCCTCTGCCTCTGATCAATTCCGCGTTTGAGCTCCTTCAGTGCACACGGGTGTTTACCAAACTAGACTTACGCAATGCGTAGCATCTGGTCTGCATACGCGAGGGGGACAAATGGAAGACGGCTTTCAAAACACATCTGGGGCACATCGAGTATCTTGTGATGCCGTTTGGGCTCACTAATGCCCCTGCCATCTTCCAGCGCATGATTAACGACATCCTCCGCAATATGGTCAGCAAATTCGTTTCTGTCTACCTCGATGACATTTTGATTTTTTCCTGCACGCCAGAGGACCACGCAGTACACGTCTGGGCCGTGTAACAACGGCTCTTTAAGAACCAGCTCTTTGTGAAGGCTGAGAAGTGTGAGTTTTCCACCCACTCCACTTCCTTCCTGGGGTTTATTGTTAATGAAGGGGAACTGAGGGCAGACCCGGCCAAGGTGAAGGCTGTGCTCGATTGGCCTACCCCGCAGTCCCGCAAAAACCTTCAACGGTTTTTGGGCTTTGCAAATTTTTATAGCAGGTTCATCAGGAACTACAGTGGGGTTGCACAGCCTCTCACCCAGCTGATCTCGGTCAAGGTGCCTTTTTCCTGGTCTGAGACAGCGGAGCGGGCTTTCTCCAAATTGAAATCCCGGTTTTCCAACAGACCCATCTTGGCCCAGGTTGACCCTCAGCTCCAGTTCATAGTAGAATTGGACGCTTCTGATTTGGGAGTGGGCACTGTCCTCTCGTAGCGCTCAGCAACCAATCAGAAGCTCCACACAGGCACATATTTCTGTTGGCGGCTCACACCAGCCGAAAGGAATTACAATGTAGGGGACTGAGAGCTTTTGGCTATTAAATTGGCTCTTGAGGAGTGGAGGCACTGGCTGGGGGGGGGGGGGGGGCATCCCATCATAGTATGGACCGACCATAAAAATTTGAGTATCTAAGGTTGGCCCGCAGATTAAATGCCAGGCAGGCCCGCTGGGCCTTATTTTTTCTTAGATTCAATCTCACCATCACCTACTGGCCTGGCTCTTGTAACATCAAGCCGGACGCTCTCTCCTGCCAGTTTGCTCCTGACCAATCAGCATCCTCTTCTCTCCCCGAACCCATAGTGCTCTCCTCCTGCATTCTTGCTGCTCTGTCCTGGGAGATTGAGCAGAGGGTCCGGCAGGCCCAGTCTACTAAGCCCAAACCCGATGATCGCCTGTTTGTCCCGGCTGGCCTCTGCAGTGACATCATCTGGTGGGGGCACACCAGCCACTTTGCCTGCCACCCGGGAGTTTCTCGGACTAGCAACCTGGTTCAGCAAGCGTTCTGGTGGCTCACGCTGCGGACTTACATCCGGGACTACGTCAAGGCCTGTCAAGTGTGCATCAGGAACAAATCTGACTCTTCACCTCCTGCCGGCCTCCTGCATCCCCTGCCGGTTCCCAGTGGCCCTTGGTCGTACATTGTGCTGGACTATGTCACAGGTCTTCCCCCCTTACAGAGCAATACAATCATCCTCATCATCATTGACTGCTTGTCTAAGGCCATCCATTTGGTGCCCCTTCCCAAGTTACCCTCCACCTCCGAGACCGCCAACCTGCTCACCACCCATGTTATCTGCCTTCACGGCATTCCTTTGGACATTGTGTCTGACCGGGGTCCATAATTCACCTCCCAAGTTTGGAAGTCCTTCTGCGACTCTCTGGGCACCACAGTCAGCCTCACCTCCGGATACCATCCACAGAGTAACGGGCAAGCTGAGCATGCAAACCAATCCCTGGAGGCCGCCCTCAGATGCGTGGCATCCTGCAACCCATCCACCTGGAGCACTCATCTGACCTGGGTGGCGTATGCTCTCAACTCTGCCGTCTCCTCATCCACCGGGTTGACGCCCTTTGAAGCATCCATGGGATATATGCCCCCCTGCTACCTATGGCGGAGAGGGAAGTGGCTGTGCCATCTGTGGAGGCCCACGCTTGCCGCTGCCACTGCCTTTGGAGGGCCACCTGGGCTGCCCTTCTTCGCTTAGCAGAGTGGAATCACCAGTACGCGGACTGCAGGCGGGTCCCAGCGCCCAAATATGCAGTCGGTCCGAGCGTGTGGCTGTGGACGGACCAGGTGCCTCTGAAGATAGAGTCCAGGAAACTGTCTTCCTTGGTCCTTTCACCATCTCCAGGATCATTAATGATGTGACGGTCCGCCTGGAGCTGCCGCCGACTTTTGACATCCACCCTACCTTCCACGTTTCCAAAATCAATCCCCTCTCCGCCAGTCCTCTGTGGTAGAACTTTATTTTTCACATGTTCATCATGGTGGAAATTTACTGCTTATATACTAATCTGTTGTGTAATTTAGGTGATGTGCAGTTATGTTTAAATGTCTTTCTTCTTCTGTACAATTGCCACTAATACATGCCCCGAGTGTGACTATGGTCAGTGGAACATTACTGCCAGAATGTTCTAGCACTTGCTCGGCTTGAAGGCTACTGCCAGAATGTTCTAGTACTTGCTCGGCCAGTTTCTATGTATCCATATAAGGTAATGTGGGAGGGGCTCTGGGGGAGCCTTTAAAACCACATGCCTCCTTTGTTTGAGCAGGGCAGTGAAGAAACCTCAGGCTCGCTGTTTCTTCGCTCCTCTCCTGCCGGCAGTAATAAAGGGAATTCAACATGTCAGATCCGTCTGATTATTTTCTCAGGACCTTAAAGGTATTTAGATAAAATTTGGTTACATTTGTTGGTGTCAGGAAGTGGGACAGTTGATCGCCAATCTTCGCCCGTCGACGCAGGCTGATCACCCCGAATGGAGCTCCCTGAACGGAGTTTGTCTCTTTCCACCAAGGAGTTTGGCTCTTTCTGCCCAGTTGGCCATGGGAGTGCTATCCGCCCAGTTGGCGATGGGAGTGCGGAGGCGGCAAAGGGGCATCACACTATCCAGAAGAATCCATTTTACAAGTCTCCTAAAGTTAAAGTAAGTAAAATTTATTGTGCCCTTTATGCAAATTGTATTGGTAAATTGTTGGTTATGTAGTTCACCTCACTGGACCAATATCAGTGGACAAATTCTGGAGTCCGGCGAGTCGATCTCCTGGCAGGACTAAATTGAAGGCAGTGTACAGTACCTGTTATGAACAGGTTTGGAGACGTAGCTAAATTGAAGGTGGTGTACAGTACCTATTATAAATAGGTTTGGGGACATAGCTAAAAGTAGACGGTGTACAGTACTTGTTATAAGCAGGTTTGGGGATATAGTCTGAATTCACAGTGAGACGCGTTGGGGCACGCCTGGGGACGCCTGAGGTGACCAGCGGTCAAGATAAGGACGTGCTAGCATGCACTTAAGACGTTTAGTGATGACTAACGGTCGTATTGGTCAGTAATGGGATCTTGCAGGTCAAGACCAAACGGTGTCCCCCTGGCGTGAGCGACCCGAAAGTGAAATTTATGACTGACAATTATGGTCCTGAGAGTGTGGAATTTATTGAAAAATAGATCTGCCAAGCTGAATTTCCTCCGGGGGGGGGGGGGGGGGAGCCATCTCACTTGAAACAATAAGGCATAAACTGTGTGTGGTTTGGTCAAACTTATAATTTTTAAAACAACGGTGCTGCATTTCTTGGTGCAGGGCTGTGACTTCTGCAGCCATTGTCTCTGTATGCTTCTGTGGAGCACGAGGGGGAGGGGGAAATTCAACCACTCTTGCCCTGCTCTCTGGGCAGTACATTGTGTGTGTGCGCGCGCTGATAGCGAGAGGGAGGAGGAAATGCCCCCACCTTACTCTGCTCAGTCATTTCTGTTTGTTGTTTAATGCATGCTTAAGAAGCATGATTACATGCTGAATAATTAAAATAGGCCTGGGAACAAATAGCGAAGCAATCCTATTTGTTTTCCGTTAGTTCAAATCCACAGGCGAAGAAATCACTGTGGAAATCAATTGAACTGGCCATTGTGTAAACTAGTTGTCAATGAATAAAGTTTTAAGGAGATTTAAGCTTTCCTGGTTTTGAAAAACAAGGCGTGCTTCGTTGTTGCGAGGTTGAACACGCCCACATCCGTGCGTCACTAGACTGCTTTACACTGCGCATGCATAGGATCAGCCGAGCGATGCCATCTTAAGTCCACTTAAATTAAGTGCCCTTTAGCCGCCATCTTAAAGTAGAGACCATGGGCCCTTAGTGACGTCACTGGGTTTCCTCTTCCGGGAGTGCAGATGAAAACTGCCTCCATCCTGTGGTCAAACATAGGGACGGCATTCTTTTATTTAAACTTTTAATCTTTAAAGACGATTTATAACCAAATTAAGTCTTCAAAGTAACTTCAAAGCAATCCATATTATTCGGAATAACCTAAATTTAACACCAATTTACAGTTTCTATACAAAAAGAAGCGAAAAAGAAACTTGTTGGTTGCTGAAAGTTTTCCATTCACTGCATATACATACAGTAGGAACATGTAAAAGCATCCACATTGTATTTAAGCACTAATGTAACCACATATTGTAATCTTTTAAGTTAAAAGCAAACATATTTACACATTTTTAAGCAAAAATTGCAAACCTTGAAGCTATATGTGTGTTTATTTTGACGTTTTTAAATGAGACATGGTGTGATTCCCTCCTATAGAATACCCATTTTAGCTGAAGGGTTCTATCAAATGCTGATATTTATTCAAGAGTGATCTTAAAGTAGGATCAAACCTGTGCATTTTTAACAAAATAGATTTAGTGATTCACTGAATATTTATTACAAAAAACTATTTATATTTAAATAGTATATAATTATAATTATATAAGTATATAATAGTATATAATTTTTTAGTATATAATTTATACTAAAAAATATTTACCACAAAAAACACTGTCGACTGCTTTGAAACACAAACTTGATGGACTGATGAAAGTCTCTGCCTATGGTAGAAGTCATGGGCTCCGATGGACCCCAAGTGGTGTTTAGGCTGTGGGCACCAGAGGATATTCCAAAGTTTGCTGCCAGCTGCCCCGATTGGAGAACGATCAAGTGTATTTCTGCGAGCAGCTCGAGGCGTTCTGCCAGACATATCACCCCACGTCCCTGCGCCATATAATGGCCCAAAAGTGCACTCCCACCAATATAGCAAAATTAATGTCATACTTTGAAGAGGACATCAGGCCAGATCATAAGGATTCGGGCACCACAGAGGACGAGCACAATAAGGACTACAAGCGTGCTATTAACAGGCTCATGGAGGTCATCGTTGAACATTGTAGAAAGACCTCAGACCTGACCAAGGTAGCACAGTGTAAGCAGAAAGACGATGAGACCCCTGGCGATTATTTTCATTGGTTGAGGAAGGTATTCAATGGGGCAGCGGCCATGAAATGCCCGACAGACTACATGATGGACAAAGGGGCCTATGGTACTTATCTGAACATGTAGTTCATGGCGGGACTCCTTCCCAACTTGGCAGCAAGACATGAAACAAACCTGCATTGGATGGGAGACTCAAGCCCTGGAAGAGGTACTCCGTCATGCTTAACATCATTACAGAAAGCATGAGACAGTTACAAAGAAGAAAGTAAGGGCAAAGGACGATCACCTGGAAAAGGCCCCGCTCACAATGGCTCAGTGGGTCCCCACTCCAAATAAGCCAAGCCCAGTCTCTTCTGCTGGCCGTAATCAGTGTTGCTACTGCAGCCAAGACGGACACTGGATGTGATGGTGCCCACAACTGTCAACCTGCAGCTACTGCAAGCAAGCTGGACATTGGGCTACAGCATGCCCTGTAAGACCAAGGTCCGGGCCCCGTGGAAGGGGAAGAGGCAGAGGTAACTTCCAGCAAGGCAGCTGTGGACCCTGGGCCCGACAAAACCCTGGCCAGTCACCACACCCTTTCCCTCAGCTGCCACCACCACAACTCCAGCCTCAATAGCCACAGCAGTGATGCCAGGCAGATAAGACAGAGCCACCGGAGTAGTGGCTCAGTTGGTAGAGCATCTGCCCTACACCCGGGAGGCAGGGGTTCAAATCCCGGCCGGGTCATGCCGAAGACCATATAAAAGTGGAACTTCCTGCCGTCTAGCTTGGTGCTCAGCAATAATGGAATGGAGGAGGGAAATTTGTGGTGGCGCCTTGCATGGCAGCGGCCCTCTGATTCTGCACTTGGGGTGTGTGTGATTAACACAGTAGATAGGTAAAACACAATCTCGTTCTACTGTACATGATTGGTTGTACAGTTGAATGACAATAAGGGTGATTTAATTAATTAATTTAATTTATTAAGACTGGAACATGTGCGCTCTCTCTACCTGCACTCCCAGCAGACGTCGCACATATGCTTGCCAACAAAAATCACACTACAGCCACACACACACACCCCATACTGACAACATGCCGGCAATGATATTTGCATCATATTCTACTTCTCATTTCAGAAATTTGCCAATTCTGCCTGTTAAAGTTTCAGGGAAAATAGATAGATTTTATGGTAGACTCTGAGGCTACTAATTCAGTGTTGTCATCAGCCACTGGGTTAAAACCTCCCCTTACCTCTCGTTCCCTTACATCACAGGTAGCAAGTGGAGGTTTCACCACATGAGTTTTTCACTGAACCACTGTCATGTATGGTGGATGGGAAAACATTTACTCATAATTTCCTGTTTTCAACTCAGTGCCCCTTCAGCCTGTTAGGCAGAGATTTGATGTGTAGTTTGTCACTCTCTCTCCTGCACACCGCAGGGGACTCAAATTGAAACTCCCAGTTTAGCCTTTGCCAAAATACCATCTTTGCTGTACATTTATGAATGGGTACTGACAGATGAAGGGCGAAGCTCCCATTTGATTGAAATGGGAAAGAAGCTTTCGCCACCTGCCACAGTTTCCATGCCACCGCACAGGACGCATTGCACATCACATCTCTCACAGGGCCCTGACATAGCATATGAAAAACAATGGTTACAAGTTAAACCCACACCACTGCAAACAACACATATCGTATGGGTGGCTGACGTCTGCTTTACTTTGATTGCACTTACACCTGTTCTCAGTTCCACACAGTCACCCACATTTCTCTTACAAAACCTCACCCTCAGCGTGGTGTGAAATGGGTCCTCGTGCCCTGGCTGCATACTGCGCAGATGATTGGGTTCCATCTACACCACTTCCTCATCTACAGTTTACTGCTGTCCCATTCCCTCCCTCTCTCCAGATGTACAGAGCGGAGTACACAGTTTCACTTCCTTGTGAACATTTCATACAAATTTTGGATGTGGATGGACAGTATAGATGGGTACGCCCATTTACTCAGTCTGCTACATCTGAAGGGGAAGATCACATGCTGTCACGTGTCCCTTCATCTTTGTGGGTAAAGCACAAATATGATGTTGGTCTCATCCCCAGTGGTAATCACACCAAAATCTGATTTCAGACCCAAATGCTCGCGATACCCACTCAGACCAGAGGCGCGTGACAGCATCACTCCAGGGTTTGAACCTCTTCCGGGTTTTACATTCTAGTTCAATGGGGCGCTCTACACTTTCACCAGGTTAGCTCAAGGATATTATTATGAAAGCCCTACTATCTATAATGCTGCTTTAAAAGACTCAGTAAGCCCATTAACACTCACAGAGGATTCTGTCCTGATTCAGTATGTTGATGACCTCTTGCTGTGTGCACCTAATGAATCACAGTGTCAAACAGACTCCATCAAACTTCTCTGCCATTTGGCTGATGAAGGCCACAAAGCCTCCAAGCCCAAACTACAGTTTTGTAAACCTGCGATAACCCCTTTGGGTCATCAAATATCGGCTCAGGGCAAATCTCTCTCCCAAACGTATGGATGCTATTTGTCACATGGCCAGGCCTAAAACTAAAAGGAGCTCCTTTCTTTCTTGGCATGGCTTCCTATTGCCACTCTTTTATCCCTAATTTTTCATGCATTGAGAGACCAATGCGTGACATCATTCCATCAAAGGGTCCTTCACACTTCCCTCTTGAGTGGACACCCGCTGCCAATGATTCTTTTGAACATGAAAAAAAAGCTCTTTTGGCTCCTCCAACACTTTCACTTCCTGATCCATCTAAACCTTTTATTCAGTATGTTGATGAGAAATCCGGATGCATGACCTCCGTTCTCCTGCAGCCCCACGGTGACAGACTTCGGCCAGTTGCATATTACTCCTGCAAATTGGACACTGTAACGGCAAGACTTCCTCTCTGTCTCCGGGCCGTGGCTGCAGCAGAACGTGCTGTATAGGCATCCCGTGACATTGTTCTGTATTCTCCGCTCACTCTGTATGTTCCTCATGCTGTTGTACTGCTTCTGAATGAGTGGAAGTCGTCACACCCCTCCCATGCAAGGTGGCTTATTCTACCCTCCTCGGATCACCAAACCTTACTGTCAAACGCTGTGCACAGTCAGTTAACCCAGCCACCAATCTCCCCTCACCTTCTTGTGACAATGACACAGACTGTGATCATGACTGCTTGTCCTTGCTAGACTTTGTCACCTCCCCCCAGACCTGACCTCTCCGTGTACAGTGATGACCACTGTACATTGCTCTCTGGCTCCTTGCCATCTCATCTTTCTGCACAGGCTGCAGGGACTACCTGCCTTGGCAGAGGCATGCACTTATGCTACGGGGCAATCGGTCACTATTTACACTGACTCTCGTTACGCTTTTGAAGTGGTGCATGACTTTGGTGCCCTTTGGCGTGAACGTAACTTCCTTGCCTCTGCAAGATCACCGGTGAAGAATTCTGTACACGTGTCATGCCTGCTGGAAGCTCTCTCTGCCCCTCCCCCCAAAAGCTGCCTTCTCCTCCTCGGATCCTCGATGGCCAGATCACCTAGACCATTCAGAGGATTCTGGATGCTCGCCATCGGGGCCAGGGTATGCAATATCTGGTCTCTTGGAAGGGCTACAGGCCAGAAGAGAGGTCATGGATCCCCGTCTCCTACTTCCTTGACAGGGGGATGGGCCACGCCTTCCACCGAAACCATCCCAACAAGCCCGGTGGGCCGCCAGGATGTGCCTCTTGGGGGAGGGGGGCACTGTTATGATCAGGTGAGCGCGCTCTTCCTCCCTTTCTGTGGGAGGTTCTCCATCAGATTCCCGGCTCCGCAGGTCATCAGTGCACCTGCGTAAGTGGACGCACCTGCTGCCTCTTCTCTGCCAGCGCTTAAAAGGACCTGTTTGTGAATGCTCTGGCGCTGGCTCACTGGGTATAGCAGCCTTAAACGGGAAAATAGAATTGAATGCATTTTGGAAACTCAGCCTAACACTCCTTTTCCTCATCTCTCCTCAGGTTGCTGCCATCTCCGCGGTACGTCTCCGGGATTGCAGCGCACTCATCTGCTCCGCCATCATCTCCACTCCAGACTGCCTTCTCCACCCGGTCAGGCTCTCCTCTCAGCTCCACTACTCTCCCACTTCCCGCCAGCTCTGCCCTGCTGGTTCCTCTTTCTCCACTGGGTTCCCCTGCCAAGCTTTCTGCTCACCTACTGTAAGCTCTACCCTTATTTATCCATCGCTCCTAGCCTTCCTCCTCGTTCCTAACCTGCTCTCGTGTCCCTCTCTTCACAGGCTGTGTGTTCCTCTGGCGAGTGTCACTTTTCCTTACAGCTGAGTGTTGTTTTCAATAAAGTTGTGTTAAACATTGCCTCCCTGTGTCGTGTGCATTCTGTGGTGTTAGCAGCCTGCATGTGAGCTTTTCCCTCTCGCAGTCATGACAAAAAATAAGGTAAAAACAGGGTAAATATTGCAAAAAAGCACTATAAGCTGGGAAAAACGAGACAAAAACAGAAAAAATGGATAAAACATGGTAAAAAAAAATTACATAAAAAACAAGGTAAAAACAGGGTGAACACAGACTAATTAAGGGGGTTAGTACAGGGGCATGGGCCACATTATGCCCCGACTTTCATCTGACATAATTAGACTGCAAGTACTGAGGATAAAAAATTGAATAAATGGGATGAACACTGGGAAAAATAGATCAAAACTAGAAAAAAACAGGGTTAAAAACAAATTAAATGGAGATTTTTTTGGACAAATTTTCTGCTCCTTTTTCCATAGTAGAGGTTGCCAACCTTAGAACTGACTAAAACAGGAATGTATGTCATTTTTGGATGTTTTCACGTACTGTTTATATAAAAAAAATCTGAAAAATCTTAACATATTAAATTTGTAAGCCTTCCAACAAAAGATTATGCAGACCAGCAATGATTCAGCCTGTAAAAAAAAATCCTCCTATTCATTGTGATGATATAATTTCTAACTCATCCGTCTGCTTCTCTCTCATTTTAATTCAAATTAGATGACTAATAACACATAAATGATACATTTATTGTTGCAGAATGATACTGTAGAGAAAGAGCACTGTGTTCTTTTCCTTTTCTCCCTTTTTCAGACGCGTGGCTTCATTCTGAGCCATCATCCATTTTCACACCTTGAGTTTCCTCCTGGCGTTAAACTTCTTCAGGCACTCGACGGTCTCCTGTCTGTGCATCATAGAGGCCACTGTTGAGCGTTGCTGTGGGGAGACAGAGAGAGAAGAGATGCTGAAAATAAAACATTAGTGGAGCAGCACTGACAGTGACAGCTTTATGTGGGCAGGACTCTTAGCTGGAATGTGCTGATCCTGAGGCTCTTTAGGTAACCACATTTCTGGCAAAAATCCCACATAAACAGACTCAGCTGGGCTTCTTTGGTGCCCAGACAATCTATTCCATTTTGATATCCGCTACATGTGATATGGTGTATGTATGAGGCGGAGGTAACTGCTAGGAGAGACTATGTATGAAATTGAGGCAGAGTAAGTAAGGAGGTATTCAGATTCTATACCAGGTCATGTTTATTGCAGTTTGGGAATACTCCTGCCAGGAATTGACATTAGCGCCAGCCCAACTAGCCAAATGTCAGTAGAATTCGGCAGTGGCGTCTAGCTCGGTCAACTCCAAATAGCCACTTTGGCTGGTAAGTAATACATCCACTGTATTCATACAGGAAAAAAGTTGCATATTTCTTGAAAAAAACAGTCACCAATTTATTGTTAAATAAAATCATCCAGCAAACGTCTGACCATTCACAATAAAAGCCAATTTCTTTGACATTTTGAACAATATGGAGCTATGCAAACATAGTATACAGCACAGCTGTCATAACAAAGAATTAGGGCTAGATATTCTTCTCCAGTTATGTCTGGCCATCTAAGAAATTTTGCAACTAGCTACATTTTTCCTGTTATGTCTCATTTTAAAGCATCTGATGTTCAAAAAATAAACAATCTGACTGATGAACTAAGGGTGGATTCACACCACAATATTTGGACCAACTTTTACTGACATTTTGGCAAACGTCTGGCTCTGCTGGAAAAAGTTGGTAAACGCTGGCGAAAGTTGTGTTCTTTGAAAATTTTCAGCATGCTGAAAATTTGCCAACGTTTGGAAATACATGTTGGTGAAAGCTGTGCTCAGTTTGTAAAAGTTCCTGAGCACTGGGCTAAGTTATGCAGAGCTCACCCAAGTCGGCCTAAGTTAAGCTCCATTGGCAAACGTTGACTGAAATGCTGGTGGAAGCAAAAGTTTTTAGACTGAAACCCACTTCAGACATACACGAACGCAAGAGAAATGTCACTGTCCACGGTGCTGGAATGCCAAAAGCCAAGAGAAGGGGAATAAAAGAAAAGAATATACAGTGATGTGAAAAGGTGTTTGCCCCCTCCCTGATTTCTCATTTTTTGTATGTTTGTCACATTTAAATGTTTCAGATCATCAAACAAATTTAAATATTAGCCAAAGACAACAGAAGTAAACACCAAATGCAATTTTTAAATGAAGGTGTATATTATTAAGGGTAAAAACAATACAAATCTGCATGGCCCTGTGTGAAAAAGTGACTCCCCCCTCCCATGAAAACATAAATTAACTGTGGTTTATCACATCTTTGGAAAGCTGAGTTCAATTTCTCTAGCCACACCCAGGCCTGATTACTGCCACACCTATTCTCAATCAAGAAATCACTTAAATAGGACCTGCCTGACAAAGTGAAGTAGACCAAAAGATCCTCAAAAGCTAGACGTCATGCTACAATCAAAAGAAATTCAGGAACAAATGAGAAACAAAATAATTGAGATCTGTCAGACTGGAAAAAAGTTATAAAGCCATTTCTAAAGCTTTGGGACTCTAGCGAACCACAGTGAGAGCCATTATCCACAAATGGCAAAAACATGGAACAGTGGTGAACCTTCCCAGGAGTGGCCAGCTGACCAAAATTACCCCAAGAGTGCAGCGATGACTCATCCAAGAGGTCACAAAAGACCCCACAACAACATCCAAAGAACTGCAGGCCTCACTTGCCTCAGTTAAGGTCAGTGTTCATGACTCCACCATAAGCAAGAGACTGAGCAAAAATGGCCTGAATGGCAGAGTTCCAAGACAAAAACCACTGCTGAGCAAAAAGAACATAAAGGCTTGTCTCAGTTTTGCCAGAAAACATCTTGATGATCCCCAAGACTTTTGGGAAAATACTCTGCGGACTGACGAAACAAAAGTTGAACTTTTTGGAAGGTATGTGTCCCATTATATCTGTCGTAAAAGTAACAGCATTTCAGAAAAGGAATATCATACCAGCAGTAAAATATGGTGGTGGTAGTGTGATGGTCTGGGGCTGTTTTGCTGCTTCAGGACCTGAAGACTTGCTGTGGTAAATAGAACAATGAATTTTGCTGTCTACCAAAAAATCCTGAAGGAGAATGTCTGGCCATCTGTTCGTGACCTCAAGCTGAAGCACACTTGGGTTCTACAGCAGGATCCATCCATCCATCTTCTACCGCTTTTCCGGAGGTCTGGGTCGCGGAGGCAGCAGTTCAAGCAGAGAAGCCCAGACTTCCCTCTCCCCCGCCACCTGCTCCAGCTCTTCAGAGAGGATACCAAGGCGTTCCCAGACCAGCTGGGAGACATAGTCTCTCCACCGTGTCCTGGGTCTGCCCCGGGGTCTCCTCCCAGTGGGACGTGCCTGAAACACCTCAAGTGGGAGGCGTCCAGGAGGCATCCTAATCAGATGCCCATACCACCTCAACTGACTCCTTTCAATGTGGAGGAGCAGCGGTTCTGCTCTGAGCCTCTCCCAGATGACTGAGCTCCTCACCCTATCTCTGAGGGTGAGTCCAGCAATCCTACGGAGAAAGCTCATTTCAGCCGCTTGTATCTGCGATCTCGTTCTTTCGGTCATTACCCAAAGCTCGTGACCATAGGTGAGAGTAGGAACGTAGATTGACTGGTAAATCGACAACTTTGCCTTAGAACTCAGCTCCCTCTTCACCACAACAGACCGGTACAATGTCCGCATCACTGCAGATGCTGCTCCAATCCGTCTGTCGATCTCTCGCTCCATTTTCCCCTCACTCGTGAACAAGACCCCAAGATACTTAAACTCCTCCACTTGGGGCAGGAGCCTGTCCCCAATCCAGAGAGGACAATCCACCTTTTTCCGGCTGAGGACCATGGACTCAGACTTGGAGGTGCTGATTCTCATCCCAGCCGCTTCACAGTCAGCGGAAAACCGTCCCAGCAAGAGCTGTAGGTCATTGCTGGATGAAGCCAACAGGACAACATCATCTGCAAACAACAGAGATGAGATCCTGTGGTCACCAAGCATGACGCCCTCCATTCCCTGGCTGCGCCTAGAAATCATCAGGATCGGTGACAAAGGGCAGCCCTGGCGGAGTCCAACTCTCACTTGGAATGAGTCCGACCGAGTGTTGGCAATACAAACCAAACTCTCACAACGGTCGTACAGAGACCGAATAGCTCGTAACAACAAGCCCGATACCCCATACTCCCGAAGCAACCCCCACAAAAATCCACAAGGGACGTGGTCAAATGCCTTCTCCAAGTCCACAAAACACATGTAAACTGGTTGGGCAAACTCCCACGAACCCTCAAGAATTCTCGAGAGGGTAAAGAGCTGGTCCGATGTGCCACGGCCAGGACGAAAACCACATTGCTCCTCCTGAATCCGAGGTTCGACCAACGGCCGGACTCTCCTCTCCAGTACCTTGGCATAGACCTTCCCAGGGAGGCTGAGGAGTGTGATCCCTCTAAAGTTGGAGCACACCCTCCGGTCCCCTTTTTTGAAGAGAGGAACCACCACCCCAGTTTGCCATGCCAAAGGCACTGCCCCCAACCTCCACGCAATGTTGCAGAGGCGTGTCAACCACGACAGCCCAACAGCATCCAGGGCCTTGAGGTACTCAGGGCGAATCTCGTCCACCCCCGGGGCCCGGCCACCAAGGAGATTTTTAACCACCTTGGCGACCTCAGCCCCTGTGATAGGTGAGTTATCCCCCTCGTCCCCAAACCCTGCTTCCTCTGTGGAAGGCGTATCAGTGGGATTGAGGAGATCCTCAAAGTATTCCTTCCACTGCCCGACGATATCCCCAGTCGAAGTCAACAGTGTCCCATCCGCACCATACACAGTGTGGATGGGGAGCTGCTTTCCCCTCCTGAGCCGCCGGACAGTTTGCCAGAATCTCTTTGAGGTCGACCGAAAGTCTTGTTCCATGGCCTCACCGAACTCCTCCCATACTCGGGTTTGTGCTTCAGCAACCACCCGAGTTGCACTCCGCTTGGCCTGCCGGTACACCTCAGCTGCTTCGGGAGTCCCACAAGCCAGCCAAGCTTGATAGGACTCCTTCTTCAGCTTAATGGCCCCCCTCACCACTGGTGTCCACCACTTGGTTCGGGGGTTGCCACCACGAGATGCACCGACCACCTTGCGGCCGCAGCTCTGGGCCGCCACTTCAACAACAGAGGTGGAGAACATGGCCCATTCAGACTCCATGTCTCCAGACTCCCTCGGAATGTGGTTGAAGTTCTTCCAGAGGTGGGAGATGAAGACCTCCCGGACAGGGGCCTCTGCCAGACGCTCCCAGCACACCCTCACTATATGTTTGGGTCTACCAGGTCTGAATGGCTTCCTCCCCTGCCATCGGATCCAACTCACTACCAGGTGGTGATCAGTTGACAGCTCTGCACCTCTCTTTACTCGGGTGTCCAAGACATACGGTCGCAGGTCTGATGATACGATAACAAAATCGATCATTGACCTGCGACCTAGGGTGTCCTGGTGCCAGGACCCCCCTCATGGATCGTCACCTTATCGTGGTGGGGGGGTTTGCGTGCCCCAGTGATCCCAGGAGCTATGTTGTCCGGGGCAATTTGCCTCTGATAGGGTCTCCCAAGACAAACTGGTCCTGGGTGAAGGGCCAGACTAAGAACGATCCAACAGACTCTCATGATAAATTGTATATCAAGGATTCAGTGTACCCCACCCGGTATGGGGTTACCGGGGCCCCACCCTGGAGCCAGGCCTGGGGGAGGGGCTCGAAGGCTAGCGTCTGGTGGCCGGGTTTCCACCCATGGGACCCGGCCGGGCTCAGCCCGAAGGAGTTACATGGGTCCGCCCTCCAGTGGGCTCACCACCTGCAGGAGGGATCATGGGGGTCCGGTGCTATGTGGATTGGGTGGTGGTCAAAGGCGGAGGCCTTGGCGTACTGATCCCAAGCTTTCTACAGCAGGATAATGATCCAAAATACACCAGCAAGTCCACCTCTGAATGGCTTAAGAAAAACAAAATGAAGACTTTGGAGTGGCCTAGTCAGAGTCCTGACCTGAATCTGATTGAGATGCTGTGGCATGACTGTAAAAAAGGTGGTTCATGCTCAAAAACCCTCCAATGTGGCTGAATTACAACAATTCTGCAAAGATGAGTTGGCCAAAATTCCTCCACAGCACTGTAAAAGACTCACTGCCAGTTATCGCAAACGCTTGATTGCAGTTGTTGCTGCTAAGGGTGGCCCAACCAGTTATTAGGTTTAGGGGGCAATCACTTTTTCACACAGAGCCATGTAGGTTTGGATTTTTTTTCCCTTAATAATAAACACCTTCATTTAAAAACTGCATTTTGTGTTTACTTGTGTTATCTTTGTCTAATATTTAAATTTGTTTGATGATTTGAAACATTTAAGTGTGACAAACATACAAAAAAATGAGAAATCAGGAGGGGGCAAACACTTTTTCACACCACTGTATATATATCATCATCAGGAATCACTTGAGTGAGTAGAACTGTTTCCTATTTATGTACTCGAAGGTGGCTCACAAGGCCAATCTTCGATTTACAAGCCCTTTGGCATATTGACCATTTCGTAGTATCCAGCAGAAGAAAGGAGCTGGTGCTGCCTTCACGCTCTTTCCTTTTTTCCTCTTTTCCTGATGGTGTCACGGTGTAGATTTGTTTTGTAATAGCTGGTTCCTTCAGCAACTGTACGCCTCCACACCGGGTGATCTCTGACTAGATTATATTTTATATATTAGTCGAAAACACTAAAATTTTCCACTGAAACATATGCCCAAGGGAGATGTGCTCACTCCAAAAGCAGGTCCAGAATGGCAGGAAGTCTCCACAAACGCTGATCTTTATATGAGTGTCACCTGACGCTGATGTTAGCTGACCTGCGCTGAGTATTTTTTGTTTAAGTTAACCTAAACTGGCAACAGCTACACATACACTAGCCTAAAGGGCTGTTGAGAATTCCTCTGAGAGGAAAACGTATGCGTTCTGTAGACTGCGTTTGCATACACAGCAACATTCAGAGTTGTTTGTGAGCCACCGCAGCTACTATTCAGGAGCTGCGTTTCGCGCATGCGCAGTGAAAATAATCTGCAGTTCACATGCCTGTACTGTCGGTGGCAGCCAAGAGCTACCAAACGTTTTAACAGCTGCAATCAAAACACAAAAGAAGAGCTCAGTGGCAGAGTTTTTTTTTTTTCTTTTTAAACTTTTAGTAACTTGTGGATTAAATGTCTTAAACATATATTTACAATAAAGTGACAAACAATTTTCCCCAGCCCCAAACCACACCTGTAGTAGCTGCTGTCGCAAGTTAATCTAACAGCAGCTATGGAGAAACACAAAGCAACAAAACAGGTAGGAATATAATTTACTGTTTTGGTGTTTTGGGTAAAAAATTGACAGACGACCCACTTCACAGCAGAAGAATGCCCAACGTTTATTTCAAGGTTACATGAAAAACATATTTTAATAGTGAAAAACATACACATCTGTTTACCCTCACCAGTTACTGGTCGCCAGTTAATACACCGGCATCACCACTGTGCCCTTTTGTTTTGCATTTGGCCCAAACAAATCTGTCCCACAGATACTTCCATTTCTGTTTACAGACGGATTCAACCTGGCCAACGGTAGATGTTATTTCATGCCATTAATTTACTGCCTTGGTTGCGTCTTTGTAATCACATAGATATGAGTTGTAGAGATGGGGATAGCTGCAAACTTCTTCAATTAAACGCTTCTCAAAACTAGTATCCATGTTGCTTGGTCTGTCAAAGTTCTTCGTCTTCTCCCTGTTTTTGTCGGGTTGCTCAATACTTCCCCCTCCGGGATGGCAGGAGTTTCCTGGCACATGCACAGTTCACTGTGACCACTGCGGTCTTGTACACGCGGTCACTTTTTTTGGGCCCGCATGCGCTCGGTCAGCGCTCACCCTCTGTGTAAGGTTTGTGCACGAATGTGTCCACTGCACTCACTCGAGTACCAGTGTGTTTTTGCCACTATAAATTGGGCTTGAGTTGGCAAAAGTTTGCCAACACTGAATGCAACGCTAGCAAATGCTAGCAAAAGTTCATAAAAGTTCGTAAAAGTTGGTGTGTGCTGAATTAAAAAAAAACTACTCACAAATGTAATTTCACCGACGGACTAATTTCTCTGATTTTTCAAAATGTCTGTAAAAGTCGGTCCAAACGCTATAGTGTGAACCCAGCTTAAAAACATCTTCAGCTGGTCATGACAATATTTCTGCATTTCTTGTCAAACAGGCAAAGCAGTCAATATTGCAGCCCCTTACTCACATTTTCTCTTTGTCTCTGACATCAGAGAGATTTAAAGGTTGCTGAAATTACTCCAATTTCTAAAGCAGATGACCCATGCTGTTTTAGCAATTATAGACCGCTATCTATTCTGCCCTGTTTTTTAAAAGAAAAAATTAGAAAAACTTGTATATAAAACAACTGTCTTTCATATAGATTCAAATTCAGTTCTTTTTAAGCACCAATATGATTTTAGGAAAGATCATTCCACCCATATGGCTCTACTTCACCTGAATGACTAAATTATTTCTGCACTGGACGAATGAATTTTGCTTTTAGTATTTTTTTTAAATTATTTTTCAAAAGCTTTTGATACTGTCAATCACCACATTGCATTGAAAAAGTTGTTTAAATGCAGTTTTCATGATATGATTGGTTAAAAAAATATGTTTGAAATAGAAGTCAGTTTGCTTGTGTTAAATGATGTTGTTCCACCAAAGCCAGAACACTATATGAGGTTCCACAGGGATCCATTTTAGGCCCACTTATATTTGCTATTATATTAATGATATTTAATAATGTCTTAAATGATCTTGAATGAATGTGAATTGAATGAACAAATGTGAATTTTATTTAGTAATGAACATACAATAAAAACAATAAAAAAAATGTAGGATATATGAAAGAACAATCAAAAGGGTGTAGGCTGAAGCTATTGCTTATATAGTGCCTACCCCGTTAAATTTTTATGTTATTGATTTTAAAAATGTAAGTCGTACCCAAAAATCAACAAAGAAAATCAAATAGAATTGGTTAGACAACAAACAAACAAACAAACAAAACCCTTTAAGTATTTCAAGTTTAGCTCTGTCGTGGTTCGAGCGCCGATTTTTAATGGGCTCGGGCCATGCAGTATTTTCCTCCCGTCTGGTGTGTGTGTTCCCGATGGCTCTCCGAGCTCTTATTGTGACAGCGCTCGGAGGGGCTTCCGGCTGTCAGAGCTGAGCCCTCTGACAGCTGAGCTGCATTAGTGATTGCCCCTTCAGCTGTTCCATCCTGAGCCCTATTTAAGGGAGCAGCTGAGGGCTAAACGTTGCTTCAGTCTCGCTGGACATCCCTCGTCTGACATCGTCAGACATTCCGTCATCCAACCTCCGTGCTGATTTCTCTTTTTTCTGTAAGTGTGTTTCATTGTGAGTCTGTTCTTCCTTGCCATAGTCTGAGTTATAGTTATAGTGTGTTTTAGCCCTCCGTGGCTCTTTATTTTGTCGTTATCCTTCCTTTAATAAACTGTGCAAACTCACCGGCTGGCCTATAGCCTCTTATTGATGGCTCATGAGGGCCATCCATGACAGTAGACTGCAGCCAGAACGAGACGTGCCGGTCGCCGTGAGTTATGCCTAAATTGGACTTGTGTTTTTCCCTGTCTGGGTACCTGTGTGCTGGGAGGTTATGTCGTCACTCAGGGGCCGTGCTCGGAGCCTGGGCTACGAGCTGGTGGAGGCTATGGACTACACTGATGGAACCCTCTTCACTGCTGGCCTTTATGACACTCCCAGCGATGTACGCCGGCACCTGGACCCCGCTGAGGCAATTATTAACCGCCTTCCTCGCTACTCCAATCACCCCGAAGTCACGGCGAGGAAGGCAGACATCTCTGCGCACCGGGAGAGACTCGGTGGGCTGGAGGGAAACTCCGGCAGGAAGCCGAAGAGAAGGCACCCTTGCTCCTCGCTTCGGGATCCCGTTCCTGTCCCCATTCCAGTCCAGGAGTTCGCACCACCCAGGGGTGATTCCCTAAGGAGTGAGACGTCAGTCGGGATTCCCCCGGAGAAGTTACAGCTGACAGCTGCTTCCATCCGGGACCGAGTGGCTGCAGCTCACTCCGCCGCCCACCCCACGCAGATCATTAAGCATGTGACGGCAGTGGTCAGGCTGGTGGAGAGGAATCCTCAGCTGTGCGATTATCCAGAGTACGCCTACCTGCTCGCCTCCGTTTCTGCGCAGGAGTAGCATTTCACTAACCTCTCCTTCGCCTCGCCCTCAACTGGTAGCCGTCATCACACTGCCACCGGTAAGCCTCAGCGAGAACCCCGTCCGGATCCTGTTCCGGGTTGTTGGAAGAACTCTACCTCCCAGTCAGCTGCTTCTTCTGCGTCTCGTCAGGAGGGAATTCCCGCAGCCTCTCTCCCTGGGTCATCTTTCCTGCTGTCCCGTCAGCTCCTCGTGCCCGGATCGCCTCGGCTGTCGTCCCCTCCTCCTCGATGTCTTCCCCGGCTGCTGTGAGTGCCATGAGTCCTGCTCCGGCGAAGCCCATCATCGGACCATTGCGAGCGCCTCCTCCTCGTCCTCCCAGGGGGCCCTCCGTCACCATCCAGCGGGGAAAGGGAGGAACAAAGTCCACTGCAGCAGGTTCTATCGGGCCTCTACAGATCAGGCAAGTGACTTTTCATTCTGTTCCGTCATTGGGTGAATTGCCTTGCTTGATTCCTGGGGTGGGGTTCGGGGTTCACAACCCCCTGAGCTTCCTCCACCTGCTGCAGAAATTAAGTATGAACCTGCCACCTTTGTGTCTCCTTCCCCTGAGCGTTCCACGGCACCAGGCCTACGCCGCCGAACGAGGAGGGAGCCTGCAGGCCTGGAGAGCCTGGTTCCAGCTCTGCAGCCATGACACGGGCAGAGGAGGAGGGCGGACTGTAAGTTGGAGCCTGCGCCGACAACGAAGCGTCCCTGGGTCTCCACAGAGGAGCGGTCCGACTCAGCAGGTTGAGGATCTCCTGCCACCACGCCGTGCAGGTCATCGGTGTCACACCGACATCACACGGCGCCCAGAGTGCGCTGCTCGTGGGGGAGTACTGTTGTGGTTCGAGCGCCGATTTCGTCTGCGCTTGGGCCATGCAGTATTTTCCTCCCGTCTGGTGTGTGTGTTCCCGATGGCTCTCCGAGCTCTTATTGTGACAGCGCTCGGAGGGGCTTCTGGCTGTCAGAGCTGAGCCCTCTGACAGCTGAGCTGCATTAGTGATTGTCCCTTCAGCTGTTCCATCCTGAGCCCTATTTAAGAGAGCAGCTGAGGGCTAAACGTTGCTGCAGTCTTGTTGGACATCCCTTGTCTGACATCGTCAGACATTCCGTCATCCAACCTCCGTGCTGATTTCTCCTTTTTCTGTAAGTGTGTTTCATTGTGAGTCTGTTCTTCCTTGCCATAGTCTGAGTTATAGTTATAGTGTGTTTTAGCCCTCTGTGGCTCTTTATTTTGTCGTTATCCTTCCTTTAATAAACTGTGCAAACTCACCGGCTGGCCTATAGCCTCTTACTGATGGCTCGTGAGGGCCATCCATGACAGTAGACTGCAGCCAGAACGAGACGCGCCGGTCGCCGTGAGTTTTGCCTAAATTGGACTTGTGTTTTTCCCTGTCTGGGTACCTGTGTGCTGGGAGGTTATGTCGTCACTCAGGGGCCGCGCTCGGAGCCTGGGCTACGAGCTGGTGGAGGCTATGGACTACATTGATGGAACCCTCTTCACTGCTGGCCTTTATGACACTCCCAGCGATGTACGCCGGCACCTGAACCTCGCTGAGGCAATTATTTACCGCCTTCCTCGCTACTCCAATCACCCTGAAGTCACGGCGAGGAAGGCAGACATCTCTATGCACCGGGAGAGACTCCGTGGGCTGGAGGCAAACTCCGGCAGGAAGCCAAAGAGAAGGCACCCTTGCTCCTCGCTTCGGGATCCCGTTCCTGTCCCCGTTCCAGTTCAGGAGTTCGCACCGCCCAGGGGTGATTCCCTAAGGAGTGAGACGTCAGTCGGGATTCCCCCGGAGAAGTTACAGCTGACAGCTGCTTCCATCCGGGACCGAGTGGCTGCAGCTCGCTCCGCCGCCCACCCCACGCAGATCATTAAGCATGTGACGGCGGTGGTCAGGCTGGTGGAGAGGAATCCTCAGCTGTACGATTATCCAGAATACGCCTACCTGCTCGCCTCCGTTTCTGCGCAGGAGCGGCATTTCACTAACCTCTCCTTCGCCTCGCCCTCAACCGGTAGCCATCATCACACTGCCACCGGTAAGCCTCAGCGAGAACCCCATCCGGATCCTGTTCCGGGTCGTTGGAAGAACTCTACCTCCCAGTCAGCTGCTTCTTCTGAGTCTTGTCAGGAGGGAATTCCCGCAGCCTCTCCCCCCGGGTCATCTTTCCCTGCTGTCCCGTCAGCTCCTCGTGCCCGGATCGCCTCGGCTGTCGTCCCCTCCTCCTCGACGTCTTCCCCGGCTGCTGTGAGTGCCATGAGTCCTGCTCCGGCGAAGCCCATCATCGGACCATTGCGAGCGGCTCCTCCTCGTCCTCCCAGGGGGCCCTCTGTCACCATCCAGCGGGGAAAGGGAAGAACAAAGTCCACTGCAGCGGGTTCTATCGGGCCTCTACAGATCAGGCAAGTGACTTTTCATTCTGTTCCCTCATTGGGTGAATTGCCTTGCTTGATTCCTGGGGTGGGGTTCGGGGTTCACAGCCCCCCGAGCTTCCTCCACCTGCTGCAGAAATTAAGTATGAACCTGCCACCTTTGTGTCTCCTTCCCCTGAGCGTTCCACGGCACCAGGCCTACGCCGCCGGACGAGGAGGGAGCCTGCAGGCCTGGAGAGCCTGGTTCCAGCTCTGCAGCCACGACACAGGCAGAGGAGGAGGGCGGACTGTAAGTTGGAGCCTGCGCCGACAACGAAGCGTCCCTGGGTCTCTACAGAGGAGCGGTCCAACTCAGCAGGCTGAGGATCTCCTGCCACCACGCCGTGCAGGTCGTCGGTGTCACACCGATGTCACACGGCGCCCAGAGTGCGCCGCTCGGGGGGGAGTACTGTTGTGGTTCGAGCGCCGATTTCGTCTGCACTTGGGCCATGCAGTATTTTCCTCCCATCTGGTGTGTGTGTTCCCGATGGCTCTCCGAGCTCTTATTGTGACAGCGCTCGGAGGGGCTTCTGGTTGTCAGAGCTGAGCCCTCTGACAGCTGAGCTGCATTAGTGATTGCCCCTTCAGCTGTTCCATCCTGAGTCCTATTTAAGGGAGCAGCTGAGGGCTAAACGTTACTGCAGTCTCATCGGACATCCCTCGTCTGACATCGTCAGACATTCCGTCGTCCAACCTCCGTGCTGATTTCTCCTTTTTCTGTAAGTGTGTTTCATTGTGATTCTGTTCTTCCTTGCCATAGTCTGAGTTATAGTTATAGTGTGTTTTAGCCCCCCGTGGCTCTTTATTTTGTCGTTATCCTTCCTTTAATAAACTGTGCAAACTCACCGGCTGGCCTATAGCGTCTTATTGATGGCTCGTGAGGGCCATCCATGACAAGCTCCTAGCATTTACAGTGAGATACTGAAAGATTTTCTCATCTTTCCACAGTTTAACTCCAGTGACAGACATGCAATGATACTTATTTGTTCTGACCTTTGGTTTGTTAAAAACAGAGTTTCCTCTTATTATTTATTAAAAACAGAGTTTCCTCTTATATTTGCTTTCCCTTTTTTAAACAGTCTCTGAATATTAACAGGTAATTGGTTATTATTTGCTTTGTCCATGATTTGAATGACATTATAATCTATTAGATCTCTAAATTTAAGAGTATGTAATTGAATGAATATTGGATTTGTTGGTTCATCGTAAGATTTCTTTGGTACAGTGCGTACGGCTTTTTTTTTTTTTTGTAGTAAAAGATTCAAGTTTGTGTTTGTTTTGTATGTGCTTCCCCAGATCTCCACACAGTATGACATATAAGGGACTATCAGTGAATTATATAAAATGCAAAGAGATTTCTGACACAGGAAATCCTTAACTTTATACAGTACTGCAATGGATTTAGAGCAATTTAGACACAGAACATAAATCATTAATATACAAAATAAATAGCAATGGACCGAGAACAGAACCTTGTAGTACCCCACGTCATTTTCAGCAACTCAGAGTCTATGTTATTCACATGAACATATTGATATCTGTCTTCTAAATAGCTGTGTAACCAGTCAAAAACAATTCCTCTGATGCCATACTTGTGTAATTTACTGAAGAGTAATTTATGGTCAACTGCATCAAATGCCTTTTGTACGTCCAGAAATATTCCAACTGTATATTCTCTTGTCTGTTGTGTCTGTAATCTGTTCAACAAAGTCTATGAGTGCCAGTGAGGTGGTCTTGTTCTTCCTGAATCTATACTGTTGTTCGCAGAGTATATTTAGCTTATCAATGAAATCATTTAGTTTCTTAAATATTTTTTCCAGTAGTTTGGAGAACTGAGATAACAATGAGATGGGTCTGTAGTTTGACAATAAGTGTTTGTCACCAGTCTCATACAGAGGAGCGACTCTTGCTATTTTCATTTTTGGGGGAAATTTACCAGCGGTAAGTGACATGTTGCATATGTAAGTGAAGTGTTTAACAATACAATTAATAATACATTTATCCAAGAATATACTGAAATCTTTACAATCAGTTGATTTTTTTGTCTTTGAATTTTTCCTATGTGTGCAGATGACACTACTCTGGTTCTCTCTGGGTCAAATTTTAAGTCACTAATGAGGCATGCTAATATTGGTATAAGTGTACATGCAAAATGGTTTAAATAAGTTATCTTTGAGTGTAAAAAAAATCTAACTTTATAATTTTCAGTGGTAAGAAATCATACCCTAAAGATCCGATTAAAATTGTAATGGAATCATCAGAGATGCTCCAGGTATCAAACACTAGATTTTGGGGAATTTATGTTTATAAGAAATTGAATTGGAGAGACCAGACTGAATGGGCTTATAGAAAAATCAACAAATCTGTTGGTATCATTATGAGGATTAAGGATCTTGCTTCCACTGATTGTCTCCTTACTGTTTATTATAGTTTTGTGGTGACACAACAGGACAGGGCACTCCACCCAGTACTTGGGGTTGGTGGGGGAGAAGGTAGTTAGAGATGGTAATGGGGAAAGAGGTGAGAGGTGCCAGCCAAAGGTGCCAGAGCGCTAGGGGGATGAAGTCAAATAAAAATGTGCCTTTTGCCCCTGCTGTGCCAGGTTCACACCTGAGGACGCAGGGGCGCAAATGTATTGTACTAAGCCTTGCTCTGTGACATGCATGTTAATGTGTATGTTGATGTGTGTTCATGCTTGGCAACTTGTATGTTAATGTGTTTACCCTGGGTGCCAGAGGCGGGAAGAAAATGTATAAAGGAGTTCGCTTTGGCACTCAGTTTACCTGCTCTGCGTTGTGGAGGAATAAAGTTCTGTGTCGTCAGCTCGTGTCTTGTCTGCTTTCTTCCTCGACAGTTTAATCTCTCCTCACTTTTCATGTTGCAATATTGTTTGGGCAGGTACTTTTCCTAGGACTCTTCATAAAATTCTGCTTCTTCAGAAGCAGTCTGTTAGAATAGCAAACAGATCAAAGTATCGTGCTTCTTCTGCTCCTTTGTTTCAGATCTTTGAGATTCTTAATATTTATAACACTAATGCTTATCACATTTGTGTTTTTATTTATAGAATATTTACAAGTGAAGGAAATATCCCTGAACATTTTAAAAATTACTTTAATGCAAATTTCCTCACTCACTCTTAACTCGCCAGGCTTTGCAGCTTCATTGTCGTAAATGCTTTACTGTCAGAGGTCAATTTTCATCAAGATTCAGGGGTCCTAAATTATGGAATATTTACAGCAGGGAAAATAAATATTGAACATGTCAATATTTTTCTCATTAAACCCATTTCTGATGGAGCCACTGACCTGACATTTTCACCAGATATCAGTAACAACCCAAGTATTCCCTACAGTGCATCCCGAAAGTATTCACAGCACTTCATTTTTTCCACATTTTGTTATGTTACAGCAGTGGTGCCCAACCTTTTTTGAACCAAGATCTACTTTTAAAGTTGTGAGCCTGTTGAGATCTACTAGTTCACACAAGCCGTATCCATTGTCCATCTACATATTTAATATGCACACAACAAACAGAAAACCCATTCAGATATAATAAAAAGCAGTTTGTGAGTTGCAAAGCAGTTGCAATAAATGTATTTCTTTACCTCAGTTGGACCTTTGGCATTGGGAGGAGGCAGCTAGTTTCTCATAGTCAGGGCAGTAGGAGCTGGTTGCAAGCCTTAGGCAGGCCACAAGGTGAATGTCTGTCATTGTGTATCTGTACTTCGACTTAATGATTTTCATGTGAGAAAAAGCAGTCTCACACAAACATACTGATCCGAAAAGTGCAGTCAAGTTCAAGGCACATCTTCTGAGGTTGGGATATTTTTGTTCCAGCAGTAGGTTCCAGAAGTCTCCTTTCATGCCAGGTGTTGCCCTGGATTTGATCTCAATGTCATTTTGCAGTGTAAGAATCTCACAACAGCAGCGCTATCCAGTTGAAACAGTGATGCTACTTTAGAAGCAGTGTAATCCACATCGATGCCCTCCACAAATGGAAACACAGATAGCTGGCAACAGGCTCAATGGATGTAAAGTCATTAAAACGCTTCTCAGATTCTGAAAAGATGTTTTGAACTTGCTCCTCATATCATGCACTGTCCAGCTGTGCAGAATCTTTTTCGTAACACTTTATTTATAAAGTATTTATCAAATACAGTATACAGTACATACGAATGGGAAAAGGAAAGAGGGAAAAAAGAAAAAGGAAAAAAAGAGAAAAGGCAGGGAAACAGAAACATGAAAAAGAATCAATATATAAGCTGTACATACACATTAAACATCGTTAAGAGAAGTAGGGCGGGTTAAGTACAGTCAGAACCACTCAACATAGTAGAAAGTGCATGTGGTGAAACTGCATATTATATGAAGAGGTAGGCTCAACAGTAAAGGAATATAAATGGTGTTACTGTTACAGCAGATTACAGTTCATCATCCATCTCCCAACATCAGTATTTGTAACTATGGAGGTATAAATAGGGTGTACATTTGGAGCATACACAATACTAAGAAAGAGAGGATGTAGAAATAAACTCTATAAATGGGACCCAGCTGTCCTTAAACTTCTGATGGGATTTGCTCCTATTGTATCAAAGTTTTTCTAATGGAATCAAAGAGAGCACCTCCTTAATCCAGTCAATAAAAGATAAGAGCTTTTTTGATTTCCAACAACGGAGGATAAGTCTCCGTGCTTGAACTGAAGCAAATGCCATAAAATTAGCTTGGGATGTTGTAATAGTAATATTTTCATCAGGAATTCCAAAAATAGCAAGTGCTGGATTGAGACTGATTTTTGTATGAAAGATATGTGAGAAAACATCAAAAATGCCCCCCCAAAACAAAGATAAAGATGGACATTGCCAAAACATATGTCCCGTGGTGGCTGGGCTCAGGTGGCATCTGATACAGGTTGGATCCATATTGGGGTAAAACTTAGACAATTTCTGTCTAGTATGATGTAAGCCGTGTAAAACTTTTGAATTGAATGAGGCAATGTCTAAGACATAAGGATGTAGTGTGAAGACGCTGTAAAGCTACTGACCATGTCCTTTCTGTAAGTGAGGTCTGTAGGTGCTCTTCCCAGGCTGATTTAATTTTATCAAGGGAAGGCAGGGCACAGTTTTGAATGGTCCTATAAATCCCTGAAACGATACCCTTCATCTCTGGCTCCCAGTCTAATATGATATCTAAAACATTCTCCTCTGGTGGGTTAGGAAATGTGTAGTGTGCTTTGGCAAAGCTACGAATTTGAAGGTATCTAAAAAAGTGTGTCTTTGGTAAATTTTTGTTCTGCTGAAGTGTTTCAAAGGAGACAAATGCACCGTCTATGAATAGGTCATTGAAATAAACCAAGCCATTATCATGCCACAACTGAAACGCCGTATCAGTCTGGGAAGGATGAAAGCGGTGGTTGTGTATCAGCGGCATATGGATGCATGCATTGTTGAGGCCAAAGTGTTTCCTGAACTGACAACAGATACGGAGAAAGCCCTGAACCACGGGATTTTTGATATGATTAATAGTTCTGCCTGTGAGGGGACAGCATAGAGTAGATATCGGGTAGGCTGTGGATTGAGAAAGGGTTTCCATATAAGCCCAAATAGGAACAGATTTCTTTTCAAATGCCGCAATCCAGTATGGTAATTTTGCCATATTTGCTGCCCAGTAATAATATAAACAATTAGGCAGGGCCAATCCCCGAGATTGTCGAGGCATCTCTAAAAGGGATCTTGCACGGGGACTGGTTTTATTCCAGATAAATGTGGCGATATGACAGTCAAGGTCTCTAAACATAGATTTTGGCAGAAAATAAGGGATCATCTGAAACAAATATAAAAAAAATGAGCGAGCACTGACATTTTGATCACATTAACTCTGCCTGCAAGAGAGATTGGTAGGGATGACCATCTTACTAAGTCTAGCTTTGTGTGATCTATTAACTTTTTAAAGTTTTGACTGTACAGGTTGCTGTATGACCATGTGACCATAATGCCCAAGTCCAATGAGTTGGATTCTAATTCAAAAGGGAAGCTGTCATAATTAATAGCTAAAACTAGTTGGTTGACCGGAAATAGGAGACTTTTGGAATAATTACAGTGGGGAAAAAAAGTATTTAGTCAGCCACCAATTGTGCAAGTTCTCCCACTTAAAAGATGAGAGAGGTCTCCAATTTTCATCATAGGTATACCTCAACTATGAGAGACAAAATGAGGAAAAAAAAATCCAGAAAATCACACTGTCTGATTTTTAAAGAATTTATTTGCAAATTATGGTGGAAAATAAGTATTTGGTCAATAACAAAAGTTCATCTCAATACTTTGTTATATACCCTTTGTTGGCAATGACAGAGGCCAAACGTTTTCTGTAAGTCTTCACAAGGTTTTCACACACTGTTGCTGGTATTTTGGCCCATTCCTCCATGCAGATCTCCTCTAGAGCAGTGATGTTTTGGGGCTGTCGCTGGGCAACACGGACTTTCAATTCCCTCCAAAGATTTTCTATGGGGTTGAGATCTGGAGACTGGCTAGGCCACTCCAGGACCTTGAAATGCTTCTTACAAAGGCTGGGCTGCACGGTGGCGCAGTGGTTTAGCACTGTGGCAGCACAGTTTTACCCTCGGCCGGGGGATCGCGGGGATCATGAGATCGTGGGTTTGATCCCAGCCCCCGACCAACAGTGAGCTGTGTGGAGTTTGCATGTTCTCCCCGTGTTGCGCGGGTTTACTCCGGGATTTCTCCGGTTTCCTCCCGCACACCAAAAACATGTAGGTTTAGGGCGCTCGCGCAAGCAGCGACCAGCAGCCGGTGGCTTGTCACCAGACTGCAAACCAAGTCTACCTACGGGTACAAATAAGTAACAAAAAAAAAAAAAAAAGAAAAAAAAAGAAAAAGCCACTCCTTCATTGCCCAGGTGATGTGTTTGGGATCATTGTCATGCTGAAAGACCCAGACACGTTTCATCTTCAATGCCCTTGCTGATGGAAGGAGGTTTTCACTCAAAATCTCACGATACATGGCCCCATTCATTCTTTCCTTTACATGGATCAGTCATCCTGGTCCCTTTGTAGAAAAACAGCCCCAAAGTATGATGTTTTCACCCCCATGCTTCACAGTAGGTATGGTGTTCTTTCTCCTCCAAACACGACAAGTTGAGTTTTTACCAAAAAGTTCTATTTTGGTTTCATCTGACCATATGACATTCTCTCAATCCTCTTCTGGATCATCCAAATGCTCTCTAGCAAACTTCAGACGGGCCTGGACATGTACTGGCTTAAGCAGGGGGACACGTCTGGCACTGCAGGATTTGAGTCCCTGGCGGCGTAGTGTGTTACTGATGTAGCCTTTGTTACTTTGGTCCCAGCTCTCTGCAGGTCATTCACTAGGTCCCCCCGTGTGGTTCTGGGATTTTTGCTCACCGTTCTCGTGATCATTTTGACCTCACAGGGTGAGATCTTGTGTGGAGCCCCAGATCGAGGGAGATTATCAGTGGTCTTGTAGGTCTTCCATTTTCTAATAATTGCTCCCACAGTTGATTTCTTCACACCAAGCTGCTTACCTATTGCAGATTCAGTCTTCCCAGCCTGGTGCAGGTCTACAGTTTTGTTTCTGGTTTCCTTTGACAGCTCTTTGGTCTTGGCCATAGTGGAGTTTGGAGTCTGACTGTTTGAGGTTGTGGACAGGTGTCTTTTATACTGATAATAAGTTCAAACAGGTGCCATTAATACAGGTAACGAGTGGAGGACAGAGGAGCCTCTTAAAGAAGAAGTTACAAGTCTGTGAGAGCCAGAAATCTTGCTTGTTTGTAGGTGACCAAATACTTATTTTACCAAGGAATTTACCAATTAATTCATTAAAAATCCTTCAATGTGATTTTCTGGATTTTTTTTTTCTCATTTTGTCTCTCATAGTTGAAGTATACCTATGATGAAAATTGGAGACCTCTCTCATCTTTTAAGTGGGAGAACGTGCACAATTGGTGGCTGACTAAATACTTTTTTGCCCCACTGTAAGTTTGTATCCAGAGAACTGGCCAGAGTTATGGAATAAGTCTATGAGCCGTGGTAAGGAATTTATCAGGTCGGTTATGTAAAAAAGAAGGTTGTCTGCATAAAGAGAGACTTTATGACACGAGTTACCTCTTGTAATACCAGTAATTTTTCCATCAGCTCTCAGGGCTATGGCTAATGGTTCTATTTGAATAAAAAAGGAGATAAACAGCAGCCCTGTCTGACTCCACGATGGAGACAAAAGTAGTCCAAATATATAGAGTTAGTACAAACTGATGCCTTGGGTAAAGTATAAAGCAGCTTAACCCATGAGATGAATGATGGGCCAAATCTGAATCTACCCAGAACAGTGAAAAGGTACTTCCATTCAATACGGTCAAAAGCTTTCTCTCCATCAAGAGAAAGAACAACTTCCGGATAAGAGTGAGAGGAGTAAATTACATTGAATAGTCTACGCATGTTAGAGAAAGACTGTCTACCTGGGATAAAACCAGTTTGATCCGGGGCTATAATTTTAGGAATAACTACTTCAATACGTTGGGTGAGAATTTTGGTGAGAATTTTGTAATCAGAGCAAAGGATACTAATAGGCCGGTATGCGCTACAATCTAAGGAATTTTTATCTTTTTCAGAAAAACTGAGATAATTGCCTGCATCACTGTTTTTGGCAGTTTCTGAAGTGATAGTGTTCCTGGTATACTGAGCATAAGATCGGAGCTAACCTAGATGTGAAGGTTTTAAAAAAATTCTATGGGAAACCCATCTGGGCCCGAAGTTTTACCGCCTTTCATAGAATTAATGGCTTTAATAATTTCCTGGGTAGCAATTGGAGCATCATGAATTTCAAGGGTATCTGGGTCAATCTTTGGAATATTAATCTGGTCTAGGAAGGAGACAATCTTAGACATTTCTACACTGGATTCTGATGAGTGCAGATTGTAATAAAACTGCCTGAAACAATCACTGCTGTTTTGGGGGTTAGTGGAAGTCACATTAGGGGCCATGTGGATCTCTGGAATAGCACTGTTAGCAGCTGATTGTTTAAGCTGGTGGGACAGTAATTTACTAGCTTTGTCACTGTGTTCATAAAAGGTTTGTCTAGATTTGAACAAAAGCTGTTCAGTATGTTTGACAGATTATCAGATTCTGTCTGTAATAAGAGTCGTTCTTAATATAGCTCTGGCTTGTGGTTGATAATTTTTTTTTAATCAATATCAGCTATCTGCACAGTCAGTTCTGAAAGACGACTTGTACGCTTTTTCTTTTCGTAAGATGTGTAAGAAATTATCTGACCTCGTAGGAAAGCTTTGAGGGACTTCCATATTGTAATATACGACATTCCTGGAGCCGTATTAATGTCTAAGAAAGTCTCAATTTGAGTATTCACAAATTGTATGAATTTATTACTGGACAGCAGTAGTGGATCTAGATGCCAAGTGCGTCGCGACGCAATGCAGTTAGGGAAACACATTTCTAACTGGACTGGGCTATGGTCAGAAATAACAATGCTGTGATATCAACAATTTTTCACAAATTGAAGAGATCCGCTGTCAAGCAGGAAAAAGTCAATTTGTGAGTATGACTGGTGTACAGATGAGAAAAATGAATATTGTTTCTGTGTAGGACTGTGTTTTCTCCATGGGTCTGTGAGCTTATAAAGGTTGATAAATGAGAGGAGAACCTTACCAGATTTAGAAATTGTACTGTCAGATTTGGGTCTGGATTTATCTAGTCCTGGGTGTAACACACAGTTGAAGTCCCCTCCTAGAATCAGATGGTGTGAATGGAGGTCAGGTAGCTTAGCTATGAAACGAGAGAAAAACTGTGGATTATCCCAATTCGGACCATAGACATTGGCAAAAACAATTTGTGAGCCAAAAAGTTTACCAGCAACAATTATGAATCTGCCATTATCATCAGCAGTTACAGAGGTTGCAACAAAAGGAATCCCTTTTCTAATCAATATGGCTGTGCCTCTAGATCTAGTCTCATACTTGGAGGAGAATATTTGCCCTACCCAGTTTTTCTTCAATTTAGAGTGTTCACTAGTATGCAGGTGGGTTTCTTGTAAAAAATGTGTAAACATTCTACTGCGTTTAATAGGACGGTTGAGCCCCTTAACATTCCAACTAATAAACTGAATAGAGATGTACCGGAGCTAGACGTCACCACAGCATATTAACATCTGAGTAATAATACTGAATAGTATGGATTTAGGTAAAAGAAAGAAGTCTGTTTGGTCCTGCCATAAAATGAAAATTTATAAGGAGAAAAGAAAAAAACAATAAATAAAAAAGGGGGGGAGTCCTAAAACTCTATGCCGATCTCCAAATAAATGTGAGATTGCACTAAACCTCATCTAAACTAGGGAAGCCAAGGCACATGAAAGGTGCTTGTTGCATGGGAAGCCACAAACCTGAACATGGTCTACAGAACACAAACATGTCTTAACAAAGAGGCACTGTAATGGTTGAAATAGTTGAAGTCAAATAAGATAAGATAAGATAAGATAAGATAAGCCTTTATTAGTCCCACAATGGGGAAATTCCAGGATTGCAACAGCACAGGGATAGCAACACTCAGAGCAACAATCAGAAGGCAAGAAAAAACAACATCTAGTAAACATATGTCCATATTACTATAAATGTATATATATAGACACACAGTGCAGAGCATTTATGGTTGGTTGGTGAATGTGCAGCAGAAAGTCTAAGCTCTCTCTCCGCGGATGCGGTGGGCCAGCTGGAAGTCTTTGGGCATGATGGTGACCCCCTTAGCGAAGAAGAGACCACCAGGTGGGCCTCGCTGGTCTCCTGCAGAGCCATGACGGCGAAGCTCAGGAAACGCAGGACGGTCTTGAAGTCCTGAGCGATCTCCCTCACCAGGCGCTGGACGGGCAGCTAGTAAAATAGTGGCCTGTTGTAAAAATGTCAGAGCTATATTTGCAAATAATAGTTCAAACTGCACTTATTATGCTCAGTGACAGCCATTGTCTGAAACAAAGATGTTACCGGTCCACTGGTTCGAGCTGCACGAGGCATGATGAATTGAGAGATGTAGGTCTGAGCTTCTTCTGGGGTAGAGAAAAAGTTCTCTTTGCCGTTGTTGGTGATGCGAAGCCGGGCTGGATGAGAGATGCTGAAGCGCACCCCATCTAGTTCCCTAAGCTGTTGTCTTATGCCACTGAAGGCAGCATTGGCTTTGGCCACCCACACTGTGTAATCGGGGAAGATGGAGATGGTGATGTCATTTACTTTGATCCTCTGTCTTTTCCTGGCAAGGCGTAGAATCTTGACACAGTCACTGTAGTAATGGAGACGTGCAATTATGGTCCTCGGGCATTGTCCTGTCTGTGGCACCGGTTGTAGGGATCTATGAGCTCTGTCTACCAGCAGGGCGTCACTTAGCTCCAGTGCTTTATGTAGCAGGTTAGCAACAGAAGAGGGGGAGCAGCTAGCTAAGCCCTCTGGCACGCCGACGATCCTAATCTCAAAGAAAAAAAAATCTCACAAAACTTTTTCCATGTTGTCATCATGGGGTATTGTGTGTAGAATTTTGAGGAAAAAATGAATTTATTCAATTTTGGAATAAGGCTGTAACATAAAATGTGGAAAGAGTGAAGCGCTGTGAATACTTTCCGGATGCACTGTTCATCCAAAGAAATTAAGGCAACTGTGTTTGCAAAACAAGTTATATTAAATAAAGTGGAATGACACAGGGAATAACTATTGAACACACTTGGAGAAATTCATTCAATATTTAGTAGAAAAGCCTTTGTTGGTAATAACAGCTTCCAGATGCCTCCTGTATGGAGAAACTAGATGCAGGCATTGCTCAGGAGTGATTTTAGCCCATTCTTCCACACAAACTGTCTTCAAATCTTGAAGGTTCTGTGGGTGTCTTCTATGAACTCTGATCTTCAGTTTGTTCCATAGATTTTCAATTGGATTCAGGTCAGGTGACTGACTGGGCCAGTCTAGCAGCTTTATTTTCCTTCTCTGGAGCCAGATGAGAGTTTCCTTTGCCGTGTGCTTGGGATCATTGTCTTGCTGAAATGTCCATCCTCATTTCATCTTCAGTATCTTGGCAGATGGCAACAGGTTCTTATCAAGGATGTCTCTGTACATTTGTCCATTCATCTTTCCTTCAATTATATGAAGTCTGCCTGTACCATGTGCTGAAAAACACCCCCACACCATGATGCTCCCACCTCCAAACTTCACTGTTGGTATGGTGTTTTTGGGCTGATGTGCAGTGCCATTTCTCCTCCAAACATGCTGTGTGTTGTGGCATCCAAAAAGTTCAGTTTTGGTCTCATCTGACCAGACTATATTCTCCCAGTATCTTACTGGCTTGCCCAAATGTTGTGCAGCAAACTTTAAACGAGCTTCGACATGCTTTTTCTTCAGCAGTGGAGTCTTGCGAGGTGAGTCCATGTCGGTTGAATGCATTACTTATCGTTTTCTTTGAAACAGCAGTACCTGCTAACTCCAGGTCTTTCTGGAGCTCTCCACGAGTGGTCTTTGGCTCTTGGATAACTATTCTGATAATTCTTTTGACTCCTCTGTCAGATATCTTGTGAGGAGCTCCTGGTCATGGCTGGTTTATGGTAAAATGATGTTCTTTCCACTTCCGAATGATGGCTCCAACAGAGCTTACTGGAACATTCAGCAGTTTAGAAATGCACCTGTAACCAATGCCATCATTATATTTTGCAATAATAAGGTTGTGAAGGTCTAGAGAGAGGTCTTTTCTTCTACCCATCATGAGTTCTTTGTGGTGTGACACACTGATATTTTAAAGGCATTGATGGGGAATGGGATGAACTCCTAAATTCTGATGGATTTCAGCTGGTTTCTTAGCTTTCTATGCCTTTTTGCACCTCTTTTTCTTCATGTGTTCAATACTTATTCTCTGTGTCATTCCACTTTATTAAATAAAACTTGTTCTGTAAACACAGTTGCCTTGATTTCTTTGTATGTATGTATTACTTGGGTTGTTACTGATATCAGGTGAAAATCTCAGGTCAATGGCTCCATCAGAAATATGTTTAATGAGAAAAAATGTTGACATGTTCAATACTTATTTTCCCCGCTGTCTTTTATCTTATCTTTGATCTTTCACCTCCCAAAGATTTTCAACTTTTCCCTGTCTTGTAAATTTCCACCTTTTTCTCCCCCAGTCTTGGAAATTTGCAACTTTCCCCCCTTGCAATCTCCGAGTACCAAACCACCTTTACCAGAATAAATGTTTTTAAAAAAAATCATTCTGTTTTTCAGCAAACCATCTAAGATAAACTTACAAATTTGAATGGTAAACATCAGAATGTCTTGACACTGAAAACAAGCAGAACTGATGTCTTTGCTGCTAAAAGACAGATCTGTTGCTTTTTTACATATCTGTGGAACAAACTGTTCAAGATAAGCTGACAGCATCTGCACATCAAACATTGCGTGTTTGGAAACAGATGGTGCTGAAATTTGACAGCTTTGGCAGATGTTCTCAAACTGTTAATTCTGAGGAATTAGAAATAACATTTTCAGAGAGTCACATCAGAGGCCATAAAAATGACATTTCCTGTCCACTGCAACAGGTTGGTGGATGTGCACATGCTACTTACGCAGACCCAAGGGTGCTTCAGAGCCTCCTGGGCAGTGATTCTCTTGGCTGGATTGATAGTCAACATCTGGTTGATCAGATTTTTAGCCTCCGGGGTCACCGTGTCCCACTCTGGCGATGGAAACTAAAGCGCAACACACAACCACGCATGCCCACACACAGTAAATATAAAAAGTGTACACACCCCTGATAAAATGCCAGGTTTTTGTGATGTAAAAAAATGAGACCACAATATCATTTCAAAAGGCTTCTGACCAAGGGCGTAACTTTGCTTCAAACACTGGGGGGGTTGAGATCTCTGCCCGTATAGACAGCCTAAGTCACGCCCCCTCCAGTTCTGCATATTGGACCTTAAATCGAAAAAAAAATTCTCTATTGAAATGAATGGCAAGAGCAACATTATCTTTTGATCCCGATCAAATTTTGCAACGAGTTACTTATATGATGTTTGTCAATTTAAAAGATAACTTTCCATATAATTAAAGTTGTCGGATGTCAGAGTACAGAGTAATATTCAGTTTTTGTTTAAACGACTAGTGGACAACTCCCATCATCCCACATCACTAAACACAGTTACATTTTAGTGATGTGAAAAGCACTGATTTCTCATAGCATTGACCCCTGCACTGACAGACAAGTTAATAGGATTAATCTTAGCCTGACTCTTAGCTAAATCACTATACAGTGATAACAGGATGGGTTTGCCTGATTGCTGCCCTCACCCCATGTCTCTCTGTGAGGAAATCACATGAACAAAAAGAAAATGTCAATTACTTATGAGGAGAAGTCTAAAATTCATTAGTTTGTCCAACAGAACATTATTATGACGATCTTGTCAGCAGTCTGTTCTCTAAGGCGCAAAGTTCATTTTTTTAATTGTTACCTGGTCACTTGTGCCTCCTGTGCTGCCTCACTCTCCCTCTGGTCACCTGGGCCACCTCTCTCCCTTTTTGTTATCCCTGCTGCTGTTGCTTTCACATTCTTGCTCCTGACATCCAGTCATGTGAAAAAAATAATTAGAACACCCCCCATCTTTTTAGGACACCCCCACATTCATTCCCACTTACAATGGCTGAATTAAATTTAAAAAAATGCAAATTAAAAACAAGGTTAGACATAGATATGTGAACATTTCTTAATAAAGAACTGAATATTTAAAGGGGTGCCCAAATTTTTTCACATGACTGTAAAATAAGTTCAATTAATGTTCAAGTGGTTTAAGAGACTTACTTCACTGACAATTTTGGAAGATGTAATTTATGCAACAATTTCCCATGCAAAAAACTTGGAAAGATATAAAATGTTTCCTCCCTTCTTCCCTCTTAATAGCATCTTAACAGTGCTATCAGCAGGTGCATTAGGTCATCTAGTTTAATTTGATACCATGTTCATCATTCTAGCCACAGAATTGAAGTTAATGCAGCTGCTGAGTGTGGATGAGGCTTACCACTGTGTAGCTATTTTTTTTTTTTTTTATCAAGTAGATGAACTAAGGACACTATGTGTGATTTAGTCAGCTAGACTATGACAAAAGTAACAGTTATCCTACCTGCAGAGGCATTATGAACATAGCACACCACACCTTAGGTGTGTTATGTTTCACTCATTAAATGATAATAAATCCATGAAATTTATGACAAAATCATCCTGGTATTAAAAACTTACTCTGGATTCATTATCTAGACATTTAATTTTTTACAGTGGCATTCAGTTTTCAAATTTAGGATTCAGGCATTTGCCCCTTCCCCTCATAAAAGATAAATAACAAATTTACCTTTACCAAATTTACCAGAAAACAAGTACAAATTTAGGAGAAAATAGTATAAATTCACAAGAAAAAAGTAGCAAAGTGATGATAGTCAAAAAATGATTTTAAAAAATCTGAAATTTAAATTATTTTCCAAATATGTTCGGAAAAATGCTTATTTTCCATGACAAACTTAAGAAAAATGCTCCATTTTTGTGAGAAACTGGATTTAGGGGGAAAACAACACGGAGGAAATACTGCATATTTATACAAAAAGTACGCAAATTTACAAGAAAAAATGTCTCTGATTTACAAGAAAAGCTGTGAAACTATGACAAAGTTGCACACATGGAAAAGTGACATTAGAAACGTCACAGTGCTACATAAAACACTGAAGTTTACTAAGGAAGAAAAAAAGATCGGACAGAATATTTGGAGCCCCACAAATTGGTAGTGAGGACAGCTCTAACTTTAAATGGGTTTGTAATATGCTTTCTGTAGGTGCAGCGCAGCGGCCTGCAGAGACCCCTCATCATCATCATAGCAGTCTGTCGTGGGCGATAATGACTGTTTCATTTAGGTCTGATCAGATTCCTCCCCTACTTGACAAGAAAAGCAACAGGCTCAAGGAGGTGACAAATGCTGAAAAAAAAACAATACTGAAAGAAGCATTGCAACTTTTTAGTTATCAATTTATTTTTTTAGCGCTCCCTTTATTGCAAATGGACCCTGAAACACCAACAAACTCAAAAGATATAGTGTTAAGGTGATGAATCATACTAGGAGCTAAATCACTATCCAGTGACAATAAGCCATCAATATCTCAGTGTTTGGTCACTGCCTAATTTGTGTAATGCTGCCTGGTGATTAAACAAAATGGGAACAGAAAACTAGAAATGTGATTATAAGCTCAATAATTAAAATTAAATAAATAAATCAGTGATGCTGTAATGCTTTTGAACTCATTTTAACACATGTAAAAAAGGTTTATAAAAAGTTTATGAATATGAAATGCATCTATTCTTTCATTCATCTATTTGGTGTTTATTTCTTATATATTTGTTTAGATACTCTGTCGTGCAGTTGTGGTATTTTAACAGAGGACAGAAGATCTGAAAATGATCTGTAGGGAAAATAATCAAGAACTTTTAACGGGGATATTTAAGAATAGCCTTCAGAGTGACTTAGTCTGTAATCAAAAGTGCAATCAAAAAACTTGTTTTTTAATTGAATGTTATAATTATCAAAATCATGACGTTTTAAAAACATAGAACAGTTTAAGGTTAACTTGAATTTTGTGGGGATGACAAGTAATATTTAAAGGCATTTATATTTATGGACCGATGGTTGGAGAAGATTTTGTTTGTACTTGATAAATGTTTGGAGCTGCTAACATTTTGATGAGTACTGAAACACATAAATTTCACTAACAGCTGACAAACAAATCCATTCTGATCACATTTCATGAATGATTAATACAATGTAAAGACCACATTTGCATGAGAAAAACTGATCATTTCTCAGATCAGCTGAATCCTACCAGGTAGCACAGTTATTCTGTGGTGTAACTCCTATTAGCAAACTAGCAACCAGCTAACTTCACACAACAATTCCCAAGCTAAATCAATAATATGATATTTACCTCGTTTTGGACAGAGGGGTTTGTCCTTTTGTTTGACAAGTTCAACCAATTTAAAAATGGTTTATTGTCCTTGTGGAACTCGTTTCATGTTCTCTCACTGAGCTGAATGCATTCCATACCAGCATCCCCACCTGCCGCCCTTACAGCTGACCCCTACTCAGAGAAGGCACAAGTACCGGTTGGGCAATACCAAGTCTGCATTATTAGAAATGTTACTTTTGTTGCTTGCAAATGAAAAAATGACAACTTCTTCATACTTGATTGAGTTGTAGATATTTTTTTATTAATTATTATTATTTTATTAATTATTATTGATTACTGGGGGGGTTATATTGGCTGGATTTGATTATTGGGGGGGTTATAATCCCTCTAACCCTCCCATAAATTACGCCTATGCTTCTGACCCTTTAATGAGATCTATACCCTGTACAATTCAATTGAAAAACAAGTAATTCTGTTACAAGAGAAACTAAAATAGTGGTTGAATAATTGTTCACACCTTTACCTAATACTTTATTGAAGAACCTTTTAATTACAGCAATCAGAGTTTTTGGGTAGGAGTATCTGGACTCTGGCAGGGTCATTCTAAAACTATTTTTGTTCTCATGAAACCATTTTTGTTTGTTGTTATTGATTTGGATGTACACTTGGGGTCAGGGTCGTGCTGAAAAGTGAAATTCCTCTTCATCTTCAGCTTTCTGGCAGACACCTGAAGGTTTTATAAAAAAAAAACTGACTGGTTTTTGGAACTATTCAAAATTCCCTCCACCTTGGCTAAAGCCCCAGTTACAGCTGCAAAAAAAGCAGCCCTAAAGCATAATGCTGCCACCACCATGCTTCACTGCGGATGTTCTTTTAGTGATGTGCAGTGTTGTTTTGGGAATTGGGAAGAAAACATTTAACCTTTGTTTCATCAGACAGAAGACTTTTTTCCCACATGCTTCTGGGAGACTTGATGTTTTGTTTTTATTTATTTATTTATTTTTTACAAAATTAGGCAGGCCTGGATGTCTTTCTTAATAAGAACAGTGTTCCATCTTGCAACCCATCCCCACAGTACAGACGTATGGAGAATAAGGTAGGTTGCTGTGATACGCAGCACACAACCAGGACTTGTCAGAAATTCTTGCATTCCCTTCAATGTTGCTGTAGGCCTCTTGCCATCCTCCATGACCAATTTTTGTTTTGTCTTTTCATCAATTTTAAATGGACGGCCAGTTCTCAGTTACATCATTGCTGTCCTATATTTCGTCCACTTCTTGATAACAGCCTTCAAAGTGTTCGATGGTAGGTGTAATGGCATGGAATTTTTTGTAGCCTTGTACTCCTAACTGATGGCTTTCAGTAATAAGATCCAGTTGATGTTTTGTAAGCTCTCCGAACCGTGGCTTTTGCTGTAGGATACAACTGAGCAAATATCAGAAAAAATCTTAATAGGGTCACTGAAATTTATTTGACGTTAATAAGAGTCACTTTAGTTAAAGCAACACTATGCATGATTTTCTCCTTAAAACAATGTTTCCAAAATTATTTTGATGGTACATCAACATCTGACCAGGTGAATGTCACTTCCTCCATAGCCTGAGTGGGCCCGGATTGCTCGTCACAACTCTGTTTTTGGACTACAACTATGGCAATTATGACCTCAGTCCCAGCAGCGAATCACAGGACACAACTGTAGTCACCATCAACTAAGCACCCTGTGATTGGCTGTTGGGACTGAGGTCATAGTCACTGTAGTAGCAGTTTTTTTGGTGTTCCCATGAAGAACAAGAAAGTTACACAGTGCTGCTTTAATGGCAGGTGTGTATTCAAAAAGAGTGATTCATGTAATTAAATCAAAAGTGTGTCCACAAAATGTTAATTTAAAGGTGTACACACTTATGAAACCAGCATCTTACACATTTTCCCCTAAAAATTTGCTTGATTTTTAATTGAACTGTACAGATTTCAGGTCACGTTAAAGACAGAAACAGTTTTGAAATGTTTTACAGTGTTCTCATTTTTTCTTCATCACAGAATCCTGGCAATTTAACAGTTGTGTACAGTTTTTATATCAAATGTACAGGCTGAAAGTATGAGTCATGTAAAAATCTTTGATTTCAAATGAGAGAATCGGAGAGCGGAGGTGGGCTCACATCGTATGCTCCGGCTTTGATCTGCTGGTAGAGTTTGTGCTGGTCCTCGTCCCAGAAAGGAGGGTACCCAACCAAGAGGATATAGAGGATCACACCTACACACAGATACACAATGACTGCCATCACTGACAAGAAGGAGACAAAGGAGGTGGCAGAGAGAAATACACAAAGAGCTTACCACATGCCCAGATGTCTACCGGTTTACCGTATGCTTCCTTTCTCAGCACCTCTGGAGACAAATATCCAGGAGTCCCTGCAAAGCCTGTACATAGAAACAAAGTCAAACAAAAATGAGGGATTAGTTTCATGTGAATGTGTTTTCTGAAATGGAAAAGGCCTTTAAATGGGGATGAGCAGGCCCATCTTTGCTCTGTTTTGTAATGCTAAACTAAATTCCACTAGACTACACATGTATTCCACAGCTGTAGTTACTCCATCCATCCATCCATCCATCTTCTACCACTTTTTTGGAGGTCCGGGTCATGGAGGCAGCAGTTCAAGCAGAGAAGCTCAGACTTCCCTCCCCCCAGCCACCTGCTGCAGCTCTTCAGAGAGGATACCAAGGCATTCTCAAACCAGCTGGGAGGCATAATCTCTCCAGTGAGTCCTGGGTCTGCCCCGGGGTCTCCTCCCAGAGGGACGTGCCCGAAACACCTCAAGTGGGAGGCGTCCAGGAGACATCCTAATCAGATGCCCATACCACCTCAACTGGCTCCTTTCAATGTGGGGGAGCAGCGGTTCTACTCTGAGCCTCTTCCGGATGACTGAGCCCCTCACCCTGTCTCTGTGGGTGAGTCCAGCTATCCTACGAAGAAAGCTCATTTCAGCCGCTTGTATCAGCAATCTCGTTCTTTCCGTCATTACCCAAAGCTTGTGACCATAGGTGAGGGTAGGAATGTAGATTGACTGGTAAATCAACAGCTTTGCCTTAGAGCTCAGCTCCCTCTTCACCACAACAGACCGGTACAATGTCCACATCACTGCAGATGCTGCTCCAATCTGTCTGTCAATCTCTCGCTCCATTCTCCCCTCACTCGTGAATAAGACCCCAAGATACTTAAACTCCTCCACTTGGGGCAGGAGCTTGTCCCCAACCCGGAGAGGACAATCCCCCTTTTTCCGGCAGAGGACCATAGACTCGGACTTGGAGGTACTGATTCTCATCCCAGCCGCTTCACAGTCAGCGGCAAACCGTCCCAGTAAGAACTGTAGGTCATTGCTGGATGAAGCCAGCAGGACAACATCATCTGCAAACAACAGAGATGAGATCCTGTGGTCACCAAGCATGACACCCTCCATTCCCTGGCTGTGCCTAGAAATCCTGTCCATAAAAATTATCAACAGGGTTGGTGACAAAGGGCAGCCCTGGCGGAGTCCAACTCTCACTGGGAATGAGTCCGATCGAGTGTTGGCAATACAAACCAAACTCTCACAACGGTCGTACAGAGACCGAATAGCTCGTAACAACAAGCCCGATACCCCATACTCCCGAAGCACCCCCCACAAAAAACCACGAGGGACGCGGTCGAATGCCTTCTCCAAGTCCACAAAACACACAGGGTTTCCTCTGGTAACATTTCTCTGTGGTGGCCTGCCATGCCAGAAATTTTACCCCCACTCCAAGGCGATATGAATTTATTAAGAAAAATATATGAAGCAATGGCTTTCCGCAAGCGCGCACACGAACAATGCGCGTGGCCGTTATCCGCACGGAGTTTAGAAGCGCCCCGCAGACATGAGTTTTCCAGTCAGTCAGCAGTGTCTCGCTAAGCGTGACTGTCCGACAGAAACATGAGTTTATTAAAGTACTTTAAATGCGGAAAAAAATCATAAGAGGTATGTAAGCACTGGTGTTTATCATGGTTTTAACCCGCTGGAAACGGGGGCAATAATGGAAGAGTCACTTAGCTAAGAGATGTGGTTAGAATTCATATGCAGCCGGCTTCATATGATGGGAAAGGCAATGGGGACTGATGAATTGCTGAGGATATATTTCACCAGCCACTACAATATTAAGTTATGTTCTGTAGGAATTGCAGGAATGAAGAGACTGGCAATTTCTTTCTTTTCTCGCATGAGCAGACGTGCCGTTTTTATTCTCCAGCAGCAGTGACAAAAAGCAACAGCTGAAAACGCTAGCTCTAAACTGAGGTCCTTCAGCAGCTGCCTAGAGAGGTGTCTGATGAGAAAGCCTGAGCGCACAACTATAACTGCCTAAACAGATCATTCTGTACATGAACACATATTGTGGTGAATTATGTCTTTAGAGTCCGCTACAGTTCCCCATTATGTACCTGGCAGGTTAAGATGATAATCTGTCAGCAGCCTTCAAACAAACTAAACGTGCCAACATTTGATTTCAAAATAAGGGAGGTTTTACCTGCTGTCTGGGTGGTGAGGAGATTTCTAAAAAAAAAACCCTATAAATATAAAGAAATATTATAACAGAAATAATGGCATCCTTGGTCATTTAAGTTAATTTATTTCATTAAATACAATTTTATTAATATTTTTCTTTGTAATCAGAGTTAAATTATTGTTCTGTTCTAACTGCAAAATTATGGTCAAAAATGTGAATTGTTATAAGGAAAACGTAAAAAAATTACCACAGTCTGTTTCAGATTTATCTAAAAAAAAAAACTAATTTTATTTTAAAAAAACAAACAAAAATTAGTCATAAAATAATCCGCAAATTTATAATAAAGTTTCAAATGTACAAGAAAAGTCAATTTTTCAAGAGGAAATTACAAATTTGAGGAACCTGGTTTCAACTTTAGATTTACAGAGAAAAGTAGGAGGTCGTTGAGTGATAAAAAAAAACTGGCCAGATCACTCAACAATCTTTCAATGATCTCTCAGTGATCTCCGTGGTAATCAAAGTTTTGGCTCAGTCCAAAACAATCTCTCAAGGATCATCAAAGGGAAGCAATCTCTCAACAAACTCTCAAGGAGCGCTCGATGATCTCATCGATCTCCCAATGAATTCTATTGGTCTTTCATCGAACACTTGGCGATCCCTCACTGATCTCTTAGCCATCTCTACCTCTGGTATTCATTGAAAGTATGCTGAGAGATCATTGGGCGATCGATGAGATTGTTGAGTGCTAAAGGAGCACTCAAGAAGTGCCCAATGATCTCAAAAGCCAAAGTATCTAAAAGTAGGGTGGATCAACTTTCATGATGTATTAAAAGTCTTTACTTACATTTAATCCTTTATCGGTAACAACAAAAGTAATGTTGTCCACTCAACTACATCACCACAGCCATCCTGTAGAGCAGTATTATTTTCCTTGAGCAATACTTCAAGCTTTCCTTTGTGCATTGGCTGCTTTTCGGTCTCTAATGGTCCGTACATGACCATTTTCAGAGGAATGTTGTTGAGGTTTTTTTTGCTGTTGTTTATTTTTAAGCACTTAACACTGACCTATGAATCATCCAAGAACAAAAATGCACCTACCTCAAGGGATGAATCAGTGTTGTGTCTACACATAAGAGACAAAGAACCAATGCTAAATTGCATCCTCAAGCATGCTGTTACTAGTGCTTGATGCAAAAACATATAATTTGTCCCCATTTTTGAGATGAATCAACTAAAAGTGCCAAAGATAGCACAGTTTGACAGGCACAAAATAACACTTTTGCATGAGTTAAGTCCCTTCCACAGCATGTGGGAAACCATGTGGTCTAGGGGTGTGGAGAAAAAAATACGATACAGCAATGTGTTGCGGTACTTTGTGATGGTGATACCATAATGATTCAGAGACACCAGTATTGTGATAATTTATTAAAAATAACCAATGTTGCAAATATAACACAAACTTACCTATTCAGGTACAAGAGTAATAAAAACAAATAACTTTTTGTCCATTACATGGTGCTAAATACCCAGTTTGGTTAGGTCAGCGCAGAAAACAAGTGATTCTTGAGATCTAGTCAGGAGTTGAACAAGAGAAAGATCGGGATGGGAAATAGCAACATATGATATTGTAATACTCATCAGCATATCGCAGCATTGTGATAGTATTGCATTGTGACCCAAGCATTGTTATAGTATCGTATTGGTGAGCCTCCGGTGATTCCTGCCCCTCATGTAGTCTATGGAGCAGTGCCCATCTCCGTTTCTGTCTGAAAGCGCCTTATGACCCTAGGCCACACAGTTACTGAGAGTCATCACAGCTACAGTGGGGGGTCAGTCCTGTCGCTCAATGCAGGGATCGGCAACCCGTGGCTCCGCAGCCACATTGTGGTGGTTCTCTGCAGTTCACAACTCAGAATGAAACTAAAATAATGAAGGTCATTTCAAATATTGTGTATTGGATACATTCTTCAACTGGAAATGCATGATTTTGTAAAGGTAAAATTTAGGCTATATATTTTAAATGTTTCATTATGTTGTCAACTAAAATATGCGTCACTCCCAACCAAACTTAATAGCGGGCTCATACGCACAGAGAGCAACTGTCCCCACCAGTTGGGTGCTGCCCCTCCCGCCATCCATAAGCTACGGACAAATCCAGAATAAGAAAAGTCACCAAGAGAAACAGAAATACAAGCTTTTTCTACAAGCCAGCCTTAGCCGTAAAGTAAGAAGCTGGAGTTGAGCGAAACAGAGTGATTTCAGAGCTTCTGTGTCCTGGACTGACTGGAAAAGTTTCACTTCATGTTGGACTTGATGAATCATCTAAACTCGCTGAATAAACGTCTCCAAGGTAAGGGAAATATAGTCGGTTGATGCAGGATGTTGACTGTACATCGCTGAAGATTAAAAAAAAAGAAAGACATCACACCGAAATTACTGAATAGTCTTCAAATTGGTCTATTTTTTAAAATTAAAATAATTTCTCTTTTTTGCTATATAGCCTACAACTGTTTGTTACGGTTTATTTATTTCAAAGTGGACTACTTTCCCCAAATATGAGAAGGATTTAAACATCGCCCTGCATAGTTTGGTTTTCACTTGAAGGTGCAGTGTGGAATATTTTTGGTAATCTAAATTACGAAATTTAATGCAGCATAAAATCATTATTTAGTTTTCATTGCTATATAATCACTTTAAGTAAAACTTGTGGTAAGATTACTTTTTTATACACCAGATGAGGGTCTGTCTCCATGTAGGCGGCCATCCTGGATCATGTAATGTTTTTCCAAGTTTTTAAGCATAGCTTTATCAACACAAAAGACTCCTGTAGGTTATTGTAAATGCTTCATTTTTATTTTATTTAACCTTTATTTATACAAGGAAAGGTCCATTGAAAGGCAACCTCTCTTTTTTGATCAAGGACACCCTGTTCACACTGACACTCAATAAGCAGTAATGTCCAGTATCCACCTTATTCCGAGGGTGCTGCTGTAGAAACGATTGTGGGAGCAACTTCTGGTTTCGGCTTGAAGTAGTGTCAAATCAGGCAGAAAGAGTGGAGTAGTGGGGCATTTAAAATAGACTTTTTAGAAGTTTTTCAAATTCGTTTTAATGTATAGCCCACATACCTGTTTTGCAGTCAAGTGGCAGACAATTTTCAGCACTTGTAGTTTTAGTATTTTTTGAATGTTTTGGCGTAGTTAAGATAAGATAAAGCCTTTATTAGTCCCACAATGGGGAAATTCCAGTTCTAGTACTTGTTGCTGGTGTTCGTGGTTGTGCCATAAGACTGCATAAATGGAGGTTTCCCACAAATAAGCACAGCCAAATCTGTGACTTCAATGGCAATGCGTAGATCATGCACTGAAAACTAAAAAGCACTGCTGGTGTGATCGGTGGTACAGACACAGGACAGACACAGGAGCACCAGGCATCTTTTCACTTGTATGAATGCCACAGATCTGACGTTTATGCGTCATATACAGTATGTCACCAGATGTAAGGCTGCATGAAGTAAAATAATAAATAAAAATTAGTAACAGTTTGCTTCCTAAGGCTTAACAATTTAAGAAAGATATCAAATATTTTTGGGGGGATTTTTTTTGCATTCGCTGCACTGCCTTGGAACGATATGGACTTGATATTAGCAGCTTCAGCATGCATTAATTTTTAAATGACCACAAAATATAGATCAATACAATTTTGAACAATTGCCAGAAAAGGTCTGTACGTGTTAAGTTAAATAACAAGCATTCATGGCATGACAGCAGCAAGAGCATTTTAATTTTGTGGTAAAACAAACAGCTGCAGCTGTCTGTATTTACCCTGACATTAAAACACCCAAGCACAGTGTTGTGGTTCTTTGCGGCTCTGACGAGATTCTACGTCTGCTCTGAGGTAAATTTGATTATGTCCAACACCTTTTAACAAAATGCATCCAACTTTATTGTGGAGGAGACACTGATATATCTCAGAGCTTTTATTTGTTTACAGCGTTAGCATTTTAGCAGTGGCGCTAACTAACGGAGTTACTGTCTGCGAGGACACTTTTTAAGGTCATCTTTCCATCCCTCCATAGTTGTGGGAAGTGGTATGATTATATTACTGTTCTTGAGGTGCAAAAGGCCGTGTTCCTGCATTTTTTATGCCGAAGTCGTTGTTTTTTGACAAGGAAAAGTGTCCTGTTTCAGTGACAGCTCCATGTTCTAAACTAGTACCGGACGTTGTGTACATAATTCACACAAGGCATCATGGGGGCTAGGAATAAGGTGAATAAAGGAAAACATTTCCATTTTGAAGTCTAACAGCTGGATTACACGCTGACTGCACCATATAACATTTTTTCCAGAAGAGTCTGGCTTTTTAATTTGTTGCATCACATAATAGCAAAGTTCCATCAGTTTTCTTCATTGCTGTAGCATGAATTCATAAATGCTAGATAAACTACATTTCTTGTATATTCACCGATATATACATAAAACTTTATAAGCAGCATGATCTTTATTTTAATGGTCAAACAGCTGTTGTGGCGCTTAGCTAATTCTGTTTTAGTCAGCGAAGGGCAAAATGGTTCCTTGCTTAGCAAAGGTTGCAGAACCCTGACTCAGTCCCTTAACTTTCCTTTATTCTATTATGCTGAGCGCCAAGCTAGAAGGCAGAAAGAACCATTTTTGTGTGTACTTTGGTTCGACTCAGCCAGGATGTAAACCCACAACAACCAACAATACTCTACCATTCAACCAGTACTCCTGTCATTCCTGAAAACTACTTAAAGAAATTACTGTGTAAGACTAAGAGAGTTCAGGCTGTGTTGAAGAATTAAAGTGGTCCTACCAAATATTGACTTTCAAGCTCCTTAGAATTGTCCAAACACTGTTTTTCCTTCTATAATGTATTTTCATTTATCTTTGCATATGCTTCAGTAACTTGATGCTCCCATTTCCCATTTTCCCAGCAAAATATAAAGAAATAAGGAGTGGTTTCAAGACTTTTTGCGCAGTACTGTAAATTCCCATGTTAACTGTCTCTTTCTGCATCAGTAGATCTCGCGTATTAGTGAACCAACTTATACCAACTTACTGATTTAAATGTTTGGAGTGTGTGTGACTTACCAAACCAAGCCTGCTGATCTCCTTGAACCTCGATAGCCAGTCCGAAGTCGGCCAGCTTCACTGCAGCATTCTTACACTTGCTGGCCAGCAACAGATTCTCTGGCTGCAGGTGCAACACAAAAACCGTTGCATTAGTGCAGCCATGTGGGAGTTTACAGCTCTCAAATACCAATATAATTCATGGGCGTGCCACTGCAATGCAGTTAGGTACACAAGCTTCCTTTTTATTTTGGGAGGAAAAGATCTTTCTTAGAAAGTATAAGCAAAGTCCGTTAAAGTTTCATTTCATATGATATCCCCTGTGTCTTTAAATAATCTCTCTAGGACATGATGGTTACATAGAATTGCTGTGATTCACTCTTTGTAAAGGTCCCAGCCTTGAACCAGACATCCCCGTATCAACTTCAACGAACAAATTGCTTCCCAGTTAACATAAAGGCGGCAGCAGGACTAAGTGAAATGGCACAAAGAGACAGACTCAACGCATGTCTTAATCTGCCCTCTGAGATCAATAGCATCTCAATCAGTGGAATGAAAACACGGTGAGTGTCAGAAGTCAATTCTGACACACTGAGGAAATCAATCTTTTCATATCAGATCAGTCAATAAAAGCCTATTATAGCAGCAGCAGTTAGAAAGCCTCACACTGTTATAATGTGACTCCCTGTTTCCAGTCTTTACTCAAGCCAGCAGAGAGGATTTAAAACATTAAAACCTCTGTGTTGGTTTCCCTTTTTGTTCAGTCACTAATACAGTAGATGCTTTATCCATTTTTTTGGTAATCATACAGTAAACTTCGTTTAACGTCTTTTGTTTTTTGGGTATCCTTCTTCTACATTTTATACCACATTTAAGGCAATTAGATACTTCTCCATTTGTTTTCCTCCTTTTATGCTAACTTTGTACTTTTTTAATTAGAATTGAATCCCCCTGTGATTGTTTTTTCCATCTTTGTAGTCATTTGTTGCTTTGTTGACATCACTTTCTGGACATTTTCTACCTTTTTTATGTCATTTTCATCCTCTGTTGTTATTGGCTTCCTTTATGATTACGTTTTCATCCCTTTGTGCTCTGCACTCTTTACTTTGTGTGATCTTTTATCTTAATTCCTTTGCTATTTTTCTTTAATTATCTTGCGCTTTTCTGCACTTTTTAATTTTACAGTTGCAATCAAAATTATTCAATCCCCACTACAAATTAGGTTTAGCAACTGCTTGCAATAAACAAATCAAACAAGAACTATTTATATAAAAAAAGAACTATTTAAATAGCTCAACACCAATATCACAAGTGGTTTCTCTAAATTCAACACAAAATGCCACTTTTAATGACTACTGCAGTCTCAAAATTATTCAATCCCTTCATGACAAGAGCCTTTAGTACTTGGTAGAGCACCTTTTTGCCCTTATGACATGATCCAAAAAAACAGAATCCCAAAACCTCTTTGGCTTATTTATGTCATTTTCAGCAAATTGAAGCTGAAATTTCTTGTGCTTTTGAGTAAGCAGTGGTGTACATCTTGGAGTTCGGGCATGGAGCTCTTCAGCATTTAGTGGAAACTGAAACTTCAGTGTCAGCTGCCACCAAGTCTTGCTGCAGATCTTTTGCAGTCAGTCGAGTGTTTTTGACCACCTACTCCCTCAGGACTCTGGTGGCAGCTGTTGATAGCGCCCTCTTCCTGCCACGCCCAGGTAGTGTAGACACTGTTCCTTTAACTTTAAACTTGTGAACTATGCTTCCTACTGTATCTCTAGGAACATTCAGTGCCTTTGCTATCTTTTTCTATCCTTTTGCTCATTTGTGCAAGGCAACGATCTCTTCTCTGTACTTTTTGGACAATTCTTTTGACTTAGCCATATTTCTAACATGCAATCAAACGTCACCATCAACAGTCCGGGTATCTGAGGTGTTCTATCTCAAGCACGCCTGATGCAACGAATGAAGCCCTTGATTGGTCGCGTCAGTTGTGCATGGGACCACACCTGATTTGCAAATGTGTTGCTCTTATGAGGAATTCTATTCAGGGGGCTGAATAACTTTGAGACTGCAGTAATCATTGAAGGTAGGATTTAATGTTGAATTTGGATAAAATTGTTGTAATATTAGTTTTAATTGTTTAAACTGTTCTTATGTAATTTTTTTTTATTGCAAACACCTAAATTTTTTTACATTTTGCCATTAAACTGTAATTTCCCCATTGGAAAAGACGGGCTCGACGCAGAGCGGAGAGGAGTAAGGAAGGAACTGTGGATATATACCCGTTTCGGGTGAAAGGCGATGATCCCCATTGTGGGATTAATAAAGGATTATAAAAATTTAAAAAAAAAACACAAAACATAAAATGCAATGGGGGTTGAATGATTTTGATTGCAACTGTATGTTAATTTTGCTCCTTGTATTTGGTTATTTTTATTCTTTTTGTTTAAATGGTACGCTTTTCCTCCATGTCAATTTTCTACTTTGTGATTGTATTTTATTTATTTATTTTTGCTCTTGGAAAATCTCTTCTTCCTTATGTATGAACCTATTTATTGGTTAATCTCTTTGTAATCATGTGTGTGAAGACAAAAGAAGCCAACTTTATTGTCATTCAAGCCATACAGCCAATCATGTACAATAGAACGAAATTATGTTTCTCCTATTTACAATGTTAATCACATCTAGAATCAGAGAGGCCGCTACCATACAAGACGTCGCCACAAACAACTTTTTCCTTCCCCCATTCTGTTATGTTGAGCACCAAGCTAGAAGGTGGGAATTACCATTTTTATATGGTCTTTGATATGACCCAGCTGGGACTTAAACCCAGCTAGGCCACCACTCCAGTATCTAAATGTAGTCATTTTGTACTTCTTCATGGTCATTTTATATACATTTAGTGCCCTTTATGACTCCATATGGTAGCTTTCAGTTTCTTTGCTGATGTTACTTGGTCCTTTATTTGTCTGTAAATATCATATACTAATGTTTCTCTTCTTTTAACAATTTATCTGACTTGACAAAACCAGAAGCTTCATTCTGACTTTACCCTTTTGATTTATCCAAAAGAAGTGAGGGCAGCTTTGAAGAGGATGAGGAATGGAAAGGTGGTTAGTCCAGATGACATACCTGTGGAGGTATGGAGACGTTTAGGAGAGATGGCAGTGGACTTTTTAACCAGATTGTTTAACACAATGTTGGAGAGGGAGAGGATGCCTGAGGAGTGGAGAAGAAGTGTTTTGGTACCAATTTTCAAAGGTGATGCTTAAAGCTGTAGTAAGTACAGAGACAAAGTTGGTCAGCCACACTATGAAGATATGGGAAAGAGTTGTTGAAGCCAGGTGAAGAGGAGAGGTGACAATCAGTGAGCAGCAGTATGGTTTCATGCCAAGAAAGAGATGTAATGTTTGCACTAAGAGTGCTGATGGAGAAGTGTAGAGAAGGTGAGAAGGAGTTGCATTGTGTCTTTGTGGATCTAGACAAAGCATATGATTGGGTGCCAAGAAAGGAAGTGTGGTACTGTATGAGAAAGTCAGGAGTGGCAGAGAAGTATGTGAGGGTGGTGCAGGACATGTATGAGGACAGTGAGACAGTAGTGAAGTGCGCTGTAGGAGTGATGGATGGATTCAAGGTGGAGGTGGGATTACATCAGGGATTGGCTCTGAGCCCCTTCTTGTTTGCCATGGTGATGGACAGGCTGACAGACAAGGTTAGGCAGGAGTCTCCATAGACCATGATGTTTGCAGGCGACATTGTGATCTGTAGTGAGAGTAGGGAGCAGGTGGAGGAGAACCTGGAGAGGTGGAGGTATGCTCTGGAGAGAAGAGGAACGAAAGTCAGTAAAATCAAGACAGAATACATGAGTGTGAATGAGAGGGAGGCAGGTGTAACGTGAAGATGGAAGGAGTAGCGGTAGTGAAAGTAGATGAGTTGAAATACGTGGAGTTAACCATCCAAAGCAATGGAAAATGCACTAGAGAGGTGAAGAAGAGACTGCAGGCAGGGTGGAGTGGGTGGAGACAAGTGTCAAGGGCGATTTGTGACAAGGGTAGCAGCAAGAGTGAAAGGTAAAACTTACAAGACGGTAGTGAGACCTGCTATGATGTTTGGTTTTGAGATGGTGGCGCTGACAAAAAGACAGGAGGTGGAGCTGGAGGTGGCAGAGTTGAAGATGCTAAGACTTTCATTGGGAGTGACTAGGAGGGACAAGATTAGAAATGAGTATATCAGAGGGACAGCTCAGGTTAAGCAGTTTGGAGACAAAGTAAGAGAAGCAAGGCTAAGATGGTTTAGACATGTGCAGAGGAGGGATAGTGGAGATACTGGACAAAGGATGTTGAAGATGGAGCTGCCAGGCAAGAGAAAAAAAGAGGAAGACCACAGAGAAGATTCATGGATGTAGTGAAGGAGGACATGGACAGGGTTGGTGTTACAGAGGAAGATGCAAGGGATAGGGTGAGATGGAGACAGATGATCCACTGTGGAGACCCCTCTAAAGGGAGCAGCCAAAAGAAGAAGAAGAAGAAGAAAAAGAAAAAGTAAAAGCTGAGCTACAAATAACATTCAGGTTCACGATAGAAAATTGCCAGGAAATTGTTCCTTTTCTTTTTCACACTTCATATATACGAGTTGAAAAAAATGGAAAAGAAACGGTAAGCCTGCTAAGATTCAATCAGTTAAACACAGATCAGAGGACTAAGAATAACTACAAATACAGCACACACGGGCATTCCTGGAAGCACTCATACAAATGCACACACGCTCAGAGGCTGACCCAGATGGCGCTGAAAAATATGCATAAGCCTCTTTCTTTTTGTTATTTATTTACTTGAGGACAACCCAACACAGCTTCTCTGTTTGCAACAGTTGTGTCTTTACCGCTCAGACACTCATGTAAAAGCAATCTGACAAATAGGATGCATGCAGGGATAACTGGAAAATGTTGGTAGCGATGACTGATCAGCACTCTGACAGAATAATCTCTGAGTTCCAGCTGCAGGACAGTCATCACGTCACCTTCTGCTGGCTGATTTAAGGACTCATCCACAGGAGCATCTCAGCAGAAGTGGAAATGTACAAATAGATGCAGAGAGCTCATATCTTTGCCAACACTTAAATTCTAGATCCAGATTTTTATTTAGATCCACATCATATTCTAAACCCTCCTAGAAACCCACCACCACATATACACGGTTGAATTTCTTTATCGAGTTCCATGCAAAATTTGAAGAACTTATTAAAATATGTCAAAAATGTCCTATCTTGCACTGTGAAGAAAAAGTTTAAAAATCAGTTAACAGATTTTGGTTTTTGGATGTGACAAAACAAAAATGTGCCAAATTTGATACCAATTTGTGCCAAAATGTAATAAGTGATTCTGTGAGCCAGCCTCCACCCTTCCACCAAATTCACTGTAACTGAGTATGTAGTTTTTGTGTAATCCTGTTAAAGGGCAAACAGAGAGACAAATGTCAGTGGAAACAGAACTCCTTTGGTGGAGATAAACCTGCAACTCGGATATGAGAATATTATCAATTCATTAAAGGCATGCTGGGTCTAGAATAGAGTTAAACTTTTTCAAAAAATTTTAAGAAAAAATGCTATTTGCAGTGTTTGCTTTAAGAGTTTTGATAGAGAAGTATAGAGAAGATTAGAAGGAGTTGCACTGTGTCTTTGTGGACCTTAAGAAAGCATATGATAGATGCCAAGAGAGTAACTGAGATACTGTATGAGGAAGTCAGGAGTGGCGGAGAAGTATGTGAGAGTCGTACAAGACATGTATGAGGACAATGAGATGGTGGTGAGGAGTGCTGTAGAAATGACAGATGGATTCAAGGTGTGTGAATGAGAGGGAGGCAGATGTAATGGTAAAGATGCAAGGAATTGAGGTAGTGAAGGCAGATGAGTTTAAATACCTGGGGTCAAAGAGTGCAGGAAGAGTGGAGTGGGTGGAGACGAGACAGATGACCAACATCATGGCCAGGACGTCCCAGCACCACCATCTATCACCACTGATAACGAGGAGCTTGAGGTCACCGACCACTTCACGTACCTGGGTTTAGCAATCGCCAGTAAACTGTCGCTCAATGCCGAAATCTCCAAACGCACTGCCAAAGCCGCCGCCGTCATTGCGAAGTTGAGCAAAAGAGTATGGAGTAACAATCAGCTGATGGTGAACACCAAATTCATGGTGTACCAGACAAGTGTCCTCAGTACCTTACTGTACAGCAGTGAGTCCTGGACTACATACGCCAGACAGGAGAACCACCTGGAAAGCTTCCACCTTCACTACCTTCGACATATCCTGAGCATCACATGGCAGGACAAGTTCACCAACATGGCAGTGCTAAAGACAGCAGACTCCCTTAGTATGCACCTCATGCTGTGTCAGGGTTACTTGCGATGGCTTGGGCACGTGCACCACATGGACGACAGACGCATCCCCAAAGACCTCCTGTGCGGCGAGCTGGCTATGGGACGCCGCCCAATAGGCCGCTCAGTGCTACGCTTCAAGGATGTCTACAAAAGGGACATGAAGCTGATAGACATGGATCCAAACAGCTGGGAACTGGCGGCTTTTGGCGCCACGCTGTGCAGGGAGGAGTCAGGAGAGGCGAGGAGAAGTGGAATCTCCAACTGGAGAAAAGGAGACAACTGAGGAAAAAGAGGCAACAGAATCAGGCCTCCAACCAGCCATCCAACTTTGTGTGCAGCTATTGCGGCAGAGACTGCCATGCCAGAATTGGCCTGCTGAGTCACACTAGACGCTGCTCTCAACAAGACTGAACTCACCAACCAAGCTCATACCATTGTCTCGAGAGACAGATGGATGCCTGCATTAAGATCACGGAACGACAGATCTGCAGACAGCCATACCTGCTGTGTGGGTGTCGATAATTAATTTACAAAACAGCAATAATGTTGGCTTGAATAAATTCCCGTAAAGCATAAGGTGACATTTTGTCTCACTGTAACTAAGGTCAGGTTGTTTCAAATCTGCAGAAAGAATGAAAAAATACAAAAAAAAAAAAAAAATGAGCAAACAAGGTTATTTTACTCATTTCCTTTCCTTCCAGCCAACCACAGAGAGCCTTTCTTTAGTCGGGAAATAAAAAACATGATTTGTGGAGCTTTTTTTGATGCTCTTCCTGTATTAATCTCATGTTGTAGAAGGACCTAACATGACATCTACTCAACCAAACAGAGACTAAGTCACGCCCCCTCTACTTCTGCATATGGGACCTTAAATCGAAAAAATTGTCCATTAAAATGAATGGCAAGAGTGAAATTACCTTTTGATCTTGATCAAATTTTGCCACGAGATACACATATGATGTTTGTCAATGACAAGATAATTTTCCACGTAATTAAAGTTGTCGGCTGTCGTTTAATAACAGAGAAATATTTAGTTTTTGTGAAAACAATTAGCAGACAACAACTCCCATCATCCCACATCACCAAACATGATCATGGTGGAAGATTACAAAAGCTTCACCTCCTGTTTCCTGACCAATGAAAGAAGGATCCAAAGAGGAGCAAAACAACACCAAAGGTATTGTTTAGTATTTTGAGAGCTGGAGCTGATTCAGACAACTGTTAGTTACTTCACCCTGAGCACGCTTTGAAAAGATGACATAAGCTCCATCCATCTGTGTTTGTAGTCTTTTCATTTACAGTATCTCACAAAAGTGAGTACACCCCTCACATTTTTGTAAATATTTTCTTATATTTTTTCATGGGACAACACTGAAGATATGGTACTTTGATACAATGTAGTCAGTGTACATCTTGTATAACAGTGTAAATTTGCTGTCCCCTCAAAATAACTCAACACAGCCATTAATACTGATACTGTATATATTTTCACAACCTCATACCTTAACAATTAGACAACACAGTACTCCACTCATCAGGCATACTCTCACTCTCCAAGATTGTGTTAAACAATCTGGTTAAAAACTCCACAGCCCTCTCTCCTAAACATTCCCACACCTCCACATGTACAGTGGATATAAAATTCTACACACCCCTGTTCAAATGTCAGGTTTTTGTGATGTAAAAAAAAAATGACACCAAGATAAATCATTTCTAAACTTTTTCCACCATCAATGTGACCTATAACCTGTACAAGCCAATTGAAAAACAAACTGAAATCTTTCAAGGGGAAAAAGAAAAAAGAAAAAACTTACAATAACCTGTTTGCAAAAGTATGCACACCCTTAAACTAATACTTTGTTGCAGCAGTGCTTGTTATTATAGCACTCAGTCTTTTTAGGTAGGAGTAGATTAGCGTGGCACATCTTGATGTGGCAATATTTGCCCACTCTTCTTTGCAAAAACGCTCCAAATCTGTCAGATTGTAAGGGCATCTCCTGTACATAGCCCTCTTCAGATCACCCCACAGCTGTTCGATCGAATTCAGGTTTGAACTCTGGCTGGGCCATTCCAAAAACTTAATCCTCTTCTGGTGAAGTCATTCTTTTGTTGATTTGGATGTGTGCTTTGAGTCATTGTTGTGCGAAACATGAAGTTCCTCTTCATCTTCAGCTTTCTAGCAGAAGCCTGAAGGTTTTGTGACAACATTGACTGGTAATTGGAACTGATCATAATTCCCTCCACCTTGACTAAGGCCCCAGTTCCAGCTGAAGAAAAACAGCCCCAAAGCATGATGTTGCCACCACCATGCTTCACTGTAGGTATGGTGTTCTTTTGGTGATGAGCAGTGTTGTGTTTGTGCCAAATATACCTTTTGGAATTATGGCCAAAAAGTTCAACCTTGCTTTCATCGGACCATAACACATTTTCCCCACACGCGTTTGGGAGATTTTAAGATAAGATAAGATAAGATAAGCCTTTATTAGTCCCACAATGGGGAAATTCCAGGATTGCAACAGCACAGGGACAGCAACACTCAGAGCAACAATCAGAAGGCAAGAAAAAACAACATCTAGCAAACATATGTCCATATTACTATAAATGTATATATATAGACACACAGTGCAGAGCATTATGGCTGGTGGATGTGCAGCAGAAAGTCTAAGCTCTCTCTCCGCGGATGCAGCGGGCCAGCTGGAAGTCTTTGGGCATGATGGTGACCCCCTTAGCGAAGAAGAGACCACCAGGTGGGTCTCGCTGGTCTCCTGCAGAGCCATGACGGCGAAACTCAGGAAACGCAGGACGGTCTTGAAGTCCTGAGCGATCTCCCTCACCAGGCGCTGGACGGGCAGCTTACGGATGAGCAGCTCCGTGGATTTCTGATAGCGACGGATCTCTCTCAGAGCCACGGACCTGTGACGGCGAGGCCTCTTCACTCTGCCGGTGGCCAGAGCGCCTCTCCGAGCAGCCCTGGTGGCTAGCTGTCTCCTGGGGGGCTTCTTCCTCCAGTAGATTTTACGGGCGGTCTGCTTGGTTCTTGCCATCGCTCTTTATTATTCTGTCTTATATTTCTTTCACGCCGCCTAAACTCCAGCCTGGCACCCGCTTCGTTTTCGCTACAGCTCCCGGTATGTCGAGTTTCCCATTAGCACCGGGCGGCGGCCAAGTGCTAGCTAGCACTAGCTCCTCCCCGCTGTAACGTCTCCCGCTGCAAACCGTGGCTCCGTCCGCCGACCCGGGAGACCCCCGGGGCGATCCGTGCATCCGTGATATATATACAGAGTGAAAGGTGTAGAAAGAAGAAGGAAGATAAAAAAAAGGCTGTTGCAACAGGCAGCCGACTCGTGTGGCGCCGCCGGTCCGGCAGAGCCGGAACCGGAAAAAATGTTTTTTTTTTTTAAATGGGTTTTTGCAAAATGTAGTTGGGCTTGAATGTTTTTCTTCATAAGATAAGGCTTCCGTCTTGCCACTCTATACAGGAGATTGTTGTCAAATGTACTAAACAGCCAGTACTTGCCAGAAATTCCTGCAGCTCCTTCAATGTTCCTGTCTGCCTCTTGACAGCCTCCCTGACCAGTTTTCGTCTTGTCTTTTCATCAATTTTGGAGGGATGTCCAGTTCTTGGTAATGTCACTGTTGTGCCATATTTTCTCCACTTGATAATGACTGTCTTAGCTGTGTTCCATGATATATTTAATGCCTTGGAAATTCTTTTGTACCCTTCTCCTGACTGATACCTTTGAACAATGAGATCCCTCTGATGCTTTGGAAGCTCTCTGCAGACCATGGCTTGTGTTGTAAGATGTGACTACAAAAATGTCAGGAAAAGCCTACTAGAACAGCTGAACTTTATTTGGGGTTAATCAGAGGCAATTTAAAATGTGACAGGTGTGTGCTGACTCCCATTTAACATGAGTTTGAATGGGATTGGTTAATTCTGAACACAACCGCATCCCCAGTTATAACAGGGTGTGCATATTTATGCAAACAGGTTATTGTAAGTTTTTTATTTTTTTATTTTTCCCCTTAAAAGATTTCAGTTTGTTTTTCAATTGGGTTGTACAGGTTATATGTCACGTTAATGGTGGATAAAGTTTTAAAATAATTTATCTTGGTCTTTTTTTACATCACAAAAACCTGGCATTTGAACAGGGGTGTGTAGACTTTTTATATCCACTGTATGCCATCTGTATCGACTACCTTTCCATTCTTCATAGCTGCTGCGACTTCCACCTTGCTAAACTTTGGGGCTTCCTGGTTCACTAGTTCCTTCATCCATCCTCCTCCTCGCTCTCAGTTTCTTCATTCATCAGCTCATCAAAGTACTCCTTCCAACACACTCGCCTCACTTGTTAGTACATTACCGTCTCTGTCCTTAATGAACGTAACCTGCTGCACATCCTTTCCAGCTCAATCACTCTCTCTAGCCAAATCGATAGTCCTTTTCTCCTTTCTGTCCAGCCTCTCATACAACTCACTATAGTATGCCTTTTCCTTTGCTACCGCTCTCTGCCATACTCCTAGACTTGAAATTATCTCATTTACTTTCTTCATCTCCCTGACTATCCCATTTTTTTCTTTGCAACATCTTCCTATGAATACTTCCTTGTCCCTCCTCATTCCACCACCAAGTCTCCTTGTCTTCTTTCCTCTGTCTAGAGGATACACCACATACCTTTCTAGCAGTTTCCCTCAATATTTTTGCTGTACTGTCATGTCCTGGTGAGTGTGCGGCCCCTCTTCCCGTTTTCTCCTCAGGTAATCAACACACCTGGGAGATGAGACGCACCTGCTGCCTCTGCTCAGCCAGCGCTTATAAGGATCTGCTCTTCAGTGCCTCAGCCACAGCTGGCTCGTTTGGGTATACTGCCTCTAGAAAACGAAGCAAGTATTGTTATATGTATTTGGTGAAGTTTTCGCACTCACCTGTTCCTCTCTCTTCTCTTCTCCAGGTTGCTGTCACCTGTGCGGGTGCGTCTTCAGGGACTGCAAGCGCTCACCTGCCCCATCATCCACACTCAGCTGCAACTACTCTCCACCTGGCCAGGCATTACCAACTCCACCCCTCTTCATCACACGACCCACTTCATCCTGCTGGTTCGTCTCTCTCCGCTGGGGGTACCTGTTGGTTCGCTTGTCCGGCCCACGTAAGTAGCAATTTAGTTTTCCCACATCCTAGTCTCCATTCCTGTCTAACAGCTCTCGTCTCTCTCCTCACAGGCCACTTCCTCTGGCGAGTGACATTTTCTGTAGCTGTGGTCCGTTCCCTTTTGAAATTTGATAAAACTCATAAACGTGTTTCTTGTGTCTGGAGTGTTCTTCTGTTGTTGCATTCTGCACGTGGGCTGTCAATATTATTAATCATGACAGAACGAGCCAGCCATAACACTGGCACAGCGAATGCGGCAGCATCAGAACATTCGGCTCTCGAGCACTTAGCTGCAACCAAGAGACAGGTGGCCGTACTCATGCAGCAGCTGCAAACTATTACACAGCAGCTGGGTATGGTCACCAAACATTTGGTCAACATGGCTCCTCCGGGCCCTCCCGCTCCTCCTGCCCCTGTTGTTCATACTACTGTTCACCATACTACCTCCGCTCCCACGCCTGCCCCGTATGCGGGGGAGGTGGGGAGATGCAAGGAGTTTTTATGTCAGGTATGGCTTTATCTGGGGCAGGAAGGAGGGGAGTACCCGGATGATACCACAAAAATTCATTTTTTGACCCTGTTGCTAAGAGACCGGGCCCTGAGCTGGGCTTGGTGCATTCTTGACAGCCCGGAGGGGGCTGGGTACACATCTGAAAGATGTGTGGTCGAGTTTACCCGTGCGTTTGACCATACAGCGAGTCAGGGGAATGTCATGAGCCGCCTCTTGTCTCTCCGCCAGGGCACTCGGTCAGTGGCCGAGTACTCAGTGGAGTTTTGGGTCGAAGTGGCGGACTCGGGGTGGAACGAGGTTGCTCTACGCAGCGCATTCCTCCACGGTTTAAACGCTCGCCTCCGTGATGACCTGGCGGTTCATGTGGTTCCCGACTCTCTGGACAGCCTTATTGATCAGGCTGTCGGTTTAGACAGTCCTCCTTTTGCCCGTCCGCCGTGCCCACCATGTCTACTGACACAGGGGGCGCTAGTCCTTCGCCCGAGCCGATGGAGCTCAGCCAGTTCCGGCTGACCGACGATGAGCGGAGGTGGAGGAAAAGGATTGAGGCATGCATGTACTGTGGTTCTATGGAACACAGAGTGGATGACAGCCGTCTGGTGCCAAAAGACGCGGCCTGTCAGTAACCATGGGGGGGTCTGGTGGGTGGGACAGAACTTAATCCCCCCGGTAATTCCTCTATTCCGCCCCTCGTCCAATTACCGGGGGTCGAGAAGAGGGCTATGGCGTTAGTGGATTCAGGGGCAGAAGGGAATTTCATCTCTTTCCAGCTCGTTCGGGATATGGGTATTCCCACCCACAAACTGTCCACACCCCAGAATATCACCGCCTTATCTGGCCAAAGGATCGCTGTAGTCACTGAACGCATGGCATCCGTCGCGGTCCTTCTTTCCGGGAACCATTGGGAGAAACTTTCGTTCTTAATTTTTCCAAATTTATCCTCCTCAATGGTCCTTGGTTACCCATGGCTCCAGAGGCATAACCCTATAATCAACTGGGCTAATAACTCTGTCTCCTCCTGGAGTCTACACTGTTTGGCTTCATGTTTGAGCTCGGCCGAGTGTTTGTCATCTCTCTCTATTTCCTCCCCTTCGGCCGAGCCGCCGGACCTCAGCCTTGTCCTCAAAGTCTATCACGACCTGGGGGAGGTCTTCAGTAAGTCTCAAGCGCTGTAGCTTCCGCCTCATCGCCCTTATGACTGTGCTGTGGAGCTTCTCCTGGGGGCTCGGCTGCCGTCCAGCCGGCTCTATATTATTTCTGGCCCGGAGAGGGAGGCAATGGAGAGATACATTAAAGACTCTCTGAATGCCGGCCTTATTCGGGCATCTTCGGCTCCACTTGGAGCAGGGGGTTTTTTTTTGTTGAAAAGAAGGACCGGTCATTGCGCCTGTGCATTGACTACCATGAGTTAAACGCGATCACTGTAAAAGATAAATATCCTCTGCCTCTGATTAACTCCGCATTTGAGCTCCTTCAGTGCGCACGGGTATTTACTAAATTAGATCTCCGGAACGCATACCATTTAATCTGCATTCGTGAAGGAGATGAGTGGAAGACGGCATTTTAAACTCAGTTGGGGCAATTTGAGTATTTGGTCATGCCGTTTGGGCTCACTAACGCCCCCCACCGTCTTCCAGCGGCTCATTAACGATGTCCTTCACGATATGGTTAACCGGTTTGTTTTTGTGTATCTGGATGACATTTTAATTTTTTCCCACTCGCCAGAGGAACATGAGGTCCATGTTACGGCAGCTCTTGGAGAACCAGCTCTACGTTAAAGCCGAGAAGTGTGAGTTCTCCACCAATTCCACCTCCTTCTTGGGATTCATAGTGGCTGAAGGGGAGCTGATTGCCGATCTGGCCAAGGTGAAGGCTGTGCTTGATTGGCCAACACCCCACTCCCGTAGGGAGCTTCAACGCTTCCTAGGGTTTGCAAATTTTTATTGCAGGTTCATTCGGAACTATAGTGGGGTAGCACACGCTCTTATGCAGCTGACCTCCATTAAGGTATCATTTCGTTGGTCTGAGGCAACTGAATAGGCTTTTGTGAAATTAAAAAGCCTGTTCTCTGAAACACCTATCTTGGCACAGGTCGACCCTCAGCTCCAATTTATCCTCGAGGTGAATGTTTCCAATTCGGGGGTGGGCGCCGTCCTTTCACAGCACTCATCCTCCGACCAGAAGCTCCGACCAGAAGCTCCGTCCATACGTGTTTTTCTCTCGGTGGCTCACGCCAGCCGGGAGGAATTACAACATAGGGGACAGAGAACTCTTAGCCTTCCATTCCTTAGGAATGGAGACACTGGTTAGAGGGGGTTACTCAACCCATAGTCGTGTGGACCGACCACAAGAATTTAGATTACCTACGGTCAGCCCGCCGACTTAACTCTAGACAGGCCCGCAGGGCCTTATTTTTCCAAAGATTCAATTTCACCATCACTTACCGTCCTGGTTCTTGGAACACCAAACCGGATGCGCTCTCCCGCCAGTTTGACTCTGAGCAGGTAGCCCCCCCGTCCCATCCCCAGCCTATTGTTCCTAGCTCCTGTGTTCTTGAAGCCCTTACTTGGGACATTGAGCAGAGGGTCCGACAGGCCCAGTCCCGGGAGCCTGAACCGGTGGGATATCCCCGCAATCGACTGTTTGTTCCTGCCGCCCTCCGCAGCGAAGTTAGGCTGCGTGTCCACCAAACGTGTTTTTTCAGCTCTGGGCGGCTATTTTCCATTCATTCTCTATGTAGTCCAGTGTTTACAGCGCTGAGCACCCACGGCGCTGAAACGCTCTCAGCGGTGGCCGTTTTTTGTCGCGGTGCTCAGAGTTGAAAATGTTCAACTTTTCAGAGACTGCAGCTGAGCTTGTCAATGTCAGACCTTAAGCAGCCAATCAGAACTGCTGCGTGGGCGGGACATAGGACAAAAGTACTAGTCCGTACTCAGATTCCTGCTTTCCGTGTCATCATATTTTACATCCAGAGCTGCTAGAAAACGTTTCCTGTCCATTGTTATTTAGACACTGCTACTAAACAATCTGTAAAAAGTCTGACAATAGGAAAAGCGGGAGTGATGAGCTGAGAGTGACAAGCTGTTGCAGGGATACAGGGCACAGACTTTTTTTCCCCAGAGTGCAATGTACAAACGCTGAAAAAAAAAAGCTCAGGGTGGTCGGGTGACAAAAAACGCGTTTGGTGGACACGCAGCCTTATCCACTGGGCCCACACCAGCTGCTTTGCCTGCCACCCCGGGATCTCCCGCACTACCAATCTAGTTTGGCGGGTGTTCTGGTGGCCCACGCTGCAGCGGGATGAGCAGGAGTATGTCAAAGCCTGCCAAACCTGCACTCGGGGTAAGTCGGACACCCCCCCCCCCCCCCCCCCCCCCGCTGGTCTCCTGTATCCCCTATCCATTCCTGGTCACCCTTGGTCCCACATTGCCCTCGATTCTGCGACTGGTCTGCCGCTCTCCCATGGGAAGTTGGTCATTCTCACTATTGTTGACTGCTTCTCCAAAGCTATTCACTTTGTTGCCCTGCCCAAACTCCCCTCTGCCTCGGAGACTGCCGAGCTCCTCATCTCTCAAGTGATTCGTCTGCACGGCATTCTCCTCAACATTGTGTCTGACCGGGGTGCCCAGTTCATGTCACAAGTCTGGAAGTCCTGCCGCACGCTGGGCACCTCTGTCAGCCTCACTTCCGGGAACCATCCTCAGAGCAATGGGCAGGCTGAGTGCACCAATCAGACCTTGGAGGCCACTCTCAGGTGTGTAGCAGCCGAGAATCCGTCTACCTGGAGCATGCATCTGACCTGGGTGGAGTACGCCCATAATTCTGCCATTTCCACCGCCACAGGGCTCACCACCCTTCAAAGCTTCAATGGGATACACCCCCCCCCCCCCTTACCGATAGCCGAGAGGGAGGTTGCGGTGCCATCCGTGGGGGCCCATGCTCACCGCTGCCGCCGTATCTGGAGGTCCACCCATGCTGTCCTCTCCCGCTCTGCTGAGCGTAATCGTCAGGTGGCCGATCGCAAGCGGGTCCCCGCCCCCAAATACACTGTGGGGCAGCAAGTTTGGCTGGCAGCGGACCAGGTCCCTCTGAAGACAGACTTGAGGAAGCTGTACCCCCGCTTCTTGGGACCCTACCCCATTACCCGGATCATCAACATCTCTTCAGTCCAGTTGAGGCTCCCACGGACCCAACGAGTGCACCCGACCTTCCAATGGTCCCATATTAAGCCGGTCTCCGTGAGCCCCCTTTGCCCTCCCCCGAAGCCGCCTCCTCCTCCTCGGACACTCGACGGCCACACCACCTTCACTGTCCAACAGATCCTGGACATTCGCCGTCAGGGTCAAGGCCTACAGTGCCTGGTCAATTGGGAAGGTTATGGCCCGGAGGAACGATCATGGATCCCCAGGTCCCATTTTCATGACAAGGGGATGGTCCGGGCCTCCCATCGAGCCCATCCCGAAAAACCCAGTGGACTGCCAGGAGGCGTTCCTGGAGGGGGGGCACTGTCATGTCCTGGTGAACGTGCGCCCCCTCCTTCCCGTTTTCTTCTCAGGTAATCAACACACCTGGGAGATGAGACACACCTGCTGCCTCTGCTCAGCCAGCCCTTATAAGGATCTGCTCTTCAGTGCCTCAGCCACAGCTGGCTCGTTTGGGTATACTGCCTCTAGAAAACGAAGCAAGTATTGTTATATGTATTCAGTGAGGTTTTCGCACTCACCTGTTCCTCTCTCTTCTCTTCTCCAGGTTGCTGTCACCTGTGCGGGTGCATCTTCGGGGACTCCGTGCGCTCACCTTCCCCATCATCCACACTCAGCTGCAACTACTCTCCACCCGGTCAGGCATTACCAACTCCACCCCTCTTCATCACACGACCCATTTCATCCCTCTGGTTTGTCTCTCCCCGCTGGGGGTACCTGTTGGTTCGCTTGTTCGGCCCACATAAGTGGCAATTTAGTTTTCCCACATCCTAGTCTCCATTCCTCTCTAACAGCTCTTGTCTCTCTCCTCACAGGCCACTTCCTCTGGCGAGTGATGTTTTCTGTAGCTGTGGTCCGCTCCCTTTTGAGATTTAATAAAACTCATAAACGTGTTTCTTGTGTCTGGAGTGTTCTTCTGTTGTTGCATTCTGCATGTGGGCTGTCAGTATTATTAATCATGACATGTACTTTCCCAGTCCTCTGGTAATTCTTCCCATTAAGCATTTTAATTGTGTGACAATTTGGATTTCAGTTTTCATATAAAATGTACAAAGTGCAAAAAGTTGATGATATTCACATTTGTCATTCAAACATAAATTAACTGCATAAAAATAACAATTACTGACAATTGTGCAATGTCATGAATAAAAGAAAGGCAATTCAATTTCATAAAACAGGCTCAAACTTGCTCTACAATTAAAAATCTCTCTCTCTGAATATGTGACACCTCTGTCATAGAGTAACAATACTTTAACCAGAATAAAATTTCTTGCTCCTGCACTCTGCTGCCACCAGTACATTTATTTGATAATCTTCCTCATATGAAAGCTTGATATCAATAAATGACTATAAACATTATAAGTTTTTTGTTTTGTGGATAATGAATCTGTACTGTTCATTTATTTGTATTTACTTTTAGAAATGTTTTTATTACTTGATTATTCCTTAAAAGCAAAGCAGGCCAATATCTAAATAAAAATCAGAAAAAATTGATTTGTGGTTGCCGTTTTCATTTTATCTGCATCTGTGGCCACGCCCATCAGTGATGTGACAGTGTACTGGCACAAACCGGAGTATATCACTGCAGCAACCAGAGATTTTCTTTTCAGGCAATCTTTCATTTCAGTTAACATATGCTCGAGTCCAAGCACAAGACATTAATACCTGCACATATACACTCATGCATGTGTTAATAAATCCAGCCCAAAGACGTGCAGACATGCTGGCTTTACAAATATATCACACTGCACTTACCAGTTGTCAAATTCACAAAACAACAGTCAGATAAACACGCAACTATGAAGAACGTTTAGAGTAAATAGGCAACATGAACTGCATGAGGCAAATGGCAAACCTGACAAAACAGGGTCAACACCAAATTGCATCCTACAGACAACATTAAATTCATGTTTTACTGCAAAACTGATGCACATCAACACACCATCAGTTAGAGCTAGGTAGTATTAGACCTACTGGTTTGATTTTCAATACAGTAAAAAGGATGATTTGTATTAAACTAGTATGGACAGACTGTAGTGCACTGTATGATACTGTAAAAGACATACCGATTTAAAAAAAGGCAGCTGAACTGTTGTCCAACTTGTGCAACTGTCACAAGTTGGACAGTTATACTGTTTTTAAATTTATGTTGCATGTTTGTTTATAGTTTGTATGTTTTGCATTTTTTATATTTTAGCCTGTGTGCTTTTAATTGGAAGTGTTATCTACTTCCACCCTGTGCTTCCCCTAATTACTAATCAGCAGTACCTGTATTGATTGGGGATGTGCAGCACCTGTGACTGCACATGGTATTAAAGGTGCTTTGGCAGTCCAGAGGAAAATCCTGCTTGAGGAGAAAGCCCTGGATGGGGGCCCTGCCAGATGAGAGCCCTGCCTGGAAGCGAGAGCCCTGCCTGGATAGCCAGCCAGATGAGAGCCCTGCTGGACGAGAGGAGGCTGCTGGTAGCAGAGGAAATGGCAGAAGGAGGGCATGACTGAGGAGGAGGAGGAGGAGCAGTCACGGCCAGGACCACTATGATGCCGGCATTTGGGGGAGGACAATTCCGAGTGGAGCAGTTGGGGTGCTGGAGGCGAGAGACGGCAAGAGGCAGAGTGAGGAGCTCTGCCTTCACTGTAAGTATCTGGTTCCCAGATAGCAGCACCCCATGATGATGGCGATAGAAATATGGATATACTGCTGGCAAGTGTCTTCCCCTGTACTGGTTTCCTGAGGGCGTTGGTGTTGTGGTGGCAGATAGAGCCTGACCTGAAAGAGTGGATCCTCCTCCTCAGCTTTTATGGATTTTCATTTGTTTGTAGCCCACTTTTAATTTTTAGTTTAGGTTCTTTTAGTTAATATTGTATTCTAATTTTAGCTTATTTTATGTACTTTTAATTAGGCTTTATAGCTTTTTACGCAAGTGGGAATCCGTACATGTTCTATTGTAAATAAATTCCTTTGAACATCCTCATTTTAAAGTTTTCCCTTCGATTGCTACCTGTGACTCTTCACCTGGTTTTAAAGAACTTTGCAAGTTGTTTTTTATTACCCCCCTACCCCTCGGTCACATGTTACATAACTATAACTACAATCACCTGCAATGGCATCAAATCCAGAGGTGGGTCAACTATAGTCAAGTAAAAATATTTTTATTATATTAATTACTCAAGTACAAGAGTAGTTACCAGAACAATTACTGGAGTAGAAAAATACAGTGCATCCAGAAAGTATTCACAGCGCTTCACTTTTTCCACATTTTGTTATGTTACAGCGTTATTCCAAAATAGATTAATTTTTCCCCTCATAATTCTACACACAAAACCCCATATGACAACATGAAAAGTTTTTTTTTTTAGATTTTTGCAAATTTATTAAAAATAAAACTAAGAAATCACATGTACATAAGCATTCACAGCCTTTGCGATGAAGCTCAAAACTGAGCTCAGGTGCATTCTGTTTCCACTTATCCTCCTTGAGATGTTTCTACAGCTTAATTGGAGTTCACCTGTGGTAAATTTAGTTGATTGGACATGATTTGGAAAGGCACACACCTGTCTATATAAGGTCCCACAGTTGACAGTGCATGTCAGAGCACAAACCAAGCATAAAGTCAAAGGAATTGTCTGTAGACCTCCGAAACAGGATTGTCTCGAGGCACAAACCTGGGGAAGGGTACAGAAAAATTTCTGCTGCTTTGAAGGTCCCAATGAGCACAGTGGCCTCCATCATCTGTAAATGGAAGAAGGTCAGAACCACCAGGACTCTTCCTAGAACTGGCCGGCCATCTAAACCGAGCGATCGGGGGAGAAAGGCCTTAGTCAGGGAGGTGACCAAGAACCCAATGGTCACTCTGTCAGAGCTTCAACGTTTCTCTGTGGAGAGTGGAGAACCTTCCAGAAGGACAACCATCTCTGCAGCAATCCACCAATTAGGCCCGTATGGTTGAATGGCTAGACGGAAGCCACTCCTTAGTAAAAGGCACATGGCAGCCCGCCCGGAATTTGCCAAAAGGCACCTGAAGGACTCTCAGACCATGAGAAACGAAATTCATTTTGTTGAATCCCAGGCATCATGTTTCATCACTCATCACCACGTCAATACCATCCCTACAGTGAAGCATGGTGGTGGCAGTATCATGCTGTGGGGATGTTTTTCAACGGCAGGAAGTGGGAGACTAGTCAGGATAGAGGGAAAGATGAATGCAGCAATGTACAGAGACATCCTGGATAAAAACCTGCTGCAGAGCACTCTTGACCTCAGACTGGGGTGACGGTTCATCTTTCAGCAGGACAACGACCCTAAGCACACAGCCAAGATATCAAAGGAGTGGCTTCAGGACAACTTTGTGAATGTCCTTGAGTGGCCCAGCTAGAGCCCAGACTTGAATCCAATTGAACATCTCTGGAGAGATCTGAAAATGGCTGTGCACCGACACTTCCCATCCAACCTGATGGAGCTTGAGAGGTGCTGCAAAGAGGAATGGGCGAAACTGCCCAAACCTGGTGGTAACCGCAGACCAGGTCTATCTTGGAAAAAATCCGTGCCCCGGTGTGCCAAGCTTGTGGCATCATATTCAAAAAGACTTGAAGCTGTAATTGCTGCTAAAGAGGCATCAACAAAGTACTGAGCAAAGGCTGTGAATACTTATGTACATGTGATTTCTTAGTTTTGTTTTTTTTAATAAATTTGCAAAAATCTAAAAAAAAAAACTTTTTCACATTGTCATTATGAGGTATTGTGTGTAGAATTTTGAGGAAAAAATGAATTTAATCCATTTTGGAATAAGGCTGTAACATAACAAAATGTGGAAAAAGTGAAGCGCTGTGAATACTTTCTGGATGCACTGTACCTACTAAAGAAGTTACTTAAGTAGTGAGTAACAACTTTTTACGAGAGAGTCCCGACTGGCTCAACTCTACTTTTTTTTTTTTTTTGGGGGGGGGGGGGGGGGCTTAACTAAAATTTCATAACCAAAAAACCAAAGATATGACACATTTGAGTGATTTCACTCTTGATTTGTCTTGTAAGTCATAAAAAAACATGTTAAGAAAAAAAACTTGATTTTTGGCAGTTACTTTGAAAGATTTTTACTTTTTCCTAATAAATTACAAATTTTTCATATGAATTTGCAACTTTTTTTCCTTACATAAATTTGCAATTTTTTTGTCAGTCAGGTTTTTCCATATAAATTTATGACATTTTCCAAGTAAATTTATGATTTTTTTTTTCTTATGGCTTTGCCATTTTTTTTTCTTTGAGTTTTTTTTATTATTATTTTGATTTTATTCCTCTAAATATGCAACTTTTTGTGATGGACTTACGCACACATACAATAGACAAATCATTCATGTAAATTTGTGACTTTTTGTCTCATAAATTTAGAGTTTTCTTCATGATTATTTTCAGCCCTTTATTTGTAAATTTGCAACTAATTTCTTGTGTTGGTCTGAGGAAAATAAAATGTAAAACTATCCACATGTGCACATAATCCAAATCATTTAAAGAAGCAGTAGTAATAATAGCAGTAATAATTTTTCCTCAGCCTGAACAAATGCAAACAATCATTTTAAATCTAAGGTTAAAAAAAGTGAAAAAAATAGCAAATGTACTTGAGTAAATATAACTAGTTACTACCCACCTCTGGTCAAGTCGACTAGCAACAATTATAGAGGAAGTTAGCAGTGTCGCTAGCAACTTTTCCTTAAGGGGGTCATTTACTAAAAAATTGTGCGTTTGTAGTTTTTAACACACTCTTCTGGGTTTGCAACAGGACGTCATAAAATAGGAAACCAAGCCCAGCAGCATCCTTGAAGAGAACAGTGAGCTAACAGTGTTTCTAGAAATTCACCTCCCAAACATGGTTTATACTGTTAATTTATTTAGATTTCAGTTACCCCTACAGAAATCCCCTGTTTCCACCTGGTTCAATAATCCACAGTTGACAATATAGCTCATGTCATTATTTTGTTCCATTTTCGTTGTGTGTTGTCTCTTTACTAACGTCATCTGTCCCACTTTTCCACCTATGTGGTTAACAATACCCATTAGCACAGGGAGAAGGGAGGTGTTAGTGGTGGGTGACTGCACGGGTGACTTCACGGATGACTGCCTGACCCAGTGAACCAGTGTTGTATACAGATGACATTAATGATTACGCAACCAGCTCCTATTTCTGGTGCCAACAAGTAAAAGAACCAAGCTATTAAACAGGAGGATTAATCCTGTAGTTGGATGATACCTTAGCCTGGAAGGACACCGGTCTTTCATCACCAGTAACCTCGCTATAATAACATATATAAAAGTATAATGTGTGAAGGGATTTCTTTATCCACAAAAACTACATTTCTGTTTCTATATTTTTATTTTTGTGCATACTTTCTTGTTTCAGACCTGTAATATTATACAACTGACTGTTGAACCAAATAATGAAAAATGTTTGGCCATGAGTTGAGAACACAGCTAATGGCTTAATGTTGATACACCAAATTTTGTGCCTGTGAAATGTTTCCTCATTGTCATGTTGGCCATTTACCAGAAGAAGTGTTTCTATTCACTCCAGCAGTAAATAGATGATGAAACCACCCCGAGGTCACCAGGACACTTTGCTTCTCTTTATATAGTTACACATGTATACAGCCTAGGTCTAGTGAGAAGTGAAATGACTACTGCTGTCACCGTTAAGGGCCATTTTAGATAGAGGTAGATCGTCAGGTGACCACTGGGAGATCAAAAATTGTCCCGATCTCTCAACGATCTCCTAAAGCCTCCCAAAAGCCTTTTCTATGTCAATAGGAGATCACTGTGTAGTTTTCACGGTGATCAACTTTGAAAGCTCCTTGAGAGACCATTGGGAGATCAGTGAGATTGTTGAATGCTCCTTGAGTGCTCAACGATCTTTCACTGAACACCAAATTCATGCTCAATCGGGTTGAGATCTGGTGATTGACTTGGTCTTTGCAGAATATTTCACTTTTTTGCCTTAAAAACCTCCTGGGTTGCTTTCGCAGTACGTTTTGGGTCATTGTCCATCTGTACTGTGAAGCACTGTTCAGTCAGCTTTGCTGCATTTGGCTGAATCTGAACAGTTTATCCCAATACAATCCAGAATTTGTCTGGCTGCTTCTGTCTTCTGTCACATCATCAATAAACACTAGTGACCCAGTACCAATGCAAAACATGCATGCCCATGTTTTATGGGCGATGTGGTGTGCTTTGGATCATGAACCATTCTAAGCCATCTCCATATGTTTTTCTTCCCATCATTCTGGTACAGGTTGATCTTGGTTTCATCTGTCCAAAGAATGCTGTTCCAGAACTGGGCTGGCTTCTTTAGATGTTTTCTGACAAAGTCTAATCTGTCTTTTCTATTTTTGAGGCTGACTAATGGTTTGCATCTTGTTTTGAAGATTTAGACAATAATATACCTACTTCCTGGAGTGTGTTATCCACTTGGGTGGATGTTGTGAAGGGGTTTTTCTTCATTATGGAAAGCATCCTGTGATCAGCTACCACTGTTGTCTTCCATGGATGTCCAGGCCTTTTTGAGGTCCCAAGCTTATCAGCGCACTCTTTTTTTCTCTCAGAATGTACCAAACTGTTGATTTGGACAATCCTAACATTTCTGTTATTTCTCTGACGGATTTCTTCATTTTTTTCAGTTTAAGGATGGTCTATTTGACTTCCACTGAGAGCTCCTTTGACAGCATGTTGTGGGTTCACAGCAATAGCTTCCAAATGCAAATGCCACACCTGGAATGAACTTCAGACCTTTTACTTCCTTGACTGATGAAGGAATAAGGAGGGAATAGCCCATGCAGTATATACTGCATGGGCTATTCCCAATTGACTCTAAAGCTACTATATACAGTAGCTTTGGAGTCAATTGTCCAATTGTACTTTTGAGCCCCTGAAATGATGAAAATTTTTCTAAAAATGGTTGTAATTTCTAAACTGTAACTCCAATTTGGATGTGAATATCCTCAAAGATGAGAGCCTGAACTTTAAGCCCATATCAATTATATAACTGTACTGTATACTGCATGTGTTTTGGTAAACAGCTAAAATAACAAAACGTGGTTCAGTGTTCAAATATATATAGACCTAACTGTATCTCAGCCCCACCTGAGGATCACCGTGTGCAAGTTTGGTCAGCATCCAGGAAATTGTGCTGGAGGACTAACAATTTTTGTGAAATCACACAAGTGCCCAGATATCCTGCAATTTGAACCAAACTTTGACCTGGAGGGTCATTGTGGGCGAGTCTGGTAAACATCTGGGCAATTGCTGGGGAGCTGAAGTGATTCTTGCAAATTCTGGATGGACGGACGGACGGACGGACGGACGGACGGACGGACAGACAGACAAAGAGACGGACGACGGACACAGTGCCATGGTCTAAGCTCATTTCCCCTTCACTGTAATGAGCTAGAAACCATGAGTACACACTCCACTGTTATCACTTGTGGACCTTTTCTGCACCTGACCTAAATATAGCCCGTCTCTACAGTCATAAAACTAGAACACACACGCACACATATACACCGCACGTAAACGGAAACAGACACACACCCCCGCAGGTGACTCACCTTGAGATCTCTGTGTACCACGCCCATCTGATGGCAGTGGAGCACGGCCTCCAGGATCTGCTGGATGCAATGACTGCATGCAAACAGCAGGGGGAGCAGGTTAGTCTGAGCACATTCAGCCCCCAACCCGGCACACTCATGCAGAGGCCGCAACACACACTGCAGTCTCTCTCTCGCACACACGAACGCACTTTTATTTCAGAGTAGGTACAATGCTTCTGCACCCTCCCGACACATTTGCACACACACACACACACACACACACACACACACACACACACACACACACACACACACACACACACACAAAGTGTCAAGAGTGAACCTGTCTGTGAGCCGCGCAGGGAAAAGGTGTACAGTTTGCTATTTTCTGTTTTTAAAGAAAGTGCCAAACATTACTCAGGCAGTGTAGGAGGGAGCTGCAGCTCTGTGTGGGAGACACTGTGTCTAACCTGCATATTTTCCCATGTAATTTATTCAGACACAGCAGCAACGCCACATTTGAGGAAAAGATTCTGCAAGAATCTGAAGTAGACACCACTCAGCTGTTACTCTCCTGACCTTTACTTTTTTTTTTTTCCCACCGTTTCACACACTTATTCGATCATTCACTCACTCAGGCTCTCAGAGTGTGATGCTCCTGTCTGCTAGCACCCACAAGAAATCACAATTTTAGTTCAGTCGGTCTAAAATAGTGCAACAGGCGTCCCAAAAAGCAAAACCTGAAGACAGGCAGACTGGCAAGGACAGACGGACAAGACGGACAGACAGACAGCAGGCACAGGCAAATTGTTTCCAATCACAGGCAAAATAATAATATTTATTAGGAGGAAAGCACACAAGCATGTGAGGAGCAACTCTTAAATAGTATGCAGTGCAGTGCAGCACAATGAGACACACACACCTTGAGGTCCCTGTGCACTATGTCATGTTGGTGGGTGTAAGACACACTGTCTAGAATCTGATGAATACAGTGACTGTGGAGACAAAACAACAGGGTGGGGAGAAGATAAAGGAGGCAACACAGAAACGAAACACAGCAAAAAGAGTGATGGGGCGGGGGGGCAGGGGAAACATCTTAGCAGAGGAGGTGGCCTTTCTGAAGGTGCTGGGTGGGAAAGTGAGGAATTCTTGGTTTCATTTGGACAGGTCTCAAGTTGGCTTCTCAGATTTCTGCAGATTTCTTCACATTATGGAATTCATGACTGAATGTAGTCAAAATTAAATATGACTGTCCAAAGTTTCCTACAGAGTGTGTAAATCTGAAAACCGGGCTTGGATACCTGTTGAAAATGGAGCTTTACAGAAACACCATCGTCTGGCTGTGAAAAGAGGAGCTGTTACCCACTTTATGCATCAGGGGAAGAGAGTCACTAAACAGCAACTGAAGCCAACAGAGAAGCTCCACAACTGCCCTTCCTCTAGCTGCCACTTGAAGCTTCTTTCTTAAGAAAGCCGTACCACCGTGCTAACCGTGCCACGGTGCTAACAGTGCTAACCACTGTACCACCAGTGGTTAGCACTGTTGCCTAACAGCTAGAAGGTTCCAGGTTTGAATCCCCAGGCTGGCAGGGGTAGGAACCTTTCTGCGTGGAGTTTACACGTTCTCCCTGTGCTGCGTGGGTTTACTCCGGGAGCGCCGGTTTCCTCCACCAATCCAAAGACCTACATGTTAGGTCATTCTAGATTGTCCCTAGGTATCTGTCTCCTATAGGCCCTTAGAATGCAGGGTTAGTACTAGTGAAGTGCTTTCAGTGGTCTTTGAGACTAGAAAAAGTGCTATATAAGTACAGGTCCTTATCCCTTAAATACAGCACATATCAGGAGTCTCTGAAATCTGAGTAACTGGGTAAAGATGGAGTCACAAGTATGCTAATTGGTGTTTTAAGTACAAATTAGGGCATATTCTATTGGTTTGGGTAGGCAGTGACTCTTATCTAACAAGAGAGTCGGTGATGATCCAAAATGACCCAGTATGCTGTGATTTACTCATAAAACACAGTAGCGATATGTTTTGGTGGAACACAGTTAACATGTTCATTTTGACTTCAGTACACAGGTATCAGAGGTTCCTAGAATGCACTATTCAAGATAAAATTAACATGTTTACAATCTATTAAAAATGAGTTTGCTCTATATTTACAGGATTAAAACAACAGTATGCAGGGTATTTTTAAACAGCTTACCTATCAAGATTTATTAAGGCCTAAAACCAGCAGGCCTAGTTGCTTTGATTGATATATGCAGCTGAAGCTAACAGCTATATAAAAGACACCTTACTTTGTCCAATTTGAAACTACAAACTTGACATTTGAAGTGTTTGTTGTGACTTTAGAAACACTAACTGTAATTACCTGATCATTAATAGTACCTGCTGTGTGACCTGTCACAGACATTTCTACAGCCACTTTTCCACTAGCACCCACTCAGCCCGATTTTCCTGGACTCTACTCGGCTCTACACGGTGTGGTTGGTTTTCCATTACAACGGAGTACCACCTCAAGTGGGTGGGCTCATTACAGGAAGGCAGCCTGTTATCCCATTATGTTGTTGACATGCTGACGTTTTCACTGATAAGTAAAAGATGTTTAAAAATCACAAAACACTCACCATCTTCCCAGTGAGCAGCCATCAGTTCGGAGACCACCTGGTATACTTTTTCATTTCGGGTCACTCCGCCATAGCAGGGCCGGCAAGTTCCATAGTTGTCAAATTTGACCAAATGTAGTTTATTTTTCAAGAGCAGGGATCCAAGCACTGCAACACCAATGGAAGAACTGTGCACACCGACAGGGAGACTGTTGAAAAACAATCACATTTGGTCAAATTTGACCACTATATGAACTTTCCAGCCTATGAACTTTTCAGCCCCATCGCTGGCAGAGTGACCCAAAATGAAATACCAGGAGGTCAATGAGCTGATGACTGTTCACGGGGAAGATGGTGAGTGTTTTGTGACGTGTTGATTTGTGTGTAGCCATTTATTTCATTGATTATTACAGAAATAATAAAAACTCACGGCCAAATTTACAAATGCTGGTTTTGAATCTTGTGAAGACATTGCTCTCCACTGACGTTACGCCCTGGCCAATCAATGACCTGCAATCTGTTGACGTCACAGTTTCAGCTCGACTCATCATGGTTGGAACCTCACTGAAGTAGGTCCCAAAGGTACCAGGTACTAACGGAAAACCCTACAAACCGAGCAGAGTCGAGGCGAGTAGGGCTGAGTAGGTACTAGTGGAAAAGGGCTATATGCTTCTTGCCAATTAGCAGCTAGCTCCCTCTACTACCTCTAACATTTAGAGAAACAGCATGCTAACCAAGCTGGAAAGCTTTAGCTGATACAGTGCATCCGGAAAGTATTCACAGCGCTTCACTTTTTCCACATTTTATGTTACAGCCTTATTCCAAAATGGAATAAACTCATTTTTTCCCTCAAAATTCTACACACAATTCCGATAATGACAACATGAAAAAAGCTTTTTTGAGATTTTTGCAAATTTATTAGAAATAAAAAACTAAGAAATCACATGTACATAAGTGTTCACAGCCTTTGCTCAACATGTTGTTGATGCACCTTTGGCAGTAATTACAGCCTCAAGTCTTTTTGAATATGATGCCACAAGCTTGGCAGACCTATCTGTGGGCAGTTTTTCCCATTCCTCTTTGTAGCACCTCTCAAGCTCCATCAAGTTGGATGGAAAGTGTTGGTGCACAGCCATTTTCAGATCTCTCCAGAGGTGTTCAATTGGATTCAAGTCTGGGCTCTGGCTGGGCCACTCAAGCACATTCACAGAGTTGTCCTGAAGCCACTCCTTTGATATCTTGGCTGTGTGCTTAGGGTCGTTGTCCTGCTGAAAGATGAACCGTCACCCCAGTCTGAGGTCAAGAGCGCTCTGGAGCAGGTTTTCATCCAGGATGTCTCTGTACATTGCTGCATTCATCTTTCCCTCTATCCTGACTAGTCTCCCACTTCCTGCCACTGAAAAACATCCCCACAGCATGATGCTGCCACCACCATGCTTCACTGTAAGGATGGTATTGGCCTGGTGATGAGCGGTGCCTGGTTTCCTCCAAACATGATGCCTTGCATTCACACCAAAGAGTTCAATCTTTGTCTCATCAGACCAGAGAATTTAGTTTCTCATGGTCTGAGAGTCCTTCAGGTGCCTTTTGGCAAACTCCAGGCGGGCTGCCATGTGCCTTTTACTAAGGAGTGGCTTCCGTCTGGCCACTCTACCATACAGGCCTGATTGGTGGATTGCTGCATTGATGATTGTCCTTCTGGAAGGTTCTCCTCTCTTCACTCCAGGAAAGCTGGAACTCTGGCAAAGTGACCATTGGGTTCTTGGTCATCTCCCTGACTTAGGGCCTTCTCCCCCGATTGCTCAGTTTAGACGGTCGGCCAGCTCTAGGAAGAGTGCTGTTGGTTCTGAACTTCTTCCATTTATGGATGATGGAGGCCACTGTGCTCATTGGGACCTTCAAAGCAGCAGAAATTTTTCTGTACCCTTCCCCAGATTTGTGCCTTGACACAATCCTGTCTTGAAAGTCTGCAGACAATTCCTTTGATTTCATGCTTGGTTTGTGCTCTGACATGCACTGTCAACTGTGGGATCTTATATAGACAGGTGTGCAAATCATGTTCAATCAACTGAATTTACCACAGGTGGATTCCAATCAAGCTGTAGAAACATCTTAAGGATGATCAGTGGAAACAGGATGCACCTGAACTCAATTTTGAGCTTCATGGCAAAGGCTGTGAATACTTATGTCCATGTGATTTCTTAGTTTTATTTTAAATAAATTTGCAGAAATCTAAAAAAAAAAAAAAAAAAAAAACTTTTTTCACATTGTCATCATGGGGTATTGTGTGTAGAATTTTGAGGGAAAAAATGAATTTATTCCATTTTGGAATAAGGCTGTAACATAAAATGTGGAAAAAGTGAAGTGCTGTGAATACTTTCTAGATACACCATAGCTCTTTATGTTATGTAAACATGAAAATTTCTATTTAAACCAGACCATCAATGATGGCGTAGCTCATTCTGGCCTAATGAAATCACCCCGAGAGTGCTCAGATCTCCTGACCTTGAACACAGCCAAGATGCAGAACCGCTTGAGGATCATTTTGCATGAGTTTGCCCAACATTGGGCCAACTGCCTATTAGGATTAATGGTTTTCAGTATGTCATAAATGTCCAGATCTCCTGACCTTTGGCAATGACCATGACCTCGAATTCAATCTCGATGCAGACCAACCTGTGGATCATAATGAGTGAGTTTGTTGAGAATCAGGGCAACTGCCAAGAAGTAATGATTTTTTTGAAATCACTTAAGTACTGAGACTTCCTGATCCTTCACTGTGACCTTGGCCATGAGTATAACTTTGATGCAGACTCACATGAGGGCCATTGTGAATGAGTTTGGTGACCACTGATAAAATTGCCTAGGAGGAGGAGGAGTGATTTTTCTGAAACCACATAGGTGCCCAAATCTCCTGATCTTTGACCCCGATCTTGACCGTAAGGACAACCTGGATGCAGACCTACCAGAAGATCATTGAGTTTGGTGAGTGTCAATGCAACTGTCCTTTAAGAGTAGCAATTCCTGCGAAATGTGGATGAACGGACTGACAGACCGTCATCACAATAGCTCCTTTTAGCTTTGCCAGAATGATCTCAACACTGCTGCCCCGTTCACTGAGAAGGTGTACGAGTTGGATTTACCACCAAAGCAGCGGAGACCAGAAGGCTGCAATTCACTTTGTGATCTCTAGGTGTCACTACTACATGAGTTTCTGAAAGCTACATACAGTACCTTTAAATAGGATATGAAATACGGTACTAGAATAAGAAAAACAATCAAACACATCTTAAAGTCCTTATGGCAGACATAAATCTCAATTTTCCAATACCTGTTACATGTTTCTCTCTAGGAAAATCATCAAGGTTTGTCTTCTGGGAACCTTGACATTCTTACATTATTCTACTTAATATTTGCTGAGAGAAATAAATACTGTATAATGACCCATGAGTTACTGTTTATTTCAGATATCGTGGAGTACCTGCTGTCTGTTTTCACTGCATTTACTTTATACAGAATTGTGAAAAAGGCAAAAATCTGAAGGACAACTATAAGATCCCAAATCCTGGACAAACAGCCATAATGACACATATGTTTGGAAGGTTAGGCGGATAAAAAATATGTTCTTTTGGTCATTTGGACGAAACGAGAGTTTAACAGGGTGGAGAAATAAGGAGGGAACAGGCGATTCTGTGTACAGATGGAGTGCAGAGAGGAAACTGTCAGTGAGATACTGTTGGACAGAAATCAAGCCGCGCTAGTCGCACACCCACTCACAGACACAGAGTGACACACACAGATACACACATAAGTTATGCAAAGAGAACAGGGGAGAATGAAGGCAGATATGAGGGAGAACAGAAAAGAGAGGAAAAGGTGAAGATTGCAGTAAAATAAAATTTTGTACATTTTAGTTGATAATGAAAGTCATTTAAATTAAATTGATTGTCATTCATTCATATACATTGGTGAAAAATTCTTAATCTTATAATGGTTATGGAAATTTTACACAATTACCTGGTGTCAACCTTGGTATTTTGGTTTATTTAATTACTTTATGCTATTAATCATTTCAGTGAAATGTGTATAAAAGACTGGCACACTCTGTATTGGATAAAGTATAACAAGACTTGCAAATGTGTCAACATTACTACTAAGTAACCAAAAATTTTAAACCCTGAACTCTCCTGTTCTTCTCAGTCAAATGGGCTACTTGCACAAAGACTTCCATATATTAGGGAATATGGCACTACTACTTTCAGTTTTTACATTCTGCAGTTGCACTGAATGAGAACTTGACAGAATTGAACATTTCTGATTTTCATCTGATTAGTAAGATGCTATGTATTCGTGAAGGAGGGGAACACGATAAATAACTGTTTGACTATTTTAAGCTAATGGTAGCTTCCGCTTTTGCTAATCAAAGGAACATTAATCTCTTGTGGTGTGTTGTCAGTGTGACTGACAGTCCTGGTGTACAATGTGAAGATTATAGCAGGTTTGGATGTTTGCTTTGGTCCAAATCAGTTGATAATTTTGTCATTTTATATCATTTTCTCCTTGACTCAGTTGCCTTTCACAGTGGGAACAATTCAAGAGAACCAAAATGCATCACATCAAATCATGCAAGAATCACGTGAGAAGGTTCTCGCCTCTTACTGGTCTGGGCTCATATGTGCAAACATTCTGAGAGTCCTCTAGGAGAGCTCCTATCTTACCTTAAAAATTCCTATCAAAGAGTCCTGGCTTAAAAGTGATTAAGCAGCACTCTTACAGCAACTCTGAGTAAGGAAGATCCAAAAACTTTGTCTTAGTGAGGAGGTGTGGTTGACCCTGTTGCTAGGGGTAACGCTGTCCTTTGGGAGCTGTGATTGGTCAATATGGAGGCAACGGGGAGGGCGGGGGAAGGGTAGCAGTTAAAGCTTATGGTGTATAAAACTTTTAACAGTGCACAAAAAACATCTAAAACTCAAATATTACAGCAACCAAACCTTGAACATACTGGCGATCTGTCCAGGGTGTACCCCGCCTCTCGCCCAAAGATGCTGGGATAGGCTCCAGCCCCCTCGCGACCCGAAAAAGATTAAGCGGTAGAAGATGGATGGATGGATGGATGGACCTTGAACATATGCACAACAGTAACACAGTACACTCATATCCTAACTAAGGAGATAATGTTTACGTTTCAATATTTAACATGTCCCATCAGCTGCAAGGGCTGCTGGGAAATGAGAAGCCGAAATGGCCCTGCTGGACATCCATTTACTGTTCACAGCAACAGTTTACACCTTATATGGTGGTTGTTATTTTTCTAATCCTTTATCACAAATCATATGTGATTTGCCACATATGAACCGAGAGACGAGATGTGTCCGTGTGTGTGTGATTTTAATACTTTCAATCAGACCATTCATTCATTCATTCATTCATCTTCAGCCGCTTAATTTGGGTCATGGGGAGTCTGGAGCCGATCTGAAAGTCTTTCTTCTAATAACAGGGACACTTCCATCATATGAAGGAACATAGGTAAATAGAAGCACTCCACTGAGGACAGTGGACAGCGGCTGATTTGGGGAGCAAACACCGGTGATACAGTGGTGTTGGGCTGGATGGGAGACATTAGTGCATCTCTAATAAGATCAACTAAAAACATTATACTTTATACATTTTGTAATACAGCCCAAAGTTATGGTACTTCATGTGCACTTTCAGTGAAATTACAGGTGTAAATCAAAAAGAACTGTGAAATATTAAATACTGAGTAACAAAGCCTTTTTTTGAGTAACTCCATGGTGCTCTGAAAGTACCCTGTAACTTTGGGCTGTATCATAAAGCATTACACATTATCCAGATACGATCCAGCCTTTAACGTTTAATGAGCTTGTCGTCATTTATCGTTTCAAGAACATTCCTCCTTTGTCTTTGCTCCATTTTTTTCTTCCTCTTAAGAAACTCCTAAGCCCCTTAAAAGTCCTCCTCACTCCTTGTTTTTGGCTTAGGGGCAATTTTAAGGGTTAAGATGTTTTCTAAATAACTTGTTTTTACTATGACCTTCTCCTAAATTTAGTTGGAAATCTTAGAAAACATCATAATTCTGAGAATTTTCTAAGAATTCGGTCATAAGGAGTAATTGACTGAACTAGCACACTTTGTGCAAATGGGCCCTTATGTTTTTTTGCCATGGGAACAAGAAAAGTAAATACAGGAAGCTGTTTTCCTTACCCGAGTTGCATGGAAATCTGTCACCCATCAGAATGTGCGACTGCATATGGTGATGTTGTACAGTGTCTGTATATGTGTGGTCAAAAAAATGAGAAAAGACACGTCTATATGAATTTGAGAGGTGCACAGAGCTCTCGAAAATTGTTACTTCAATGTCTGCATGATTTATTAAGCAGATGAAGTAATAAGGTGGCTGACTGTGAGGGGTCCCAGTGTTCTGTGGAACACTAAAGCTCTCCATTTTAATCAGTGCATTTTATACTTAACTGTACTCCTCACAGAGCTGTTTAGTGTTGCTGAGGCAGTGAGCAGCTGGCTTCTGAATCCTCCTGTCCCCGGACCATTTGCTAACGAGTATTTCTGTATTTTTGAGTGTTGTGTATAAAGGAACATTATGTGGACAAATTTGTTGGTAACCTTCTGTTAAACAATGGAAATCCCACAATGGTCACTGAAATAACATGAAAATGACAAAAGTAATAAAGAAAATCTTTCTGAAGATTAACTAATGAAAATCTGACATTGCTTTTGAATTTTGGTTCAACAGAATCATTAAAAAAAAAAAAAAAAAACTAATGAAACTGGCTGGGACAAAAATGACAACACCCCAAGAAAAGATTAATTTGACCGTAGGGAAATGTTAAACTAAGGTGTCTCCTGAAATTAGCATCACAAATGTGACCCATGCTAGCAAAATGAGTCGGAATGCGCACCGCGTCATTACGAGCTACAGGCAGGAGACGTCATAACTCATGACTCTCTTTGTTTGCTTGCGCCAAGTCCCGGGAAAACCCCTGTGAGCGCCTGGTATCATTGTAAAGCTTAGAAATCGTACTTTTGTGGAAGATGAAAACAGACGAAGCAGCGAGCTGAACGACACAAACTTTATTCCTCTTCCAACATAAAAAACAGAAACTCTCCCTCTGAGTGCCTGAGCAAACTCTTTTATACACTTCTATTCCTGCCTCCGGCACACAGGGTAAACACATTAACATACAGACATGAAAGACATGTACACATATTAACATGACATTGACACACACACACGTCACAGACTACAAAATTGTGCACTTGAGAGGTGGACAGAGCTCCCGAAAATTGTTACTTCAATGTTTGTATGATTTATTAAGCAGATGAAGTAATAAGGTGGCTGACTGTGAGGGGTCCCAGTGTTCTGTGGAACACTAAAGCTCTCCATTTTAATCAGTGCATTTTATACTTAACTGTACTCCTCACAGAGCTGTTTAGTGTTGCTGAGGCAGTGAGCAGCTATCTTCTTCCCCACCAACCCCGTTGTCCTGGGTGGACTGCCATGTGTATTGTGTCCACCCCACCCCCCCAAACACCCAGAAGGGGCTCTAATCCTCCGGTGCCTTGGGCTTGAGCCGGCACCTGTAACGGCTGTAATGTGCAGAATTGCACAATTGTGAAAATTGTGCATTGAAAACTACAAAATTGTGGTATTAGGGGGGTAGCACTGTCCTGGTTATGTAGTTACTTAAATAATAGATATCAGTATGTATGTGTTGGTAACAAAAACTCACAGTTACTGAAGGTTACTTGTGGAGTCTCACAGGGTTCAGTTTTGGGGCCATTGTTATTCAATATGTATATAAATGATATATGTAAAGTTTCAGAAAAAATGGATTTAATATTGTTTGCCGATGACACTAATCTATTATGCAGTGGAAGCAATTTGGAACAACTTTTGGATACACTCAGAAAGGAATTAGGAAAGCTTAAACTGTGGTTTGATTCAAACAAATTAACGCTCAATTTAAGTAAGACAAAATTTATAGTTTTTAACAACCATCACAACAGCTTAGAATCTAAACTCAGTGTAAATGGTGTAGAGATTGAAAGGGTATCCGAAACTAAATTTCTTGGAGTAATAATTGATAATAAACTGTGTTGGAAGTCACATATTAATTATATTAAAGGTAAAATATCTAAATCAATTGCAATACTACACAGAGTGAAATATTTGCTGAATCAACCCACATTATATACTTTGTATCATTCATTAATACTCCCATACATGACATATTGTACTGAAGTATGGGGAAATACATATACAGTTAGGCCCAGAAATATTTGGACAGTGACACAATCTTCATGATTTGGGCTCTGCATTCCACCACATTGGATTTGAAATGAAACAACTACAACGGAATTGAAGTGCAGACTTTAAGGTTTAATTCAAGGGGTTGAACAAAAATATATGATTAAACATGTAGGAACTGTAGCTATTTTTATACAAACGCTCCTCATTTCAGGGGCTCAAAAGTAATTGGACAAATAAACATAACCCTAAGTAAAATGTTACTTTTCAATATTTTGTTGAAAATCCTTTGCAGGCAATGACTGCCTGAAATCTGGAACCCATGGACATCACCAAACGCTGGGTTTCCTCCTTTGTGATGCTTTGCCAGGCCTTTACTGCAGCTGTCTTCAGTTGTTGCTTGTTTGTGGGTCTTTCTGCCTTAAATTTTGTCTTGAGCAAGTGAAATGCATGCTCGATTGGGTTGAGATCTGGTGATTGACTCGGCCATTGCAGAATATTCTACTTCTTTGCTTTAACAAACTCCTGGGTTGCTTTTGCAGTATGTTTTGGATCACTGGTGAAGCGCTGTCCAATCAACTTTGCTGCATTTGGCTGAATCTGAGCAGAAAGTATATCCCTATACACTTCAGAATTCATCCGGCTGCTTCTGTCTTTTGTCACATCATCAATAAACACAAGTGACCCAGTGCCATTGGAAGCCATGCATGCCCATGCCATCACACTGCCTCCACCATGTTTTACAGAAGATGTAGTGCTTTGGATCATGAGCTGTTCCAATTCTTCTCCAAACTTTCTTCTTCCCATCATTCTGGTACAGGTTGATCTTAGTCTCATCTGTCCAAAGAATGCTGTTCCAGAACTGGGCTGGCTTCTTCAGGTGTTTTTTGGCAAAGTCAATTCTGGCCTTTCTATTTTTGAGGCTGATTAATGGTTTGCACCTTGTGGTGAATCCTTTGTATTTACTCTCATGAAGTCTTCTCTTTATGGTAGACTTAGATACTGATACACCTACTTCCTGGAGAGTGTGCTTCACTTGAGTGGATGTTGTGAAGGGGTTGTTCTTCACCAATGAAAGGATTCTGCGATCATCCACCACTGTTGTCTTCCGTGAACGTCCAGGCCTTTTTGAGTTCCCAAGCTCACCAGTGCACTCTTTTTTTCTCAGAATGTACCAAACTGTTGATTTGGCCACTCCTAACATTTCTGCTATCTCTCTGATAGATTTCTTCTTTTTTTTTCCAGCCTCAGGATGGTCTGTTTCACCTCCATTGAGAGCTCCTTTGACCGCATGTTGTGTGTTCACAGCAGCAGCTTCCAAATGCAAACGCCACACCTGGAATCAACTCCAGACCTTTTAACTGCTTAATTGATGACAGGTTAACGAGGGAAGAGCCCATGCAGCCTTGTTATTTATTTATTTTTTTTTGCAGCCTTCTGAGTCAGTTGTCCAATTACTTTTGGTCCCTTGAAAAAGAGGCGGTTACGTATTAAAGAGCTGTAATTCCTAAACCCTTGCTCCAATTTCGATGTGAATACTCTCAAATTACAGCTGAGAGTCTGCACTTTAAGCCCATATTGATTATATAATTGTATCCTGAATATGTTTTCGTAAACAGCTAAAAACACAAAACTTGTGTCACTGTCCAAATATTTTTGGGCCTAACTGTAAAACAAACATATATCCAGTCTTTATGCTTCAGAAGAGAGCTATTAGAATAATAAACAAAGCTGCTTACAGGGAACCAACAAACCCATTTTTTCTTAAATTAAAAGCTCTCAAGTTGAAAGATCTGGTTGACTTTAAAACTGCAGTAATAATGTTTAAAGTGAAGAATCTATCACTGCCCGCAAATATCCAAAAGTTGTTCCAAATAAGGGAGAAACAATATCATTTCAGAGGAACATGTATATTTCAAAAACCTTTAGTGAGAACTACCACCAAGCAACACTGTGTTTCAGTGCAAGGAGTCAGATTATGGAACGATTTTGGACCTGAATTAAAATCATGTACAACGCTTGGACAATTTAAACAAAAACTAAAGGAAGAAATACTCCAAACATATATACAAGACGACATATAAAATCACATAAGGATTGTCATATCCAGTCTGTGTTGTGTTGTTGCTTAGTTGTTTTTTTTTTGTCACATTTTGTCTTAGCTTTGTTCTGAATTGTAATTGCTCGTTTTGTTTTTCTTTTGAATTCTTGGATGGAATATGGGTGGGCAATATAAGCTGCGGCTTCAGCCATCACCCATTTCGGATAACTTATGTTGAACTGTATAATCAGAGGAGTTATTGTCTAATTTGACCTTGTTGGATTTTTTTCCCCTTTGTGATATTATTCTGTTTCTTTTTTAATCTTTACTTTTAATCTATCCGAAATAATTCATTCATTCACAGAACAGGTCTTGCTACAATACATTTGCACCCCTGCATCCTCAGGTGTGAACCTGGCGCGGCAGGGGGCAAAAGGCACATCTTTGTTTGTTTAGCTCCTTTCTCCATTAGCATCCCTAACCTATCTTCTCCCCCACCAACCCCGTTGTCCTGGGTGGACTGCCATGTGTATTGTGTCCACCCCCCCCCAAACACCCAGAAGGGGCTCTAACCCTCCGGTGCCTTGGGCTTGAGCCGGCGCCCGTAACGGCTGTAATGTGCAGTCACCGGACTGGCCGAAGCATCTTGCTGTTGAGGTGGGCAGGAGACAGACTCGGCCTCCGGCACGCAGTCCTGAGGAGGGGGAAAGGGTGGAGAGGAGAAAGACCTAGTCTGCTGCCAACAGTTCTCTGCAGGGGGAACACCAACTTGCGGCGCTGCTGTAGGTGGGCGTCCGCGCCAGGGAGCTTGAGCCAACACCACCTGTTTGTCTGCCAACACATAAGCGGGCTTAAGCCTGTCAATGCAGACAGTTTCCTTATGCCCCCCCACCACCACCAAAGTCTAACACAAATTGCTTTGCCCCAGTTTCCAGCACTCTGAACAGTCCGTCATATGGTAGGCACAGCAGGGTTCTGTGTGCGTTGTGCCTAACAAAATGATCTTGGCGCTCTGTAAGCTTTTTGGGACGAAGGTGTGGGGAAAACAGTGGTGCGCCGGGCCCAGCACATCGGCCGGCCCTGTACTGTGAAAAAATTGCGTGGGCAGGTCAGTCCTGGGTGCGGGGTTTTCCGGTAAAAATTCCCCAGGGATTTGCAGTGGCTGAGAAAAAATGTGTTCTGCTGGAGAGGCTGCCAAATCCTCCTTAGGCACGGAGCGCAACCCTAACAGGACCCAGGGCAGGCGGTCGACCCAATCTGCATCCGTGAGTGAAGCTCTGAGTGCTGCTTTAAGCGACCTATGAAAATGTTCACGTAACCCATTAGTCTGGGGGTTGTATGCGGTGGTGCGGTGGATTTTGACTCCCAGGCTCTGGGCCATTGCGGACCAGAGTTCTGAAATGAATTGTGGACCCCTGTCGGAAGTGATGTCTGACAGGGATCCAAACTGTGCAACCCAAGCCGACAAAAAACCGCGAGCCACTTCCGCGGATGTGGTGGAAGCCAGCGGGACCACTTCAGGCCAAAGCGTGGTGCGGTCCATGATTGTCAAAAGGTGCGTGAAACCTTGTGACGGTGGGAGGGGGCCCACCAAATCCACGCTGACATGGTCAAACCTCCTGGCCATAATTTAGAACAGCTCGAGGGGGGCTTTGGTGTGCTTGTGCATTTTGGCCCGCTGGCACACGACGCACACTGCAGCCCACTCTTTCACGTCCCTGTGTAAGTGCAGCCAGACAAATTTCGCCCCCACCAGTTTAACCGAGGCGCGTACACTGAGGTGTGAAAAGGAGTGGACTGACTCAAAAATGCAGCAGCATCAAGAGCTCAGGACCTCCAGGCGTGGGCAGCCAGTGGAGATGTCGCAGAGCAAGGGGGGGCACCCTTCTTGCACCAGCCTGCTCTCCAGTTTTAACCCAGTAGGCGCAGACTGGAGTGCGCAAATGTCTGCGTCCCCTGTTTGTTCTGCGGCCATGGCGGGGAACTCTATTCCCATGTAGACCAGGGAGACTAACGCGCGCGACAGGCAGTCGGCCACAAAATTAAGCTTTCCAGCTATGTGCTGGATGTCGGTTGTAAATTCCGAGATTGCGGCCAAATGTCGTTGCTGCCGGGCCGACTGCGGTTCTGAGACTTTGGACATTGCGTACGTTAGCGGCTTAAGATCAACGAATGCGGTGAACTCGCGCCCTTCCAGTCAAAACTGTAAGAGGCGTGTCGACAGGTGGAGGGCCAACAACTCTCTGTCAAACATACTGTATTTGCGTTTGTTGTTGCGCAAAGTACGGCTGAAAAGCGCGAGCAGCTGCCACGCACCGGAAACGTACTGCTTCACATGGCAACGTCAGATGCGTCAGTGGTGAATGCTATCTGTGCTGACGGGGCAGGGTGGGCTAGCAAAGCAGCATTAGCAAGCGCTGTTTTGGCGTTTGTGAAAGCCTGGACTCACTCGAGGGTCCATTCGATGTTTTCTGCGAACGTTTTTTTTTTTTTTTTTTTTGAGTGTGGCGTACAACGGCTGCAGCAGCTGGGCTGCTCGGGGGAGGAAATGGTTGTAAAAGTTGACCATGCCCAAAAATTCCTGCAGGGCCTTCACGGTTTGCGGACACGGAAAATCCGACACAGCACGCATCTTATCAGGCAGTGGAATCGTGCCCTCCAGCGAAATGTGATGACCCAAAAAAAATCAATCACTGGCACACTGAACTGGCACTTCGTCCGGGTTAACGATAAGCCTGTGTGCTTCCAATCTCTGGAAAACTAGTTTGAGATGGGCGAGGTGCTCCTCCTCAGACACATTAGCTACCAGAATGTCGTCTAAGTAGACAAAAACGAAAGGCAGGTCAAGGAGCATCGCGTCCATCATTCTTTGGAAGGTTTGCGCCATGCCCTTTAACCCGAACAGCATGCGCAAAAACTCGAAAAGGCCAAAAGGAGTTATTACCGCTGTTTTGGGAATGTCCTCTGCATGCAAAATCCTGGATGTGCGGGATGGGATACCAATGGTGGTCCATGGTGTTGTTCAAGCGCCGGAAATCGCTGCATGGTCACCACGATAGAAACAGAGTGTCCCATTCCTGCGTCTCTTGGCGTCCGTCCCAACCACCACCAACGGCTCCTCGACCTTGCTGGAGTCCTTCCTGGATGCCAGTATCGTTGCGTGCACGCTGAGAGTTCTGGTCGCTAGGATGTTGCAGTCTGCTTCCTGCGCCAGAGTGCAGTAGTTCTTGGTTACCAGCAGCGGTGAGTTGGCCAGGATCTCCCTCGCTGTAGCAGGTAGGTTCCTGAGGAAGAGGTGGGCAAACAGGAGAGATTCGTCGTTCTTCCCCATTAATGCTAACATGCTCTCCATCAGCTCCACAGCTGATCTGTCACCTAAATCTGAGCACGTTAGGTGTCTCTCTGCTCTCTCACTGTCCGACAGGGTATACCGCTGAATCAGCATCTGCTTGAGCGCATCGTATTTCCTGTGGGCCAGTGGTTCCTGAAGCAGGCTGGTCACTTGCTGTGTGGCACGCACATCCAGCGCAGTGACCACATGATAATATTTGGTGTTGTCCGCTGTGATCCCACGGAGTGCGAATTGGGCTACCACATGTAGAAACCAAGCAGTCGGACTGTGAAGCCAGAAGTCTGGGAGCTTGACTGTGACAGCGCATGCCGCACTGCTGTTCTCCTTCTGGGTCGTCTCCGGGGTGGTGCTCGGCTCGTTCTCCATTGCATGTCTTAGGGTCACCAATGTGGAAGATGAAAGCAGACGAAGCAGCGAGCTGAACGACACACAAACTTTATTCCTCTTCCAACATAAAACACAGAAACTCTCCCTCCGAGCGCCTGAGCGAACTCTTTTATATAGTTCTATTCCCGCCTCCGACACACAGGGTAAACACATTAACATACAGACATGAAAGACATGTATACACATTAACATGACATTGACACACACGTCACAGAGCAGGTCTTGCTACAATACATTCGCACCCCTGCATCCTCAGGTGTGAACCTGGCACGGCGGGGGGGGCGAAAGGCACATCTTTGTTTGTTTAGCTCCTTTCTCCATTAGCATCCCTAACTACCTTCTCCCCCAACCAACCCCGTTGTCCTGGGTGGAGTGCCATGTGTATTGTGTCCACCACACTTTCTAAAAATACATATATTTTGGCAGATGACGTAACTCCAATCAAACAAATCTACCTACGGGTACAAATAAAGTAACCTGAACCTGAACTCCCAACCAATCGAACGCAAGTTTTAAACCTAGCCAAAATATAAACAAATCGGCTTTTTCCGGGTCCATTTTTGCACACTTCCTACAAATTAAATATCATTTTGAAGGTCTTTCAATACGGAATATGGAAAAAACGTTACCTCAGTTTTGATAATTTCTTCAAAGTGACTCATTTTGCCAGCACAGGTCACAAATGTCTTCAAACTTGTAATCAGTCAGTCTGCCTATTTAAAGGGTGAAAAGTAGTCACTGTGCTGTTTGGTATGTGTACCACACTGAACATGGACCACAGAAAGCTAAGGAGTGAGTTGTCTCAGGAGATTAGAAAGAAAGTTATAGACAAGCATGTTAAAGGTAAAGGCTATAGAACCATCTCCAAGCAGCTTGATGTTCCTGTGACCACAGCTGCAAATATTATTAACAAGTAAAAGGTTTATGGGACTGTAACCAACCTCCCAGACATGGATGCAGGAGGAAATGCAACCCCAGGTCGTGCTGCCTGGGGTTGTGCTGCCCAGTGTCAGAAAGCCTAGTCTCAGTCACAGGTCATGGGTCCTTCAACAGGATAATGACCCAAAACACACAGAAGGACACTTCAGAATAGTCCAGTGTTTTGTTCTTCGCCATTCTTGGGTGTTTCTAGTTACGAACCCTGATCTAAATCCTATTGAGCATCTGTAGAACTGCAACATGCAGTCTGGAGAAGGTACCGTTCAAACCTGAGACAGCTGGAGCAGTTTGGTCATGAGGAGTGTGCCAAAATACCTGTCAACAGGTGCAGAAGTTTCATTGAGAGTTACAGAAATCATTGATTGCAGTGATTGCATCAAAAGGTTGTTCAATAAAATACTAAGCTAAGGGTATCATCATTTCCGTCCAGGCCAGTTTCATTAGTTTGTTTTTTTAAAGTGATTTTGTTGAACCAAAATTCAAAATCAGTGTTTGATCTTCACTAGTTAACTTTCAGAAGAAACTTTATTATTACTTTTGTCAGTTTCAAGTTATTTCAATGACCATTGTTGTATTTTCTTTTAACCGAAGGTTGCCAACAAATTTGTCCACGTCTGTATGTGATCACCTGACTAATCGCAACGTTTGCGCGTGTTTCATCCTGCAGCATGTTTTAGGTGTTTGAAATAAATCAAAATCTGCTCATAATCTAATGCCCTCAAATCATGCATTTTGTCACTTTTAGTTTCATTTTAGTTCAGTATGATTTCTCACCTGGAGGACCACCCCAGAGTTCACCAGATGATCCGGATCAAGACCAACTGTTTTTGGGAGTCTCAGTACAGTCATTTTGGCGCTCACCTAAGTGCAATTATCATGTTCTCACCAGATGAAATGAAGTGCACTAACGGAGAAAATAAACTCAAGTTTGATTGAAATGAACTAAAACTTGTAGGTATGTAAACACCCTTAATTTGAAACTATATAATGGACAGATGGAAATATAGTATAATACTTTTAGCAGCTGGTTTATCATTCACTCAATATAAGAAATATCCATTTGTATTTTACCATAATTTATTATCCTTTTGTTAACAGATTTGGTGCAGTTTTGTTAGAGCAGATGCTGTTTTCTTTCGTCAGCATAAATGGTGACTTGTATCATTTGTTTTCAGGGGGAAATGACTACTGTGTTCAAACAAATACTGTCTGTAGTACAGTGAGACAGTCATTGTTGCTTATACAGTATGTGTAGCAAGTCACAAGCTAAGTGGTAGTTTTTGACTAATGTTTAATTCTGTTTAATGAGATGAATTATTGTTACTGTCAGTTTATATTGTTGAAAATGAGTCATCCAGAGAACAAGATGTACAGTGGGGCAAAAAAGTATTTAGTCAGCCACCAATTGTGCAAGTTCTCCCACTTAAAAGATGAGAGAGGTCTCCAATTTTCATCATAGGTATACCTCAACTATGAGAGACAAAATGAGAAAAGAAAAATCCAGAAAATCACATTGAAGGATTTTTAATGAATTAATTGGTAAATTCCTTGGTAAAATAAGTATTTGGTCACCTACAAACAAGCAAGATTTCTGGCTCTCACAGACCTGTAACTTCTTCTTTAAGAGGCTCCTCTGTCCTCCACTCGTTACCTGTATTAATAGCATCTGTTTGAACTCATTATCAGTATAAAAGACACCTGTCCACAACCTCAAACAGTCAGACTCCAAACTCCACTATGGCCAAGACTAAAGAGCTGTCAAAGGACACCAGAAACAAAATTGTAGACCTGCACCAGGCTGGGAAGACTGAATCTGCAATAGGTAAGCAGCTTGGTGTGAAGAAATCAACTGTGGGAGCAATTATTAGAAAATGGAAGACATACAAGACCACTGATAATCTCCCTCGATCTGGGGCTCCACGCAAGATCTCACCCTGTGGGGTCAAAATGATCACGAGAACGGTGAGCAAAAATCCCAGAACCACATGGGGGGACCTAGTGAATGACCTGCAGAGAGCTGGGACCAAAGTAACAAAGGCTACATCAGTAACACACTACGCCGCCAGGGACTCAAATCCTGCAGTGCCAGACGTGTCCCCCTGCTTAAGCCAGTGCATGTCCAGGCCCATCTGAAGTTTGCTAGAGAGCATTTGGATGATCCAGAAGAGGATTGGGAGAATGTCATATGGTCAGATGAAACCAAAATAGAACTTTTTGGTAAAAACTCAACTTGTCGTGTTTGGAGGAGAAAGAACACCATACCTACTGTGAAGCATGGGGGTGAAAACATTATACTTTGGGGCTGTTTTTCTGCAAAGGGACCAGGACGACTGATCTGTGTAAAGGAAAGAATGAATGGGGCCATGTATCGTGAGATTTTGAGTGAAAACCTCCTTCCATCAGCAAGGGCATTGAAGATGTAACGTGGCTGGGTCTTTCAGCATGACAATGATCCCAAACACACTGCCCGGGCAACGAAGGAGTGGCTTCGTAAGAAGCATTTCAAGGTCCTGGAGTGGCCTAGCCAGTCTCCAGATCTCAACCCCATAGAAAATCTTTGGAGGGAGTTGAAAGTCCGTGTTGCCCAGCGACAGCCCCAAAACATCACTGCTCTAGAGGAGATCTGCATGGAGGAATGGGCCAAAATACCACCAACAGTGTGTGAAAACCTTGTGAAAACTTACAGAAAATGTTTGACCTCTGTCATTGCCAACAAAGGGTATATAACAAAGTATTGAGATGAACTTTTGTTATTGACCAAATACTTATTTTACCGAGTAATTTACCAATTAATTCATTAAAAATCCTTCAATGTGATTTTCTGGATTTTTTTTTTTCTCATTTTGTCTCTCATAGTTGAAGTATACCTATGATGAAAATTGGAGACCTCTCTCATCTTTTAAGTGGGAGAACTTGCACAATTGGTGGCTGACTAAATACTTTTTTTCCCCACTGTATGTTCATAGAGTTAACTTGCTTTTAAGGATGTTTCTTGCCACAATTTATAAAAATAAAAATGTTATAAATCTGTGCTTCCCCTGTTCATTTGAGACTGACAGAAAACAGACTATATGAATATTTTATGTAAATCTTTACATGAAACTGACATTAAGTTCATTGAAAAATTGTGGTTTTGTAGGTTTTAACCTTCTAAAATGCATCTATTGGTCACGTAATTATCAGAAAAACATCAAAACGTTCACTTCTCTTAAAAACACAGCCGTTATATCGATTCTGTCGGTGAGGAGCCAGTGTAACTCTTTCGGTTTACTACAGTACATCAGGAAAGGTAAGCCCAGCCTTGATACCCGGCCACTGCTCGATTATTAGCTAGCTGATCTGATCCAATCCAGGCCGGAGCAGTCTGCAAACATGTCAAGGAGTGTGCACACTCCAGCGATGTAAGTGAACAACGGGATCCTTACACAAACTCCCAAAGGATGCATCTCAACTAGGAAAGTGGCAAAAATTTATTTTTACGGGCATTCCAGCTTATTATTCTGCTCTGGTCATCTCACTACGGATTTATTCCAAAACCTTGGTAAGTATAACTCAGGTTTCTTCAAAAACCTTACTGGTTCGTTTAGATATGGTGCTTAAAGTAACTGCTCCTTGCCTTAACAACACAGCTGTTGATGGGCTTCAAAATGATTTTGGGCTCACTAATCATGTTTATACAAACTGAACAAAACCTTCTTAAAAGGAATTAGTATCATCTGTGTTGACTATGTCAGAATAGGTGCTGCAAAACAGGCCTATTCTGTTTATTTGGAGGCTGGGGTGCAGTTCTCAGCCGCCCACTGCAATATTAAGGACATTCCCCAACAGTGAACTAGTAACTGAGCAATTAGACCAATTATTGGGGCTGAAAATTGAGGAAGGGACAGGTTTGAGTTAATTCCAACAAGCCTCCCTACGAAATAGTTCAGTCACTTTATCAGTGGTCTAAACCCCATATTATGTTATTAAATCACATATACAGCTCCAGAAAAAATTAAGACACCACTACAAAACCTTTCCTACATTAGCATCTCTACATGTACGGCAGCCATTCAGTTTGAGTATCTGTTGCATTCCAACACAAGGACACCTCAATTTACTTAATGACGCACTGATTAGGTGATCATCTACATTAAGCATGGTCAGATGCATAAAAGCTGTGAATAAAAACAAATACAGTTATTGAGTTATTGAGTTATTGAGTTATTACACAAATACAGATTTCTGAGTCCTTCCTAAGTCAAAACTTAAGTATTGTAGTGCTTAAGAATGATCATCAACTTGTTTCCTTTGCATTAGTTGATCTAAAAGCACATCTAAAAGTAACATCTTTTGGACTTCCGGTTATGGCTGCCACGTAGGACGGACGTGTCTCGCTCTGCTCTGCTCCTGGAGAAAAAAAATCGGCAAATAACTCTCTCATTTGGGACAGAACGTATCCCAGCGTTTGGGCGAGGATATGTCGGCGAAGCCTAAGGCTGGAAAACCAGGTAGAGGAAAAAGCGAGCCGCCGAAACAGTCCAAATTAACGGACTTTCAGGTCTGTGACGCAGCAAATAAAACTCCATATATGGCGGAGGAGGCTGGCAACGGTGCGATGTCTGCGGGGGGAGGCGCAGATGCGCTGATGGCTGCCATGAGTTCAATGAGAGCGGACTTTTCCTCTAGATTTGATGGGATTATGGCAGCGTTGGAAGGAATAAGAAAGGAATTGGGTGACTGTGTAGAACGAATGGCGCAGATGGAGCTCCGTCTCGCTAGTGCTGAAGATGACGTCACCCGTCTTCAATTAAAGGTGCGCACTTTGGAAAAAAAAAATAAATCTCTGGAAAATAATATTCTGGATTTGGAATCTCGGTCGAGACAGAATAACTTGAGGCTGGTGGGTCTTCCAGAGGAATCAGAAGGTCGGGACGTATGTTCCTTTCTGGAAAAGTGGATTCCGGAGGTGCTGGGCAGCGAGGAGTTGCAATCAGCAGTGGTTCTGGAAAATGCACATCGACTTGGCCCACGGAGAGATAAGGGACCACCGAGGACCTTAATTATGAAGTTTCTTAGCAACAGAGACAGGATGAAGATCTTCAACGCTGCACGAGCTAAAGGAGAGATTAAACACCAGGACCAGCAGAAGCGGTTCTACCCAGATTTGGCCACAGGAATCCAGCAATTGAGGAAGCAGTTTGATCCCGTACGTAAGGAGCTGCGCAACCTTGGGATTCGTCATGGTGTAATCTATCCTGCGAGACTGCTGACCACATATGAGGGCAGAACCCACATCTTCAAGACCCCAGAGGAGGCACAGGAGTTCATCAAGAAGATCAAAGAAGAAGAAGAGACTGGTGGGAGCTAAGCATGAACAAAATATAAGGTAGAATAATTAAGCATTTGCACAGGCATCTGACTGACTTGAAGTAAATAGTAAGTTTACAAAATATAGATTGTATTATATATTAAAAAAACAAAACAAAAACAAAACAAACAAAAAAAACTATGATGTACAAAGTTGTTAAAAATTTTGGAGTTAAGTTGGAAAACTACAGAGGAGAGTTAATGTTACGTCATTAAAAGCAGTAGAGTTAGGGTGATTGGGAGGATGAAGAAGGAGTGGCTTAGGCTGTTCCCCGTGGGTGTGGAACGGTCGATGGCTATATCGGGAGACAGAATTTTTCTTTTGATTTTGGGGGGTTTGCCACAAGTGTGGGAAGGGGAAATTTGTTTGTGTGTAGTTTGTAGGATGAATGTTCAACCACTCATGTTTTTGCTTCTCTGTATGAGCATGTTTACACTGCAAGGTAATCCCAAACTCTCTATTGATCATAAACCAAAGTGTTAATCTTAATTTAACTTCATGGAATTGCAGAGGTCTACAAAATTTAAAAAAACTTAAACAAGTTATGAATAAAATAAAAGACATGGGTTCAAAAATTGTGTTTTTACAAGAAACTCATCTAATACAGGAGGATGTTAAAAGAATTAGGAGTAGATGGCAAGGAAGTGTATTCACCTCTTCATTTTCATCCCGAGCCAGGGGAGTTATGACTCTCATACATAAATCAGTTCCTTTTCAAGTGAAAAATGTAATTGGAGACAAATTTGGAAGATATGTAATCATTCAAGGTTCTTTGCTATTAGAAAATATAAATCTTGTGAACTTATATGGTCCCAATACAGATGATCAGAAGTTCTTTGCTAATTTATTTCTTATCTTATCATCACTTACAGGGCAACATATAATAGCAGGGGATTTTAATTGTACATTGAATCCAGGTATAGATAGATCAACAGGACTGGATTGTACGCACATTGGATGTAGGATGACTATTAATCATTTTATGAAAGAATTGAGATTGTTAGATATATGGAGAGAAATGAAACCACAAGTTAAAGCCTATTCTTGTTATTCCAGTACCTACAAGACATTCTCACGTATTGATTATTTTTTGATTTCCACAGAATTAAGGTCCAAGATTCAAAACTGCTTTTATGATAACATCGTGATCTCTGATCATGCACCCTGTTGTCTAATATATGTAGATAAAAAATTGACAAAGGAATCAGGTAGATGGCAATTTCAGCATAAATGGCTTCAGGATGAGGAATTTGTCAAGTATATAGAAAAACAGATAGACGAGTTCTTTGACATCAATACTACACAAACATCAGCATGTGTAAAGTGGGAGGCTTTCAAAGCTTTTATTAGGGGACATATTATTAGTTATACAGGATCAAAATCTAAGAAGACTCGAGAGGAGAGAGCTAAATTGGAACATAAAATAAAAAGTCTTCAGGAAAAAGTGTATGCAGGAAGTGACCCAAGGTTGGAGAATGAATTACTGATTTTGAGAGCTGAATACGACAAAAAATCAGCGAATAGAGCTGCCTCGAGTCTTCTAAGATTGAAACAATCTTTTTATGAACAAGGTGAAAAATCAGGAAAATTATTAGCATGGCAGATTAAACAATTAGAAATTAAAACACCAATTACCAGTATTATAAGTAACGGACAGGTAGTTATAGATCCTTTAGAAATTAATAGAGCCTTTAGAGATTACTATGAAAAATTATATGATACCAAAAATGAACCTGATTTAACAAAACTAAATGGGTTTTTGAACGAACTATCTATACCGTGTATTCCAAATGAAAACAGGGAGATATTGGAGTCTAAAATTAGTCAAGAAGAAGTTGGGCTAGCCATTGATAATATGAAATCAGGAAAAAGTGCAAGACCAGATGGTCTTCCAGTTGACCTTTATAAAAAATTTAAGAATAAATTAATAAAACCTTTTTTGGAAATGGTTTTAGAAGCATTTCAAAATAATAATTTACCATCATACATAAATAATGCCTTAATTATACTGCTGCCAAAACCAGGTAAGCCCTCTAATAAATGTGAAAATATGAGACCAATAAGCCTATTAAACGCCGACCTTAAGATAATCTGTAAAATTTTAGCAAGACGAATACAAGAAATTTTACCAAATATTATTAATCGAGATCAGAAAGGCTTTATAAAGGGTAGACAAGGCTTCCATAATGTAAGAAGACTATTTAATATTATTTATTTTAATAAAGAAGCACCGGATACAGCTCTCCTATCACTGGACGCCGAAAAGGCCTTTGATAGAGTTGAATGGCCCTTTCTTTTTGAAGTCCTACAAAGGTTTGGACTTGGAAATAATTTCATAAAATGGGTTCAAATAATATACAATAATGCTACAGCAGAAATCCTAACAAATAACAATATTTCAAAACCAATAAAAATCAATAGAGGATGTCGACAAGGCTGTCCACTTTCACCTTTACTGTTTACTATGGCAGTTGAACCTTTAGCGATAGCGATACGTTTACATTCACAAATATATGGAATTAAAGTTGGACCAACAGAACATAAAATCTCCCTGTACGCTGATGACATAATTTTGTTTATGTCGAATCTAAAAAAATCAATTCCAACCTTGTTGAATTTAATAAAGAATTTTGGGGAAATATCAGGATATAAAATAAATAAAACTAAATCTTCAATATTAATGCTAAATGAGACCCAGAGAAATTACCCAGCCCCTGAGGTAAATCAATTCAATGTTGTAAATCAGTTTAAATATTTAGGAATCCAAATTGTGCCTTAGCTAGAATCAGTCGCCAGTGTCAACTATGAAGCCTTAATGTCAGATATCAATGAGTTAACTCAGAGATGGATGTCACTACCAATGTCGATGATCGGGAGAATCAATATACTTAAAAGTAATATTTTACCTAAAATACTTTATTTATTTCAATACATTCCCTTATCACCACCTTTAGATCTATTCTCAAGAATTAAAAAAAAGTTAGTGGAATTTATATGGAACAACAGGAGGGCTAGATTACGTTTGTCTTTATTATATTTACCATTTGATCGTGGAGGTCTGAAATGTCCAAATTTTATGTTGTATTATTGGTCGGCACAACTGAGGTCTATGACATATTATTTTTCATCAAATGATCTCCCTCACTGGACTGAAATGGAATCATACAATTTACCTTTACCTCTTCCCATATTCATATACTCAGATTCGGCAAAAAAATTACAAAAACAAGTTAAAAATCCATTTGTAAAGCATATGATCAAAATATGGTGTGAAGCTAAAAACTATTTAAAAGAACCACAGTTATTGTCACAATTTAGTCCAATATGGGGTAATCAATATTTTAAACCAGGGAGAGCGGACGCTGTATTTAAAGTATGGAATTTAAAAGGGATACAAAAGATTCAGGATTTATATTTGCCATGTGCAGATAACATAATGTCTTTTGAAGAGCTGAGGATCAAATTTAATCTCAATAGAACACATTTTTTTAAATATCTTCAACTTAGAAACTTTATTCGATCAAATCAAAATAAAGCTCTCACTCGACCTATTTATTCATCCTTGGAAAAAATGATGATGAAAGATAGTAAAAGAAAGGGTATTATTTCAGAGTTTTATAACTCATTGACACTATCTTCAAGTGAAAATTCACTGAAAAGATTAAACTACTGGAAAGAAGATCTGCAAACTGAAATTTCAGAGGAACAATGGGAATTGGCTTGTACAGAAGCTCAAACCAAATCAATAAATGCACGCCTTAAATTGATACATTTCAAATGGTTAATGCGGATGTATGTTACACCGGAGGAGTTAAATAGATATAACAAAAATATACCAGATACATGCACAAAATGCATGGAAAGTAAAGGAACCCTATTTCATTGTTTATGGGAATGTAGATTAATAAGAATGTTTTGGGAAGAGGTGAGGGTAACAATTGAAAAAATAATCTCAAAACAAATCATATTGAATCCTAAACTGTTTTTGTTGGGTCTGTACCCAGAAAAGCATAATTTTAATAAAAGTGAAAGAACATTCATAGACCTCAGTTTGCTTAATGCCAAAAAATGTATTGCACTATTATGGAAAAAGACTCATAGACCAGATGTGACTCAGTGGTTAAGACAGATGTTAACAAACCTTCCATTAGAAAGAATAACATATATACTGAAATCAAAGGAAATTGTGTTTGAGAATATATGGAGACCTTTTATTGATTATGTAAAAAATTTAAACATAACTCTTGAAGAAGAAGGTGAATGATGTGTGTGGACCTTGTAAATTCCAAACTGGTGAACATAATATGTATACTTATGTATTGGATTGTCTAGACTAAACAGAGGAGCATTGTTGAAGACTTGATTTTGTTGGTGGTTGTTGGTGTTTTTAGTGCATTTTTTTTTTGTAGTACTTTAGTGTTAGTGTTTGATTGTTTGTATCATGTTTGTTAAAAAAAAAAAAGGTTCAATAAAGATATTGTGGAAAAAAAAAAAAGTAACATCTTTTTGTTGTTTTGGTCACTTGTCATTTTCTGTAAATAAATGCTCTAAATGATGATATTTTGACTTGGAATTTGGGTGAGTTGTTTTCAGTAGGTTAGAAAATAAAACCAAATAGTTGATTTTACTCAAACACATACTGTAGATGTAAACAGTAAAATCAGATAAACTGATGGTTTTGCAATGGTCTCTCAGGTCTCATAATTTTTTCCAGAGCTGTATGTAAGAAAAAAACAAACAAACTTTAATTTACAAGAAAAAACACAGATTTATGAGAAACAATGCAAATCTAAAAGAACAAAGTCTCCAATCTGAGAAAAAAGAACAAGAACAGAACTTCAAAACTTATGAGTGAAAAATCACAGTTTAAAAAAAATTACAAAATCTTTTCCAAGTTAAAAAAACCCTCATCTATTGCTACTGTTGACAGTCCAGTATATACTTTTAGATAACTTTGTTTTTCCTTCATTCTAAAGCTCAAATACGTACACATTTGCTTAATATTTGGTCATAATGGGTCTTTTCATAGTAGAACTTGCTGTCCTCTGCTAGAGTTTCAGACTGGTTCCAAAAGTGCAAGATGGCAGCACTCAAAATCCAGGAAGTACAGTTTCGCTTTTGTACAGTAGAGATTAACTGGTGCCACATTGCCTGTATATGGTAAAGATGATGATATTTTATTCTAAAACCAAAGCTTTAGTAATTATTTATACAATAACATTAATGTTTAAAAAGCCCCAATTATATTTTTTCTCATGCTGACACAGTTCCCTGAAGTGTTATTGAAATGCTTTGGTCAAAACAACTCAAGGTATAATTACTGAGGTAACATTTCACAGAGGGAAGGAGCTGTCCTTATAGGCAGTTTTATAGAGTGCTGTCGAGTTTTCCTTCTGAGATTTATGTTTTGACGACGATACCATCTGTGAGGCTAACATTAGATTTTAGCTCTGATTGTCAGACTAAAGGTGCGTTCAGACCAAACACAAACGGGCGGCGCAAATCCATACAAAGTGAATGGAAAGAGACGAGTACACGCAAAATTGCACATTCGTGCGTTCACGTCTGAGGTAATATGCTAGCTTTGAGATTCTGCCATCACTGGAGTAAAAGTATCACCATTGCAGAGTAAACTAGTTTGAAAATGAGACTCACTCACCTGGAGACAGGAGGACTGGGAGCTCTTCAGATAAATCATGATTTCGGAGTTATTTACCCACAGTTTTCTGCAACGGACATGCTAGCAAGCTAGCAACAGAAACACTCATCATCTTATAATGAGTGTTTTCCGGGGCTGATCGTCACTTTCTGTGTTGCTGGCTGTCATGTAGTTGCTCTGTGGTTAGCTCTCCTGAGGATTATTGCCTTTAATTTATTTTAATCCCTTTATTCTATCTACCATCACCTCTCTTTTCTGTTTATCATGCCTCTTGCACCTGTGTGTGCGCTCAGTGTCATCTAATCCCCCTCTTTAGCCTTCTGTTCACCTTTCATCGGTGTTTGTGTTAGCTTTGGATTAGCCACTAGCTATGGCTACTAGCTCTCTTTCCCCTTCTCCTCTAATGTGCTCTCTGTGTCAGATGCTTAGCTACATCTCTGTCTCTTTTAGTGATAACGGTAAATGTAATAAATGTTGTCTTTTTGAGGCACTCGAGGCGAGGTTGTATGATTTGGAATCCCGGCTCCGCTTCATTGAAACACCGTCTGCGCCAGTTAATAATGACGGACGTCCCTTAGCTGCAGTGGAGCACCCTAGCATAGGGCAGCCTGCTAGACATCCCCCAGCTTCCTCCTCCTCTCCTGAGCAGCCAGGAGAGAATGGGTGGGTGATGGAGAGAAGGAAGCATAGCCACAAGCCCCTGGTTCACCACCAACCTGTTAATGTTTCTAATCGCTTTTCCCCACTCAGCGACACACCCGCTGAGGAAAAAACTCTGATCTCTGGCGACTCTGTAGTCAGAAACGTAAACCTAAAGACTCCAGCGGCCATAGTCAAATGCATTTTTGGGGCCAAAGCAGGCGACATCGAGTCAAATTTGAAAATGCTGGGTAAAAGTAACTGTAAATACTCCACAATTGTTATCCACACTAGCATTAACGACATCCGACTCTGAAAGTCGGAAGTCACAAAACTTAATGTGGAATCGGTGTGTGACTTTGCAAAAACAATGTCTGCCTCTGTAGTATTCTCTGGGCCCCTCCCCAATCTGACCAGTGATGACATGTTTAGCCGCTTGTCATCCTTCAACCGCTGGCTGTCTGTGTGGTGTCCTGCAAACAATGTGGGCTACATAGACAATTGGAACTCATTTTGGGGAAAACCTGGTCTTATTAGACGAGACGGCGTCCATCCCACTTTGGATGGTGCGTCTCATTTATCTAACAATCTGGCATCATTTTTATCCAAATTTCCAAAACCTTGACAACTCAGAGTTGGGACCAGGAAGCAGAGTCGCAGTCTTACACGCCTCTCTGCAGCTCCTCTTCATCCGCCACCCCTCAACTTAGCCCCTGTCTTCTCCATCAAAGAATCATTGTCTGCTCCCTCCAAAGTTTTTAAAAATATAATATATAAGCATCCCAAAGTGATTAAACAAAAAGCTGGTAAATCTCAAATTAAATATGAAGCCTCTAAATTTGACTTGGCCTCTCTTCCTCCTCATAATTTAAAAATTAAATGTGGTTTGTTAAATATTAGGTCTCTAACTCCCAAGTCTCTGCTAGTCCATGATCTGTTAATTGATCATCAGATTGATTTAATTTCCCTTACAGAGACTTGGTTAGGACAAGAGGATTATGTTGGTTTAAATGAATCAACTCCCTCTGGTTATTTAAACTGTCAAAATCCCAGAAGTTCTGGTCGTGAAGGAGAAGTAGCAACAATTTACCATTCCAAATTATTAGTTAATGTAAAGCAAAAAATATGTTATAATTTCTTTAAGGGCCTGGTCCTCAGTATTGGGCATTTTAGCAATTTTAGGTTAAACCCAATTTTATTTGCCATAGTTTATCATCCTCCCTCAGCCTACTCAGAGTTTTTATCCAAATTTGAAATTCTTAGCTGATTTAGTTCTGAAATCAGATAGAATAATCATAGTAGGGGACTTTAATATACATGTAGATGTAGATGGTGATTGCCTTAAAATGGCATTTAATTCAATATTAGACTCGATGGGGTTTTCTCAGGAAGTAGAAAATTCTACCCATTATCTCCACCACACGTTGGACCTTGTTCTGACATATGGCATAGAAATAGAAAATCTGGTAGTGTCTCCTCATAACCCTGTACTGTCAGATCACTGTCTGTTAACCTTTGATTTTACTATTTTTGACTATTTGGCTCCTAAAGAAAAATATTACTACAGTAGATGCCTCTCAGATGATGCTGTTAACAAATTTATGCAGATTGTTTCCTCTATGCCATGTGTCAACACAACGGAAATAAGCTATAGACAGCTTGCTCCTTCTGTAATTGATAGCATGGTAGATAGTGTTACAGCTTCTCTGCATCAGACTCTAGACATGTTGGCCCCTTTAAAAAAAGAAAAAGTCTAATCAGAGATTTCTAACTCCTTGGTTCAACACAGAAACTCGTAGCTTAAAACAGACTTGTCAATTAGAAAGAAAATGGCACTTCACTAAATTAGATGAAATCTATTGAGCTTGGAGAAATCATCTTTTAGTTTATAAAAGATCTCTTAGAAAAGCTAGAACAAGTTATTATTCTGCATTAACAGAAGAGAACAAGAATAATCCCAGGTTTCTTTTCAGCACTGTAGCCAGCCTGACAAAGAGTCAGGACTCTGTCAATCCTAGCATTCCCTTAGAGCAGGGGTGTCAAACTCAAATTCACAGTGGGCCAAAATTAAGCAGTGAAGTAAAGTCACGGGCCAAACTCAATATTTATTGAAAAATTAACTGCAACTGATATGTAATGTTTAACCTTTTCATATGGAAACAAACTTTAGTTTTGCTTAAACACAGAATCTGGAACAACCAAAGCTTGATATTACAAACACATGAGAAATTAAATTTGAAATAAAAGACACATCAGTGGTATTCATTTCTTATTTAAATAAATAAATAAAGTACGTCTCTCCCTGTATCCTTTCAAGTTCCTTTTTAAAGTAAATCTTTTTCAAAGCCAATAACAAAAGAACCAACAATAATAATGTCATTCAATAAAAATCCAACATTTCAACTATTAACAGACCATGCCTTGCAGTAGAAAAAGTGCATAAATAACAGATATATTCAAGCTCAGTTTGCTACACTCTGATTTACTCTGCACATTGGTCTAAGCCAGATACCTGGCATCTTTTCTTAGATGCAAGTTCATCAATGTCTGGGGTCAGGCTCTGAGCTGAGGAAAACCTCAGGACGGAGTGAAGGTGTTCATCAGTGAGTCGACTTCTGTGAGGTGTTTTGTTCACCTTCATCATAGAGAACAGTTGTTCACATAGATATGTGCTGCTGAACATTGAGAGCATCTGAGCAGCTTGGGTGCGTAATTGAGGCAATGTGTCGGGAAGGAAACATGGAAACCGCGCAGCACCAACACAGTCATATTTTGATTTGAGCATGTCATTACACTGGAGTTCAATTAGCTCCATTTGGAGGCTGGTTGGTGCGCTTTCCACGTTGATCGCAAACGGGTTACTGAACAGTTCAAATCTCCCTTTCTGAGCCTCAAAGTCGGCAAATCGCCGGGAAAACTCGGCGCTGAGCGCGTTGATTTTTTCAACAAACTGTGCGCTAGGCAGCACGGCAGGAGAAATTTGCTCTACCATGGTTTGGCAGCACGGAAAATGACCCAAGTTTCCTTGCAGCATCTGAGTCTTCCACAGACACAACTTAGTTTTAAAGGCCCTCACTGCTGCGTACATATCTGTGATGATGTGGCCCCGTCCCTGAAGCTGCAGGTTAAGCACATCGAGATGGCTCACAATGTCAGACAGAAATGCAAGCTCACACAGAAACTTTTTATCTCTCAGCTCTGTTGTGTCCTTCCCTTTGTTTTCCATAAACTGACAGATTTCCTCACGTAGCTCAAAACATCTGTTCAGTACTTTTCCTCTGCTTAGCCATCTCACCTCTGTGTGATAGGGCACATCTCTGTATTCCGAATCCAACTCCTCCAGAAAAGACTTGAACTGCCGGTGATTCAAACCTTTGGCTCTTATGAAGTTGACTACTCGTTTTATAGAGCTCATAACATGTTCCATTTGCAGAGCTTTGCCACAGAGCGCTTCCTGATGTATGATACAGTGATAAACTGTAAGTTCACCTGCATCTTCCTCCCGCATCTTCTCCTGAATCCTGCCGACCAATCCACTCTTTTGACCGCACATCGCGGGCGCACCATCTGTCGTCAGTCCCACAAGTTTATCCCAAGGCAGGCTCATTTCAGTTATACATTTGGATACCTCTTCAAAGATATCTTTTCCTGTGGTGGTGCCATGTATTGATTTTAATCCTAAAAGTTCCTCTGTGACGCACAGGCTTGAGTCTACTCCACGGATGAAGATTGACAGCTGGGCAGTATCAGACGTGTCGCTGCTCTCATCCACAGCAAGGGAGTATGCAATAAAATCTGTTCCCTTTTTTATTAGTTGTTCATGTAGATTAGTGGAAAGCTCACACACGCGCTCAGCCACGGTGTTTCTGCTCAGGCTCACATTTAAAAATTCTTGCTTTTTATCTGGGCACACGATATCGCAAACTTTGACCATGCACTTTTTGACAAACTCTCCCTCATTAAAGGGCCGGGCTGATTTTGCTATCTCTGCTGCCACAATAAAGCTGGCCTTTACAGCAGCTTCACTTTTTGATTTTGCTTTCATGAACATAGTCTGCCGGCAAACCAGACTTCTTTTCATCTCCTCCATCTTCTGCAGCTTCTGCTTTACGTCCAGGTCCTTGTACTTTTCATAATGTTTTGTTTCATAGTGTCTTCTTATGTTATATTCTTTTGTTACAGCCACGTTAGCTCCGCACACAAGACAAACAGGTCTGTCCTTTATATTCGTGAACAGATAATCTGCCTCCCACCTGTCTTGAAAGCTCCTGTTGTCCATCTTTCGTTTGGCCATTTTTGTGGAGGGTGAAATTAATTTGTCCGATGTGACTGGAGCATGGTTGTCAATAACTATCAACAGAAAAAAGGAGCGCTTGCCGGTTTCAACTGCGCGCCAACATACTAGCAAAGCATTGTGGGATTTGTAGTATTAGCGGTACAGTATATACCGCGGGCCAGCTCTAATGCACATTTGATATGATCTCGCGGGCCAATTATAATTACACTGCGGGCCAAATTTGGCCCGCGGGCCTGAGTTTGACACATGTGCCTTAGAGCTTACTAGTCAGGACTTTATGAACTTTTTCAATAATAAAATTTCATCTATCAGAGATAAAATCAGTCAGATTCTTCCCACCATTAACAAATTCAGTAACTACAACTCCTTCAATTGATATCTGTTTGGATGAGTCTACTCCAATTGACCTTTTAGAATTAGACAAAATAATTTCCTCATCCAAGCCTTCAACTTGTCATTTAGACCCTATTCCTACCAGGTTATTTAAAGAAGTCTTCCCATTTATTGGTAGCTCTATTATTCAAATAATCAATTCTTCATTAACATTAGGTCATGTACCGCAGGCTTTTAAAACTGCTGTAATTAAACCTTTACTAAAAAAGCCAATGCTGGATCCAGGAGTTTTAGCTAACTATAGACCAATCTCTAATCTGCCTTTCATTTCAAAAATCTTAGAAAGAGTTGTTGCTTCGCAATTATTTGACCACTTGCAGGGAAATGGTTTATTTGAAGAGTTTCAATCTGGGTTCAGAATCCATCATAGTACTGAAACAGCCTTAGTGAAGGTCACTAATGACCTCCTTATCACATCTGATAATGGACTTGTTTCTGTACTTGTCCTCTTAGACCTTAGTGCAGCTTTTGACACTATCGATCATAATATTCTACTTGATAGATTAGAACACCATGTTGGACTTAATGGAACTTCATTGCAGTGGTTTAGATCTTATTTCTCTGATAGGTTCCAGTTTGTACTTGCCTCCATTAAAAATGCACGGGTCAGATTTCTGGGCATAACCAGGGATACATTTATTTGTTTTATTCCAGGAAATACATTATCGAAGAAGGACTTATTAACCCCATGTGAATTAATTTTGAACAAATTTGGATCAATTTAAGATGTTTATTTAGTGCATTGCATACAACCACTCAAAATTCAGAAGTGTCATGAGTCAATACTGGGTGTGTCCACCTCTGGAATTCACACAAGCAGTACATCGACGACGCATGGAGCTGACGAGCCTCATGATCCTGTCCTGAGGGATCCTCTCCCACTCCTCCTGTACGGCCTGGATGAGTTCACGCTGCGTACGTGGAGCTGGTTGACGTTGGGCAATAGCTGTCTTAAGCTGGTCCCAAAGATGCTCAATGGGCGACAAATCAGGGGAGTAAGCAGGCCAATTCATAACAGTGATGTCATTTTGGCGCAGGAAATCCAAAGTAAGCCGAGCTGAATGCGGACGGGTATTATCTTGCTGAAACGTTGTGACGTCACGATTGGTTTGGAGAAAGGGAAGCACCACAGGACGTAGGATGTTGTCGACGTAGCGCTGTGCTGTAAGGGTCCCGTCAACAATGACAAGACGTGTTCGACGACGTGTGGTGATGCCTCCCCAAATCATGACACTGGCGCCACCCCAGCGGTTGCCCTCACGAACACATGCATCGGCGAACCGTTCACCGCGTCGGCGCCACACATGTTGACGTCTGTCAGGCCAATCTACACATATGCGTGATTCGTCAGAGAAATAGAACAGTATTCCAGTCATTTTGGCGCCATCTCCTGTGTTGTGTAGCCCAACGTAGGCGGTTTTGACGGGCAGCACGTGTCAAAATAGGCCCTCGATAAGGGATGTGTGCATGCATCTCTCTCGCATGCAGACGGCGCCGGATGGTATTGGCACTCACTCGCACCCTTCTCCTACCCCTTGTCTCACGTGCTGTCTGTGAAGCTGTACGAAATCTGTCCCTTGTGTGCTGTAACCAGATGTAGCGATCTTGTGCTTCCGTCGTAACTCTGGGCTGTCCTGGGCGTGGTCGGTCGGCAACACTGCCTGTCTCGTTCTCTCTGACACCCAGATGACTGATTGTTGTGCGATGACAGCGCATTTGCCGGGCAACTGCACTATGACTGAGACCCGCCCTTAACATGCCAATGGCACGTTCTCTCTGCTGCGTCGTGAGTCTCGGCATTTCGAGCTGGATGAAACCTTTTGGCGTTTTTTATACTGGCCTTATATAGGCTATTCACCACAACTCAAAATTTCAGTCAAGCATGACTCTGAGTATGGGATTCTGCTCAACACTCAAATTTTAAGGTGTGGCCTGTACACAGAATTCTGTACTTAGAAAGAAAAACAAAACACCCTAGCAATCAGACCTCCCATTTCTAAATCAAAATATACAAAATAAAAATTGGGAATACCATTAATGCACATTGTACCATATGTGTATGGGGGGTGCGTTTCTAATGGAGGCAAGTATATCAATAATGAGTTTTCTTCAAACTCAAAGCCCAGTCACGGTGTTCCAAAGGGATCTGTGCTAGGCCCTATTATTTTTAGTTTATACATGCTTCAATTAGGCAACATTATTAAAAGCACTGTATACATTTTCATTGTTATGCAGATGACACATAATTATACCTGTCAATGAAGCCAGATGACAGTAATCAATTAGCCAAGTGAGAAGCCTGTCTTAAGGAAATCAAAACTTGGATGACTTGTAATTTCCCGCTATTAAATTCTGATAAGACTGAAGTCATTCTTGTTGGTCAAAAAAACCTTAGAAATACAGTGGGGTAAAAAAGTATTTAGTCAGCCACCAGTTGTGCAAGTTCTCCCACTTAAAAGATGAGAGAGGTCGCCAATTCTCATCATAGGTATACCTCAACTATGAGAGACAAAATGAGAAAAAAAAATCCAGAAAATCACATTGAAGGATTTTTAATGAATTAATTGGTAAATTCCTCGGTAAAATAAGTATTTGGTCAATAACAAAAGTTCATCTCAATACTTTGTTATATACCCTTTGTTGGCAATGACAGAGATCAAACGTTTTCTGTAAGTTTTCACAAGGTTTTCACACACTGTTGCTGGTATTTTGGCCCATTCCTCCATGCAGATCTCCTCTAGAGCAGTGATGTTTTGGGGCTGTCGCTGAGCAACACAGACTTTCAACTCCCTCCAAAGATTTTCTATGGGGTTGAGATCTGGAGACTGGCTAGGCCACTCCAGGACCTTGAAATGCTTCTTACGAAGCCACTCCTTCGTTGCCCGGGCGGTGTGTTTGGGATGATTGTCATGCTGAAAGACCCAGCCACGTTTCATCTTCAATGCCCTTGCTGATGGAAGGAGGTTTTCACTCAAAATCTCACAATACATGGCCCCATTCATTCTTTCCTTTACACGGATCAGTCATCCTGGTCCCTTTGCAGAAAAACAGCCAAAAAGTATGATGTTTCCACCCCCATGCTTCACAGTAGGTATGGTGTTCTTTCTCCTCCAAACACGACAAGTTGAGTTTTTACCAAAAAGTTCTATTTTGGTTTCATCTGACCATATGACATTCTCCCAATCCTCTTCTGGATCATCCAAATGCTCTCTAGCAAACTTCAAACGGGCCTGGACATGTACTGGCTTAAGCAGGGGGACACGTCTGGCACTGCAGGATTTGAGTCCCTGGCGGCATAGTGTGTTTCTGATGTAGCCTTTGTTACTTTGGTCCCAGCTCTCTGCAGGTCATTCACTAGGTCCCCCCATGTGGTTCTGGGATTTTTGCTCACCGTTCTCATGATAATTTTGAACCCACAAGGTGAGATCTTGCGTGGAGCCCCAGATTGAGGGAGATTATCAGTGGTCTTGTATGTCTTCCATTTTCTAATAATTGCTCCCACAGTTGATTTCTTCACACCAAGCTGCTTACCTATTGCAGATTCAGTCTTCCCAGCCTGGTGCAGGTCTACAATTTTGTTTCTGGTGTCCTTTGACAGCTCTTTAGTCTTGGCCATAGTGGAGTTTGGAGTCTGACTGTTTGAGATTGTGGACAGGTGTCTTTTATACTGATAACGAGTTCAAACAGGTGCCATCAATACAGGTAACGAGTGGAGGACAGAGGAGCCTCTTAAAGAAGAAGTTACAGGTCTGTGAGAGCCAGAAATCTTGCTTGTTTGTAGGTGACCAAATACTTATTTTACCGAGGTATTTACCAATTAATTCATTAAAAATCCTTCAATGTGATTTTCTGGATTTTTTTTTCTCATTTTGTCTCTCATAGTTGAGGTATACCTATGATGAAAATTGGAGACCTCTCTCATCTTTTAAGTGGGAGAACTTGCACAATTGGTGGCTGACTAAATACTTTTTTGCCCCACTGTACCTTTCCAAATCAAACTCTTAGTTTGGATGTGGTTACTCTTTCTCCGACTAGTTCTGTGAGGAACCTTGGAGCTATTTTTGATCAAGATCTGTTTTTCAATTCACATATTAAACTTGTTTCTAAGACTGCCTTCTATCATTTGCGTAATATTGCCAAGATTAGGAGCATCTTGTCTCAGAGTGATGCTGAGAAACTGATCCACGCTTTGGTAAGCTCTAGATTAGATTACTGTAACTCTATTATCAGGTTGTCCTAAAGCATCTTTAAAAAGTCTTCAGCTGATCCAAAATGCTGCAGTAAGAGTTTTAACAGGTACTAGAAAGAGAGATCATATCTCTCCGGTTCTAGATCCCCTTCATTGGCTTCCCATAGAGTTTAGAATTAAGTTTAAAATCCTTCTTCTCACTTACAAAGCTCTAAATAATCAGGCCCCTTTTTATTTAAAATATCTGATACTACCCTATCATCCTAACAGAGCACCACGCTCCCAAAATGCTGGCTTACTTGTAATACCTAGAATCTCCAAAAGTACAATGGGAGGCAGAGCCTTCAGTTATCAAGCTCCTCTCCTGTGGAACCAGCTGCCAATCTGGATTCAGGAGTCAGACTCGATCTCTGTTTTTAAGAATGGGGTTAAAACCTTCCTTTTTGATATAGTCTATAATTAGGGAGGGATCATGTGCCTCTAAACCCTCCCTTAGTTATGCTGCTAAGAGGTTTAGACAGCCGGGAACCTCCAACAATGCACTGGGCTTCACTCCTTTCTTCACTCTCAATGAAATATTTTTGCTGGTCATTAACATCTGTTCTCTCCCATAGACTGAGTCCCCATCGTGTTGTTTGCTCTCTACATGTCTGTTCTTTTCGTCTTCTCTATCCCCTCACCCCCCAGCCAGTCGCAGCAGATGACTGCCCCTCCCTGAGCCTGGTTCTGCTGGAGGTTTCTTCCTGTTAAAAGGGAGTTTTTCCTCTCCACCGTCGCCAAGTGCTTGCTCACAAGGGATCGCCTGATTGCTGAGGTCTTTCTGCAATTGTGGGGGTTTCGCCAACAGTTGAAAGTGGTATGAGATGACTGTTGCTGTGAAATGGTGCTATATAAATAAAGCTGAATTGAAATGAATTATAAAGTTTTGGAGACAGGGACAACTTTTTCAGGTGAGCCCTCTGTCGGATAATGTAAACCTAAAGCATGACGTTATTTTGGGGATTTCCACAGTAGGCTGAACACTGCTGCAGAAGTTATAAAGGCAACTTCACCTGTCTGCATCTCACTCAGACGCTGAATTCATGTTTATTCGCATATTTACATTGAGTTATAATGTAATTGCGCCACCTGAAAAAGTCGCCCGTTCGCATTTGGTGTGAACGCACGTTAAGAAAAGTATGAACAAATACTGGCTGGATGTTTGAGTTTGAAAGCTCAAATAAAGCAGTATCAGAGACAGGAGCGTGAGGTCTGAGTGGAAGAAACCGGTCAGCTGGTCAGGCTGCTCAGACCAGCTAATGTTACCAGACAAATTTACAAGGGGGGGGCTGAAAAGTTCATAGTGGTCAAATTTGACCAAATGTGGTTTATTTTTTAACATAGTCTCCCCTTCAGTCCACACACTTCTTCCATCGGTGTTGCAGCGCTTGGATCCCTGCTGTTGAAAAATAAACCACATTGGGTCAAATTTGACCATTAATTTTCAGCCCCCCATAGATTACTATTACAGCCAAAATATAACAAAATATGCAAGAATGGTGCAAGATATATAATCAATTGTGGATTAATGAATGAACCGTTTTATTACAGTGACTATAATTTACAAAAAAGGACAAAGTACCTGGTTGTGCTGATTAACGTCACTAAACTAGTCGTGATAACTTTTAAAAAGGCCAGAATGTAGTATATATACATACAGTATTATCGACTGTCGATTAAAGAATGAGCTAGGATCATGTATGTCTAGTGGGGTGGCTAGAACTTACAGAGAAGAACTCTAAAAACTGCATTCAGGCTGCAAATGGCACTATAGCTTTGTAAGCTCCAAGCCTTAATGGGAAATTCCCTCTTTTCTTCCAAGGAGAGGACATGCCAGACAAGCCCTGGAGGCAGGTTTGTATAAGGGTGGCTCATTAAAGATTTCCTCTAACCCACTTCCGGTTATTGTAGGAGGCTGAAATTGCACCTGTATAACCATACATATCTCTATAGGTTCACATGACAATGTGCAGCTCTGAACTCCCAAGAGTTTCTCTTTTACAGGTGCTAAGGTGGAATAAAGTGTGATAATGGAGCATTCGACGGTCGATGAGATGAAAGAGACTTATGGGGAGGATGCCCCATGGTATGACATAGTCAAGCAATAGCATCAAGAATTTATGTGTGGTCAGACATTGGTGGAAACGGCACCCATTCCCGGGCGACCGCAGTGTGCTACTGATGAAGACACCGTCCGGGAAGTGGAAGCCACCATTTGGGTGAATCCCCGCATCGATCAGTGTGAGGCTCTGCGGGGGGGGGAATCCTTCATGACCATTTGCACATGTGGAAGTTGTCTGCACAAGGGATTCCCCAGTTGCTCACAGCTTTCCAGAAGAAGGAATGAGTCACATGCTCCCAGGCTCTTTTGGGCATGTATCAAGAAAACCAGGAGGACTTCTTCAACAGACTAATCACACAGGATGAAACATGGGTCCATCTCTATGATCCAGAGACTAAAGCCCAGTCGAAGCATTATGACTCCACACCTCCGAAGAAGGCATGCGTCCAAGGTCATGCTCATGGTCTTTTGGGACCAGCGTGGAGTATTGATGATGGATTTCCTGCCAAAGGGTACTGCAATTACTGGGACTTACTATGCTTCACTGCTGCAGAACTTGTGGAAGGTCATGGCATGCTGACCAAAAGTGTTCACCTGCTGAAAGACAACACCCCAGTTCACAACTCGCATGTTACCCAGACTGAAGCACAGTCCTGTGGCTATGAAATCCTTCTTCACCCCCCTTACTCTCCCGACCTTGCACCATCTGACTTCCACCTCTTTACAACTATCAAGTCATTTCTGAAGGGCAAGCACTCCGCCTCCCCTGGGAGTGGGTGTCTGGTAGCTTCCGGGGTGTGTGTCTGGGGCTTGGGGTGGGCCCGGGTCCCCTTCTTGCAGGGGCAAGCACCGGAGCCTCAGCCCGGCGCTGTGGTGCACTGGCTGCCCACGACCCTGCTCCCCCTTGCCCTTCCTCCTGGGACAGGTGCATGCCTGTCCTGGGGCTTGGTGGCCTCAGAGTGTTCGTGCTCTGCAGGGGCTGTGGGTTGCCCAGGAGATGCACACAGTCCGGAGGGGGAGTAAGGGGGGTGCTGTGGCCTGCTACTCTTTTTTGTATGTTTCCTGGCAAACCACACACATACACACACACCCCTGTTCTCTTTCAGGTGCAGATATCAGGCTCATGCTGAGACCTTCTCAAAAGCAACTATTTCTTGTGTTTTCTCTTTGTTTTTCTTTCTTTCTCTTCCCCTCACCATTCCCTCACCTCCCACCACCCCTTCTGACCACTTCATATCCCTTCAAATCCCTCCTCCATTCCCTCCGTCAGGTCCAGCATAAGTAAGACAATTTAAATAAAGTATTAAAGTTATTATACAGCAAGAGGAGTCTATAAATACAATGGTGTGAAAAAGTGTTTGCCCCCTTCCTGATTTCTCATTTTTTTGTATGTTTGTCACACTTACACTACCGTTCAAAAGTTTGGGGTCACTTAGAAATGTCCTTATTTTTGAAAGAAAAGCACTGTTTTTTTCAATGAAGATAACTTTAAACTAATCAGAAATACAATCTAATATCTAATATACATTGCTAATGTGGTAAATGACTATTCTAGCTGCAAATGTCTGGTTTTTGGTGCAATATCTACATAGGTGTATAGAGGCCCATTTCCAGCAACTATCACTCCAGTGTTCTAATGGTACAATGTGTTTGCTCATTGCGTCAGAAGGCTAATGGATGATTAGAAAACCCTTGTGCAATCATGTTAGCACAGCTGAAAACAGTTTAGCTGGTTAGAGAAGGTATAAAACTGACCTTCCTTTGAGCAGGTTGAGTATCTGGAAAAAATTATTATTTCAAATACAAATCATTATTTCTATCCTTGTCAATGTCTTGACTATATTTTCTATTCATTTTACAACTCATGGTGGTAAATAAGTGTGACTTTTCATGGAAAACACAAAATAATTGTCTGGGTGACCCCAAACTTTTGAATGGTAGTGTAAATGTTTCAGATCATCAAACAAATTTAAATATTAGACAAAGATAACACAAAATGCAGTTTTTAAATGAAGGTGTTTAATATTAAGGGTAAAAAAAAAATCCAAACCTACATGGCCCTGTGTGAAAAAGTGCCCCTATAAAAACATAAATTAACTGTGGTTTATCACATTTTGGAAAGCTGAGTTCAAGTTCTCTAGCCACACCCAGGCCTGATTACTGCCAGACCTGTTCTCAATCAAAAAATCACTTAAATAGGACCTGCCTGACAAAGTGATTTAGACCAAAAGATCCTTAAAAGCTAGACATCATGCTGCGATCCAGAGAAATTCAGGAACAAATGAGAAACAAAGTAATTAAGCTCTATCAGTCTGGAAAAGGTTATAAAGCATTTTCTAAAGCTTTCAGAATCCAGCGAACCACAGTGAGAGCCATTATTCACAAATGGACCCAAAAAAGGATTAAGCAGAAGAAGATGGGTGGATGGCGAAAACAAGGAACAGTGGTAAACCTAACCAGGAGTGGCCAGCTGACCAAAATTACCCCAAGAGTACAACGACGACTCATCCAAGAGGTCACAAAAGACCCCAAAACAACATTCAAAGAACTGCAGACCTTGCCTCAGTTAAGGTCAGTGTTCATGACTCCACCATAAGAAAGAGACTGGGACTTCCGGTTATGGCTGCCACGTAGGACGGACGTGTCTCGCTCTGCTCTGCTCCTGGAGAAAAAAATCGGCAAATAACTCTCTCATTTGGGACAGAACGTATCCCAGCATTTGGCCGAGGATATGTCGGCGAAGCCTAAGGCTGGAAAACCAGGAAAAGGAAAAAGCGAGCCGCCGAAACAGTCCAAATTAACGGACTTTCAGGTCTGTGACGCAGCAAACAAGGCTCCATATATGGCGGAGGAGGCTGGCGGCGGTGCGATTTCTGCGGGGAATGGCGCAGATGCGCTGATGGCTGCCATGAGTTCAATGAGAGCGGACTTTTCCTCTAGATTTGATGGGATTATGACAGCGCTGGAAGGAATAAGAAAGGAATTGGGTGACTGTGTAGAACGAACGGCGCAGATGGAGCTCCGTCTCGCTAGTGCTGAAGATGACGTCACCCGTCTTCAATTAAAGGTGCGCACTTTGGAAAAAAAAAATAAATCTCTGGAAGATAATATTTTGGATTTGGAATCTCGGTCGAGACAGAATAATTTGAGGCTGGTGGGTCTTCCAGAGGAATCAGAAGGTCGGGACGTATGTTCCTTTCTGGAAAAGTGGATTCCGGAGGTGCTGGGCAGCGAGGAGTTGCAATCAGCAGTGGTTCTGGAAAAAGCACATCGTATTGGCCCACGGAGAGATAAGGGACCGCCGAGGACCTTAATTATGAAGTTTCTAAGCAACAGAGACAGGATGAAGATCTTCAACGCTGCACGTGCTAAAGGAGAGATTAAACACCAGGACCAGCAGGTGCGGTTCTACCCAGATTTGGCCACAGGAATCCAGCAATTGAGGAAGCAGTTTGATCCCGTACGTAAGGAGCTGCGCAACCTTGGGATTCGTCATGGTGTAATCTATCCTGCGAGACTGCTGACCACGTATGAGGGCAGAACCCACATCTTCAAGACCCCAGAGGAGGCGCAGGAGTTCATCAAGAAGATCAAAGAAGAAGAAGAGACTGGTGGGAGCTAAGCATGAACAAAATATAAGGTAGAATAATTAAGCATTTGCACAGGCATCTGACTGACTTGAAGTAAATAGTAAGTTTACAAAATATAGATTGTATTATATATTAAAAAAAACAAAACAAAAACAAAACAAACAAAAAAAAAAAAAAACTATGATGTACAAAGTTGTTAAAAATTTTGGAGTTAAGTTGGAAAACTACAGAGGAGAGTTAATGTTACGTCATTAAAAGCAGTAGAGTTAGGGTGATTGGGAGGATGAAGAAGGAGTGGCTTAGGCTGTTCCCCGTGGGTGTGGAACGGTCGATGGCTATATCGGGAGACAGAATTTTTCTTTTGATTTGGGGGGGTTTGCCACAAGTGTGGGAAGGGGAAATTTGTTTGTGTGTAGTTTGTAGGATGAATGTTCAACCACTCATGTTTTTGCTTCTCTGTATGAGCATGTTTACACTGCAAGGTAATCCCAAACTCTCTATTGATCATGGACCAAAGTGTTAATCTTAATTTAACTTCATGGAATTGCAGAGGTCTACAAAATTTAAAAAAACTTAAACAAGTTATGAATAAAATAAAGGACATGGGTTCAAGAATTGTGTTTTTACAAGAAACTCATCTGATAGAGGAGGATGTTAAAAGAATTAGGAGTAGATGGCAGGGAAGTGTATTCACCTCTTCATTTTCATCCCGAGCCAGGGGAGTTATGACTCTCATACATAAATCAGTTCCTTTTCAAGTGAAAAATGTAATTGGAGACAAATTTGGAAGATATGTAATCATTCAAGGTTCTTTGCTATTAGAAAATATAAATCTTGTGAACTTATATGGTCCCAATATAGATGACCAGAAGTTCTTTGCTAATTTATTTCTCATCTTATCATCACTTACAGGGCAACATATAATAGCAGGGGATTTTAATTGTACATTGAATCCAGGTGTGGATAGATCAACAGGACTGGATTGTACGCACATTGGATGTAGGATGACTATTAATCATTTTATGAAAGAATTGAGATTGTTAGATATATGGAGAGAAATGAAACCACAAGTTAAAGCCTATTCTTGTTATTCCAGTACCTACAAGACATTCTCACGTATTGATTATTTTTTGATTTCCACAGAATTAAGGTCCAAGATTCAAAACTGCTTTTATGATAACATCGTGATCTCTGATCATGCACCCTGTTGTCTAATATATGTAGATAAAAAATTGATAAAGGAATCAGGTAGATGGCAATTTCAGCATAAATGGCTTCAGGATGAGGAATTTGTCAAGTATATAGAAAAACAGATAGACGAGTTCTTTGACATCAATACTACACAAACATCAGCATGTGTAAAGTGGGAGGCTTTCAAAGCTTTTATTAGGGGACATATTATTAGTTATACAGGATCAAAATCTAAGAAGACTCGAGAGGAGAGAGCTAAATTGGAACATAAAATAAAAAATCTTCAGGAAAAAGTGTATGCAGGAAGTGACCCAAGGTTGGAGAATGAATTACTGATTTTGAGAGCTGAATACGACAAAAAATCAGCGAATAGAGCTGCCTCGAGTCTTCTAAGATTGAAACAATCTTTTTATGAACAAGGTGAAAAATCAGGAAAATTATTAGCATGGCAGATTAAACAATTGGAAATTAAAACACCAATTACCAGTATTATAAGTAATGGACAGGTAGTTATAGATCCTTTAGAAATTAATAGAGCCTTTAGAGATTACTATGAAAAATTATATGATACCAAAAATGAACCTGATTTAACAAAACTAAATGGGTTTTTGAACGAACTATCTATACCGTGTATTCCAAATGAAAACAGGGAGATATTGGAGTCTAAAATTAGTCAAGAAGAAGTTGGGCTAGCCATTGATAATATGAAATCAGGAAAAAGTGCAGGACCAGATGGTCTTCCAGTTGACCTTTATAAAAAATTTAAGAATAAATTAATAAAACCTTTTTTGGAAATGGTTTTAGAAGCATTTCAAAATAATAATTTACCATCATACATAAATAATGCCTTAATTATACTGCTGCCAAAACCAGGTAAGCCCTCTAATAAATGTGAAAATATGAGACCAATAAGCCTATTAAACGCCGACCTTAAGATAATCTGTAAAATTTTAGCAAGACGAATACAAGAAATTTTACCAAATATTATTAATCGAGATCAGAATGGCTTTATAAAGGGTAGACAAGGCTTCCATAATGTAAGAAGACTATTTAATATTATTTATTTTAATAAAGAAGCACCGGATACAGCTCTCCTATCATTGGACGCCGAAAAGGCCTTTGATAGAGTTGAATGGCCCTTTCTTTTTGAAGTCCTACAAAGGTTTGGACTTGGAAATAATTTCATAAAATGGGTTCAAATAATATACAATAATGCTACAGCAGAAATCCTAACAAATAACAATATTTCAAAACCAATAAAAATCAATAGAGGATGTCGACAAGGCTGTCCACTTTCACCTTTACTGTTTACTATGGCAATTGAACCTTTAGCGATAGCGATACGTTTACATTCACAAATATATGGAATTAAAGTTGGACCAACAGAACATAAAATCTCCCTGTACGCCGATGACATAATTTTGTTTATGTCGAATCTAAAAAAATCAATTCCAACCTTGTTGAATTTAATAAAGAATTTTGGGGAAATATCAGGATATAAAATAAATAAAACTAAATCTTCAATATTAATGCTAAATGAGACCCAGAGAAATTACCCAGCCCCTGAGGTAAATCAATTCAATGTTGTAAATCAGTTTAAATATTTAGGAATCCAAATTATGCCTAAGCTAGAATCAGTCGCCAGTGTCAACTATGAAGCCTTAATGTCAGATATCAATGAGTTAACTCAGAGATGGATGTCACTACCAATGTCGATGATCGGGAGAATCAATATACTTAAAAGTAATATTTTACCTAAAATACTTTATTTATTTCAATACATTCCCTTATCACCACCTTTAGATCTATTCTCAAGAATAAAAAAAAGTTAGTGGAATTTATATGGAACAACAGGAGGGCTAGATTACGTTTGTCTTTATTATATTTACCATTTGATCGTGGAGGTCTGAAATGTCCAAATTTTATGTTGTATTATTGGTCGGCACAACTGAGGTCTATGACATATTATTTTTCATCAAATGATCTCCCTCACTGGACTGAAATGGAATCATACAATTTACCTTTACCTCTTCCCATATTCATATACTCAGATTCGGCAAAAAAATTACAAAAACAAGTTAAAAATCCATTTGTAAAGCATATGATCAAAATATGGTGTGAAGCTAAAAACTATTTAAAAGAACCACAGTTATTGTCACAATTTAGTCCAATATGGGGTAATCAATATTTTAAACCAGGGAGAGCGGACGCTGTATTTAAAGTATGGAATTTAAAAGGGATACAAAAGATTCAGGATTTATATTTGCCATGTGCAGACAACATAATGTCTTTTGAAGAGCTGAGGATCAAATTTAATCTCAATAGAACACATTTTTTTAAATATCTTCAACTTAGAAACTTTATTCGATCAAATCAAAATAAAGCTCTCACTCGACCTATTTATTCATCCTTGGAAAAAATGATGATGAAAGATAGTAAAAGAAAGGGTATTATTTCAGAGTTTTATAACTCACTGACACTATCTTCAAGTGAAAATTCACTGAAAAGATTAAACTACTGGAAAGAAGATCTGCAAATTGAAATTTCAGAGGAACAATGGGAATTGGCTTGTACAGAAGCTCAAACCAAATCAATAAATGCACGCCTTAAATTGATACATTTCAAATGGTTAATGCGGATGTATGTTACACCGGAGGAGTTAAATAGATATAACAAAAATATACCAGATACATGCACAAAATGCATGGAAAGTAAAGGAACCCTATTTCATTGTTTATGGGAATGTAGATTAATAAGAATGTTTTGGGAAGAGGTGAGGGTAACAATTGAAAAAATAATCTCAAAACAAATCATATTGAATCCTAAACTGTTTTTGTTGGGTCTGTACCCAGAAAAGCATAATTTTAATAAAAGTGAAAGAACATTCATAGACCTCAGTTTGCTTAATGCCAAAAAATGTATTGCACTATTATGGAAAAAGACTCATAGACCAGATGTGACTCAGTGGTTAAGACAGATGTTAACAAACCTTCCATTAGAAAGAATAACATATATACTAAAATCAAAGGAAATTGTGTTTGAGAATATATGGAGACCTTTTATTGATTATGTAAAAAATTTAAACATAACTCTTGAAGAAGAAGGTGAATGATGTGTGTGGACCTTGTAAATTCCAAACTGGTGAACATAATATGTATACTTATGTATTGGATTGTCTAGACTAAACAGAGGAGCATTGTTGAAGACTTGATTTTGTTGGTGGTTGTTGGTGTTTTTAGTGCATTTTTTTTTTTTTTGTAGTACTTTAGTGTTAGTGTTTGATTGTTTGTATCATGTTTGTTAAAAAAAAAAAAAAAGGTTCAATAAAGATATTGTGGAAAAAAAAAAAAAAAAAAAAGAAAGAGACTGGGCAAAAATGGGCAAAAATGGCCTGTATGGCAGAGTTCCAAGATGAAAACCACTGCTAAGCGAAAAGAACATAAAGGCTTGTCTCAGTTTTGCCAGAAAACATCTTGATCCACTGCAGATTCCTTCCACTTCCTGGGCACCACCATCACCCGGGACCTTAAGTAGGAGCCGACCATCAGCTCCCTCATCAAAAAGGCCCAGCAGAGGATGTTCTTCCTGCGGCCGCTGAGGAAGCTCAAGCTACCCACCAAGATGTTGGTGCAGTTCTACACGGCCATCATCGAGTCCATCCTCACCACCTCCATAACCGTGTGGTACGCAGGAGCCACTGCCAGGGACAGACTAAGGCTGCAGCGCGTCGTGCGCACTGCTGAGAAGGTGATCGGCTGCAAGCTCCCATCTCTCAAGGATCTGTACATCTCCAGGACCCGGAGGCGTGCAGGCCGGATCATTGCCGATCCTTCACACCCTGGTCACATACTGTTTGCCCCCCTCCCCTCAGGTAGAAGACTTCGGTCCATTCAGACTAAAACCTCCCATCACATGAACAGCTTCTTCCCCTCTGTCATCAGACTGCTGAACACTATGTGACTTATTAGACTCTCGTGCACTACGTACAGCAGCTCAACCAGACTCATGTCAATCATCACTGTTTTCTTTTTGCATTACCGACTGCACTATGGGGTACTCCACAATATCTGCTGCTCGCTAATATATCTAAAAATTGCTTTGTCTAGTATTACTTATTCATATTCTACATTTTATTGCATGTATAGTTCTTTATTTCTATCTTTTATTTTTATTATGTTTAATGTTGCAGCATTGCACCGAGACAAATTCCTAGTTTGTGTACTACATGAACAATGGCAATAAATCTGATTCTGATTCTGATTCTGATGATCCCCAAGACTTTTGGGAAAATACTCTGTGGACTGACGAGACAAAAGATGAACTTTCTGGAAGGTGTGTGTCCCGTTACATCCGGTGTAAAAGTAACACAGCATTTCAGAAAAGGAACATCATACCAGCTGTAAAATATGGTGGTGGTAGTGTGATTGTCTGGGGCTGTTTTGTTGCTTCAGGACCTGGAAGACTTGCTGTGGTAAATGGAACCATGAATTCTGCTGCCTACCAAAAAATCCTGAAGAAGAATGTCCGGCCATCTGTTTGTGACCTCAAGCTGAAGCGCACTTGGGTTCTGCAGTAGGACAATGATCCTAAACACACCAGCAAGTCCATCTCTGAATGGCTTAAGAAAAATAAAATGAAGACTTTGGAGTAGCGTAGTCAAAGTCCTGACCTGAATCCAATTGAGATGCTGTGGCATGACCTTAAAAAGGTGGTTCGTGCTCAAAAACCCTCCAATGTGGCTGAATTACAACAATTCTGCAAAGATGAGTGGGCCAGAATTTCTCCACAGCGCTGTAAAAGACTCATTGCCAGTTATCGCAAATGCTTGATTGCAGTTGTTGCTGCTAAGGGTGCCCCAGCCAGTTATTAGGTTTAGGGGCAATCACTTTTTCACACAGGGCCATGTAGGTTTAGATTTTTTTTCCCTGAATAATAAATACTTTCATTTAAATACTGCATTTTGTGTTTACTTGTGTTATCTTTGTCTAATATTTAAATTTGTTTGATGATTTGAAACGTTTAAGTGTGACAAACATACAAAAAATGAGAAATCAGGAAGGGGAAAACACTTTCACACCACTGTATTTACAATATATACAGCATATATCAGATATGAGCAGAGCTCCTTATGGCAAAGTAAATCTGTTTGGCACAATAAGAAAAGCAGAAATCTGTTCTGTTTGCCAAGTTGCTGGACAGGACAAGGAAAAAAAAATGAAGGGCAAGTACTTCCAAGATGATGAAACACTAATTTCCAAGGTCAAGTTGCGGATTCTGATGCAGCCTGCAGACTTCTAGAGGCGAGGTCTCCATAGGTCTCCACAGCTACATAAAGCGATGGAATTAATGTGTGACCCTTGGTGGTACCTATGTAGAGAAAAACTAATAACTCTGCCAAGTTTCATTTCCACCAGCCCATGAGAAATGCGTCAAAGGAAATCTTTAATGAACAGTCCTCGTATCAGGTTTGTTTAGTAATGACGTGTAAACCTCACAGAAGAGAACAGTAAATCCAAATGAGGCGTTTCAGGCAGAGCTGTTGTCCTTGGTTTTAGTGGGAGTTGTTTGTCCTGTGTGGGCAGACTTTTCAGCGACTGACTTTGCAGACCATGTAATGTCCCAAAAAAACATACGTAATTCACTAGAATAAAAGGGAAACCCCAAAAAAGGCATAAGTGGGGATCTTTGAATCTTTTTGCCACAGGCATCCAAGACATACTGCATATATGATAGAAACAAAAAGAAAATGTAAAATAGATTCACTGTAACCCTCACGTGCTGCGAGATTTTAAAAGTGGGGTAGATTATAAATGAGGGAATTAAAGTACAACAGATAAAAGCACTCCTTTGAACAATTCATTTGCATACAGCTTTGCACTGGTCACTGTAGTGAACCACAAACTCTACTCTGCCTCCAAATGAAATCTAGTAGTTTCTGGATGCGCTGATTAAAACTTCATTTTATGGTGGAACTAGAGTCAGAACACAAAATGCAGTGCGGTGAATAGAACAACAGGTGGGGAGCTAAAAGCTCAGAGATGGAGCTCAACCTGACATTTGAGATATTCATGGCTCCTGAATTAGCCACAACATCATCGCACTGCGTTTCTCATTCTACCTCTTTCCTGTCCTCCTCTTCTTCTTCATCTCTCCCCTCCACAGACCACCTCCACAGTCAAATTGATTTAAGTCTACCTCCTGAGGGGGGTTATGGCGTGGGCGTGTGTGCATTTGTTTTCCCTTTTTTCTTTGTGTGTATGTACGTTTCCATCTGTCTGTAAATTCTGACTCTGGGGAAAGCTCCTCGACCTCGATTTGCAATTCGGTGCAGGGAGAACTGCGCAGAGGCATTATCCATCAGAGCTACACTACAGCCCGCATTGCGCCCCCCCCCCCCAAAAAAAAAGTGTCAAAATTGTCTGTGTGCTAATGAGGAGAACCAAACTCTCTGAGCTACTGGAGGACTGCAGAGGCTGGAGGAATGACAGAAGTGCAGAAGGAGAGAAACAATGGGGGGGGGGGGGGGGTCAGAGATTAGACTGACGGGGGTTTACCTGGCATCTGCTTCACTGTAGTACTCTCGAGCAACGATATCCTCAAACAGTTCCCCTCCTGTCACCCTGACAGAGGCAAAGATGGAGGATAAAAATGTTAAATTATATAGGTTTTAATCCTGCGCTCAGGCACCACACACACACACACACACACACACACACACACAGGAGGGGGATGTCCTCATTAGGGGGAAACCCCGGCTGCAGGATTCACTCCAACTGGGTTGCCATGGAGACTGGCTCCATTGCGGGGGAGTGTAGCTGTATGGTGTGTGTGTATGTGTGCGCGCTAAAGTGGGAGCCGCAAGAAGGGAGGGGAGGGGGTGCTGTTATGTAAGTGGGGGGGGGGGGACTGCCTTGGAAGTAAGGAGGGGAAAAAGAGAAGAAGAAGAATGGATGAAGAGATGCGGATTTAAAGGAAGGAGGAATGTGAAGGAGTGCCGAGGAGACAGACGCAGCGAGGACTTAAGGAAGGGAGTGGAAAATAAAGTACCAGGGGAGAGGAAGGAGGAGGGGGAGGAGGGGGGGGGATGAGAAGAAGAAGAAAAGTAGATGCAAGTAGTGGTAGAGAAAGAAGAGAAGATGAAAAGGGCGGGAAAGAGGGAGGAAAGGAAGCAACTCACAGGTCAAAGATGAGATAGTGGAAGCCTTCCTCGGAGATACTGTCATGGAGACGAACTGAAACAGAGGCAAGATAATAATGAGGTGTTTCCCTTTAAAGCACACAGAATGCTAACAGACCATGTACCGTACCTCAGGGCATGCCAGCACCTAAACCACCAGCAGATTTCATCAACTGGTCCTAGAGACACGCTCAATTGCTACTGTCACTCATATTTTACACAATAAATCACAGATGTTGGAGTAGCTACAGTAGACTGACAACATATTCAGACCTCCTTCCTTTTTTTTCCCCCAATTTTGTTATGTTGCAGCCTGACGCTACAATTGTTTAAATTATTTTTTGTTGTTATTAATCAAGACTCTGTCCTCCATAATGACAAAATGAAAACAGAATTTTAAGATTTTTGTAAATTTATTAAAAAGAAAATAATGAGATATGACACATGATGTGTATTCAGACACTCTGCAAAAACACTTGAAATTTAGCTCAAGTTCATCCCATTTCTCTTGGTCATTGCCAAGATGTTTCTACATATTGATTTGACATGATTTGGAAAGTCACACGCCTCTGTAGAAGGTCTCACAGCTGACAATGCAGATCAGAGCAAAAACCCAGCCATGAGGTCAGAGGAACTGCCTACAGAGGTCAGAGACAGGGATGTTGCAAAGCACAGATCTGGGGAAGGCTACAAAAAGATTCTGCTGCATTGAAGGTTCCAAGAGCACAGTGGCCTCCACAATACTTTAATGGAAAAAGATTTGCACAACCAGGACTCTTCCAAGAGCTGGCCAAACTGAGCAAGCGAGGGAGAAGGGTCTTGGTGAGAGAAATGACCAAGAATCTGATGGTCACTCTGTCTGAGCTCCAGAGATCTTGTGTGGACATGGGACTAAGTTCCAGAAGGACAACAGTCACTGCAACCCTCCACACATCTGGGCTTTATGGAAGAATGGCTAGACAGAAGCCTCTCCTCAGTGCAAAACACATGTAAGCCCACTTGGAGTTCTTATGACTATTTCAGCTCTCGACTCCTCATATTTCTTGTTGCTTAATTTATTACCAAAATAATGTAAAATTATGTGTAAAATTAATTACTAACGTACAAAACATATCAAATATTTATAATTTTATTGTTCATTATACTCAATAAAATAAACTTTAAAGTATGAAAACAACTGGGGTCATAGCCTTTTGCACAAATGGTAGAGTTTTGGGTTGTAGGTCTAGTGGTTGTAGTGGTGTAGCTACTGGATGATGCTGTAGACACTGTAGCAGCAACAGCTGAAGCAGACAAAGTGGAACTTTTATTGGTAGCAGGTTCACTTGCTTGTCTTTTTTTCTTCCAACTGCACTGATGGATGTAGGCTACAGTTCTAATGTGCCTGTGCAGGTACACTGTGCTTTTGTGCTATCACTGTAATTAAAATGCATCTAAATTTTACTCCGTTTCCAGCCATCGCTCATGTCCTCACCTTTTCAGAGTTTTGTATCTGTAGGAGCTGTTTTCTCTCTGGTCTCCCTCCTTCCTGTCTGCGAGAGTGGTAACATCATGAACGATTCGTTCGAGTGTAGTCTAGTTCTTTTGGGTGAACGAACTGTACTGAATCACTTACCACAACTGAACGAATCACTTGGGCCATTTCATCCCCCGCTTCCAAATCACATACACGTCATTGACTGGTAGCTCTGCTAGCCTTCTACAACCTATTACAGCCTCACAAACCTGGAGCTCTAGAAGGAGCTGCTTTTATTGGACGAGTCGTTCATGAAAGTCTCCTCATGCCTGGCCTGCAGGAACCAGGAAGTAAACAATGGATGGATTCAACACGATGAAATGAAATGGCTAAAGTGATTTTGAAGCAAGAAATATATCATTTAGTTGCTGAATCTGTTTTTATATGACACACACATCTGCTCGTTTGAAAGTTTTTAGTTGACTCAGTTCAACAGCTGAAAAAAATTGCGCGCAACCTGCCTAGAATGCACCACAAAACTTTCCACATAGATAATGAATGGGAAGCGCTGGAGCAGAAAAAAACCCAAGATGTGGGGGCATGGTGTGGGACTTCTCCACCCAGGGAACAATGGACCGAAAGAGGAGGTGTCATCGGGGTGTATCAGACGGGACAGTAAGGACTATGCGCCCTCCGGGGTGAGGAGTAAATGCCGGAGCCGCTGGAAGAAGAAGGGTGTGAGAGCGGCGCCGACCTATGTCATGTTAATGTACCACACAGACTTTGTTCTAAACACAATGTATGATGGTCGGAAGTCCCGGGTCTCACTGCATGGTATTAAAGATATAAAAGAGGAATGCACGGAGACCCGGGAGCTCTTTTACTGTACTGTATGTTGGAGATGGAATAAAGTTTCTGTGTTGTCTAGCTCGTTGCCTCGCCTGCTTCCTTTCTCCACATTAGTGACCCTAAGATGTGCCATGGAAAACGAGCCGAGCACCGCCCTGGAGACTACCTGGAGGGAGAGCACCAGTGCCACGTGCGTGGTCTCAGTCAAGCTCCCCGACTTCTGGCTTCACAACCCGACTGCGTGGTTCTTGCACATAGAAGCCCAGTTCGCACTCTGCGGGATAACAACGGACGATACCAAGTATTATTATGTGGTCACTGCGCTGGATGCACGCGCCACGCAACAGGTGACGAGCCTGCTCCAGGAGCCACCAGCCCAAGGAAAATATGAAGCGCTCAAGAGGACGCTTCTCCAGCGCTATACCCTTTCAGATAGTGATAGGGCAGAGAGACTTTTTTTTTTCCCCCTTGTCCTGTCAGGCAGCTAGGCAAACAGAACAGGGATCTGTCACCCTTATTGTGCCAAAACAGATCTACTTTGCCAAGAGGAACTTATATAGTACCTAACTGTGTATTGTATATTGTTGTAAACTCCTCCTGTAATAACTTTTAATACTTTATTTTAATTATTTTACCCATGGAAGACCCAACAGGATGGGGAAGAGGGAAAGGAAGTGTGTGGAGGGGGGAAAGAAAAGGGAGGGGAACAGACAAAAAACCCCCAAACAAACCAACAACTAAAACAAACAAAAGACAAACTGCTTCTTCCAGCGAAGATGTCTCAACACGAGTCTGGTTTTCGCACCTGTTAAAGGAGAGACACTTGTGCGTGTATGTCTGCATGCATATATATGAGAACGCGCACAAAATAAGTGTGTGCATGTGAGTGGTTTGTCAGGAAACATATGAAGCAGCTGGCCAGTCGCAGCAGCTCTCCCCCCCAAGAACCCCGAGCAGGCAAGGCAGCGCCACCAACCCCCACAGGGCACAAACGTCCGAGGTCAACAAGCCCCAGGAAAGCCAGGCATCTGCCCCCGGAGGGACGATCAAGGGAGGCCAGGCTGCTCGGTGGCCGGCGCGGCGAGCCCACACCCCCAGACATGCCTGACCCCCACCCACCCCCCCAGGGGGGCCAACATCTGCCCCCGGGCCCCAGGCACCAGGAGGCCAGCGACCCCACCTCCCGGGGCGGAGACCGGCCCACGCCCCCCCAGGCACCCCCACAGCAGGCCCGCCCCAGCGCCTCTGTCGCACACCCCGGGGACCCCCATGCCCAAAGAAGTCCCCCCACCCAGGGGAGCCCACGTTGCCGAGAGGCAATACCCCCCTTAACCCAGCACCTCCTGACTCACAGACACACCCCTCCCCACACCTTCACACCCACATGCTCCCATGCGCACCCATATGCACTAACTCCCTCTCACTCACCCAGACCGACCCATTCTCTCTCACTCCTGTACCCATTCAAACTCACCCCTCATTCACCCTTGTTTCATAAGGCAGCTGCGAAGCAGATGCAGCGAGCCTGAACACGCACCAGTACCCGGCAGTGACCAGGGAGACCACAGGCGCAGGCCACAGAAGCAGACCCCCACTCCCGGCGTCCACCTGAGCGACCAATCAGCAGACCACTGCAGGTGCCCCGAGATGCCACCTGACATGCAAAGCGCCGCACAAAACCGACCCACCATCACCACTTCCATTCATCACCCCCTCACTCTCACTTACGCTCATATTCAGCCTCCCTCTCACTCCCTTGGTTGTATCTATAAATTCAGTAGCACCCAGGGATTTTGACAACATGATAGGTCCCAGGCTCCCCACCAGGCCCCCAGGCCCCCAGCAGGAGCAGGGCAACAGGGGTGGGGGAAGACCCCCACCCCCTCCCCCCGCACAAAACATGGTGGGTGGGTGTCGGTTATATGATGTAATTGTGTGTGAGTGTGTGGACTACCAAAGTGCAATTAAAATTGGGGGGATAGTGATTGGAGCACCACTAGCCATTGCGATGGGCAGCAGGGCCCCCATCCCCCCAAGCCCTCAATGTCTAAAATGCAATTAAAACTGAGGTGAGTGCAGCCCCACCACGCAGCAAAGGTATCCCCTTCACCGACATAGTGCGGCACACCCCCACCCCAAAGCCGTAAATGTAACAAAGAAGATGTATATTCCACCCAGAGTCAGGGGGAGGGGGCGAGCAGGAAATAAGACTGGGAGGTAGGCGGTCTAAAAGCGAGGCCGTCCCCCCCCAGAAGCCAGCTTGCAAACTGGTTCATGAGGCCACCCACTGCCCCAAAATCCCAACCCAGGGCAAGGGCCACCAGTGGAAGCAGCCCAGGACCCACCAGCATCGCGCCTTGGCGCTCCCAGCACCACTAACATGATGGGGCAGCCATATCAATATCCACTCATCTTACACACACAAACATGGACAACAATAGTCACAATAGTGAACAATGGGCTGGACCCACACGGCGGCCAAGATGCCAAGCGACACCCCCGAGTGCCCACGCAGGCCCACAACCACCCACCCCAGACGCACACCGACAGCTGCAGGCCGCCCTGCAACCACAGCCACACCGGAGCAACCCGACGGAAACATGGCCTTCAACCCGCGCCAATGGCCCCCCCAACCACCCCCAAGCACCAACACACACCTGCCGCCAATGACACCAGGGGCGATGCGACAAAACGCCTCACCCTGCAACACAACAGCAGGGTGGCTGGGACAAACAGGCCCCGAAGCGCCAACCCCCCAGAGAGACTCCTAACACGTTCGGGGTTAGGGGACAGTGGAGCTCATGGAGAGCATGTTGGCGCTGAGGGGGAAGGACGATGAATCTTTCCTGTTCACCCACTTGTTCCTCAGGAACCTACCTGCTACAGTGAGGGCGATCCTGGCCAATTCGCCACGGCTGGTTGCTAAGGACTACCGCGCTCTGGCGCAGGAAGCGGACCGCATCATTTTGGCGACCAGAACTCTCAGCCTGCAGGCAGTGGCACCGGCATCCATGAGGGACTCCAGCGAGGTCGAGGAGCCATTCGTGGGATGGACACCAGGAGACGAAGGAACGAGGAGATCTGTTTTTATCATTGGCATTTCGGCTCGAATGCCCAACGCTGTCTATCGCCATGCCAATTCAAGAAGCTGGGAAGACGGTATGTTCAGAATTCAGTGGCAGCTGCAACAGATGGGGACAGGAACAGACTGCTTTATGTCATGGACACACGTTCGGGGAAATGGTTTTTGGTGGACTCCGGCTCCCAGAAGAGCCTCATCCTGCCAGTCAATGCAGACAGGGTGGCAGGACGCAACGGTCCCGAGCTCATGGCCACCAACATATCCACCATCAGGACCTTTGGTGAGCGGACACTGACAATATGTTTACACGGATGCAACTTTCAGTGGGATTTTGTGATAGCTGCATGTTCCGGGCCCATTTTAGGCGCAGATTTTTTATGTGCTTATGGGTTGTTAGTCGATGTTGCTAATAGGAGATTAGTGGACGCTGTCTCTTTTACCTCACTGCCCTGTACAGCTGGGTCAATAACACTGGCTAATGTTATAGCTCCAGGGGGTAAGTACCAACATTTGCTCACACAGTTCCCAGCACTCACAGTCCTGACTTTTTTGAATACGGTAATGAAACACAGGGTCGAACATTTTATAATGACAAAAGGCTCGCCGGTGTTGGCGCGACCTCGGCATTTGGATGCAGCTAAACTGGCCAGTGCACGAGAGGAGTTTTCCAACTTAGAGCAGTTGGGCATTGTCAGGCTCTCTAACAGCCTGTGGGCATCCCTGCTACACATGGTGCCTAAAGCTGACGGGTCGTGATGACCGTGCGACGATTTCCAGCACTTGAATAATGCCACGGAACATGATCGTTATCCCATTCCACACGTCCAGGATTTTTCCATGCACCTGGCCGGGGCGCATGTTTTTTCGAAAGTGGATCTGGTCCGTGGATACCATCAGGTCCCGGTGCGCATGGAAGACGTTCCAAAAACAGCGGTAATAACTCCTTTCAGCCTTTTCGAGTTTTCATGCATGCCGTTCAGATTAAAAGGTGCGGCACAGACTTTCCAGAGGATGATGGACACAGTGCTTCGCAACTTATCCTTTGTTTTTGTCTACTTAGATGACAATCTGATAGCTAGCGCGTCCAAGGAGGAGCACATCGCCCATCTCAAGATGGTTTTCCAGAGGTTGGAGGCACACAGGCTGATAGTTAACCTGGCGAAGTGCCAGTTTGGTGTGGCAGAGATTGATTTTTTTGGGCCACCGCATTTCGCAGGAGGGCACGATTCTGTTACCGGATAAGGTGCACGCTGTGTCGGACTTTCCGTGTCTGCAGACCGTGAGAGCGCTACAGGAGTTTTTGGGAATGGTTAATTTTTATAACCGTTTCCTTCCCCGGGCAGCCCAGCTGATGCAGCCATTGTATGCCGCACTTGAAAAAAAAAAAAAAAGAAGCCCGCGGAAGCCATCGACTGGACTCCTGAGCGAGTCCAGGTTTTACAAACGCCAAAACAGCACTTGTGGATGCCGCGTTGTTAGCCCACCCGGCTCCATCTGCACGGATAGCGCTCACCACGGACGCGTCTGATGTTGCCATCGGGGCAGTGGTGGAGCAGTATGTCTCAGGTTCATGGCAGCCGCTTGCATTTTTTAGCTGAACTTTGCGCGACAGCGAACGCAAATACAGCACATTCGATAGAGAATTGCTGGTTTTCCACCTGGCAACGCGCCATTTCCAGTTTTGGTTAGAGGGGTGCTAGTTCACCGCGTTCATGGACTATTAGCCGCTGATGTACGCGATGACCAAGGCCTCGGAACCGTGGTCGGCCCAGCAGCAACAGCAGTTGGCCACAATTTCGGAGTTTACTACCGACATTCAATACGTCATCGATAAGCTCAACGTCGTGGCTGATTGTCTGTCAAGTGCGTTAGTCTCCCCGGTCTACATGGGAATAGATTTCCCTGCGATGGCTGTGGAGCAAGCCGGGGACGCAGACATTTGCGCGCTCCAGTCTGCACCTACTGGATTAAGGCTGGACAGCAGAGTGGTGCAGGAAGGGTGCCCTCCCTTGCTCTGCGACGTCTGCACCGACCGCCCACGCCCGATGGTTCTGAGCTCTTGGCACTGTCGCGTTTTTGAGTCGGTCCACTCCCTTTCGCATCCGGGAGTGTGTGCTTCAGTGAAGCTAGTGGGGACGAAATTTGTCTGGCCGCGCTTGTGCAAGGATGTGAAAGAGTGGGCTGCAGCTTGCGTTGCGTGCCAGCGGGCCAAAGTGCACAAGCACACCAGAGCCGTTCCAAATCCCAGCCAGGAGGTTCAACCATGTCCATGTGGATTTGGTGGGACCCCTCCCGCTGTTGAAAGGTTTCACACAACTTTTAACGTTCGTGGACCGCACCACGTGCTGGCCTGAAGAAGTCCTGCTGGCTTCCACCACGTCTGCAGAAGTGGCTCGTGCTTTTTTGTCGGCTTGGGTTGCACGGTTCGGCTCCCCATCAGACATCACTTCTGACAGGGGTCCACAATTTGTTTTGGAACGCTGGTCCACAATGGCCCAGAGCCTGGGGGTCAGAATTCATCGCACTACTGCGTACAACCCCCAGGCTAACGGGTTATGCGAACGTTTTCATAGGTCGCTTAAAGCAGCGCTCAGAGTTTCGCTCACGGATGCAAATTGGGTCAACCACCTGCCCTGGGTTCTTTTAGGGTTGCGCTCTGCACCTAAGGAGGATTTGGCAGCCTCCCCGGCAAAACTCGTTTTTTCCTCAGCCACTACGGATCCCCGGAGAGTTTTTACTGAAAAACCCCTCAGAGGCTGATCCACCCACACAATTTTTGCACAGTACAGAGGCTTTTAACGTAACGGGCCTGGCCCACCATTGTTTTCCCCGCACCTTCTTCCCAAAAAGCTTGCAGAACGCCACTTTTGTTTTTGTCAGGCACGATGCGCACTGGACCCCACTGTGCCCACTGTACGATGGACCGCTGAGGGTGTTGGAACCTGGGGTGAAGCATTTTGTGTTAGACTTGGGGGGACGTAGGGAAACCGTCTGCATCAACAGGCTTAAGCACGCTTTTGCGTTGGCAGAAGAAGCAGGTGGTGTTGGCCCAAGCTCCCTGGCACGGACACCCACCATTGGTGACTCCGCAAGTTGGTGATCCCTCGGCAGGGACCTGTGCTCGCAAAGCTGATGGGATTTCTCCCCCTCCCTTTTTCCTTCCACAGACTGACGTGTCCTCCTGTACACCTCGCCAGCAGGGTGGTTTGACTGGATCGGCGACCTCCCACTACAGCCGCTATGGGCGCCGGCTCAAGCCCAAAGGACGAGGGGATGGGGGTAGTGCCCTTTCTGGGTGTTCGGGGGTGGGGGGCTGTGTGGGGGCATGGTGTGGGACTTCTCTACCCAGGGAACAATGGACTGAAAGAGGAGCTGTCACTGGGGGGGGCATCAGACGGGACAGTACGGACTATGCGCCCTCCGGGGAGAAGAGTAAATGCCAGAGCCACTGGAAGAAGAAGGGTGTGAGAGCGGCACCGGCATATGTCATATTAATGTGCCACACAGGCTTTGTTCTAAACACAATGTATGATGGTCGGAAGTCCCGGGTCTCACTGCATGGTATTAAAGATATAAAAGAGGAATGCACAGAGACCCGAGAGCTCTTTTACTGTACTGTATGTTGAAGATGGAATAAAGTTTCTGTGTTGTCCAGCTCATTGCCTCGCCTGCTTCCTTTCTCCACAAAGAGTGGTTTTCTTTCAGCCATTATTTAAACTTAAAAAGTATGCAATCTCTGATCTCACCTCATTCCCTGTTTACACTCCATGGTAAAATCTGAAATATGACGATAAGCGGACAATAGGGAAACTTAAATGTGAGGTAACGGCATACTGTATGTGAGCTCTGATGAGACAACTGCTGCTGAAATTGGACCTTGCAAGTCTAAGAACATGATCCAGTACAGTTAAAAAGACTAAAAAAAAAAAAAAATCATAATAAAACCTGCGGTGATATCTAATAATTGTCAAGCAAACCTCTAAAATGCCAGACTCATAACTGGGTCAAAAGCTCCCTAAACAACAGAACTCCTTGTTTAGGTGATGCACCTCAGTAAGGAACAGTAGGCAGTAGCGTTTAAACAAGGTTTATTACCAATCACTGTCAGGTTGTACAGGAGTGGAGTTAAGTTTACAATTGCTGTTTTTTTTTAAGTTATCCTTTAAAAAAAAAAACACCACAACAAAGCATGCAATAATAATAACATGCAACAAATCAACTGGTAAAAAAAACAAAAAAACAAAAGAAAAACAGCAAACTCAATTAAAACCAATAAAATGCAAACAACTCCCAAAATAATCCAGCATAATAATAACAATCCATTACATCTGTTTACCATGTTTAAAGGCACAGCACGAATCCAAGCCGCCTTGCCCGGCTGCCGTTTCGTTCAGTTGCCAGTTCTCAGTACATGTAAACAAACAAGTAAATGTGTACTGCGTGAGGAGCAGAGACAACACACCAGCTGATGTTTCGTTCAGCAGTTGCTTCTTTCACGTTCTCATCAGTTCTCATCAGTGAGCATACTGAAGAACAGTGAAGGCACGAGCCCCGCCCGACCAGTTCAACCGTGTTTTTCAGATCATTGAGTGAAAGGCAGTTAGAGCTCCAGTACAGCACTGAGTGATTTGGTGTATGAACCTTTAGAACGGATGTTTTTAGTGAACAAACCAAAGTGATTCAGTACATTTTAGTGAACTGCGGATCCCATCACTACTGTCTGCTTCTGTCTGTCTCCTGTCTGTGTGCCTGCCGTGCTGCTGCAAGTAACCCCACCCCTCCCCCCTCCTGCTCAGCGCAGTCAATCACGTGCCGCTAGAGCATAAAAAAGAGAAGGGGAAAAAAAAAGTGTCTCCAGCAGGCGGGAACCAGCTCCAGTCAGTCACTTCAAAGAGCTGGCTCCAAGAGCCATTTCGTTCGCGAACAACACATCACTACATGATTGCTAATACTGACTGGCTAGCTCCTAGCCTTTAGCTCAGATGTATCTTGAGCTGAATACAAGTCTGGTTGATCCTGGGACTTTTTGTAGCATTTCTTTGAAACCCATCAGCCTACATTTATTGGTGACCGAGAAAAGTCTAACAGTTTTGTGAGGGGTTCTCCACTTGCGCCATTGGGGATCCCAAGGCTGACTTGGTGGCCGACTGCATCAGTGCCGACTTGACCTGTTACCACTGAGCCAATTAATGTTTAATTCATTCTTAAAGAGTGAATGAAATAATGTATCACTGATTGACCAGGGTGTGTGGTTTCTGTGGTCCATAGGATATGACCAGTCACTGGAGTACAATAAGCAGAGAAACATTCACGAATGAGTGGCAACACTGCTAGCTGACGTTAGCGGCTAACTGATGTTAGTGGCTAGCCGATGTTAGCGGCTAGATTACATCAGCGGCTAGCTGGCGTTAGCTTGCTGCTCAAAATAACATTTAACATTTTGTGGGCAGTGGTGGCTTAATGGTTAGGGATGTAGACTGGTGAGCGGAGGGTCACGGGTTTGATCCCTGGACCAGCAGGATTAGATCTGGGTGGGACAGATACGCACGTAGACAAAATTGTTGGTACCCCTCTGTTAATAAAAGAAAAACCCACAATGGTCACAGAAATAACTTGAATCTGACAAAAGTGGTAATAAATGAAAATTAACCAATGAAAATCAGACAGTGCTTTTGAATTGTGGTTCAACAGAATTATTTTAAAAAACAAACTCATGAAACAGGCCTGGACAAAAATGATGGTACCCTTAACTTAATATTTTGTTGCACAACCTTTTGAGGCAATCACTGCAATCAGACGATTTCTGTAACTGTCAGTGAGACTTCTGCACCTCTCAGCAGGTATTTTGGCCCACTCCTCCTCATGAGCAAACTGCTCCAGTTGTCTCAGGTTTGAAGGGTGCCTTCTCCAGACGGCATGTTTCAGCTCCTTCCACAGATGTTCAATAGGATTTAGATCAGGGCTCATAGAAGGCCACTTTAGAATAGTCCAATGTTTTGCTCTTAGCCATTCTTGGGTGTTTTTAGCTGTGTGTTTTGGGTCATTATCCTGTTGCAAGACCCATGACCTGCAATGGAGACCAAGCTGTCTGACACTGGGCAGCACATTTCTCTCTAGAATACCTTGATAGTCTTGTGATTTCATTGTACCCTGCACAGATTCAAGACACCCTGTGCCAGATGCAGCAAAACAGTCCCAGAACATAACAGAACCTCCTCCATGTTTCACAGTAGGGACAGTGTTCTTTTCTTGGTATGCTTCATTTTTGCGTCTGTGAACATCGAGCTGATGTGTCTTGCCAAAAAGTTCCAGTTTTGTCTCGTCTGTCCATAGGACATTCTCCCAGAAGCTTTGTGGCTTGTCAACATGTAGTTTGGCAAATTCCAGTCTGGCTTTTTTATGATTTGTTTTCAACAGTGGTGTCCTCCTTGGTCGTCTCCCATGAAGTCCACTTTGGCTCAAACAACGACGGATGGTGCGATCTGACACTGATGTACCTTGACCTTGGAGTTCACCATGAATGTGTTTAGAGGTTGTTCTGGGCTCTTTTGTTACCATTCGTATTATCCGTCTCCTCCTGCAGCCACATCCAGGGAGGTTGGCTACAGTCCCGTGGATCTTAAATTTCTGAATAATATGTGCAACTGTAGTCACAGGAACATCAAGCTGCTTGGAGATGGTCTTATAGCCTTTACCTTTAACATGCTTGTCTATAATTTTCTTTCTAATCTCCTGAGACAACTCTCTCCTTTGCTTCCTCTGGTCCATGTTTAGTGTGGTCACCAAACAGCACAGTGACTACCTGTCACCCTTTAAATAGGCCGACTGACTGATAACAAGTTTGTAGACACCTGCGATGTTAATTAGAGGACACATCTTGGTTGAACATGTCCCTATGGTCACATTATTTTCAATCTTTTGTAAGGGAACCATCATTTTTGTCCAGGCCTGTTTCATGAGTTTGTTTTTTAAAGTAATTCTGTTGAACCACAATTCAAAAGCATTGTCTAATTTTCAATGGTTAATTTTCATAGAATTTTTATTTATTACCACTTTTGTCAGATTCAAGTTATTTCTGTGACCATTGTGGGTTTTTCTTTCATTAACAGAGGGGTACCAACAATTTTGTCCATGGCTGTAAAGCAGTGTTTGCCACACCCTCATTAACCCCACTGTGGTGCCCTTGAGCAAGGCCCTTAACCCCAACTGCTCCAGTGGAGTTGCTCAGTGGCCACAGGTCATTCTGTGGTTGTACTGGGCAGCTTCCTGGTGTGAATGTTCAACTGTATGAACGTGAACAGGACGTCCTTGAAAAAGAGAGGTTGCCTCTCAAAGGAACTAGCCTGTATAAATAAAGGTTAAATTTACCAAAAAGAGTGACGTATATTGTCAAGTGTTGGCAGATGAAAAAGGATCCCAGTGGGGGTGAATAGAATTTATAGAAAATAGTGATCCAGACTGACCGGATCAACAGTTAAGCTAATGCTAGGTAACTTGCTGTCACGTGACCAATACTGACAACCACCTACAAAAGTTAATGCTAACAGAGCGCAATGTAGCATCACAGCAAAACAACAAAATGACAAAATAAGCCAGAATGGCAGGAGATATATTATTGACTGTTTTTTCTATACTTTATTGATCCCCAGAGGGGAAATTGAGGGCATCCACCTGGATAGATGTAGCAGCCACGGCACGGCGCTTTCCCTTTACCATTCACACACACATTCACATCTAGGGCCCCTTTAGAGTCTCCAATTAACCTAACCTGCATGTTTTTGGCCTGTGGGAGGAAACTGGAGAACTCATGAAGTAAACCCACGCAGACACGGGGAGAACATGCAAACTCCACACAGATCACTGTTGGTCAGGGGTTGGGATCGAACCAGGGATCCCATGGCCAAGGGTGAGTTGCTGTGCTGCTGCAGTGCTAACCACTGCGCCACCGTACCACCCATGGATTAGTGTACCAGGTGGAAACAGTGGTGTTTATTAGGGTGACTGAAATCTAAAGAAAATAATATAAACCATGCTTGGTAAGCTAACTTGTTAGCTTACTGTTATCCACATAATTGACAACTAGGCTGGCCAATGAGACAGCAGCGAGCGGGTATCAAGGACGGGTTGGGCTAGGTTTACTATGGAAGTGACATCCTGTGGCAAATCGAGAAGTCAGTTTTGCTTTTTGGAGTGAAAAACTATATAAAGGCTATGTGTTTAAGAGAAGAAGAAGAAGACAATTTTATTGTCATTCAATCCATACAACCAATTGTGTACAGTACAACGAAATTACGTTTCTCCTATCTACAATGTTAATCACATCTAGAATCAGAGGGGTCGCTGCCATGCAAGGCGCTGCCACAAACAACTTTTCCTCCCCCCATTCTATTATGTTGAGCACCAAGCTAGAAGGCAGGAAGTACAATTTTTATATGGTCTTTGGTATAACCTGGTCGGGGCTTGAACCCACGACCTCCTGGCTGTGGGGCGGATGCTCTATCACTAGGTCACCACTCCGGCCTAGAGAAGTGAGTGTTTGATTTTTGGTAATCATGTGACCAACAGATGTCTTCTAGAAGGTTAAAACCTACAAAAACACATTTTTTTTCAGTCAATGTGTTGTCAACAGTCAACAGTCATGTGTTTTTTCAGTCAATGTGTGTGTGTGTGTGTGTGTGTGTGGGTGGGTGTGTGTGGGTGGGTGGGTGTGGGTATAATGCCATACCCGCCCACAGGGTGACGTCAGGCAGGTACGGTCCACTGTGTATATATTCTGCTGTTCATGATAATAAAGAGAGTTCATTAGCTGCATGAAGAGTGACTCCGACTCCCCATTACTCAGACATAACATTTGGCGACAAGGAGACAAATAGGAGTGTGCGGGCTGCCTCCGCCACTTGCACCGTTTCTGGAACGTGTAGGAGAGTTGGTGATTCTGTGGCCAGACTGGAGGTCCACGTCTGAGGAGTATTTAGAGCGCTGGGCTTGCACAGGCTTGGCGGGAGACAACGGTGAGCACTCCTGGCCCATAATCTCGGCATGGAGGGCTGGAGGATCCTCGGTATGTTGGGTGGAGCGGACCACTACGAGGATGCTGTTGAGCAGCTGACCAAGCACTTCAACAGGCAGACATGGACCATGAAGTTGCAGGCGATAGAACTGGTGGTGCCAGGATCGACCGAGCTAGTTAGCTTTGGGAAGCCAGCGGCCCATTCTGCGCCTATGGACGGGCTAGCTGAGGAGCTAACTTCGCGCCAAAATCAGGCAGTGAGCGGCAAGCTGGACGTCGAGGTTGGACCAGGACCACGAGTAGAGAAGTTCCCGGTCACCAAGGACGGTGAGCCAGTCAGGGAGCTCGGCACAGTGCAAGACTGTAGCGCTGATGGGCCGGACGGCGCAGTGTGCGAAGACGGCGGAGAGGGAATGCAGCAGGAGTCAACCCTGCAGCTGGAGGCTAGGCAACGGGAGAGTGGGTCCATTGAGGCTGGGAGCCCAGGGGAAGAGCAGTGGCAGCCGGGTGCAGAGACAGAGCAGCGGAGTGCCTGGACCAAGAGTGCTGGATGCAGCGGTGAGGTGCCTGGGTCGGAGAAGGACGCCGGTGAGGATAATACTGAGAACCTCAAGGGAGAGCAGCGCAGCGGAGCACCCTGGATGAGGGTGCTGGGTGCTACGGTAAGGCACCCAAGGCAGCGAGTGGCGCTGACAAGCGGGCTTCGGCTTTCCCCAGAGTGCGGCCACTGGGGGCTGGAGTGTTTAGAGCCATGATGGCGGTGTGGAAGGCGGTCAGGAGTGGTCCGGTGGACACGGAGGGACAGCACACCCAGACAGCAGCACTGCGGGGCTGGAGGGGAGAAACTAATGACACGAAGAGATATTTTCGCTGGGGAGGGTAGCTTCGACCCTGGGGGCAGACAGCGGCCAGGGGCGCACATGCCGTGGGGCTGCCCAGGGCCTCCGGGCTGGTTTTGCCCATGGCTGTTCAGGGACATTGGAGTGACTTAAAACACTTCATGTAAAATATATATCTTGCTGATGTGCATGAGAGTGTATATGTTATGGGATTATTTTAGATGTTTGAAGAGACTAGGTCCAATTTTAGTTGTTCTTTTGTGTGAACGTGATAGGATGTTTTATTACAGTTCATGGTTCCCTGTTCTTAGAGTATGATTCGGGTTCCAAATTTGGGAGGTTTTAATTGTGTGTGTGGTTTTACACTTTTCTAAAGGGGGAGAATGTTGTGTGTGTGTGATGCTGTACCCGCCCACAGGGTGACGTCAGGCAGGTACGGTCCACTGTGTATATATCCTGCTGTTCATGATAATAAAGAGAGTTCATTAGCTGCATGAAGAGTGACTCCGACTCCCCATTATTCAGACATAACACAATGACCCCTTTACATAGAACTAAATTTCCAAATTTCATTTTCCAAGTCACAATAGCACTGTTCAGATGGAATAATGGAGATTTTTCTACACTTTTACATCATAAGCAAATAAGCAATAACCCAGGAACAAATTTTGTTTTACACAGTATTTAAGTAAGTAAAACATCTTGTGTCGTACCTGTACCAAAGACCTCCCGCCCCAAAGACCTGAACAGCTACAGACCAGTGGCCCTGACGTCCCACATGATGAAGACCCTGGAGAGACTGCTCTTTGCTCACCTCCGCCCCCTGGTGGGACCAGCGATGGATCCACTCCAGTTCGCCTACCAGCATGGCATTGGGGTGGAGGATGCAGTGATCTTCCTCCTTCACCGTTCTCTGTCCCACCTGGAGAAGCCCGGGAATGCGGTGAGGATCATGTTTTTTGACTTCTCCAGTGCTTTCAACACCATCCAACCGATGATCCTGGAGGACAAGCTGCTGTGCGCAGGGGTGGACCAGCACCTGTCATCATGGATCCTGGACTACCTCACTAACCGGCCACAGTTTGTGAGAACCCGGGACTGTGTGTCCGACACGATCATCGGTAGCACGGGGGCCCCCCAGGGAATGGTTTTGGCTCCCTTCCTGTTCACCCTTTATACTGCGGACTTCTCACACAACACAACACACTGCCATCTACAGAAGTTCTCTGATGACCCTGCGATTGTTGGCCTCATCTCCAACGGAGATGAAGCTGAGTACAGAGGACTTATCCAGGACTTCGTGGACTGGTGCCATCGGAACTGCCTCCAGATCAACGCGAGGAAAACTAAGGAGCTGGTGGTGGACTGCCGCAGGCAAGGACAACCCCTCACAGCACCAGTAAACATACAGGGAACAGACATTGAGATGGTGACATCCTACAAGTACCTAGGTGTTCATTTGAACAATAAACTAGACTGGTCACACAATACTGACGCACTCTACAAGAAGAGACAGCACAGGCTGTTCCTACTGAGGAGACTCAGGTCTTTTGGTATACAAGGGGCGCTGCTGAAGACATTCTACGACACGGTGGTGGCATCAGCCATCACTTTTGGAGTGGTCTGCTGGGGCAGTGGCATTACAGCAGCCGATAGGAAGAGACTGAACTGATCAAGAAAGCTAGCTCCGTCCTGGGGCAGCGCCTTGACCCAGTGGAGGAGATAGGAGAGAGAAGGATGGTGGCTAAACTGTCATCTCTACTGGAGTCCGAGTCCCACCCTATGCAGGACATACTGAACGCACTGAGGAGCTCATTTAGCAGCAGACTACATCATCCTAGGTGCGCAACCGAGAGGTTTCGCAGGTCCTTCCTACCTATGGCTGTCAGACTGTATAACCTAAGCAGGGCTGCTCGCAGAGATAGCAAAAAAACGTGACGACCTAATAGAATTGAATGCAAAAGACGCAATAGACTTACACAATGGTCCCCTCCAGTATACAACTAGGACATTATCGGTCGCTACGGAGAGTGACAATATGTATGGGTACATATTCATACTATGTAGGATAACTAAGTAGACGGTTATGCTCTTTATTCCATCTTGCTACAATGCTCCGCACTTTGTATATATATTTATATATTTATGTGTATGTATGTATATCCACTGCTCTTATTTATATCTTCCGTATCTTCTTAATTATTGCTCTGAGTGTTACTATCCCTGTGCTGTTGCAATTCCGGAATTTCCCCATTGTGGGACTAATAAAGGCTTATCTTATCTATCTTATCTTATCTTATCTATTTTCAGAGCAGAAAGATATATATTTTGTTGTATATGGCCATGTTGTCTCCAGGCATGTCACGGACATGGGGACACACGCACGTTGTGACGTCATCACACTGTGACTATATTAAGGGTCCAAAGACGGGAGACTGTCTCTGACGCTCCACCTCCAAGCTTGCCAGAGCCTGTATTAGTTAGGGGTTAGCTTGTTTGCTATCTGCTGTAACACGTGTTACTAATCGTGTCCTTTAATAAAGTTACTGTACAGTACAGCTCCTGCCTCCGCTGTCCTGTTTCCAGACATAACAATTGGTGAGGAGGAGAAAAATTGGCCTCCTGGAGGAAAATTAATCATTTTCCTGAAGATGGAAGCGTGTCTGGCGCCACCACCGCTGCTCCTCGCGACCCAAGGCCCATTCCATGGCCCCGTTGGTTCGAGTTCTTCTGCAGTTACGTGGCGGCTGTGGACCTGGGGAGACACGGAAAGTTGAGGATACGAGCAATTCTACTCTACAACCTGGGTGCCGACGGGCAGTGGATAATCAATAATTTAGGACAGACGGACACATATGAAGACTGCATCGTGCTGCTGGCCGGACATTTCATGGCGCCTGAAAGTGTGCTAGTGAAGAGGGTTCTTTTCCACCAGCACCGACAGCGGGTGGGTGAGACAACCCAGCAGTACATTGTGGACGTCCGCTGTCTAGCGAGCTCATGCGAGTTTGGCTATTTGGAGGATGAAATGGTGCAGGACCAGCTAGAGGAGCAAAACAATAACCTGCAGCTGCAGGTGAAGTTGATCAAGGCACCCGGCAACCTATCGTTGGCGAAGTTGGTGGAGCTGGTGGTCCAGCTGGAGGCTGCCGACAAGCTGGAATCTCAACTAGGTGAGCCTCTGCAACGAGCCCCACTGATGCAAGCAGTTAAATCAGAAGAAGAGCCTGGCCACGCTGCACCCTTCTCGGAGGACACCGAGGTGAGTGCCGTGAAACATCGTGCATGCAGTAACTGCAGCTCCCCAGTGCACCAAGAGAGAGCGCATTCTTGCCCAGCTAGGGGGCAGCGATGCAGACGCTGCTGCAAATTCAATCACTTCGCCAAGATGTGCCAATCTTCACGATGGACATCAGACCAGCCACCCAGCCTGAAAAAGCCACCAGTGACCACCATGTGCACAGTGATTTCCAGAAGGACCGTGTACATGTGGCGCACGGTCAGGCTGGATGACATCAACCTGCTGTTGCTGCTGGACAGCGCTGCTGTGAGGTCAATGCTGAACTGGGTTACAGTGAAGAAATTCTTTCCCCACCATCCGATTGGGAAGAATCCGGCAGAGCTGTATGGCTATGGGCACACACGCATCAGCTTAGTAGGGACCGTGCCAATGAGGGTTTGCTACAGGTCAAGAGCCCTCCCGGCGTCTGTTTTCCAGGTGGATACACGTGGAGATAATATCCTGGGATGTGACCTTTTCTATGAACTGGGTTTTACCATCTGCAATAATCTTGGGCTCTGTTGGAACGCTGATGCTGGGAGTGCAACACGCCTGGACAGGGACACAGCCGCTCCGAGTTTGAGACCGCAGGCAGAGGACAGCGAGGAGAAGGGGCAGAATCCGGACTCGTCCTGTATCAGTGTCCGGCGTCAACAGCAAGGAGCCGCTGCAGTGCCGCAGGATGTAGAGTTCGTGGCCCAGCAGGATCACACCAACCGGGCACATGTACTTCCGCCGATGTGGAGAACATGTTACCACAACAGCAACGCCATGTGCGGTGGAACCGATCGCCGCTCATAGTGCTGGAATGGGTTCGGATCCAACGATCCAAACGCCTGGACCCACAGATAGTCCCCTCATCGCAGATGAGAATCACTGCGCAGTTAGGGCCAGCCACCTTCCAACTGGCCAATGGATCGAGATGGCACGCCAGCCCTCTGAGGAGGGTGAGAGCAGCTGCCCTGGAACTGATCCAGCCAGCATGGGACCCAGACTGGGTCTTTGCAGCGGGACAACCAGATCAGCTGCGTTCAGGGCCTCCAGGTCCACGCCCATCAAGGGGTCGCCGAAGGCCACCAAACTGAAAATCTCAGCAGTGACTGTGTTTGGAATTGTTCCAGAGAGCATGACTGCTTTAGAAGTGGCAAAATAATCCACGCAGTCGTGCAGGGTCAGCCAGTGGTCTACCCAGTGCCCCAGGTTCTGTTTTCTCTTGTTTGTTTAAATTTTAAAAAAAAGGCTATTGTGAGTGCAAAGAGTTTGAATGTTAATAATGTTTTGGGCTTTTCCAGGGGGGAGGTAGATGCTGTATATGGCTAAGTTATCTCCAGGCATGTAAGGGATGTGGGGACGCATGCACATCGTGACATTATCATGCCGTGATTATATTAAGGGTCCAAAGGTGGGAGATATATGGGTTGACGACAACACCGAGGACACAGTCCAAGGACGGATAATTTTTTCCAGATGTAAGGAGTTGTTCAGAACTCCTTATACAAAGATATAGAGTGATGATAATCAAGTCAGTGGTGGTAACGTACCTGTAAGCTGGTTGCAAACCGCCAGTCAAATCTAAAAGAAGAGGAAGAGACTGTCTCTTTGGCACTCCGCCTCCAAGCCTACCAGAGCCTGTACCAGTTAGGCGTTAGCTTGTTTGCCATCTGCTGTAGCATGTGTTACTAACCGTGTCCTTTAATAAAGTTATCGCTCCTGCCTCCGCTGTCCTGTTTCCAGATATAACATATTCATATTTCAACTCTCATACAGAAAAAAAAAATCTATAAAGACTCAGCAAAAAACTACTCTAATAAAATACTTTAATGACCAGCTTATAAGTAGGTTAATAATTAGGTTGTAAACACTATAAACCATTAATAAGATGTTATGAGATAAAAGGAGAAATAGTGGGCTTTTTCTTGCCAAATCGGTCTACATCTCAAACCTCAGATACCAGTTTATTTACTTCCTTTTATCAGCTAGATTTTTACTGAAAAGAACTAAAAAGGAAAATCTACAAACCAGTTAATTATCAGTAATAGCTGCCAAATTTGAGCTGAAATCATAAAAGCTTCCATCAGTTTTTTTTCTTTCCTCTACCTGTGTATGCGTGTAGCTGAGAGGCGACTATTCCTGGAGTGCGAGGGTGCATGATATCTTCCGACTTCCTGGTGAAATTCCCTCAGCAGAAACCTCTCCTGGGGATGCTAATTGGGCATATTTTGTCCATTTCATCTCGTCTCAGCTCGTTTCATTATTCATATGCTCCGGTTCTGCCGTTTGGTGATGTGATTCATTAATGTAATGAAAGGACTCGGAAAGCTGTTGTCATCAAAAAACCTCCCACATCAAAGGATGCCGCTCCGCACTAAACCGGATGCAAAGGTTCTCCGCTGTCATGCTGCTGTGACAGTAAGTGGTGGAGCATTTTCTTAAAATAAAAACCATCTCCAGAGATGGCCAGGGGTGTGGTCAACAAAAAAAAAAAATTGGCAAAGGAACAGAGTAGATAAAGTGCTGATGCTATCATATAGTTAAAAAGCATTTACTCCAGTTGAATCTCAATAAAATCCACAACTGTGTTATTTTCAACAATGCTGGTCTTTGTTCATTTTCATTTATTTGCATTCATTTAGCGTCAGCAAACTTTAAGCCCTTCAAAAAATAAAAAGGTGTTAGAGCTTCTACCCTTGCAGTAGTCACCAAAAATTGGGGTTGAATTGAATTGTAAAGCAGCAACTTCAACAAGGATGAAAGGATCTCAAACTAGACACTTTAAGAATCAGTTCTGCAGTGGACAAGCAAATGTTTACATCAGCCATTGAGTAAAATACATACTCCAGCAAATGTGACTCTTTGCTCATATTAACAGTGAGTGAAAAACTGAAGCATGACTTTAAAGCTATAGTACCTCACGGAGCGGCGAGTGCTGACAAACTGTGATTTTGGGGTGTCATCAGGGTTGCAAAACGGGTCACAAACAGTTACAAACATTTGCAAAATAGTGTTGGCAAACGTTGTAACGCATGTCGCTAAAGTTCCTTTTGATTCACCAAGTAGTGAACATTAGCAGCTGTTTAAGAACCTTTACGAACCCTTGAAATCTGAATTCAGCGGAGGGTCTGTTCACCCTTTTCTGAGGGTTGGGTCCAAGATTTGCCTGACATTTGGCTGGTATTGTACCTGGAGTTGGCAAAAGGTCCCAAACGTTCCCAAACAGTGGCAAAAGAGTGACAAATACTTGTAATTGTAGCAAACACTGTCGCTAACATTTGTGGGAATGTTGCTAACTGTCGGCAAATTGTTACTAAATGTCGCTAATGACAGAGGCAAATGGTGACTTTCATCAGTATTTGCCGCTCTGTGAGACACTAGCTTAAGGGTTAATCTAATGTAAAAGGCAACTTGAAACGTGTCAAAACTGACATAAACTGCAGTTCATTAAATAATAAACAAATATTACATATTACAACTCTACTGTTATACTTTCTATTGTAATGAAAGGATGCAGACGAGGCATGAGCTGGACGACACACAACTTTATACTTTCGCTGACAACATATCAGCAATACAGCCATAAGTCTTCAGCGCAAACGCACTGGGGCTGAAAAGCCCCTCGGTCTCTGTACATTCCTCTTTTTATACCTTTATTGCTATGCATAAAGACTGAGGGTTCTGCCCATAACATCTTGTTGTATGAACAAAGAGAATGTGTGGCACAATTATCATAGCATAACCTGAAACACACGTCACAGAGCACGTCTTGTTACAATACATTCACACCCCTGCGTCTTCAGGTGCCAGTTTGGCGCGGCAGGGGGCAAAAGGCACCTCTTTCTTTCTGGTTGGCTCCAGGTTAATCTTCCTCTCCCCGGGGGGTGTATAGAACTAACTGTCCTGTTTGAGACCCCCCAGAGACACTTTCTCCTTCAGTCATTCTCCTCTCCGCCCTGCTTTCTGGGTGTGCGGAAAAGCCTCAAACACTTTGCCCCCACACCTCCCCCCAAACACCCAGAATGGGCCTTAACCCCCCCCATCCAAAACTACGCCGAAACATTCAAAAAATACAAAAACTACAAGTGCTGAAATTAGCTGCCACTTGAGTGCAAAACACGTATGTGGACTATACATTAAAGTGAATTTGAAAAACTTTTAAAAGCACTATTTTAAATACCCCCCCACCCCCATTCCACTCTTGCTGACTGATTTAACAGTACTTCAGCCGAAACCAGAAGTTGTGCCAATAATCGTTCCTACAGCGGCACCCCCAGGAATAAGGTGGATATGTAGGTTTTAATTAATACCAACTATCAACACTTGGTGGCAGCACTGTGAAAAAACAGGCCTGGGCAGATCACTGTAAACACTAATGAGGCCTGAGAAATTAATGACTCACCCTCACAGGACATCTACCGGCCCTAAAGCATGGTTTACACGTTGATGACAAACGGTGGATCAAAAACGGGAAACTCCATTATTTTCAATTATAGAGTAACAGAAAGCACTGGTGATGAAAGCAATAGACGGTGTTGCTTGACAAACATGGGGTCAACATTTTCTGCTTACTACAATGGCAAGGACAAACCAGTAGTTGATCTTTTGGGGAAAAACTCCTGTTACCATAGCAACAGTTCGGTCTGTATCTGTCGCCTGATACTTAATGAAGTGGTAATAAACAAAACTTCTGCCGTTGGCGGTAGGGCAGTTTTTCTTCTGTAAACATGTGAACCCAGCATAAATGTAGATTCAATTCAAATCTCTATAAAGCAATACACCAACATCTTTGGTGTACCGTCACAACTGTGGTTTCTATAAACTCTGATTATAATTATAGGTTATGTTTGCATATTTTAAAGTAGACAAATTATACATTTCTCCTTTAAACTGATTTCCAAGGTAACATTTAAGAATCTTACCAATGTTGGGGTGCTTGAGCAATCTGCATATCCTGGCTTCTCTCTCCAGTTTCTGGTGGTCTACAAGACAGTAGCAATTTATCAGATTTACACAAAACAAGCAAGAGAAGAAAGATTTGGTTGACTCTGTGTGCAAACAGGTGAAATTTTCAGCTGATGACATTTTTGACCTTAAGTCCAAAGTTTAACAACAGTCTGGGGTGGTAACTCTTATCAAGGTAATACACAAGGACAAGACTTTCTCACATATGTTTTTAGACACAAATGAGAACAGCCTGGAGGAAACATTTGTCCCAGTTGCTGATTTAACCATTTTTATGAGAAGAGAGAGGGGTGAAGAGGAAGAAAACAAATGAGGAAAAAAAAAAGATTAGAGCAGGAAGTGTGAGGAAGGGAGGAATCAAGAAGAGAGTGTAGTCCATTTGCCTGGTAGCTCCCTATGTAGAGGACTCCACAGGGTAACCTTGTTCTGCTCTGGGCCACTTAAAAACACAAAACGCAGCCGGTGGGGAGGGGCACAAGGCTGGAACAAGACTGCACTCAATGGACTGCTACCACTGCCAGTGTAAATTAGGGGTACGATTCCAAACTATAGAGAGTCAAAGGTGCTCAGGTTAAAAGGAACTGTGAGATGAGCACTGAAGAAGTGAAAACTGTTTCATTTCACTGGAAATTGAGAAGATTACCCATAACCGACATTTGTTTGGTTAGCATAACCATAAACTTCAACTTTAGCTGTTAATGTAAATGTTAACAGTTACTGACAATTGCTAATCAGCAGTTGAATCCAGCATTCATTTTTCCCTGCCGTAGCAACAATAACTAGTAGCATTAAATGTCCAGAGTAGCAGCGACACGTATCCAAGGTTACGCAACGAAGAAGGAGGTGAGGTTGCAGGGTGTATTATATTGAGAAATGTAACTGATATTTCCTGAGTAGGGCGTACTGGTTGAGTGGGGTAAGCCGGCGGAAAAAGTTATATAGTGCAAGTTGTTACACCAATTCCTGCCTGTGTTACATGTGCAAGGCCTTTCTAATTTTAGACTCAGTGCATGAGCAATGCACGCTATATTTTCATGCTGCATATGAGCCATGCATTTGGATCTTTGTACGTGAGAGAGGATAGATTAATGAATTAGGAGCCTGCTGAGTATTTTTTTGAAAAGCTGTTGTCTTCTTCATAGTTATCAGATCATAGTGATATCGTGTACAATATGTTTTCTTGCGAAACTACAGTTATTAGACCACATGGGCACATACCTATTCTTACACCAAGTAGTACAGGGTTTCTTCCTGGTGGTATCAAAACTAAATGGCTATTGTGGATTACTTCTTTTGGCTGCTCCCTTTAGGGGGTCGCTACAGCGGATCATCTGTCTCCATCTCACCCTATCCCTTGCATCTTCCTCTGTAACACCAACCTTCTCCATGTTCTCCTTCACTACATCCATGAATCTTCTTTTCCACCTTCCTCTTTTCCTCCTGCCTGACAACTCCATCTTCAAGATTAAAGGGTGGGACACGTTCACCAAACATGTCCCCCATGACACCCTCTAAGTCACCCCCAATGAGAATCTTAGCATCTTCAACTCTGCCTCCTGTCTTTTTGTCACTGCCACCGTCAACAAACCATAGATAGCAGGTCTCACGACCGTCTTGTCAGTCTTCCTGTTCACTGTAGCTGCTATATTTCTGTCACAAATGACCATCCATTTTCCCTATACAGTGGGGCAAAAAAGTATTTAGTCAGCCACCAATTGTGCAAGTTCTCCCACTTAAAAGATGAGAGAGGCCTCCAATTTTCATCATAGGTATACTTCAACTATGAGAGACAAAATGAGAAAAAAAAAATCCAGAAAATCACATTGTCTGATTTTTAAAGAATTTATTTGCAAATTATGGTGGAAAATAAGTATTTGGTCACCTACAAACAAGCAAGATTTCTGGCTCTCACAAACCTGTAACTTCTTCTTTAAGAGGCTCCTCTGTCCTCCACTCGTTACCTGTATTAATGGCACCTGTTTGAACTCGTTATCAGTATAAAAGACACCTATCCACAACCTCAAACAGTCAAACTCCAAACTCCACTATGGCCAAGACCAAAGAGCTGTCAAAGGACACCAGAAACAAAATTGTAGACCTGCACCAGGCTGGGAAGACTGAATCTGCAATAGGTAAGCAGCTTGGTGTGAAGAAATCAACTGTGGGAGCAATTATGAGAAAATGGAAGACATACAAAACCACTGATAATCTCCCTCGATCTGGAGCTCCACACAAGATCTCACACCGTGGGGTCAAAATGATCACAAGAACGGTGAGCAAAAATCCCAGAACCACACGGGGGGACCTAGTGAATGACCTGCAGAGAACTGGGACCCAAAGTAACTAAGGCTACCATCAGTAACACACTATGCCGCCAGGGACTCAAATCCTGCAGTGCCAGACGTGTCCCCCTGCTTAAGCCAGTACATGTCCAGGCCCATCTGAAGTTTGCCAGAGAGCATTTGGATGATCCAGAAGAGGATTGGGAGAATGTCATATGGTCAGATGAAACCAAAATAGAACTTTTTGGTAAAAACTCAACTTGTCATGTTTGGAGGAGAAAGAACATCATACCTACTGTGAAGGATGGGGGTGGAAACATCATGCTTTGGGGCTGTTTTTCTGCAAATGGACCAGGACGACTGATCCGTGTAAAGGAAAGAATGAATGGGGCCATGTATCGTGAGATTTTGAGTGAAAACCTCCTTCCATCAGCAAGGGCATTGAAGATGAAACGTGGCTGGGTCTTTCAGCATGACAATGATCCCAAACACACCGCCCGGGCAACAAAGGAGTGGCTTCGTAAGAACATTTCAAGGTCCTGGAGTGGCCTAGCCAGTCTCCAGATCTCAACCCCATAGAAAATCTTTGGAGGGAGTTGAAAGTCTGTGTTGTCCAGCGACAGCCCCAAAACATCACTGCTGTAGAGGAGATCTGCATGGAGGAATGGGCCAAAATACCAGCAACAGTGTGTGAAAACCTTGTGAAGACTTACAGAAAACGTTTGACCTCTGTCATTGCCAACAAAGGGTATATAACAAAGTATTGAGATGAACTTTTGTTATTGACCAAATACTTATTTTCCACCATAATTTGCAAATAAATTCTTTAAAAATCCTTCAATGTGATTTTCTGGATTTTTTTCTCATTTTGTCTCTCATAGTTGAGGTATACCTATGATGAAAATTGGAGACCTCTCTCATCTTTTAAGTGGGAGAACTTGCACAATTGGTGGCTGACTAAATACTTTTTTACCCCACTGTACTTCTCCCTCTTTTTAAGCAAACATTGCACCTGTAGTACAACCCTCACACAACTCACTAGATGCCTCCTGCCTACTTTCCTCATCTCCCTGACTATCCCACGTTTTCTTTGCCAACCTCTTCCTTTGTTAATATGTTGAAATATGATGTAATTATGTAAAACAGCTTATAAACGTTTTAGGTATATTTGATTGAACAATTTATTTACAGAAATAATCATCACAATATGTGTTTATGATTTGAATTTGTTCGATAGAGCCTATCTCAATAAGGTATGGCTTTAAAATATCCACCATGAGTTTGTGCACCTTTCCCTCTGTTTGCTGCAAATACTGTATTTTGATTTCAAGCCATATGTAGTAAGCAGCATGACATCTTTATCTGTGTGGACTGACACACTGCATTCACGTTTTAGGTCATATATCAAGCATGGTGAGAAAGTATAACCGCTTTGCTTACAGTTTGAACTAAAGGCCACTCAGAGGGTGTATACCGCCGCCAAGGGGTGGGTGTGTCTGCCTTTGTGCAGGATAACGCAAAAGTTACTGGATGGATTTTGAGGGAATTTTTACCAGAAGTGGCCTTTGGGCTACGTATGAACCCATTAAATTTTGGAGGTGATCTAGGTCAGGATGCAGATTCTGGATGCCCTTTTCTCTTTCTTTAATACTATGAAATACGACCTTGGTGGAGCGGAGTGGTTAAAGAAAGTGGACAAAGTGATTCAGAATCTGCATCCTGACCTGGATCCCCTCCAAAACAAACACAAACCAGAGAGACAAATAGACCAACACAAAAAACATTACGACTTTGGCAGAAGTAATAAAAAACTATAGAAAGAAGTACTTACCATGTGAATTTATCAACCACCCACTGTAACAGCATACCCTGGTATATACTGTATAACAAATTTTCCCGGCTGTAGGGTAAAAAGTTACAAGTATATATATTTTATTTTGTCCACTACAAGCATGTAATATAATACAAGATTAAAACATATATGAACAAGGACATGTCCAAAAGTACATGGAAAGATTTGTGTGAAATAAAATTATATTAAACACATTTGTAAACTAGAAAGACACTCAAAGAGTGCATACCTCTGCCAAGGCTCCTTCCATCTGTCATGGATCACCTCCAAAATATAATGGGTTTGTGTGTAGGCCTAGAGCCATTTCTGGTGAAAATTGCATCAGTCTGTCCATTAGTTTTGGAGTATTGTGGCTAACACACTGTGAGAAGATAAGAGCCTTGGAGGAGGTATGCATTCTTAGATCATCACCAAAATGTAATGGGTTCGTCTGCAGGCCAAGAAGCACATCTGGTGAAAATTTCATCCAAATCCATCCAGTAGTTTTTGTGTAATCCTGCTGCACAAATACAAACTAGAAAAGCACTCAGAGCACATACCTCTGCCAAGGCTCCTTCCGTTTGTCATGGATCACCTCCAAAATGTAATGGGTTTGTGTGTAGGCCTATAGCCACTTGTGGTGAAAAGTGCATCAAAGTCTGTCCATCAGTTTTGGAGTATTGTTGCTAACACACTGTGCGAAGATAAGAGCCTTGGCTGAGGTATGCATTCTCAGATCATCACCAAAATATAATGGGTTCCTCTCTAGCCCAAGAACCACCTCTGGTGAAAATTTCATCCAAATCCATCCAGTAGCTTTTGTGTAATCCCGCTGCACAAATACAAAAAAGCCCTTGGTGGAGGTATGCACTCTGAGATCATCACCAAAATCTAATCATCTGTTCCCGTGCCATTACACACCTTTCCTGAAAATTTCATCAAAATCCGTTCATAACTTTTTGAGTTATGTTGGTAACAGACAGACAGACAGACAAACGCCGGTAAAAACATAACCTCCTTGGCGGAGGTAACAAAACCCTTGGTGGTGGTATGCACTCTCAGATCATCACTAAAATCTAATCATCTGTTCCCCATGCTATTACACACCTTTCCTGAAAATTTCATCAAAATCCGTTCATAACTTTTTGAGTTACGATGGTTAACAGACAAACCAACGGTATCGAAAACATTACCTCCAGCCTTTGGTGGAGATAAAAAAAAAAAAGAGCACTTGGAGGTGAGTGCAATATCCCCCACCTCCGTTTTCTTTGAAGATCCCAATACTTACTGAGAGCAGTTTTCAACTTTTCAATATAATTACTATGGCAGAACCAAATTATGATAAGCCCATCATCCACGAATATGCAACAAAGTACACAGCCCATAGTTGTAGGGCAGGATCCCAAGGTGAACCTGTGTAGCAAGTTTGGTGACCCTAGAAAGCTTTACACATTCTATAGTAAGAGATCATAGGGAGTGCCAACCTTGACCTTTGTCCTTTTGACTCCAAACCTGTAGTCAGAGGTTATGGTCTCACAGTGAACCTGTGTACCAGCTTTGGTGACCCTAGCTTTCTTTGTTGCTGAGATATACTTTATAGGGTATTTTGATGTTGACCTTTGACCTTGCGATCCCAAAACCACTGTCACACTTCAGGGTCACAGGGTGAACCTGTATAACAAGTTTGGTGGCCCTACCTTTACTCATTGTACAGTAATAAGGCAAAAGGAATGTTAACCTTGACCTTTTGACTCCAAACCCATAGACAGAGGTCAGGATCCCAAGGTGAACCTGTGTACCAGGTTTGGTGGCCCTAGGTTTACTTGTTGTATAGTAATAAGGCATAGGAAATGCTAACCTTGACCTTAGACCATTTCACCCCAAACCCATAATCAGAGGTCAGGATCCTAAGGTGAACCTGTGTAGCAAGTTTGGTGACAATAGCTTTCTTGTTGTTCGGATATAATTTATAAGCCATTTTGATTTTGACCTTGCGTTCCCAAAACCAAAGTCACACTTCAGGGTCAAAGGGTGACCCTGTGTACCAAGTTTGGTGACCCTAAGTTTAATCAGTGTACAGTATTAATAAGGCATAGGGAATGTTAACTTTGACCTTTGACCTTGACCCCAAACCTGTAGTTAGAGGTCAGAATTCCAAGGTGAACCTGTGTACCAGGTTTGGTTTTTTGGGGTTTTTTTAAATTTTGTATACTTTATTGATCCCCAGAGGGGAAATTGAGGGCATCCACCTGGATGGATGAAGCAGCCACGGTACGGCGCTATCCCTTAACCATTCACACACACATTCACACCTAGGGCCACTTTAGAGTCTCCAATTAACCTAACCTGCATGTTTTTGGCCTGTGGGAGGAAACCGGAGAAATCCCGGAGTAAACCCACGCATGCAAACTCCACACAGATCACTGTTGGTCAGGGGCTGGGATCGAACCAGGGATCCCATGGCCAAGGGTGAGTTGCTGTGCTGGCACAGTGCTAACCACTGCGCCACCGCACCGCCCTGTTTGGTGGCCCTAGCTTTACTCATTTTATAGTAATAGAAAATGTAGCATTTACCACAGTGCAATGGCAATGTTAACTTTGAACCTTTGACCCCTTGATCCCAAACCCATAGTTTGGTGAGGGTGTAAGTCATCCAATTTGTGCATTAGATACAACTACTATATCAGTTTGAAAAGCCTACATCATTTCTTTCAGTAGTTATTGTGATTAGAAGATTTAAGGAAATATCTGACCTGACCTTTGACCTCAAGGTCATCTGATTAGAGTGAAATTGCAATACGCGCATCATCAGAGTATATCAAACCATGGTACCAAGTTTCAAAACAATCGGACCAAAACTGTAGGAGGAGTTGATTTCACAAAAGTGGGACAGACAGATGGACCCATAACATAATCCCCTTTTGGTCTTCACCCGAAGGGCTATTTGACCCCTTTGGGTGAAGACCGGCAGAGGACAAAAATTATAACTTTTTGCCCCGGCTTACCCTACTCTATGCATCAGAATGGAGCTGAAATGAGAGCAAAAAGAAGGAAAGGAGAAGAACAAAGGAGGAACATTAGAGAAAGAACAAAAACTAGAGCAGAGGAAAATGAGAACCTGAGAAGGAGAACAGAAAACAAGGAATGAAACTAAAGATAAAATTACATTAAAGGAGATGAATCCAGAGAAAAATCTATGCAAAAACAGGGGGGCAATGAAGAATGGGAGAGGAATATAAATAAAGAAAAGAGGAAAAGGTAAAAATGAAGAAATGGGAGAAACTTTTGAGCGGCATGGAGATGGGGCAATCAGATGAAGTAAGAGGAAATGCAAAAAAAGAGGAGTCAAGAGGAAAAAAGAACATAAAGGAGAAAAGGAAATGGTAAGAAAAGATATAAAATGAGAGGAGAGCAATCGAGGAGAGGAGAAAGAACTCCAACTGAGTCAAAGGTTCTCATGAGGAGCGACTTTAAATGATCCAAGTATCTGCTTTGAAGTGACAGTTAGCCATGCCCTGCAGTTCAGCCCCAGACATCTGTGCCATTCCTGCAGACAGCAGAGCAGACGAAGGCTTCGACTCGGACTAAATGCACACAACAGTCCTTAATCTGACAGGCAAGCTGCTGCGTTTTAATAAAAGTGGCGTGAGACTGACGCCACCGCCGTCCCACCCATCCCCTCATCCCAATGCACCTGTACCTCTGCTGTATTTTTAGATGCTTTCTGGTGCCTTTTAGCTTTATTTGATCAATATCACATCGGGAAGAAGAAGAAAAGTGAGATGGTCTCAGATGGACCGACAATGGTGTGATGTCTAAAATAGCACTTTCTGGAGAAGAGTGTGAAAGCTGAGCACAAACCCGTAATTTTTTTTCTAGCGCCCAAGCCTGTCCCCATTTAAGAAATTTGTTGATTTCCGATGCACTGATCTGTTCCTGAGCTGACTGAAGCCGTCATCTGCCTCTCTCTGAGGAACAGACGTGGGGGATTCACACGCTGGAATTAAACAAGTGCTAAAATATGCTAATGTGAGCTTTCAGATCTGGGACATGCACATGACGATGATGAGGATGCTGATAGAGAAATGATGCCTCTGCTTGTGCGTTTTCCTGAAGACACGTGGTAACTTTCCTTCTCTCACCTCTTGCTGAAAGCTTTTTGGTGTTGATGATTTTGGCAGCGTACTCTTGCCCTGTGCAGTGTTTGACACAGCGCCGCACCACCGAAAAGGCGCCCCTGGGAAACAAGAGATGGGAGACAGGAGGAAGAGATGGGTCAGCTGCCATACAAGCTTAGTCAGCATTAAAAGGGACATCTCAGCTATCGGATGGACGTCAGAGGTCTCACACCACCCTAATCTAAATGCATCAAATACTGTTCAAAGGTTTAAGGAACTTTATAAGATTAAGAAATTTATTCTGATGTTGGACCAAAGTCTGCTTTCCTTTGCTTTTCTCTGTCCAAGTCATCATCTCAGAAGCAGAATAGGATTCTAACCTAAACCTTCACAATTTTAAGCCCTTCACAGTCCATTAAAATCTTCCTAAAATGTCAATGTTCACCTTGTGAAAGCCAAACTCACATCCCCGATCTATTTAATGTACAGGTACATGCATCTAAAAAAATGAGATATTGCAATCTTCATTTATTTTCGAGCCTTTTTTGTTTTAAAGATGCACTGCGGTGGCTACAAATCATCTTAAAAACAAATCTATATTGTCTAAAATGGCATCTTATGTCCTTTTTCCCCACAAAAAAACCCCAAAACTTTCATGGTCTTACAGTTGTTTGTGAAATTCGTTTCCCCTTTCCTCCTCCTTCAAATGCCAGGATCTATGAATATTCTACGTAGGTCGACCCACAGCCAGTGTTTAGTCCTGATTGGTTCACCTGGTGAGGTGACATCTCAAAAACAGTCCATCTAAACTTGCCTTTTTCCAAGGGGAGGAGCTTAACTGAACTTTAAAAGCAGAAAAACACAGACATGACACATAAGAGTGATTTTGCTCTTGATATGTCTTGTAAGTCATAAAAAACATGGAGCATAACTTTAATGATCATGACTTCTAGCTTATAAAATGAGAAATCTAGTATCTAAATTTATTCGAATATTCCCTAAAACCAATCCCAAATCAGGATTTACAAAATGTCAACACAGAGAAAAGAATCTTCTTTCAATAAGAGAAAACAAATTCATGAATGGCAGAAAACTGTCATCCAAGCCTTACATAATGTCGGTGAAAACAAAGGGAAGTATTATAGGACATAAAACAGATTCCAGACAAGTACGTACATGTATTTCAGAGCTTTCGGGCCCCGACCAAAAGAAATAACCACCTCTGTCATTTCTCAGGGCTAATTTTATCTCACCTCAGTATTGTTACGCAATGAAACACTCACACTCTCCTCAGAGCCCCTGCCTCTCATAAGCTCTCCAATCCCCATGCATTATGAGGAGACGGGGTGAGTAATCATGACACTCGCTGACATCTCGCCATGCGGTGGAACAGGCAGCACAGCTTCAACATGACAGGTTTTCTGCTGGGCAGGTGGGAGTCAGGAGGAGCCTGAATTAGGGTCCAAAACCTGGATTAGTAACACAAGGCTACTCTGATCTACTGTATATGACTAAATTTTGAACTTCAGTTTAAAAACTGTGACTGTGTTCACTGCTGATCTATCAGCTGATAGAATATGCGATATCTGGTGTAAATATCACAAAAAAATGAGAAATTTAGATTATTCTTCATGACAATATTTCAATACTGAAACAAGATTTTGTCCTGACTGTTACAGTGAGAAATGAGCCAATCTTAACAAAAATCAGCCATGTTTTTCTGATTGGCTGCTCCTCAAAAACAGAAGGTTTATCAGGGATGAACCCAAAGAAAGAACAGTGTGTCTAAGTTGAAGACATCAAGGACAACCTCCCATTATCAAGAGCGCTGTAACATCGTTAAATTAACATTCTGAAGCCTTTCTTCAGATTGGATATTTACAAACTTTGCTTTCACTTCCAATGCCCCCCCACCCCCCAAAACAAAACCTGGTTCAATTTTTCCCCATCAAATGTATCCCTTGCAATTTTTTCCTGACGAGACCAGTCTAAGGAAGTCAGCATTTCCCAAGACAAAACAAGAAGAGGATAGCGGTCGTGAGTGACCGGTGTCTGTTCAGTGAGATGGAGGAAGCAGAAGCTACAGCAGTGATTGTGTCAGTGAAAAGAGCAAATGAATCTTTATTCATGTCTTACTCTTGATGCACCAGACCTGAAGTTAGTGAATGTTAACAGACAATGAGAAAAACCAATGCACAGCATGGTTTTCTGACTTATTAGGATTATGAATCGTCATCTTAAAAGTGCCCAAAGGCTAAAAAAAAAAAAAAAAAAAGAAGTCTAAATATTCTGCAGTAATTCTATTAAAAATAAACTCACTTTGTTTCTTAAACAAAGTGAATAAACTCACTCTCCAGGTTGGGGACAAACTCCTGCCCCAAGTGGAGGGGTATCTCAGGGTCTTATTCACAAGTGAGGGGAGAATGGAGATTGACAGACGGATCAAAGCAGCATCTGCAGTGATGCAAACGTTGTACCAGTCCGTCGTGGTAAAGACGGAGCTGAGCTCTAAGGCAAAGCTGTCAATTTACCACTCTAAATTTCTACCCTCACCTATGGTCATGAGCTTTGGGTAATGACCAAAACAATGAGATCACGGATACAAGCAGCTGAAATGAGCTTTCTCTGTAGGATTCCTGAACTCACCCTTAGAGAATGGGTGAGGAGCTCAGTTATCTGGGAGAAGCTCAGAGTAGAACCGCTGCTCCTCCACATTAAAAGGAGCCAATTGAGGTGGTTTGGGCATCTGATCAGGATGCCTCCTGGACGCCTGCCACTTGAGGTGTTTTGGGCACATCCAACTGGGAGGAGACCCCGGGGCAGACCCAGGACATGCTGGAGAGACTATGTCTCCCAGCGTGTCCTGGGACCGCTTCAGCATCCTCTCTGAAGAGCTGGAGCCGGTGGCTGGGGAGAGGGAAGTCTGGGCTTCTCTGCTTGAACTGCTGCCTCCACAACCCGGACTTCCGGAAAAGCAACAGAAGATGGATGGACGGATGGATAAACTCTCTTTACCCAAGTCTCATGTATTCTCACTTGCAAGACTTTTCTTACAAGACTTACAACTATGATGCCCGAGTGTTTTATGTGATTGGTCATATGTGCCAGGATGCCCATGTCCACAAGACGGTCGAAGTACCTTTGTGAGCATCCAACTCTGTCTACTGAAAGCGCTAATGCAGAGTTAGCATGACTTGAGTTTTTATGGCTCTTTAAATCTTGTCACCCTATTAAACATCCTTGTTCCCCACAGGTTCATTAAATCACAGTCAGTAATATATCTAACATCATTCTGGCCTTTTTGTTATTGTTTTGGCTGGAAAAAGGAAATTGTGCTCTTAATGTGGTTAACTCATAGCAGTGAGTTGGGGGGGGGCATTTTTCTACCCAACAATGTGTCTCAATGTTCAGCATAGTCCAGCAAATCAGGCTGCTAGCATTAGCTTAGCTGATGGCAATTGGTCTTTTGGGGGAATTTTTCTATATAATCTTGTCATGAATGGACCTTTCCATGGGCAAACAGGACGCCAAATGCAGACTGTGAGTTTGCCATTTTATTAACTAAAAGAAACATGAAATACAAGACACAACCAACGGAAAACACAGCTCAGGAGCTGGAGCGAAAAATACAGAAATGACTAAAACGAGGACAAGGCTGATGAATAATAACTAGGCAATAACCCAAGCAAGGATAAATAAACAAGGACTTAACTTAGCAGAAGACCTCGGGTAACTGGACAGATCAGAATAGACGCCGCTGCACCAAGAAAGTGGCACCCACGGCTTAAGTAAGCAGCCTCAGATCACAAACACCTGTGGGGTCCCTGAGTGGCGATTATTGCTGGCGGCTGTGACAGAGCGCGAACAGAGTTTGACAGCAAGAAGTGGCATGCGAGCTGTCACCATGCCAGCAGCAATCAAAACAAAAAACAAAGAAGGAAATACAGACTCTAATAAATAGAAACCAAATACAGACAAAGAGAAAAAGACAAAATAAATCTAATAACTAAGCACAGCCCCCACCCGTCCACCGGATTGTGACAAATCTATTCACCTCACTAGACATTTGTGATCCTAGTTGGCTTATCCACCAACACTTGACCATATATAACTGCCATAATGTTATTTTAGCTTATTTTACTATAGTTTATTATATAGAAACAGTTAGCTACCATTCATAGAACTAGCCCTTCAATCATTCAAGGTTATTTCTGTGCTTATTACCCCCACGGACAGGTCATATCCCCTCGACTACAAATTACACATCCCTGTTATCTGATAATGCTTTATTTGGGCTTTAAATTCACACATTTAGCCAATTTTTATGTGAGTTAGTTCAGGCTGTGTTCTGTACCGGAGCGATGAGCTAGCCAGCTAACATAAGCCGCTTAATGGTGTGGTCAACCACAGATCACAGCAGTTATGAAAGAGGAAGCGTGGGGTGAACTGGGGCTCCTTAGCATTTACCGCAAAATCCACAAAAATGACTTGCTGTGAGAAAGACTTCTTCAGTTGGGTGGAAAATGGTGTTACAATATTTAAACCCTGAGGTATTTTGACCAAAGCCTGTCACCAACATTTTATCAACACTTCTGGGAACTGTGTCAGAGTGGGTGGGCATATATTAAGGACGCCTTGATATCCCTCTATATCTATCAGCCAGAATGATATAGGCACTGATTAAACAGTCAATGATTTCATTATCTGAAGCTTTTGTTGTTTAGAAACATCCACTTTCGTAACAAAATGTGTTGACATCAAACTCAATCTAATCAGTTCTGCAGTACTTTGAACATTAATTTTCGATACAGGCATTTTGCAAGTATCTTACAGCATTTACAAAAATTAACATACATACTGTCTAAAAATACTTCCTAGCTTCTCTTTTTAAGAGTTTATTATTTGGATGTTTTCACTCATCTTAAAGCAGCAATATGTAACTTTCCTGCTCCTGGTAGGAACAATGAAAGGACTGCAAGTGGCATGCTTTACGGTCTGGGTCCCAATCGCCAATCACAGGGTGCTTTGTTAGTTAGTGGCTAAAGTTGTGTCCTATGATTGGCTAATGGGACTCAGGCTATAAAATGTGCCAATTGTCTCTTCAGTGTTCCTACCAGAACAGCAAAGTTACAGGTGAGTTCCACTTAGGCTGTGATGGAAGAGACATTCAAACAGTCAAATGTCCACGTGCCATCAAAATGATTTTAGAGGCATTATTTTAAGATCAAAATTTTACATAATGTTGCTATAAACGTCTGTGGGAACTCTTTCGCTGTTTTTTTGTACATCCAGCATATGCTGAACTATTTCCTGCCATCTGTCAACCATTTTTTCCAAGTTTAAACAGCTTACATAGTGTTTACTTTCCACTAAATCATTTTATATGAACAGGAGATTTAGTCAGGAACTCTGGACACACCAAATCACGTCTTTGCATCTCCATCAACACACAATGGCAACACAGGCAAACAAAACGGCGATGAGCCGGTTACCAGCAAGGGCAGCTGCTGCTACTCCAGCACGTACATCCCACACAGGGATGGCGACCACTGCCAGCACAAGCCAAGTCAGCGGCGTCAAGCTCATTCCGTTCCAGGCCAGGACCCTGCAGGTTTTACCTCCACCCAGCGTCTTCCACAGGTGACTTAACTGAATTTCTTCCCACCGACAGCCGATTAGCAAAAACACCTGCCGAAGAGACCGGGCGGAGGTAAAACGTGCAGGGTCTTGACCTGAGACGGCTCCAGTTTGACATCCCTGATCTAAGTGAACTCAAAATGAACATTTAAGGTTTGACAGTGAAAGCACACACAGCCACACACCCCCCTCCTCTTCTCTGTGGCCAACTGTGGAATAAATGTTCCTGTGAGGCGAAAATTGCACAGAGATCCTCTACCCACGCACAACCTGACACAGACACCGAGTCCACTTCGGCTCTGCCCACTGTGGCACCCATAGCCTCTCTCGATTTGTCTGCATCCCGTTATGGCATTCCTGATGTCTCCATTAATTTCCCCCCCAGCGTTTTAAAAATCACAAGGCACACCTCATTAGACTTGCAGCAGATCAAGGACAGCAGCAGCAGCAATATAAATTTCCTTGAGTTCTCTGCTAAGCTTTGTGTCACTGTGATTAAAGGAGGCTGATGGTGATGGAGCTTAATTCCAGCACATCAGCTTTTTTCCCTGATATGAGGTCGGTTTGTCCCTAATTAGCCTTAGGGCAGAGGAGGAGGAGGAGGAGGAGGAGGAGGAGGAAGGGGGTGCCCTGCCTGAAGTGCTTCTTGGCTCATGCAACCCCATCTTCATGCGCAAGGACTGTCACAGCCTGTGCAGAAGTGCAAAAAGCTGATGATTTAGATTTTTTCCCCCCTGTAAACTGCAGACTAATAAGAACAGCAGTCCATCGCCACCGCAGATGTGCAAACACCTCCATCCATCCACCCAAACACCCACCCGTCCCTCCACCCCTCCTCCTGCGCTCCTCTGTGCCGGCAGGACGGGGTCAGGGCTGCATGCGGGAGACTCCCGAACGCTTACTTGCCGAGCTCCTCGTACAGCTGATACTCGTCAGTGAAACGCGTGCACGTAGTGGCTGCCATGGCGCTCTTGCCTCCTCCTCGGACGGACCGGTGTGCGGCGGCGGCGGCGGTGCGTCTCTGCTGCTGCGGACCGACGGGAGGACCTCGGAGTCTCCGCCCACCTCAGAGCTCCGGACCGGCACGCGCGCGCAAACACACACACGCGCGCGCACTAGCGAGGAGCGGGGTCCGATCGGCAGCGGGCTGCCCTCTCTGGATGCACCCTTTAAATACCGCACCGGCGCGGATCCGAGCTCAGCACATGGCTGCTCCCGCTGCTAGAAGAAGAGGCAGATGAAAGAGGGGGGAAAGAGGGGATTTGCGGGGGGGGGGCATTATATGAGAAGTCATCAAGGCTGCTGCGTGCGCTGACGAGGGCGCCGAGACGCTCTGCTTTAAGAGTTAAATAAGGAAACCCTCAGTTAATGAGGGAAACAAGTCCAATACTGAAATTTTTAGAGCATAATTTCAAATGTTGGCATCCTGAAGGACATATTGGGGTATTTTAAAGACTAAAAAACATATTTTTGTGTTGTGGGATAGCCCCCCCCCCCCGCGACCCCAAAAGGATTAAGCAGAAGAAGATGGATGGATGGATTAAAGCCCATAAAAGATGATACAGGCAGTTTCCATCCTGTTCATTAATATTAATAAACTCCTAATCTGATTTTTTTTTTTCAGGCAGAGGAGCTTAACAGCTTCTTTGCCCACTTTGAGCACACCTCCCCCCATCTCTCTCTACAGGTGCACAAGGTGAGGAGGCAACTGACAGCAGTGACCCCCCCCCCCCCCCAACACGAGCTGCTGGTCCTGACCTGTCCCAGGAGCAGTGGTCAAAGCATGTGCAGACCAGCTGGCAGAGATCCTCACCGAACTGTTCCACCTCTACACACCCATAGCACTCACGTCTGGAGTCATGAAGAGTTTTGAGCGACTGGTGTCCCAGCACATCAGGGACTGTCTTCTCCCCTCCTTGGACCCCCACCAGTTTGCCTACAGGGAGAACCGGTCCACAGAAGACGCCATCGCCACCACTTTCCACAGAGCGCTGAGCCACCTGGAGAACCCAAGGAGCTACGTGAGGATGCTCTCTGTAGACTACAGCTCAGCTTTTAACACCATCATCCTGGACATCCTGATCGACAAAGTGCACCTCCTCTAGATCCCCCCCTACCTGCTCCTGGATAAAGAACTTTCTCACCAATCGCCCACAAACAGTCAGACTCGGCCTCCACCACTTCTCCACAAGGTCCCTCAGCACTGGCTCCCCCCAGGGCTGCATGCTAAGCCCTCTACTGTACTCCCTGTACACCTTTGACTGTACTCCAACCCACCCAACCACCGTCGTCATGAAGTATGCGGACTACACCACCTTGGTTGGGCTCATTACCGATGATGATGAGAAGGCATACAGGGCGGAGGTAGAGAATCTGCTGCTGTGGTGCCAAGCAAACAACCTGAAACTGAATGTCCATAAAACAAAGAACTCATACTGGATTTCTGGAAGAACAGACAGGACCCCTGCCCCCCCCCCCCCCCATAAATGGTGACCACGTGAAAAACGTCCCCACCTTCAGGTTCCTGAGCACCCACATCTCCTCTGACCTCTCCTGGCCTGTCAACACCAAGGCCCTGGTGAAGAAAGCCCAGCAGTGGCTGCACTTCCTCCATTATCTTATCTTATCTTATGTCCTGAGGAAGAACATCCTGGACCAGAAGCTGCTGCTGGCCTTCAACTGCTGCTCAGTGGAGAGCATGCTCACCTACTGCCTGGGTGTGTGGTACGCCGGCTCCACGGACGAGAACAGGAAGGCTGTGCAGAGGGTCATCAGAACTGCCCAAAAAATTATTGGCAGCCCTTTGCCCTCCCTGGAAAACATCTCCAGAGCCTCCTGTCTCAGAAGGACCAAGGCCATCACAGGAGACCTCTCATATCCTGCCCACCACCTGTCTGACCTGCTTCCCTCTGGACGACGGTTCAGATCGATCAGGTCCCACACCTCCAGACTGGCAGTTTCTTCCCCTGGGCCATCCGAACTGCAGTCAGAGGCCCCATCCCCTCCCTCTGAATGCTCACATGCACAGAAGTGAGGACCTTTTAATCATCACTAACACACATGTCTTTGCACTCCGCATTCTTATGTATACTGACCCATCCGTGAAATCACTACTATGCATATTTTCCATAATCCTTGGGCCATTTTACTCACTTGTGTGTTCTGCACTCTTCTGTACATAGTTCCATCTGTGAATACCTGTGTATATTTCCAGAATCGTGGGCTATTTTTATTTCAGTTGTGTGTTTAATCTCCTGCTCTGTAACGGTGTTTTAGCTAATCCTTCTCTCTTACTTTATTGTGCAGTAGCCTGGTGGAGCACCCACAATTTCGTTGTGCTGTACAACTGTACAATGACAATAAAGCCTATTCTATTCTATTATAATGAGGCAGTTAATTTGCTGATTTAAGAAACTGAATACAGAGTTTGTTTGTTAGTTTGTTTGCTTGTGACACAGCAAAACTCAGGAAGTGTAATCTGTTCGTTTCTTTAAAGACTGGACTCTGGCGGATATAAATCCCCTATAAAAAGAAATTGTCTAAAACAGTATCTTGTGCCCTTTTTTCTACAAAGAAAACTTTCATTGTCTTACAGGTTCATGTCAGAATCTTTTCACTTTTCCTCCTCCTTCAAATGCCAGGATCGGTGAATAGGCCCACCCACATCCCACAAGGCTAATATTGGCTAGCGCTACATTAAACAGAATAAATCCTGTGATAAACAGACTTGCCGACTGAAGGGCATGACCAGTTGCATGCACGGTGCAGGATAATGAGCAAAACTGCATCAGTCCTTTAATGAAGTTTAATGGTAAAACCCGTTCAATAACTTGGGTCAAGTTTTCAAAGCAGCTGTCCAAAAACGCTAACTGGCCCTGGAGGCAAAGTTCAGTCTTTAGTTCTGCCGTCTTCCCCTGAGGACTGGCTCACGTCACCAAAAACACTGCCTAAACTTGCCTTTTTCCTAGGGGAGGAGCTTAACTGAAACTTCACAGCAAAAAACACAGGCATGGCACATTTGAGTGAGTTCGCTCTTGATGTGTCTTCGGAGTCATAAAAATGATGTTACAGATGTTAACAAGAAAAAAAAAAACTCGATTTCTGGTGGAGTGTCACTTTAAAAGTAATACTGACAACATTTTCATGAAAACAATTCTCTAATAATATTAAATACACAAATCTTATGGAAAGGCACAGAATAAAATTATATATTTTCTTGAAAACATATTATAGTTGTGAAATGGTTATTTTTAATTATGAGACCAAACTGATGATAATATTAAAGCCGTTGGCTGATGAGAAGTATGGCAGCCAGTGGGGGTCTCAAAGCCAACAGCATAAGTTGATATCCTATGTTGTCATTAGTCAGCGGTCTTCTACCCCGGCATAGAAAACTGCTCAAATGCTCAGCAACCTCTTTGGTCACCCAAGAAACCCTCAATGATCCTCAGCGATCTCTCGAGGATCTTTCAGAGGTCTCTACAGATCGGCATGAAAGTTGCCCAAAATAGATTTTTTTTTCTTTATCAAACAAACATTTACACAGAAACAGCTTTTTCCAGGCTTTACAAGATCAGGCTTTGAAAGATCGGGCCATTTTTTGATCTCTCAATGGTCACCCAACGATCTCCATGCTATGTAAAGGTGCCCAATAACTAATAAATACCAAGCTCGATAACCGCTGTGATAACATGATAATTCATGCTAAATGACCGCTTCTTGTCATTCTTATTACATTTTACTGATTTCATGTTAATAGAGATTCAGTTTTTATGGACTGTACCTTCCTATTCATTGCACATGAAAGAGAGTAAAACTTACTATCTAATCCTCAACAGGAATCACAGAGATTTAATAAAACAATTCAGTTTGGCTGTCCAATCAGCTTATGTCAACTTCGTTTGGTGCATTTAGTAATTCAGACGACAACTGTTGCCTCCAGCTGAGAAATAAGGTGCTCAGCGTCTCCGCTCCAGCATTCCATTTTTCCATCTTCCCTCTCTCCTCTCAGTGCATTATCAGCTCATTACTTCCATCTGCACGGTGGAAAGACTGATGATGGTGGAGATGAATTTGGAGATGAGTTCAGGTACTTAAGCACTCCAGCTGCAGAGGACACCAAGGTAACTGGACTCACTGCAGCATAACAGCGTAGACCAAGTAACTCCATGATAAGTTTCTGCTTATATTCCTTCTTATTCATTCATCACATTCAGCGAGAAGTTTAAGTTTTAGTAATATTAAAGATCCATACTGGGAAAAATGGTTTTAACTGTATAACATACAGACAGAGATTATATGCACGCTGCTAAAATATTAAAACAATCACTTCACAAAGACCTACACACTGCCCTTATTTGATCAGGCACTTAAAGAAATGGATGGAATATGCTTCCTGGGTTTTATGACATCACAAACCAACAAGCCCCGCCTCTGTTCTCTGAGTTAGCAGAACAAACACGTGCTGTGTCTGAAATGTTCACTCCCTCCCCATATAGTGCACTATACAGTGAATCAGCCACTCTGCAGTGCTGTTCAAAATCTTCTTCTTCTTCTTTTAGATTTGATTGGCGGTTGGCAACCAGTACACTCAAAATATCCCACAATGCATTTTGAAAAGTAGTGTACAATGGCTGGTCACTACATTAGCTAATTAATCCCATAATGCAATGCGCAGCTAACAGAGCAGTGAGAGGAGAGCTTCACATCACAACATAAACTATCTTAAGGTATTTATATTCATTAATTCAGCAAAAATGATTTTATTTAATACATATTTACTACAAATTACATGCAGGTATTCATTTTTTTTTTTACCACCATTAGTCTGTTATGTTTTACTGTCTCACCATGATGACATCATTAACTGTGCCATGAAAACAAGCCCAGTAGTGTCTGAAAGCTGTTAATTTTATTGTTATACTGAGTTTACTATATTGTAGCGAACTCAATATGAGCACCCTACTTGGCTTGCCAAGTGGGTTGACCCTATTGGCGACACAGGTAGGGTGCGGGACTCCGGAGTGGGAGGCGTGAGTTCGAACCTCCCGGTGGGACGTCGCCATGTCGAGCAGCACGTTACACTGGTGTCAGAAGTGGGATCTCCTGTCCAAAGCAGTAATGGGGCGCTGACATCGGGACGATGTCGAGAACCAGAGGGGAGTAGTGTAGCGAACTCAATATGAGCACCCTACTTGGCTTGCCAAGTGGGTTGACCCTATTGGCGACACAGGTAGGGTGCGGGACTCCGGAGCGGGAGGCGTGAGTTCGAATCTCCCGGTGGGACGTCGCCATGTCGAGCAGCACGTTACATTGGTGTCAGAAGTGGGATCTCCTGTCCAAAGCAGTAATGGGGCGCTGACATCGGGACGATGTTGACAACCAGAGGGGAGTAGTGTAGCGAACTCAATATGAGCACCCTACTTGGCTTGCCAAGTGGGTTGACCCTATTGGCGACACAGGTAGGGTGCGGGACTCCGGAGCGGGAGGCGTGAGTTCGAATCTCCCGGTGGGACGTCGCCATGTCGAGCAGCACGTTACATTGGTGTCAGAAGTGGGATCTCCTGTCCAAAGCAGTAATGGGGCGCTGACATCGGGACAATGTCGAGAACCAGAGGGGAGTAGTGTAGCGAACTCAATATGAGCACCCTACTTGGCTTGCCAAGTGGGTTGACCCTATTGGCGACACAGGTAGGGTGCGGGACTCCGGAGCGGGAGGCGTGAGTTCGAATCTCCCGGTGGGACGTCGCCATGTCGAGCAGCACGTTACATTGGTGTCAGAAGTGGGATCTCCTGTCCAAAGCAGTAATGGGGCGCTGACATCGGGACGATGTTGACAACCAGAGGGGAGTAGTGTAGCGAACTCAATATGAGCACCCTACTTGGCTTGCCAAGTGGGTTGACCCTATTGGCGACACAGGTAGGGTGCGGGACTCCGGAGCGGGAGGCGTGAGTTCGAACCTCCCGGTGGGACGTCGCCATGTCGAGCAGCACGTTACAATATAGTCCACTATATCTAAATTCACTATATAGCAAGTAGGGAGGGAGTGAACATTCCAAACACAGCCATACTCTGACTACCTCTTTACTTGTGATTGGTCCACTCAAAAAAACCTTCACCCAGTCAGATTATGGGCTCTTTAATATTAATAAGCAGACTAAGAGCAGACTGAACATTAAATACAGCTTTTTGGAGGAGCTGTAAAACAACACAGAAATGTTTTTTAGCTTTAGATTTACATCTACATGTGCATCTCAGTAAATTAGAATATCATCCAAAAGTTAATTTATTTAAGTAATTCAATTCAAAAAGTGAAACGTATTCATTTATTACACACAGTGATATACTGTATTTCAAGTGTTTGTTTCTTTTAATTTTGAGGATTATGGCTTACAGCTCATTAAAACCCCAAATTTGGTTTCTCAGAAGATTAGAATATTACATAAGAACAATAAAATGGATTTTTCATAGAAATGTTGGCTGACTGAAAAGTAAGTCCATTTATTTATTTAGCGAATGCAAAGTCCTCAAGCCAAGCAGTTGCCTCCTGGTTTGCTGTATGGAGGGTGTGTAATGCTCCTTCCAGTCTTTGGAGCGGGCAAGCCTCTATGATGTGTTCCATTGTTTGCTCCTCTCCACATGCGCACAGTGGGCTAGGGCTACTGCCCCATCTGTGAAGGCTGGCCAAGCAGGGGCCATGTCCAGTCCTGAAGCGATTGAGTGTAGACCACTGTCTCCTTGGGAGGTTGGTGCCCGGGACCTGTTGGTTGGGGTTTGTCACCAGGTGTTTGTTTGGGACCTCCTTGGTCTCCCATTCCTCTTGCCAAGCTGTCTGGATGGTGAAATCAGCTGGGGGAGGGTTTTTCCAAATCGGCCGTCTGGATGGAAGTCGGGCAGTGGGTGGGGTGTAGATATCTGCATAGATTGGTAAGTGAGGAGAATCTTTGGCTTTTTGAAGCATCCTTTGAGTTAGTGCTGCTCGCCGGATGTGTGGGGGGGCTATGTTTGACAGTACAGGGAGCCAGGGGAGAGGTGTTGAGCGGATTGTCCCAGTTATGGTTCTCATGGTTGTGTTGAGCTGGGTGTCTACGTGGTGTGTGTAGGATGACCTGGACCAGACAGGGGCACAATATTCTGCTACAGAGTATGAAAGGGCCAGTGCTGAGGTGCGCAGGGTGGAGGCTGCCGCCCCCCCATTTTGCACCAGCGAGCTTGCAGAGCAGGTTGTTTCGTGCCTTCACCTTAGCAGCCGTCCCCTTTAAATGTTCCTTGAAGGATAGGGTCCTGTCAAGGGTCACTCCAAGGTAGGTTGGATTCGAGGCATGCTTAAGCTTAAGTCCGCTCAGGTGGATGTTTAGTTCTCTGGCAGCTTTTACATTGTGGAGATGGAATACACTGGAGACGGTTTTTGTTGGGCTTGGTTTTAGGTGCCAGGTTTTGCAGAACTGGTCCAGTTTGGCAAGATCTTCCGTGAGCACCCATTCCAGTGGCTCAAAGTCTGGTGCTTGGACTGCCAAACAGATGTCGTCTGCATAGATGAATTTGTAGGACTTTGTAGTGGGCAGGTCGTTTATGTAGAGGTTGAACAGGGTTGGAGCTAGAACTGAGCCTTGTGGGAGTCCGTTTTTCTGCGTTCTCCATGCGCTTGTATTCTGACCGAGGTGGACTCTGAACCTTCGGTTGGTCAGCAGGGTTTTCATAATTGCTGATGCCCAGGCAGGGATCGCCTTTGTAAGTTTCAGGAGGAGGCCTTTGTGCCAGACCGTATCATAGGCGGCTGTAAGATCGAGAAACACAGCCCCTGTTTTCAGTCTGCTCTCAAAACCATTTTCGATGAAGGTGGTTAGGGCCAGTACTTGCTCTCCTGTGCTGCGGTCCTTGCGGAAACCTGCTTGATCCACACTTAAGGAGGGAGGGCAATGGATCAGCGTTCTCGTCGCGCCCTCCGCCAGTACCCAGGCTTGCCCGGGGAAGCTAATGATCCTACCAGCAGACTAAATTCGAAGAGACGATGCCTCAGTGCCAAGTCAAAGAAGAATCCTAGTCACAGTCCCAAAGCCGAAAGCAAATTCTAAGTAAGTCCATGTACACACAATACTTGGTCGGGACTCCTTTCACATGAATTACTGCATCAATGCAGCGTGCCATGGAGGCGATCAGCCTGTGATACCACTGAGGTGTTATGGAAGCTCAGGTTGCTTTGATAGTGGCCTTCAGCTCATCTGCATTGTTGGGTCTGGTGTCACTCGTCTTCCTCTTGACAATACTCCATAGATTCTCTATGGGGTTTAGGTCAGGAGAGTTTGCTGGCCAATCAAACACAGTGATACCATGGTCATTAAACTAGGTTTTGGTACTTTTGGTAGGGTGGGCAGGTGCCAAGTCCTGCTGGAAAATGAAATCAGCATCTCCATAAAGCTTGTCATCAGAGGGAAGCATGAAGTGCTCTAAATTTTCCTGGTAGATGACTGCGACAACTTTGGACTTGATAAAACACAGTGGACTGACACCAGCAGATGACCTGTCTCCCCAAATCAACACTGACTGTGGAAATCTCACACTGGACCTCAAGCAACTTGGATTCTGTGCCTCTCCACTCCACCAGACTCTGGGACCATGATTTCAAAATGACAGGACTTGGCATCTGATTGACCATGCCAGACTGATGCAGTATTCTTGCAAAAGGAGCCCCGACCAAGTATTGATTGTGTACATGGACGTACTTTTCAGTCGGGCAACATTTCTATTAAAAATCTATTTTTTTCTTATTGGTCTTACGTAATATTCTAATTTTCTGAGGAACTGAATTTGGGGTTTTTGGGCTGCACGGTGACGCAGTGGTTAGCACTGCGGCAGCACAGTTTACCCTTGGCCGGGGGATTGTGGGGATCGTGGGACCGTGGGTTCGATCCCAGCCCCCGACCAACAGTGATCTGTGTGGAGTTTGCATGTTCTCCCCGTGTTGCGTGGGTTTACTCCGGGATTTCTCCGGTTTCCTCCCACATGCCAAAAACATGCATGTTAGGTTAATTGGCTGTTCTAAATTGTCCCTAGATATCTGTTTCCTATAGGCCCTTAAGAATAGAGGGTTAGTATTAATGAAAGCGCTTTGAGTGGTCTTTGTGACTAGAAAAGCGCTATATAAGTGCAGGTTAGTTAGTTAGTTAGTTTTCATGAGCTGTAAGCCATAATCATCAAAATTAAAAGAAACAAACACTTGAAATATATCACTGTGTGTAATGAATGAATACGTTTCACTTTTTGAATTGAATTACTGAAATACATTAACTTTTCAATGATATTCTTATTCACTGAGAAGCACCTATGTCCTTGAAGATGTCAACATTTAAAATTAATCACCGGAAAACGCACATGTTTGTTTGTTCGTTATACTTTATTTTTCCCTAAGACACCTTGGACCACTTTAGAAAGGTTCCCTGGAACATTTATGAGGAAGAGCTAAAAAGTTCACAGTGGTCAAATTTGACCAAATGTGGTTTATTTTTCAACATGGTCTCCCCTTCGGTTCACATTCTTCTTCCATCAATGTTGCAGCGCTTGGATCCCTGTGGTTGAAAAATAAACCACATTTGGTCAAATCTGACCACTATGAACTTTTCAGCCCCCCCCGTAGGTTTCTGTGTGAAATTTTCTAATTTCCTTTTCTTAATTAGTCCAAGAAATTGGAAATAATTCGCTTTTGTTATGTATGGATGCATACACAAAAACACAGCTTTAGATGTCTCCAATCAACCTAGTTTGCATGTTATTTGACTGTGGGAGGAAACCAGAGTACTGGGAAGCAAACCGACATAAGCGTGGGGAGAACACGCAAACTCCACACACAGTGTTGCCAATTTAGCAACTTTGTTGCTATATTTAGGCAGTATTCAGACCCCTCTTGCCACTTTAGAGACTCTGACGTGAAAGGACACATCATTCTTACTCTTCTCAGCGAGCAGCGGGTGGGTGCTGCCGTGGGTCCCTCCCCCCGCCCAAAGCACTCACAGATGGCCCAATCCTGACGCAGCAGTCCCTCCCAGCTGCAGTCAGAGCAGGAGATGTTCACCCCTCCATGGCCAGACTGCAAATGAATTGCACATGCGTGAAAAGCTAAACCAAACTTCAGAAAACTAAGCAATAAATACATAAATAAACATTTTGAAAAGCTTTCTAAAAAAAAACAAAAAAAAAAACTAAGCAACTCTGCCAGCGTTTCTCTTTTGGGTCACTGTTGCCAGTCCTAAGCCTGGATAAAGAAGGAGAATTGTGACATTAAAAAAAAGAATCAACAGAAGAAAGTTAATTTGTAGCACTAAACATATTTAGGATATTTTTTTAAAATTAACTTTAATGATGAAAACTTAATTTACATTATTATAATGCGGCTGCATTTTCCCCCTTTTGGTCTATTGTAGTGACCCAGCACGCTGCGGACGGACATTATCTCATGCTCATCAGGGCTGGAGGAAAGGGAGGACAGTTTACATGTGGACAGAGAGCCCCGGGGGGCAATCAGACGGGACTGTTGTGTATGCGTCCTCCGAGAGGACGTCCAGGCCGGGCGCCAGCTGATGTCATGCTAATGATGTGTATTGACCGATGTGTATTAGATGACAATCACTATGCTAATGTGCCGTGCATTCTCTGTCTGTATAATGTGTATAAAAGAGCTTGGGACACATGCCTGAGCAACGCAGCAGCTCACCGAGCTACAAAGCGTGTTTCATTATGTTGGAGGAAATAAAACCTTGCACTCTTTCAGCTGGCTGCATCTCGCCTGTTCTATTACCTCCACACTATACTGTTTTTTCAAACAATTTTCAAAATGATGGATTTTCCTGATACTTCGTAGAAAAGTACAGCATTTCAAAACCAAAGTTTTCCACTTCTTCAGTATGTTTTGGTCTTCAAGAATCCATGACCCATTCATGCCCGGTATCAGGCACAGACAGTACATTGTTGCTTGAATTACTGCTTGATTGCTAGAATTCTAATCAACAATTTCATGATGTGCCTTATTCTGCTGTAGACACATGCTGACCCTGTGACCTTTTGACCCCAAAATGAATGCATGTCCAGGACTGTGCAGATAACGTTCCTGCACCACGTTTGGTGATGATGAATGAAGCCTTTCTTGTATTAGAGTCCAGAAAAACAAACAGACTGGCGTAAAATCAGCATCTCATCAAGGTTTTTAAAAGTTAACGTTACTAATGACCAGAGGTGAGTCAAGTAGCCATAAATTGTATTCAAGTAGCGTTACCTTCTGAATTTAGTCATGCACAAGAACCTTTCTTGAGCAATGAGTAATGACCACTTTCAAACATGAGTAAAAAGTTGTAAGGTTACTTAAAAAAAAACTTATTCAAAAAAAGTTTCAAATGTTCAAAAAAGTACTAAATTTACCAGTAAGGACACCACATTTCGAGAAAAACACAAACTTATATATAAAACCTGTCATAAATAAAATAGTAAAGACTCAAAAATTGGGAGTTGTCATATTTTATACGTTTTTTGTGATAAAAGTATGACTTTTCAATAAAAAATTGCATTATTCTCCTTATAAATTTGGCTTTTTTTACTCACAAATTTGCAGCCTTTTGTTCATTTCTTTACAACTGAGCCTGAATAGAAGAACGATTTCAACTCCCATTTTATATGAACTAAAATTATAAAGTCACAAACTAAAGCGGCAGTCATTTCTGGTAAGAAAAGGTTATTACAGTATAAATAAACGAAATTTGAACCAGTTTTCAAATCAGTGAAATCCAAAGTAACTCAGAGTACAAGGAAATCTACAAAAAGCAGTTTTTTCCTCAGAAATGTACTCGAGTAAACATGAACCTATAAGCTACTCCCCAAAGTACAATTCTGTGAAAAGAGTAAATTTAACTCATCACTGACTATTAATGAGAATAAAGGAACAGAAAAGGGAAAACATTCAACTTACTGAACCATCATTTTTGTCACTCATCAAATCAAACCGGTTTTACGGTTCTTTTGGAAGCTGGGTATTTACTGACACCTTGTGGCCACAAAATAAACTGCAGGCCGCTCACTTGACACGTCAGGCAGGCTGGATGTGGCGGCTAACCAAACGCAGACGTCAGAAATGGGTTCAGGTTGGCCCCAGCTCACTGTGACCTCAAAATATCACTAAGACCAGATTTTCCTAAATTTCCACGGGGCACCCAGAAGTGAAGAACCAGGTTCATGATCAATGTTTTGCATTTCTCCATTCTTTCTCTTCTGCTGAGTCCACAAGTGTAATGCCCCCCCCCCCCCGGCCACTAGGGAGCCCCCAAGCTACAAGTTGGACCTTCAACATTTTGGGGGGAGAATTTACTTTCAGGGTTTTTTTTTTCTTTTTCTAAATTTGCAACTTCTTTCTCTTAAACCTGCAACGTTTTTCTCATGCATTTGCTTTTTTGTTTGTAAATGTGCAACTTTTTTCATCAATTTTCAACTTTTTTGTCATAACTTTGTCATGTTTTTCTTGTAAATCTACGTTTTAAGTTTTTGACTTGTTTCCTCTTAATTTTGGGACTTTTTGTCATAAATCTGACTTTTTCCCTTGTAAATTTGAAACTTCTCAAATTTATGACTTGTAAATTTGAATTTTTTTTCTTCCCCCCCCCCCTTCTTGAAGATGTGCAACCTTCTTCTCATAAATTTTCAACTCTTAAATTTGCAGTTGTTTTTCTGTTTACTTTATATTGTAAATTAGAAATTTCTCACAAACTTGTGACTTTTGTAAATTTAAAACTTTTCTCAAACATGACTTGTAAATTATCAACCATTTTCTTGTCAATTTGCTTTTTCTCTTGAAAATTTGCATTTTTTTTTTCTTATAAATTTTCAGCTCTTGTCTTGAATTTGTAAAGGTTTTTCGCATAAATCTGCAACTTTTTCATTTTAAATTTGGAACACTTCTTCTGAATTTGTGACTTGTAAATTTGCAACTTTTATCTCTCAAATTTGCTACTTTCTTTCTTGCAAATTTGAAACATTACCTTTGAAACTTTTCTCATGTCCATATGAACGCTGGTTACATTTTTATTCTTAGTAATGATTTCTTTTTCTGTTCACCTCGACAGTGACCCACATTTATTTTTTAATGTTTTTGTTGTGAGGGGAGGGACTCGTTCTCCAATTCTAAAGCGTTTTATCTCTTCCCCATTACAAAAATAGAGGCCCCAAAACACAATCTTGCACAGGCCCCCAAAAAGCTAGAAATGGCCCCAATCTTCTAAGCCTCTCCGGCACCACCATGTTCAGTGTGTGGAAGTTTGTTCAAGAACTCAAGTGTGCAGAGATAAATAATTGAGTGTGTATAACGCACTCAAAATGAGTCTTAGAGTCGGTGTGTTTTTAATAATTTACCACTGAGGCAGCAGTAAATCTCAGACTTACGGTGCACCATATAGTCTGTTTCTCATTCACACAAATGAAGACATTAAAGAACATCAAACTTGTTGACAACTGACAAAAGAATCAAATTCATATTTAACATTTTTTATTTATCTTTTTTTCTGCTTTTGGGTTGTTTAGGAATCAAAACTACCCACAGTCTGGAAGCAGTAAACCAGCAGCAGATCTCTGCAGCAGCTGTCTTTCAGAACTATCAGATCCAGCATGACAGAATAATAGACTAGAACAGACTTTTCTTCAGTAATGTGGCTTGAGAACTGGCAACTGAGACAAAACTGACAGTTTGGGGAATTGGTCTAAAAATTAAAGTGTAACGACAAAAACAGAATCACTTCAGTATATCAGACAAACACAGGCACTGCAGAATTATTAAATAAAGAGCATGACAGTAAACTCATTTGTCAAATTTCATACCTTAAATATATCAAATAAATGTTGAAACAAAAGTGAAGAATCTAAGAAGTGCCACTTCTCGTATCTGTCTGCACAGTCTCCTCTCGGCTCCACAGGTAAATGTTGAATCTACTGCAACTGATTCTGCAAATAAATTTGATTCAGTTCCTGTTTGGCAGAGTCTCAAAACTGCACCGCACTTGGTGGGATGTCAAACATGGACGGGTCAAACGTTTGCCCTTTGAAAGGTGACCCTTCGGCGTCCCAGCCCTTCTTCAGCATCTTGTGCACTTTCTGTAGAGAAACGAGGACATGGCAGAGACAAGGCATCACTCATTCTGCAGCAGTGACAACCGCAATTTTTGGTCAGCTAATTGAATAAAAGTTAATAAACAATAATAATTCCACTCACGGATGTTTCTGCAATTATTTTTCACCCAGTTCAAAAGCCAGCATTTCAACCCATAAAACCAGACTGGTATGTACAGTGGTGTGAAAACGTGTTTGCCCCCTTCCTGATTTCTTATTTTTTTGTGTTTGTGTCACACTTAAATGTTTCAGATCATCAAACAAATTTAAATATTAGACAACGATAACACAAGTAAACACAAAATGCAGTTTTTAAATGAAGGAGTTTATTATTAAGGGGAAAAAAAAAATCCAAACTTACATGGCCCTGTGTGAAAAAGTGAATGCCCCCTAAACCTTACACTGGTCAACACCAGATTTATTGTCTAAGTTTTTTTTAGCTGATTTTGGACAATTTTGATGTGCTGAATCCAAAAATCACATTGGTTTTGCTCAATCAGGTCAACTTTTTGAATTATAGCCACATGTTTTATACGTTTTTGTTCACATGTACGGGTATTTTCGCTTTATATGATGCAAAATTCTTTATGTCTTGAAATTCTCTGAAATTTGAACAATGATGATGTAACATTCAATTTACTCATGGACAGTACTAAGTACAGGTTTTTACTTGGCACCTGATCGAGAGAAACGGATGCCATTTTCAGATTCAGCGGTTCAAAATTGTCTTAAATCAGTTGAAAACAGACAACCTACAAAAAAATATTTTTATAACCCTGTGTAATAACCGGTTGGGCCACCCGTAGCAGCAACAACTGCAATCAAGCATTTGCAATAACGCAATGAGTCTTTTAGAGCGCTGTGGAGGAATTTTGGCCCACTCATCTTTGCAGAATTGTTGTAATTCAGCCACATTGGAGGATTTTCGAGCATGAACCACCTTTTCAAGGTCATGCCACAGCATCTCAATCGGATTCAGGTCAGGACTTTGACTAGGCCACTCCAAAGTCTTCATTTTGTTTTTCTTAAGTCATTCAGAGATGGACTTGCTGGTGTGTTTTGGATCATTGTCCTGCTGCAGAACCCAAGTGTGCTTCAGCTTGAGGTCACGAACAAATGGCCAGATATTCTCCTTCAGGATTTTTTGGTAGACAGCAGAATTCATGGTTCCATTTACCACAGCAAGTCTTCAGGTCCTGAAGCAGCAAAACAGCCCCAGACCATCACACTTGCACCACCATATTTTACTGTTGGTATGTTCCTTTTCTGAAATGCTGTGTTACTTTTACGCTGGATATAATGGGACACACACCTTCCAAAAAGTTCAACTTTTGTCTCGTCAGTCCACAAAGTACTTTCCCAGAAGTCTTGGGGATCATCAAGATGTTTTCTGGCAAAACTGAGACAAGCCTTTATGTTCTTTTTGCTCAGCAGTGGTTTTCGTCTTGGAACTCTGCCATGCAGGCCATTTTTGCCCAGTCTCTTTCTTATGGTGGAGTCATGAACACTGACCTTAACTGAGGCAAGTGAGGCCTGCAGTTCTTTGGATGTTGTTGTGGGGTCTTTTGTGACCTTTTGGATCAGGGATGGCAACAGGAAATTCTGATTTCAGCTGAAATCTAATTTGGTTGATTGACTTATGGGGGGGGGGCAGCCCCCCTGAAGCTGGGAGGTTTTCAGTAAAACAGAAGTAATTTAGACTGAAAAAAAATGATTAAAAAAAAAATGAAATACTAGACTTAGATAAATCATTAAATTTAATGAAAAGTTAACTTACTTTTTCTTCAGTGTTGTCTCACTGTCTTTAGTCCAACATATTTAACAGTTCTATAAGAGTTTATTACACTATTTACACTGGTCACCAAGTCACTTCTAATGTGAAACTTTCTTCCTTTTGGCAGTAAGCTGTGTCAGTCTCTGAACTTTGAACTTCATCCCCTTTTCTGGTTTCTTCAGAAACTGTCCGAGTGTTTCTGTTACCTCGTCGAACTTTGAGCCAATTTTCACCTTTACTGTCACTTTTCTCTCAAGTCAATTCCATCGGAACTTATTTTTCACATTATTGTCTATTTCTAGCACTGATGACTCCTGATCCTTCAATAAAAGTCTCAATTCTGCTGAAAACAATACCGAAAGCTCAGAATTCCAACATGAACCAGGGATGTGATTTGGGGTTGGGGAAATTACCTGAAAAATTAGCAGGGGGTCTGGGGGACGTAGTCCCCCAGCGGGGTCCAGGGCAGAGCCCCGCTGGGGGGGCAAGGGGAGCGAAGCCCCCCGGAGCTCCTGGGTTTTTATGATTTTTAAGTACCAGAACTGCTTAAATGACATAAAACAAACAGCTGAATGCCACTTATTACTGTATAATATTGACTTATGTTCCAAGAAGATAGCATTCCTAAAATATTCCAACAAGCATTATCCATCATATGCTTTAACACTTGATCAAATCAAAATCAGTTAATTTTATCTATTCCATAATACAAATAAAATTCCAACATACCATTACTTTTTATAATTTCAGCATTCATTTCAGATCACCAGTTTCAATCTCCATTGAGACTTGAGCAGTTCATTTTGCACAATCACTGATGTAGCCAAGTCTTAGAAATATTCTGATTGATTGATTGATTCAAAAGTTTATGAGTCAATGTGCACTGTCAATTTCAAACTGGTTGGAATCATAAAAGTAATCTAACTAAATTGTTTTGCTATTTTTTCTCCTCAACATCAATGTCAGGGCGCTGCAGGAGTTTTGGGGGATGGTTAACTTTTATAACCGTTTCCTCCCCCGCGCAGTCCAGCTCATACAGCCGTTGTACGCCACACTCAAGAAACGGAAACCGGCGGACAGAGTCGACTGGAGTCCTGAGCGGGAGCAGGCGTTCTGAGGTTAAAACAGCTCTGGCAAACGCTGCACTATTGGCGCACCCAGACCCGGCAGCTCGGATAGCGCTCACTACCGATGCCTCGGACATGGGCATAGCGGCCGTCGTGGAGCAATGCGTTGCCGGTTCTTGGCAGCCGCTTACCTTTTTTTTAGCAGGTCTTTGCACGACAGTGAGCGTAAATACAGCGTGTTCGACAGAGAGTTAATGGCTCTTCACCTGGCCATACGCCACTTCCAGTTCTGGCTGAAAGGGCGCACCTTCACTGCGTTCGTGGACCACAAGCCGCTAACGTACTTAACGTACTTTATCTTCCTGGAAGATAAAATAAAGCGGAATTCGGCAAATTAGTGGAAAAATCACATCCCTGAGAACACGCCGCCATGAATTTTTGACAAAGCATACAACGAGCCATTTGACTGGTCCAATCGTTTGCAACTATCCAATCGCAGGGCTGTTTACAATACAGCAGTAGCTTGAGTACATAACATCTGGGTTATCGCAGGAGACTTGACTTGGGGAAGCGCCGAGCGCTTATGTAATCGTGTTGATTTTCGCTAAAATCGGTAACAATAAGGTACCTTACTCCCCCTAAAATTTTCTCAACGGATTTAGACGATTCACAGAAATGATCAATTTGAAAATAAATCGGCAGAAATCCGCGGATCGGCGGAAAATTGCCATCCCTGTTGGATGAGTCGTCGCTGCGCTCTTGGGTAATCTTGGTTGGCCGGCCACTCCTGGGAAGGTTCACCACTGTTCCATGTTTTCGGCATTTGTGGATAATGGCTCTCACTGCGGTTCACTGGAGTCGCAAAGCTTTAGAAATGGCTTTATAACTTTTTCCAGATTGATAGATCTCAATTACCTTGTTTCTCACTTGTTCCTGAATTTTTTGGGATTGCAGCATGATGTCTAGCTTTTGAAGTTCTTTTGGTCTACTTCACTTTGTCAGTCGGGTCCTATTTAAATGATTTCTTGATTGAGAACAGGTGTGGCAGTAATCAGGCCTGGGTGTGGCTAGAGAAACTGAACTCAGCTTTCCAAAGATGTGATAAACCACAGTTAACGGGGGGCAATCACTTTTTCCACACAGGGCCATGTAGGTTTGGATTTTTTTTACCCTTAATAATAAACACCTTCATTTAAAAACTGCATTTTGTGTTTACCTGTGTTATCTTTGTCTAATATTTGTATTTGCTTGATGATCTGAAACATTTACGTGTGACAAATGCACAAAAAAATGAGAACTCACGAAGGAGGCAAACACTTTTTCACACTACTGTATACAAATACTGACTTCTGCACTGGACAATATTTAATTGGGTTATGTGTGAAATGACAATGGGCTTATTCTTTTCTATATTATGCTTGTTTATGACCGAATCACTGCAGTGATATATTCATTCATACCACACTCCCTCTTGCATAATGTTGCTTAATTACGAGCCTTGTCAGTGAACTATAAGGGAGAAGAAAGAAGAAGAAGAAGAAAAAAAAAACCACCCAGATCATTAATGAAGGAACGTAACCTGGATGCAGACCCACCTGAGGATCATTGTGAGCGTGTTTGGTAACATTGAGGCAAATGCCTAGGAGGAGTAGCATGTGAAATGTGCAAGAACAGATGGATGGATAAATGGAAGGCAGACCCCACGCCACTGCAATAGTTCCTTTCGGCTTCACCAGAATAGACTTTAAAAAAAAAAAGAAAAAAAAAAAAGAACCAAAATGAAAGGTTCAGTTAACAGCAATGTTGATTTAAGGTCAACTCGCCCATCTGTAGGTAGGAATGATCTTTTGTGATGGCTGTTCTTTATTGCTAGATGCTAAGTTGTTAGTGTGCGCTAATGTGACCTTCATTGCAGCTTCTCCTGGATATGTCCATTGTAATATTAGAACAAGTGTTTGGACGTTATTCAGTTAAAGGCTGAGCAGCCTGTTGATGTGTTGAAAATGTTTTATGAGGTGCTATACTGTGTGTCGGGGAGAGCTAGCAGGATGAGGCTAATTAATTAGCATGTGCTAGAGTGTTAGGATCAGAACAGCTGAATGGCACAGAAAGCCATCAGACACCTCCCATTACAACAGCTTAGGATCTCTGCATTGTGTTTCAGTCCCCCTGGTTTCTAGGGGGTGCCGCTGCTAGTGAAATGATGCAAAGGGGTGCTGTATCTTTACTCAAACAGTTTGTGCTGCCAAGGGGTCAACAGATAGTTAGCATGTTGTCCATCTGTGTCAGATCCAATACAATAAGCCTAATTGTCTAGAATTTTCATAGTATTCATGCTCTATTCACATAGAACAATATAAACTGGTCAATCTTTTGATGAACGCATCAATAAATGGTCTAAATGGGACTGCAGTTCATTTAGCAACCACAAGGTGTCACTAAAACCCGTGTTTCCAAACATTTCATGGACCACCTTTAAATCAGTGTGCGTTCATACTATTATCATCTTAAGAAAATTAACAATTCTGAAGTCTGGCTGTTTCCTCACCATTTCATGACTCTGTGGTTTCCCCTTTAACTTCTGATGGTAGTCAAATGAGAGTCTGTCCAGAACGGCGTGCTCCTCCTCGTCAACTGTTGCCATGGAACGCTCGCGGTTAATTTGGTTTGTGTCTATCTCCTTTTCACCTTTCAGCACCGCGCTCCACCAGGTGTCGGAGGTCTTACTGAGCGACAGCTGAAAGTCGGACAGCAAAGTTAAACTGTAACTGTCCTGTTGTCAAATGTGAGGCGTCTTCCTATTCTGCAGCATTTTCCATGGACCAGTGTTCTTATATACTCACAACCACACACTTCCCAGGCTCCAGACTCCACAGGGAGTTTTCCATGTTGATCTTGTGTGTGAATTCTCCCTCCATCAGCACTCTGTTTTCAGTGCCGTCCTTCACACACACTTGCACGCTGCTGGTCTGCAGATTAACACTGACCTGAGGGCGGAAAATAGGAAATGTCAGAGCTCCGTCTGGCAAATCAGCAAATTATTCCTGACTACACCGTGGTCACCTGTCTGCCTTTGACAACCATCTTGGGGACAAACACACGGACCTCCACATCTGTGTAGTCCTGAGACCAGCTGTAGTTTTCCCTCACTGCCCCGTTGTAACTGTCGGGATTGGACTGAAACTGCTCTTGACTTCTGAAACACAGCATGCAAGCAGACACCACTTATGAATATTGGGATTGGAAAAGGGTATGTATGACTTCAGCTGCTCAACAGTCCAGGGTCTCTGCTGGCGTATTTTGTGCTTCATAATGCACTATACATTTGCAATGGGAGACAGGTCTGGACTGCATGCAGGCCAGACTAGTACCCGCACTCTTTTACTACAAAGCCACGCTGTTGTAAGACGTGCAGAATGTGGCTTGGCATTGTCTTGCTGAAATAAGCAGGGACGCCCCTGAAAAAGACGTTGCTTGGATGGCAGCATATGTTGCTTCAAAACCTGTATGTACCGTTCAGCATCAATGGTGCCTTCACAGATGTACAAGTTACCAATGCCATCACAGATGCTGGCTTTTGAACTTAAAGGGAACCAGTACTGGTCATTATAACAACATTAATCGTGCTTTAGGTATTACTTGTAAACCAAAAATGTGCTTATTCGGTAAAAATGACCCCCTACAGTCAGCATACTGAATAATTGTATCCCATGAAACCTGCTCAGACAAAACCAATGGGGAGCAGCCATTGCCAGCCGGAAGTGACGTAGAGTCGCTGATTCTGGCTTAAGCTGGGTTCACACTATAGTGCTTGGACCAACTTTTACAGACGTTTTGAAAAATCAGAGAAATACTCAACGCAGGTCAGCTGACATCAGCGCCAGGCAAAGCTCATAAAAAGATCTGCGTTTGTGGAGGTATTATTTATTTTCATTTTATATAGATAAAATGAAAAAATTTTTAAAATTTTTTTTTTTTTTCTCTCGGCGCCACACGAGTCGGCTGCCTTTTGCAACAGCGGCTCGATTCCGAGTCTTTTTCCCTTCCTCTCTCTTTTGATCCGTCTTTTTTTTTCACCCCACTTATATCACGGACACACAGATCGTCCTAAATGTCTCCTGAGCCGGTGGACGGAGCCACTGTCTATAGCAGGATACGATACAGCAGAGAACAGCTGCTAGCATTCAACCGCCACCCGGTCCCATTGGAAAAACTCGACATACCGAGTGAACTGAGGCGAAAACGCCGCGGCTGCCGGGCTGGAGTAAGGCGGAGGACAAAAAATATAAGGTACAGACCCTCCCTTCCATCTGTTGTCATGGGAAATGTACGGTCGATACTGGGAAAGTTAGATGAGCTAGCGGCTATCTCCCGTTATGATAGCACATACCGGGAGTGCTCTCTCCTTTTGTTTACTGAGACGTGGCTAACTGAACTAGCAGCAGATGCTAACATTGAGCTGGAGGGTTTTCACATGATACGAGCTGACCGAACACCAGACAGTGGCAAGGCTAGGGGCGGTGGAGTGATCATGTATGTTAACAACAACTGGTGCAGACCGGGACATATCACTGTTAAACAACGACACTGCAGCAAAGACATTGAGTTGCTAGCTGTTAGCATGAGGCCTACATATCTCCCGAGAGAACACTCACACGTGATCTGCATTGTTGTTTATGCAAATCCGACGGCGAACGCTGGGACAGCACGTGACGTCATCCATTCAGTAACCAGCAGGCTGCAGACAGAACACCCAGATGCTCTTCTCCTCATCTCAGGCGATTTCAACCATGTTTCACTGTCTCCCATTCTACCCACGTTCACCCAGTATGTCACATGCCACACTAGAGACAATAAAACACTGGATTTATTCTACGCAAACACTAAGGAGGCGTACACCTCATCACAACTACCCCCACTCGGGAGATCGGATCACAACTTGGTTCATCTCCGGCCGGTGTACAAACCCCTAGTGCACAGACAACCTCCGGCCATGCACACTGTGGAGTTATGGTCTGAGGAGACAATGGACACCCTAAAGGGCTGTTTTGAAGCCACCGCCTGGAAGCAGCTCTGCGATCCACATGGTGAGGACATCGATGGCCTCATTCACACCTTCACGGGCTACCTCAGCTTCTGTGTGGACAAATCCGTTCCCACCAAGACCATACGGCGTCACTCAAACAACAAACCCTGGATCAACCCTGAGATAAAAACACTTCTGAGAGAGAAGAAGAGGATCTTCAGGTCGGGGAACAGGGAGATGCTGAAGTCCGTACAGAGGGAGCTGAGGAGAAAGATCAGAGAAGGCAAGGACAGCTTCAGGAAGAAGATGGAGGACAAGCTGCAACAGAGCGACATCAGCGGGGTCTGGAGAAACCTCAAAACCATCTCGGGGCTCCAGAATACCTCCCCCCAGGCCACAGGGGGCAGGGAGTGGGCGAACAACCTGAATCTGTTTTTCAATAGATTTGACCAACCGCCCTCCCCCCTGACTGCACAACAACCACTGCTGCCTCTAAAGAAATCAAGTCCTGCTGCCCACTCCCCACTCCACCAACACCCCCCCACTCCCAACACACAGCCCCCCATCCTGACCCTGACCAGGACCCAGGTGAGGACGGAGCTGAGGAAGATCAAGGCGAGGAAGGCGCCGGGACCGGACGGCATCAGCGCAAAGCTCCTCAAGTCCTGTGCAGACCAGCTGTGTGGGATTGTGACGTATATCTTCAACATGAGCCTGAAACTGGGGAGGGTACCACAGCTGTGGAAAACATCTTGTGTGGTACCTGTACCAAAAACTTCCCACCCCAAAGACCTGAACAGCTACAGACCGGTGGCCTTGACGTCCCACTTGATGAAGACCCTGGAGAGACTGCTCCTTGCTCACCTCCGCCCCCTGGTGGAACCAGCGATGGATCCACTCCAGTTCGCCTACCAGCATGGCATTGGGGTGGAGGATGCGGTGATCTTCCTCCTTCACCGTTCTCTGTCCCACCTGGAGAAGCCCGGGAATATGGTGAGGATCATGTTCTTTGACTTCTCCAGTGCTTTCAACACCATCCAACCGATGATCCTGAAGGACAAGCTGCTGCGCGCAGGGGTGGACCAGCACCTGTCATCATGGATCCTGGACTACCTCACGAACCGGCCTCAGTTTGTGAGAACCCGGGACTGTGTGTCCGACACGATCATCAGTAGCACGGGGGCCCCCCAGGGAACGGTGCTGGCTCCCTTCCTGTTCACTCTTTATACTGCGGACTTCTCACACAACACAACACACTGCCATCTACAGAAGTTCTCTGATGACTCTGCGATCGTTGGCCTCATCTCCAATGGAGATGAAGCTGAGTACAGAGGGCTTATCCAGGACTTCGTGGACTGGTGCCATCGGAACTGCCTCCAGATCAACGCGAGGAAAACTAAGGAGCTGGTGGTGGACTGCCGCAGGCATGGGCAGCCCCTCACAGTACCAGTAAATATACAGGGAACAGACATCGAGATGGTGACATCCTATAAGTACCTGGGTATTCATCTGAACAATAAACTAGACTGGTCACACAATACTGATGCACTCTACAAGAAGGGACAGCGCAGGCTGTTCCTGCTGAGGAGACTCAGGTCTTTTGGTGTACAAGGGGCGCTGCTGAAGTCATTCTATGACACGGTGGTGGCATCAGCCATCACTTTTGGAGTGGTCTGCTGGGGCAGTGGCATTACTGCAGCCGATAGGAAGAGACTGAACAAACTGATTAAGAAAGCTAGCTCTGTCCTGGGGCAGCGCCTTGATCCGATGGAGGAGATAGGAGAGAGAAGGACGGTGGCTAAACTGTCATCTCTGCTGGAGTCCGAGTTCCACCCTATGCAGGACATACTGAATGCACTGAGGAGCTCATTTAGCAGCAGACTACATCATCCCAGGTGCACAACCGAGAGGTTTCGTAGGTCCTTCCTACCAACGGCTGTCAGACTGTACAACCTAAGCAGGGCTGCTCGCAGAGATAGCAAAAAGACGTAACAAACTAATAGTTTTTTGAATGCAAAAGATGCAATAGACTTACACAATGGTCCTCTCCGGCATACAACTAGGAACATACCGGTCGCTATGGAGGGTGAGAATATGTATGGGCACATAATCATACCATGTAGGATAACTAAGTAGACGGTTATGCTGTTTCATTCCATCTAGCAACAATGCTCTGCACTGTGTGTGTTTATATATTTGCATATTTATTCCATCTAGCTACAATGCTCCGTACTGTGGGTGTTTATATATTTATATATCTACATATTATTCCATCTAGCTACATTGCTCCGCACTGTGTGTGTTTATATACTTGCATATTTATTCCACCTAGCTGCAATGCTCCGTACTGTGGGTGTTTATATATTTACATATTTATTCCATCTAGCTACAATGCTCTGCACTGTGTGTTCATATATTCATATATTTATTCCATCCAGCTACAATGCTCTGCACTGTGTGTCTGTGTGTGTGTGTATATATATATATTTTATAGTAATACGTACATATGTTTATTAGCTGCTCTTGCTTGCTTGTTTTTTTTCTTGCCTTCTGATTGTTGCTCTGAGTGTTGCTATCCCTGTGCTGTTGCAATCCTGGAATTTCCCCGTTGTGGGACTAATAAAGGCTTATCTTATCTTATCTTAAATAGATGTACTTTATTGATTATATTCCTATGTAGTTACTTCTGCATACCCTTTTCCTTTGTTCATTCATTCAGTCATTCATTCCTCTAAAAAAATAATACAATAATGCCTATAGACTCCAACACTAAGTCCGCAATTAAAATGTGAACGTGGATGGAATAAAAAAAAACCTAGTGTATCATCATCATATAAATAAAACCGCGGGTGATTAACAACTCTTGTTATTAAAATAACATAAAATCCCATTAAATGTCATTTACTTTTTGGCACCACATGAGCGCTGTTTAAATCCCCACAAATCCTGGAGAATGATTACGCACAGAGCAGAAAACTAAGAACAGTAAACTTCTCAGTGAGGAGATTTTTTTTCTTTTGGGCTGGCTTGCGGGATTAAGTAGATAAGACTAATCATCCAATCCAACCTTTGAATATAAAGATATCCCATTATGAATCATCCTGTCCCTTCAGGTAAGTGTTCAATGGGTTTATTTTCATGAGTTAATTTTTATTTTTCACGAGATGGAAAAAATAACTAAAAACTAATATTTTACTGAATGATGTATATTGAGTATTTGAGGTGTTACTTCTGATTTTACTTTTGTATAAATTTTAACCAGGAAAATAATACAAATGTCAGCCACACTGGTCAGGGACCAGTCCACTGCAGCCCAGCCAATCGCACAAAGCAACGACTGTGCGTCACTACGGGTGCAGCAACAACCCATGTAGGAGGCAAGATGTTGCTGACCATGACTGACTGAAAGAGCAGTGATGTGAAACTTGCACGTATATGACAAGGAATCACGACCAACATTACCGGACGGAACTAATAGTGTCGTACTTGATCCTCTGAAATAGCTATTAATTCCCTACAGGTACCCTTTAACGCTGATAACAACCTGGATGGTCCTTTTCCTCTTTAGTCCGGAGGACACAAGGTCTATGATTTCCAAAACCAGTTTGAAATGTGGACTCATCAGACCACAGCACACTTTTCCGCGTTGCTTCAGTCCATCTCTGATGAGCTTGGGCCCAGAGCAACTGGCAGCCTTTCTGGGTGTTGTTGATATATGGCTTTTGCTTTGCATGGTAGAGTTTTAATTTGCACGTATAGATGTAGCGACAAACTGTGTTAACAATGATTTTCTGAAGTGTTCATGAGCCCATGTGGTCATATCCTTTACAGAATGATGTTGGTTTTTAATGCAGTGGCATTTGAGAGACCAAAGGTCATGGTCATTCAGTGTTGGTTTTTGGCCTTGTCACTTGCGTGCAGAAGTTTTTCCAGATTCTCTGAATCTTTTGATGATACTATGGACTGTAGATGATGAAATTTCTATATTTTTTGCAATTGTAAATTGAGAAACATTGCTCTTAAACTGTTCGGACTATTTGCCCACGCAGTTGTTCACAAAGTGGTGAACCTCACGCCATCTTTGCCTGTGAAGATGAGATTTCAGGGGTGCTGCTTTTAACCCAATCATGACACTCACCTCCAATTAACTTTCCAATTAACCTGTTCACCTGTGGAATGTTCCAAAAAGGTGTTTATTGAGCATTCCTCAATTTCCCCACTCTTTTGTTGCCCCTGTCCCAGCATTTTTGGAACATCTCACAGGGATCAAATTCAAAATGAGTGAATATTTGCAACAAAACAATAAAGTTTATCAGTTTGACATTAAATATGTTGTCTTTGTAGTGTATCCAATTAAAGATAGATTGAAAAGGATTTTAAAAACATTGTATTTTGTTTTAATTTATGTTTTACACAACATCCCCACTTCACTGGAATTAGGGTTGTACAAACTCGACGTTTTGGCTACCTGAATAATAAAAACCAACTGACTTCTCAGTCCACTAGATGGTGCTAAATACTCACTGTCTGGTTAGGTCAGTACAGAAAAGGAGACTACTGAGGTCTAGCCAGGAGTTGTACAAGACGAAGACTGATGGGATTTTTCATCTGTGGTTCATGATGGCTTTTCCACAACTCCCGTTTCTTGTTTTTACCTCCGCCAAGGAGGTTATGTTTTCATCGGCGTTGGTTTGTCTGTCTGTCTGTTAGCAAGATAACTCAAAAAGTTATGGACGGATTTTCATGAAATTTTCAGAGACTGTCAGAAACGGGGTATCCTACAGATGATTAGATTTTGGTGGTGATCCGGATCACCGTCCAGAAGAAAATCGCCATTACGGAAAATGCGATTTTCGTAAATAACTACTGAACCACTAATCCTATCATTGTCAATCCAATTGCTAGTCATATGTTTTCATTGTCAAGGAATCTGAAAACGTACACACAAACACTGTATGGGGGGAACTTTGGCGCTTGGCGGAGGTCTGCGCTCTCCGAGTGCTTTTCTAGCTTTTAAAGTGACCTGTAATTTATAAAAGTCCTGTTCAGTGAGGACATTTATTGATACAATGCTTGAAAGTACTTTGATTGTTTTTTGTTTGTTTTTCCTTTCACTCTGATACACCTTTTTCCTAACCCATTTAAAAGTAAAGTTTGTCAGGAGTGGTTTGCTCCCCCATCGAGGCCTGACAGCTAGGACTACATTTCCCTGAAGGTGTGGTGTCACCACAGAGGCGTGCACACAGGTGCATTGCATACTGCTAATGACTCGCATGTATCAGGTTCAGGGTCCTTTATTTGTACCCGTAGGTAGACTTGTTTTGCAGTCTGGTGACATCCATATTTACAAGCCACTAATTACATTCAACATAGACACAAACACAGGCACACATGAAATTGACTATAAACATGATAAAAATACTCAAGGCTCCATCAATCAGGGTATAAAAAGACATTTAACCCTGCTTGTCCATTGCTCTCTCATGTATGCGCTTATATAGCAAAAGCTAAGTAAAAATGAATACTCCACTGACTGAGTGAATAGCCTCATTTCTGCTGGAATTTCTTGATTACCCAGCACCTTACAAAGTTTGGAGCGGTAGTCCTCCTACATTACTGGAGTACCTAAAAGTTGAGTTTAAATGTGCACTAAAGAACTCATAACATGATACTGGTGTCTTTGAATCAATACAATATCATCACAGCAAAATATTGTGCTATTACATTGTGTTAATCCCCCCAGTCACATGTAGTTTCTACAAGTTTTAATAAATTTTACCTTATAGCCTTCCAAAACTTCCTTTGATTCTTATGAATGCAATTTAAGACTTATTCACAATCAAGTTTGTTCACTTCCTTCCGTCTTCCTTTTTCTATTCATGGCAGTGATTACTACATTTGAGTCTGAATGCATCGAACTGACTCTGTAATTATAATTTGTACACCAGTGATGGTCTCACTCACCTAATGAGATGTTTTTCTATTAGTAATTACACAGTATGTGTAGTGCTTAGAATATGAATAATTGGTAAGAGAAAGAAACCAACATGTGAGCAATTCTTCAAACCCCAAAATAGTTCTGGTGGCCATCTTGCAACATTCAAGGTCAGAAATTAAATCTTAAAGTTCATGCAAAGGCTTTAAAAAAGCTAAAAATTACAGTTAAAGCAATATTTAACAGAAAAGACAGGATCAATTTTCAGATGTGGATGGGAGTTTTGCTTAGTGACGACAGCATTCCAGGACAAAGACAGACACTACAGAATCAAACCAATCAAAACTCTCTCATGGCTCTCATACTCACCCTTCTGCTGCCTTTGCGCAGCCTGCAGCTGCCTCTCCTCCCTCACCTGCTGGACCACCACCAACAACGCTGCTGCTGTGAGCCTCAGCCCCGGTGGATGCTTCTGAGGGTGCAGGAACAGAAACCACTCCTCCTTCTGAGGGGGTGGTCTCTGAGTTCTGCTCCTCCATCTCTTCTGAGGCTACTTCCAGCTCCTCTACTGCCGGCGGGAGACATCTGCTCGCCTCTCTCTTCTGCAGCTCGCTCAGCGCTCTCCCTCTGTCGTGTTCAGCCATCTTTTCGAATAACTTAAATGTCTGTGGAAAGAGAAGAAGATTATAGCAGATCAGGGCTTGAAATGTGCTGAAAGTTGTGGGTACCAGAGTATTTAAAAACAACTGACTTTCCAGTCCACTAGAGCGTGCTAAGTGCTCACTGTCTGGTTAACTCAACACAGCTAAGGAGTGACTCATGAGATTTAGCCAGGAGCTGAACAAGACAAAGATGGAGGATGGGAAATATATGAGATCACAATACTTGTGGTATGGCAATAATTCTGCACCCAGGTTTCAAGTTAATATAATATCATGGGATCACTGACAATTCCCCACGGGACAGTATGGTGGTTCAGTGGTAAGCACTACTGCCTCACAGTAGGAAGGTCATGGCTTCAAATCCAGCAGCCAGCAAGGCCCGACTATGTGGAGCTTGCATGGTCTCCCCATGCCTCTGTAGATTTACTCCAGGTGCTCCGGTTTCCTCCCACATTCCACAAACATGCAAGTTAGGTCAGCTGGAGTCTCTAAAGCGGGGGGTCAAAGTTATGGCCCGCCACAGAGTCCAAACCGGCCCGCGGGATGAATCTGCAAAGTGTGAAAATTAAATAATAGAATACATGAGCAGCAATTTTTCAATAAAGTAACTGCCATTCCCAATTTGTCCATTTGGGGTCGCACAAGAGTAGCAGACGCAAAAGTGATCCCTGATTTCCACTGACTCCACTTGCAGTCTGTTATCCATTCTCCACCATAACAGATCGCTAAAAATATGCAACAAGTCTTTCTTATGGATACCGGATCCAGCACACACTGAAATGTCATGGGCTTTACTGGATTTCAGAACTGTTCTTTAAAAATACATTTACCCCTGTGTCTCACAGCGTGGCGGGTGCTGGGGGGCGTTCACCGCCACACTGATTCATTGGGGATCGTGGGGGGGGGGGGGTTATGCAACAGATCGCTGCCATTTGCTAGATGTTTTTATGGTCAGAACCAGTTTTTCTTGCGACAAAATTTTTGGAACATGTTCAAACCAAGAGAAGCTGCCGGCTGATGACAGCCAGCTGTCAGGGCACCGGCGATCGGGTTATTTGTGGGCACTTGCCGCTGTGTGAGATACAGGGGTTAAGGATTGCATGTGATTTTCTGAGGTCTACTCCTCCACCACTGTGTCTAAGAAGATAAAACCTTTGACATAACAAGCACTTAAGAAAATTAACACCAAAAAGCTAGTTACACCGGCACAGCTTGCTTCCTTGTTATCACGTGACCAGTCTCTGTTGGGCTCTCTACGTCTCTCTTGAGTTCTTGCGTTATTTTATATAATTAAGATAAGATAAGCCTTTATTAGTCCCACAATGGGGAAATTCCAGGATTGCAACAACACAGGGATAGCAACAATCAGAGCAATAATCAGAAGGCAAGAGAAAAAAAAAAACAAAAAAAACAAAAGCAGCAAGTGTACATATGTACATATAAATATATATATACAGTATATATATATAGACACAGTGCGGAGCATTGTAGCTGGATGGAATAAATATATGTGTATATAAACACACAGTGCGGAGCATTGTAGCTAAATGGAATAAATATGTAAATATATAAACACAGTGCGGCGCATTGTAGCTAGATGGAATAAATATGTAAATATATAAACACACACAGTGCGGAGCATTGTTGCTAGATGGGATGAAACAGCACAACCGTCTACTTAGTTATCCTACATGGTATGATTATGTGCCCATACATATTCTCACCCTCCATAGCGACCGGTATTTTCCTAGTTGTATGCCGGAGGGGACCATTGTATAAGTCTATTGCGTCTTTTGCATTCAAAACTATTAGGTTGTCACACCTTTTTGCTATCTCTGCGAGCAGCCCTGCTTAGGTTGTACAGTCTGACAGCCGTAGGTAGGAAGGACCTGCGAAACCTCTCAGTTGTGCACCTAGGATGATGTAGTCTGCTGCTAAATGAGCTCCTCAGTGCATTCAGTATGTCTTGCATAGGGTGGAACTCGGACTCCAGCAGAGATGACAGTTTAGCCACCGTCCTTCTCTCTCCTATCTCCTCCACTGGGTCAAGGCACTGCCCCAGGACAGAGCTAGCTTTGTTGATCAGTTTGTTCAGTCTCTTCCTATCGGCTGCCGTAATGCCACTGCCCCAGCAGACCACTCCAAAAGTGATGGCTGATGCCACCACCGTGTCATAGAATGTCTTCAGCAGCGCCCCTTGTACACCAAAAGACCTGAGTCTCCTCAGTAGGAACAGCCTGCGCTGTCCCTTCTTGTAGAGTGCGTCAGTGTTGTGTGACCAGTCTAGTTTATTGTTCAGATGAACACCCAGGTACTTATAGGATGTCACCATTGCAATGTCTGTTCCCTGTATATTTTTTTTTCCACAATATCTTTATTGAACCTTTTTTTTTTTTTTTAAACAAACATGATACAAACAATCAAACACTAACACTAAAGTACTACAAAAAAAAAAAAATGCACTAAAACACACCAACAATCACCAACAAAATCAAATCTTCAACAATGCTCCTCTGTTTAGTCTAGACAATCCAACACATAAGTATACATATTGTGTTCACCAGTTTGGAATTTACAAGGTCCACACACATCATTCACCTTCTTCTTCAAGAGTTATGTTTAAATTTTTTACATAATCAATAAAAGGTCTCCATATATTCTCAAACACAATTTCCTTTGATTTCAGTATATATGTTATTCTTTCTAATGGAAGGTTTGTTAACATCTGTCTTAACCACTGAGTCACATCTGGTCTATGAGTCTTTTTCCATAATAGTGCAATACATTTTTTGGCATTAAGCAAACTGAGGTCTATGAATGTTCTTTCACTTTTATTAAAATTATGCTTTTCTGGGTACAGACCCAACAAAAACAGTTTAGGATTCAATATGATTTGTTTTGAGATTATTTTTTCAATTGTTACCCTCACCTCTTCCCAAAACATTCTTATTAATCTACATTCCCATACACAATGAAATAGAGTTCCTTTACTTTCCATACATTTTGTGCACGTATCTGGTATATTTTTGTTATATCTATTTAACTCCTCTGGTGTAACATACATCCGCATTAACCATTTGAAATGTATCAATTTAAGGCGTACATTTATTGATTTGGTTTGAGCTTCTGTACAAGCCAATTCCCATTGTTCCTCTGAAATTTCTGTTCCCTGTATATTTACTGGTGCCGTGAGGGGTTGTCCTTGCCTGCGGCAGTCCACCACCAGCTCCTTAGTTTTCCTCGCGTTGATCTGGAGGCAGTTCCGATGGCACCAGTCCACGAAGTCCTGGATAAGCCCTCTGTACTCAGCTTCATTTCCATTGGAGATGAGGCAACAATCGCAGAGTCATCAGAGAACTTCTGTAGATGGCAGTGTGTTGTGTTGTGTGAGAAGTCCGCAGTATAAAGGGTGAACAGGAAGGGAGCCAAAACCGTTCTTTGGGGGGCCCCCGTGCTACCGATGATCGTGTCAGACACACAGTCCCGGGTTCTCACAAACTGAGGCCGGTTAGTGAGGTAGTCCAGGATCCATGATGACAGGTGCTGGTCCACCCCTGCGCACAGCAGCTTGTCCTTCAGGATCATCGGTTGGATGGTGCTGAAAGCACTGGAGAAGTCAAAGAACATGATCCTCACCGCATTCCTGGGCATTTAGTAAGTTCCAGGACTAAACAGTAAATGACAGCAACACGATATCTGGTTGTATTCACACCAGGATAGTCCGGGAGTCTCGGTTTGACTCAACGGGGGATGGTGAGAATTTTCACACCTTCGTTTGGTTTGGTTTGCATTCACACAGCACTTCACTCAAGCGGACCAAACTGCTTGGACAACGTCATGCAGTTACAACAGCTGCTCGTTTGTGGCGCTGTAGCTGAAGCCACCACTGAACAGGACAAAAAAACCTCAGCGAAGAAGAAAATCTGGCTCATCAATTGGCCAGGACCGGTGTTATGCAGAGAATTACTTGCTTGCCAAGAACTACATCCCATGCACCAAAACTATAAACTATAACACTACATGTACATCTATGTTGGACTTATTTATTTACCCACGGATTCCTATCACGGACGTGCTGCCAGGAAACACACATCAAGTTTTCAACAGGGACAACTTTTTCAGGTGAGTGGCAACTTCATCTCTTCATCTGTCTGTATCTCATCGATAAAACACACTGGACAAACACCAGCAGATGACATGGCTCCTCAACTCATCACTGACTGTGGAAACTTCACACTAAACCTCAAGCAACTTAGATTCTGTGCCTCTCCACTCTTTCTCAAGATTCTGGGACTTTGATTTCCAAATCAAATGCAAAATTTACTTTTATCTGAACAGAGGTCATCTGCTCGTGTTTGTCCACTGTGTTTTGTCAAGACCAAAGTCACCACAGTCGTCTACCAGGAAATTTTAGAGCACTTCATGCTTCCCTCTGCTGACAAGCCTTATGGAGAAGCTGATTTCATTTTCCAGCAGGACTTGGCACCCCCCCACACTGCCAAAAGCATCAAAACCTGGTTAAAAGACCATGGCATCACTGTGCTTGATTGGCCAGCAAACTCTCCTGACCTAAACCCCATAGAGAATTGATGGAGTATTGTCAAGAGGAAAATGAGACACCAGACCCAACAATGCAGACAAGCTGAAGGTCACTATCAAAGCAACCTGGGCCTCCATAACACCTCAGCAGTACCACAGGCTGATCACCTCCATGCCACGCCACATTGATACTGTGATTAATCCAAAAGGAGCCCCGACCAAGTATTGAGTGTGTACATGGACATACTTTTCAGTCAGCCAACATTTCCATTACAAAACTATTTTTTAAAATTAATTTTATGTAATATTCTAATTTTATGAGAAACTAGATTTAGGGTTTTCATGGGCTGTAAGTCATCAGCATCAAAATTAAAATAAACACTTGAAATATATCACTCTGTGTGTAATGCATCTATATAATATATGGGTTTCACTTTCTGAAATTGAACTTTTTCATGATATTCAAATTTTTTGAGATATACCTGTAGTAGCCAGAAATTCTACTGATGTAAAAGCAGTACTATGAAATTAATTAAAAGTAGACAACCAAAAATTTCTACCTGCGTTAAGGGTACAAAGAGCACCCACTTAAAAACTTGAGTAATGACTTCAGTCTTGAAGGTTTGAGGTTTTTCTCAAAAATTTATAACAATTTTCTTATAGTTTTCTACTTTTCTCTGTAAAATTTATCTAAATTTGAAACCATTTTCCTCAAATTTGTAATTTCCTCTTGTAAAATTGATTTTTCTTGTACATTTGAAACTTTATTATAAATTTGTGGATTATTTTATTGTCTGTTTTTTAAAATAAAATTGTTTTTTTTTAATAAATTTGAAACACTGTTATTTTTTTTTTTAACTTTTCCTTATAACAGTTTACATTTTTGACCATAATTTTGCAGACAGAACAATAATTTAACTCTGATTTCAAAGAAAAAAATATTAATAAAATTGTATTTAATGATTAAGTCAACTCAAATGACCAAGGATGCCGTTATTTCTGTTATAATATTTCTATATATTTATAGGTTTTTTTTTTTAGAAATCTCCTCACCACCAAGATGGCAAGAAAAACCTCCCTTATTTTGAAATCCCAATGTCCATGCATCCATCCATCTTCTACCGCTTTTCCGGAGGTCCGAGTCACGGAGGCAGCAATTCAAGCAGAGAAGCCCAGACTTCCCTCTCCCCAGCCACCTGCTCCAGCTCTTCAGAGGGAATACCAAGGCGTTCCCAGACCAGCTGGGAGACATAGTCTCTCCACCGAGTCCTGGGTCTGCCCCGGGGTCTCCTCCCAGTGGGACGTGCCTGAAACACCTCAAGTGGGAGGCGTCCAGGAGGCATCCTAATCAGATGCCCATACCACCTCAACTGACTCCTTTCAATGTGGAGGAGCAGCAGTTCTACTCTGAGCCTCTCCCAGATGACTGAGCTCCTCACCCTATCTCTGAGGGTGAGTCCAGCAATCGTACGGAGAAAGCTCATTTCAGTCGCTTGTATCCGCGATCTTGTTCTTTCGGTCATTACCCAAAGCTCGTGACCATAGGTGAGAGTAGGAACATAGATTGACTGGTAAATCAACACCTTTGCCATAGAACTAAGCTCCCTCTTCACCACAACAGACCGGTACAACGTCCGTATCACTGCAGATGCTGCTCCGATCAGTCTGTCAATCTCTCGCTCCATTTTCCCCTCACTCGTGAATAAGACCTCAAGATACTTAAACTCCTCCACTTGGGGCAGGAGCCTGTCCCCAACAGAGAGGACAATCCACCTTTTTCCGGCTGAGGACCATGGATTCGGACTTGGAGGTGCTGATTCTCATCCCAGCCGCTTCACACTCAGCGGCAAACCGTCCCAGCAAGAGATGTAGGTCATTGCTGGATGAAGCCAACAGGACAACATCATCTGCAAACAACAGAGATGAGATCCTATGGTCACCAAGCATGACACCCTCCATTCCCTGGCTGCGCCTAGAAATCCTGTCCATAAAAATTATGAACAGGATCGGTGACAAAGAGCAGCCCTGGCGAAGTCCAACTCTCACTGGGAATGAGTCCGATCGAGTGTTGGCAATACGAACCAAACTCTCACAACGGTCGTACAGAGACCGAATAGCTCACAACAACAAGTCCGATACCCCATACTCCCGATGCAACCCCCACAAAAAACCACGAGGGACGTGGTCAAATGCCTTCTCCAAGTCCACAAATCAAATGTAAACTGGTTGGGCAAACTCCCACGAACCCTCGAGAATTCTCGAGAAGGTAAAGAGCTGGTCCGATGTGCCACAGCCAGGACGAAAACCACATTGCTCCTCCTGAATCCGAGGTTTGACCAACGGCCGGACTCTCTTCTCCAGTACCTTGGCATAGACCTTCCCAGGGAGGCTGAGGAGTGTGATCCCTCTAAAGTTGGAGCACACCCTCCGGTCCCCTTTTCTGAAGAGAGGAACCACCACCCCGGTATGCCATGCCAAAGGCACTGCCCCCGACCTCCACGCAATGTTGCAGAGGCGTGTCAACCATGACAGCCCTACAACATCCAGGGCCTTGAGGTACTCGGGGCGAATCTCGTCCATCCCCAGGGCCTGGCTACCAAGGAGATTTTTAACCACCTTGGCGACCTCAGCCCCTGTGATAGGCAAGTCATCCCCCTCGTCCACAAACCCTGCTTCCTCTGTGGAAGGCGTATCAGTGGGATTGAGGAGATCCTCAAAGTATTCCTTCCACCGCCTGACGATATCCCCAGTCGAAGTCAACAGCGCCCCATCCGCACCATACACAGTGTGGACAGGGAGCTGCTTTCCCCTCCTGAGCCGCCGGACAGTTTTCCAGAATCTCTTCGAGGCCGACCGAAAGTCTTGCTCCATGGCCTCACCAAACTCCTCCCATACCCGGGTTTTTGCTTCAGCAACCACCTGAGCTGCACTCTGCTTGGCCTGCCAGTACACCTCAGCTGCTTCGGGAGTCCCACAAGCCAACCAAGCTTGATAGGACTCCTTCTTCAGCTTAATGGCCCCCCTCACCACTGGTGTCCACCACTTGGTTCGGGGGTTGCCACCACGAGATGCACCAACCACCTTGCGGCCACAGTTCTCGGCCGCCGCTTCAACAACAGAGGTGGAGAACATGGCCCATTCAGACTCCATGTCTCCAGACTCCCTCGGAATGTGGTTGAAGTTCTTCCGGAGGTGGGAGTTGAAGACCTCCCAGACAGGGGCCTCAGCCAGACGTTCCCAGCACACCCACACTTTACGTTTGTTTGGGTCTACCAGGTCTGAATGGCTTCCTCCCCTGCCATCGGATCCAACTCACCACCAGGTAGTGATCAGTTGACAGCTCTGCACCTCTCTTTACCCGAGTGTCCAAGACATACGGTCGCAGGTCTGATGACAATAACAAAATCGATCATCGACCTGCGACCTAGGGTGTCCTGGTGCCAGGTGCACATATGGACACCCTTATGCTTGAACATGGTGTTCGTTATGGACAAACTGTGGTTAGCACAGAAGTCCAATAACTGAACACCACTCGGGTTCAGATCAGGCAGGCCGTTCCTCCCAATCACCCCCCTCCGGGTTTCACTGTCGTTGCCCACGTGCGCATTGAAGTCCCCCAGTAGGACAAATCCCAATGTTTGCACGTTTAATTTGTCTGAAGGCTGCTGACAGATTAAAGTCATTGACTTCATGAACTTCGGTCATCTTAACTTGCCAGGTACACACACACGTGGACAAAATTGTTGGTACCCCTCTGTTAATGAAAGAAAAATGGTAAATGGCGTTCACTTATATAGCACTTTTTCTCATCTCTGGATGACCAAAGCGCTTAACAGATCCTGCTATCCACCCATTCACGCACACATTCACACACTGATGGCGGCAGAGCTGCCATACACACATAGGCGCTAGCCTGGCCACCAGGAGCAACTGGGGGTTCAGTGTCTTGCTCAAGGACACTTCGACATGCAGACTGCAGACAGTGGGAATCGAACCCATGACCCTCCGATCAGTAGTCGGTCACACTACACCTGCGCCACAGCCGCCCCCCACAATGGTCACAGAAATAACTTGAATCTGACAGAAGTGGTAATAAATAAAAATTCGATGAAAATTAACCAATGAAAATCAGACAATGCTTTTGAATTGTGGTCAACAGAATTACTTTAAAAAACAAACTCATGTAGAAAAGATTGAAAATAATGTGACCATAGGGACATGTTCAACCAAGATGTGTCCTCTAATTAACATCACAGGTGTCTACAAACTTGTAATCAGTCAGTCGGCCTATTTAAAGGGTGACAAGTAGTCACTGTGCTGACATGGTGTGTACCACACTAAACATGGACCAGAGGAAGCAAAGGAGAGAGTTGTCTCAGGAGATTAGAAAGAAAAGTATAGACAAGCATGTGAAAGGTAAAGGCTATAAGACCATCTCCAAGCAGCTTGATGTTCCTGTGACTACAGTTGCACATATTATTCAGAAATTTAAGATCCATGGGACTGTAGCCAACCTCCCTGAACGTGGCCGCAGGAGCAAACTTGAAAAATGGAACAGACGGATAATACAAATGGTAACAAAAGAGCCCAGAACAACCTCTAAACACATTCAAGGTGAGTTGAACTCCAAGGTCAAGGTACATCAGTGTCAGATTGCACCATCTGTTGTTGTTTGAGCCAAAGTGGACTTCATGGGAGACGACCAAGGAGGACACCACTGTTGAAAACTAATCATAAAGCCAGACTGGAATTTGCCAACCTGCATGTTGACAAGCCACAAAGCTTCTGGGAGAATGTCCTATGGACAGACGAGACAAAACTGCAACTTTTTGGCAAGGCACATCAGCTCGATGTTCACAGACGCAAAAATGAAGCATACCAAGAAAAGAACACTGTCCCTACTGTGAAACATGGAGGAGGTTCTGTTATGTTCTGGGGCTGCTTTGCTGCATCTGGCACAGGGTGTCTTGAATCTGTGCAGGGTACAATGAAATCTCAAGACTATCAAGGTATTCTAGAGAGAAATATGCTGCCCGGTGTCAGACAGCTTGGTCTCAGTCGCAGGTCATGCATGGGTCTTGCAACAGGATAATGACCCAAAACACACAGCTAAAAACACCCAAGAATGGCTAAGAGCGAAACATTGGACTATCCTAAAGTGGGCTTCTATAAGCCCTGATCTAAATCCTATTGAATATCTGTGGAAGGAGCTGAAACATGCCGTCTGGAGAAGGCATCCTTCAAACCTGAGACAACTGGGGCAGTTTGCTCATGAGGAGTGGGCCAAAATACCTGCTGAGAGGTGCAGAAGTCTCATTGACAGTTACAGAAATCGTTTGATTGCAGTGATTGCCTCAAAAGGTTGTGCAACAAAATATTAAGTTAAGGGTACCATCATTTTTGTCCAGGCCTGTTTCATGAGTTTGTTTTTTAAAATAATTCTGTTGAACCACAATTCAAAACCATTGTCTGATTTTCATTGGTTAATTTTCATAGAATTTTTATTTATTACTACTTTTGTCAGATTCAAGTTATTTCTGTGACCATTGTGGGTTTTTCTTTCATTAACAGAGGGGTACCAACAATTTTGTCCACGTGTGCAATAGGGACCATCACTTAATATTGTAGTGGCTGGTGAAATATATATACTCAGCAATTCATCAATCCCCTTTGCCTTTCCCTTCATTTGAAGCTGGCTGCATATGAATTCTAACCATATTTCTTAGCTAAGGGACTCTTCCGTTATTGCTCCCGTTTCCAGCGGGTTAAAACCATGATAAACACCTCCAGTGCTTACATACCTCTTCTGATTTTTTCCGCGTTTAAAGTACTTCAATAAACTCATGTTTCTGTCGGACAGTCACGCTTAGCGAGACACTCTGCCTTGTAAAGCCTGCTTCATGCTGCATTTCCCCTCGAGTATGCCTTGGTCAGCGTATGCTTTGGACGAGCCTGGTACACATGTGGCGCTGTTCATGCTCACTTTTTTCATCTACCCAGGTCAAGCGGTTGACGCATGTGCACAACCATCATTTGTAGTTTCACTCCCGCCTGACAGGTAGCGCCAACCCCCAGGATTTTCACCAACGAAGAAATGGCGGACTTCTTCACAAAGTTTCTCTTCACATATAGAGTCCATTTCTGCTGTTTGACTTCCTGGTTTTCACTCCTTTTCCACGAAGATTCCGGCGCCACACCAGTCGGCCGCCCTTTGCAACAGCGGCTCGATTCAGAGTCTTTTTTTTCCCTTCCTCTCTCTTTTTGATCCGTTTTTTTTTTTCACTCCACTTATTGGGACATTTGGGACACACAGATCGTCCCAAATGTCTCCTGAGCCGGTGGACGGAGTCACTGTTTATAGCAGGAGATGATACAGCAGGGAAGAGCTGCTAGCATTCAACCGCCACCCGGTGCTATTGGAAAAACTCGACATACCGAGTGAACTGAGGCGAAAACGCCCCGGCTGCCGGGCTGGAGTAAGGCGGAGGACAAAAAATATAAGGTACAGACCCTCCCTTCCATCTATTGTCATGGGAAATGTACGGTCGTTACTGGGAAAGGTAGATGAGCTAGCGGCTATCTGCCGTTACGATAGCACATACCGGGAGTGCTCTCTCCTTTTGTTTTCTGAGACGTGGCTAACTGAACTAGCAGCAGATGCTAACATTGAGCTGGAGGGTTTCCACATGATACGGGCAGACCGAACACCAGACAGTGGCAAAGCAAGGGGCGGTGGAGTGATAATGTATGTTAACAACAACTGGTGCAGACCGGGACATATCACTGTTAAACAACAACACTGCAGCAAAGACATTGAGTTGCTAGCTGTTAGCATGCGGCCTACATATCTCCCGAGAGAACACTCACACGTGATCTGCATTGTTGTTTATGCAAATCCGATGGCGAACGCTGGGACAGCGCGTGACATCATCCATTCAGTAACCAGCAGGCTGCAGACAGAACACCCAGATGCTCTTCTCCTCATCTCAGGCGATTTCAACCATGTTCCACTGTCTCCCATTCTACCCACGTTTACCCAGTATGTCACATGCCACACTAGAGACAATAAAACACTGGACTTATTCTACGCAAACACTAAGGAGGCGTACACCTCATCACAACTCCCCCCACTCGGGAGATCGGATCACAACTTGGTTCATCTCCGGCCGGTGTATAAACCCCTAGTGCACAGACAACCTCGGACCATGCGCACAGTGATGTTATGGTCTGAGGAGGCAATGGACACTCTAAAGGGCTGTTTTGAAGCCACCGCCTGGAAGCAGCTCTGTGATCCACATGGTGAGGACATCAATGGCCTCACTCACACCTTCACGGGCTACCTCAGCTTCTGTGTGGACAAATCCGTTCCCACCAAGACCATACGGTGCTGCTCAAACAACAAACCCTGGATCAACCCTGAGATAAAAACACTTCTGAGAGAGAAGAAGAGGATCTTCAGGTCGGGGAATAGGGAGATGCTGAAGTCCGTACAGAGCGAGCTGAGGAGAAAGATCAGAGAAGGCAAGGACGGCTTCAGGAAGAAGATGGGCAAGCTGCAACAGAGCGACATCAGCGGGGTCTGGAGAAACCTCAAAACCATCTCTGGGCTCCAGAATAACTCCCCCCAGGCCACGGGGGGCAGGGAGTGGGCGAACAATCTGAATCTGTTTTTCAATAGGTTTGACCAACCGCCCTCCCCCGACTGCACAACAACCACTGCTGCCTCTAAAGACATCAAGTCCTGCTGCCCACTCCCCACTCCACCAACACCCCCCCACTCCCAACACAGCCCCCCATCCTGACCCTGACCAGGACCCAGGTGAGGATGGAGCTGAGGAAGATCAAGGCGAGGAAGGCGTCGGGACCGGACGGCATCAGCGCAAAGCTCCTCAAGTCCTGTGCAGACCAGCTGTGTGGGATTGTGACGTACATCTTCAACCTGAGCCTGAAGCTGGGGAGGGTACCACAGCTGTGGAAAACATCTTGTGTGGTACCTGTACCAAAAACTTCCCACCCCAAAGACCTGAACAGCTACAGACCGGTGGCCTTGACATCCCACTTGATGAAGACCCTGGAGAGACTGCTCCTTGCTCACCTCCGCCCCCTGGTGGAACCAGCGATGGATCCACTCCAGTTCGCCTACCAGCATGGCATTGGGGTGGAGGATGCAGTGATCTTCCTCCTTCACCGTTCTCCGTCCCACCTGGAGAAGCCCGGGAATGCGGTGAGGATCATGTTCTTTGACTTTTCCAGTGCTTTCAACACCATCCAACCGATGATCCTGAAGGACAAGCTGCTGCGCGCAGGGGTGGACCAGCACCCATCATCATGGATCCTGGACTACCTCACGAACCGGCCTCAGTTTGTGAGAACCCGGGACTGTGTGTCCAACACGATCATCGGTAGCACGGGGGCCCCCCAGGGAACGGTGTTGGCTCCCTTCCTGTTCACCCTTTATACTGCGGACTTCTCACACAACACAACACACTGCCATCTACAGAAGTTCTCTGATGACTCTGCGATCATTGGCCTCATCTCCAATGGAGATGAAGCTGAGTACAGAGGGCTTATCCAGGACTTCGTGGACTGGTGCCATCGGAACTGCCTCCAGATCAACGCGAGGAAAACTAAGGAGCTGGTGGTGGACTGCCGCAGGCATGGACAACCCCTCACAGCACCAGTAAATATACAGGGAACAGACATTGAGATGGTGACATCCTACAAGTACCTGGGTGTTCATCTGAACAATAAACTAGACTGGTCACACAATACTGACGCACTCTACAAGAAGGGACAGCGCAGGCTGTTCCTACTGAGGAGACTCAGGTCTTTTGGTGTACAAGGGGCGCTGCTGAAGACATTCTATGACACGGTGGTGGCATCAGCCATCACTTTTGGAGTGGTCTGCTGGGGCAGTGGCATTACTGCAGCCGATAGGAAGAGACTGAACAAACTGATCAAGAAAGCTAGCTCTGTCCTGGGGCAGCGCCTTGATCCGGTGGAGGAGATAGGAGAGAGAAGGACGGTGGCTAAACTGTCATCTCTGCTGGAGTCCGAGTTCCACCCTATGCAGGACATACTGAATGCACTGAGGAGCTCATTTAGCAGCAGACTACATCATCCCAGGTGCACAACCGAGAGGTTTCGCAGGTCCTTCCTACCAACAGCTGTCAGACTGTACAACCTAAGCAGGGCTGCTCGCAGAGATAGCAAAAAAAGACGTAACAACCTAATAGTTTTTTGAATGCAAAAGATGGAATAGACTTACACAATGGTCCCCTCCGGCATACAACTAGGAAAATACCGGTCGCTATGGAGGGTGAGAATATGTATGGGCACATAATCATACCATGTAGGATAACTAAGTAGACGGTTGTGTGTGCTGTTTCATCCCATCTAGCAACAATGCTCTGCACTGTGTGTGTTTATATATTTACATATTTATTCCATCTAGCTACAATGCTCCGCACTGGGTGTGTTTATGTTTGTATTTATATATCTATATATTTATTCCATCTAGCTACAATGCTCCGCACTGTGTGTTTATATATCTACATATTATTCCATCTAGCTACATTGCTCCGCACTGTGTGTTTATATATTTACATATTTATTCCACCTAGCTGCAATGCTCCGTACTGTGGGTGTTTGTATATCTACACTACCGTTCAAAAGTTTGGGGTCACTTAGAAATTTCCTTATTTTTGAAAGAAAAGCACTTTTTTTCAATGAAGATAACTTTAAACTAATCAGAAATACACTCTATGCATTGCTAATGTGGTAAATGACTATTCTAGCTGCAAATGTCTGGTTTTTGGTGCAATATCTACATAGGTGTATAGAGGCCCATTTCCAGCAACTATCACTCCAGTGTTCTAATGGTACAATGTGTTTGCTCATTGCGTCAGAAGGCTAATGGATGATTAGAAAACTCTTGTGCAATCATGTTAGGTCTGCAATGCTGTAATTGCTGCAAATGGAAGATTCTTTGACAAAAGCAAAGTTTGAAGGAAAAAATTATTATTTCAAATACAAATCATTATTTCTAACCTTGTCAATGTCTTGACTATATTTTCTATTCATTTTACAACTCATGGTGGTAAATGAGTGTGACTTCATGGAAAACACAAAATAATTGTCTGGGTGACCCCAAACTTTTGAACAGTAGTGTACATATTTATTCCATCTAGCTACAATGCTCCGCACTGTGTGTTTATATACTCATATTTATCCCATCCAGCTACAATGCTCTGCACTGTGTGTCTGTGTGTATATACTGTATATATATATTTATAGTAATATGTACATATGTATATTAGCTGCTCTTGCTTGCTTGCCTTTTTTTTTTTTCTTGCCTTCTGATTGTTTCTCTGAGTGTTGCTATCCCTGTGCTGTTGCAATCCTGGAATTTCCCCGTTGTGGGACTAATAAAGGCTTATCTTATCTTAAGATGCTGCTGCCGCTGTGAAAGAAAGTATGCATGTATGATTCATGTATGTTTTTATTCTCGTTTTCTGACTGACTGAAAAGCTTGCATGGGCGGGGCGTTTCTAAACTCTGTGCGGATGACGGCCACACGCGTTGTTTGTGTGCGCGCTTGCGGAAAGTCATCGCTTCATATATTTTTCTTAAATTCATATCTCCTTATTGGCATGGCGGTAATATTTCTGGCGAGGTGGGCCGCCACCCAGAAATGTTACCAGAGGAAACCCTGAGACTAGATGTGAGCAGCTAAATAGTGAGGACATTACTGATGGGGAGAAATTTAGTAAAAGTGTCACTGCGATTATAATAGACTCTGCAAATCAATACCAAAAAGTACAGGTGAGAGACAATCAAAGAATCTTCTTTGGAGGAATGATAATCGTAATAAAGCTATTAAAAACAGAAATAGGGCATTCAGACAAGTGAAAAAGCATCATACTTTGGAAGCAGCGATTTGAGTACAAATGGTGTCAGGCAATCGTCTTGAAAACAATTAAAACAGCTAAGCGTTTATTTTGGAGACAGTATTGTAATACTATAGGAAGAGAAACACAGCTATCAGATATTTGGGGAATGATTAAGAAAAGGGCCTTTTCCACTAGCATGCTTTAGCGCGACATGGGACGGCTCAGCACGCTTTGTATGCTTTTCCACAAGCCCCAACACGGTTTAACAGCCGCAATTCTCAGCCCCGCTGCAGGGCAGGGTACAGCAGTGCTGAGCTGTGCCGTATTGTGACGTTAACAGACTGGTCGCCGCTGATTGGTCAGGTCGTAACCGGCGCTGATTGGTCAGGTTGTAACCGCCCCTCTCCTCCTCCTCATCTACCAAATCTTCACGACCTTCTCAATAAAGTTTTTGAAAAAAAAAAAAAAAAAAAAAAGAATCTTCACGACCGCCTTTACTCAGCACGCAACCACTGTTGGCGGTTCCTTTTCAGTGTATTGCTGTGCTATTTTCATTTATTCTCTATCAAAAATGGCTTCGTGTAATAAGGGTGTTCCATGGACCAATAAGGAGCTGCAGTGTCTGTTCACTGCATTGTCAGACGAACGTATCCAGCGCGAGTTAGACGGAGCCGCCCGGAATGAAAAAATATACCGGGAGGTCTCGACATCGGAGTCCTTTAACGGTGAGTTTCAGTTTTTTTTTTATTGTGCGTTTTTTCGCAAATATATTCGGTAAGATGCTCAGTTTATTTATGCAATAAAAAAGCTGTTCATTTGTGGATGGATCGCTGCTTTATTTCAGCACAATGCGGACTAAATTAGCTTTTATTTTAATTATTCATGTGAACAATACGCTGAAATAAGCTTATGTATTCTTGTTAAAAACTATTGTCTTTTCTGTATATCTTGCACTTACGTGCTGTATTTTATTGTGTGCATTTTCCTTGTAGAATCATCCCACGCGTCCGCTGCGACAGCCCGTCCGGATTATTCAACCGAGCCATCCTGACCCACAGCTGGCAGAGACGCCTTCATTCATCCGAGTCGTGACCCAGTTTGGGAAGCTGGTGTAGACACTCAGTGGTCGGCGTGTATAAAATGTCGATTAACCTTCATGTTGTGTTGCAAAGTTTTTTTTTCTTTTAATATTTTGTATATAATAAAATGGAATTGTTTTGGAAAGTGTGGTTTGTCTGTTATAACACTGAATTATAAAACAGTATAATTACATAGAAATTCCATTGCCTAGTCTGATCAAAATGATAATGATCTTCCTGTCAGGGTCAACCATTGTAAAGGTAATGTAATTTTTAACTAGACCAAAAAAGAAATCTTTTTGTAAGCTTTCTGTTCTTTTTATTGAAATATCATAAAAAATTAGCCCCACATGATCCAGTTCTAAACTTTGGGTACATTTTTTATGTTAACTTATAAGAAGTTGCACAGTTGGACTTTAAAATGCAGCAGGAGAGACTGATCAAGCTTACAAGTCAAAGTAGGTAAAAAAGTAAGTATATGTAAATTGAATGTTCTATCGGCATTCCAAATTCAGAGAATTACAATACTTTAGGAGTGTAGCATCATCTAAACGGAAAATAATAATACTGTTGTTCCAAACGTTGACCTGAAGGTGAAAAACATGAATTTTTTTAATTCAGTACATCCAAAATGCCCTAGGATGTAAAAAATAATAATTTGGTGTAGGCCAGTGTGCCACCGTCTCATTATTTAATACGAATAAAAACAAGTTTCAGCTCATTATTTCTAGGTCATTTGGCAGTTAATTCAAAACAAAAGTGACTTGTGTTGTTGCAGCTTAATTATGAGATAAAATTAATTGTGAGATAAATCCACAGAGCGAGCAAGGCAATAATCCTTGGATCCTTTGTCTCGTGTAAATAAGGACTCAGTCGGGTGCGTAACGTCACGGGAGTGTGGCCCCGCCTCGCTGAGAATCTGCTGCTGCCCCGCTTCTAAAACCTCCTAAAAAAAAAAAAAACACAGCACAAGCACAACACCGTGCTAATGGAGACAGAAGCATTCCGAGCCGTACTGAAGTGAATCGAGCTGTACCGAGGTGTGCTGGGCTAGTGGAAAACAGGCTAAAATGAGTGGTATTAGATCAGAGTACAAAATACCAGTGTTAGACAGTAATGGGGAAATGGCTATTGCTAATATAGACAAAGCAGAACTTTAGGCACAAACTTTAGTGAAGATTCATAGTTCAGAAAACCTACCAAACACAATAAGACAAAGCAGGGAAAGCACTTTATCCAAACACCCACATGCAAACATAAGGAAGAATACTTCAAGGGACACGATAGATTTGCCATTCACTCTTTTGGAATTGAAAAGGGCTATTCTGAAATCAAAGCAGTCTTCACCAGCGAAGGATGGCGTATGTTATAGGATGTTGTTGCACATGGAGGAAAGTGCACTTCAAACAATATTAAAGCTATTTAATAAAGTTTGGGAAACTGGGAAGATTCCAAGGGCATGGAAACAATCAGTTATAGTGCCAGTCTTAAAGCCAGGGAAAGATTCATCAGATTCCAATAATTATAGGCCGATAGCTCTTACCTCACAGTTAGGGAAAACAATGGAACAAATGGTGACTGAAAGGCTGAATTACATTTTGGAAGGGAGGGAATGGCTTTCTCCTTTTCAAAGTGGGTTCCGAAAAGGGAGAAATACTATGGATTCCATTTTGCTCCTAGAATCTGAAATTAGGAAAGTCCAGGTAAATAGGGAAAATGTGATAGCTGTCTTCTTTGATGTAGAAAAAGCATATGGCATGCTGCGGAATGAAGGGTTGCTGATTAAATTAAATCAATTTGATACTGAAGGTAATCTATACAACTGGGTATTAGATTTCCTGTATGATAGAACGATTGAGGTAAGAGTTGGTACAGAGTACTCCAAAATATATCAAGTTGAAAATGGTACCCCCCAAGGCAGTGTGTGTAGCCCTGTTTTGTTTAATATTATGATTAATGATATTTTTGAAGGAATCGATAGTGGAATAGGGATGGCCTTGTATGCAGATTTTGGGACCTTATGGATAAGGGGACGTAATCTTGTGTACATTCAGAGGAAAATGCAGGCAGCAATAGACCAGGCTGAACAATGGGCAAACTGGTGGGCTTTTAAATTATTGGTCTCAAAGACACACGTAATTTGCTTCTCTAAAAGTCACAAAGAAATTTCTTTAAATCTTTACGGCCAAAAGTTAGAGCAAGCAAAGGTAGTTCGGTATTTAGGTGTGTTATTTGATGAAAAACTAACTTGGAAGCAGCATACTGAAAAAAAACTGAAGGAAAATGTAAGAAAATAAATAATATTTTGAGATGTCTGGCAGGACGGGACTGGGGGGCCTCTAGGGCCTCTCTGCTGAGGGTGTATCAAGGACTAATGAGAGCTACACTAGACTATGGATGTGTTGCATTCATGTCAGCTGCTGATTGTTACCTGAACCAACTGGACATAGAGCAGACAAAAGCTCTTAGGATATGTTGTGGTGCATTTAAAACTTCTCCAGTATCAGCAATCCAAGTAGAGATGGGCAAAATGCCCTTAAGATTAAGAATAATCAAATTAATGCTGGCATACTGGATCAACTTGAAGGGGCATAAGAGGTCACATCCTGCAAAAGCTATTCCTAATGATTGCTGGGAACACAATGAGTCCAACATTGGTAGCTTTGGATGGATAAGTGATGCCACTGCTGAGCAGGCAGGATTAAAATACATAGATTTTAGCCCAACGGTCCTGTGTTCTGGATGAAAGCTTGGGATCAGTCCGCCAAGGTCTCCGCCTTTGACCACCACCTAATCCACATAGCACTGGTCCCCCATGATCCCTCCTGCAGGTGGTGAGCCCACTGGAGGGCAGACCCATGTAACTCCTTCGGGCTGAGCCCGGCTGGGTCCCATGGGTGGAAACCCGGCCACCAGACGCTAGCCATCGAGCCCCTCCCCCAGGCCTGACTCCAGGGAGCCAGGCCTGGGGGAGGGGCTTCATCCAGCAATGACCTACAGCTCTTGCTGGGACGGTTTGCCGCTGAGTGTGAAGCGGCTGGGATGAGAATCAGTACCTCCAAGTCCGAGTCCATGGTCCTCAGCCGGAAAAAGGTGGATTGTCCTCTCTGGGTTGGGGACAGGCTCCTGCCCCAAGCGGAGGAGTTTAAGTATCTTGAGGTCTTATTCACGAGTGAGGGGAAAATGGAGCGAGAGATTGACAGACGGATCGGAGCAGCATCTGCAGTGATACAGACGACGTACCGGTCTGTTGTGGTGAAGAGGGAGCTTAGTTCTATGGCAAAGCTGTCGATTTACCAGTCAATCTACAGTACGTTCCTACTCTCACCTATGGTCACGAGCTTTGGGTAATGACCGAAAGAACAAGATCGCGGATACAAGCGACTGAAATGAGCTTTCTCCGTAGGATTGTTGGACTCACCCTCAGAGATGGGGTGAGGAGCTCAGTCATCCAGGAGAGGCTCAGAGTAGAACTGCTGCTCCTCCACATTGAAAGGAGTCAGTTGAGGTGGTATGGGCATCTGATTAGGATGCCTCCTGGCCGCCTCCCACTTGAGGTGTTTCGGGCACGTCCCACTGGGAGGAGACTCTGGGGCAGACCCAGGACTCGGTGGAGAGACTATGTCTCCCAGCTGGTCTGGGAATGCCTTGGTATCCTCTCTGAAGAGCAGGAGCAGGTGGCTGGGGAGAGGGAAGTCTGGGCTTCTCTGCTTGAACTGCTGCCTCCGTGACCCGGACCTCTGGAAAAGCGGTAGAAGATGGCTGGATGGATGGATGGTCCTGTGTTCTGTTATTCCTCCATGGCTGTTTAAGATGCCACTGGTAAATTTTGAAATACAACAACTGAGGAGGCAACATAAGCAATCAGCAACAGATTATATAGTGCATAAATATATTGAGCAGAACTTCAGAAACAGGCTGATAGTATTTACTGATGGTTCCAAGATCCTACAACTGGTCGTAGTGGCGCTGCGGTATACATTTCTCAGTATAAAATAGCTATCAATAAAAGAACCAGTAATCACTTATCAGCATACACAGTTGAACTAGTCGCCATTACGTATATTAGCTTTACAGTGGTTGGAGATAAATTATAGGAATAATGCAGTCATTGCTTCATATAGTTGGGCAGCTCTTAAGAGTGCTCAGTCACTGCAGTCATGTAGGCAGGACCTAATTGTAGAAATCCTGTCTTTAATTTACAACCTCTACAGTAAAGGTCAGTCAATAAACTTTCTTTGGGTTCCAGCCCACATTGGAATAGAGGGTAATGAGGATGTGGATTTATTAGCAAAACAATCATTAAAATTTGAAACAATAAATCTGGAAATCTCAGTAAGGCAGAAGGCAAATCTATAATTAAAAATTATATAGTGGAAAAGTGGCAAGAATTTTGGGACTCAATAGATACAGGAAGACATCTTTATGACATTCAAAAGCGGGTGGACTCTGGAAATGGGAGTTGGCAGAAACAGGAAAGAGAAGATACTCATTGCCCGATTAAGAATAGGACATACTACTTTGAACCAGACACTACATAGAATAGGTAAAAGCCCAACTGGCAGCTGTGCACATTGTGGTTCTCCGGAAACAGTTCAGCACGTTTTGTTGGAATGTCAGGGATACCAGGAACAAAGGAAACATCTAATTGCAGTAACGGAAAGGGCTAATTTAAGTTTTGTTTTGGAAAACATGTTACGAACTTCAATCAAAGAAATATATGGAGGTCTATTTAGATATTTAAGTGCAACTGGGTTAATTAAAAGAATTGTTTTTATTCTCCCTGCCATTCTCTTGTCCACACTCCAACCCGGTGGGTGGCGGTGGTGCACCTGTGAGCTGGTTGTCGGCTGGCAATCAGATCTAGAAGAAGAAGAGTGATATAAAGTGAAGTATGTGGCTGTAATGCACCTGTAAGCTGGTTGCCAACTGCCAATCAAATCTAAAAGAAGAAGAAGAAGAGTGGCAAGTGTGAAACAGGAGCCAAATTTGCAGTGGGGAACATAGCTCTGCATATCGAGGTTGTGAAGCCAGCAAAAGAGCAACAGAAATTCAGCAGGTAAAAGTCTTCCAGAGATTAACATATGCAGAAGCTGCAAAAAAGGTGCCACCTAAAAAAGTGGGAGTGGACTTCAACAGGGAAAGTGTGCAGGCTTGCAGCGCATGCAGCAGAATTAAGGAAGATTCTCTGGGTATGAAGGAAAATAATATTGTCTTATTTGTGGTAGATGTGATAAACTGCACTGCGCAGACTTCCAAGGAAACAGAAAAAAATCAAAATCATTATGAAAGCAGCAGAAAAATATCTTGGCATTAAGGGGCTACATTGGGAAGCAGTTGAGGACTTAAGTGGGGGATCTTTGAGTTCACAGACATCATTGGCTGGTGGATCAGCCGCCAATCAAATCTAAAAGAAGAAGAAGAATGAGATGAGACGCAGATACGGACTACAGCTTCTGACCAGATGGAGTGATGATGTGGAGTGAGGTACGTGGCGGTGATGCACCTGTGGACTGGTTGCCAGCCGCCAATCAAGTCTAAAAGAAGAAGAAGAAGCGATTGTTCAGAACTCCTTATAAGAACTCCTTATACAAAGATATAGACTCATGATAAGTCAGTGGCAGTAATGCACCTGTAAGCCAGTTGCCAACCGCCAATCAAATCTAAAAGAAGAAGAAGAGTGGTGACGTGCTTGTTTACACCTGCTTTCTATGGGCATGCAGAAATACTTGCTTATACTTGGTTTCTATGTGCACGCACGGGCATGCACTAGTATAAAATAAATGTAAACATTTCATAATGTACTTGTACTTCTTTGTACTAAAACAATGAAATTTGGAGTTGCCATTAAATTGTCTTGCTATTGTTTTACTGGTCTGGCCCACTTGACATTAAATCCAGAAGTATGTGGCCCCCCGAGCAAAAATGAGTTTGACACCCCTGCTCTAAAGTGATCCTACTGTATGTGTGAATGTGTGTGAAAGGTGATGGGATGGGTGCCACACTGTGGCTGCATCATACCCTTGAATTTGCCTCTGGGGTTAATAAAGCAAAACAAACAGACCTAAGTAGCATAGGATCTGTCATCTTCAGTAACATTTCTGACCAGTCCAAAATCAAGGAGTATACTCAAAAAAAAGTTGCATGTATATTTTTTTAAATGTAAAAATATATATCTTTGTCAAGATGTGTGTGTGTGTCATATCAAGACGCTAACTGCAGACATGTCTTGAGCTGGTCCCAAACAAAGGCAACTGGATAATCACACATTTTTAGATTTAGGCTCGAAAACTACTTAGTGAAGGTTAGGGCTGTGATTTTCAACCACCGTGTTGCAAGAAATCCCCAGATGTGCCGCGGGAAATTGTCCAATTTCACTTCGGCTCGCTACACTTTGTCTTAGCTTTGTTCTAAATTGTAATCGCTCTTGTCTTGTTTACTCTTTTTTCTTTGAATTCTTGGATGGAATATGGGTGGGCAATATAAGCTGCGGCTTCAGCCATCACCCATTTCGGATAACTCACGTGGAATTGTTTAGTAGAAGGAGTCTTTGTCTAATTTGACCTTGTTGTTATATTATACAGTTTCTTTAACCTGTACTGTATTATCCGAAATAAATAAATTCATTCATTCATTATTCGGATTCGAGCTGTGTCCGTAGAAAACATGCTATAGTTACGGTTCCGTATCTATAGCCACTGCCTAGCTGATGTTGCAGCTGTTGACTCTTTAGTTGAAAAAGTTCAAATGACCTTTTTGCACGCCTGTTCACATGGCGACAGTCCCCGGCTACTCAACATGTTGACCCAAACTTTACCTTCAGGACCATTTTCTCCGCCACGCCCTGGGGGAAGCCCAGCTTGTCGTTGGGACCGGACAGCAGGCGGTAGAAGTCAGTCTTACGGTAGAGGAAGCCGAAGTAGACCTGCAGAAAGTCCTGAATGTTCCCGACATGCTGGAGGATCCCGAGCAGAGCGTTGTCGTACATCTCCGTCATCTCCAGCGGTGAAGCCATCGCTGCTTCCTGCGTTTGTTCCTTCACTTAATCTAAAAGAAGAAGAAGAACCTTCAGTTTTTTCCCCAGTAGACGCGTACAATGGATTCGTTCAACACGCTATATATAATTCAAGAAATCTGTCTGCGTCTGTGACGACCATAGGACTCGCTAAAAGATCATAGGATCGCCTATGATGCTCCTATGACCTCTACAGGATGTCTATTTGGCGTCATGTAGGCACTGTCACGACCACAGGACTCGCTAAAAGGTCACATGGTCGCCTATGATGTCTATATGACGGCTATGCACTAGTAAACATAAATTTGTAAAAGAGCGTGACCTGCTTGCGAACGGCTGTTTTTCTCTTTCTGGAACAATGAAAACACTTCCGGGTGTGCATTTCAAAATAAGAGCACATATAATTATAAAATTGACGCCGCTGAGGACATAGTCCGAGGATGGATAATTTTTTTTACACATAAGGAGTTGTTCAGAACTCCTTATACATACATATAGAGCAGGGGTGTCAAACTCATTCCATGGAGGGCCAAGACCCTGCATGTTTTACTTCCACCCAGTGTCTTCAGCAGGTGTTTTCACTGATCAGCAATCAGTGGGAAGAAATTCAATGAAATCACCTGTTGAAGACACTGGGTGGAGGTAAAACCTGCAGGGTCTTGGCCCTCCATGGAATGAGTTTGACACCTGTGATATAGAGCATGGGTGTCCAATCATGTGCCATGGAGGGCCAAGACCCTGCAGGTTTTCTCTTCTACCCAGTCTCTTCAGCAGGTGTTTTCACTGATCAGCAGTCAGTGGGAGAAATTCAGTGGAATCTGCTGATGAAGACACTGGTTGGAGGTAAAGCCTGCAGGGTCTTGGCCCTCCGTGGCACATGATTGGACACCACTGAATAGAGTGATGATAATTAAGTCAGTGGCGGTAATGCACCTGTAAGCTGGTTGCCAACCGCCGATCAAAGAAGAAGAAGAATGCATATTTTTAAAAAAATATTTGAAACGAAGACTGCATTGATTGTTCGACGTGAATACACAAAATAATGTGTTTTAAACTCTTTGGAAATACATGTGTTTCAATAGGTCACAAATATAAAGAAATTATAGTGGAGGCATGTGGAGGAAAAAATAAGTGCAGGCGGACACAGCAAGCTGAAGGTTAAGGGTGCTTTATTCCTCCATCATGGGGCTCACCCAGCGCTGTGGCGGCGCGCTGTGAGTGAGCCCTGAGTCGTCGTCAGTGCGTTCTGAATGCGTTTTTTAGTGAGCTTTGAGTGAGCACATTTATACCAGCAAGAGAGAATGCATGGGACATTTACATAACAGTCAAGAAAGAATGCATGTACGGTAACATTTACATAAGAGTCACACATATCAATAGCTTGATTACTGGCGCCGGAATTCCTCTCTTTGCTCCGGGGCTGTAGGACAAAAGAGAATGCAAGGCACATTTACATATTGATATCAGTCCATACATGTCATTGTTCTGTTTCCTGCTCAAGCTGAGTGCTCTGTCTGTCCAAGTAGATTGTGGTGGGTCACCCCACACCGCTCCCCCCAGAGCGCTCAGCAAGGGAACGAGACTGCGATCGGCCAGCTTTGGAAGCGAGGTGCGGGAAAAGCTCTGTGCAGGAGGAGGTGGAGGGGGGTGGGAGTAAGCAAGTGCCGGCCCGGGACGGCAAAGTTGTCTGGGCCACGCAAAAATTGCATGTGGATCCGCGATGGTGAGGGACTTTCCCATTAAACGTGGCGGAGATCCACAGCGGCTGTGAGAAGAAGAAAAAAAAAATTGTCTCTGACTCCTCTCGCGGCTCAGTCCTGCGAGGATGCGTAGTGGCTGTGAGAAAGAACAGAAGCTGGAGCTGTGTGAGGGACTTGGCGGGTTGGCTTTAGGTGCGGGCGCAGCCCTAAAGCCATCGGGGACAGCAGACGGCTGAATTCCCATTGTGCGCCGTGGCTGAGACCTATACAAAGTCCTGTGTGCGGGCTGCGTGTCTGCTTCAGGTGCATGAGCAGCCCTGAAGGTTCCGAGGGTGGCGATCAGCTGTGTTTCTCGGGCATGTGCAGCGGCGGAGGACGATGGCAGTCTGTGGAGCCGGATTTTCCCTGGTGCGTGGCGCGCGCCTGGCACTGTGACCACATAGCTGAAAGTTGCGCTGTCCTCGTAACCCCACGGTGTGCGTGCGGGGCTTCTGTACATGGAAGGTCCGCTGTCGAGAGTTGAAGTCAGGGTCAGGGAACTTGATGGAAATCAGCGCAGTCGGCGCCGATGGTCTTCCCTGTTCAGGCTGTTTCTGTCGTTCGCTCGTGTTGGGTCATGGTCCAAGTGCTGCGTTCTCCGTCCGGCCCTGGAGGTCGCCATCGTGGAGAGAGGACAAGGCGCGCGTGCTCCCGTGTGGATGTGAAGGATGTGGGCGATCCTCTGTCTCTGGGATCCACAGCGCGGTGAGAGGGAGAAGACGATCATTGTCCCTTGGCAGGTCCCAGCGTGGAGGTCCAAAATATCAGGTAAGGGTCGCACCATGATGCTTTCTGAGGCTTTCCCGGTCGTGGATGATCTCCGGGGTGTTTGTCTGGTGTTCCATTCTGCATCGAGGGTCACCAGTGTGGAGGAAAAAATAGTCCACAGCGCGGCAGAAGGGAGAGACAGTCCATTCATGTCAGGTCACCAGTGTGGAGAGTGTGGGAAATGATGAGGCCAGCTTACGAACAGACGAAACTTTATTACACTCTCACATCATCCGAACACAGAAAAAGCAATAAATCAGCCAAACCAGGTTACTCCTTATAACCTCCACAGATCATCTCACATCTGCATGACATTTCACATCACACTGCATGATATCCAACTCCACAATACATTTTCCTTCAACCCCCAGCTCCCTCTTCCTGCCAACTCTCCATGAAGTCCTTGCCCATTATTCTCTTATGTTTACTCACTGCCTCCTGACTGAGACGCTGTCTGCAGATTCCTCCACAATATGCATGCCCACATCACCCCCCCCAGACAGAGTTTCAGTCACTACGTTTTTTGGGCTTCCATCTCCTCCCATATCTGCTGTAACTGGGGTCTCTGTGCCGGCGGGGGGATGCTGGACGTGTGTCTGACTGCGGGTGAGCCAAGGCGAAGGGGGGGAGGGGGACTTCGCTCTGCCTGTGTGGCTGTTCTGGTGAATCATTTGCCTGGGGAGTTCTCCGTGGGGGTCTTCCACGCCGGGGGGCCCGGGCCAGCAGCACTTGCTCGTCCGCCACTACAAAGGCGGGCTTAAGTCTGTCTATGCATATTTTCTCCCGACGCCCCCCCAAGTCTAGCAAAAAATGCTTGTCCCCTGTTTCCAGCACTCTGAACGGGCCATCATAGGGTCGGCGCAATGGCGGGCGGTGGGCATCATGTCTGACGAACACGAACTCTGCGTTCTTCAAAGTTTTTGGCACAAAAGCGCGTGGGAAACAGGGTGGTGGTGTTGCACTGTATATTGATGACCTGTATAGGTGTAAACTTGTAAATGGAATGTCCTTTGCACTACCAGGGATTTTGGAATGTGTTACCATTGAGACTGACCAAGATAAAACAAAAAATCTAATTATAAGTTGTATATATAGAATGCCGGGAACTTGCATTGAGACATTCAGAGATAAATTAGTCGAGCTGTACAATAATATTACTAGTAAGAAAATGGTAGTAATTTGTGGAGATTTCAATATTGATTTACTAAATCCATATCAACAAAATGTAATTACAGAGTTCATGAATTCTATGTACAGTATGAGTCAGAAGAAGCTAGAAGTCAACATGGTGAACATTTGTTTTCATCATGGTGAATACCTCCACATGTATCAAAGTGATGCCGGGTTATTCAGATTGTCTCTATGACTTATTCACATGATGACTCCGTGTGGCTGTTATTGAGATCCAAAGCGGTAATCGAAGAAAACCGTAAACCATCTGATTCTCCAGTGGAGTTTAACACAGTAGCATGTTAGCCTGTTAGCTCTGGCTGGTCCCTCCATGAAGAAGGCTGCGGTTTTACTCCTGAATGAGTCTCTTCGGTGCAGTGCTGCTCATTGTCTTTCCAGGAGAAACTAAGCACAGATGGACCTATTCACATGGATGAATAGCTGATGTAGCTCCGTGGAGACCTGCCATTGATGGTCTGTGCTGAGTGCTGGAGAACAAAGCACCGACGTGGAAGTCCACATTCTGAGTCTGAGGACGAAGAGACACGATGACTTCAGTTTCCAGAATAAAATCACGCAGACTAGCATGCCGCTGTGGGCCCCACCTGGGCTCTCTCTTTGTCCACGGGTTCCACATGGACTTTATCTGTGGTACAGGTAAGCAGGTAATCTACTGACCCACTTTAAACCCACCTGTGCTCCACATGGGTTTAATGCGGATGAGCAGGTTTCAGTTAGTCCTGGGCACTGTAGGAGTCAAGAATTGAGGAGACTGGATAATTTTCCAGAATCTGCTTTAATTCTCATCCATCCTACGTCCTCTCTCGATCGGAGTGAAAAGAGACAGGACGCAGTCATACACATACATTTATACACTCATCTCTACAAATACATCACACAAAAGTCACAATACTCAGCTACATCCTTTCATCTGTAATAGAACACCCAGAGTCCTTCTGTTCTCCTCTCTGACCCCCAAAGGTCAGGCTGGGTAATCGTCTCCTCTCTCCTGAGTCCCCAGGGGGTGCAGACACATCTTCCTCTTGAGGTGTGAAGTCAATACACATGGCTAGCTCAAAGTCTCTCTTGGCTGAATTCAGCCAGCCACATGTGAGTCACATAAGTTATAATTATGGGCTCCACATCACTCCCCCCTTCCACGCGAAAGACTGGGCACCCACATACAGTCATACAACAGTCATACAGCACGTCACCCCCCCAACAGAATCTCACAGCAACCTAAACAACCTGACCAAAAAACACATCATCCTGCATGCAGCTTAGGTTTCAATCTTCTCCCGAATCTGCTGTATGCAGGTCTCCTGCTCTATGTTGGGCCGTCCTGCTGTGCATCTGTGGAGTGAGGGGGAGAAGGGTTATTTGCCCCCCGTGGGGGGTCCCGGGGCCGCCCCTTCGGAGGCCTGCCGCGTCGAGGCGTGCCCACCGGCCGTACAGACTCGTTATGCAACACAAAAGCAGGTTTTAATCTATCGATACTGATCGTCTCCCTCCTGCCCCCCAAATCTAGCACAAAATATTTCTCCCCGGTTTCCAGCACTCGAAATGGACCGTCATAAGGTGGGCGGAGGCTATGCCGCTGAGCATCGTGCTTGACAAAAACAAACTCTGCGTCTCGTAAAGCCTGGGGCACGAACACACGCGGGAAAGAGTGATGAGCGGGTCCCGGGAGCATTTCTGCTCCCGTGTTACTCAGAGACCCCCGGATCGGGGAGGGCCCTGGTGCCGTGTGGTCGGGTAAAAACTCGCCTGGCAGCCTGAGCGGTTGTGCAAAGACCAATTCTGCTGGTGAGGCATCTAGATCCTCTTTGGGTGCCGAACGCAACCCCAATAAAACCCATGGTAGTTTGTTCACCCAATCTGTGTCCGTCAGTGACGCTCTGAGGGCTGCCTTCAAAGGCCTGTGAAAACACTTGCATAAACCGTTGGCCTGGGGATGATAAGCGGTCGTGCGATGTACCGCCGCTCCTAAGCTGCTGGCCACTGCTGACCACAGTTCCGACGCAAATTGAGGTCCCCTATCAGACATAATATCTGACGGGACCCCGAACCGCGTTACCCAGGCTGTTAAAAAAGCGCGTGCCACCTCTGCCGCTGTGGTCGATGTTAACGGGACCACTTCCGGCCAACGAGTGGTTCGGTCTACCATCGTCAAGAGGTGCGGGAACCCTTGTGATGTGGGTAGGGGGCCCACGAGGTCCACGTGCACGTGATCGAACCTTTTAGCCGGAATGTGGAACGGTTCTAAGGGCGCTTTAGTGTGCCTGTGAATTTTAGCCCGCTGGCAAGCCATGCAGGCCTTAGCCCACTCTTTCACATGCTTGCGCAGGCTCGGCCAAACAAACTTCTCCGCCACCATTTTCACCGAAGCGCGCACCCCTGGGTGCGCTAGGGAGTGCACGGCGTCAAAAACGCAACAGCGCCACGCGGCTGGCACCACCGGGTGGGGTCGCCCTGTGGATACATCGCAGATAAGCGGGGAGAAACCGGTTTGTAGATTTTTGCGTTCCAGCCTTAACCCTGTTGGTCCAGACAGGAGCGCGCGCACGTCCGCGTCCTCGCTCTGCTCCGCCGCCATGGCTGCATAATCTATTCCCACGTGGACCGGAGCCGCGCGCGTGTCCGCGCTGTTACAGCGCTGTTACCGCGCTCTGGGTAAGCGGCCGTGCAATCCGTTTCCGCGCGGACGGGTGCTGTTACTGCGCGTGACAGACAGTCTGCCACCACATTGATTTTACCGGCTACGTGCTGAATATCGGTGGTAAATTCAGAAATTGCGGCCAGCTGTCTCTGCTGCCGCCCTGACCACGGTTCTGAAGTTTTGGACATCGCAAAAGTGAGTGGTTTGTGGTCGACAAACGCGGTTATTTATTTAGCGAATGCAAAGTCCTTAAGCCAAGCAGTTGCCTCCTGGTTTGCTGTATGGAGGGTGTGTAATCCTCCTTCCAGTCTTTGGAGCGGGCAAGCCTCTATGATGTGTTCCATTGTTTGCTCCTCTCCACATGCGCACAGTGGGCTAGGGCTAACAACGCGGTGAAACGCCGCCCTTCCAGCCAGAACTGGAAATGTCAAATGGCTAAGTGGAGCGCCGGGAGTTCCCTGTCAAATGCGCTGTATTTCCGCTCGGGCTCGCGCAGAGACCTGCTGAAAAAGGCGAGAGGTTGCCAAACTCCGGCGACGTGCTGCTCTACCACGGCCTCTATCGCTACCTCTGACACATCTGTGGTTAGCGCTATGCGAGCTGCCGGGTCTGGGTGCGCCAGCAGTGCTGCGTCAGCGAGTGCTTTTTTTACCGCTGTGAACGCGCGCTCCCGCTCCGGGGACCACTCGATCACATTGGCAGGCTTCTGTTTTTTAAGCGCGGTGTATAACGGCTGCATGAGTTGTGCTGCGCGGGGTATGAAACGGTTATAAAAATTCACCATCCCCAAAAATTCCTGCAACGCTTTCACTGTCTGTGGCTGGGGAAACTCAGCCACCGCACGCACTTTTGCCGGCAGAGGAACTGCTCCCTCTGGTGAGACACGGTGCCCCAGAAAATCAATTTGCGCTGTGCCAAACTGGCACTTGGCCGGGTTGATTATCAACCTGTGTGCTTCCAACTTTTGAAAAACTGTAGTGAGGTGCTTCTCGTGTTCCTCCTCTGAGGCGCTGGCCACTAAAATATCATCCAAGTAGACAAAAACAAACGGAAGGTCGCGCAGCACTGCGTCCATCATCCGTTGAAAGGTTTGCGCGGCGCCTTTAAGGCCAAAAGGCATGCGTAAAAACTCAAAAAGTCCGAACGGGGTTATTACCGCTGTTTTGGGAATATCCTCTGGTCGAACCGGGACCTGATGATAACCACGGACCAGGTCTATTTTAGAAAAAATGCGCGCTTTTGCCAGGTGCACTGAGAAATCCTGGATATGCGGAATCGGGTAGCGATCCTGAGCTGTGGCATTGTTCAACCTGCGATAATCACCGCAAGGTCTCCACGAGCCGTCAGCTTTAGGCACCATATGCAGGGGGGAAGCCCAAGCGGACTTCGAGCGGCGAATTATGCCCAACCTTTCCAGGTTGGCGAACTCCTCCTGTGCCACGGAGAGCTTAGCTGTATTCAAGCGCCGAGCTTTAGCAAAAACTGGTGGGCCACTCGTGGTTATGAAGTGCTCCACCACATGTTTCGCCACCTTAGCTGAAAAAGTGGGAACTGTGAGTGCTGGAAACTGGTGTAGAAGGGTGTGAAACTTATCACCTGCTGCGGCGACGTTGGTCTGTACTGGCGGCGGGCACACCCGAGCTGCACAAGGGATAGAACAGAAAGAGAGTGCATTTATTAGGCGTTTGTTGGCCAGATCGACTAACAAACCATGTGAACACAGAAAATCAGCACCTAACATATTGAAGCTCACTGCCGCTACGATGAAGGTCCACTCGTAAGCGCGGCCGTGGAAGGACAGAGACAAGGTTCTCTCTCCGTAAGTCTTGATGCTGGAGCCGTTGGCCGCTGTTGCTCCGTCTCCGCGGGGTCCAGCCACCTGATCTGCATAAGTTGCAGTGATGAAGCTCCTCTGGGCTCCGGTGTTCACGAGGAATTGCCGCCCGGAGCCCGCATCTGTCAAATAAAGCAGCTTGTTCCGTTCGCCGAGAGTGGAAGCTGCTAACGACTCCCGGCCCGGTCGTTTCCCCGCTTTTTGAAACTGCATGGCGGGATGCATCGCATCTCGGCGAAGCGACGGTGGTAATAGCAGGGGTTGTCATGCCCCCTGGCTCGGGATCTCGTCGCCGCCGTTGTCGCTGGGGTGGGATCTGCTGCCTCTGGCTCCACACTGCCCCCGGCCGTCGTGCCGAGGTCTGCCGCTGCCACAGAGGTCTCTTGCTCGTCGCAGGCGTTGAGGAGCCGCTTTGCCTCCTGGGCCAGCTCGCGGAAGTCCTGCTGGTTCACACACCGTCTGCTGGACAGGGAACCTCTCGTGTGCGCTGGGAGGGTTCTCAGGAAAATATGCTTGAAAAGGAACGTGTCGTTGTCCGTCCCGATCATCTGTAGCATGTCCTCCATGAGGACAGTCGGCCTGCGTCCACCTCTGTCGCGCAGGTCCAGTAGCTGCCTGGCTCTTGCCTCTGCCGACGGCACGAAGCTCCTGATGAGGGTGGCTTTCAGCGCGTCGTATTTGCCGGCAGCGGGTGGTTGCTGCAGCAGGCTCCGCACACACCGAGCCGTGTGGCTGTCGAGCGTTGCGATGACATTATGGAATTTAATGTCATCCGCTGAAACTCCCCCGAGCAGGAACCGAGACTCCACATGCTGGAACCACAAGTGCGGGTCATTTTGCCAGAACTCGGGGAGCTTAATCAGTCTTGTGCCCCTGCTGGCATTCCCCGGTGAATCCGGGTCTGAGTGGCTGTCTCCCAGCTCTTCCATATCGATCACGAGGCTGTCCTCCAGCCTCGGCGTGCTCAGATTCATGCGTAGGTCACCAATTGTAGGAGTCAGGAATTGAGGAGACTGGATAATTTTCCAGAATCTGCTTTAATTCTCATCCATCCTACGTCCTCTCTCGATCGGAGTGAAAAGAGACAGGACGCAGTCACACACATACATTTATACACTCATCTCTACAAATACATCACACAAAAGTCACAATACTCAGCTACATCCTTTCATCTGTAATAGAACACCCAGAGTCCTTCTGTTCTCCTCTCTGACCCCCAAAGGTCAGGCCGGTTAATCTTCTCCTCTCTCCTGAGTCCCCAGGGGGTGCAGACACATCTTCCTCTTGAGGTGTGAAGTCAATACACATGGCTAGCTCAAAGTCTCTCTTGGCTGAATTCAGCCAGCCACATGTGAGTCACATAGGTTATAATTATGGGCTCCACAGGCACGACATTAAACTACATCGGGCAGCAAGGCCCCAGTCCGGGAATTCTGGGGTTCTCAGGAGAATGTCACTACCTCTTAATTGCTGCTGTGCTGGGTCACCCTTGGGCAAGGTGTAGCACCCAATAGCCTCCCATACTGGGTTACGTACAAGCCACCAACGGTGTGCCAAGCAGATGATGTCAAGTAAGACTGCACCTGTTTTGACATGGCGGACGAGTGCAAAGCTTAGCGAGCAAGCAGTAAAGGTGGGCCTTGACATACTAAGCACCCAGCAGCCCGCTGCAACTGCCTTCTACTGAAGCTGCGCGTCTCAATCCCTTGAGCTGCAGTGAATTGGCTGGCAGTCAAGTGAGAGTGCGTGGCCCCTCGCGCAGCCACGACCACCTTAAACAACTTCATCAGTGAATGGCTTGTTCCTTTTCCAAAGTCCAATGGCGATGGAAGTGCGGGTGATGGGTGTAGGCCTGGAAAGCTGGAAGCCCCTAGTCCGCATCCGCACATTGGCGGCAGATCTAAGATGGTCGCTCCCTGCTGAACAGCCGTGACGGCGGGGCTTCAGCAGCTGGATCTGTGACTGGGTTGGCCTTTTTAGGATCACCGCAGCCCACCCTAATTGGGGAGACCCCTAGAAAAGGTGGGGTAAACATCAGACACGGCATCTCAGTCTGGCCAGTTCACCGCGGCTGGCGGACTTCCCATCTCTGCGGTCAAAAATCAAAGAAAACACTCCGCTCTCTCAAGAGGCCTCTAACTCTCGGGGCCTGGAATATTTGCACACTCCTCAACAAAAGCAACACAGAAAGACCAGAACGCCGAACAGCACTCGTCTGCAAGGAGCTCGACCGATTCAACATCGACGTGGCAGCTCTTAGTGAGACAAGATTCCCAGATGAAGGTAACATCAAAGAAACAGGGTCAAACTACACCATTTTCTGGAAAGGGAAAAGTGCTGAAGAACCACGTATTCACGGAGTTGGCTTTGCTATAAGATCGAAACTCGTTGACCAACACAACCTCGTCCCTACGGCCATCAGTGAACGCATGATGAAAGTCAGAATCCCTCTTGTCCAAAACAGATTTCTTACCTTGATATCTGTGTATGCTCCACCGGAGAAGTGGCTTATGTCTACCCATACATCAACAGTCAGTTGTTGTCGTCAGCGGATTGGTCTCTCAAGGACAATGCCCATGTGCCTTCTGCAAGGAAGAGGAAAAGAGAGATAGACTCTGATCTCTGGACTTGTTTATAAGTCACATGATTATAATATCTATCCACTGCCAGGAGGCGCCCTCTGCTGCTCACTAACAACTGTTACACTCACACTACACAATGACATGCAAATATACACACACTGCTCTCCCTCCCTCTGCTGTGTGATTGTATCTATTGTCTGCTAATGTGCATAGAGGGTTTTTTTCTGTGTAATCAAAATTTGGCTCATGAGCTTATATGAGCTATACGAGCGTGATTCTGATAACTATGTTTTTTCTCTCTGCCTATTGTGTTTCCCCCCCCCCCTTCCCCCCTTTACCTCCACTGCAGACAGGCGCCTTTATGGCTGCCGTGTCATTGGATGCGCCTAACGTGCGCGCCCAATGTCAAGTCAAATTCCTTGTGTGTTTACTTGTAAATATACTTGGCAATAAAGCTGATTCTGATTCTGATTCTGATTCTGCTCCAACGCTCACCTCAGAGGATGATGAAAAAGCCTCCTTTTACGACCTGCTTAACCGTACCATCCAAAATGTCCCAAGACAGGACAAACTTATCATCCTGGGCGACTTTAATGCCAGAGTAGGCAGAGATCACAATCTCTGGAAAGGCGTCCTCGGACATCATGGAATTGGAAACTGCAACTCCAATGGCCAACTCCTTCTTGGCCTTTGTGCTGAACATGAACTGGTCATCACCAACTCCCTCTTCTAGCTACCATCTCGTCAAAAAACAACCTGGAAACACCCAAGATCCAAACACTGGCATATCCTTGACTACATTCTAACTAGAGCCAAAGACAAAAGAGACGTGCACATCACTCGTTCCATGCCTGGTGCAGATGACTGTCGGACAGACCACAGATTGCTTATCTCACGACTCCAAATCAAAGTCTGTCATCCAACAAAACGGACCTCATCAAGCGCTCCTCATCATCGCTTTGACAGTGCAAAACTACGCAATCCACAAACATCTCAAGACTTCAAGGAAGCCGTAGAAAAGAACATCGTGGATCTTCCAGAATCACCACTGGTGGAAGATAACTGGACCACCCTTCGTGACGCAGTGCTTGACACTGCAGAAATGACAAAAGGTTTTTCTCAGAAGAAGACTCAAGACTGGTTTGATGAAAATGACGAAGTCATCACAAACCTTGTTGAAGCTAAACGTCAGGCAAGGCTCACTTTTGAAAACCAGCCATCCACACAGAACAAACAAAAATATAAACAAGCACTTGCAAACTGTCAGAGAGAAATTCGCACTGCTCAGAACAACTGGTGGCAACAGAAATCAGAGGAAATCCAAAGATTTGCAGACCAATGTGACATGCGCCGCTTTTATGCTGCAACAAAGGAAATCTTCGGCCCTACAAGGTCAACTGCCTGCAGTCTGAAGGATGCAGACGGCTCCACTGTCATCAATGACACCCAGGGAATTTTAAACCGATGGAGATCCCACTTTGAAAGCCTTCTCAATGATCATTCGCGCACACCAGACGACCTTCTCTGCAAAATGCCACAACATCCTGTTTGCTACTGGACGTCTCTTCCACCCTCCTCTGAGGAAATGAACAAAGCCATCAAGCACATGAAACCAGGCAAGGCACTGGGACCAGACAACATCCCACTAGAACTAGTCACTCATGGTGGCCCGTAATTTAAGAACCGACTGCTGAACCTCATCCTAAAAATCTGGGAAACAAAGACAGTCCCTAGTGACTTCCGCGATGCAAATATTATCACCATCTTCAAAAAGGGAGATCGAGAAAACTGTGGAAACTACCGTGGCATCTCACTGCTAAGCATAGCAAGTAAGATCTTTGCACGCATCCTCCTCAACCGCCTCCTTGTCATCGCAGAAGAAATACTTCCTGAATCACAGTGCGGTTTCCGACCTTCTCATGGGACAATAGACATGATCTTCTGTGCCCGACAACTGCAGGAGAAATGTCAAGAACAGCAACAGCTACTTATGCTCATCTTCTGGGACCTAAAGAAAGCCTTCGACAAGGTCCCACGGCCGGCTATGTGGGCAGTCTTGGCAAGATTTAGCTGCCCAGATGACTTCATTATGCTGATCTGTTCACTTCATGATGGAATGGTGGGCAGAGTATGCCATCAAAAAGCTCTCTCTGACCCTTTTCCCATAACAGGAGGACTTAAGCAAGGCTGCGTTCTAGCCCCAACCTGCTTCTCACTGTACCTGGCGGCAATGCTCAATGAAATCCCACCAGACACCCCTTCCATTGATGTACGATATCGCATGGATGGAGGCCTCTTCAATCTCAGTCGACTCCGAGCAAAAACAAGAACGTTAACCACCACAGTCCATGAGCTGCAGTATGCAGATAACAACGCTACCCCTAGCTTAACTGCTGAAGATCTACAGAGGACGGCTGACCTCTACAATAATGCTTATGAGCGTTTTGGAATGGAGGTGAATACTGACAAGACCAAAGCCCTCATCCAACCACCCCCAGGCTACAAGCTCCCTGACACAATCATCACTATTGATGAAAAGCCTCTGGAAAAAGCGGACCATTTCTGTTATCTAGGAAGCATTCTATCAAAGACACCTACATGCGATCAGGACGTGGAGAATCACGTTAGGGCAGCTCACTCCGCTTTTGGACCGTCTTAATCGTCGAGTCTTCAACAACCACGCACTGACTATCAAAACAAAGATCATGGTTTTCAGGGCTGTAGTTCTATCTACCCTTCTCTACGCCTGCGAGACCTGGACTCTCTACCGTTGCCAAATCAAATGTCTTGAGCACTTCCAATAGCTGAAGCTTAGACAAATCCTTAAATCCAAATGGACAGACCGGGTAACAAACACCGAAGTTCTTGCCCGCGCTGCACTATCTAGTGTTGAAGCTACCATTATTCAGCATCCTCTCCGCTAGGCAGGCCATGTCCAACGAATGGACTCAAATCGTCTACCGAAAATTCTGCTCTATGGAGAACTTACCTCAGGAACAAGACCACTAGGCAGACCAAAACTGCGCTATAAAGACCAACTAAAGTCCACCTTGGCCCAAACCAACATCCACAGATGGGAATACCTAGCAAAGGAGAGAATGATATGGAGAGAAGCTATCCGCAATGGCACTATAGCCTTTGAGAAAAACAGATGTGCATTTGAGGAGGAGAAGTGAAGAAGAAGGAAGGAGCGCTTGCCGCAGCCGCGGCCTCCACCGTCACTTCCCTGCGGTCTCTGCCCACGCTTCTTCCATCACCGGCTTGGGCTACAGAGCCACATCCGTCACAAGCACAAGTGATTTCTGGAACGGGAGCAACCCTATGCTCGGACACGAGCAAGAGCCGACGACAGTATGAGTCTATATCCCACAGTAACACATCCCAGTAGAATCACAGTTCACACTGCTACACTTATTGACAACCTGTTTGTTAATATTATTGATAAGACAATAGAAAGTGGATTATTGATAAATGATATAAGTGACCATTTGCCAACCTTTGCCCTTATCCATGGCCACACGGGGGCCAATACAGAAAAAATTTTAAAATTGTTCAGATACAAATCACAAAATGCAATCAGTTCTTTTAAAGAAGACTTGCTGAAGCAGGACTGGACAAAAGTCTATGTATCAGCTGTAAATGAAGCCTACAACACATTTATGAACATTGTAACCACTCTTTATGAAAAAAATTGTCCATTAGTAAAGAAAAAGCTTACACATAAATTTGTCGATAAGCCATGGTTAACCAAAGGATTACAAAAGACGTGTAAAAAGAAAAATTTGTTATATAAAGCTTTTCTAAAGAAAAGGACAAAAGAAGCAGAGCAGCGGTATAAAACATACAAAAATAAGTTAACATATATAATGAGATGTAGTAAAAGAGACTATTACAGTAAAGAACTGGAGAAAAACAGAGACAATATTAAAAATACATGGACAATACTTAACAATATTCTTGGAAATAAAAACAGAAATACAAGCTACCCAACCAATTTTTCAAAAAAATAATACAACGACTCAGAGTGTGAATGCAGTTTCACCTGCAGATGAATTTAATAACTTTTTTGTTAACATTGGTCCTAATTTGGCTCGAGAAATACCCATTACAGCACCTACGGGTGATACAATAAGCAAAAACACTGCTATAAAAGACTCCATTTTTATAAAGAACACAGACGAGAGAGAGGTCATTGAAATTGTTAAATCGTTTAAAAGTAAAACATCTACGGACTGTGATGGTATTGACATGCTCTTAGTCAAAACAATTATCGAATGCTTAGTGAAACCACTGACGTATATTTGTAACCTGTCTCTCCAAACAGGTATATTTCCCAATGCAATGAAAATAGCTAAAGTAATTCCGATATACAAGATGGGTGACAGAGGGGAACTTTCAAACTATAGACCAATTTCACTATTGCCGCAATTTTCCAAGATACTTGAAAAAATATTCTGTGAGAGAATTGACAACTTCATAATGAAGAATAATTTATTGTGTGAGCAGCAATATGGGTTCAGGCACAAGAGGACAACTGCATTTGCTCTAATGGAATTTATAGAAAAAATATCAACTGCCGTTGAAAATAAAGAGTATTCAGTTGGGGTATTCCTGGATCTTAAAAAAGCATTTGATACAGTGGATCATAATTTATTATTAAAGAAACTACAAAACTGTGGTATTAGGGTGTAGCACTGTCCTGGTTAAGGAGTTACTTAAAGAATAGATATCAGTATGTATGTGTTGGTAACAAAAACTCACAGTTACTGAAGGTTACTTGTGGAGTCCCACAGGGTTCAGTTTTGGGGCCATTGTTATTCAATATGTATATAAATGATATAGGTAAAGTCTTGGAAAAATGGATTTAATATTGTTTGCCGATGACACTAATCTATTATGTAGTGGAAGCAATTTAGAACAACTTTTGGATACACTCAGAAAGGAATTAGGAAAGCTTAAACTGTGGTTTGTTTCAAACAAATTAACGCTCAATTTAAGTATGACAAAATTTATAGTTTTTAACAACCATCACAACAACTTAGTATCTAAACTCAGTGTAAATGGTGTAGAGATTGAAAGGGTATCTGAAACTAAATTTCTTGGAGTAATAATTGATAATAAACTGTGTTGGAAGTCTTTTTCCTTTTTTTTTTTTTTCCTTTGAAAGACAAAAGTAAAATAGAAAGATGTCTTTACCTTCTTTACATGTTTCAACTGCACTGCAGCCTTCATCAGAAGAGTCAGCTGATTGCTGCCAGGTGACATTTATCAGCTGATTTTCGTAGGCGGGGCCAGCTCAGCAGATCTGTCAGATCCACCGAGCCGGCCCCGCCTCCCGCCGTCAGATGGTCTCTGGAGAATGTGGTCCCAGGTGTGAGAAAGCATTCTCCAGAGACCATCTGACGGCGGGAGGCGGGGCCGGCTCGGTGGATCTGACAGATCTGCTGAGCTGGCCCCGCCTACGAAAATCAGCTGATAAATGTCACCTGGCAGCAATCAGCTGACTCTTCTGATGAAGGCTGCAGTGCAGTTGAAACATGTAAAGAAGGTAAAGACATCTTTCTATTTTACTTTTGTCTTTCAAAGGGGAAAAAAAAAAAAGGAAAAATAATTGAAAGAAGACAAAATGAACCTGTTTGACGTATGTGTTGGAAGTCACATATTAATTATATTAATCTGAATCAATCGCAATACTACACAGAGCGAAATATTTGCTGAATTAACAAACATTATATACTTTGTATCATTCATTAATACTCGCATACATGACATATTGTACTGAAGTATGGGGAAATACATATAAAACAAACATATATCCAGTCTTTATGCTTCAGAAGAGAGCTATTAGAATAATAAACAAAGCTGCTTACAGGGAACCAACAAACCCACTCTTTCTTAAATTAAAAGCTCTCAAGTTGAAAGATCTGGTTGACTTTAAAACTGCAGTAATAATGTTTAAAGTGAAGAATCTATCACTGCCCACAAATATCCAAAAGCTGTTCCAAATAAGGGAGAAACAATATCATTTCAGAGGAACACGTATATTTCAAAAACCTTCAGTGAGAACTACCACCAAGCAACACTGCGTTTCAGTGCAAGGAGTCAGATTATGGAACGATTTTGGACCTGAATTAAAATCATGTACAACGCTTGGATAATTTAAACAAAAACTAAAGGAAAAAATACTCCAAACATATATACAAGATGACATGTAAAATCACACAAGGATTGTCATATCCAGTCTGTGTTGTGTTGTTGCTTAGTTTTTTTTGTCACATTTTGTTTTAGCTTTGTTCTGAATTGTAATCGCTCTTGTTTTTCTTTTGAATTCTTGGATGGAATATGGGTGGGCAATATAAGCTGCGGCTTCAGCCACCACCCATTTCGGATAACTTATGTTGAGCTGTATAATCAGAGGAGTTATTGTTTAATTTGACCTTGTTGGATTTGTTTCCCCCCCTTTGTTATATTATTCTGTTTCTTTTTAATCTTTACTTTTAATCTATCCGAAATAAAGATTCATTCATTCATTCATTCAAAAAAAAAAAATAATTAGATTCTAGTGCATATGAGCTGTTACTATAATTAAATAAAAATTAAACCACCTATGTAATACAATTTACATGAAAACCAAAAAGCACACTTTGAAAGCATAATCAGTATCAAGAATATTACAAAAGAGTAATGCCTTGACAACTGAAAAATACAAAAATGTATAATTTTATGATTTTATTTTTCCAATTTTATAATTTAATTTAATTTTCAATTGTTTAATGTTAATATTAAAGTAATTCTATGTTAATATTCAAGTGAAAATAAAAATGTTGAATAATCAAATATAGTTTAACATTTAATATTTAAATACATATTTAATATTTGAAAAAAAATGAATGAATGTTTACCATTATGTATATTTTGTCTTTAAAATTGTATTATTATTATTATTACAACTATTTAAAATTGCTATTTATGCCTTTTAAAAATGTTATTAATTGCTTTTGCAACGTTTTTAGTTTATTTTAATAAGGCAGCGCTTTATTTTCTTAATTCCGGTTAGTCCAGCTGAACAGTCGTCCGGCAGAATCACGTTCGTGCCCGTCGAATAAACAGTTCCGACAGAAATGGCTCTCTGATCGTCTCGGTGCGTGTAGTAGCTTCATATAGCCTTTAAAAACGTTGTTATTTTATGAACCTATAGCGGTGTGTAAAAAATATACTTAATCGAGGCCGCCTTCGACACCATATATAAATTATTAAAAAATAAAAATGGCGGCGTCCTTGAAAAGCTCCAGGAGTGTGAGGCTACTGGTAAGAAAACAGCTTTATGTCACTGTTTGTGTGAACTTATAGATGTTACAGCACTCTTGTTATCGCTTCCGTAGACCTTCAGAGTGGGTTGAATTTTAAAGCATTTTTTTTTTTAGCTGACTTAGCTAATGCTATTTCCTGGGTCTGCCCCGGGGTCTCCTCTCCGGAGGCGGAGGGAGGCGGCCAGGAGGCATCCTGATCAGATGCCCATACCACCTCAACTGGCTCCTTTCAATGTGGAGGAGCAGCGGTTCTACTCTGAGCCTCTCCTGGATGACTGAGCTCCTCACCCTGTCTCTGAGGGTGAGTCCAGCAATCCTACGGAGAAAGCTCATTTCAGCCGCTTGTATCTGCGTTCTCGTTCTTTCGGTCATTACCCAAAGCTCTTGACCATAGATGAGGGTAGGAATGTAGATTGACTGGTAAATCGACAGCTTTGCCTTAGAGCTCAGTTCTCTCTTCACCACAACAGACTGGTACAACGTCAGCATCACTGCAGATGCTGCTCCGATTCGTCTGTCAATCTCTCGCTCCATTCTCCCCTCACTCATGAATAAGACCCCAAGATACTTAAACTCCTCCACTTGGGGCAGGAGCTTGTCCCCAACCCAGAGAGGACAATCCACCTTTTTCCAGCTGAGGACCATGGACTCGGACTTGGAGGTGCTGATTCTCATCCCAGCTGCTTCACACTCAGCGGCAAACCATCCCAGTATTGCTGGATAAAGCCAGCAGGACAACATCATCTGCAAACAACAGAGATGAGATCCTGTGGTCGCCAAGAATGACACCCTCTGTTCCCTGGCTGTGCCTAGAAATCCATCCATCCATCTACTTCCGCTTAATCCCTTTCGGGTCGCAGGGGGACTGGAGCCTATCCCAGCATCTTTGGGCGAGAGGCAGGGTACACCCTGGACAGATCGCCAGTTAATCGCAGGGCCAACACAGAGAGACAGACAACCATTCACTCTCACAGTCATACCTAAGGACAATTTAGAATCCCCAGTTGATGCAAATTAACCTAACTTGCATGTTTTTGGCATGTGGGAGGAAACCAGAGAAATCCCGGAGTAAACCCACGCAGACACGGGGAGAACATGCAAACTCCACACAGATCACTGTTGATTGGGGGCTGGGATCGAACCCAGGATCCCCCGGCCAAGTGTGTGTTGCTGTGCTGCCGCAGTGCTAACCACTCTGCCACCGCGCTGCCCACGCCTAGAAATGCTGTCCATAAAAATTATGAACAGGATCGGTGACAGAGGGCAGCCCTGGTGGAGTCCAACTCTCACTGGGAGTGAGTCCTTCTGAGTGTTGGCAATATGAACCAAACTCCCACAACGGTTGTACAGAGACCGAATAGCTTGTAACAACAAGCCCGATACCCCATACTCCTGAAGCACCCCCCCACACACACACAAAAAACCATGAGGGACGCGGTCAAATGCCTTCTCCATGTCCACAAAACACATATAAACTGGTTGGGCAAACTCCTACAAACCCTCAAGGATTCTCGAGAGGGTAAAGAGCTGGTCCGATGTGCCACGGCCAGGACGAAAACCACATTGCTCCTCCTGAATCCGAGGTTCGACCAACAGCCGGACTCTCCTCTCCAGTACCTTGGCATAGACCTTCCAGAGATCCTGAGGAGTGTGATCCCTCTAAAGTTGGAGCACACCCTCCGGTCCCCTTTTTTGAAGAGAGGAACCACCACCCCGGTTTGCCATGCCAAAGGCACTGCCCCGGACCTCCACGCAATGTTGCAGAGGCGTGTCAACCATGACAGCCCTACAACATCCAGGGCCTTGAGGTACTCAGGACGAATCTCGTCCACCCCCGGGGCCCGGCCACCAAAGAGATTTTTAACCACCTTGGCGACCTCAGCCCCTGTGATAGGCGAGTCATCCCCTCCATCCACAAGCCCTGCTTCCTCTGTGGAAGGCATGTTAGTTGGATTGAGGAGATCCTCGAAGTATTCCTTCCACCACCCAACGATATCCCCAGTTGAAGTCAGGAGTGCCCATCTGCATCATACACATTGTGGACAGGGAGCTGCTTCCCCCTCCTGAGCCGCCGGACAGTTTTCCAGAATCTCTTCGAGGCCGACCAAAAGTCTTGTTCCATGGCCTCACCAAATTCAGACTCCATGTCTTCAGACTCCCTCGGAATGTGGTTGAAGTTCTTCCGGAGGTGAGAGTTGAAGACCTCCCGGACAGGGGCCTCAGCCAGACGTTCCCAGCACACCCACACTGTACGTTTGGGTCTACCAGGTCTGAATGGCTTCCTCCCCTGCCATCGGATCCAACTCATCACCAGGTGGTGATCAGTTGACAGCTCTGCACCTCTCTTTACCCGAGTGTCCAAGACATGCAGTCGCAGGTCTGATGACAAGATAACAAAATCAATCGTCGACCTGTGACCTAGGGTGTCCTGGTGCCAGGTGCACATATGGACACCCTTATGCTTGAACATGATGTTCGTTATGGACAGACTGTGGTTAGCACAGAAGTCCAATAACTGAACACCACTCGGGTTCAGATCGGGCAGGCCGTTCTCTTCACAATCACCCCCCTCCAGGTTTCACTGTCGTTGCCCATGTGTGCACTGAAGTCCCCCAGTAGGACAATGGAGTCTCCAAGAGCAGCACTCTCCAGAACCCCAGTCACAGACTCCAAAAAGGGTGGGTACTCTGAACCATCATTTGGTGCATAGGCACAAATGATGGTCAGGACCCGTTTCCCAACCTGAAGACGCAGGGAAGCAACCCTTTTGTCCATCGGGGAAAACTCCAATATAGAGGCAGCAAGGTGGGGGATACAGGAATACCCACCCCTGCTCGTCGCCTCTCGCCCGGGGCAACTCCAGAGTAGGCCAAGCTCCAGCCCCTCTCCAGGAGACTGGTTCCAGAACCGGAGCTGTGTGTTGAGGTGAGGATGACTATAATTAGCCGGTATCTCTCAACCTCGTACACCAGCTCAGGCTCCTTCCCCACCAGAGCGGTGACATTCCATGTCTCAGAAGCCAGGGATCAGGACACCAAGGTCTCCCCCTTTGCCACCTGATCCACATAGCACCGGACCCCCATGGTCCCTCCTGCAGGTGGTGAGCCCACTGGAGTGCGGACCCATGTAACTCCGGGCTGAGCCTGGCCGTGTCCCATGGGCGGAAACCTGGCCACCAGGCGCTAGCCATCAAGCCCCTCCCCCAGGCCTGGCTCCAGGGTGGGGCCCCGGTAACCCCATACTGGACGGGGTACACTGAATCCTTGTTCTAGTATTTATCATGAGAGTCTGTTGGATCGTTCTTAGTCTGGCCCTTCACCCAGGACCAGTTTGTCTTGGGTGACCCTACCAGAGGCAAACTGCCCCGGACAACATAGCTCCTGGGATCACTGGGGCACGCAACCCCCCCCCCCCCCCACCACAATAAGGTGACGATCCATGAGGGGTAATATGGCAGGATCACGATTATTTACCATGTTCATTATTAATACCATTTTGCAAGTTCCTAAACAACCAGTGTCTCAATTTTAAAATATAGCAATAAAAGGATGAAGAATAACAACTCATTTGGGCAAAAGTAATTTTTGTAACAGATTTTAATGTGTGCGCAGTTTTTGCTTAACTTGGAAAAATGAACATTGGTTTCAAATAGTGAACACCGCCACTTAGGTAAACGTCACAGCAAAGTATTGAGTTTAGCGTAATTTTGTAAGGTGAATTTGGAACATTTACATGAGTGAATGATAATCAAATCTCTAATGCTCCACTCAGTAGTTACAAATGATTTAAAAAAAAAAAATTGAACTGCAGTTTATAGGTCACTTCAAAGGAAGAAAAAGTTCTAATAACACAATAACCTGGTAGCCACAATAACTGAAGCCCCACGCAGCACAGGGAGAACATGCAAACTCCACACAGAAAGCTTCCCACCCCTACCTGGAACCTTCTAGCTGTTAGGCAACAGTGCTAACCACCGTGCTGCCGTTCTGAATGTTTTTTCTTTGTTTATTTTCTTGTCGAAGAACACGCTACTTCAGTCTAGCTTGGCAAGCAGCTCTTCTGGAAGCAGGAGTCTTCATGTCACAGCGGTGTGCTGCAAGGTAAGCGTTATAATCTCTCTAATACCCGTTGTCTGCGGTCTTGAGCCTCACTGAGCTTCTATATAAAAGGAAGTAAAGTGTTAAAGGTGCTGTGTGAAACTTTTGTGGCACATTTTGATCACTTTAGAACTGTAGGGCCTTTCACTTTGCTGTCTTCTATGAATGACAGTGACTCTCTGTCCTTAACAGAAATAAGTTATTAGATGAATTATGTTTATATTGAAATGTCTTTTGTGTTCCCCTTTTCTGTGACACTCCAGAGTCAAGCAGGTCGGGTCCGAGTGGGGAAAAGAGAGAAATCTGTGAGCTACGAACAAGCACACCCCCCACATCGCATCGGCCACTCCAAAGGCTGGCTGTCACAGCACACCAGTGAGTATTACCTACACTGTTACGGCACAATAAATGCTCTGTTACCCTCAGACAACTGAAACCGGGTAGTTTAAAAGCTCAGATTAGTCCACCTCTTCTTCAGCTCGTCAGATTTAACTGTGTGTGAACAAATAGGCCTTTAATTGTCTTTTAAGCACACTTAAAAAGAGCCGGTTTAGTTTGATTACACCCACTCACATACTTGGTGTAATTGGTGATGGAGGGAGGCAGCGTTTCAAATGATGCCAGACGGCGCAGTAAACTCTGTCCTCTGCAGGCAGAGAGGTGTAATTAAGAGGAAAGATTTTGTCTTATCGTTTGGACGTGGCGGCCCTGTCAGTGATCCACCCTCTGTTGGTACCTTTCTGACTTGAGGCCCAAGCATCCAGTCCCCATTCTTATGACTGCTTATCAGGGTGTGATGAGCTTTAAAATGCCGATACAAGATATTTTTGAAGCGAATGCAATTGTGACATCCACATCAAATACAAAACAATTAAGAAACTTAAAAAAATATCTTGCCCATTTAGTCTGTCACCAATTTTGTGCCTTAATGGCAGTGATCTTGCCTTTTCTAGTAATTTCTTTGCGTTCTTCACAAAGCTCTGTCAACAGTGCTTAATCAGCTCTTTTAAAAATAACAGCACCTCAGCTTTCGCCATTTTTTTTGTTTGTTTCTCTTTTCTCAAAAAGTGAGCCTATAGTCCCATTTCCACTACAGGAACTAGGTACCAATTTTACAGGAACTCCACCCGTGGTGTCCGTCTCAATTTGCAGGAACTGCCCCTATAAAGGAAAGTTGTCAGGAACTCAGTGGGGTCGAAAGAAGTCCTCTGTAGAAACTTTAGAGTAGCCCAAAAGCTGCTGGTTGGTGTTTAGGATTGACTCGATGCTGATTGGATGTAGCTCAGCATCATGACAAAACAGAAGCCAAGAAAAAGTGACGCTTACACGTTTTCTGTCACGAGGAAAGCTGTTGGGGACATAGTCCTCACTGGTACTACTCTGTGCTTCTGAAGCTGTAGCATATAATGGCTTAAAATTTAAAAGCTACCAGTTGTGAAGACGAATGGTCAGATGATCAATTATACAGCATTTGCATCGTGGGAGCACAAGCACAGCGGACGGCAAGGCTCAGGACTGGCGAGTCCCATCCTCCACGGCGGGGCTGTGGATCCCCCCACTCAGCCAGCCACAGATGGCGAGTCCTCACTGGTGCTGTACTCACTGTGCACAGTTCATGGAGACCCCTGCATGGCCTCTGCCAGCCTGTCTATTTCCTTGCAAACAAGAAGGGGTTCAGAGCCAATCCCCGATATATCCACCCCCACCTTGAATTCATCAGTCACTCCTACAGCACACCTCACCACTGTCTTCATTGTCCTCATACATGACCTGCACCACCCTCACATACTTCTCTGCCACTCCTGACTTCCCCTTACAGTACCACACCTCCTCTCTTGGCACCCCATCATATGCTTTCTCTAGATCCACAAAGACACAGTGCAGTGATCACACATGACTGTTTTGTTGTTGCGAGCGAAGGTGTTTCAGAGCACAGATGAATTCACATTAGTCCAGGAAGTCGCCTGTAAATATGAATGTGTACTGTCATCACATGACCCCCCAAAAGGCTTGAAAAACTCAACATCCTTACTGTGAATTTTTTGATCCAGACTTTAGATTTTGTGGAAACGGCGTTTAAGAGGTGTCTCAGAGTTATGCTGTGTTAGGTTTACACGTTACGCTGCACCACAACACTAAGGCCAAACTAAAACTGTGCTTCAGAACAACTGTCTTCTCTCCCCCCTTCAGGTAACCTCAAAGGAGAGGACGGGGCAGCCGAACGAATCCTGGAGGATGTCTTCATTCGGAAGTTCATTTTCAGTACCTTCCACGGCTGCCTGGCCGACGAGGTAGTGATCAAAAGGCGGGGCAACTTACTAATCGTGTGCGCTCTCATGTTGCAAAAGCTGTTGCCGCATAAGTTTTATTTCCTGATCGGCTATTCCGAGACGCTGCTGTCGCACTTGTACAAATGTCCAGTCAAGTTGGAGATTCAGACCCTGCAGGATGAAGTTGTGTACAAGTACATGTAACGCATCTGTTCTGATGTTCTGTACAGTTTTCAGCTGTAAATGCCGTAAAACTCAATGACATTTTGCTGTAAGAAAAAATAAAACACTTGACAGGCATGTTCAAATGGGTTGTTTTATTGGTAATCATTTTCACAGTGCACAAAGTCATTCACATTTGAAGCACCTTATCATTGCAAATACAAGGCACAGAGGAGTAAAGCGTTCACCTGAAGCACCACTGTGCCAAAGTTCCCTAGATATATTCCTCACTGTCAGAAAAACAAAGAATCGCAGCCTGTTCAAGGTCACACTTTAAAAAGTCTGACAAAGGTGTCTGAATTCTCAGCAAAATACAATAACAAACAGAGGCACAGAACTGACAAAATACCAAAACAAAAAACAAAACTGGCCAGTAAATCACTTTAAAACAAGTGGCCATTGTAGTTTCCTCCATGTAAAGTACCGCAGGAGCATTTAATGGGCCATAATACCAATGATGTGGAAAATGTTGGCTTAAGTTTAAAAAAAGCCGAAAGCACTCTACTCAGATGTGCCATAGGAAACGATGTCTGGGATAAAATGTTGTTGCTGCCTTCCAGAATTTCAGTATGTAACTGATTTAAAGAACTACAGTATAATATATTACACAATGTTTATATTTCGCCATATAGTTATAGTAAATATGAAACAGGAATTTCATCAAATTGTCCTAAATGCACAAGTTGGCACAAGATTTCATTGTCTGTGGGAATGTAATATTCAGACATTCTGGAGGGCAGTATGCACAAACATTAGTAAAGCAGTAGGTCAGCAAGTAGCAATCAGGCCCCTATTATGTTTACTTGGAAATGTTCCTGACTCTTTGATGCAATATGAGGCTGTTATTCAAACATTTCTAATGCTGGGTAGGAAAGTCATTATGGTAAAGTGGGTCGGAGATGAACCTCCCTCTGTTGCTATATGGAAGTCGCTGATCCTGGAAACCCTGACTTTAATAAGACTGGGATATTATATTGATGGGAAAGCTAGAGTCTTATCTACAAAAATGGACAAAGCCGTTAGAAGCATTGGGATTGAACCGTGGTTTGGACTCAAGCGGACTGCAGGTGGATGTGTAAACGAAAAACCCATGTATAGAAAACGTTTGCTTGGTGGCTTCTTTCTTTGTCTTTAAGCTGCTGTAAATATGTTTGACCGGTCCTGTATTGTTTTGTGAATTTTGCTTTTTCTTTGTATAAAGTTTAAAATTAATTTAAAAAAAAAAAGGCCGAAGGCACACTTGCAAAGTCAAATATAAGTCAGACCAGCAGACAGCTTTGCAATATTGAAGGAGCAGTTCAGTTCGTTTTGAAGAGGGGCTATGAGAAATACTTCATAGTCATACAGTTACCTTTATTAGGTGGTGGTCTGGCTGCCCTACTATTACAGAGAAAGGGAAGGGTGCTGAGCCAATGTTCACCATCTAAACACTAAAACCTGAAAAACCACTGCAAGCTAATTCATACCAAATCAGACAGCGCTTTACTTTAGCACTATATTTTCAGCCAAAGAATGTCTGTGTTGCTACGCAACATTGCATGGTTGGTGCCACTGGATCCCTCCGCCAAACAGTGGAGTGCTATGCAATGCTGCATTGCTATTTTTGGAATTTCAGTATTTTTAGAGAATGAAAACTGGCTCCAAACATGAGTGCATTTGACTCCACTGCAGCCCTGACTCTCTGCTCGGCTGTACTCCATTCTCCAGAAGAAAAGGAGCCAGACCACTGACTACATCTCATAAGTGTTTCACATAATCCAGCTTCAAAGGAGCTGAACTATCCCTTTAAGAGACTTCTTAACAAAAAGTGTTTGTAGAAATTTTTAAAAAGGGAGATTTATGTATAAATATGAAGGAAAACAGTTTAAAAAAAGTCTAAACGGCCAACTAAATGTTTGCGATTGGACAAATGGTCCAAGGGTATTCTGAAGCTTGACCATAGCAGGTTTACAATGCAGGATAAATGAGGATCCTAGAGATGTTATGCCAAATATTTGTGCTAAATGTAGTCTGTAGGGGTCTAATCATGGGAAGACAAATAACTGCCAATCTGAAACTGCATGCAGGAGATGGACAGGACTGAATATTGCACTTTCAAAAAGTTAAGCCGTTTGAAATCTCCATTCCTTCACCAAATGATGCCCTATATTTGAATTCACTCACATTCAAACGTAGGGCATTACTGAACGAGTGGGCCTTTCGAACACAGCTAAAATGTATCAAAGACGCTGTGGGAAATGTTTTGAAACAGGTTTTAGTGGCCCCTAGTGGTCACAGGTGAACTGTAGCTCAATTATTCGCCATAGATTTGTGATTTTCACTAATACTGCAATTCTTCTCACATGCCGGTGAATCCCTTAAATACAGGCACTACAAAAAATAAAAGTATACAATTGATAAATCGCTGTTTTACTCCTAATTGGACCCAAATGGAAAAGAAACAATCACGTAACTCTTCTTAAAACAATAGTTTAAGCCTAGGCAAGAATTTTGTACAATTAAATCACACAGATATTTCTGGATTCTGATACCACATCATTATGCTAAGCTAGCTGCTAGCTTTAGCCTCACATTTCCTGCACAAACATAAGTTGTTTAACACCTTGCACAAATAACTCAGCACTCTTGCACACGTCACCAGGACCTGAACTAAGAGCTGAATGGAATGCAGCCATCACTCATTTTTGATTGCACCATCTTTCCCCTTCATACATATGTCAAAACTTAAGCATAGCATAGTCAAGGTTTGCGGTTTGTGAACGTGCGGCAGCTCACACCCACGCAAGACTGGAGCTTTATGAGCCGCTCGTTCATGGTCTGCAGAACGGTGGGATTCACCTTCTTCACGATGTTCTCCAGCTGGTGTGGGTCCGACGTCATGTTGTACACTTCCACAAACGACTGGGGGAAAAGGAAGCAGAATGTGTTACAGAAGTGGTCTCATTAGTCAAGAAAACCCCCAAAACCAAACTAATATGTACCTCACTGTCTGCAAACTCGCAGTACTGCAGGTCCTGACTCTTATCGATGGTCCTCACGCAGGCGTAGGTGTTGTTGTAGGCATCTTCACAGACACAATCAGGGAAGCATTGCTGAAAATTAAAAAAAAAAAAGTCCATTAGTTTTAAAGCAGATGGGTTATAGCAGCAGAAGACCACACCAGGTGCCATTCCTGACAGCTAAGAACTGGAAACTGAGGCTAGAATTCAGTCTCGCATCTTTGTCTAGTCTGCCATCTTGATTTCTACTGCCACATTTGGATAGGTCAGAATATGGCGTGAACAACATGAAAGAATGGATGCAGGCAACAAATCAGCAGCAACTGTGTGACACTAGCATATCAATATGAAACAATATCTCGAAGTGTTGCTTTCAACATTTTGCTGAATCTAGGCCATGAAGAATTAAGGCAGTTCTGAAGGCAAATGGAAATTCAACCTGGAACTAGGAAGGAGTAATGAAGTGACTGGTGAGTCTATAACTTAGCTGTAAACAAGCATGAAATTTGAGATCTGGATCATCATTAAAAATCTCATACTCTGCAAAATGGTCTTTTTGTGGGTTGTAATTTTATAATATATGGATATGGATTACATTATACTGTTAAGTTATTTCACTGCCCTTTTCACACATTTTGACAGCTCCCACAGGTCTTAATAAAATGTTTGACATATTTTGGTCAAATTGCCTAAAATTATTTATTGCAACATAACTGTGAATCATCTTTTACAGCCCTTCTCAGAATGTCTCATTTCAGTGCATGTCTCTAAATGCTTAACAGTCACATTTACCTCTGCCCTCTCTTTTGTGTCGCTATTGCTAATCTTAGTTGTCTAGCTCCCATCACTGGTCAAGCCTGAGCCAACTAACGCAAATTTGTCATAAAGAATAAATAAAGTATCATTGCTGAACAGAGGTGTGTGGTTTCAGTAGTCAATAGGATATGACGGATCCCTGGAGTACAGTAAGCACAGAAACATTTGTTTATTGTTGGTATTAATGTGTTGATAATGATAGTGTTGCTATCCCTGTGCTGTTGCAATCCTGGAATTTCCCCGTTGTGGGACTAATAAAGGCTTATCTTATCTTATCTTAATGTTGGTGACACTGCTATTGTTTGTTAAATCCATCTCATGTGGGCCTTGGTTCTGTCTGAGGTTTCTTCCTAGTCAACGGAGTTTTTCCTTGCCTCCATCACTAGAGTGCTCAGAGCATGGCCTAGACCAGACCTGCTCTATATGTTAAGTGCCTTGAGACGACACCAGTTGTGATCTGGCACTATATAAATAAGTGAACTGAATTAGTGGCTAAACTGCTAGCTTCTGCTAGCCACCGACCACCTAGCCAAGCTAATGTGGATCGATGCAGCATGACAGCAAAAATATAACATAAGGCAGAATGACACAAGATATCACTGACTGAATTAGTGAACCAGATGGAAACAGCAGGGTTTCCTCTGGTAACATTTCTCGGTGGCGGGCCGCTTCACTAGAAATTTTACCACCACGCCAAGGAGGTATGAATTTATTAAGAAAAATACTGTATATGAAGCAATGACTTTCTGCAAGCACGCACATGAACAACGCGCGTGGCTGTCATCCGCACAGAGTTTAGAAGCGCCCCGCCCACACAAGCTTTCCAGTCAGGCAGAGTCTGACAGAAGTCTTATAGCCTTTACCTTTAACATGCTTGTCTATAATTTTCTTTCTAATCCCCTGAGTCAACTCTCTCTTTTGCATCCTCTGGTCCATGTTTAGTGTGGTACACACCATGTCACCAAACAGCACAGTGACTACTTGTCACCCTTTAAATAGGCCGACTGACTGATTACAAGTTTGTAGACACCTGTGATGTTAATTAGAGGACACATCTTGGTTGAATATGTCCCTGTGGTCATGTTATTTTCAATCTTTTCTAGGGGTACCATCATTTTTGTCCAGGCCTGTTTCATGGTTTTTTAAAGTAATTCTGTTGAACCACAATTCAAAAGCATTGTCTGATTTTCATTGGTTAATTTTCATAGAATTTTTATTTATTACCACTTTTGTCAGATTCAAGTTATTTCTGTGACCATTGTGGGTTTTTCTTTCATTAACAGAGGGGTACCAACAATTTTGTCCACGTGTGTAACTGCCTAAACAGATCATTCTGTACATGAACACATATTGTGGTGAATTATGTCTTTAGAGTCCGCTAAAGTTCCCTATTTTGTACCTGGCAGGTTAAGATGACCGAAATTCACGAAGTCAATGACTTTATTCTGTCAGCAGCCTTCAGACAAACTAAACGTGCCAACATTTGATTTCAAAATAAGGGAGGTTTTTCCTGCTGTCTGGGTGGTGAGATTTCTAAAAAAAAAACAAAAAAACAACAACCTATAAATATTGTAACGTGCTGCTCGACATGGCGACGTCCCACCGGGAGATTCGAACTCACGCCTCCCGCTCCGGAGTCCCGCACCCTACCTGTGTCGCCAATAGGGTCAACCCACTTGGCAAGCCAAGTAGGGTGCTCATATTGAGTTCGCTACACTACTCCCCTCTGGTTCTTGACATCGTCCCGATGTCAGCGCCCCATTACTGCTTTGGACAGGAGATCCCACTTCTGACACCAGTGTAACGTGCTGCTCGACATGGCGACGTCCCACCGGGAGATTCGAACCCACGCCTCCCGCTCCGGAGTCCCGCACCCTACCTGTGTCGCCAATAGGGTCAACCCACTTGGCAAGCCAAGTAGGGTGCTCATATTGAGTTCGCTACACTACTCCCCTCTGGTTCTCGACATCGTCCCGATGTCAGCGCCCCATTACTGCTTTGGACAGGAGATCCCACTTCTGACACCAATGTAACGTGCTGCTCGACATGGCGACGTCCCACCGGGAGATTCGAACTCACGCCTCCCGCTCCGGAGTCCCGCACCCTACCTGTGTCGCCAATAGGGTCAACCCACTTGGCAAGCCAAGTAGGGTGCTCATATTGAGTTCGCTACACTACTCCCCTCTGGTTCTCGACATCGTCCCAATGTCAGCGCCCCATTACTGCTTTGGACAGGAGATCCCACTTCTGACACCAATGTAACGTGCTGCTCGACATGGCGACGTCCCACCGGGAGATTCGAACTCACGCCTCCCGCTCCGGAGTCCCGCACCCTACCTGTGTCGCCAATAGGGTCAACCCACTTGGCAAGCCAAGTAGGGTGCTCATATTGAGTTCGCTACACTTCGCTACAATATAAAGAAATATAACAGAAATAACGGCATCCTTGGTCATTTAAGTTAATTTATTTCATTAAATACAATTATTAATATTTTTTCTTTGTAATCACAGTTAAATTATTGTTCTGTTCTGACTGCAAAATTATGGTCAAAAATGTCCGTTTCAAATTTATCTAAACCCCCCCCCAAAAACAGTAATTTTATTTTAAAAAACAGATAAAAATTAGTCATAAAATAATCCACAAATTTATAATAAAGTTTCAAATGTACAAGAAAAGTCAATTTTAAAAGAGGAAATTACAAATTTGAGGAACATGGTTTCAACTTTAGATAGATTTACAGAGAAAAGTAGAAAACTATAAGAAAATTGTTATAAATTTTTGAGAAAAACCTCAAACCTTCAAGACTGAAGTCATTACTTAAGTTTTTAAGTGGGTGCTCTTTGTACCCTTAACTCAAGTAGAAATTTTTGGTTGTCTTTTAATTATTAATTTCAAAGCACTGCTTCTACATGAGCAGAATTTCTGGTTACTATACCCACCTGATCATATAATTTAAAGTATGCATGAGTACATTACTATTATGAATGTTTCTTTCCCTTCCCTATTCTCAATGAAAAAAAGAAACATGAGAATAAAAATACAAAAAATACATATTTTTGTCATTTATGTAAACCATGACAAAAAAATCCTGCAAGACAAAACATGACACTTGATATTTTCTAACCTGTTTGTATACCACCATCGACAGAGAGAGAACCTGAATTAGACAGAGCTCAGAGAGGGCAAGATGAGACAGAAGAGAGGAGCCAAGGAGAGGAAAGTGTTCAGGCAGAGGAAGGAGAGAAGGAGAACACCACTAAAAAGTCTAAACACAGGATGTCTGGGTGGGACCCCAACGGGCCCAATATTCAAGCCTCGGTTGTGCAATACTTTAAATGGTAAGTTCCATATGCAACGTTACTGTGTAAAATTTTTAAAATTAACATATTCCGGCATGTTTACTGCCCCCCCCCCCTTGCCCGAGGGGAAAAATATGTTGCCACTGCGCCAAGGTCTTTAAGCCAGAGGAAACACTGAACAGGGATCTTTATTAGGGTGACTGAAATCTAAACAAAATAATATAAACTGCCCTTAAACCAGCAGTCCCAAGTATAAACTATAGTACCTGTCAGTATTTAGTAATAGGTTTTTTCCCTCTTAAATATGCAACTTTTCTCTGATAAGGGATTTCTTTTTCTTGCAAATTTGTGATTTTTTTAAACATCATTTTTCTTTCAAATTTGCATTTCTTTTTCCTTTATAAATGTTTGAGGTAGCTACTCACAGATACCCCGGGCCCAAGTTTAGGACAAGAAGGGTCTCCTGTTGGATTTCCTTCTCCGTTGTATTCAATAAGGAAATACTGCCGTATCGCGCCCTGACGCAGTGTGGGAGCCTAAACAAACAAAAAAAACACTTGTTAATACTTCCCAAATAGAGGGAAAAATGCTGAGCACAAGTCAAGAAGCAGCTGACCATCTGAGCAAGGAAGGATTGCCCATCCACATTCACCGTCGACAGGTTGACACCAGCGATGTCCAGAATGGTTACTGCCAGGTCTATATTCAGGACTGGAGCCTGCAGAATAGTGAAGTAGCGATGAAAAATAAACCAAAACCACATCAGTGTGTTTTGCATTTCATAAAGAGGTGAACAAATGAAGCGAGGGTCACCACTCTAAAACAATAATAGTCGATATCAACACCAAACTTGGTGCAGGAATATTACATGCAAAGTTCTAGATGCGCATTATTTTTGAAGTCAAAGCATCAAGGTTGCAGAATGGGCGTGGAGCCGCATCTGTTGGGTGGGATTCCAGTTCTGACCTGGAGTGTCTGCTTTGGTTTGATGCCTGGACCACGGACCATGAGCGGGATCCTGACGTCAAATTCGTACAGCTGCCTCTTATCAATAGGCAGCGAGAATTGTCCTGAAGAAAGAAAAAACAGGCAATTATAGATTAAAGAAAAACGTAAGAAGGTTTTAGTTTTTAGTTTCCTGATTCAGAGACTGCAGAGACTGTAATTGTTGCTACTTCGCTTAGGTGGGGTAGACTGCTATTTGCTTGCTTAGATTCAGTTAAAGAAGATATCCATAGGATCGTTTATGCTAATAAACATAAAAATAACCATGAGGTGTCAAGAGATCATTTAACATTTGCGTTGAAAAAGTGGCTTCTTCAACAACATTACAGCCTGAATATTCCTGTTTGAAAATGTTACAATCTGTCCCAGAAAGTTTGTTTTTGTTGTGCGCTGTCCAGACTACTTCCTAGAACCAGAGCCATTCACATTTTGACCACCGTGACGCCAGAGGAGAGACAGGCGAACGTCTGTGTGAGAAAATGTGGTGTGCTGCCATCATGGAGGGGAGCAGAAAAGCAGGAGCAGAGATCATATCCAACCTAAAAACATCAGAGGGTGTGCCATAGTGCGTTGTTCCCGATAATACCAGTATAAATTTTCATACTCTTGTAAAAATGAATATCGAGATATTTGGAGTTAGCTATTTGATGACATCATGCCGTTATGCTGTTGACGGTAATTTGCATGTTTCTATAGTTACCTGGGATAAACAAATATGGCACCGGAAGACAGCAGCAGCTACATGGTCTGAGCTACCCGAAACTGGCTTAGCTGTGCAGAAATATTTTGTTTTTAAGGCTGTTTCAGACTGCTGCCATGTTGGAAAACAAAAACAGAACAGTACAGCGGTGCAGATAATCTGCCCACAAATTTTTCCACGCGTCAACAACACTGCCCCGGTGCAAAGTCATCGGTGTATGGAGTTCTATATTCGTTCAGTTTTGGCCACTTAAGGTTGAATTTACGAGGGGGGGGGGGTGCTGAAAAGTTCATAGTGGTCAAATTTGACCAAATGTGGTTTATTTTTCAGCTGCAGGGATCCAAGTGCTGCAACACCGAGGGAAGACGTGTGTGGACCGAAGGGGAGACTATGTTGAAAAATAAACCGCATTTGGTCAAATTTGACCACTATGAACTTTTCAGCCCCTGCCTCTCATATTAGCCACCTGGAAAAAAAAAAAAAAAAAAAAAATCAAAACATCATTTGACCCTTGAAGGTGACCCTTCTGTGTGGAGTTTGCATGTTCCCCCCGTGTCGCTGTGGGCTTACTCCGGTTTCCTCCCAAAGGCCAAAAACATGCAGGTTAGGTTAACTGGAGACTCTAAAGTGGCCCTAGGTGTGAATGGTGAAGGGACTGGCGCCGCACCGTGGATGCCTCATCCATCCAGGTGGATGCCCTGTAATTTCCCCATTGTGGGACTAATAAAGGATTATAAAATTAAAAAAAAAAAATGGGTGTGATAAGAGGCAAAAAGCCAGAGGAGAGGTTCATGCTGCGGAGACCAACGCAGGTAAACTGCTTCAGCGTACGCTAAACCTCCACATCTAAAAGTACACTTAAGATGTTGGTTTATATTATTTTCTTGTAATATTTGATACAAAATTTTATAAAAATATATTTGAAACTCAATCTGAGCTACCATTTATAAGCTGGAGATTTATTTATTTATTTATTTTTTTAACCGAATATGTTGAAGGCCTGTGAAACTGTCCTTTAAGATAAGATAAAATTAAAAAGAAATCAAGCATATTGTTATTGTGAAAATTCACAGAAATACTGTGATATAATTTTTTTGGCCATATCGCCCACCCCTTGTATACACTGCATTAGTTAATGTATGCATTAATAGAACAGCATACTGTGTGGGAGTCATTATACACTCACCGGCCACTTTATGAGGTACACCATGCTAGTAACGGGTTGGACCCCCTTTTGCCTTCAGAACTGCCTCAATTCTTCGTGGTATAGATTCAACAAGGTGCTGGAAGCATTCCTCAGAGAGTTTGCTCCATATTGACATGATGGCATCACACAGTTGGCGCAGATTTGTCGGCTGCACATCCATGATGCGAATCTCCCGTTCCACCACATCCCAAAGATGCTCTATTGGATTGAGATCTGGTGACTGTGGAGGCCATTTGAGTACAGTGAACTCATTGTCATGTTCAAGAAACCAGTCTGAGATGATTCCAGCTTTATGACATGGCGCATTATCCTGCTGAAAGTAGCCATCAGAAGTTGGGTACATTGTGGTCATAAAGGGATGGACATGGTCAGCAACAATACTCAGGTAGGCTGTAGCGTTGCAACGATGCTCAATTGGTACCAAGGGGCCCAAAGAGTGCCAAGAAAATATTCCCCACACCATTACACCACCACCACCAGCCTGAACCATTGATACAAGGCAGGATGGATCCATGCTTTCATGTTGTTGACGCCAAATTCTGACCCTACCATCCGAATGTCGCAGCAGAAATCGAGACTCATCAGACCAGGCAACGTTTTTCCAATCTTCTATTGTCCAATTTCGATGAGCTTGTGCAAATTGTAGCCTCAGTTTCCTGTTCTTAGCTGAAAGGAGTGGCACCCGGCGTGGTCTTCTGCTGCTGTAGCCCATCTGCCTCAAAGTTCGACGTACTGTGCGTTCAGAGATGCTCTTCTGCCTACCTTGGTTGTAACGGGCGGTTATTTGAGTCACTGTTGCCTTTCTATCAGCTCGAACCAGTCTGGCCATTCTCCTCTGACCTCTGGCATCAACAAGGCATTTCCGCCCACAGAACTGCCGCTCACTGGATATTTTTTCTTTTTCGGACCATTCTCTGTAAACCCTAGAGATGGTTGTGCGTGAAAATCCCAGTAGATCAGCAGTTTCTGAAATACTCAGACCAGCCCTTCTGGCACCAACAACCATGCCACGTTCAAAGTCACTCAAATCACCTTTCTTCCCCATACTGATGCTCGGTTTGAACTGCAGGAGATTGTCTTGACCATGTCTACATGCCTGAATGCACTGAGTTGCCGCCATGTGATTGGCTGATTAGAAATTAAGTGTTAACAAGCAGTTGGACAGGTGTACCTAATAAAGTGGCCGGTGAGTGTAGAACATAACGGCTTGCCGTAACACTTTCATGAAATAGAAATTTTGGTCTCAATGGGACTTTGTGATAAAATAAAGGAAAAATTTCCCTTTTCATCTCAACTTTAAAGCCCCTTTAAAGACCTTGTACGAAACGTTTGGAAACACCTGCTTTGGTGACAAATTGTGGCCATTTTAGTGAACTACAAGTCCATTCGCTATTAATTTCCAAGAAAGACTGCAGGTCTGATTCCCAGCCAAAGCAGCTGAGGCTGTGACAGGTATGAGTAAAGACGGATGCAGTTCACTCTGCATTGTCCCCAATATTTCTAAACATAACTTTAATGTAAGATAAGAGAAGCCTTTATTAGTCCCACAATGGGGAAGTTCCAGATATTGTGATATATTGTGAAATGTGATAATTTTGCAAAAATTTTATATATCCATTTCTTTTAAATCAACATTTGAACTTCATCCTACAAAATCTTTAGCCAGATATTTAATGTTAATAGTTGCTGCTATTAATTTTTGCTGTATATTTATTTTGTACCACTGTTGAATAAAGGCTAAAATAGTCCCTAAAAGTCTTTTTATACAACATAAGTCCAAACCTAAGCATTTACATTGTACACACACACACCCCGAAACACACCTCAGCAACTTTATTGTCTATCGCTAATTTTTTAGCGACTGGTTAAGAATGGTAAAACATTGCCCAATCCAATACATGTTTAAAGTGTTTAAAAGTCAGATTCAGGTTGCAGGTTTTTTCCCCCTCATAAAATAAACCATCTTCACAACAGCACTGTTTAAGCTCATGCTTGTGGGATTCGTATTGCGCACACCAACTTTATTATGACTCATAGCAATGGTGAACTACACACGAGCATTTGCAGTGCTATACTTGGAATGTGCGACTGAAAAAAGCCATAACTATAAATTGGAGGGCAAATGGCCAATAAAGAATGTGCAACTACCTGCTAAAGAAGAAGTGGTAGAAAACAGTGACAGTGGAGTTTGCTGAAGTGTACCTGTGTGGTAGCCGTTGTCCGACGTGTAGAAGATGTAGGTGTTATTCAGCTCCTTCATACTCTCCAGTTTCTTCACCAGCGTTTCCACCATGTCGTCCACTGATAACAAGGTCTGCCACCTAACGCACAGAGTTTCATTATTATTAATTTTATTAAATGGCTAATGCAGTGCACTAGCAGACAGGCTGATTATCAAAGCCAGTAGTCATATTATCATGTCCTTATTGGCACTTGGCTGACTGATACTAGTGCGGCTCAGTAAATTATAATATTGTGAAAAAGTTAGTGGGTTTTTTTGCAATATAATTCAAAAAGATAAAAACTTTTATACATTCAACATTCATTGCATGCATAATACAACACTATTTCAAGCTTTTTTGATTTTATTTAGGTAATTAATGTTAGAATTTTTGAAATTAAATTACAAATCACAATATTCTAATTTACAGAGATGCACTAGTATAGTAAATACCAGTATCTTTCAACCAGGGTGGCCTGGTATGTTCAGGTTTCTGTGGGAAATTTTCTAACTTCACTTCTTAATTGGTCCAAAAAATTGCAAATAATTTGCCGTTGTTGTGCTTGGGCGCCCACAGAACCCATGCACAACAACGACAAATGATTTGCAACCAATCTGCCACTACTTATTTCTAACACACAATACATTACCCAAACCCATTAGCAGTTTTAAATGACATAATTGTGGTACCTTTTCCTATATGCATTATCCAGATAATCAATTGAGCTGTTTGGCATTGGGTTGACAGGTTGACGCAGCAGCCAGTGTTTGTCCTGAAACACACACCCAGATTATTTGAAAAGACTCTTCAAGACTTTACAAGTCACATGGACATGAAGCAACATCTCCCATACCTTTCCTAGCTTGTTAAAGCTGCCATCTCGCGGGGCCTGAACGTCATTAAACTGTTTCTGGTGTTGAGGCGCTGCCATCCAGGGGGAATGAGGAGCAGGGGTAGACAGCATGAGGAAGAACGGATGCTGGGGACTCCTGTCATCCAGGAAGCGAAGGGACCGGTTCAACTGGTTGCCAAAGTGGTAAAGGGTTATTGAACATCAAAAGGATTATGTTTAATGACAGCTTAGATAGCTGTGGGTACAGCCAAGCTATTTGTTTAAAAAAAAAAAGAATCAGACATCACAAAATGAACACCAGCAGAAGTCAGCTGCATGAAAAGGCAGGGTTGTGCATTTGCTGCATCTGTGAGTCATTATCACCCCAGGATGTAAAACTACTGGGTCCAACAGGCATTTAAAACCAGACCTGCTAGTGCTCACATTTCTTAGGTGTGAAACTCCTTGTCATGACTCAGCATGTAGTTTCAGTTTAAGCTTGAGTAAAAGTTTCAAAGATGTCGACTGCCTGTATGTCCAAAGTGAGCTGCTCTAGTAGTAGTAACTACAGAAAGGGGTATAATGTTCTCTGACCAATGAGGATGCAGCACTGTACTACACCCACTTGAGTGTTTGGTGGCAAGACTAAAGAAAAGGTGAACACTGAACAGAAACCCTGAAAGAGATCATTTGTACTTTGACTTCAGTGTCTAGTCCAGGGGTCGGCAACCCGCAGCCCTTCAGCCCCACTGTTGATGAAGTCAATTTTATTTTATTTTATTTTTTTATTTTTTTTAAATACTGTGTATTGGGTACATTTTTCAACTGAAATGAATGCGTTTGTAAATGTAAAATACATATATTTTAAATGTTTTATTATGTTGTCAACTAAAATATGTGGCACATCCGACCAAACTTAATAGCGGACTCATATGAATGGAGAAGTGCACTGTCCCCCACCAGCTGGCTGCTTATCCTCCCGCCCTTGGTAAGATAGCCTACAGATTAATCTAGAATAATAAAAATCACCGAGAAAAATAGATATACAAACTTTTACAGAATACAGCCTTTGCCAAAAAGTAAAAAGCTGGAAATAGGTGAAAAAGAGCAATTTCAGAGCTTCCTGAATTGATACATGCAGGCTGAATGGAATCTTGGAGAGTGAGAAGATGCTCGAGGAGTGGAGAAGAAGTGTAGTGGTACTGATTTTCAAGAACAAGGGTGCTGCTCAGAGCTGTAGTAACTACAGAGGCATAATGTTGATCAGCCACACTATGACGATATGGGAAAGAGTTGTTGAAGCCAGATTAAGAAGAGAGGTGACAGTCAGTGAGCAGCAGTACGGTTTCATGCCAAGAAAGAGTATTACAGATGTAATTTTGCTTTAAGAGTGTTGATTGAGAAGTACTGAGAAGGTCAGAAGGAGTTGCACTATGCCTCTGTGGATCTAGAGAAAGCCTATGTTAAGGTGCCAAGACAGGAAGTGTGGTACTGCATGAGAAGAGAAAGTCAGGAGTGGCAGAGAAGTATGTAAGGGTGGTGCAGGACATATAAGGACAGTGAAACGGTGGTGAACTGTGCTGTAGGAGTGACAAATTCAAGGTGGGAGTGGGGTTACATCAGGGTTGGTCTCTGGGCCCCTTCTTGTTTGCCATGGTGATGGAAAGTAGGGGTGGGACAAAAGATCGATTCAGTGATGAACTACAATACTTGAGACTAATGATGATCCAACGATCGCTAAACACATGGATCAATCTTTTATTATTTATATATATTCATGTAATGTTGAATACTCTTGGGTATTATGCATTTTCAGTCCACTAAATGGCACAAAGCAAGCACCCAGTCAAATGAAGTCATATTTTGTCTCGCAAAATTTGCAGCCAGCTTTGAAAGTTAGACAGCAGTTAAATGCGGCAAAAAGTTAGCTCAAATATCGGGCCATTTTTGGATTTTATAACAAAAATGGAATGGAAGACCCTGCCATGACACAACCCGCAAGAAGCGCTGCATGAAAAAAAAAAAACAAAAAAAACCAAAACACTTGAACATGCGGATCAGCGTCATGGCCAGCATGTGTCTCAGTTGTGTTAGCAACAGCTAAATTAAAAACACACAAGTGTGTAGCTTGCTTTTTCTCCGAGTGGCACTGACCAGCAATGTCTGGAGACCTGCTACCATCAACCTGTGTGCAGAGACGTGTCTCCACAGAAAATGAAGCCCCGAGAATGTTGGCAACAGAAAGGACTGCAGCAGCTGCAGGACAGAGCCACCAGCCATCACAACAAAAGCGGCTGCGATGGGCTGAAAAGAGTTACAACTTTACATGAAACGGATATCGACAGTTGTACTTTCGGGACAAAATTTGACGTTGACATGGGAGGGGAGATGCATGGTATCGTGATGAATCGTAATAGTGATGGGATTGTGATAGATCATGATAGTACTGGATTGTGACCCAAGTATCGCAATCTAAATCAGATCGTGAGGTCTCGCACGACTCCCACTCCAAATGGACAGGCTGACAGACAAGGTCAGGCAGGAGTCTTTGTGGATGACACTGACCTGTAATGACAGTAGGGAGCAGGTGGAAGAGAACCTGGAGAGGTGGAGTTATGCTCTGGAGAGAAGAGGAATGAAATTCAGTAGAAGCAAGACAGAATAAATGTGTGTGAATGAGAGGGAGGCAGGAGTAACAGTGAAGATACAAGGAGTAGAGGTAGTGAAGGTAGATGAGTTTAAATACCTGGGGTCAACCATCCAGTGCGATGGAAAATGCACAAGAGGGGTTGAAGAAGAGAGTGCAGGCAGGATGGAGTGGGTGGAGATGAGTGTCAGGTGATCTGTGACAGAAGGGTAGCAGCTAGAGTAAAAGAGAAGATTTACTAGATTGCAGTGAGACCTGCTATGATGTATGGTTTGGAGATGGTGGCACTGACAAAAAGACAGGAGGCAGAGCTGGAAGTGGCAGAACTGAAGATGCTAAGATTCTCATTGGGAGTGACTAGGAGGGACAAGATTAGAAATAAGTATATCAGAGGGACAAGCTCAGGTTGAGCGGTTTGGGGACAAAGTAAGAGAGGCAACACTGAGATGGTTTGGACATGTGCAGAGGAGGGACAGTGGATATATTGGACAAAGAATGTTGAAGATGGAGCTGCCAGGCAGGAGGAAAAGAGGAAGACCACAGAAAAGATTCATGGATGTAGCGGAGGAGGACATGGAGAGGGTTGGTGTTACAGAGGAAAATCCAAGAGGTAGGGTGAGATGGAGGCAGATGATCCACTGTGGCAACCCTAAAGGGAGCAGCCGAAAGAAGCAGAAGAAGACAACCAAGGTTAAATTCCCTAGTGTTGTAGTGAAGACTGCACGAGCATCAGATCAGGACCAGACTGTACCAAGTTCTAGACCAAGTTGAAACAATGGTTATTGTGTGGATACATCTTGGTCTTGACCCCTTACCCACGATTTACACCGACTCCAGATGCCGTACGTTACGGCTGCAATCCAGCCTCCCCAACAAATGGTTCCCGTTCTCGTCAATTTTCTAATCCCCACCTGGTCCGGACCACTGTGGAACGAATCTGGCTCGTCAAATTCAGTTTGCTAATGAAATGCAATGAGTCTATTTTTGACAAGATGCTGGATCCAATCCACAAGGAAATCCCACAGTATTTAATAGCCGTTTGATCATTAAAAATGATTTAAGGATCATCCGTTATTTTCTGAGATCTGCTCCTCCACCACTGTATCAGAGAAGATAAAAACTTGACAACATACAAACACTTCATACAATTAAAATTAACAAGCTACCTACGTTTTATTTACAGCCCAAAAATCCAGGTGGGGAGCGGCTACATCACACTTCCTTGTTGTTTTCACATGATCGCGATCGGTTCATCTTGGTTACTCTCAAGTCTTTCTCGAGATCTCACGTTTATTTTGTATCATTCTCATGCGATCTTGTATGTCGAACCTTGTTCTTATCCATGCCGCTGCAAAACGCAAATGGGAGCTGGTAGGGACAGATGCAAGGGGCCATCCACACTGCATCTGCAACAGACTGCATCCGGAGTCAGTGTAAATCCTGGATTAGTCTTGGTACACTCTGGTCTTGACTACGAGACAGTTCCCCAACAGGAACCCAACAGTTCACCTGAATTTCCCTCTATGATATTTAATATAATTTTGATTTGAGAGAAGAATGAATCACCAGAAATACCATTACTGTCAAATTGCCAAAAACTAAATTTTTGAAAAATCATAGAAGTTGAGATGAATTACTGACTCTCCATCTGGGGCTTGAACCAGGGTCTCCTGCATGACAGGAAATTAAAAAAACAAAAACAAAAAAAACCAAGGAAACTAAAAGTCTTCACTTACACTCTCAAATCTAGAGCAGCTCATTTCTCACATTCCTCCCACATGTCACTATTTTAACTGATGATTAACCCTTCACACTGCTGACTGGCCTCAGGGAGGTTAGGCGTTTTTATTTCTATGACCACAGCTGATCCAGACCAGTCACTGGTGGACAGCCTTCTTTCTCCCATAAATCCTTACATAACATTCTAAAGGACTGCAGGCCAGCGATTAAAACTCACGATGAGATCGGTGAGGTAGTCCTCCTCATAACTGTCATTGTGCTTTTCTTCCTTCCCATTGACTGACAGTGTGTAGTTGTAGTACTGGGAGTTTCCCATCTGCCAATTATACAGAACAGCGAATGTGACGACAGGAGAAGATGGTAAAAATCATCTGCGTGTGAAAGCTTGTCACATGCGACTCACAAGTGCATGCCACTGGTCCCAGCCGCTTGGAACATGAGCAGCGCCTCCAGCCTCTTTGTTACCATACTGAAAAAAAAGGGAAAAAAACAAAGTAATACGTGCTTTATAATACGTGCTTTATCTTATTTGCTTTTAACCTCGTCATTGGTTTAATATTTATTCTACCAGAGTACCCAGAGTTGAAGAAGTTAAATTTCATTTTTTTTTAAGGCTGCTTGGTTAAATTTGAGACTGTATATTTGTGAAATTAAAAAAAATACTTTGTAAAGGACATTGCAAATAGTTTTGATTAAATATTTATCAGAACTGCAAATGCTTTATATTCGAGGTTATTCATTTAGCTCATAATAAACAGGATGCCACTAGACAATAACATTTAAGTAAGCTGCAAACCAGAAACTAGTCCCAGCAAATTCATTTCTCTTTGTTTTAAGACTTTCCTTTTTTTGTAAATTAGAGTCTTTTCTTGTAAGTTTGCATTTTCCATATAAATTGGCAACTTTTTTCTCAGATATGCAACTTTTGCCTGTAAATAATTTTTTCATGCAACTTGTTCCCATAGATTAGATAACTTTTCTTGTGAATTTGCAATTTTTACATCTAATCTTTGTGACTTTACACATAAATTTGCAGGTTTTTCCTCAATAGTTTTGAGACTTACTTGTAAATTTCCCTCTTTTTTCTTGCAACATGGGGACCTTCTTCCTTGTAAATTTCCATCTTTTTTCTTGTAACTCAATTGTTTTTGGCTCCACTCATTTCATTTTCCATAATGATGAAATGCAAAACAGCAATTACAAATTCCAAAAAGCACATTGTCCGTTTTCCCATTTTGCTCCCTTGCCATTTGAGTAGGAACTGACTATGCGCAGCTGGCGCTCATTGGAGGGGATTCAAAGTGTGCGCCAAGTTTGGCATGCTGGTATTATATTGCTTTTTCATATGGCTTTTGTTGTCATTAGCATTTTCAGTTATTAAGTGTAAATTTACAAATACACACACTAAGCATTGATTTATTTTTCCTCTCCTTAAATGAACAGAATGTGGGTCACCCTTTATAAATTTATGCCACTTATATATCCATCATTATCTAATTTATAAGAGTTATTATTTTTCTCCTCATTCACTGTCATTCTTTTAACAGAATTCAAAATCAAAGTGGAAGCAGGCTTTATTTGATCTCGTCCATGGATATTATTAGGTTTTTTTCCTCGTTAAAATAGAACAATTTTGCACTCAGCAGAGGAGGGAACGTTAACAGACCTTAGGCTGAGACCTGCTGGAGGAACAGCTCACTCTCCCTTGGTTTAAAGGCGGAGTTTGGATGCCAGCCATGGTGGGTGGTCCTGGGCCTGCCATGTCCCATGATAATATAACTGAAGGAAATTTTACAACTTTGTCCATCAAAATCATAGACAAAGTGAAAGACTGGTATGAACTCTGAATGGCCCGGCTGTCATCAATGCGTAGTCATGATAACACTGGTCAACACCAAATTTATTGTCTAAGTTTTTTAGCTGATTTAGGACAATTTTGATGTGCTGAATCCAAAAATCACATTGGTTTTGCTCAATCAGGTCAACTTTTTGAACTATGGCCACATGTTTTTTACGTTTTTGTTTACATGTATGGGTATTTTTGCTTTATACGATGCAAAATTCTTTTTTATTTCTTGAAATTTCTCGAACTCTGAAGAGTTTGCATGCGCCAGTTTATGACATGATGGCTGATTACTGTTGGACCTTGAAGAGAGACATCCCTGCCGCTGAGCATTGTAGAGGTTCGAATAAACGGAAGCTGAAGCTCTGAATTTTGAACACTGATGACCTAATATTCAATTTACATGTACTTACCTTTATCAATGTCTACTATTTACAGTAATAGAAGTTTGTAACATTTAATCAATAAATTGTGTTAGAAAATGATTTTTTCCTCTTAAAAATCTATTTCTGTCACAAAAATGTAATCGATTTAGTCAGAAGATCAGATTTTTTAAAAATCAACTTGGCATAAAAACCTGACCTGATCGGAGAGAAACGGATGTCATTTTTGGATTCAGCGGTGCAAAATTGTCTTAACTCAGTTGAAAAAACACAGACAACTTACAAAAAAATTATTTTTGTAACCCTGTGTAATCAATCTTTATGGCATGCAGACTAGTTATTTATTCCCACAGCAAATCTTGGATGATGTCAATTTTATTTGGTCAACACAATAAATTACACTATTATTTAAACCTATTTTACAATTAGCGAGTCAGTCTCTGAAATGCACTGTGTCACAGAGAATTAACCCTGATCCCCAGGGTGAGAGGAGTGATGCAACTTGGGTCTCGATGTTTGTGGGGTAGAAACATAACTTTCCGTGCTGCTTGTGCAGTTAGTACCATGTTTGGGATCAGACCAAATCAGACCAGGATTGTGGTCATTAAACATATTTTTCCCCACTTTGTGACTGAGCTTGCATTGTCCCCAAAGCAAAATGGATTTTTCCTTCCATTTCAACAGCGTCATATTAGTATTATGCCTTAGATTTTGCACCCCTGTTTATTAAAGGATAGGACAGCAAAGACAGTGATTGATTTATTTCACGTTATGCCCAAAACATACCTCTGAATAATTAAGAGCATTAGGACACCCCCTTCACAAAATTCATTTCTACAATAGTGAAGTGGACTTGGACACACCCATAAATGCCTTAGACAACAGACTGTTGACTGGATTGTTGTAATATAGCCCAATGTCTTCTTTGTGGTTTGTCTGTTTATTTGGTTGACTGATTATTATGCAAAAACAACTAGATGGATTTTGATGAAATTTTCAGAGGTGCTTCTTGAGATTAGGACTAAGCCTTTAGATTATGAGGTAGCAAGTACTCCATAGCACTTTTTAAACATTTTTTGCTAATATAATGAATAATAATGGGCTAATCAACCTGAAAATACACAGCCTGCATAAAGTGAATCACACAAATAAGGTTTAATTGACTGACAAGCACAGTGTAAGATACTACTCTATGTTGAATATAGCCATTGCCCAAATTTGAATATTGTCAACAATTTCAAAACAAGTGTAAAGCTTGTAATGCATGTACATGTTCAAACCTGATTAAGATATTTTCCAGCGAAGAACGTCTGGTATTTCTGTTTGTTGAGGTAGACGGGAAAGGCTTCAGCCTCGGCGCCTTTCTGCCAAAGGGTGCTGGAGCAGTTTCCGGCCAGGGAATTGTTCCTCACCTCGTGGTTATGAGGATACCGACCAGTCAGAATGCTGCTCCTGCTGGGGCAGCATAGTGGCGTGACTGTGAACTTCACAGGAGTAGGAACCGAGAATAAGGAAGAGGAGAATAGGGGAACCCAGACATGAGGTGGGGTGGTGATGGGGGGGGGGGGGAAATGTGACAGACAGTGGAGAGGAGGATGTGCAAATCACTCAGTGTGTAGCAATGTCCAATCACGCAGTCGGTGTGTGTATCAGATGCTTAACTGAAGTAAAAGTAAAAATACCCCATTGCATGTGAAAGTCATGCTACATTTGCAAAAAAAAAAACAAAAAAAAACAAAACATTTTATGTTTTTACTGCTTCCATATGAGGTTCAGACAACTGGCTTTCCAGCTAAGGGTCAAGTCCCCCAAATTTGACATTACATACATTTTAATGGCTGTGATAAAATCATCAGAAGCATAAACAAGAAAAGGCTCAATTAAAACACAAAAACACCTTACCATCTTTTAAACTTTTTAGAATCAATACAGAAGCAAGTTTTTCCACTTAACAACCATCTTGGACACAACTCCTAGAAGTTACTTTCAATTACACAACAGTAACTTCCCAAAAATGCAATTTGATTGGACAATAATGACTCCAGAAGTTACTGTGTTCCTAATAACCACACTCACACATTTCATCAGAATGTGTGAGTGTGTCCATTTCAGCAACATTCTAAAAATTATTCATCAAAGTAGCTGTTGATGGCCAAGGACTGTGTTATTATGTATAATTGTGAGGCGCTCTTTGAAAATAGACAACCTTCACAGCCTAGAATTTGTGTTGTAGTATTCTGGATTCAAGCTAACAGTTAGCCTGATTAGCTACATGATTTCGCTTTTAAAATTACCCAAAAAGTTAGATACAGTTTCTGCTAAAGCCTCACAACGTAATGTGTGCTCCTGACTCTTTACTTCAGCTGAAGACATCAATAAGAAGAAGCTGGTAAAGCGAATGAAAGCAAAAGCCCAACACTAGCTAGTTAGTTAACAGAGCGCTCGATTGATCCAACCTGATATATAGAGACTAGGGTTGCCAACTGTCGTCCCGTTTATTGGGCTAAATATGTTTGTCCTGAGCGGGGCATGTGTTGTCCTGTTTATTTAAGGCCGCCTGAATGAACAGGCTAGGCTGGGCTGAAGCCCAGGGGCCTATAAACATCAGGGCCTATCAGGAGCCAATGAAAAAGAACACGTTGTTGTTAATTGGTCAAATTCTATGTCCATCACTTGATATTCATGTGTGGCTGCTGATTGGTCTAATTTACAAGTGCCCCACCTGGGTATCACGTAACAATAGCCTATCAGAGGAATTGTTTTGACATACAACTATGCACACGCCAATGAGAGGATAGTAAATAACAATTGTTTCTCTCAATCAGGTCAAGTTGATTTTTACAAAATCTTCTGGTCGAAGCCATTTAATTCACCTGTAAAATAAAAATACTAATTAGTCATAAATTGGCGCATGCAAACTCTTCAGAGTTTGAGAAATTTCAAGAAATAAAAAGAATTTTGCATCATAAAGCGAAAATACCCGTACATGTAAACAAAAATGTAAAAAAAAAAAAAAACAACAAGAAAAAACAAAACGTGGCCATAGTTCAAAAAGTTGACCTGATTGAGCAAAACCAATGTGATTTTTTTGGATTCAGCACATCAAAATTGTCCTAAATCAACTAAAAAAAAAACAAAACTTAAGACAATAAATTTGGTGTTGACCAGTGTAATTAGCTCGGTCAAAATGTCCGGCAAAAAGTTTGAAAGTGGCGCTCATAAAATTACTGAGAGGAAAAGAACTTGGGGAAAATGAATTGCTCAAAAAATCCTGAGGTGTAAAGGATTTTTCTAAGCTGGAGCATCGAGTGGAGGAGGCTGCTAATTACGCACGGAGGAGACAGGTGGGCCGTTAAAGCACTCACCTAGAGGAGAAGGGAGAAGAAAGGCCATGACTGCTTACATCGGACAGCTGTGCATGGGACAGTGCACTCCAAACTTTAAAAAGTAGACTGGATCAGGCATGCATCCATAGAGTATAATGATATTTGTGAGCTGGATTTAAAGGACGTAATGAACGATTTTTCTTTGCAGAAAGCCAGAATAAAGAACTTCTTAAAAGGTAAGACATGCTCTTTGCAGTGTTTCCAGCCACCTGTGCAGGTTTTTCTTTGCTGCTGTTGTGCTTGTTTGGATCAGGAAACCTTCACTGATGTAATTTTATGCCGAAGGCGGCATCTGTCACACTGTAAAAAGGGAAATCTCAGTAAGATAAAATATCCTAAATCAAGGCTTAATGCTTGTTTTTCTCTCACAAGATAATTTTGACAAGACAATTTCTTTTTGTTGTGCAGTTTTCTGTAAGACTTTACTTGCTTTACGAACGTTTTTACTTGTTTGAAGCAATTTAATCTTACGTTGCTGGCAGACATTTTTATCCAATTTTAACTAGAATTATCCATTTCCAGAATTTTTAAGTAAAATTATCTACCAAACAGAGCAAGAAAATTTGACATGAAATTGCTTAAAACAAGTTAAAACTATCTGAAACCATGTAAAATTTTCTTACACAAACTGCACAGCAAGAATAAATATCTTGTCAGACAAAAAGACAAGCATAAGCAGCCGTAATTCATTTCATTTTACTTATATTTGACTTTTTGCAGTGTAGTTGTGTTTTCTAGCTCAAAGTTGCATTATTTCTCAGAGAGAAACAAAAATTAGGCAATAGTGGCTCAGGAGGTAGAACAGGTCGGCCAATAACCGGAGGGTTGGCAGTTCGAACCCCCCCCACCACCACCACCACCTTGCTGTTGTGTCCCTGGGCAAGAGACTTTACCTTCCTTGCCTCCAGTATGTTCATGGTTCATGACACTGATGTATGAATGTGAATAAATATTCGGTGGTGGTCGGAGAGGCTGTTGGCATGGATTGGCAGCCATGTTTCCATCAGTCTGCCCCAGGGCAGCTGTGGCTACAGAGGTAGCTTACCACTATCATTGTCTGTGGAGTGAATGAATAATGGACTCATTCTAAAGTGTCTTTGGATGTCACGAGAAGTGCTATATGAATGCAATCTATTATTAAAAACATAGCCATTACCAGGTGTGCACACAAGTGGTGCGCAGGTGCATGATCAACATAAGCAGTGCGCACCAGATCAAATGTAACGCACATTTGCATACCTAGGGATAGATAAATTCTAAACATTGTACTGCAGTGCAGAGTATGAGCGACTGCTTTTATGATTTTCTCCTTTCATTAAAATGTCCAAGAAGCAAGCTCCGTTAAGCAATTACTTTGATGTTCCTCCACCTCCAAAAAAAATGTCAGACTGAACCTGAACCACAAAAGAAGCGTGCATTCTTGGAAAAGTGGCTGCAGGAGGTCAGCTGGCTTTCAATAAATGATGCCCGCACCGAGATGTGGTGTAAATTATGCCGTGAAAACCCCACTCTGGGGGATAAAAACAGCACCTTTTATACAGGTACTAAAAACTTTAATCATCCAGCTTTTGATAAGCATGCAAATAGCAGAGAGCACCGGAAAGTAGTGCAAGCGATTGATATTGCTAGCTGGTGTAACCAGGGCCAGATGGCAAGCCAAATTAAATGAAGAGCAGCATCGCTCGTCTATGGACGTTCATTAAAGACTGAAGTATGTGGCGGTTTTCAGGACACAGTCCAAGGACGGATAATTTTTTCACACATAAGGAGTTGTTCAGAACTCTCTTATAAGAACAAAGATATAGAGTGATGATAATCAAGTCAGTGGCGGTAATACATATGTAAGCTGGTTGCCAACCACCAATTAAATCTAAAAGAAGAAGAAGCATCAAGCACTGAGTAACGTTTTTCTGTTGGCCTCTCACAAAGCGGAACATGCACGTCCTATGCGTTCATATGAGGAGGATATTCCGCTTCTCAAAAGGCTTGGAGTTAACGTTGGGACCGCCTATCATTCTCGAGAATCATTCCGTGCTTTTACATAGCAATAACTGTTGTCAGTGCTTAAAAAGCTGTCATTTCATTTGGGTTTCATTGTTTGAAACGATATTTGTACATTTAGTTTTCAGTGCTTGAAGTGCAGTCATTTCATTAGAAAGTTACATACTGTGGAACTTTAAAGAACAGACATTTTGTTGTAATGCTTTCCTTCATTTTCAGTTGGAATTAAAATGTGTGTTACGTTATCCACATATTCCTCTATTTTGTGAGGTGGGTCAAAAAAAAAGAAATGAGGACCAAACAACAACCTCAGGTTCTCCTCTGAGAACAAGACCAAAAAAGTTATGTGCGCCCCTGGCTATTACACATTTTTAAAATGAGATTCTGTAAAATCTGAAATTTTTAGGTATACAGTGTGGTATTTTTTTCCTTGTCGTATTAAACATGACATTGACTATCAATATTTTTTAAGGTATTATCAAGGTAAAAAATCCCAGTATTATGACAACACTTTACGTCCACATCGTGGCACCGAGCAATAGTTAAAACCCTCCGTCCCTTATTTGGCTGTGAGAAAGTTGGCAACCCTAATAGAGGATGACTGGTGAACATAAGCAAATTTTATTGAACATATGTTTAAAAATAACGTTATTATGCTTGTTTGTGTTAATATTCAAGAGTAGCAGATGGAAACTACTCGTTTTCACATAGCAATGCTAGTCTTATGTTACATCAAATATACAAACAATCTGCTGTCCCTTATGACTGTCAACTTTTAAATTGTGTTTTTGGAACTGTTGTATTTTACATACATTGTATATATACACATGTATCATATTACACTTGAGGCCATGCAGTATTGGTATATCAGTAAATTAGAATATGATTTGTAACTAAACCTTAAAAACTATAACCACAATCATCAAAATTGAACTAAAAATGGCTTGAAATATGGTGAGAATATATTGCAAATAACTTTTACAATATTCCATTTACTGAGATGCATTAGTATCATGATATCATAGTATCACTATATTCATGAAACCACACTCCCACCTTTGTAATATGGTGTCATTAATTATTTAGTCGTTTTCAGCTTCAGTATTCATTATGATTCATGCCTTTGATGTACCAAGGGCCTTGAGGTGACTTTTGTTTTATTGCGACTGGACGCCTTAAATTAATAGTGACAAAAAGTATACCCCTGTAATAGCACACAAATAGCACAAATGAAATAATTTGCACCACTATGCTGAAATACTCACAGCGTTCACAAATGTTGCTCCTGCATCTCCTATAGAGAGTTTTGTTTTCTTCATAGGTGTCTGCAAAACAGAAAATGGAACACAGAGGCATGCAATGTGATTCACGGCCCAATTTGCAAAAATGCAATAAATATGTAATCATGATGTTCCAGCTACTGAATGTTTCATTAATCACCAACGTTTACAAATGAAAGCCACGTTTACAATGCTAATAATATGGCAATATTTTGCAGAACTACAAATACACTGCCTAGCCATAAATAAAGTTGGACTAATATTTGTTTGGACCTTAGCCTTTAGCTTCGATTATGGCACACATTTGCTGTGGGGCAGACAGTTAGTTCTTTGACAGTTCTCCTTGATACAGGCCAACAGTACATTGTACCTGAAAACTACAGACATATGAAATGTATGGCAAATATGTACAATTTGCCATTAGTTTCTCTCTCTTTTTTTTTTTGCAGTTTATGTAATAATGGTAACAATTCTATTAACCACTTGACCCATCACTCACAGCTCGTTGTCTGCATTTCACATATTTAACCCTGAAACCCTCAAGTAACCACACTAAACTGCATCAAACATGTCAGAAACACACAGGCCTCCAAGCTTTTGCTTTCAAATATTCATCATGGTATCCTTTTAGCCTAATTGTGGATGGCTGTTTAGACAGGTGTGCTGCAGTAGTGATGTAGTGCTTCAAAAGTTGAACTTTTTTCAACTTTCAGTATCAGGCGCACAGTGACAAGAAACACCATCTGTTGAGAGTGTTTTTGCTCTGTGGGTGCAGAGCACATTAAATGCTGGACACCATAGAAAATTAGCAGAAAATAGATGCTCCCAGTAGGAAAAAAAACCTCTGTGGACATGCACCCTAATAGTGAGTTTCTTTTCTAGTCTCAGGTAGGACCAGATGTCAAAATGACATCACACTGAAGTTAGCCATTTTCCTGTGCAGCAAGTCAGAAAACCTCATTTTCTTGTTAGCCAGTATTAGCACTGGTGACTAAAACAAAGTGGTAAGTGGTAATTTGCATATAAAAATACATCTGCTCCAGCCATTGTCAGCAATGTCCAATGAAAAATAATGCAGTATGCTATAACTGGTGTATAAAAAGCACCATAGCAACATGCTCAGAGATAGAAGTTGGGCAGTATTAAAAGTGCTAATAAATACTAGAATTTACACTATTGGTGAGGCTGCATGGGCGCAGCCATCGTGAATTCTCGTGTGGGTCAAGGGTTAACGTGACTTCACGAGCTGAAAAACCAACTTCATGCCCACAAGTATTTGTGGTGCACGGCCCGAAAACTGACTTGCCGGTGTAGAAGGAACACATGCACCCAAGACTTGATGGTATCATTAGACTAAGGTATAAATACGTTTTGTTTTCTTCTTGCCACGTTTGACAAAGGTCTTTTTCCACTAGTGCAGTAGCTCCTACTTTTTCCAGATTTCCTTTTACTGATGTCAGTGAAGCTTACACTGTTCTTACAAGAAATCAGTTTTGCAGCGGAAAACAGGACCAGCATTGGATAGCATTAAACAATTAAGACAAAGTTTATAAACATCCAGTCTGAATGGTGATTTTATCATTAACACATGAGCTTCATAATGTAAACCTGTATATGGAGGACCAGCAAAAGTTATTTGTGCTGCCTTTACATCCATCCATCTTCTACCACTTTTCTGGAGGTCCGGGTCACGGAGGCAGTGGTTCAAGAAGAGAAGCCCAGACTTCCCTCTCCCCAGCCACCTGCTCCAACTCTTCAGAGAGGATACCAAGGCATTCCCAGACCAGCTGGGAGACAGTCTTTCCAGCAAGTCCTGGGTCTGCCCTGGGGCCTCCTCCCAGTGGGACGTACCTGAAACACCTCAAGTGGGAGGCGTCCAGGAGGCATCTTGATCAGATGCCCAAACCACCTCAACTGGCTCCTTTCAATGTGGAGGAGCAGTGGTTCTACTCTGAGCCTCTCCCGGATGACTGAGCTCCTCACCCCATCTCTAAGGCTGAGTCCAGCAATCCTAACGAGAAAGCTCATTTTAGCCACTTGTATTCGCGATCTCAATCTTTCGGTCATTTCCCAAAGCTCATGACCATAGGTGAGGGTAGGAAGGTAGATTGACTGGTAAATCGACAGCTTTGCCTTAGGAGCTCAGCTCTCTCTTCACCACAACAGACCGGTACAATGTCCACATCACTGCAGATGCTGCTCCGGCCATCTGTCAGTCTCTCACTCCATTCTCCCCTCACTTGTGAATAAGACCCCAAGATACTTAAACTCCTCCACTTGGGGCAGGAGCTTGTCCCCAACCAAGAGAGGACAATGCACCTTTTTCCGGCTGAGGACCATGGACTCTTGACTTGGGAGGTGCTGATTCTCATCCCAGCCACTTCAAACTCAGCAGCAAACCATCCCAGTAAGACCTGTAGGTCATTGCTGGAGGAAGCCAACAGGACAACATCATCTGCAAACAGCAGAGATGAGATTCTGTGGTCACCGAGCTTGCCACCCTCTGTTCCCTGGCTGCGCCTAAAAATCCTGTCCATAAAAATTATGTACATGATTGGTGACAAAGGGCAGCCCTGGCGGAGTCTCAACTCTCACTGGAAATGAGTCTGACTGGGTGTTTGCAATATGAACCAAGCTCTTGTAATGGTCGTATAGGGACCGAATAGCTCGTAACAACAAGCCCAATACCCCATACTCCCGAAACACCCCCCCCCCCCACAAAAAAAACATGAGGGATGCGGTCGAATGCCTTCTCCAAGTCCAAAAAACACATGTGGACTGGTTGGGCAAATTCCCATGAACCCCCAAGGATTCTCTTGGTTGGGCCAAAAAGAAGAGAGCGCATCACCCCACCATCACAACAACAACATCGACAAAATTATCCACCACTTCAGAAACCACCGACAAAGCCCCCCCAGATGATGCTGGTAATTGGTGACTCAATTATGAGGAATGTCAGAAGCGGGTACTGTCACTAAATTGTTTCCTGGGGCTAAAGTATCTGACATTGAGGCCCTTACCACTGACCTGTTAAATGAATTCCTCCACGCTAAAACTGTCATTGTACATGATGGATGTAACAACATCCCAGATGAAGCATTGGAGATCTTAAAGACCGACTTCAGGAGCCTTCTGTCCACTCTTATGAACTGTGGCAGATGTGTGTTCATCTCCGGGCCTTTGGCCCCTTTCAGATGAGGTTGCAATTATTTTAGCAGAATTCTCAATCTTAAAACTTGGTTGTATTCTACATGTCCTACTTTTAACATTTGTTTTGTAGACAATTTCATCCTGCTTTGGAACCGCCCATCACTTGTGAGGCCAGATGGCATCCATTCAAATAGACTTGGTGCATGTTTTAAGGGACAATCTGTTCTATTCCATTCAGCGTTTTTTTAACCTCTCGCACTCCGGGATACCACGGGCGGTCACGTCTCTGCGTCCTAGGGCACACTGAAAAAAAAAAAAGCTGCATTTCCGTTCTTCCACTACAGACACAGCCGCGAACAGAAAGCCAAAGGAGTGCTTTGATTGGTTTAGATTTGATTGACCTCTCATTCGACTAATAAGAGCCTTGAATTGGGTTTCTGAAACCTTGAAGAACCAATGACTGAAAACCTAGCAAGAAGGACCCGCCTACCAACGGCTGCAAATGCAGCGAGCCAATTGAAGCACTGAAGTTTGACAATTGAAAGCGTACGTCCCGTGCGTAAAATCTGTTTTGTGTAAGCCGCTGGGTGACACATACGCGTTTGCCAGTCTTTTTTTTTTTCTTACTACTGTTCTTATTTGTTTTGAAAAATCGTTCGCCAAAACCGCAATCATGGAAGCGCAAAACCGCAATAATGGAATCATGGTTAGACCGGGTCGCGTGACCAGAACCACAAGTCGTAACAAGCGGACCAGCGTCATGTTCGTCTGATAATGAGGAAGAGAAGTTCGCCAGCGACACTGCTGTTGTGGACAGGTAAGTGTTATAAGCTAAATTATTCTTTATCCCTGAAAATTGTAATCAAAATGACTTTTGACCGATCGGTAAATTACAACTGTGCGTCATCGCAACATGACGGACCGGTCCGTGCGCCGCGTCTGGACTGTGAAACCCCCCCCCCCCCCGCTACTCTTCTGTAGCGGATTGCAGATATTATTGCAGATATTTTAGTACAACTCTGTATAGAAGAGTAGCGTCCGTCATGTAGCGATGGGCGATGTCCGACCTCTGTAGCGGGGTGGGGGGTGGGAGTTGTTATCTTCTACATTACAGATATTTTAGTATAATTTTTAGTACACTGTAGGTTATTTTTTTTTTTTTAAAAAAAAAAAAAAAAAAAAAAAAAAAAAAAGCCACACATTTTTTACGTGGCATGCTTCTTTGTGTGTGGGGGCTTGTTTGTTCATTCATTCATTCATGAATGAATAAACAACCCCCCCCACACACACACAGCCCTGAGTGTCACCTTTCATTAGAGCCCAAGATCAAGCTTCTATATTGAATCATTCAAAAGTTAGACGTTTTTCCAAACTGTGCCATTTGGCACAATTTGGCACAGTTCAAAAACGCCTGGAAACAACCTGAGAAGAAAGCTGCGTAATATATTCATTTTTTGTGGTATTGTTACAAAATTTTGACCTCAGCTGGATAACACTTGGTTCTACATTTCTGTTGCATTTTCCAGCCTGGATCTGACAGCTGTGTGTTATTTGCAAGCATTTGTATCCAAAAAAACACCCAGGCGAAATTTATTTTCTTCAAGTTCAGTATGTTTAGATGACTGTTACTCAGTGGCAGGAGCACTTGGAGAGATTATGACTGTTTTGCCAAAAAATTCAAAGTGTTTTCTTTTAAATGAGACCAACCCCATGAAGATGCTGCAAAGGGTTGAAGAACAGCTTTTGATTTACTTTGGGTACATTATTTTTAGGCGTTTTTAGGGAAATTGACCAGAGTGCAAGGGGTTAATACAGTGACTGAAATTTGGTGCGTTAACTCACTCCAAAGTTCCTGGGTCTGCCAACCAGCCCTTTTTTGTTTCCACTTCTCATATTAATCCTATTAATCCAAATAATCCTCACTGTTTAGATCAGTCTTCAATTTATAACCCCACAGAGATTGTGTCTGTCTCCCGGTTACCCAAAATATTATAACCCAAGACAAATACAACATAACTTGATAAATACACATCTTTCTGCAGCTCCTCCTCATCTGCCACCCCTCAGCTTTGCCCCCGTCTTCTCCCTTAGAGAACCTTTGTCTACTCCCCCCAAAGTTAATAAAAGTATAATGCATAAACATCCCAAAGTGACTAAACAAAATGTTGGTAAAACTCAAATCAAACCTCAGTCTCTAAATTTAATAATTTGGCCTCTGTTCCTCCTCATAATTTAAAAATTAAATGTGGTTTGTGAAATATTAGGTCTCTAACTCCCAAGTCTCTACTAGTTCATGATCTATTAATTGATCATCAGATCGATTTAATATCCCTTACAGAGACTTGGCTAGGGCAAGATGATTATGTTGGTTTGAATGACTCAACTCCCTCTGGTTATCTAAACTATCATAATCCCAGAAGTTCTGGTTATGGAGGTGGAGTAGTGGCAATTTTCCATTCTAAATTACTAGTTAATGTAAAGCAAAAATCATGTTTTAATCCCTTTGAGGGCCTGGTCCTCAGTGTGGGGCATGTTGGCTATCTTGGCTTGAACCTAATTTTCTTTGCCATAGTTTACCGTCCTCCCTCGGCCTACTCAAGAGTTTTTTTCCGACTTTGGGGAATTTTTAGCTGATTTAGTGCTGAAATCAGAATAATTATAGTAAGGGATTTTAATATACATGTTGATGTAGATAGTGACTGTCTTAATAAGGAATTCAATTCAATTTTAGACTCAATGGGGTTTTCCCAGAAAGTAGAAAATTCTACCCATTATCTCCACCACACATTGGACCTTGTTCTGACTTATGGTATAGAAATAGAAAATCTGGTAGTGTCTCCTCATAATCCTGTACTGTCAGACCATTGTCTGCGAACCTTTGATTTCACTATTTCTGATTATTTGACTCCTAAAGAAAAATATTACTACAGCAGATGTCTTTCAGATGACGTTGTTACCAAATTTTTGCAGATTCTTTCCTCTATACCATGGGTCAACACAACGGAAATAAAAGATGGAGAGCCTGCTCCTTCCGTAATTGATAGCATGGTAGATGGTGTTACAGCCTCTCTGCATCAGACTCTATAGATTTGGTGGCCCCTTTAAAAAAAAAAGTCTAATCAGTGATTTCTAACCCCTTGGTTTAACACAGAAACTCGTAGCTTAAAACAGAAGACTCGTCAATTAGAAAGAAAATGACATTCCACTAATTTAGATGAATTCTATTTAGCGTGGAGAAATCATCTCTTAATTTATAAAAAGAATCTCTTAGAAAAGCTAGACCAAGTTATTACTCTGCATTAATAGAAGAGAATAAGACTAATCCCAGGTTTCTTTTCAACATTATAGCCAGGCTGACAAAGAGTCAGGACTCGGTCAATCCTCGCATCCCCCTAGAGCTTTCTAGTCAGGACTTTTTGAACTTTTTCCAATCATAAAATTTTATCTATTAGAAATAAAATCAGTCAGATTCTTCCCACCGTAAACTTAAGTACAGCAACTACTACAACTCCTTCAATTGATATCTGTTTAGATAAGTTTACTCCAATTGACCTTTGAGTGTAAGATAAAATAATCTCCTCATCCAAGCCTTCATCTTTTCTTTTAGACCCTATTCCTACCAGGTTATTTAAAAAAAGTCTTCCCAATTATTGGTAGCCGTATTCTTCATATAATTAATTCTTTAACTTTAGGTTATGTACTGCAGGCTTTTAAAATTGCTGTAATTAAACCTTTACTCAAAAAGCCAACGCTCGATCCAGGAGTTTTGGCTAACTATCGACCAATCTTTAATCTGCCTTTCATTTCAAAAATCTTAGAAAGAGTTGATGCTGCGCAATTGTTTGACCACTTGCAGGGAAATGGTTTAGTTGAAGAGTTTCAATCTGGATTCAGAGTTCATCACAGCACTGAAACAGCCTTAGTGAAGGTCACTAATGACCTCCTTATCGCATCTGATAATGGACTTGTTTCGGTACTTGTCCTTTTAGATCTTAGTGCAGCCTTTGATACAAATGATCATGATATTCTACTTGATAGATTAGAACACTATGTTGGACTAAATGGAACTTCGCTGCAGTGGTTTAGATCTTATTTATCCGATAGACTTCAGTTTGTTCACATCAATGATGAGTTTTCTTCCAACTCTAAGCTCAGTCACGGAGTTCCACAGGGATCTGTGTTAGGCCCTACTCTTTTTAGATTATATATGCTTCCGTTAGGCAATATCATTACAAAGCACTGTATACAATTTCATTGTTACGCAGATGACTCACAATTATACCTGTCGATGAAGCCCGATGATTGTAATCAATTAGCCAAGTTAGATGCCTGTCTTAAGGAAATCAAAGCTTGGATGACTTGTAATTTTCTGCTATTAAACCCAGATAAGACTGAAGTCACTCTTGTTGGTCAAAAAAAACCTTAGAAATACCTTTCCAAATCAAACTCTTAATTTGGATGCCGATACTTTTACTCTGAATAGTTCTGTGAGGAACCTTGGAGTTATTTTTGATCAAGATCTGTTCTTTAATTCACATATTAAATTTGTTTCCAAGACTGCCTTCTATCATCTGTGCAATATTGCCAAGATTAGGAGCATCTTGTCTCTGAATGATGGTGAGAAACTGATCCACGCTTTTGTTAGCTCTAGATTAGATTATTGTAACTCGTTATTATCAGGTTGTCCTAAAATATCTTTAAAAAGTCTTCAGTTGATCCAAAATGCTGCTGCAAGAGTTGTAACTGGTTCTAGAAAGAGAGCTCATATCCCTCCGGTTCTGGCCTCCCTTCATTGGCTTCCCATAGAGTTTAGAATTAAGTTTAAAATCCTTCTTCTCACTTACAAAGCTCTTAATAATCAGGCCCCCTTATATATAAAAGATCTGATATTACCCTATCATCCTAACAGAGCACTACGCTCCCAAAATGCTGGCTTAGCTACTTGTAATACCTAGAATCTCCAAAAGTACAATGGGGAGGCAGAGCCTTCTTGCCATCAAGCTCCTTTCCTGTGGAACCAGTTACCAATCTGGGTTCGGGAGTCAAGACTCGATCTCTGTTTTTAAGAATAGGGTAAAAACCTTCCTCTTCAATATAGCCTATGATTAGGGAATGATCTTGTGTCTCTTAACCCCCCTTTTGTTTTGCCGTTAATAGATTCAGACAGCCGGGTGACCTCCAATAATGTACTTTGCTGTTCTCCGTTAATGTTTGCTCTCTTTATGTCTGTTCTTTTCATCTTCTCTATCCCCTCACCCCCAGCTAGCCGCAGATGACTGCCCCTCCCTGAGCCTGGTTCTGCTAGAGGTTTCTTCCTGTTAAATGGGAGTTTTAAATCTCCACCGTCGCTAAGTGCTTGCTTACAGGGGATTGTCTGATTGCTGGGTCTTTCTGCAATTGTGGGGTTTCCCCTACATTTGAAAGTGCTATGAAATGACTTTTGTTGTGATATGGCGCTATATAAATAAAGTTGAATTGAATTGGCCACTGAAGAGTGTTTTAACCACTTTGGCGACCTCAGCCCCTGTGATGGGCGAGTCCTCCCCCTCGTCCACAAGCCCTGCTTCTTCTGTGTAAGGAGTGTCAGTTGGATTGAGGAAATTCTTGAAGTATTCCTTCCTTCGCCCAATGATATCCCCAGTCGAAGTTAGCAGCGCCCCATCCGCACCATACCCAGTGTAGACAGGGAGCTGCTTCCCCCTCCTGAATCTCTTCGAGGCCGACCAAAATTCTTGTTCCATTGCCTCACCGAACTCCTCCCACACCCGAGTTTTTGCTTCAGCATCCACTCAAGCTGCACTTCGCTTGACCTGCCGGTACACCTCAACTGCTTCAGGAGTCCCACAAGCCAACCAAGCTTCATAGGACTCCTTCAGCTAGTTGGTCCCCCTCACCACTGGTGTCCACCACTTGGTTTGGGGATTGCCACCACGAGATGCACCAACCACCTTACGTTCGGGCCACAGCTCTGGACAGTTGCTTCTTCAGCTTGATGGCCTTGTGTTGCCTTTACATTTTTGGTATTTACTAGTGCATGCCCGTAGAAAGCAAGTATTCCTGTCTGAAACAGGTATCCCAATCAGATTTTACAGGTCCAAATGTAGGGTGTGTTTGAAAGTGGAATACAAAGAGTAGTGTAGCCTATATGTAGGCAATCAACACGTTAGACTTTGACAAATATAAAAGGGAGTAAATGGCAGTAAGATTTATTTGACTGTGTGAATATTAATTACAGAATACCTAATTATTGAAAATGAATGGGACATCCAATATTAGCAACTGTTTCAGATCCCTTGTTCATTTTGTCAGATCACTTATTTGTCTGATTCTTTGGTTTTAATCTGTTTATCAAAATAGCACACATGAAAAATCACATATACATTACAGCTTTTTTTTAATAAACACTCGGAACACCCTGCTATGTCCCTGTAACAGTGCAATTAAAACAAATCAAAAGTTCACATTAGACTTAAAGTTAACTGTATTGAAATAATTTGAAAATAAAAATTGCAAAGTTGCACTGTTGCACTATTCATTCATTCATTCATCTTCTTCCGCTTAATCCTTTTCGGGTCGCGGGGGGGCTGGAGCCTATCCCAGCATCTTTGGGCGAGAGGCAGGGTACACCCTGGACAGATCGCCAGTCCATCGCAGGGCCAACACAGAGAGACAGACAACCATTCACTCTCACAGTCATACCTAAGGACAATTTAGAATCCCCAGTTTGATGCCAATTAACCTAACTTGCATGTTTTTTTGGCATGTGGGAGGAAACCGGAGAAATCCCGGAGTAAACCCACGCAGACACGGGGAGATCATGCAAATTCCACACAGATCACTGTTGGTTGGGGGCTGGAATCGAACCCTGGCTCCCCCGGCCAAGGGTGAGTTGCTGTGCTGCCACAGTGCTCACCACTCCGCCCGTACTGTTGCACTATATGACATTAATTGAAAAAAAAAACCCAACAACCTGGGGAGGAATTATAAATACATGAAAAGAGTGAAGATACAATGTTTGCCAAGAGGTGAAATAGTCAATACAGTTGTTCCATTTTTGGAAAAAAGTTCTGAATTGCCTTTAATTGTGGAACTGATCTTATCTATTTTGATAAATGACACAATGTCTTTAAGCCACAGAGATAGATGGAGGTTTAGGAGATTTCCAGAGGAGTAGGATACGGTGCCTTGCTAATAGAAAAGTAAAGGCCAATATTTTATGTTGTGGGAGTTATTGGGAGGGGAGCACGAGGGATCCCAAAGACAGCAATGCAAGGGTCCATTTGAATCTGGGTTCTGGGAAAAAGTCCATCCAAAACTTCTGCAGCCGACTACAGGAATAAAACATGTGTGTCAGATTACAGGGTGAGGCATGACATCTGTCACCCTGGTCCATTATGTTGGGATAGATTTTTGACAGTCTAGACCTTGAGAAATAAACTCTGTTGAGAACCTTAAACTGTATTAATTGTAACCGGACACAAGGTGTACATGATCTAGCAGACAGAACAGCATTGTCCCACCTATTACACTGGTCAACACCAAATTTATTGTCTTAATATTTTTTTAGCTGATTTAGGACAATTTTGATGTGCTGAATCCAAAAATCACATTGGATTTGCTCAATCAGGTCAACTTTTTGAATTATGGCCACATGATGTTTTATACGTTTTTGTTTACATTTTATGGTTATTTTCGCTTTATATGATGCAAAATTCTTTATGTCTTGAAATTCTCTGAATTTTGAACAATGATGACGTAGCATTCAATTTACATGTACTTACCTTTATATAAAGGTAAGTACATGCACAGTACTACTAAGTAAGTACAGGTTTTTTACTGAGCACCTGATCAAGAGAAATGGATGTCATTTTCAGATTCAGCGGTGCAAAACTGTCTTAGTTGAAAAAACACAGACAACTTACAAAAAAATTATTTTTGTAACCCTGTATTATCGCTCATCTCAATTCCCAGCTCCTGCTCCCAGGCCTGTTTATTTTTCACTGCAGTACAAGAATCTAGTGCCATGAGAGAATTATAAATTTTGGAGATGACAGATTTTTAACCAAGTCCAACTGCTAAAAGGTTGTCCCATGGTTGATCAGAAGGGAGTGAAGGAAAGAAAGAAAAAAAGGGACAAGACAAAGTGTCTAAGCTGAAAGTAAAGAAATAGGTGGGAAGCAGGAAGATTAAAGTCAGTGGCTAGGTCAGAAAAATTTGCAAAGATGCCATCTTTATAAAAATCGTTAACAATTCTAATCTCTCTTGTGCCACAGAAGATATGAAGCATTACTGAGAGAAGGAGTAAATAAATGGTTTTTGAATAGTGGCATCATCGCAGATGGAGACAGGAACTTGAAATGATGTCTAAACTGTTACCAAATCTTGAGAGTGGACGAAACTACCGGGTTCTTTGTAAACTTAGCTGGGTTAAAAGGTAATGGAGAAGTTAGCAGTGCTGCAGGTGAAGAAGATAGAAAAGACTGAATTTCAAGTCTACACCGTAACGATTCAGGAAAATGATTTGTCTGATTCTTTATCACTTATATTCATAATAGTGTATCTTGCACTTTGGGGAATGGGAGTTGTTCAGTCATCATTATAATTATTTTACTTTATATCACTGTTCAGTGATGGGAGTTCAGTGTAATATTGAATTTCTTCTGTGTATCATCAATAAACCCATGCAGTGCTATAACAGGACACGTTTACAAATATTTGAGACCCATTGTAGTGCATCATTTTATATTTTAGCAATATTTTGTTATTAAAAAGTTTTTTTAAAACTAATCAATGGAGTTAAAACTACAAAACACCCAACATCAATAAAATACATCTATTATTATTCACAGCAGAAGGACCCGTTTTACTGCAATTGTTGCATCAGTGTTGCCCATTTGTCAGTAAATATTTAACTGAAAAGTGATTTATTTCATTATCTGGGTGTTTTTGTGTCCTGCGTTTGGTCGTTAAGTCATTCCGGCCATTCCAATCCACAGTCATGGCGGTATTAAGTTTTTAATTTTTAGATACTCATGCGGGACCGGGGGGGGGGGGGTCGCAGTCCTGCACACACAGGTGAAGCAGGTACTTCCGTCTACTGCCTCCCCGCGAAGGACCATGGTCCACCCGGTTAGGCTGCTGCTTCTCCCGGCATGTTCAGTGTTAACACACCGGTATTCTTTGTCAAACCCGGGTCCCACTGACACTCCGCCCAGTGTCCTCGTGCACCTCATGTTCTCCACAAATGCCAAATTATCCTTTAGGTCTACGCAATCACGCCAGCTTTATAGTATAATTTTTTTAAGCATTAAATCTTCAGTATTATGTTTTTCTAGTCAGATTTGTCATTTTCCACTTCCTTGTTTTGTCCAGCGAATATTGTGGTGACTGACAGGTTGTGATGCCGCGTATTGTCCAGTGAGCACAGAGTCAATCCGAAACCCCACCCACACTTCTTGAAGCCATGGGGGTGAAGACACAGAGTGGTCACACAGCGGTGGCTAAACTTTTATTTATAAAAATTACACATTTTGACTGAGTGACTCCATATTCGGGGATGCACACCCTCGTAGCTTCAGCAAAGGACGTTTAAAACCTTAGGTCAGTGTGACGAACGGTTTGAGAGATATCTGAGGAACACACACAGACACACACACCCCAACAGAGATCCCTTGAATTTATAGATAATGTATTCTGCAAACTCATTTACTGCCTTTATCTTTATATATCTGTAACTTTCTCTTAATGATATTATGTACTGCAGATGATGGAATATTTAAAGTTTTCACAATTTTATGCTGAGGAACATTTTTCTGAAATTGCTCCAGAATTAAAAGTGGTAGTGGCTACAGGTACGGAACCGTACCCATAGAATGCTTGCTCCAGACATGGCTCGAATCTGATTGGCCATTACATTCTATTAATGCAAGGGTGTCCAAACATGTGCTATGGAGGGCCAAGACCCTGCAGGCTTTACCTCCAACCAGTGTCTTTAACAGCAGATTTCACTGAACTTCTTCCCCCTGATTGCTGATCAGTGAAAACACCTGCTGAAGAGACTGGGTAGAAGAGAAACCCTGCAGGGTCTTGGCCCTCCATGGCACATGATTGGACACCCCTGTATTAATGTCATAGAGAGCCCAAGTCACGCCCGCTCTACTTCTGCATATGGGACCTTAAATTGGAAAATTCTCCATTAAAATGAATGGCAAGAGCAAAATTATCTTTTGATCTCGATCAAATTTTGCCACAAGTTACACATATCATGTTTGTCAATTTAAAAGATAATTTTCCACGTAATTAAAGTTGTCAGTTGTCATATAATAACAGAATAATATTTAGTTTTTGTTTAAATGATTAGCAGACAATGACTCCCATCATCCCACATCACTAAACACAATCATGGCAGGAGATTACTAAAACCTCACTTCCTGTTTGCTAACCAATGAAAGAAGGATCCAAAGAGTAGAAAAACAACACAAAGGTATTTTTTTGTATTGTGGGAGCTGCGGCTGATCCAGAGGACTGATAGTTACTTCACCCTGGGTGCACTTTGAACATGTGATGTCAGGTATGTGCCTCTGTGTTTGTAGTCTTTTAATTTACATATTTTCATAACCTTATACCTTAACAGTTAGACAACAACCAGCATTATTTACATGGAAAATTATCTTTTAAATTGACAAACACCATATGTTTAACTCGTGGTAAAATTCAATTGGGATCAAAAGATAATTTTGCTCTTGCTATTCATTTCAATTGAGTTTTTTTCCCCCCAATTTAAGGTCCCATGTGCTGAAGTAGAGGGAGCATTACTTGCGCTCTCTGCAGTGGATATAAAAAGTCGACACACCCCTGTTCAAATGCTGGGGTTTTGTGATGCAAAAAAATGACACCAAGCTAAATCATTTCAAAACCTTTTCCACCATTAATGTGACCTATAACCTGTACAACCCAATTGAAAAATAAACTGAAATCTTTCAAGGAGAAAAATAAAAACTTACAATAACCTGGTTGCATAAATATGCACACCCTTAAACTAATTCTTTGTTGCCGTACCTTTGGCTTTTATTACAGCACTTAGTCTTTTTGGGTAGGAGACTATCAGCATGGCACATCTTGATGTGGCAATATTTGCCCACTCTTCTTTGCAAAAACGTTCCAAATCTGTCAGATTGTGAGGACATCTCCTGTGCACAGCCCTCTTCAGATCACCCCACAGATGTTTGATCGGATTCAGGTTTGAACTCTGGCTGGGCCATTCCAAAATCTTAATCTTCTTCTGGTGAAGTCATTCTTTTGTTGATTTGATGTGTGCTTTGGGTCATTGTCGTGCAAAAGATGAAGTTCCTCTTCAGCTTTCTATCAGAAGCCTGAAGGTTTTGTGCCAACACTGACTGGTATTTGGAATTGATCATAATTCCTTCCACCTTGACTAAGGCCCCAGTTCCAGCTGAAGAAAAACAGCCCCAAAGCATGATGCTGCCACCACCATGCTTCACTGTCGGTATGGTGTTCTTTTGGTGATGAGCAGTGTTGTGTTTGTGCTAGATATACACTACTGTTCAAAAGTTTGGGGTCACTTAGAAATTTCCTTATTTTTGAAAGAAAAGCACTGTTTTTTTCAATGAAGATAACTTTAAACTAATCAGAAATACACTATACATTGCTAATGTGGTAAATGACTATTATAGCTGCAAATGTCTGGTTTTTGGTGTAATATCTACATAGGTGTAGAGAGGCCCATTTCCAGCAACTAGCACTCCAGTGTTCTAATGGTACAATGTGTTTGCTCATTGCGTCAGAAGGCTAATGGATGATTAGAAAACCCTTGTGCAATTATATTGGCACAGCTGAAAACAGTTTAGCTGGTTAGAGAAGCTATAAAACTGACCTTCCTTTGAGCAGGTTGAGTATCTGGAGCATCACATTTGTGGGGTCGATTAAACGCTCAAAATGGCCAGAAAAAGAGAACTTTCATGTGAAACTCGACTGTCTATTCTTGTTCTTAGGAATGAAGGCTATTCCATGCGAGAAATTGCCAAGAAACTGAAGATTTCCTACAACGGTGTGTACTATTCCCTTCAGAGAACAGTACAAACAGTCTCTAACCAGAGTAGAAAGAAGTGGGAGGCCCCACTGCACAACTGAGCAAGAAGATAAGTACATTAGAGTCTCTAGTTTGAGAAACAGACACCTCACAGGTCCTCAACTGGCAGCTTCATTAAATACATACCTGCCAACTTTTCAAACCTGAAAAGCCTAGTAGCTAGCCGGGGTCCAGGGGCCGATGCTAATGCTAATAATGCTAATGCTAATAATAATGCTAATATTTGCCAAACAAATATTAGCATTAAATCAAGTTAGAATGTAGCTAACAACCTCATATTTCTTCAACTTTCAAACCTGAAAAGCCTAGTAGCTAGCCAGGGTCCAGGGGCCGCAGTGTCAAACAAATATTAGCATTTGACATAGAAGTCACATATTATATTAAAGGTAAAATATCTAAATCAATTGCAATACTACACAGAGCGAAATATTTGCTGAATCAACCCACATTATATACTTTGTATCATTCATTAATACTCCCATACATGACATATTGTACTGAAGTATGGGGAAATACATATAAAACAAACATATATACAGTCTTTATGCTTCAGAAGAGAGCTATTAGAATAATAAACAAAGCTGCTTACAGGGAACCAACAAACCCACTTTTTCTTAAAATTAAAAGCTCTCAAGTTGAAAGATCTGGTTGACTTTAAAACTGCAGTAATAATGTTTAAAGCTAAGAATCTATCACTGCCCGCAAATATCCAAAAGCTGTTCCAAATAAGGGAGAAACAATATCATTTCAGAGGAACATGTATATTTCAAAAACCTTCAGTGAGAACTACCACCAAGCAACACTGTGTTTCAGTGCAAGGAGTCAGATTATGGAACGATTTTGGACCTGAATTAAAATCATGTACAACGCTTGGACAATTTAAACAAAAACTAAAGGAAGAAATACTCCAAACATACGTATATACAAGATGACATGTAAAATCACATAAGGACTGTCATATCCAGTCTGTGTTGTGCTGTTACTTAGTTTTTTTTGTCACATTTTGTCTTAGCTTTGTTCTGAATTGTAATCGCTCTTGTTTTGTTTTTCTTTTGAATTCTTGGATGGAATATGGGTGGGCAATATAAGCTGCGGCTTCAGCCATCACCCATTTCAGATAACTTATGTTGAACTGTATAATCAGAGGAGTTATTGTTGAATTTGACCTTGTTGGATTTTTTCGCCTTTGTTATATTATTCTGTTTCTTTTTAATCTTTACTTTTAATCTATCCGAAATAAAGATTCATTCATTCATTAAATTTGCATTCAAAAGACTATCTTAACACTGCATAGAACTTCGAATAGGCCAGATGTGATGTATTATGAATACTAGAAAAGCACTCGGAGAGCGCAGACCTCCGCCAAGCGCCACAGTTCCCCCCATACAGTGTTTAACATCATAAATAAAATATTGAAAATGGCCCTATCTCGCAATGTTAAAAAAAAAAAAAAAAATCCTTTAAAAAATTCCTGGATCCAGACGGTGATCCGGATCACCACCAAAATCTAATCATCTGTAGGATATCCCATTTCTGACAATCTGAAAATTTCATGAAAATCCATCCATAACTTTTTGAGTTATCTTGCTAACAAACAAACAGACAAACCAACGCTGATGATCACATAACCTCCTTGGCGGAGGTAACTAGAAGACTAGAAATATCAGCAGGGTAGACTAGCACTGACACAGACACGTGCGTAAAAGACGGCAAAATCGCTCTGATATTTTATGTGTTTACATGATACACCAAGCATGACAAGGCTTGCAATTACACAGCACATGTTCTTCAGAATCTTAGGCATTATATAAAATGTATTCTCCCTTTAGATGTCGAATCCATGGTCCATTTGCCAGGGTTGAAGTGCAGTCGTGCGAACGTCTGCAGCAGTTTACATCGTGTTTACATCTCGCCATGTACGCACACCTCTCCGGGATTTCGCGCGAGAATAGAAACCTCAATACCCTCAATAGCGATAGCGTTAGCTTAGCAAACGCTTCAGGTAAAGCGTAGCAGCGAACCACGAAAAGAAACGCTACTCAGTTTACTCACAGAGCCTGGTGAAAGGCGAATAAAGGGGTATTTCTACTTCAAAAGCTGGTTCAACCAAGGTGGAAATTCAGCCTGTGCGTGTGCGTCACAAATGTTGATCCGATAATTGCTGTTGGTTAGTTATTTTATTGGCAAAATCAGCAACTTTGTCTCAGCAATGAAAAAGTGTGACCATCCCGGCCGCCATCACGTGTTGCTATGTTCTAAATTTAGATACGATTCCTAGCGATCTCATGTTTGGAATTGCTTTCGTGTTTTTTTTACAATTTAAAATTTTTTGACTGAATGTTTGGTGAAAAACCGTAATTTTGATTAATAAAGCCGTAACCCGGAATGGGGTCTTGAAAACCGTAACCATTACGGCAAAACCGGAGTAGTTGGCAGGTATGTAAATAGTACCCACAAAACACCAGTGTCAACATCTACAGTGAAGAGGCGACTCCGGGATGCTGGCCTTCAGGGCAGAGTGGCAAAGAAAAAGCCATATCTGAGACTGGCCAATAAAAGAAAAAGATTAATATGGGCAAAAGAACACAGACATTGGACAGAGGAAGATTGGAAAAAAGTGTTATGGACGGGCGAATCAAAGTTTGAGGTGTTTGGATCACACAGAAGAACATTTGTGAGACGCAGAACAACTGAAAAGATGCTGGAAGAGTGCCTGACGCCATCTGTCAAGCAAGGTGGGAGTAACGTGATGGTCTGGGGTTGCTTTGGTGCTGGTAAGGTGGGAGATTTGTTCAGGGTAAAAGGGATTTTGAATAAGGAAGGCTATCACTCCATTTTGCAATGCCATGCCATACCCTGTGGACAGTGCTTGATTGGAGCCAATTTCATCCTACAACAGGACAATGACCCAAAGCACACCTCCAAATTGTGCAAGAACTATTTAGAGAAGAAGCAGGCAGCTGGTATTCTATCTGTAATTGAGTGGCCAGCGCAGTCACCAGATCTAAACCCCATTGAGTTCTTGTGGGAGCAGCTTGACCGTATGGTACGCAAGAAGTGCCCATCCAGCCAATCCAACTTGTGGGAGGGGCTTCTAGAAGCGTGGGGTGAAATTTCTCCAGATTACCTCAACAAATTAACAGCTAGAATGCCAAAGGTCTGCAATGCTGTAATTGCTGCAAATGGAGGATTCTTTGACGAAAGCAAAGTTTGAAGGAAAAAATTATTATTTCAAATACAAATCATTATTTCTAACCTTGTCAATGTCTTGACTATATTTTCTATTCATTTTACGACTCATGGTGGTAAATAAAAGTGTGACTTTTCATGTAAAACACAAAATTGTCTGGGTGACCCCAAACTTTTGAACAGTAGTGTACCTTTTGGAACTATGGCCAAAAAGTTCAACCTTGCTTTCATCGGACCATAACACATTTTATACCACATGCGTTTGGGAGATTTCAAATGTGTTTTTGCAAAATGTAGGTGGGCTTGGATGTTTTTCTCCATAAGATAAGGCTTCCGTCTTGCCACCCTACCCCATAGCCCAGACATAAGAAGACAGGAGATTATTGTCACATGTACTAAACAGCCAGTACTTGCCAGAAATTCCTGGAGCTCCTTCAATGTTGCGGTCGGCCTCTTGGCAGCTTCCCTGACCAGTTTTCTTCTCATCTGTTCATCACTTTTGGAGGGATGCCCAGTTCTTGGTAATGTCACTGTGTGCCATATTTTCTCCACTTGATGATGACTGTCTTCATTGTGTTCAATGGTATATTTAATGTCTTGGAAATTCTTTTGTACCCTTTGATACCTTTGAACGACGAGATCCCTCTGATGCTTTGGAAGCTCTCTACAGACCATGGCTTGTGCTGCAAGATGTGACTACAAAAATGTCAGGAAAAGCCTACTAGAACAGCTGAACTTTATTTGGGGTTAATCAGAGGCACTTTAAATGGAGGCAGGTGCGTGCTGACTCCCATTTAACATGAGTTTCAATGTGATTGGTTAATTCTGAACACAGCCACATACCCAGTTATAACAGGGTGTGTATATTTATGCAAACAGGTTATTGTAAGTTTATTTTTTATTTTTCCCCCTAAAAGATTTCAGTTTGTTTGTCAATTGGGTTGTACAGGTTATAGGTCACATTAATGGTGGAAAAAGTTTTGAAATGATTTATCTTGGTCTCATTTTTTTACATCACAAAAACTTGCATTTGAACAGGGGTGTGTAGACTTTTTATAGCCACTGTATATCTTAAAGGCAGTGGCTAAAGGTAGGGAAATCTGTAGCATTTATTTAACAATTTTTAATATACAGTGTATACTGTATATATACAGTATTCATTATTGTTTTACCTTATCCTTTCCCATATGCTATGGCATCATCATCATCATCACCATAGCAGTCTGTCGGGGGCGACAATGACTTTCATTTAGGTCTGATCAGATTTCTCCATGCAGCTCTGTCCTTCGCCCTCCGCTGCCAGGCTAACCTCTTAAATATTCACCTTACCCTCTCGCCAATCCTCAGGCTCTTCATTTTAATTCTGAATTCCACCTCCATCCATCCATCCAAATTCTTCACTTATTTTTTTAAATTTTTATTTTATTTGTTTATTTAGCAGGGACAGTGCATGTTAATGAACAGTTTTGTAAATGTGCCAGAAGTAGCCAAAAGGCTATTTTTCATCTGTAGTCCCTGATGCAAAATAGTATGGGCATGGCGGCGAGAGCAGGAAGCGAACCACCAACTCTCCGATCTGAGGTCAACCACACTCTACCCCTACACCACAGATGCAGTGAGCCTCAGCTGATCTGAAAAGGTTTTGTCGGCCTGTCAACTCTTCCATATCTGTAGACACTTCGTATAGGGATACGTCTTCCGTATCTGTAGACACTCCCTTTCTTTTTAGTACCACTTACTCATTCACTCTTTTGGTGCCCCTCTCCCACTTCTTTTGATAAGTGTTGCTGCCATCAAACTCAAGATGAGCTATTTTTAATTAAACAGTGAACTGTCTCACGTTCAACATTTGATACAGTTTCTATGTTCTATTGGGAATAAAATAGTGGTTTATGAGATTCGCAAACACAGTATCCCAACCTTTTTGGAACTCGGTTTTAATTATTTATTTAATAAATTAACTCAAATTTATTGCTCATCTGAGCAAACTTCAGAAGATGTACCTTGCTGTGTGTGTCCAGTATTTTCATGGTCAACCATAAAGCTTTATAATGTCTCCCTAAATGCAGTAATTGTGAGAAAAGTGTCAATATAACCCTTTACAAGGGGGCACTGGAACTTGATGAGTGCAATAAATGCTGCAAAAATACCACAATAAAAATGTCGAGCCTGTTCAGAATCACCCGCGCAGCTGGTACATAACTTGCGCATTTTTACTCACCATCCCCCCCAGCACAACATCCTGGTCGTCCGTGAGAATCAGGACGATGTTACTGGGACTGGCGCTCTCCACGCACCTGAGGCAGCAGGTGAGCAGCGCCCACAGCAGCAGCAGGAGGAGCGTCAAGGCGGCGGGGAGACCTCCGCCCCTCTGCCGACCTGTTGGCGTCCCTGATCCGCTCCTCAGACCCGCCATCGGCCTGGTGCTGCACACACTGACGTTACCGCTGCCGTGCAGCTGGTTTCGCTTCTGGCTTGCCGGGCAGAGAAGTTAAGACACTGCGTGACTGCGCAGACTGAAGCGGGCGGACAGCTGCACGGTTCAAGGAAGTAGAGTCAGGAGTCATCGGTCATATGATCAGCCTGAGTGGGAGGAGTGAAGGCTGAGAACACTGTGTTCAACATCATGTGCTGCCTTAAACTTTCCCTTACAAAGATTAAGTCGTTTTTTTTTTTTAAGTTGCTGTATTTTCCCAACTAAATCACAGAACATAATACATTTATTCAAGAAGTCACAGTTACTACCATTTCCATCAACTAAATGTAACTTTTGATGCGCTTAAGTTTTGGACATCAAAAACACTTATTTCACAGCTCATTTAAAAAACAGCTTTTGTGTTTCTCATTTCCAAACTGTTTTCTTACTAGTCGTTCACATTCATGAGCCCCTCATCTGGTTGGTCAAAGTTTTATTTCTGGGTTAATAAGCTAAAGGCCAATCAAAAATAATAAACTGTAAACCTGCTAAGCTAACAGCTAACACGTTAAAGGGGTCATTGATTGCACGTATCCCACATTTTAATAGCTCACACGTCTTAATGAAATGTTTGTCACATATTTTGGTGAATTTCTCTTTATTTCATTATTGCAGCATAATTTGTGAATCATCTTTTGCAGCCCCCCTCATGGATCGTCACCTTATCGTGGTGGGGGGGTTTGCGTGCCCCAGTGATCCCAGGAGCTATGTTGTCCGGGGCAATTTGCCTCTGATAGGGTCTCCCAAGACAAACTGGTCCTGGGTGAAGGGCCAGACGAAGAACGATCCAACAGACTCTCATGATAAATTGTATATCAAGGATTCAGTGTACCCCGCCCGGTATGGGGTTACCGGGGCCCCACCCTGGAGCCAGGCCTGGGGGAGGGGCTCGAAGGCTAGCGTCTGGTGGCCGGGTTTCCACCCATGGGACCCGGCCGGGCTCAGCCCGAAGGAGTTACATGGGTCCGCCCTCCAGTAGGTTCACCACCTGCAGGAGGGATCATGGAAGTCCGGTGCTATGTGGATTAGGTGGCAGTCAAAGGCGGAGACCTTGGCGGACTGATCCCAAGCTTTCTAAACTGGCTTTTGGTACGTGGAATGTCACCTCTCTGGTGGGGAAGGAGCCTGAGCTGGTGTACGAGATTGAGCGATACCGGCTAGATATAGTCGGCCTCACCTCAACACACAGCTCCGGTTCCGGAACCAGTCTCCTGGAGAGGGGCTGGAGCTTGGCCTTTTCTGGAGTTGCCCCGGGCGAGAGGCGACGAGCAGGGGTAGGTATTCTTGTATCGCCCCACCTTGCTGCCTCTATATTGGAGTTTTCCCCGGTGGACGAAAGGGTTGCTTCCCTGCGCCTTCGGGTTGGGAAACGGGTCCTGACCATCATTTGTGCCTATGCACCAAATGATGTTTCAGAGTACCCACCCTTTTTGGAGTCTGTGACTGGGGTGCTGGAGGGTGCTCCTCCTGGAGACTCCATTGTCCTACTGGGGGACTTCAATGCGCACGTGGGCAACGACAGTGAAACCTGGAGGGGGGTGATTGGGAGGAACGGCCTGCCCGATCTGAACCCGAGTGGTGTTCAGTTATTGGACTTCTGTGCTAACCACAGTCTGTCTATAACGAACACCATGTTCAAGCATAAGGGTGTCCATATGTGCACCTGGCACCAGGACACCCTAGGCCGCAGGTCGATGATCGATTTTGTTATCGTATCATCAGACCTGCGACCGTATGTCTTGGACACCCGAGTAAAGAGAGGTGCAGAGCTGTCAACTGATCACCACCTGGTGGTGAGTTGGATCCGATGGCAGGGGAGGAAGCCATTCAGACCTGGTAGACCCAAACGTATAGTGAGGGTGTGCTGGGAGCGTCTGGCTGAGGCCCCTGTCCGGGAGGTCTTCAACTCCCACCTCCGGAAGAACTTCAACCACATTCCGAGGGAGTCTGGAGACATGGAGTCTGAATGGGCCATGTTCTCCACCTCTGTTGTTGAAGCGGCAGCCCAGAGCTGCGGCCGCAAGGTGGTCGGTGCATCTCGTGGTGGCAACCCCCGAACCAAGTGGTGGACACCAGTGGTGAGGGGGGCCATTAAGCTGAAGAAGGAGTCCTATCAAGCTTGGTTGGCTTGTGGGACTCCCGAAGCAGCTGAGGTGTACCGGCAGGCCAAGCGGAGTGCAGCTCGGGTGGTTGCTGAAGCAAAAACCCGGGTATGGGAGGAGTTCGGTGAGGCCATGGAACAAGACTTTCGGTCGGCTTCAAAGAGATTCTGGCAAACTGTTCGGCGGCTCAGGAGGGGAAAGCAGCTCCCCGTCCACACTGTGTATGGTGCGGATGGGACACTGTTGACTTCAACTGGGGATATCGTCGGGCGGTGGAAGGAATACTTCGAGGATCTCCTCAATCCCACTGATACGCCTTCCACAGAGGAAGCAGGGTTTGGGGACGAGGGGGATGACTCGCCTATCACAGGGGCTGAGGTCGCCAAGGTGGTTAAAAATCTCCTTGGTGGCCGGGCCCCGGGGGTGGACGAGATTCGCCCCGAGTACCTCAAGGCCCTGGATGTTGTTGGGTTGTCATGGTTGACACGCCTCTGCAACATTGCGTGGAGGTCGGGGGCAGTGCCTTTGGCATGGCAAACCGGGGTGGTGGTTCCTCTCTTCAAAAAAGGGGACCGGAGGGTGTGCTCCAACTTTAGAGGGATCACACTCCTCAGCCTCCCTGGGAAGGTCTATGCCAAGGTACTGGAGAGGAGAGTCCGGCCGTTGGTCGAACCTCGGATTCAGGAGGAGCAATGTGGTTTTCGTCCTGGCCGTGGCACATCGGACCAGCTCTTTACCCTCTCGAGAATTCTTGAGGGTTCGTGGGAGTTTGCCCAACCAGTTTACATGTGTTTTGTGGACTTGGAGAAGGCATTTGACCGCGTCCCTCGTGGATTTTTGTGGGGGGTGCTTCGGGAGTATGGGGTATCGGGCTTGTTGTTACGAGCTATTCGGTCTCTGTACGACCGTTGTGAGAGTTTAGTTCGCATTGCCAACACTCGGTCGGAGTCATTCCCAGTGAGAGTTGGACTCCGCCAGGGCTGCCCTTTGTCACCGGTCCTGTTCATAATTTTTATGGACAGGATTTCTAGGCGCAGCCAGGGAATGGAGGGCGTCATGCTTGGTGACCACAGGATCTCATCTCTGTTGTTTGCAGATGATGTTGTCCTGTTGGCTTCATCCAGCAATGACCTACAGCTCTTGCTGGGACGGTTTGCCGCTGAGTGTGAAGCGGCTGGGATGAGAATCAGCACCTCCAAGTCCGAGTCCATGGTCCTCAGCCGGAAAAAGGTGGATTGTCCTCTCCGGGTTGGGGACAGGCTCCTGCCCCAAGTGGAGGAGTTTAAGTATCTTGGGGTCTTGTTCACGAGTGAGGGGAAAATGGAGCGAGAGGTCGACAGACGGATTGGAGCAGCATCTGCAGTGATGCGGACGTTGTACCGGTCTGTTGTGGTGAAGAGGGAGCTTAGTTCTAAGGCAAAGCTGTCGATTTACCAGTCAATCTACGTTCCTACTCTCACCTATGGTCACGAGCTTTGGGTAATGACCGAAAGAACGAGATCGCGGATACAAGCGGCTGAAATGAGCTTTCTCCGTAGGATTGCTGGACTCACCCTCAGAGATAGGGTGAGGAGCTCAGTCATTCGGGAGAGGCTCAGAGTAGAACCGCTGCTCCTCCACATTGAAAGGAGTCAGTTGAGGTGGTATGGGCATCTGATTAGGATGCCTCCTGGACGCCTCCCACTTGAGGTGTTTCAGGCACGTCCCACTGGGAGGAGACCCCGGGGCAGACCCAGGACTCGGTGGAGAGACTATGTCTCCCAGCTAGTCTGGGAACGCCTTGGTATCCCCTCTGAAGAGCTGGAGCAGGTGGCTGGGGAGAGGGAAGTCTGGGTTTCTCTGCTTGAACTGCTGCCTCCGCGACCCGGACCTCCGGAAAAGCGGTAGAAGATGGATGGATGGATGGATGGATCTTTTGCAGCCACATTCCGAGGGAGTCTGGAAACATGGAATCTGAATGGGCCATGTTCCCCACCTTAGTTGTTGAAGCATGAGCTTGGTTGGCTTGTTGGACTCCCGAAGCAGCTGAGGTGTACCGACAGGCCAAGCGTAGTGCAGCTCAGCAGTTGCTGAAGCAAAAACTAGGGTCTGGGAGGAGTTTGGTGAGGCCATGGTGTGGCATACCGCTAATACCATCATAAATGCCATGGACGTGGGGATGCATTCACGTGATGACGTCACCACGCTGTAACTATATGAAGGGACTTACGGCAGGAGACTTGGTCTTTGGCATTCCGCCTCTAGCCTGCTACATTACTTGTGCCCCACTGCAGTTAGCTTGCTCTTGTGTGTGCCACGTGTTGCTAGTTCGTTAATAAAGCTAACCTTCAACAAACAGACAGCGTTGGTCCCTGTTTCCAGACATAACATTGGCGATGAGGAGAAAACTTAATTTTCTGGAGGAGAATAAGACATCTTCCTGAAAATGGAAGCATGTTGGGCACCCCCGCCGCTGTTCCTTGCCACCCCAGGTGAGTCGCTCATTCCATGGCCTCATTAGTTCGAGTCCTTTTACTCATATGCGGCGGCTACAGGCTTAGCTAACACTAACAAGCGTCAACTACGTGCCATACTGATACATGGCCTCAGCATAGAGGGACAGTGAGTGCTCAGAACACTGGGCTCGGCCAACACAGTGAATGTGCCGCCTTATTAGCCTGACATGCCGCGACACCCAAGAGTGTGTTGGCACGAAGGATTAGGTTTTGCCAACACCGACAGGGAGTGGAGAGTGTGACGGCTAGATGACCAGCACCGACAGCAAGTGGGAGAGTCAGTCCAGCAATTTGTCCTTGACCTCCACTGTTTGGCTAGTGCATGTGAGTATGGAGACTAGGAAGAGAAGATGGTACAAACAAGTTGCCGGAGCACACTACAAATACGAAGCTGTGGGAGAAGTTAGTGACGGTGCCGAATGGCCTGACGCTGGCTGAAGCACTGGAGATAGCATCCCAGCTAGAGCTAGAAGAGGCTGCCCAGTTAACATTGCAGCTAACAGGCCCTGGCCCATGCTCCTCACAGTCAGCTCCACTGGTACAGACGGTTCCCCCGGCTGCTGAGCCCGTCGATCCCACATCTTCTCAGGAGGGCCCCGGGGTAGATGCTGCGGGACAGCAGTGCACCACAGCGCACCAACCCAGCGGTAAACTCAGTTTGGCTGACGACAGCTCGAGTCCGCTGCACTCAAACATGGCTCGCACGGCACACTGAGCAGAACCCAGTAGAACAGGGGCAGCTGCAGGAGCCCCAGTCTGCATCCATGCAGGGCCCGGAGCTGCCACAGGAGCTCCAGATTGCACCCACACAGGACCCGGAGCTGGTCCTCACGCAGCACGAGTGTTCTTGAGCTGCTGCCTTATCGCAGAAGATCTGGTCCACAGTCACACAGGACCCGACAAGACCGAGCTGCCTCCATGTCCGCCACTGGACGACCCACCAGACGATACCCCAGTAACAGCACTTTTCTCCGGCAGCGGGACAGAGAATGGCAGAGGTGCCTCATGCAGCACGAGTGTTCTTGAGCTGCTGCCTCATTGCAGGAGAGAGAGCATAATCCAGACTCCACCCAGACCCTCACCTGGCATAAGCCTCATGGAGCTACCGTACAGCTGCAAGAGAGAGAGTCCGTGGCCAAGCAGAACCCCGGTGAACGACGACAACCCGGCGCGCGTCCTATTGTCGGCGAGAACGACACGCCGCTGCAACCACAACCAGCATCAGAGGAGAGAGGGCATAACCCGGACTCGTCTCCGATCCTTGCCCAGCATAAGCCTCATGAAGCCGCCGTACAACTGCAGGAGAGAGAGTCTGTGGGTCTGAGCAGGACCCCGCAGAACAACACCAACCCGAAATGCATCCTGCTGCCGGCGAGCACGTCACGCCGCCCCAACAGCAATCAACATCAGGGACGAGAGAGCAGCAGTAGCGTTGCATGAAGCCGACAAGGTCCGGACTCATGGTGCTCACTTGGGTTAGGTTCCACCAATCCGAATGCCCAAATGACCTGCAGATGCTCCTATCGCCACCCATGCATATTACTGCGCAATTGGGGCCAGCCACCTTCCACATGGCCGATGGTTCAAGATGGCATGCCAGTCATCTGCAGAAGGTAAGATCAGCAGCTGCCCCAGATCAAGACGCGATGCTGGAACCAACCCAGCCAGTGTGGAACCCGAACTGGGACTTTGCTGATGAGCAAGCCATGGCTCCAGCGAGATGGCACCCAGGTCCACTACAGCCGGCGCCTCCAGGGCCACGCCCACTGCGGGCTTGCCTGAGGTTGAACAGTAAGAAAGTGACTCTGTTTTTGAAATTTTGAAACAGACATCGTTGATACAAATAATCCACTCAGCTATGCAGGGTTCTACCGGCAGTCTACCCGGTTGCCTAGGTTCATATAATGGTTCTTCTTTTTTTTTTTTTTACTTTGTATACTTTATTGATCCCCAGAGGGGAAATTGAGGGCATCCACCTGGATGGATGAAGCAGCCATGGTACGGCGCTATCCCTTAACCAGTCACACACACATTCACACCTAGGGCCACTTTAGAGTCTCCAGTTAACCTAACCAGCATGTTTTTGGCCTGTGGGAGGAAACCGGAGAAATCCCAGAGTAAACCCACGCAGATACGGGGAGAACATGCAAACTCCACACAGATCACTTGGTCAGGGACTGGGATTGAACCAGGGATCCCATGGCTAAGGGTGAGTTGCTGTGCTGCCGCAGTGCTAACCACTGTTCCACTGCACCGCCCTTCTTCTTCTTCGCTTGGTTACTGGCAGATAGCAAACAAGTGAAAGGTGCATACCGCCACCTACTGTACAAGAGTGTGTAACATTATTTCATCTGAGCCCGACCCCTAAATTCTATGACTTAATCCTTTGTTATTTAAAAAAAAGAAAAGAGCCCTCCTCGTGATTCTTATTGCCTGTCCATCTCCATCTGTTTCCAGAATCCCAGTTAAATCCCATTCCCTACCGGCCTCTCGAACTTCATTCTCCATTATCTGTCTTTCATTTCCGTATTTGTGACAGTGTAATAAAGTTGTGCTCGACATTTTCTTTTACTCCACATTCTCTACATTTGTCGCTTTTGCTTTTCCCCATGGTGAATGAAGTGCCATTTAAACGTGTGTGTAATGGTGCGTGCCCATAGACAGCAAGTATTCCAGTCTGAAACAGATAGGCCAATCAGGCTTTACAGGCTCAATACAAATGTAGGCTGTTTGAAAGTGGAATACAGAGGTGTTGCCTATATGTAGGCAATCACACGTTAGACCAGGGGTGGGCAGTGAGGGCCATTCCACTGCAGCTTTTCTGTTCCACCCAGTCTCTTCAGCAGGTGTTTGCTCTCATCAGCTCCAAGGATTGCTAATCAGTGAAGCCACCTGCTGAAGAGACAGGGTGGAACAGAAAACCTGCAGTGGAATGGCCCTCCGCGGCACATGATTGCCCACCCCTGCGTTAGACTTTGATAAATATGAAAGGGGCTGAACACCACTGAGATTTATTTGATTGTGTGAATATTAATTACAGAATCACTCTATAAAAGCAAGAAATGTGTGTGTGTCTGTCTGTGTGTGTCACGCGTCATAGGACGTCATAGGACGGCCTATGATCTCTGCCTGAACATCATAGGACGACAGATGTGTCTTTATGATGCCATATAAACCACAGAGATCATAGGACAATTTGTCTTTATGATGTCACACATAGATTTGTCTATGTGTTGACAAATCTGTCTTTATGATGTCACATAGACCACAGAGATCATAGGACGATTTGTCTTTATGATCTCACACATAGATTTGTCTATGTGTTGACAAATATGTCTTTATGATGTCACATACCACAGAGATCATAGGACGATTTGTCTTTATGATGTCACACATAGATTTGTATATGTGTCTATATGCATAGGGCGCATAGACAAATGTGTCTTTATGATGTCACATAGACCACGATCATAGGACGTCCTATGACACATAGACAAATGTGTCTTTATGATGTCATATGATCACTGCCTGAACATCATAGGACGTCCTATACCATGTGTCTTTATGATTTTCATGATCCTGTCCATGAACTAGAAATACAACGCACCTATCCCTCAACCAGTGGTCTCAACGAAGAAGACAGAAGAAGAAGACCCACTAGATGGAGAGCAATAGAATGACAACAACTGCTGCACGTCAGAAAAGATGCCATGAAGATGAAACACCTGAAGTTCCAGCAGTACATCGCACCTGTCAGACAGGACATCCTTCACCAGCATAGGGTACGACAGACGTTAAAGCACGTTCCTAGGACATCATAGGACGGCCTATGATCTCTGCCTCATCATCGTAGCGCGTCCTATGACCTCAGCCATCATAAGATGACTCACCATGCCTACATGACGGCAAATGTGTAACCTTGACGAATGCCAGTCTACAGTACAAATGTGTAAAATGCCAAGCAAAGTGCTGATTTTCTCCGGGTGCTCCAGTTTCTTGGTTTCTACGGGCATGCACGGGCCTTCCTGAACAGGGTCGAAAGCCACTTTTTCAGGATCGTGCCCATGAACTGGAATTATGACGCACCTATCCCTCAACCCATGGTCTGAACGAAGAAGAAGACCCACCAGATGGAGAGCAATAGAACGAGGAGAACTGCTGCACGTCAGAAAGGATGCCGTGAACATGAAATACACCTCAGGATCCACTAATATGCCGCAGGCATGACTGTGAACAACACAGCCGTCTGAGACAGGAGGAGACCCCTTCAGTGGTCTGAACGAAGAAGAAGGAAGACCCACCAGATGATGTCTATATGACGGAACATAGACAGAGCACATGACTCCTGACAAGACATACAGTATATACAGTATATATACAGTATATGGCCCTTTTCCACTAGTACCCACTCAGCATCTCGGCAGCACCTCGGACACAGTCCAAGGACGGATAATTTTTCGCACATAAGGAGTTGTTCAGAACTCCTTATATAAAGATATAGAATGATGATAATAGGGAGTTGTTCAGAACTCCTTATAAGAACTCCTGATACAAAGATATACAGTGATGATATAGAGTGAAGTACGTGGCGGTAATGCACCTGTAAGCTGGTTGCCAACCGCCAATCAAATCTAAAAGAAGAAGAAGAAGAACATAACACAGAACAGTGACAGGCAGGAGAAGAAGTAACAAGCAGGGGCAAAAGATGGCAGGGCATATTTTGTGTGATGTTTATGTTTTGTTGCATACAAAAGCTATCACATGTGATTGCCACTTAGTGCTGTGTTGCTATACCAACTGTCCTGTAACTGGCAAGAATTCTGTTCCAATGCATCCCCTCTATGGGCATGCACGGGTTTCTACTGGGATGGATGGGTATGCATTAGTAATTTAAATGAATGGGACATCCAATATTAGCAACTGTTTAAGAACCACTTGTTTATTTTTTTGTCAGGTCATTTATTTGTCTGATCTTTTATGACTTATATTCATAAGTGTTGTGTCTTGCACTTTGGGGAATGGGAGTTGTTCAGTCACCATTATAATTGTTTTAGTTTATATGTGTAGTTTATAGTCTATCGTCAATAAACTCATGCAGTACTATAACAGGACATGTTTACAAATATTTGAGACCCATTCTAATGCATCATTTTATATTTTAGCAGTATTATAAGTACAAAACACCCAATATTATTATACACAGCAGAATAACCCATTTGGCTGCAACTGTTGCATCAGTGTTGCCCATTTGTCTGTAAATATTGAAATAAAAAATGATTTATTTCATTATTTGGGCATTTTTGTGTCTTGTCGTCATTTAGTCAAAGAGTGGATATGTGTCCGCATATGATATGCAATTGATCTGGCCATTCCGCTCCACAATTATGGCGGTATTATTATTAAGTTTTTAATTTTTAGATACTTTCGCGGGAGGGGGGACTTGCGGTCCTGCAAAGGACAGTGGTACCACACAGGTAAAGCAGCAGTCTACCACTGACTGGGCAGGCTGGGTGTGCCTCCCCGTGAAGAATTGTGGTCCACCCGGTCGGACACCGGTGTTGGAGAAGCAGCAGCTGAACCAGTGGATCTCAGTCCTTTGCAGGGAGCCAAGCCCAGCCTGCCCGGTGGCCATTCTGCTCCACAATCATGGCGGTATTATTATTAAGTTTTAATTTTTAGATACTCGAGCGGGAGGGGGAGACTCGCAGTCCTGCAAAGGACTGTGATACCACACGGGTGAAGCAGCAGTGGATCTCAGTCTTTCGCAGGGAGCCAAGCCCAGCCTGCCCAGTTAACGGGAGTCTTGGCTGTTGCTTTACCCATGTGCCACCGCTGTCCTTTGCGGCGCCACGGGTCCCCGCCAGCGCACCTGCGCACCTTGTGTTCTCCATGCTGAATTATCCATTAGACCTATGCAATCACGGCAACTTTATGGTATATTTTTTAAGCATTAAATCTTAATTATTATGTTTTTCTAGTCAAATTTGTGGCTTTTTGCTTCCTTGTTTTGCTCACGGAGCGCTATGGTTACTGATGCCGTGATGCTGCGCATTATCCAGTCAGTACGGAGTCAATCCAAAACCCCGCCCACACTTCTAGAAGCCTGGGCATGAGACATAGCAGTGGCTAAACTTTTATTGATTAAAATTACTTATTTTGACTGAGCAACTCTATACTCAAGGATGCATACCCTCGTAATCTCAGCAAAGCATGTATAAAATCTGAGATCAGTCTGACGAACGGTTTGGGAGATATGTGAGGAACACACACACAGAGATTCTTTGCATTTATAGATAGATGGTTATGGTGTATGGAACCTTGAGTAATTTAAGGTTTGGGTTTAGAAGCTAATCAACCACATTGTGCTATTGACATCGGGCAAATATGTGTACCGTATCATCGGCAACCTAGTGTGCTTTAACGTCATACAGTAATGTGTTTACCATCATGCTTATGTTAGCCACAGCACTGGTAACAGTATACTGCCGTATACATGTGTACAAAACATGCTTATATCACCTGTCGATAGCCAAGCCATGCATGTTTGTTAGCTAGCTTTGTGCTCCATTATATGAAATGGTTCTGGTTGAAGCGGATGATAAAATAAAGGCAGCGTGGTGAAGGTTTTATGCAGGTTTATTAAATCATACCGCCTTCACGGGCATCGCTCCATGAGCGAGCCCGGAGAGGCTCTCCAGCGGAGAAACACAAGATGTGTGTCTGCAGCAGTTGAAGGAATCAGAGCAATGAGAGGATGAACATGAAAATCAGACAGCTTATATACTCAGCTCAGACAATACATCAAAGACATTCACAGCAGTCGATCTGGGCATTTGCATATGAGAGGCACAGACAGTACAGGATGCATGAACACAATGCATGAGTGGGACATTAACATCACAGCAGTGAAACCATGCATGAATGGCAGATTACTTCACAGCATGCAGCGGAAAAAACCAGAAGAGCGAGCTGTCTGTCCCAGTCTGTTGTGGGGGTTGCCACACTGGTTATATTTATGCTGTGCTAGCTGTATGCCACTGCATTGCTACACCCAACTAAGGTGAAACCATCACTAGTAGTTCTGTTTTTTTCCAAGGGGGAGGTAAATATGGCATACCGCTAATACAACCTTAAGTGCCACGGACGTAGGGACGCATTCATGTGATGATGTCGCCACGCCGTGACTATATAAAGGGATTAATGGCGGAAGACATGGTCTTTGGTACTTCGCCTCTAGCCTGCTACATTACCTGTACCGCACTGCAGTTAGCTTATTCTTGTGTGTGCCACGTGTTGCTAGCTCGTTAATAAAACTAACCTTCAACACACAGACAATGTGTCCTTCAAGAAGGGGGACCAGAGGGTGTGTAACAACTTTAGGGGGATCACACTTCTCAGTCTCCCTGGGAAGGCCTATGCCAGGGTACTGGAGAGGAGAGTCCGACCGCTGGTCGAACCTCAGATCCAGGAGGAGCAGTGTGGTTTTCAGCCTGACCGTGGCACATCGGACTCTTTATCCTCTCGAGAATCCTCAAGGGTTCATGGGAGTTTGCCCAACCAGTCCACATGTGTTTTGTGGACTTGGAGAAAGCATTCAACCATGTCCCTCATGGTGTCTTGTGGGGGGTGCTGCAGGAGTATGGGGTATCATGTCATGGTTATAAACTGACAGCTTACATGCACGATGCAACAGCACAGGAAGGAACCACACAAGGGGGCATGTTTGACAGTTTATTAAATAACAAAAGGTCGCACAGCTAAAGAGACAGCCACTTGCCAGAGGAATCCACCTAAGGAGAGAAGACGAGAGCTGTAATAGGAGGAACGGAGTAAGGGGAAATGGGCGAGCCGAACTGCCACTTACTTGGGGTTCCAAGGAAGAACCGGCAGGACACCAGCGGGGAATAGACAAACCAGTAGGGTGGGGAAATGAGCTGATGGTGCCTGACCGGGTGGAGGTTGACAACTGAGGAATAATGGAGATGTGACAGGAGAGTGTGCGCAGTCCTGGAGACACACCCGCACGATGGCAGCAACCTGAAGGAGAGAGGAGAATAAGATTAGACAGCGTGTCCAAACTTAAGAGTTATACTTGCAAGTCCTTTGTTGGGGCAGTATACCCAGACGAGCCAGTGTAGAATGCGCGGAGAGAGCCTCCTTAAGTACGCTGGCTGATGAGCGGGTGCAGGTGCGTCTTCTGCCTCAGGTGGAGTGATGAGTTCACGAAGGTGAGATGGGACGGGAGGAGCGCGCTCTCGCTGCTCATGACAGGGCCCCCCCTTCTAGGAGCACCTCCTGGCGGTCCAGAGAGCTTCTCTGGGTAAGCTTGGTGGAATGCCCGGAGCATCTCCTTATCCAGGACCCAAGCAGAGGGCACCCAGGAGCGTTCCTCTGGACCGTATCCCTCCCAGTCCACCAAGTACTGCCAGCCCCGGCCACGACGGCAAACATCCAGGATCCAGCGGACCATGTAGGCAGGGTGACCGTCGATGATCCGGGGAGGTGGAGGCAGCTTCGGGGGGGGGGGGGGGTGGCAGAGAGGACTGACCGAGAGGGGCTGGATGTTTGAGACGTAAAAGGTCGGGTTCACCCGCAGGGTCGGTGGCAACTTGAGCTGAACCGACACGTTGTTGATCACCCGAGAGATGACGTAGGGGCCCAGGAAGCGGGGGGACAGCTTTTTGGACCTTTCCTTGAGCGGGATCTGGCTCACTGCTAACCAGACTTGTTGGTCCATGACGTACTTGGGTGCGGGCACCCGCTTCCTGTCAGCAGCGGCCTGGGTGCGTTCAGTGGAGCGGGCGAGGGTGGCCCAAGTGGCTCTCCAGACGTGCTGGCAGTGACGGGTATGACCCCCATGGATGGAACCGCAACCTCCCTTTCGGCCATAGGAAGGAGTGGTGGCTTGTACCCCAGGGATGCCTCAAACCGGGTGAGTCCAGTGGCCACAGAGACCGCTGAGTTGAGGGAATATTCCACCCAAGTCAGGTGTGGGCTCCAGGAGGATGGATTGTGGGCTGCTACGCACCGTAGGGTGGCCTCCAAGGAATGATTGGTGCGCTCCACCTGCCCATTACTCTGTGGGTGGTTCCCTGAGGAGAGGCTCACAGTGGTTCCCAGCAACCGGCAAAATGCCCTCAAGACCTGGGATGTGAATTGTGGCCCCCGGTTAGACACAATGTCCATCGGGATGCCGTGGATCCTAATCACTAACTAACTACTAACTAACCTGCACTTATATAGCGCTTTTCTAGTCACAAAGACCACTCAAAGTGCTTTCACTAATACTAACCCTCTATTCTAAGGGCCTATAGGAAACAGATATCTAGGGACAATTTAGAACAGCCAATTAACCTAACATGCATGTTTTTGGCATGTGGGAGGAAACCGGAGAAATCCCGGAGTAAACCCACGCAACACGGGGAGAACATGCAAACTCCACACAGATCACTGTTGGTCGGGGGCTGGGATCGAACCCACGATCCCACGATCCTCACAATCCCCCGGCCAAGGGTAAACTGTGCTGCCGCAGTGCTAACCACTGCGCCACCGTGCAGCCCACGTGGTCGGTCAGGAGGACCGCCTTCTCCAAGGCTGAGGGGAGCTTCGGGAGGGCAACCAGATGCACAGCCTTGGAGAAGCGATCCACGATAGTGAGGATAACTGTCTTGCCACGGGAAGGAGGAAGTCCAGTGATAAAATCCATGGCAATGTGGGACCACGGACGACCAGGGGTGGGGAGGGGATGGAGGAGGCCTGATGGGGGAGAGGAGTCTGATTTTCCTCAGACGCAGGTCTGGCAGGCCTTGACATATTCTCCTATGTCCCGCCGCTCGCCGGACGAAGTCCACGGTTCAGGCAATGCCAGGATGGCAAGTGAAGTGACTGGTGTGACCCCACTGGATGACATTGCTGCAGAGGGCGGCTGGGACGTACAGGCTCCTGGGACTGGGCCTGGCGGAACCTCAGCTCGATATCTCAAGTAAGGGCTCCGAGGCCGCTCGAAGGTGGAATGATAGTTGGGGGGGGGGGGGGGGCGCTACCTCCCCGGAGTCAAACTTGTGCGATAGCACATCCGGTTTGACGTTCTGGGCATCAGGCCAGTAAGTGATGGTAAAATTAAATTGCTGGAAAAATAGAGCCCAGTGAACCTACCTGGCGTTAAGTCAGCGGACCAACCACAAGTACTCGAGGTTCTTGTGGTCGGCCCAGACGACGATGGGGTGAATGGCACCCTCCAACCAATGCTTCCACTCCTCTAATGCCAACTTAATAGCAAGCATCTCTCTGTCCCCCATGTCATCACTCCTCTCGGCCGGCATAAGCTGACGAGAGAAACATGTGCATGGGTGGAGCTTCTGATCGGGGGGCGTGTGCTGTGACAGCACAGCGCCAACCCCCAAATCAGATGTGTCCACCTCGAGGACAAATTGGAGCTGCATGTCGACCTGAGCCAAGATTGGTGTTTCTGTGAACAGGCGCTTTAATTGAACAAATGCCTGCTCAACTGCCCTGGTCCAGCGAAAGAGGACCTTAATGGAGGTCAGCTGTGTTAAAGGCAGTGCCACCCCACTATAGTTCCTTAAGAACCTGCAATAGAAGTTCATGAACCCGAGGAAGCATTGAAGCTCCTTACGGGAGTGGGGAGTTGGCCAGTCCAGCACTCCCTTCACCTTGGCTGGGTCGGCAATCAGTCTCCCTTCAGCCACTATGAAGCCCAAGAAGGTGGTAGATGTTGTGGAGAACTCACACTTCTCGGCCTTGACGTAAAGCTGGTTCTCCAGAAGCCATTGCAGGATGGCTCTGACATGGGCTTCGTGTTCCTCTGGCGAGCGGGAGAAAATTAAAATATTATCCAAGTAGACGACCATGAATTGGTAAAGCATGACTCAAAGGACGTAGTTTATTAACCATTGGAAGATGGTGGGGGCATTAATGAGCCCGAATGGCATTACCAGATATTCAAACTGCCCCTGGTGAGTCTTAAATGCCATCTTCCATTCATCGCCTTCGCGAATGCGGACCAGATTAATTAAATTAAATTAAATCACCCTTATTGTCATTCAACTGTACAACCAATCATGTACAGTAGAATGAGAGTGATACGCATTCCTAAGGTCTAGCTTGGTGAATACCAGTGAGCGCTGAAGGAGCTCGAACGCTGAGTTTAGCTCCCGGTAGTCGATGCACGGGCGCAGCGAGCCATCCTTCTTTCCCATGAAGAAGAATCCGGCCCTGAGTGGGGCCAAAGATGGCTGGCGTTCAGCGACTTTTAATGTATTTCTCCATCGCCTCCCTCTCTGGGCCGGAAATACTGTACAGCCGACTGGACGGCAGCTTTGCCCCCGGGATGAGGTCAATAGCGCAGTCATAGAAGCAATGAGGCAGTACCGACAACACCCTCAATTTGCTAAAGACCTCCCCTAAATCGTGGTATGCCCAGGGGATGAGGCGGAGGTCCAGCGGGTCGACCGGAGAGAGGGAGACAGACAGAGCTGGGGAACATTCTGCTGAACGCATGCAATTAGCCATGCAAAATGGGCTCCAGGAGGAGATGGTATTTTGTCCCCAGTTAATGATTGGATTGTGCCTCCGGAGCCATGGGTAGCCAAGAACCACTGGGGAGGCAGAGACAGGAAGAACCAGGAACGTGAGTTCCTCCCGGTGGTCCCTGGAAAGGAGGATGGAGATCGGTGCTGTGCATTCAGTGACTACCGTGACCTCCCGGCCAGAGATGGTGGTTATTCTCTGGTTGTGGGGCAAGTTGTGTGTGGGAATACCCACCTGCCGCACAAACTGGGCAGAGAAGAAATTACCCTCTGACCCTGAATCAATCAGCGTCATAGTCCTCTTCTCGACCCCCGGCAATTGCACAAGGGGGAGTTGATTTAGTCCCACCTGCCAGACCCCCCATGGTTACTGATGGGCTGCATCTTTTTGCTGCTGGCGGCATTCGTCCAGACTGTGGTTCAGAGAACCACAGTACGCGCACGCGCCAGCCCTTCGCCTTTGCCAGCGCTCGTCATCGGTCAGATGCCGAGAGAGCTCCATTGGCTCGGTCGAAGAGCTGGCACCGCCAGTGTCAGTACCCGCAGCAGGTGCACGCTCGGCGCGCGGGCGAGAGGAGGACTCGCGCTCCTTTGCACGCTCACCGTACCAGTTGTCCAACCCAACGACCTGATCTATGAGACCATCAAGAGTCTCTGGGACAGGGTGAACCACCAGATCATTATGGAGTTGAGCGTTTAATCCGTGGAGGAATGCGCTGCATAACGCAATCTCATTCCACCCTGAATCCGATGCTACAACCCGGAACTCCACTGGGTACTCGACTGCTGACCGAGTACCCTGGCAGAGCATCATCAGGCGGCTCATGACGTTGCCCTGACTCTCGGTACGGCCGAACGCGCAAAAGAAGGCATCCACAAATTGGTCGAACGTGTACTGATGCCCCTTGGGGTTATCTAACGTGGACCATGCACACTTCAGGGCTCGGTCCTTAAGCAGCAGAGTAAAAAATTGAGTTTTGGCCACGTCCCCCTGGTACTCCTCCCCGACCTGCTCCTAGTACATACGGACTTGAATAAGAAAACCTTTACATTTCCCCACCTCCCCCACGTACGGAAAAGGCGTGGGAACAGAGGTAGTACGGCGCACCGTGGTGCACGGAGCAGGCTGAGGGGAAGAGGCCGGAGGAGAAGCTGTAGACCAAAGCTTCATCATATTAGAAACCTGCTGCGTAAGCACAGCGAGCTGGTGCTTGGTCGCGGACAGGCGATCCAAAGCTGACAGCTCTTGTGCTGCAGCACCAGCTAAACTACCGTCCTGGCTGGCTCGTTCTGTCATGGTTATAAACTGACAGCTTACGTGCATGATGCCACAGCACAGGAAGGAACCACACAAGGGGGCATGTTTGACACTTTATTAAATAGCAAAAAGTCGCACAGCTAAAGAGACAGCCACTTGCCAGAGGAATCCACCTGAGGAGAGAAGATGAGAGCTGTAAGAGGAGGAACGGAGTAAGGGGAAATGGGCAAGCCGAATTGCCACTTACTTGGGGTTCCAAGGAAGAACCGGCAGGACACCAGCGGGGAATAGACGAACCAGTAGGGTGGGGAAATGAGCTGATGGTGCCTGACCGGGTGGAGGTTCACAGCCGAGGAATAATGGAGATGTGGCAGGAGAGTGCGCGCAGTCCTGGAGACACACCCGCATGATGGCAGCAACCTGAAGGAGAGAGGAGAATAAGATTAGACAGCATGTCCAAACTTAAGAGTTAAACTTGCAAGTCCTTTGCTGGGGCAGTATACCCAGACAAGCTAGTGTAGAATGCATGAAGAGAGCCTCCTTAAGTACGCTGGCTGATGAGCGGGTGCAGGTGCGTCTTCTGCCTCAGGTGGAGTGATGAGTTCACGAAGGTGAGATGGGACGGGAGGGGTGCGCTCTCGCTGCCCATGACATATCGGGCTTGTTGTTATGAGCTAGCCGGTCCTTATACGACCGTTGCAACAGCTTGGTTCATATCGCCAACACCCAGTCAGACTTGTTTCCTGTGAGAGTTGGACTCCGCCAGGGCTGCCCTTTGTCACCGATCCTGTTCGTAATTTTTATGGACAGGATGGGGGGCAATGGATCAGCGTTCTCGTCGCGCCCTCCGCCAGTACCCGGGCTCGCCTGGGGAAGCTAATGATCCTACCAGCAGACTAAATTCGAAGAGACGACGCCTCTGTGCCAAGTCAAAGAAGAATCCTAGTCACAGTCCTAAAGCCGAAAGCAAACAGCCCCAAGAGCACTTTGTGGTAGGATCGGCCCTTCGCATATTACAACTAAACGTTGAAGGCCTATCTGCAGCCAAGCGAAGCCTTATCGAAGTCCTCACCTTCCAACATTCGATTGACGTAATCTGCCTCCAAGAGACTCATATTGGCACAGAGGAAGCTGGCCGCTTCACCATCAAAGGCTTTGACCTCCTGTGCTATGTTCTACATGCTAAACATGGACGTGCCACCTATGTGCGTTCTGACATAGTTGAAGCAAATCACCTGATAACAACACATTTCTCAGACACCATAATCATTGGTGGCTTCCATATTGTCAATGTGTACAAGCCCCCTAATGCCAACTGGGATCTGCAGGTCTTACCCACCCTACCCCACCCTGCCATCTATGTGGGGGACTTTAACAGCCATCACCCTGACTGGGGGTACCCAGCAGTGGACAGTGATGGGAAGGCACTTTCAGACTGGGCATCCAGAAATGACCTCGCTTTGATATACGACCCCAAACAAAGAGGAACCTTCCACTCTGCTAGGTGGAAGAAGGACTATTCTCCTGACCTGTGTTGGGTCAGCTCTTTGAATGGGGAGCCATATCCTACACAGATCCTCATTCTTGATGATTTTCCACACAGCCAACACCGGCCCCTGCTTGTACACATTGGCCTACAACTTCCAGTCATATACAGCCCAAGGAAGATGCGCTGGAACTTCCGCAAAGCCAACTGGAAGAAATTCAGTGAAACTCTGGACCGGAGCGTTGTTACCATCCCACTCCACACCATCACTGTAGATGAAGCATACAACCGCTTCTGCAGCGCAATCTTCAAGGCTGCCCATACTGCAATCCCACGAGGCTACCGACCCCTCTATGTCCCATGTTTGGACGGAGAAAGTGCTGCCCTCCTACAATCCTATCAAACATCAGGGGACCCAGAGATAGCAGACCATCTCATTGAATCGCTAAATACAGCTCGGCGAAAGAAATGGGAGGAGACAGTTGCTGACCGGAGCTTTACCCACTCTAGCAGGAAATGTTGGAGCCTCATCCGTCGCCTAGGAGCTGCACAGAAGCCCCCTAGCCAAAGCCGAGCATCCGTCACACCCAACCAAGTTGCATCCCACCTACTGACTATCGCCAAAGCACCCCAAGACAAAGACACCAAAAGAGCAGTTACAACTGAGCTAAAAAAACACCAAAAAATGCCTGTAGAGGAAACGAACCCTGAACCCTTCGAGGCTGCTGAACTGGAGAAAGTCCTACAGAGCCTGAAATGTGGAAAGGCAGCAGGATACGATAACATCTTCCCAGAATTCATGAAAAATCTTGGCCCCCGAGCCCTAACCTGGTTGACACAATTCTACACAAGGATCACACAAACAAACTCGATCCCAAAGAAATGGCGGACAGCAAAGGTCATTGCCATCCCAAAACCTGGCAAAGACCACAAATTACCAGCAAGCTACCGCCCAATCTCCCTACTCAGCGTTCCTTACAAAATCATGGAGCGCCTAATTCTGCAACGCATTTCCCCAGAGGTAGAGGATATTCTAAGTGTGGATCAAGCAGGTTTCCGCAAGGACCGCAGTACAGGAGAACAAGTACTGGCCCTAACCACCTTCATCGAAAATGGCTTCGAGAGCAGACTGAAGACAGGGGCTGTGTTTCTCGACCTTACAGCCGCCTATGATACGGTCTGGCACAAAGGCCTCCTCCTGAAACTTATAAAGGCGATCCCTGCTTGGGCAACAGCAATTATAAAAACCCTGCTGACCAACCGAAGGTTCAGAGTCCACCTCAGTCAGAAGACAAGTGCATGGAGAATGCAGAAAAACGGACTCCCACAAGGCTCAGTTCTAGCTCCAACTCTGTTCAACCTCTACATAAACGACCTGCCTACTACAAAATCCCGCAAATTCACCTATGCAGACGACATCTGTTTGGCATTCCAAGCACCAGACTTTGAACCACTGGAACGGGTGCTCACGGAAGATCTTGCCAAACTGGACCAGTTCTGCAAAATCTGGCGTCTAAAACCAAGCCCAGCAAAAACCGTCTCCAGTGTATTCCATCTCCACAATGCAAAAGCTGCCAGAGAACTAAACATCCACCTGAGCGGACTCAAGCTTAAGCATGCCCCAAATCCAACTTATCTTGGAGTGACCCTTGATAGGACCTTATCCTTCAAGGAACATCTAAAGGGGACGGCTGCTAAGGTGAAGGTACGAAACAACCTGCTCTGCAAGCTCGCTGGTGCAAAATGGGGGGCGGCAGTCTCCACCCTGCGCACCTCAGCACTGGCCCTTTCATACTCTGTAGCAGAATATTGTGCCCCTGTCTGGTCCAGGTCATCTTACACACACCATGTAGACACCCAGCTCAACACAACCATGAGAACTATAACTGGAACAATCCGCTCAACACCACTCCCCTGGCTCTCTGTACTGTCAAACATAGCCCCTCCACACATCCGGCGAGCAGCATTAACTCAAAGGATGCTCCAAAAAGTTAAAGATTCTCCTCACTTACCAATCCATGCAGATATCTACACTCCACCCACTGCCCGACTTTCATCCAGACGGCCGATTTGGAAAAACCCTCCCCCAGCTGACTTTACCATCCAGACAGCTTGGCAAGAGGAATGGGAGACCAAGGAGGTCCCAAACAAACAGCTGGTGATAAACCCCAACCAACAGGTCCCGGGCACCAACCTCCCAAGGAGACAGTGGTCTACACTCAATCGCTTCAGGACTGGACATGGCCCCTGCTTGGCCAGCCTTTACAGATGGGGCAGTAGCCCTAGCCCTCTGTGCGCATGTGGAGAGGAGCAAACAATGGAACACATCATAGAGGCTTGCCCGCTCCAAAGACTGGAAGGAGGATTACACACCCTCCATACAGCAAACCAGGAGGCAACTGCTTGGCTTAAGGACTTTGCATTCGCTAAATAAATAAATGGACAGGATTTCCAGGTGCAGCCAAGGAATGGAGAGTGTCAAGTCCGGTGACCACAGGATCTCATCTCTGCTGTTTGCAGATGATGTTGTCATGTCACAGAGGACTGGAGGAGAGGGGCTTGACCTTGGAGACATGGAATGTTGGATGTGCACGGAGTGCCCATGGGGGCTGCAGCCGGACAGCAGAGTTGCCCATGTTACTGGTGATGGGGAAGGGGCCCACGAACCGGGAGGTGAGCTTACGAGCTCCAGCCTTCAGCGAAACCTGATCCGTAGACACCCAGACCTGCTGCCCATTCTTGTAGTCCGGCGCCGGAACCCTCTTCCAGTCAGCATAGCGCCGATTGCGCTCCACGGAGTGAAGGAGCGCTGCCCAGGTACACCTCCAGGCCTGGCGACAACGACGAAAATGGGCCCCCACGGACGGCACCGCCACCTCTCTTTCAATCATAGGTAACAGGGTCGGATTGTAACCCACAGAGGCTTCAAATGAAGACAGCCTCGTGGCCGAAGAGACAGTAGAACTCAACGAATAAAATGGTAAATGGTAAATGGCGTTCACTTATATAGCACTTTTCTTCTCATCTAGGATGACCAAAGTGCTTTACAGATCCTACAGTCTACCCATTCACACACACATTCACACACTGATGGCGGCAGAGCTGCCATACACACAGGTGCAAACTAGGCTACCAGGAGCAACTGGGGGTTCAATGTCTTGCTCAAGGACACTTTGACAAGCGGACAGCAGACAGAGCGGGAATCGAACCCATGACCCTCCGATCAGTAGTTGGTCACACTACACCTGTGCCACCTCCGCCCCAGTACTCCACCCAGGTCACATGGGAGCTCTATGATGCAGGGTCATCGGCTGCCACGCAACGAAGGGAGGCCTCCAGGGACTGGTTGGCACACTCAGCCTGCCCATTGCTCTGCAGGTGGTAACCGGAGGTGAGGCTGACGGTGGTGCCAAGGCAGTGACAGAAGGACTTCCAAATATGTGAGATGAACTGTGGACCCCGGTCAGACACAATGTCCGTAGGGATGTTGTGCAGTCTGATGACATGATGGGATAGTAATTCGGCAGTCTTGGAGGCAGATGGCAGCTTGGGGAGAGGAACCAAATGAACGACCTTGGAAAACCTGTCCACAATAGTCAAGATGATGGTGTTGCCATGATAGGGAGGAAGATCAGTGGCAAAGTCCATGGCTATGTGGAACCAAGGCCAGCTGGGATGGGGAGGGGGTGAAGGAGACCAGTGTGTGTGTGTGGGGGGGGTTATTATGGGCGCAAGTTTGGCAAGCCTTCATGTACTCTTGCACGTCCTGCTGCAGCATGGGCCACCAGAACGCTCGCCTGATAATGTCCACAGTGCGCACCACTCCCGGATGGCAGGTGAAACATCCGGTGTGCCCCCACTGGATAACTTCCCTGCAGAGGGCTGCGGGGACATAAAGGTGGTTAGGGGGGCAACCCGCTGGTTCGGGCTCAGAGGACTGGGCCTGGCTGACTCTCTTCTCAATCTCCCAGGTGAGGGTTCCCAGGATACACGAAGGCGGAAGAATGGGCTGGGAGCGGGAAGGGGGGTCAGCCGGATCCTGGCTGAACTGTCTGGAGAGCGCATCAGGCTTAATATTATGGGAGCCGGGCCTATAGGTAACAGTGAAATTGAAAGGCTGGAAAATAGGGCCCAGCGAGCCTGCCTGGAATTCAGCCGGTGGGCCAACCGCAGATTCTCGAGGTTCTTGTTGTCGGTCCACGACTACAGGATGAACAGCTCCCTCCAGCCAATGTCTCCATTCCTCAAAGGCTGATTTTATAGCCAACAGCTCTCGATCCCCAACGTCAAAATTCCTCTTGGCTGGGGTGAGCAATTGAGAGAAATACGCACACGGGCGGAGTTTCAAGTCCGAGGCGGAGCACCGGGACAAAATCGCGCCCACCCCCGTTTCTGCAGCATCCACCTCCAGGGTAAATTGGAGCTGGGGGTTGACCTGAACCAAGATGGATTTGTCAGAACAACATGCCCTTTAATTTCACAAAGGCATGTTCAGTTGATGTGGTCCATAAAAATGGTACCTTAACAGAGGTCAGCTTAGCTAAAGGCTGTGCTATCCCACTATAGTTCTGAATGAACCTGCAATAGAAATTTGCAAACCCCAAGAAACGTTGCAGCTCCTTGCGGTTGTGAGGTGTTGGGTAATCAAGCACAGCCTTCACCTTGGCTGGGTCGGCTTTCAGCTCCCCCTCCACTACAATAAAGCCAAGGAAAGAAGTGGAATTAGTGGAAAACTCACACTTCTCTGCCTTGACATACAGATGGTTCTCTAAGAGCCATTGTAACACGGCTCTAACATGAGTTTGGTGCTCCTCTGGCATGTGAGAAAAAAATCAGGATGTCGTCAAGATAGACGAAAACAAACTGATTTAACATGTCGTGGAGGACGTCATTAATTAAACGTTGGAAAACAGCTGGGGTGTTGGTTAACCCAAAGGGCATAAGTAAGTATTCAAATTGCCCCAGGTGACTCTTAAACACTGTTTTCCATTCGTTCCCCTCACGTATTCTAACTAGATGGTAAGCGTTGCATAAGTCAGGTTTAGAGAATATGTGTGAACGCTGCAGGAGCTCAAAGGCGGAGTTCATCGGGGGCAAAGGGTATTTATCTTTGACAGTTATAGCATTAAGCTTACAGTAGTCAATGCACGGACGCAGAGACCCGTCCTTCTTACCCACAAAGAAAAACCCCGCCCTGAGGGGAGCAGAGGTTGGCCAAATGAGGCTGGTGTTCAGAGAGTCCTTAATGTACCTCTCCATTGCCTCCTTCTCAGGTCCGGAAATATTATAGAGCCTGCTGGACGGCAACCTCGCGCCCAGAAGGAGGTCAATGGCACTATCATACGAGCGATGCAGGGGAAGCGCTAACACTCGTGAATTGCTAAAGACCTCCCCGAGGTCGTGATAAACCTTGGGCACAAGGCTGAGGTCTGGCAGCTCAACCTGCGGAGAGGAGACGGGGAAGGACGGTGAACACTCGGCCAAACTTAGACATGTAGCCAAACAATTAGGGCTCCAGGAGGTGATGGAATTTTGTGCCCAATTGAGAATAGGATTATGCCTCCGGCGCCATGGGTACCCTAGAACCACCGCGTGAGAGGCACGTGGAAACACGTAAAAAGTGAGCCTCTCCCGGTGGTTACCGGACAGAAGAATGGATAGCTGCGCCATACAGTGAGTAACGGACGCCACCGTCTGGCCAGAGAGGGTATGCACAGAGCGAGGAGCCAGCAATTTAACTGTCGGAATCCTCATCTCATGAACCAAGTGGGAAGAGATGAAATTACCCTCTGCCCCAATATCAATAAGGGCAGAGACCCTTCTCTCGACCCCCAGCAACTGAACCAGGGCCGAAATAGAAAAATTACAGGGGGGATGAGAATAAGTCCCGCCCGCCAGACCCCCCGCGGCTACTGATGGGCCATGTCTTTTGGGCCGTAGGTGACATGTGTCCAACTTGTGCTTCAATGAACCACAGTAGGCACACGCCCCGGTCCGCCGCCACTGTTCAGCCTCTGCCCACTGAAGGTGAGCAGAGCTGAGCTCCATGGCTTCGGTGGAGGACTCTGATTCACCTACGTCAGCAGGCTCAGGGATCACGCAAACGGGCGAGAGGAGGTGTCATGCTTCCTAGCACGCTCGCGGTACCGGTTATCTAACCCGACCGCCTGGTCAATGAGGCCGTCCAAGGCGGCAGGAACGGCATGAACCAGAATCAGAATCAGAATCAGAATCAGGTTTATTGCCATTGTTCATGTGATACATAAACTAGGAATTTGTCTTGGTGCCATGCTGCAACATTAAAAACATAATGAGAAAAAGGGATAAACTAAAAAACTAAAGGACTAGAAACGTGCAATAAGTGTAGAAAAATAAGTAATAATAAGTAATAATAATAATAATACTAGTAATAATGAGTAGTACTAGTCAAGGCAGTTTAAAAAATTAGCATGTAGCAGATAATGTGAAGTACCACATAGTGCAGTCAATAATGCAACAGAAAAACAGTGATGAATGACATGAGTCTGGTTGAGCTGCTGTACATAGTGCACGAGAGTCAAAAGTCACTTAGTGTTCAGCAGTCTGATGGCAGAGGGGAAAAAGCTGTTCATGTGCCGAGAGGTTTTAGTCCGAATGGACCGAAGCCTTCTACCTGAGGGGAGGGGGGCAAACAGCACGTGACCAGGATGTGAAGGATCGGCTATGATCCGGCCAGCACGCCTCCGGGTCCTGGAGATGTACAGGTCCTGGAGAGATGGGAGCTTGCAGCCTATCACCTTCTCAGCAGTGCGCACGACGCGCTGCAGCCTTAGTCTGTCCCTGGCAGTGGCTCCTGCGTACCACACAGTTATGGAGGAGGTGAGGATGGACTCGATGATGGCCGTGTAGAACTGCACTAACATCTTGGTGGGTAGCTTGAGCTTCCTCAGCTGCCGCAGAAAGAACATCCTCTGCTGGGCCTTTTTGATGAGGGAGCTGATGGTTGGCTCCCATTTGAGGTCTCGGGTGATGGTGGTGCCCAAGAAGCGGAAGGAATCTGCAAAGGTGATGGGAGAGCCTGTGATGGTGAGGGGGGGCAGGGGGGATGTGACTTTCCTGAAGTCCACAATCATCTCCGCTGTCTTCAGAGCATTCAGCTGCAGGTTGTTGTGGCTGCACCAGGACACCAGCTGGGCCACCTCTTCCCTGTAGGCGGACTCGTCACCGTTGGAGATGAGCCCGATGAGGGTGGTGTCGTCCGCAAACTTAATCAGCTTAACAGACTGGTGGGAGGAGGTGCAGGAGTTGGTATAAAGGGAGAAGAGTAGGGGGGAAAGTACACAGCCCTGGGGTGATCCAATGCTGATGCTAACAGAGTCTGAGACAGACTTCCCCAGCCGCACATGCTGTCTCCGGTCCGTCAGGAAGTCGGTGATCCACCTGCAGAGGGAGTCAGGCACGTTGAGCAGGAACAGCTTGTCCTGGAGCAGATCGGGGCGGATGGTGTTGAATGCGGAGCTGAAGTCCACAAACAGAATCCTGGCGTAGGTTCCCGGGGAGTCCAGGTGCTGCAGGATGGAGTGGAGGGCCAGGTTGACTGCGTCGTCCACAGACCTGTTAGCACGGTAGGCAAACTGCAGCGGGTCTAGGAGGGGTGTGGTGATGGACTTGAGGTGAGACAGGACCAGGCTCTCAAAGGACTTCATGACTACAGAGGTGAGCGCTACAGGTCTGTAGTCGTTAAGTCCAGTAATCCGTGGCTTCTTGGGGACAGGGATGATGGTGGAGGATTTGAGGCAGGTCGGCACGTGACATTGCTTAAGAGAGGTGTTAAAAATGTCTGTGAAGACAGGAGCCAGCTCTTTCGCACAGTGTCTCAGGGTGGAGGGAGACACACCGTCCGGCCCGGGGGCCTTGCGCGGGTTCAGTCTGGAGAACTGTCTGTGCACGTCCTGCTCACTGATGACAAGGGGAGGGGGGGAGGAGGAGGAGGAGGAGGGGGGGACCGCTCTTGATGAATTAGGGGCTGAGGAGGCAGAGGAGCTGGGTGGAGTGGGTGAGTTGGACACAGCTGACGAGGTGTCAAAACGGGCATAGTGTTGGGACAGTCTTTGACAAAGGGCTTTGTCATCCTGACCTTTAGAAGCCTGAGGCCGATAGTTGGTGATTTGCCTCAGTCCTCTCCACACAGAAGCCGAGTCATTAGCAGTGAACTGCTGCTGGAGTCTCTCAGAATATACAGATTTAGCTCTCCTCAGCTCTCTGTTAAACCGATATTTGACCTCCCTGTAGCAGTCCCTGTCTCCACTTTTCAACGCTGCTTCCTTCTCCTTCCTGATCCGTCTGAGCTTAGCTGTGAACCAAGGCTTGTCATTAGAATATCTTATCCTGGTGCGCGATGGGAGAATGTGCTCTTCACAGAAGTTGATATATGAGTTCACAGTGTATGTGTACTCATTAAGATCATGTGTGGCTCTTTTAAACATGCCCCAGTCAGTTATTTCCATGCATGTGTTCAGTTTCTCTCCAGCTTCACTGGTCAATTTCTTTGTGGTGGTCCCCACAGGTTTAGTGAGTTTCAGTCTCTGTCTGTATGTGGGGATGAGGTGAACCATCACGTGATCAGATAGTCCCAGCGCAGCGCGGGGAACAGCGCGATATGCGTCCTTTACTGAAGTATAACAGTGATCTAGCGTGTTATTTCCTCTGGTTGGACATTTAATACACTGTTTGTAGCGGGGGAGCTCGTGACTCAGATTGCTCTGGTTAAAATCGCCCACCACGATAACCAGGGAGTCTGGAAAGTTCCGCTCCGTAAGTTGGATGTGATCTGCGAGCACGCGCTGAGCTTCGCGCGTGTCCGCGTCAGGAGGGGCGTACACAGCGACGAGAATGAATGAGGCAAACTCGCGCGGGGAATAGAATGGCTTGCAGTTAATGAAAAGAAATTCCAGGGTGGGAGAACAGTGTTTGGAAATAACCGTTACATCAGAGCACCAGCTGTTGTTAATATAGAAGCACACTCCTCCTCCGATAGACTTACCGGACAGCTCTGTGACGCGGTCAGCACGAATCAGCTGGAAGCCCTCGAGGCTGATCGCGCTATCTGGAATGTTCTCATTAAGCCAGGTCTCAGAGAAGCAGATGACAGACGAGGAAGCGAGGTCCTTGAAACGCATCAGCAGTCTTAATTCTTCTACCTTGTTCAGGAGAGAATTGGCATTGGATAGAAATATGCCAGGCAAGGCTGTTCGCGAGCCTCTTTTTCGTAGCCGAGCGAGAATCCCTCCTCTCTTCCCTCTTTTCCGCCGTCTTGCTTTTTTGGCCAAACAATGGATCAGATCAACGGCAGGAGCTAAAAAAACTGGAAGAAGGTCCATGGGGGTGAGAGTCCTGATATTTAGTAGTTCTTCACGGGTGTATGAACCGGCAGATGCACAATCAGTGAACAAAAACAGACAAATTATAAAAATTAAAGGGCAGCGATACACCATGGCGGCCGCTGTGGGCGCCATCTTGTTTTTCTCAACCACTAGGTCATCGCGGAGCTGAGGATTCAACCCGTGGAGGAACGCGCTGCGCAGTGCAACCTTGTTCCACCCCAAATCTGCTGCCTTGACCCGGAACTCCACCGAGAAGTCGGCCACCGACCGGCTGCCCTTGCGGAGCGACAACAGGTGACTCATGATATTCCCTTCACTCTCAGTACAGTCGAAAGTGTGGGAAAATTTGCTCATGAATTGGTCAAAGGTTGGTGGTGCGTCCCTTCGGCTATCGATTACAGACTGTGGCCAACTAAGAGCCCGGCCCCGAAGCAGAAGGGTAAACTGATGAATCTTAGAGATGTCATCCGGAACCCCCCCCCCCCCCACCACCACCACCACCACCACCACCACCTGCTCAAAATAAAGCCGAATGTGACAAAGAAAATCCTTACATTTCCTCACCTCCCTCGAGTACGGGGCAGGAGAGGGAATGGAAAGGGTACGGTGGACAATGGAAGAAGTCGGATGAGCGGGTGGGGTCGGAGCAGCTGGAGCAGACGTATGGCCCAATTGATCAGAAATTACACTCAGCTGCTGCATAATAGCTTGCAGCAGCTGACAGTGTTCAGCCACCTGCCTCTCTGTAATGTGAAGGCGGTGGAGCGTGGTGTGCTCTGCTGCTGAAGCACCTGCTAGGCTGTGACCCTGGCTGGCTTATTCTGTCATATTGACGGGACAATCAGCTTAAGTGCAAGGTGCAACAACAACAGAATCACACACAAGGAACGTGTGACCCTTTATTTGTTTTTAAAAAACACAAACTTAGAGAAAACCAGTCACTCACCAGAGAAGCAACAAACCTGCAGAGGGAGAGATGAGGCTGATTAATAGAGGAATGGAGGGGGATGTGGAAATCCAAAATAATACCACTCACGTGGGAGGAAGAGAGAGACCGGCTCAGAACCCAGTGAAGGAGATGAACCAGCAGGTCAGAACTGCTGGCAGGGAAATGAGGAGCGGAGTCTGACCGGGTGGAGATGATGGACTGCGATGGGGGAAGCAACAGGCTGGCGAGCGCACCAAACCCCTGAATATGGACCGCTTTGTAGGCAGCAACTTGTAAGAGAAGGAGGAGGAGAAAACGTGTCAGGTATGGAATTCCACAAGTAGCTTACTTATTTAGACTATTCTGCTTGAGGTATTATACCCAAATGAGCCAGCATTGAATCACTGAAGAGCACTTCCTTATAAATGCTGGCTCAGCAGGAACAGCAGGTGCATCAGATGAGCTGATTAGGAGAGCAGAGTGAAATGGGAAGGAGGGGGCAAAAGCTTGCCAGGACATAACAGAAAGACCTCAGCAATCAGGCGATCCCCTATGAGCAAGCACTTGGCGACGGTGGGAAGGGAAAAACTCCCTTGTAGCAGGAAGAAACCTCCAGCAGAACCAGGCTCAGGAATGAGCTCCTGCCCCAAGTGGAGGAGTTTAAGCATCTCAGGGTCTCATTCATGAGTGAGGGGAGAATAGCGCAAGAGTTTAACAGACGGATTGGAGCAGCATCTGGAGTGATGCGGATGTTGTACCGGTCTGTTGTGGTGAAGAGGGAGCTGAGCTCAAAAGCAAAGCTATTGATTTACTGGTCAATCTACGTTCCACCCTCACCTATGGTCATGAGCTGTGGGTAATGACCAAAAGAATGAGATCACGGATACAAACAGCTGAAATGAGCTTTCTCCATAGGATTGCTGAACTCACCCTTAGAGATAGGATGATGAGCTCAGTCATCCTGGAGAGGCTCAGAGTAGAACCGCTGCTCCTCCACATTGAAAGGAGCCAGTCGAGGTGGTTTGGACATCTGATCAGGATGCCTCTTGGATGCCTCCCACGTGAGGTGTTTCGGGCACGTCCCACTGGGAGGAGACTCCAGGGCAAACCCTGGACTTGCTGTAGAGACTACGTCTCCCAGCTGGCCTGCGTGCCACTGAAAGGAATGTTTGTGTTCACAAATGCAAAATAGATGATGACACATTGATAGTTAAGAGGACAAACCTTATAGCTTTTATCTGCCACACCGTAAATGTTGCTGCACAGCTAAAGAAGAAAAGTGAAAGAATCAAAACCATTGTGGAAGCAGCAGGAAGTTTCCTACATGTGAAAGATATCACAGCTGACCAGATTCATGCTTTATTGAAAGCTGAAACTGGGGAGACTGCACATGCTGAAACAAGACCTTAATTATGGTACTACACATACTATACTACAGTGGAATGCAAGGAGTCTTATAGCAAACAGACAAGAACTCAAGAAGTATCTTGACGAACTAGAAGTTGTTCCACAGGTAGTGTCTGTACAGGAGACATGGCTTCAACCTCACTTAGATTTTGTTATTCCAGGATACAGTTCAATCAGACAGGATAGAATTAACACTGTAAATGGAGGAGGATATGCCACTTTCATTAAAGATGGCCTGTCATATAGGCTGATTCCGACCCCTGAGGATATAGAGTGTAATATTATTGAACTATGTAGGCCAAATGGACAAGGAAATATTAAGCTGATTAATTATTACAACCCATGTAGGAAGTTAACAGCAGATATTTTCAGTGTTATGGCAGGGGAAGGGCATATGAAAGAGGTATGGCGTGGAGACTTTAATGCCCATAATACCTTGTGGGGAAGCACACATACAGATAACAATGGAAATGTTGTGGAAGAGATGTTAGATGAAAGATCGTTAATTTGTCTAAACAGTGGTGAAGGTACCAGGGTGGATGTGCATAGGGGCACATTATCATGTATTGACCTGACTCTGGTATCTGATTCTTTAGTGAGCACCTGTGAATGGACAGTTATGAACAGGACAACTATGAGAAGTGATCACTTCCCAATACTTACAGTCATTAAAACTGAAGTATGTATACAAGAGGGAAGATGTTTCACAAGATGGTGTTTTGACAAGGCAGATTGGGGAAAATTTAGGCAATACTGTGTTCAATCGTGTCATTTGGTAACATTAGAAGGTGGCATAGAAGAGTGTTCAAGAGGTAACCAATCATATTCTGAATGCTGCAATAGCAAGTATACCAAAGAAAACAACACAGGGTAGGAAGAAGGTTGTACCCTGGTGGAATGACAAATGTAGTATTGCAATAAAAGAGCGAAACAAGGCATTCAGAGAGCTGAGGAAGAATATGACTAGTGAAAACTTAATAGAGTATAAAAAGAAAAGGGCAGTAGCTTGAAGGATTATTAAAAATGGGAAAAGGTCAACATGGAGAGAATTTTGTTCCACCCTTGGTAACAGAACTAGATGATGTCTGGGGTATGTTTAAAAAAAATGAGTGGGAAAAGGGTATCAGTTAAAATTCCAGCTTTAATGGATGGGGACAAGATGGCTGTATCAGACTAAGAAAAAGCAGAAGTCCTAGGTAGAGCATTTGCAGCAGTGCATAGAGGAGACCATCTTGGTGAGAGTCATAGACAGCAAAGGCAGCATAAACTCAGAGAAAATGCAAACTTAAAAAATGAAGTGAAAGAGGACATGACTGTGTTAGACCTCAAGCTCACAATGTCAGAGCTTAAGAGAGCTTTGCAAGATAGTGGATACACAGCTCCAGGATATGATCAGTTAAGCTATGCTATGTTCTGGCAGTTGCCTATGCAATCAATGCAACTGGTGCTGAAATTGTTTAACAGGATATGGAAGGAGGGGGTTATCCCAAGTGGGTGGAAAAGGGCTGTAATTTTACCATTTAATAAGCCAGGGAAAGATCTAGTTCATCCAGACAACTACAGGCCAATAGCATTAACGTCACATTTAGGGAAATAGATGGAGAAGGTGTTAGTTTACAGACTCTCATATGTACTAGAGCAAAAATGATTAATAAATGACTATCAGAATGGTTTTAGAAGAGGAAGATCCACAGTGGATGCTCTCGTTAAGGAAAGTAATGATATTGAAAAGACTCTCAAAATGAAAGAAGTAATGGTTATAGTTTATCTGGATATTGAAAAGGCTTGTGACTCACTGTGGAGGGACGGTCTTCTTATGAAATTGAATAAAATAGACATTGGTGGTAGGATGTATCATTGGATAATGGATTTTTTTTACACACAAGATAATTAGGGTTGAAGTAGGATCATAATGACTTTGAAATAGAAAATGGTGTTCCTCAGGGGAGGAACAGCATTGAATAAACAATGGATAAGCCCTGTTTTATTCAATATAATGATTAATGACATGTTTGAGGATCAAGAGGGATCCATCAAAACAGCACTATATGCAGATGATGGAGCCATATGGACGAGGGGAAGAAATGAGAAATTTGTGTTCAAAAACATCAGGAAAACAATGGAGAAAGTGGAAAAGTGGTCATATGACAGGGGATTTAAATTTTCAAACAGTGAAACCTGCTATATGACTTTCACAAAAAAACAAACAAACAAAAAAAACAACGCAGTACTGGTACAGAACCATTAACATTATATAATCAACCAATAGAGAAAGTCAGTGAGTTCAAATATCTAGGATTGTGGTTTGATAGTGCATACACATGGAGAGTTCATGTTGAAAATTTGGAGACAAAATGCAAAAAAGTCATTAATCTCATAAAAGCTGTAGCTGGACATGAATGGGGTGCAGATAAACAGGCATTAATTGACATTTACAGAGCACGAATGCGATCGACAATAGACTATAGATGCATTGGAGCCGTCAAAACAACACCAAACAATGCAGTTTTAGTAGAAGCGTGAGAAATGCCAATGGACTTGAGAAGAGATAAACTGGCATTATCATACAGGGTCAAGCTGAAAGGAAGTGACGAAGCAAATATTTCAAAAACAACACTACAAAGGGGCGCTAGTGAGCCATGCTGGAGTAAAGACGTGTTCCTCAGTGCTCCCGCAGACTTTTGGACATTTTACTTTTAAAAATGAAATTTCTTTGGTAAAGCTCAATACAAACTCGTCACCTATCATTATCGGATTCTCCTGCCCACTTTTATCGTCATGATGGACAAACTTCAGAAGTTTAAATTCGATGCTACCGACAAACCCAACAGGCCTAACACGAGGCTGCAAGCCGAGCTGGAAAAGAATGACGAACCACAGAGTGCAGTGCCAACGCTGACCGCGGACGAAGGCTTTAAAACTCAGATTTTGGCATCCTTAAGAGAAGACATCACACAAATTATACGGGAAGAATTTAAGGATGCCTTAGCTAACGATTTTGCCTCTCTCAAAGCCGAAGTACAGGCTGTACGTTCGGAAATAGCCAGCAACGCCACCTCCGTTAGCGCACGATTTGGCACAATTAAAGCTAACATTCAAGACGTGAAAGATGGCATGTCTACTTGGTCTGATGACATAACTGGGCTTCAGAGCTCGGTGAAAGAGCTCCAAAGTGAAGTGAAGTCACTGCGGAGCAAATGTGAGGATTTGGAGGGGAGAATGAGACGTGGAAATATCCGCATTGTCGGTGTCGATGAGCAAAACCCCTGCAATCCAAATGAGGTGGCTAAAATTATTAAACAAGCCTTATACATGGACCGAGATGTGAAAGTTGATCGATCTCATCGTACACTACCACCACGGAAAGTGGGAGAAGACAGACCCCGAGTGATAATCGCCAAGATGCACTATGATGGAGATGCAGCGGATATTTTGAGAAGAGCCAGGGAAAAGGCACCTTTGATGTATAACGGTAACAGGATCAGCATCTTCCCTGACTACACGACAGGTGTTGCTAAAGCCCGGGCTGCCTTTTCAGATGCACGGAAGGTGCTACGTGGCCGACGTGATGTGCACTTTGGTCTTTTTTACCCCGCAAGATTCCGGATCACTTTCGGGAATGAGTCTGGACTTTCACGATCCTACAAAGGCCATGGACTTCATAAAGAACAATATCCTGTCCGAAGCTGATGATCCTTGAGGTACCATGTTTGGATTATATAGAGTGAGTCCACAGGTTATGATTGCAGTGGGTGCGTAACCTGTTAAAATATGTCTTTTATGGTGACGAGAATAATACATTATTTTCCCTTTTTTTTCTATCCAGTATTGTTATAGTGTTGAGTATTTTAAAAAAAATTTACTTAATGCTGTTCCTTATCGTAACTTAGTCTGCAGGGGCCTGAGCTCCTTTAGTAAATTTGTCTTGCCGATTTAATTTCTGCTCCTCTTTTTTGCTGTGGACACAGCCTACCATAGTAGGTTGTGTATTTAGCTGCTAACATACAGTGGCTAGGGACTTAATCCCATCCTTTAGTATTTCGCTTGTTCGATATACATTTTGTTTTTGTGTTTCTTGCGTTCTGATCCCTTTGTTCCCCGGGGATCACATATTATTTAAAAGAGCAACAGAGTCATTATTTGCTACTTACTGGAACCATATTCTCTCAGTCATAAAGTCTTTCCACTTCGATGTAACATTCCTTTGTGAAGTAATATTCCCTATGTTGTTTCTGCTGTATTCTCGATCATGGGCCCGCCTCTGCCTCAAAACAACTTTTATGATGCCCTATACTGTAACTATCTGCACCACAGTACTTAAGTTATGAGTCCATTGACAATTATAAGTTATAATGTGAAGGATCTAAATAGCCCCATCAAAAAGAAGAAAATATTATTACAGCTTAAACGTTTGAAGTGTCAAATAGCACTATTACAAGAAACCCATTTGTCCGATGATGAGCATCTGAAATTAAAGAAATCTTGGGCAGATAAGGTGTATTTCTCATCTCACCGCACAGGTAAAAGAAGAGGGGTAGCAATATTAATACATAGACAAGTTAATTTTGTTGATACATTTGTACATGCAGATGGAGAAGGTAGATTTATTCTGGTAAATGGGCTGCTTGATGGCATACCTGTCTCCCTAATTAATGTGTATGCCCCAAATGAGGACCAACCAGGCTTTATCAAATTACTATTTAACAGAATCACGGAGTATAGTGTTGGTCTTTTACTTATGGGGGGAGACTTTAATTGTGTAATGTCACAACAAGACAGACAACCTACACCTAAAGCATCCATATCCAAGATGGGCAAGATGCTTAAATATTTGACTGCTGAAGCAGGAATAGTTGATGTATGGCGATCAAAATTTCCAAAAGAAAGAAATTTTACATTTTACTCTAACAGACATGCATCCTATTCAAGGATTGATTACTTTTTCACTTCTAAAGCTGAACTCCATAGAGTTGAAGACATAACCATCATGCCCATTACAATTTCTGATCATGCCCCAGTGGTTCTCCAGTGGGACATGGGATTGACACCAACTTATAAACAATGGAGATTGAACGCCTCTCTTCTTAATGATAAAGATTTCATTACTCTCATTAAAACAGAGCTCAAGAACTATCTTGCTATAAATGATACTCCTGGCATGTCTCCTCTTGTACTTTGGGACTGTGCAAAAGCCTATTTAAGAGGTTGTATAATTTCTTATGCTACTGCAAAAAGGAGGCAAAAAATGGCTAAACAAACAGAATTGGAGCATAAAATAAGTGAGCTCGAACATAAGCATAAACGAGGGATGGCGTCTAATCTCTTAACTGAACTCAAAGCAGCCCGTACAGAGCTACAAGAGCTACTATCAGAGAAGATCGAGGGAACTTTACGTTTTGCCAAGCATCAGCATTATGAACATGGAAATAGAGCGAACAGGCTTCTGGCTTTCAAATTACGTAAACAACAATCTTCTAATATTGTACATAAAATAAAATCTGGACACAAATATATAGTAAAGCCTAAGGAAATAGCTGAAACATTCGCAGAATTTTATAAATCCCTCTACCAAGATACTGATACATGCCCTGATGAGTCCAATATTGCTCAATTCTTACAGGATATTAATATACCTCAGTTATCTGGTGAAATTACTGCAAATTTGGATGAACCAATCCAAGATTGGGAAATAAAACAATGTATTTTATCTCTCAAAAATAATAAATGTCCTGGTCCAGACGGATTTATCAATGAATTTTATAAATGTTTCCATGAAGAACTTATTCCACTCCTCTTAAATGCCTATCACTATTCATTAGAAACAAAAACAATGGCTGTGTCATGGGCAGAAGCTACTATAGTGGTGTTACAGAAGGAAGGTAAAGATCCCACTGATTGCAGCTCCTACAGGCCATTGTCTATGTTAAATGGAGATATTCGTATTCTGACGGGTGTATTAGCACGGCGACTAAACGACATAATAACTAACATTATTCATCCAGACCAGACTAGGTTTATTGTCGGAAGACATTATGTAAATAATTTACGTCGTTTGTTAAATATCTTATCATACCAAAAAACAAAGCAAAACCAAGACAGTTGTATTATCACTGGATGCCCAAAAGGCTTTTGATAGAGTGTCATGGAAATATCTTATTCAAACATTAAAAAGATTTAATTTTGGCCCTAAATTTATCGACTGGATTGAAACCATCTACTCTTCACCTCAAGCAGCTGTGAGAGTTAATGGGTTTCGATCTACAAGGATTAATTTGGAGCGTGGATGCAGACAAGGGTAAGTATAGAGCCATTGGCTCAACTCATTAGAGATGACAATAATATTAAAGGGGTGCTGATTGGCAAAGAAGTACATAAAATATCACTGTACGCGGATGATGTCCTACTGTATCTGACAGAGCCATCCTGTACAATTCCATGTTTAATGAAAATTATATCAACATATGGATATTTCTCAGGATATAAAATTAATGTTGATAAAACTGAGGCAATGGACGTTTTGGACAATATTTCACCAGAGTTTAAACAACAAAGTGGCTTTCGTTGGCCTAAAGAAGGTATAAAATATTTGGGCATCTATGTTCCCCTTTCATTAGACAAGATATTTGATGCAAATTATGGTAGGATAATTAGTACTATAAAAAATGACCTAAACCATTGGTCATCATTGCCTTTGTCTCTCCTAGGTTGCACAGAAGCTATTCGTATGAATGTTCTGCCTAGGCTTTTATATCTGTTTCAAATGTTACCAATACTAATACCCAAGTCAACATTTGAAGAAATGGACAAAACATTCTCAAAATTTATATGGCAGGGTAGGCGCCCTCGGATAAAATATAAAACACTTCAAAGACTTAAGGAAGAAGGGGGGCTTAACCTGCCAAACTTGAAATATTATTTTTGGGCTTCACAATTAAAACCATTGATTTCATGGATGCAGAATGACATTCACACGAGACGGGTGGACATTGAACAAAACCTGAGCCTCACACCATTACATGCTTTGCCATTCGCTAATATTCCAGTTGTGGGCTTATCAAGGTGGACTAAAACCACACTTGATATTTGGAAGAGAGTTGGAATTGCCTTTAAGTTACCAACTAGTGTATCTGCCTTGTCTAGTATTGGGCATTTAAAATCCTTTATACCAAGCAGATTGGATACAAGTTTTCTCAAGTGGGCTGATCATAGGCTTATTTACATACATCAGCTAATCGATAAGGATGGTTTTGTATCGTTTGAATATTTGAGAAGACACTTCCAACTCCAAAAAAATGATTTTTTTCAGATATCTACAAATACGATCTTTTTTGGTTTCTCATAAAGAGTGGGATAAAGTGCTAGACCCATCACTCATTGAACATTTTTTAATTCAAACTCAAAAACACAAAGAGGATAAAAAAGTGATCTCAAAGTTATACAAAATATTTGGCTTAATGGCTCAAAATAAACCTATTCTGGCAAAACAAAGGTGGGAGGCAGAGGCGGGTCAGATTTTCTCTGATCAAATGTGGGAAGAGGTATGTACAGTGGCGCATAAGACCACAAATTCAAATACATGGAGGAAATTTAAATGGAAGATATTTAGTAGATATTTCAGAACACCAGATATTGTGGCTAAGATGACACCAAATGTTCCAAGCCTGTGTTGGAGAAATTGTGGTACAGAAGTGCCTAATCACACACACATTTTCTGGTCGTGCCCTAAAATACAAACATTTTGGGATGAGGTGTACAAGGCAATAAATCATATGTTTCAAGTTACAATACCAAGGGACTTGACAGTAGCAGTTCTTGGCACCACCCCTCCGGAAGTGCATGGGAGAGCACCAACATACCTCCTAAACATACTTTTTGTAGCAGCCTTGATGTGTTACTGCCTCTTGGATGAAAACAGACCCACCCCCCTTCAGTGCATGGCTTCAAAAAGTACAAGAACTTTATCACATGGAGAAGATTACTTATGCGCTGAGACTCAAATTACCTACTTTTAAATCAAGATGGCATCCAGTAGAAGTCTCTTTACTATAGTTGCTCAAGGTGGCTATTAAGCGCCTGGTTCTATTTTTTTTTTTTTTGACAGATGTTGTTTCTCTTATATTGATGTGGAATTTGTGTATTAAATAATCTTGACTACATATGGTAATTATATCTGTAATGACTCTGTTGTTAAAAATTTTAATAAAATATAAGTTCAAAAAAAAAAAAACAACACTACAAGACTGCTGGGAATACTCTAAATTTCCAGGGACATGAGCTTGGGTGGACAATTGAAAGAAGGACTAGAATGTATGGGCTGCACACTGTTGATATAGCTAACACCAGTCCAGTGAGTAATGTTCCCCCTTGGCTGTTTCCGGGAATAGAAGTAGATCTTCCCTCTTGTATACATACAGTACTTCAGTTTTAATGACTGTAAGTATTGGGAAGTGATCACTTCTCATAGTTGTCCTGTTCATAACCGTCCATTCACAGGTGCTCACTAAAGAATCAGATACCAGAGTCAGGTCAATACATGATAATGTGCCCCATGCACATCCACCCTGGTACCTTCACCACTGTTTAGACAAATTAACGATCTTTCATCTAACATCTCTTCCACAACATTTCCATTGTTATCTGTATGTGTGCTTCCCCACAAGCTATTATGGGCATTAAAGTCTCCACACCATACCTCTTTCATATGCCCTTCCCCTGCCATAACACTGAAAATATCTGCTGTTAACTTCCTACATGGGTTGTAATAATTAATCAGCTTAATATTTCCTTGTCCATTTGGCCTACATAGTTCAATAATATTACACTCTATATCCTTAGGGGCGGGAAGCAGCCTATACGCCAGGCCATCTGTAATGAAATTGGCACATCCTCCTCCATTTACAGTGTTAATTCTATCCTGTCTGATTGAACTGTATCCTGGAATAACAAAATCTAAGTGAGGTTGAAGCCATGTCTCCTGTACACATACTACCTATGGAACAACTTCTAGTTCGTCAAGATACTTCTTGAGTTCTTGTCCGTTTGCTATAAGACTCCTCTCATTCCGCTGTAGTATGTGTAGTACCATAATTAAGGTCTTGTTTCAGCATGTACAGACTCCCCAGTTTCAGCTTTCAATAAAGCATGAATCTGGTCAGCTGTGATGTCTTTGACATCTAGGAAACTTCCTGCTGCTTCCACAATGGTTTTAATTCTTTCACTTTTCTTCTGTATCTGTGCAGCAACATTCACAGCGTGGCAGATAAAAGCTATAAAGTTTGTCCTCTTAACTATCAATGTGTCATCATCCATTTTGCATTTGTGAACACAAAACATTCCTTGCAGCGGCACAATCCTGTGCTTGCATGGGACCGTTGATTGCTGGGTTTCCATTTGAACTGAACTTCTTTGAGGACAGCCTGCTGTGTTTCTGACTATTCCTGCCTCTCTAACTGTCTTTAGAGCTTCCGCATACGAGATTTTCTTATTTATTCTGATTTCCTGGACTTGTCTAGCTTCCCTCTGCACAACACATCATCCATATACAGCACTGTGCTCACTCCCACAGTTGCAACACTTTACTTTGGCATCCTTGTCACATTTACCATATTTGTGCTCCCCTCCACATCTAGCACATCTTAGCTTTCTTTTCTATTGCTGAGCAGTGTGACCCATCCTTTGACATTTGTAGCACTTGAGTGGCTTTGGGACGTATTCTCTGACACGGAAATACATGTATCCTATTAGGAGTGATTTAAGGAGTGTTTCCTCAAACTGAATCATGACAGACTGTGTGTCCTTCAGTGAACCTTCTTTTTTACTCTGTAAGCCTTTTCACATCCTTCACCTTTCCTCCTTGGATCTTGTTTTTCACTTCTTACATAGACATGCACAAAGGGACACCTGATATAACTCCCTCAAGTTAGCTGTCACGCCAAGAACATGCACCTTCATTTGTTCTCCGTTTAGACATGTCATTGTCAGTATTTTCTGTTGCTGCTATTTACTTGTGGCATGAATTAACAACTGGTTATTATTCAAGAACTTTGCAAACTTAACTCTCCCAATTTCTTTCTCAATTGCTTTTGTTAGCTTCTGTTATTTAAATTCCTAGCCCCTTTGTCCATGTGTGACTTTAGGCCTCCAGTCCCCTCTATGTAAACAACAGGCTCCCACCTGTTTTGAGAGAGCAGACATGCTAATTTGAGGACTAATTTGAGGAAGTTCTTTCTCCCTCTGCACAAAGCATTGCTTTTCAGTAGACAATTATCAGGAGTGAAATCTTTAGGTCTTAATACAAATTTTAAACATAAATAACCTTAACATTTTTGTGGATATGATTAATCTACTGTATTAGAATTTTTTTGATTTAAACTTGAAATTTACATTTTTTGAATACATATTTTGATATCACTCTAAATTCAAGAAATCTGTGTGTGTGTGTGTCTGTCTGTGTGTCACGATCCTAGGACATCATAGGATGGCCTATGATGTTCCTATGATATCCTATGATGTCTGCATCATAGGACATCAAGCCTGCCTTCATGTCTTTATGATGTCATATACATCAAGCCTGCCTTCATGTCTTTATGATGTCATATACAGTGATGCCTTCCTGACAGCATATGATATGATGCTGTCCTTGATGTCTTTTTTGATGTCATATACAGTGAACATCAGGACTCGTGATGTCAAAAGGACCATGCCGTCATATACAGATGTGGACAAAATTGTTGGTACCCCTCTGTTAACGAAAGAAAAACCCACAATAGTCACAGAAATAACTTGAATCTGACAAAAGTGGTAATAAATAAAAATTCTATGAAAATTAACCACTGAAAATCAGACAATGCTTTTGAATTGTGGTTCAACAGAATTACTGTAAAAAACAAACTCATGAAACACACCTGGACAAAAATGATGGTACCCTTAACTTAATATTTTGTTACACAACCTTTGGAGGCAATCACTGCAATCAATTTCTGTAACTGAGACTTCTGCATCTCTCAGCAGGTATCTTGGCCCACCCCTCATAAGCAAACTGCTCCAGTTGTCTCAGGTTTGAAGGGTGCCTTCTCTAGACGGCATGTTTCAGCTCCTTCCACAGATGTTCAATAGGATTTTAGATCAGGGCTCATAGAAGGCCACTTTAGAATAGTCCAGTGTTTCGCTCTTAGCCATTCTTGGGTGTTTTTAGCTGTGTGTTTTGGGTCATTATCCTGTTGCAAGACCCATGACCTGCGACTGAGACCAAGCTGTCTGACACTGGGCAGCACATTTCTCTCTAGAACACCTTGATAGTCTTGAGATTTCATTTTACCCTGCACAGATTCAAGACACCCTGTGCCAGATGCAGCAAAGCAGCCCCAGAACAGAACAGAACCTCCTCCATATTTCACAGTAGGGACAGTGTTCTTTTCTTGGTATGCTTCATTTTTGCGTCTGTTTTGTCTTGTCTGTCCATAGGACATTCTCCCGGAAGCTTTGTGACTTGTCAACATGCAGTTTGGCAAATTCCAGTCTGGCTTTATTATGATTTGTTTTCAACAGTGGTGTCCTCCTTGGTCGTCTCCCATGAAGTCCACTTTGGCTCAAACAATGACGGATGGTGCGACATTGTAGAGGTTGGTCTGGCCTCTTTTGTTACCATTCGTATTATCCGTCTCCTCCTGCGGCCACGTCCAGGGAGGTTGGCTACAGTAGTCTTGTGGAGCTTAAATTTCTGAATAACATGTGCAGCTGTAGTCACAGGAACATCAAGCTGCTTGGAGATGATGGTCTTATAGCCTTTACCTTTAACATGCTTGTCTATAATTTTCTTTCTAATCTCCTGAGACAACTCTCTCCTTTGCTTCCTCTGGTCCATGTTTAGTGTGGTACACACCATGTCAACAAACAGCACAGTGTTGTCACCCTTTAAATAGGCCAACTGTGTCACGCCTGAGTGCTGATTGCTATCCGCGCTCAGGTTGTCCAGTTTTCCTCCAGCTCCACCCCATTCTGGGCCTGGTCTTACGGCCTCCTCCGAGGCTCTAGTTTGACAGCGTCTCAGCAGACTTCCGGCTGTCAAGCCCAGCTGCTCCGGGACAGCTGTCTTTTATCACTATTAATTACCCTCCCCGCTCCTGATTGGGTTCTGTCCCCCATTTAAGGGAGCAGCTGAGAATCACTCCTCGCTGCGACCTAAACGAAGGAAAGACGGACATCGTGTTTCCACGACTGGAGTTCCTACGCCCAACTCCAGTCTCCCCGTTGTCTCTGCTCTTCACCCTTTCGTAAGTGCTGCTGCCCAGCGTGCGTTTTTCCCTCGCTGTCTCCCTAGCCTTTCTCCCGGGTTAGAATGTTATTCTAAGTTATGAGTGTGTTTTTGCCCCACGGGGCTCTTTACTTTGTTATTTGTATATTGAGTGCCCTTTATTAATAAAGTAACGCAAACTCACCGGCCTATAGCGTCTCCTTAATGGCTCGTGAGAGCCATTCATGACAGACTGACTGATTACAAGTTTGTAGACACCTGTGATGTTAATTAGAGGACACATCTTGGTTGAGCATGTCCCTATGGTTACATTATTTTCATTCTTTTCTAGGGGTACCATCATTTTTGTCCAGGCCTGTTTCATGAGTTTGTTTTTTAAAATAATTCTGTTGAACCACAATTCAAAAGCATTGTCTGATTTTCATTGGTTAATTTTCATAGAATTTTTATTTATTACCACTTTTGTCAGATTCAAGCTATTTCTGTGACCATTGTGGGTTTTTCTTTCAATAACAGAGGGGTACCAACAATTTTGTCCACGTCTGTACACAATATGACACAGCACTTTAAACCACACCTATTCGAAGCAGTAAATCTGGAAATCTTAAAAAATATCACTCGATAAATTCAAGAAATCTCTTGTCATTTTGTGTGTAAATCTGGAAATCTTACACCCATTCGAAGCAGTACATAATCACTATGCCATCATCATCGATCATAGGACATAGGACATTTTCAAAGAGGACGATTTGTCTTTATGATGTCACACATAGATTTGTCTTTGTGTCTATGTGCATAGGACACATAAATGTGTCTTTATGATGTCACAGACCACAGTGATCATAGGACGTCCTATGACACATAGACAAATGTGTCTTTATGATGTCATATGATCTCTGCCTGAACGTCATAGGACGTCCTATAGGAACATAGACTCATAGGACAACAAATGTGCCGTTATGATGTCACATAGACCACAGACATCATAGGACAATTTGTCTTTATGATGTAACACATAGATCTGTCTATGTGTCTATGTGCATAGGACACATAGACAAATGTGTCTTTATGATGTCACAGGCCACAGAGATCATAGGATGTCCTATGATCAGTCTATAAAAGCAAGAAATCTACTTTTATTTAGGGTACACACGGGGTGGTGAAGTTCAGTTTTGTTGGGTTCCTGCACATGAAGGGTTGAAAGGGAATGCCTGTGCAGACAAATAAGCAAAAAGTGCTCTTGGAAAAGAGATACGTAACTATACCATTGTCTCTTGGAAAAGGTGAAGGGAAAGCAGTAATCAAGAAAAAAGGAACTGAACTATGGCAAAAAAGATGGAATGAAGATCATAAAGGTAGATCATATTACAAAATACAAAAGAGAGGCAATAAGAATCACGAGAAAGGCTCTTTTCTCTTTTTTAAATAACACAGGATTAAGTCATAGAATTTAGGGGTCGGGCTCAGATGACATAATGTTACACACTCTTGTATAGTGGCGGTATGTACCTTTCAGTTGTTTGCTATCTGCCAGTAACCGAGAGAAGAAGAAATAACACAGGATTAAGTCATAGAATTTAGGGGTTGGGCTCAGATGACATAATGTTACACACTCTTGTACAGTAGGTGGCGGTATGCACCTTTCATTTGTTTGCTATCCGCCAGTAACCGAGAGAAGAAGAAAAAGAAGCTATGCGAAGTGATGGTATAGAGTGAAGTTTGAGGAGACGGAGAAGAGTGATGTCTGAAGATACAGTTGAGGTTCGACTGGACACAGCAATGATGATAGAAGGACTACAGCTCCTGACCAGATAGAGTGATGATATGGAGTGAGGTGCATTGCGGTAGTGCACCTGTGGGCTGGTTGCCAACCGGCATCCATCCATCTTCTACCGCTTAATCCTTTCGGGTCGCGGGGGGGCTGGAGCCTATCCCAGCATCTTTGGGCGAGAGGCAGGGTACACCCTGGACAGATCGCCAGTCCATCGCAGGGCCAACACAGAGAGACAGACAACCATTCACTCTCGCATCCATACCTAAGGACAATTTAGAATCCCCAGTTTTGATGCCAATTAACCTAACTTGCATGTTTTTGGCATGTGGGAGGAAACCGGAGTGCCCGGAGTAAACCCACGCAGACACGGGGAGAACATGCAAACTCCACACAGAAGGGTCACCGATGGTCTGGGGGTGGGATCGAACCCACGATGGTCAAAGGTGGAATCGATCCCATGACCTTCTTGCTGTGCTGCCACTGTGCTAACCACTGCGCCACCGTGCTGCCCAACCGGCAATCAAATCTAAAAGAAGAAGAAGAAGACAGTCATTAAAACTGAAGAATGTATACAAGAGGGAAGATGTTTTACAAGATACTGGGTCAAGCTGAAAGGAAGTGACGAAGCAAATATTTCAAAAACAAGACTGCTGGGAATACTCTTAATTTCTGGGGACATGGGTATGGGTGGACAGTTGAAAGAAGGACCCCTTTGGCTGTTTCCAGGAATAGAATCAATCAATCAATCAATATTTATTTCGGATAGATTAGAAGTACAGATTAAAAGAAACAGAATAATATAACAAAGGGGGAAAGAAAATCCAACAAGGTCAAATTAGACAATAACTCCTCTGATTATACAGTTCAACATAAGTTACCCGAAATGGGTGATGCCCACCCATATTCCATCCAAGAATTCAAAAGAAAAACAAACAAGAGCGATTACAATTCAGAACAAAGCTAAGACAAAATGTGACAAAAAAAAAAAAAAAACTAAGCAACAACACAACGCAGACTGGATATGACAATCCTTATGTGATTTTATATGTCATCTTGTATATATGTTTGGAGTATTTCTTCCTTTAGTTTTTGTTTAAATTGTCCAAGCGTTGTACATGATTTTAATTCAGGTCCAAAATCGTTCCATAATCTGACTCCTTGCACTGAAACACAGTGTTGCTTGGTGGTAGTTCTCACTGAAGGTTTTTGAAATATACATGTTCCTCTGAAATGATATTGTTTCTCCCTTATTTGGAACAGCTTCTGGATATTTGTGGGCAGTGATAGATTCTTCACTTTAAACATTATTACTGCAGTTTTAAAGTCAACCAGATCTTTCAACTTGAGAGCTTTTAAGAAAAAGTGGGTTTGTTGGTTCCCTGTAAGCAGCTTTGTTTATTATTCTAATAGCTCTCTTCTGAAGCATAAAGACTGGATATATGTTTGTTTTATATGTATTTCCCCATACTTCAGTACAATATGTCATGTATGGGAGTATTAATGAATGATACAAGGCATATAGTGTGGGTTGATTCAGCAAATATTTTACTCTGTGTAGTATTGCAATTGATTTGGATATTTTACCTTTAATATAATTAATATGTGACTTCCAACACAGTTTATTATCAGTTATTACACCAAGAAATTTAGTTTCGGATTGTGGAAATATGAGAATGACGAGGCAGAGTTCTCTCTCAAGTCAGCTTTATTCACATCTCCAACATCTCAAAGCAGAAAAGAGAGCCACACAGGGAACTCTCGTCCTTAAAAAACAGGACTCTTACAGTTCACAAGTCACATGTATCACAGACCACGTTGCATCATCATGACAGTAACAATGCATCCTCTCTCCATGATATCACCCCCACTGTCTACAATGCATCCCCTCTTTAATCCTTTAATTATACCCCCACAGTCTCAAGCCTTGCATACCAAAGCTAACACTCTTGCAGCTTCCTATAATCACCAAGGAAGCTCTGCCTTTGTTCTGATCTAAAATGTGAGTCACAAAGTATGTGTGTCCACCACACAACGCCCCCCCCAACATTTTAGAACAAACAAGAGAATAACAACATGCATGCCGTGATAGTATCAATACACGTCAGTCCACATGCTGTCTAGGCTTCAGTCTCCTGCCGTATCTGCTGTAGCTGGGATTCAACGTCTCTGCGGCGCCGTCACGCTGGGAGTTTGCTGTCTGGGGGTGGAAACCTTTTGTCAGCACCTGTGGGTGTTCTGGGGAAACATTACTCTGTGAAGCCCCCCGCGGGGGTCTACCTCGCCGCGGTGCCCTCGCCAACAGCACTTGCTCATTTGCCACCACAAAAGCGGGTTTGAGTCTGTTTATGCCAACTTTCTCTTTCCTACCCCCCAAATCTAGCAAAAACTGCTTGTCCCCTGTTTCTAACACTCTGAAGGGTCCGTCATAAGGCGGTCGCAGCGGGGTTCGATGCGCATCGTGTCTGACAAAAACAAACTCTGCGTTCTTCAAAGTTTTAGGCACAAAAACGCGCGGAAAACTGTGGTGCACGGGGCCGGGCAGCGTGCTTGATTCTATGTTACTCCGCAACAGCTGAGACGGGGAGGCGTCTGGCGCAGGGTTATCTGGGAGAAACTCCCCAGGTAGCCGGAGTGGCTGCGCAAACACGAGCTCCGCTGGGGAGGCTTCTAAGTCTTCTTTAGGTGCAGAACGCAACCCCAATAACACCCACGGTAACTTGTCTACCCAATTTGCATCCGTCAGTGACGCTCTGAGAGCTGCTTTCAATGACCTATGAAAACGTTCGCATAACCCGTTAGCCTGCGGATTGTACGCGGTTGTGCGGTGAATTGTGACACCTAGGCTGCGGGCCATTGTCGACCAAAGCTCGGACACAAATTGAGGGCCTCTGTCGGACATAATGTCCGACGGAACGCCGAAGCGCGCCACCCAAGCTGTTAAAAACGCGCACGCCACCTCCTCGGCCGTGGTTGATGCCAGCGGTACCACTCCAGGCCAGCGCGTGGTGCGGTCCACCATTGTGAGAAGGTGTGTGCACCCTTGTGACGGCGGGAGGGGGCCCACGAGGTCCACATGAACGTGATCGAACCTCTTGGCCGGAATATGAAACGGCTCCAAAGGAGCCCTCGTGTGCCTGTGTACTTTGGCTCGTTGACACGCCGTGCAGGCTGCTGCCCACTCTTTAACTTGTTTGCGGAGGCTCGGCCACACAAATTTCTCTCCCACCATTTTGACCGACGTGCGCACTCTCGGGTGCGCCAAAGAATGAATCGAGTCAAAAGCGCGGCGGTGCCACGCGGCCGGTACTACTGGGCGCGGCCGTCCCGTGGAGACATCGCAGATTAGGGGGGCATACCGTCTTGCAGCACCCTGCTCTCCAGCCTTAACCCTGTTGGTCCAGACTGAAGCACGCGCACCTCCGCGTCACCAACCTGCTCTGCGGCCATGGCTGCATAATCTACCCCTACGCTGACTGGGGCCGCCACGGCGCGCGAGAGGCAATCTGCCACTACATTGAGTTTGCCTGCCACATGCTAGATATCAGTGGTAAACTCTGATATCGCGGCCAGCTGTCTCTGCTGCCGGCCTGACCACGGTTCGGAAACCTTGGCCATCGTGAATGTTAGCGGTTTGTGGTCAACGAACGCGGTGAAAGAGCGTCCTTCTAGCCAGAACTGAAAGTGGTGGATGGCCAAATGGAGAGCCAGCAGCTCCCTGTCGAACGCGCTGTATTTACGTTCGCTATCGCGCAAGGTCCTGCTGAAAAAGGCTAGTGGCTGCCAAACCCCGGCTACATGTTACTCCACGACCGCCCCTATGGCCACCTCTGATGCGTCAGTGGTGAGCACTATGCGGGCCGTTGGGTCTGGGTGTGCCAACAACGCAGCCTTTGCCAAGGCTGCTTTCACCTCCGAGAACGCTTGGTCCCGCTCCGGGGACCACTCGACCTTATCCGCGGGTTTCTTTTTTTTGAGCGTGGCATACAGCGGCTGCATGAGTTGCGCTGCGCAGGGGAGAAAACGGTTATAAAAATTCACCGTTCCCAAAAACTCCTGCAACGCCCTGACCGTCTACAGCCGGGGAAAATCTGCCACCGTGCGCACTTTGTCAGGAAGCGGAACTGCTCCTTCGGGGGAGACGCGGTGTCCTAAAAAATCGATCTGCGCCACCCTGAACTGACACTTCGCTGGGTTGATTATTAATCCGTGATCTCCCAACCTTCGGAAAACTGTGACCAGGTGTTTTTCGTGTTCACCTTTGGACACGCTGACTACTAAAATATCATCCAAGTAGACGAACACGAAAGGGAGATCGCGAAGCACCGCGTCCATCATGCGTTGGAACATCTGAGCAGCCCCTTTAAGTCCGAATGGCATGCGTAAAAACTCGAATAGGCCAAACGGAGTTATTACCTCTGTTTTGGGTATGTCCTCAGCGCGTACTGGGACTTGGTGGTAACCGTGGACCAAGTCTATTTTAGAAAAAACGCGCGCCCCTGCCAAATGAACGGAAAAATCTTGGATATGCGGGATTGGGTAGCGGTCGTGCGCTGTAGCGTTGTTCAACCTGCGGAAATCCCCGCAAGGTCGCCATGATCCGTCCGCTTTCGGGACCATGTGTAGTGGGGAAGCCCACGGACTGTTTGAACGCCTGATAATGCCCAACCTCTCCAGGTTCGCGAACTCCTCGCGCGCTATGGCCAGTTTAACTGCGTCCAAGCGCCGAGCTTTTGCAAAAACGGGCGGTCCGGTAGTGGCAATAAAATGCAATAAAATGGCAATAAAATGCTCCACCCCCGTGTTTAGCGTGTTGTTGCCGAAAATGTGGGGACCGTGAGTGCTGGGAACTGAGTGAGCAGTGTGTGGAACTTACCGCTTGCAGCTGTGACATTGGCTTGTGCTGTTGGCGGGGCCACTCACGCTGTACAGGGGATAGAATCAAAAGAAAGTGCATTAACCAGGCGCCTGTTAGCGAGATCAACCAACAAACCATGTGAGCACAAAAAATCAGCCCCCAACATATTGAAATTTACTGCTGCTATGACAAAAGTCCACTCAAATGTACGGCCGTGTAGAGACAGAAGCAGAGTCTTCTCATCAAAGGTCTTAATCTCCGAGCCGTTCGCTGCTGTCACCCGGGGACCTCCGGAACCAGCTAGTCTGTCCGCATAGGAAGGTGTGATGAAACTCAACTGGGAGCCTGTGTCGACGAGGAACTGCCTCCCCGAGCGTGCGTCCGACAAGTAGAGCAGCTTGTTCTCCTCCCCGAGGGCCGCGGCTGCTACCGACCCCCGGTCTTGGCGTTTCCCGAACGCCTGAACTGGCACGGCGGTACACACTTGCGTGCCCTCTCTGCGAAGCGGCGATGGTAGAAACAAAGGACGTCCGATCTGCGTTCCCTGGCCCCTGCCGTCACCGTCGTCGGTGAGTCTGGTACCGCTGCCTCTGGCCTCCTGTCGTCTCCGGTCATTGCGCCGAGTTCCGCTGCAGCGGCCGTGGCTGCGCGCCGCTTGGTGGCGTTGACAATCCACTGCGCCTCTCTGCCCAGCGTGCGGTAGTCCCGTTGGGCCAACAGTGGCGAACTGGCCAGGGTCGCTCTCGCTGCTGACGGTAGAGTCCTGAGGAAGAGGTGGGTGAAAATGAAGTGATCGTCGTCAGAGTCTTTCACCCTCAGCAACTTCTCCATCAGGTTTGCGGGCATGTCATTTTCCAACTCCGTCAGCGCAAGGAGCCTCTCTGCTCGCTCCTCCGCCGAGGGGGTGAATTGCTGGATGAGTGCAGCCTTCAACGTGCCGTATTTGTCGCTGTCCAGCGGCTGGTTGATCAGGCTCTCCACATGCTGGGCCGTGTTGTTGTCCAGCTTTGCGACTACGTGGTAGAATTTTGTGGCGTCGATATCCCCCGGAGGTCGAACTGCGCCTCAACTGCGTTGAACCAGGAGCGCGGATTGTTCTGCCAGAAGTCCAGTAGCTGGACTGTAGCGGCATTGGCTTGGCTGGGGGCTCCTGACGAGGCTGGCCCGAGGGAATTCTCCTCTTGCATGATACGTCTTGGGTCACCAGTGTGGAAATGTGAGAATGACGAGGCAGAGTTCTCTCTCAAGTCAGCTTTATTCACATCTCCAACATCTCAAAGCAGAAAAGAGAGCCACACAGGGAACTCTCGTCCTTAAAAAACAGGAAGTCACATGTATCACAGACCACATTGCATCATCATGACAGTAACAATGCATCCTCTCTCCATGATATCACCCCCACTGTCTACAATGCATCCCCTCTTTAATCCTTTAATTATACCCCCACAGTCTCAAGCCTTGCATACCAAAGCTAACACTCTTGCAGCTTCCTGTAATCACCAAGGAAGCTCTGCCTTTGTTCTGATCTAAAATGTGAGTCACAAAGTATGTGTGTCCACCACAGGATACCCTTTCAATCTCTACACCATTTACACTGAGTTTAGATACTAAGAACTACTACTTAGAAGTAGATGCTAGTCTGCTAATGAGGAAAAAGGATTGGCATATGAGTGAAGTTCTTCTTCTTTTCTCGGTTACTGGCGGATAACAAACAACTGAAAGGTGCATACCGCCACCTACTGTACAAGAGTGTGTAACATTATGTCATCTGAGCCCGACCCCTAAATTCTATGACTTAATCCTGTGTTATTTAAAAAAGAGCCCTTCTCGTGATTCTTATTGCCTCTCCATCTCCCATCTGTTCCCAGAATCCAAGTTAAATCCCATTCCCTACCGGCCTCTCGAACTTCATTTTCCATTATCTGTCTTTCATTTCCGTATTTGTGACAGTGTAATAAGATGTGCTCGACATTTTCTTTTACTCCACATTCTGTACATTTGTCACTTTCGCTTTTCCCCATGATGAATAAAGTGCTGTTTAAACCTGTGTGATCCAGTCTGAGTCTTGCCATAATGATGTCTTCCCTCCTTTTGGTTGTGATGAAATTCTTTATTGCAATAGATTTTTGTATTTTGTAATACAATCTACCTTTATGATCTTCATCCCTTTTTTTTGCCATAGCTAAGTTCCTTTTTTCTTGATTACTGCTTTCCCTTTGTGGCACATATGTTGGATACATATTTTCCACAAATGTATTGCTGAAGGTTTATTGTGTGCTTCATGTCTCGAGGGACAAAAGGACTGAACCTGCAGGAGGTATCGAGGAGGTGTGAGATTTGTCCTTTGTCTCAGAGAGAGGCCCTGGAGGGATTTCCGGACCATCGAAGGCTGAGAGACAATGTGACTGTATGTTTGCTCAGACACCATGTGACTTGAGTTTCGATGTTCCGGGGTATAAGAGAATGATGTGACTGTGATCTGTCTCTTTTCTTGCTTGGAGATTGATAGAGAATGTCATGTCTTTGGGTAAAAGACATTGATAAATTTATAAAGTTAATAAATTGGTTAAAAGGAATAAATAAGTTAAAATGAGTGATAAAATTGTCAAAAACCGGTGTTTTAAAAGTTATCGAAGTGAGACATCTTTTCCTTAAAGGATTGTTTTTTGTTATTGCAGAGTGTGTGCTCTTCCGCATATAGATGATCTTTGATGTGTTTTTTCCCGCGGCTACAGTCAGCTAGCCACACAGAACTAACTAACTAACTAACCTGCACTTATATAGCGCTTTTCTAGTCACAAAGACCACTCAAAGCGCTTTCATTAATACTAACCCTCTATTCTAAGGGCCTATAGGAAACAAATATCTAGGGACAATTTAGAACAGCCAATTAACCTAACATGCATGTTTTTGGCATGTGGGAGGAAACCGGAGAAATCCCGGAGTAAACCCACGCAACACGGGGAGAACATGCAAACTCCACACAGATCACTGTTGGTCGGGGGCTGGGATCGAACCCACGATCCCCACAATCCCCCGGCCAAGGGTAAACTGTGCTGCCGCAGTGCTAACCACTGCGCCACCGTGCAGTTAAAAAGTTCATTTGAGTATGCTGTGTTGTTCTTCTTCGTTTGAGTCTTGGGAAACCTTTGTCTTTGTATTTTATGTACAAGCACTTGATAGAAACCGCTGATGTTCTAAAGTGTTACATGAATGAGTTTTGTTGAGCGACGATGTTTCTGTTATTTACATGTATTAGTTTTTTGTGTTAGCATACCGCATGTTAATATATAGATAGTAAGTGCATTGTTCTGTATGTTTCAGTTACCTCGCGCGTCATGCTACACACGCATGCAAGAAAACTTTATAAAGACAAGAAAAGTAAGCCTTGTGTGCGAAGTTTTCTTCACTGGTTCGCTGGCTGTCTAGCAGCACAGAGAAACGTGCTGTGAGGGCAGCACAGTAAAAAGACATTAAAGACGTCCGGGGCGGGACGTTTTCTCGGCGGATTCAAGCAACACAGAGCAACATTAAGCAGACATGAGCTTACGTTCAGGAAAAAACTATTTGAAAAACTATGAGCTGCGAAACGAAGCAGAGCAACGACCAGACGTGGACGTGGAGAAGCCAGACGCCGCAGACCAAACGTCGGACATGCAGCCACCATCACCGCCATTCGACACCAGGTCCAGGGTTACCAGCAGGCAGTCTCACACATCATCTACAGGGTCTGCAGCCATAAAGGCCTACGCCAGGGCGCAAGCGGCTAAAGCTCAACTAGCCTTTGCTGAAAAAGAGGCTAATATAATGAAACAAAAGGCTGACTTAGATGCTAGCCTCCACATTCTAAAATGTCATAAAATTATAGCAGCAGCTGAAGCAGAAGTTGCGGCCTACGAAGAAGCAGAGAATCAGAGCGGGGAGAGAAGCATAGGGCCCCCTACTGAAACTGAGCCTCTTGATACAGTATGGCGCACCAGCGAATATGTTGCACAACAATGTGAGTTACTCTCTTCAGAAGCTTCCAAGAGGCCACAGCAGCCCCTTGAAATGAGAGACAATGCAGTAGAAGTGCAAGCCACCAATCAGTCAGTTGATCAGCTAACAACTACAACCCAGTATGTACCTCCTCCAATGAATACAGGCATAAAACAAGAGCAAAAGGTAACCAAGGGTCTGACAAACACCCACCTGTTAAACCCTCTAGCTCACACCTTTCAACCTCTTAACAATAACTCGGCTGAGTTTAATGGAGGACAAGATTTTGCAAAATATCTCATCCGCAAAGAACTAGTCAGTACTGGTTTACTGCATTTCGATGACAAGCCTGAAAACTATTGGGCATGGAAAGCCTCATTTGTTAGTGCAACTAAAGACTTAAATCTGTCAGCAAGAGAGGAACTAGACTTGCTCACAAAGTGGTTAGGGCCAAAATCCTCAGAGCAGGCCAAAAGGATCCGTGCAGTACATGTCCTTAATGCCCCTGCAGGTTTGATAATGGTCTGGCAGCGCCTTGAGGAGTGTTATGGCTCCTCAGAGGCCATCGAAGACGCACTCTTAAAAAAGGTAGAGGACTTTCCAAGGCTAACAAACAAAGACAATGCCAGGTTAAGAGAACTCGGTGACCTCCTTTTAGAGTTACAGTGTGCCAAAGTAGATGGTGCACTACCAGGGCTAGCATACCTAGACACAGCTAGAGGGGTAAGACAAATAGTTGAAAAACTTCCCTTCAACCTACAGGAAAAGTGGACAACTGTGGGGACGAAATACAAAGAGACTCATAGTGTGTCATTTCCCCCTTTCTTTGTTTTTGTGCAGTTTGTTCAGCAACAAGCTAAAATGAGAAATGATCCAAGCTTTGCTACATCTAGCTGTAACAGTCAAGCTTCCACGCGCTCAGAAAAGCCCACTCCATACAATCGCAAAGCCACTGTGTCAATACACAAAACAGATGTCACAGAGAAAAGTGGTTCTGAGACTAAGAAAGTAGAAGAACCAGATCGGCAGTGCCCGATTCACAAGAAGCCACATCCACTCAAAAAATGTAAGCTGTTCAGAGATAAACCTATAGAAGAACGTTAAGCTTTTCTCAAAGAGCATCGCATTTGTTATAGGTGTTGTGGTTCAGTTCAGCACATCGCAAAAGATTGTAAAGTGGCAGTCATGTGTAGTGAGTGCAACAGTCCCAAGCACATATCAGCACTTCATCCAGGTCCTGCTCCTGTCTTGAAAAGTGCCACATCAGGAAGTGATGAACAAAACAAAGGTGAAGAGCAAACGGAGAGCTCTCCTTCAGTCATCTCCAAGTGCACAGAGGTGTGTGGTCAAAGTAATAGCCCACGCTCTTGCTCTAAGATCTGCTTAGTGAAAGCCTATCCAGAAGGTCAGAAAGACAGGGCAATGAACATGTATGCAGTAACTGACGAACAAAGTAATAAGTCCCTGGCTAAGACAGAGTTCTTCAGCCTGTTTGACATTAAAGCTACACCTGCACCGTACACATTAAAAACCTGCTCTGGCAAAGCTGAAACTGCAGGCAGGAGAGCTGTGAACTTCTTCATACAATCCATGGATGGAAAAACAGATATCCGGCTGCCTCCCTTGATCGAATGTGATTCAGTGCCGGACGACAGAACTGAAATACCCTCACCTGAGATTGCTCAGCACCATCCCCATCTGCTCCCTATCGCAAACAAAATCCAACCTGTCGACCACCACGCTCCAATCCTCTTACTCCTGGGAAGGGACATCCTCAGGGTACATAAGGTACGCGAGCAGATTAATGGGCCAAATAACGCTCCTCATGCACAAAGACTGGACTTGGGTTGGGTTATTGTAGGAGAGGTGTGTGTAGGAAAGACTCATAGCGCATCAGAGGTGAATGTTTACAAGACACACACATTAGACAGTGGTCGCACATCTTATTTTGAGCCGTGCCCAAATGTCATTACAATTAAAGAGAACTATGGCATTCTGTCAGAGCAAAACACTCAGTCAGTCATAAGGTGTAAAGACACAATTGACTTTGCTCACAACACAGACAAGCTAGGTCACTCTGTGTTTGACAGATCTGAATCAGATGATAAAGTTGCACTGTCCATAGATGACAAAACTTTCCTAACTCTTATGGACAATACAGTTAGCCAGAACAAAGAGAACAGTTGGGTTGCTCCTCTGCCCTTCCGCTTCCCAAGAAGGAGACTCCCAAGCAATAGAGAGCAAGCCCTGAAACGCCTGTACTCACTCAAAAAGACTCTGGAAAGGAAACCAGAAATGAAGAGTCACTACATCCAATTCATGCAGAAAATGTTAAATAATGATCAAGCCGAAATTGCACCACCCCTGCCAAAAGGTAAAGAACACTGGTACCTGCCTACATTTGGTGTATACCACCCGCAGAAACCAGATCAAATACGAGTTGTTTTTGATTCTAGTGCAGAGTATGATGGCATATCGCTAAATCAAGTGCTCCTTAGTGGACCTGATCTCAACAACTCTTTGATAGGGGTGCTATTGAGGTTTAGAAAAGAGCCCGTAGCCCTGACAGCAGACGTACAGCAAATGTTTTATTGCTTTGAGGTGTGCGAAGAACAGAGAGACTATCTTCGCTATCTGTGGTTTGAGGATAATGACATCACTAAGGGTGTAGTTGACTATAGAATGAAAGTTCATGTTTTTGGTAACAGCCCGTCACCCGCTGTAGCCACTTACTGTATGAGACGGGCAGCACAAGAGGGTGAGAAAGAACATGGCACTGGCGCAAGACAGTTTGTTGAGAAACAGTTCTATGTCGATGATGGACTCACGTCAGTTGCCACGCCAGAGAATGCTGTTGATCTGTTGACAAGAACCAAAAACATGTTAGCTGAATCTAATGTGAGACTTCACAAGGTTGCATCCAACTATAGCCTAGTTATGGAAGCGTTTCCTGTGGAGGACCGTGCAAAGGATTTAAAAGATTTGGACCTTGGAGTAGATCCTCTCCCAGTTCAGAGGAGTCTGGGACTTTGTTGGAATCTACAGACAGACAGCTTCACTTACCTCGTAACCAATGAGACCAAACCATTCACACGCAGGGGAGTGCTGTCAACAGTCAATAGCCTGTATGACCCTTTGGGCTTTGTTGCTCCCATAATCATGCAGGGTAACGCGCTACTCAGAGAACTGTCATCTGAAGAGAGAGACTGGGACACTCCACTTCCTCCAGAAAAGGAGGAGATGTGGGTCACATGGAAAGACTCTTTAAAAGCCCTTGAAGATCTGCAAATCAAAAGGTGCTACAGTCCAGGTTCATTAAGTACTATGAAAAGTAATGAACTGTATATCTTCTCTGATGCGTCTACTGTAGCAATAGGAGCTGTAGCTTACTTGCGCTCTTTAGACAGTGACGGTCAGTACCATGTGGGTTTTGTGATGGGAAAGTCTAAACTTGCTCCTCGTCCCGCACACACTGTACCACGGCTCGAACTTTGTGCTGCTGTACTTGCGGTTGAGATGTATGAGCTAATCACAGACGAGTTAGACATAAAAATAGACAATGTGAAGTTTTTCACTGACAGTCGTATTGTGTTGGGGTACATACACAATACCTCCAAAAGATTCTACATGTATGTAGCCAACCGTGTCGCACGCATTAGGCTATCCACACAACCTGACCAATGGCATTATGTTGCAACTGAGCTAAATCCAGCTGACAAGGCAACTAGACCTGTTGCAGCCGCTGAACTCAAAAACAGTAAATGGTTCACAGGCCCAAACTTTTTGTATACAGACTATCCTGATAAGTCACACAAAGACAATCTGTATGCACTAGTGGAACCTGAAGAGGACAAAGAAATATGTCCAGAAGTAAAAACACTGTTAACAGCAGTATCAGTGTCACAGTTGAGCTCTGAGCGGTTTAAAAGATTTTCAAGTTGGACGACGCTATGCAGGGCAGTAGCCAAACTTATTCATGTTACTGCATCTTTCAAACAAAAGTCCAGTGGACAGAAAGGATGGAAAAGTCTCAAAGAATGTACAAACATGAAAGAACTCACTCAAGCTGAGAACGTTATCATTCATTCAGTCCAGCAGGAAGCATACAAAGAGACATTCGAAAAGATAAAAGAAGGAAAACAGGTAAACTCCAAAAATGACACACTCAAGAAGCTCAATCCAATTGTAGACAAAGATGGACTACTACGAGTCGGTGGACGTCTCTCCTCTTCCGATCTCACAGACAATGAAAAGCACCTTCTGATCATCCTTTCTGCCAGCCATGTTGCCACACTTCTTGTAAGATACTTCCATGAATGCTCAGCTCATCAGGGACGACACATTACTGAAGGAGCTGTCCGTGGTGCTGGTTTCTGGATAGTTGGAGGACAGTTGTTTGGAAAACAGTGGAAACAAGTACAGCATCTTGCAGATACGTTTTGGAAGAGGTGGAAAGGAGAATATTTGTCTACCTTGCAGAAACGCACAAAATGGAATGACAGCAAACCAAATGTTAAAGAAGGAGACATTGTTCTGTTGAAGGACATACAAGTAAACAGAAATGAATGGCCCATGGGACTTGTTGTAAAAACTTTGCCCAGCAGTGACAAAATGGTCCGCAAAGTGGAAGTGCGGATCGTAAAAGAAGGGACTGCAAAAGTATTCCTGAGACCCATCTCAGAGGTCATAGTCTTACTTTCAAAGACTGAGTGATACAGTATTTTTGATACCATGTAACACTGGAAATGTTTATTGTGTTTGGTATTTGTGATGATATAATGTGATTATATAATATAAGGCAATATAAGCTGCGGCTTCAGCCATCACCCATTTCGGATAACTCACGTGGAATTGTATAGTAGAAGGAGTCTTTGTCTAATTTGACCTTGTTGTTATATTATACAGTTTCTTTTAACCTGTAATGTACTATCCGAAAATAAATAAATTCATTCATAAATTCATTCATATCAAGCGGGGAGTGTCATGTCTTTGGGTAAAAGACATTGATAAATTTATAAAGTTAATAAATTGGTTAAAAGGAATAAATAAGTTAAAATGAGTGATAAAATTGTCAAAAACCGGTGTTTTAAAAGTTATCGAAGTGAGACATCTTTTCCTTAAAGGATTGTTTTTTGTTATTGCAGAGTGTGTGCTCTTCCGCATATAGATGATCTTTGATGTGTTTTTTCCCGCGGCTATAGTCAGCTAGCCACACAGAAACGAAGTTAAAAAGTTCATTTGAGTACGCTGTGTTGTTCTTCTTCGTTTGAGTCTTGGGAAACCTTTGTCTTTGTGAGTATTTTATGTACAAGCACTTGATAGAGACCGCTGATGTTCTAAAGTGTTACATGAATGAGTTTTGTTGAGCGACGATGTTTCTGTTAGTTATTTACGTGTATTAGTTTTTTGTGTTAGCATACCGCATGTTAATATATAGATAGTAAGTGCATTGTTCTGTATGTTTCAGTTACCTCGCGCGTCATGCTACACACGCATGCAAGAAAACTTTATAAAGACAAGAAAAGTAAGCCTTGTGTGCGAAGTTTTCTTCACTGGTTCGCTGGCTGTCTAGTAGCACAGAGAAACATGCTGTGAGGGCAGCACAGAGAATGTGTTCTGATAATAAAACTGAACCTGAGAAATAAACCCAGCCTCATCATTGAACACATCCTCTACACTGGTGACCCTGCGACGAATTATGGCTGGTGACGATTCTTCTGCACCGGACTCATCAGGAGCCAGCCAGGCTAATGCAGCTACCACAGTCCAGCTGCCTGATTTCTGGCAGCATAGCCCGCGCTCCTGGTTTAACGCAGTTGAGGCACAGTTCCATCTTCGGGGAATTTCGGCAGACCCCACGAAATTCTACCATGTGGTTGCGAAGCTGGACAGCCACACAGCCCAGCGGGTAGAGAGCCTGATTAACCACCCACCAGATGACGACAAGTACGGCGCATTGAAAGCGGCTCTCATCCGTTCTTTCACCCCCTCGCTGGGAGAGCGAGCAGAGAAGCTCCTGGCATTGACTGAAGGCAAGGCCGAGAGACCTGCAGACCTGATGGCGAGGATGCTGAGTTTGAGAGACTCCGAAGATGATGGTTTTATTTTCGCCCACCTTTTCCTCAGGACACTGCCGTCAGCGGTGAGAGTTACCCTGGCCAGTTCACAGCTGCTGGCCCAACGAGACTACCACGAGCTGGGCCAGGAGGTGCAGCGGCTCGTCGACACTCATAGACGACACACGGCCACGGCCGCAGCAGCAGAGCTGAGCGCAACACCCGGAGATGGCAGGGGGCCAGAGGCTGCAGCACCAGACTCACTGACGACGGCAGTGGTGGAGGCCAGGGGACGCGGAGCGGGCGACGTCTTTTGCTTTTACCATCGCCGTTTCGCTGAGAGAGCACGCAAGTGCATTCCACCATGCCAGTTCAAGCGCTCGGGAAACGCCAAGACCGGGAGTCGGTAGCAGCTGCGGCTCTCGGCGAAAAGAACAAGCTGCTCTCCCTGAGGGACGAGCGATCAGGGAGGCACTTCCTGGTGGACACAGGCTCCCAGCTGAGTTTCATCACACCCTCCTAGGCTGACCGGCTGGCGCCTTCCAGTGGTCCCCTGGTGTCGACGGCGAACGGCTCGGCGATTAAGACCTTCGGGGAGAAGACTCTGCTCCTGTCTCTACACGGCCAAACATTCGAGTGGACTTTTGTTATAGCAGCATTCAGTTTCAACATGTTAAGTGCTGATTTTTTATGCTCACATGGTTTATTGGTTGATCTTGCTAATAGACGTCTGGTTAATGCGTCTTTTCACTCCATTTCCTGCACAGCCCGGGTGGCTCCGCCGACTGCACAGGCCAATGTCATAGCCGCAGGTGGTAAGTTTCACGCACTGCTCACTCAGTTCCCAGCACTCACAGTCCCAACATTTTCAGCGACAGTGGCTAAGCATGGGGTGGAACATTTTATCACTACCACCGGGCCGCCCGTTTTTGCAAAAGCTCGGCGCTTGGACTCAGCTAAACTGGCCATAGCGCGCGAGGAGTTCGCCAACTTGGAAAAACTGGGCATCATTAGACGTTCTAAAAGCCCCTGGGCTTCACCGCTACACATGGTCCCAAAGGCTGATGGTTCGTGGCGACCTTGCGGTGATTTCCGCAGGTTGAGTAACGCCTCAGCGCACGACCGCTACCCGATCCCGCACATCCAAGATTTTTCGGTTCATTTGGCGGGGGCGCGCATTTTTTCTAAAATAGACTTGGTGCGTGGTTACCATCAGGTCCCAGTGCGCGCTCAAGATATACCCAAAACTGTGGTAATAACTCCTTTCAGGCTTTTTGAGTTTTTGCGCATGCCTTTTGGATTAAAGGGCGCCGCGCAGACGTTCCAGCGTATGATGGACGCGGTTCTACGCGATCTTCCTTTCGTGTTCGTCCACCTGGACGACATTTTGGTAGCCAGCACGTCCGAGGATGAGCACGAAAGCCACCTCACAGAGGTTTTTCCGAGGCTGGCAGAGCACGGGTTAATAATCAACCCAGCGAAGTGCCAGTTTGGGGTGGCGCAAATTGATTTTTTGGGGCATCGCGTTTCACCAGAAGGAGCGGTCCCTCTGCCCGATAAAGTACGTGCAATAACGGATTTTCCCCGACCTCAAACGGTTAAAGCGTTACAGGAGTTTTTGGGAATGGTTAATTTTTACAACCATTTCCTCCCAAGCGCGGCACAGCTCATGCAACCATTGTATGCTGCACTAAAGAAGCAAAAACCCACAAATAAAATTGAATGGTCTCCGGATCGGGAGCGCGCATTCTCCTAAGTCAAAACAGCCCTGGCAAATGCGGTTTTGTTGGCACACCCAGTCCCAACGGCCCGCATGGCGCTCACCACTGATGCTTCCGATTTAGCGGTGGGGGCGGTCGTTGAACAGTTTGTAGCAGGGACCTGGCAGCCGCTCGCGTTTTTCAGCAAAACCTTGCGCGATAGCGAGCGAAAATACAGCGCGTTCGACAGGGAGCTTTTGGCCCTACACTTGGCCATTCGCCATTTCCAGTTCTGGTTGGAAGGGCGCCGTTTCACCGCGTTTGTGGACCACAAGCCGCTAATGTTTGCGATGGCCAAGATTTCGGAACCTTGGTCGGGCCAGCAGCAAAGACAGCTGGCCGCGATATCGGAGTTCACCACCGATATCCAGCATGTCGCAGGTAAACATAATGTAGTGGCAGACTGTCTCTCACGTGCGGTGGCGGCGCAAGGCCCCGTGGGGGCAGACTCTGCAGCCGTGGCCGCGGGCCAGGGTAGCGGCGCGGAAGCGCACGCAGCCCCGGTCCGCATAGGTTTAGATTATGCAGTCATGGCCGCGGAGCAGGTTAGCGATGCGGATGTGCGTGCGCTCCAGTCTGGACCAACGGGGTTAAGGCTGGAGGACAGAGTGCTGCAAATGGGTACGCCTCCCCTAATCTGCGATGTCTCCACGGGACGCGGCCGGCCAGCTGTGTGGCGCTGCCGCGTTTTTGACTCGGTCCATTCCCTGGCGCACCCCGGGGTGCGCGCATCAATCAAGATGGTGGGGGAGAAATTTGTTTGGCCGGGGTTGCACAAACAGGTCAAGGAATGGGCGGCAGCCTGCGTAGCGTGTCAGCGAGCCAAAATACACAAGCACACTAGAGCTCCTTTGGAGCCTTTTCACATCCCGGCTAAGCGCTTTGATCATGTGCATGTCGACTTGGTGGGCCCCCTCCCATTGTCACAGGGGTACACACACCTCTTGACGATGGTGGATTGCACCACGCGTTGGCCAGAAGCGGTTCCTCTGGCGTCAACCACAGCGGAGGAAGTTTCGCGCGCGTTTTTAACAGCTTGGGTTGTGCGTTTTGGAGTTCCGTCGGACATAACGTCCAACAGAGGTCCTCAATTTGTTTCCGAACTCTGGTCATCGATGGCCCGCAGCCTAGGGGTGAAGATTCACCGCACTACCGCGTATAACCCCCAGGCTAACGGTTTATGCGAACGTTTTCATAGGTCATTGAAAGCAGCCCTCAGAGCGTCGCTTACGGATACAAATTGGGTTGACAAACTTCCATGGGTTTTATTGGGGTTGCGTTCTGCTCCTAAGGAAGATTTGCAGGCCTCCCCAGCTGAGTTAGTTTTTACACAACCTCTCCGTTTACCTGGTGAATTTCTCCCCGACAATCCTGCGGCAAATTGCCCCCTGCTCAGCTGTTGCAGAGCGACACAGGATCAAACACGCTTCCTGGCCCGGTTCATCACAGTTTCCCATGCATTTTTGTGCCGAAGGCTTTAAAAAATGCAGAGTTTGTTTTTGTTAGACATGATGCTCATCGCCCAAATTTGCGGCCACCTTATGATGGACCTTTCAGAGTGCTGGAAACAGGAGAGAAGCATTTTTTGCTAGATTTGGGAGACAGGAAGGAGTTGATTTGTATAAACAGACTCAAACCTGCTTTCGTTTTGGCTGATGAACAAGTGCAGTTAGCGAGGGCCCCCCGTCGCGGCAGACCACCGAGAAGGCTTTCTCCAGAACCCCCACAGAGTTTGGCTAACAGTTCTAATCCACAGGTGCAGGAAGACACTGCAGAAGCAGCAAGGCCGGCTTACAGCAGATACGGCAGGAGGTTTAGACCTAGGCAACTGGTGGATTGATTTTTGATATGTGGTGATGTTTCTTTTTTATGCCATGCATCTCTGATTATGTTTGTCCCATATTAGACGTTTGGGGGGGGGGGGGTCTGTGGCACATATGTTGGGTACATATTTTCCACAAATGTATTGCTGAAAGTTTATTGTGTGCTTCACGTCTCGAGGGACAAAAGGACTGAACCTGCAGGAGGTATCGAGGAGGTGTGAGATTTGTCCTTTGTCTCAGAGAGAGGCCCTGGAGGGATTTCCGGACCATCGAAGGCTGAGAAACAATGGTGGAAGATCAAAGGGGTTACAATGTGTATGTTTGCTCAGACACCATGTAACTTGAGTTTCGATGTTCCGGGGTATAAGAGAATGATGTGGCTGTGATCTGTCTCTTTTCTTGCTTGGAGATTGATAGAGAATGTGTTCTGATAATAAAACTGAACCTGAGAAATAAACCCAGCCTCATCATTGAACACATCCTCTACACCTTCACCTTTTCCAAGAGACAATGGTATAGTTATCTTTTTTCCAAGAGCACCTTTTGCTAATTTGCCTCAAGAACAATTACTATAACTTCTTACAGCTCTATACTGACGTTGCAAAGAATAAAGAGGACTCTGTTGGAGTTGGAGTAGACATCCCAGAATTTAAAGTGACCATCACAAAAAGACTCCAACAATGCATCCATGTTTACAGCAGAGATGGTGGCAATAATTACTGCTTTGCAGTGGGTGAAGGAGGTCAGACCAGACCAAGTGGTGGAGTGCACGGACTCACTTGCAGCGCTAAAAACCATACAGCCACTAAAATCTACAAGGGAAGACTTGGTGATTGAGCTATATCACAGTTTATTTAGGATACACAGGGGTGGTGAAGTTCAGTTTTGTTGGGTTCCTGTACATGAAGGGTTGAAAGGGAATGACTGTGCAGACAAATTAGCAAAAAGTGCTCTTGGAAAAAAGATAACTATACCATTGTCTCTTGGAAAAGGTGAAGGGAAAGCAGTAATCAAGAAAAAAGGAACTGAGCTATGGCAAAAAAAGATAGGATGAAGATCATAAAGGTAGATCATATTACAAAATACAAAAATATATTGCAATAAAGAATTTCCTAACAACCAAAAGGAGGGAAGACATCATTATGGCAAGACTCAGACTGGATCACACAGGTTTAAACGGCACTTTATTCACCATGGGGAAAAGCAAAAGTGACAAATGTAGAGAATGTGGAGTAAAAGAAAATGCTGAGCATATCTTATTACACTGTCATAAATACGGAAATGAAAGACAGATAATGGAAAATGAAGTTTGAGAGGCCAGTAGGGAATGGAATTTAACTGGGATTCTGGGAACAGATGGAAATGGAGAGGCAATAAGAATCACGAGAAAGGCTCTTTTCTCTTTTTTAAATAACACAGGATTAAGTCATAGAATTTAGGGGTCGGGCTCAGATGACATAGTATTAAACACTCTTGTTCAGTAGGTGGCGGTATGCACTTTTCAGTTGTTTGCTATCCGCCAGTAACCCAAAGAAGAAGAAGGTCTGTCACACTTCATAGGACATCATAGGACGGCCTATGAGTTCTGCCTGAACATCACAGGACGTCCTATCGTCCTATGATCTCAGGTGTCATAGGATGACAAATGTGTCTTTATGATGTCACAGACCACAGAGATCATAAGACGATCTGTCTTTATGATGTCACAGATTTGTCTATGTGTCTATGTGCATAGGACACATAGACAAATGTGTCTTTATGATGTCATATGATCTCTGCCTGAACATCATAGGACGTCCTATAGCACACATAGACAAATGTGTCTTTATGATGTCATTGACCATGCGTCTGAACTCAGGCATCATAGGACACATAGACAAATGTGTCTTTATGATGTCATATAGACCATGTGTCTATGATTTTCATGATCCTGTCCATGAACTGGAATTACGACGCACCTATCCCTCAACCAGTGGTCTCAACGAAGAAGACCCACCAGATTCTCCAGAGAGCAATAGAATGACGACAACTGCTGCACGTCAGAAAAGATGCCAGGAAGATGAAACACCTGAGGTTCCAGCAGTACATCGTACCCGTCTGAGACAGGACACCCTTCACCAGCATAGGGTATGACAGACTTTAAAGCACGTTTCTAGGACATCATAGGATGGCCTATGATCTCTGCCTCATCATCATAGCGCGTCCTATGAACTCAGGCATCATAGGACGACTCGCCATGCCTACATGACGGCAAAGGTGTAACCTTGATGAATGCCAGTCTACACTACAAATGTGTAAAATGCCAAGCAAAGTGCTGATTTTCTCCAGGTGCTTCGGTTTGTTGGTTTCTACGGGAATGCACGGGCCTTCCTGAATAGGGTCAAAAGCCACTTTTTCAAGATCGTGCCCATGAACTGGAATAACGATGCACCTATCCATCAACCAGTGGTCTGAACGAAGAAGACCCACCAGATGGAGAGCAATAGAATGAGAACTGCTGCCCGTCAGAAAGGATGCCGTGAACATGAAACACCTCAGCTTCCACCAGTACGCTGCAGGCATGACTGTGAACAACTCTATATGACGGCACATAGATAGAGCACATGACTCCCGACAAGACATATACAGTATATAGACACAGGTAAGCAACATAACACAGAACAGTGACAGGCAGGAGAAGAAGTAACAAGCAGGGGCAAACAGCCCCAGATGGCAGGGCATATTTTGTGTGATTTTTATGTTTTGCTGCATACAAAAGCCGTCACATGTAGATTGCCACTTAGTGCTGTGTTGCTATACCAACTGTCCTGTAACTGGCAAGAATTCTGTTCCAATGCATCCCCTCTTCGGGCATGCACTAGTATATACAATTTTAGACTCCAATTAACTGGAGCATGAATGTAGTTATATTTTTTTGTTGCTATTTTTTAAAACAATGTTACTGTGCCAGTGGAAGAACTATTTTGTGTATCTTTTTGATTCTTTAAAAAGAAATTACAAGTGGTGGATACAATCTTAATAATGCAAATTACACGTTACTTTTGCTTTACAGAGCTGTAATTTCATGTCAGATAATATGAAAGTTTCCATAATGTTAACAAAGACATTTCACCAAAACTGTAAATTCAAAAATTGAAATTTTTAAAAACAATTCACTCAATAACCTTAACATTATTTTTTAAATGATTCAACATAACCTCAACCACCTAATTATCTTTATCAAAAAATGAAGATTTCAAAAGGATTAAAAAATTTATTACAAACCAAATTAAAAAAAAAAAAACATCATTCACATTTTGCAAAAAATACAAAAACTATAAATATACTTTATAAAAATTCACACAAAAACACCAAATGCTTACAGTATAAATCTAAAATCATATAATTAACAACTAACTAAATTTTTTACATCACTGTCTAAAGATTAAAGCTATTTATGCAAATACAAATGGTGAAAAGTACTGAGTTTTAAAAAATAAATCACACTATCTACAATTTAAAATAAATGCACAAAAAATTAGATTAAATAAAACATACAATTACAATCAAACCAGACTACAACTAATTAACATACAACTAACTGGATTCATACTTCTTTATGCATCAGGTACAGCTTCAAAAACAAGCCGCATAATTGTAAGTTTTATATATTTTTTTGTCTTTCAGGAACTTGTTCTAGAGCCGGTAGGAGACTTAGAAGGAACAATCGATCTGCATTTTCTGGTGGTGGTTGCGCCAGTGTAGCCAGCCTTCTCCTTTGTTCCTCAACAGCCATTAAAATATTTTTTCAAACATGCCAATTCCCAGATCATGTTTTTGTGCTCTGCGCTTCCGGGAGGGTGCGGAAGATGACTGTAGGTGGCTAGAGGCAGCAGGCTTCTCCACAGGTATGGAGGGATGGCCAGAAACTGTCGGGTGCGTGGAGGCAGCGGGCATCTCCACTGGTGTGGAGATGCCCGAAAAAAACAGTGGTCTCCACTGGTTTTTTCCTCAGCGACACACCCGCTGAGGAAAAAACTCTGATCATTGGCGACTCTGTAGTCAGAAACGTGAACCTAGAGACTCCAGCGGCCATAGTCCAATGTATTCCTGGGGCCAGAGCAGGCGACATCGAGTCAAATTTGAAAATGCTGGCTAAAAGTAACTGTAAATATTCCACAATTGTTATTCACGCCGGCATTAATGACATCCGTCTCCGGCAGTCGGAAGTCACGAAACTTAATGTAGAATCGGTGTGTGACTTTGCAAAAACGATGTCAGCCACTGTAGTATTCTCTGGGCCCCTCCCCAATCTGACCAGTGATGACATGTTTAGTCGCTCGTCATCCTTGAACCGCTGGCTGTCTGTGTGGTGTCCTAAAAATGACGTGGGCTACATTGACAATTGGAGCTCTTTTTGGGGAAAACCTGGTCTTATGAGACGAGACAGCATTCATCCCACTTTGGATGGTGCTTCTCATTTATCTAACAATCTGGCATCTTTTTTATCCAAATTTCCAAAACCCTGACTACTCAGAGTTGGGACCAGGAAGCAGAGTCGCAATCTTACACGCCTCTCTGCAGCTCCTCTTCATCCGCCACCCCTCAGCTTAGCCCCTGTCTTCCCCATCAGAGAATCGTTGTCTGCTCCCTCCAAAGTAAATAAAAATATAATGTATAAGCATCCCAAAGTGATAAAGCAAAATATTGGTAAAACTCAAATTAAACATAAAGCCTCTAAATTGAATGATTTGGCCTCTGTTCCTCCTCATAATTTAAAAATTAAATGTGGTTTATTAAATATTAGGTCTCTAACTCCCAAGTCTCTGTTAGTCCATGATCTGTTAATTGGTCATCAGATTGATTTAATTTCCCTTACAGAGACTTGGTTAGGACAAGAGGATTATGTTGGTTTAAATGAATCAACTCCCTCTGGTTATTTAAACTGTCAAAATCCCAGAAGTTCTGGTCGTGGAGGAGGAGTAGCAACAATTTACCATTCCAAATTACTAGTTAATGTAAAGCAAAAAACATGTTATAATTCCTTTGAGGGCCTGGTCCTCAGTATTGGGCACTTTAGCAATTCCAGGTTAAACCCAATTTTATTTGCCATAGTTTATCGTCCCCCATCAACCTATTCAGAATTTTTATCCGAATTTCCTGATTTCTTAGCTGATTTAGTGCTGAAATCTGATAGAATAATTATAGTAGGGGACTTTAATATACATGTGGATGTAGATAGTGACTGCCTTAATGTGGCTTTTAATTCAATATTAGACTCGATTGGGTTTTCTCAGAAAGTAGGAAATTCTACTCATTACCTCCACCATACATTGGACCTTGTTCTGACATATGGCATAGAAATAGAAAATCTGGTAGTGTCTCCTCATAACCCTGTACTGTCAGACCATTGTCTGTTAACCTTTGATTTTACTATTTCTGACTATTTGGCTCCTAAAGAAAAATATTATCACAGTAGATGCCTCTCAGATGATGCTGTTTCCAAATTTATGCAGATTGTTTCCTCTATGCCATGTGTCAACACAACGGAAATAAGCTATAGACAGCTTGCTCCTTCTGTAATTGATAACATGGTGGATAGTGTTTCAGCTTCTCTGCATCAGGCTCTAGACTTGGTGGCCCCCTTAAAAAAGAAAAAGTCTAATCAGAGATTTTTAACTCCTTGGTTCAACACAGAAACTCGTAGCTTAAAACAGAAGACTCGTCAATTAGAAAGAAAATGGCGCTCTACTAATTTAGATGAAATCTATTTAGCTTGGAGAAATCATCTTTTAATTTATAAAAAATCTCTTAGAAAAGCTAGAACGAGTTATTACTCTGCATTAATAGAAGAGAACAAGAATAATCCCAGGTTTCTTTTCAGTACTGTAGCCAGGTTGACAAAGAGTCAGGACTCTGTCAATCCTAGCATCCCCTTAGAGCTTACTAGTCAGGACTTTATGAACTTTTTCAATAATAAAATTTCATCCATCAGAGATAAAATCAATCAGATTCTTCCCACAGTTAACTTAAATACTGTAACTACTACAACTCCTTCTATTGATGTCTGTCTTGATGAGTTTACTCCAATCGACCTTTGTGAGTTAGACAAAATAGTTTCCTCATCCAAACCTTCAACTTGTCTTTTAGACCCTATTCCTACCAGGTTATTTAAAGAAGTCTTCCCACTTATTGGTAGCTTTATTCTTCATATAATCAATTCTTCATTAACTTTAGGCCATGTACCGCAGGCTTTTAAAACGGCTGTAATTAAACCCTTACTCAAAAAGCCAACGCTAGATCCAGGAGCTTTAGCTAACTATAGACCAATCTCTAATCTCCCTTTCATTTCAAAAATCTTAGAAAGAGTTGTTGCTATGCAATTATTTGACCACCTGCAGGGAAATGGTTTATTTGAGGAGTTTCAATCTGGGTTTAGAATCCATCATAGCACTGAAACAGCCTTAGCGAAGGTCACTAACGACCTCCTCATTGCATCTGATAATGGACTAGTTTCTGTACTTGTCCTTTTAGATCTTAGTGCAGCTTTTGATACTATTGATCATAATATTCTACTTGATAGATTAGAACACTATGTTGGACTTAATGGAACTTCGTTGCAGTGGTTTAGATCTTATTTATCTGATAGGTTCCAGTTTGTTCATGTAAATGATGAGTTTTCTCTCAGCTCAAAGCTTAGTCATGGAGTTCCACAGGGATCTGTGCTTGGCCCTACTCTTTTTAGTTTATATATGCTTCCATTAGGCAACATTATTAGAAAGCACTGTATACATTTTCACTGTTATGCAGATGACACACAATTATACCTGTCAATGAAGCCAGATGATACTAATCAATTAGCCAAGTTAGAAGCCTGTCTTAAGGAAATCAAAGTTTGGATGACTTGTAATTTCCTGCTATTAAATTCAGATAAGACTGAAGTCATTCTTGTTGGTCCAAAAAACCTTAGAAATTCCTTTCCAAATCAAACTTTCAGTTTGGATGCAGTTACTCTTTCTCTTAATAGCTCTGTGAGGAACCTTGGAGTTATTTTTGATCAGGATTTGTCCTTCAATTCACATATTAAATTTGTTTCTAAGACTGCCTTCTATCATTTGCGTAATATTGCCAAGATTAGGAGCATCTTGTCTCAGAGTGATGCTGAGAAGCTGATCCACGCTTTTGTTAGCTCGAGATTAGATTATTGTAATTCTTTATTATCAGGTTGTCCTAAAACATCTTTAAAAAGTCTTCAGCTGATCCAAAATGCTGCAGCAAGAGTTTTAACAGGTACTAGAAAGAGAGATCATATCTCTCCGGTTCTGGCCTCCCTTCATTGGCTTCCCATAGAGTTTAGAATTAAGTTTAAAATCCTTCTTCTTACTTACAAAGCTCTAAACAATCAGGCTCCTTTTTATTTAAAAGATCTGATACTACCGTATCATCCTAACAGAGCACTACGCTCCCAAAATGCAGGTTTACTTGTAATACCTAGAATCTCCAAAAGTACAATGGGAGGCAGAGCCTTCAGTTATCAAGCTCCTCTCCTGTGGAATCAGCTGCCAATCTGGATTCGGGAGTCAGACTCGATCTCTGTTTTTAAGAATAGGGCTAAAACCTACCTTTTTGATATAGCCTACAATTAGGGAGGGATCATGTGTTTTCTGAACCCTCCCTTAGTTATGCTGCTAATAGGTTTAGTCAGCCGGGGGACCTCCAGTAATGCACTGGGCCTCACTCCTTTCCTCACTCTCTATGAAATATTTTTTTTTTGCTGGTCATTAACATTTGTTTGTTCTCTCCCATAGATTGAGTCCCCATCGTGCTGTTTGCTCTCTACATGTCTGTTCTTTTCTTCTTCTCTATCCCCTCACCCCCCAGCCAGTCGCAGCAGATGACTGCCCCTCCCTGAGCCTGGTTCTGCTGGAGGTCTCTTCCTGTTAAAAGGGAGTTTTTCCTCTCCACCGTCGCCAAGTGCTTGCTCACAGGGGATCGCCTGATTGCTGGGGTCTTTCTGCAACTGTGGGGGTCCTCCCTACAGTTGATAGTGCTATGAGATGACTGTTGTTGTGAAATGGCGCTATATAAATAAAGTTGAATTGAATTGAATTGAATTGGTGTGGATGGCCGGCTGGAGACTGTTGGGTAATTCAAGGATTCAAAGATTTTATTGTCAATAGTACTATACGTGCAGGACATACAGGAGAATTGTAATGGTGTTTCTCTTTCTCTACATTGGTGTGCATTTTATAAAAAGAAGGAAATTGGGCTTGATTAAAAAAAAGAAAAATGAAAAGCAAGAACAAACAGTGACAGCAGCAGTCTATGTACAGTCTACATACAGTGATGCAACCCGTGGTGCCAATGGCAGCCAGAAGGACTCCGACCTCCATAGAGGTAAACGATTAATTTAGGTAAATGATTGGTAGTAATAAACCCAGCAATCCTAAATTCAGACAGCTAGAGGTGAATAGCCATTGTGCATTTCAATGCGGTAGTGTAGGTGCAGATAGTGATAGACATGACTGCACATGATCAGTATTGCAGTGATATACAGACAGCAGCAGATATGGCATTTGTGCAAATGGTTGCAGTTAAAGTGCAGAGACATATAGCAGCGAAAGTACAACAGAACAACAGTATTATTGTTGGTGTGCCAGTCTTACTATACCAACATCTGAGGTAGTTACTGTGCAGGTGTCACCGTCTGGGAAGCGGGGGGGAGTGAACAGAGTTTAGGGTCCTGATGGCCTGATGAATGTAGCTATTCAGCAGTCCTGTGGAGCGAGCCAGGAGGCTACGGTACCTTTTCCCCGAGGGCAGGGGGCTGAAGAGGGAGTGTAGGGGATGGGAGGTGTTGCCTGTGATGTTGGTGGCTCTGCGGGTGAGGCGAGTGGGGTAGATTTCCAAGAGGGGGAGCAGGGGGGCACTGATGATCTTGCTGGCTGCATCCACTATGCATTGTAGTGTCTTCCGGCAGGTGGCAGTGCAGCTTCCATACCATACTGTGATGCAGTTAGTGAGGATGCTCTCAATGGTGCCCCGGTAGAAAGACTGCATGATGGGGGGTGGGACTCGTGCTGTCCTCAGTCTGCGGAGGAAATGGAGGTGAGTTTGGGCCTTCTTGGCCAGTGATGTGGTGTTGTTGGTCCAGGTGAAATCCTCAGAGATGTGCACCCCCAGGAACTTGGTGCTGTTCACCCTCTCCACTGCTGCACCGTCGATGATCAGAAGGGGGTGCTGTGTGTGACCCCTCCTGAAGTGGACCACAAGCTCCTTGGTTTTTCCCACGTTCAGGAAGAGGTTGTTGCCTTTACACCACTGGACCAGTTGGCTCACCTCATTTCTATAGTTGGCCTCGTCGTTGTTGGTGATGAAGCCCACTACCGTCGTGTCGTCCACAAACTTGACGATGTGGTTGGTGTTGTAGGCTGGCATGCAGTCATGGGTCAGCCAGCAGCTCCAATGGTGTGGAGGGCTGGCTGGAGACTGTCTGCTGGGTGGAGGCTAAAGACATGTCGATAGGTGTGGAGGAACGGCTGAAGGAGTACATATGGGTGGAGGGACATGGCTCATTATCTGAGTAGGTATATTGAGGGCTGACTGGTGTTAGGATTACAGTTTCTTCCTCTTGGGTGTGCTCAGCTGCAGCAGGGGTCTGTGAGCTGCTAGCAGTTGCTTTGGGAGCACCTCTGGTTAGATTGGAAGTGGTGGGCGTGGTTGTAACGTGTGGCATTAGGAACTGCATAATTGTCATGTACTTCCACGGACGCTGTGCTGTGGCACCAGATCCACTGCGTTGTCTTTCCTTTCGTTTTCTTTATTTTTTCCTTTTTAAAATTGATCTAGAAGAATTCTCCATTTAGTACGACAGACTTCCTGTGATAAGGAATTAAATACAGAAAACAACAGCATTACATCAAGTTGTGTTTCAATAATCTTTTCTGTTGTGTGTGAATGTGAAAACAGGAGGGATGTTTGGACTTCATGCTTTGTAAATCCACCCCTCATCCCACCACTGCCCCCACTGTCTCCACAGTTTAAAAAAGGCAGTTTACTACCAACACCAACTCTTTTGATATAAAGACACAAATGGCCTAAAAATTAGCTCAATGAAAAGGATCAAGCGGAAGAAGATGAATGAATGAATGAATCAAAACTTATATTGAATGAATTCACTGGAAAACTCATCTACTACTTAAATAACAAAATAATGTATTGGGACATTGTGATGGTTCACACAAGAAAGGAGAGATGACTGTGACGAAAGAAGCTTTATTTATACACCCCCCCCCCCTCAACACAGACAGGAGGGGAGGTCATTCACACAGACCCCTGTCTCACTTATGGTGACACAAACACATGATTGATCACTGCTCTAACTGGTCTTATAACACTGCTGTGTCATTATAATGCAGTTATAATGACACTATAATTTTTTTTTTTTTTGTTACTTATTTGTACCCGTAGGTAGACTTGGTTTGCAGTCTGGTGACAAGCCACCGGCTGCTGGTCGCTGCGTGCGCGAGCGCCCTAAACCTACATGTTTTTGGTATGCGGGAGGAAACCAGAGAAATCCCGGAGTAAACCCGCGCAACACGGGGAGAACATGCAAACTCCACACAGCTCACTGTTGGTCGGGGGCTGGGATCGAACCCACGATCTCATGATCCCCGCGATCCCCCGGCCGAGGGTAAAACTGTGCTGCCACAGTGCTAAACCACTGCGCCACCGTGCACCCCAGTGATGCATCAATGCACCCCATTGATGCACCGTGCACCCCATAATGACACATAATAACACTCAAATCAAATCAAATCAAATCAAATCAAATCAAATCAAACTTTATTGTCACACTGCTGTACATACAACTGTAGTGCAGGCAAGATGAAATTGCGTTTCTCTCGGCATCCATATAAATAGAAGCAGCATGATTTAAGACACACTCACACATAGCTTCACCCCCCCACCCCCACCCCCCAATCCATTCACACATCCCAGAGACATACTTGGGAAAAAAACTAACTAACTATAATATACAAATAATATACAAAATGTCCGTAGGTGCAGTAGTGTGTATGAGAGATTCCGGGTCAACTCTTCAGCATCCTGACAGCTTGTGGAAGGAGGCTGTTGATCAGTCTGGTGGTTCTGCCTCTGATGCTCCGGAATCGTTTACCAGATAGAAGAAGTTCAAAGTGTTTATGCAGAGGGTGAGAACGGTCCTTGACAATGTTCAGTGCCCTGCTTCTACAACGGTTCTGAAAAAGTTCTTGGACAGAGGGGAGGGAGACTCCAATTACCCTCTCAGCCCCCTTGACTATCCTCTGCAGGGCTTTTTTGTCTGACATACTGCAGCTGGAGTACCATGTAGCAATGCAGTATGTCAGAACACTCTCCACCACACCTCCGTAGAAGGTCCTGAGGATGCAGATGGGGAGAGAGGCCTGTTTGAGTTTCCTCAAGAAGTGCAGTCTCTGCTGAGCCTGCTTCCTAATCCCCAAGGAATTCTTGCTCCAGGTCAGGTCCTGCGAGATCTGCACTCCGAGGAACTTGATGTTCTCCACTCTCTCCACTAAACGGCCGCCAATGCTGAGGGGGATGTGTTCAGGCTGTGACTGCCGGAAGTCGATAATCATCTCCTTCATTTTGTCCACGTTGAGCACCAGATTGTTCTTCCTGCACCAGTCCTCCAGGTCTCTCACTTCTTCCCTGTACATTGATTCCTCATCCTTCTGAATAAGTCCCACCACCGTGGTGTCGTCTGCAAACTTAATAATCTGGTTCCCCTCGTGTCTGGATACACAGTCATGTGTTAGAAGTGTAAACAACAATGGACTGAGTACACAGCCTTGAGGGGATCCGATGCTCAGCGTGACAGAGTTGGAGATGTTGTTTCCAACCTGGACAGACTGAGGTCTCTCAGTCAGGAAATCCAGGATCCAGAGACATGTGGCGGTGTTCAGACCGAGAAGGAGTAATTTCTCCATCAGTCTCTGGGGAATAATGGTGTTGAATGCTGAACTGAAATCAATGTACAGGAGTCTGGCGTAGGTGTCTTTCTGGTCCAGGTGGGTGATGACAGAGTGTAGGGTGGTGAGTATAGCATCCTCCGTGGAGCGGTTTGAACAATATGCAAACTGGAGCGGGTCGTGTGATGCAGGGAGGCAGGCTGTGATGTGTGGTTTGACAAGCCGTTCAAAACACTTCATCACAATTGGTGTCAGTGCAACAGGACGATAGTCATTCAAACAGGACACCACTGGTTTCTTTGCCACTGGTACAATGATAGAGGTCTTGAAGCATCTGGGAACGATGGCCTGACTCAGGGAGATGTTATAAATGTCAGTCAGGACATCCGCCAACTCGCTCGCGCAGTCTCGGAGCACACGTCCCGGGATGTTGTCCGGACCTGCAGCTTTACGTGGGTTGACTCTGGTTAGGGTCCTCCGTGTGTCCACTGTGTTGATGGTAAAAGCTGGTCCGACTGATGGTGGGGGTGGGCCAGCCCTCCCTCTGATTGCCGTGTTTGATGCTTCAAAACGTGCAAAGAAGTCGTTGAGCCTGTCTGGAAGTGAAGTGTCGTCATCATCGACCCCCTGCCTAGACTTATAGCCCGTCAGTGTCCGAACCCCCTGCCACATCTGCTTGGTGTTCCTAGTGTCACAGACGTGTCCCTGGATTTTCTCCGCATAGGCGTGCTTCGCCGCCTTAATTCCCTTAGAGAGCGCAGACCTGGCTGAGCGGAGGACGATCCTGTCCTTCGATCTGAAGGCTGCATCCCTGGCTGTAAGCAGCGAGTGCACCTCTGCAGTCATCCAGGGCTTATGGTTACCCCGCATAGTGATGGTCTTCACTGTAGTGACATCCTCTGTGCACTTCGCGATGTAGCTGGTGACCATTTCAGCATACTCCTCCACATCTGTCTTGTCTTCCTGGGAGGCTGCTGTTTTGAAGACCTCCCAGTCTGTGTGCAGAAAACAGTCTTTCAGTGCAGTGGTTGCACTTTCTGGCCAAATTCTGATTTGTTTCACTGCTGGCCTGCTGCGCTTCAATAAAGCTTTGTAGGCAGGCAGCAGCATCACAGATATGTGGTCAGAAAGGCCGAGATGGAGGCGGGGTATAGCCTTATATGCATCTGTGTTTGTGTACACTAAGTCCAACATATTCTCTCCTCTGGTCTTAAAGTCTACACATTGTTTAAACTTGGGGAGCACAGTCTTTAAGCTGGTGTGGTTAAAATCCCCTGCAACCACCACAAAACTGTCCGGGTGTGAAGTTTGGATTTCACTAATCGCATTGTGCAGTTCCCCGAGTGCCTTCTTAGCATTAGCGTTAGCGTTAGCGCTCGGCGCTATGTAAACAGCTGCTACAAACACGTTGCTGAATTCCCTCGGCAGATAATATGGCCGACAATTTACAATAAGGAACTCTGCCAACGGAGAGCAGTGTTTAGACACTAACGTGGCATTAACACTCTTTGAATCCTCCACGACCCAAGCATGCTGGGAGAATCCCCTCCCCCTTCACACAGCCCCGACATTACACTGTCCCCCCCGGACTGGTTTCTGTCCCCAGAATAATAAAGTTCAGCTCAAAAGTCCAACACGAATCCGTCCAGGTGTTGGGGCGGCCGCCGTTGTCGGCGACCAGTACGTACAGGCCCACTAGTGTCCATCTGTGCCTTGGCCAGAGTATCTGGTCAGGATGAAGGCCTTGGCTCAACCACCCACGGGGCAGATTGCTGGTACGGGGCAAGACGGTCGCGGTGGAGTACCACAACCCGGTCTCTTTTCTGCAGCCTCACCCTGTACACTACATCCGACAGTCGCTGTAGGACCTCACACGGTCCCGACCAATGGCTCAGCAGTTTTGGTGACATTACCCTTTTTCGCTCCGGGCAGAAAACCCAGACTCGATCTCCTGGTGCAAAGTCCCTCCTCTGGCAGCGGGAGTCATATGCCCGCTTCTGCCGGCTCCCCGCTGCTGCCAGGGCCTCCCGGGCCAGTTCATGCACCGTGTGGAGACGTTCCTTCAAGCAAAACAAATAATCCAACCCCGGTTTGCCCTCCACCTCTGGCTCCGGGGGGAAGGGGGGGGGAACAACACCAAATCCACTGGTGTGCGCAGCTCGCGTCCAAACATCAGCACTGCAGGAGTGCATCGGGTGGATTGCTGTGCTGCCGTCCGGTATGCCCACAGAACAAAGGGCAGATGCAGGTCCCAGTCTTGCTATCACTGGTCCACTAGGACAGCGAGCTGGTGGTAAGGGTCTAGTTGAACCGTTCGACCAGGCCGTCGCTCTGTGGATGCAACGTGGTAGTCCGGGTCTTCCGGATGCCCAGCCGCCTGCAGAATCAGAATTAGAATCAGAATGAGATTTATTGCCATTGTTCATGTAGTACACAAACTAGGAATTTGTCTCGGTGCAATGCTGCAACATTAAACATGGAGTAGCACTAAAGATAAAAATAAAAAACTATGATTGCAATAAAAGGTAGAATATGAATAAGTAATACTAATCTATGCAGTTTTTAAATATATTAACAAGCAGCAGATATTGTGGAGTTCCACATAGTGCAGTCGGTAGTGCAAAAAGAAAACAGTGATAATTGTCATGAGTCCGGTTGAGATGCTGTACGTAATGCACGAGAGTCTAATAAGTCACTTAGTGTTCAGCAGTCTGATGGCATAGGGGAAGAAGCTGTTCATGTAGCGGGAGGTTTTAGTCTGAATGGACCGAAGTCTTCTGCCTGAGGGGAGGGGGGCAAACAGTGCGTGTCCAGGGTGTGAAGGGTCGGCTATGATCCGACCTGCACGCCTCCGGGTCCTGGAGATGTACAGGTCCTGGAGGGATGGGAGCTTGCAGCCGATCACCTTCTCAGCAGCGCGCACAACGCGCTGCAGTCTTAGTCTGTCCCTGGCGGTGGCTCCTGCATACCACACGGTGATGGAGGTGGTGAGGATGGACTCGATGATGGCCGTGCAGAACTGCACCAACATCTTGGTGGGTAGCTTGAGCTTCCTCAGCTGCCGCAGGAAGAACATCCTCTGCTGGGCCTTTTTGATGAGGGAGCTGATGGTCGGCTCCCACTTGAGGTCCCGGGTGATGGTGGTGCCCAGGAAGCGGAAGGAATCCGCAGTGGTGATGGGAGAGTCTGTGAGGGTAAGGGGGGGCAGAGGGGCTGTGACTTTTCTGAAGTCCACGATCATCTCCACTGTCTTCAGAGCGTTCAGCTGCAGGTTGTTGTGGCTGCACCAGGACGCCAGCTGGGCCACCTCTCTCCTGTAGACGGACTCATTGCCGTTGGAGATGAGCCCGATGAGGGTGGTGTCGTCCGCAAACTTGATCAGCTTGACAGACTGATGGCTGGAGGTGCAGGAGTTGGTGTACAGGGAGAAGAGCAGGGGGGAAAGTACACAGCCCTGGGGTGATCCGGTGCTGATGCTAACAGAGTCTGAGACAGTCTTTCCCAGCCGCACATGATGCCTCCGGTCCGTCAGGAAGTCGGTGATCCACCTGCAGAGGGAGTCAGGCACGTTGAGCAGGGACAGCTTGTCCCGGAGCAGAGTGGGGCGGATGGTATTGAATGCAGAGCTGAAGTCCACAAACAGGATCCTGACGTAGGTTCCCGGGGAGTCCAGGTGCTGCAGGATGGAGTGGAGGGCCAGGTTGACTGTGTCGTCCACAGACCTGTTGGCTCTGTAGGCAAACTGCAGCAGGTCCAGGAGGGGAGTGGTGATGGTCTTGAGGTGGGGCAGGACCAGGCGCTCAAAGGACTTCATGACTACAGAGGTGAGCGCTACAGGTCTGTAGTCGTTAAGTCCAGTGATCCGTGGCTTCTTGGGGACAGGGACAATGGTAGAGGTTTTGAGGCAGGCCGGCACGTGGCATGACTTCAGGGAGGTGTTAAAAATGTCTGTGAAGACAGGAGTCAGCTCCTCCGCACAGTGTCTCAGGGTGGAGGGAGACACGCCGTCCGGACCGGGGGCCTTGCGCGGGTTCAGTCTGGAGAACTGTCTGTGCACGTCCTGCTCACTGATGGCAAGGGCAGGGGGGGAGGAGGGGGGGCCGCCTTTGATGAAGTGGGGACCATGGAGGCAGTGGCGCTGGGGGGAGGGGGGAGTTGGACACAGCTGACGAGGTGTCAAAACGGGCATAGTGTTGGGACAGTCTTTGACAAAGGGCTTTGTCATCCTGTCCTTTAGAAGCCTGAGGCCGATAGTTGGTGATTTGCCTCAGTCCTCTCCACACAGAAGCAGAGTCGTTAGCAGTGAACTGTTGCTGGAGTCTCTCACAATATACAGATTTAGCTCTCCTCAGCTCTCTCCTAAACCGGTATTTGGCCTCCTTGTAGCAGTCCCTGTCTCCACTTTACAGCGCTGCTTCCTTCTCCTTTCTGATCTGTCTGAGCTTAGCTGTGAACCAGGGCTTGTCGTTGGAGTAACTCACCCTGGTGCGCGATGGAAGAATGCTCTCCTCACAAAAGTGGATATATGAGGTCACAGTGTCCGTGTATTCATCCAGATCATGCGTGGCTCCTTTAAACATGTCCCAGTCAGTTATTTCCAAGCACGTGCTCAGCTCCTCCCCAGCTTCACTGGTCCATTTCCTCGTAGTGCTCACAACAGGTTTTGTGAGCTTCAGTCTCTGTCTGTATGTGGGAATCAGGTGGACCATCACGTGATCAGATAGTCCGAGTGCAGCGCGGGGAACAGCGCGATACGCGTCCTTAACTGTAGTGTAACAGTGATCCAGTGTGTTCTCTCCTCTGGTGGGGCATTTAATAAACTGTTTGTATCGGGGGAGTTCGTGGCTCAGGTTGCTCTGGTTAAAGTCACCAACCACAACAACCAGAGAGTCTGGGAAAGTCCGCTCCGCTTGCTGAATGTGATCCGCGAGCACGCGCTGAGCCTCGCGCACGTCCGCGTCGGGCAGGACGTAAACAGCGGCCAGGATGAATGAAGCAAACTCACGCGGGGAATAAAATGGCTTGCAGTTGATGAATAAATATTCCAGAGCGGGAGAACAGTGTTGGGAGATCACAGTTACATCGGAGCACCAGCTACTGTTGATGTAGAAGCAGACTCCTCTGCCTGTGGTCTTGCTGGAGAGCCCCGTGTCTCGATCAGCATGAAACAGCTGAAATCCCTCGAGGAGGAGCGCGCTGTCCGGTGTCTTTTGCTTGAGCCAGGTCTCAGTGAAGCAGAGGGCACACGAGGTGGAGAGGTCCTTAAATCGCATCAGCAGTCTCAGTTCATCTACCTTGTTATAAAGAGAATTGACGTTGGACAGAAATATTCCAGGCAAAGCCGTGCGCGTGCCTCTCCTGCGAAGCCGCATGAGGGCGCCCGCTCGTCTTCCTCTCTTTCGCCGTCTCACCTTTTGGGCTAAAAAGTGAACCAGATTGGTGGCAGGAGCCAAAAAAACTGGGAGTAGGTCCGTGGGAGTGAAAGTCCTGATATTTAGTAGCTCTTCACGGGTGTAAGAGCAGGCAGACACACAATTGACGAACAAAAAACAAACAAAAAAAAGCGCAGCGAAGCACCATGGCGACCACTGTGGGCGCCATCTTGGATCATACCAGCAGCTGCAGACCTCCCCGAAGACCTCTGCTTCAAAGTTCCGTCCCTGATTGCTATGCAGCTCCTCCGGTGCGCCAAACTGACAAAACACCTCGTCCACCAGTTTTGATGCTGTGGTGGCGACGCTCTGATCAGGGACCGCGTACGCCTCTGGTCATTTGGTGAAGTAATCCATTGTGACCAGCATGCAGCGGTTCCCCCGGTCTGTGGTCAGGAAAGGGCCCAGAATGTCCACTCCTACCCGGTACTGCTGCAAGGGGGCATGGGATCGCTGAGTCGGCCCTTTCTGAGCTGTGCAGGTGTCGCAGCGATGGACATGGAGCTCTACATCCTGGTGACATCCGGGCCAGTAGAACTGGGCTCGAAGACACTGCAGTCTTCGTCAACCCAAAGTGGCCCGCCCCCACCGTGCCGTGGACCAGCTGGAGTATGTTGGGCCAGAGCCGCTGGGGAACCAGCAGCTGCCAGACATGACGCTGCCCAGCTGGAGTCTGCCACTGCTGATACACAACACCCTCGTGACAGTGGAGATTGGCCCACTGGGAGTGTAGGGCCTTGGTCTCTGGGTCCAGTGCAGACACAGCCTCCCAGGTGGGCCGCTGACCTGCGTCCATCCACTGCCGAACCCGGGAAATGACCGGATCTTTGTCCTGCTCGCTCTGCAGCTGCTGTGCGCTGAGGGCCTCTGTGACGTCATTGCTGGGGAGAGCTGACTGATTATCCGAGGAGGAGCTGTGTGCCGCTGTGTTATTCCTGCTCACAGCGGTCCGGAGAGCAGCAGCCCGTGGGACGGCCTGGTCTCGATTCTCTGCCCGCTGGCAGTGCTGACAGTCCTCCATAGCACAGGGATGCCGAGACAGTACGTCAGCATTGGCATGCCCGATGCACAATCAGAAAATCATAATCCTGCAGTGCCTCCAGCCATCTCGCCAACTCTCCATTCGGCTCTTTAAAGTTCAGCAGCCAGGTCAGGGAAGCATGATCCGTTTTGAGCTGGAACCTCCCCCCGTACACATACTGGTGAAAATGGCGAAGCCCCTGGATGACAGCCAACAGCTCTCTGTGAGTAATACAACAATTCCTTTCGGCTCTGCTAAGAGTGCGACTGAAAAAAGCAACTGCCTGCTCTCCATGTTCTCCCTCCTGGGATAACACCGCCCCGATGCCCTGGTAGCTGGCGTCCGTGTCCACGATGAAAGGGCAGTTCGGGTCAGGATACTGCAGGATGGGGGCTCCGATGACGCTGAGCGAAGCCAGGAAAAAGCAGCAGCACAGCTCTCACTCCACTGAAACGCACGGCCCTTCTGTGTCAGCTGATGCAGCGGGCTGGCAATGGTGGCGAAGTCTTTCACAAATTTCCTATAATAGGAGGCCAGTCCAAGAAAACGCCGTAGCTCTCCCACATCCTGTGGCACTGGCCAGTTTTTCACCACTGCCACTTTCTCTGGATCGGTGGTGACTCCTGCTGTGCTGACGATGTGGCCCAGGAAGGTGGTCTCCCGCTGGAATAAGTGCCATTTCTGCTGGTGTAGCCACAGCCCGGCCTGTCGGATGGTGTCCAATACCTCCCGGAGGTTGGACAGGGTACCATCAAAGTCAGCTGCGTGAACCAGCAGGTCATCCAGGTAAACGATGCAGCAGCTCCGGGGCACGTGAGCCAACACTTGCTCCATCAGACGTTCAAAGGTGGCCGGGGCGTTGCAAAGTCCAAACGGCATCACCTTGAACTGATACAGTCCCTGCCCGATGGAGAAGGCTGTTTTCTGGCGGGCCTCAGGTGACAGCTCTATCTGCCAATAGCCGCTGCGGAGGTCCAGCGAGCTGAACCAGCTGGAGCTGGTGATGTAATCTAGCGCGTTATCGATGCGGGGCAGGGGGTAGGAATCCTTGCAGGTGACGTCATTCAGGTGCCGGTAATCCACACAAAACTGCCACGACCCGTCCTTCTTCCTAACCAGCACCACCGGCGCTGCCCAGGGGCAGCACTCCGGGTCGGACCAGGGAGATGGTAGAACCGGTGTCGATCAGGGCCTGGATCTGCATGTTGTCCAACCTGCACTGTTGGTACATGCCTTGCGAGTGTCCAATTCGGCCCACACGTGGTGACAGCCCATTGGGGAAAATGTCTGTGGGAGGCGGCAGGTCCCCATCCATGCCACCTCGCTCTAGTTTAACGTCAGCGAGGGGCTGGTTTGTGGGTGCCGGGAAGTACCGCGCGATGTGTCCTGGCTCCCCGCAGCGGAAGCACCCTTCCTCACGCCGCTGTGGCCGTCTTCTCCATGGCCGCGCCGCTGTGGTCTGGCACAGTTCCTCTGCCTCCTCCTTGCTCTCAGCCGTGGACTGGAAGGCTCTCTGCCTCGGTGCCGACGCAGCTGCACAATCCATTAGCGGTTCCACCCGCTCCACTTCTGCCACAGCCGTTTCCCAGCTGCTCGCGGCGTAAATCCAGATGTGGCTCTGGAGCTGGGCCGGGTGGCGCCCCCGGATGAAGTTATGGAGGGCGAACTTCTCCACTGCCCCCAGCTCGAAATCCACGTAGCCACACCATGTCAGCAGCCATATGTCCACCGCTTAGGCTCCCAGGCTCTCTTGGCTGCCACGCCGACAGTTGGCCAGCTGTTCCTGGGCGTGGTCAGCGTTGGCCACCCTCCCAAACTGCCTCCGGAGCACTCCTTGTAGTACTGGCCAGCTGCGATGTTCCTCGGGCCGGAGATCGGACAGCGTGCGGAAAGCCCTTCCCTCCAGGGCCAGCACGACCTGCATGGCGGCCTCTTTGGGTGGCCAGCTGCTCAATGCAGCAGCCAGCTCGACTTGGACCAGATAGTCGTCCAGCAGGGTTTCACCGTTAAAGCGGGGAAGTTTGGCCCGCTGGCGGATGGGTGGGATGGTCGCCTCTTGGTCGATCGCCGCCTCTGGTCGCAGTGGAATCGCCGGCCCATCCTGCCCTGAAAAGGGCGGGAAGCGGGGCTGATCTGCTCTGCTTAGCCCGCCCTGCCTGGAGAAAAGCAGAAGGCTGGGTATGCTGGTCCCGTTGGGTCCGCTGCTCCATTCATCCCGGCGGGCAACTCTGGGGGTTGGTGTACCAACTCTTGTCGTCCATTCCCAGCTAAGCGATGAACCGCTCCAGCTGCTGAATCTCTGCTCTGATTCTGGCTTCCATCTGCTCCATATCCCACTTCTGACACCAGTGTGACGTTGTGAGGGTTCACACAAGAAAGGAGAGATGACTGTGACGAAACAGGCTTTATTTATACACGCCCCCTCAACACAGACAGGAGGGGAGGTCATTCACACAGGCCCCCATCTCACTTATGGTGACACAAACACATTATCGATCACTGCTCTAACTGGTCTTATAACGTTATAACATTATATACAGTATATAACATTATAACTGCGTTATAATGACACAGCAATAATACTTAGAACACACGAATAATAACACTCTTTGAATCCTCAACGGCCCAAGCATGCTGGGAGAATCCATGCTCCCTTAACACAGCCCGGACGTTACAGTATGTTTTAGTAGCTTTTTAATGTAATGCTGGATTTTGTGATAGAACTTTTTGCAAGCTCTGTTTTTGTTGTCTTAAGTTTTTAATTTGCGTGGGAAGTTGTCTCATTACCCTTTCCTTTTGTTTTTGTTTTTACTTTTGTAAGTTAGAAACGTTAAAGGACAGTTTGTGGAAAGATACTTTTAACACGTGCTAGTTTGTTGTTTTGGAAAAAGTCATGGAAAATAAAAGTTTTCAAAAAAGTTATGGACTCACCTGATAAACTGACAATACTGGCGACTGCTCTCCAGGTGTTTCTTTGGAGGTTGCTACGACATGACGTCAAGGACTGGTCATGTCATATCGGGTATGCTGAAACAGCGGTTATTAATTTCTCTTCCACCTCATGACAACAACAGGTCTGCTCAGTCTGTGTAAATCCAGTGTACTCTTTGTCTTTTAATATTTCGCTTGTGAAGCAAAAACAGTCGAAAATCGCCGTTATATCGTTCTCGCCTTGTCAAAATAAAATCGAAATTGAGCAAAAATGACATAACGGATCTGATTCCGTTTGGTGTTGTTTTCCTTTTATTTTGTCGGTCACAGCCCGAAGTGGTGTGCAGCAACAGAGCGCCGCCATTTTCAAACAAGCCTGAAAGACTAGCTGCTCAATCTCACTTTAAACTTGAGAAAATGGCCAGAGTTGCAGCATAGACCCATGCAGACGTCATCATCTCATGAAAGATGAGAAGAAGTGCCAGAAATATACATTTATAGAATTACCATCAGCCAGCAAAGAGGATGAAAGGAGGACGTTGTGGATACCGAAGGCCCAGGGAGTCATGAAAGGCTGACCTGACCTCTGTTTTGACCACTTTACAACAGGTAGGGTGTACTTTTAAATTATGCTACTATTGTGGGCACCCACCACAATCTACATGGACATTCAGCCATCACACTCAGCTAGGGCTGGAAGCAGAACAATTTGCATACGGACAGAGGGCCCCTAGGGGGACAACCAGAACAATGACTATTGTTATACATCCCCGGATTAAGGAGAGGAAGTCCGGCGTCAGTTAATCACGTGATTGATATGTATTGACTGATATGTATATCAATATGTAAATGTGCCATGCATTCTCTCTTGTCTGTATAAAAGAGCTGACTTTACATGCCTCACGTAGTGCACTCACAGACGCACACACACACACACAGCACAGCGCTACAGTGTGTCTTATGATAATGGAGGAATAAAACTCTGAAACCTTCAGCTCCGCCGTGTCACGCCTGAACTTATTTTGTTCCTCCACATTGGTGACCCTTGACAAAGAATGGAACACGAGGCAAACACCCCGGAGACGACCCAGACGGAAAGCCTCAGCACGCGTCATGGTGCGCCCCTCACCTGATCTTTTACCTCTACACTGGTGACCTGACAAGGGAGAATGACCGTCTGCTCCCTCTCACCGCGCTGTGGATCCCAGAGGACCAGAGATTGCCTACATCCTTCACACCCACACGGGAGCGGGTGCGCCTTGTCCTCTCTCCACAATGGCGACCTCCAGGGCCGGACGGAGAGCGCAGCGCTGGGACCGAGATGCACGAGGATCAGTGACATGAGCAACACACAGAAACAGCCTGAACGGGGACAATCATCGACGCCGAGTGCGCTGATTTCCACCGAGCTCCCCGACTCTGACTAAACTCCGGACAGCGGACCTCCCGCGCACACACCATGGGATTACAAGGACAGCGCAACTGCCAGCTATGTGGTTACTGCACCAGGCGAGCGTCATACACCAGGGACAAACCAGCTCCACAGACTGATACAGCATCCTCCGCCGCTGCACATGCCCAAGAAAAATGGCCGATCGCCACCCTTGGAACATTAAGGGCTGCTCACGCACCTGGAGCAGACGTGCAGCCCGCACACAGGACTTTGTATGGGTTTCTCAGCCGCGGCGCACATCGGGAGTTTAGCCGATTGCTTTCCCTGATGACTTTAGGGCTGCTTCCTGCACCTAAAGCCAAACTGCCGAGTCCCTGACACAGCTTCAGTTTATCACAGCCACTACGCATCCTCGGGGAATTTGGCCGCTCGCTTTCCCCACATCCTCATTGGATTGAGCCGTGGCAGGAGTCAGACAAAATGTTTTTTTCACAGCCGCTGTGGATCTCCGCCAGGTTTACCGGGAAAGTCCCTCACCATTGCAGATCCACACGCAATTTTTGCACGGCCCAGACACCTTTGATGTCCCGGGCTGGCACTCGCTTACTCCCACCCCTCCCCCTCCTCCTGCACAGAGCTTTTCCCGCGCCTCACTCCCTAAAGCCGACCGATCGCCGTCTGGTTCCATTACGCGCGACTGTACACCAGCCCGTGCGCCCACGATCCACGACCGTTCAACGTGCTGGAACTCGGAGCGGAGGTCACTGCCCTTTCCACCCCTCCCCCGTCCCCCTCACGGACTGACATGCCCTCCGACAGTTCTACCGGAGCTGGAGCCAAACGACAGGGGGGGGGGGTGTCACAACCCCTGCTGAGTGCTCTGGGGGGGAACCGTGTGGGCACCCACCACAATCTACATGGACATTCAGCCATCACACTCAGCTAGGGCTGGAAGCAGAACAATTTGCATACGGACAGAGGGCCCCTAGGGGGACAACCAGAACAATGACTATTGTTATACATCCCCGGATTAAGGAGAGGAAGTCCGGCGTCAGTTAATCACGTGATTGATATGTATTGACTGATATGTATATCAATATGTAAATGTGCCATGCATTCTCTCTTGTCTGTATAAAAGAGCTGACTTTACATGCCTCACGTAGTGCACTCACAGACGCACACACACACACACAGCACAGCGCTACAGTGTGTCTTATGATAATGGAGGAATAAAACTCTGAAACCTTCAGCTCCGCCGTGTCACGCCTGAACTTATTTTGTTCCTCCACATTGGTGACCCTTGACAAAGAATGGAACACGAGGCAAACACCCCGGAGACGACCCAGACGGAAAGCCTCAGCACGCGTCATGGTGCGCCCCTCACCTGATCTTTTACCTCTACACTGGTGACCTGACAAGGGAGAATGACGGTCTGCTCCCTCTCACCGCGCTGTGGATCCCAGAGGACCAGAGATCGCCTACATCCTTCACACCCACACGGGAGCGGGTGCGCCTTGTCCTCTCTCCACAATGGCGACCTCCAGGGCCGGACGGAGAGCGCAGCGCTGGGACCGAGATGCACGAGGATCAGTGACATGAGCAACACACAGAAACAGCCTGAACGGGGACAATCATCGACGCCGAGTGCGCTGATTTCCACCGAGCTCCCCGACTCTGACTAAACTCCGGACAGCGGACCTCCCGCGCACACACCATGGGATTACAAGGACAGCGCAACTGCCAGCTATGTGGTTACTGCACCAGGCGAGCGTCTTACACCAGGGACAAACCAGCTCCACAGACTGATACAGCATCCTCCGCCGCTGCACATGCCCAAGAAAAACGGCCGATCGCCACCCTTGGAACATTAAGGGCTGCTCACGCACCTGGAGCAGACGTGCAGCCCGCACACAGGACTTTGTATGGGTTTCTCAGCCGCGGCGCACATCGGGAGTTTAGCCGATTGCTTTCCCTGATGACTTTAGGGCTGCTTCCCGCACCTAAAGCCAAACTGACGAGTCCTTGACACAGCTTCAGTTTATCACAGCCACTACGCATCCTCGGGGAATTTGGCCGCTCGCTTTCCCCACATCCTCATTGGATTGAGCCGTGGCAGGAGTCAGACAAAATGTTTTTTTCACAGCCGCTGTGGATCTCCGCCAGGTTTACCGGGAAAGTCCCTCACCATTGCAGATCCACACGCAATTTTTGCACGGCCCAGACACCTTTGATGTCCCGGGCTGGCACTCGCTTACTCCCACCCCTCCCCCTCCTCCTGCACAGAGCTTTTCCCGCGCCTCACTCCCTAAAGCCGACCGATCGCCGTCTGGTTCCATTACGCGCGACTGTACACCAGCCCGTGCGCCCACGATCCACGACCGTTCAACGTGCTGGAACTCGGAGCGGAGGTCACTGCCCTTTCCACCCCTCCCCCGTCCCCCTCACGGACTGACATGCCCTCCGACAGTTCTACCGGAGCTGGAGCCAAACGACAGGGGGGGGGGGGGTGTCACAACCCCTGCTGAGTGCTCTGGGGGGGAACCGTGTGGGCACCCACCACAATCTACATGGACATTCAGCCATCACACTCAGCTAGGGCTGGAAGCAGAACAATTTGCATACGGACAGAGGGCCCCTAGGGGGACAACCAGAACAATGACTATTGTTATACATCCCCGGATTAAGGAGAGGAAGTCCGGCGCCAGTTAATCACGCGATTGATATGTATTGACTGATATGTATATCAATATGTAAATGTGCCATGCATTCTCTCTTGTCTGTATAAAAGAGCTGACTTTACATGCCTCATATAGCGCACTCACAGACGTACACACACACACAGCACAGCGCACAGCGTGTCTCATGATGATGGAGGAATAAAACTCTGAAACCTTCAGCTCCGCCGTGTCACGCCTGAACTTATTTTGTTCCTCCACACTATTACTTTTTTCTCTTTTTGGATTAGTTTGGGGTCCACGTCTTCTTCTTCTTCTTTTAGATTTGACTGGCGGTTTGCAACCAGCTTACAGGTGCATTACCACCAGGTACTTCACTCTATATGTTAGAATAATTTTGAGCATAAATTATTCAAAGTCAAAAAAAATCAGGCGGAATATTGGATTTAGGTACATTTATTATAAAAATAAATAAAAGAAATGAAAAGAAAAGTTACAGTTCAAATTAAACCTCAAATGGCTATTTTTGAGGGAGAGATTACAAAGCATGGCCTTCAGCACACACACACACCGAATCTCTGAACATACACTCTGTAGGTTTGGTATTTATGGGTAGACAGAAAGGAGGGGGAGGAGGAGAAAGGGGGAGAGAAAGACACCTCAGAGACAGTTCAAATGCCTATCACAGTCCTGGTATCCTAGCAGGTCAGTATGACATGAGAGCTTATCCTGGGTGATAAGCAAATGAAGAAACGTCACAGACATCCTGGAGACAGGGTGTCTATAAATCTAATCTACACGAGCTAGGGGTTTCTGCATTCCTGGGACACAAAATAAAGTGGGGTATGTCAAAGAGATTATCAATGTAGACGCTTATACTGACCCTGAGTCTCAGTGCTTGCACACATCCTCTGAAGGCCAATAATTGCTCACAGAAACATGCCAAGATTATATCAGACATATGAAATATAATATTAAAGAATAATATAAAGGAATATATGAACTTATCCTACATGGAATGCACATATAAACATTAAACATGGCATATGAAAGGCGTGATACTTCTCAAGAATAATAATACATTATTTATAACAATAATAATGTGGATAATATGGAATCTTTCTATTACTATATCATCACTCTATCTGTCTCTGGCCCATGCTAACATCACTCTCAGCTTCACATGTTGGCTCAGTGATTACTGAGATGATGCAGGTTTCCAGCAGTTTTGATATGACTGGAGTCTCCTAGATTTTATGTGATATTTAGTGTTGATTTTTGCATTCTGGGTGATTCTAAGGTATTTGTACTTGATTGTCTTTTGTATTTTAATATGCCCCACTTTAGAAAGTGATGTTTTTGTCTTTTTCTCCAAGTGTTACAGCTTTAATTTTTTTCCTTCCACAAAACTAATTTAATATACAAGTAATCATTTTATACGACTACCATCTGTCTCCACAGTAAACAGCTTTATTAATTATTTTTTTTTTTTTTTTTTTTTTTTGTTACTTATTTGTACCCGTAGGTAGATTTGGTTTGCAGTCTGGTGACAAGCCACTGGCTGCTGGTCGCTGCGTGCGCGAGCGCCCTAAACCTACATGTTTTTTTTGGTATGCGGGAGGAAACCGGAGAAATCCCGGAGTAAACCCGCGCAACATGGGGAGAACATGCAAACTCCACACAGCTCACTGTTGGTCGGGGGCTGGGATCGAACCCACGATCTCATGATCCCCGCGATCCCCCGGCCGAGGGTAAAACTGTGCTGCCACAGTGCTAAACCACTGCGCCACCGTGCAGTGGTTTAGCACTGTGGTTTAGCACTAGTGGTTTAGCACTAGTCTAGCACTAGTTTAGCACTAGTCTCTTCACAAACTTTAACATGCAAAGTAATAAACTCAGAAAAACAGACTTCATAGTATACTATGGTCTAATGTTCTGTTTCTCTGTGTCTGATAAAAGATCTTCATAATGTGGAACCTGAAGACAGTGTGGACCATTTGTCCCAGACTGATGAGAACCAGTTCATGACCCCTACCATCACAGGTGAAATTCACTGTCTTAAATGTTAAAGTTACAGTACAGGAAAGAGTCCATGCTGTGACCTAAAATCATTTGTGTTTCCAGAGGACAGCAGAGAAGATCACTGGTCCTTCACTTTATCCTGTTCAGGAGGTTTCACACCAACCAGAAGCGACCAGGACTCACACTGCCATCACCATCAACGTGCACTCTTCTCCCTGTTTTAATTGTTGTAATAAAATTTAACAGGACAGCAAAATATATTTTCTTATTTATTTGTGAATTTTCTATCTATGTCTTTGTTTAAAACCAGAGGTGGATAGAGAAGCCAGAAATTGTTCTCCAGTAATATTACTGTTATTGGAATTGTTCAAGTATAAGCGTCGTCGCCAGAAAAGGTGAGGATGAAAGTATTCAATAAAAAAAAGTTACTGGAGTAGTAATGATTTATTTAAATTCTAAATTTGCAAACTTTTTCTCTTAAATTTGTGAGTGTTTTAATATAATTTGTCTTTTTTGAATATGCAATTTTTATCCTATAAAATCAGGATCAGTTTTTCCATATACTGTAAATTAGATTTTTGTAACATATATTTTTGACTTCTTAAAAAATTAACAGTTCTACATTTCAAACATTTTTCTTTTAAATGTATCACTGTCAAATTTGTGACTGTTTTATATGATATTTTTAAAACATGAATTTGTAACATTTTACATATAAACTTTTCACATAAATTTGTAACTTTTTAAATCTAACTTGTTTAAATTACTTGTTCTTTGTAGCTGGAATAGAAGAACAATAATATCAACACCCATCCATCCATCCATCCATCTTCTACCGCTTTTCCGGAGGTCCGGGTCACGGAGGCAGCAGTTCAAGCAGAGAAGCCCAGACTTCCCTCTCCCCAGCCACCTGCTCCAGCTCTTCAGAGGGGATACCAAGGCGTTCCCAGACCAGCTGGGAGACACAGTCTCTCCACCGAGTCCTGGGTCTGCCCCGGGGTCTCCTCCCAGTGGGACGTGCCTGAAACACCTCAAGTGGGAGGCGTCCAGGAGGCATCCTAATCAGATGCCCGTACCACCTCAACTGACTCCTTTCAATGTGGAGGAGCAGCGGTTCTACTCTGAGCCTCTCCCGGATGACTGAGCTCCTCACCCTATCTCTGAGGGTGAGTCCAGCAATCCTACGGAGAAAGCTCATTTCAGCCGCTTGTATCCGCGATCTCGTTCTTTCGGTCATTACCCAAAGCTCGTGACCATAGGTGAGAGTAGGAACGTAGATTGACTGGTAAATCGACAGCTTTGCCTTAGAACTAAGCTCCCTCTTCACCACAACAGACCGGTACAACGTCCGCATCACTGCAGATGCTGCTCCAATCCGTCTGTCGATCTCTCGCTCCATTCTCCCCTCACTCGTGAACAAGACCCCAAGATACTTAAACTCCTCCACTTGGGGCAGGAGCCTGTCCCCAACCCGGAGAGGACAAGCCACCTTTTTCCGGCTGAGGACCATGGACTCGGACTTGGAGGTGCTGATTCTCATCCCAGCCGCTTCACACTCAGCGGCAAACCGTCCCAGCAAGAGCTGTAGGTCATTGCTGGATGAAGCCAACAGGACAACATCATCTGCAAACAACAGAGATGAGATCCTGTGGTCACCAAGCATGACACCCTCCATTCCCTGGCTGCGCCTAGAAATCCTGTCCATAAAAATTATGAACAGGATCGGTGACAAAGGGCAGCCCTGGCAGAGTCCAACTCTCACTGGGAATGACTCCGACCGAGTGTTGGCAATACGAACCAAACTCTCACAACGGTCGTACAGAGACCGAATAGCTCGTAACAACAAGCCCGATACCCCATACTCCCGAAGCACCCCCCACAAAAATCCACGAGGGACGCGGTCAAATGCCTTCTCCAAGTCCACAAAACACATGTAAACTGGTTGGGCAAACTCCCACGAACCCTCGAGAATTCTCAAGAGGGTAAAGAGCTGGTCCGATGTGCCACGGCCAGGACGAAAACCACATTGCTCCTCCTGAATCCGAGGTTCGACCAACGGCCGGACTCTCCTCTCCAGTACCTTGGCATAGACCTTCCCAGGGAGGCTGAGGAGTGTGATCCCTCTAAAGTTGGAGCACACCCTCCGGTCCCCTTTTTTAAAGAGAGGAACCACCACCCCGGTTTGCCATGCCAAAGGCACTGCCCCCGTCCTCCACGCAATGTTGCAGAGGCGTGTCAACCATGACAACCCAACAACATCTAGGGCCTTGAGGTACTCAGGGCGAATCTCGTCCACCCCCGGTGTCCGGCCACCAAGGAGATTTTTAACCACCTTGGCGACCTCAGCCCCTGTGATAGGCGAGTCATCCCCCTCGTCCCCAAACCCTGCTTCCACTGTGGAAGGCGTATCAGTGGGATTGAGGAGATCCTCGAAGTATTCCTTCCACTGCCCGACGATGTCCCCAGTCGAAGTCAACAGTGTCCCATCCGCACCATACACAGTGTGGACGGGGAGCTGCTTTCCCCTCCTGAGCCACCGGACAGTTTGCCAGAATCTCTTTGAGGCCGACCGAAAGTCTTGTTCCATGGCTTCACCGAACTCCTCCCATACCCGGGTTTTTGCTTCAGCAACCACCCGAACTGCACTCCGCTTGGCCTGCTGGTACACCTCAGCTGCTTCGGGAGTCCCACAAGCCAACCAAGCTTGATAGGACTCCTTCTTCAGCTTAATGGCCCCCCTCACCACTGGTGTCCACCACTTGGTTCGGGGGTTGCCACCACGAGATGCACCAACCACCTTGCGGCCACAGTTCTGGGCCACCGCTTCAACAACAGAGGTGGAGAACATGGCCCATTCAGACTCCATGTCTCCAGACTCCCTCGGAATGTGGTTGAAGTTCTTCCGGAGGTGGGAGTTGAAGACCTCCCGGACAGGGGCCTCAGCCAGACACTCCCAGCACACCCTCACTATACGTTTGGGTCTACCAGGTCTGAATGGCTTCCTCCCCTGCCATTGGATCCAACTCACCACCAGGTGGTGATCAGTTGACAGCTCTGCACCTCTCTTTACTCGGGTGTCCAAGACATACGGTCACAGGTCTGATGATACAATAACAAAATCGATCATCGACCTGCGACCTAGGGTGTCCTGGTGCCAAGTGCACATATGGACACCCTTATGCTTGAACATGGTGTTCGTTATGGACAGACTGTGGTTAGCACAGAAGTCCAATAACTGAACACCACTCGGGTTCAGATCAGGCAGGCCGTTCCTCCCAATCACCCCCCTCCAGGTTTCACTGTCGTTGCCCACGTGCGCATTGAAGTCCCCCAGTAGGACAATGGAGTCTCCAAGAGGAGCACCCTCCAGCACCCCAGTCACAGACTCCAAAAAGGGTGGGTACTCTGAAACATCATTTGGTGCATAGGCACAAATGATAGTCAGGACCCGTTTCCCAACCCGAAGGCGCAGGGAAGCAACCCTTTCGTCCACCGGGGAAAACTCCAATATAGAGGCAGCAAGGTGGGGCGATACAAGAATACCCACCCCTGCTCGTCGCCTCTCGCCCAGGGCAACTCCAGAAAAGGCCAAGCTCCAGCCCCTCTCCAGGAGACTGGTTCCGGAACCGGAGCTGTGTGTTGAAGTGAGGCCGACTATATCTAGCCGGTATCTCTCAATCTCGTACACCAGCTCAGGCTCCTTCCCCACCAGAGAGGTGACATTCCACATACCAAAAGCCAGTTTAGAAAGCTTGGGATCAGTCCGCCAAGGTCTCCGCCTTTGACCGCCACCTGATCCACATAGCACCGGACCCCCATGATCCCTCCTGCAGTTGGTGAGCCCACTGGAGGGCGGACCCATGTAACTCCTTCGGGCTGAGCCCGGCCGGGTCCCATGGGTGGAAACCCGGCCACCAGACGCTAGCCTTCGAGCCCCTCCCCCAGGCCTGGCTCCAGGGTGGGGCCCCGGTAACCCCATACCGGGCGGGGTACACTGAATCCTTGATATACAATTCATGAGAGTCTGTTGGATCGTTCTTAGTCTGGCCCTTCACCCAGGACCAGTTTGTCTTGGGAGACCCTATCAGAGGCAAATTGCCCCGGACAACATAGCTCCTGGGATCACTGGGGCACGCAAACCCCCCCACCACGATAAGGTGACGATCCATGAGGGGGATCTTCTCTGCTGTCCTCTGGAAACACAAGTGATTTTAGGTCACAGCATGGACTCTTTCCTGTACTGTAACTTTAACATTTAAGACAGTGAATTTCACCTGTGATGGTAGGGGTCATCAACTGGTTCTCATCAGTCTGGGACAAGTGGTCCACACTGTCTTCAGGTTCCACATTATGAAGATCTTTTATCAGACACAGAGAAACAGAACATTAGATCATGAGGGGGATCCATGGGATATCAACACCCATCTTAGCTAAATAAGATTATAAATTTACTAAAATTACCAAAGATACAGTAATTTCTAGTGAGACTAATTAGTCATTTTAAACAGGCACATTTCTAATCAGTTTTCATATCGGTGAAATTAAAATTTAGTGACTGTGACCAACGGTACTTGAGTAAAAGTAGTTTTATCCTCAATTGTACTTGAGTAGAAAGTATCCTGCAATAAAGTTATTCATCTAAGTACTGTTTTGTCAAAGGATCTACAAGTACAAGAACCTTTTCTGGCAACATGTTTATGCATCACTGCCAATGTCTGACCTGAACAAATATAACTTGTATTCTACCCAAACCTACACTGAATATTAATGAATATAAATAAGTGAATACAGATAAATTACTTGAGATAAACCTTTTATTTAATAATTTACAAAAAAAAAAAAACATTTTTTGGAAATACCAGATTATGTCTTGTCATAAATAAATTCATAAAGAATGCATGAACTGAGGTGCAGCTCACAGTTGTGTAAACATGTGAATGACTGGTTATTTAAAAAGGTTAAATTAAATTTTTTTATGGATTTAAATTGCAAACATGTAAAACATCAATGTAGGTCTTAAAGAAGAAAGGAGAAGGTGCTTCCATCTCAGAACCAGTGGATGTGGACACATTCACACCAGGCTGGTCCCCTGGTCTCTGCAGCTCTCAGCTCCACATGAGATGTAGTCATCATGGATCACACAGACATTTGCTGGACTAAAAAAATTCACGGTGATTAATGTACATTACCTCCTCTGCTCAGTTGAATGTTTACAATAGAAAATAACCTTTACTGACTTGTGTTGCTGTTGGAAAGTGAAGAACTTCAAAATTTTCATATATTTATTATTTTTGATATATTTTTTAAACTCATTGCTCATCAATAGTAGAAACACAATTCAGTAAATTAGTGACCATTTTATACTAACAACAGAAAGTGCAATTTGAGTAACTAGTCAATATTCTGAAAGCCTATTGGTCCTAAAGTCTAACTGTTAAAAATGGTTCTATGCAGTTCAAACCAGCCCTCAAATAAATAAGTTTACTACAACTCAGCCATCCAACATGACATCCTCCCTTGTCATCCACCATGCCACATATGTACACACTTTGCATTTAGTGTATTAAAGTATATATACTTAAAGGCCAAATGTCACGTAATTTTTTTTTCTAAATGACAACGAATTTAGATAAAATACACATAGCTTAAACCAAATATTCATACCGGAGACCATATCACCCACCTGTATTTACATAATTGCACAAAATACACCAGGTGAAGGCCCCACCTTGCTTGCTGGCTTGTGACAGCCAGTCCAGACCACGCCCATGTTTTTGACATCACCAGTTGTACCCTGGCTGCCCTGCCTATCCACATTCACACTTATCAACATTGGACAATCATGACGGAAAGTGACAGCGATTGTGAACAAATTAGTTTAGTTTTGTCTTTTTTTTTTTTGTCTTTTTTTTTGTCAGTGGTTCAGACAGTGACAGAGGCATTGAACCTTACAGGTTCGAGCCGTCCGAGACGGAATCAGATGCTTTGTCTGATGACAACAGTTCCAACGATGACCAGAGAGCAGAACCAGTGGAAAATGTCATTGAACTGGACATTAATCGCCTCCAGAATTGCGAAGCCGAAGGGGGTCTGTCGAGGGCGCCCCATAAATATTGATTTTTTGGAAGCCATTATTATTACAGTGGAGGAGAGCCGCTGCTGTCAAAAAATTGACCAGATCAATATGAAAATGGAGGCGCATACCTGTCAAGTGAGACGTTTTCGCCGTATTTTGGTGCCAAGCGCGGCTGTGGGGGACGGCGGAGTGGTGATGGACACTTTTCTGGGAAATGTTTTAAATGTAGTTCGTGTTGTTATTGTCAAATATTTTAAGGAAAATACGGGGAAAATGCAATTTTAGCAAAAACGGGCGTATTGCCATTTCTGTACGCCCAAAAGAAAAATATACGGGAAAAAAAATTGAGTGTGTTGCGGAGCACGTCCTGTGTGTGATCCCCCACAGCTGGTGCTGGCAGATGGCTCAGCCTGAGCTATTATCACTACAATGAGAAGTGTGGAGTCAATCATTAGTCAGATTGTCGGGGCGGGCTGATTGCTCAGCGTGAGCTATTCTCACTACAATGAGAAGTCATTAGGACAATGGTTTAACACGTTCAGCTGTGCAGCGGTTGCGGAACAGAGAGAGATCGCCTGACAAATACAGAATTCTGCTTTTTTTTTTTATTTTGCGCCGGACGCTGAATATCCATGAATCCTTAAAATATTTGACAATAACAACACGAGCTGCATTTGGGGCATTTCCCAGAGAGGTGTCCCTTGTTGCTCCGCCGTCCCTTATAGCCGCTTTTTACGGTGTTGAAGTACGGCGAAAACGTCTCACTTGACAGGTATGAAAACATTTCCCAGAGAAGTGTCCCTTATTACCCAGCTGTCCCTGATAGTCCCGTTTTAAGGTATGGGTGAAATATCCAATTTTTTCTTTCTTGTTGCTCACTTCAACCTTCCAGTCTCCATATAAACAATCAATTGAAATACCCCAAGCATCAAACTAGGGTACAATCGATTTCGTCACTTCCGCCTTCTTCCCCAGGCGATTCCAGGGGCCGTGTCAGGCCAAGCGCGGCAGTTTTAAATTAATGAATATTCCGTTGTTACTGAAGCATATGCACCAAGACCCGAACGGATCGGTTCCCTTTTATATCTAGTTTCAAGATATTTAAAGTACCCTGTTACGTGACATTTGGCCTTTAATAATATGGGCAATAAAAATTAAACTGTTATGTCTGTCATAAATAGCATGTTTAATTAACTAATTTATCCCTATGATTGGTGAGACATAAATGCAACCTTAATTTTCAAAGAAAAATAGTCTATTAATTTAGGCCTAATTTTGGGATCAATGGACCTTAATAATCTGTCTCCCAGTAGACCTACCAGAGGTCGGTCACGTCAACCTTTCATGACTCCCGAGGCCTTCGATATCCATTTGTCCACAACGTCCTCCTTTGCTGGCTGATGGGAATTCTATAAACGTCTATTTCCGGCAGTCCTTCTCATCTTTCATCAGATGCTGATGTCTGCATAAGTCTATGCTGCAACTTTGGGCATTTTCCCGATTTTAAAGTGAGATTTAGCAGCTAGTCTTCCAGGCTTATTTGAAAATGGCGGCGTGCTGTGGCTGCTATCACCACTTCCGGCTGTGATCAACAAAATAAAAGGAAAATGACACTAAACAGAATCAGATCTGTTATGTCATTTTTGCTCAATTTTGATTTTATTTTGACAAGGCGAGAACGATATAATGACTATTTTCGGTAGTTCTGTTTTCGCTTCACAAACGAAATATTAAAAGAAGGAAGATAAGATAAGATAAGATAAGCCTTTATTAGTCCCACAATGGGGAAATTCCAGGATTGCAACAGCACAGGGATAGCAACACTCAGAGCAACAATCAGAAGGCAAGAAAAAACAAGAGCAGCTAGTATACATATGTACATATTACTATAAATATACAGTATATATATATATAGACACAGTGCGGAGCATTGTGGTTGGTGGATGTGCAGCAGAAAGTCTAAGCTCTCTCTCCGCGGATGCGGCGGGCCAGCTGGATGTCTTTGGGCATGATGGTGACCCTCTTGGCGTGGATGGCGCACAGGTTGGTGTCCTCGAAGAGACCCACCAGGTAGGCCTCGCTGGCCTCCTGCAGAGCCATGACGGCGGAGCTCTGGAAGCGCAGGTCGGTCTTGAAGTCCTGAGCGATCTCCCTCACCAGGTGCTGGAAGGGCAGCTTACGGATGAGCAGCTCCGTGGATTTCTGGTAGCGACGGATCTCTCTTGTCTGAGAGAGTACACTGATTCTGCTCCTCTCTCCTCCCTCTTTTGTCTCTACCAGATTGAGCTGCTTGTTCCACTGGATTGGTTGACGGGTCCAGCTGTGGGCAGTCTTTAGCTCTCCACTGCTACCGGACAATATGGTGTCCTTGGTCACCATATCTTTAAAACTAACCGGCGAAAAGTGTTTCTAACATCATTTTTTGCGAGAAATAGTAGGTTCAGTTCATGAATCCGTTGTTATTTGACATCAAAAACCACTGGTTTAAAAGTTCAGGATGAGTGTGCTGCTGAAAACGGAAAAAATTCTTTACCGACGGAGATCTTTATGCAAATGAGCTGGAGGGTAACCCCAGACGACTCGTCACAACAAGTACGGTTTTCATCCGCTCCGTACCCAAATGCTTTCCACTGTGTTTCCAATACACAATGAATGGGAAGCAGAAAAACGACGGAACCAGTGGACATGTAGCATGAGTGCTTGGCTGCGCAGTGCGCAGTGAGTTTTTGGCTCTAACATCTGATAGCCTGCCATAATCATGTGACACAGCAGACCAGCTAATATGCTTGGGCTGGTTTTTCACCGGTTTTCACACATACATTTAATGCCTAAAATGCTCAGAAGTGAAAACAAATTGCACGTTTTGTATTAACATAGTGGTATCGCAATATTTTAAAAAGTATCGACCAGCTGGTATGGAAGTATCGATACTTGAGTGTCGCGTGAATTGCCTATAAAAATATTTGTCATAAGGTACAGGAATTATTAATTTTATTTAATAGTGGGTGTGAAAGGGGGCGGAGTTAAACCGTCACTTCTACACCCGCTAAATTAAATAAAAGCACTCGTAAAAGGGGCACCAGTCCTAACGGACAATAATATTAACTTTAATTTTATTTAATTTTGTACCTTCAATTACTTAATGAATCAGTCTCAAAGTTTCAGTGAGTTCTTGTCCTGCCGTGATTAGGAAACATATATATGCGAAAGAAAAACGCTTCAACTTCTATCATTCACCCTTTTATTAAACTCATTCAGGTTACATGGCATGGCGTTCAAATGATGGATAAGCAGATTCAAATGATAACAGCGTAATATATCACATCAACCTTTATTGGATTCCTGAACATAAAATCCAGCGTTACACCTCTGTAGAACCAAGGAGGAACCAGACTTATGTTTCAACGGTAAATGAGGCTGAAATGTTTTAACAAAACAACGCAATTTTATGGGGAAAATTCATAAGCTAATTATCTAAAAATGACTTCTGAATTAATCTACAAAAATTTAAGGGCAGTTACTTAAAAATGACTAAGAGTTTTCCTTCAGTTTACAGCTCTATCCTGTGGCTGAGAGACTAATTGAGCCCTGAAATACGGGCCATATTCAATTGTAATTTAATTGTTAGGACATCACGTTTTAACCCAGCAGACAGGAGAAGTAGGAGTTTCACTTACAAAACAGCTGTAGGTCCACGTTTCAGCGGGTCGATGCCGGCCGAGTTGGGAGTTAGGACGTCGGAGGAAGCGGCTGCTGCGATGCCTCCTCACAGCCGTGGAAGTCTAAACTCAGCTGGGGGCTCTCCAGACAATGGCAGCAGGGGATGGTCTGTCACAGAGCGGCGTGACAAGTCCTTGGAAAAGTGTCCAAATTTGAGGTCTCTTGTAGTGGGATAGACCAAAAAAACTGAAGGAGGAACGTCTCAGTCTCTGTTCACTTTAAACTAGGCAAATTAAAGGTCCACTTTAATGGCGTGAAAAGTCATGAAAAAAAGAATGAGAAAAACATTTACTAGGATAAGAATGGCTTCTGAGGTGAAGGAAAAAGTTTGAGAATTTGATTCTCTAAAAGGGACGAGCTCTAAAGAAAAATGGTTTCTCCTCAGTAACCAGAAAGACTTGACAAACTTCACAAAGAACAGAATAAAACTTCACAGGGCCTTGAAACGGTGGAATGAAATCTTCTTCTGAGATCTAGATTACTATTCTGCTTCTTTAATCTTAATTTAGTTCCTAATCTTTCTCAAAATCTCTTTCTTTCTTCTTTCTGTGTTTCTAATTCTTAATTCTATCACCATTCTCTATCTTGCTGTTCTTGTTACTAATCTTCACTTTACTTCTTGCTAATCTTGCCCTTACTTCTCTTTGTCTGTCTTTTTGTCTGATCTCTTTTTTTGCTTAAACTCAAATCTAACTTCTCTCTTTTAAAGTTACCTCGCCGGGTCGTAAAATGATGATGTCAATCGCAAGACTGACCATTCGACTTTTTCAGAAGCAGTTTGAAATGGCTGCCATCCAATGTGAGAACATTTCTTTGTTTGAGAGCAGCCAATCAAACGAAGACACCATCCCATGAAATTGCAGAGAAAAATCAACACTCAGTCAGTTCTTATGATATTAGGTGCTCAATATAAAATCTAACTAGATTAAATGACTTGGTTAATATTTGGTGATCATGCATTTATACCATTACTCCAATATTACATTTGTTTGAATAACACTCATGAATATAACATTTCTTATACATAATTATAATACATGCATTCACATTTAGATCAAAATGCAGCAAACCATGCAGCAAACCATGGTTGGTGATAAAAGAGGGATGATTTTCAGTGTCCTTAGGATCCAGAGGATAAGCTGAAAGAAACTTAATGTTTAGAACAAATTAAAAGTCATCCTACATACTGGAAACACATTCCGTAGGTATCTGCTAGGAGGTACTGTTGAGCTGTGGATGATTTCTTTTAGGTCCATGGTATCTGGGAGAAAACCTGGATAGTATCGTGGGGTTATAAATCTGTCTGATTAAGCCGTTTATGATCCTTTTAATAGCATTAGTTTCGACAGGGACTGTCATTCGCGCATCGGCCTGTTCAGCCACAGGCGGTGCTGTTCCAGCAGAGTAGACGTTTAGGATTCTCTTCCATGGTCATCATAGACCGACGGAGGCCGACGATCCTTTTAATAGCATTAGTTTCCTGTAAAGGTACGCTATCAAATGCAGTGTTCACGTTGAGAGGTCTGGTCTCCTGAGTTTTATGTTCCTTTGAGCCTTTAAAAGCAAATTCTGATCCTTACAATCTCTGCAAGAGGCAACTGTTTACATTGGGGTCCTGGGAAAGCAAGCACCTTTGGTCAGGCCTGGAAGAGGCCTAGATGAGTCGACATGAAAGCCAGTGATATTCCTGTAACATGCAGAAAAGTAGTATTCCTGTATAAGAAATAAAGTGAAATTCCTGTAAAATGAAGAGAAGTGATCTTCTGTCTTGGTTTGAGGAGACGATGATGCTACATGAGTATCGATACACCCTTCCCTACTGGGAACGTCTTCTGAAGAGCTGGAGCAGGTGGCTGGGGAGAGGGAAGTCTGGGCTTCTCTGCTTGAGTTGCTGCCTCCACGACCCAGACCTCCGGAAAAGCGGTAGAAGATGGATGTGTCATGGCCGCCAATTAGACGCACCTGCGCACACACCTGTCTGCTATTTGGCTCTGCCTATATATTCTGTGAGACCCAGGGATCAGCGCGGAGTTGTCTGCTTCCTTCCTGAGGAAACTGAATCGCCAATCTCCACACTGAGCTTCCAGCCTCATCATCCTCCAGCGCTTTTACTCGCCAAGGGTCTATCCTAACCATTCGGCAGTCAAGTAAGCCTGAACCTTTCCTCTCACCCAACCTTCACCCCTGTGCACAGGCGGTGTCCTCCCGGCGGTGGACCCCTTTGCCTTGTTCACTTGCCTGCTACATCCCCAACGGGGCAACTGGCATTGTCCTCCTGGCCTGGGCCAATGTGCCAACCTATGTGCTTCTCCAACTCAGCAGAAAGTAAGGACAGTTCTATCTGGCACTTCTCTGGTCAAGATAACTCCTAATTATCTCTCTGCTCTGTTCCTAGGGCTGCCAGGTTGCACGGTGCTCTGCTCACCCCAAGCTGATTCAACAACGCGCTACACTCATTACAGACATTCACACACACATCCACACACTCACACTATTATCAATAAAAGGATAATTGTGCTTCCTGAGTTGTGTCTGCTTTCTGGGTCTGTACCATGTCAGTACGACTCTGCCAAAGTGACCCAGCAGACAGCACACTTGTGCGCAAGGTTAACAACTTAGAAGCTCGGGTGGACCAGTTACCCTACCAGCAGCAAACCATACTTACAGAGCTAGCTCGAGTTACTGATTGGTTGGCTAACCCACTAGCTAACCCACAGCTAGCTAACCCACAGGCCTTCACTCCAGCTCCCGCTAGCTCCCCTGCACCTGTTAGCTCTGTCAGTAGCCAGGTTACATCAGGCTCCCCATTCCACCTCACTCCCATACCCACTCCCACCCATTTCGGTGGTAAATTAGGAGAAGCTAGGGGATTTTTGCTGCAGTGCGACATTGTGTTTCAGCGGGTGTCGGGGGATTTTCCTTCAGACCATTGCCGAATAGGCTATGTGATTAATTTGTTGGAGGGGCGAGCTTTGGCTTGGGCCTACGCCGTTATGGCTAGGGCTGACTATGCTTCTCTCACTTACGCACAGTTTGTTAGGGAGTTTAAGGAGGTGTTCGACCACTCCGACTGTGATAGTGTGCTTACCTCCCAGTTGTTGAATTTGAAGCAGGGGGCGAAGGCTGTTGCTGATTACACCGTAGACTTCCAAGTCGTAGCCACAGAGGTGGGGTGGGGGGATGACTCATTATGTAGTATCTTCATCAGAAACCTCTGTCCTAGCCTGCGGGATGAGTTAGCTCCCTTAGAAAAACCCTCCAACTTGACTGAGCTAATTTCGTTAGCTATCAGCCTAGACAACAGACTGAGGGAGCAGGCGACTGAGCGTAGGACTTCCGGTCGCTTGGGTAGTCAGTTTCGCCGTTCCCTGCAGCCCCCCCTATTGGCATTACCTCCAGCCGGTTCCCTGGATGAGCCAGATCCCATAGTGACAGGTCAAACTAAGCTGTCTGCTGCTGAGAGACAGCGACAGCGGGAACTAGGCTTATGTGTTTACTGTGGGAGTGGGGAGCACGAGCTTGAGGTATGTCACGTACGGCCAAACGGGGGAGTCCGTGGGTCGCAGTAGGGGGACTCACGGATGTGCCTCAGTTAAAACCCCTCACTAGTTTCCAGATTCCCATCTGTTTCTGTTTTAAACATAAGGAATTCACTACACAGGCACTCATTGACTCCGGGGCCGAGCAGAGCTTCATCTCTGGGGAACTGGCAACCTGGTTGGGGCTCCCCGTTCAGTTATTGGAGACCCCCTTGAGACTGATCACCCTCTCTAAAGCCCCTTTCGCTACAGTTTCCCACCGGACTGCCCCAGTGGCTGTTATTACATCGAGCAATCATTGGGAGGAGTTGAGGTTGTATGTGCTGCCGATCTCTTCATCTCCGGTTATCCTCGGCTACCCCTGGCTTCGCCTGCACAATCCCTCCATAGACTGGTGGTCTGGGAGTGTCCGTGCCTGGAGTTCTTTTTGTTTAAGTGCCTGCCTTCAGTCTGCTGCATGGTCGCCGTCCGTGCCGCTAAGTGCCCCAATCCCTACCCCTCCTGATTTGGATAAGGTCCCTCCCAAATACCACGACTTGGGGGCCGCCTTCAGCAAGACGCAAGCCCTTTCCCTCCCCCCCACCGCCCTTATGATTGTGCCATTAATCTCTGCACTGGAGCTCCTTTACCATCCAGCAGACTCTACAACCTGTCTGCCCTGGAGCGGGAAGCGATGGAGACATACATCAAGGAGTCATTGAGCTCAGGCATAATCCGGCCATCGTCGTCAGCGGTGGGGGCGGGCTTTTTCTTTGTCGGCAAGAAGGATGGCTCACTGAGACCCTGTATAGACTTCAGGAAGTTAAACAACATAACTGTCAAAGATAAGTACACTCTACCTCTCATTAATTTGGCCTTTGATTCCCTCCAAGGCACCTCTTGGTTTTCCAAATTGGACCTGCGCAATACTTATCATCTGTTGCGGATCCGGGAGGGTGATGATTGGAAGATGGCGTTCCAGACCCCGAGTGGACACTTCGAGTATCTCGTGATGCCATTCGGGCTCACCAACGCCCCAGCCGTCTTCTTGGGCACATTCGTGTTTGTTTATCTGGATGACATCCTGATTTTTTTGCAGTCCCTGGAGGAGCATCATGTGCATGTGAGGCGGGTACTGCAGCGGTTATTGGAAAACAAACTTTTTGTGAAGGCAGAAAAGTGTGAGTTTCATGTTAACCGGACTTTGTTCTTGGGCTTCATTATCTCTCATAATGAGATCCTCCCCGACCCGGGTAAGATCAAAGCAGTGGTAGAGTGGCCTACCCCATCATCCAGAAAGCAGTTCCAACAGTTTCTGGGATTTGCCAACGTTTACCGCTGCTTCATTCAAAATTACAGCCGGATCGCTCTCCCACTGACCAGTCTGACCTCTCCTAAGGTTCCTTTCCGGTGGACTGAGGAGGCAGTGGCGGCCTTTGCTGAACTGAAATCCAGGTTTTCTTCTTCTCCCATTTTGACGCAGGTAGACCCCTCTCTCCAGTGCTTGGTGGAAGTGGATGCTTCAGACTCGGGGGTGGGAGCAGTCCTGTCCCAGAGGTCTCCGACGGATGGCAAGATCCGACCCTGTGCGTTCTTCTCCCAGCGCCTATCTCCAGCTGAACGCAATTATGACATCGGTGACAGGGAACTGTTGGCCGTCAAACTTGCCTTGGAGGAGTGGCGTCATTGGTTGGAAGGGGCCTCCCAGCCGTTCATCGTATGGACAGACCACAAGAACTTGGAGTACCTTCGGACGGCCAAGCGTCTGAACTCCCGCCAGGCCCGCTGGTCCTTGTTTTTTGGGAGGTTTGACTTCACCGTCACCTATCGTCCCGGGTCGAAGAACATGAAGCCGGATGCCTTGTCCCGCCAGTTTACCTCGGAGGCGACAGAGAAGCTCGAACACCCTATTCTACCTCCTTCGTGTGTCGTGGGTGCCATCTCCTGGAGTATCAAGGACAAGGTGTTGAAGGCTCTGAAGGGCGAGCCTGACCCAGGTGGGGGGCCAGCAGGTAGACTGTTTGTCCCATCAGCTGTCCGGGGGGAGGTTATTCATTGGGGTCATTCATCCAAGTTCTCATGTCACCCAGGGCAGGGACGCACAGTGGAGCTGATCCAGAGGACATTTTGGTGGCCGTTGCTGCAAAGGGACATCAGGGAGTACATCCGGGCCTGTCCTCAGTGTGCCACCGGGAAGACGTCTTCTGCCCCTCCAGCTGGATTACTCCATCCCCTCCCCATCCCTGGTAGGCCATGGTCCCACGTGGCTTTGGATTTCATCACCGGTCTCCCATCATCCAACCACAACACGGTAATTCTAACACTGGTCGACAGATTCTCCAAGGCTGCCCATTTCGTTCCTCTGCAGGGGCTGCCCACGGCCAAGGAGACGGCGGACCTCCTAGTCCAGCATGTGGTTCGTCTTCATAGCATCCCCTTGGACATCGTCTCTGACCGGGGTCCCCAGTTCATGTCCCAAGTCTGGAGAGCATTTTGCAGCGCCTCGGGGGCCACGGCAAGCCTATCTTCAGGCCATCATCTTCAGACCAACGGACAGTGTGAACAAGCAAACCAAGAATTGGAGGCCGTGCTGCGGTGTGTCGCCACCAAGAACCCCTCGTCTTGGAGCTCCCACCTTCCCTGGATTGAGCATGCGCACAACACCACCATCTCATCAGCCATAGGCATGTCTCTTTTCCAGGCCTTGTTGGGATACAATCCCCCACTGTTCCCGGAGGACGAGGGGGACATCGCAGTTCCTTCGGTTCGTGCCCACCTGCAGCGGTGTCGTCGGATCTGGAAGGCTACCCGGGAGGCTCTGCAACGTACAGCTGAACACAACACGGCAGTGGCCAACCGTCACAGGGCTCCAGCTCCCACCTACCAGGTGGGCCAACAGGTATGGCTGTCTACAAAACACATTGATTTAAAGGGTTAGAGGAGGAAGATGTCTCAAAGGTTCATCGGACCCTTCCCCATCACACAAATAATTAACCCAGTATGTGTGCGGCTAGCCTCCCCCCCCATCCGCATCTGTCCTTCTTTTCACGTCTCCCAGGTCAAGCCTGTCTGCTCCAGCCCCTTGTGTCCTCCACCCAGGGACCAACCACCACCGATGATGATTGACAGTGACCCGGCTTGGAGGGTCAATGCCATTTTGGACGTCCGACGCCGGGGTCGCAGTCTACAGTACCTGGTGGATTGGGAGGGCGATGGGCCAGAGTGGAGATCCTGGGTGCACCCCTCCTTCGTGCTGGACAAGCAACTCATCAGGGACTTCCACTGAGCGCACCCAGGTAGGATGGATCAACTGCCGAGAGGCGTGTTGTTGGGGGGGAGTACTGTCATGGCCGCCAATTAGGCGCACCTGTGCACACACCTGTCTGCTATTTGGCTCTGCCTATATATTCTGTGAGACCCAGGGATCAGCGCAGAGTCATCTGCTTCCTCCCTGAGGAAACTGAACTCGCCAATCTCCACACTGAGCTTCCAGCCTCATCATCCTCCAGCACTTCTACTCGCCAAGGGTCTCCTAACCATTCGGCAGTCAAGTAAATCTGAACCTTTCCTCTCACCCAACCGTTATCCCTGTGCACAGGCGGTGTCCTCCCGGCGGCGGACTCCCTTGCCTCGTTCACCTGCCTGCTACATCCCCAACGGGGCGACTGGCATTGTCCTCCTGGCCTGGGCCGATGTGCCAACCTATGTGCTTCTCCAACTCAGCAGAAAGTAAGGACAGTTCTATCTGGCACTTCTCCGGTCAAGATAACTCCTCTAATTATCTCTCTGCTCTGTTCCTAGGGTTGCCAGGTTGCACGGTGCTCTGCTCGCCCCAAGCTGATTCAACAACGCGCTACACTCATTACAGACATTCACACACGCATCCACACACTCACACTATTATCAGTAAAAGGTTAATTGTGCTTCCTGAGTTGTTTCTGCTTTCTGGGTCTGTACCATGTCAGGATGGATGGATGGATGGATCTTTTGCAGCCTTATTTTTGAGAATGGCTGGTTTCAGTACATGTCTCTTTAAGTCTCAGACTGCATCCAGCTCCGCCCTTCTTCTTAGTTACTCTTGCTGACATTAGTTGGCTAGCTTGGATGTAGCCTGAGCCCACTAATGTAAATTTGTCTCATAGAATGAATGAAATAATGCATTCACTGGTAGGCAGGGTGGTTTCAGTGGTTGATAGGATATGACTGGTCCCTGGAGTACAATAAGCATAGAAACATACTGTACGTAAATGATCAAAGACTAGAGGCTACTGGAGGAGGGGGAGGGGGTGCTGAAAAGTTCATAGTGGTCAAATTTGACCAAATGTGGTTTATTTTTCAACTGCAGGGATCCAAGCACTGCAACACCAATGGAAGAAGTGTGTGGACCGAAGGGGAGACGATGTTGAAAAATAAACCATATTTCCTCAAATTTGACCACTATGAACTTTTTAGCACCCCCTCATACCCTGCTAGCTTCAGCTCCCCACTCTGTTAGTGCTAACGATGTAGCATCATGGCAAAAATATAACAAAATAAGCCAGAATGATGCAAGATATATTAATTGTGGAATAGTGAACCAGGTGGAAATAGTGATGTCTATTAGGCTGACCGAAATCTAAAGAAAATAATAATATAAATGCAAGCTTCCAGTATCTCTGTTAGCTATTAAGCTAACACCTTTGGTTCCCCACCCATTTACATTACAGACAGCCAGGCTGGCCAATAGTAGCAGGCAGGTTTCAAGGCTAGTGAAGTTTACCTTTTAGGGATGTTTCCCATTTCTTGACGTACAGGAAAACAACTGGAAGAGTGTAAACAACTTCTTGGAGAGAAAAACAAGATAAAGGCTATGCATTTTTTTTAACGAGAAATGAGTGTTTTGGTATTTTTCAATAATCACATGAGTAATAGATGCATTTTAGAAGGTTAAAGCCTACAAAAACATTTTTTTTCAGTCAATTACCCCTTTATTGCAGCAGGAGTGCTTGCATTTGTACAAAAAGCATGACAACAGCAAATTTAACAATAAAAAATGAACCCGCCACCAACATAATCATAGTTTGCAAAGAATACATGTCTCCCCTTATTTCACCAGCACATCAGTGCTGGGCTATAGTTTCTGCAGCAACAACCTTCAGTTGTTCAGCCTCAAATAAAATAAAATGATTTACTTACAGGTAAACACAAGCTTTGTTTTAGTCATGCCTTTAGCTAATGTTAGCTCTGATGTAGTGTTGTACTTAGGACATATTATGGTGTGACACGGGTGGTGGCTTCACCTTCCGGTTCCGCCGTCACCCGGTGTATAAGAGGGCTGTGCGGAGGAGCGGTGGAGGAGGGGCAGTCTCTTTGACCACCTTTCAGCCTAGTGGGAGCGCCTCTGTATAAACTGTGAGTCTGTAATAAAGTCCTGTCTAGTTCACCATTCGGTCTAGTCATTGATTCACCATTTACATACATAACATTTGATATTTGGCGACGAGAATAAAGTATGGATGCTGGTGTGTCTACAATTCGGCCATTTTTGGAGTCTTCGGGAGAGCCTCCGGTTCCTTGGGCGAGATGGTTGGCCACATTCCAAAATGACTTGGTGGCTCTGAACGTTAGTGAACTGAAGAAGATACGGGCTCGGGCAATTCTGGTCCATAATTTAGGTATGGAAGGACAGCGTGTCCTTGCTACCTTGGGTGCTAGCGATAGCTTTGAGGACGTTGTTGAGCTAATGGCGTGACATTTTCGCGCCCCTGTAAATGTCATCGTCTGGAGGATTCAGTTTCGGCAGTAACACCAGCGGATCAGCCAGTCAGTGCAACGATATATTGCGGACCTGCATCAGCTGGCCGGGGACTGCCAGTTTGGAGCACTGGAAGAAGAGATGGTACGTGACCAATTGGCGGAGCACACGCTTTGCTCAATGGCATGGTGGAGGCTCCTCACGTACTTCGGCGAGTTGACGTTAGCCATGGCTATCGAGATAGCTCAGCAGTGTGAAGCAGTGGACAAACTGTCATGTGACCTCGGTGAGAGAGCTATGCTGCATCGCTCTGAATCACAATCAGCGGCGCAGGCTGTGGACCCGGACAGTGATGATAGTGAGCAGGAGAAGGAGGAATGCACTACGGCTGTGAAGATAAGGTCCGCCCCGGGATCGCCCAGGTGTTTGGGTTGTGGGTCCACTAAGCACCGTTATAAGGCAAGAGTGTGTCCAGCAAGAGAAAAATGCTGCGGGAAGTGTGGATTTCTGCATTATTTTGCCAGGGCCTGTAATAGGTTCGAGCGAGAGGAACGGCAACAAAAAGTGGACACCCCTGCTCCAACTCCTACGGTTATTCACACCATCTGTCCGAGCGCCGATGGCCGTACGTACTATATGGTGAAATTAGACAGAGTGGAGGTGCCGTTACTGACTGACAGGCGCAGTGAGGTCCATGTTGAATTGGCCAGCTGTGAAGTTTTTTTCCCATACTACCGAGTGAGAGGTCATTCAGTGCCATTGTGTGGGTATGGAGGATGAAGACTGGCCATTGTGGGTTCGGTGGAATTGACGGCTAGGTACAAGTCGGCAGAGGTCTCCAACCTGAAGTTCGTGGTGACCACCGATGGCGAGAATATTATGGGCTGTGACCTTTTTATAGACTGGGCTTTTCGATCACCAGCGATGTTGGAGAAGAGTGGTTGGGCTGTGGCTTGTGGGACCGGCCGGTTCTGCGAGTGGTAGACAATGCTGTATGGGACGAACCTTGGCCTAGTATTCTGGAAGATGAACAGAACCAACCCCACCCAGGGCCATCGCAGGAGGGTCCCGGTGTCAGTGCACCAGTAGCCCTAGTTGAGGGAACTGGGTGACGCAGTAGGATGCCTGTGACGGCGGGTGGGGCCGAGTGGCTGGCTCATTCTGCTTCCGGAGTTCAGCTGGGAGGTACCGAGAAGCAAGGGGTCACAACGGCTTCATCAGCGTCTGAAATGGAAGCGAGCGGGGCAGGACCGGCTGGCCCGGTGAAACGATGTGCCACTCAGGGACACTGGAAGCTGGATTGGGCTCCTCTGGGGGTTGCTGATGTGGTCCGACCCAGAGAAGAGGCCCGGTCGAGAGGGGTTCATAGAAAGTGCAAATGACAGGAGGACCAGGTGCGGCTGCAGGTGGTGGCTGTTCGGGAGGATGACTACCTTCAGCTGTCTGACGGCTCATGGAGACATCCCAATGAGCTGCGGCACGCCAATAATGAGAAGGAGGTGTCTGGGATTCAACATGGGTTATCTCCATGCGCAAAGAAAAGAAGATGCTCTGGACAAGACCCGCCTGACAGTTCTCCGGGGGGGTGTTTCTCTACAGGGATTGACTGGTAGTCGGGGGGGGGGGGGGGATGTGTTCAATACATACATGTTGTTAGTATGTAAATTGCCCGGGTTATGTTAGTTATACTGATGTGTTTGATGTATGATGTTGAAATGAGAATTATTCAAGTTTGTTTATGGGATTTGCTAGTTTGTATATATGTTCTGTTATGGGGATTGTTTTATGTTACTTAGGAGCACGGCAATCTTTTGTTTAAAGGACTATTCTCTAGCAGAGACGGCAGAATAATCCGTCTAGCCGTGTGGGGGTTGAACCGTAGTCCACCAGTTTCCCCCTTGCTTTAGTTGTTTTGTGTGACTGTTATAGACCCTGATACATTTATGTTTAGTGTAGTGCATGATTCGGGTTCCAAATTGGGGAGGGTCTTGATTGTATGTGTGTTTTGGACCATTTTGAAGGGGGAGTGTGGTGTTGTACTTAGGACATATTATGGTGTGACACGGGTGGTGGCTTCACCTTCCGGTTCTGCCATCACCCGGAGTATAAGAGGGCTGTGTGGAGGAGGGGCAGTCTCTTTGACCACCTCTCAGCCTAGCGGGAGCGCCTCTGTATAAACTGTGAGGCTGGAATAAAGTCCTGTCTAGTTCACCATTTGGTCTCATCATTGGTTCACCATTTACATACATAACATCTGATACTAACAGGCTACACTTGGATCCCTGGGTCTACACAGAGAAAAATAAATCTTAAATTGTTCTTCACAGAGCTCTGTGGTTCTTCAGAAAGCTATCACTTTCTGAAGAGCATTCAGAGGATGGCTCTTACATGGTTCTTCAAAGAACTGAGCTGCACTGAAGTTGTATGGAGGCAGAGTACTGGACATTTCTGAAAAGGTTCGTTGAGGAACCTCTTCCCATAAGGTTGTTTAGGGATGATCAGAATGGTTCTTCAATGGCATCACTCCAAAGAATATTTTGGTTTTCAGTGGGCACCTTTATTTCCTGTGTGAGTGGAAGTCTCCTGGTTATAGTGCTCAAAGTTGAAATTGCACCTTGAGCACAGCCTTTTTCCTTTGACTGAATTAGCTAAAATAGCTGACAAATGGGAATGCCTTCTGACTTGTGATGGGTTTGCTTGTAAACTGACAAGTCTTGATATCTGCAAATACATCACATGAACAGTCATAACACAAAAAAGTTGGGGAATTTTCTTTAACTTCTCTTTATCACATTACTCTTGCAATTCATTATAAGGGCCATTACATACTCCATAAGAACAGAGAATTTGTTTCTTTTTCTTGAGGTCGCAAAAACAAGAACAAAGTTCTTTCTGGCCAGGACATTTCATACTTCACAAGAAGCTCAAGTGCAGAACTCCTGGGAAATTCAAATTTCGGATCAGTCACACAATAGTTCTTGGACACCATACAAGAAAAACGTTCTGCCACGATGATGTGTCAAGAATAACCAGCAAGAACTCCCAAACTAGGGCTACAAGAACGTCATTTTGTTCTTGCAGCCCTGGGAGAGAGAACAAATTTCTCTGTTCTTGCAGAGTATGTATAGGCCTAAAGTCAAGGAAAGATTTCACAAGATGTGTCATGAATAGAAACTAAACAATAAAAATAATCAAATTAAGGCTGTCATGATTAATTAAGCTTGACAGCTCACGTGCATGATGCCAAAGCACAGGAAGGAACCACACAGAGGGGCACGTTTGAAAGTTTATTAAATAGCAAAACACAAGCGCACAGCTGCAGAAACAGTCACTCGCAAGAGGAATAGCCCTGTGGAGAGAAGACGAGAGCCGTGAGCAGAGGAATGGAGTAAGGGGAAATGGGCGAGCCAAATTGCCACTTACTTGGGAAATCCAGGGAGAACCGGCAGGGACCCAGCGAGGAATAGACGAACCAGTAGGGTGGGGGAAGATGAGCTGATGGTGCCTGACCGGGTGGAATAGGAAGCTGAAGGATGGTGAGATGTGGCAGGAGAGCGCGCGCAGTCCTAGAGACACACCTACACGGTGGCAGCAACCTGAAGGAAGAGGAGAAACAAGGTTAGACGACGTGTCAGCACCTGTAACTTTATATTTGCTTGCCTAAGTTTGGGCAGTATACCCAGACGAGCCAGTGTTGACTGCGCAGAGAGAGCCTCCTTAAGTATGCTGGCTGATGAACAGGTGCAGGTGCGTCTTCTGCCTCAGGTGCAGTGATGAGTTGGTGAATGTAAGACAGGATGGGAGGGGCACGCTCTCGCTGCCCATGACAGGGCCCCCCCACCATCTAGGAGTGCCTGCTGGCGGTCCGGAGGGCTTCTCAGAGTAGCATAGTGATAGGCCCGGAGCATCCCCTTGTCCAGCACTCATGATGAGGGGACCCAGGATCGTTCCTCCGGGCCATAGCCCTCCCAGTCCACCAAATACTGCAAGCCCTGGCTCCAACAGCAAACATCCAATACACGACGTACAGTGTAGGCAGGGTGGCCGTCGATGATCCGAGGAGGAAGAGGCAGTTTCGGGGGGGTGAGAGAGGACTGGCCGAGAAGGGCTTAATATGAGCAACGTGGAATGTAGGGTTCACCCGTAGGGTCGGAGGCAGCTTCAGCTGGACTGACGCATCATTTATCACCCGGGAGATGGTGTATGGCCCAAGGAAGCAAGGGGACAGCTTCTTCGACTTCTCTTCCAGAGGGATCTGACTTGCCGCCAGCCAGACTTGCTGCCCGACGACGTACTTGGGAGCCAGAACCCACTTCCTATCAGCAGCGGCCCGGGTGCTTTCTGTGGTGTGGGCCAGGGCGGCCCAAGTAGACCTCCAGACGTATCGGCAGCAACAAGCATGGGCCCCTATGGATGGAACCGAGACCTCCCTCTCAGCCATGGGGAGAAGAGGCAGCATATACCCCAACGACGCCTTGAACAGGGTGAGTCCAGTTGCAGAGGAGACCACAGAGTTCATGGAGTACTCCACCCAGGTCAGATGTGTGCTCCAAGAAGACGGATTGTCGGCTGCTATGCACCGTAAGGCGGCCTCTAAGGACTGATTGGTGTGCTCCACTTGCCCGTTGCTCTGTGAATGGTTTCCAGAGGAGAGACTCACTGTAGTTCCCAGGGTCCGGCAAAAGGCCCTCCAGACCTGGGATGTGAATTGTGGACCCCGGTCAGACACAGTGTCCATAGGGATGTCGTGGACCCAGATCACCTGGTCAGTGAAGAGGACCGCCATCTCCAAGGCTGAGGGGAGCTTCAGGAGGGCCACCAGATGCACAGCCATGGAGAAGCAAGCCACAATGGTGAGAATCACCGTCTTACCACGGGAGGAGGGGAGTCCAGTGACAAAGTCCACGGCGATGTGAGACCATGGACGACCAGGGGTGGGGAGGGGATGGAGGAGACCAGACGAGGGAAGGAATCCGATTTCCCCCGGACGCAGGTCTGATAGGCTTTTACATACTCTTGTATGTCCCGCCAGAGCATGGGCCACCAGAACGCTTACTGGACGAAGTCCACAGTTCGAGTGACGCCGGGATGGCACGCAAAGCGACTGGTGTGACCTCACTGGATGACTTTGCAGCGGAGGGCGGCTGGGACGTACAGATGGTACCGGGAGCACCCTACTGGCACAGGCTCCTGGGACTGGGCCTGGCGGACCCTCCACTCGATATCCCAAGTAAGAGCTCCAAGAAGCAAGAAGGCGGTATGATGGTTTTTGTTTGGGTTTTTTTTTTGGGGGGGGGGCGCTACATCCCCGGAATCAAACTGGCGCGATAGTGCGTCCGGTTTGGTGTTCCGGGCACCGGGCCGGTAAGTGATGGTAAAAATTAAATCGCTGGAAAAATAGTGCCCAGCGAGCCTCCCTGGCGTTAAGTTAGCGGGCTGACCGCAAGTACTCGAGGTTCTTGTGGTCGGTCCACACGATAATGAGGTGGATGGCCCCCTCTAACCAGTGCCTCCACTCCTTCAATGCCAACTCAATGGCCAGCAGCTCTCTGTCCCCCACGTCATAATTCCTCTCGGCCGGCGTAAGCCGATGAGAGAAATAAGCGCATGGGTGGAGCTTCTGATCGGGGTGTGTGTGCTGCAGCAGTACAGTGCCAACCCCTGAATCAGATGCATCCACCTCAAGGACAAACTGGAGCTGCGTGTCGACCTGGGCCAAGATTGGTGTTTCCGTGAACAGGCGCTTTAATTTGACAAACGCCTGTTCTGCTGCCTCGGTCCAATGAAAAGGGACCTTAACGGAGGTCAGCTGTGTCAAGGGCAGTGCCACCCCACTGTAGTTCCTGCTGAACCTGCGATAAAAATTTGCCAACCCGAGCAAGCATTGAAGCTCCTTACGGGAGTGGGGAGTTGGCCAATCCTGCACTGCCCTCACGTTTGGCCGGGTTGGCAATCAGTCTCCCTTCAGCCACTATGAAGCCCAAGAAGGTGGTAGATGTTGTGGAGAACTCACACTTCTTGGCCTTGACGTAGAGCTGGTTCCCCAAGAGCAGTTGTAAAACGGCCCTGACATGGGCTTCGTGTTCCTCTGGCGAGCGGGAGAAAGTAAGAATATCATCCAAGTAGACAAACAAGAATTGGTAAAGCATATTGCGGAGGACATCGTTTATTAACTGCTGGAAGACGGCGGGGGCGTTAGTGAGCCCGAATGGCATCACTAAATATTCGAATTGCCCCTGGTGTGTTTTAAAAGCCGTCTTCCACTCATCGCCCTTGCGAATGCGGACCAGATGGTACGTGTTCCTAAGGTCTAACTTGGTGAAAACCCATGAGCGCTGAAAGAGCTCGAACGCTGAAATGATCAAAGGCAAAGGGTACTTATCTTTGATGGTAATTGCTTTGAGCTCCCGGTAGTCAATGCACAGGCACAACAAGCCATCCTTCTTGTCGACGACGAAGAATCCGGCTCCGAGTGAAGCCGAAGATGGCCGAATAAGGCCAACATTCAGCGATTCCTTTATGTATTGCTCTATTGCCTCCCTCTCCGGGCCAGAAATACTATACAACTGACTGGACGGCAGCCTCGCCCCTGGGATGAGGTCTATAGCACAATCATAAGAGCAATGAGGTGGCAGCAACAATGCTCTCGATTTACTAAAAACCTCTCCCAAATCATGATAAGCCCGGGAAACGAGGCTGAGGTCCGGTGGCTCGACCGGGGAGAGGAAAATGGACAGAGATGGGGAACACTCCGCTGAACGCATACAATGAGCCAGACAGAACAGGCTCCAGGAGGAGATGGTGTTTTTATCCCAATTATTCATTGGGTTATGCCTCTGGAGCCAAGAGTAACCAAGAACCACCAGGGAAGATGACAGAAGAAGAACCAGGAACGAAAGTTCCTCCCGGTGGTTTCCGGAAAGGAGGATGGAAATCGGCATTGTGCTACGAATGACCACTGCGACGTCCCAGCCAGATTTGTTTGTGATCCTCTGATCACGTCACAATTTACATGTGGGAATACCCACCTGCTTAACAAACTCAGCAGAAATGAAATTACCCTCTGACCCTGAGTCAACCAGCGCCATAGTCTTCCTCTCGACCCCCGGCAATTGAACGAGGGCTGAAATAGAAAAATTACCTGGGGGAGTAGATTTAGTCCCGCCTGCCAGACCCCCCATGGTTACTGACGGGCCGCGTCTTTTAGCCACTGGCGGCATTCGTCCAGACTGTGGTTCATTAAACCACAGTACGCGCATGTGCCAACTCTTTGCCTTTGCCGGCGCTCATTATTTTATTTATTTATTTATTTTACCTTTATTTAACCAGGAAAAAAAAACCCGTTGAGATTAAAAACCTCTTTTTCAAGGGAGTCCTGGCCAAGAGGCAGCAAAAAAATCACAAATACACTTACAATGACATACAAATCATATAAAACAGTTACAAATTAGTGAGGCCGTCTCAAGTGTTCTCAATCTGGATTTAAAGTCGTTCAATGAAACAAGTTCCGTTAGTTTCCAGTCTTTTTGCAACATGTTCCATGTAGAGGGGGCTGAGAACATGAAAGCTCTTTTTCCCAGCTCAGTACGGGCAAATGGAACAGAAAGCAACAAATGATCATTAGAACGCAAACCATAAGAATCAACACTTCTCAGTGTGATCAAATTACAAATGTAAGGGGGCAACAGTCCAAGCATGGCCTTGTAAATAAAAATGTACCAGTGAGTCAACCTCCTGGTGGACAAAGAGGGCCATCCCACTCTAGAATACAGTTCACAGTGATGGGTCAAGGCTCTACAGTTTGTAACAAACCTCAAAACAGCATGATATACAGAGTCAATCTTACTCAGACACTGAGCTGAAGCGTTCATATACAAGAGGTCTCTATAATCTAAAATAGATAAAAAAAAGTTGCAGTAACAAGACGCTTTTTAACCTCAAAAGAAAAACAACATTTATTTCGAAATAAAAAACCCAGTTTCAGTTTAAGTTTCTTCACAAGATTTTCAGCATGGGGCTTAAAAGTCAGAGCGTCATTAAGCAAGATACCAAGATACTTGTACGAGTGAACCACCTCAGTTTCATTTCCCTCAAAAGTGGACACTGTGGGAAAAATTTGTGGACTGTTCCTAAAATTTGAAAACCACATCAGTTTAGTTTTGTCAGCATTAAGGACTAGTTTTAGCTGCAGAAGTGTGTGCTGCACCACATTAAAAGCTTTCTGCAGAGAAGCAACAGCATTAGCAGGGGAAGAGCCAAAGCAGTAAATAATTGTGTCATCAGCATAAAAATGCAAACTAGCATCAGACGCATTTTGTCCTAGATCATTAATGTACATAATGAATAGGAGGGGTCCTAATACAGAACCCTGTGGCACCCCCTTGTGGACACTGACAATTTCAGAACACAAACCATCATATTTAATACATTGGGTCCTGTCACTCAAATAATTTGCGAACCAGGAGACTACATGTTCCGACAGTCCAAAACTGATGAGTCTTTGCTTTAAAACTGTGTGGTCCACAGTGTTAAAAGCCTTTGACAGATCAATGAAAAGTGCAGCACAGTGCTGCTTTTTATCAAGAGCAACAAGTATATCATTGGCCACTTTTGTAGCAGCAGTAATAGTGCTGTGCTTTTTTCTAAAGCCCGATTGCAGTTTTGAAAGAAGTTCATTTGAGTATAAAAACTCTTTAAGTTGATCACACACGAGAGATTCAAGAATCTTGGACAAGACACACAAATTTGATATTGGTCTGTAGTTAGTTAAAACTGCTGGGTCACCTCCTTTTAAGAGAGGAACCACAAAAGCTGACTTCCATACTACAGGAATCTCTTTGTTTTCAATTGATAAATTAAAAAGTACTGTAAGAGGCTGTGCAATAAAATCGGCAGCCATTTTTAAAAAGTAAGGCTCTATCAAGTCTGGTCCAGGAGGTTTTCTGTGATTCAAAGTTTTGAGAGCCTTATGAACTTGCTGTACAGTAAAAGGTACAAGTCTAAAAGGTTCTCCAAAAAACATTTGGGAATTAGTACAGTGAGGCACAGATGTAGCTCCTGTAGAGTTAAACAGAAAACCAGATGACACAAAATGCTTATTGAAGCAATTTAAAACCTCAGTTCTATCATAAACTGGGACTGAGCCATTTAAAACAAAAGTAGGAAGAACCTAAGAGCTTTTGTTCACAGATAAACCTTTGATCACTTTCCAAAATTTCTGTGGATTATTAAGACTCTCAGTTATGACAGATAAATAATATTCAGATTTAGCCTTTTTAATAAAAAAAAGTGCATTTATTTCTCAGTTGTCTAAAAATGGACCAATCACTGGCAGTATCAGTTTTCCTGGCTTTGGCCCAAGCCACATTACGCTGATAAATGGCATCAGACAGTTCTGGAGAGAACCAGGGGTTTTCACGCCCCTTTACTCTGAATTTCCCTCTAGGAGCATGTTTATTTACAATTTTCTCAAAGTTTTCTTTAAAGAAAGTCCACGCTAACGCAACGTCTGGCAACAGGTCTGTATGTTCCCAATTAACCAAGGACAAATCATGATGATAAGCTTGTTCATTAAATTTCTTTAAATTCCGCTTGAAAATAATGCGCGGTTTACATTTGGGGATTTTTGTATCTCTGCACACTGCAACAACACAATGAACACTCAAATCATTGCAGAAAACACCCACAGATGAAAATTTATGTGGAGCATTTGTTAAAATTAAGTCAATCAAAGTGGACTTTTCAGGACTTTTAATATTTGGCCTAGTTGGATAGTTAATCAACTGGCTAAAATTTACAGAGTCACAGAAAGATTTAAATTCTTCAGAAGCTACGTTTAACCAATCCCAATTGAAGTCTCCTGCTATTAAAAGCTCATTGTAGTTTAATTTGGACAAAAGATGCTTTAAGGTTGATAATGCCTCCTTGGTGGCAGATGGAGGTCTATAACAACCAACAACAGTTATGGAAAGGGATTTGGCTATTTCCATATTCAAGGCCAGAAACTCCATCTGCTTAGAAATGGACTTAGACAAGACAATTGAAGCATCAAATCTTGATTTAACATAGGCGGCTACACCACCACCTTTTTTAGGCCTGTCAGTACGGAAGACATTGTATCCATTTATACCAATATCATCATCTGTGACAGCTTTTGTCAGCCATGTTTCAGAGATGATCACAACATCCGGATCAGTTGATCTAATCCAAATTTTGACCATGTCCATTTTAGGAAGTAAACTGCGCACATTAAGATGAATAATTTTGAGACCAGACATTGATTTAAAATCAGCAGGAGTCTGGATACATTGCAGATCAGGTCCAGGGTTTGGTTGCACATTTCAAGATAATAATAAAAGTAGGACAATCACCAATCTTTGCTTCACATCACATTTTGAAGCAGAATTTTTGTATATTGAAGCCAGGCGATTCTTTTCATTGAGCAAAAATGTGAGGTCATATAAAGTAAGAACATTTTGAAGTTTAAGTAATTCCCTTGGTACCTCTGTCCAGGAATCTATGACCCAGACCAAATGAGTCTGCGATTGCTCATAAACAACATTAAAATCAGTGCCACTATAGTAAGTGTCCCAAAAACACAACACATTGGCATGGGTACTCACCCAGGGAACATTATTTGATCTTGTGTTCCAGGCTGCCAACAAGCATATTAAAATAATAAAAAATGCCATTGTCCTCCACTTTCTGCACATCAGCAGCTTAAAAGTTCTTATACTAAAAGAAATACTAAAAGAAATAAATACTGCAAGGAGATGTTGCAGGCCCAAGCTAGTAAGCTCAGCTCCAGGGGAGATGTAGGCCTCCCAGCCCAGTCTCCAGGGGGATGTTGCAAGCCCAAGCTAGTTAACTCAACTCCAGGAGGAATATAAGCCTTCCAGCCCAGTATCCAGGGAGATGTTGCAGACCCAAGCTGGCTAGCTCAGCTCCAGGAGGAATACAGGCTTTTCAACCCAGTATCCAGGGAGATGATGCAGACCCAAGCTAGTTAGCTCAGCTCCAGGAGAGATGTAGGCCTCCCAGCCCAGTCTCCAGGGGGATGTTGCAAGCCCAAGCTAGTTAACTCAACTCCAGGAGGAATATAAGCCTTCCAGCCCAGTATCCAGGGAGATGTTGCAGACCCAAGCTGGCTAGCTCAGCTCCAGGAGGAATACAGGCTTTTCAACCCAGTATCCAGGGAGATGATGCAGACCCAAGCTAGTTAGCTCAGCTCCAGGAGAGATGTAGGCCTCCCAGCCCAGTCTCCAGAGAGGTGTTGCAGGCTCAAGCTAGTTAGCTCAGCTCCAGGAGGAGTATAGGCCTCCCAGCTCAATCTCCAGGGGGATGTTGTGGGCCCAAGCTAGTTAGCTCAGCTCCAGGAGAAGTATCAGCCTCCCAGCCCAGTCTCCAGGGAGGTGTTGCAGTCCTAAGCTAGCCAGTTCAGTCCCCAGGAGGAGCACAAGCCTCCCAGCCACCTCTCCAGGGGAATACCACATGCCCAGCCAACCAACTCGTTCTGGGCACAGGCCCAGACCTGTTAGCCGCACTCAAGGGTGATAGCAGTATTCTTTAAACTTGTTAAAAGTCATTAAACTCATTAAAAGTCCACAATTTACTTAAAACATATAAAGGGATTTCAATAAAAATATCAACTGCAACTTATAAAAAGAGATTTAAATGCAATAAAATCCATTAAAAACAACTTAATCCAGAGAGACACTGAGCAGACAATACACATACTGCCATCTTGGATTTAAACCCACTATAAAATACAATTGTCATTGTTGGTCAAGTGCCAAGCGAGCTCCATTGGTTTGGGCGAAGAGCCGGCACTGCCAGTGTCAGTAACCACGGCGAACACATGCTCGGCATGTGGGCGAGAGGAGGACTCGCGCTCCTTCGCTCGCTCATGGTACCGGTTGTCCAAACCAACTGCCTGATCTATGAGACCGTCGAGAGTCTCCGGGACAGGGTGAACCGCCAGATCATCACGGAGTTGAGCATTCAACCCGTGGAGGAATGCACTGCGCAAGGCAATATCATTCCACCCTGAATTGGATGCTACAACCCGGAACTCCACCGAGTACTCGGTTGCTGACCGAGTGCCCTGGCAGAGCGTCATCAGGCAGCTCATGACGTTGCTCTGACTCTCGGTACGTCCGAATGCACTACAGAATGCAGCCACAAATTGATCAAACATGTACCGACGCCCCTCGGGGTTGTCTAAAGTGGATCGTGCCCACTCAAGGGTTTGATCCTTGAGCAACAGAGTAAAGAACTGGATTTTGGCTATGTCCCCAGGGTACTCCTCCCCGACCTGCTCCAGGTACATTTGGACTTGAATAAGAAACCCCTGTGGTATACAGTATATTCACTCATATATTCCATACCTACATTTGTTAGAGCATGTGGAAATGTTTGGGACAGAATATACAAAGGAACTTCACACCTCTGAAAGAACAAAGGAATCTCACCGCCGTGTGAAGACCCATGACGTCACAGGACGCCATGGCAACAGACTCGACACCTTCACCCCTGAGGGAGGAGAGGTTTTCCCATCACCTCCCAAGGCGAAGGGAGGAGTTAACAGGACTAAGGGGGGATTTAGATAATGGGGATTTCAGCTTGTGTTTTGCATGTCTTTGATGCGTGCTTGTATTTAACCAGCGAGCTGGGCAGAATTCTTTCTCTTTGCCTTCTGCCAAGCTCTGCACCAGATGAGACAAGATAGAAGAGTTTGTTCATTAAAGACTCTGCTTTTGTGATACAAAACCGCCTCGTTATTTCCAGCTCTTCTACACTGGTGACCTTGACGCGAGTATGGACCTGAGGCGTTCTTCAAGCGACTCATCCGCGGCGAATCTGACTTACGCCAGCGACAACGCAGACGAGGGAACAAGCAGACAGCTGTTCCCCCCGGCAGAAGGTACCGAGAGAGCTCAACCGAGCTCCAGCACCGCCGTGAGAGCCGAGGCAAGGCACTCTCACCCGGCGGGCACAACAGTGATGATGTGCACACACGCCGTCGCTGTTAAACTACCAGATTTCTGGCGAGAAGACCCGGCCTCTTGGTTTCTCCAAGCCGAAGCCCAGTTCATTCTGGCGGGCATCACGGCAGACGATACTAAGTTCTACCATATCGTCTCCAAACTCGACTCCGCCACTTCGAGGTGTGTGCGAAGCTTGATCCAGCGACCACCGGCCCGGGACAAGTATGAGACACTCAAGACGACTATCGTAGCGAATTACGTCCCGTCGGCGGAAGAAAGAGCCGAAAAAATCCTGGCAGTCTACGGCCACAGAGGGGGCAATCCAAAGACCCTCATGGAGGATTTACTGCAGCTCAAGGAGGAGGACAATGATAATTTCCTCTTTCAATTTATTTTCCTCAGCACGCTACCACCACACATGAGAGGGACACTAGCCAGTATGAAGTGCAACAATCATCAGGACTTCCGCACGCTGGCCAACGAGGCTTATCGGCTCGTCAACGCCTGCAGAGATTGGACACCCACAGCGGCATCCGCAGACCTCAAAACTGACGCCCCGAACCTTGGAGAGTCACAAACCACGGAGCAGGCCCAACCCACGGTGACAGCAGCGCGGCCCAAGCGCAACAAACAGAATGACGTCTGTTATTATCACCACCGCTTCGCCGAGAAAGCCCGGAAATGTGTTCCCCCCCTGCAAGTTTACGATGTCGGGAAACGCCAAAGCCGAGGGCAGTTAACGGCAGCGGTTCTCGGCGAGAAAAATAAGCTGCTATACGTGACGGATGGACACACAGGCAAGCAGTTCCTCATCGACACGGGAGCCCAGCTGAGTTTCGTCATGCCCTCCCACGCAGATCGAGCCATGGGCACCCGGGGCAAAGGAGCAGTGGCAGCCAACGGCTCGGACATCGACACGTTCAGGGAAAAGAGCCTGCATCTCCTCATTCACGGCCGCAGCTACAGATGGACATTTGTTGTAGCGGCGGTGAGTTTTAACTTGTTAGGCGCAGATTTTCTGTGTGCACACGGGTTATTGGTTGATCTAGCAAATAGGCGCCTGGTTAATGCACTGTCTTTTGCTTCTATTCCTTGCTCAGCTCGAGTCTCTCCACCACCTGTGCAGGCCAACGTCACTACGGCAGGAGGTAAGTTTGAGCAACTCCTCACCCAATTTCCAGCACTCACAACCCCCAAATTCTCAGCCACTGTAGCCAAACATGGGGTTAAACACTTCATTCCAACAACGGGACCTCCCGTTTTTGCCAAAGCTCGCCGCTTAGACGCGGCCAAGCTCAACATAGCAAGGGACGAATTTGCAGCTCTTGAAAAATTAGGCATTTGCCGACGTTCAAAGAGCCCTTGGGCTTCACCACTTCACATGGTTCCGAAATCCAACGGTTCTTGGAGACCGTGCGGAGATTACCGCAGATTAAACAACGCCACAGCGCATGACCGCTACCCCATCCCTCATATACAGGATTTTTCACTGCATTTAGCGGGCGCGCGCATTTTTTCAAAGATAGACTTAGTCCGCGGTTATCACCAAGTCCCAGTCCGAGCTGAAGACATTCCTAAAACAGGGGTTATAACCCCTTTCGGCCTTTTTGAATTCCTGCGAATGCCTTTCGGCCTCAAAGGTGCTGCTCAGACTTTTCAACGTATGATGGACGCAGTCTTACGCGACCTCCCCTTTGTTTTCGTCTACCTCGACGACATGCTGGTAGCCAGCTCATCGGAGGAAGAGCACGAGCAGCATCTCACTACCGTTTTTCAGAGGCTAGAAGAGCACGGATTAATAATTAATCCAGCCAAATGCAAATTCGGCGTATTGCAAATTGATTTTTTGGGACACAGAGTCTCCCCGAAAGGGGCAGCTCCGCTTCCAGACAAAATTCATGCGATAGAAGGTTTTCCATGGCCCCAAACGGTCAAATCGCTACAGGCATTTTTGGGGATGGTTAATTTTTACAACCGTTTCCTCCCTCATGCAGCTCAGCTCATGCAGCCCCTGTATGACGCGCTCAAAAAAAAGAAAGCTTCCAACGCGGTCGAATGGACCCCGGAACGCGAACGCGCTTTTGCGGAAGTTAAAAACGCCCTAGCTAACGCCACAATGTTAGTCCATCCAGATCCCTCGGCCCGCATTGCTCTAACCACAGATGCTTCAGACTTGGCCATAGGGGCAGTTGTAGAACAACTTGTCAAGGGGGTCTGGCAACCTTTAGCATTTTTTAGCAAATCGCTAAACCCGACGGAACGCAAATACAGCACTTTTGACAGGGAGCTGCTGGCGCTCCATTTATCCATCCGCCACTTCCAGTTTTGGTTAGAAGGACGGAGTTTCACGGCTTTTGTGGACCATAAACCGCTCACTTTTGCTATGGCTAAAATTTCAGAACCTTGGTCGGGCAGACAACAGAGACAGCTAGCTGCGATTTCAGAGTTCACCACAGACATTCGACATGTAGCGGGCAAACTTAACGTAGTAGCGGACTGTCTCTCTCGCGCTGTGGCACCGCCAGAGCACGAGGAGACAGATTACACTGCTTCAGCAGCTGAGCTTTTCTCTAACGCAAACACATATGCAGCACCTATCCATGAAGGGATAGATTATGCAGCCATGGCGGAAGAACAAGGTAGTGATGCGGACGTGCGCGCGCTCCTGTCTGGACCAACAGGGTTAAGGCTGGAGGAAAAAGGGTTGCGCGACGGCGTGCCCCCCCCAATATGCGATGTTTCAACTGGCCGACCTCGCCCGTTAGTACCAGCTGCATGGCGCCGCCGCATTTTCGACGCAATTCACTCCCTCGCGCACCCAGGTGTGCGCGCCTCGGTCAAAATGGTTGCCGAAAAGTTTGTGTGGCCAGGCCTGCACAAAAACGTAAAAGAATGGGCAAAAACTTGCATTCCTTGTCAGCGCGCCAAAGTACACAAACACACAAAAGCCCCTCTGGAGCCTTTTCCAATCCCTGCTAGAAGGTTCGACCACATTCATGTCGACCTCGTGGGGCCGCTGCCTTCCTCCCAGGGTTTCACACACCTGCTAACAATGATAGACCGCACCACGCGCTGGCCAGAGGCAGTCCCTCTAGCGGCAACTACAGCGGAGGAAGTTGCTCGCGTTTTTCTAACAAATTGGGTGGCACGTTTCGGCGTCCCATCAGACATCACGTCAGATAGGGGGCCTCAATTTGTCTCAGAGCTCTGGTCAGCCATGTCCAACAGTTTAGGGGCAACAATTCACCGTACCACCGCTTATCACCCTCAGACTAATGGGTTATGCGAGCGTTTTCACAGGTCCTTAAAGGCCGCCCTCAGAGCCTCATTAACGGACACAAATTGGGTAAATAAACTTCCCTGGGTTTTATTAGGGTTGCGTGCGGCACCTAAAGAGGATTTAGACGCTTCCCCTGCAGAATTAGTCTTTGCCCAACCTATCAGACTACCAGGTGAATTTTTACCAGAAAACCCGGAACCAGGGCACCTCCCAGTCTCAAGGTTTTTAGGCAGTAACAGACCGGACTCTCTCCACGGTCCAGCTCATCACTCCTTTCCACGAGTTTTTGTTCCTCAAACTTTAAAAAACGCTGAGTTTGTTTTTGTTAAGCATGAAGCTCTAAAACCAACATTACGCCCAGTATACGATGGCCCGTATAGAGTGCTGGAAAATGGTGACAAACACTTTGTGCTTGATTATGGGGATAGAAATGAAACGGTCAGCATTGACAGACTCAAACCTGCCTTCTTGTTGAGAGACGAACCTACACAGCTGGCTCGAGCACCTCGGCGAGGTAGACCCCCCAAGGGAAAAGTCTCAGCCCCCAGGCAGGGAACAGATAATCTCTCTCCTTCCCACACTGCAGACTCCCCACAACAAGGTCCCAGCAGGACGCCTAAACCGACCTACAGCAGCTTTGGGAGAAGATTGAAACCCAGACTGCACAGAGACTGATTACACCACTATGCAATTTTTCGCTAATTGTGCCGCAACAGTTTAGGACTGACTTATGATTATACTATGCTGTTATGTTTTCACTGAACTCTCTTAGGAGCATGGCTGCTTGAAAGTTTCTTCTGTGGCAACAGCTGTAACACGTAGTATGTCTTAGTAATTACCCTAGACTGTGAATCTTTCTGTGTCCTTTCATAGTTGTTTGGGGGGCCTGTGGTATATATTCACTCATATATTCCATACCTACATTTGTTAGAGCATGTGGAAATGTTTGGGACAGAATATACAAAGGAACTTCACACCTCTGAAAGAACAAAGGAATCTCACCGCCGTGTGAAGACCCATGACGTCACAGGACGCCATGGCAACAGACTCGACACCTTCACCCCTGAGGGAGGAGAGGTTTTCCCATCACCTCCCAAGGCGAAGGGAGGAGTTAACAGGACTAAGGGGGGATTTAGATAATGGGGATTTCAGCTTGTGTTTTGCATGTCTTTGATGTGTGCTTGTATTTAACCAGCGAGCTGGGCAGAATTCTTTCTCTTTGCCTTCTGCCAAGCTCTGCACCAGATGAGACAAGATAGAAGAGTTTGTTCATTAAAGACTCTGCTTTTGTGATACAAAACCGCCTCATTATTTCCAGCTCTTCTACACCCCTTACATTTCCCCACCTCCTCCGCGTATGAGGGAGGCGTGGGAACGGAGGTAGTACGGCGCACTGTAGTGTGCGGAGCAGGCTGAGAGGGAGAGGCTGGAGGAGGCGCTGTAGACCAAAGCTTCATCATATTCGACACCTGCTGCGTCAGCACAGTGAGTTGGTGCTCGGTCGCCGCTAGGCGATCCAGAGCAGACAGCTCTTGTGGTGAGGCACCGGCTGAGCTACCATCCTAGCTGGCTCATTGTGTCATGATTAATTAAGCTTGACAGGTTATGTGCATGATGCCAAAGCACAGGAAGGAACTACACAGAAGGGCACGTTTGAAAGTTTATTAAATAGCAAAACACAAGCACACAGCTGCAGAAACAGTCACTCGCCACAGGAATAGCCCTGTGGAAAAAGATGAGAGCCGTGAGCAGAGGAATGGAGTCAGGGGAAATGGGCAAGCCAAACTGCCACTTACTTGGGAAATCCAGGGAGAACCGGCAGGGACCCAGCGAGGAATAGACGAACCAGTAGGATGGGGGAAAATGAGCTGATGGTGCCTGACTGGGTGGAGTAGGAAGCTGAAGGACGGTGAGATGTGGCAGGAGAGCGCGTGCAGTCCTACACACCTACACGGTGGCAGCAACCTGAAGGAAGAGGAGAAACAAGGTTAGACGACGTGTCAGCACCTGTGACTTTATATTTGCTTGCCTAAGTTTGGGCAGTATACCTAGACGAGCCAGCGTTGACTATGTGGCGAGAGCCTCCTTAAGTATGCTGGCTGATGAGCGGGTGCAGGTGCGTCTTCTGCCTCAGGTACAGTGATGAGTTGGTGAATGTGAGGCAGGATGAGAGTGGTGCGCTCTCGCTGCCCATGACAAAGGCAGCCTGTAGAGATGAGAGAACATTGCATGATGCAACAAATGGGCAAAAAAAACCTTTGTTCTCAGATTTTAAATACCTAGCCTAGCTACTGTATTTAACTTAGTAACTAAGTGTTTCAAGAGTCCATGGTATTTAGTCACAGTAACAACACTAAAGGACAAAGAAACTGAACAGAAACAGTGAAGAAGACTTCCGGTCTGGACACCATGGTGGTAGCCGCTTAACGCTGAAGCTCCCAGATCCCATCTGTGAAAATACCATGAAAATCAGATTTAACGGATTTATGGAAGAGTGAAAATCAAAAGATAAAGTTATTATGCCTAAAGGAAAACAGAAGAGATCGACATTTACCAGGCCAAGACACGCATCGGCCGGAGAAACTGATCTCGAGGACAATAACCTCTCAGAAATGGAGGAGCAAAATGAGGCTAGCAACACGGCTAGCTTAAAAACGATATTTCAAGAATTAAGAGAATTTTGCCGAGAGTGTGGGGCCGAATTTTGTCAACTTTAAGACGAAATAAAAAGGACAAACAACAGAGTGGACCAGGCTGAGGCCCGAATCATGAGGAAAGAATAAAAGGGCTGGAAGAAACCACGCTGGAATTACTCAAATGACAGACAAGACTGGAGGCTAAGCTAACTGACCTGGAAGGAAGACTAAGAAGGGACAACATAAGAATTCATGGTCTGAAAGAAGGAGTCGAGGATGGTTTCACCACAATGGCTGCATGCGTGGAAACCATACTGAGAGAAAAGTTGGAAATTCCCCAATCCACCAACTTGAAGATAGAAAGGGTGCACCGTTCATTAGCCCCAAGGCCGTCGGCGGAAGCTCCCCCGCTATCGGTGGTGAAGTTTTCCAACTTCAGAACAAAAGAAGAGGTTTTGAGACTGGCTTGGCAGAAAAAAAGGATTTATACACCAAGAAAGAAAAGTTTTTGTGGAGCATGACTACGCCCCGGAGGTCCTTAAAAAATGTTGGGTATGCAATGACGCTAAAAAGGTACTAAGAGAGAAGAAACTGCGCTTTCAAACTCCATTCCCGGCGAAGCTGAGGGTTTTTTACGGGGAAGAGACATGTCTCTACAACTCAGCGGAAGAAGCAACCAGGGATATAGCGAGAAGAGGGCTCCCGGTACCGGTGTATAAACCCGCAGCAGACCCGATCGAAAGAATCAAGGCTCAAACGTGGTGCACACAGAGACCCTCAAAATCCACGGGCCAGCAGCAGGAAACCCAGCACCAGGGCTATAAGGCAAAACTGGACGCTTTCAGGAGGGAATAATGATATTTTTAGTCAATATGCACATCCAACCCTCCTCCTACAAGGTAACAAACATTAAAGGAGATGCAGAATCAGCAAATATGAAGTGGTAAAACATTTCATGGAACAGTCATAATATTAGAAACAAATAAGTCTTAAAAAAAAAACTTGTTAAAATAGAAATGTGACAATGAACCACATGAACTCTCCACACTAACAAATACTGTATTACCGTGATTGTTTGCTGTGATGATGGTGGGAGGTGTCATGACCCGAGTGCTGGTCTTGTTCGCGCTCGGGTCATACATTATCTTTTCCAGGCTTTGACAGCAGTGGGTTCCTTCTAGCTCCCCGGGCTCTTATTGTGACAGCGCCCGGTGGAGCTCCCTGCTGTCAAAGTCAACAGCTGTGCTGCATTCGGGGTCATTAGTGACCAGTGTTAAAAGCGGACGCTGAATGCACCCCGATGCAGCAGTCTCTGTTATACTACCGTCTGTTATACTTCCGTTGACAGAACGTCACATCGTCTGATGCATCGGGCGTTTCCCGGCTCAGACACTGTTCATTTGTCATCTACCTTGTAAGTTACCCTGTGATTATCCTACCCTCATTGTCGTGTGTATTATCCTCTGTTCCTTCACCCCTCAATAAAACATCACTACAACTCACCGGTGACTGCTGGCGTCTTATGGTGGCTCGCGAGGGCCACCGTGACAGTAGACTGCTGCCAGAACGTCTAGAGAGAGGCGTCGCACTGAGGCGCCATTCACCGTGAGTTAGCATAATTGGACTGTTGTTCCTACCTGTCTGGGTACCGTGCTGAAGCATGCCGTCGCAGAGGTCACGCACTCAGAGTCAGAGCAATGTCCTCGCAGACGCCCTCGAGTGCGTGGACAAAATCCTCATCACCACCTCCCTCCTTGACTTCAACAGCGACGTGCCCCGGTACCTGGACCAAGCCGAGGATATCCTCAATCATCTCCACCGCTTCGCCGACCACCCTGAGGTAAGCGTGAGGAGAGATGACATCGCTGCACAGCGCGAAATACTCCGTGGGCTGGAGGGAAATCCCGGCAGGAAGCCGAAGAGGAGGAGACGTCGCCCCTCGCTTCGTGATCCCGTTCCTGCCTCCGCTCCGGCCCGGCAGTTCGCACCACCCGGAGGTCTTTCCCCGTCAAGCATGTCGTCACTCGGGATTCCCCCAGAGGAGCTGCAGCTGACAGCAATCAGGATCTGGGACCGAGTGGCTGCTGCTCGCAACGCTGTGCATCCATCGTTGATCATGAAGCATGTGGCGGGGGAAGTTAGACTGGTGGAGAGGAGTCCAGAGTTGCGTGAGTTCCCTGAGTTTGCCGACCTGCTCGCCTCTGTTTCTGTACAGGAACGGCGATTCCCGGATCTCACCTTCGCCTCGCCCCCTGCAAGAAACCGTCGTCACACCAGCTGTCAACCTCGGCTTGAATCCCATCCGGATCCAGTTCCGGGTCGCCGCAAGGGCTCAATCCCCCACACAGCTGCCACTCCTGCGCCTCGTCAGGGGGGAATCCTCGCAGCCTCATCTCCCGGGTCATCTTCTCCTGCTGTCCTGTCAGCGCTCTGTGCCCGGCTCGTCTCGGCTGTCGCCCCCTCCTCCTCGTCGCCTATCCCGGCCACTGTGTGTCTCTGGAGTCCTGTCCTGGCGAGCTCCGTCCCGGAACCATCTCCAGCGGCTCCCCCTTGTCCTCCCAGGGGGCCCGCTGTTGCCGTCCGGCGGGGAAAGGGAGGAGCAAGGTCCGCCGCAGCAGGCACCATCCAACCTCCAGGAGACAGGCAAGTCCCAGTTCATTCATATTCTCATTACTGTGATTTGCCTTGTCAGACTCCTGGGGGTGGAGTTCGGGGTTTGCAGCCCCCCGAGCTCCCACCACCTGCTGTGGCCTTAATGATTAATCCCGCTTCCTCTGTGTCTCCCTCCGATGAGTGGTCCTCAACGCCAGGCCAACGTCGCCGGACGAGGAGGGGACCTGCAGTTCTGGAGAGCCTGGTTCCGGTTCCGCAGCCATGCCGTGGGCGGAGGAGGAGGGCGGACTGCAGCGTGGAACCTGCGCCGACGAGGAAGCGTCCCCAGGTCTACATGGACGAGTGGTCCGGTCCAGTGGGTCGAGGGTCCCCTGCCACCACGCCGTGCGGGCCATCGGCGTGGGCATCGGTGTCAGAGGATCCTGAGGCTGCGGATACCACCATGCTAGCTGCGGAGCCCGACGTAGCTGAGTGGGAGCCTGACGATGGCCTCCTGCCGTCTGAGCCCAGATCTTAGCAGTCCTGGACGGCGTCAGAACCCGAGATCAGGCAAGTGCTCTGTTTTGTCTTTCTCCTTTCCATCTTAGAGCATTTTAGCCTGTCTCTTGGGGAGATGAGCCGGGTGCAGCCGCCCGCTGCGTCTGAGCTTATCTCGCCGGGTTCTGGCGCTGCCGGTGATCCTGATCCTGGTTCTTCTCTCTCTCCCGAGCCTTCTCCCAGGGTCGCCGGCGAGGAGCTGCTTTCGCCCGCTGTGCCAGAGGTTCCAGGTTTGGGGTTGGAGGTCAGTTCTGGTGCGGCGCCGACCCAGTCGGGGTCCGTCACGGGTGCAACTGAGACCCAATTGGGGTCCGTTGCGGGAGCAACCGAGACCCAGTTGGGGTCCGACGAGGGTGCAGCACCAGCGGTATCCAGGTTCGGTGAGGGAGCTGCAGATCCCCTGCCACCGGACACTGGACCGGCTCATCTTCATCTTCCTCTTCATCATCACCGTCACCCTCCTCGTCCTCCTGAGGAGCACAACCCATTTCCACCTGGGGCCGTTGGGGTTCCGAATGCTCCGCCCGGTTCTCCCTCGTCTTCCCCTTCTCCAGGGAGGCCGCCTTCTGCTTCCCCCCTACTGTCCTGGTGGTCAAGCGACGCGGGTCGGCCGCCCGAAGGACTGCCGTGCCCATTTGGCTCTCTGGGCCGGCCACCCGACCCACTGGACTACCTGTTTGGTGACCTGGTCCGGCCGCCTGAAATTCATTGTTTCCGGGCATGGGACTGGGGTAGGCCGCCCGAACTATCAGCCTCCATGCTTCAGAGCCAGGACTGCCGTCATCCCGGGTTTTTTTTTTTTTCCATCATTGTCATGTCTGTAAACTTTTGGGATGTGCGGGGGGGTCCTGGTATCTGTAATTTTGTGTCTCACCTTTTTCCTTAGTCGGTGATTTGTGGTTTTTTTTCCCTCCCCTCTGTCTAATGTCCATCTACTGTTTGAAACTGATATATGTATTGCCTGTTGGGTTCTGTCCTTGTGTTACCCACACGTTATGGAGTATTGTGTGTTTTTTTTTTCTCTCTCCCCACGGTACTCTGTAATTGCTTTGTTGGTCCCCTGTCATCATTTTGGTTTTTGCTTCTCCTCTTTTTGACTCTCTCCCTCCTGCCGGCGCCCCATCCGCCCACCCTAGGGGGTGTGTGGGGGAGGGCTTGGGTGTTATTTGGCCGTTCAGGAGCTCGGCCTCGAGGGGGAGGTACTGTCTCGTGCCGGTCTCGTTCGCGCTCGGGTCATACATTATCTTTTCCAGGCTTTGACAGCAGTGGGTTCCTTCTAGCTTCCCGGGCTCTTATTGTGACAGCGCCCGGTGGTGCTCCCTGCTGTCAAAGTCAACAGCTGTGCTGCATTCGGGGTCATTAGTGACCGGTGTTAAAAGCGGACGCTGAATGCACCCCGATGCAGCAGTCTCTGTTATATTACCGTCTGTTATACTTCCGTTGACAGAACGTCGCATCGTCTGATGCATCGGGCGTTTCCCGGCTCAGACGCTGTTAATTTGTCATCTGCCTTGTAAGTTACCCTGTGATTATCCTACCCTCATTGTTGTGTGTATTATCCTCTGTTTCTTCACCCCTCAATAAAACATCACTGCAACTCACCGGTGACTGCTGGCATCTTATGGTGGCTTGCGAGGGCCACCGTGACAGGAGGTAGCGCATAATTTCATAGGGTGTAGGCATAAAAAAAAAAAAAAAAAATCTATACAAGTTTGGATTGGGATCCGAAAATCACATTAAAAAACATGGGACAACTTACAGGGGTAAGAGAGGGCCCTCAACACGTAACAAAGTTTGAGGAATTTCCCTCGGAGCCAACACACCATCAAGGCTCCTCTAAGGTCACTAAAAAGACCTCAGTTCAGGAAGATCTTTTGACAGTTTTTTGTTTTAAAGTTTTAAATACTATGTTCTTAATGTTTTTTATGTTCTTAATGTTCTTTCACTTTTTGAGTAGCATAAGAGAGGGCCACTATACTATTTTACTACATAAGACAATACAATGGAGAAACAGGGTTCAACCAAAATAATCTCATATAATGTAAAAGGGATCCTGAATCCAGTTTAAAGAGCCAAGATTCTAGGCAAAATGAAAAAAGACAAAGCAGGAATAATATTTTTACAGGAGACCCATCTAACAGACTTGGAACACACTAAACTTAATAGACAAGGGTTTAAACCACGGGTGTCAAACTCATTCCATGGAGGGCCAAAACCTTGTAGGCTTTACCTCCACCCAGAGTCTTCAACAGGTGATTTCACTGAATTTCTTCCCACTGATTGCTGATCAGTGAAAACACCTGCTGAAGACACTGGGTGGAAGTAAAACATACAGGGTCTTGGCTGTCCATGGAATGAGTTTGACACCTCTGCAAACTGATCTCTTCACCTTCATATAAGTCCGGGAGGAGGAGGGGGTAGCGACATTGATCTCAACCAAAATTATATTTGAAAAAAATTCAGAACACAAAGATAAAGAAGGGAGATTTAGCATGGTACTTGGTCGGCTAGAGGGAGAAGATATCACTCTGCTGAATGTATATGCACCTCCAGGGGCTAACTGGGAATTTTATAAAAATATATTTGACCTAATGATAACTAAAGCCCAAGGTTTAGTGATATGTGATGGAGACTTCAATCTAAGACTGAACCCATACTGGGATGCATCAGGTAATTCTCCACATCAAAATAACACTCAAAGTAGAAAAACTAGGATGCTACTAAATGAAATGGGAATCTGTGACGTGTAGAGGGAACTCAACCCCAGTGTAAAAGATTATACATTTTACTCAGCACCACATTCATCATATTCAAGGATTGACTATTTTTTTATGTTATAATAGAGACATTGCAAGAGTAAAAACATGTAAAACAGGAATGATGGATCTCTCTGACCACGGTCCAATCTATATGGACCTAAATATCCAAAAATACACAAATAATACATTTTCTTGGAGGTTAAATTCAAATGTGCTGAAAGGACCACTGAAAGATGAATTGGAATCAGATATTCTCAGATATTTGGAAGAAAATGATAATGGAGAAGTATCCCCTTTAATACTGTGGGACGCATGCAAAGCTGTAATAAGGGGAAAAAATTATCGCAAAACTGGCACTCCAAAAGAAATTGAGACAAGAAAAACTAATCACATTAGAGTCAGAACTTAAGAAACTAGAAAAAGAGCACAAAGACAACACTCATTCTAATGACTCGCTCAAAATTAAGGAAATAGAAAAACAAATAAACGAGATCTACACAACAGAAATCCAGAAGAAACTTACATTTCTGAAACAAAAATATTATGAAACAGGTAGCAAATCGGCAAAATTACTAGCCTATAAATTGAGGAAACAACAAACGGAGAGAGCAGTCTACAAAATCAGAGACCCAGTATCAAAGGAAATAAAAATTAGAATTCAGGAAATTCATAAAAGCTTCGAGAATTACTACAAGAACTTGTACTCCCTCAAAAAACACAAAATAGACACATCCGAAGCCTTCCTAAATACATTAAATCTTCCCCAACTTACTGAGTCACAAAATAAAAAACTACTGTCAGAAATACAACCTAAAGAACTAGAAAAAGCAATTATGAAACTTCCATCCATCCATCCATCTTCTACCGCTTTTCCGGAGGTCCGGGTCGCGGAGGCAGCAGTTCAAGCAGAGAAGCCCAGACTTTGCCCTCTCCCCAGCCACCTGCTCCAGCTCTTCAGAGGGGATACCAAGGCGTTCCCAGACCAGCTAGGAGACATAGTCTCTCCACCGAGTCCTGGGTCTGCCCCGGGGTCTCCTCCCAGTGGGACGTGCCTGAAACACCTCAAGTGGGAGGCGTCCAGGAGGCATCCTAATCAGATGCCCATACCACCTCAACTGACTCCTTTCAATGTGGAGGAGCAGCGGTTCTACTCTGAGCCTCTCCCAGATGACTGAGCTCCTCACCCTATCTCTGAGGGTGAGTCCAGCAATCCTACGGAGAAAGCTCATTTCAGCCGCTTGTATCCGCGATCTCGTTCTTTCGGTCATTACCCAAAGCTCGTGACCATAGGTGAGAGTAGGAACGTAGATTGACTGGTGAATCGACAGCTTTGCCTTAGAACTAAGCTCTCTCTTCACCACAACAGACCGGTACAACGTCCGCATCACTGCAGATGCTGCTCCAATCCGTCTGTCGATCTCTCGCTCCATTTTCCCCTCACTCGTGAACAAGACCCCAAGATACTTAAACTCCTCCACTTGGGGCAGGAGCCTGTCCCCAACCCGGAGAGGGCAATCCACCTTTTTCCGGCTGAGGACCATGGACTCGGACTTGGAGGTGCTGATTCTCATCCCAGCCGCTTCACACTCAGCGGCAAACCATCCCAGCAAGAGCTGTAGGTCATTGCTGGATGAAGCCAACAGGACAACATCATCTGCAAACAACAGAGATGAGATCCTGTGGTCACCAAGCATGACACCCTCCATTCCCTAGCTGCGCCTAGAAATCCTGTCCATAAAAATTATGAACAGGATCGGTGACAAAGGGCAGCCCTGGCGGAGTCCAACTCTCACTGGGAATGACTCCGACCGAGTGTTGGCAATACGAACCAAACTCTCACAACGGTCGTACAGAGACCGAATAGCTTGTAACAACAAGCCAGATACCCCATACTCCCGAAGCACCCCCCACAAAAATCCATGAGGGACGCGGTCAAATGCCTTCTCCAAGTCCACAAAACACATGTAAACTGGTTGGGCAAACTCCCGCGAACCCTCAAGAATTCTCGAGAGGGTAACCACGAAAACCACATTGCTCCTCCTGAATCCGAGGTTCGACCAACGGCCGGACTCTCCTCTCCAGTACCTTGGCATAGACCTTCCCAGGGAGGCTGAGGAGTGTGATCCCTCTAAAGTTGGAGCACACCCTTCGGTCCCCTTTTTTGAAGAGAGGAACCACCACCCTGGTTTGCCATGCCAAAGGCACTGCCCCCGACCTCCACGCAATGTTGCAGAGGCGTGTCAACCATGACAACCCAACAACATCCAGGGCCTTGAGGTACTCAGGCCGAATCTTGTCCACCCCCGGGGCCCGGCCACCAATATGAAACTTAAAGCTAACAAATCCCCAGGAGCAGATGGCTATACAGCAGAGTGGTACAAAACCTTTAAACAGCAACTATCTCCTCTCCTCCTGAAAACATTTAACTATGTCCTCCTCACAGAGGAAATCCCCCCCTCCTGGAGAGAAGGGGTCATTGCAGCCATACCTAAACCTGAAAAGGATAAACTAGACTGCTCCAACTACAGACCAATCAGTGTGTTAAATCAGGACTATAAACTTTTTACCACTATCCTTGCCAAAAGGTTAGAAAATATACTGACAGACTTAATTCATTTAGCCCAAACAGGTTTTATAAGACAAAGACAGACACAAGATAACATTAGACACACTTTACACATAATTCATCACATAAAAAAATATAATTTAAATGCAGCCATACTGGGATTAGATGCTGAAAAAGCATTTGATTCGGTTGACTGGTCTTTCCTATATAGACTCTTGTCCAGTTTCAATTTTCATAACAACTTCATTAGAACTATCCAGGCATTATATAAAAAACCAACAGCTAAAATAAGGATTAACGGTAAATTATCATCATCTTTTGAACTGGAGAGAGGATGTCGTCAGGGCTGCCCCTTGTCTCCACTGCTCTTTGCAATCTCCATAGAACCTCTGAGCCAATGGATAAGACAGAATCAAAAAATTCAAGGTATTACACTTGGTCAGAAGGAACATAAAATAGCACTCTTTGCTGATGACATTTTAATATACCTGGGGCAGCCAGACACCTCTTTTCCAGAACTAATCTCAGTTTTTTCAGAGTATGGAGCGTTATCGGGGTACGAATTGAACATGCATAAAACCCAAATTTTAACATTCAACTATAACCCAAATCAATATTTACTAAGCAAATTCAAAACTAACTGGGAGATGGAATCTATGAAATATCTGGGGGTCAATATCCCAAAACAACTCAACAAAATTATAACACTAAACTATGATCCACTGATGGCAAAAATAAAATCTGATCTATCCATCCATCCATCCATCCATCCATCCAGCCTTTTCCGCTTAATTCTTTTTTGGGTCGCGGGGGGGCTGGAGCCTATTCCAGTATCTTTGGGCGAGAGGCAGGGTACACCCTGGACAGATCGCCAGTCCATCGCAGGGCCAGCACAGAGAGACAAGACAACCATTCACTCTCACAGTCATACCTAAGGACAATTTAGAATTCCCAGTTTTGATGCCAATTAACCTAACTTGCTAGCAAGATGGAATACGATACCATTCTTGGGTACTGCACAAAGAATTGAAGCAGTCAAAAGGAATATACTTCCACATCTTCTATACCTTTTCCAAACAATACTGGTAGAACCTCCCAAAAAAACATGACAAAAACTGGACAGAAGGATCTCAAGATTCATATGGCAGGGCAAGAGACCAAGAATCAGGTATAGAACCCTACAGCTAAACAAAGACAAAGGTGGGCTTGTGCTGCCAAATATCAGGGACTATTTTAAAGCCGTACAAATTAAAACTTTAGTAGAGATATGTAACCCAGTCTACACTGCACAATGGAAGGAGATGGAATGCCAAATAACAAGTGACATTCCCCTACAGGCGATAATAGGGAACAATGCCTTACCTAAACATTTGAATATCACTAACCCGTGGATAGAGACCCCGCTAAAAATTTGGTTTAAGATAGTCAGAGAGAATCAAACTAAAGAACCCTATTGATTATTGCAATGGATTTCCTATGATCAGGATTTTACTCCTAATAAAACAGACACTAGATTTAAAAAGTGGAAAGAGAACAGACTGATAAAATATTACGATTTTTTTAAAGGGCAAACTTTAAAAAGTTTTGATGATTTGAAAAAACAAGGTCTAATAAGTCAAGACCTTTACAGGTTCTTTCAGCTTAGACACCACATAAACAAAATACTTAAAAAGGAGGATTTGGAAAGGGCCCAGTCAGGTGTTCTGAAGGTCTTCTTAATAGCATATAAAGGGATCCCAGGGATCAGATACATCTCTAAAATATACCAAGGTCTTCAAGATTTAAAAGGAGACAACACATCGTATATAAAAGAGAAATGGGAAAAAAAGGGGAATTTCACTTTACAACTGGAAATATGGGAAAAGCTAAACAAACAACAATGGAAAAGTACCTCATCCCTGCTGTGGAGAGAATTTGGATGGAAAAATTTGGTAAGATTTTTCAGAACACCTGCACAAAACAAATTTACTTGTAAAGGGTTGAATTGTTGGCGCTTGTGTGGTGAAAAGACTGCAAATCATTTTCATGTGTTTTGGTCATGCCCAGTTATCCACCAATATTGGACCAATGTACAGACAATATTGGAGAAAATATTCAAAATAACAGTCCCCTTTTCTTTTGTAACTTTGTATTTGGGTTTACTACCGGAATCACTGGAAAGACAAGGAGAAAAATACTTATTCACTGTTTTAATATTGGCAAGTAAAAAAGCCCTAACTAAAAAATGGATGTTGAGAGACTGTCCTACTGAAGATTGGATTAACGTGATTCAGGACATTTATTCGATGGAGAAGTTGACATTTGCACTGAGACAGGACATGGATGGGTTCTTGAACTTTTGGCAACCCTGGAACGCATATGTGTCTTCCATTAGATCTAATCTTTGACAAATACCATTCCAATAATGGCTCCTCTCTTTGTTCCAGTGCTACTCAGATGTTCTTTTATTTTTCTTCTCTTTTTTTTTCTTTTCTTTCACTTAAAAAGGGGTGTTGTAATCATTTTTTTTCAATCTTGTCAAAAAACAAAAATAAGGGAACATGTGATGAAAATGTAAACAATGCAATGCTGTAACGACATGTATACCCTTTACAAAAACTTAAATAAAAAAAGAAACAGTGAAGAAACCCTGGTTTTGATCTGAAGTGTTCACAGGAAAAGGAAAGTGAATACAGAAATCAAGGTCATCACCCCAGAGATACAGTGGAATGGAAAATGCACAAGAGGTGAAGAAGAGAGCACAGGCAGGGTGGAGTGGGTGGAGATGAGTGTCAGGGGTGATTTGTGACAGAAGGGTAGCAGAAAGAGTGAAAGGGAAGATTTACAAGATGGTAGTGAGACCTGCTATGATGTATGGATTGGAGATGGTGGTGCTGACAAAAAGACAGGATGTGGAGCTGGAGGTGGCAGAATTGAAAATGCTAAGATTCTCACTGGGAGTGACTAGGAGGGACAGCATTAGAAATGAGTATATCAGAGGGACAGCTCAGGTTAAGCGGTTTGGAGACAAAGTAAGAGAGTCAAGGCTGAGATGGTTTGGACATGTGCAGAAGAGGGATAGTGGAGATTGTTATGTATGGAATTACCTCTGTAGTGACAAGGCCAGGTGCACAGTTGAACTCAGTTTATTAAAGGGCCGATCACACACAATACAGCCACCAGGCAGGGGCATCGGCCAAGAGACCGTAACATGGATGCCCCCTGGTATTTACGGGGTGGTGCAGTGGCGGAAGAGAAAGTGGCCGCCACTACACTGCACTTCATAACCCCCCCCCCCCCCCCCGTAGAAAGTCCAAGAATACACACACAATCAAAACGCTCCCCAATTTAGGACCACGCACTAAGAAAATGAAAACTGAAATCACTAAATGGCCTAACACAATCACACGATAAAACCTAAACTAGGGAGGACGGGTGGACTACAGTCCTGCCCACACGGCAAGGTGGATTATTCTGCCACCTGTAAAATAAATAAAGTCCATAAAAACTTAAAAGCATTGCCGTGTTCCTAAACTAAATAAAACACACACAGAACAATAACAGTTTAAATTTCTTTTCTTTTCTTTTTTTTAACACATACAAACATATGAACATCAGAACATTAGAACTCTGTAGCTTTTTTTTTCAAACTCACATTGCTGTCCATTTGGCAGAAAGGAATAGAACTGGCGTGTAGGGGCCCAGGGCAGCCCCTCAGTAGACTCGCCCCTGAACGCAGCATGCCACCAGGATCACAGCTGACCTCATAGATGAGAGCGCCTCTTCTCTTCACCATCGACCACCTCTCTCGTCCGGACCTGCCATCTGAAGCCTCCTCCCGGGCACACTGCAGCTCATTGCCGTGCCTCCGCGAGCTGCCCGACAGCTGCAAGTAGGCTGCGCCTCGCTCAGTCACAATGTGCAGCCGCTCTTGGTGTTCCTCTGGCTGTTGTTTGGCCCAGATCCGCCGTGGACGTCCTTCCCCTTGAGCCCGGACCAGGTCCGTAACTCTCAGAGGAGCTCTGCTCGGCCTGCAGTGTTGCTGATCGGCACACGATCCCTCTGTGCCTGTCGGTCTGGCCCCGATTCCTTGTAACGCTGCTGCAGCGGTCGCTGTTGCAGCTCCAGATCCTCCAGCCCACTGTGGCCAAGCTCTGGAGGAAACTGTCAGCGTCAGCGTCACTCACCGACACAGGCACCTCGCTGCCATGCTCGGTACTCTCTTCCACAGTACCCCGAGCGCCAACACTGAGACCCTCCTGCGTCAAACCTGAGTGAGGCTGGTCCTGCTTGACCGCCGTGGTGCCTGGTAAATCTTTGTCCTCACAGCGTCGTCCTCCACCACCGAAACCGAACGGTTCCACTGGCTACAACTAGTCCACTCTTCCCCAGCGTCATCTTTAGTGGTGAACCCCAGTCCATAAAACAGGTCACAGCTCATGATGTTGTCGCCTCGGGCCATCACGTGGAATGTGAAGTCAGCCCTCACTGCCGACTTGTACCGAGCTGTTAACTACAGTCTTTCAACCCTGCGTATCCTTCCACCTCCATAAGTGTAGAGCGGCGCTGGGTTACCTCTTATTCTGTAGTGGGGAAAAAATTTCCTCACCGTGGCCCAATTCAATAATGATCCCTCCGCCCCGTGTCGACCAGCAGTGGCACCTCCTCACCATCCAGCATCACCTTGCAGAACGTGAACCTGTTGGTACATGGGGACACCACATGGGCAGTTGTCGGGGCAGGTGAAGTTGTTTTTCTCCGTGGACTCTCCGGCTTGGACATACGACACACCCTGGCATAATGGTTCAAGTGTCCACACTTGCTACAGTGCTTCCCTCTAGCCGGGCAGTTCCTAGCCTTGTATTGGTGCTTCATGGACCCACAACCCATACACAAGGGTTTTCTCAGGGCAGACCTTCAGCTGATAGTGTTGATTTCCACGTCGTCATCGGTCACGCTATTCTTGCTGTCTGGATCCGCTACTAATGCTGCGACGGAAGGTCCCAGCTGCCGTTGTGATTGGCAGCACTTTAACTCCAAAGCCAGCTTCTCTGTGGCTTCCACTTGGAGAGCTAGCTCGACAGCCTCGGATAACGTCAGGTCACCCGGCGCTGAGAATAGCCTAGCTAGTAAAACATTGCTGGTTGTGTGTTCTGCCAGCTGGTCACATACCATTTCTTCCTCCAGTGGCCCAAAACAACATTTGCTAGCCAGCTGCTACAGGTTGGTGACAAACTGGTGGACAGGTTCATCCGCCCTTTGGTGTCGCTGCCAAAAACCTAATCCGCCGGACGGTCACGCTGTCTGGGGTGCTGAAATGGCGCATTAGCAACTCGACCACGTCCTCATATGAGTCGGAAGCCCCTAGCGTACGTAGGATACGCGGGCCCTCAAATCCCAAATTATGCACCAGAAGTGCACATGCCCTCAATTTATCCAGCTTACCTAGGTCGAGCGCCATGATGTAGCTTTGAAAGATGGCAAACCATCTTGGCCAGGGCGCAAGTGGCTTGCCTGGGAGCTCCAGGAAGGGCCAAATGACTGGCGCCTAGCGGCTGCCCCGGCCTTGGATGCGCTCTGCAGAGCGTGCCCAAATGCCAAGTCATGTTTCGTTACCTTGTATTCATACATGTGTAATGACAATAAAGTTGAATCTCAATCTCAATCTCAATCTCAAAGCAGTGAAACGCATGCCACCATGTTTATTCTCATTGCCAAAATGTTATGCATGGAATTACCTCCGTAATGACGAGGCCAGGTGCACAGTTGAACTCAGCTTTATTAAAGGGTGATCACACACACAATACAGCCACCAGGCAGGGGCATTGGCCAACAGACATGGATGCCCCCTGGTATTTATGCGGAGGTGTAGTGGCGGAAGAGAAAGTGACTGCCACTACACCACACTTTACAATAAAACATAAAATACAACATCACAGAGATATCGGACAAAGCATGTTGGAGATGGAGCTGCCAGGCAGGAGGAAAAGAGGAAGACCACAGAGAAGATTCATGGATGTAGTGAAGGAGGACATGGAGAGGGTTGGTGTTACAGAGGAAGATGCAAGGGACAGGGTGAGATGGAGGCAGATGAGCCGCTGTGGAGACCCCTAAAGGGAGCAGTCAAAAGAAGAAGAAATAATAACAACTATAGAGTATTGTAACGTCGGGGCCATTTTAAGGGGGCCAGGGATTTCCCAGCATGCTTTGCCAGTTTGAAACGTTACTGTGTGTGTTAAATGTGTTATTTCTGGGTTATACTGCTGTGTCATTATAACTGCATTATAATGACCCAGCAGTGTTTAGCAGGATTAGGGCAAGATGTATCATGTGTGTGTAACCCTAATGTAAACAGAGGTCTGTGGGAATGACCTCCACTGCTCTGCGTACTAAGTGGAGGTTGGGGGTTGGTGGTGTGTAAATAAAGCCTGTTCATCACAACCATCTTGCTCCTCTTTCTTTGTGTGAACCCTGCTACGTCACACTGGTGTCAGAAGTGGGATGGAGCAAATGGAAGCGATCAGAATGGAGATCCAGCAGCTGGAGCAGGCCATTGCTCAGCTGATGATGGATGATGAGACCGAGGCATCACCACCGAGAGCCCGGAGCCGGGACGAACGGAGCGGCGGACTTGACGGGGCCAGCGCACCCCGCCTCCTGTCTTTTTCAAGACAGAGCGGGCAGAACAGAGCAAACGTTCCACCCTTCTTAGGACAGCACGGGCTGGCGACCCCACGGCGATCAAGGGTGGCGATCGATCAGGAAACGACCACCCCACCTGTTCGGCAGCGGGCCAAGATTCCCCGTTTCAACGGCGAAGCCACATTAGATGACTACCTGACACAGGTCGAGCTGACTGCGGCGCTGAACGGCTGGTCACCAGAGGAAACCACCGTACAGGTCGCGCTGGCCTTGGAAGGGAAAGCCCTCTGCACGCTCTCTGATCTCCGGCCCGGGGAGCACCACAGCTGGCCAGCACTACAAGGGGCGCTCCAGAGACGATTTGGGAGAATAGCGGACGCTGAGCACGCCCAAGAACAGCTGACCCGCCGCCGCCGGAACCACCAGGAAAAATTAGGAGCCTATGCTGCAGATATATGGCTGTTAACCCGGCGCAGCTACCCAGAGTTCGCGCCGGAGGCAGTAGAGAAGCTCGCCCTCCGGAGCTTCATCCAAGGTCTCCGCCCGGCCCAGCTCCAGAGCCACGTACGGCTCCACGCCGCGAGCGACTGGAAGACTGCAGTGGCAGAAGCAGAGCGGGCAGAGCCGCTAATAAGTCGCACCGCTGAAGCAGCAACGCACAGCCGGAGAACCTACCAGGCTACGATGGAGAGCGAGGGGGAGGAGGAGGAATTACGGCAGACCACAGCGGCGCGTCCACGGAGAAGATGGCCTCGGCGGCGCGAGGAAGGGTGCTTCCGCTGCGGAGAGGTGGGACACATCGCGCGATACTGCCCCGCACCCACCCCACGACAAACCGGCCCCTCGCCGGCGTTAAACTAGAGCGAGGTGGCATGAACGGGGACAGGCCACCTCCAGCAGATGTTTCCCCCGAGGAGCCGGCACCGCGCGTGGGCCAAGTTGGACACTCTCCAGGGATCTATCTACAGTGCAGCTTGGGGAAGACGTCGATCCGGGCCCTGATTGACACCGGCTCTACAATCTCCTTGGTTCGACCGGGCGTACTGCCGGGCACAAGCAAGACGGCTCCGCGGGGGTGGGAACCCACCGAGCGCTGCGTCACCACAGCTACCGGTGAGCGCGCCCGACTGAAGGGGCGGAGAGTGCTGGTGGTGGGGGTGGCCGGTCAGAACATAAGACACCCGTTCTGGCTGGCTGACATCCAAGACCCCTGTATTATTGGACTAGACCTGCTCACAGCCTGGCGTGCCAAGATCGACACCACCGGACCTTCCCTCCAGCTGGGAAACCGGACCATCACGCTCCACAGCAGAACCCAGAGAAGGGACACGGGGGCACGCACGATCGAGGGATCGCCAAGACAGACCGGACCAGGCAGGTCACCGCGAGGACTGGACACGATGACGTCACCAGCGCGGACAGAGGGAGCACGAGCACACACAGGGACAGCAAGGGGAGGGGTCAACGTGTCAGCGGAGACGCAGCAGGCAGTGGAGGAATTATTTCAGCGGAGCTGCAGCGGGCTGGACCCGGAACAGAGACGCCAGCTGCGGGAGCTATTGGACTATTACGTGGGTGTTTTTGCTGCGAAGGATGAGGAATGCGGCCGGACCGGGTTGGTGCAGCACGAGATCAACACCGGTGAGGCCAGGCCGATTCGACTCCACCCACGCCGGCTGCCCTTTTCAAGGCGGGCAGCGGCGGAACAAAAAGTGCGAGAAATGCTGGAGGCAGATGTTATTGAGCCCTCTAACAGCCCCTGGGCAGCGCCTGTGGTGCTGGTCAAGAAGAAGGACGGGTCGTGGCGGTTCTGTGTGGATTACCGACGCCTGAACGATGCCACCAGGAAAGATTCCTACCCCCTGCCCCGCATCGATGACGCACTGGACCACATCGCCGGCTCCAGCTGGTTCAGCTCGCTGGATCTACGCAGCGGCTATTGGCAGGTAGAGCTGTCACCCGAGGCCCGCCAAAAAACAGCCTTCTCCATCGGGCAGGGACTGTACCAGTTTAAAGTGATGCCGTTTGGACTCTGCAACGCTCCGGCCACCTTTGAACGCTTGATGGAGCGAGTGCTGGCTCACGTGCCGCGGAGTCGCTGCGTTGTTTACCTGGATGACCTGCTGGTGCATGCAGCTGATTTTGACAGCGCCCTGTCAAATCTCCGAGAGGTGCTGGGAGCCATCCAGCAGGCGGGGCTACGGTTACACCCTAGGAAATGCCACCTGTTCCGGCGAGAGACCACCTTTTTGGGCCACGTCGTCAGCGCAGCGGGGGTCGCCACTGACCCGGAAAAAGTGGCAACAGTGAGAGACTGGCCGGTGCCGCGGAACGTTGGAGAACTGAGGAGTTTTCTTGGATTGGCCTCCTATTATAGGAAGTTTGTGAAAGACTTCGCCACCATTGCCAGCCCGCTGCATCAGCTGACGCAGAAAGGACGCCTGTTCCAGTGGAGTGACAGCTGCGCCGCTGCTTTCTCCCAGCTTCGCGCAGCGCTCATCAGAGCCCCCGTCCTGCGGTATCCTGACCCGAGCCGCCCTTTCATTGTGGACACGGACGCCAGCAACCAGGGCATCGGGGCGGTGCTATCCCAGGAGGGAGATCACGGAGAGCAGGCAGTCGCTTTTTTCAGCCGCACTCTCAGCAGAGCCGAGAGAAATTACTGTGTGACCCGCAGAGAGCTGCTGGCTGTCATTCAAGGACTGCGTCACTTCCGCCCGTATGTGTATGGGGGGAGGTTCCAGCTCAGGACGGACCACGCTTCCCTGACCTGGTTGTTAAATTTCAAAGAACCGGATGGACAGTTGGCGAGGTGGCTGGAGGCACTGCAGGATTATAATTTCCAGATTGTGCATCGGGCAGGCCGCCTCCATGCCAACGCTGACGCGCTGTCTCGGCGCCCCTGCGCGACAGAGGAGTGTCGTCACTGTCAACGGGCTGAAGATCGGGACCAAATCGCCCCACGGGCTGCCGCTCTCCGAGCCGCTGCGAGCAGGAATCACGCAGCGACGCACAGCCCCTCCTCAGATGATCAGGCAGTTCTCCCCAGCGATGACGTCACAGAGGTTCTTGGCACGCAGCAGCTGCAGAGCGAGCAGGACAGAGACCCGGTCATTTCGCGGGTTCGGCAGTGGCTGGACGCAGGACAGCGGCCCGCCTGGGAGGTTGTGTCACCGCTGGACCCAGAGACTAAGGCCCTGCACTCCCAGTGGGCCAACCTCCGCTGTCACGAGGGCGTGGTGTATAGACAGTGGCAGACTCCAGCTGGGCAGCGGCACATTTGGCAGCTGCTGGTTCCTCGTCGACTCCGGCCCAAAGTACTCCAGCTGGTTCATGGGGCGGCAGGAGCGGGCCACTTCGGGGTGACAAAGACGCTGCAGCGCCTTCGGGCCCGGTTCTACTGGCCTGGCTGTCATCAGGACGTGGAGCTCCACGTTCATCGCTGCGACACATGCACAGCTCAGAAGGGACCAACTCAGCGATCCCACGCTCCCCTGCAGCAGTACCGGGTGGGAGCACCGATGGAGCGAGTGGGAGTGGACATCCTGGGCCCTTTCCCGACCACGGACCGGGGGAACCGCTACGTGCTGGTCGCGATGGATTATTTCACTAAGTGGCCAGAGGCGTACGCGGTCCCGGATCAGAGCGCCACTACGACGGCATCAAAGCTGGTGGATGAAATGTTCTGTCGTTTTGGCGCACCGGAGGAGCTGCACAGCGATCAGGGTCGGAACTTCGAGGCGGAGGTCTTCGGAGAGGTCTGCAAACGGCTGGGCATCCGGAAGACCCGGACCACCCCACTGCATCCACAGAGCGACGGCCTGGTCGAACGATTCAACCGGACCCTCACCACCCAGCTCGCTATCCTAGTGGACCAGCGACAGCGAGATTGGGACCTGCACCTGCCTTTTGTTTTGTGGGCGTACCGGACGGCAGCTCAGGAATCTACCCGGTGCACCCCTGCGGCGCTCATGTTTGGACGCGAGCTGCGCACACCGGTGGATTTGGTATTCGGTTGCCCCCCCCGAGCCGGAGGTGGAAGGAAAACCCGGATTGGATTATTTTTTTTGTTTGAAAGAACGTCTCCACACGGTGCACGAGCTGGCTCGAGAGGCCCTGGCAGCGGCAGGGGGTCGGCAGAAGCGGGCATACGACTCCCGCTGCCAGGGGAGGGACTTTGCACCGGGGGATCGAGTCTGGGTTTTCTGCCCTGAGAGGAAGAGAGGACGATCACTGAAGCTGGCGAGCCAGTGGTCGGGGCCATGCGTGGTCCTGGAGAGACTGTCAGATGTGGTGTACAGGGTGAGGCTTAGAAAAAGGGACCGGGTTGTGGCCCTTCATCGTGACCGTCTCGCCCCGTATCGGCCATCTGCACCGCTGGTGGACGGACCGGAGCTTCCATCCCGGCCCGATACCCCGACCGAGACCCGGATGGACACTAGGGGGCCTGTACGTGTTGGCCACCGGCGCCGAAGACCGCCCCGACACCTGGATGAGTTTGTATTGGACTTTTAAATTGGACTTTAATTTTTCTGGGGACAGAAACCAGTCCAGGGGGGGGGGGGGCAGTGTAACGTCGGGGCCATTTTAAGGGGGCCAGGGATTTCCCAGCATGCTTTGCCAGTTTGAAACGTTACTGTGTGTGTTAAATGTGTTATTTCTGGGTTATACTGCTGTGTCATTATAACTGCATTATAATGACCCAGCAGTGTTTAGCAGGATTAGGGCAAGATGTATCATGTGTGTGTAACCGTAATGTAAACAGAGGTCTGTGGGAATGACCTCCACTGCTCTGCGTACTAAGTGGAGGTTGGGGGTTGGTGGTGTGTAAATAAAGCCTGTTCATCACAACCATCTTGCTCCTCTTTCTTTGTGTGAACCCTGCTACGTCACAGTATTGTGACGTTTGCAGGGGTTCACACAAAAAGACAATGGAGCAGATGGCTGTGATCAACCAGATTTATTTTACACACACCCCGACCCCCAACCTGCTTCTCAGCACAGACAGGAGCGGAGGTCATTCTCACAGACCTCTGTTTACATCACGGTTACACACACATGATACATCTTGCCCTAATCCTGCTAAACACTGCTGGGCCATTATAATGCAGTTATAATGACACAGCAGTATAACTCAGAAGTAACACATTTAACACACACAGTAACGTTTCAAACTGGCAAAGCATGCTGGGAAATCCCTGGCTCCCTTAAAATGGCCCCGACGTTACACTGCCCCCCCCTGGAGTGGTTTCTGTCCCCAGAAAATTCAAAGTCCACTTTCAGAAATCCAACGCGAGTCAGCCCGGTGCCAGGGCGGCATGCACGGGCCATCTGAGTCTCGGTCAGAGCATCTGGTTGGGGTAGGGTTCCGGTTTGGCCATCAGCGGGCGGATGGACACATCTGACAGCCTCTGTAGGACCACGCACAGTCCCTTCCCTGGCAGCGGGAGTCCCAGGCCCGCTCCGGCCGACTCCCACCGCTGCCAGTTCTCCCAGGCGGCCGCTGGCCCGCATCCATGCGTCCAGCCTTTGCCGCGCCTGGAAAGTGGCCGCATCTTCGTCCTGCTCGCTCCGCTGCGTCGCTCCTGCGCCTCTGTGACGTCATCTGCAGGGGGAAGCATCTGCAGGAGGCGGCTTTTTTTCCCGTCCATGCCACCTCGCTCTAATTTAGCGTCGGCGAGGGGCCAGTTTGTCGTGCGCTGTGTGCGGGGCAGTACCATGCCATGTACCCTGGCTCTGTGCAGCGGAAGCCGTCCTTCCTCGCGTCGCCACGGCTGTCTCCTTCGTGCACGCGCTGCTGTGATCTGCCGTAGCTCCTCCTCCACTCGCTCTCAGCACGGTGGTTTCCTCTGATGATCAGCGCGGCAGCCAGCTTGACCTGGGCCAGGCGGTCATCCAACAGGTTCTCGCCGTTGTAGCGGGGAATCTTGGCCCGTTGCTGGATGGATGAGACTGTCATTTCCCGCTCGATTGCCGCTCTTAGTCGCTCTGGAATCGCCAGCCCGTCCTGCCCTGAAAAGGGCGGGAAGCGGGGCTGGTTTGCTCTGCTCCGTCCATCGCGGCAAAGCTCTCCAGGGGCCGGCATCTCAGCTCTACACTCCGTTCCCGGCTGAGCGATGAATCGCTCCGGCCGCTGTACCTCCGCCTGGATCCTCATCTCGCTCCATATCCCACTCCTGACACCAGTGTGACGTTTGCAGGGGTTCACACAAAAAGACAATGGAGCAGATGGCTGTGATCAACCAGATTTATTTTACACACACCCCGACCCCCAACCTGCTTCTCAGCACAGACAGGAGCGGAGGTCATTCTCACAGACCTCTGTTTACATCACGGTTACACACACATGATACATCTTGCCCTAATCCTGCTAAACACTGCTGGGCCATTATAATGCAGTTATAATGACACAGCAGTATAACTCAGAAGTAACACATTTAACACACACAGTAACGTTTCAAACTGGCAAAGCATGCTGGGAAATCCCTGGCTCCCTTAAAATGGCCCCGACGTTACAGTATTAACACCAAATCTGAAGCAGTGTTAGTCCTGTATTTATACCAGCAACTTCAAAACCAGGCATGGCTGCTGGACTTATGTTATTACTCGTACTATGAATACTGTCAAAACAGAATAAAGTTACATTTTAATAAGCACAATTTTTCATTACGCTTTAATCTTAGATCTGTTCATTTGGTTGGAACTTTCTTTCTTCTTTCTTTCTTGCTTTCTAATGTTCCTTCACATCAAAAGGGAGCTTGCAGATGTGGCTCCTGTGTAGATTTATATTTTATACATCCATATTTATAATTCTATAAACTAATTTATTTAAATATATAAATAATTGTATCTATCTGAATAACTTACGGGAGTGCTGGTCTGGTAGAGTATCCGCCCTTTAGCTGGGAGGTTGTGGGTTCAAGTCCCAACTGGGTCGTACAAAAGACCATTTAAAAAAATGGTACTTTAAGCTTTCTAGCTTGGTGCTCAGCATAAAATAGAATGGGGAAAGGAAAGTTGGTTACCCAGCTGCAGGGGGAAGCACAAAACCAGTGTACACCCTGTGAGGGTACCAAGCCCAGGTAAATGGGGAGGACTGCGTCAGGAAGGGCACCCTGCAGAGTCCTTAATCAATACGTGGATCCACTGTGGCGACCCTGAATAGGGAGCAGCTGAAAGTGTGTGTGTATCTATCTAAAGAATGTATTTCTCTCTTATAATTTTCAGCATCTAACAGACAATGGATAATCAGGGACAATAACAAATACAGCCCGTGACAAAATTAAAATAAAAAAAGAAATAATATATTTTCACTAACACCCACCCACCCTCATCTATTCAGTTTACATCCACTTATTCACTTAATTTCAATAAATAGCAATTATTTAATCAATCAATCAATGGCTTCCTTAGCGGGCTGATTTTACGTTTCCAGTCGGAGCTATTTTGGAGGAGCACTGCGCGGGTTTGCTGCGGCACAGCTGCTTGCGGTTGTTGTTCAAAGTGGGTTTATTTCCTCACTGAGCTGCCGGAAGAGATGCGGCCTCATGCACTGCCTGGTATGTTAAGCGTTTTATATGTTGACATGACAAACACGTGATAACGATCTGGCTCCACACGAGTCGTGACGTGTTAGAGGAGCGAACCAAGTTTAGCAGATAGTTTATTGTCCTGCTGTGGACCATGGTGCCATTAAAGCGAAGGAAAGTGGGCTCCTCTGATACTGGGACTATTGGGACTGACCGTCGCGGTGATAATGGAGTGAACAGGTTTCCTGATGTCGTGTTGTTCCTGCTGGAGAGGAAGATGGGAGCCAGTCGAAGAACGTTTCTCTCTCAGCTCGCAAGACAGAAAGGATTTCAGGTGGAGAACACGTTCAGGTGAGACAAGAGACACCCTGTCCTTTATGGGTAAGAGTTCCATCCATCCATCCATCTTCTTCCCAGCATCTTTGGGCGAGAGGCAGGGTACACCCTGGACAGATCGCCAGTCCATGGCAGGGCCAACACAGAGAGACACACAACCATTCACTCTCACAGTCATACCTAAGGACAATTTAGAATCCCCACTTTGATGCCAATTAACCTAACTTGCATGTTTTTTTGGCATGTGGGAGGAAACCGGAGAAATCCCGGAGTAAACCCACGCAGACACGGGGAGAACATGCAAACTCCACACAGATCACTGTTGGTCGGGGGCTGGGATCGAACCCAGGACCCCCCCGGCCAAGGGTGAGATGCTGTGCTGCTGCAGTGCTAACCACTCCGCCACCGCGCCGCCCTGGGTAAGATTTACCGAGGAGAAAAGTAAATGCAATAGATGATCGGTATGAAAAGTGGCCATCTTGGCTAATTCTGGTACATTTTCCAGTAATGTGAATGTCCCTGTCAAATAAACCAATAGATAAATGAAATGTACAAGAATAAAATCATAAATTATAAGAACAAAGAGTAAATCTATAATAAAAGTTACAAATTTATGTGAAAAAGGATGAAAGTTTATTTTCAGTAATTTTTCAAGAAAATAGCCACACATTTCAGAGAAAAGCCTCACAAACTGGCAAGACTGAAGTTACTAATCAAGTAACTTTTTTAGTAGATGCTTTCTTACTCTTAAGTAATTGTAATCAAGTACAAGTATCAATCCATTATTATATTATTTACTCAAGTACAAGTAAAAGTAGTCACCCAGAAAATTACTTAAGAGTAGTAATTGCTGAAGACCACCCTCCATGGATCGCCACCTTACCCTGGTGGAGTTTCAGTACCTGAATGATCCCAGGAGCTACAGTATGTATCAAGAAAATATTTCCTGTATAAGGTAGTACAAAGTTTTCAGTAACCAAGTGATGATTTTTGGTCATAAATGCCAAATAAGATGCAATAGCTGGATATCTAAAGTTTAATAAAATGAGTTAAGTTTTGTATAGCTTTTAAATATACCACAGCTGTTGTACACACACACACACACACACAAATGCGGAAAGCACCAGTTGATTTCTTGTGGATTTCTTCATCTTCTTTCATGGATTTTTAACTGTATTGAGTGCTTTTCTTTTTACAGCGATAAGGTCACGCACGTCATTTGTGAAAACAACTCCGGCTCTGAAGTCAGGACGTGGCTGGACTCTCAGGTCGGAGGACGGGGCAGAGCAGTGCTTCGCCTCCTGGACATCAGCTGGTACACGGAGAGCATGAGAGCAGGTCGTCCAGTGGGAATACTAGACAGACATGAGCTGCAGGTACGTTTTATTTACCATCTCAACTACAGTGACTCAAATGTTCCAGGCATTAAGAAGTCCCTTTTATGCTTTTAGGGCAGTGTTTTTCAACCAGGGTGCCACAGCACGATCATTCGAGGTGTCGTGGGAAATTGTCTAATGCCGCTTTCAAACTACAACTGGCGAGCCGCAGGCATGGGTTCCACTGGCATAAATTAACACCTCAAACTTGAAAGATCTGATCTGTCCTCACATCGCTGATGTCACATGAACCTGGAAGCTGGGGATGCTGGCGATTACTGATTAGTTGAGTCACCAACATTTTTACAAGTCTTTCATCTCCCCGAGTACACCGCTCTATATAGTTCAATGGTTGCTGCTCTTTATCTTCCCTTAGGCAGGTTGGTGGCGCAGTAGTTAGCGCTGTGGCAGCACAGTAAGAAGGCCACGGGTTCAATCCCACCCCCTGATCATCGGTGACCCTTCCGTGTGGAGTTTGCATGTTCTCCCCTTGTCTGCGTGGATTTACTCCGGTTTCTACCCACAGGCCAAAAACATGCACGTTAGGTTAATTGGAGACTCTGAAGTGGCCCTAGGTGTGAATGTGTGTGTGAACGGTGAAGGGATTGGCGCACCTTGGCTGCCTCATCATCCAGGCAGATGCCCTGAATTTAAAAACCGTAATTTCCTCAGTGTGGGACTAATACAGGTTTTTAAAATAAAAAAAAAAAATAATGGACAAGGTTGCAAAATGCACCTGACATTTTACTGTATATAATTACCGTCTTTTTTAGCTCATTCCGGCAAAGCCGAACGGCGCTAATGTGATGATGTGGCGTCCATTATCCATCCATCTGTCCAGCTGTCCACCCACATTTCACAGGAATTGCTATTCCTCACAATGGTCCTCAGGTGGGTCTGCATCCAAGTTGTGCTCAAGGTCAAAGGTCGAGATCTGTGCACTTATGTAATTTCAGAAAAATCACTCCTCCTCCTAGGAAATTGCCTCGATATTTGCCAAACTCCTTTATCGTCAGGTGGGGCTACATCAGTGTTGTGGTCAAGGTCAAAGGTCATTATTTTTTTATTTTTTTGGGGGGGGGGGGTTCTTTTTTATGTACTCAGACAGGCACTCAGTGACCATATACTGCACAGTACCTCCCACAAGGCTCCCCCCGTTCATCCGTACATTGTGAGATAGGGCCATGGTAGAGGTATGTGCTCATGGATCGCCTCCAAATCTAATGGGTTCTTCCATAGCCCAAGGGCCACCTCTGCTGGAAATTTAATCACAGTCCGTCCAGTAGTTTTTGCATAATCCTGCTGATGCACTGTGAAAAGATAGGGCCTTGGCACTCTCTTGGCACATGCACTCTCAGATCACCTACAAAATCTAATGGGTTCACCCTTCGGTCAAAGGTGAAAATTTAATCAAAATTCTTTGAGTATTTTTTTTGCATAATCCTGATAGCGAACAAAGAAACCTCCTTGGTGGAAGTAATTTTATGTCTCCCACTATTCTGGCTTATTTTGTTACATTTTGGTCGTAATAGCTGGGTATAGAGTTTTTGCGTAGGCTCGTAAAATTCACGTGACTCGCGGGGGTAAACATAAACACGCCGTAGGTGCCGCCATCTTGGATGGCAAGAGCAGCAGTTGCACTGTGACAACCCAAGCGTAACTTGTGCTGTTTAGCGATCAGAATGAGTGAGGAGAACACACAGTCACAGTCTGACATAATAACATCCTATCATCCTCTTCAACAACTGACACTGTGGCCTCTGAAACTGTGTCTGCTATGTCTGTGTCAGATTCAGTGGAGTCATTGTCAGCAGTCATAACAGCAGACAAGTGTTTTTAATCTTGCTCCCGTGCGCTCCTCTGGTGTGCCGAAATGCCTCAGTTGAACGGAGGTGGTGGGTGTGGGGTAACAGCTGGAGCAATTAGCAGAACAATGACTGCCAGTAATCTGCTCAGCGGGGATGATTTGGGGGCAAACGATGAGATGATATCTTTCAAAGACGAAGGGGAGCAGGAGGAAAAGATATCGGAAAACGTGTCAGCGTAAAGGGATCTGGATGATGTGAAGTCTTTGCTGGTGAACGAGTCGGAAAACAACAGCAGCTCCTCGGACTCGGAGGTGAGTGAAGCGCGCTGCGTGTTTTTTTTTTTTTTTTTTTTTTAAAGGCTCTCCACGGCGCGCCGCGTTAAAACGTACCTGATTTTATGCACATTTACAATATTTTTCTCCCCTTTCATGTGTGCATTGTCCTTTGTAGCAAGCAGAGAGGCGCCCCCAAACCAGACCCGACTCACAAAGTTGTTTTTTTTTTTTTGTTACTTATTTGTACCTGTAGGTAGATTTGGTTTGCAGTCTGGTGACAAGCCACCGGCTGCTGCGTGCGCGAGCGCCCTAAACCTACATGTTTTTGGTATGCGGGAGGAAACCGGAGAAATCCCGGAGTAAACCCACGCAACACGGGGAGAACATGCAAACTCCACACAGCTCACTGTTGGTCGGGGGCTGGGATCGAACCCACAGTCTCATGATCCCCGCGATCCCCTGGCCGAGGGTAAACTGTGCTGCCACAGTGCTAAACCACTGCTCCACCGTGCAGCCAGTTATGAGAAAGCGAGAGATTACGTCAGTGAAGGTAATTATTCAAAAATCCAACTTTTTTTTTTTTTTTTTTTTGCATTTCACACCGGCCATTTAATTCCCCGCTTATCCCCTTATCAGGGGGAACAACAGGAGTACACCATTTTGCCGAGTTTGTAGGTACACGTGAGCTATGTGGTTTGTTTCACCCTGCTGCCGCTGTTTCTTGCCATCCAATATGGCGGCACACTCTAACGGGCCAGTGCGGCACGCCCCCTGACGTCATATGCAAAAACTCAATATAGGGCTGCTAATGTTAACTGGTCTAAGTGGCCAAAGCAGAGATTTCTGACCGACTTTAAGGTCAACCTGCCTGGTACAAACAGAGAGGAGTCCCCTAGCCTTCTGCTAGATGTCCGTTTGTCTATTTTCCATATGTTCTATCAGGCCTTGGTGTTGAGTTCCCATACATACGACCACCCATTACTGTTTATGTAGCAGCCCATAAGACTTCACTCAATTGTGACCATACCCCTATTTTTATAGCATCAAATAACTTATTAAAACGGAACTTTTCTGAAAAGTGAACACTTGAACAAGCATCAACCTGATAAGAACAGCAAACAAGGACAGAAACTATCTTCTGGAAAAAATTGATATGAGGAGTATTTTTAGTTTTCATTCTGGAAAAATGATGTCCCCAATAATGGGAGGAGAAGAGGCTTATCATCTGGCTGCAGCCACCCACCAGAGGGCAGTCAAGATTGCTGTCCATCTTTATTTTATGGTCAATGGCACAGATGGAATACACAAAGGTGGGCAGGTAAACGGGAAGATGAACATTGCATGCAGTCCGCATGAACTGTTTGGATGACATTTCTGCGCTGCTATGATGCTCTTACAGGATGGACTGTTTTTCTTTTTTCTGCTCCACTTTATTTTTGTTGATAACTGCCAGTATGTGAAGAGAATTTTGATACATCTGACCAAACGAAAAAGGATCTACTACAGATTTTCTTCTGCTTTTAAATCAAACCCAAGACTCCGGTCTCCTTCCTCTCGGGGCTTATTATGCTTCCTCAAAATTTCATTTTATGTACAAGAATTGTCTTCATATTGTTGGTGCGTTTCTCCCTTTTTGTGCGTTTCAGGAGCAGCAGACCAGTGAAGCAGAAGTTGTTTTTTCAGTCCCCAGCTACGCCTGTCAGAGAAGAACCACCCTCGACAACCATAACACCACCCTCACTGTGCGTGACCTTCACATAGATCTCTCACAGTAGACAGAAATACAGCATACATACATATATGCAGTTTAAAAAAAAACTGTCGTTTTTCAGGAGGCTTTGTCGCTGCTGGCTGAAAACGCAGAGCTCAATGATGAGGAGGGTCGAGGAGTTGCGTTCAGACGAGCCGTTGCTGTGTTGAAGGCTCTCCCCGTACCGGTGACCAGTATGTCTCAGCTCAGGGGGCTCCCGTGTCTCGGCGATCACACACTCAGAGTCATAAAAGTCAGTTGAAATCTTTTTGTTGGTTTCATTTTTAAAAAAAAAAAAAAAACTTGATTTAACCATTTAAATTTAATCCCTGATCTTTCAGGATGTTTTGGAGACCGGATCATCAAGTGAGGTGGAATCTACCAAAGAGTCTGAGCGGTACAGAGCACTAAAGGTGCAGTTGGTCTGTACTTAATAGACACGTGGAGCAGTTTAAATGTTACAGTCAGATAATTCAAAGAATTTGTCAGTTTTTAGCTGCTTTACTTATGTTTTCATATATGCATAGTTTGACATTTTTAAAAATGTGTATTAAGCAGAATAATTGAAAATAATCTCAAATTTTCCCTTGTATCTTTCTCTTCCTCATTTACTTATATATTTTTTTGTTTCTCGCCCGTGATGCATCATAAGACCTCATGCTGTGCTGATGTCCCAGTACGACGTCACAACCTCAAGAGTGATGCTGCTTTTATACACAAGTTCCTCAAGCACAGTTTATTAATTGGCAGCAGTGCATGACAAAACATTTAATTCTAACTGTTTTTGTTTGTTTAATGAGTTATTTTGTTCAGCAGCGAAAAATGGTCCCTCCCACCGACCCAATTAACTGTTCCTGAGCACCTCAGTGAGCGTAATATACGTTAGTGTGGGCTTATTGTCAGTTCCCATGCATGTACAATGAAATTAGATAGTGTGCAGGGCAGAAGTCGTTGTTTATGCATACCTGTCATCCTTGAGCCAGTCTGATTGGTCACATGACTTGGGCCATCTTGATGGCTGCTGGTTAGCTTAATGAGCACTGAGGAAGTCCTGGATGAAGCCACAATTATGTTTATCACCATATAAGTATTACAAGTGGTTGAGAGAAATATTCTAATGATAAATCCAACGTCACCTCATCCATTTTGTTGATGGCTTGTGAGCGGTTAGTATATGAGCTGACACGGTTGGCAGCTAACCGGGGTTTAGCTTCAGCACATTTCCTTGTTAGCTTCCACACGCTTCACCCAATTCTTCTGAGTGTCTTCAGATTACATAAAAAGTCTGTCACTACATAGATGCGGCTTTTAGCTAGTCAGGATGACAAGTCTAACCTCAGCTCAAATTTGGTGCTTTGGCCTTGGATGCAGTAGAACACGGACGATGCAAATGTGGAATGATCACTCAAGCTGCAAGACCACTGAGTCCAGAAATTTAAATCCTGCACTTTCACTTAAATGTATATTTCAGGTCCTGACGGGAATCTTTGGAGTTGGACCTAAAACAGCCGACCGGTGGATCAGAGAGGGAATAAATGACCTTCTGCAGTTACGAGATTCGTTTCAAACACTAAATCGAGCGCAACAAGCAGGTGTGTATCTAGCAGTGATGCAGGAGGATGTATTTAGTCTTGCATTTTGGTTTATTGTTAAATACTCATACTGGGCAGCTCGGTGGCACAGTGGTTAGCACCTGTGGCAGCACAGCAAGAAGGTCATGGGATCGATCCCACTCCCTGACCATTGGTGACCCTTCTGTGAGGAGTTTGTGTGTTCTCCCCATGTCTGCGTGGGTTTACTCCAGGTACTCTGGTTTCCTCCCACAGGCCAAAGACATGCAGGTTAGATTATTTGGAGACTCTAAAGTGGCCCAAGGTGTGAATGTGTGTGTGAATGGTGAAGGGGTTGGCGCAGCACCGTGGCTGCCTCGCCCAGGTGGGTGCCCTGAATTTCCCTCTGGGATAAAATATACAAAATGGAGATTAGGGCATGTAGGAGCTCCACACGTCAGGGTGGAGTATATTTTATCACCATCGTTCTCTGATCTGAGTATCTTTCTTCTATTTCTATTGCTGCTTTTATTTTGCTTTTATTTTTAAATAAATGTATGGACCTTGTGGGGGACATATTGAGCGGATAGGCCCCCAGAGAACACATACCTCCACCAAGGCCCTCCCTCTCCAAGAATCTACTGTGTGTTTATCTGCCTGCTTGTTTGTTGGCAGGATTCTGCAAAAACTACTGGATGAAATTGATGACATTTTCACCAGAGGTGACCCTTGGGCTATGGATGAACCCGTTAGATTTTGAGCTGTGCGCTCATGGATCACCTCCAAAGGCAGGAAGTACCATTTCTATATGGTCTTTGGTATGACCCGGCCGGGACTTGAACCCACAGCCTCCCTACCTCTACGCCACCACTCTGGTACCCTAAAAACACTGTTGTGATTGTTTGAAATTTTAGCCAGGTTTGATATGAGTTACAGTCTAGACATATTTGTCAGGCATGGCACGACCTAAATACGAATGAGTCGTCATTGTTCTACATATGTGGCTAGAGCTTAAGTACTTATAATTAGAAAAGCACTCAGAGAGCGCATACGTCCGCCAAGGCTCCTTCAGTCTCTCATGGATCACCTCCAAAATGTAATGGGTTTGTGTGTAGGCCTAGAGCCACTTGTGGTGAAAATAGCACGAAAGTCTGTCCATTAGTTTTGGAGTATTGCGGGTGACACACTGTGAGAAGAGCCTTGGCTGAGGTATGCATTCCCAGATCATCACCAAAATGTAATGGGTTCCTCTGTAGGCCAAGAACCACCTGTGGTGAAAATTCCATCCAAATCCATCCTGTAGTTTTTGTGTAATCCTGCTGCACAAATACAAAAAAGCCCTTGGTGGAGGTATGCACTCTCAGATCATCACCAAAATCTAATCATCTGTTCCCCGTGCCATTAGACACCTTTCCTGAAAATTTTGTCAAAATGCGTTCATAACTTTTTGAGTTATGTTGGTAACAGACAGACAGACCGACAGACAGACAAACGCTGGTAAAAACATTGCCTCCTTGGCGGAGGTAATGAGGTTTATTATTATGGCTTTGAAACACAATGCAGAGATCCAGTGCTGTAGCGACATGATTTATGTGATGATTTTCTGCTAATTGATTTGCCTCATCCTGATAGCTCTCACCAACCCTGGACAACTCCTCAATGAACCTTTTCCATCCATCAACAGGCTGCTGAACTTTTAACTGAAAAACTTCCAGACGCTTATATTATCAGGGACATAACCAGGGGAAGCTGCAGTGAATGTTACATTAGCATAAACAGACAGTTGTTTACTAAGTTAGGAGTAGCAGCCAAATACTGTATATGCACAGCCACGTACAGTACATACACAATAAAAGGGCCAGATGGATAAAAAAATATACTTCCTACTTGTAGGTAGCTATTCTTAAACCGTGGGCTTAGAAGTTCTGAATAACGATAGCAAACAGTTGTGAATTCCACACATTTCTCCATTATAAATCCCGTTGGTAGCCTGACGATGTGATGCTGTATGGATCAGGTAGTTGCTCATCTTCCACTAAAAGCTTGTGTATGTAATGTTGCTGTCCCAATTAAGTTCAAATTCATGAGTTTTTCTGAGGGCTAAATTGCTTATTTATGGGCTACCACTGTGCTGATGTGTGGATTTTGCACAATGGAAAAAAAAAATCAGCAGACCTGTGATGAAAAGCAGAAAGTATACAGTCATGTGAAAAAATTAGGATACCCCATTAAATATTCAGTTCTTTATCAATAAATGTTCACGTATCTATACTGTATCTAACCTTGTTGTTTTTATTTGCATTTTTTAACATTTAGTCATTTTAAGTGGGAATGAATGTAGGGGTGTCCTAAAAACGATAGGGGGGTGTCCTAATTTATTCCTCACTATTTGTTTAGAATGACATTTTTCAGAAAATTTGATAAAAGTCTTTAATTCATTTTAATTGTTTAGTTGTATTACATGAATCTCCCAGTATTTTTAACATTGATATTAAATAGCCATATGTCCAAATATGTTTAAAAAACACACAGGCTTATACAGGGTGTCCTAATTTTTTCACATGACTATGTAAATAATGGATGCCTCTCTATGTTTTTAAGGTCTGGAGCACTACAGTGACCTCAATCAGCCCGTCACCAAGGCAGAAGCGGACACCATCAGAGAGATTGTTCAGAAAGCCGTCGATTCCGTGTTACCCGGAGCACAGATTATTCTGACTGGAGGCTTCAGGAGGTCAGTGAACACAGACTTGCACGGTTTATCTACTCATCCGTTTACTCAGCAGTCAAAAGGACCAACGTGCACAAGCTTCATGCTCTTGTGCATTTATAGTATGACTATCTGGGGAATTAACATAAACAACCGTTTCTCCAGAGGGAAGCTGACAGGCCACGATGTGGACTTCCTGATCACACACCCAGAGGAGGACCGAGAGGTGGGACTGATGCCCAAAGTTGTCGCCTGGCTGGAATCACAGGTAACGATTCACTCCACAAACTGTCTAGAGGTCAAACAACTGAAGCACATCAGTGTCACCCCTCCCTTAAAGGTCCCATATTGTGCTTTTTCTGGGGATTAATTTTATATTTTGTCATATTTTACAGACATATACAGTAGATGTAGTTTTAAAGACCAAAAACCATGTCTTTGTTTTTGTACAGCTCCTCAAACACGCTGTATGATCTGAATCTGAATGATAAGATAAGATAAGATAAGATAAGCCTTTATTAGTCCCACAACGGGGAAATTCCAGGATTGCAACAGCACAGGGATAGCAACACTCAGAGCAACAATCAGAAGGCAAGAAAAAAAAAAACAAGCAAGCAAGAGCAGCTAATATACATATGTACATATTACTATTACTATAAAATATATATACACACACACACACACACAGACACACAGTGCAGAGCATTGTAGCTGGATGGAATAAATATATGAATATATGAACACACAGTGCGGAGCATTGTAGCTAGATGGAATAAATATGTAAATATATAAACACCCACAGTATGGAGCATTGCAGCTAGGTGGAATAAATATGCAAGTATATAAACACACACAGTGCGGAGCAATGTAGCTAGATGGAATAAATATATAGATATATAAATATAAACACACCCAGTGCAGAGCATTGTAGCTAGATGGAATAAATATATGAATATATGAACACACAGTGCGGAGCATTGTAGCTAGATGGAATAAATATATGAATATATGAACACACAGTGCAGAGCATTGTAGCTAGATGGAATAAATATGTAAATATATAAACACACACAGTATGGAGCATTGCAGCTAGGTGGAATAAATATGCAAGTATATAAACACACACAGTGCGGAGCAATGTAGCTAGATGGAATAATATGTAGATATATAAAAACACAGTGCGGAGCATTGTAGCTAGATGGAATAAATATATAGATATATAAATATAAACACACCCAGTGCTGAGCATTGTAGCTAGATGGAATAAATATATAGATATATAAATATAAACACACACAGTGCAGAGCATTGTTGCTAGGTGGGATGAAACAGCATAACCGTCTATTTAGTTATCCTACATGGTATGATTATGTGCCCATACATATTCTCACCCTCCATAGCGACCGGTATGTTCCTAGTTGTATGCCGGAGAGGACCATTGTGTAAGTCTATTGCATCTTTTGCATTCAAAAAAAAAAAAAAAAAAAAAAAAAAAAAACTTAGTTTGTTACGTCTTTTTGCTATCTCTGCGAGCAGCCCTGCTTAGGTTGTACAGTCTGACAGCCGTTGGTAGGAAGGACCTGCGAAACCTCTCGGTTGTGCACCTGGGATGATGTAGTCTGCTGCTAAATGAGCTCCTCAGTGCATCCAGTATGTCCTGCATAGGGTGGAACTCGGACTCCAGCAGAGATGACAGTTTAGCCACCGTCCTTCTCTCTCCTATCTCCTCCATCGGATCAAGGCGTTGCCCCAGGACAGAGCTAGCTTTCTTAATCAGTTTGTTCAGTCTCTTCCTATCGGCTGCAGTAATGCCACTGCCCCAGCAGACCACTCCAAAAGTGATGGCTGATGCCACCACCGTGTCATAGAATGTCTTCAGCAGCGCCCCTTGTACACCAAAAGACCTGAGTCTCCTCAGCAGGAACAGCCTGCGCTGTCCCTTCTTGTAGAGTGCATCAGTATTGTGTGACCAGTCTAGTTTATTGTTCAGATGAATACCCAGGTACTTGTAGGATGTCACCATCTCGATGTCTGTTCCCTGTATATTTACTGGTGCTGTATAATGAGCCCCTAATCTGGTTGGATAAAGACTTCTCTGAGTATGCCAGTCACAAGTCAGGGGTTGTCAGGGTGCGTTTGTTTTGTAACTTGGAGAACTGGAGGTGGAGCTTATTAGTTGGTGACATCATAAAATCCAAGAAGTGCAATCAGCTTGTTTCTTTAAGAGACTAACTGAATAAAGGTAGTGTGTCTTTTCTGAAGTAAGCATTTTAATATTTCTACAGTATACATGTGACCCAGGTATATTTTTTAAGGATAAAACTTGCAAAAACACCATTTAGCACAGTATGGGACCTTTAAGGACTTCTCTTTGTGGAGGATGTCTTTCAGACATTTTAAGATAAGAAAAGATAAGATAATCAGAATCAGAATCAGCTTTATTGGCCAAGTATGCACAACACATACAAGGAATTTGACTTTGGCTAAAAACTTGCTCTCGTTGTTCAGGTGGAGGATTTAAATAAGGATTCAATGACAACAGAGTATGTACAGTAAATTACAGTCTGTCCACGTTTCTATAAAAGGATGCAAATATATACAGGAATATATGCAGTTATTTACTCAGACTAACCACACTTTGCAGAAATATATGAAAAAATATACAGTCACACAGTATTTCAATGTGAACTCAGATTCAGTGATATAATGTGAATGAAGTAAAAAGCAGTGTGAGAGTTATGTGCAATGTAATAATGGATGAAAAGTCATGAGTACAGCAACAGGTAGGACTAGGTGAATGTTAGGAGTTCATCAGAGTGATGGCTTGAGGAAAGAAACTGTTCCTGTGATGGGTGGTTTTGACCTTCAGTGATCTGTAACGACGACCAGAAGATAGAAGTTCAAACAGTTTGTGGCCGGGGTGTGATGGGTCAGCACAGATGTTTCCCGCCCGTTTCCTGGTTATGGACCGATATAAGTTCTCAATGGAGGGTAGGTCGGTACCAATGATCCTCTCCGCAGACTTAATGATCCGCTGCAGTCTGGTCTTGTCCTGTTTAGTGGCAGATCCAAACCAGACAGTGAAAAGCAGAGGACAGATTGGATGATGGCGGTGTAGAAGACAACCAGCAGCTCCCGAGGCAAATCGAACTTCTTGAGCTGACGCAGAAAAAACAACCTCTGCTGGGCCTTTTTCCGGACAGTGTCTATATGGGAGGACCACTTCAGGTTCCGGGAGATTGTGGTACCCAGAAACTTGAAGGAGTCCACAGTGGACACTGTGCTGTTGAGGATGGTGAGTGGGGGGAATGAAGGGGGGTGTCGCCTGAAATCCACAGTCATCTCCACCGTTTTGGCTGGGTTAAGTTCAAGATGGTTCTGGCTGCACCAGAGGATCAGCTGCTCCACCTCCCACCTGTATGCAGACTCATCATCATCCCGGATCAAACCGATGACTGTGGTGTCGTCCGCAAACTTCAGGAGCTTCACCGAAGGCTCCTCTGAGGTGCAGTCGTTGGAGTAGAGGGAGAAGAGCAGTGGGGAAAGGACACATCCTTGGGGGGCGCCAGTACTAATTTTTCGGGAGCTGGATGTAAATCTCCCTAGCTTCACCTGTTGCCACCTGTCAGTCAGAAAGCTGGAGATCCACTGGCAGGTGGAGGGGGGCACCTTGAGCTGGAGGAGTTTCTGATGAAGAATGCCTGGGATGATGGTGTTGAACGCTGAGCTGAAGTCGACAAACAGCCTTTATTAGTTATTTATTTCTAAGCCTTTATTAGTCCCACAATGGGGAAATTCCAGGATTGCAACAGCACAGGGATAGCAACACTCAGAGCAACAATCAGAAGGCAAGAGAAAAAACAAGAGCAGCGAGTATACATATGTACATATAAATATAAATATATATATATATATATATATATATATATATACTGTATATATATATATATACTGTATATATATATATATATATAGACAGACAGTGCGGAGCATTGTAGCTAGATGGAATAAATATGTAGATATATAAACACACACAGTGTGGAGCATTGTTGCTAGATGGAATAAATATATAAATATATAAACACACAGTGCAGCGCATTGTAGCTAGATGGAATAAATATGTAAATATATAAACACACACAGTGTGGAGCATTGTTGCTAGATGGAATAAATATATAAATATATATATAAACACACACAGTGCGGAGCATTGTTGCTAGATGGAATAAATATATAAATATATAAACGCAGTGCGGCGCATTGTAGCTAGATGGAATAAATATGTAAATATATAAACACACACAGTGCGGAGCATTGTAACTAGATGAAATGAAACAGCACAACCGTCTACTTAGTTATCCTACATGGTATGATTATGTACCCATACATATTCTCACCCTCCATAGCGACCGGCATTTTCCTAGTTGTATACCGGAGGGGACCATTGTGTAAGTCTATTGCGTCTTTTGCATTCAATACTATTAGGTCGTCACGTTTTTTTGCTATCTCTGCGAGCAGCCCTGCTTAGGTTGTACAGTCTGACAGCCGTAGGTAGGAAGGACCTGCGAAACCTCTCGGTTGTGCACCTAGGATTTTTTTTTTTTTTTTTTTTTTGTTACTTATTTGTACCCGTAGGTAGACTTGGTTTGCAGTCTGGTGACAAGCCACCGGCTGCTGGTCGCTGCGTGCGCGAGCGCCCTAAACCTACATGTTTTTGGTATGCGGGAGGAAACCGGAGAAATCCCGGAGTAAACCCGCGCAACACGGGCAGAACATGCAAACTCCACACAGCTCACTGTTGGTCGGGGGCTGGGATCGAACCCACGATCTCATGATCCCCGCGGTCCCCCGGCCGAGGGTAAAACTGTGCTGCCACAGTGCTAAACCACTGCGCCACCGTGCAGGATGATGTAGTCTGCTGCTAAATGAGCTCCTCAGTGCGTTCAGTATGTCCTGCATAGGGTGGAACTCGGACTCCAGCAGAGATGACAGTTTAGCCACCATCCTTCTCTCTCCTATCTCCTCCACTGGGTCAAGGCGCTGCCCCAGGACAGAGCTAGCTTTCTTGATCAGTTTGTTCAGTCTCTTCCTATCGGCTGCTGTAATGCCACTGCCCCAGCAGACCACTCCAAAAGTGATGGCTGATGCCACCACCGTGTCGTAGAATGTCTTCAGCAGTGCCCCTTGTACACCAAAAGACCTGAGTCTCCTCAGTAGGAACAGCCTGCGCTGTCCCTTCTTGTAGAGTGCGTCAGTATTGTGTGACCAGTCTAGTTTATTGTTCAGATGAACACCAAGGTTCGTACTTATAGGATGTCACCATCTCGATGTCTGTTCCCTGTATATTTACTGGTGCTGTGAGGGGTTGTCCTTGCCTGTGGCAGTCCACCACCAGCTCCTTAGTTTTCCTCGCGTTGATCTGGAGGCAGTTCCGATGGCACCAGTCCACGAAGTCCTGGATAAGCCCTCTGTACTCCGCTTCATCTCCGTTGGAGATGAGGCCGACGATTGCAGAGTCGTCAGAGAACTTCTGTAGATGGCAGTGTGTTGTGTTGTGTGAGAAGTCCGCAGTATAAAGGGTGAACAGGAAGGGAGCCAAAACCGTTCCCTGGGGGGCCCCCGTGCTACCGATGATCGTGTCGGACACACAGTCCCGAGTTCTCACAAACTGTGGCCGGTTTGTGAGGTAGTCCAGGATCCATGATGACAGGTGCTGGTCCACCCCTGCGCACAGCAGCTTGTCCTTCAGGATCATCGGTTGGATGGTGTTGAAAGCACTGGAGAAGTCAAAGAACATGATCCTCATCGCATTCCCGGGCTTCTCCAGGTGGGACAGAGAACGATGAAGGAGGAAGATCACTGCATCCTCCACCCCAATGCCATGCTGGTAGGCGAACTGGAGTGGATCCATCGCTGGTCCCACCAGGGGGCGGAGGTGAGCAAGGAGCAGTCTCTCCAGGGTCTTCATCATGTGCGACGTCAAGGTCACTGGTCTGTAGCTGTTCAGATCTTTGGGGTGGCAAGTCTTTGGTACAGGTACCACACAAGATGTTTTCCAAGACATTGTTGTTTTCCAAGACATTGATGTTTTCCAACACAAGATGTTTTTATAACAAATATAAAGCTTAAGATATTAGAAATAAAACGAGTTTGAAAAAATGCTAGTCATTTTTAATCGTCAAATTGAAGCGACTCCTAATCACAGTAAAATCAGTCTCTCACATGTAAAGAAATCACTCTCTGTGCCAGTAGTGATCTCTGTAACTCATCGCTGCTTATGGATGTATAGTATCTGTAACTATAGAATAAGATTTTTATCACCAGAAGTTTTCTGGTTTCCGCTGTTGACCAATCGCAGTGTCAGTCTGTTGGTCTGTATGAAGAGCTGCAGAGAAATGACATTTGCTGTCATGGGTACCACTTTATAATAAGACTAGCCCAATAAAGGATTGTTCAATAGTTTACAAGTAGATTATTAGTTTATAAATGCTTTATAAATCATGAGTAAGCTGAGCAGGTTGTAAGACATATTTCTTACATCAACGCAGGCTCACTATTTAACAAGAGACCGCTTGGCTAGAAATGTTTATAGATCTTAAATGGTAACCTACTGACAGCTATCTGATGGTGAAAATGTAACTGATAAGAAAACGGTAATCTGAATAAAATGATGCCTGAGGTTTGAGAACAGGTAAGTGTAGGCTCACTGTTTTCCAGGAAACGGGTCACTGTTTCCTTTTTTGTGTCATAACAGGTTATTACTAATTTATAAATTGTTTACACCCAGAATAATAACCTACTTCAAAACTATTTATAATCCTTTATTAGGATAGTCTCATTGTAAAGTGGCACTGCTATAATGCAGTTGACAAGTTTTTAATGACTTTTTAAAATGTACCTACCTTTGCTACAATGATCGGCCTATAAGGGTTGAGGTAACTGAAATAGTTCCAGGGTGGTTGGACAGCAGTGTTTTGGTGGTGTTCATCTGTTTGCTTAAATGTCTGTTAGAATGCTACAAAAACCACTGACCTCATTTCAGCAAAATTTCTGGGGAAGAGTGGAGCTTAAGCCATGAAAGAACCCATTAGATTTTGGGGCGGCCGTGGTGCAGGTGTAGTAGTTGTAGTGTGGCCGACTACTGATCAGAGGGTCGGGGGTTCGATTCCCACTCTGTCTGCATGTCGAAGTGTCCTTGAGCAAGACACTGAACCCCCAGTTGCTCCTGGTGGGTCAGCCCAGCACCGGTGCATGGCAGCTCTGCCGCCATCAGTGTGTGACTGTGTGGATAGCAGGATCTGTAACGCGCTTTGGTCATCTGGAGATGAGAAAAGGCGCTATATAAGTGAACACCATTTACCATTAAAGAAAATGACAATATAAAGCATGCATGGTGCAAGCTTCCTGGCATAGATATCAACACTAGATGTCGCCTGGGCTATTGCCGTTCATAGGAACAAATGCGTCAGTGGAACCGCCATCTTGGGACAGCATATAGTCACTCCTATAAATGCATGAATGCCAACTGGGGCTATGCTCTACTATCCAGAATTAAATCACCATAAACTGCCAAATTTACAAGCTTTTTTTTTTTACTTCTTGGTTTGTTACAAATGTCAGACATGTATTTACGACTGAGTCACAAGTAAAATTAAAGAGAAAGCATTTTATGTTAACATAACCAACTTCATACCTGCTGCTTTCAGACTTTACAATCTGCACCTCTCATAGACTCCACATAACACTGCTTCTCTGCACTGATAAGGAACGTTCCTTTTCAAATCTACTGCAGGATCATTATTATTATTGAAGGATGAAACAACACTGCACTCATTCAACCGTAAAATACACTGCTGCTGAATAATTTAACTGCTTACTAGTACTGTAAATACTATTTTACTTACTTTATGGTCGACACTCACTCCAAACTTCCTCAACTGTTGGTTGAAAACAAAATTTATTGTTACAACTATTAAAAACAGACACCAGTCATCCATCAGTGGCAAAGTGGAAAGTTGTGATGGTGCTCAAAAGGAGGAGTGAATGAAACAGAAAAGCTCTTACCACAGATGCAATAAAACTGGAACTACTGTAAGGCCAGATCACTCAAGAAAACTGACTTTTAAAGAGGCTACTGCAGTTATTTCCTGTTTTCCACTTTATTTGTGTTATTGACAGTTTTTTTTCTTCCTTTTTGCCTCTATGTAACTCACTGAAAAAAGTCTGCCCATCTGTGTGAAGTCTGGACGCTGTGTGGGCTTTTCACAAATGTTCTCATCTGTAGTAGATGTTGGCAATCCCTGAATTTGATGGAAACATTTCCTCTCTGTCTTTTCAGGGTTTTCTGTTGTACCAGAAAACCACCAGAAACTCTTACCTGGAGTCAAAGGACGGTCCAGGTCGGCCCTCTTCCAACATGGACCGCTTCGAGAGATGTCTCTCCATCTTTAAACTAACCAAGGAACCAAGAACCAAAGAGTCAGAGACGAGCGGTGTCCAAACACATGACTTTTTGAGAACTCAAACAGATGCAGAAACTGATGAAAATCCACAGCAGTCACATTCACATGAACTCCGTGATCATCAATGGCGAAACCCCACAGCAGACAGACTGTGGAGAGCAGTCAGAGTGGACCTGGTGGTCTCTCCAATTAGCCAGTTTGCATTTGCCCTGCTCGGCTGGACTGGATCCAAGGTGACTCCGAATAACTCTTCTTCTAAGGCTGGAAACGACTTCCTTCGTGAGTTCACAGTGAACTATGTTTCTACTGATTTAACTTTTATTTACAGCTGTTTGAGAGAGAGCTGCGGCGATGGGCGGGGCACGAGAAGGCCATGTCTCTGAGTAGCCACGCTCTCTACGATAACACACAGGTAAATGTAAATTGATGGTGGGTGAAAAATTGAGTCACATGATATTAAGACTGTCCTCGAAGGAGAAATCTGATGTAATTTTCCCTTTAATAATGAATTTGGGTATCTGAAGTGACTACCCTCAAAAAAGACTTGACAGCCTTGTAACTTTTAGGTCAGCCATGGTGTCACAAGGTCTTAATCAGTGAGTCTTTCAGGTTTGCCTCCAGCTGTTATGGACGAACTGGAGCTCATCTTAATGATACCACCTTCCCACCTTTACCTACTTGGATTTTAATAACGGTGGGAGTAGATGTGTCGTCGTGAGGCTCTGAACCTACTCACTGACGGTGCTGTTCCCTGAGCAAAGTGACCACAGTTTTTATGACAACTCTCTATGCAGTCTACTCACCTCACTAGACCTCTGAATTCTCAGCTGGTTCATTAATCCACAGTTGATTATATACGGTATACATGCAGTATATCACTTCCAGGTGTTTTTCTGGCTTATTTCATTATATTTTGACCAAGATGGCCCTCTAATTATGCTGCTAGCGCAGTTGGCCTAGCTTAGCTTCTCTCTGTGTATTCTACTCATCCAATTAGACATCTGTGCTCCCAGCTGGTTCCTTAATCCACTGTCCTTTATATATCCTGCTTTCAGGTGTTATTCTGGCTTATTTGTTACATTTTAGCTGAGATGACCCTGGTAAACACACTAGCCGAGTTAGGGTAGCTTAGCTGCTGCTCATGGCTCCCTTTAGCAGAGCTCACCCGCTCCATCCAGTATCATTTATCTCTTTCCTAGATGTTATTTTAGCCGTTTATAATGCTCAAACCAGCAGTAGTTGGCTGCAGCTAGCAGAGTCAACCATCTACTGATTCATGCTCATATCTGTGCTTATTATACACCAGAGACCGGACGACCGCTCAAATTGCACACCCCTGTGTCTGATTATGCTTTATTTAGGTTTTTGTCTTGTCACATTCAGTCAGTTTTGCAATAGTTAGCTCAGGCTGTGTCAGACAACCAGAGCTGGCCCATTAGCATTTAAAAAAACCGACACTGACACAGATTGCTGTGAAGAAGGGTGTTTAATCTGTTTGGGAAATGCTCCTGCAGTATTTAAACTCTGAGGTGTTTTGACCAAAGCATGTCACAGACATTAAGAGCTTTGGGAACTATGCCAGTATATGGAAAAAGGACATGGTACAGTATGTCCCCTTCAGTATCCTTCAAGAGTCACACAGAATCATAAAGTACACCACCTCCTGTCTTCACCGACAATGATTATTTCATGGATTTTTTTTTTTTTCCCTCTTACAGAATAAATATTTAAGAGCCACATCAGAGGAGGAAATATTTGCTCATCTCGGACTGGAGTTCATCTCTCCATCAGAGAGGAATGCCTAAGAAGACCTGAGGAGCTTCTGCAGAAGGTCTGAGGAGTACAGACCAGAGGATAGGAGAAAGGATGTGTGGTTTCAGGTACCAGCGAGACATGAAATATGACCCAACATCAGATATCATTGTTCCCAAGTCCAACACCTTTATGTAGTACATTATCAAGGCATTTTAAACAAATGTTTTATGCAGACCACGTTGTCATTTGTGATGGAGCAAGAAAAGTAACTATGAAGGGTATTTTCCTGAGCATCAAAAACTTTAAGAAACTGACCATGGATTATTTTATTTCCTTATTATAAAAACAATAAAAACTGTTATATTATATTATTCAAAGTTGGTTATTTAATCTGAACCTAGTCATGAATGCTGGGAGCCTGAAAGAAGTCTTTCAATCCGCACAACTGAAAATGAAGCGATTGAAAAGATGGTTTTTGTCCAGTTCCTGTAAACAGTTTTCTGAGAAATAAAATGTGCATCAAAATTCACCTTAACGGGATAAAAACAGTTTAGCCTATGTAAGTTTTAGCTTATTTATAGCTCTATTTTTAGAATATTTTCCCATATCCAGAGATTCAGAGTTGATATCAGAGAAGTGTTGCTGTTACTGCGGCATGAGCAGCACAGGCGCGTTTGTTTTCATTTGCTGAATTGTGTACAGCTTATGTTCAAAATAATGTCCAATTCAATGGACAAAGAATGAGTGAAAGTAAAAGCTGTGGTGACACTGGAAAAAAGACTGTGATCTTATTTTTATCCCCCACGAGTTGAAGACCAAAGTGGGATTATGGTATGGGGTGATCCATCTGTCCGCCCGTCCCACTTTTGTGAAATCAACTGCTCCTACAGTTTTGTTCTGATTGTTTTGAAACTTGGTACCAGGGTTTTACAGTGGTGTGAAAAAGTGTTTGCCCCCTTCCTGATTTCTCATTTTTTTGTATGTTTGTCACACTAAAATGTTTCAGATCATCAAACAAATTTAAATATTAGACAAAGATAACACAAGTAAACACAAAATGCAGTTTTTAAATGAAGGTGTTTATTATTAAGGAAAAAAAATCCAAACCGACACGGCCCTGTATGAAAAAGTGATTGCCCCCTAAACCTAATAACGGGTTGGGCCACCCTTAGCAACAACAACTGCAATCAAGTGTTTGCAATAACTGGCAGTGAGTCTTTTACAGTGCTGTGGAGGAATTTTGGCCCACTCATCTTTGCAGAATTGTTGTAATTCAGCCACATTGGAGGGTTTTCAAGCATAAACCACCTTTTTAAGGTCATGCCACAGCATTTCAATCAAATTCAGGTCAGGACTTTGACTAGGCCACTCCAAAGTCTTCATTTTGTTTTTCTTAAGCCATTCTGAGGTGGACTTGCTGGTGTGTTTTAGATCATTGCCCTGCCGCAGAACCCAAGTGCGCTTCAACTTGAGGTCACAAACACATGGCCAGACATTCTTCTTCAGGATTTTTTGGTAGACAGCAGAATTCATGGTTCCATTTACCTCAGCAAGTTTTCCAGGTCCCGAAGCAGCAAAACAGCCCCAGACCATCACACTACCACCACCATATTTTACTGTTGGTATGATATTCCTTTTCTGAAATGCTGTGTTACTTTTACGCCGGACGTAATGGGACACACACCTTCCAAAAAAGTTAATCTTTTGTCTCATCAGTCCACAGAGTATTTTACCAAAAGTCTTGGGAATCATCAAGGTGTTTTCTGGTAAAACTGAGACGAGCCTTTATGTTCTTTTTGCTCAGCAGTGGTTTTCGTCTTGGAACTCTGCCATGCAGGCCATTTTTGCTCCATTTCTTTCTTATGATGGAGTCATGAACACTGACCTTAACTGAGGCAAGGGAGTCCTGCAGTTCTTTGGATGTTGTTTTGGGGTCTTTTGTGACCTCTTGGATGAGTCGTCGCTGCGCTCTTGGGGTAATTTTGGTCAGCCAGCCACTCCTGGGAAGGTTCACCACTGTTCCATGTTTTTGCCATTTGTGGTTAATCAAATCAAAATCAAATCAACCTTTATTGTCATATTGCTGTACATACAACTGTAGTGCAGGCAAGATGAAATTGCGTTTCTCTCGGCATCCATATAAGTAGAAGAACATGATTTAAGACACACTCACACACATCTTCACCCCCCACCCCCCCCATCCTTTCACACATCCCTGAGACATACTTGAAAAAAAACTAACTATAATATACAAATAATGCACATAATGTCCGTAGGTGCAGTAGTGAATATGAGAGATTCTGGGTCAACTGTTCAGCATCCTAACAGCTTGTGGAAGGAAGCTGTTGATCAGTCTGGTGGTTCTGCCTCTGATGCTCTGGAATCGTTTGCCAGATGGCAGAAGTTCAAAGTGTTTATGCAGAGAGTGAGAATGGTCCTTGACAATGTTAAGTGCCCTGCTCCTACAACGGTTCTGAAAAAGTTCTTGGACAGAGGAGAGGGAATCAGAATCAGAATCAGAATCAGGTTTATTGCCATTGTTCATGTGATACACAAACTAGGAATTTGTCTCGGTGCCATGCTGCAACATTAAAAACATAATGAGAAAAAGGGATAAACTAAAAAACTAAAGGACTAGAACGTGCAATAAGTGTAGAAAAATAAGTAATAATAAGTAATAATAATAATAATACTAGTAATAATGAGTAGTACTAGTCAAGGCAGTTTAAAAAATTAGCATGTAGCAGATAATGTGAAGTACCACATAGTGCAGTCAATAATGCAACAGAAAAACAGTGATGAATGACATGAGTCTGGTTGAGCTGCTGTACATAGTGCACGAGAGTCAAAAGTCACTTAGTGTTCAGCAGTCTGATGGCAGAGGGGAAAAAGCTGTTCATGTGCCGAGAGGTTTTAGTCCGAATGGACCGAAGCCTTCTACCTGAGGGGAGGGGGGCAAACAGCACGTGACCAGGATGTGAAGGATCGGCTATGATCCGGCCAGCACGCCTCCGGGTCCTGGAGATGTACAGGTCCTGGAGAGATGGGAGCTTGCAGCCTATCACCTTCTCAGCAGTGCGCACGACGCGCTGCAGCCTTAGTCTGTCCCTGGCAGTGGCTCCTGCGTACCACACAGTTATGGAGGAGGTGAGGATGGACTCGATGATGGCCGTGTAGAACTGCACTAACATCTTGGTGGGTAGCTTGAGCTTCCTCAGCTGCCGCAGAAAGAACATCCTCTGCTGGGCCTTTTTGATGAGGGAGCTGATGGTTGGCTCCCATTTGAGGTCTCGGGTGATGGTGGTGCCCAAGAAGCGGAAGGAATCTGCAAAGGTGATGGGAGAGCCTATGATGTTGAGGGGGGGCAGGGGGGATGTGACTTTCCTGAAGTCCACAATCATCTCCGCTGTCTTCAGAGCATTCAGCTGCAGGTTGTTGTGGCTGCACCAGGACACCAGCTGGGCCACCTCTTCCCTGTAGGCGGACTCGTCACCGTTGGAGATGAGCCCGATGAGGGTGGTGTCGTCCGCAAACTTAATCAGCTTAACAGACTGGTGGGAGGAGGTGCAGGAGTTGGTATAAAGGGAGAAGAGTAGGGGGGAAAGTACACAGCCCTGGGGTGATCCAATGCTGATGCTAACAGAGTCTGAGACAGACTTCCCCAGCCGCACATGCTGTCTCCGGTCCGTCAGGAAGTCGGTGATCCACCTGCAGAGGGAGTCAGGCACGTTGAGCAGGGACAGCTTGTCCTGGAGCAGATCGGGGCGGATGGTGTTGAATGCGGAGCTGAAGTCCACAAACAGAATCCTGGCATAGGTTCCCGGGGAGTCCAGGTGCTGCAGGATGGAGTGGAGGACCAGGTTGACTGCGTCGTCCACAGACCTGTTAGCACGGTAGGCAAACTGCAGCGGGTCTAGGAGGGGTGTGGTGATGGACTAATTGGAGGGAGACTCCAATTACCCTCTCAGCTCCCTTGACTATCCTCTGCAGGGCTTTTTTGTCTGACATACTGCAGCTGGAGTACCATGTAGCAATGCAGTACGTCAGAACACTCTCCACCACACCTCTGTAGAAGGTTCTGAGGATGCAGATGGGGAGAGAGGCCTGCTTGAGTTTCCTCAAGAAGTGCAGTCTCTGCTGAGCCCGCTTCCTGATCCCCAAGGAATTCTTGCTCCAGGTCAGGTCCTGCGAGATCTGCACTCCGAGGAACTTGATGTTCTCCACTCTCTCCACTAAACGGCCACCGATACTGAGGGGGACGTGTTCAGGCTGTGACCGCCGGAAGTCGCTAATCATCTCCTTCGTTTTGTCCACGTTGAGCACCAGATTGTTCTCCCTGCACCAGCCCTCCAGGTTTCTCACTTCTTCCCTGTACATTGATTCCTCATCCCTCTGAATAAGTCCCACCACTGTGGTGTCGTCTGCAAACTTAATAATCTGGTTCCCCTCGTGTCTGGATACACAGTCATGTGTTAGAATTGTAAACAACAGTGGACTGAGTACGCAGCCTTGAGGGGATCCGGTACTCAGCGTGACAGAGTTGGAGATGTTAGATAGATAGATTAGTTTATTTGACAGGGACAGTGCAATAAACATAGACAATTAATCAATGACAATCAATCTGATGTGTTGCACATAGAGTGTATAGCTATTAGCTAATTTGCAACTCTTGTCCCTGGATGGGCTTTAGAAAAGAGAATCAAGTAAAAAAAGAAAAAAGAAAATACACAATAACCACATACATCAATGCAAAAAGATTATAAATACACAATTATAAATATTATAAATACACAAATATAACAACCTGATTCACATTTGCCTATTTCAGGCCTCCCTCCCTTCGTCACTCATTTTAAACAAACACATTCATTCCTTCCCTTCATTTCACTCTCACTTTGCAGACAATCAATTCATACATGAGTACATTCTTGTTTATTTTTCAGCCAGTTTTTAACCTTTTTAGTGAATGTTTTAAAGTCCGTTATTATTTTAATTACATTTGGCATTGTGTTCCAGATGTGACTGCCCTTTATAGAGAAAGCTGTTTGTCCAAATGTGGTTCTGCGGTGGAATATTTTACAGTTATTGTTAACAGAACTCCTGGTGGCTCTGCTGCCGTCCTGTCTTTGGACGAAACCAGCAAGTGGCTCGGGTGCTGATTTATGGAAACATTTGAACGTTAATTTCAGAAAACAGAGGTCAATGAAACTCTCAAAACTCAATAGGTTGTATTTTTTTTAAAACATTACAGTGATGCCACCTAATGGGCTTTTGGTCCAAGATTTTTAGGGTTTGATTATATAATGCACCTATACAGTATGTCTTATTGTGGAAGGGGCTGCTTGAGCCCAGACTGTCAAACAGTATGATATATGAGAAAAAACCATAGAATGCATATACAGTACAGCTGCTTCGTAAGGTATGTAATTTCTAATTAATTTAAAGCAGTTCAGATTTTTTTTTACTGTTTTTGAAATTTTCTTTATATGAAGATTAAATTTGAGTTGAGGATCTAGTACAATGCCAAGGTATTTGAATTCTGTAGCTAAACTGATGTCATGATCATGTATATTAACTTTAAAACGTTGCAGGTTACATTTTTTGATTGAAAAGCACATTGAGACTGTTTCCAACCCGGACAGACTGGGGTCTCTCAGTCAGGAAATCCAGGATTTTTTTTTTTTTTTTTTTAGATTTATTATACTTTATTGATCCCCAGAGGGGAGATTGAGGGTCATCCACCACCTGGATGGATGAAGCAGCCACGATACGGCGCTATCCCTTAACCATTCACACACACATTCACACCTAGGGCCACTTTAGAGTCTTCAATTAACCTAACCTGCATGTTTTTGGCATGTGGGAGGAAACCAGAGAAATCCCGGGGTAAACCCACGCATACACGGGGAGAACATGCAAACTCCACACAGATCACTGTTGGTCAGGGTCTGGGATCGAACCCACAATCCCACGATCCCCCGGCCAAGGGTAAACTGTGCTGCCGCAGTGCTAACCACTGCGCCACCGTGCAGCTCCTGGATCCAGAGACATGTGGCGGTGTTCAGACCAAGAAGGAGTAGTTTCTCCATCAGTCTCTGGGGAATAATGGTGTTGAATGCTGAAGTGAAATCAATGTACAGGAGTCTGGCATAGGTGTCTTTCTGGTCCAGGTGGGTGATGACAGAATGCAGGGTGGTGACTATAGCATCCTCCGTGGAGCGGTTTGAACGATATGCAAACTGGAGCGGGTCGTGTGATGCAGGGAGGCAGGCTGTAATGTGTGGTTTGACAAGCCGTTCAAAACACTTCATCACAATTGGTGTCAGTGCAACAGGACGATAGTCATTCAGACAGGACACAACTGGTTTCTTTGCCACCGGTACAATGATAGAGGTCTTGAAGCATCTGGGAACGATGGCCTGACTCAGGGAGATGTTATAAATATCAGTCAGGACATCCACCAACTCGCTCGCGCAGTCTCGGAGCGCACGTCCCAGGATGTTGTCCGGACCTGCAGCTTTACGTGGGTTGACTCTGATTAGGGTCCTCAGTGTGTCCGCTGTGTTGATGGTAAAAGCTGGTCTGACCGATGGTGGGGGTGGGTCAGCCCTCCCTCTGATTGTCGGGTTTGATGCTTCAAAACGTACAAAGAAGTCGTTGAGCCTGTCTGGAAGCGAAGCGTCGTCATCATCGACCCCCTACCTAGACTTATAGCCCGTCAGTGTCCGAACCCCCTTCCACATCTGCTTGGTGTTCCTAGTGTCACAGAGGTGTCCCTGGATTTTCTCCGCATAGGCGTGCTTCGCCGCCTTAATTCCCTTTGAGAGCACAGACCTGGCTGAGCAGAGGGCGATCCTGCCCTTCGCTCTGAAGGCTGCATCTCTGGCTGTAAGCAGCGAGCGCACCTCTGTGGTCATCCAGGGCTTGTGGTTTCCCCGCATAGTGATGGTCTTCACTGTAGTTACATCCTCTGTGCACTTCGCGATGTAGCTGGTGACCGTTTCAGCATACTTCTCCACATCTGTCTTGCCTTCCTGGGAGGCAGCTATTGTGAAGACCTCCCAGTCTGTGTGCAGAAAACAGTCTTTCAGTGCAGAGATTGCACTCTCTGGCCAAATCCTGATTTGTTTCACTGCTGGCCTGCTGTGCTTCAATAAAGGTTTGTAGGCAGGCACCAGCATCACGGATATGTGGTCAGAAAGGCCGAGGTGGGGGCGGGGTATCGCCTTATATGCATCTGTGTTTGTGTACACTAAGTCCAACATATTCTCTCCTCTGGTCTTAAAGTCTACGTCTAATGGCTCTCACTGTGGTTTGCTAGAGTCCCAAAGCTTTAGAAATGGCTAGAAAATTGAACTCAGCTTTCCAAAGATGTGATAAACTACAGTTAATTTAAGTTTTAACAGGGGGGCAATCACTTTTTCACACAGCGCCATGTAGGTTTGTATTTATACACTGATGATGTGCATATTGCAGTTTGGCTCCAACTGGATGATTTTTTGCAGGAGTTGTAGGCCCTGACTTTTGATCTCCTATTTCACCTCAGTTAATAGACAATAACTGTCTTGTGAAATCAACTCCTCCTACAGTTTTGTCCCAAATGTTTTGAAACATGGTATCACAAAGGTCTCCTGGGTTTCCTCCACTGTTCATGCAGCTACCAGAGCTCATCATCTGGGCTGTCGGCAGAGAAATGGCCTGTCTGCAGCGTTTCCAGCATGGAGCGCCGTTGTTTTTAGCACTTCCATAGGAGAATATCCTACATTTAATGAACAGATACAAACAGCCTCAGCTGGTGGGAGATGGAAGAGCGGTCAAAAAAAAAAAAAACTCTGGCAACTCTAGTTGATAATTTATTTAAAATACAGGCACAAAAACTTAACTCAGTCTCATCACTGGCTGAGGCCACCATATCAGGAACAGCTGGCCAAAGAGCTCTAGATTTGTGGAAAAAAACAAAAATTATGTCGGGGGGGGGGGGGGGAGTAATGCGCACACACACACACAAATAGGACAAGCCAGTTGCAGCTATTGGGGTTGCTTGGCAACCTCCAGTTGGCTTGTCAATACTGAGGTTATAGTGACAGCCCTATATGTGCGCATGCATGTGCTTGTACATGAGCAAATATTTGCATTCGTTCTGTTCCACAGACCACCTCTTCCAACCATTCCAAAGCTGGGGGAAGGTGCCGTTCTGCAGAATGGCAGGGAGCGTTCACACTGACAGAGGTTCCATACTTTAGGGGTCAAACCTCGGTCAGTACAGAACCGGCACTATAGTGAGAGTAGACCCATAGCTTCTCCAGTGTGTCCTGGGTCTGCCCCAGGGTCTTTGTGGTATGTGCCCGAAACACCTCAAGTGGGAGGCATCCTAATTAAATGCCCAAACCACCTCAGCTGGCTCCTTTTTTTTTTTTTTTTTTTTTATTTAAGTTTTTGTAAAGGGTATACAGGTCATTACAGCATTGCATTGTTAACATTTTCATTGTACGTTCCCTTATATTTTGCTATTTGACAACATTGGTAGAATAGTTATTACAACACCCCCTTTTTTTTAAAGTGAAAGAAAAAGTGAAATTAAAGAATTAAATTAAAAAAACAAACAAACAAAAAAAACGAATAAACAAACAAACAGAACAGCAAAAAACAAACAAACAGAAAATTAAGTAATTAAAAGTAAAAGAGCATCTGAGTAGCGTTGGAACAAAGAGTGGGACCATCATTGAAATGGTATTTGTCAAAGATTAGATCTAATGGAAGACACATATGCGATCCAGGGTTGCCAAAAGTTCATGAACGCATCCATGTCCTGTCTCAGTGCGAATGTCAACTTTTCCATCGAGTAAATGTCTTGGATCACGTTAGACCAATCTTCAGGTGTAGGACAGTCCTTCAGCATCCATTTTTTAGTTAGGGCTTTTTTACTTGCCAATATTAAAACATTGAATAAGTATTTATCTCCTCGTCTTTCCAGTGAGTCCGGTAGTAAACCCAAATGCAAAGTTATAAAAGAAAAGGGAACTGTTATTTTGAATATTTTACCCAATATTGTCTGTACATTGGTCCAATATTGGTGGATAACTGGGCATGACCAAAACACATGAAAATGATTTGCAGTCTTTTCACCACACAAGCGCCAACAGTTCAACCCCTTATGGGTAAATTTATTTTGTGCAGGTGTTCTGAAAAATCTTACCACATTTTTCCATCCAAATTCTCTCCACTGCAGGGATGAGGTACTTTTCCATTGCTGTCTATTTAGCTTTTCCCATATTTCCAATTGTAAAGTGAAATTCCCCTCTTTTTCCCATCTCTCTTTTATATATGATGTTTTGTCTCCTTTTAAGTCTTGAAGACCTTGGTATATTTTAGAAATGTATCTGATCCCTGGGATCCCTTTATATGCCATTAAGAAGACCTTCAGAACACCTGACTGGGCCCTTTCCAAATCCTCCTTTTTAAGTATATTGTTTATGTGGTGTCTAAGCTGAAAGAACCTGTAAAGGTCTTGATTTATTAGACCTTGTTTTTTCAAATCTTCAAAACTTCTTAAAGTTTGCCCCTTAAAGAAATCGTAATATTTTATCAGCCCTTTCTCTTTCCACTCTTTAAATCTAGTTTCTGTTTTATTGGGGGTAAAGTCTTGATCATAGGCAATCCATTGCAGAAGTCGATAGGGCTCTTTAGCTTGATTCTCTGACTATCTTAAACCAAATTTTTAGCGGGGTCTCTATCCACGGGTTAGTGTTATTCAAGAGTTTAGGTAAGGCATTGTTCCCTATTATCGCCTGTAGGGGGATGTCACTTGTTATTTGGCATTCCATCTCCTTCCATTGTGCAGTGTAGACTGGGTTACATATCTCTACTAAAGTTTTAATTTGTGCAGCTATAAAATAGTCCCTGATATTTGGCAGCGCGAGCCCACCTTTGTCTTTGTTTAGCTGTAGGGTTCTATATCTGATTCTAGGTCTCTTGCCCTGCCATATGAATCTTGAGATCCTTCTGTCTAGCTCCTGCCATGTTTTTTGGGGGGGTTCTACCGGTATTGTTTGGAAAAGGTATAGAAGACGTGGGAGTATATTCATTTTGACTGCTTCAATTCTTTGTGCAGTACCTAAGAATGGTATCATATTCCATCTTGCTAGGTCAGATTTTATTTTTGTCACCAGTGGATCATAGTTTAGTGTTATAATTTTGTTGAGTTGTTTCGGGATATTGATCCCCAGATATTTCATAGATTCCAGCTCCCAGTTAGTTTTGAGTTCACTTAGTGAATAATGATTTGGGTCATAGTTGAATGTTAAAACTTGGGTTTTATGCATGTTTAATTTGTACCCTGATAAATCTCCATAGTCTGAAAAAACTGAGATTAGTTCTGGTAAAGAAGTGTCTGGTTGCCCTAGGTATATTAAAATGTCATCAGCAAAGAGTGCTATTTTATGTTCCTTCTGACCAAGTGTAATACCTTGAATTTTTTGATTTTGTCTTATCCTTTGGCTCAGAGGTTCTATGAAGATTGCAAAGAGCAGTGGAGACAGGGGGCAGCCTTGACGACATCCTCTTTCCAGCTCAAAAGATGATGATAAATTTCCGTTAATCCTTATTTTAGCTGTTGGTTTTTTATATAATGCCTGTATAGTTCTAATGAAGTTGTTATGAAAATTGAAACTGGATAAGATTCTATATAGGAAAGACCAGTCAACCGAATCAAATGCTTTTTCAGCATCTAATCCCAATATGACTGCATTTAAGTTATATTTTTTTATATGATGAATTATGTGTAAAGTGCGTCGAATGTTGTCTTGTGTCTGTCTTTGTCTTATAAAACCTGTTTGATCTAGGTGAATTAAGTCTGTCAGTATGTTTTCTAACCTTTTGGCAAAGATAATGGTAAAAAGCTTATAGTCCTGATTTAATACACTGATTGGTCTGTAGTTGGGGCATTCTAGTTTATCCTTTTCAGGTTTAGGTATAACTGCAATGACCCCTTCTCTCCAGGAGGGGGGGATTTCCCCTGTGTGGAGGACATAGTTAAATGTTTTCAAGAGGAGAGGAGATAGTTGCTGTTTAAAGGTTTTGTACCATTCTGCTGTATAGCCATCTGCTCCTGGGGATTTGTTAGCTTTAAGTTTCATAATTGCTTTTTCCAATTCTTTAGGTTGTATTTCTGACAGTAGTGTTTTATTTTGTGATTCCGTAAGTTGGGGAAGGTGTAATGTGTTTAGGAATGTCTCGGATGCGTTTTTATGTTTTTTGTGGGAGTATAAGTTCTTGTAGTAATTCTCGAAGCTTTTAAGAATATCCTGAATTCTGAATTTTATTTCCTTTGATACTGGGTCTCTGATTTTGTAGATTGCTCATTCTGTTTGTTGTTTCCTCAATTTATAGGCTAGTAATTTTGCCGATTTACTGCCTGCTTCATAGTGTTTTTGTTTCAGAAATGTAAGTTTCTTTTGGATTTCTATTGTGTAGATCTCATTTATTTGATTTTTAATTTCTTTAATCTTAAGCGAGCCATTAGAATGAGTGTTGTCTTTGTGTTCTTTTTCTAGGTTCTTGAGTTCTGACTCGTGTGATTAGTTTTTCTTGTCTCAGTTTCTTTTGGGTTGCCAGTTTTGCAATAATTTTTCCCCTTATTACAGCTTTGCACGCATCCCACAGTATTAAAGGGGATACTTCTCCATTATCGTTTTCTTCCAAATATTTGAAAATATCTGATTCCAATTCATCTTTCAGTGGTCCTTTCAGGACATTTGAATTCAACCTCCAAGAAAATGTATTATTTGTGTATTTTTGGATGTTTAAGTCCATATAGATCGGACTGTGGTCAGAGAGATCCATCAGTCCTATTTTACATGTTTTTACTCTTCCAATGTCTCTATTAAACATAAAAAAGTAATCAATCCTTGAGTAAGATGAATGTGGCGTTGAATAAAAAGTATAATCTTTTACATTGGGGTTGAATTCCCTCCATACGTCACAGATTCCCATTTCTTTTAGTAGCATCTGAGTTTTCCTATTTTGAGTGTTATTTTTTTTTTTTTTTTTTTTATTTAAGTTTTTGTAAAGGGTATACAGGTCGTTACAGCAATGCAGTGTTTACATTTTCATCACATGTTCCCTTATTTCCTGATATCTGACAACATTGGAAGATTAATTCTTACAACACCCCTTATTTTTTTTTTTTTTTTAAAGTGAAAGAAAAAGTGAAAAGAGAAAAAAAAACAAACAAAAAACAAATAAAAAAAACAAACAAACCAGTAAAAAACAAACAAAAAGAAAAAGTAAGTAAATAAAGATAAAAGAGCATCTGAGTAGCTTTGGAACAAAGAGAGGAACCATTATTGAAATGGTATTTGTCAAAGATTAGATCTAATGGAAGACACATATGCGGTCCAGGGTTGCCAAAAGTTCATGAACCCATCCATGTCCTGTCTCAGTGCGAATGTCAACTTTTCCATCGAGTAAATGTCTTGGATCACGTTAGTCCAATCTTCAGGTGTAGGACAGTCCTTCAACATCCATTTTTTAGTTAGAGCTTTTTTGCTTGCCAATATTAAAACATTGAATAAGTATTTTTCTCCTCGTCTTTCCAGTGAGTCCGGTAGTAAACCCAAATACAAAGTTACAAAAGAAAAGGGAACTGTAATTTTGAATATTTTCCCCAATATTGTCTGTACATTGGTCCAATATTGGTGGATAACTGGGCATGACCAAAACACATGAAAATGATTTGCAGTCTTTTCACCACACAAGCGCCAACAGTTCAATCCCTTATGGGTAAATTTGTTTTGTGCAGGTGTTCTGAAAAATCTTGCCAAGTTTTTCCATCCAAATTCTCTCCACTGCAGGGATGAGGTACTTTTCCATTGCTGTTTATTTAGCTTTTCCCATATTTCCAGATGTAAAGTGAAATTCCCCTCTTTTTCCCATCTCTCTTTTATATAAGATGTGTTGTCTCCTTTTAAGTCTTGAAGACCTTGGTATATTTTAGAAATGTATCTGATCCCTGGGATCCCTTTATATGCCATTAAGAAGACCTTCAGAACACCTGACTGGGCCCTTTCCAAAACCTCCTTTTTAAGTATATTGTTTATGTGGTGTCTAAGCTGGAAGAACCTGTAAAGGTCTTGATTTATTAGGCCTTGTTTTTTCAAATCTTCAAAACTTCTTAAGATTTGCCCTTTAAAAAAATCGTAATATTTTATCAGCCCCTTCTCCTTCCACTTTTTAAATCTGGTGTCTGTTTTATTAGGAGTAAAGTCCTGATCATAGGCGATCCATTGCAGAAGTCGATAGGGCTCTTTAGTTTGATTCTCTCTGACTATCTTAAACCAAATTTTTAGCGGGGTCTCTATCCACGGGTTAGTGTTATTCAAAAGCTTAGGTAAGACATTGTTCCCTATTATCGCCTGTAGGGGGATGTCACTTGTTATTTGGCATTCGATCTCCTTCCATTGTGCAGAGTAGACTGGGTTACATATCTCTACTAAAGTTTTAATTTGTGCGGCTTTAAAGTAGTCCCTGATATTTGGCAGCGCGAGCCCACCTTTGTCTTTGTTTAGCTGTAGGGTTCTATATCTGATTCTAGGTCTCTTGCCCTGCCATATGAATCTTGAGATCCTTCTGTCCAGCTCCTGCCATGTTTTATTGGGAGGTTCTACCGGTATTGTTTGGAAAAGGTATAGAAGACGTGGAAGTATATTCATTTTGACTGCTTCAATTCTTTGTGCAATACCCAAGAATGGTATCATATTCCATCTTGCTAGGTCAGATTTTATTTTTGTCACCAGTGGATCATAGTTTAGTGATATAATTTTGTTGAGTTGTTTCGGGATATTGACCCCCAGATATTTCATAGATTCCGACTCCCAGTTAGTTTTGAGTTTGCTTAGTGAATAATGATTTGGGTCATAGTTGAATGTTAAAACTTGGGTTTTATGCATATTTAATTTGTACCCCGATAAATCTCCATACTCTGAAAAAACTGAGGTTAGTTCTGGTAAAGAAGTGTCCGGCTGCCCTAGGTATATTAAAATGTCATCAGCAAAGAGTGCTATTTTATGTTCCTTCTGACCAAGTGTAATACCTTGAATTTTTTGGTTTTGTCTTATCCATTGGCTCAGAGGTTCTATGAAGATTGCAAAGAGCAGTGAAGACAGGGGGCAGCCCTGACGACATCCTCTTTCCAGTTCAAAAGATGATGATAAATTACCGTTAATCCTTATTTTAGCTGTTGGTTTTTTATATAATGCCTGTATAGTTCTAATGAAGTTGTTATGAAAATTGAAACTGGATAAGATTCTGTATAGAAAAGACCAGTCAACCGAATCGAATGCTTTTTCAGCATCTAATCCTAATATGACTGCATTTAAGTTATATTTTTTTATATGATGAATTATGTGTAAAGTGCGTCGAATGCTGTCTTGTGTCTGTCTTTGTCTTATAAAACCTGTTTGGTCTAAATGAATTAGGTCTGTCAGTATATTCTCTAACCTTTTGGCAAGGATAATGGTAAAAAGCTTATAGTCCTGATTTAGTACACTGATTGGTCTGTAGTTGGAGCACTCTAGTTTATCCTTTTCAGGTTTAGGTATAACTGCAATGACCCCTTCTCTCCAGGAGGGGGGGATTTCCCCTGTGTGGAGGACATAATTAAATGTTTTCAGGAGGAGAGGAGATAGTTGCTGTTTAAAGGTTTTGTACCACTCTGCTGTATAGCCATCAGCTCCTGGGGATTTGTTAGCTTTAAGTTTCATAATTGCTTTTTCCAATTCTTTAGGATGTATTTCTGACAGTAGTGTTTTATTTTGTGACTCCGTAAGTTGGGGAAGGTTTAATGTGTTTAGGAATGCCTCGGATGCATTTTTATGTTTTTTGTGGGAGTATAAGTTCTTATAGTAATTCTCGAAGTTTTTAAGAATATCCTGAATTCTGAATTTTATTTCCTTTGATACTGGGTCTCTGATTTTGTAGATTGCTCTTTCTGTTTGATGTTTCCTCAATTTATAGGCTAGCAATTTTGCCGATTTACTGCCTGCTTCATAGTATTTTTGTTTCAGAAATGTAAGTTTCTTCTGGATTTCTATTGTGTAGATCTCATTTATTTGGTTTTTAATTTCCTTAATCTTGAGCGAGTCAGTAGAATGAGTGTTGCCTTTGTGTTCTTTTTCTAGGTTCCTAAGTTCTGACTCTAATGTGGATAGTTTTTCTTGTCTTAGTTTCTTTTGGGTTGCCAGTTTTGCAATAATCTTTCCTCTTATTACAGCTTTACATGCATCCCACAGTATTAAAGGGGATACTTCTCCATTATCGTTATCTTCCAAATATCTGAGAATATCTGACTCCAATTCATCTTTCAATGGTCCTTTCAGGACATTTGAATTTAACCTCCAAGAAAATGTATTATTTGTGTATTTTTGGATATTTAAGTCCATGTAGATCGGACTGTGGTCGGAGAGATCCATCAGTCCTATTTTACATGTTTTTACTCTACCAATGTCTCTATTAAACATAAAAAAATAGTCAATCCTTGAGTAAGATGAATGTGGAGTTGAGTAAAATGTATAGTCTTTTACACTGGGGTTGAGTTCCCTCCACACGTCACAGACTCCCAATTCTTTTAGTAGCATCCGAGTATTCCTGTTTTGGGTGTTATTTTGATGTGGGGAATTACCAGAAGCATCCCAGTATGGATTCAGTCTAAGATTGAAGTCCCCACCACATATCACTAAACCTTGAGCTTTAGTTATCATTAGGTCGAATACATTTTTATAAAATTTCCAGTTAGCCCCTGGGGGAGCATACACATTCAGCAGGGTGATATCTTCTCCCTCTAGCCGCCCAGTTACCAAACTGTATCTCCCTTCTTTATCTTTGTGTTCTGATTTTTTTTCAAATGTAATTTTGGTTGATATCAATGTTGCTACTCCCCTCCTCCTCCCTGATTTATATGAAGATGAAGAGATCATTTTAAACCCTTGTCTACTGAGTTTATTGTGTTCCACGTCTGTTAGGTGGGTTTCTTGTAAAAGTATTATTCCTGCTTTGTCTTTTTTCATTTTGCCTAGAATCTTGGATCTTTTAACTGGATTCAGGATTCCTTTTACATTATATGAAATTATTTTGGTTACACCCTGTTTCTCCATTGTGTTGTTTTGTTTAGTATAACTGTGTGGTGGCCCTCTTTTGTGCTACTCAGAAACTGAAAGAACATTAAAAACAAGAAAAACATTAAGAACATAGTGTAAAAAACTTTAAAACAAAAAGCTGTCAAAAGAACTTCCTGAGCTGAGGTCTTTTTAAAGACCCTGTAAGAGCCTTGATGGAGTGAAGGCTCTGAGGGAAATTCCTCAAACTCTGTTACGTGTTGAGGGCCCTCTCTTACCACTGAAAGTTGTCCCATGCTTTTAACGTGAGTTTCAGAACCCAATCCAAACTTGTAATGATTTTTTTTTTTTTTTCCTTTTATGCCTAAACCCTGTGAAATTGTGTGCACCCTCCCACCCCCATCACATCAAACATTCACGCAAAAACAGTATTTGTTAGTATGAGGAGAACATGTGGATTATTGTCACATTTCTATTTTAACAAGTTTTTTTTTTTTTTTTTTTTTATTACAAAGACTTATTTGTTTCAAATAATATGATTGTTCCATGAAATGTTTTACCACATGCTGAATATGCATCTCCTTTAATGTTTGTTACCTTGTATGAGGGGGGTTGGATGTGCGGATTGATTCAAGAGGAAAAAAAAAAAAAAGGTCGCTATTCCAACCTGAAAACGGATAGTTTATCCGCGACGCTCTGGTGCTGGGTTTCCCGCTGCTGGTCCGTGGATTTTGAGGGTCTTTGTGTTGTCCATGTTTGCGCTTTGATCTTCACACTCGGGTCTGCCGCGGGTTTAAATACCGTTACCGGGAGCCCTCTTTTCGCCATGTCAGCTGTTGCTTCTTCCGCCGAATTATAGAGACACGTTTCATCGCCGTAGAAGACCCTTAACTTCGCAGGAAATGGTGTCTGAAAGCGCAATTTCTTCTCTCTTAACACCTTTTTCGCGTCATTGTATTCCCTGCGCTTTTTAAGGACCTCCGGGGCGTAATCGTGTTCCACGTAGACTTTTCTCTCCTGGTGCATAAATCCTTTTTTCTGCCAGGCCAGTCTTACAACCTCTTGTTTTATTTTGAAATTGGAAAATCTTACCAACACCGAACGTGGGGGCGCTTCCGCCGCCGGCCTAGCGGCTAATGAACGATGTGCCTTTTCTATCTTCAAGTCGGTGGTTTGTGGAATATCCAATTTCTCTCTTAGTAAGGATTCCACGCATTCTGCCATTGAGTTAAAACCATTTTCGGTTCCTTCTATCAGACCATGAATTCTTATGTTATCTCTTCTTTGTTTTCCTTCTTGGTCGGTTAGCTTAGCCTCTATAGCTGCTTGTCTTTTGCGTAGGTCTAGCACAGAATCTTCGAGCACTTTTATTCGATCCTCTGTTTCCAAGATTCGGTTCTCGGCCTGGTCCACTCTGCTGTTTGTCCTTTTCAATTCTTCTCTGAATTCCCGAAATTCGGCCGTAACATCTCGGCGAAATCGTCGTAGTTCCTCAAATAGTGATTTCAGGCTAACCCTTTTGTTAGCTATCACCAGCTCCTCGTCTTCTGAACGGGGATCTTCCAGTTCAGATTCTCCGGCCGATACGTGTCCTGGCCTGGAGAATTTCAGTTTCTTCTGTTTTCCTTTAGACATGATGATTTTGTCTTTTGATTTTCACTCCTCCAAAAATCCGTTAAGTTTGATTTTCAAGGTGTTATCCTGGATTGAGTCTGAGAGCTTCAGTGTTAAGCTGCAGTCGCCATGGCGTCCAGTTGAGTGTTATTTTGATGTGAAGAATTACCTGTTGCATCCCAGTATGGATTCAGTCTTAGATTGAAGTCTCCACCACATATCACTAAACCTTGGGCTTTAGTTATCATTAGGTTGAATACATTTTTATAAAATTTCCATTTAGCCCCTGGTGGTGCATATACATTCAGCAGGGTGATATCTTCTCCCTCTAGCCGCCCAATTACCAAACTGTACCTCCCTTCTTTATCTTTGTGTTCTGATTTTTTTTCAAATGTAATTTTGGTTGATATCAATGTCGCTACTCCCCTCCTCCTCCCTGACTTATATGAAGATGAAGAGATCATTTTAAACCCTTGTCTATTGAGTTTAGTGTGTTCCACGTCTGTTAGGTGGGTTTCTTGTAAAAATATTATTTCTGCTTTGTCTTTTTTCATTTTGCGTAGAATCTTGGATCTTTTAACTGGATTCAGGATCCCTTTTACATTATATGAGGCTGTTTTGGTTACACCCTGTTTCTCCATTGTATTTTCTTATTTAGTATAACAGTGTGGTGGCCCTCTTTTTTGCTACTCAGAAATTGAAAGAACATTAAGAACATAAAAAACATTAAGAACATAGTGTACGAAACTTTAAAACAAAAAACTGTCAAAAAAAACTTCCTGAGCTGGGGTCTCTTTAAAGACCCTGTAAGAGCCCTGATGGAGTGTAGGCTCTGAGGGAAATTCCTCAAACTCTGTTACGTGTTGAGGGCCCTCTCTTACCCCTGTAAGTTGTCCCATGTTTTTTTTTTTTTTCCACAATATCTTTATTCAACCTTTTTTTTTTTTTAACAAACATGATACAAACAATCAAACACTAACACTAAAGTACTACAAAAAAAAAAAAAAAAAAAAAAAGATGCACTAAAAACACCACCAACCACCAGCAAAATCAAATCTTCAACAATGCTCCTCTGTTTAGTCTAGACAGTCCAATACATAAGTTTGGAATTTACAAGTTACCAGTTTGGAATTTACAAGGTCCACACACATCATTCACCTTCTTCTTCAAAAGTTATGTTTAAATTTTTTACATAATCAATAAAAGGTCTCCATATATTCTCAAACACAATTTCCTTTGATTTCAGTATATATGTTATTCTTTCTAATGGAAGGTTTGTTAACATCTGTCTTAACCACTGAGTCACATCTGGTCTATGAGTCTTTTTCCATAATAGTGCAATACATTTTTTGGCATTAAGCAAACTGAGGTCTATGAATGTTCTTTCACTTTTATTAAAATTATGCTTTTCTGGGTACAGACCCAACAAAAACAATTTAGGATTCAATATGATTTGTTTTGAGATTATTTTTTCAATTGTTACCA